>OX457009.1:11740179-16540179 GCA_949752705.1 Callimorpha dominula | reverse complement strand
TGTCAAAGGCACCTTCGATGTCGATGAAGGTTCCTAGGGTTGATATTTTGTTTTTTAGATTGCCCTCTATATATGAAACGACTCGATGTAGGGCAGATTCTGTTGATTTGCCCATCGAATAAGCATGTTGGTTGGGGTTCAAAGGGTAGCTGACTAGTGCAGTGCTCCTGATTTCCCTGTCTATTAGTCTCTCCAGCACTTTAAGTAAGAATGATGTGAGACTGATGGGTCTAAATGATTTCGGTTGTGTGTAATCTCCTTTGCCGGGTTTGGGGATGAAGACTACTTTGACTTCTCTCCATTTCAAGGGGATGTAGCGGTGAGCCAAGCAGCTTACGTAGATGATCTGGAGATGATCTATTAAAGACCCATCACACCATCTTAGCAGGCCTGGGAAAATACCGTCCAATCCTGCCGCTTTATATGGAAGGAAGCTATTGATCGCCCAATTTAATTTTTCATGATTCACGATTTTATGGGCAGTGGTCCAGTCTGAATCATCTGGTGTATTTTCCCCACTGTCTTCCCATGTGTCCTTCTCATTTGATATTCGACATCCTGGGAAGTGAGTTGTCATTAACAGTTTTGAGGTCTCTGAATCTGTTTTTGTATAAGTCCCATCAGGTTTTTTCAAGAAGCCAAGGCTGTGACCTCTTTCACAGCTCAAAATGTTTTTGACTCTGTTAGCCTGATTGTTGTTATCTATGTTAGTACAGAAGCTTCTCCAGCATTCAGTTTTTCTGGTTCTGATCCGCTTCTTGTAGTGATGTCGGGCCTGCTTATATGCTTCCCAATGTTGGTCAAGTCGAGAGTTCTTTGCTTTATTAAACAACTTTCTAACCTTGCGGCGTAGTTTCTCGAGTTCCGGTCCCCACCAGTAGTGTTTACTGCATGGTCCAGTTCTGGGGGTCGAAAGTGGGCATGTCTGTTCAAAGCAAGTGATCAACGCAGTAGTAAGGTTGTCTACATGGTTATCAATATCCGCTGTAGTCCCGTAAGCATTTGGCAGTTCGATGTTTTTTAAACAATCTGCGGTAACTTGCTCATACTTACGTACCTCCATCTTGCGAGGATTTCGTCTGGGTTCGGGCGGTGTGAGAGTCATCTTTAGGTTAAATTTGATCCAACGATGATCCGAGCACGACGCCTCATCCGAAACATGCCAATCCGAAATATGTGTTGACGCGTGCTCACTGGCTAGTGTTAGATCTATAATTGTTTGGGCTCTCGATGTGACGAATGTTGGTTCTGAGCCGTTGTTGATTATGTTTAGTTTAGTGGTAAGTAAGAAAGAAACAAATTCCTCACCTCGTTTATTGTTGGTCTGGCTGCCCCATAGCACGTGATGTGCATTGGTGTCAGCAGCGATGATCAGCTCTAGTCCCTCCCGCTCGCAGTTACTTACTAGCGCGGCCAGTTCAGGGGTGGGGATGTCTGCGTCGCCCGGCAAGTAGGCCGACGCCATCACCACATCGGGTAGGCCTGAGGAAGGTTCCCTGATTCTGATGGTAGTTAGGTCTCTAGAACAGAACTCGGTCATTAGGGTTGTGTTCGCATGTTTCGGTGTGAAAATACATGTACGCGGGTTATCAATAGTAGTGTCAAGAAGTAATTTACCTCCGATGTTGCTTAGACCGCAAATCCTGCCCTTCCTAATCCACGGCTCCTGGATTAGGGCTACGGTCATGGTGTTGACCTCCAGCATTCTGCGCAGGTTAGCCGTTGCAGTCTGGCTATGCTGGAGGTTGGTTTGAAGAGCGAAAAGGTTACGGATGAGGGGAGCTGGCAGCACCATCATCGCTGTCCAGTAATTCCTCATCCAGATCGCTCTCTTCCTCCTTAGAGAGACTCTTTGTTGGCGAGTTCTCCTTCGGTGGGCTGGTCTGGACGCTTGACCCTTTGCTGGGGCCAGGTTGGTCTTCACCTTGCGCGCCGCTGCCTAGGTCTCCAGAGACCTCCTGGGACTTAGCCTCAAGGTTCGGCTGCGGTTGAGGGCGGTCATCAAGGAAGCGAACGTAGAGATTACCGAATTTATAGTAAACTCTACGCTCGCTAGCCCTGAGTTTTGACGCGTCCTCTTCCGGTATGCCGAGCACCAGGAACAGACTCTTCTTCTCCTCCTGGGGCTCGGCATGGTAGAGTGCCCAATTGGACACGTTATATTGGCTGTTTTGACACGTCAGCCGCCTGCGGATGCGGTCCAACGTGTCCTCGGGACCCACCTGTGGCACCAGGAGTCCCGCCTTGATGCGCTTCGGAATCTCGGACTGTCGTTTGACGATCAGTCTGGTTCCGTCGCGCGGTGCTGGTACCTTGACCACGGCTTGTCGAAGCCACTGAAGGGCATAGTCATCATTGCACCACATCTTGAGGACGCCCTCACTATGGAAGGCCTTCCCCCTGAATTGTGGCGCAACGAAGTGGCCGCCGGATGCACCGGGCGCGAAGATATCGTCGTCCAGTACATCCTGCAGCCGACCCTCAACGGCTTCGGCCTGCTCTTTGGTCAGGTCGTGGTACGGCTCCATCATTACGGCGACGCAGTAATCGTTTGACTTTAAGGCATCGGAGTAGCTGGTGGAGCCTTTGGTGGTGAGCTCGGATTTTTGACGCTTGCCACTGTCCGGTGGAGTAAAGGAATCGTCTGAACGATTCCTTTTGGTGGGTTTCGACTGGCCTGAAGGCTTACCCGCTTGGTTAGCGTTCCCAGCTTGTTTGGCCCGTCCAGACCGATCCTGCCGTGGGGATGCATTCGCGGCAGCAGGCTTCGTGGCAGTCGGTGGCGTCCCCGTAGGAGCAGCTTTTCCCTCGGCTAGGCTACTGCCTTTGCCATGGGTTGGCGCATCACTAACGTGAACATCGTGGGGCCTTGCGGTCCCTTCAGCAGCTTCAAGCTGCTTACTACCACCTTCTGCCAGACGCCGCGTTCGCTTTGCTTCCGCCCGGGTTTTCGCCCTTCTGGCCTTATGGGTCTGGTTGGACGGGGTCTGTTTTTTGGGGACCCTCTTCTTCTTCACGCCCACAAGGTTCCAGCAGGGTTCATCCTGGTTGGATCCTATGGACATGGGCATTGCTGCCTTCAGAGATGAGAGGTCGATGGTTGACCCTGGCATTTCACTCTGGTTGTTCACCTGAGGAATTACCGGTGTTTTGGATGGCGCTGCATTCGGGTTATCCGCCCGAGAAGCTGCCGGTTTGGAAGGCGACGCTGCATTCGGGTTTGCCCCCCGAGAAGCTGCCAGTTTGAATAGCGGCGCTGCGTTCGGGTTATCCGCCCGAGAAGCTGCCGTTTTGGAGGATGACGCTGCATTCGGCTTATTCACCCGAGAAGCTGCTGGTTGGCTATTCGGCGCACCACCTGGGTTATTCACCCGGGATGCAGCCTTGAAAGGTTTCCTGGAAGGAGAATTAATATTAGTTTTATTATCCATTAGTGATTGGTTTTAGATTCGTCTCTTCGTTCTTCCACCCTCCTTGGAGCCCTCAAGTGGGGACGTCGCGGCAAAAGGCACGCGGGCGCCAGAAGTAACGAAGAGATATAGAGCTCCTACCCTAGCAGAAAACAGGCCGAACTAGGCAGAATGACACATGGTCGTCCCGCCCGTCGTCTGCCCCCACCAGGAAAGAGCTCTCGCCTGGCGGCCCTCTGACGGGTCGTCGCAGCCGATTGACTAAAGGTGGCTAGCCTCCAGCCTCCCGTGTCAGGAGAAATCCGGGCCAAAGCAGTGTGTTGCCTTTCAGCTCAACTACCAGGACACCTTCTTCCCCCCATACGGGTCCCCGCATACGGCACAAACATGCGGGTGGTTGCCCCTCCCCCCCCCCTCACCATCAGTCTTAGTTGATGATGAGTCCGCAGGTATCAACCACATACTACCCGCAGAGGGTTTGCGGAAGGAACTGTAGGATGGGTAAGGTATGTAGAGGATGGAATTGCGACTGGATGTTTCGGTTACTTCTGTTTCATAGGGAACCAGATCAAAAACAGGCGGCAACCACGGGAAGGAAAACTCTCCAGACTTGACATGGGGATCTACACGACCTGCGCTCGCTCCCATGGCCATTCGCCGTGCACATCCTCCGGACAGGAGGGCATGCCAGGGCTGTATCTGTTCCAGGCGATCGAGGCCTTTTGGAACAAACCCAACCCCGCCCACAAGTGAAGCTAATACAAAGCGTGTAAAAATTGCCGACTTGTTTCGCCGCGACATTTGAAGTAGGTATTTGATTTTGGAAGCAAAAGTACGATTTATACAAACATTAAACTAATAACGAAACATATTTGTATAGGAGTTATCAAAAAGCTTACTTATTTTTAAATACTTTTCATCAAATCTATACTTATAATAAAACTGTAACAGGTCCAATTCAAAACATCAAAACATTGACGATATCTTGAAAAAAAAACAATTGGGGACACTTTATAATCGGTACTGAAGATAAAACTAACTATTATATTTATTATTAACATAGAACACACGTATTAGAAATATTCCTGTGTCACAGGGGGCTTCACAAACATTTAAACTACGGACACAAAAAACACCCAGACTGGGAGCCATTATTTGTGGAATACACTGATAATAATGTAGAAAATATTAAAATTATCGTTGAAAATTTATAAAAGTTATGTTTAAAATTCAATTGATGAAATTTTATAAAATTGTTGTGTATTTATAAAGGAGAATAGATTGAATAAAACCCGGGTATTTTCTCAATTTTATAAAATCGAAAATAATCATAAAACTTACATCTTCATTACTTTTACGGTGCATGCATGCATTGCATGCAGTATATAGAATATTATAAAATTAGATAGGCAAAAAGAAGCTACGAAAATATGAAAAAAAAAACGCAATTGAAACAAAATATCTTCTTTCTCATTAACTTTTAAGGCTTTGGAGTAAAGCGTGGAAACCGTCGTAATATTGCGTTTTTTTTTCTCATTTATTAAGGCTTGACCCACACTTTTATCGTGGGTGTTGGATAGAAGAATGCTGTGAATCATTTTCATTATATACAGTATTTCGAGATTCGCTTTAATCCTATTTTATTTGATAATATTTTTTTTTCTGTTACTAATACTGCCTTACATGCAAGATGAATTGGATGACCCTTACCGATTTTGACTATTATTTTACTATAAATTATTTTTGATCGTGTCTTACACTAAATTTTAATTAATATATTTCAATTGCTTCTTGCCAGTCCAGCACGATTAATGTAACTAAATATTGTGTTTATCAATGGACCCAAGGTACAGATTATCATAAATTTCAAATTTAAAATACCACTGACTCAAAAATCCCTACAACGATTAGAAAAGGGCTGATGATCTTCGAACGGCTGAACAGATATTTTTGAATTATATCTAAGAACACTCTCGATCTAGTCACCTTTCAAACAAAAAAAACTTCCTTAAATCGGTCCATTCGTTTGGGCTACGATGCCACAGACACGTCAAACTTAAAACCCCCCTTTTCCTGCCGTGGGTTATAAACTTGACATAATATGTAACAAATATGATATTTTAGATCTAACAGTTTTCTGTTCAAAGTATGTCGATAGGGAGAGAGAGAGAGAGAGGGATAGAGATAGAGAGATGTGCTTTTGACTTCTCCACTTGTGGTCGATCTCTAGCAGTTGATCAAGCGACTAGGTTAAGAACCTAATAATAAAAATACGGAAAGGAGTAGAGCATAGACTAAAGAGTTATTGAACTCTCAGAAATTCCAGTCGGTTACATTATAACTACTATTTTTTGTTCCTTCGTATGTTTCTCTTCCTACAACATAACTTGAGTACCCAATTACGTACTGAATTTATTTACATATGTCACTAAGAGATAATTTTATCCTAATGACGCAATATAATTGAATTAATTCACATCTATTTGCATTTTTTATTAATTAAAAGTAGATAATTCAACCATCATCACAAAAAAAACAACATTATGTTTTAGTAGATGTTTCCTATTAGCTTTTCCAAAAAAATATCGTACAGACTGATTGTAAACTCCTTCATAAAAGGATATTTATTATTTAAATATAAAATTGTAATTATTATTTAAATTTAAAACAGACAAAAGACGAAGTAAAATAAAAAGTGATTGATGAAGACAGAATAGTGCGAAGCCAAATAATAAACAAAAATAGAATGGGATATATACATATTTAAAAATAATTACATCTATTACGAGTCCATCCGGCCGTTCTATCCAAACGATTTGCTTTTTTTTGTAAATAAAAGGTGTTATCAAGCATTGACAATCACTTAACTTTCATTCTTCTCAAGTTATACTCAAACGCAATTTCCTCCTATACATTTCTTATGTTTTTATAGCTTTCTTTCTCTATATCTCTGGTTCTAATTGAAGCACGCAATTCGATTTGGTCTAAAGCTGGAACGAGCTCTTTTATTTGAGCTTTTGCCAACTGAAATTGGCTGAGTTGGTGGTAAGGTATGAATATTCAATATAAATTTAATGCTACGGAGCAACACAGGTCATCCTCGTCCATAAAAATTCATACTAATATTATAAATACGATAGTAACTCTGTTTGTTTGCTTGTTCCCTTTTCATAACTAAACGGCTGATGGATCGACATTAAATTTGGCAGGGAGACAGATGGGAAGGACTTTATATCCCAGAAAAATTTACTGTTCCCGTGGGATAAATTTGAATTTCCACGCGATCGAAGTCGCGGAAAACAGGTAGAATATCTTAACTTTGTTTTGTAACAATCAGAATTTGCTTAGATGGAAATCACATACCTTTTCATATAGCGACAAACAACCCATCTCTTTTCTGGATCCTGAAAATGAAGATCCTGGGCATTTTTTTTTCAGCTGTCAATACAGCTGAGTTTTGCTATATTTTTTTAGTTCAATAACTAAAAAAACATTGCCAAGTCATGCAAACTCCAAAAGGTATCATTCCCACAAAAAAATTCACATAACATATTTCATAAGCTCCTTCCATTCATCCAGTGCTCATTAATATTTCGTGTCGCGTAATTCATTAGAGAGCATGAGAAAAAGGAAACATCATTTATCTAACACATTTTGGCCCGGTCATTAGTATAAAAGGTTTACTTTTTTCTCCTTCGCAATCACTCAAATGTTCACCGAAAATTAATGTACGAAAAGCCCAAGAATAAAGACATATTTATAAGAAAAGAAGGATCCTGGAAGACAATGATGATTAAAATGGATGCAACCCGTAGGTTTTTGTCGAGTTAATGAAGGACCCGTAGAGTTCCTCAGCACAATATTGTACAAAGTACTTTCGAATCGAAATTAGAGTCGACTGATTGAACCAAAATTACTGGCTGAAGTTTATGAACATTTATATGTATGCAGGCAAAATCGATATTTCAGTGATCAAGCACTGAATGATATGTCCTTAAAAGGAAATAGGTGAAGAAAAGTTATTATCATTAATAAGATTAAGACATTATACCAATTGGTACGTACCGAGATTTTTTACGTGGGAGAGCCATGCTTCGGCACGTATGGGACGGCTCGACTCCGCTCGATACCACGGCCTCACAGAAAACCGGTAGTGAAGCAATGCTTGCATTGCATTTCGCCGCGTAAGTGAAGTTACCGGATTCCCTAACCCTTCCCTCTCCCCTATTCTTGTCCTTCCTGGTCAGGCGTGTAAATAGCCCAACCAGGGTGTGATTGCTCAACAATTAGCGTACGAGGTGTAGGGAAGTAAACCACTTCTATCGATCAAAACAATAATGCCAGCACTAACCTGCAACACCGACCAAGTCCCGATCCTCCAGAAGGCAGCGAGCAGCGGCGAGGTTTCTACGGTCTCTTGCAAGGTATTGACCGGCCGGTCACGATCGTAGACTGGAGCACTCCACATACACCTTGTAAAGGTTACAAGCGAGTCCAAACACTACACGGCTATAGGACTAATGGAAAATCAGCTTCTTTTCACGAGAAATATAACTGATTTCCGTGGCGGAACAAAATTTTTATATTAAAGCGTCTTCTTAGCGAAAAGCGATGAGAGCAGGGTATGTCCGTTTTTTCTTGCACCAATCAGGAGCAGCGCGTTTACATTATTTGAAGACTGCTAACGCCATCTCTTGAGATCGTCGAGTACATTGGCAATATTACAGCAGTACCAGCACTAATTGCATTCGACAAACAGAATGTGGTTTACATAAAGACTATGAAATTAATAATATAACGAAATATATTATGGTGCGATTATGTATGCATTTTATAAATATATTGGCGCTCCACCATGCACCCCGCCTTGGAACATCACAAGATGTTTCAAAACACGCGAACTTTCTAACTGACTGAGAGTAACACATGCATTATGCGATTAAATAATAAATATGATAAATATAGCGGCCTAAACTAAAAAATAAGGTTTAAACTAAGTTGAATTTATTGTGTAGGAATAGGATATAATTTAGTTACAGCGCGTTTGTAAATTCCAGTTTGCGTTTTAACTATCGCCACGCGTACAACGTTATCAGAGCCTCTGAACACGTCCGTAATTACTCCTAACGGCCAATGCTACGGTGGAGAATTCTCCTGCTCAAGAAGAACAACAGTTCCGATTTCTACCGGTTTGTCGGGAGTAGCCCATTTTTGCCTAACTTGCAACGTGTGCAAATACTCTAAGTGCCATTTCTTCCAAAAGGATTGGACCATACTATCTAACAACTTTTTACGTTCTAACAGACTCAATCGTTGATCTGACAAATCAGCAGCGGGTAAATATTGCAACGGAGTAGACATCAAAAAATGCGCGGGAGTTAACACCTCAGGATAAGGGTCTGACGATAATACGCTCAATGGACGAGAGTTAAGAATACACTCTATCTGAGTAAGAACAGTTTGCAGTTCTTCGTATGTAAGTAACTGACTTCCTATTACTCTATATAAATGCGTTTTCATGCTCTTTATATTCCCTTCCCACATCCCACCAAAATTTGGTGATCTTGGGGGAATCATCTTCCACTCTATGCGTCGAGAGAGCAACTCATTCGACAGCGCGTTTTTGAAGCTAGAGTTCAATAAAAAACTATACAGCTCATCTAAATGTGCCTTCGCACCGATGAAAGTAGATCCATTATCGGAATAGAGACATGAAACTGGTCCTCGACGGGAAATAAAGCGTTTAAAAGCGGCTAGAAAGTTTTCAGTAGTTAAATCACTGGTCACTTCAATATGTAGACTACGTGTGACCATGCAAACAAAAAGAACGATGTACGCCTTTTGCGCATGTTGACCTCTGCGGCGAGAAAGGATTGTCCTTATCGGACCAGCGTAATCTACACCAGTGTGACAAAATGCCTTGGCCTCTGAAACACGGTAATCAGGAAGATCAGCCATTATAGGCGTTGGATGCGTTGGGTTGCATTTAAAGCAAGTGTTGCACTTTCGCAACTTGGACCTGATAACAGTCCTGGCATCCAAGATCCAGTAGCGTTGTCGTATAATAGATATAAGAAGTCCAGGTCCGGTGTGACAATTAACAACATGAAAATGCTGTATTATTAAGTCAACGACATGATCGCGTTTAGGGAGAAGAACCGGATGTTTAGCTTCGAAAGGAAGCATTGATCCAGAAAGTCTTCCTCCAATGCGTAAAATCCCTTGTTTGTCTAAGAAGACGAAGAGGCTTTGCAGCTTTTTTGAAGGTAATTTATCAGCCTTGATCAATTTGATATCTTCACAGAAGTGCACAGATTGAACGGCGAGAATTAACGCATTCTCAGCACTTGTCAACCCTGCTATAGAACGAGGTTCGACCTTAACTTTAGGTCTTGCGAATTTTAATACATATGCGGTGATACGTAGCAACTTTTCCCAAGAAGAAACACGTTGTGCTAACGTACACAGCAACGGCGGCTCTGTGTGAGTAATGGCAGCCAACACATTTGCCTTGAGTTCAGGCAAGACAGAGCAATTATTAAGCGAGAATGGCTTAATCGGCCACTTCTCAGATGAGCTGCGAATCCACGGAGGACCTTTCCACCACAAATCGTGGGTCAAAAGTTGCGATGGAAGCATACCACGCGAAAGACAATCACTTGGATTACTAGCTCCGGCAATATGATAAAAATGTTTAGAGTCCAAGTTTTCTTGGCACTGAGCGACGCGATTACCGACGAAAACTGACCAACGATGTGGTGAAGAATGAACCCATGATAAAGCAATAGTGGAATCAGAAAATGCGTATATCCCGGCAATGGTCATACGTGTTGCATATGTGTCTCGCACAGTTTTTATTAATTTTGACATAAGTAAAATAGCGCATAATTCTAAGCGAGCGAGCGTAGTGATTTTTGTTGGCGAAACCTTTGATTTAGCGCAAAGAATGCGAGTTTGAATGCCAGACGGGTAGGTACAATGGGCATAAATGACACATCCCAGACCATTCATGCTAGCATCACAAAAAGCAACAAGACGTAATTCACAACCAACTTCGACGCCTACATGACGTGGAATCCTTAAAGTGTCAAGCATTTGAAGTTCTTGCGCAAGAGCGAAAAAACGGGTGCGTATGTGCTCCGGTGCAGGATCGTCCCAATCACACTTGCTGAGCCACAGTTCAGACTCCAAGTCTCTCGAAAACGCCTCAATGAATACATTTTATTATATCATATATTTAAGACCATTGTAGTTATTTTGAACTTCAATATTAAAGCACTTAAACTGTAGAATTTGATAAATCAACTTCAACTGTAGGAGGGTTCACCATTACGTTGCAGTATGTTGTACCTGTGAATGTAAATCACAATGATTTGTTATCCCGCTGTCTCTCCGTCACGCTATTACGAATTTCAGAGTAATATGCTTTAAAATTAGATAGAAACCGTAATTGACTACACTTGGTAGGTTATACCGATGTGCACTTAATATAATGAACATGTATGTTAAACCTGTTGTCAAGTCAATTTCTTTTTTCGTGTGGAAGCCTCCACTGGTCATCACCTTACTGGAGCTCACGGTGAAGTGGTATGTCGGAATCAAACCGACTAAAACAGGGACCCGGGTATACCCTGAGAAGGAAGCCGCCGGGAACAAGTCTTCATATGTATGTTGAGTTGCTGCACGTTGATTTGAACATGTCTGTGTCATGTGTATGTCAAATTTTACTGCAAAATCTTATGACCAATTTCATTCGAATGTTCAATGAAATTAATTGATAATTGTTTCAGAAACTTGTATTGATTTGAGACCGCTGTTAACTTGACAGGTCTGTTCGTTGAAAATATTTGATCAGCCTTTCAAAAACTGAGAGTTAGTCATTCTGTGATTCTCTTTGATCTTAATTTTCAATTACAAATGTTAAAATAATAACAGACATATTTCTTGTTTCAAACCTACACATAGAACTCGTGATTAAGGTCAAACGTAAGTTTTGAAATAGTGAATTTATTTTTAAACTGAAAATATAAAATACCTACACATTTTACTGATAAATAATGGTTAAATTCTGTAAGAGACAAGATGGTGAATGATAAGACAAACGAAACGATTTAAATCGTAAAACGTCACCGACATTGAATTTTTCTCTAGACAGACTTTACAACATTGAATTTAGTAAAAATAACAATATGTTTAAAAGCAACTAGCTGTGTATGAATTCTATAAATGCATCTTACAGCGTTTAGCATCCCCTATTGCCATAGTTCAATAGAATGCACACATAGGTTGTGACATGAATAACAATTTTAGATTAAATTTCAAATACAAAATTTCACCATGATACAAACAGCAAAAACCTGAGTCTAAGACTTCTTCTCATCTTAGGCTTATTATAAAATGAAACTGAAATCGAAGAATCAGATAATTAATTTATTTCTGACACCTGTGGGCTTTTATGTATGATAGTCTTACTAGTTTGCTACCCAAACTTTTTATATGGGATTACAAAGTACGCAAATAGGTTCACATCAAAGACAAAACAAAGCTGTGTAGCTAAGTCGTATTTACATTTTACATACAGACCCGCAATCCAAACCCACCTGTAAGGTAACCACGGCCAACGTCTGGTACGGCTTACTGACTGCTTGGGCCGCTTACAACTACAGAATGACCTAAATAAAGAGTTTACTACAGTATTGACGTAAGGTTTCATTACTACGACTAAATTAATTTCGTTATTTTTTTACTAGAAAATTCTTTATGACCTCAAAACAGAGGAAGTTTTCAATTCGACTAAATTATGTTTTTTGTGTTCCTTTTGCGAAATCTTCGCCCTTAGTGAAGCAATTGCAATCATTGTTTTTAAATTTAATTGTTTGTACTCAAGGTTGGTCCCTTTTACATATTTTTTAAATTTCTCCTTTAATGGTGAAAAATTATCTGATGATGAATATAGCTGATTACGATTTACCATCATTTGGGGGCTCAGTTAAACTCAGTGATACTTTTTTATAAGTATATATTTTTTTTATTATAAGTGTGCAGAGACATTTGTAATACCTGCTTAAACATAAAATAGGTAACTTAATTGCTAATGACAAGCCCCCACAGTTAAAATATCCGCTAGGAAGACATAATTAATTAATGGTTAACCAAAAAAGAACAAAAACAAAATTACAGAACTGTTAGACTATGAAATAAAAGAAAAAAATATTTAAACACATATCAAGCAAACAAATACCGCAAAACATTATAAGCTTGGATGCCGCTCAATATCATTATTTCCAAAAAATAAGGAAGTTAATATTCTGCGTACAGCGGTTGTTATTCTATAATGCATCTTGAAAGCGTATTACAGACTGACATCAGTTTATCAACATGCCAAATTACCTCTACTTACCCCTTTAGTGCTTTGATTGTATTATAATCATAATAGATAAATTGTAATCATATAAATGTTTAGACGCATTCCTGGTGCCTCGTTCTCGAAACAAATAAGTCTAATCAAAATAGTGCGCACAGAAGGAAATAGGGCATGAATCATCATAATTTAAATGTGTAGACTTAATACACATTTTCACTTCTGTGGCAATAAAAAAAAATGGCCTGGTCAGACAACTATCCCTTGATTTTTCTTGTGACATTTCAAGGCCAACCCGCCGAGATCATAACGAATAAATTATGTCGTACTAAAAGCACAAGATTTCTACGTTATCAGAGCTACATAATAATATATCGGGGATAGGCAGTTCAGTATACTAACACCGCGGCGACCAAGTCACGAACTTCCGAAACATTTCATTTTATTTCATAAAGGTAATGAATATTCGTCCCGATTGATCCAAGAGGGAGCCTCATGACCTGTAACTCAGGTTTTCCTACTTCGCACACCAGTTGTTTTCTTCTAATTAAATAATACAGAAAAGAGAGACAGAGCAGCCGAGCAACCGGAAGCAGCAACGTCTCTCTTATAGAAATTAAGGTTACCGTGTCTGTTGCCTAAAGTGTATCACGAGGTGATGTTTAGTCCAACTATGATACTTTTATTTCAACTACGTTACGAAATTATTTTTATAAAGAAGTTTGTGTACTTTTGCTATGGGGAAAAAACACTGAACTAGTTACCGTCACGCTAATAATACAAATATAGATCCACTAGAGGGCGCTAATCTAATCATTGAGTTTTGTCAGCTCCTTATTATATATATATATTCATATGTGTGTATGTGTTTTAACTTCTGACGCAACAAAACGCTTTAAGACGCAAGAAGCCAAGGTGTGATTTGGCAAATATTAAGTGAAATCTCTTCCTAGTATTGTTGATTCCGTACTGAGCTTCCAGACAGTTGAAGATACGTGACAAAATTCCACCTTTCAAAAACACGAAATCACATTTTTTGCTGTCATTTCTTGTTCAATACATGACATGGTCGGATACAAGTGGACACAAAAATACAATAAAGCATTTCTTTTTTGTTGCAAAAAAAAAGTGTAATAGGAATAGGATGCGGCCTTCAAAACGATTGTAATTTTGTATAACGTTTTAATAAAAAGGATACTTCCCGCCTTGTCGTTGTCAACATAATGGAAACGTGATAGGTAGTCAATGGCAAGTGAATAGTGCGCTTAATTTATGATATTTTTATATGAATAAAAATTAAATATTCGTTCATTGGTCATACAAAAAAAAATAAGGAAAAACAAACCTTTTAATGATATTATTTTAAAATTTATGTTAATATTTTTACTTGTTTTTTTTTTATTTCAATAAATAAATAAATCACCATTTTTTACATTGTTATCTTTTTTACTTTTTTTAAAATTGTATGAATTTTGGACATGGACATTATTATTTTATTTTGTACTTTCTATAAAATTTTATCATTGTAAGTATTTATTATATTTTTGAGTATTTTTACACTTTTAATAATTCATCCACCTTCTCAAGTAGATTTTAGGGGTAAAAATTAAATTATATTTCAATGTAATGAATTTAATAAATTATTTGATTCGATTTGATAGTGAAAATCTTTATTCCTCTAACTAACACGAACCTCTAACGAACTAAATTTAACACAGACAGATAGGTTCTTCCCTGGACTAACATACAGGCTTACGGCAACCGGGATCTACGCAGGCGCAGCCGCAGGATAAAGTTAGCCTTTAACACGGTTAGATTAAACATTATTGCTTTTGGTAATCGATAAATGCATAGTTTACGAGCTAATACGCGAGGCGGAAATAGTCTCATATAACATTATCACATTACCGCAAAAATACAACATAGGTTTATTTTAGTTAGGATTTTCTGTTGGATGACAGTACTTCCTTAGTCGTCAAGAGTTATAGCAACTACTTAGTAATCTGTGGTTATAGGTTGAATACCAGCATGCGGTAACTCTTTTTCGTGAAACTGGATGTAAGTACTTAATGTCCACTGTTTTTAAAGTTTTCGCCCCAAATTGATAATCTGTTGTGAAGAAATTGCCTTTTTAACCCCTGCAGTCCTGACCCAAAAAGATATAAGTTTCACGTGTGAATCTGTGCGTCTGCTGTGGTATCATAGTTCCTAAACGGATGAACCAATTTTCATTTAGGTTTTTTGTTTAAATGTTTTTTTTTAATGGTTAGGGGGTAAACGAGCAGACGGGTAAGTGACTCGATAGTCACAAGTGGGAGTAGGGGAAGGGAGGGAAGAGGGGAGACTGGTGGGGGTGAGGGGTGAAGGGGGGAAGATAGGGAGAGGGAAGGGTTAGGGCCTCCGGTAACCTCACTCGCTCGGTGAAATATAAGATAGCATTCCTTTACTGACGGTTTTCTGTTGAAGATCATCAGCTCCTTTCTAATCCTTGAAGGGATGTGATTAACTTCTACCGGTCTGATCAGTTTGAAATATAGCTTCATCTTGTGTTTTCAATGATATTACAATAACATGGTTATCTTGACCTGATTTTTTTTACTGTCTTGGGTTTTGTTTTTGCGTGGGGATTAATAGGCAGTGCATTTGAATTTTTTACTTATTAAACAAGAATATCATTGTCAATAACTTGTTACCGCTGGTGGGGTTTCTCGTGTCCTAAAGAATCTATAAGCACACTAATAATTTCATGGTAACGGCTAAAATTATGTGACTATCTTCCTTTTTTTGTTTAAAGACAACTCCCGCGTTGGAACTGACTCCTGTGTCGCGGGGTACTTTAAAAACACACAAACAACGGACACAAAGAACACCCAGACTCAGGTGGTAATCGAACCTACGACCTGTAGCATAGCAGTCAGGGTCACCAACCACTAAGCCAACAGGCCAGTCATCACATTAGTCATAGGACGTCCATTACTACGCATAGATTTCTATTGAACACTAACTGACAGTTTACTGATGACCTGTCTGCGAATAAACGTCAGTGTATACGTAAACTAATTGCGGGTGGTTGCAACTTGCAACTCACGGAGATGTCGCCGAGTTCTCATCCAACCGCCCGTGACCACGATTGGTGCATCAAAACGTAGGTTAATTAAAAAGGTCGTAGGTACTTTATAAATATAAAACAATGGGCTTTAACAACGCGATTATAATCTTTGAGCATTAATATTATTTTTTCAATTCTACTGTTTCAGAGTAATTCAAAATAACTGTATGTGTTCTCTAATTAAACATGTAGGCACAAGATTTTTAAAGACATTTGCAAACTGAAAATAATTATATTGTTAAAAAATACGATTAACTTCAGCTTAATTCTTTTTTTCTTTTTTTTTTTTATATCGTGTGGAAACCGCCACGGGTCATGACCTCACTGGGGCTGGCGGTGAAGTGGTATGTCGGAATCAACACACGGCGTTCCGACATAAGTGGGTCTATTGCAAGGGACTCGGGTATACCCTAGGAAGATAGTCCCCGAGAACCCCGGCAGACCTTGGCCGCCTGTTAACTTTAGAGCCCCTAAATCGTGGCTTAAAACTTTTAATGACAATAGCTATTTTGCTTCGTTATTTTGTTTTTTTTTTTTTCTCTTTTTTTATTTTTTAGTTTTTTGTTAAATTTATATGACTACATGTTAAACGTCATAGATCATTGAACAAAACACGAATCAGAAAATTTGATTTATTCATTGAAATAGGTCGAGGTTAAATTGAAGGTTGATGGTGAAGTTAACCTAATGATTTTCTCACGAATTCTAATTTCCGGTATGACATTTATATGGAACATCTCCTAAGGTTTGTATTTTTAACAAAAAAGAAATCGTAAAGTTTTGTAAAGAATTATTTCTAAACATAAAAAAATAGACTCGATAATTTTTTTATTTGTTATTTTGATACAACGTCCATTGAACGATTGACGTTTGATACTCTGTCCGTAAAATGAAAAAAAAAATTACAGATCTTTGATCTTTTAGCCAACCAAACACTTTCGTACCTTGTCCCTGTAAAATTAATCATGTTGTACACCTTGAGTTATAAAGTATTGCATTTTTACATTTAGTCATTAACGTGTAATCTATTCGCGATGTTATTAATTTAATGTGTTCAAAAGGTTATAAGATGTTATCTTATTTACTAACCTCTAATAAATATACAAATTTGTAGAAGTCTTTACCTATTCATTTATGCACCCACATATACTTACGATATACTTATATACTTCTTGGTCGTGCAACTAATAGTTCCAATCCAATTTTAAAAAAATAGGCAGTCATGGGACTGCCGACAGAAGTGAAAACTTAAACGAAACGACGAACTTAAAACGTCACATTAGCAGGTTTATGACATTAATTAATAAGGAGCTGACAGAACTCAATGTTTAGAGTAGCAACCTCTAGTGGATACATATATGTATTATTAGCGTGACGGTCATGAGTTCAGTGCTTTTTCCCCATAGCAAAAGTCTACAAACGTGCCTAAAGAAGTTTTCTTTTAAAAAAAAAACACTATTTTAATAAAAAAACCCGACTAGGAACAAATAAAAGTGATCTAAAAAGAATGAAACAAGGAAACATTTCAGACAAAAATCAAGACATAGTTATAAAAATGGTCAAGGTGAAGGCGTGGTCGCATGCCATTATAATTTTGTAGGTGTGCCTGGCACCCATATGGTATAAAGGCATGCCATCACGGCTGTAATCAGATTACAGTTTTAGGTAGATTTTCGAAGAAAAGTCTACGTATTAGTTTTGTACCAGTTGTAGAGTTTTCCAAAAATTTCTTCACAAGAGGTCTAGTTATGATCCATATACCCCAAAACAACCGCCAGTTAAAAAGTATATATATATGTATGTACCTCAATTTTACCGGCACGATAGAGGTCGCAATTATTCACCGATCGCTTTCAAACTTGGACGAGAAATCAACAGGGCAAAAATGAAGGTTTGTCCGTAAATAGGGGGGACTGGGGGACAGATTTTCAAAAAACAGTTTTTTCAGCATCACTTTTTTCCTATGGAAAATTTTTGGACCATTTAACATTAATAGCATGCCCATAGTAAATACGAACATTTTTTAGTATGAACCCTCAATGATTCCATCCTTACCGGGAGGGGAGGGGGAAAACCAAAATTTGTTGGAAAAAAATTCACAGCTCCGAAACTGTAAACCTTTTTACCATCGGTAATATTTTTAAATTAAAGCTAATTTTTATTTTACATTTAAAGTTTTTAATGCGACTTATATTTTTGGAGATAAAAATTAAAAAATACACGAAATCTACCTCCGCGGGCCTGCTGCGGTCCCGGTTTTTTTTTTAAATGAATGGAAGTGAAAACTTCTTTAGGCACGTTGGGCACTTTTGGTATAGGGAAAAAGTACTGAACTCGCGTGACCGTCACGCTTAAATACTTTTTTACAGATGTATTTCACTTCTGACGTGGAGTCGTACGACTGACAGTTCTTTTTAATTGATACTTTTCCGTGTCCTATTGATATGCATATCATCATTAGCCTATCGCCGTCCACTGCTGGACGAAGGCCTCCCAAGGAGCGCAAACTATCCCGGTCTTGGATATTCCGGATATGCATTTAACAGGTATTAATTGTACAGCCGCGACCGTACGGAACGCAATCTTACTTTTGCTTTTTTATTAACCATTGAAACATATTTATTAACTTAGACAATTTGTTATTAATACATATTTGTAACGTGCCGATCAAGACCTTGATTCTGATACCAAATATGTCATGATTATCTCAATAAAATTTTTTTCGAGGTCTGATATTTACGTGTAAAGTCCATCATATTAAATTTAGTTAGATTTTACCTTATTCAATAGTAGTTTAGGTGGTACGGTGGAACACACGTAAATAAAAACATATTAACAAACATACGTAGACTGCTTAAATCATTACCATTCATTTTGACTTTTGCTGTAGTCGGGTAAAAAAGGCAATTTTCTGGTGAGACACTATAATCTTCGCCAATTGTATATATTAATATGTAATAGGTCGGGGAAAGAGTCTTCGTATTTTGTATGTATAAAATTGAGGAAAAATCTCTTTGGTTGTACCTACTGTTTGTATCTGGCTGGTTTTAATATCTTTTTTTTTTTACAATATAGGACATTAAGAGAAAGAAAACTATGTTCGTGAAAGAGCCATGCTTCGGCACAGAAAACCAACAGTGAAGCAATGATTTCATTGCTTTTCGCCGAGTGAGTGTGGTTACCGGAGGCTCTAACCTTTCTCTCCCACTCTTTCCCCCTTCCCCTACCTTAAAGGCCCTCAGCACACTTGTGACTCTTGAGTTGCAGGTGCACATGGGCGGCGGTACTCATTTACCATCAGGTGACCCGTCTGCTCGTTTGCCTCCTATACCATAAAAAAAAGGAAAAAAAAAACGCTTTCCTACCATTTTTAATAGTTTTTCTGTCTGCCAAAATGAATGACTTTAACGAAGAAATTCAATACATTTTGAAGTATACGTTAGTTAAGTTAGTCTGACTCGAGCGCGAGGGTTCCGTAAGCGGTTCCGTACGTCCATCTCAGGAATGAATTATCGAAGATTTTTGCCCGTCTTTTCCGAAAGACAAACTTAACTTTGCAGTTCTAAAAATACTCTCCAGTACATCGATGTACGACATAATCAACTTTCCAACCGCAACGTAGTCTTTGGATTTTATTCTGTAAATTCCGTACGGCATAAAATCATTTATTTATTTTATTTGGTCAGCCAATGATTATTACACTAAGTATAACAGATTTGTAACTTATATATTACTTAACTTAACTTATATACTTTGTATTTATAACAATAATCACTTATAGGCTAACACCACATGTACAATGAATAACGGTTATAAAAGTTAAAAATCATCCTTAATAAGTAATAACAACTATATTCAGGGTCATTACTTAGAGCTGTCTAGCCCCATACTGAGATTAACGTTCGTTTGACTTCTAGAATATGAATAAATATTACCTTGTTTTGCAAATCCATAAAAATTATGCCCCAGATCAATGTAAATAGACTGATGATGCTAACAAATATAAGCCAATTGTTGGGGCATGTTTTTGCCAACAAAGATTTTATGTATAAATACGCTACACTGATCCCTGTTAAATCAGTCGCGTTCCCAAATTTGTAAAGACAACATCTGAAGGGCGTTATAAATAAACCATATGTGTGACTTCATAGTGTTTCCCTTGAATAACTCCAGAGATTAAACCAACGTAACCGACACCAATTATGGTGTGAGATACCATAATTGCCACTTTCTAGGGTTGATTAGTTTTCCGACTACTTCAATAGTCGAACTCATGATCGACTTTTATTTATCCGCTGAGTTACGATAGAGTTGTCCCGATATCGCGGAATCTATGCTAATCATTGACTTATAATATTAAATAGTACACTAATCTATACTAATATCATAAAGCTGAAGAGTTTGTTTGTTTCGTTGAACGCGCTAATCTCAGGTACTACTGGTTCGAATTGAAAAAATATTTTTGTGTTGGATAGCCCATTTATCGAAGAAGGCTATAGGTTATATAACATTCCACTACGACCAATATTAGCGGAGCATCAATAAAAAATATTGCAAAAACGGGGAAAATTTACAAAAGGCTGACGAAGTTGCGCGGGGCAGCTAGTACAGTATATTAAAACTTTTTTGTTTGATTGTTTTTTTGGTTTGAACGCGTTAATCTCAGGAGCTGCTATTCAGATTTGAATATTCCATTTTGTATTGGATAGAGTATTCATTGAGGAAAGTTATAGGCCATGTAACATCACGCTACGAACCTTAGGAGCGGAGCAGCGACCATAAACATGAGTGAAACTAAAGCGAATGGCTAGTAGTAGTAGTAAGTATAGTAAAGCTGAAGAGTTTTTTTGTTTGTTTGTTTGAACGCGCTAATCTTAAGTACTAATAGACGGATTTGAAAAAACTTTTTACATGTGCCAGCCGTATTCTTAAGGAAGAGAAAGACGGGAGGAATTCTATATAACATCACGGTACCGCCTGATATGAGTGTCCCGCCCACCGACAATGTGGCTTATCACGGTTGGTTTGACTGTCATTCCAATTATACCACTTTGTCACGCCGCGCCGTGGCCAAGATTGTAGATTGCAAAAATATTAAATTTTTTCAAGAAACAGACTTTAAATACTTTCTATATCCAACGTTTCATGACAAAGTCAATAGGTTATTTACTATTTACGCATTCAAAATACTACATGTTTTAACAGATGCAAACACATTGAACACATTTAAGTAAAAAAAAATATTGTCATTACATCCATTTTATTATTATTCTTACAGGTTCTGTGTATAAGTCTTATTTTCAATAATTTTAATATGTTATGTATAACTAGCAACCCGCCCTGGTTACGCACGGGTACAAATTATACACCTAAACCTTCCTCATGAATCACTTTGTCTATTAGTGAGAACCGCATGAAACCCCGTTCAGTAGTTTTTCAGGTTATTGCTAACAGACAGACGCAGCGGAGGACTTTGTTTTATAATATGTAGTGATTTAATGTGCTGTACTTATAAGAACGCTCAATATTGATGGCCTCTGTTCTTGTATTTTTTTGACTCAATTTGCAAACAAAAGCACAAGAGTTGGGACCAGAGTAGTCGTGAGTTTTTATTTCCAATATTTATTTGGTACAGATTTGTTTAATTATAAAAGGTGTATTGGTATTGGTATTGGTGTAGGGCTCTGTTTCCGCATCTTGACTCATAGATGGTCCATTATGCGTTCAGATAAGCTGACTAGTTGAGCCAGCCTAGCTCCTTCCAGAAGCACAGAAGCCTCCTGGGGCGTTCGCAGGCTTCTAGGAGCGATCTCGCACCTGCGAGGATGTTTTCCCGTTGTGTGGCCACTCCCTCGCACTCCAATATAACGTGGGCGGCCGTTTCCTCCGCGTCGAGACATCCTCTGCATAGAAGACTGTCTGTCGCACCGATGGTGAATAGGTGCCGGTTTAGGGCTAAGTGGCTCGTAATGGTCCTTACAACTATTCTGATGTCGAGTCGGTTAAGACTGCAAGTTAAACGTAGTGAGACCTCCGTCAGCACCAGTTTAGACTGCCTACAGCCCGGTGTGACGGCCCAACGGCCGTTGTGCGCTTCACGAGTCCGTTGTCTTACCCATGAGCGAAGTTGATTAAAGGGAAGTGGCAGTAATATAGTTGGGCCTGCCACTGACGTTGCGGATCCCTTCCTTGTAAGCTCATCGGCGGCGTCGTTCCATAATTAATTACTATGCCCTCTGATCCATTGCAGAATCACCCCATTGGCAGAGGCAAAACGCTCTAGCGTCTGGTGGCATTCATAAATGAGACCGGAGTTAATGGTGTTGCCCTCCAGGGCCCTTAAGACGGCCTTACTGTCTGACAATATTCGGATGTTGTACTCCTTTATACCTTTTGACATGACCGCAGTCGCAGCGTAGGTTATTGCAACACACTCGCATTGAAATATGGAACTGTATTGACCGAGCGCCAGTGATATTTTTATATTTAAATCTTGTGAGAAAACTCCGGCTCCAGTCCCTGACCCCATCTTGGAACCATCCGTGTGTATTCGCACTTCATGTATGCCAGATTGATCTCGGTCGTTTTCAAGTAGTTGTATTTGATACTTCCTCTCAAAGATGTGTTGTTTCGGGATCCTGTCGCATGGGGCAGCGATTAGTGGTTGATATTCCACTACTTGATTCCATAATTTTATATGGGGACCCTCTCGGTTATACCGCAGACCCAAAAGTTTAAGTCTGATGGCTGCCACAGCTGCCTCCTGTTGTATAAACAGGTCCAGTGGGGCTAGATCAAGAGCCACCTCAAGGGCAGTTGTGGGAGTTGTGCGCATGCAACTAGTGACGGCAGTACATGCTAGTCTCTGGAATTGCTGTAGTTTGTTTCTGACAGTGCTTAGCTCCGTTCTCTGCCACCAGGCAATAGCACCGTATGTGATGATTGGCCGTTTTGTACAGCCATAGTCTGATTTTCGGTGATAGCCCCCAGCTTCTGCCGAGGAGTCGCTTGCATTGGCAGAAAATAATGCAGGCCTTATTTAGTTTTGCGTCCAGGTGTCTGTTCCATAGGAGTTTACTGTCCAGTATCACTCCTTTATAAAAGGTGAAATTACTGTCAAGTATCAAGTGAAACGTACAATTACCATAAAATCGCTAGAACCGCTTTAACTAAAAGTTATAAGGTTAATTATAAGGAGGACATAGAGTTTTTTACTTGATTAAAGTAATAGGACACGTACATACCAATTAAATGCGTGCACAAGACAAGTATTGTTTATAATATTGCCGTACACACCTGTCATTGTATAAACTGTGTATAAAATTGCATACCTGGATATTACACAATAAATAAAAACATAAAAAAACATAAAAACAATTTATTTCATAAACAATGCACATATTTACAAAAATAGAGAGTCTCCTTCTAAGTAAAAGAATACCTGTGCCAGGAGACTCCAACTTTTACAGTGTCATGGTTGTGTGTTTAGAAATAAATAAATTACCAACATTATACTACCACTAATAATGACTATAATAACAAGTTATATAGGTATACGTTGACATACATTGGTTGAGATTTAGATTAGCATTACATTTAAAGTGTACTCTTTATAAAATTTATAAAATTATACTATCAGTCCAGTCAGTAATAAATAGTCATTATTACACAGTAAATTCTTTTTGTCTAAGGTCGTGTAGCGATTTCTGCTTTCCTAATGTATTGAATTTAATTAGGTATATCATATGTTAGGAAGAGGTGAGTAGAATTCGCAAATACTTTATTTACTGTACAAGTTTTACTTCAATGAATGGATTTTAATATTTTTAATGTCTTTGAGATGGAAGCATATTAAATAAATCATAGTTATTACAACTAAATGAACACGTTTTAATGGCGAACCGAATTAATAAAGAAAACGGAGTTAAGGAGCTCCTGGCTTCTTTATTAGACCAACGTTACCAAGCCCAATCTGTTTGATTCGTCAAAACGAATCATATGAGTCCAAATTCGAATAGCCACTGAAGAGTTCCACTATTTACCTCCTGGATCCATCATCAGATCAGCTCTAAGGTGCCAAATTATAGTTTTTTAATCCAAACTACATATGCCAACTTAATCCAAACTGCATATAACGTTGGAAATTCCAACCCACTCCACAGCTTTTTCTGACAAATCTTTTATAGTGCAAGCAGACGGGCAAAGTCACTAACTATTTTCCAAAAACTCGTCAAGGATCACTACCTATCTTTGTAATAACCAAACCTATGTATATGTTTATCTGTATTTATGTGTATATATATATATTTATATGTGTATGTATTTATGTATATATGTATGTATGTGTGTATGTATAAATTTACCATTTAACCATTTAAACCATTTATTTTGTTACACACAAAAATATACAATAAAGAAATTTAAAATATATACATATATGTGTGTGCAACAAAGGATCCAGCTCAGCTATCGCTGCGCTAGTGCACAACACTGATTTTCAGCTGGCCCCTTTGGGTAGACCAAAAGAAACATTATAAAATTACAAAATTACACGCGCATAATCATTATAAGCAACACAAAACAACATAGTCTAAAACCCAACCCAAATCACCAAAACTATAAAACATTAACAATTTAAAAAATTTAAAAGAAAAAAAAAAGAAGAAACACCTCTAATAAATGAACCATCATTTTCTATCCAATCATAGCTGAACACACGGTACCACAACAAGCGGTTCTGCTACAATGTTTTTTGTATATTGAGTAGTTCTCTAAATAAGTGTTTTTTCAAAGTCAATTGGGACATATTTTTGCGTAGGGGTGGTGGTAAGTCGTTCCATATTTTTGTAGCAGAATACTTAAATCCTCCTCTATATTGAGCTGTTCTGTGTGGAGGAATAATCATTTTGTTTGCTTGTCTTCTGCGAGTATTCCTCTCCTGCACATGCTTTACCCATTCCAACTTATCATACAAATACTTAGGTCTTTTTGTAAAAACTGTTTTGTGTACCAAGCATGTTAAATGTATTTCCCTACGGGCTTCCATTTTTAGCGTGTCCGTATCGTTAAGATATGGTTTTATGTGAGATCGTCTGGGTATATTATAGTAAAAACGGACACAAGCATTTTACACTCTTTGTATAGCCTTCTTGGTTTTTTCGTACAGCCTAGGTCCATAAACCGTGTCACAGTAAATAAATTGCGACAGTATAATTGATTCCACAACTGTCTTCCTAACTGACTCCGAGAGATATTTTCTAATATTATACAGCGTTTTTAACTTATAAAATGCGTTTCTAATTTTACAACTGATATGTTCAGCGAAGCGAAGTTCACTATCCATGATAAGGCCCAAGTTAACAGCAGTATCCACTCGCTGCAACACTTGTCCATGGACTTTAACATGAAATGATTGCGCAGAGACTTTATTACACTGTACTTTAGTTCCCAGCAACATATATTTTGTTTTAGTTGCATTTAATATCAATGTGTTCCTGCTTTCCCAATCTGAAATATTATTCAAATCTTCGTTTATAATCTTTGCAGCGTTCTGTGCGTGCTCAGGTTTAAATGAGAAATACACCTGAGTGTAATCCGCGTACAAATGCATTTTACAGTGTTGAATATGTTTAGAAAGATCTGCAGTAAAAATTACGAAGAGAATGGGGCTCAAAATAGATCCCTGGGGCGTACCTTTATTTATGTTATGGATCCCTGAGTTTACTAATTCGCCTCGTTCAGTTTCCATTTCAACAAATTGACTACGATTAGTTAAAAAGGAGCGAAACCAGTCACACGACTCACTTGAAACATCATAGTAGGAGAGCTTCGCTAAGAGCAGTTCTATATTTAAGCAGTCAAAAGCCCTTGAAAAGTCCAACAACAGCGCGCTGCATAGACCAGCATCATCAGATGTCATCACTGACATGTGCAGGTGCAGTCGCCTTCCCAAAGCCACCACGGAATCTTGATTGTATGGCAGGGAGGATATCTTCAGTCTCTAAGAATTTGGTTAACTGAGTACAAATGAGTCTTTCTACATGTTATTGTTTTAGTAAGTAAGACTAATGTGTACTACAATTTACCTATTACTATACAGTATACTCTATCTATCTAATTATACATACAAAGTTTAATTTCAATATGACAGTTAGAAGTAAGTTAAAATCGACTTCCAAGATTTCTTTGTATAGTCAGTTACAAGTGAAACTAATAAAAACGTGTTAAAAATACAAAGACGGGGAAAGAAAGAAATAATTTTCGATATCTATTAATTGCTGTGGGAGAGCCATACTTTGGCTCGACCGGAGAGATACCACGGCCTCACAGAAAACCGACAGTGAAGCAATGCTTGTGTTGTATTTCGCCGAGTCAGTGAGGTTACCGGAGGCCCTAACCATTCCCTCTCTTCTTCCCCTACTTCCACCTTGCGTTGCAGGTGCCCATGGGTAGTCACTTACCATCAAATGACCCGTCTGCTCGTGTGTCCCCAATACCAAAAAAAATAAATTAAACCTAAATCTAATGGCATAAATCAACGATCGAAATATTCAAGTCATCCATCATCACAACAAATATCGTCATTAAGAATTGTGAAGGATCGAGATCTTCAACGGATTCTACTGCTACTGTCATAGTCTCTGGCTATTTCATCATCATCATTTCAGCCATAGGACGTCCACTGTTGGACATAGGCCTCCCTTAATGATCGCCAGGAAGACCGGTTGGAAGCGGCCTGCATCCACCGACGTCCTGCGATCTTTACCAGGTCGTCTGTCCACCGCGATATTGCGATAGTCTGGCTATTTGTCAAACGATTTTCTATTGTTTTTTTTTTTTTTGAAGTGAAAACTTTTTTAGACACGTTAAGCACTTTTGGTATGGGGAAAAAGCACTGAACTCGCGTGACCGTCACGCTCATTCTCGGCTTTAGTTTTATTTCTTTTGTATCTATTGAGTATAAATGCTCCTCATGTTTTTCTAAACCTAATTATAAACGCAGTTGTAAATTTTGTTGATTGACAAAAAAATACTATAATTGATGTAATTTAAAATATATTTTTGGTTGGAATGGTTTCTTAATTGTTATTAGTTTACTCTGTATTTCAAAATCAAATCGAAATTAAAACCATTTATTCCAAGTAAACCATCAATTGGGAACTTTTCACAGACACACTAAGTCGGTCGTGGACGTAGTTGCCGGTTCCAATACGTAGATCCTATGGAGAAAAACAGGCATGAAACTCCAAGAACACTATTTTCTTGAAATCTTGTTTGTATTAAAATCTTTTTTACCTAATATAGATAAAAAATATCACAATCTATTTACCTTAAAAATGTTATTTTTTTATTACCTACCTTGTTCTTTTGTTTTACAAGAAGCCGATGACGTGTACTACTTATATTTTTTTTTTGCCAGAAACTTAAAAAAAGAACAATAAAAAAAAGCTGTCTGACGTACGACTGCAAGTCAGAAGTAAAAAAATAAATATACACACTTGTGTGGAAGTGTCATCCCATCCTTATGTATCTGAGTGACGGTCACGCGAATTCAGTGCTTTTTCCCCATACCAAAAGTACCCAACGTGCCTATAAAAGTTTTCACTTTAATAAATGGACAGAACTTGAGTAAAATGGGCTGGGTAGGGTGGCCTTGGTCCAGAATGGAAGTACATATTAGGCCAAGCACAAATTATGAAGCACTTTCTATGCTTGAAGGCTATACAACAATAAGTCTAGCTTAGTTATAACACACTTTTCATGATAATTCCCATAGAATCTAAAACAGATACTTCTTGGTTACATTACAACCTTCACGTTGAGAGGACATCGATTTAATAATGGTGGCACTTGAATCTCATTGACGGCCCTGTGTTCTTTAACGACCGGACAACAAAGAGACACGCAGGAATATATTACTAAAACATTGATCTAATTAAATTGTTACCAAGAATGCGATAGGCGGGCGGGGCTTTCAGTAGCTTTCAAGGTTCGTAAGGAGACCAGCAAGATTAGTAACCGACGCGCACCATACCACAGCGCACGCGCCGATGTTACCGTTACAACCTATTTTGTATACATAGAGGTTGTATAGGAACATTTAAAAAAAAACAGTTAACAATCGAGTTCGTAATTTAAATTACGAAGCGACGCGTTTATAATTTTTAAATCACGTGCTCTTTTTGTGGGTTACTAAAACTTTAGGGGTGTTATTTCCAAGTGTGTTGCAGTTCTGTAAGGTGAGTTATTATTATTTAGTATTTTTATAATTATATTAGTAATTTATATACACTATAAGAGGTAGCTGATTACAAGAATGGCCTATGTGTTAATAGCAGTAATTGGAATTAGCATTTTTGTATGTTGAAAAAAGCACAATGTTAATTATTTTAAACAAAAATAGTTAAGATGTAAGTTGTTTTAATATTGAAGGGCTCGTGACTAAGTGGTAACCGAGTAGATTAGCACATTACAAAGTTAAAGATTACTAGCCAGGTCAGTCTAGGATGGGTGACCATTCTTAACAAATTGAGACCCCTCCGTGCCTCGAAGAGCACGTTAAACCGTCCGCGTCTGTCCCGGGTGCCATACAAACATTTGTGGCATTCGTTACGGGTAGTTGGAGCCCTAAAAAGTCCGACAACCTGGTCTAACTACGGAACTTCGATATCACCTAGTACTTGGGTTGTGGAGGTTTGATGGCAGTCGCTTCACGTAAATTGGGAAAAGGAGCGGAGGATGATGAAGTTGTTTAAATATTGTTAGCAAAACCTTTTTCGTTTGAATAGTAAGGTAGGCAGACGCCTAGGTCTGCGATTTTTTTTGAAGTGAGTGAGTAATGTAGTACATTAGGCACGTTGAGCACTTTTGGTATTTGGAAAAAGCACTAAACTCGCGTAACCACCCTCAGATACATATACATCTACAGACGTATGTGTGTCTATATGTAAGTTATGTTTTCAAGTGCAATCCTTCGGCTGACATTTTTTTTTTATTGTAACGGGTATATTCTTTTTTATTTATACTTTTAAATTGTGTTTGCTTTGTTGCAATTTGTAAGTACTAATCACAGATTTTCATTGTATGCAAAATGGTTAGGAATAACGTTGAGTAGGAAGAATTATAGGTAGGTATTACCAACCATTTACCAATAGTTTTTATACACTTCATTACAATGTCATAATTAATTATTTTTAATTTTAATTATTTAAGTATGGGAACATATTTAAACAATTAGTTTTTCGGTATCTTATTTGTAATGATACAGAGATGCTTGTTAAATGACAAGTTTAAAATGTCTTTATTTTTAATTTGCTAACTTTTGAATGGTACGAAGATTCTTTTTTTTTTTGAAAATTCGGTGTTCAGAAATCAGATAATTCTTATTAGATATCATTTCCAAATCTCTATTTCAGAGTTATATTAAGAGCCAGTAACGTAGTAGCTAAGGCGTCGGTCTTGCTATCAAAAGGTTGCAGATTCTAATTCCCCTTGGGGTTCGAACGTGAACCCCTCCTACAGTCAACAGTGTTACTCATGTCAACAAAAATTCTCATGCTTTTGTTAACATTTTAAAATTGCAAATCAGGTTCGATGCCTTCTTTAGGAGCAATTATAAGACTTTGTTATCTTGTATACCTAATCTTGGAACAGAATATCTTTATCTATACTAATATAATAAAAGTAAAGAGTTTTTTGTTTGTTTAAACGCGACAATCTCTGGAACTGAAAGTCGAATATGAAAGATTGTTTTTGTATTGGATAGGATATTCGTTGGGGAAGGTTACAGTTATTATAACATCACGCTACGCCTCTTAGGAGCGGAGCAGTGACTATAAATGCTGCAGGGACCAGCCAGTTAAAAAAATATCATGGGAAAGAGCGAGAGAAAACGAAGTCAGAATCCGAAGAAATAAAAATATTTATCACTGAAATATGGAAAAAGAAAATTTAGCCTTGTGGCCCACTTTAGGCGTTGAAAACCGGTATCAAGGCTCAGAATCCTGTCCCTTATCATGGATTGTCTAGTTATCACATATTTGTCTTATAAGATAATGACTTGCCAAGTAGCTTGAAACTTCACAAGTTCTAATGAGAACGTCATTGTTTGTATAGGTACTTAAAAAAACTAATTACAGAACTTTTCTATTAAAAAAATATCCTAAATCATTACGTTACCAAAAACAAGTTAGACAATTTTCTGCAAATTAATACTTAAATGAATTGGCTTTTTTATGTTTTTTTTTCTTTTATAAAGACAACTCCCGCATTAGGAATTACTCCTGTGTCGCGGGGGACATTACAAACATGCAAACAACGGACACAAAGAACACCCAGACTCGGGTGGGAATCGCACCCTGGACCTATGGCATAGCAGTCAGGGTCAATAACCACTAGGCCTTCAGGCCAGTCTATAGCTACTTACGACTCACGAAGATCGAGAAAGGGGTTCTTTTTGCATTTATTGCATGTAAATCTGTCTGTGACTTCCCAGCTCTGGAGAGGATGAATCTATCGACGCTTCTATCTCTGACATCTTATCCCAAAGCTATGTACTGATATCAATTAATTATTTTGATTTCAATTTCTTTAATTTACAGCTATACAAAATATTTATTAGCTTTATTTAAATAAAATCGTCTTGAATAAAAAACTTAGCTCCAGAAATATTGCTATACCATAATCATATGAGTCATTAGAGCAATTTTTATAAAACTTCATTAAACACGCGACGAAGAAGCCCGCGAAGCCCGATTTTAAAGCTGTATTTAAAATTCCAAATAAGCAAGTATCCATATCTACAATATACTTCCATACTTACTTACTCACATTATAAATGCGAAATTAACTCTGTTTGTTTATTTGTTACCTATTCACGTCTAATCGGCTAAACGGATCGTAATAAAATTTGGCAAGGAAATAGATTATATCCTGGGCAAGGACATAGACTATTTTTTATCAGGAAAAGATGTAGAGTTCCTGGTCTGATAAATTTGAATTTCCACGCGAGCAAAGTCTTGAACACCAGGTCGTTTTAAATAATTTTTGTTTTGTTTCGTAAACACACAAAGCTGTACCTTAGAGGTATACAATATTAAATCCATTTTTTTTTCAAATCTGGTTTTTTACACCAATAAAATCGTTAAAGCGAGCTCTATCTTATGGTATAAAGCATTAAGTCACATGATGTCAACGAAAAGAAATATCGAATGATATATGATATTAAATTCAAATGTGGTTTAGGATCTTTAAAAATCATAAGTTGCCGCATAATTGCGAAAGTTTTACAAAAAAAAACTAATTAATTCCCGTAAATAGCTTTAAAAGTAGTAAAGAACACAGTTTATATCATGCCAATACCTTTAACACTTCCTGAGCAATGTTGCATTAAAGTTGTATGCTGCGTAGTTTTGTATCTACTGCAATATTTACGTTTTGACACTTAATGTTATGTACCTCTGAGGTACAGAAATGTCAATCACTCCTATACACGCATACTCTTTCCGATTCAATTACATGACTTGTCACGTGCTTAGTAAAGAGAAAGGATAGTATTTAGTAAACATATTATGTACTATTAGTACCTACACTATTACCTACATGAATATGAAATTAGAATAAACACTTTTGGAAACAAAATTTCACTAAATATATGTAAGAGCGCTCTCCAACTAGATTCAGGCCTGACGGTCCATTATCAAGGACTGAAGCGACCTGCCGCGCCGCGTCTATGTCAGGGGCTACAGAAGATTACTTGATACAGTAGTAATAATTATTGAATATCGATATCTAATAAAGAGAGGATAGAGGATGGAAGCCTCGTCGGGCTTTGTCGAATCGAAACTGGTCGGGTATTACCGAAATTAATGTGAATGGAGTTAATGTGTTAGGAAATGTATACTGCAATAGAACACTAAAGTTACCAGAATTACTGCAGAGATTTTGTTTACACCTTCGAAGACTCAATGGAACCGACTTACCGTCTCCTATTTTGCGCTCCCGTATTGGTCTAGGCTAGTGTTATCATTAAAAACTCGAAATTAAGATGACGCCATCTGTGAATGTTGTCCGAACTAATATAATTATGGATAATTAGTATGCAACCAACATCAAATTATATCAGTTTCGCGCAGAATCTACAGGTCTCGTATATAAAAAAATCAACTAGCGATCAGCATTTTTCGTTGCGCTAACACTTTTTTTTCGCCGAGCCTCGATCCGCCGAGCGTTGTTAAAAAAATAGACTAAGTCATTTTTTTTTCATACTCTGCCTAGAATTATACACAAAAATAAGAATGTGTTAAGAGATCTGACAGATATAATACTTTGATTTTAGAGGGAAATTTAATATCGAAAGTATGAATTTTTTTATTCTACATATTGACAATCAAGTCCGCAACACAATGGAGTCACATGAGTGTTGGCAACCCACTCTCCATTATTGAAGACTGGAGACTGCTCAGCAGAAATACAAACGCTACGTTATTTGACTGGCCTGTTGGTCTAGTGGTTAGTGACCCTGACTGCTGAGCCAGAGGTCGTGGGTTCGATTCCCACCTGAGTCTGGGTGTTCTTTGTGTCCGTTGTTTGTATGTCTGTAAAGTCCCCCGCGACACAGGAGTCATGCCTAATGCGGGAGTTGTCTAAAAAAAAATTTATTTATCTATCAGGTCACTCAATATAATAACTTAAAATAAGATAAATACTATGTTTTTTTATCATAATACAATCAATTACCTATTAAAAACGTACATATGTTTTCAGGCGAATTTCTGCAATATTTTACACACACATACATTCAGTCACATGTAGTCATTTATCCTCGGAGGGGTATGCAGACGCGTATTAAATATCCACATTTTGCAAACTGTAAATACGGTTCCACACACGTAATAGGGGCCATCCATAAATTATGTTACACGTTAAGGGGGGAAGGGGGGTTAACGAAGTGTGACATTGTGTGACAAGGGGTGGGGGGTCATAAGCTTCGTAACTTCACATTTTGAAATCTAAAGTATTAAACTACACTTAAACGAAACAACTGCTCTTTTCAGTTCTGGGTGTGAAATTGAAAAATATGTGACGTCACACCAGGCACATAAGGGTCCCACAATAGACGGGGGGAGGGTCTAAAAATCATGAAATTCGTGTGACGTAATTTATGGATGGCCGCATAGAAGGCAAGTCTATTGCCAGCAACGGGGCAGTTTTACATACACAATTAAATAAAAAGTGGGAAGTGGGGAAAATTGAGTGTATATTAAAAGGGTAAGGTAGTTAAGAACCGAAGGCATTTCAAAGGAAAGTGATATTGCTTATACGGATGAATTGGGGAGTGTTAGCAATAGCTCGAGCAGGTCAGGGTCCCACACAGGACGCCCGAGCTCTCTGACCCCAAAGCATCATTTTGTTGCTATGTGATACTTTATTATGTATTTATACAGGCTGACCCTATGGGCGTACCGAGGGGGGGGGGGGGCAGGGCAGGGCAGCTGACCCCGACCTGGCTTTAACAAGCTTACGTAGTACTAAGGCAATTTTGAGTAAAATTTTTGAAATGAAATGTCAAATTTTGCCCTCCCCTGGGGATGACAAAAACAAATTCCTCCCCCCCCCCCCTTCCCTCCTGGACTAAAAGCTCCATGACTCTGAGTCAGCCTGTGACCACGGACAGTGCAACCTGGACGAAACGTCATGCAATTCAGCTTATTTCATGATCGCGTTAACTCCCGTATAAATACATAATTAAGTATATCATTGAACGCAAAAGTTTAAAAGTTAATAAAAATGTTGTAAACTAGTAGCATTATAAGACAAAAAAATGCTCGTTCAACTGAACTAGTTGCAGGTCAATATGCGTAAGAGTAAGAACACGCTAATAATGGATGGTATTATGTGAGATCAGGGCTAAAACATTTATTAAATACTAGCCGGCCCCGCAGTTTCAGCTGCGTTTATGACCACTGCTCCGCTCCTATTGGTTGTAGCGTGATGTAATATAGCCTATAGCCTTCCTCGATAAATGGGCTATAGAACACTAAAAGAATTTTTCAATTCGAACCAATAGTCCCTGAGATTAGCGCGTTCAACCAAACAAACTAACTCTTCAACTTAATAATATTAGTATAGTAAATAATAAATAAATATCCGATCTTGTCTTACTTTTTTTTTATCATTTTGCCAATTTTTAAACTCCCAAGTGATACATATGTTGTATTACTTGGGAGGTTAAACATGTATATAATAATATTATATAATTATTAAAAAAAAATTTTTAAGTTGAAACGCGTATTAATTAAATAGTAGATAACACTTCAATATTTTACTAAGAGATACCCTCTTCTAGATTTCTCTTCGAAATATAATTATGTATATATACGGTGATATACATGCTGACTGTCAGCCTGTGACCACGGCCAGTGCAACCTGGTCGAAACGTCAGGCAATTCAGGGGTATGTAATACCTTTTTTGGTCAACGCGTTAATACCCGTATATTAACATAATTACATACTCTTTCAGATTATAATTATAACTTTACAATGCATACATTTACAATAATATGATATTTAAAAGTGTTAACAGTGTTTCAACGCGCTTAATTTTGATACGTCTACACCAATATTACTTTTTACACCATTCTTACCAGGCACTAACGATAGGACAACCAGGTGAGAGATGTACTTGTTTCCCACCATTACTGTTTAAAATATATCTTTACTCAAATTCTCCAACTAAATTAAGTGCTTGCTTCTTAGTACTGAGTTGACGTCAACTCATAATATTTGGATTGTAATGTTTGTAGCTATTAAGCGATTCTAAATGTATAGGTATTAATGTTTTATCTTAAAAGTTATATTTATTTAACATTTAATTTACATATTAATACGACTTTTTATTTTTTACATTTTTTATTGTTCACAGAAATGCAAATAAGTTCTTCCGCTTTATTTAAAATTGTTTTTAGTCGCTTCACCAAATGCAGAAACGTATACTTAAGCATTATTTTAAATATTTAAATTATTTAGACGAAATAAGTCCACCCACACGCGAATCTTACATTATTAATCAACTTTTTTTGCATTCTGTACCCCTATGAGATTAAATCATAGACATATAATGTCTATGGTTTAAAGGTCTACAAGTGTTGTCGAATCTATTTATACAAAGGTAAATATAAAAATACAATTTTGCCAGGAGCGCTGTGAGCATACATGCATGGGCAGTTGACAACAGCATCGTAAATGTAAACTGTTAAATATTCGTGCTAGAAGAACAGTTATGCAATCCACACAATCAAAATTTACTATTGTGTATATTGGCTAACTAAACCACTGCCTATTTTGTTTTAGTTCAAAAATCTATTTTCTTAAAAAGGTTATTTTGTTGACTACATTTTCTTAAGTTAGTGCTAAATTGCCTCGATTGGTTGACAATAATAATTACATAATTTTTCTTTCCAATCATTATAGCAGTACCTACCGTTATATTTGAAACACATAGTCAGACATAACCTTAAAAGTCATCACAAAAACCTTTTGAATTTAAAATTATTTTAATTTAACCAAAGGTAAATTGTAAATTTGACTTGAAGGTTTCATTTCATTAAACATCATACATAATAGAGTTAAAACATGATAAACGGTATCATCTAAGTATCACATAGTTACTACAATTTCCGCGTAACTGCAAACAAGTTTATTGTTTTTTGTTTTCACAGAATCGTATTTAAGTTTTTTTTTTATAAATACTATTATACAAGAAGTCGAAATGTTAAATATTAAAATTTAAAGTTAATGTTGATAGTAATAAAACATATGACAACGCTTCCGCGTGGACTGGTAATTAGTGTAGGTAAATTATTATATTATGACAAATAATAACCAACAAAAACCCAAATAATTTACATAAATGGTAAACACAACCTATTTTCTGTGGTTCATACTAATAGTCATGTCATAAATTAGGTTAATTTTTTTATGTTTAATATTTTATTATTGTCACATTTTACCTTGCGTTGCCGGCCTTTGAGATAGGAGTACGCTCTTTTCTTGAAGGTTTGAGGCTCTTGTTCCAGAGATTGGTTGTGCGATTCAAAAAAATTCTGGAGAAGCGCACAGCGCTGTATTGCCAATTATCCAGGTGATGGGGATCAAAGTTTTGTGTTTTGTGAACGATGGCGAAACGTTACCCCCGGTATAAGTCTTAACACTTCCTCGAAACACCCCATGATACAGGCAATCGAGAATGCAGAGTGAAGCTACATTTCTACGCAACGCTAAGGAACCAAGCCGATCTGAAATATCCTGTCAAACGACGATTGGAGTCACTTTCCATTGAATGCGGTAAAGAGGGAGAAGGTGGGTTTATCTGTGTTCTGGAACTAAGCTGAGTTTGTACTGTTACAAGCTCAGCTTAGTTCGGGTCTAGAAAGCGATGTGTAATATGCCCCAGGAGAATACTATTATTTTCTTTATTAAACTTAAAACTAACATTACATTTTCAAATATATGTTTATAAAAAATATTTAAAAATATGAAAAATAGTAGACCACTGACAACGGGTACAGGGACCAAGATACCGGTGGGTAGGTCTCCAAAGACAGGAACCTCCTCACTAATACGGGCCGTATCGAGGAGAACTGCCTTCTGCATCAGTCCCTTGATCCAGCCGTCTAACTCGAGCCTCTTAAGGTGTTGTTCGAGGCTTTTGGCTATCAATCCATGAGCAGATATGACAATCGGAACAATGATAACCGAATCGACAATCTATATTATTATAATATTCCTCATAATAGTATCATTAAATTCCATCCCGTTCACTGTATTTTTTTATACATGATGACTTCTTCAAGTGAAATCTTCTTGTTGGTTGGTTGGGGCAAAACTTATCGGTTTGTGTCACCGACATGATAATGCGCGTGGCCAGTCTAACGCAATACTTCAAATACGTCACTTACAAATATTTTTCCAAAGTTTTAAACTTTCACTTCTGACAGTAGTCTCCATTACTCTCTTATTAATACTTACTGATCTGTGAATCGCGGTACGGTATAATATTTCTATAATAAATCCAAGTGCAAGTATGATACTTTACCAAATTCAAAAGCTCGGTCATCCAGGTACTATGGATGACCGAGCTCTGCTCTGGATGATCGCACCCGAAACCCCCTGCATACTAAATTTAATGAAAATCATTGGAGCCGTTTCCGAGTTTCAGATTATATATATACATAAATACAATGATTGCTCATTTAAAGGTATTAGATTAATATATGTGCAATTTGAAGAAAAATAAAACGCCAATAAATATTGGTAACTGATAATAAAAGTAAAAAATGACAGAACAAAAAATAACCAAAGCAAAGGAATCTCATCTTTAGGCCCAAGTTGTATAACGATTTTCCCTGTTATTCTCCTTCTGACCATTTAGACAGAAGGTCAATAAACACAAAACTCAATTATGTATCAGTAACCTTCTGAATTAAGAAAGAATTTCTTCGAGTCCAATTCGCAATACGTCTATAAAAAAGTTTCGCGGAATGAATGACATCCCCCCAAAGACAGACCGACGACCTAGGCAAAGTAACACGCAAATCTTTATTGAGGTTCTATACAAGTTGTCAGCATTGGACATCTCATGACTCAGATAATTCAATTAGAATATTCTTAATATGCCTTTTATCCTTCAGAAACAAATAATAAGAACGAGTTCATGTAGGAAGTAATAAAACGTTATAATTACTAAATTCAATCTTTTTATTGACTACATGCAAATTTTTTATTGAAATACAATTATCTCAAATACTGAGCGTGTTTTCTTCAGTGAAAATGATTATAATACTACAAAGTATAATGTAAATTTATGCAGCAAATTTATTTCTAATTCCGTAAAAGGCATAATTACAATGATTAGTCGCAGCTGGGTCTAGGTTGATACTATTGTGTCCGACATTAGGTATGTTTAAGCCAGTGATTACTTGGAGTTATCCGTAATTGGCCTTTGGATATTGTTTATTAAAATGTACAGTTTTCAAAGAAGAGTTATGCCTAATTGTAGGTAAAGCCTTAGCCTTATTTTTAACAATCGCATCACATCATCATCTTTATTCTTTTGGCCTAAAAAAGAGATGCGATGCTGCTAAGTTAGGTATTATTGTTACTTAGTTTTATATTACTTTTTATTAACTGACGAAAAAAAGGAGGAGGTTCTCAATTCGATATTCAGCCCTCACTCCGTTATTTATGGACCGATTTTGACGATTCTTTTTTTTGTTAGATATACCCGATCTACCTAAAGGGTGGTTCCATGTTAAAAAAGTCAGAATGATGGGATCCTGATAATATTGAGAGAAACCTATAGTATTTCTGAATAGTGTTCCTGTTTACTTTTCATAACTTAATCAGGTATTTACGTTTAGGAATCATCACATAATGAAGCTGAGCTGATGATGGAAACCATACTATACAATTAGAAGTTAAATATAAAAACTGTGGTTTTAGTGACAGAAATCACTTAATATGCTTTGAAGAAAATATATAGCGATACGAATATAAAATAGTGTTTTAAAGTATTTAATATTAAATGTATTAAAAGATAGTAGATGCAAGCCACAAAAAATCATAAAATAAAAACTTCTTAACCAAAAATTAAACCGACGAACAAGCACTAAAAGCAAGAAATAAATAAACCTTTTAAATCTTGAGTATTGAGCTCATTTACATAAACTATCAAATTTTATATAAACTAATTTTGAATCGGTGCCAAACAACGAACTGATTAATAAGCAAAATTTTATATGTACGTAGAAATGGAGAAGGCTTCGGCGTAGGTAATTAATAATGTACATTTAAAAAGTATGCAAAACCGTATCTAAAAGGCTTGCTACTCACTCACTGCATAAAGCGATCCAGAACCCTTTCACTGCATTAAACAACTTGCTTGAAGTTCAAGGTAACATTTACATTACATTACATTTACATTAGTAGATAGGTACACTATTTTCTACACAAGTGTACAAGGAAGACCATTACAGTCTTCCTCGTACTGGTTGTTTATTAATATAAAAATATATAAGTATTCGGAATGATTATGTCATTGGTACTTATTATATTTTCTGTGACATTACGGTATTAAAACCGGCGTGAAAATCCCTGGTTAAAGATCGCGACGGTCTCCAGCTAATGTTAGTTAACTATTATTTTTATTTTCATTTTGCTATTTGCATCTAGGGATTGCAATCCGGAAAACCGAATCCGACAATCCGGCGAATTCGGCATCATTAGACATCAACCGGATCGGCATTTTACCAGGTCCGATTCAGCAAAAAATTAAACGACTCCAATTTTTAGTAGGATTGCAATCCCTATTTGCATCATCAAATTTGTTCACAAAAATAGAATAATTGGGACATAACTTACTCGTAAATAAATATTCAGATTAATTGGTTCCTTGAAAAAGGACAACTTAATATCGCGGCTTCTTCAGAACAGATAAGAGTTACGCGATAGAAAGACAGGTGAATATAACTGGTGGGCAAACAACAAATTACTAGATAATTGTACTTAAGGTCAGGCTATGTGATCTATGAGCTAGTGGGAGGATGCATATTTTCTAGGACCCCATATCATGATGATGACGTTCGATCGATCGATCCAGTACACAATCGTGAACTACATACACCTAATACAATTTTATGAAATATTTAACGTAATTACACATTCCTCTTTTAATGTACCAGGATAGCAATAAGTAACAGATATATATACATACACACACACCTGTATTTCCGAAGAGGTGGGCAAAGGTGTATTAAACACCCACATTTTGCCAACTAATATTTAGTCCCACTAACGTAATAAGGGACAAGTCTATTGCCATCAGCCGGGCACTTTTGTAATTAAAGATGGAAAATTTGGGTGTATCATGAAAATATGGGAAATTTGGGTGTATCATGAAAGGGAAAGGTAGCTATGAGGGGAAAGCAATGAAAGGATGGGGAGTGTAAGTAATAGCTAGAACAGCTCAGGGTGCCGTAACCTGTAACTCAAACTGGCCGCTACCGGGAAGTCGGCACCCTTTACAGAACCTATGCCTATTACCTATTACAATTTAATTAATTTTTATTTACCGTAATTACACGTTCCTCTTATAATGTATCAGGGCAACAGTCGGTAACAGAGATCGTCTATACAGTTGAAACCAAACACACACAAAAATTATCTTTACAGCTTTTACTATGACCTATTTCCACATTGATCGAATCCCATAGCTTTATAAATAACTGAAGGATAAAAAATGTAGGGATAGAGGTTTTATAGATGTGCGGCACGTGAAGAATACATAGACATAATTCAAACTAGATAAGGAAAGACGTTAACTGAACTATGTGACCAAGAACGAGCCGTCCTTCGTGGGAAGTGTCCAGTTACTAGTACGTCACCGACACCATCGTCATCTATGCTAGCACTCTCTCTTAGTGTGGACGGCATCTAACATTTGCATCCATCGACTGTCACGTGCTAGCCGTGTATTATTTATCTTATTACAATAAGTATACCTTTAAAAACACAATCTTAAAACACCAACCTTAGTTCGAATAGGAATAGCCTTTAAAACGAACTGTAACGCATAATAAGCTTCTAGTGCTAACGGCGGGTTTTAATTTGTAAAATACTGTTATAGTTTATTTACATTTTAGGATAGATATTTATGTAGACTGCTGCTAAAACAAGACATTTAAGGCATAATCCTAACACTACATACTCTATAAAATGATTACCCGTGCAAAAAATAATATCAATCAATTTTTAGATCACATTATATTATATGTATAAGTGTCTTAAATGAGTTGGGCTTATGTACGGAAGTACTATTCTATGCGAACATTTTTTATAGACACACATGGTCACATATTTGTGTAAAACTTGGCACATCTACATTATATTAAATCTATGGTTGCCTAGCGCTGTAAGCATGTATTTATTGTGTTGGGAAATCGAGGCACGTTCCTGCAGATCCGGGACGGCACGAGTTGAATCTCCTTATGCATTTAACTTGTACATATATTTATAATAATATCTAGTTTACGTGCGTATGGCTGTTTTGTTCGTATACCTTGTAGGTTTTTATATGATGGTGCAAACAGACGGACTTGGTGCAAAGTTGCCACACTGCGAAGGATATTTAAGTAGCAACGGTTGACTAAGACTTTCTTTCCTTTTTTTGTTACATTGCTTGTTCTGTACTGAATACTTTCCACTTATAGTTATCAAATCAGTACAAAGCAAGCAATGTGCATACTACTTCTCTTTTTAACCAATTAATCTGTAAATGGAGCATTAAACATTACACTACCGTTTTGGCAAATGCGTTTAGCTTAGATTAACAGTTTGTAATAAACAAAGCAGATTAGATTATACGAAAACTATGATCCCTAACGTGGATTACTGGTATTACTATCCTACTAATATTATAAATGTGAAAGTTTGTGAGGATGTATGGAGGTATGTATGTATGGATGTTTGTTACCCTTTCACGCCAAAACTACTGAACCGATTGCGATGAAATTTGGTATGTACATAGCTGGAGACCTGGATTAACATATAGGCTACTTTTTATCCCGATATTTCCACGGGATCGGGACTTAAGCGGGTGAAACCGCGGGGCGCTGCTAGTTGTTTATAATCCTGCCAACTGTCAATAGGGCGGTCGATATTTGCCAACTTTGATTAGAAAAAAAAAATATCTTAAAAACAATCTCACACTGATGACAGTTATTGTTACGATTAGTTAAACTTGAAATATATGTTAATATAATTAACCGACGAAAAAAAAAGAAGGTTCTCAATTCGACCGTATATATATTTTGTTCAAAGTGGTCACGGCCATTATCATGGTCTACACAAATATGAATAAATCATGACAAATAGATGCTCTTGTAACACTGAATTAAGATAGTTATCTTCTGAATTAATCAGTAAAAAGTTTACATTTAAAAAGTTAACTTAAGACGACTTGTTACTTACAATATAAAGCGGTGGCCTTGTTATGCTAAAATAACTTATTTTATAATCAATCTTAAGGCTGACGGACCAAGGCAGCAGACAAGTAGATATTATTTTGGGTATACTGAACTGTCAGGTTGCTAGGCGAAAGAATTGAATTAAATCAGCTATGACCAAAAGCAACTTTTTTTAGTATAATCATACATATTTTTTATTCCGTTATTAAGAAGATCCATAAAAACTAACTTCAAAAACTTTTTAAGTTAATTTTTATGGATTTTTACTAGTTTCAAAAAATAATTAAGATTTAAAATCTTTAATTTTACACATTCCAGCTTTTATGAGAAAATACCTGAAAATTAAAATTGAAACGAAATCATAACTTGTAAACGGATAGTTTTTTTTTTATTATTATTTTGTAACTGCATGCTAGAGTCATTCCTTCCAGTGACTTGAGCAAGTTATCCACTGTCAGATGCACCTGTATACACTCAAGGTATTCCAAATTTCAAGTTTCTGCGTTCGCCAAATTTGTTTTGAAAAAATTGGTGTTTATAGAGGCGTTATTATGAGAAAGCAAAAATATATTTATACCGTTAAGTACGTAGTAACTATGCAGTGTAACTGTGAGCAACAATGAAACGGTTAGCGTGAAGGTCATCGAATACTGTTGTTGGTTGCAATAACAAGGGTATCAGTAGTCTCTGCAAATTTTCTAAATGCTTTTTATCATGTCCATCACGGAATACGTAATATAATTCCAAGTTGAGCGTAATAGGATTGGGGGTTCAAATTAAACAAACTGGTTTTGTCTTGAAAACTATTTTGCGTAGTAAAACTGTTCTTCCTGGGAAGGCTCAATAGAACTCCTAGAGATCCTTATAGTCTCCTAGAGATCTTCCTTAGTTTAAAGAGGAAAAAATGAGAAAATTAAGTTATGTATCTAACATATATTATTTAAGAAATATTTTCACTATTGGTGGTGTACCACAAAATATGAAAATATTTCTTTCAATAGGTCACTTCTTACCAAGTATCCTTAAAGGAGACTTAGGTACTACATTTTTCTATATAAATATAAGTAGCACCAGTAGTACTATATATATACTAGCAACCCGCCCCGGCTTCGCACGGGTACAAATTATACACCTAAACCTTCCTCGTGAATCACTCTGTCTATTAGTATTGTTTTTCAGTTTATCGCGAACACACAGATAGACAGACGCGGCGGGGGACTTTGCTTTATAATATGTAGGTGAAGGAAGTTGACGGATACAAGAGTAGAGGACGACCAAAGAATAGATGGATGGACTCGGTGAATGAGGATATGGCTAGAAAGGGAGTAAACAAGCAGTGAACTGACAAATAACAGAGGAGAATGGAAGAATAAAAATATTGCGTCGGCCTTAAATAAATTAAAAAAGGGCAACAAGATAATGATATAAATAGGCAAGTCAAAACCATTAAGCATTTTTTTTGTCTAGCTGTTGACGAATTTTAGTCACTATCAATAAAAAAATAGGCAGTCACGAGACTGCCGACAGAAGTGAAAACTTAAACGAAACGACGAATTTAAAACCTCACATTAGCAGGTTTGTGACATTAATTAATAAGGAGCTGACAGAACTCAATGTTTAAAGTAGCAACCTCTAGTGGATCTATATATGTATTATTAGCGTGACGGTCACGAGTTCAGTCCTTTTCCCCATAGCAAAAGTGCACAAACGTGCCTAAAGAAGTTTTCATTTAAAAAATTGGATCAAATAGTTTTTTCTCTTTTAAATTATTTTAAAACGGTTGCAACAAGCTACAGCGCCTAGTAATACACATAATGTTAACCTGTTTACCCCTCACTATTAAAAAATCCTACACCATAAAAAAATACACCAAAATCTGAGACGCGTAAACCAGTCCCAATATTTTTTGTCATGTCGTGTGGATGATAATAATAAGATTTCAAATTACGCATTACATTTAGGAAATCATATTAAAAGGAATGCGGAAGAACGATAATTACTATGAGTAGGTATAATATATGTACATATACAATATATGACCAGTAACTTAATTTGGATGTTTCATGTGCCCAAATTGGTTTTCTTAATTTAGGTAAGGTAGGTCAGGTAAATTATTCAAGCCTTGATGTTTATTATATATTTTTTTAATAATAATAATAAGTTTATTGATAACAGAATAATACATACCATCTCTTAACCTATGGTAATGTAACTGGATGTTTACAATAATCTATGATCCCTAACGTCTAAACTAGGCCGAGCCTGTATCTTAGACGTCAGTTTCTTCCGATGAATTAAGTATTAACAGACATGTGTATTAAATCTTAAAGTAAGTATATCTAGGTACACAGTATTAAAATGTAGATAAGTTTTACAATGTATAAAGTAGGTAGGAACATATTAGCAGTTTGCGTAGAAATAAAAACATTAGAACCCACCGTACCTTCAACGAACATAATTATATATGAAGTGCAACCACAATGTGCGTGAACTTAGGCATCTATTAATTATTGTATGTTTGTGATGTAAATATAAACAATGTTCATGTCATCAAAGCATTTTTTTTTTTAATTTTTTTTTTTTTACATAGTTTTATATTTATTAATTTATTCTTTTATTTAGCAACGAAAAATAAATTTTCTATTTCTTCGTAATTTCTAGACTTTAGCCAGGATATTAAAACTTTCTTACACGCGTGTTGATTTAGCGGATAGATTTTTAAGATTTTGTTTATTTTATTGTATAGCATTGGACCAAGGTAGCACTGAAATTTCTTAATAAAGGCAGTCTTATATGGCACAGTATGCCCACCTTGTCTTTCCGTCTAGAGGGCATACAATTAACGAATTTTAGTTTTTGATGTTGTAACACAATAACATTTTTGATAAATAACTGCCTGACCGTTAGGACATCACAATCGGAATACAGGTCAACCGTAGAATATCGGAAAGATTTATATAGCATGACCTTCAGTAAAGCTCGTTGAGCACGCTCTAAATTTATTAAATGGGTTTTTCGAGCTCCTCCCCAAACAGTTATACCATATGTTAGAATAGATTGAGCCAATGCAAAATACACAGTTTTGAGGAGAGTATTATCGGCCACGTGCCTCAAATTTTTAAAAACAAATCAATTTACGTGTTCTTCCAGCTAAAGAATTAATATATGGACACCAAGTTAGCTTATCATCGAGGATTATGCCAAGATATTTAATAGTTTTCACTCGATGTATATAATTGCAATCGCAGGTTTGGTAGTTTTTATTTTGACAGTAATGGATTTGTATTTTTATGTTTTGTACTGTCTTTAGCGTAACTTCAGTATTACCAAAAGTGATAAATTTTGTTTTAGAAATGTTAAGAGTAAGCAAATTTTGACTAAACCAATTTGCTACATAACGTTTAACTTCATCCCATGTAGAACCGTGGAAGATTAATACCGTATCATCAGCAAATGTGAATATTTGTTAATTTTGTATGTTAAGTGTACATAGGCTGTTGATATAAATGAGAAAAAAGGGCCGAGGACACTTCCTTGCGGTAAACCTATAGTTAATAAAGCATCAGAACTAAAAAGGCCATCTATAGTTATCCGTTGTTTTCGATTACTCAGGTAATCCTTAAATGTATATCCAGTACCTTTCCCCTTATACCATTTTTTTCCATTTTCTTAATTAAGATAGGAACAGAGACCGTATCAAACGCCTTAGCTAAATCTAAGAAAACTCCTATGCACTTATTTTTTTATCAATATGAGTAGAAACTTGGTTAGTGAGTTCAGTGACTGCCTGTGCTGTCGATCTACCCATTCTAAATCCAAATTGATTTTGCCATATGAGTTGTTTGTTTTCTAAGTATGAGAGTAGTCTTTTATTTAAATTTTTTTCTAAGATCTTCGACAACACAGGCAATACCGATATAGGTCGGTAATTGTTGATACAGCCTCTGTCCCCCGTCTTGTGAATGGGGTGTATAACAAATTTTTAAACACATTTGGAAATACACCAGTTCGAATAGAGAGGTTCACAATATGAGTAATTACGGGAACAGTAATTATGTGATAACATTTTGACTAATTTTGTTGAAGTCTCATCCCAACCAACTGCTGAACTTGCTTTCAAATTTGTAATGATGGAATCGACTTCTTGTTCAGTCGTTTCTAACAAACACATAGAATTTAGAGGGGGAATTGTTGAGTCATCTATTTGATTGGTGGACATGGAATTACATGACTTGCCAAGTCTTTTGCGATATTAGTAAAATAATTTTTTTTTTCTTCTAACGATAGTTCTGCTGAATTCTTTATTTTGAGGAGATCTAACGGGGCTGCGTCTTTGGTATCATTGTTAATGATGTTGTTAATCACTTTTCATTTAGCTTTGGGGTTATTGGCATTTTTATTGAGTTCATTTGTATAGAAGTTTCACTTTAGTCGTTTTAATAAGTCGTTGCAGTAGTTCTTGTATCTTGTGTACGTTAAAGCAAGAATAAAATTGTTGAGTTCTTTTTTAGTTTTTTTGTGCATACGATCGCGATTTTGGATGCATCGAATTAGTCCAGGTGTGATCCACGGCTTAATGTGACCTTCTAGGTATTATAAGTTTCAGGGTATTTTTCCTAACTGATGTTGGTAGGATATTAAGTAAATGTCCAGCGGACCAATTTGCGTCTACTGATTTCATAATATAGTCAAAATTGTATGAATTTAGCTCTGTGAGGATAGCTTCATAGTTTAGTTTACTAAAGGTTTTTTGTTTCACGCGTTTAATTGTTTTTTCTAGAGATACACAGCATAATACCGGAAAGTGGTCAGTTATCAGGGATTGTAACACAAGTCTAGTCGTTGAGAATTTAGTTTTGACCATAGCGAGATCTATGCATTATTTTCTCTGGTGGGATATAAATGACCTGGCAGAAAACCATGACTGGCCAATAAATTTAAGTAATCTATGGAATCACAATCATCATTGTCAGCTTTGACGTCTATGTTTATATCACCCATAATGATAATATTACCACAAGCACTGTAGTTGTTTAATAAATGATCTTAAGAATGTAAAAAGTTATTGATGTTTGTAAATGATGGTGATCTATATATACCAATAATGACAGTATCAGATTTTCTTTCAATAACCAGACACGTAGCATCAACTAATGTTATTTCTACTACCGAGCAGTTCATGTCAGCTCTAGTGTATGCTACTATACCATCATTTCTATTGTTTTTCGTGTAATGAGTTTTATAATTTTTTAATGACGGGTAGTACATAGCTTTAGAGTTCCCAGATTCTGTTAAAATTATAACATCACATGTTACTTGAAGCCTAGACAAAAGAACTTCAAATTGTGCAAAATTTATTGAGATACTTCTTATGTTTTTGATACTATTTTCATATTATTGTTTTTCATTGTAAGAGAAGGCATTAAGGATGCACATGAATTAGGGCTACACAAAAAAGAAGGTCCAGGAGCAATATTGTCTATGTTGCTGAATAGACCATTTACATTTGTGGAATCGAATTTTGTTTTAGAGCTGTAAGTGAGTTAGTTAATCCTGAGATCAGTTAATTTGTTAGATATTTTGTGTAGCCAATATTGTCCAACAATAATTTGAGCCCCGATATTGATCGAGTTAACTATAAATATGAGAGTAAAGTATTTCTTACGTTGCAGATTAATATGAGCAATATAAAAAAAGAGTACCAATGCAGTAAAAAAAAAGGTACAATACATAAAAACCTAAATAGTAAATACCAACATTTATATTATGATATGTTAAACCAAAAAGTAAAGAAGATTTTATGCCTAAAAGTAAAGAATATTGACAACAAAAAAGAATATAATAAAGAAAACCGGAAACCAACCCTAGTCATGTGCTACGAAGATTGGCTAGTTGTGCTTCATCCTTAATCTCAATACGAGATGCTTCGACATCTTTACGAAGATATATCTTGCCGTTGCTTGACCAGCAATTTGTAGTCCTTAGTTTTTGCCATGTCTCTTGCGAGGAAAAACAATCGCCGACTTAAAACTTCAGATATGTAAATTGGTACTTACTGGCCAGTGACACCTATAGCGACAGAGGTCAGGTGCGGACCAGGGTTTTGTTTTTTGTACGATTTTATTCCTTGAAGTATATCGTTCTTCAACATAACCGAAGTAAAGTCCGCAACGATAGTACTTTTTCCAGATTTAGAATTAATACGGAAAACATTTCTCGTTTCTGGTTTTTGAATATTTACACCAATAACCTTACCTCACTACCTTAACCTCAGTCCGTGTTTGTTTCAGTTTTTGACGTCAAAGGTATATTTCGTACTTCAATACAAGCAGCTTTTGAGTTCCTTTGGGTGTCTTCCACTAATGATTCGAGTATAGATATCTTCAGTAGGTGTTGTTTTCGTTCAGTCTCAAGGTCTTCAACTTTTTTCCGCATGTCTTCATATTGTTGATTTACAAAAAATAAGCTCTTTTCTATTTCTTCGTTTGTGTGTTTTATTTGGGTATTTTGTTCTTTTATTTTAGCAACTTCTGAGATAAGCTTATTCAGCATGCCATTTTGCGTTTCCTTCTAATCATCCAGCATATTTTTAATTTCATCCTTAAATGAGCACATTTTTTCCGCACTAGATTGTCGCTGTCTCTTAATACGTTGAGATACAAAAGGCGGTGTAACAATACTTGGGGGAAACTTAGTAATATCCGTGTCAGACATGGTATGTTGCAATCCACTTTGGGTATGCGATCTGACTACTCTGGACATATTTTTTTTTTTTTTAATATTTATTTTGTAAAGTTCAAACCTGTGGTGGTCGCAGAGCCGCAGAGCGATGTCGCCGATGTCAGCTGGATTTATCCGGTGTTCGAAACGTAGTATCTGTAGGCACACTACCGCTTGGCTTGACTGCGCGCCTGGTACTTGTGTGATTAATTAATTTCGTATTTTATAATTATTACTTATTTCAATTAAGTTAAATTAAAAGTAGCACACGTCTCAACTCCAGTGCGGCCGGAACGGAAGAGGATATTATCATTAAATAACTTGAACACCCATAAAAAAATAGGAGTCATGGGACTGCCGGTAGAAGTGAAAACTTAAACGAAACGACCTATATATGTATTATTATGGATGGATGGATCTATATATGTATTATTAGCGTGACGGTCACGAGTTCAGTTCTCTCTCTCTCTCTCTCTCTCTCTCTGTCCCTGTCCCTCCCTCCCTCCCTCATGTAAATATAAGAAACTCGGCTCCGTCGTACGAATTTTCGATGGGAACGGACATCAGGGTCACGTGTCCTGACGCGAGTTTAACATTTTTTACACATCAAAAAGTGAACAACGCCACTAAAGAAGTTTTCACTTCAATAATCTGCTTATTAATTCTTCTTTTTCTCTTCTTCTCAGCCTTTCGCCTTTCTCAACCAGTTTGGTATATGACTCCTTCAGATTGCCCCATATATATGTCCAGTCTTACGCTACTTCCATCCAGTTCATCTTTGCAGTTTTCTTTATTAATAACTTCGAAGAAATTCTTTCTTTAATATCAATTCTAGAAGTTTTTTTTTTAAGAATACTAGCAACGTGGGTCACACATACTAGTATTCTTGTTAACCCCTCCAGCTAAGCTAAATGCTTGTGTTAGGAGTGGGTTCACGCCGGTAGTGCACTGGATGGGGTTCGACCCCGCAACCACTGGATCTCAAGTCCGCTTCGCCTTATCCATTACGCTACCGCCGCTTTTGAATTATGCCTATTCGCAATGCATGTAAGAAAAAGATTTGTGCAAATCTTTTTGTGTATTTTCTCATTTGTTTTAATAGATTAATATTTTAAAACTACCTTAAATGGAAGCATTGCATTCAACAAATTTTGAAACAAAGTGAAACTCTAGTCTGAATACCTAATATTAGCTAATTTAACCTAATCTCTGGGTCCTAAGGTCTGGCGTAACTAAACCTATGTGCTCACTTGTACTTTGTCAAATCTGTAAGTAATACATGGCAGACTATTAGAAAAATTAGGTATATTAGAACGCATATCAACATTTTGGCTTCTTGTATGTGTATAAATGAGTTTGGTTCATCATTCAACTTCGGAAGAATATCTAACTGATCTACTTTTCCACGATAAGTTTATGAAATAATTATTTTATTGGTTATGATCGTGTTTCCAATACCATTAATCCTTGAGTATAACCTACCACAAGGTCCCGATATAATTGAACATTATGAATAATCAGTAGTTCGAACGATTGCTAAGTGAATAGGCTCCGTTCGACTTTTTGTTAGTGCTAAATGGAGTTTAAAGGTTCTATTGTAATTCGCAAGGTAGTATTATTTATATGGACAATGGGTGCGTAAATAGTTAGACATGCATATTTTTACAATTTACTATTTTTAATGGGCTTAATTCATTCAGTATAGGTAGGTAGGTCAATATGAAAATCAATGGTTGTATATTTGTCCTCTTTGCATTCCGAAACCTTTGATCAAATTGAAACTTTTGTGATTTGGTAGGATGTTCTGGGGACGCCCGCCAAAAATAAATACAAACATATAAAATTTATGTGTCTGTTTGTAATGTCAAAATAATAGTTTTCAATTATAATTTTTATGTCTGTCTGTCTGCCTGTTTGTTCCGGCTAATCTCCGGAACGGCTGGACCGATTTCCACGAGACTTTCACTAGCAGATAGCTGGTGTTATAAGGAGCTACTTAGAGTACTTTTATTTTGAAAAAAAGGATTAGGGTTCCGCGCAAAATATATAAATATGTCACGAGCGGAGCGAAGAAGGAACTGGTACTCTATGATTAAAAAAAAAAACAAAAAAAATGACATTACACCGCATTCCGGGTATAAGTATGATGTATTTTGTGCACGACTGCGAATCTATGATTTTTTGCCTGTTTGCATGCGTACTTGAGACTGTGTATACTTGCGTGTGAATGCGTAAGTGTATTTTGTATGGATATTTGTTGCTCTTTCACGCAAAAAGTACTAAAACGATTGCGATGAAACTTGGTGTGTAGAAAGCTGGACACCCAATCCGGGTGTCAACACATAGGCTAGTTTTTATCCCCATATTCTCACGGCATCGGAACTTACGCGGGTGAAACCGCGGGGCGTAGCTAGTTATAAATACATTATTGCACGGAGGAAATGACAGACCTTCATTCGCTCTCGGAAATCATGAATCATGAGAATACTGCTCAAAACTTGCCAAGGAAAATATTTCTTGTAATAAGTACCTACATAGTTTTGTTTTCTGCAAGTTGATACTGCGTGAGGCCAAACAAACAGCTAGCATCCGCCAAATTTGAAGGGCAGATTTTTGGATAAACACCGAAGGTGAAAGTATGCATATTTAGGTGCACATAAATATGTGTACCTCATTGGTCAGTTGATGTTCCTGTCCTAGAAGCCTCTCCAATCACAGGACGGACATTCGTGTACGACCCTGGCCTATTCGAGCTACTGCAGTCTTAGTCCCGTTTCGGTATTCCTTACTCCAATTTACCTTCTTCCACACTGTCCCTTCTGAAAATGACTGCATTCCCAAGGAGGGTTGGCATCGGGCAGGCGGTAATAAAAGAAACAAGCCAAAACCCTTGCCAATGTTAGCCAAAAAATATTTTAATTATTAAAAAAAAACTGTATTGCCCACACATGGCGCCGTCCCCAAATAAAAATGGGAAAAGATTATGAAGGTGATGATGTACATAAGTGTACCTACATATGCTTACGATCTTTTCGGTCTTAGGTTATTTATTCCGACTCCTTTTTCTAAAACTTAATCTAGCTACAGACGATATGAAAACATATTCTTAATGAAGTTTGACCCACTTACTTGCTAGCCACTACGCTGACAGTGAATTGGCGGTTTTTCAAAATGAATTTTCATTTTGACCAGAAACAGCGAGGTGGCGGATGGGTTAATCACGTCTGGTGTTATTTCGTAGTGGACCACCCAGATGGCCTAATAACGGCAACTTATCGCCTATCACTGAGTCAGAAAAGAAGGTGCACTTGTCACACGCCTCGGGGTTCTCTGCAACGGAGCAAATATTATTGTCCTCCTCCAAGCGAACCGATTCACCACAAATGTAGTTAAGACTCACTGGAAACTTATCCCAGGGAAAGGTCTGATTACGAAAATACAGTCTGATTTTAATAGATTTGATTCCTATGTTATTAATTTTTTGTGCCATCTCCGAAAGAAGCCATTTATTCATTTGTTCATTATAAGAATTTGCCATGATTGATATCTCTTTGCATGCCTTATGGTGGAGCATTAGGCATGCAAACAAATGTGTCTTATTGATGTCATATTGTTTTTTTAATTCCAATTATATTTTTTCTTCAATAAGGAGTGCATAAGATGTTATTGGAAGACTGACATTTACTATCCATACTTGAAACTTACGGACCCTACGGCTTGGTCATATTCTAAAGTCTCAATTTCGGACGCAACCAGCTTTCACATAAAATGGAGCATTACTCTTTGCAAAGACTAGTTTAAAACTCCCCAATGACAAGATGCGAGCACTTGAGTAACAAAATATGTACTCGTAATGTGACGTAATGTGAGTATGAGAACATTACGTACTTACCTTTCGCATAAACTTTTTAATGCGTGTAATGTGTATGGCCAATGTACATATTATTATATATACAATGTGTGTAGGTATGTGTTTTAAAAAAAATGAGAAATAAAATACACACGGAATTTTATTTTGTTTGTCTTATCCCACTAATATTATAAATATGAAAGTATGGATGGATGGATGTTTGTTACTCTTTCAGGCAAAAGCCACTAAACCGATTACGATGAAACTTGGTATGTAGATAGCTGGAGACCTGGATTAACGCATAGGCTACTTTTATGCCGATATTTCCACGGGATCGAAACTTACGCGGGTGAAACCGCGAGGCGCTGCTAGTTAAAAATAACCTTCAAAAATAAAAATAAGAACAAAAACAGTCCAATAACAATTTTTCATATTTAATAATAAGACAGAACTCGTTACATTTCTAACGCTCATCATCCTCCGCGCAAATGAATCAAAATAACCCCCGCGGCCCCGACGAAAAAAAAAGAGATGTTATAAGTTTAACATGTGTATCTGCCTGTCTGTCTATGGTATCATCGCTCCTAAACGGATGAACCGATTTTAATTTAGGTTTTTTGTTTAAAAGCTTTTTTTTTATGGTATAGGAGGCAAACGAGCAGCCGAGTCACCTGATGGTAAATAACTACCGCCGCCCGTGGGCACCAGCAACCCAAGAATCACAAGTGCGTTGCCGGCCTTTAAGGTGGTAGGGGAAGGGGAGAAGACAATAAAACAGTAAACAGTAAAATAACAACAAACATTACCTACTCACAATCCTTGACACCTCCAACTAGCACCAATACACAATAACCAACAAGCTAATATTTTGCAGATAAAGGTCGACCTTGCTACCGATTGACATGTCGGAAGTAACATTGACACATGTAGATATGTTGCTTGCATTGTTTTAGTACAGATCAAATAGACACGATTGAACTGATTCCAACTTAGTACCATATATCCGTAACAGCTTGTATAGAATAGATCTCTAGATTTAGACTCGGTAAAGGGACGGTGGACAGACGACCTGGTAAAGAGCACAGACCGTCCATGGATGCAGGCCGCTTCCAACCAATCTTCTTGGAAGTCATGTCTAAAAGTGGAAGTCTTATAGCAGAAATGATGATGATTGTAGTGAAACTACTGTGGCGTGTTTAGATATTAGTTTATTACTCTTCTTGTTAGTAAATTGTGTTATTATTTATAGTAATATTAATCGTGTGTGAGCTAACATCAGAGAATTAGCTGACTAGTAAAAATATTATAATTAATACGCAAACTAAAAGAAATAAATTACGCGCGGCAGAGTAATGTTTATGATTGCAGCCCTGTCAGGTGTCTAAATGGTACCTCCATCACACAAACCCTTCAGAAGACCACTGGTAACAGATACTATGTACTAGTTCTGAAAGAAAGAGAGAAAATACGTTTTTTTGTTCAAAAACCTCAGCGTATATTTTCTAGAGACAGCATGTAACTTAGGTCTATAATTTAAATAATAATAATACATCACTACTCCTTTCTTTGCCGCACCATTAAAATGTGGAATGCATTACCAGCATACGTGTTCCCTACAACATATAATCCGGTTCTGTTTCGAAGCCGTCAAGCCACCGTTTTAGTATCATCTGTATCTATAATGCTGGTCCTTAGTCTTTGGACCTCACTCTAGCTTGCCATCGGGCGGTTTGAGGTCATTCTGACGTGTCATAATAAAAAAAATATGTATCTCAGAATTACACTCTTAAAACGACATAATACCACATTTATAAAAATTACCCACTTCACAATTATAATTTATTTTGTCCATGAATTTAGATAGTAGAAGACGTGTTATTTATTTGACGTGGTTCTTCTATTGTTATGTTTACCTGGTGTATGGCTCAATGGCTCCACGAGTAAGATTTACAACGCAGAATCCACTGGTTTTATGTATTTTTATAGCCGCACTTAGTATTTTACCATCAAGCGAGTCGTGTGCTCGACCTCTAACTCAAGGGATTATTTTATTTATGGCACCTTAGCAACACTCGGTCAATGTAGCAATAGAACTGAAGAGAACAGGCAACGCATGACTAGCTCCAAATAATACCTGACAGGACCTAGGCATGTTTATGCAATCACGTCTTGATAGATTGTATCACGAATAAGTGACTTTGTGCCAACGACTTCGTGACGAGACTTGGTTGGATAAGCTGCAGGCGAATATTTTAGTGACTACATAATTTATAGTATATAATAATAATTTAATAATTTAGTTTAATGTGATAGAATAATATTATTTTTTAATAAGTTGACCTACATAGTAGCATGGTTGATTTGTAGGTAAGAATACTGATTCGTGTAAAATGTTAGCATTTTTGGTATATTCTGATACTTTTAGATATTTGATAGTTTTAAATAAATCCACTAGACAGAGATTAGACACAATTTAGGGAAAAGAATTACCTAAGTTACCTTTTTTTTTTTTTGTGCGTGTGGAAACCCCCTCGGGCCGTCACCCCACCGGGGTTTACGATGGGGCGGTGTGTCGGAATCGAACCGACTAAAACCACACGGTGTGCCGTACTGCGCCTTAAATAGGAGGGATCCGGGAACAGCTTTTATTAAGACATCCGGAACCCTCCTAGCGCCTGCCCGCAAAAGCGCGGGCACCACCTTCGGGTAAAAACGTCTCATTTAGGCGACGTCCAGGCACACGCGGACGCCGCCTCCTCGCGGGGGGCCACTATAGCGGGTGAAGGGGAAAACCCGTCCCGTCCACCCGCGGCCACACTCAGGGCGGCATGAGGCGCTGGTAAGCGCATTACCTAAGTTACCTACATTAACATCAAATTACGAGACTGGTGGTCTAGTGGTTAGTGATCCTGACTGCTGAGGTCCAGAGGATCCAGAGGTCGTGGGTTTGATTTCCACTCTAGATAAATAATAGTGTGATGACCACGACCATTTGTTCTGTGTCTGGTTCTGGTTACCATAGTACAGATTCTGCCTAGATTGTATTTAAAAAAAAAAAGATAAAAAGCATCGTGAATGCTTTAATTTCTCCATATTTTTGTTGTCAGACCAGCAACAAAAATGACTGCAACCTCAAATTAATTACATCTTTGTTTTAAGTGATGACACACTAGGACACATGACAAGCTATATTCATGTAATACCAACGTAATCAAATAATGTTTGCTGCTATACCCATCAATTGTCTCCGCCCATAAGATAGGTCTGAAGGTCATAAGATGGCGGTCGCGGTCATTATCAACGCCATCGTCCTTGACACAGTTACTCGGTTATATGAATATGATGCTGCGTGTATTGTTTACAAGTTATGTCATGGAATTTCTAACCTTATTATGTAGTTAATTGTATGGAGTGATTTCTTATAACCTCGTATTTGTTTTCTGACCATAATGCCCATCAAGTCTGAGTGATTAGAATTCTATATACTCGTAAGTACTATTTTTCTCTTAAATATTTTTATAACCATGTTTCTTTTTATATTTTGAAATTGGAAACGGCCTTAAAATGTGCTTTTCCAACACCTGGATTGCCAATATCAAAACAATTTACGATGGAACTTCTGCCTGTTTGACATTGAACGGAACTAATAATCTATTACAGAAATACACCACAATAAATTAGAAAATTCCAGAGTGGTTTCGAGTTTTCGCGAAAAGTTATGAACTCTCTATGAAATAAAGTCCAAAGTATAGGCAGTTGCATTGCGGTATTAATAGAGATTCTGCACTGGGTTCCTAGCCTACTAGAGGTGACCTACATTTTAAAGTGATTCTTCATCAAAAGTTATTAGCGTAGTAGAGGTTCTGCACGATTTACCGTGACCTGCTTCCCTCATAAATATACGTGTCCACATAAATGCCTATACGTGTCCTCTGTCCACGTTTCTGCATTTTTGCACTTTGTTGATCACTCAAGTATTTAAGGATATAGACGAGGATGTTCCATTTCTTTTGGAATCCGAACTATCGGTTTAAAAAAAAATCTAATTGTTTTTTTTTCGAAATAAACTTATTAATACTCTAGAGTATCACTACATATTATCAAACAAAGTCTGTCTGTCCGCAATGTCTGTCTGTCCGCGATAAAGTCACACGGATTTTCATAAGGTTTTCACACTTTCCACCAATAGACGGAGTGATTCATGAAATATGATTGTTGAAGATGTCAGAAAAATCAATATATATTATGCTTTGCTACCCGTGTGAAGTGGGCGGGTTGCTTTATAATTTTTTTTTAATAAACCCATTTTTTTTCAAGTTTGTTCACAACGGTGAAAAGTATTCTAAAATATAGATATAGGTAGATAGATAACACTTTATTTGTTTACATAACATGCATGCATGTGGCAGACAGATAATGTACAAAGGGTGGCCTTATTGCTAAATGCAATCTCTTCCAGGCAACCTTAAATTTACTATACGTAAGTATAATTTTAATAGGTTCCCAAACGATTGTATAATGTTGTTAGATTTAGTATCTACTAGAGTAAATGGAACAATTGTTATAGCAAACGATTTAATAGCACTGACACAGCTGTGCTGCTGCATACAGGTACCTAACCAGTCATTCTAAGTTTCAAATATCTAGATTCTAGACCAACCTCTTTAAGATACCTACGGTATGTTGCAATTTGCAATAATATTGTGAATAGAACTGAGAACAATTTTTCAAGATTACCGCCACAGATTATGCGTGGAAATTAAATATATTTTTTTATATTTCCTCATCAATAAATTCTATTTTTAAATCACTTACCCGCAAAAAATGTGCGTTGATATCGTCCCTGTCACTTTCTTTTTAATTCGTCTTTGCTCGAATTCTACTTTTGACCGACTTCAAAAAAGGAGGAGGTTCTCAATTCGTCGGAATCTTTTTCTTTATGTATGTTCACCGATTACTCGAAGACGCCTGAACCAATTTGGAAAATTCTTTTTTTGTTTTAAAGGGTATACTTCCCAGGTGGTCCCATTTAAATTTTATCATATCAGTTGAGCGGTTTCTGAAAAATATCTAAATCATCATCATGGATGATATTTTCGTTTGCTCCGAAACCTCGCTGTCTCATTGGAGCAGTGCGTTTAGTTGGCCTTACCCATATTATATTTAAACAAAATACAATTTATAATGATTTAGGCACATTAAAGTCGGTGAAACTGTTTTTTAAAGATAATTATTAAGTAACTATAATTTATAGATGATAAATAAGAGTGATTTAAAATAGAAGTTTATTCGATTTTTTTTATCTTTATTATTCTTATTTTATTTAATATTACAGTACTGTATATTTAAAAAAAACGGTGAATACATAACATTTATCTCACTCTCTCTTTTTTACATAAACAATATTAGTTCGGTATCAACATGACATTTACAAGCTCAGAACATATTAGATGTTTTAAAGCATACCTAAGGTATAATATACATACACCATAAAAACTTCTAGATTTACCTAATAATACAAGGAGTAAGGTACACTGATTAGTATATCGATATAATAAATTGTGCTTTGAACCGAAAAGGATCAATAATTTGTTTCATATACAACAAAAGGTACGCCAAATACAAAGCAATTAGGATATAGAAGACTAGCAGCGCCTCGCGGTTTCACCCGCGTAAGTCCCGATCTCGTGGGAATGTCGGGATAAAAAGTAGTTATGCTATGCGTTAATCCAGGTCTCCAGCTATCTACATACCAAGTTTCATCGCAATCGGACCAGTACTTTTTGGGCCAATTCGTTACAAACATACTTACATACAAATCCTTCCTCTTTATAATATTATATATAAATATAAACTACTGGTCTCAAACACTCGAAAGCTTTAATAAAATATCAAAAGAACTTCTGGAGCAAAGAAAATACAAAACCTGTGCAATAATACGGATCCTTAACGAACACTGTACGCTGAAAAAACACACGTTCAACCTAATGATGAGCGAAATATGGTATACTATACTACGGATAATGTGGCCCACTAATGCGGTACCGAAGTATCAACCTAGCATTGTACGTCATGCAACCGCAAGAAATATAAACAATAATTGCTCATAATATCAGGAGGTTTCTCGAAGTCATAAGTCTGAGCAGAGAAAAACAATAAAGCAAGAGTGCGCTACAAAAGATCACAAATGGTCGAAGTAGCACTAGGCAATGCTACTTCGACCATTTCAGGTACTTCAAACCAATAATAATAAAAAAGTGCTTCATCTCCGAATTCTTTATAGACCATAATTGCTTCCTAATACGTCACCCTCCACTAAGTTTTTGTTTTATATGATTATTATAAAATTACTAACCCACCTTGTTGCTAGCTCAGTTAGCAATAATTTGGCCAAATTATATTATTTCATCATATTTTGCAATACTAAATGGGAATAGCATACCAGCACCAGACGCCTTAAACCACAATTGTTGCAAATTCCAAAGCAGCTTAAGTTTACCTTGCTGGCTAGCTATTATGTAAATGAGGCATATAAATAAGGACTTGCTGCTTTTTTAATATAACCTGTAACTACGGACAGAGCAGATACATAAATAATATCGTGGGACATAGCACACATCGCTATCTAACCCCAATCTAAGATTTAAATTAATAATAGTTTAAAAACCTAAAAAATACGCTTTTATAGAAAATCCAATTAAAAAATAGAAAATAAATTTTAATAAATTTGGATTAAGAATAGTGTAAATAAGAAATAAATGTATGTTATTGGAAAAAAGCGTGGGGTGCATATAGTGTCCATAAAATGTTTATAACTATTGACACTATGCATGCACCCCACGTTTTTTCTATTTTTAGTTTAATTTGTTATAAAAGCGTGTTTTTTAGTTTTTTAAACTATTATTATTATTTTTTATATCGAATATTGCGATATATCGGTATTTGACGGGTGTGCAAAATTTTAATGAAATCTGGCCGTTTAAAGTGGGTCAAAATCGCCCTAAGGAGTCGGTTACAAACAAACATACAAACATACAAGTGAAGCTAATATGAAGCGTGCACAAAACACATTGGCCGATTTACACCATGATGCCAAACAGGCAATTCAAACTTGTGCGATTCACACCGAACAGCTCGTGGGGTGAAACAACGAAGTACCCCAGATTGTACTGTAGGTTCTAGAACACGTATAAACATACTTAGATACATTTTTTATTGTAAATACATAAATATTATACTTAGAAACACCCAGAATGCAAATAGACATATCCATGCGAACAAATATTTGCATTAAGAGGGAATTGAAGCCGCGACCCCCTGGCAGTCGAATACACAACCGCCGCGCCCAAGTGGTCGTCATCATAGTCGACTGAGCACTTTTATATTTCCGTGCTCTGGTTTTAACATGTCCAAATAGAGTTACCAGACAATGGGGTTCGTTTGAATTCTCCCAAAGATAAAAAAAAACAAGCATAAACTCTAAGTACAGAAAAACCTCTTTTGAATAAATACTCCGTAATTTAGACACGCTGTCCGCTTTAGAGTTTGTTTATAAAAACATGGAATGGTCATCTAACGTAGGTATCAACTGGGTAAAGAATTGTCTAAAATTTCAAAACTGAACATCTCTCCCTAAAAACACAAACTCCCGATTTCAGATTATCGATGTGACAACCCTACTACTGAAGTAAACACCCTGATACATTAATTTTTTAAGGGATTGAATTATTTGTACTTTCTTTTTCCTTTTCAAAAAATAGGATGTAGGTTATAGATATAAGATAATACCCTTTTGTATTACTAATGTAAACAGTGGTCACCCTGCGAAAAAACGTGGCGTTCGTCAAAATATTGAGATTAGAACAGAAGCCGATACACATGAGAACATTTAATAATATGCATACATTATGACGAATACAGACTACTCGAATGGCTGGCCTATTGGTCTAGCGGTTAATGGTCCCGAAGGCCCAGCCAGAGGTCGTGGGTTCAATTCCCACCCAGGACAAATAATTGTTTGATGAGCACGATCATTTGTTGTGTGTCTGGGGTTAATTTATTTATAAAATGTATGTATTTAGCAATATATATGTATGTTTATCAGCAGTCTGGTTACCATAGTACAGGCTCTGTCTAGTTTGGGATCAGACGGAAGTGTGTGAGGTGTGTCAAGTTAATATTAGTATTATATATCTTTTAATAGCCACTATGACAAAATAAGTTTTAAAATAATTAAATACATATAAGATACGAGTTATTTTAAAATTTAAAGCAATGCGTGGCACTCAAAATCTTTTATCAAATTCAAGTTCAATTTCTTTATTTCATAAAATTTGTCATCAATTATCATCAATTTAAAAAACAATGATTACTATTAAAAATATAGATTAATGCACACAGAGTCACCGCAACAATAGGTTGCTTCGTCAAAAAAAAGAGTATATATATTTTAAATTGAAGTAGTCTAGGACAGGGGTCGGCAACCTTTTGAGTCGCAAGAGTCAAAATTACAATTTTACAAAATTTTAAAGTTTTTAAAGAGAGCCAGTTGTTCGTCATAGAAAGAATTTGATGACCTTTTTTTTTTAGGTCTCCAAAATATTTTGATACACCCCATACTTGGAGTTGTTGCGAATAAAATTTGAATCAAAATGTTCTGTTCTCCGTAAAAATAATTGAATGACCTTTTTTATAGATAAAAATGTGAATCGAAATGAAATTAAAATATTAAAATTTTGTTAATAAATAATATTTGCAAGGAACTAAACGAGCCGCATGCCGCATGCCGAGCGGTTGCCGACCCCTGGTCTAGGAGAGACTAGGATTTTCGTAATTCAATAAATATGTATGTAAAAAGTTATCGTTACCATTAACAATAAAATGTCGATTTAGTGATAAATAATCGATTGTTACAAAAAATAAGAAACTCTTAGTCACAATACACGCACTTCGTGACTTGGAACACAGGACAATGACTCAATATATCTGCTTTTTATACTAACACGGTAAATTGTAGAGTAACTATATTGAATAAATACAGACTACTGTTAAGTTTTTCCTTAGCGTTTAGTTATTTAAAATCCAGCTATAAATTGCGGGCACTTTTAAGAATACTAATGAAAGCAATATATATATATATATATATATATATATATATATATATATATATATATTGCTTAGGTATTACTTGGCATCCAAGTTATTCATTATAAAGTAATGAAAGAAATTAAGTGTTACTTGGCATCCATCGTACCATAACGACACTATTTTCATATCACCATAGAGCCCAACACCTTAGTACACCGTTTTAAAATAAAAGCTTCAACAATCTTGCGGTTGAAGGTAACTGTGAGTATTTTGAAGGCAGATAACAGTACCCTATTGTTTTTTTATTAATTTATTTAATACTAGCTCCGCCCGGCGGTTTTACCTTCGTAAGTCCCAGTGCCGTAGGAATATCGGGATGAAAAGTAGTATATGTGGTTATCCAGGTCTCCAACTATTTACATACCAAGTTTCATTGCAATCGGTGCAGAAGTTTCTGCGTGAACGAGTAACATACATGCATACATCCTCACAAACTTTCACGTTTATAATATTAGTACTACGTTTTCTTATAGCTAAGTATCCTAAAAAGGTTCTCATTAGCTGTTGCTATCATTGGGCCTGACTAAAACAAAGTTAAAAGTAGGTTTTCTCCACGATTGTTACGGATCGAATGAAATCGAACCCATAATATGAACATGGTAAATCTTGTCCTGTAAGTTTCCTGTCCAAAGCGTTTGATGAAAGTAATCATACTTGAATAGTATCATTTAAAATTGCAAAGAACATAATCAGAAATGTAAAATAAAATACCCCCGAATCAAAAACCCCTTCAACGATTAGAAAAGAGCTGATGATCTTCGAACGGGTGTACCAGACCACTCTCGATTAAGTCACCTTCCAAATAAAAGAAAACGCACTTAAATCGGTCCATTCGCTTGGGAGCTACGATACCAGAGACAGACACACAGACACGTCAAACTTATAACACATTTACGTCAGGGGTTAAAACGGAAGTTCAGGAAATGTCATCGCTTTCATTCATTTATTAAAAAATACCTAAGTGTAAATTTTTCATAAAATTTTCAAAAAACTCGTTTACAAAACTTAAAGAATGATATTGATATTTATAACGCCAATTGTCTGCATGACCATATTAATTGTGATCATAAGACAAGTTGCATTCCTCGTGCGCACTGACCAATATAGTCATTCAAGCTTAATCATTGATATATATTATGTAGTATCATATATGGCTCACAATTCATAATCGTTGTGGTTTCTTCATAAGGTGTTAATAAAACATGCCTGTTAGCAGTTAATAGATGTTTTTGAATTTCGCGAATCAAACTAATATGCACAATAAGCATACGTAAGTGATTACCTCATCCTTTTTTTTTAATCGTCTGGAAACCGCCTCAGGCCGTCAACCCACCGGGGTTTTCGGTGGGGCGGTGTGTCAGTATCGAACCGACTAAAACCACACAGTGTGCCATCCTGCGCCTAAAATAGGAGGGATCTGGGAACAGCTTTTATTAAGACATCCGGAACCCCCCTAGCGCCTGCCCGCAAAAGCGCGAGCACCACCTTCGGGTAAAAAAAACCTCTCAGTTACACGACGTCCAGGCACACGCGGACGCCGCCTCCTCGCCCGCGGCCACACTCAGGGCGGCATGAGGCGCTGGAAAGCGCACCTCCGCCGACCGGTTTTCGTTCGTTTCGTTTCGTTTAAGTTCGATTGGACATCTTCCTCCTGGGCCCGTTCCACCGCCTCCATCTGCGAGATGACTTCTTCACAGAAGGTTGCGACCGCGGTAAAATTTCTGTCACTACCGGCCATGGAGCATAAGTCATTACCTACTACCTTAGCTCTGGCAACCCTAAACACCTACAGAAAAAAAGGGACTGAACCAGTAATAATGTGTAATCGCTGTCATCTCTAAGATGCAGATACTAAACCTGCGTCTCTGCTATGCTTTAGCCTCGTGCAAAATAATGTTTGTATTCGATCGTGTGATCTTGAGCTTGATTCCCGGGGCTAGCCAATTGTTCTTTGATTTTCTGTTTATAAATTCCCAATGGAGTTATACTTATATAATAAATCGGCTAGGGAGTCTCTCTATTCAACTGCAATTTTGTTAGAAAACTTAATTAAGTTACAGACCAATCGTAATCGGTAATTTTTTGGTTATTTCGTTCGATCTTGCAAACCTGAGGGTGCTGATTACATTCCCGTCTCGTAAGTGAGTTGGTAGTGCAACTCACTTACTAAAGATATAATTGTTCTTATTTGGAAGTTTTATGGAGAAAACTAGTACCTAATATTAAGAGACAACATAATGCAAAAAGTTTGTCATGTTCTCGTTGTTTCAAATTGCCCATCCAGCATACATCCCATCAAGGTAGTACTTCTGCAAAAGTGTTCAATCAATCAATCAATCAATTTCTTTATGTGTCTTTAGTGTATGTGTCTTTATCCTATGATTTGCTATCTCTGCTGCTAAATTTAAGTATTTCTTCTTTCCTTCAAGGAGGAGTGACTTAACACTCCAAAGTGAGGTCTGGACTTGCTAACATTGGGAATTATTGTTTATTTTAAAATTAACTAGTACATTATTTGTAAACGAATACAAACGTCTTAATTGATATGTGCAGATGTCAGATTACATTACTTATTTATTTCTTATGTCAGTAGATTATAAGGAAATTACCATATACCAGCCTTCTTAACATTCCGTAACAACACGGTTACATTCTGATACCAAAAAGGTTGCCTAATAAGTTACTACTGAAGGATCTATTATATCGTATCTATATCTGAAACTAATCTTATGGCGCAATTACTCTTGGTCGTTAGCTCGTATTCGGGTGCACGAATTCGGTCACTGGGATACGGGCAAACGACGAAGTTATCTCTCTGTTTGAATAAATCTCGAACCCACACTTTTCGTTTCTTTTTATTCTGCGAGCCAATTCTATTAATAAAATATCACTAACAATATAAATGCTTCTTCGAAGAGAATACTACTCATTGTGACGACTGGCAAAGCACTGAAGGAAAACGGCGTCGGGTATTCTGATTCGGGTAACCAAAACGAAAGTAGACTAGATTGTACGAAGACGGGCGTACTCGACTCCCTTCATTTATACTTAGTCGTTTGTCCGAATTCCATAGGCAATCGAATACGAATTATCGACCAAGTGTAATTGCGCCATTACAGCGGTAAACAATTATGATGACAATTAAAAGTATTTCCGTTTAATTCAAGCGGTCATTTATTAAGTAATAATTAGTTAAAGCGATACGGTCCTTATGTATATTTTTATTGTCTAGCTGGGTATATTTTTTCTACCTATTTGATATAAATTATATCCTGTCATTAAAGTACCCATAGATTTTGTAATGCTGTGTAAAATAATTATCCTTTCAAAACATTCTACTTGTGGTTTCCGGGTAATGTTGCTGATTAACAAGGTTTCACCAAGGACAAACAATACAATTCCAAGAGATTTGATGAGTAATAACGAGACTGATAGACTGGCAACATTTGCATAAACAAATTACTTGCAAATGTTTAGGAATTATAGGAGCTAGTTCTAGGTACCTACATATGTATACCATTATACATATGAAATCATTTTCAAAAATTGCCCATTTGAATGAAAATATGTCATAACTACAGCAACGCCATATTAAATTTATTATTAGTTTTGGAATTATATTATTTTTAATTGGAACTTCTAAACATAGTGTCCTTAAATAAACTATCTATCACTTTTTATTCCTTAGTTCAATTTAAAACGACTAAGAAGGAAGCGGGGTTTCTTTGCGTTAATATACCTTTTTTAATAAGAACTATGCGGTATTTCTGCAGTAATTTGTGGTCGTGGAGTTGAAATTAATAGATATATACTGTTTTGAATTTATGAATCATTTCCTAAAGGTTTCCGTAAGGTTACTAAACTATCTAATATTGCGTGTATATGATATTTTGGATAGGGAAGTTTTATTTTTGTAAGTACCCATTATTATACATATATTATACCGGCTTAGTAGCGAGTAGGTTAGCACATTACAAAGTTAAGTAATACTAGCCGGGTCAGTCTAGGATGGGTGACCATTTTTAACAGATTGAGACCCCTCCGTGCTTTGGAGGGCACGTTACGCACGTTAAACCGTCGGTCCCGGGTGCCATACAAACATCTGTGGCATTCGTTAGGGGTAGTTAGAGCCCTAAAAAGTCCGACAACCTGTTTAATACAGAACTTCGATATCGCCTAGTACTTGGATTGTGGAGGTCTGATGGCAGTCGCTTCACGTAAAATATCAAAGTTCGGCCGTATCGTAGTTAGACTGAAAGCCGACCCCAACTTAGTTGGGAAAAGGCGCGGAGGATGATATACCGGCTTATTATCGAACTGAACTCAGCGGCTTGTTGTCTGAGGTCTAAGGTACCTAACATACAATACAAACACATGGCTCGGTATATTCTGAAGGAATCCTACTACTATTATAAATATGAAAGTTTAAATGGATAGATGGCGTTATTGAGTTGAAAAAACGTTACTCAATAACCCAGAACAGCGGAATGGATCTGGATAAAGGCACGGAGATAGATTATAGTCTGGAACGGCTCACGTGGGACATTTCCACGTGAACGAAGTTGCGGACAACAGATAGTAAAGCATAGTCCTTCAAACTCGTAGCGCAGCATTCCTACCTTTTGTGTATATTTCATAACAAATTGGCGTATATCTAATCCCGAGCCCAGGCTTGTAACAATATTTTTGATGGTGAGTAGAATCGTAAGTTTTATGGAGTTCTAATAAGGTGTCAGTAACCTTGACCGATCATTATAATTTACTCAAAGTTACCCTTACAATAGCGTATGTTCTTCCTCTATCATATAGTGGGAGAGCCATGCCTCACAGAAAACCGGCACTAAAGCAATGATTCATTGATTTCCACCGAATGAGCGAGGGTACCGGAGGCCCTAACCCTTACCTTTCCCCTCCTCTCCCCCTCTTCCCCTACTCCCACCTTAAAGATCGGCAACGCACTTGTGACTCTTGAGTTGCAGGTGCATATGGGCGGCAGTAGTTATTTACCATCAGGTGACCCGTCTGCTCGTTTGCCCCCTATCTCATAAACAAAAGAAATATGGTTAATTATTTCTTCTTTATCTTTCTATCAACAGTCTGCTTTATAAAAGACGTAGTTCTGCTTGGAACTTTGTTATTTTTGTTAATGTTTTCTTTGAATTTGAAATAAAGGAAGCTAAGATCGTAATCTTGAACGCCTACCTACCAAAATAGCCTACGATTCCATGTGACGAATTTGTCAGTCTCCGCGGAGTCAAGGCCTGCGAACAATTGTTTACACGATGACTTTCACTTTTAGCGATAATAGACAAAAAACACAAATTAAAATCTGCGTATCTATTAACTATATACAACAAAAAATGTAATAGATATGTCGGTACTGTAGTAAAGAGATTTGTAAATATATTAATGGTATGTTTTTAGTAAGTTAATCGTGGGAGAGCCATGCTTCGGCACGTACTGGCCGGATCGACTGGAGTGATACCACGGCCTCACAGAAAAGTATTGAAGCAATGCTTTTCGCCGAGTGAGTAAGGTTACCGAAGGCCCTAACCCTTTGATCTGACAATATTAATTTACCATATAGAAAGAAAGAAAGAAAAACATTTATTTTGACAGAATAAATTTTATTTAACAAGCAATAATTATGGGTGTACAGCATAATTTTATTGTAAAAAAAGACTTTTTTTTATAAACTGACTCTCATTTTCTGAAGTAAACATTTAACATTAATAACAATATCTATAAACACCTTCAAAACACCTTTTGTTACTCTGCCTCCTTTTCCCACATATTTCATTTTTCCCTTATCTCGTTTTGGCGTTTCACTGGTACCCGGATATTTTATATCCTGTTCACCGTGTTTAATAAATATTTCGCGGCTCCGGCGAAAGATATTATCACAAGAGGAACGTGCCTAGAATTTAATATAAAGTTGTTTTGTACATTCGTTTTAGTGACATTTTGATTACTGCCATTACGTTGTATGTGATTTATTTTTAGATTTCTTTGGGGTAGTAACAAAGATACATGAATTCGTACAAAGTATGAATGGTGAGTTGATAATGCTTTGCGAGGTATTACACAGGCATCTTACTAGACTGAAACTAAGCATAGCTTGAACTAAGAGGTGTAGAACATGGATAGACATACATAATTTTGTGAGTAAATACTTCTTTAGGCACGTTGGTATACACTCGGTACCAGGGCTGCCAGTTTGTATAATTGGATACAAAATTCGTATAACTCAAGCAGGTAGATGAAATTATGGGCAAGCCCTATCGCGTGTTTGCGTACCGTCCGGCCGTAGGTAATTATTTCAAGGAGGCCGAGTCACAATACTGTATATACATTATACTGTGCCTTTGGTATGGGGGAAAAGCACTGAGCCCTACCCGTCGCGCTGAAATACGTACATTACAGATGTGTGTAATGTGTGTAGGTTATTTTATTATGAAAGTTACATTTTCAATTCTGGCGTGCAGTCTTACGACTGACTGTTTTTTTATGAAGTGAAAACTTCTTTAGACACGTCTCGACAGCGCCGAACGTTTTAGGTCCGCCGTACCGCACAAAAAGAATACCTACGCATGTTGGATGTTCATTACCTAGCGCCAAATGAAACTAATGACTATAAATCCTTAATCTCGCATTTTTATGATGAACTAACTTTTGTATTGTGTTAAGTATAAACAGAAAGAGGTTATTGGAAGTTTTTCGCGTAGCTCAAACTTACGCGCTGTATATGCCTAACTAAATCTACCATATCACATACATACATATATTCATTTATGTACAGCATATTTTAATACCTAAGGAAATGATTAAACTAAAGTAATAAATAATATTCACGAACCATTTTAAAAAAAAAATTATTGCTTGCGCTCGCCTAATGGTGACTGATAAAGAATTGGTCATGAAATTTTGTGGAATGTAATGTGATCTCCAGTCTCAAATCTTCAGAAAACCTCAAAGATTTCTCATGTGTATCATGAAGGCACTTGAACCGTTCTTTTGAATAAGATATTGGTTGCTTATACGGATGGATTGGGGAGTCTAAGCAAGCTCGAGCTGGTCAGGGTTGCACACCAGTGACTCGAACTGGTTGTTGCGAGGAAGTCCGAGCGACGGTAATGTTATCTATCCAGTATTGTGACTCGGCGCTGTTCTTGAAATAATTACCTACAGCTGCGCGGTACGTAAACACGCGAAAGGGCTGCCTACCTACAGTATTTTAATTTCATCTACCTACTTGTGTTTTCTTTCTAGTTTTGTGATTGTAAATATATATTTTTTGTAAATGAAATTTATTGTGAATGAAATAGGAAGTGTTCAATTAAAATACATGTGGTATTTTTGATAAGTAGGTTGAATAAAAAAACCACCCTTATAAATTTGAGACTGAAAAATATTTGCGCCTCAACTGAGACGTACGAAAAGCTTTAGTGTTATATTAAACAGTAAAAAGAAATATTGCCATATTAAGTAAGTACCTAATTGTACTTATTTCTATCAAATACACAAATCGCACGCTTACTGCTTACAAAACGATCACACTTATCGGTCGTCACTGCGTCAATACAAAATAAATACAATAAATTTGTGTATGAACATAGCTTTGTATATAAACAGTCCCTTTCAAATTCTGTTATCGCTATGAATATCTCTTTGAACCGATATAAAGATGAATCTTATGAATTGTCGATGATCCTAAACTCACAAGTGTTATCGAAGCTCTAAGGGTTTGGGTAGATATCGCCTCCCTATGTGTGTTCTTTTTTGAATGTCTTATTTTATTACATGCTTAATAGATATACAAATATCGACTAGCCTAACGAGATCCACCTAAAACGACTTTTTACATCACAACAGTAAAGTTTTTATCATATTTCCATCTGACTCTTGATTTTCTGTCTTTTTGCATTGTTGAAATCCATTCATGCATACAGTCGCAACTGAGTCAAATCCGACTTTATATTATACAACTTTCCGAAATATTTGTAAGGCAAAAAGCTTTATTACAATTAATACTTTTGTTTATAAAATACTAAAACCTTTAGAAAACATATTCTAAAATAGGTACACCCGCCCTTATGCATATTTTTTTGTTACTTCTTCATATATTTCATGTACTTATAGTGTATTAACAGATAATTATAATCTCGAAACGTGTACCATCTTAGTCTTCATCATCTTTCTTTCCATCAGGTGAGTTGGAAGATAAACGCCTATGCCATTACACAATAAAAAAAACATTATAATAAGAAATAATATGAGTTTTTCATAAACTAATATTATTTCAGGCATAAAGTCGGAAGTATACGGCAAAATAAAAAACAATCATTAACCAAAGCATTAACAAAATTAACAAAAGTAAAAGGTACAAGTGGTTTACCATAGATAACTTAAAAAGAACTGTTACAATATCCGATAATTAATCAATATTGTCAAACACGTTTGTGAATTTTATTTTTGATCTCCCGAAAACTTACGGCATTCCGGATCCAACCTGATGCTTTAAAAAAAATTAATTTGATACCGAAGGCCGAAAATATGGTAATGCCAGATCATTAAAGGGCACTTGCAAAGCTTACGATCAATGTTATATAATGGGGTTATATTAAAATGTAATATGACGGTTTTTCTTACCTTATATTTGAAAATTTTATCGAAGCTGTCTGAGAAGTATTTTTTTAATTACATTGTTAGATAAGCTTTAAAAAATACAGCATTCACCAATTAAATAACGTTTATTAAATTTTGGAACAAGGCGAAGATAACTTGGATCTTATTTAGGAAAATTGTTGTTAATTATTAATTGGTAACACCTCTCTTTCAAATAATTAACTCCAAAATTAATTAAAAACTTCAGTGTTCTTGGCATTTAAGTAGTTTAGTTTTACAAGTTAGAACAATTCTTCAATCATGAATCATGAGTCAGTGTTGTATTTGCATATTTCGGCAACTATTTGTGTTGTGTACACATAGTTGTTCTAAGTCTCAGTGTGCTTTGTATATTATGAACAGTAATTTACCGGTCACTGCATCTCTAAAACCTTTTAGCAACTACTAAACAGAGTAAAGAGTTAATTAATTTTGTCCTCTGAGAACGGGATAACCTTTTAAACCCGCTTTGTATATATTATGATGGGTTTTAATAAATATACATCTAGTCTTTTGTAAATGTATGTGCTCATAAACTTTCGTGGCTGAGGCAAATAAGCTGTCTACTCTAAGTTCGTAATGGTCCAAGAGCTCGTGATCGCCAGACCTTCGTCATTTTATAAAAGCCGAAAGTTTTTCTATTTATGTACTCAATTGAGGTAGAAACGGTCGCCGAGTAAAAAGTTTGGATCATAGATAGATAACACTTTATTTCAGTGTTACAGTAGAAGTATCATACATACATTTGTCATACAGATAATGTACAAAGAGCGGCCTTATTGCAAAATGCAATAGTGATCATGGTGGCTTTGGCAGCTATGGGATACACATACAGTGCAAAAAAGTAGTAGTTTAAAATAGCGTTTTTTTGATATCTTCGTTATAATATTAGAAGTCACGTCATTAATTGCCAGAAACGTTGAACAACGCCCATTCCATCAAATACCATTAAAGTGTGACAAATTGTTGTATTTCTACTTTCATCATATAAGCTGAACTTCATATATGATACTTAGATGTTTTCTAAGTTGCCAGACACTCGTTAGTCCTAACATCTTGCCAGACAGAGCTAAGGTCAGCCATAGGTGCAAGCACTGAGGCGATTTAGTACATCATAGTGAATGTGAGTTAATGTTTTTTGGATTTATCGATTTTTGAGGTTCTTGTAAGAAGGAAAAATCATCATCATCATCATCATCTACCTACCCTTGTCCCAATTTTATTTGGGGTCGGTGCAATATGTTTTATTCTTCCATTCTACTCTATCGTTCGTCATTTCACTGCATACTCCATTTCTAGCCATATCTTCTCTCACACAGTCCATCCATCTTTTCTTTGGTCGTCCTCTTCTCTTGTACCCGTCAACATCCAAACATAAAACTCTTTTCAGCACATTTTGCTCATCCCTCCGGATGCGGATCCGTATGTGATGACATGTCCATACCACGATAACCTATTGCTCCTCAGCTTTCATCCACTGGTGCTACTTTCAGGCTTCCTCTAATATATTCATTTCTCACCTTGTCCATCCTAGTCACACCACACATCCATCTCAACATTCGCATTTCGGCTACGTGCAGGCGTCTCTCATCCGTTCTCTTTGTGGGCCAACTTTCAGAACCGTACAGGACGGCAGGTCTGATGATAGTTTTATACACCTGTCCCTTTAACTTAAGAAGTAAGAACGAAAAATGTTTTCTATAATTTTATAGTTATTAAAATCGGTTCAGTAGTACAAAGTTTATCGACTTCAAATAAATTTTCTCAATCCTTTTTATAATCATCTACAACTTTTCACCTTCAGGCGACAAATTCCAAAAACTGTGAATGACTGACTACTCAAATCAAAATTTGATCTTGCAGAATTCCAACTTTTATTTTTAACTCTGTGAGGGCTGAATTTTCAAGTTCAGCTATTTTTAAATTTTATCAGATGCCTTACTGTTTTGTAGAATTAGACAGTTTTTATAAAATGACGAAGATCTGGCGATCGCGGGCTCTTACTCTATAAACACAGTACAGCAATAGTTCCATAGTATGAGAGCGTTTTTATACACCTTTTTCAACACTCTTTTAATTCAAAATTGGAATTAAATAACAGTTTTGAAGAGTATCCGTCCTTGAACTTGTCTAGACTGAAATTTTTACGTAAGTGTTACGCTATACCTTTGCACATTATAAACAGATTTTAATGTGATTATTTTTTCAATCAAAGAAAATGTTATCTGGAGTGAACCCATGATTTCAAAAATAACTAATAAAAGCTTTAAGGAGCGTAATTTAGAGGCGGTGAAATCTATATTTTGTTTGTTTAATATATATAAAAACTTTTTGGAGTTTATTGGAGTTTACTCCTTAAGAATCGATTTGCATATAAGGCGCCCGGTATGAAAAAAATATGAAGAGTAAAATTTAGTGGTCGGAGGGCAGCGCTTTATTGTGCTTTTTATGCTTTATTAGAGTTTACTCCTTATTCTCGACGCATGTAAGTAGATATGTGTATACCTTTATGTTATATATATGTGTAAATATAGGGAGGGAAGGAGGGAGGGAGGGGGAGGAGGGAGGGATCGATAGGGAGAGAGACTCCAGTAAATTGTAAACTCCAGTCGTGCGTCGGAGCTGACACACACAATTTTTTACCTACTTCTATTCTTACTTAAGTAGTTGTGTTTAGTAATTGTCTCATATTGTTATTTTAATACCTTTTCATTATTTGTTGTTTTCAGTATGCCTATATTACCGTATATTTTGACACAACCTTCAACCAAAAACCTTATCAGTGATCTGTGAACAAAACCATATAACAAATTTGTTTGAAGTCAGGATACCGCGGTGTTTGTATTCAAACATATACACCTACCCTGAACTGCACAATGCCAGGAAGATAACATCAGAAACATATTAAGTATTGGCATTCCTCCGTATTAGGTATAATTCTTGAACAGAAAACAAGATGGAATCAGGACATCTGTATCTAGAGCAAGGTTTATTGTAGGTATGCACGTTTTTTACTTGAACCACTAGTCTACAACAATGAACAAATATTTACAATACTTTACAATAATGCACAATTGTTATAACTTTTTGTTTAATATATACAGAAGTCTTGGAACAACATCTTATTGAAGTCATCTGAAAGGTCATTTGACGGACTTCAGAGAAATTAATACATCGCAATGATAAGAATTTTCCCTATTCATAGTTTAATCAATCTCTGAATACATTTGAAATTGTATTTCTTTCACTTGACGGACGTCTAATCACATATACGAATCTAGTAACAATATAATAGTTTCTACAGAAATTATTCACATAGATAATCCCACTAATATTATAAATGTGAAAGTTTGGATGGATGGATGGATAGATGGATGTTTGTTACTCTTTTACGCCTAAACTACTTAACCGATTGCGATGAAGCTTGGTATGTAGATAGCTGGAGACCTGGATTATTATAGATATTCCCACGGGATCGGGACTTACTCGGGTGAAACCGCGGGGCGCTGCTAGTATATTAATTAGAACTCATGTTGCACACTTTTGGTACGGGGAAAAAGCAGTGAACTACAGACGTACTTCTGATGTACAGTCCTACGACTGACAGTTATTTTTCAGCAAGAAAACACCCTGGAAACCCTGGAAAGATTAAACTTCAACTTGTGAAGGAAACACATAACCATTTAAAAAAATTAAAATGGACTGTAATTGTGAAGCTGTGACCGAAACGTGATCAATAATGGGTTACGAATCTGTTAGTGAAAGTGAGAACCAAAATGGCTTCTGACTTTTTAATGGCACGTTTCGGCCCTAAAAATTTAAAACTTTGTCCACAAACATATACAACATAATGAAACAAGTTACTCCGTTAATTTTTGCGAGAATCGTATCTCAGGCATTTTTTTAAAGTAGAAAAGGAAGGACACAATTAATGTCAAGAAAAGCTTGTAAAAGCACAATCTCTTCCTACCCACATACATCTTCTTTTTAATAAATCCATTTGACATGCAAATCCTAAGGACTTTAAGGACCTAAGGATTCATGTCCAGAATCTAGCAATATAATATGTAGATGGCGGATCTAGGTGTGTTTGGTCTCAAAGAATTTATACGAATAACACATTCACGGATGCAAGCACATACTTGCATATTGATTATGAAGTGGAATTCTTTGTCAGAGTGCGGATTTCCCGGTACCTATAATCGAACGGGTTTCCCTCTAGTTACGATGTAGGTTTATCCCAGTTGCAATCAAATCTAGGCAAACGTTCTTTGTCTGGTGTATCCATCACCGCTGTGCAATACTGTCATAATGACATTGAGGCGGCGTCCGCGTGTGCCTGGACGTCGCCTAATTGAGAGGTTTTTACCCGAAAGTGGTGCCTGCGCTTTTGCGGGCAGGCGCTAGAAGGGGGTCCGGATGTCTTAATAAAAGCTGTTTCCGGATCCCTCCTATTTCAGGCGCAGTACGGCACACCGTGTGGTTTCAATCGGTTCGATTCCGACACACCGCCTCAGGTGGTGGTGGTGACTCGGCCTTTAAGGCTTCCATAGAATATACAACAGTAGGTATAGCATGTCTGTAGATAAATATACTATAAACTAGTATACTATTTTATTTAAAAAACAACCAATAAGTTAACCGTTTTAATTACTAACTAATAATTACTTTAGCGTACTTTAACACGTAACTGCAATTGAGAAAGTGCTTGTATCATTCAACTATAGATATATATTTATTTATATTAGGAATATTTTAAGAAGGACATTAGGTCTTGATTTATAATATTACACACATCCATTAAATAAATGATTTGTCAGTTCATAAAATCCTTGAAAAAAAACATGGCTTCCCGAATATCGGCAAATCATACAAAAAACAGGCAAGGCCCTTATTAAAACTTCTTAATTATTTAACTTGACTTTGAAGGACATCGTTAAAAATGAAAAGTTTTCGTCAATTACATTCTACATGCGGACCCGAACGTTGCGGTTTTTAGGTCAAAGTGCCCCAGAGATAATTTAATTAATCAAAGCGGATCCAATGGACGAACAAAGAGAAAAAGGGACGAAAAACAGCTTATTCATTATGAAGCAAAAAATATACCCAGCATTGAGCTTTGACCTATATCTTAGTATTTCAGATATTACAACGTTATGGTTTATATTTAAAAAACTGGAGTTTCAATATTCGTTTAAATGCGTTCATAAGTCCACCATCCCCAGGCCAGCATTCAGTAAGTTATGGTTTCAATTAAAAAATTGATGAAGGGATGATGATTTGAAATAATGAAGTTTAAAAATCGTAATTATGAAATGCAAAATAAAAATCTTATGTTAGTACTTCGATTCATATTATATATTGATTGCCACAGTGATTTCCCGAGAACGAGGTAAGCGTCAGCCAGCGTGTTATTCTATACCTAGTTTTAACCTCAAGGCATTGGCTATACTTAGTTGCAGCCAGTTTTAGCCTCATGCTACCGGCTATACCTAAGCCGTAAAGGCGTGAACAAGAAGTTTACACCTAGGTTTAACTAAGTGCTATCGACCGCACCTAGGTTTACCCGTACTTAGAGTATGTAAGTATTATTAAGATGAAATAAAATGGAAAAGCAGAGAAGTGAACCTTTAACCTATGGAGATCTAGAAACTGGACGCAGCAACGCGACGTCAGTGAAAGAAAAGAATTATTTTAACTTTTTCCGTTGCCCAAAGCGCACCGCGTGGAGACTCTCAACTCATGCACCTAATCTAGCGTTTTCCTGCCATATTTTCCCTTATGTTACCGGTCCATATATTACGAGTAGGTACTTGGTAGAAAAAAATATATACAAAATATAATTTCCTCGCAAATCGCTGCAACACGTATGCAATGTCTAGATGTTACAAAATTTGTGAATTATTGTAATAATTGACCGTAACATACTGAACTCCTTCATATATCATAGCAGACTTTTGAAATAACTGCAAAAAATAACCACAGATATTTTGATATTTTTTTTACAACAACGGAAGCATATAGTTGTAATACGCTCTGTTACATATTATAAAAAATCCTTGACAATACTGATTACATGGACAATGTAACTTAATAAAAAATTATTACATCTATTAAATATCTTACTACATTTCGTTCAGAAACCGTGACAGTCATTCAACCAAGAAATAATAAAAGGTTTTTAACTAACCATGCATTGCCTAGTTGTAGAATTTTAGAACAATATCGTAAAAAAATTTAAGGTCGATTGCCTATTATTAATGTTGTTGCGATTTCATAGACACAAAGGTGACATCTGTACCTGATACCAAAAGGTATTTTTAGTAGGTCAGCATTGCCATATTTAAAAAAAAAATTAGAACTTAGTCATTGATGCACATAATGTTATTGTACCTCCTTTACACTTTTTTTTTTTTCTAGTGGACAATAGCGTTATAATTTATAATGTGTAGCGACGAAAAGTAGCGTCATTCGAAGCCACTATATATAGACTACATAGTAACGATACTGGTCAGGTTGGTCGACTCTGCTAGCCGTTTAAAAGAGGGACTAGCTGCTTTTTTTTGTTTGGCTTTAGTCGTAAGCCGTGTGGGTGTAAACAACTTTACGCGGGCTTAACGCATAATGCGTTCACCCGGAAGGGGACTAGCTGCACTCCAGTGAGTCCATTTATAATAAAATAATATGTAAATGTATGTTTACACTACCTTCACCTAACAATATAATAACATTATTTTATTGCAAATAGGTTAACACAGTTTTCATACTAAGATTAGTTTGTTATAATTTGAAACCTACATTACTGTTTGGGTTGAGTGCTAAAACGGCCCCGTTCCCTCAAAATAGACTCAAATGGTCTTGATAGTTACAAAATACTTAAATATTATTCACTGGTTTTCGAAAAAATCAGGATTGGTTTGTTTCTTGTGCACCGAACATGTAAAAACTTATTAATATTGTTGCATTGTCATTATAATGTCGTTGCAATCGGTAAAAACAGCTGAATGTGGAAATTGCACTCAGTATTAATGACAATTATTGTTTTCTGTAATATTCCTTAATCAACAAAAAGTGTTTCTATGTATCATAAGCACGAAAAAAGTCCAAGTATTATTATTAAGTCTAAGTTTACCCGTGTCTAGAAGGTTTAGAACAAGATAAAGTTTATTTGTTTAACAGCTGTTTAATAATTATGTTACCAGAATGTATACAAGTTGACATACAATTCAGTGTTTTTACAAACTGAAATGTTGATTTTGACGGAAACACGGGGTTGGATAAAAACATTTTATTTTGAAAAATAAGTGCTTGATCAAGCTTTTTATATCATGGTCTGAGTACGCACGTTTCTACAGTCACGATTTAGATGTAAATGTCACCATGTAAATTCATACGTCAAGAGATATGATGTATGATCTATGTATGCATTTTTAAGCAAATTTCAAGCACTTACAAAAGTGGTTAAACTTAAAGTATGTATGTAGAAGAAGTACAGAAAGCTAAAATTTTTAGTGAATTTAAGTTTTATTAATTTAGGTACATACTAAGTTTCATTGCAATCGTTTCTGTAGTTTTTGCGTGAAAGAGTAACAAACATCCTCACAAACTTTCACGTTTATAATATTAGTAGGAAATTGAAATTGAGTTTGTGTGTTTGTTACGGTTTTACGCCTCAATTACTCAACAAATCGTCATGAAATTTTACATAAAAAAAACTTCCTTTTCTGTACCTCACACCATGGAAGTTTTTTTCTGCAACTCACCTGATGGAAAGTGATGACGTAATCCTTTCATCCAGAAAAAAAGGACTGTTAGAAAAATTACTTTCATTCGAGCGAAGTCGCTGGCAAAAGCTAGTAACAAATTTCTGTTTCATAAGATTGATCTTAGCTACTACAATAGACAGTGTCTTTTCTAATCTGTGGAATTAACCCCGTGGGTGCGATCTCATACAAGGTACACAGAATTGCGATTTCGGAATAGAAACTGCCAAAAAACTGGGTTTATTTCAACATAGATGTCTATAGCCAGGAGCATGGCTATTACTTGTCAAGTATTCTTGTTTCCCGCCAAATTGCGGTGTCTATGAAGCTAGTCATAAGGCCGTTATAAAACTTACACTATATTTTTTTGCTAATTATTTGCTATTTTTTTGCCAAAGAATAGATTTTTTTGCTATAGCCATTTCCGAAAAACAATGGTCCTGCTGGCTTGATACTTAAGCCAGCCTAGCCAAGCCTAGGCTTCATGGCATATTTTTTTGCTAATTATTTGCTATTGTTTGCCAAAGAATTATTTTTCATTAGCAAATTCCATCTTACCATAAGATGGAATCAGAAGTGCCCAAAAAAGAGAAACATTTCAACTTCCATTACTCGGTGTACTTTACAAGTAGCATAGTTGTAAAACACACAGTAGAACCGTATGTACTGTACGATATTTTAATACCAATTCCTTCCCCAACAACGCATAATATAATATAAGTAACATTTCTATGGCACAAGTGATTCGTATCCGTAATAGTTGACAAGGCTCCGCTTTAGGGGCTCATTGTACTGTATTTGAAAGGACTTACGGTCCCTCGGAACAGTATAGTTACATCGACTTAAATGAATCTATTGTCAAATGCTCTTCCTCCCTTTCACCATTCCCTCACACACAGAGACATAGTAACAAATGAGTTGTAGATGACCTAGATGTTTCCTAACTACTCATTTATTTAAAATTCTGTAGTCGTAGTTTTGCGATCATTTAGATTTCATTCGACGGTGATACTGACATTGCCATAGAATGGATTTAGCAATGAATTTCGTAAGATTTCGTAATTAGATAGGCCGTTTTGTTCCGATGTGACAATTCCAAATAGAAATACTCATAAAGAAAACCTCTTCAACCTTAACTGACATGGGGCTGAAATATCCTAATTGGATAAATGCCCCAAAAAAAAACCTAGATTAAAAATAAAAAAAGAACAAAACCTTAACTATGTATTAATGTGAGTCTTGTATCAGGTACAATACTGTCACACGCAGAAGGCGTAGAGAGTATCCAAATAAAAGATCTGTCATGTCATATTGTGTGGATGAGAGTAATGCAAACATTAAGTTATAATTCTTATTGAAGTGTCTTATTGGGTACGAGTACACGGCTAAATAACAATTTTACAAACCATTTACATAAACGTAACAGATAGATTATTCCTTTGTTTATGCAATTACCCATAAAAAAAAATGTTAGAGAATATGGATGTTATGCTAGGGCTGCCATCCGTCCGGGTTTCCCTGGATCCGTCCGGATAAAACCCGGTCACTCTGTGCCAGCGGCAACTTATAATTATTAGATGAACAAGCTGTTTAATTTAATAAAAAAAATGGAATCGGCGTTTTTTTTAAGGTGCCCGGGAAAGAATCTCGATTTCACACATGTGTCCGGGATTTTTGAAGAGATTGTCCGGCATCGCCAATTTTAGTGATGGCAGCCCTATGTTATACTAATAAATATTACATCGACATCCTGAAAACACTGCTGTTACGTAAACAACTTGCGCTATAGTTTCCTAGAAAGAGCTAATCTATGAGCAATATCTTGTCGTCAACAACAAGTGACAACAACACACGGCTCACCGGATGGTAGGACATTCAACTAAATATCCATTATTATCAGAATTAAATTACTTTTAGAATAAGGTTTTACGAATTACGTTTGGAATTAAATTGCAATATTTAATGAATTAATTTATTAAAGTCCAAACTAATAAAAGTGCACTAAATACCCATCAAAGTTACCCAGTAAATTACTCCTGACTTCTTCAGTATGCCGGAATAGCCCGCAAATAAGTTTTTTACGTATAAAACACAACCAAGACTTTATTTTTAATATTGCAAAGCTTATAATTATCTATCTTAAACGAACGCGTGTATAGATTATCATTTAAAAAACCAGCGATTTCTATAAAATCTTGCTAATGGACGGTATTGCCCCATTTAGAGGGGAAAATCCGTCTATATCCGTGGCCAAGTTTAAAAAAAATAAGGTTTTTATAATGTTTAAAACAAGTTAAATTAAATATGATGACTGTGTTTAAAGTTTGAAAACATCCTTATTTGTCTTATATTCTACCATTGCCAATAAAACAAAACATTCACCGAATATGGGCAATTAAACAAGCTTTAAAAAACCATGGCGGAATTAGCCCCCCCCTGACCTTACTGAAAAAAATAACCAACTTAGGTTTACATTAGATCTCACGAATTTTCGCGGAACTTACGTTTTATTTGGGATGGGATTATGTTGTTCTCATACCTATTTGTTTACTTAAAGTTTGTAATAGAAAAATATTTTAATATACCTATAATTTTATCGTATACTAGCAACCCTTCAACGATCTTGGTCATATTTGAGCTATTTGACACAAAACCTTAATAAAAATATACACCTAAACCTTCGTAGCGAACTAAGCAATAAGCATACAGAGGGACAGACGACGAGAGGTGACTTTGTTTAAATTCTTTATCTTATGATTTTTAACCGACGATTTCCAAAAATTAGAAGGTTCTTAATTCGAACGAATTTAAATTTTTTTGCGTATATTACTTCGTCATTTATGAACCGATTTGAATAATTATTATTTTTACTCAATTGGCTGTACAACTTGAATAAAGCTTGATAACTTTTAAATTTGAAGAAAATATTCAAACTCTAAGGGTGAAAACTATTACATTTGGTGACATTCAAATAGGATTCGAAATTGTAAATCATATTTGAATCAGCAATGTGGCGGGGTTGCGCAGAGAGTTAATTTGCAGAGATTTCTTTAAATTATTCGAAATGCACGGTTTAAATTAAATAAGTAACTGGTTAACATTTTAACTTAACTATATATCTAGGTATTTCTAAAAAAAAAAATTGTAGTTCTCTCTGAAAATACCGAGAATCTCGATGCCAAAGTTTATTTTAAAGGTGAAATTAACGATGGCTTTCTAGAGAAACCAAACCTTTAATCAAATTTTGGGCCAGTTAACATTTTTCATGTATCTTTCATCTATATGTAGTATCTTTTTCAATAGCATCTTTTGTGCGGTTTAGTCCCACTCGAGTTCCAAAGACTCGACGTTTTGCTGATTTTGTGGTAACACCTCGCCTTAACATTGAAGTCGGTGATAATTTTTCTTTAACTTATTTCTTCACATAGTCATTTATTCATATAATAGTAGTAGATTGGTAAACTTTATATTACAAAACAAAGTCCCCCGCCGCGTCTGTCTGTTCGCGATAAACTCAAATACTACTGAACGGATTTCCTTGCGGATTTCACCAATAGATAGAGCGATTAATGAGGAAGGTTTAGGTATATAATTTGTTAAGTTTTGTGTAAATATGATGATGATTGTTAAAGATGTCTCTGCTAACAGTGCGAAGTATTCCTATCATAAAATAGAATAGAATAAATTTATTTGCGTTTAAACACGGTTACAAATGAAAATCTTATAACTGTGTAACATAGTAAACATACAAAACTAAAGTCATAGATATTTTTAGAATTATATTTAACTTTTAACTCAGACAAAGTCGCAAGCTAATCAACTTATAAATAGCTTTAACTTCAATTAATAACGGCATTGTTGAGCAACTCGTTTATAAAGTACATAACTACCGCTTAAAGTTGATGACTTACATGAAGGACATGGATGACACATTATAAGGAAAATGAGTAAATATAACACACTGGCTCTTGCCCGCGGCTTCGCTTGCGTCCCTGTATATTTTTAACCCCTGACGAAAAATAGGGGTGTCTGTATCTGTGTGTCTGTCTATGGCATCGTAGCTCCTAAACGAATGGACCGATTTAAGTGCGCTTTTTTTTGTTTGAAAGGTGACTTGATCGAGATTGGTCTTGGATATAATTCAAGAAAATCTGTCCAGCCGTTCGAAGATCATCAGCTCTTTTCTAATCGTTGAAGGGATTTTAGAGTTGGGGGTGTTTTAAATTTTAAATTTATGATTATGTCAATAAAAAAAATTAATAATAACTTCAGATATCTTACACATGGCCGTCTGATCCCAAACTAGGCAGAGCCTGTACTATGGTAACCAGACTGCTGATAAACATACTTATATCTTTCTAAATACATACATATTATAGATAAATTACTTCCAGACACAGAACAAATCGTGCTCATCACACAATTATTTGTCCTGGGTGGAATCGAACCCACGATCTCTGGCTTAACAGTCAGAATCACTAACCACTAGTTCAATAGGCCAGTCAAAATAATAATCAAATCAAATAGGCCTCGGGAACAGTTTCTTTCTGAATTATAGTCCTTTGTCCTTTTGTGTACAATGACAACGTGTATGTTTTTCATATTAAGTTATCAATTTCATGATAATCGGTTGAGTAGGTACGGCGTGAAAACAAACAAACAAACTTACATTAGCATTTATAATCACTACATATTATAAAACAAAGTCCATTGCAGCGTCTGTCTGTTATAAACCGATAAACTGAAAAACTACTGAAAGGATTTTCATGCAGTTTTCACTAATAGACAGAGTGATTCATGAGGAAGGTTTAGGTGTATAAATTGTTAAGATTTTGTGTAAATTGATTGAAATATGTTGATGATTATTGAAGATGTCTCTGCCACCCGTGTGAAGCCGGGGCGGGTTGCTAGTATTAACATAAAACTAATAACTTTTTAAAAATACAGCATCTGCGCAATTATCTTAACGCTATAAACAATCTGCATATTAATTGTCAAATAGCATAACTATAAAAATAAGTTTGCAGTGTTATACTAGAACTTATAAAAAGATGATGATAATTATTATTTTCAAGGAAATCAATCTAAAATAATAAAAGCCTGGGAGATATTGCTTTGAGCAATAATCTTGGGATTCTAAGGTCTCCGAGTTACGGGGTCGCTATCGAGAGGAGGATAATTAAAAGGACAAGCAAACGCAACAGGCGCTATAATCAGGCTCAACCTGTTGATACAACAGTTATAGATTCAAACAAATTAATTAAAATTAATAGTTCTTGAACATTCCATGCACACCGCACGGAATCTGTCACATCAGACGTCAGTCTTCTAGAACGTTTCTCTTCCCTTCTATTTTGTTTTTTTCTAGAATTAATCGAATTGTTTTACATTCGAGTTTGGCGCCACCAGCCAAGACCTCAGTGCCTATTCAAGAAGTTTTCAATCCAATCGAAGGAGGATACAAGGCGCTGAGTGCTCATTACAACAATATATATTTTTTTAAATAATGTTTGTTTTTCTTTTTTAAATGAAAAAGGCACCCTTATATGATCACTTTGTTGTTCGTCTGTCTATCAAGACTCTTTTCCTCAAGAACCCGCGGAGACATTAAGTTGAAATTAACATCAAATACTTATGTCAGCGGTCGCTTGAAGATGTAAAAAATTAAGTCCACGCAAATAAAAGATAGGGGGCCATTAAGCCTTAGATTTTAATAAATTTGAACATTTCGCATATAAATAAAAACCTATAGAGTAGTTCCCATTGACCCCTAATCATGAAATTTGGTAATAAGCAAGGTCAATCCCCGTGATGGACGTAATATCTACAAACCAGTTTGTTTGCTTACGGAACCCTCAGTGCGCGAGTCAGCCTCGTACTTTTTTAGTTTTTTGTAACATATTTATTATAGTAAATAAATACTAATTATTTTGAAATTCATAATCAATTTAACATACCAAGCATTAACTAAATACACTGATTACGATAAATAAATCTGTAATACAAACAAATTACGGCTCATAAATTAATTAAATTATTAATAGGCAGTAAAGTATTACAACTTATTATACTCGTACATATAAATCATAACAGTTAAATCATCAATATTATGTTATAAATGTCAATTAAATATTAATTAATATGCTATTATATATATATATAGTTATTAAATAATATTATCCCCAATAACGAGATTACCTGTATGGTTGCCACATTAAAGATGACAGTGAGATATTGTACTGCATTTCCATAGAAAACTTTCATAGGCAGTTCACCCTTGGCAACGCAAGTGCATCGCCTCTTCTCTTTCCTTTGTGGGACAGAGCGTTCCTGCTTCGATATAATGTTTTGGAAACATTTTGGGCCGGTCTGTTTCTCCATTCATTTGATTAACAGAGGGTATTGCTAAAAAAAAAAATCGGCGAGGGAAGTAGTATACATTCTCCCATCGGAGTTAAACTAACCCGTAAGGTGCCCATTACACGGTAGGTTTTGCTGTCAGTTTTGTCACAATCAAAACGCTGATTGACGAATAACCTATCGTCTAATGCAGTGATTGACGGTTGCACGATGAGATTTTAATGTCGATATTTTTTCATCAATCAGCAACGAACATGACTTTTGGTAATGATTGACGTTTGCATGAGTGTCTAATGGACGCCTACAAACGGGAAAGTTTGGTGTTGCTGTAGAAGAAAATCTCTAAGAAAATTAACTCAATAAACTATGAATTATTAGGGAATGTGTTTACTTAAAACACTTCAATTTAATTATATACTACTAATACCGACAAATCAATTTAACGTACATGTCCAAACGACAACTGCACATAAAGTCGCGTGTTTAGCATAATGATGGCAAGTGTCATGTTGAATTGCCTCGGTAAACCCACTTTTGATCAGTCATGACTGGCGAAACTAAATACAAAATTCACTATGAATAGAGCTTTAATTAACCTATGGTACAATCAAAAGTTGCAAAATACATTGAACCCTTCGTCCATTTTCTGCGCATAATTCTGACTTATCACACAAAATCATTAATTATCAAGGGTTGTACAAATCTATCCATCTATTTATGCATATTTCTATGTCCATCTATTTATCCTTCTTTTCGTTCTTTTATAAATGGCAAATCCCGCACTAGGAAGAATTCCTGTTTCGGGGGTTTTACAAACATTTCATACAAATCGAAATACAACAACCTACACTCGTGACAGAAGTAGACAGTAGAATCGTAACAGCGTTAGAGAGACAAAAAAGATTGTACAGGTCTTGCATCTCTTTCTCTCCTGTTAACTGATTGGATGTTACAGTCCCCTACAATCGTATTTGTTGGGAGGCAATATTGTAGGAGACTGTGACAGCTAATCAGAGAAATCAGTGAATAGGGGAGAGAGAGATGCAAGACCTGCTCAATCTTTTTTCACTCTCTAATGCTGTTACGCTTCTACAGCCAGCTTTCCTACTCCTAATACTTGGCGAGGCGACCAAATTAATCATTGCGCCATCTATGCAGTCGTTTATCTATCTTCCTATGGTTTCCAAGAACTGACCGCTAGACCAACGATTGCATTCTTCAGACTGATGACTCATTAATCATTATATTTTCTTATATTACTTAATAGATTTGCGACTTGCCGTGTCGTACAATACAATAGCGACACGCGACGCCACATGCACATAATTACATCATTGTTAACATTTGGGTCATTGTTATATTTTTATTATCCCAAAATAGGTCTCCGTGACACATTAATGGAGATCAAAATTTTGCCTTCCATTGTTGTTTGTGAAATCAGTAGCTTTATGTAGCAGGTATTTAGTTTAAAAGATTTTAAGATGGTAGTCGGTTTGTAACACTTGAAAACTGGACGTAATAGTGTAAATTAGAGATACTTGCTAAGATGTTAACTTAAAAAAGCGGACTATGCTATATTATGAGATTAAAATACATACACTGACGCCGATATCCACGAAAAGGGTAGTCAGAACTGTAATAAACGCCCACATTTTGCCGACTAAGCAAGGCAAGGCAAGCAAGACTTTTTTTTTTGAAGAATATTTTAATTATAAAAGAAACAACAAAGATAAATAGCCGCTGTTTCTTAAATATATGTATAAAATAAAATTAATCAATATTTGCATACCATTGCTATGGTTAAACATTGAAACATTTGTAACCGTATAAACGCAAATAAAATAATAACTCCACACATTTCACACACGGCCGTCTGATCCCAAACTAGGCAGAGCCTGTACTATGGTAACCAGACTGCCAATAAACATACTTATATATTTCAAAATACATACATATTATAGATAAATTACACCCAGACACAGAACAAATTATCATATACATTTTAAGTTAATATTATTGCGCCGCTGTTCAATATCCCAGAACAAATACCTCAAAAAGCATAAAACAAGTGTTGTTGATAACTTGACCTCACTATGCTGCCTACATCCTTAACTTGTCTCATAATTCAAGCATTTCCGTCGCTATACAACAGCGATTTAATAATACTAAAACATGACCGGCCATAGTCGTCCGTAAGTCGAGTTTCACGACCGTCTTCAACATACATACATTTGGATAAATATATCTCTATTAATTCATTTTCCATTGAGTTCCTCTCCCTAATTCCATAGTTTTATTATTATGTATATAGGTATAGACGTTACCTAAGTCAGTATAACATACATATAATATACATATGTCTATAGATGACTGTAAAAGTTACATTTTAAAATTAATCAAATACATCTACTTATTATTATAGCATACAGGTTTATAACTACTATTCAAAAATAGTGTAGGTGCGGTTACATCAATTTCATTTATTAATTGCATTGCATTACAGCAATATAAATATTTTCAAAGTAGCATTATTATTATCATCAGTCACTCTGTTGAGTTCAAGAGGATTACAGTACGGTACTTGATACTAAAACATATTTAGAACAAAAAGTAAACGACAACTAGTTTTAAACCCAAAAGAAGCCTTTTACTTATTATGTCAGGCGCTACACTAATCAATTCCATAGCATAATGATAATTAATTCCTACCTCTTTTGAAGCTGTTTGTGGTCTGTAAAGATCAACGTAAGTCGCAGTACCGTAAGTCGAGATGCTATTACCCTAGGGCGTGTATCTTTTTTTTGTTTTATGTTAGACAAAACTATGTCACGATCGTTACAGTTTACACCTCATAAGGCCTAATGACTATAATTTGAGGTCATTGTAGGCTTGCAATTTAAATTATTCTTTTTGCACGTTATTGATCTTATCCGGTGATTATCACTGCTTATAATGGTTATTTGATAGCCTAGAACTTTAAAAGATATTTTATATGAAAAAGAATTCTAATGATGTATCGTTTTGGTTTTTAACTGACCGACGATTGAATATGTATTGAATAAATCAAAACTTAGTAAAATGAACTGGGCTGGTAGAGTATATGAATTGGACATTACAAGTAGAAGTAGAAGCAATTAAAATGTATATTATGTTGGTACGCGATTTATAACTTTGTCTTTAATTAATTTTTTAATCGACTTCAAACATCTTACACACGGCCGCCTGATCCCAAACTAGGCAGAGCCTGTACTATGGTAACCAGACTGCTGATAAACATACTTATATATTTCTAAATACATACATATTATAAATAAATTACACCCAGACACAGAACAAATGATCATGCTCATTACACAATTTTTGACCTGGGTGGGAATCGAACCCACGACCTCTGGCTCAGCAGTCAGGGTCACTAACCACTAGACCAACAGGCCAGTTACAAGTGAAGCTTATAAAACCGTGTTTAAAAATCCATGGCCAGCGTCTATCTACCTATCCCTATGTATAAAATGCGCATTTGAAAATTCAAGATCCTAGAACACATTTTAAGTGGGTTCCGTAAACTTCATTTTAGAAAAACCATCAAAATGAAAAGAATAATTATAACCACGAATTTCTATTGAATTGAAAATACGAATAACCGAGGTGCTGTGTGTTGCGTTATTATTGGTAAACACTTCAAGTAAATATTTGACACCTTTTTTTTTGTTACAGAAAATAAAAATTCAAGATGTTCCAGGGGGGTATTTGGAGTAAGCTAGAAGGTTTTTACAAGTGGTATGTGTTAGGCCTCGTGTCGATCCTATACATCCTGGGAGAACTCGGACATTATCTAATTGGTAAGTTATTATTTAATTGCTATATCTTAGCTATATATTCAACAACAATATTTATTTTTAACAACAATATTATTATTTTTTGTTATTTTTTTTCAAGTGAATATGAAAACTTTGAAAATTATGAAATGTTTCATGATATATTTCATGAACTTACTCATCCTATTGTACAGATACTTAAAAGCCGTAAATTTTGCGAAGGTGTTGACGCGTGTAGGCGCAAAATGAAATGAAATTATATGTTCGAGAATCCATTTACGAGTAAACAAAAAGCATTTCACAAAGGCTTATGAATGATGGATTCGTTCGAATAAAACAGACAAATAAACACGTATCAATTTGAATAGCATTATCATACGAAATGGTACCAATTTAGGTATAAATAGCTCTCATACATGTCTCTGATATGGTAATCAGTTGAACGCGGATTGGTAAGTATAAATGAATACAAATTTAATCTTCCCTTAGTATTCGCTGATAATAATTCACTTAATAGAAACAAATAAATAGCAACACTAGGGTCAGGTATCAGGGCGACGGTGTCAGGTATCACATGGCATAGCATCCCCGAAATACAATCGTGAGTAAAACCGTATAGTTTTTAATAAATAAATAAAAAAATAGATTATGCTGTTGCTATAAATAAACAATGACAATTAGGTACACAAGTTGTATAGTATGATACAATCTTAAACAACTTATATCGTTCAATACGGTTCTCTAAAGAAGATCAGAAGTGTTCATTTTTGAACACTTCTGATCGGCAACTCACAATTACTAATTAACATTTTTTTAAGTGAAAACTTCTTTAGGCACGTTGAAGTAAAAAAGCACTGAACTCGCGTGACCGTCACGCTCAGATGACAGAAGTGTCAGTTATGTTTTCACTTCTGACGTGCAGTCCTACGACTGACAGATTTTTTTATTTATTTCACAAAAAATACTTAACTAGTAAACAAAAACATGTTTACATGCTATTATAGATTTAAAAATATTTTGTAAACAAGATTTTTATTTAATAATTAGCAGTAATTTGATGCCGATTCTATTGTACACTCGACTAAACTAAAACCTGACTTAATTTCTTCATATGAAATCAACCTAGTGTTTTTCGAAATAAGGTCTATTTGTTACTAGCATCTATTTCTCAGCGCCACTAAATTTCACTAAAATCTGTCAACGTATACTCATTTCTGTTTATTTCCACGCAGCGAGAGTCTCCATTTATTCAAACGCTGTATAATTGCCGTATAAAAACTAGTTCAAAACGAACAAGAAACGAACGATGCTTACTAAAAACACAGAGCAAAAGAGATGGCAAGTCCCACAATTCAGATGTAATCTATGTGTAAACAAGAGCACTTAATGGTATGTTATGAACCCCCTTACAGAACACCTACCTGCTTAGAAACTTTACTTTCCTTCCTATCCGGTGTTACATACCTACACCGGATAGACAATACATATCTTTGGTACTACACCACTTAATTAACCAGTAGTAACCACAGTAGATTTTACTTCATTTTACTAATGAGTAATAGTGGCTTAGTAGTAATGATGACTAGTACTGTTTGTGTGTGTTGCTTTGAAATTGACCTCATCAATTTGTAGTCCCATCGCTAGTCCTTTTATAAAATCTTTTAGTAATCTTATAATAAAATTCTATTACGTCATGAGCTAACAACATCTTCATATTAAAAGGTAATAAAAAGATGCCAACCTGTCGTACATCCGAGTACAATGTTGATTAATCACCCGTGGTAAATAACTTCCTATTAACGCCGACATTTTCACTACAATGGATGAATTTGCAAGGTAATATTATTTATTTGTCTATTACTGGGGTTATTTATTTTATAATCATACTAGCCATCCGCTCCGGCTTCGCACGGGTAGTAGCGACATCTTCAACAATCATCATCATATTTCAAAAAATTTACACAAAACGTTAACAAATTATACACCTTAACCTTCCTCGTGAATCACACTGTTTATTGGTGAAAACCGCATGACAATCCGTTCTGTAGTTTTTCGCGAACAGACAGACAGACAGACGCGTCGGGGGACTTTGTTTTATAATATGTAGTGAAGTATAACTTGAGACATCTGACGACCGGCCCTCTGATCCCAAACTAGGCAGAGCCTGTACCATAAACCAGACTGCTGATGAACATACTTATATTTTTCTATTATATACATATTATAGATAAAATACAACCAGACACAGAGCAAATGTAGGTGCTCATCACACAAGCATTTCTCCTGGGTGTAAATAGAACCCACGGCCTCTGGCTCAGCAGTCCAGATCACTAACCACTAGACCAACAGGCCCGTCAAAGTTAGACTTTATTTAGTTTTGTCATGTATTGTCGCTTCTTTAATTTCTTAGGAAGAGTTCTACTGCGATTAGTTAGGACTGAAATTAGTTACTATATTATGAGGACCTAATCCAGATTAGGAGTATTTTCCCTGGTGGACGTCCATGGGGGTCGTGACACAATATTCTTTTCTATTTCGCAGTTCAAAACAAAACTTTATTGAGTCTTCTTTTTGAGAACACGCTTTTCAGAATATGAGGTGCCAACCTATTTTTTTTTATAGGCCCTGATATAAGCTGGCGTAATTTGAGAGTCGCAGTTCCCTTCTTATACTCTTGCTTACATTACAGTACGATTAGTAATTTATACAACTCTTTAAATAGATTATCGTTAATGAGTTTCAAAAATATAACAGAGGAAAAACGAACAGATAGGTCGCCTGATGGTAACTGACTACGTTACTAATTATGGCATTAACAAAAAATCTTGAATTTTAAACTCGTCTAAAGTACTGTAAACTCACATTTATTTCAACAAATTCTCTCCATTTCTAAAATAAATTATCTGAAGATATCCCACAGACGGATGGACAACAAAGTGATGCCATAAGACTTCTATTCTTTCCCTACAATAGGGAATATGCATGTTGCTTAAATTTACTTGATTAATTTTCCCTTCAATCTTTATTGTCCACATATTATGCCTAAACAATTATTTTCTTATTTAGTTCGTCTTTAATTGCAAAAAATATTAATTAAAATATGCAAAATAAGGGAGCGAAATTCAACTTTGCAAAACGCTTCACTATTGGTCGAAACAAAACATGACGTCAAATTCCCCGTCCTGTCATTTATCGGCGCCTATATTCGTAGTGTTACGGAGAAAGATAGGTGTTTCTGTGGTTTTTGCCCTTAGCTAGTGCAATTTAGGCATTCTAGTGATATTAGAAATTATCTAGGACGATGACTGAATGTAGTTTTGTCAAAGAACAATCGGACAATCTACCGAAAATAGATGCATTCATGATGACTACATATTTTGCATCAAATCCAGATTGTACGTCTGCTGAGGTCAAATCTAAAGGATAGGTAAGATATGTAAAGTTAGTTATATTCATGAAGTTTTATTGGACTTTTGTTACCTAGTTTAAGTAGACAAGCAAGTTGCCTTCTCCTTGATATTTAAAACCAACATAAATGACCTACTGCTGACTAATTCACACTATTTTAGCAATTAAATTGTAATATGCTTACATTAAAGTGATCTTCACAACAATATAAACACGATATTGAAGATACTTCATTTCTTCTCATTAATTTATACCATTGTTTTCGTATTTTACATTATTATTTTGTACAGGAAAAAAATACTGTATTGGGTGTGCTTCTTAGTGTTTTTACACTTAGGGACAAGGCAATACTTATAAAATATTTTTTAAACTTTATCCATCGTCTACTAATTACAATACATAGTAATTACAACTGAAAATCGGTATAAAATTACTGTAACACTTCAAGTAAGTATACTAAGTTTATGAAACAAACACTGAGCGTGATATCTGACGTCATCCAAGGCCCGCGAAATATGGCGGCGTTTAAACAGATCAAATTTTATCGATGATTTCAATGTTATTTTAAAAATTAATTTGACCATTGCCGAGGTTATTTATATTTTTTATTAGAGTAGAATGATGGAACAAGTCAATAAAAGATAAAAAAAAATACATGCATATTCCCTATTCCCCAAGGGTTTTCGTTACGGTCAGCACTAACAGGTTTATAGGTACTCTTTGAATAAAAGGAGCAAGACATGACAAGGTTACCTGAACGTCCAGTTGGATAATCACAGTTTCATTTCCAAAACGCAGTACGTATAAGTATTACGTACGTATTTATTTGCAACAGTAAACATCCAGCAAAGGCCCGATCCCTTTACTTATTCACGAAAGGTATTTATATTGAAGCAAACATCGGTATCTAGGTGTCCCACTGACCCGTATAGCCTTGACACGTCTTCCATCCCGGTAAATGTCAGACTTAGGCTGCGTAGCCACCAGAGATGTGCGAGGTAACTGAGCGGTGCGAGGATGCGTAACGAAGCTGTGAAACGATGTGAGCGTTTCTACCAGAGATGTGCTAGGCCGCTGAGCGGTGCGACGATATGTACAATACACATCGACCTCTAACAAACACCGTCTAGCACACATCCCTCGCTTGTTTTGTACGTACGAAAACCTCGCTAGGCTTTAAACGAAGTTAGGTAAATGAAGCAATTCTATTGGTTCTTAACAAACACATCCCTCTCCGCATCCTCGCACATCTCTGGTCGAAACGCAGCTTAAGGCTTAAACCGACATGCAATATATACATTGTTTGTATTTTTAGGTTACCTGTCTGCGATACTAGAATACCATACAAAACAAATTGCGGTGCGATCATCTAAATCTAAAGGGTTTTAGTTTCGACGTTATAAATGTGTGATGTTCATTTCTGTTCAGTGTTCAGTTCTTACAATTTATCATCGATAACACTACCTCAACTCAACCTCATACTACTCAATAGATATATAGGTAGGTAAATAGTAGACAAAGATGGGTACAGTAAGACACAGATGATAGTTGTTTCCTTTAATATACTTACCTACAAAAAAAACCCTACAGTAAAACAATAACATGTAAAAAAATGGAAGTCTCCTAACGCAATTATTCTGCCGCTTAAAGTTGTGAGATCCAATTGTTACCTAATTAGTTATCTAAGAACCATTTATAGTGACTGTATAAATATTAGACATTTCTTTAATAAATATAATGATTTAGCTATGATTTAAGCATATATTGCTCTAAAGTTTTAATATTCCAATTCTAAGCAATTTCTATAATAATAATAATAATAACTGGACACATCTCACACACGGCCGTCAGATCCCAAACTAGGCAGAACCTGTACTATTATTACCAGACTGCTGATAAACATACTTATATATTACTAGATACATACATATTATAGATAAATTACACCCAGACACAGAACAAATGCTCGTGCTCATCACACAATTATTTGTCCTGGGTGGGAACTCTGGTTTAGCAGTGAGGGTCACTAACCAACAGGCCAGTCAGTCTATGTTGTTTGTTTGTTATTTTTATAATTATAGTAATAACATTGTATATCTGTATCTTTGATATTAATTGTTATGTTTATTCAGTTAAGTTTACGAATACTACGTAAGTGCGTGCCACGTAAGGATTTCTTCTAATAGGACTCATCGTTAATGCTGAAATATGCACACCCCTAAGCAATTCAGTAACTATTCATGTATGCAGCATTTGATACATTAGTAAAAATCTATAAATTGATCTATGTCACTCTATTTAAGACATTCCTTTGCGATATCACTAGATATTATAAAACAAAGTCCCCCGCCGCGTCTGTCTGTTCGCGATAAACTGAAAAACTACTGAACACATTTTCAATCGGTTTTCACAAATAGTCAGAGTGATTCATAAGGAAGGTTTAGGTGTATAAATTGTTACCGTTTTGTCTTAATTGGTTGAAATATGCTGATGATTGTTAAGGATGTCTCTACTACCGGTGCGAAGCCGGGGCGAGTTGCTAGTGCAGAAATAAAGATACTCACTTACTGTTGTCACTCGTGTCATTTAGTTAATTTATCAAAATATTCATATTTATCAGTGCTAAAAAACCTTTTTGATCAATAGAAATAGCCTCTTATGTAACTTATTTCGATAAAAAACTGTTGATTTCCCAGAAATTATCGATACTTCTACTAATAGTGTTTGTACAAAAAATCCGTTTCAAATCCGCGCTCAAGAACAAATTAATTATTCTGAGTCAATATCAAGGTCGTTCAATGTCATGATCAAAGCGAACGGCCATGCAACATTGTTTAAATTACGCAATTATTTCATAAGTGGCCAGCATTTTATTAAAACTCACTTTAGTTGTCTGTGATAAAATATACTGACTCTGTTTACCGCCATATTTTACCTAATCCTATTTCAAATTATTTAATGGGATTCTGAATTTAAATCAATAATTGACAGCTAAAACTAATACAATACCTTGAATGAACAGTAGAAGTCACGAATTTTGAATGCCTATATCACAGCCGTTCTACAGCATAGTATTAAGATTCTATTGATGAATTAGGCACCAGGTCACCAGAGCTCAAAGGAGGTTGAGTTTGGGTAGATCTGCATTTAAAATATATTTTGTTTTTTATTTTTCTGTAATAAGTTTCTGTAATAAGTAATAATCTTTTACGAGGTTATTAAAATTCTGTGTAATTTCGGTTATTCTTTCATCAGCTTAATGTTAATTTTACTATTATTATTCGAAACCTGTCTTTAATGTACTTACGAGACGGATACTTAATATCAAATCCTAAGTCTCCTAAGTTGTTAAACATTATGTTTTTCTGAGTAAGTTTAATCATTAAATTAAAGAAAAAATCAATAACCTGCAAGCTGCACTGCTCATTAAATATACAAACAAGGAATTAAGCGTCCACAAAAAAAAATAGGCAGTCATGGGACTGCCGACAGAAGTGAAAACGTAAACGAAACGACGAACTTAAAACGTCACATTACCAGGTTGGTGACATTAATTAATAAGGACCTGACAGAACTCAATGTTTAGATTAGCGCCCTCTAGTGAATCTATATGTGTATTATTAGCGTGACGGTCACGAGTTTAGTGCTTTTCCCCATAGCAAAAGTGCACAAAACGTGCCTAAAGAAGTTTTCACATCAAAAACCTTTATTGGCAATCAGGCATCAATTAATGAAGGATCCTTTTAAATTTACGTTGTTGCGAGATTCAACTGAGACGTTTGAATTCTCCCTTCATTCAAATAAGGCCTTATAGTAGGTATTTACTTTATAGGATCCACATAGTTGTCTGATTGTCTGGTGTCTGGTCTGGTACTTTAGCTTTGAATGCCCTTTAGCACTTTAATATCACATCCTTAAAGGAAATAAAATGGGACGACCAGGTATTGTTATTCTCTGTTGAAGACTAATGGTACCAAAGGAAAACATTAGTTCAATTAACCATCTTACTTGATTTCTCCTCTTATGTTCTCCAAAACCTCTTTATCTACCATCACTGCTAATCTCTTCTTCATAGTAACAATCAACAATATTAAATTTGAGTTATTTGTCATTAGGTACAACGTCAAAAGTGACAGCTGACGACCTACACTACGGCGATAAGTCGTGCATGTTAAACTTAACACATGTCACACTCAACGATCTGCCTGTCGTCTGTGAGAAGGTCAACTCTAGCGAAGTGTAAGTACAAAGTTTTCATTCGTGAATTTAATAATACTGTAAATGCATTCGTAGAAACATCCACATACAGCAAAATGGTGCAGCGCCATCTAGCGAAGACAAGTCGAATTACTAGTCACCACTGTTGCAGCATCGCGCAATGAATATTCCGTCCCATCCCAACCACCGTTGGGCCACTAGGGGTGATAAGATAACGAAGAGTAGCTTGGTCGGAATCCTCGCTTTGTTTTGGATAGACATCAGTTCCTCTACCGATTATAACTTGTTTTGAGATTTAAATGCTAAATACTTCTCAGTAAATTGAGTTCTGATGTACTAATTGTTACAAATTGGAAATAATACAAGTGATTTTTCATGGCTTCCGTATCTTGATACCTATTTTACTTTACATTCATTTTGTGCTTCCATGTTTGTTGACGTAATGGCATCGTACAAAGTACTCATACTGGCAATTAATAATTACAGTCACTAAATTCGCTTAATTACTTAAACTGATACGCAGTTTGGTTCGCTATTATACAATTGTCACAAACAGTGGCCAAAAGGGTGGCAGAGCGGGCAAGATGCCACGGGCCCCCGGCTCGAGGGGGCCCGGGCACCAATGGTCATGAACACAGGGGGCACTAATTACAAAATAAATAAATAAATTTAATGAATTAGCCACGGGCCTCAGATGGTATGGTTACGCCACTGGGCACAAAGTAACGCGACGTAAACTGAGTAACTAGGTATATTTTGTAATAATTTATTAGATGGTTTAAAAAGAATACTAATAATGTGTGATGTCATCACTACAAGCCTTTTTTATGAAAGGAAATAGTATCATTGCAGCTTCAGTGCTAGTGAGAAAAACATTGTGATGATTTTAATCATGTACCATGTGATAGTATCACCTGGTTTGATAGATGCCTACGTCCAAAACAAATTATTAATAACTTAAAATACTCTGAAAATTGCTGTCCAGTTTTATTTTAACGTTGTTAATTTATTTTATAATCGTCGAATTACATTAAAAGTGAAAGATTGACAACAGTAAGCCGTGACGTCATGCCCAGGTATTGCAGGTACCGAACTTTTGACGTTTACTAAAAGCATACTGATTTGACTCGACAATCATTCCGCCCCTTTGTTTTACTTCAGCCATTGATCAATATCAACCAGACTTTTGCTGTTAAACTGGTTTGTACTTTATACGTCACCGCCTCGATACCCTTCTATAGACTAATCATATTTATGAATTTATCTAATTAAAGTCAGTTCCATCCATGGTTAAATTAAAAAGCAATAGAGATCTATCCCATTTTTGACCACAATACACTCTCACTTTATCTGAACACCACCTGCAACTTACAAAACCTGCACTGCTTCACCAGCTTCACTGTACAAATTAAACATAATACAATCTGAATCTCCTCTCAAATTACTTTACTTCCCTTTACTGCAACACTGTGTTTATTTCGATTTTTTTCCCTTTAGAGCTCCGAACCCTCCGACAACGGCCCTCCTTTCCCTCCTAAAAAAATTATAACCCGGACCTTGTTTAGCATTATTAAATATTTATTTTTTCGTTTACATGTACCTACTTAAAATAAACAATAATACAGACATAAGAAGGGCTGCCGCAAACTTCTCAATTTTATAACCAAGTTCCAAAGAACCCATATCAAATATCCTCATGAAAAACAAAAAAAACCGGCCAAGTGCGAATCCGAGAGGGTTCCGTAAAATATTTTTATTATATGATGTAAATAAAACTTTACGGTTTTCGCCTTTTTTCCTTTATCTGTGCTATAAGACGTTGCTTCGTACTAGTATTATATTATCTGTGCTTCGTACCAAATTTCAAGATTCTGAGTTCACGGGAAGTACCCTATAGGTTTTGAATCCCTTGCGAGTGTCCAAAATTTGGGGCATAACCGGCTGTATCTTTTGATTGCGTTGGCTAAGAAGTTTGATTTTTCACAGCTCTAAGGGACAATAGACCTGAGTATTTGATATAAATTTCAGCTTGATACCTCCACGCGTTTCTGAGAAAAAGGGTCTTGACAGACAGACAGACGTTCGGTCTTTACTGAATTATGGTCGAAGTTTGACCACCAGACGATTTCTAGTAAAAATAAATCTATACAAATAAATAAAATTGAAGTGTCTATTTGTAATATTATAATAACAGCATACGGTACATAATAATATACCAAATAAACCAAAAAATCTATTTTTAACGTTTTTATCTGCCTGTCTCTCTGTGTGTAATTAGGGTTCCGCGCAAAATATTATTATGTAAATGTGTACCTTTTTTCGTTTGGAAACCACCCACGCGGGCTAAGCGGTAGGGTGGTTTGTCGGACACGAACCGACTAAAAGCACACAGTAAATGTGTACTTAATCCGTTACAAATGTTTTATACACTTTTCAAGTATGGCCACACTTAACAACTGTTTTATTTTCAAGGTTAAAATAAAATTAATCTCAAATAATTTTAATACATACACTAAGTGTTTGTATTACGTATATATGAACATTATTTTAATTTAACAATGGGTCAGGAAGTAATAAATCCTTCTGTAACTAGGTACACAGAGTATTTTACATAAAATATTTTATTGCATACACTGTACGTTATAATAATAAAGGTTTTTCATTAGCCGCTGGAAATATTTATATACAGGTAGTAAGTCAAAGAGACCCAGCGTTCAGGAAACGGATAAATACTGAGAAATGCAAATAAAGGTTTTATTCAGTACGTAAGAAGAAAGAAAGAAAGAAAAGAAAGAAAGAAAGAAGAAAGAAAGATATAAGAAAATACGTTTATTCTGGCACAACTAAACGAGACGGTAACAGAACGAAACACTTAATTTAGAAATTATAAACATAGAGCTGGGTTTTAGGAGATGTACATAACTTAAATTTACAAGACGAGAAGTAGTCTAATACGTAGACTTTGTAATACTTAGGTATAAGTAAGCCACAGGGTCTGGTCACGGAGCCTTATAGATTTCATAAGGCACTGTGACCAGATGGTCTCAACGCCTATAACATTATTGCAAAGAGCCGACGCATTTACTAGTCAGAAAAAAATGCGACGCTAATTACTTCTGCCTGACCGGAGTGTGCGTCTGGTGCGCCTACCTCCTCCAAATATCCATAACCTGTACAAATTATTAGTAATATAAGTACGGAACGTACAAAAAAAAACTGCTATCTCTTGCAAATCTTTTTGTCGTCTTTCTCAAGAAGTGAACACTAACACAAAAACCTATTTTAATCGTGAAACTAATTAACAATGATTAACAGCTCTTTTAAGATTCACCAATGAAAATCCTTTAAATAATTTATAATTTACGGGAAATTGTTGATGCTATTGACATTGAATGGCAATAAATAGGTTAATCTAAGATATGCGAGGAGTTATTTAGAGCTGCCTTGTCTGGTAATTGAATGTATATAGATTTGGATTTAATTTACCATCTAATTTATTAGATATTGATAACCATCTAATTCGAGGGGCTCGTGGCTAAGTGGTAACTGAGTAGGTTAACACATTACAAAGTTAAGTAATACTAGCCAGGTCAGTCTAGGATGGGTGACCATTCTTAACACATTGAGACCCCTCCGTGCCTCGGAGATCACGTTAAACCGTCGGACCCGGGTGCCATACAAACATCTGTGGCATTCGTTATGGGTAGTTGGAGCCCTAAAAAGTCCGACAACCTGGTCTAACTACAGAACTTCGATATCGCCTAGTACTTGGGTTGTGGAGGTCTGATGGCAGTCGCTTCACGTAAAATATCAAAGTTCGGCCGTATCGTAGTTAGATTGAAAGCCGACCTCAACTTAGTTGGTAAAAGGCGCGGAGGATGATTGATAACCATCTAATTCGACGGTGATGGTGATATCAAAATATTTCAATGACATTGAATTTTATTGATGTTATTTTGTATTGATATTTAGTATAATAATAGATATGTGAATAGTAGGTGTGTTACTTACATACTATGTTTATGTGTGTTACATTATTATTAAAAGAACATCAACCAAATACCCAACATTACGTACCTATTACAGTAGTTTTGAGTTCAATTCTCAGTTTAATTACTACTATTTGCAAGATTGATTAAGTTTCCGATAAATTGATTTGTTAGCACTATCCAAGATGCTGGATCAAATTCAAATTCAAATTCAAAATCATTTATTCAATCAAGACAATAAGTGACATTTATGAACGTTAAATTGAAGCTACAGTTAAAAATCATAGATCGGCGCAAACAGACGCCACAGCATGTACTGGATTGTCGAGGTAAATTAGGTGAAAACACCAAAATCTACTGCCTGCTTGTGTCGATCTATAGCTTCCAGTTTCCAAAATGCGTAGAGCCTTATGAGAAGAATACTGGCAAAAAAACTCATGGCCACTCTTTTAAAAGTCAGATCGTATCAATCCAAGTAATATGGGAATAAATAAGTTCTTTTTTAGTTTATGTAAGAAAGAAAGAAAGAAAGAAACACATCGTTCACATCCCATAGTTCACATGAAACTATTTCAACTCAACAAGCATTATTTTGACCAATTATTCACTTTCATTTACTTTCAAGTAATCACTATTATAATATTTAAGCCGTAGATACTTTATTATTATTAATTTTATTTGAATATTCGATAACATTCAAATGTTTTATTGTGATTCATTTCGAATAAGGGGCATTAAAAGCTCCATAAGTGGTGGGTCCGCTCAATATTCATTTAATATTATTTTTCTAAAGGGCGTTTGCCTTAATCACTCACAATATAAGGGTTAATTACTTGATGTTTCAAGAAAGTGATGAATTTAGAGTAACAGGGTTACATTGAGCCGCTAGAAACTGGAAATAAGAAGCAGTGTACATTCAATTTTAGTAGGTAGACTAGCTGTTTCCCGCACGACTTCGCTCGCTTGTACATATTTATAAATTTTGCGAGGAAACCATTTTTTTTTCCAAAATAAAAGTAGCCGAAGTTACTCCTTATGACACCAGTTTCAGGGAAAGTTCTGTGGAAGTCGGTCCACCCGTTCCAGTGATTAGCCGGAACAAATAGACAGACAGACAAAGATTTAAAAAAATATTTTTTTGGTATATGTACCGTGTAAACATTCGAATGCATTAAGTAAAATGCTGTTAATGTGTGTCGCTCCGGTCCGATTCAGTCGACGTTGTGTTGACTGCATAGATAATAAAAAATATGACTGTTGTAAGGCGATCGTCGCGCAGTCCTGGTCCTGCGTCTTCCCGCGATAGCCGTGAACATGTATTGTGGCGCGCATCACGACACACTAATAAATTATGTGTAATGTATATAAGGTAGTGTGTTTAATAAACGTATTTCCTTTCTTTCTTTCTTAATATGACCGATGAAAAATGCCGGTAGTTTTGGTTTCCATTTCATAAATAAGGGTTTTTCTACAAATCGTCACTTAATAAGCCATAATATTCCTTTTCGTATACTAAGACGAAATTTGAAGTCAAATAACTTCTGGCTTTGAAAGCATTGGAAGCTTTATCTGCAAAGCAACTGAACTGATTTCCACGCGACTTTAAGTGGCAAATAGCTAATGTTATAAGGAGTAACCACTTGTATTTTATAAAACTAAAAAATAATTAGGGTGCCTCGCGGAAAATATAAATATGTACATGCGGAAGAAAGCGCTTCTTTATACAAATATTCTTTATGAAAAATAAGCATATTTGATTACATGTAAATATAATTTGTAACATACTTATTTAAAAATAAAATTTTAACTGGATTTTCTAAATCATCATCATCATCATCATTTCAGTCATAGGACGTCCACTGTTGGACATAGGCCTCCCTTAATGACTTCCAAGAAGACCGGTTGGAAGCGCATCCACCAACGTCCTGCGATCTTTTCTAAATGCGAATTTAGAAAGACTGCATACTACGATCTAAATTGTTAGACAAAGAAAATTATAGTTCTGTCGTGTAGTATCTACTGTATTTACAGTCGGTATGATAAAACATCGAGTTAAATTAAAGTCAATTGCTTTCAATAAACTCATAGCTAGATATTTTCAACCGTGACAAGCGTTTCTTTTATTAATTTAATTAGGTATATAAAACGTCGGATATTATCAATGGACACAAAAAAACTAAAGGTATAATTATTATGATCTAGCTATTAAAAGCAGTAGCAGTTCCGCAAATAGACTTCGTAAAATAGAAATTATTTGTCTATTGATACCATTGTAAAGTTTAGTAAATAGTATTTTGTAAACGAATTTAGTAGAAACAACCCGCCCCGCACGCCCCCACACTTCGCACGGGTAGCAGAGACATCTTTAACAATCATCATCATATTTCAACCAATTTACACAAAACCTTCCTCATGAATCGCTCAATCTATTGGTGAAAAATAAAGCGCATGATAATCCGTTCAGTAGTTTTTCAGTTTATCGCGAACAGACAGACAAACAGACGCGGTGGGGGACTTTGTTTTATAATATGTAGTGGAGAATAGAAATAAACATAATCGTATACAAACATACGGAGGGCTCGTGGCTAAGAGGTAACCGCGTAGGTTAGTACATTGCAAGGTTAACTAATACTAGTCAGGTTGTCTGATCAATGGAGACCAATCATAACACATTGAGACCCCTCCGTACCTCGGAGAGCACTTTAAGCCGTTGGTCCCAAATGCCATACGAACATCAGTATCATTCGTTATGGTTAATTGGAGCCCTTAAAAAAAAGAACGTCAACCGTCAACGTACTTGGGTTGTGGAGGTCTGATGGCAGTCGCCTCACGTAAAATATCGAAGTTCAGCCGTATCGTAGTTAGAATGACAATCGACCGCAACATAGTTCGGAACAGACTCGGATGAAAAAAAAATACATACATACGTTCACGCCTGTAGACAGAGGCGTATTAATCACCCACTTTTGCCAACTATAATTTAGTCTCACTTATGTAATAGGGGGCAAGCCGTCTCACTAATGTAATAGGGGGCAAGCCGTCTCACTAATGTAATAGGGGGCAAGCTTATTACTGTCAACCGGGCACTTTTGGAGTTAAAGATGGGAAGATTGGGAGTAAATTGAAAGGGCGAGGTAGGTAAGAAGGGAATGTAATGGAAGGGATATTGTTATGCGGATGGATAGTTCGAGCAGGTCAGGGTTCTGGACCTGTAACTTGAATTGGCTGTTGCAAGAAAGCCTAACTCCATTAACAAAACTTACCTGTCACCAACTAAAAATTCTCACATCTAAGGGGCCATCCGTAAACTACGTCACACGTTAAGGGGGGGTCAATGAAGTGTGACATTGTGTGACTAGGGGTCAGTCTATGCCAAAATCTGTGATTTCACACCATTCCCACAAATGTGAACACCTGTGACAAGGACGGGGAGGAGGTCCAAATATCATCATGATTCTAGGTCAATGGGAAGTACCCTATAGGTTTTGATTTACCTGCAAAATACGTTGACTTAGAAGTTTGATTTTTTTACAGCTTCAAGGGACCGTAGATTTATGTATTTGGTATTAATTTCAACTTGATGCGTCAACGGGTTCCTAAAAAAAATTGTCTTGACAGACAGACAGCACCACTGACAGACGGACAACAAAGTGATCCTATAAGAATTCCTTTTTCCTTTTGAGGAATGGAACCCTAAAAACAATTGCCATCAGAAATGAGCTGTGACTAAAATAGTAGGTTAGGTTCTAAAATAAGTATTCTGCGTATTGATTATTCAATGAAATGATAATATGAGATTTTTTTTTTTATGAAAGGAAATCCAAAAACTATTATCTATAAAACAACGTACAACCGGCCACCGCATACCAGGCTATCCGGCCTCGAAGTTGGCTGGATATCCGGGATCTGTTATCCGGCCAAACAGGTACAGGTATATGATTCAGCTCTCGTATTATGTTGGTAAGCTTAAATTTTATTTAAAGTATTGTAAGACACCTACCTCTATTTCTGTTACCTACTTCTATTTTTTACTTGTCGATATTAAACGTTTGGCTGTATGGCAACAATTGACTAAAAATAGTTTAATGAAAATACAATCAGGTTTTTCTTAGTATGATATATTATAAAAAGCATTTTAAATCCTAGGAAGTAATAAAATAAGTACCTAATCATGTAAGCAAAAAAAAGTAAATATTAAAGTAAATTCTTTATAAAATACATATAAACATTTGCGAATCGACTTACAAAATGCTTTGTTCTTGATCTTTAAAACATAAAAAATCACAACTTAAAACGTATTTATGTATGTACCTACCTACGAACTTAGTTGTTTTAAACAGATGCAGAATTGCAGATACTCTATAGTAGGAGTTTTTAAACTTTCAAGGTAACGTTACACTCATCAAATCCCTGTAATTTTATGCACTCCTACCATCATGGGCCAACACAGCTTTTGGTTGTAACGGAGGGGGGAGTAGCCAGTCAAATACAGCCTGTCATATAGACAGACGGACAACGAAGTGATCCTAAAAGGGTTCCGTTTTCCTATTGATACATCAATAGGAAAAAAGTGCAATAATTAGTTTAATTGTGATAAAACTAATATTCGTAATAGAAGTATCAAAGGTAATTTTCACAATTTCTCCTTTTTGATATTCGGTACATAAAACAGCCCGTTGAAAATGGAACTTAATATAAAAATTGTAGCGAGAAGAATAAATTAAACCTACTTGTTCTGAATACGTCCCTCCTCGCTTAGTTGGTCTTGACAATGACGACGAAAAAGAAAGGCTTTTTAGTAAAATCAATAGTTTTTTAAAGGATACTAGGATAGGAGTCTAACGTAGTGTTTGTATACTCTGTGGCTACTAGTCAAAGAGGATACAAACAGCCACGAGTATGGTCCAGTACTGGTAACAGATAACCACAATTCTGATGAAGTCTGAGGTTTTATGTTATTTTTAGAAAAAAAAGAAAGAAACAAACAAACAAATTTATAGTGATCTCATACACAGTTAAACGGGTTTAAAAGAATAGTTGTATGAAGTTGTATCTAATTAAATTAAAGTTACATTTTTTTATTTTGAAGCAATACCCCTGCATGCATGCCTATTTTTAAATACTTCTGTTAAAATTAATAAGGTACTTAATCGATAATGGATGAAGTTGGAGTGTGAATAAGCGTATAAAATCTTGTTTTTAAAAGTCTACTTAATTAACTAAACCTTTTATATTACATTATATGTGATTATCCCATTATATTCTGTTCCAATAACTACACACTTACACAGTAATCGATCGTTGTACCTCTTAGCTCCTAACATGGAGCAGGTAACCCATTTCTGTCAATAACTGTGACAACAGTTGGCCAAGACAATCTAACCGCTAATAGATTGAAAATCACGTGTTCCATAGACAACTGACGCATTAATTAAAATATATGTATATTACAGAACATGGACCTGTTAAACTAAAGGTTTGTTTCAAGGTTTTAGATCTACGTTTGTTCATTATAGTAGTTATAAATTGGCAAATGTCAGTGGTTAGGACGAGACTGAAAACTGCAACTAATTTACATAAAATTTTATATTTTGAAATAATTGTTTAATTTTACATACCTACATATATTTTTAAATTTGTATAAACACATTAGGATATAGGTAACTTTAATTACACATTATTACATTTAAAGTTAAAAATGCTAAAATCAGTGACATCATTTATCGGTGATTTAAGTAAAAGACTTGATAAAAGAATAGAAATTACGTTGTTTTAAGGGATATTTACAATGCTTGAGATAGCGAAGGTCATAGAATTTGTAGAATTTAAATAAAATCAGGAAACAATACATTAATAAAACTGGTTACGTTGACCTACGTATGCTAAAACAATATAATACGTTGGACAATGCGTAATAAAAAATTAGGTAATATGAAACCTTTGGAGTCGTTAGTGACACGCAATGTAGACACAAATAAGCGTAGCCTAAGATTGATTACTGTTATTAATAATAACGTTAATATCATTGGCTATGTTATTGATAAATATATTTTATTAGTTAATGTAATGATGATCAGTTAACGAGTTACCTTCGCATTGGATTCGAGGACTAACCACAAACATCGGTAATTCCTTACACATTATATAATAATTATATATAGGTATATATAATGTAAAAGTTTTGGATATTAATAATATCCAAAATCATCTCGTTACAGCCCATGTAGAGGGAAAGGCCCTCTAAATGGGCCCTATAAACAAATAACGCTACGCCTTGATATCGATATTTACGATTCGGTAATCCTTAATATCGATCACTATTAAGTATCACAAATGAGCTTTACAAATTTAGCATAACCAATATAATTATTTTATTGTATTACAGCGACTTATATGCCTTAGATATGACGAGAGACGAAATTACAGAAAATACAATAGGTCCCTACAATATAATGAAATGACTCAGGTTGAAGACGTGGATGTATTTAATGGTAGATTCTCCCAGTACAAGAAGGTCATAACACGTATAATAAATGCACAAAGTTCGTAGTAGTTCCTTTTTTTTTTAAGAAATATAGTTTAAATTTTGTATATGCTGTAGATACATGTCTTTGAGTAGCGTCTTGGTTAATTAAGCGTGGCAAGTATTTGTATTTTGCCACGTGCGTATATTTTGCCTTTTTTCATGTTGTGTATGCTTTATTTGGATCACTGTCTTGACTTAATATGTACTTATATCCTAATCTTTTGTCATGTAATGGCAGTAATATGTAATATGGCAGTAATTTCACAAATTAAAAAATTGCAAATACAATAGGTGACGTTAATGGGTGCAATTCATAGAAAACATTTTTCCTCGTGTGGACATCTCCTAGGGCCATGACAGAAGTAATAATGTTGCTTTCTTTAATTCTGCTCGCCATCGCCAGGGATTTCTCAATTCTGAACATCTGTGTGGGTTTGTTAAAGTTAAGTATATTTCTCTAATCAAAAAATACCTTTCTTAAGGTACATTAAAAGATTTGTGTTGTGACTTACGTGACTTGGTAAGAAATATTTTATGAGTCCATGAAATCTGACGTCAACCTACTCTTAGTAAACTTTATTAATATAAGTATTAGTACCGAGAACGCAATACCTAGCAGCAAAAACAAGGTCATAGACAATCTAGGTTCTTATCATTTACGACAAATGAACCAGTATTAAATGTATTAAGTACGCAACTTTTTGCTGCCACGCGGAAGTCGAAACAAAAAATATATTGTACAAAACATTATAGTTACGAGGATATCAGAAGGAACTGAATGTCATTTAGTTTAATATTCCCGGTTTTTATTCTTGTTTTTTGAACTGTCCACACCGGTTCGGTCAAACAACAACAGGCCAGTGTTTGTATACTCTTTGCAACAGGCTTTTCTTTTTACTAAGACAATTGAACTATGAATTCGTTAAAAAAAAATTAACTAGATTTGAAGGTTACATATGAAAATACTTGGACTAACTTTTTTTATAACGTAAAAAATATATAGGTCAAATACTTTTTAAAACTATTAAAAGATTTTTAAGGATATAGCATTCAAAGTAGTATATATTATAAAAAGACCGGCATTGAGTTTTTATTGCCAGTATAACTTGAGCTGTCATTGTATAGACTTAGGTACTTACCATGCACAGAACACTTATACTAAAGTTACCATGACAGGTCAATGCATATACTGGACGCGTGTAATTTCGTTAAGTCGTTTTCAATTCTCTTTGCGTATTAATATAATCACTACATATTATAAAACAAAGTCCCCGCCGCGTCTGTCTGTCTGTCTGATAAACTGAAAAACTACTGAACGGATTTTCATGCGGTGTCCACTAACAGACGGAGTGATTCATGAGGAAGGTTTAGGTGTATAATTTGTTAAGGTATTGTGTACATCGATTGAAATATTATAATTGTTGAAGTCTGGTGTGCCCAGCTCCTTAAACAACCCGGTCCTACTAAATATTTGTTAATTATCTGTATGGAAAAAAAATTAAATGGGAAATACGCATTCGGCCTGCCTGGTGGCTAGCCAGTCTTGACAACTTTAAACACTCGCTCCGGCTTTGAGCGGAAATCTCTGTACTTTCTATCATTTTATAATATCATCTATCCTTAGTAATATCATTTTATGAAACACATTTACAGAAAGTAAAGCTCAAATTCTAAGTTTTAATGTCCTTTTTAATATTTAGGGCCCTCGTAACATCGCCTTTGATTAATCTTGCAGTGGGATCCAAGATTAACTAGTTTCCCTTGAGACAGGAATCTTAAGGCGAAGGGCGTGCACGTCGAAAAATAAGCTTTCATTTAACATCTGCGATTAATTATTGAATATGCTTTAGTTAGATGGTAGTAGTTACATAGGTATCAATAGGGCTGTGCACTTGTAGCAAAACCCCTTTTAAAAACCAACTCTAATAGGTAAAACAGTCATTGGTGCCGATTCTATTGTACACTCGACTAAACTAAAACCTGACTTAATTTCTTCATATGAAATCAAACTAGTGCTCTTCGTAATAAGGTCTATTTGTTACTAGCATCTATTTCTCAGCGCCGCTAAATTTCAATAAAACCTGTCAATATACTCAACTTTATTTCCACGCAGCGAGAGTCTTCATTTATTCAAACGCTGTATAATTGCCGTATAAAAACTTGTTCAAAACGAACAAGGATGACGTGTTTTTAATCTACACCTACGAAGACCTTTCCTAAAAACACAGAAGAAAAGAGATGGCATTCAACGGATAGCGGCTCTCGCTACGTGGTATTAAAGTTTATTTAAGCGTATCAGACTTTAGTCGACAAATAAATTGCTTATTTCGATAGCGACATATGTTGCCTACTTGTTTCAATTTGAAATAAGACCTTGTTTCTAAGTGTACAAGGTTTACTTCTTATATGAAGAAAATTTAGTGAATTTTAATTTAGCGAGTGAAGTAACAGAATTGGGGCCATTAACTCAGTTATTTAGGTATCACATAATTTTAGGAAAAAATATTACTTGCGTACTGAAAAAGTACCACTTAAAATTTCAAAACATGTTTTGAATTGGTTTAAGTCAGTTTTGGACGTAAACCAACTCCAAACTCAGTGATCCTTACCCTTTTATTCTGTGTTAAGTACCTCTTAGTTAGTTCTTTGCTTACCCATTTCATATAATTATGTATTTCCACGGAAATTAACGCGATCACGAAAAGGTATTACATACCTGTGAATTGCCTGACGTTTCGACTAGGTTGCACTGGCCGTGCTCACAGGCCGACTTCCGTGGAAATACATAATTATATCATGAAACGCGAAAGTTTAGAAGTTAGTATAGTTACCCATCAACAAAAGTTTGCTAGAAAATATAAAATTACAACAAAGTTGAACAACGCTCCTGCATATTGTACATACTTGTGAAGTTAGCTACAAAACAAGCTGGAACTAATCTACTTAGACAGTGATTACTGCTGGGTCCTCCGTCAACAGAGCTATACAATATTCATAGTCGCTTGGTAACTTATTTACAATTCTACTAGTCCCTTTACAACTTAGGGATAGTCTACGTCTTCGTTAAATTGTCATGTTAACTGACAAGCAGTCCAACTTTGAACTTATCAAATCTTACAGATTGGACATTGGACAGCCAGATAGACCACTGCAGGCCTCATTGGGAACGATGTTTTCCACAGCCTGACGATAAAGCAATCATCATAATGGCTCATTTTCATTCATGCTCTAGAAGAACATTAATAACCACGGCGTTTAACTTAGTACGGGGGTTTAAGGGTTAACATAAAATTACTGACGCCTCTTTTTTTCGAAAGAGCTCAATAATTTTAATAATTTAGGCGTACAGATGAGTGAGACGGTCTATCTATATATATATGCAACTGTAACATTGAGCTATGTTTAAAATTCTATTATTAAAAAAATTGGCATAGTATGAGAAAGTTTTGTTTTATGAAATAGGGGACAAACGAGCAGACGGACCTGATGGTAAATGACTACCACCGCCCATGGGCACCTGCGACTCAAGAGACACAAGTGCGTTGCCGGCCTTTAAGGTAGTAAGGGAAGGGGGAAGAGGGGGAGAGGAGAGGAAAGAGGGAAGGGGGTCGAGGGGGAGGGGAGGGGAAAGAGGGAAGGGGGAAGAGGGAAGGGGGAAGAGGGGAAGAGCGGGCCAGTAACCTTACTTACTCGGCGAAAGGCAATCATTGCTTTACTGCCGGTTTTCTGTGAGGCCGTGGTATCACTCTGGTCGAGCCTGCCCATACGTGCCGAAGCATGGCTCTCCCACGAAAAGGTAGTTTATAGCAATAGTTATGAACGTATTCTCGCGACTCAGTTACATTAAGGTAACTTTTTACTTATAAAATACACTAATAGGTACGGTATGCCTTCAGAAAACGTATTTTCACCTAAAAAAAAACAAACTGCCAAGTTTATTTCATATCTTTTAATCAGCTCTTGTGAAAGAATGAATGCCTAAAGGTACATTCACGTATTACTATGAAAGCAGTATCTTCGGGATGTTTCATTTGAATCTCTCCGAAGTCGGCCCGTCATGAGTGAGAGCCGTGATCATCATTGGGTGGTCTACACCAGGAGTGGATTATTTATCTGCATCGGATTCTGTAAATTAGGTTACCATCGCTTTTCTGTTACGAGTAACAATAATCTGATCACTATTGCTATAAACTATCAAATTCACTAAAAATATCAGTAACTGCCATGTCGTTCGTACCTCAATCAGCGCTTAACTGATCGTTATCAACATATAATACGCCTAGCCTTTTATTACCCCACCATTATCAGACCGACCAATAGTGAACTGTTTTATCATCTATAACAGTTTGCCCCTCTGTTTTATGAAATAAATACTAGTTTTTAATGTGGTAACAACATTCCGTATTAATTTTAATACTTAAATATTTTTTATTGACAGATGCGGGACACTAACGCTGAATGGAACACGGTACTGCGAGTGGGGCTACAACGGACTTGGCATAGACTACCAGGTCCTCGCCGGGCCCGCCTTCATGGCAGTGTTTACCGTCGTCGGGATTATACTCGGCGTGGTGGCTGACAAGTAAGAACATGCTAGAATAGCGTCACTAAGTTACTTGCCCCTATTCTCTTACAGAAGAGGTAGTGTATAAGGCGTGTAAACGTCAGTGTGTGTAATGTTGATCCTGGTGTCAACAATCCACACTCACTTGCGTCAATAAACACAACAGCGTTTGATAGAATATAAAAAAAAATCAAATGTTTTATTAGAGGACTAGCACCGCTTTGCGGTTTCACCCGTTTAAGTAACGATCCCGTGAGAATATCGGGATAAAAAGTAGCCTATATGTTAATCCAGGTCTCCAGCTATTTACATACCAAGTTTTATCGCAATCGGTTCAAGAGTTTTAGCGTGAAAGAGTAACAAACATCCATCCATCCAAACTTTCACATCCTACTAATATTATAAACGCGAAAGTTTGTGAGGATGTATGGATGTGTGGATGTTTGTTACTCTTTCACGCAAAAACTACTGATCCGATTGTCATGAAACTAGGTATGTAGATAGTTGGAAACCTGATTAACACATAGACTACTTTTTATCCCGATATTCCCAGGGTACCGGGACTTACGCCGGTGAAACCGCGGGGCGCAGCTAGTTTATATATATTAGTGGGATGACGATATTTCTCAGTTCATATTAATATGGTTATCTTTTAAAAAAGTACTACTGACTTCAATGCGCCTGGATCGTGATAAACTAAAATAAGCTGTATTTTTAACCGACGAAAGAAAAGGAGGTTCTCAATTCGACGGTATATATATATATGTTTTTTTTTTATGTATGTTCAGCCCTATCTCCGTTATTCATCTCTTAACTTTCCATCCTTAGAAGTGTAATATTTTCTTTAGTTGAATTTATTATTATAAAGAAAATATATCTAATATAAGACCGACATTGAATGGAACATAATCAATTACAAATGCACTCGTCACTAAAAAAATACCCAATTTGAAGAATTCCCTGGATTTCTCCACGATCCCATTATTAGATCCTGACCTGATGATCATGGTACCACCTGGGAAGTCTACCCTTTCAAACAAAAGAAGAATTTCCCAAATCGGTCCAGGTGCCTATGAGTAATCAGGGAACAGACATAAAAAAGATTCTGATGAATTGAGAACCTTCTCCTTTTTTTTAAAGTTGGATAAAAAGTCAAAGTGGCCTTCGTCCTACATACATACAAAGTGACAAATGATTTCTAAGTATTTTATGAACATGCAAGATTGCTTTTCAAAAATGAATTACTAGTCATTCCATGCAGTTTCCGCTTTTAGGGCCACTTCTCCGCTCCTAAAGGTCTTCGCGTGATGTTACATGGCCTATAACCTTCTTCAATTAATACTCTAGCCAATACACAAAGAACTTTTCGAATCCGAATGATAGTGCCAAATATTACCGCGTTTAAACAAACAAAAAAATCTCTTCAGTTTTATTATATTGGTATAAACACCTCGTTATATTGGGATTAATTCCATTGGGCCGAGTGGGTAGAAGAACGAGATGATGAATCTAGCGATGTTTTTAATTAATCTGTTAATGGAACTCTGTATTAGTAGCCAATAGGCGTTGTTCTACCCGAACGTTACCATAAATCAGTCCATTACGGATTTCCCTTTTTATGTCGTAAGTGATTTCGATAATAAAACGAAAACGCTAAAATCAAAACAGAAATCTAAAAAAAACGTAAATCTTTCGTCAAAAGTAAATTAATTTCTAGATCCCCGCCTGCACCTACCGGGGAAAAACTGTGAATCTAAACCATCCGGGGACCCACTCAAACGCACACAAAAAAAAATTAAATATCTACTGGGTCCAACTGTCCACTGGGTGGTCGTTTTTGACCATGGTTTTTTCATTAGCCAGTATAACTTGAGCTGTATAGTATAGACTTACTAACCATGACAGGTCAACGCATATACTGCACGCGTGTAATTCCATTAAGCCGTTTTCACGTAATTTTTAAAGTTGTAAGACACATTGTTTGACAATTTTAGCTTCCTGCACTTCTTCTATATATAAACTGTAAATATTCAAAAATTCATGTTACTACGTTTGCGAATTTTTTTAAAAAAGGGGTACAAAGAATTCTCTTCACGTAGTATACTTACTAAAAGTCTTATTTTTTCTAATTCTAACCTAAAATGTTTCTACACAGGTACAACCGAGCCCGTGTCCTATCATTTTGCACGCTTGTATTTGTGATCGCCATTCTACTAATGGGCACCGTAACTGAATACTGGCATCTAGTCCTTCTCCGTATGATCTTGGCGGCGGGAGAGTCTGGCTGCAATCCTCTAGCCACAGGGATTCTAACCGATCTGTTTCCTGAACGTCAAAGAGCGCTTGCACTGTCGATCTTCAATTGGGGCATCTATGGAGGTTATGGTATCGCTTTCCCAGTCGGAAGATACATTCCTGAACTCAATATTTGGGGTTTGGTAAGTTTATTTTTTAATTTCTTTGTATTTAACCCACTAAGGAGACAAAGTTGTTTTACTAGCTTATTTCATCTACTATATTTATTATGAAAGGCAAATTCGTATTGTATCCTACTGGGCACATCTTTTATAAAAACGCAAGCATAATAATAAATATCAGTTCTTGGCATTTTACACAGTAGAAACATCGCAGAGTTATAAGAACTTGAACAATGAGTTCTAGAACCCATGGTTTGGAACCCATAGTTCAAGCTTTATCCGTATAAATACACGCACACTATGGTCGTCTGTATGTACTAGACTTAATGGGTAGCTCCAATTTGTCCTTAATAATAATAATACCTACCTTTAGACACCTCACTCACGGCCGTCTGTTTTCAAACTAACAGAGCCTGTACTATGAGAACCAGACTGCTGTGAAATATATACTTTTTAGTAAATACATACATATTATAGATAAATTACACAGAGACACAGAACAAAATGATAGTGCTCATCACACAATTATTTGTCCCGGGTGGGTATCGAACCCACATCATCTGGTTTAGCGATGAGGATCATAAACCAAACCACAGTAAAAGTTGCAGGCTTTCAACACTGAGAGAATAATTTTCAGTAATCCCACTAGCAATACTTACCAATATTGCAACAAGCCGTGTAGTTTCTCGCGAATCTCTTTAGATTTCTAATGTTCTTTCACATTTTTTAACAGAGTTGGCGGATGTGCTACTACGGAATAGGAGTTGTCGGTCTTATCATCACTCTCTTCAGTTTCTTGACGTTGAGGGAGCCCCCCAGAACTACCATTGGTGAAGAAGGTACGATACTTATTATAAATACATAACACTGTAACATGGGCGCAACAACCCTCAAAAAGTAGGGAGTGTCCAAAATATTTTTTATGAGGACTAAAAAAAGGCCATCAAAATACTTTATTGGCTTACTAAAATAATTTGGTATTACGATAAACATTATTTTTACGGCGAACAACATTTTAATTACAATTTATTTTGATTAACATTTTTATTAAAATTTTTGGAGATATTTGGACACCAGAGAAGGGGGTGTCCACAGGTTTTAAGGGGTGTCCGGACACCCTGGACACCCCCCGTTGTTGCGCCCCTGACACTGTCTCTCAAAACGGAGAACAACCCAGATATTATATAATTTATGATAACATGTAGGTACTTATGTAAATCGAAATCCCCAGCTGTGTTGCTCGGAAATGCAATCCATAAATATAAATTGAAATTCAAATCCATAAATTCAATGCAAATTATAAATACATTATTAAACTAATTATGATTTATGAGCACATGCAAATCAAATTGGTTTGATATCTGTCAGCAATGAAATAGAAAGGAATTTGCATCACAATACGCGAATAAAGTTATTTTTCTGTCCTATTTCTAGCCTTACAGGTGGTTTTTTTTTTTCAGGAAAAGGAAAATCAATCATCGCATTTTCCCAAGCTTAGTCCTGTTTTTTATCATTTAAATACAACCAACTTCAAGGATCTGTTCAATAAAACAGACTGGTGGAAATCGGTCTACTCTAGAAAAGATAAATTGAATTTAAGTCAATCCTCCTTTCAGTCTTAGTCGGTTAAATTTGTTTGAATTATCTATAACAAAATAAACAACGTAAAACGACCTAAAGACACTAGTAATAATAACTTGACACATCTCCCACACTGCCGTCTGATCTCTAACTAGACAGAGCCTTTACTATGATAACCACCGTTTGTGTTCAGGAACTGGCCCAGCAAAGGCAAACGACGGTACGGTAGAAGCCGGCAAGAACATGCCTCAAGTCACCATCTGGCATGTCATCACTCAGCCCAGAATCATCCTGCTGTGCCTCGCTGCTTCTATCAGGCATTGTGGTAAGTAGCACTAGTAATTACGCTCCAAAGACAGCTTCCAATGCTGTTCGGATATGGTATTGAATGACTCGAAATCCAAGTAATGAAATCAATAAGACCAAGGTTTTTGAACATAAAGTGCCTATTTCGTAATATTAGGATCACATCAATGTTTACATATTTTTTTTGATGACGGATTGGAATATCCTCATGGATATCATCCACCGTCCTTACCGACTAAAAACCACCAAACATAACAACACCAGTTGTTTTGACTGTTGTCCACGAGGATGAAAAACAGTGACCCACAGGACAGAGTCCCAGGGAAAGTTAAACTGACTTTATATCATTCGTCGATTAAAAAAAGATTTAGAGGTTCATCTTCAGCAAAATGGGAGACAAAAGAGTAAAACTAGGTAAAGAGCTCTGGAAAAAGAGTGCAATACTTTAGGTAACTTTTTTAAGCTTATAAGTATAACATAATTTAATTATTTAAAATGTAACCAAGTACCTATCCTATTATTTGCGACTTTTTTTGTAGTGTACGACTGCCTCAGAGAAAACCTTATACACTAATGGTTTATAGCTTCAGATCCTTAATATTTTATTAAACAACCGACAAGGCATATCAATCTACTAATTTATAAATTATTTAGTAAACATATTATTATAAACACCTTTGGTTTATTTAAAGTATTACGCAGTTTTAATAATTGGTAAATTAAGTTTGTATATTCTGCCAGTCACGGTGCGTAAACTTGTCAAGCAAAACTCAAGGCCAAATACTTTTACAAAGGGCTCTGGTGTGTATGCAACCGGATCTTACCAAGGTTAACCCTTATAACGCTTTTATTCGATAGGTAGGCAGGAGCGACGAAAGAAATAAATTATCGTTTATTAAATCCAATTTAGAATTAAACCATTGTCGATTGTAGCATTGCGTGGTCATCACCTCCGCTGGGCTAATAGCATTATTAGCCCAGCGGAGGTGATGACCACCAGTTAATGAAAATTAATAACATAATTGGGATTCATTGTCGCTTAGGCAGAGTTTTTCGCCATTGGTTCCAATTCTGTTACTTCACTCGCTAAATTAAAATTCACTAAATTTTCTTAATATAAGATGTAAACCTTGTACACTTCAAAACAAGGTCTTATTTCAAATTGAAACAAGTAGGTAACATATGTCGCTATCGAAATAAGCAATTTATTTGTCGACTAAAGTCTGATACGCTTAAATAAACTTTAATACCACGTAGCGAGAGCCGCTATCCGTTGAATGCCATCTCTTTTGCTCTGTGTTTTTAGTAAGCGTCTTCGTAGGTGTAGATTAAAAACACGTCATCCTTGTTCGTTTTGAACAAGTTTTTATACGGCAATTATACAGCGTTTGAATAAATGGAGACTCTCGCGGCGTGGAAATAAAGTTGAGTATACGTTGACAGGTTTTAGTGAAATTTAGCGGCGCTGAGAAATAGATGCTAGTAACAAATATACCTTATTACGAAGAACACTAGGTTGATTTCAAATGAAGAAATTAAGTCAGGTTTTAGTTTAGTCGAGTGTACAATAGAATCGGCACCATTATCAACTTTAACTTTACGTTTTAAGTGCTAAAAGTTAGAAGAACAGAAGTGTATTTCAGAGAACAAGTTGTTTTTGTTCACTAAAATACACTTCGGTAATGTTGGTGTACGTAACTTATGATTGTTGTGTTTTGTTTTACAGTTACTAATTTTAAACATTTAATTTAATTTTCACTTTCAACATTCAATTAAATTTGTTCAAATACTTTTACCAGGGATGGGACAAATGAAACTAAATTTGTTCAAATACTTTTACCAGGGATGGGACAAATGAAACTAAATTTGTTCAAATACTTTTACCAGGGATGGGACAAATGAAACTAAATTTGTTCAAATACTTTTACCAGGGATGGGACAAATGAAACTAAATTTGTTCAAATACTTTTACCAGGGATGGGACAAATGAAACTAAATTTGTTCAAATACTTTTACCAGGGATGGGACAAATGAAACTAAATTTGTTCAAATACTTTTACCAGGGATGGGACAAATGAAACTAAATTTGTTCAAATACTTTTACCAGGGATGGGACAAATGAAACTAAATTTGTTCAAATACTTTTACCAGGGATGGGACAAATGAAACTAAATTTGTTCAAATACTTTTACCAGGGATGGGACAAATTAAACTAAATTTGTTCAAATACTTTTACCAGGGATGGGACAAATTAAACTAAATTTGTTCAAATACTTTTACCAGGGATGGGACAAATGAAACTAAATTTAACATTCGGTATGTTAAATGCTTTTTACTTAATATAATTTTTATTTTATGCAGTTGCATACTGTTTTTTTCTTTCTTTTTAAACAACTAACATTATCAGCAAACCCAGCTCACAGTGCTTTGCAACTCTTTAACAATCTGAAACTTGAATATTTATTTTAAATAGAATTAAATAATATATTCTTATGTAATTATATTACCTGACCAGAAGTGTTTTGTAAGTAAGTAGTTTATATTTTTAGCTCGTGAGAATCGAAAATGAACATAATTCAGTTTCGGTTCGGCTTCAGAGAGCACTAAATGCTCTTGCTTGGTAGGTATACCTATTTAATGTCCACGGTAAGGTGGATCAAACGAGGGAACCAGCGAGAGTTATGAAGCCCCTAAACAACAAAAAATTGAATCTAATTGTTTTCCACTGTTCTATTATATTGTTATTATAAACTATTTTCTTTAAAGATGTTCTATATTTTGAAAACACACAGACAGCTTCGTCATAATTACCCTTTCATTACTACAAAACTGAATTAGGCTATTTAATTTCAGGAATTCAGGATGCTGAATAATCAAATTAGTTAAAAATTAGTAAGTTATTAATGTGACTTTTTCCAGATAACAATGAAAGCTTTCACTCCTCATCACCCATCCATATCTCAAAATTTGAGAAAATGTGATTAATAGTAATCACTTTTATCCGTTGAAAAAAAAATACTTTCCATGGTCCAATCTTGACCTTCGGAGCACCAGGACTCCCACCGTCTCAGGTGTCGTCGTAAAATTCTTAAATTTTAATAAATAAAAAATTGACACGAACCAATTAGACACTTACTGTATGTACTAAGGGCAACTGTTACTGTTATGCTTACCTTATAAATCTTATAATATAATGGAAGCTGTTTCAACGAATCGTTTATAAGTATTTCAAGATGTCTTTGTTTGTTAGGTTCGGTAATCTAATTAAACAATTTTCACTTTGGCCCAATTTTAAAAGTAAGGGAGTATCCATTAGTTAGGTCAAGTTAAACATTTATGCTGTGTGTAATCAGGCCCTAAGTTTAACCTAATTTGATTTATTTTGTTTGACACATTTTTTTCAACATTTGAAATATTGTAATATTACATATTAAAAACATACTATCACACCCACTTACACATACAGAAATTATACGTACAAATACAGTCGCAAACACGTAGGCACACATACCTCCTTCACACAATCTACATTCACACATCGTACACCTAATATTGTCAAGACATACCCTTTATTTATGGCAACAAACAGAACACATTTTGAATTTTTACATATTATTTGCATACAATCGAAGTTACAACAGCACACCCGAAGTGATTATTTTACCACTTATGAAGAAATATAATGCCTTATTTGTAATTTTGCAGTTATAATGTGAAGGCTTGGGTTCGACTCACAGATCATCAAAAAAAAAAGGGTTTTCTGTAAGAAAATTCTGAGTTGCAGTAGGGAAGCGTACCCGGTTGGTAGTAAAAAATCTTAGCTTCTATAAAGTGGAACAAACGGAATTGCTTGAGAAGTAAGCATGTAACTTACACTTCTCCAGCAATTCTCCTAGAGTAGTGTCCTCAAAGAGTAACTGCTCTTGGAGGACTGGGACACTGCCGATGTAAGAAATAATTTAAAAAATATAAATATTTGTAGAGTTTAAAACCTATAGAAACTAAGTAAGTAGGTAGATTTATTTCCTTCAGCGCGTCCCAGAGGACGCAGACACCAAAAAATACCTAAATAGAATCGTTGTTTATGGCCGCTGCCTCCCAGCCAAACGATTCGCTTTTATGACTTTCAATTTACATAAAATGGAAATTAGTTATAATGATCCCGTTTCGTAAAAGGTTATTGTCTTACCTAAATTAAGACAATGGACATTTGCGCCAAACACGACACCTAGTAACAAGAATAATTTCTAATTTTCTGGATTCTTTTTAGATTCAAAACAAAAAACAAACGCAGAAGGGACCGCATTAGCGAATTTACACCTCACCACATCTCTTACAAATCGAAGTTTCTACATTTTCAGTCCTATACTCTAGGTACAACCGTGTTATCAAAGAAATTTACATTCGGTTCTTAAATAAAAAGAAATTCAAAATAAAGTTGAACGATTTGGCTAAAAGCGTGACATACGGAAACAAATTAAGAACATATGTAATTTATTAGGAATAACATGTAGTTATTCCTCACAAATTACATATTACAAACATACTATCGTCTATCACACCCATTTACACATACAGAAATACTACGGACAAATACAGACTTAAACACGCAGGCACACATACACATACCTCCTTCATCTTCACACAATCCACATTCACACATTGAACATACACTCCTTCATACACACGCTAACCTAATATTGTCAAGAAATACCCTTCAAATACTCCACCCTTGTGATACAATAATATTATTAAATTGTTAAGCACCCATTACACGCTCATGCAAGCGTCAATCAATTCCAAGTCATGATTGACGAATGATTTTAGGTGATTGATGAAATAATATCCACATTAGACGCTCACTCTGATTAAAGTCAATCATACCAGAGAATACAGGTTGTAATTATGAGCAAAAAATTAAAAAAAGAGATCACTATAGCCATATTTTAGCTGACATAAATTTATGCTGACATATTTTTTTTCAGCTCTCTCCGGTAGTATGATCGAATGGTATATGTTTTGTTTTTATCATCCCCTAATTAAGCATTTAATTGGTGGTCTTCTTTAAATTGTTGCCCGATGAATATCCAGATTTTGTGCAATCAAATATCATGCAACCACTGTATTAGACAATAGGTTATTCGTCAATCATCGTCTTGATTGTGGTAAAACTGACAGCAAAACGTACCTACCGTGTAATGGGTGCCTAATAGGTTCCTATTTATTCATAATATTACCTATTCTCCGACCATGAAAGGCGGTGGCACCTGTGATGGCTGTGGTACAGTATACAATTTTCACTAGTAGAGTCGATAACGTTGTAAACCACTATGTTCTCCTTCAGACCATTATTTTCAGTATTATTGTGTAGGTATATTTATCAATAGTTTAACTTAAAATATTTTATTTATTATTGTAGAAAATTCTACACTCAAAAAGGGGTTCTGTTCTATTGACCTCGATATTTGGACTCGTTGCCCTTTAGGGTCAGTGGGAGCTGTCAGGTAAAAAGACAGTCTCTAAAATCATTGTGTGTTAAAGTTTAATAATACATCAAAATTACGGAGGGAATAATAGGGTACTTAAAGTAGACTAGGAGCCACCCTACTGAAAAAGTACCTTACAGAAGATCTTTCTTTCTTTCTAGTATTAGCATAGCTGTTTCTGATGGCGAGAAGGGTCACAATAGCACCATCTGCTCCATAGAGAGGGCATATCAAGAGCAACTCGCGGGAGTCTCTGGGGGTTAAGCTGGTGTAATTTAAACGCGTTTCATCACGTGGGCCGTTTGCTTGTTAACCAACATACCTACTTACTTGCATAAAGATTTTTTTTTTTTTTTTTGCTTGGTTTAAAATGTCAGCTCTCCAACCCGGACTCGAACTTAAAGATACCCCTAAGGCGAGGAAACTCCTGCTAAGTAAACTGAGACCTTCTCAGATAACTCTGAGAGTTATCTTCTCTCGATCTTGTACTTTTATCTAAGCGTAGCTCGATTTTTCCCTAATTTAAAACACTAATGTTCCAGGTGGAATGTGCTTCGCGTACAACTCAGACTTGTACTACCGCGACTACTTCCCCGATGTTGACCTAGGCTGGTGGCTGTTCGCCGTCACTGTTGTCATCGGATCAATCGGTGTCGTCGTTGGAGGAATCATTTCAGACAAGTGAGTACAATAGTAACTTACAGAGCCCTTTTTTATTTTGTGGAAACCCCCACAGGACATCACCTCACCTGTGCTACCGGTGATGTGGTATATTTTGGAATCGTATTGACTAAAACCGCACAGTTTTCTGTCACAAGTAACTTGCACTTGGACTTGTGTAACCTAAGAAGGAAGTCCTCGAGGACCCAGGTAGACCTAGCCTCTTGAACAGCAGACTATTATTGTATGGCTTCTCGCTCCCCCTCAGTCACGTACCTATTTCTGTCTTTTCGAAATACGTGTACATAGGTACTAGAAATTTAATATCATTTGCTTTAACGCTGATAAGCCAATCACAGTGAGAAAACCTGCATATACACCTAAGAGTTCTCCATAATTTTGCTCAAAGGTTTGTAGTCTCCGAATCTACATTTAGCATGGTAGATTGTGACCTAACCTCTCTCGAACTGAGAGGACGCCTAAGTTCAGATCAATTTACATACAGGGCTAACGTCTCAGCGTTGCAATAGGGGGCGGCCACGTCATTTTGGAACGACGCGACGTAAAGAAGCCGCAGCGAGCTGTTCTACAATTATTGTAACTAATCGCTACGGTATTTCAGTCATCAGTATAACAGATTGGAGTGGTGACCATTTTAGTTAAAGCTTTTAGGCCTGGCCTGTCTGATTGTCTGCAATTGAGTGTCTCCTGTAGTGTAGCAGTGTGTAGTGTAGCAGTGTGTAGTGTAGCATGTGCTCATATGCCACGATGTTAAATTAGCATCAGTTTTATAATATACTTGTTAGTTACCTACATGTATATAGAATAAGGCCTTTTGTTTACTCACTGAGTGACACCACTCCTGTTGCAAGTGTTTATTTGATAAACTGCAGGCTGTGTTTTAAGTTGTATAAAAATAATAATAGCTTTTGATCTTATTTGTATGTTATTCTAGATATGTAGAGAAAATGGGTATTCGATCTCGTGTGATGGTGTTGGCACTGTCTCAGCTCATCGCGACTCTGCCCGCCTTCGGCTCCGTTGTCTTCGGACCGCTCTGGGCTATGATCACTCTCGCTATTTCCTATTTCTTTGGTAAGTATCTACCGGATCAATGTTGAGATGTTCACGTATCATAGACTAATTATTATAGCCGAGCCGGGGGGAATGAGAGTCAGTGGGTAATGCGAGTCCGTTTAAAATAAATTGTTCCATGTGCGTTAGGGAATACGGCTCTGTTTCATAGCGTCTAGCTTCGTACCCCTCCCGCGCTGACACATACACTGGCTCGCCATTCTGTGATTATTAATTATAGCCAAAAAATACTTATAATGTTAGATACCTGATTAGTTCCTATAGCTAAGAAAAAAATTACGAATTAAAAGACTGATTATTTTTGATTATAACAATGACTTTATCTTAAGTGACTCTCAATCCCCCCATCTCCCCTAATCAACTTCTTTTTAGCTACGCTTTATCTAATATAAACCTTTTCACGGCGGCCTTCTAAAAAATTAATAAGTAGCTATTTCTCCTTTTAAATATTTAATTCCTTTTCATTTAGGTCAAGTAAATAATACTTATTCTGAAAAAACTTACTACTAAACTAACACTATTCTTCTACTCTAAGGCTTTGCTCCAAGACTTAATAATTAGCATTCATCATTACTGATAACCAAAGAGTAGGTAAACAAACACTACTGATGACTTTAGTCAAGCCAATCACAAAGGAGTCAAAATAAAATAGTCCACACGTCAAGCGATCACAGATTTTAGTTTGCGTTTCCTCCTTTTGCTTATCTACCCTTTTCGATTTTCTTACTCAACTTCCGTCACATAGAATAAAGTCTTTTGGGTTGTTTACTGAAGGCACCAAATATTTAATTAAATTGTTGAAATACTGTTTAAATTTTGTTTAGCTCTTACTTAGTCATTGAACACTGTAGTTATTTTTACATGCGTTATATCCATCCATAATCCAAGGTATCCAAATATCACATATACCTTGGTGGCATGGCGATTATGACGTACCTAATAATTTTTGAATCGAGGAAAAATGTCTTGATAATTTTAAAATACGCCAATCTCAAAAACTCATTCGTTCATTAACTTAGATATCTCGATAATTACTCTAGATCCAAGTTATGCTGGATTTGTGTGTTGTTGTGTGTTTATCCTGAACCTTGGATCTGGAGTAGATAGTTATTATTACGACATTTAAGCCCTTTGTAATATGTCAATATGCCAGCTAATATTTAGTAATGTTTTATTTTCAGCTGAGATGTGGTTCGGTATCGTTTTCACTATCCTCGTTGAGATTGTACCACTGTCGGTGCGTTCCACCACTGTAGGAGTGTTCCTCTTCGTCATGAATAACATTGGAGGTAATCTTCCGATCCTGGTCGACCCTGTCTCTAAGGCAATCGGCTATAGAGAAGCTATTATGATCTTCTACGCTGGATTTTATGGCCTAAGTGAGTTAGAATTATGATTCTTAATGCATGTGGGTACTTACCGAAGTTCAGTTTTTAATGTAGAACATACAATTTATAGTTGGATGGATAAAATTGTGATTGAGATGAATAGATAAAATATATAGCGTATATTTATTTGAATTGAGTGGTTAACTAAGTAAACGTATAACGTGACATAAATCATAACCCGATGCTGTACATTCAGATCAATATTTTATCCAGCCCTTATATTTTGATCTTGTTTTAATATGTTTTTAGTTCAATACCGTCAATAATATTTACATAGACCACATTGAATAATGTTTTTTTTTTTACACAACAGGCAGTATACTGTTTTTCCTCACCATGTTCGTAATGGATGGACCCGCGGACAAGCCCAAGGTTACTGAAACACAGGAACCAGAGAACAAGCGAACCGGCCTCGACAACAGAGCTTTCACACAAGACGAACAATCCCATAGAAGCTCAACCAGAACCTTGCCAATCAGAACCAGCGAAAGACTGTAACAGTTTTCTTTAAAGGAACGGATCAAACTGATGATATGAAACAAAAGGATCGAAATGATGATGTTTGAAAGACGTAAATACACCGAAAGGGTCGTTTTTAAATTATACGAATCATTAACGCTTTTCAAAGTGTACAAATTAAGGAAATTTATAGGGCAATAGACAAAACATGTACCTAATGAATGCAAGTATGGTTTAATTATGTTGTATTATTTTCAGTTATATTGTAGTATAACTCTGGTTGTATCCAAAGTTACTATTTTTAGCTAAGTCAACGTTTTTATTGTTTTTAATTTAAATATTGTTTTGACCTTTTATAGCTAACAGTTATTAGATATCGTCTGGATATCTTCAAGCATTTATTATTCCCGATCTATATTCCAATCACTCATGCATCACGTAAAACACGTAAAACATTACCTACAAGGCTGTGACTTAATGACAAAAGTAAGAATGTGTTCATAAAGGCGTAGAGAGTTGTAATAAATGACTGCAAAACCTACACGTATGTATTTTCGGCGATGCAATCAGAGATATGAAAAGTTCTGACATGGACAATATATCAAGGACTTATATGGTGACCGATTGAGTTATTCCAGTTTTGTGACGCCAAACTTCATAATCAGATATAAAGGGACTGTATCTAAACTAAGATAGATATGAGAGATAAATAAATGTTTTTACAGCTCTAACTAACGAATCAAACTACAGAACTCTCATTAATAGAAAGAGTAGCTACGGGTCCAGTGATTTAATGCTTTATTTCACTTAATTGGGAAACGAGATAAAATAGTAACAAAATCTACAGATAACAATGTAACAATGTTAAAGGTATTCAGATTTGTCTAAAAAATGGATTGTTGTACCAATGGAGTATGTCTGAATAGATAAGATTAGAATAAGACGTTTTATTATTTAAATTAGGGCAACTTCTTTGCCTTTCTGTTGATTATCTATTATTTATTTATACAAATATGTACAATAAAATAAAATGAAACTTAAGTTACCATTTATATTCTTTCTTTAACATTTATTTGAAGCACAGAATTATGTTGCAATTCGCAATAAATTATTAATATAGTACAAAGAAATATAAATAAATTTATATTGTTTATTTTTTTTAAATCCACAACCAAAAATTATAAGAATTTGTCTGCAATGTGATCGGCGCAGTAAGTACAGCTGGGGTGCCATTTTAGAAACGCCTAGTGGTAAGATCGACACATCAACTAGCGTGTTCATTCCGGCTGCGTACTAAACTGTGTATGAAGATAAAATAAGAAACAAAAATGTACAATAAAAAGTCCACTGGGCGCGTTGGTATCAGATTCAATTATTTATTTCGAATGGATATCAATCCACCCAACTCAAATAGTAGTGATTTGGGTGGATTTTATCAACCCACGTAAGCAACATAAATAAACCTTGATAAACCTCTTTTGTACATATTTATTACTTAAATAATGATTGTAAATAAAATATTTAATGTTTCATATGCGTTTTACTACTCTCTTAATCCACTAATGCCAGAACTTTACTTTCCTTTTTTCCCTTATATTTAAAAAGCTTCTCTTTTCGTCTTGATTTCCAACATTTAGTGTCCTCTTTGGATAAAATGTAGTCTCCGCTTAACGCAGCTGCTGTTATTTTATCTATAAAATATAAATATTATTAAAAGTATCAATTGGTAATAGGTAGGTACATTTAAATTATCACTACATATTATAAAACAAAGTCCCCGGTCGCGTCTGTCTCTTTGTCTGTCTGTTCTGTTGAACGGATTTTCATGCGGTTTTCACTAATAGACAGAGTGATTCACGAGGAAGGTTTAGGTGTATAATTGTTAAGATTATGTGTAAATTGATGGAAATATGTTGATATTTGTTGAAGATGACTTTGCTACCCGCACGAAGCCGGGGCAGGTTGCTAGTTAGATATATAGTAGGATATTTTAGAGTCTCGGAAAGACACCTCCAATAACCTACATATATTATACATATGTAGGTATATCTACGTCAATACAATTAACGAACAGGTACACGGCCAATTAACTAGCTAGACAACCTATTACTAATCAAACTGACATGGCACCCAGTCACCCAATCCCAGATTCTGCGGGAATTCAAATTTCACGATAAGAAACCACATACTATGCTAAAGATAGTCTTGTAAATAGTAAATCTTACATAATAAACAATGACAAAACAAAATTGCTCACAAAATCCAAACCAGTAGCTATAAAAAATGATAATCAATCAATCAATCAATCAAATCATTTATTTGTAAAACATAGGTATTTACAATCAATGTGGTCTTATAAATAAATGTTATTCCGCTATGTTTTGCCATCAAGACATACAAATATTAACATTATTTAATTTGTTACATTACAATTAATAGGATATAATTACAATTTTACTAAATAACATTATGCATTATATTGAAAATGTGATTATTATTAATGTCAATTATTACATTGAATTATATATTAGGAAAATATAAGTAATAATAAAATAAAAACAAGCAAAAAATCAAAAATTACAATAGTCTGTCATTTAAAAAGTCATTTATACTATAATAGCATTTATTAACAAGTAGTTGATGTAGTGCTTTCTTCAATTGGGTCAAGTGTAAATTTTTCAAAGGATCAGGTAATTTATTGAAGATTCTTGGGGCCATACCATAAAAAACTTTTTTGCATAAGTGCTGTCCTACATTGTCCTACATCAACCACTCGAATCAAGGATACATCTACCTGGGACAGATTATTTCTGTCGATAATTTATCACAAGGAACAAACGGTCTTTGTGAGAAATTATCTGTCTATCTACTAAAGAAATTAACATACGAATCGCAAATGGATGGAAGAAATACCTACTGGTCATTAAAAGAGATCTTGAAATCCAAGTAGCTAAGCTTGGATTTACAGCTTTAGGCACAAAAAGGAAAATCTCACACATTTGTCATGCATATTTAAACATGAAGTTGAACATAAAGGGCTTAGTTATTATTATTATTTAATCAATATGGTCACTTCACACCCAAATAAATACGGTTAAATGGTAGGGTTCTTGAGGTCTCTAACAGTTAGCTATCTCAAATCAGAGACAGTGTTGGAGATTAGGTATAGATAAGTTATTGTTGTAGAACTTGGTTAGGCTATTTATTAAGGAGGCCAAATAGTGGATCATCTCTTTTTTTAATATGTATTGAACATTATTATTATTATTGAATGGACGAGCAGCAATCTTGCTTGATGTGTCTACATCACTGCACTGGAGTAAAAGTCTATGGTGTATAATTTCGTGTATATGTTCGTGTACATTTCCTCTAATTATTAAATTTTACCTACCATTTTCATCAATGTTGTGATAATCAGCATCAACTTGCCGTCTCTTCATTTTATTTATCTTTCTTGACTCCATGTTATGATTTTGTGTATATGTATCTTTTGCTTCTTCAGGAGACATGAAACCCTCAGAATTTTTAAATAATTTTACTCCGCCTTTAATTTTTCGTTTTCTAATAATAATAAAAATACTTTTAATGTTCAATAAAATATTTAATCTTGCTGTTATTAAAGACATTAAGCCAGTATTAGGGTTTATATGTTAAAAATTAGATTTCTTGCAGATAAATCTGTTAAATGTTGGAAAACAAATCCTACTAATATTTACTTTATCCTACTTATATTCAAATGGGAGAGTCATGCTTCCGCACGTATCGGCCGGCTCGACCGAGTGATTCCACGACCTTACTGAAAACCAGCACTGAAGCAATGGCTTTTCGCCGCGTGAGTGCGGTTACCAGAGTCCCTAACCCTTCCCTCTCCCCCTCTTCCTCCCTTCTTACCCTCTTCCCGCTCTTCCCTCCTCTCCCCCTCTTCCCCCTTAAAGGTCGGCAAGGCACTTATAACTCTTGAGTTGCAGGTGCTCATGAGCGGCGGTAGTCATTTACCATCAGGTGACCCGACTGCTCGTTTGCCCACTATACCATAAAAAAAAGAAATATAAACGTGAAAGTTTGTGAGGATATATAGATGGTGATGAAACTTATTATGTAGACAGCTCGAGGCCTGGATTAACATATAGGCTACTTTTTATCACGATATTCCCACGGCACTGGGACTAACGTGGGTGAATCCGCGGGGCGCAGCTAGTGTGAAATAAAATAATTGCATTAAAAATGCTATAATATAAAAACTTACCTAATACCATTATCTCCATCTACAAACTCAGTATTCTTCTGTATAATATGAGACACTTTTGCCCAGATGCGTTTCTGCATTTCTTCTGGCACTTTTATGTCATTGTAATGTGAAGCTTCTTCTAAATACCTTTGAGACTTGGGCTTTTCTGCATCTAAGCATAACACAGTTACTGTTAATCATTATTTATCTATACTAATAGAAAATATATATGTATCTACAAGTTATTTGTGGCAATTGAACACTTACCTACTTAAGTATTGGAGAAAGGGCATAAGTTTAGCATGCAGTTACAAAAGCTACTTTCGAAAAAAACAATCTCCTTCAAAATATAGACATATTCCGTTGAATTTCCAGGTATTTTCACCTCCAGTTCTTATAAAAGCAGGTGGAATGTGTAAAGTTAAGATTTTAAACCGATATATATTTACAACATATATTCAGTAGTGTTTGAGTTTATCGCAAACAGACAGACAGACGCAGCGGGGGTCTTTGTTTTATGACATGTAGTGATTTGGCTCCTGACACTGAAGGAGGCTTCTGTGCTTCTGGAAGGAGCTGGGCTGGATGAACTAGCCAGCCAGATCTGAACGCATAATGTCCCATGTTAGAGTCTAAATGCGGAAACAGAGCCCTTAACCAATACCAATAATAATTAAATTATTTTTAAAACCCACTACTTATTTTTCGCAGGATGCTATGCTACAGAGATACTGATCGACACAACAGATTTGTGTGTCTATCTCAATCTCAAATATGATAACATGATAATTAAACAATGTATCCAGGCAGAAAGTGAGGTTAATAAAAATAATTTCTAAAAACTATATAAACAAAGTCTAGGAACCAAAAATATAAATGTTATCAAAATGGATTTTGTGTCACTACGTTTCAAATCGGATGAAAAACTTAGGATATTACTCCTTACCTGTTACTTCCTTGATAGTTTGACTATTTCCTTCCTGTATTAGTTTCATAAAAGACGTATCTACAACTTCCCTGAAACGTGAAAGATCTTCATCTTCTGATGAATCAGACATTTTATATTATGAATTGTTATATTATCACAACACCGCATGTCTTTTCTCTTTATTTGTTTATGTTTATGAATCGTGTTACTGTTAACAGAGTTATCATCATAATTTTATTTGTTTTTAAAGAAGTATCGTTTATTTATGTATTAATACTAAGTAGATTTCATCATAAACTAAAACAATCATGATCTCCGCTACTTTACGTTTTCATATATCTTATTTATTAAAAGAAATAAAGAAGAAGGACATATTATTTCTTCGTAGATTTTGGATACTTGATTGTGACTGTTTTCGTAAATGCGTTGATCAAATCAAAGTCAAACGTTAAGCTGTCATTTGTCTAACAATTGATATCGATATTGTAATCGAAAGCTTCAAAATACTTATATGTCGACAACTTACACGACATATAATCGATAATTATTATTACCTATTATAAAAAAGTTAAAAAGTTGTTAAAATTCGATAAATAAAAGAGGAAATAAGACAGATTTTAGTAAAATTGTTTAATCTGCTAACCAACCAGACACTATTGACCAAAAAAAAATAATAGTATCATGAAACCCATTGGAAAAGGAGGAGAATATTATAAAAATTAAAGGACAAATAATTTACAGGCGATCTGAGGTCGGGAAGGGGAAGGGGGTGCGTTTTATAGGGGAAAAAACGGTTTATCTCGATTTCCGGCAAAACTACAAGTCCTAAGGAAAAAGTCAAATGGCAAAGTTGTAGGTAATAAAAAGATCCACAACTTTTGTATTCACACTTTTTTCACATAACCTCAAAATGTATGTAAACAATTCAAAAAACCAAGTTTTTGGTTTTTTATTTTTATCCTACTTTTATTTTTTTTCACTTTTTATTATTTTTTAAGGCTTCTACCCTGGTCTACTATTCAATTCTCGCATTGCCTTGTAAGTCTGTAAGTTTTACATAAAGAAAACTAAAAAAAAGTTGTTGAGGCAGTCCTTTCAGCAATCATAAAAATCTATCTTTCTCTTCTAAAGGGTAGTATGGGCAAAGATTTGTGATGATTTCAAAAATTGAAAACTTCAAAACCAATGTTCCACTACAAAATAATTAAAATCACCAAATATGTTTTTAAATAGTTTTTTCGATAGAATAATATAATATCGTATCTGCAATAGTTTTATATCGATGCTTTAGGGTCAATATTTTCAAACATTCGATATATATCGTTACATCGCTACACTAATCGCTAAGTAGACAAGTATTGTGAGTATTGTCAATTTCATGTCAAGCAAAGCTGTCAAGTTGTGATTAAAAATCAGCTGAATTTTTTTTCGAATTCATGAAAATTATAGGTTAGGAGCCTATTATCGTTAAAAATAAATTACACATAGAGCGATTGTGTATGGATAATAAGTGAAGTTATTCTGCATAAATCATGACAGAATACAATAGGCCACCCATTGATCCAAATTTAATTAAGTTTTCTGAAAATAATGATTACGATTCCTTGGCCAAGTACCTTGTTGGTAATAATTTACGTTTTCGTGAAAATATCATAATACCGAGAATTTTGGGACCCATCATTATTAAAACTAACGAGGAAAAAATGATTGAATCAACCATTGAGAGCTGCCCTTTTAAGTCGGTGACTAGTTGCATCATTGGTGAGTATCAGATTATTCATGAACATTTCTCGGTGTCCAGTGATGGCAGTTTTGAGTGCAGATCGTAAAGTCACTAAAGCTAATTCATTCCTATAAATATAGTCCATGAAACCTGGATAATGTAGAGACTGACTGCATACCACTAGTCCCCCATTTCTTTTTTATTAAATGATATAATGAATATGCCTTACCAACAAAGGTTAGAATCATTCCATGCTAAGTGTCCCATTATTCACTGTACATTTTTATTAAATACTAGCAGTTCCCGTGTGGCTTCTGGCCAGCTTTCTGCCAGTGAAAGTCCCGTGGAAATCGTTCCACCCATTCCAGAAATTACCCAAAACAAATAGACAGACAGACAAAAATAAAAATAACTGATGTTTAGGCATAGGCATCATATCATGCAAATAACTGTATGAGCTTAAAAATAAACTATTATTTTGACATTACAAACAGACACTTCAATTTTATTGTATTTATTTGTATTGATGATAAATAAATAACAAAATAGAAATAAATATGAACTGATTATAATCTTTGTATACCTTGCTTAACTTTAATTTATTTTTACTGTAGAATACTACAATAACATCCAGATAACTAATGCAGCTCACTGGTGCATGAATCCTTACTTTGTAACCAATTATTTTTTGTCTAATATACTATTATAAGTGCAAATGTGGGTGCAATATTATAAGTGCTAGTAATTATTTTAATAAAAATTTACTGTTATGTTAGTGTAGTGGTTAGTGACCCTGCTGAGCCAGAGTTTGTGGGTTCGATTCCTACCACAGGCAAATAATTGTGTGATAAGCACAATCATTTGTTCTGCACCTGGCTGTACTTTATCTGTTGTGTTTATGTGTGTGTGTGTGTAAAGTGACTTAAGATGTTATTATTATTATTTATGTAAAGTATTCATTGTACACAGTGATATAACATTTTGTTTATTACTTTCAGGTTATGGCCTTGGTGCGGTGGTTGGTCTTTTTACATCATCTTTAATGCCAAATGTCACAGACCCTATGGCACAACAAAATCAAACAGCCAGAGAAATACTAAGAGAAATGAAAAATTCTATGCTAAGCTACGCCAAAAACTTTGCCATACTCGGTGCTGTGTTCTCTGGAGTTGAATGCTGCATTGAAACTGCTCGTGGCAGGTCTGACTGGAAGAATGGAACTTACGCTGGAGGTGTTACAGGTGGACTTATAGGTTTAAGAGGTAAATTTATGCTTTTCATATTGTGAACATTGAATAGTCAGGAATATTTTAACTTTTCTGATTCAAAAGGCTCATTACCTCTTTACTATTTTTATTTACCGAGAAACCATACATTTTTTCAGGAAAAGTCGCCTATGTTCTATTCCAGACAATCCTACTAATATTATAAACGTGAAAGTTTGTGAGGATGTATGGACGTTTGTTACTCTTTCACAAAAAAACTAGTGAACCGATTGACATGAAACTTGGTATTTTAGATATAGATAGCTGGAGACCTGGATTAACATATAAGCTACTTTTTATCCCGATGTTCCCATTGACTTACGCGGGTGAAACCACGGGGCGCTGCTCGTAATCTATACTAGTGAAGTGAAGTTCAAATTTGCTACAAATTTTCCTGACAAATTAATGATGATTGATTACAAACTTCTCTTGAATTGATTTCAAATGGATAATTAAAAATCTGTCATAAACATTTCAATTTCAAAAGTTTCTTATAGATAGGTACGTCGTAAACACAAGGCTTGAGGCTAAACAAGAATGTTCTTTCCTTTTAATACACATGGTTACTTATTTGTGCTACTACACCATTTATTTAAATTTTTATGCTTATGCATTTCTCAAAAGGATGGTAGCATATATGTTGCTGAAGAACGACTGAGAAAATGTGTGTCTAAAACTGTAAATGAAAAAAAAACCGGCCAAATGCGAGTCGGACTCGCGCACCGAGGGTTCCGTAAAATATTTTTATTATATGATGTAACTAAAAATTTACGGTTTTCGCAATTTTCCTTTATCTGTGTTGTAAGACGTTGCTTCGTACCAAATTTCAAGATTCTGAGTTCACGGGAAGTACCCTGTAGGTTTTGATTCCCTTGCGAGTGATTTGCGGAAATTTGCGGCATAAACGGCCGTATCTTTTGATTGCGTTAGCTTAGAAGTTTGATTTTTTCACAGCTCCAAGGGACAGTAGACCTGAGTATTTGATATGAATTCCAGCTTGATACCTCCACGCGTTCCTGAGAAAAAGGGTCTTGACAGACAGACAGACGGACGGTCCGGACGGACAACAAAGTGACCCTATAAGGGTTCCGTTTTTTCCTTTCGAGGTACGGAACCCTAAAAACCATTGCGATGAAACGTGGCATTGCCTTCAGTCTGGTCAACTAAGAATGCATTTATTGTAAACACAAACTTTATTGGTTTAAGATGTGTTTGGTGACCATTTACTTTAATTGATACACTATACGAGTACCTAAACGTAACGATAAGTAAACAGTCCCGCATTACAATTAAATTGTGTATTTTTTGTTGCAGGTGGCATGAAAGCTGGTTTATTCGGTGCAGCAGGCTTCGCAGCATTCTCCACAGTGATCGACTATTACATGCATCAACGCGGTTCATAATTTTATATAAAATAGATTATAATTTATACAATATATGTGTTAGACGTTTAAAAGGCTATTTTTGTTTCTACCAACTTTGGCTTATTGTTTTACAGTCAGCGAGAAATATGTAAAATCCACATACCGGGAAACCAATGTATGTGGAGGCTTTCCTGAAAAATCTCATAACTATACTCTTCAGCTCTAATGAGAAGACTGTTGGATCTATAATATTATGATACCAAATAGTACAGCAGCAATACCTACTTAGGAAAAACGAAAAACGCGAAACTTAATAGGTACGACGCATAATCTTGTTTCAAACATTATGTGTGATATAAATAAGGTTCCTTACAAAAGAAGTAAAAAGCGAATGCTACTACAGGCCATGTGAATGGCTGGGCCCTCTAAACACCCCTTCTTGACCGGACTGCTCGACTAAGTAGACTTTCTAATGTTGTCACCAGTGGCTTATTTAACTATTTGCCCTAGGGCCAAGGGTCGCTAGGAGCGGCAGTCCAGTCGCGTTCCATAATCGGTACCTACCCTTTTTTACTTTTCGATTTGACTTTTCAAAAAGGTATAGAGAAGAAACTATCTTATTTCATTATTAGTTACCTACTTACTCTTAATTAATCATTAATAAGTATCTAAATAATTATATCAACCCCAACATCTCTTATCCACGACTACCTATTTATCATCATTGATGGATTCGGTCAAGATAATGCAGAACCAGTGGAACGATTCATTTGCTTTCCACCGAACTAATAAATATACCTACTTACGTATATTTATTAGCAACAAGCGAAATTTCTACGGCATTGGTCCCAATCCTATTCTTTGACTCGCTTAATTAAAATTAACTAAATTTTCTTCATATAAGATGTAAACCTTGTACACTTCGACACAAGGTCTCATTTCAAATTGAAACAAGTAGGTAACATATGTCGCTATCGAAAAAAGCAATTTATTTGTCGACTAAAGTGACTAAAGTCTGATACGCTTAAATAAACTTTAATACGTAGCGAGAGCCGCTATCCGTTGAATGCCATCTCTTTTGCTCTGTGTTTTAGTAAGCGTCTTCGTAGGTGTCGATTAAAATAACGTCACCTTAGTTCGTTTTGAACAAGTTTTTATACGGCATTTGAATAAATGGGGACTCTCGCTGCGTGGAAATAAAGTTGAGTATACGTTGACAGGTTTTAGTGAAATTTAGTGGCGCTGAGAAATAGATGCCAGTAACAAATATACCTTATTACGAAAAACACAATGTTGATTTCATTTGAAGAAATTAAGTCCGGTTTCAGTTTAGTCGAGTGTACAATAGAATCGGCACGATTATCAAAATCTTACCCATGTTTATACATCCTAGAAATAAGCGTCTTTGTAAAAAAACATTCTCATTGATTTAAAAAATTGGGGGATATGCCAAACAGCCGAACAAGGCATAAAAATAGACTGCAAGTCCCAAAGGTAACCCTGTGGGTGTGCCAAAAAAACTCATGTATGTATGTGAATAACACTATTTAATCATCTGCCAGATTGCATAAAGGAACTAGAAGGATCATTGTTCCGTAAGAAATTGTATGAAATCTTAGGTGAAAAAAATTACTATAAGGTTAACTATTTGGAAGATAAAATAATCTATGAAATCTAATTTTAATGCATTTTAATATGAAATTATCTAAAATTCTGATTTATTCTACATTATAATTGATTACTGACATTCACTTAATATTTAATATAATTTTGTTGACACCTTAATAGAATTAATAAATCTTGTGACATTTTTATATTCATGTATGGTCATTAATCTATGTACCGTATAACCGTTTATATATATTTCCACGCATGGGAGAATATGTGACACTTAATATTAATGTAAAACCTATTAATACTCTTAAGGAAATAAAGTCTGATTTGAGAACCTTACGGTGGTGGGTCAGTGATGGTATGGGGCGGAATTTGCTTAGGAGCACGTACGGAGCTACACATCGTGGAAGATGGGTCTGGGACAGCGGCACAATACAAAACGGACATCTTAGAATAAATGATGATGCCTTTTATTCCATACGCGATAATTTTCTTTTAATGCATGATAATGATCGGCCGCACACTGCTGCCATAGTTTTGGGATTCCTTCAAGAGGTTGACATCGAAGTTTTGGAATGGCCAGCCCGTTCACTAGATCTAAACCTGATAGAGCATGTCTGGGATAAACTGGGAAGACAAATTAAATAAAGAATGCCAGCAGTAACCAACTTAAGACAACTGAAAAGGGCGTCGGTAGAAGAATGGGATCAAATGCCACAAAGTTTTATTGTAGATTTAATAAAAAGTATGGATGGAGGCAGTTTTGACAGCGAGAAGAGGTAGCACTAGGTACTGAATGTGCCTACTTGTGTTTATGTTACATTATATTACAGAAGAAATCAGCCATTTGATAAAGTTTTGGTCTTCAATGATAAGTTGAGAGTTGCCCGTTTCCTCACATTACGTCAATAAGAGATAACTGTCAGTAATTTGTTTTTTCTCAGTGAATTTTAAGTTTCATTATTTAAAAAAGTTAATTTAACTATTAAGTCTACTTTAATAAAAGCATAATCAACATAATCAAAGCCCTTTTTTTTGGTTCTCTAGTCTTTTATTTTACGTTCCTCTAAATATGTCCATCTGTGTATATCTCACTGACCTCTATTATACATACTTGTATAATAGAGGTCAGTGGTATATATATATTTTAATATCGTATCCATATCCAATATATTGGTTAACTTCACTAACTTGCTTCTGCAGACCTATTTTGTGAATCGGTGCTGGAACGCAAACTTAACCAAAAGACTACTATGTAGATTTAGTACTATGGAAAAGAATATTCAGTTTTCCGTTTTACAAAAATCAACAAAAGCAACGGACGAACACGATCGAACTTTATCGTATAGCGTAATTGATTTTTTGATAATATAACTGAAAATGTGTATTACCGTATAACTTTTATACAAATTTGTAACAAGAAAGTAGTGTTAGTAGTTTAATAACGTATCTATTTACAAAGTGCGACTTACTAATTATCTAAAATGAAGGATCCTTTTGCTAGGGATTCGGTTATCGATTCGCCGACAAGAGATAGTCTGAGAAATGTGGATGGTTGTTACAACAAAAACATTTTCAAGACTAGTTCATTTGCTAATTCACGTCGTGCTTTACAATCTGGGGCTGATAAAATCACTAGAACGTTACGAAGTGTAAGAAATACATTCGGAAATTTGTCCCAGGTATCCATTGTCAACTTGTTATTTTCATGTAATTTTCTAGTTCTTAATAGTCTTCAAACACTTTTAGTAGACTATATGAATTACATTACTGTAGCAGTTGTAAATTTTGAGTAGTTTAGGTCAATAATTTGTAACATAAAAAATGAATTACATGACACGATTCCATGGCAACGGCAAGTCATCTTGAACCCGCATTTACAGTCAGATCTAGTAAAGCCTTGTTATGTAGAAGCAGTTATGCATTTTTTACTGTACGTACTTTAAATGTAAATAGCATCATCAATTTCCTGTCATTATCCCAATTTTTGTTGGGGTCAGTGCGATGTGTAACATTGAAAAGCTGGTTTCTTTTATGGCCGGCCGCTTGCCTAACGCCAACCGCCTTTGGTAATGTAGTCGTCTTAAGAAGGGAAAGAAGGAAGAAGGTACATTTTTGTAAGAAAAAATGGATAGGGAGGAGAACCTAGGGTAAGGGATACTGCAAATCTCGGATTGGGCAGACTGAGACTACAGTAGCTCGCAGATGCAGTACCCAAATATCCTGTATTCCCTGTGGCAAGAAACTGATATGTAAATAGCATGATAAATAAAAAAATAAATAAATCCCACTAAATTACTAGTAGCAATTTTTTAATTTGATTTTGATAATTAAATAATAAATAAATTCTATAATTAAATATAAATATACCTAAATAATACCCTAATAGATTCATTAGCATCTTTTTAACTTTTATATATTTTTCCAGTGCTAAGATAATACACTCCTACTCTAAACAAGAAATTAACCTTAATAACAATCTGCGTCATCATGAAATCACTCTTTTATTTAATTGAATTGTTTCATAATATTCAATGTCTTCATTTTACAGCATTTCAGGCTGGGAGGTAGGCGTCGTCACCGGCTTGCAGAGCCTGCTTCTCCTTGCCGGACTCCATCTACACCAGTGATGAAGAAGAAACAGGTATCTAAGGTAAATTTTCATTACAGACAACACTAAAATAAGGAATTTAAATATATTCATAAGGTATGGGCAGGCTAGGCCCACTCCAGTAGTCTTGGGTAGTACACATACGATGTACTAATAGGTACTAGTACTGGGTACTGTACTAAAAGTAATGTTTCCGAAAGGCAGCTGTTAATCGGACATTTCGCACTATTAGTACACTGCCCTCATTTGCATATTGTGCTTTACTATGTATTGTCAGGCTAGGCCCACTACGGTCAGTAGGTGTGAAGTTACAGGTACCTAGCAGCGGCGACGAGTCGAGCGAAAATCAGTGGGCTGCCACGCTCCGGCCGGTTAGCACGTTACTTCGATACTCACTCACGCGCTACGTCGCTTCGTCCGTTCGTCGCTTACGAATTACGTTTCCCGTATTTACGTAGTTAGATTATATTATTAGTTATAATCAGTATAGTTAGATATTTACAATGTCAAGTTTAGCTATGATAAGTATATTTATTTATTAGGACCACAACAACTGATACACATCTTCTATCTACACTATAGAAATAAATAAAATTGGAGTGTCTGTTTGTAATATTAAAATAACCGCTTTTTACTAAGTGTATTTGGATGTATATACGGTACAAATACCAAAACAACATGTTTTACAGTTTTTGTCTGTGTGTTTCGGCTAATCCCGGGAACAGGTGGATCGATTTCCACGGGACTTTCACTGTCAAATAGCTGGTGTTATAAGGAGTAGGGTTCCGCGATTTGATTTGCATATACCTGCCTAGCTAAACACCTAAAAGAGATAGTTTAATACCAAGGTACACACTAACGTATGGCAAATGCCTATCTTCTTAGAGATTAAAGTATCTATGCAGAATGCAGAATTTTGAATCTCCTCCTTTTTGAAGTCGGTTAAAAATAGTTTTCTTTAATATAAGTTACATCTACATAGGTAATACTAAGTAAATACCTAGCCTAGGTTTATTTAAAACTTCATTTGTTCACAGAAGTAAAGTAATAGTTACCTTACCTGGTTATTAAATATTTAGATTAATTCTTCTTACAGAAGACAACCTTAATGGCATCAGAACAGATAAGAGTTATGCGATAGAAAGAGAGGCAAGGTTTAGGCTAATATGACCCATTTGAAATTAGCGGTGTGCGATCTGAATTGCACCTTATTGTGTCGGAGCAAGAGTCGCTATTTATTTAAATGGTATTGCGAAAAGGTCCTTCTGTACTTTTACTATGTTGTATTCTGTGGTATGGGCCAGATTTTTTTTAACAAAAGCTTTTAATCATGTTCGGTAGAAACCAATATTCTTCATTTGTGTCAGCAACTCTCTAGCACTGCCAAAAACCGCATTTATTCAGCTGGCTGTAGCCTACAGCTAGGTGCATAAATGCTGTGTTTACCCTGCAGCCAGTGTTGGGCAAATTTTAATTGTAAAGACAATTAAAGATTAACAAGTGATTAATTTTTAATTATCAACATAACAACTAACAATTGATCAACTGTAGTTGTGGAATGACAACTAACAATTTATTAATTGTTAATTATAGTGGTAGCAATGAAAAATTAATGAATTGTTAATTGTGATTTGGTACAGTTAACAATTAATTAATTTCAATTTTTTCATTAATTTAAATAAAAACTAACCATTAAAATATAAATAATGCGTATAGTAGAAGTAGAGGATACCATTCGTGTTTTGCCAATAAGGAGATAGTATTGATTTTATTATAGTCCAGTTAATAAGCCCGAAAGTCTGGAAAAGTGGTGGAACACCACTTTGCTGTTTCACCATTTTTACAAATTTTACTGAATTTTCCGGCACATTCACTGTATAATTAATGTATGTTGAAATCTTGTAATACTTTTAATTGATTTCGGTATGACTAAGTAAGATAATTGTTTCATAGAACAAAAGTTAATTGCAATTATTTTAATTGCGAGTTACGATTAACATACGTTAATCCAAATAATTAATTTAATTGCAATAAATTTTTTAGTCAATTAACGAGTTGATTGAAAAATTAATTGATAAATGCCCAACACTGCCTACAGCCTGTAGGGCAATTCAAATTTCGTAGTTCTTTGCTGTATGCATACTTCAAGAAAATGTAAACTGATACCAATTATTAAAATTCAGACAGCAATTTTAGTTAGTGTTAGTTGTTAAACAACTTTTTACATTCCATAATCAATATTTTAGATGACTATTTCTGACCCAGCCTTGCCGCCATCAGTTAACATCATGCTGTGGAAAATAAAATAGCCATGGCAAAACACTTAGCAAGCAAATATTGAGTCATAGTAATAGATAAAATATTTCTTTCAGCTATTAGGCAGAAGTCCTACAAAGCTGTACAGTCCATTTGGCATAGAAACACCTCATAGCCGTGACTTCAGAATGACACCATACATGCCAGATACACCAGATCATGGGTAAGTTTACTTACTTACTTATTAGAATGTGCATCAACTCAGACAGCCAATTGCAATTGCAAGGAAAACCTGAACACACTGGGGCAATCAAACAAAACTACATTAAGATGGGTACCAGGCCCCTCAGGTATCAATGGCAATGAAATAGCCGATGAACTCGCCAGAGCTGGTGCAGACAGCGGACTGCATAGACCGGAACCATTCTACGGCATCACCAAACAGCGACGTTATTCAATCATAAACGCCCAATATACATCAATGCAGTGGTGGATTTACACATTTGCCGCCTGTAGGCTAATTAAATTTTGCCGCCCCTACCTCTTCGATTACAACACTTTTTTTTTTTTATGATTTGTGCACTAATTACTGGTGTAAGTAACCCACAAATATTTTTTTCTATAATTAGTATGATTGTGAACTAGGAGATCGATGTCTCAGTTTCTAGATTTTTTTACAACCTAACGATTTAGCTAATGTTAATTGTTGTTTTCTGGTACCTTTATTTCTGAACTAATAAAAAAACTCAATGATGTGCTACTGTTAAGGTATGCCTTAATACTACTTACACATGTACATTCAATAAACGTTCAATCCATCAGCCTATAGCAGTCTACTGCTCTCCTAACGTGCACCAAAGCACCTGGTTCTCCGCCTTTCACATACAATCTATCCCAGCTACCTTTTTCAGTTCGTTAGTCCATCTGGCTGAGGGGCGTCCTACCTTCCGTTTACAAGTTCGCAGTCTCAACTCTAGAACCCGTTTGCCCAACGGCCACGCCAGGCCACGTCAGCATGATTATTCTGCGAACTATGTCGGTAACATTGGTTCTTTGTCGGATGACCTCATTACGAATTTGATCATTCAAAGAAACTCCAAGCATAGCTCGCTTCACAATCCGCTACGCGGTTTTAAAAAGCATGTGGACTAGACCGAATGACAAAACAACAAATACGGTGCCGAGACTGGGCACTAACGACCCCACCGCCACCGGTCTTAGCACCGTATGTCAAAAGAGGTAGAACGCTCTGGTTTTACAAAGACCTTCGTTTTGAGGAATTGCTGCAAGGGTGATGAGAAAACTCAACGTAGCTTTGCAGTTGCTGCCCGTCCTAAAAGGATCCTTCTTGTGATTTCTTCTGGAAGTTGTTTCTACCGAGCTAGATAACATGCTCAATGTACGTGGGGTACACTGAAAGTTTTGCGTAACTATATTTACTGCTTTTGGAAGTATTCTCGATTACATTTCAAACAATTTTTCATTCGGTTTTTGAAAGCATGAGGACCATTGGTCTAAGGGCATGTTTTTCACGTGCTGGTTGAAAGCTATCACTACTGGTCTAAACTATGTGCGGGATGGGTCCCTACCTCTACCTTTTAAGAAGCCAAAAATGACTTTGTCTTCTTCAGGGTATGCGCCGAAGCATTGTCATGGTGCAATAGGATGCGACTTCTTGGCCGTTTTTCCCTAACTTTTTCAAGGTCACTGGGCAAACAAATGTTGGTGTATCACTTAGCACTAACTGTCTATTGTTCTTCAAGTGGGATCGTGCAGACAGGACCCGTCTAAGCTACGTTCGAAGTCAATCGGTTTGGGTGCGGCTTATTCATGAACATAACCTTAGTTTTGTCCAAGTTTATACCAAGATCGTGGCGTCGAGATACTCCATTTCGGCTTTGCAGCCTATTGTGAGTGAGCGTATGTACATGTGTGAGTGTCAGTTTTTTATTTTTTCGCCCAGCTGCCTCAGCGACTCTAATATTAGAACGATGTCACCGGCAAACCGAAAGTGTAGATGTACTCGACGTTTATATTAATTCCCCGTCTAGTCCAATCTAGTGTCTTACGAAGACTTCTCAAGGGTGTTGGTGAATAGTTTGAATATAAAATTCCCTCGTCTAACTCCACCCTGCAAGTTTATCTGATTTGTCCTCTGGTCTTGGAGCTGTACGGTCATCGTGTGGGTGTCATATAAGCTTTCAAGCAAGCAACACATCGATATATCACCAGACGACACGTCGTCATTGCAGAATACCCAAAACTGCCCAGGTCGCGATGGAGTCGAAGGCTTTCTCGTAGTCCACAAAAGCCGTACATACTTGCTGCTGAAGCTGAAACTACTTCTCGGTCTTTTGCAGAGTCTGTCGAACAGTATGGTACGGTACGGTACGGTTCATGGTGCCGTAGCCTTTTCGAAATCCGTATTCATCGCGTTATCTCCCGAGACGGTTTTTTCAAACTCTCGAAAAGAACTTGTAGATATGGTTCAGGAGTGAGATGGGTCTATAGTTCTTCAACAAGATGTTGTCTCCTCTTTTGAAGAAAAGTACCCCAGGTTCAAACAAGGTTTAACACCTGTTAAACCTTGTAAGAGGACGGAACTAAACTAAGTGTCTAGTGCTACCTTAATAATGTTGGTCTTTTGTAACGCACTTTTGTTTTATAGTTCACTGCTCAGACTTATGGCTTCGAGAAACCTCCAGATCTTATCACGGTTGCATGTTGTGCAACTTTTAGAGCTCGGTAGTAATTCCGTCATCCCCAGGAGATCTGTTTTTTTAGCTGCTCGAGAGTCACCTTTATCTCGCTGTGGACAATTTCAGGTATGTCCTCCGTGTAATGGCGCGTTAATGGGGCTCTGTGATCATCATCACTTAGTCTCGTTGGTTCTGTCATCAGTGATACGTACCGTTCTCCATAAAACTTCTCGATCTCATCGAGAATCTGGCACTTTGAGTTGACTGCCATTCTCAGTTTTGTCAGATGGGGAGGCCAAGTGCTGAACGAACACTTAACCCCCTGTTCCCTCAATTGCATTCTCTATTGTGTGAATTTTGAAGCTTCGGAGGTCGCGTAATAACAGTTTTTAGGCTCTTCTATCTGACGAAGACGGCTGAGTGGCTCACAGCTCGCGCATTTTACTCATAAGTTCGAGAGTCTTGGGACTGTTGCTGTTTGCGTTTCCCGGGGAACAGCTTTCGAGACTTAAACATAATAAAGTATTTATTGTTATTGCCTTTAAAAAATTATATTTAACTATCTGGTAACAATCCGCCTGATGATGACGATGAAATTAAATTTAATTATGAAAGTTCTTGGCCTAAGGTAGATTTTAGATAACTTTTCAATCGTGTTTTAAGTTAGAAAATCTTCTCTCACCCGAACTGTGTTGGCCAGACACACTAGTGAACGGTCTTGTCACTATCGTTCCCGCCCGCAACCAAACGCGAAGGACTGCGAAAATTGCAGAAACATTTATATAGGTGGTGAAACATTTTACATGTTGAATAAAATTGTTGGTCTACCTATTGACATTTAGGTAGTTAGGTATATATGTAAATATGAATCTATTAAATTTTTGTAAGAAAAAAAAAATTTTTACCAAATTCGCCGCCCCTAAAATCTGCCGCCCTAGGCTTCAGCCTACTCAGCCTATTGGTAAATCCGCCACTGCATCAATGGCAATTTAGAGATAGAAAACCACTACCTGTTTAAGACACTCGAAAGCCTTACTAAAATGCTATGATAAAGTATCAAAAGAACTTTTAGAGCTCGAAAGATACAAAACCTGTGCAGTAACAAGAATCCTCACCAGACACTGCAAACTGAACAAACATATGTTCAACCTTAATTGCGCGAGAACACATATGCATATTCTGTCAACTGCAATGCATATTATATACTTTTGTGGCCCGCTAATGCGGCACCAAAGTATTAATCTAGGGTTGTGCATATCATGCAAACCGCAGGAAATACAAACAATCACTGCGGATAGAATCTGGAGGTTTCTCGAATCCTTAAGTCTGAGCAGTGAACTTTAAAGCAAGAGTGTGCTACAAAAGACCAGAAATGGTCGAGGTATATAATAGGAACACTAGGCACTTAAAATAATCATAATTTATTAGAAAACATTCAGTGATGTTCCTCTAACGGCCCTGATTATTTTGTAGTGTTTTTGCATTTGTTTATTTTTCACAATGAAAACCAAACTGGCAAACAACAGATCGGGCAAAAAAGGACTCACAAACAACTTGCTCACCTCGTCTAGCAAGACTGATTTTACCTGTAGGTTCCCTCGGTGGTCCTTGATGATGAGACCCTGTTTGGTAGTAAAGTGTAAAACTAAATGAATACAGGCATGTAATTTTTTAAATGATGTGGAGATGATGGCTGGTCCATGCGTCATACTCGTGAACGGGTGCTGCTTGGGGTGACTGGTCGGCCTAGTCAGCGATGCTTTAGCCTATACTATTATTTTGGTTCGATCAACTGCAACTCTAGCCTCTTAATCCAGTCACGATTTATTTTTAACAGTAGATCTTGCAACTGAATGAAGGTAGATGTGCACCTTGAATGATTTCTATGTTTAATAGGTTCAAACCTTCAACGGTATCACTGAGTGATTTTTATTTTTTAATACGTTAGCTTTTGGAGCATTTCAATAAAATGAAGTTCAGGTGGCATCAGCTTGCATCCTGTTTACCTCTCGTGTAACACTAACACTATTGTACCTGAAGATCTGACTTTTAAAAAGAGTGGCCATGAGTTTCTTTGCCAGTATTCTTCTCATAAGGCCCTACGCATTTTGGAAACTGGAAGTTATAGATCGACACAAACAGGCAGTAGATTTTGGTGTTTTTCACCTAATTTACCTTGACAATCCAGTACATGCTGTGGCGTCTGTTTGTGCCGATCTATGATTTTAACTCTAGCTTCAATTTAACTTTCATAAATGTCACTTAGTGTCTTAATTGAATAAATGATTTTGAATTTGAATTTGAAATAAATTTCTTTTACAGCCTTTCACCGAAACGGCGTAAAGGTGTCACCCATTCGTGGCACATCCTCGCCAAGAAGAGACCGCGAGCGCTGTTTCACTGAGAATTACATTATATTATGTAATCATTCAACGCACAAACTATGTAACCCACCGCTTAAAGTAAGACTAGCTTCTTAGACATTAATGGACTGAGAACAGTTCACTTTGCCTTGCTAATTTATAAAACATAAGGTACTTAAAAGAATTGTGTACTGAGTTTAGTATGTTGTACACTATTTCTTAGTTATTTGAATACTGCTAAGATTGAGTTCTTATAAAGCAGGCAATGTACAGTTAAACGTTTTTCAAAGTTTATATCCTGGTTTCCCTATAAAGGACTCGCCCAGCTCAAGAGGAGATTGTATCTCAGAAATATGAAACCTAAGTATTACCACAGCATGTATGCGTTGAAGTAGTCGCCTGGAGTTAAACCGACACAAACCATACAGTGTTTTCTATGTTAGCCCCAAAATGTTGATTTGCAACGCCGGTTCTGGCGACCCGTTTTGGATCTGGACCTTATCCAAGTTCAGTAGTGGAAAAGGACTCTCCCCTTTTTCCGTATAGCCCCAAAGAATCTGGCTGTACCTGAATTGTCTATACGCCCAGTGAAGCTGTGTCGCTGTTCCTCCACTAATACCTACCTGTGGTAATCAGATGCTCTCGCCCCACCCCTTTTAACTTTGGCTGAAAAGTTTATTACTTTTCTAAAAGAGAAGATCCAAAAAGGGGCTCATAGATATGAGACCTGTATTTAAGAGTATATTATTTTTAAGAGATCCTTTAAAATTGTCGGCCACGTCATTCTTAAATTAGCCTCTTTACCTTGAGCAGAACTCCAAAGGTATGCAGTCGGGAGTTTTGTGTCAGTATTGTCGATATTTCGTATGCAATTGGTGCTATACTTATAGTGGTTTCTTAACATAATTTTATAAAACATTTGCGATTGCCTTGTTGTCTTTGGTTAATACGGAAAGTATAGAAGTCTAGTTACTGAAATATGCAGCTATTCAAATAAAGCTTTAAAGCGGGAGGAATAGAATTAGTTATTCTTGGTATAAATGTTATTTTTTAACACATATTAGCATTGTTGGGTAAGAAATGATTACTCGACAATAAGAACTTTGAAGCAAATTGACCACAACACAATTCTGATAAACATTCACTCATCAATTCACTCTATAAAATATCAAGAACAGGATGTCATTATATTACAATACAAAAAATACATACAAAATTATCATCAATGTGGTGATTTTGACATTATGCACAGAAGTCTTTTTACATCAGATCAGTAGAAGAGGTTGCAGGTACAACCATTACGCTACCGATGTGACACTGCATACAAGTATTTGTTTCGTTGGAGCAGTTAATCTAAATACATATTTATACTAGCAAACATCTTGGAACAAGTTGAAGTAGTGGCGGCAAATTCGCTCACCATTCATTGAGTAAGGCAAAGGTACCTATTTTTAAAGGCCAATAGGCTTAAGAAAACAGAGCATATCAAACAACACCTTTCTGGTCTAACTTTTTAAGATTAGAATCTTTTTTGCAGTATTACCTCATTTGAGGAATTAATATAATCAAACCAAAACAAACACTTTAAAAAAATAGGCAAGAAAAAAATATAAATGTTGAACTTCGAAAACACTTAAATGGAATTGATTGAATCGTTCCAAATGCGAGAACTGTCTTTTTAAAGGGTAAAAAAAGGATCTTATAAGCAAGGATTGACCGAATCACTATTAGCCATAGAGATAATATAAATAGAGGCGGCTAGCCGTATGTGGAATCGTAACAGCGTTAGAGAGAGAGAAAAAAGATTGTGCAGGTCTTGCATCTCTCTTCTCTTTACTGATTGGCTATCACAATCCCCTACAATCGTGCTTGTTGGGAGCCACGATTGTAACTAACGCTGTTACGCTTCTACAGCCAACATTCCCACTCTATTTATATTATCTCTATGATATTAGCGCATCCGAAATGATAGGTACACATTTGTTTTCAAGTCTATTAATAATACTTTCTTTATCAAGATGTTTGCCTGTATGTGAACTAGAAAGTGTCAAGCTTAATGCATGTAGTCGAAAAATATTTAACTCTGATAATGTGGTGGTATTTGTATCAAACAATATAATAATTTATTGTCCTATATTATTGACGTTCCATAGTGAAATGAGTTCACACTTTATAAAAGATTGCTGTGTTCTTACTTCATAGTAACAAAGGAATTAGTTGATTTAAAACATTTAAATGTTGTCACTTCGTTTTTTTATACTTACCTACACTTAAATTATTTATATGTGTACTTCAAAACATACTATAGAACCTTCTATGTGATGTATTTGACCATTGTTTTTTTTACCCCATATTTAAATCGTGTTTTCTTTTTTATTTATTTGTAACAGTGTTTTTTGGAGTTATGCTAAATTATATCATAAATAAGTATTATCGCATATCCAGTATTATAACGCCAAATTGTATTAGGCTTGAGTACAAATTGTATATGTATACCTGGACAAGTTAGTAACACAAAAGGTTACGCAAGAAATGTTGGAAAGAATAAATAAGGATGCTACATTTGATGATTTTTTAAGTTTTGATAATTATCGAAATAATTTAAAATCATTTTTAATGTAGATAACTGTGACTGGATTAATCATAATTTATGAACATATACTCGAAAGTTCAGCGCGATATTAGTAATACTGGCGAGAAAACAAAAACGCTTCATACAAGTCATTTTACGACTTATACATATAATTATCTAAGTATTATGTAATATAATTAAGGAATTGTTCTATAGAAAATAAGCCAATCAAAGACATTAATGTACCGTGGAAAAGATCCGTATTGACCGAAGTTTAGAAAAAAAAAAAAAATTAGTTTGCAACGTCCGGAAAGTCTGTGAATGTATACGATATTTGAATGCTTAATCAGATAACTCGGTGCATAACCATTTTGTGCTATTCTAACTTAGTCCAGGAACATAACACAACCTAAGTATAAGATTTTTTTACACCACAACATTACGCTTCACTGTGACAATATCGTAGTCAGCTAATTTATATATAGGTTAAGATCGTGTTAAATATTTTTTTAAATCTATGATTTTAATAATGGCGGCTTACAGTCCACTTCACAGTTACAGTATCTGTTGTATACACTAGAAATCACTTGTTCGAGACGAAAATCCAATATCAGTGGATGTTTCAATATTCTAACTAAATACCAGCATGTCTTGCTTCCCATCTTCACATACACATACATATAGAATGTTTCGGATGTCGCCAGAAGTCGAAAATCACCGTAAAAAAAAGTAAAGCTCCCTCGAAGGTTGAAAAAAAAAAAATATTGATAACGTAACGTACGCAAATGTATTGCGACTTATTTTTATGAGATTTCAATCTGAACAAATGATTTCTAGAAATGCAAGTAAATATTATGGCGTTGACTGTACTTTTCAAAGACTGATTGTCTTATAGTTCATATCATTATAATTTTAGTTTTAATTTTATCTTGAGGCTCAATGTATTCTTGATTACTCGAGTGTTTTTACTTTATTTAAATGTTATTTTGATTTTCGAATGCATTGGCTATGACGCTGTCACTGTCGTCTAATTAATTATATTTGATTTTCTTGGAAATTTGCGTTTTATTTCTGGAAAAAGTTTTGCTTTACTGATCAGTCGCACACTGCTGCTCGGTATTAGGCTGGATTATTAATAATTTTCCGTAAAATATATTTACGGATGAGGAAGGAGACACCAATTAAGTACTTTATGGATCTCAGGTGGGCTTATTAAACAGATACAGAAATGTAATGCTATATAAAACTAGTAGGTAGTGTCATATTATATTTATATAACCCAAATATTACTTATCCTCCATTTTTGTCAGGGTTTGCAAAGAGACCCTTGTTTCAAATGGTTTTTTGGCTATGTGCTCGTAGTGAATCGGTAGCTATACATATACAGGCTGTATCTGACAATGAACACTTAAGTAAATCACATAAGGGTATGACTATAGCATACAGTTACAATAATAATTTTTACTTTATTTAACATGTATAATTTTTTAACTTAGTTTTTATGGATGTTCTCAATAACAGATTGCATAATATTATATTTATGCTCTGCCACCAAGACTGCTCCCTCACCACCGTCTCACTCCGGCGCGACGTTATATAAGGCGTGTGCACGCACTTTCCGTCTCTTTCACTCCCGCCTACAGTCTCTAAAGACCCTCACACCACACCACATTTATTGTAATAGTTTTTTGCAAGTTTAATTTCAGTTACAGTGATTTAAGTAAGTGTTCCATTGTAAGATACACCCTGTATAAGTATCTATAAAAAGAACTAAAACCCTTAAATTCGTCGATCGTATATTAAATTGTGTGGGATCTGGGTGTGATGTTTTTACAACGTGTATGCGAGGATTCAAAGATGATTGAATGGATTTAAAAAGTTATTGCGCGATGCAGGGTTTTAAAGTGCGAGAACCTCTCTCTAAAAGCTTTTATTAAGACAGGGAAATTGTGTAAAATAAAAACAGCATACAAAATTTTGTTTTTATTATCAAAACTAGGGTAGATCTTATACCTATATCTTAGTGTGGATACACTATGATATAACTTGGAGATTTTCCTCTTTAGATTTTGAATCCAATAACAATATGTATGTACACCTAGCTGATCATGTACTTTAAAACATAAAAAAAGTTAACAAAGTAATTACTCGATACAATTTAACAAATGAGTTTTTAGTCAAGACTACTACTTCACATTGACATCGACTTTACAACACTAATCAGCCGAAGCTAGTAACACCTACTAGACTTAAACAATATATTTTACAGGTACACGCAATTTATCTGCGATGGTGACAATGTACGATTTTTCAATAAAATACAAATATGAATGGGTAATGGCATGGGGGCAAAACAAAGAAGTATCGAGCTGAAAGTAGTAAACAGTAGTTGCAAGAACCTACTAGAAATGCGCTTGTATAGGCAAAAAGTTTATATGAACGCAGATGTAGACAGTGAAGTACGCAGTTAAAATCTTTAAAAACATCCGCTAGCTACGGTAGCGCCACCTGACGGACACTTATATATCATATTATAGTTGACCTACGCCTACGGGGATACAGGCCTGACTGAGTCTATGTATGTCATATGAGATGGTCACCTCCTTACCTCTACCTTCCATAAATACAAAATTATAAGATACGTTTGATGTTGTAATATTGAATTTATGTAGGTACGTCAAATATCTAATAAATCTCATCATCATCATCATCTCGCAAATAAGCGACAGAATGATTTGTTGGTTAGGCTAACTTCGAACCTCAGGCTTAAAGTGTAGGTACACCGATGTAGCAACAAATAGTAACCATTTTCTCACAACACAAGGCGTGGCGAGGATTTATAACTTGTTTGTCAACAGAATATTTTTAAGAAAATATACATTTATTAATTATCTGTTTGTTTATTTTTAGTTGCATACACTTCAAAATACAATTAATACTGTTTTCGACCCAAAAAATAGTCTCCAATATTTTATTATACATATTGTTACAGAAAGGTGCGGTAACACTTTAAGAGCGTTATAAGTTGCGAAGAAATATTGTTGACTAGGCTTGAAAGATAAAATTGTTTAAAAAAAAAACTTTTGAAACAAAGTCCCTTATCGCACGTTACATTTCGTGAAGTTTGGCGAGCGGTGGCGAGACAGGAAAAAGTGTTAGCGCAACGAAAAATGCTGACCGCAAGTTGATTTATTTTATTTACGCGATCTGTGGATTCTGCGCAATACTACTGTAATTTAATGGTGGTTGCATACTAATTATCCATATATTAGTTCGGGCAACTTATACAGATGGCGTAATTTTAATTTTTACAATATTTCGATACAATTTATTCAATCCATTAAATATATAATAGCGAAAGAAACTTCGTTCCAACCGCATGTGTCAAAGACACTTTACACGTATATTTTTTTCTTCGGAAAATGATTTGCCTGGTAGGTGTACCTTTTTAAACAACGTCTTATGAATTTTCAAGTCAATTTTAATGATTTTGTTTTTCAGAAAATCTGGACATTCCACCTACATCTTTGGTATTAAATACCCATAGTCTCATTTATGTCAGCCATTACGAAACACTAGCTTATCACTTATCGATATTTCAAAATAAGAATTATGTTTTAAATTAGGAATTTTCCTAAACCAAACCTTTTTGTAACATACTGTATTTGTATACACTGTTCAGTTGAAACACTATTATTTTTTTGATAAATGCTAAATATTATAAATTCTAATGTTAGTTTGTTTGTTCGCTTTCACGTCGTACCTACTCAAAATGATCATTATAAAAAGATGCATACTCGTCAGTGGTACAGAAAGAATGGTATGCATCCGCCAACATGCATGATAGCACAAAAAAGGACCTTTGCTTTCGTGCATGTTGAAACTTGAAATTTAACAAAATAATGTTATCAAAAAGTGCAAATTTCATGTATGTTTGTATGTAGGTAAACATCTTATATCTAAAGTATCACTTTAGAAAACAACAATTCTTATATTTAAATATTTACACAATTAACATTAAAGATCACTCTTATTTATTAAGATTTATTTTCGTACAGTCCCCAACACAATCTCTAAATCTGGCACACATTTCAAAATTCCTGACTACAACTAATTAGTTGGAGATGAGTATAAGTGTACTTCTCCACTAACATCTTTGTAACAATGAAAGGGATATAAACTTATCAGATTTTGGGATTGTAATGGAGGTAAAAACCAAACGAGTCACACTTTGCACTGCAATGTAAAAGTTCTGTTAAGCAAATGATTAAATTTGTCGTTATAATGGAACATTAAGAAAAGGCATGTATTTGTGGTATCTGATAGTGCTATACAATCAGAAGTCAGAACAAATGTCAGCTAATAATCACAGTCTTTCAATAATATATATATATGTATACATAAGTGTTTAAGGAAATATATATGTATCTGCAAACCAACTATATAATTTACGAAGTTGCAGCAATATTCTCTATCTTCTCCTGAAAAGAAAAAAATATTTGTAACAAGTAGGTATGATGATTGATATTTTAATGCTAACACCTCACATTTGCGTGGTATGGGCCAATTGAAGGCGAGAGAACAATAAGGGATTTTAAAATAGGGCTTCTATAAAAGATAGCTTGTAGATCGACATTGGCAGACATGATATTGATATCCTTTTTTTTTTATCTATAATTATTACTTTTTTTTTTAATTGACGATTTGAATAATTGATGACCAATATTATGATATAAGTATATTGAATTTGAATAAAATTAATTAAGTATTACTTGTTATGTAGCTCATATTAATCTTAAAAAAAACATCTCAGAAAAATGTAGTATTTAACTACTTCTGCATATAAAGTAGAAACAAGCATAGGCTTGTTTAGAAAAGATTTTATTTAAAATTCTTACAGTAGATCTCAATATGACCAGTTCAACGATTGATAAACGACATATACATGTGATAAGCTAAAATTACCGGTGGGCCAAGAGATTTTTTGTACATTTTTCTAAATTGAGCAGAGTGGTGAAAATGAAAAATAATCAAAAAAAAATATTTTAATTTTTTGTTCATCTAGAGAAATCATAATTAAAGTTTAAAGTGGAAATATTAATTAGTCTGGCTTATGTAAAATAAAAATAATATAATAGTGCAACCATAATATTTTCAGAATAATTTACTGTTTTATTTTACAATGTTAGAATGAATAAATCGTCCTATCATTACACTCACTGAAATTATTAAAAACAAATTCTTTGAAATTACGCATATAATCACCGCCTCGATGATTATTAAAATAGTAATCAAAGAGGGAACACACCATTCACCCACATTTTGTAAATATCAGCAATGTTATATGTATGTTATGAAATCGTGCGTAGGCAAAACGCGTGCCGACGTATCAAGTAATGTCCATTACCGGTAAGGAGTACTAAGGATATGCTTGCTACACTTGATAAATAAACTGTTCAGACTAATTGGTAAACAGACAAACCGAAAGAAGTGGGTTTCCCTCATCAATGTCTATTTTTATTCAATTTGTTAACATTTTTTTTTTCTTAAGGAAAGACAACTCCCGCATTAGGAATTACTCCTCAGGTGTCGCGGGTGACTTTACAAACATACAAACAACGGACACAAAGAACACCCAGACTCAGGTGGGAATCGAACCCACGACCTATAACATAGCAGTCAGGGTCCCTAACCACTAGGCCAACAGGCCAGCATTAACAAAATTATAACATAAAACTCTTACTTAAAGTAGCTATTTACAGCAGACGTGTTAGAAATCTTGTCCAGGAGGTAGATATGCCTGAAAAAAAAAAGTACCCCATGTATGAGTGTTCTTCACGCTTGTCCTTTGCAGACCAATGTAGCAAGCACCTTAATTAAACTTGGTCAAATACAAAACAAACAAAACATCTATTACATAAGATTAGATCTTGATAGAGATGAGGGGAAGGGGGGGAATCCCGCTCTTTGAGCAACTTGTCATTTACCTAACCTATTTTCAACGATCTAAATAAATCATAGATGCGATAGTTAAGAGCACATCGTCATCATGATCTGCTGCAGGTTTAGTCAAATTTCCAGTTTGACGTATGCAACCATTACTGGCATCTTCTTGTTTAAGGACTCTCTACTTATCAAGTAATACATACTATAGGGCTCCCTCCAAGTGTGACTAGTCGTTGTTGAAACTGCCGTTTCCTAATATGTCGGCCGGGCGGCCTCAACATCCGCCCAAATGGCGTTCTTTGTCTAGGCGAAGAGAAGTTATTTCTGGCAATTTGCTGGAATATGCTCCTATGTTTCCAGTTCTCGTGGCGGGGGATTTGCATGATTTCTTCACTGATAGACGAGCTAGGACTAATAACAGCTGTTTTGGAGTTTGGAGCTGCTCTGTAGCCCAGGATTGTTCTCGTTATTTTAGGTATCACCGTGTCCTCGGTCTTTTTGTTCTGTCGAGAAAAAGTTTTTAAGTAACTTACTTTATCGTTAGAATCCACTTGATTAGACAATTCAAATATAATTATTAAACAAATGTTATTATTAAACATTCCTAGATCTATTTTCCAAAGTATTAAACCTTGTTATAATATGGAGAGGGCATAATTTTATTTTTATTTTTTAAAAGACAACTCCCGCATTAGGATTTACTCCTGTGTCGCGGGGAACTTTACAAACATACAAACAACGGACACAAAGAACACCCAGACTCAGATGGGAATCGAACCCACGACCTCTGGCACAGCAGTCAGGGTCACTAACCACTAGACCAACAGGCCAGTCATATTATTTGTATTATTACCAGATTGTTGTTCGGAGTCTGGGTGTACCTAGCGTCTGTTCGCTTTATGCTTATATAATATGTTATTCCGTTGAGGTCCAATAGCGCGTTCTGAGTTGGAGGGTTAAAGTTCTAAGTCTGGGTTTAAAATGTAAAATTTTGTGAAGTTATGGAAAAAAATTATCATTTAACCCTGCGTTAGCAGTTAACTGGGAGTTATATATATTAACTATAGAACGCGCAAGTGGCCCTAAGGGTGATTTCCAACTTGGTCGTAGCCCAGACGACCGGCTCTTTTGAACTTTCAGACTGGGATCATTCTCTAGTCTTTTTTTAGAGGCAAAATATTGCCTTGTTCTAAGAGTGTGAACATCCCAAAAGAGTGTATTATATTCTCCTACTAGATTAGAGAGAGATTATACCCTGAGAAGGAAGGGTATACTCTTAATTAATCAGTTATGATCAGACGTGTTCCGTGAATGAAAAAGTATTTGTTAAACTTTAATCATCATTTCAGCCACATAAGACATCCACAGTTGATAGGCCTCTGCCAAAAACTTACACAATGCCCGGTCGCGCAAAGCTTTCATACACACTCGCATTACCTTACTACACAACACTGAAACACGTAATAGCACGCATGTAAGATGCTGGCTTCACAGTCCTAATTTTGTACAGAACTAGTAAAATATTTGAAAAGGTGAATTCTTAATTAGTTTGGCGAGTTATTGCTGCCGATTCTATTGTACACTCGACTAAACTAAAACCTGACTTAATTTCTTCATATGAAATCAACCTAGTGTTCTTCGTAATAAGGTCTATTTGTTACTAGCATCTATTTCTCAGCGCCGCTAAATTTAAATAAAACCTGTCAACGTATACTCAACTTTATTTCCACGCAGCGAGAGTCTTCATTTATTCAAACGCTGTATAATTGCCGTATAAAAACTTGTTCAAAACGAACAAGGATGACGTGTTTTTAATCTACACCTACGAAGACGCTTACCAAAAACACAGAGCAAAAGAGATGGCATTCAACGGATAGCGGCTCTCGCTACGTGGTATTAAAGTTTATTTAAGCGTATCAGACTTTAGTCGACAAATAAATTGCTTATTTCGATATCGACATATGTTACCTACTTGTTTCAATTTGAAATAAGACCTTGTTTCTAAGTGTGCAAGGTTTACTTCTTATATTAAGAAAATTTAGTGGATTTTAATTTAGCGAGTGAAGTAACAGAATTGGGGCCATTAGCTCACTACGCACCCGCTACACCCTTTGTAAAGTCTGCCATTAGAAAAAAACCTCTTTTAGATGTAATGATGGTCTCATGTGCACAATTCTAAATTATGTGCTGATAATGATAATTTATCAACGTCAATAATATATTAGTAATGTTAATTTTAAATAATATATTGGTGATTTGTTTTAGAAAAAAAAAAAAAATCTATAACAAATATAATCATGTTATTTTTAAGTTATTTTTAATAGTAAAAGATTATCAATAAGAATAGAATTTCGCTTCCTTTGGAGTTTTAAAAAGCATTGTAAATTTGAGAACGAGATGAAAAATAGCAAAAAATCAAAGAAGAGTAAGATTGTGTTTATAAAGCACTTACCATGTTATCTAGGTGAGTTGTGTCTGGAGACGGCGGAAGTGGCACGACTTCTCTCATCTCTGTTGGGACATTCAGTGATTGGTCTACTGCCTGGATTCTCAGGGGAGCAACTGGTTGGAGCAACAGTGGCTGACCCACTGATTGATGCAACACTGGCTGATCGACCAAAGCAGGATGCTGATCGACCAAACCAGGATGCTGATCGACCGAACCCGGGTGCTGTGCCGTCACTCGCCAAGGTAACTTTTCGAAATTAACCTCACCCTTGACCAAAATATATTCGTCGAAAACTTCCCTTCTTGGCCTAATTAGATTCTCAAATTTCTCTATCATTGAATTAAGGAAAATCTCCGGTTTTGTCAAACGCATTATTTGTATCAAAGCCCGGATGACCGGCTCGTCGAACGGCAAAATACACACGCGTTCTAAAATTTGTTCAGCGACCTCCAGGCTAAACGTCCTATCGTTATTCACCATAAAATACGTGAGACTTAAAAACACTGACTTAAACCGCGAAAAGTTTTGCGTACTTGTCATAGTCTGCATGAAAACTTCGCACAGTAGCGACTCACCAACTGGCAGCTTCAGTAAATCCTCACACACACTCAAATCGACGTTATTTAGATGCAGCAGTACGATCTCAACAGCTGCTACTTTTAGAGTCTCATCTATTTGTAAGCCCTTGACGCCTTTCGTAATGAAATCGTAGGCAATTTCAACAACTACCCTTGTTAGCTGCCGTCTTTCACACTCAAATAAAACACACATACCATACCTGCGCATTATATGTTCGTTCCTTCTAATCAACAAGTATTCTTTTAGTAGCATTTCATTATTTAAGCTAGCCAGCTTGTTGTTTACTACCTTTTCATCCGGTATGTCATGGGAATATCGACATGCTTTGCCATACAGTACAGACGAGCATTTATGAATCAAATTGTAGTAGCAGTATCCTCTGAATATCGCATTATGCTCCTTGGGCCTTAGCCTATACAAATTTGCAATTAAACAAGGCCTGTTCGCATTATAGGCTGAATTTACTTCGGTAATACTAGGTTTTGGAGCAAATTCTTGGTTGCTTTCGACACTGCCTGCGTGGCTTTCGGACTCCTTATATTCAGGAGGAAGGCTGTTGGATTCTTTATATATAGAAGTGGAGTCAGCATTTTGTTTTTCACAGACAGTTTTGACAGCCCCATTTCTACCCTGGTCCCCAATTTTTGTCGGACAGTAGGAATAATTTGGTGGGGTTATTAAGTGGTTTTGTATAGGTTTAGGAACGTATTCTTCGATTTGTTTTTCGGCAGGATTGGATATGATAGATGTATTAATTTTTGAAGATTCTATTCCAGTGATGCTTTCAGCGAATAGTGAGAGAGCGTCGTCATCATCATGAGCATTTTGAATGAATTTATTTACGTCTACATCTGCTGTGAAATCTTCACTTTCAGAAGAGCTATCATTAAATTCAGACACTCGTCGTGAATGTGTTTTACTGTAAACAGCACAACCACTTGTGCTGGGTTTTATAAATGCTTTTTGTAGATAACTTTCATCTCTGTTACTGGTGATGTGGTCAGCCACAACCCTTAGTTTGCTGCTTGTAACAGTGTGTTCGTTTTTAACACTTCTCGGTGGGCTGTCTTCGGCGCTGCATCTTGTAATTTCACTTGGTTTAAACAGTTTTCTTGCTACAGCTTTGCTTTCAGTATTGTTACCTTTTACAACGTCACCTTGAGCTTCGTTGCTATTGACTAGATTATTAAAAACTGTTTTAGGTTCAATTTGGCTGTGTTCCGTTTTGCTTAATTTCTTTGCGCTGCTTTTAACTGTTTGAGTTTGAACTTTTTTCTTCTCAATATTGTTTTCGATCGCTACTTTAGGCTCATTTGTGACGTTAAGTTCAGGATTCTTAGTTCTGTCAGGATTTGAAATTTCTTGCAAATGTCGACAATGTCTAAGAGCACAAAATTCATTGTTCAAAATAGTAAACAAGTTGTCCTTAATCCTATTCAAGTCGGAAGTAGCAAACTCCGAATCATGGATCCAATTAATAAACTCCATGTCAATTTTGTTTAACGCTTGCATCAGTTTTTCGGCGGCTTTTCCATAATCTTTTTTATTGGGATTGTAATCTTCAATAGTATTTTCAACGACACTATTACGAGATAGAGAACTTAAATTTAAGGAGTTTACTTTAACACTAGTACACCCTGAAGGTGACATCCTAGAATCTGACAATTGTTCACTACTAGTTTCGGAATCAGATGACGAAGAATCACTACTACTACTACTACTACTACTATCTTCATCAACACACTCTGCAATAGCAGTAGGTTTAGGCTTATATTTATCTATTTCGCTATCAATATTAGTGAGTTTGATGAGAGGCAATTTTTTATCAATGCATACAAAATCGTTTGATGATACAGTGATACATGTTGTGGTGCTTGAAGTTGAAATGTCTCTAGTCCACGACAGGTTAGAAATGCTACTTATAGAATTCTGACGAGATTTTACAGGGGCAGTATTATTTCCCTTTGGATTATTATGTTCGTTTTTTTTAGTTGGTTTGACACTTGGACCCAATGGTTTGGGCGACCTCAGACGTAACGCATTCAATCTCGGTGCCTCATTGCAAGAAGTCTTATTAGATTTTATGCCTGAAGACTGTGGGGTACCAGATTTGTTATTTGCAGATCCTGGTTTTGAGGCCTTGGGGTTTTGGGGTGATTTCGCACATGCCAGTATTTTCTTTTCCAATGTCATATCACCGGCTTGCTTACCTCGAGTTAATCTCTTTCTCAAATTAGGTGCAGGTGTCGAAACTACTGGTAGGCTGAATGGATTACCATTTAAATCTGGTTTATTTATACTGTTTTTAGACATAGCATTATCTTTTGATGGTACTGTTTGTTCTGGAGACTCTACATTTGAAAGTAGTTTTAGTTTCTTTGAAATTAACTTCCGTGGTGACTTTTGATTTTTTACACCCCCTTTGGCAGATAATTTATTTCCTGTTGTATTAATTTCGGAATCATTTGGCTGTTCTGATGTATTTGTTTCAGATACATTTTGTTCTACTGTAGTATTTTCTTCTGGAACTTGTTTATTTCCTGGTTTACTCTTCCTCAAATTAGGTGCAGGTGTATATACTATTGTTGGGCTGAATGGGTTACCATTTAAATCTGGTTTATTTATATTGTTTTTAGACATAGCATCATCTTTTGATGGTACTTTTTGTTCTGGAGACTCTACATTTGAAAGTAGTTTTAGTTTCTTTGAAATTATTTTCTTTGGTGACTTTTGATTTTTTGCACCCCCTTTGGCAGATAACTTATTTCCTATTGTGATAATTTCGGAATTATTTTGCTGTTCTGATATATTTGTTTCAGATACATTTTGTTCTGCTGTAGTATTTTCTTCTGAAACTTGTTTATTTGTTGGTTTAATAGTCTTTCTTGGACGTTTTATTTGCGGTTTCTGTACAGTAGAATCTGCTAATCTCTTTCTGGTAACTGTAAATTAAACATCAGTGTAATGTTCATACCATGTTTATTAAATCTAAATCTAAAAAAAGAAGAAATTCTATCATGATTATGTAGTAATCATATTTGTCAAGTTAATACTTACGACCTTTATTTGCTGGTTGGAGCTTTCCAGGAGGTTTTTTGTTACTCTTTTTAACAGTTGCAGCAGTTGATTTTGTTTCTTCCTCTAAAAAGACAAAAGGAATATAGGAAAAAGAGAATTGTATAGAAAGTTACATTTGTACAATTGAATCAAAGAATTCTCTTAAGCTTTACAAAATTGCTTCCATGGCTGAGATGATAAGGTGTTTCGTTAGAAATTTCTCAATAGCAACATTAAGCCCTGACCCCAGCGTAATCTGCTGTCTACCATGAACACAAAACATCTAGTTTGTCTGTTGAACACTAACAAAAAGGAAAGATTGCCAATGAATTAACTAGAACTAATTTAATGGAAGTAATAGAAAGCGGTTTAAACTAACCTGGCTCCTGTTTAACATTATCTAAGCTGAAGTCTAATTTTTTGCGTCCTCTTTTGCTTTTGGGAGCAGGTGGGTCCATTCGAACTTCAATAGGTTCCTTTAGTAACTGTGATCTAGCCACTGAAAAATAATAAATATTCATATATACATAACACAAAATTAACATAAGAATATACAGGAAGGAAAATAGCATACACAAAGGCGAGCTTAACCTGGAGTTGAGTTTTCTTCCAGCAAAACTTGGGACGGAAGACTGGATAGTAGAGAGTAAATAGAGGCAAAATGTGTACATGTACACAGCCTATGGTTTGATGTATAGTCACTTCAACTACCATTAGGTATTAAATAGTTTTCTCAAAAATTTTATCTATTGCCATTTGGGGGTTTCGGGAAATTAATCTGTGCTGTCATAGGTAGTCTTCACAAATTTTTGAGAATGTTAAGTTAAACTTTCAGGTGTGCAGGTTTTCAAGTGATATTTAATTTTGAATACATAAATACGAATCGAATTCGATATCCCGTTACTGGTTCTTAACATCAGCTCCTAGTTGTGCCATGGAATGGCAAAGGTTTTTTTGTAAGTGGAAAAGAATTTGAATGTTAGTTTACCACAACCTATTACTTAAGGCTTGTGCAGGGCTATCGTAATCCATGGTGAATATAAGTGTAGGTGCAAACAAATATCACTCACATTTATTTGCAAACCAACCAAATCTAAATGAATATGCATACATATTCATTTAGATTTCAAAATCATTTCAACTTACAAAACTCCAGCAAACATATTACGTAGTGTGGGGCCACCGGCTATTGTTAGTAATTACTTGGTAATAAATTATTTAATTTTCATTTTCATACCTAGTGTTATAAATGAAATATTACCTTCATCCGCGAGAGCTATTTTGGTATTCAAGTCTACTTTTCTCTTAGAGTCAGTAACATCTGTGAAAATATAATAATTTTAAGTTATTTGGTATTAAAAAAGGCAGGGAAAAGGGTGATCGCTATCAGGTACTATAAACTGTAACACACAACAATGTCACTGTACTCGACAACAATGTCATCAGTTTGGGCGTCATCTACGACTGCTACGATAAAGGGTCACAGTGGCTCTAGAGGCAACAATGTAGCGGACAAATTAGCTAGGAGAGCATCGGAGCTGTGCGTCATGGGCCCCGAAACCCAAAGTGCCCCTTGCCTTCGGACGAACTCAGACATGTTAAGTAAAAAAATGTTAAGTAACTCATTCGACAATATTGTAATTAAAAAAAATAATAATAAACAAGATCCAACTTTGCTTGTAACAACGTGCTAGATGATAACAATAAGTCCTTGACTGTTACTCATTACTCTTAATAAAATGTTAAAACAGCATAACAGCTCTATAGAGATTTGCTTGAAATAACAATTTTTGAACACAAAGCTTTGGTCAAAAAAAATTCTTTTAATGTTTGGGTTTACATTTTACTTTTAAAAATCCAGTTATGGGGGACAGCATTATGTACCAATATATAAATCATTCAGTCAAATGACCCATGGTATATTTCAAATGAAGCCCTGCATCATGATCTAAAATATCTCACTATAAAAGAAAAAATAGAAAACTGTGTTCAATCTTACAAAAAATACTACATCACCGTAACATCCTGGCAAACCACCTTATGGATAAGCATACAGAATTCCGCAGACTCAAGCACGAGTTATCACAAGACTTGATACAAAACTAGCAAGCTGCTTTTGATTCATGGATTTGTCACAGAATGCATACCATACCAGTCATATATCCGCCAACACAATTACAGAATGTCTTGATAAATGGACAGATTGTAAGATAAGAAAAAAGACAAAAAAAAAGTAGGCAGTCATGGGTCTGCCGACAGCCGACAGAAGTTAAAACTTAAACAAAACGACGAACTTAAAAGTCAGTTGATAAAATTATAGTAACACAGGCAGTGTAATGATCCAAGACTATTAAGATTGCAAAAGTAAACATTGTATGGAGTTAAGGGTTTATTATAATTCTCAGAAACAAAATAATAACAATAATAATGTAAACATGTTCTTCAAGCAAAACCCTCTTTGTGATATCTGAATTTTGTTCCCTTCAGCAGTCATTTTGATTTTGTTATAACAAATTTTGACTGTATGTCTAATTTACTATAACAAAGTTCCTTAAACATTCATATTATTTCAGCAAATACAATCTCATCAAATGCTTCACTTTTACATACATTCATATGTATGATTATTTCCATCTGGGGTAGACAGAACAGGTTTAACTAGGCCCTTCAATATACTGCCCATCTAGGCAGTATACGTCTTTCAGGGCCTACTCGCACCAACTCGCCCACGCATAGGATATAGCTTGTAAATTTCCTTTAGTCTTCTAATTATTCTTTCCCAAACCATTGCAGCATTCCTCTTTCAATTTTTGTAACTACATCTTCTTTCAACCCACACTGTTTTCTTACCTCAGTCTATACATTACATTATTATTTTTGTAAATCCAGTCCCATATTGTAGTATAAATATTTAAAACCTTTTACTGTTTGTGAAAGTGTAACTTAAGTTGGGAATTACCGGCATCTTTCGTGTTCCGAATATTAAAGTTCTAATGAAATTTGAGAACATTAAATTCCTACAATTACAGAGTAAGCATGTTTTTGAAACTTACTTAGAGTACTATTATTAACAGGAATACTAATTGTTATGACACTTGGTACTTTCACGGGTATTGTATTTTTACGTCGTGTTCCTCGAAGTTTGTCTGGAACTGCTGAAACTCTTTTTTCAGGAGCAGCAATTTTAACACTTCTTCTCGGTGCCATTTTTTTGGCTAGTCAGTTTTGTGCATTCGATCTACTAAATCCTAATCTACAGATCTATTTATGTTTATAATTATATCGTTTAATAGTAATTGAAATCTTAACAGTAATTGCATTGTATGTAACTTTATTGATGCAAATAAAAGTGAAGGTTTACACACATTCTTCGTTATCGCAGAAGAAATTTTAAATAGTGTTGTATTGTATTTGTCTTATTAATTTTGTCGACAGTTCAAAACATTACTTAGTCGATTATTTACACAGCAATGCAGCATACTTATTCGGAGAGAATAACATTTATTCAAGTCATGAAATGCAGGTATTAAATCTGAGATATAACAAAAACACTTAATTTATAGTATTCGGTAGCTGCGTTCTGATTGTGTATATATTATGTAATCACTTTATGAACGATTCAATGTTAATGTCAGATTGTCAGGACTTACTGGGACTTACAACCTATCGGACTTGATAATGAACGTAGCAGAGGTCAATCAGGTTACTAACGTCAATACCAAATAAGTCGGCCAACTAGTATTTCACAGTCATTTATTAATTTCTAGTTCAAAATGACTGCAAAATATAAAATTGTTATGATTCGCCATGGCGAAAGTGAATGGAACCAAAAGAATCTTTTCTGCGGATGGTTTGATGCTGACCTTAGTGATAAAGGTAAGGTATAACACTTGTAATAGTAAGAAACCGTAATGTAACTTACGATTTGTTGAAATATATTTTTATGACACTATTCCTCAGGACGCGAAGAAGCCCTAACAGCTGGTAAGACTTTGAAAGCTGAAGGCTATGTATTCGATGTCGCCCACACGTCAGTCTTAAAACGAGCTCAAATAACCCTAAGTACGATTTTGAACGAACTCGGTCAAGCTGATATTCCTGTCGAAAAAACCTGGCGTTTGAATGAAAGGCACTATGGTGGTCTTACTGGTCTTAACAAGGCCGAGACTGCTGCTAAATATGGTGAAGCTCAGGTAAAAATTGTTTAGAAGCGGCCATATCCTAATGGTTTTAGCGTCGCATTTGCGATGAGGGATGGCGAGATTTAACTCAACCCAGTATACTACTGAAGGATTAACAATAATATGTAGTATATATAGTGATGTGTAATCCATGTTACTAGCATAATTTATAAAAAAAATATATATAATATATATTTATTTTGTATTTGCAACTTCCTTTCTTTTTATAGGTTCAAATTTGGCGCCGTAGTTTCGACATACCTCCACCTCCAATGGAAAAGAATCATCCTTATTATGACACAATTGTAAATGATGCCCGCTATGCTAATGACCCAAAACATGAAGAGTTTCCTATGTTTGAGAGCTTAAAACTAACTATTGAAAGGACCTTGCCCTACTGGAATAATGTCATTGTACCACAGGTAATAATACAAAAATATTAATAGAACCTTTAAAACATAACTGCTGCAACTGAAGTTCCATTAACCTGTACCACATTTACCTCTAATGGTACACGTCTTACTAGTTTGTACCGATTACACCAGTGAATAATTACATGAGGGTATGAACTTGACTTTACAGATATAATAATAACTTCACACATCTCACACACGGTCGTCTGATTCCAAACTAGGGAGAGCCTGTACTATGGTAACCAGACTGCTGATAAACATACTTATATATTTCTAAATACATATTATACATGAATTAGACACAGAAGTAATTATTATGCTCATCATACAATTATTTGTCCTGGGTGGGAATCAAACCCACAACCTCTGGCTTAGCAGTCAGGGTCACTAACCACTAGACCAACAGGGCAGTTGATATGATAAGAGTACACCATTACTTAATTACATAATAGTTTAAATGGTACAAGCTAATTCCACTTCTATGGTACAAATGTAAGTGGGATAGGTCAGTGTCACTTTTACATTATTAAAGGTATAATTAAACCATTTTTTTATACTACATTGGTGACAAACAAACCGGTAACCACTTACCATAACGATGGTAAGTGCGAATGAATGATTAGTTTCTTAAGATGTTTAGTATAAATATTTTTAGTAAATCTACTATTAGAAATACTGTTTTTCAGATTAAGGAAGGTAAAAACATAGTCATTGCTGCTCATGGCAACAGTCTTAGGGGTATTGTCAAGCATTTAGATGGTATGTATAATAAATTTTAAAACATAGATAATTTTAACTGCCTCCACAATTTAATTTTCTTATTTCTATTATTTATAGGGCTAAGTGATGCTGCCATCATGAACCTTAACCTGCCAACTGGCATTCCATTTGTGTATGAATTAGATGAGGACATGAAGCCAGTTGATTCTATGGTATTCCTCGGAGATGAAGAAACTGTTAAAAATGCGATGGCCGCTGTTGCCGCCCAAGGCAAGGCAAAGTAAACTATAAACTACCTTTAGTGATGTAGTCTGGTACTTGGTATCGTATTATGATAATATCTGATGGTAGCAAAAATTACGTATTTATTTATTTTAAGATTATAAGTGGAATAAAGTGTATAAATGAATCTCTGCAACAATTTAGATTCATTTCAAAATTAACTAAAGACATTTTTAGATCGTACCATTATGTTGTTACCATAGATTATTATAAATGTATAAATAGCGCGTTTAAATAAAATATGTATAAAAAAATAAAAAAGTGCTTTTATTCTGGTAAACTCTCCTTTAAATCAATCATTATGTTATCCATATTAATATCTTTTGGAATATTTTCACTTTTATTTTTAGTAAATTGTCTTCCAGTATACTTAATAAAAGTCTTTTGTTTACTATTATTCAGAACAATTTTATGTTTCGCTTCGCCAGTGTTCACGCGGTCCAAATCCATAGATACTTCAGTTTGTCTTTTATTTTGGTTTTCCTTTGCTTTTTTACTTTTTTTACTCATTGATTTTGATTCAAATCTAAAATCTTTTGGTAATTTATGTTCTTTGACACAGTGTTGCAAACGTTCGTCACTATTCTTGAATTTTTCTTTGCATTCTTCTATGTAACAGCAGTACTAAAAATATAAAACATGTTTATTAGTTTTATTATAAAATACATAACTGTGTAGTCAGGGTACATTTTGCTACTCACTGACGGTTTCCTTTCAGCCATTACTGCGAAAAATGAATCATGTGTTTCTTGTATATGTAAGTCCAATAAATGAGGCGAAGGCAAATTCTTCTTGCACTGGCAACAGGCATACCTGTGTGATGCATTATAGTGGTTTTCGAAATCCAATAAGGATTCCGCTATAAAAGTGCATCCCGGAACATTGCATGAAGTTTTTATTCTGAAATGATAACAATGGTAACTATAAAAAAAGTAGGTACCTATTTAAATAAGTTTGTGTGTGTATACTTTGGGTCTAGATAGCGCTTGTAATGAGCCCGAAAATATTATTATTATAAAAGTACATTATGCGGACATCCCGGCAACTGCCAGGTTTAGTTACAGGTAGGTATGCGACCTTGACGCGTTCGAACTATTGCCATGCCAGGCACACTCCGCAGTGTAAAGCTACAAGTACAAGGCGGGGTCGACTAAACGTGCCAAAATTGTGTATGGTGCCACGCACCGGCCGGCCACACGTTACACGCGCGTTATCCTTTCGTATCTAGATTATCGAGGTATTAAATAAATGGCTTATTACTGAATTAGCTCACTTTACCGGTAACGACGAGAGAAAAAAGAACGACGATCTTTTATCTCTGTCAATTTCATAGTATCGGGTCGGCTGTTGGATTGGACGTATTCTACTGACGAAGTTAATTCAGTTTCTGTTGAAAACTCGAAAAACATACATTTTGAATTAGTTCAGTTTATGATTAAAAGTGCCAAATATTCAGATTAATTAATTCTTAAAAAAAAGACAACCCTAACGTCGCGGCATCGTCACGCAACAGAAAGAGAGTCAACTTCTAGGTGAATATAACTGTAGATAATAGAGAATATGCATGTATTTTTTTTTATCTTTTATTGACTTGTTCCATCATTCTACCCTAATCAAAAATAAATAACCTTTGCAATGTTCAAATTAATTTTTAAAATAACATTGAAAACATCGATAAAATTTGATCTGTTTGAACGCCGCCATATTTCGCGGGCCTTGGATGACGTCACGTTTCACGCTTAGTGTTTGTTTCATAAACTTACTTGAAGTGTTACAGTAATTTTATACCCATTTCCAGTTGTAATTACTATTTATTGTAATTAATAGACGATGGATAAAGTTAAAAAACCATTATAGATATTGCCTTGTCCAAGTATAAAAACACTATAAGAAGTACACCCAATACAGTATTTTTTTCCTGTACAAAATAATAATGTAAAATACGAAAACAATAGAGTACATTAATGAGAAGAGATGAAGTATCTTCAATATCGTGTTTATATTGTTGTGAAGATCACTTTAATGTATGCATATTACAATTTAATTGCTAGTATAGTGTGAATTAGTCAGCAGTAATTTATGTTTTTAAATATCAAGCAGAAGGCAACTTGCTTGTCTACTTAAACTAGGTAACAAAAGTCCAATAAAACTTCATGAATATAACTAACTTTACATATCTTACCTATCCTTTAGATTTGACCTCAGCAGACGTACAATCTGGATTTGATGCAAAATATGTAGTCATCATGAATGCATCTATTTTCGGTAGATTGTCCGATTGTTCTTTGACAAAACTACATTCAGTCATCGTCCTAGATAATTTCTAATATCACTAGAATGCCTAAATTGCACTAGCTAAGGGCAAAAACCACAGAAACACCTATCTTTCTCCGTAACACTACGAATATAGGCGCCGATAAATGACAGGACGGGGAATTTGACGTCATGTTTTGTTTCGACCAATGGTGAAGCGTTTTGCAAAGTTGAATTTCGCGCCCTTATTTTGCATATTTTAATTAATATTTTTTGCAATTAAATACGACCTAAATAAGAAAATAATTGTTTAGGCATATTATCTGGACAATAAAGATTCAAGGGAAAATTAATCAACAAAATTTTAACAACATGCATATTCCCTATTAGCGGCTGTGCGACCTGAATTGAGACTTTATTGTGTAAGAACAAGAGTCGCTATTTTTGTAAATGATATGGCAGAGTGGGACTTCAGTACCTGTACTATTATGAGTATTATGTATTCTGTGCTATTGCTTACATTCCTCAATCCATCTGTAAAAACAATATAATCTGTAATCAATCTGTACTAACAAACAACAGTGACTGGCCTGTTGGTCTAGTGGTTAGTGACCCTGACTAAGCTAAGCCAGGGGTCGTGGGTTCGATTCCCACCCAGAATAAATAATTGTGTGATGAGCAAGATAATTTGTTGTGTCTGGGTGTAATTTATCTATAATATGTATGTATTTAGAAATATATAAGTATGTTTATCAGCAGTCTGGTTACCATAGTACAGGTTCTGCCTAGTTTGGGATCAGACGGCCGTGTGTGAGATGTGTGGAGTTATTATTATTATATTATCATAATATCCCTTCCCTTCCATTGCCGTCCTAACAGGCTTAATTGGCTCCTATTACATGAGTGGCACACTATTCAAATATAGTTGGCAAAATGCGTCTTTGAGGATACGGACTTACTTGAGTATATGTATAAATGTGTAGGTACCTATATTGAATGTATTATATATTTTTTTTAAACGCTCCATGAAATAAGTATTGAGTTGGTAATTTATCAAACGCTTACATAATAAGCGGAGCAATTGTATGTTGCCTACAGCTGAAGGTTGAATCAAAGACGAATCATTTTAAGAAGACAGTCAATATATATATTATTAGAAACTCCTAAACTAATGAATTTGCGCAACTGAATTTTGTGCAATGTGTGCAGTTTGGTCCAACTTGAAAGATAGGATATTCTCGGTGAGCCTCTTGCCTAGCGTTGACCGCAGTCCCGAGGGGACCGCGCGCTGCCCGCTAGTCACACGTGTGGACCTAATGCCATCGCCGACAGACTACTCGAAAATTCGTGGACCACGCGATGTCCACTCGTTGACTACGCTACGATCATTCGTTGACCACAAGACGTTTACTGGTGATAACGCGGCGTCCACCCGTGGACCACCTCTCGACAACGAGTAGCCGCCGAACGACGAGGCAGTGTTGGTCGAGTGCCGGATGGCTCTAATGGGCTGTGACCTTAAGAACTATTACATTAATTACCTACTAACATTTCATGGCAAAAGTTCTCTTCGTCGAAGTCGTAAACTCCTAGTCTTGGCGGAGGTTTATCATTTATAAAAAGTTCATCATCGAACGAACGCCGCCCTATTCCGTACGATTGGATTTTTTCTAAAAGAGATTGGCTGCTTTCCATGCTGAAAAAAAAAAATTAACATTATTTATATTTTTTTATTATTTAGAGCGCTCGGTCTTCGCGGCAGCAGTCAGTTCGCGTTGGAGGTATGCGACCCTGACCTGACGAGCCATGGCTGTAAGCTCCCCAATCTATCCGTATAAGCAGTATACCTTCCCTTTTCAATATACTCCCAAAGTGCCCGATTAACGGCAATAGTCTTGCCCCCTATTATGTAAGCAGGGATCACTAATTAGTTTGGGGTTTTATTAGCTTTATTTGTTATCGCTACATCAAAAACTCTTATTTATTTTATTAAAAATAGGGCCATACTATAATAGATGATAACACAGTTCACTATTTAATTAAAATAAGTTAATAGACATTATTTTGACTGGTTATACCGGTAACGCAATATTATTGGTCGATTGATAAATATTAACGAATAGTGGGATTATAAAAGGGTAGAAATAAGTGAAGATCGATTGACTTGGGTGCGAATAGAGGTACGAACAACTTGGCAGTTACTGTTAGTGATTTTCATAGTTTATATCAGTGGTTGTGAGACTGTTTCTTACATAATGGGGTCCGTTTTTTAAATAATATGATCGTCGTTGTCCGCTTCTACTTTTTCCACAGATGACTTTTAAGCGACGTACTCTTTAAAGCTTAGGAAGGAGCCATCCCAGGCTTTACATAGTCACGTGTATTTACTTCGTTAAAATGTTTAAAAAACACTTACATAATACTATATTATAAATATCAATGGAAAAGTCAAGAAACAAAGTGCTCTTAAATATGAATGTAAAAAAGACATTTCTTGCCTTGATCTCTCTCAAGTTTGCAGTACAGTTAGTGCAGTCAGTTGTAATACACGCAATATCCGAATCTCATGACAAGAAACTTCCGCACTTTTGTGTTTACGTAGGTACTCAAGTAGATAATACAAGTTAATTTATAATAGAAACTTCATCAAAGAAGATTAAGTTTCTGTTGTATATTGTAGGAACTGTTTACCTACCCAAAGTCCGCACAAAATAGGTCGGCGGTCCGAGGCCAGCCGCATTTGATGACCCTTGCTTTATCGGATGTTCATAAATGTGTACCTAGTCAGAGAAATTATAGGATTTGTTAAGACTCGACACGCGTGTTTCCGACTTAATTAAGACGTAAAATATACAGAAGATCCTCTTTTGAAGTCGGGTAATGAATACTAGTGGACGCCCAGAAGTTTAAATTCGACTGAAGGTATCACGTGTACATATTTATATATTTTACGAGGAACTCTAATTCTTTTTCCGAAATGAAAGTAGCCTAAGTTACTCCTTATAACACTAACTATCTGCCAGTGAAAGTCCCGTGATATTCGGTCAACCCGTTAAACCCAACCGCAAATCACAAACAAAACAAAACCCATAAAATAAATAAATTTGATCATGTAATTTAAATGTTGTTTTAAAAAATCTGTTAAAAAAGATTCTCAAATGGGATCCCGACATTTAGGCTCGGGGTCTTGCGTATTCAGAATCCGCAAGACCTTTTAAGTCTACTTACCGTTTTTTTGTTGGCCAAAAATATAATAGGTAATATCAAGATTCAGAATACGTATCTATCTGATAAGGAATCAACTACATAATTCATAATTATCTATTGATATGTTTGAAATGACTGAAAGCTTAATACTTTATTACTACATTAATATAAAACCCCTTAGTTTTAAGTCTACTTACTCGCTACAAAGTTGATCTTTGTAGCCAGAAATAACCCTTAATTGTTTTATTATTATTATTGATAACATTATGACCACCCATAACTTTAAGATAAGATATTTATTCGCCAAGACTATGGTATATCAGGTGATGACATCAAAAATCAGCCAGATATATTCGCCTATAATAGGCATGCGAAATTTTACTTAAAGCTAAGTAATAGATTTTACAATAAAAAAAAACCGGGCCCGCAGAGGTAGATTTCGTGTTTTTTTTATTTTTTGAAAATCTGAAATCCAGTCGAGGGAACTCCTCAACGTTTTACTGGAGCTACTTCGTGTTTTGGTTATTCATTAAACTTAATGAGAATTTTAAACCTAATAAGAGATTATTGTTTGAATGTTTATAACAATAGTTAAAGTAGGTAATTATAAGACAAAGGTGATAAATAAATATATCAGAGGGAGGTTGAAAGTAACGCCAATAGATGAAAAGTTAAGGATAGATTATCGTGGTATGGACATGTGATGCGGAGGGATGAGCAAAATGTGGTGAAAAGAGTTTTATGTATGGAAGTTGACGGGTACAAGAGAAGAGGACGACTGGGAGATGTGAAGGAAGATATGGATAGAAAGGACGATATGTTCACGTTATTTTTTGTATTTGGAAATGTACTTTTGGCTGTAAGCAATCTATTGAAGAATTAGTGCAGTTACAGATATTACTCTTTTTGGGAGAATTTAATGAGTAATAGCAATAATAGCGATGTTTTTATTAAGAAAACGCTTAAGTAACTGGAATTTTTCAAGTTAATACTGTATTTGATCGGAAGTGCGATATTTTTATACACTTTTTTATTGTCTTGTGTATGTTTTAATTTTAATTATAAACGTATTTACTTAACTTTTAAAACATACTAGCTCTTGCCCGCGGTTACACTCGTTATCTTTTGTTAATATAGATTTTGTCAATCAAGTCGGCTATCCCCCGGGATCAATTCCGATACCCGTCTCTTTTTTACTGGATGTAAAATACCCTTATCCGTTTCGCTGATAACGTGTTTAACGAACTAATAATCGCATTTATAATATTAGTGACAACCAGCTGTGCTTTGTTTGAGTCGGAAAACAACAATATGTCGCTTATAATAGGCGTAGCACCTCTTCCTGAAAGGGGGGGAAATCCTCCAGGCAGAATCTTTTATACTATACGGGGCGCAGCTAGTTGTATATATATATTTGTAATCTCGATAAGAAACATACATAGGTAACTCAGAAAATTCGCAATTTGGCAGTGACAGTGACATTCGCGCAATAAAGACGAATCAAGCGACATATCATTCATCAAAATCCGTTCAGCCGTTTAGTAGTAAACCGGCTAAACCTATAATCCTTATAATCCCCCTTAAAATCCTTTGGGTAATAACAGTAAACTAATAAATCTAGTGATAAGTTACCCCAGTTCCAAAAGCAAGGTCAGAGAAAAAAAAATTGAGATAATACCAGCTATTAGTTTACAATATCAATAAAAAACAAGAGCAGTAATCCAACATAGCAAGGATGGTGGAGTTAAGGGCTCCGACCGAATAGTATCTGAAGTTACACTTTCTTGTAAGTCTTTTCCGAGCTACTCCAAACATCCTCGCCTCGCCGCCATATCAAGGTAGACAGTATAATATTAGGTAGGATTTAGTTTGTCACAGAAAGCGAAATCTCATTCAAGAATTATATCAAAAAGGAATTCTCGAAACCACAACAGACACGTACGTTATAACTTAAGCCATTTTTTCCTGTTCAAGTCTATGGAACCGAAGACGATTTTTTTAAATGACACATGGCATATGACGCAACAAATAAAGGAGATTTGACTTTGGATTGTTTAATTGCTGCTTAAAATAGAGAATCCTACTAATATAAACGTGAAAGTTTGTGAAGATGTATGGATGTTGGTTACCCTTTCACGCAAAAACTACTGAACCGATTGCAATGAAACTTGGTAAAGCTGGAGACCTGGATTAACACATAGGCTTTTTATTCCGATATTCCCACGGGATCGCAACTTCCGGGGGTGAAACCGCGGGGCACAAATAGTTATGTATAAAATTGAGAGATTACACTCAAGATTTTGAGAAGAGTAATGTTTTTTTATGACGCGCAACAACTAGCCTAACCCCAATGTAATGGAGATAATTATTAGTAGGTTCGATTTCAACACTTCCACTGCACGAGGTGACCCTGGCGAGAAAAAAGTAAACACCTTCAAAATAATACACTAACCCTATGCTTGTTTCCCTGCTTAACGGTATATAAATAAAAACAGGTTTGATCAAGTCAAGAACGTCGATATTATTTTCCTTGTCGCTAAGGTAATTTAATTGTATACAGAGTCAGACCACTCATAAAACAACACTATCATCAGGTCATCGTAGTGATAACATTTAGTGATTCGTAATGCTTGCAACGCTTATTCAGTCATTGTAATAAGTTTTGGTAGTACAGTAGTCTAGTTAGAGTTAGTATAGTCTGTGGTTATATAGTTTTGTGATGCGCAGAAGCAGAGTGGTTTTAGTGGTTGAAGTTATACATCTGCCACTTGTAATTACAGTACTCTTACAATAAAATTTAATAATATTTATTGAGAAATTTATGTAGTGTATTTCAAAAATTTTAATCTTTAAATATTGCTTAATACAGCGGAACTTTTATAAAATTGTTAATTCGTAATTACGAATAAATAAAGTTACAAATATATATCTAAAATGAATACTTTACGCAAAAGAAAGGTAAGTTATAACTTTTGTTTTACTTTTTAAAGGTTATGATTTAAGATAATGTTTGAAGGCAAAGTTAACGTAAAAAGTTGATTCTGTCGATTATCTAATCTACGTAATGGTTACAAAAAACTTTGATCATGTCATGTATTTAGCTCACCTTGAAGAATATTTCCGTGTTTAGTTTGGTACACTACACATAAAACAGATAATAAGTTACCTACTCTATGAATCGTATGACAGAGTAACGCACGGAGGAAAGTAATACAGAGTAACGAAAAATGAACATAGAGTAAACGAGAGTTTTTCCCCATTATATAATTTTAAACTGTACGATTTTCTTATGCAATAATTTCCTTGACGCAGTACAAGGATTTAGAATTTACATAAAAGGGGTGTTAATGTTCTATTCAACATATTACATGAATAGCTTTTTAAAGTAAATAATGTACTTTTAAAAAAGCATTATTATAAGTAATTTGTAAATAACAAAGCTAATACTTTAAAGCATTGTATGTATTTGTGTCTCGTAATGCAATTGTAAATTTCTTGCCTCCAACCAACAAACTACATTTTATCAAAGAATCGCTTTTGAACATCAGCAATGATTACCGAAAATCGACTATACTACTACTAGACTCACCATTTTCTGTAAAAAAGTTATCGTTTTATCGATAATTAATTTTATTATTAGTAACTTAAGCGTGTCACTAGTGTAATCACGGTTACCAGCTTATGGTGCGTTTACACGCACGCCGTGCAGCCTGGCAAGCAGCACGGCACGCAGCTCGGCGCGCAGCCTGCCACGCAGCGTGCCACGCAAGCTTTTCACACCAGGGCTGCCAGTGAGGACAACTTATTTTAAACCGCTAAGACTCGGAAATTATACAAAATCATGTACAAGATACATACAAGATCAGTGTTGTACAACTATAGAACGTCACTCTTTGGGGATTTTAGTAAAAGGTGTTTTGACTTTAACGTATAAGGATTTAACAGTTTATCACAGACATGATTTGTTTTAAGTATCTCTATGTGTATGTACGTACTTTTTACGCTATAAAATCAGCAATGACATTGTATCCAATTATACAATGCAATCTACTATACAAACAGGTTAAAAAAGATAACCGATATTATACCTATTTTGTATCCAATTTTACAATCTGGCAGCCCTGATTGACACACTTGCAGCCATGGTCCGTAGGGTATTAGTGTTCTGTGGACATGGTAGTCAGTGCCATAGATTATATAGTCAGTGCAAACATGGGAGACGATGTAGACGTAGATCTCGTGGGAGCTACTGCTTTGGGCTTGATCTATTTTTATTGAAAAAAAAAAAACATCCCGACATAATTATGCATGCGAAATTTAACTTAAAACTATTAGGTTTTACAACATAGAAATCATTTATGGTGTAAAAACACTTTTCAAGTAGCCAAAACTTTAAATTTGATTTTTTTATTTGACATTCGGTATAACTATTTTTACATGGAAGAGTGCTTTTCAGAATTCGTTTCTTATTTCAGTGGGATCTCTTTTAATGAATTTACTATCCTCGCTAACTTTTGAATATAATTTTTTATTATTTCTAATAAACATGAACATAAATAAAAATGATAAGCATTGGGGCCGGCTTCTTCATTAACTGTGTTTCGTAACTGTTTTAAGGCATACATAAATCTATTTTATTTACTGCACATCATTGATATGCGATTAATTACAATTCTCTAATCGTCAATCAATCAATCAATATTAACTTTAATCCTAAGAATTGGCACTATTTTGTTTCATATTTTTTGGCCCTGATAAACAATATTAATTTTTACTAAAATAATAGTTCAGAAACATCTTTCTGAAGTCTTCTTTTGCTTTCGATTCGTGCATGATAAAGGTTCAGACCATTCCGATATATTCGGTGTCGTCAAAAATTAATTTCGATCGTTACGTCGTCTGTATGCCACGAAGATGAAAACTATACTAACGCGGCCGAGCGCGTGTGTGTGTGTAAACAGGCAGACAAGCACATTCACCCTTTGAAGTGTGTCAAAAAACCGACAGTCGTCCCGATCGGCGCCAAGCGCGTGCACATTCACGCAAGCATGCACAAACAGCCGGTTCACATGCTTGCGTCGTTGAGTGTCGGTTTGAACGCGAGCGTGTGAACGCTCCCGTTAGTCGTCCCGATCGGCAGCAAGCGCGAGCACATTCACGCAGGCATGCACAAACAGCCTGTTTACATGCGTGTGCTCGTGCATGTGCTCGTTGAATGTCGGTTTGAACGCCAGCGTGTAAGCCCACATTAGAAGTTCGTCTTCCAAATATAGTTTTTTACAGCGAAGGGATTTTTAGGTGCATTATATTTTAGAGATTTGATTTCAGAATAGGCCCTCAGAGGCATCAGATAATCATCATTATTAAATTTTTTAAATATTGTTAACTACTTATTACTAAGAATAAATGTCACCAGTGCTGCAGTGTAACCAAAAAAACCTTTGATTGGTTTAGGATAGAGATTCAAAATTAAAGGTAAAGTAATTTATTAAAGATAAACGGTTTTCCTTACGTGTGTATTTTGTTGATACCCCCTGTCCCATATGACTTATCGGGACTTACGATGCATACGGCAATATAATTTATAAATTATCAAGATACACTGAATCCAATATTTATTATCATTTACCAATCTTACCATAGAATCACCAAAAAATTTAAAAGGTATTATGTTTAATTTAGGTGCCTAGAGAATTTCAAACGCAAGTTACTTTTAAAGAGTCGGCTCCAGAAAATGAAACTAATTTTGAAACATTGAATATTGCGTAAGTCAAGAATTTTAAGAGTAAGTAAATTTTTACTGGGTTTTTCAACTAATTGTGGCAATTTGCGGGGTTGTAGACTTTATCTTTAGGGGTAAATATTTTAGAGAGTTGGTAACACTGACTGAACTGAATGTAAAGTGACATTTCCAAAAATATATATTAATGCAAAAGACGTATTGTGAGCTGTATCGCAAATAAATTGAAAAAATGTCATACACATACCTCTTTCTGCATACCTGTTGAAAGTAATATTACATATATTGATGTTCATTCTTTTGATGTATTTTTTATTTCAACATGGGCAAGTTCAGCACGTACAGGTACTTAGAGGTATGTATTTTGTCATGTAAATAAAAATCAAAACATGTTTTTTAAATTACGGCTATCATAAAATTAGCTCAAATTAGAAGGAGTACTAAAAATAAATATTTTAGCCTCCAGTTATTTCAGTTCTAGTTAGCCAATTGAATTTTTAGCTGCATTAATACGGAGTTGAATAGCATTATTTTTATACACATTCAAGACCTACACAATAAAATATAATCATATAATACATACAAAAGTATGTGGAAATTTTATTTAAGAATTTTTAAGACCCATTATCCATTATCTTACAATGTATTCTAAATGGGCTGTTGCTTAGTCTAATGTCCACACAAATCTAAATATGAATTAATATAATTGAAAATCGGTGTTATGTTTATATTGTCACTGTTATTAAAAAACAAAAGTGTAGACTGAAAGTCTTCCAAAGTTACCCATGTAACAGTAGGTTGCTAATGATCAATGATGGGAGTGAAGATGCAAAATAATACTATCCGCGATTAGTGCTGTAACATCACTATTTTAATAATTGTATTCAATAAACTATTTCAATTGAGATTGCACATGAAATTGCTGAACTTGCAGAATTTATACAAACATATTGCAACATCTTGTTTATTATTTGATGAGAAGCACAGTATGTTATTGCAAAATATATATATAGAGCCAAGGTCTCTCCAGCTAGAGACCTGCATGGAATATTATATAGTTTTAAAAAAAACTTGCTAGATTTAGAATTTACGTTTAATGTTATATATTAAACTGTGATAATTATCTGCAATGTTACTATCAAACACATAATAATATGATGTTATATTCTCAAAGGAAAAAATACTAAAAGTGTTATTTTACTACTATGTGGTAAATGTTGCTGGTGTCACAGTTGCACACACTTATAAGTAACATTATTTAAAACTATGTATTGTGTCTCTGTTTATTTACCAAAATAAATATTTAAAAAAATCACAAGAAGTATATCCAAAAAGATAGAAGTTAAATGTTTGGTTGTGCAAACAACAGTAGTTTAAGCAGTGCTCTACACCACATCTACTTGAACTCTTTTATAATTCACTTAAAGACTTGTATAGTTCCTAATTAATAAATAAAAACTAAAACTATCAATTGTAATTTAAATATTGTGATTAACTTCTGTAAATCCACTGCAAACATGGCACTGCACAGAGTGTTTAGTTCCCTTGGTAACACCGTTTTGAGCATTATTCATTAAATCCTTTTTCCAGAGTTATTGGTGTGATATCATACAAATATATTTTTTTCAAATCTGGGTGTAGTTTGTCAATCTGCTGCCTATGAGAAGAGATAATTCTTTAATGGTATTTTGGTTGCCTCTACACACATACAATAAAATTTTGTGTGTTAACTTGGGTCCTGAGGTTTAGAAACTGCAATGTATTTGTCAACCAACCATAAACTACCTAGTTCAGTCTTTAGTTTTAGATTGTTCTATAGTAAACATTATTTATAGCAGTTGGCTCAGTTTATAGTATTACAAGTTTCATAAAACTATTAAAATCTAATTGTGCTCTTTGCAACATTATTTCAATATCTGTGCTGTGTAGCCAAATTCAGTTTTAGTAGAATTGTCATGAATTTTTTAACTTTCTGTATTTTATTTTTTGTTTGGTATTTTTAATATATTTATTTATTCAATGTTTAATTTTCAGTTAACAGATGATTCCTCAACCCCACATATCAACATTAGAAGTAGAACTATAAAGAACCCTAGAAGATTGAAGAAGGTGTTTATATTCCTCATTGTATTGGCAATATTTGTAACATATTTCTTGGGTAAGTACTTACTAGATTACTTTTACCATCAATTTACAAACACAATTATAAATATTATATGTATATCATCTACATAAAACGGCTCCTCTTTAGCTCAGTTGTAGGGCACAGTGTTTTATAAAAGGTGTTTGTGTTGCAAACAGTTTTTATTTAAGAAAAATTGAAATTAAAAATTCCAAAAAAATTTTTTTTGCAAAAATCAGTGAAAACCTATAGGACAGAATCACACTTTAAAATGTTGTTAGTAATCTATATTTGAATTCAATAATATGGATGGCAGAATCATATAAACACATGGTAATTCATCCTACTTGATCTTGACTTGATCTCTATAATGTAGGTACAGGTCCAGATGTCGCCCTTTAAAGTTATAGACAGACCATGTATTCCATGCAATTACATTCGTTTATCACACTGAGGTGTCTTTGGAACACCCAGTTGGAACGAAGTTGAATGAATATGGATTGAATAAATTGTATTAAAATATAGTAAATATTGTAAAAACTCGAAATTAAAATGGTGCCATCTGTGAAAGTAGCCCGAACTAATATATGGATAATTGGTATACAACAGTAATATCGCGCAGAATCCACAGAAGACGTAAATCGCAACTCGTTGTCAGTATTTTTCGTTGCGCTAACACTTTTTTTTTCCGTCCAGCCCCGATACACCGGAGTCTGAAGCGTAACGTGCAATAAGGAATATCGTTCCAAAGAAAATCTGTTTCTCATGTGGTGTAGTGACACAGTTGTTCTTCCACACAGGCTTTGTTTCTTGTAGCCCTTAGTCCACATTTGATACAAATTCAACTCCTAAAAAGTAACTCTTAAGTCCTACGAGCAACACATAATATCTATATATATGTGTGCGTAAATTCATATCAATGTAATCTAAACACTATAATTTAATTATTGTGTATGTACCGTGATAACATTAACAATTACCTACATTACATTACTTTTAGGTACTTACAGGTGTTTTATAATGCGTGTTTTTTACTTACGTTGTTATTGATAATATGTTTAATGTTTAGGTACAGTTTTTAGAGTTAATAAATATACAGGGTGTTGGATCTAGATCATCGTTCTGAGTCGAAAATCATTGGAACCTGACAATTCATAATTTTTGAAACGAAGTTCCTTATAGCTAGGGCTGCCATCCTTCCGAGTTTCCCGGGATTTGTCCTCTTTTTTTTTATTGTGTGGAAACCCCCACGGGTCATCACCTCACCGAGGCCAATTATTATTATTATATTATTATTAGAACTACACAGGGTTCCGTCACCGGGTCTTATAGCCGAGGCCTCAGGTGTACCCTAGAAAGGAAATCCCTGTAAACCCCGACAGACTTGGCCACCTGTTAAACCAGGCGACCCCACTATAAGGTGCAGATGGTCCTGTCCCCTCTATTTTAGAGAGGCGCGCGCGGAACACATCGCGCCACCGTCTCGGGCCTGCTTCTGCTAGGGCGACAGATAGCCCCTTCCGTCGCCCTCGGGCAAGCGCTCATGGAGGCCGGAGATCGTTTTGTACTCCCCGGCGCCTGGTGCGTCTTCTGCGGAACGGAAGAGTACTTGGATTCCACGTACTCTCGCTCTGGACCATGGACGTAATCATGGTCTCTAGCGAGAGGCTATTTTTGAAGTGTCCGGGAAAGAATCTCGTATTCACCCATGTGTCCGGATTTTTTAAAGTTTTTGTCGAGTAAACAGAATATTAATAAATACCACATAAGTACGGCATAAATAAATTATTTTGACTTCTCACTATGGGATTGTTTATGAATGTAATGTAAAGGAACAATGCATGATTCGATGTAAGAGAGAAGAAGGATCAATAACAAGGAAATATTTTCAATAAATGTTATAAAATATGGTCGTCATTACTGATTGCTTTGTGTATTTCTTACTTTTCGATTTGAAATTTTTAATGCATTTGTCAAACGCGTACCATCCGTCTGCGGTAATTTCTTGAAGAGCTGTTCTCCTTGGCGCCTTAAAAGCCATAGTTTTTTAGTTCTTTATTACTCCACGTTTGGTACAAATATGTTTAATTATTACAAACAACTCCTAAAGTAGACTTTACAAACATTTGTTACCATTCGATTGGTCTGAAATTTACCATGTCGCTTGCTTATTAATATTACTATCTAACTTCATAACTCGAAACATTTTCGATTTCGATGTCATCTAGTGTATAATGCCGTAACGAACACGATCTAATCACTCGCATTTCCTACTTGTTCTTATTTTTTAAGTACTTGCTACATCTTTGAGAAGTATACGTAAGTACAATTATTTAATCATGTTATCAGATAATAAATCATAATTACAACAAACATAAGCACAAAGTGGGAGAGCCATGCTTCGGCACGTATTGGCCGGCTCGACTCCGTTCGATACCACAGCCTCACAGAAAACCGGCAGTGAAGCAATGCTTGCATTGTATTTCGCCGCGTGAGTGAGGTTACCAAAGGCTCTAACTCTTCCCTCTCCCCTATTCCCGTCCTTCCCCTCTTCCCACTCTTCCCCCTCTCCCCCTCTTCTCCTACTCCCACTCCCACCTCAAAGGGCGGCAACGCATTTGTGACCCTTAAGTTACAGGTGCACATGGGTGGTGGTAGTCATTTACCATCAGGTGACCCGTCTGCTCGTTTGCCCCTTATACCATAAAAAAAGCTGTTTGTCTATGTTTTATAGTTAGTTATTTAATAAAATAGTTTTTTCTTCCTCCTGTAAAATTTAACCAAATGGAGATACGAAGTTTGATAATTAACCCATCGCTGTGCATATTGTTACGAGCTGAGGTTCGGGGTTAGTAAGGTACATCAATTTATTACAGAAATAGACACAATTTATTTTAATAATTCACAAATAACACAATTAAGAATTATTTTCACTATTTAAATTATCACTTGTACTTCGCACTTATATTTCCACTTCTCTATTCACTTGTTCACTCGCAGATCGCTCAACTAGAACTCAACTTATACCGCACTCTGAACTCTATATCAAAGAGAGTTCATAACGAGGGGCGAAGATGTCTCTCGGACTCTTACGGACTAAAAGGAGGAACTACTAGGTCTTTAACATATTTATTAATTATAGACTTTATTACTCTCTCGTGCAATCAAGAAACTAGCATCCATTTTGTCCTGTGTTCGCTAATACGTAAAGCATAGTCTTTGTTTAACTAAGAAAGGCTTCAGCAGTAACATTCGGCTAAGTTGCTTACAGTACATGTATAATGCAAAAAAATCACATGACTGTAACGAGGTTTTGGCATACCGGTCGGTTTATCATAATGTCAATTAGTAAAATGTTAGATAAGTGAAACTTGCCAATAGAGTGATGAATTATACTAGTTTGTCATTTTCTAATTCAATTTATAAAGTCCTTCCAAGCACGACTCTTGGTAAGTTACCCAGAGAGAATTGTTTTTTTTTCCATTTCGAAACTTCGGTATCACTGAAAAGATGGTCTTAAAAAACCAGTTCCCTTCGTAACGAAGTAAAAAAAAAAATAGATTTTGTTGGATGTAATCTCCGTGTAGGTCAGCTTTTAGTTCAACCAGATAAAATACATAAATATTTTTTTAAAACTACAATTCAATTAGTATTAGTTCTGTGCCGTTACTAATTATTTCTTTATCTTCAGTTTCAAGCATGTTTATCAACAATATGTGTTATTGAAACAATGTAGCTAGTCTGCATCGAAAATTGTTACACTAAAAGTACACACACAATGTATGACGTTCAAAACAAATCGAACTTCTCTCAGTTCTAAAGAATGGAGTTTGGTGTAACAGCGTATTAAGATTTATTTAAGTCGGGTTTGGTTCGCAATGTTTATTCTTCTGTATATCTCGTCCCATAAATTCCCAGTCTCATCAGTACATATCTGTTTTGTGGCTAACGTCGTGACTCTTAAAGAGCGTGGACTAGGTTACTTTTAAAATAAAATATTAAATTAGTTTAGGTTTTCTCCATTGTTGTATTTATACTAATACTAGCTGACCCGACAGACGTTGTCCTGTCTTAACTATGAATATTGATCAACCGTGCACACTGCCAAATAACTGGCAGTTATGTCAAAACTGCAAAGGTATTATTAGAAAAGTTACTATGGTCATTAAGTTTCTTAAATTTTCTAATTTTCCGCGCAACTTTCTAATGTTTTTCTTTCATAAGAGCCTTTTCCTGACAATAACAAACACAAAAAGATATTAAAGAAATTGGTCCAGCCGTTCACGCGTTATGCCGGGACCAAGGGATAGAGGGATTCATTTTTAAATGTATCTATACTAATATTATAAAGAGGAATGGTTTGATTGTTTGCATTGAATACGCTCCGAAACTACTGAACCGATTTGAAAAATTCTTTCACTGTTGGGAAGCTACACTATCCCCGGGTGACAAAGGCTATATTATATTTAAAAAAAAATTGGGATCCTTCTTGCAACGCCAATAATGTAACCCAAGGTGAACCCGTGCGAAGCCGGGGCGGGTTGCTAGTAGGGTATAAAGCTGAATAGTTTGTTTGTTTAAACGCGCTAATCTCAGGAACTACTGGTTGTGATTGAAAAATATTTTAGTGTTGCATAGCCCATTTATCGAGGAAGGCCATAGGCTATAACATCACATCACGCTACAATCAATAGGAACGGAGCATCAATGAAAAATGTTGCAAAAACGGGGAAAATTTACAAACGCGGACGAAGTTGGGTCAACTAGTTATAAAATATAGAGATGTAAGTAATAATTCTGTGTTACGATAACGACATTAAAATGCGCTTATCGACATTAATAAAAAAAAAATACTACATATTTTACTCTCAGTTATTAGCTGTATCACAGATAACACAATACTATAGCTGTGTATAATATATCCTACATGGGAAAATAAATTGGTGGCACTTGGGAGGTGATGACAAAGTCGACGAGTCGAACTCATACCTAGGACTGCGTTATATGAATGACAATTTATATAAACATTGCAACGAAATAGATCACCATTTGAATTTCGAAACATACAATACAATACAATACAATACAATACAATATTCTTTATTGTACACCATAGAAAAGTTACAACATAAATGAGAAACATTGAATAATGGTAGAATCGGCGGTCTTATCGCTAGTTGCGATTTCTTCCAGACAACCTTAGGATGGACAAGTGTGATGGATTAGTGCATAGGGCAGTTTGCAGGTGTACAAACTCAGTTCAGTAGATAGATACATAATAATCATAATGATATTAAACACTTATACATTGTACTTACTTCTCTCATGTACTTTTATTTTAATTTCGTGAAACGTTTTAGTAAAAAAGAGCTAAAAAATGTTCATGAAGAAATCGGTGAATACACAAAATCAAAATGTTTCCTAAATTATTGAATTTAATGTTTGGATTTTATTCTGCTGATTTCGTGCGTCTTTTATTAGTTTTTTAGTTATGTTAAATAAGTGTTGAAATTCAGGTCTTTGGAGGCTTAAACATTTTAAATCACTTTTTATGAACGTTACAAATGTTATTCCGGACCGAATAAAATAATCTATCTATCAATCTAATACCTACCTTTAAACGAGCAATTCTTGTATATATGTATATACATTATACTTCCAGTATAGTTTTGTGACTATTTGAGCTTGAAAGCGCCTTACTGACACCTCTGATACCTCCGGCGGTACAGTTGTATATACATAATATATATAATCTGAATCCCGGAAACGCCTCCAACGATTTTCATGAAGTTTTGTATATAGTTACAGTTTTTTAGTTCAACTGGCATAGTTGTATTTCCAGTAAAAAAAAAAATACGATTTTACAAAAAACTAAAACCTCGGTCTCCCAGGTGCTAACTACATAAATTGACCAACGTTTAATTTTGGACGTACGATCTCAATCAAACAGTTAAGAAAATCACCCTCTAACATTTTAAACGAAATCGTTTCGCACAATTGGTGCGGAACTAGCGCATATAATGTACATTCATACCTATATCAACTTTATTTATGGAAATTGTACAACTCGTAAAATTCCTATCAGTTTTTTTTTGTGTAGTTAAGTTTACAGCAACATACTATAACGATTTGGCTTCAATGTATATGTACATACAAATAACTATGACATGTTGTCCGTTCGTAAGCATGCGCTTACGACACTTGAAAACGGCTAGGCCGATTTGACCATAATCGTTATAGAAAATTTAAGAAAAATAAATATGGGATGGCGATTATCGCTTGAACTTTCACCGTGCCACATGATTAAATAATTAGTAGTAATATTTTAATTTATTAAAGAACTAGCAGCGCCTCGCGGTTTCACCCGCGTAAGTCTCGATCCCGCGGGAATATCGGGATAAAAAGTAGCCTATGCGTTAATCCAGGTCTCCAGCTATCTACATACCAAGTTTCATCGCAATCGGTTCAGTGGTTTTTGTGTTAAAGAGTAACAATCCATCCATCCATCCAAACTTTCACATTTATAATATTAGTGGGATAGTGGGATAAATAAGTGTTTTGTCCATAAAAAAACATTTGTTCCAAAAAAATATTATTTATAGTAACTACTACAGCTCGTCAATAGGTACAATACAAAAAAAAAACAACTAAATCGGTTGACAAATATAGAACAAAATGGTTCCTAACTGTTTTGTATATTTACGACCTTTGTACTACTACATCAGCAAATAAACGAATTGAATTGTCTTTGCGTATGTTCAAATAAGGTTTGTAGGGAAAGAAAAATTGGAAAATTTGCCCGGAAAATGGGGATAACGAAAAGTGCTTTTTTCCATAGAATTAAGACAACATTATTGAAATTTGACAGAACAATGTCTGTCGGGTAAGCTGGTATGTAGTATAATACGTGTTTGCATTTTAATGTGGTGTTACAAAGATTGAAATAGTTTGCGATTTTACATATGTATTTATTCATTCCCGGATCATTCTGCGAGGTGCCTTTAAACATTGTTGTACATTACAAGGCTGTGCTATTGTAAATTTTACAGAGAGATATATTTCGGAATATGCCAGTGGAATATCAGTAAGAAATGGTCAATGGAACAGTAAAGTTAGTGCGTACATTTCCTATACTTTTAACAGGTATATTTTGTTTGTAGACTATGTTATTTAGACTCGTGTAAATTGTTTTATTATTGCGTTATTAGTACGATGTAATGATGTAATAATATGGTTGTGTATTGTATTGTGCAGTGTATGTAATGATGTGTACCCTGATAGTGGATGACGTCTGTAGAATTAAGCACATTCCTGTAAAAGATTAGTGTTAAATAACATCATAACCTAGTTATTTTAGACAAGTATGAGTAGCCGAGACAAGTGTTGAAAGAGGGATTTATTCATTCCATATTGGGAGATTTCAAATATGAAAAAAAGTATTTTTTAGGTTTTATAACTTCTTCCGGGATTAATTTCAAGGTTAGTGTTCCGTTGCTATATATTGTTTAGATAAAACCTATACATTTTGCTATCATAAATGATTATTCGTTCAGGAGTTATCCGCTAAGGGACACGCAAATTGAAACTATCGCATATTATAAGTAATATTGGTGAACTTTATGCTACTAACCGTGAAACGCAGATGAATACTATATCATACATGCAGTTTGGAACTAAAATGGTTTTTTTATCTTCACCATTACATTAGAATATATAACTTTACTAGAACAGGTGCATGAGTCTGGTAGACTACGCGTAAATATATATCACAAATCACAGAGCACTCCCGCTCTATGAACAACTTACATATATATACTGGTATATTAAACTGATCAGGGATAAAACTACGCAGAAAAGATTAAAATTGTATTAAAGGTTAGATTTATTAGGCTTGAATGTACCATATAATTTTTCTAAATGACTCCAAATGTCATATTTTTACAATATCCAATTTAATTAAAGTATATGGAGGTCAACAGAGTTTATGTTCTTAATACTTATCACAATGTATTTATAATTGAATGGTATAAACCCACACCCTACACCTCGCCTTAAACACGCCTTGGCAAATGTGTCATTGTGGTTCAAAACTTCTAGTTGTCTAATGTCACCAATTATTGATTGCAGAAACATTTGTGCAATAACCGTTTCATAGCGATGTTTGTGACTAGTTTCAAGTTAATAAAATAATTGTATACTTTACAAATAATATATAAAATACATCAAATTACAAAGAATGTTTCGGTTGCGTAATATATTCAATTGACAAGTTGTCAGCGACGACCATAGACAAATCGTGTACTTTCTGTTGAAAGGAGTTCTTATTTGTTGAAACTGCTAAGGGAGCGAAATGATCAGAGTTTGAAATCATGATAATTTTTTTAGTATGTTTAATCTGCGGTGTGGTAAAGGCTGTCGTTTGTACGTTTCTTTTTTTAACTTATAAGTATTATTATAAAGAAAGATGTATCGTGGCAAGAGAAGTAGCTCGCCTTATTTATATAGAATTGATTAACATTGACGTTATTTATTAAAACAAAATATTCAGTTCCATGAGTATCTATGGGTCTGCAGTCTTAGTTTAATAGTAAGACATCTTGAAGAAGGTAAATTTGTGCAGGCTTCCGCACAATGTTTTTCATCGCCGTTTAATCAAGTAACACATAATTAACCTTTAAACCGCGCACTAATTTGAAAAGTGCGCGACTGACGAATTAACTCGAACCGCCATGATAGGTCACTCGCCTCTCACTGCTTTGAATCAAATAAATTACTGAGATACACCTCGCATAAGATATCATATTATTGAACTGGGTTAACATTTTGTTGTCTATATCAGTCAAATAGATGCAAATGTCTAGTAATCTATTAAAGTCAGAAATATAAAAAAAAATATCGTTTGTCTTGTCCAAACATCTGCAATCATTAAATTCCTAATTTTTTTTTTTAATTGTCCCCTTAACGTTCTCCTTTATTTAATAATAAAATCTGATAAGATATATTACAAAGCGTTATCTAGACACGAACTGGATACTAGAGTTTTAGAACACGGATAAATGTTTACTTAATTAATAATGTAATTTTACATAGATACACCCCTAAAAATGTAAATAGACATATTCACACATACAAATATTTACACTGTTCGGAAATCGAACCCAACCTGGCAGTCGAATGCTCTACCGTCGACCGACGACACTTTCCGGGTTCAGCAAATCTTTATTGTGCATGCTTGTCTATAAATAATTTCTTAATCTGGATACGTGCCCGGTAGTAGTTATACGCAATACCAGAAATATAACAACATAAAGTGTGTATAAATATACCTCTGCTTACCCATCCGGGGTATACGGGGAGGAATATATAAAAACAATTGGTAAATAGAAAAACATACTTCATGTGTAGTCTGTAGTTTAAGAAATGGAAAAAAACTATACTTCAGCCTAATAAGATGTGGAATGTTTACCAACAAAGCGTTGCTAAGCATTTTCTGACAGGTAGTTGTGAATAACCTGTTTGCAAACTACATACCCTTAAAAATATTGTTATGGTCTGACCAGGAAAATGAAAAACCTCGTCATGTTGCGGAAAACAAATGACACTAATTTCTTTTAATGGCAAGAGTAACTTTAAAACTGTTTTTAAACTTTCGCGACTATATATATTAGATTACACATCTGATATATATAGTTGCAGCAAGTACGTATAGTTGCCAAAATTCGCACTACATAGGTATAGTACTTTGTAATTACTATCGCGATTAAGTCCCGATTTACACATATAATTTCAAAACATCATTAACATGTCATCATTGTTCATTGTTGATTGCTTTCAAAGTGGTAACGTGGTCAGGGCTACATCATATTCTTGAGTTCGTGTTTTATAAACCTATCGGTTACCGTTCCGCCGGATTTTTTTTTTTTTTAAAAGACTACTAGTAACGTGGGTCACACATTACTAGTATTCTTGTTAACCCCTCCAGCTAAGCTAAATGCTTGTGTTTACGATGGAAACCGCAATTATTGTGCAGTGGACGGATGTAAGAGCCAGAAAACCAATGAAAGTTTGTAATTTTTAAATTTCCAACCGAAGAAAAAATGTAAGTTATTACTAAATGATTTATTATATTATATTACAATTATATTATTTGTTATTGCCTCTGTACAACCATAGAGCGTCCACTACTGAACGATAGTCATACACACACTTGTCGCGGTAGGCAAAGTGTTCTCAACTTTCGATAAGTGTGCTCAGAATATATTTGTGGTTACATCCAATGCTAGGTATTATTATTCAATTTTTTAGGCCATTATGGCGTAGATATTTTCGTTTTTGTATGGGAGTGATGTGATGTATCTGTTAAAAAGTAACTATTATCTTATCTGTGGCGTGATCTATGTTTGAGTTCGTGAGATTTTTATGTGTTAAAGTACGAAAAATCTATTTGTAATTGTGAGAGAAAAATAGTTGGCAATGTATTTAATTATTAGTTTGAACTATTTTTTTTTAAATAAAATTAAAGATTTAGTGGTCAATATAACCTGGAGGTATTTACATTCAATATTTTTTTTGGAGGAATCACGGTTTCATTTAGTATGTTTAGATTACATCGCTCAGTTTATTTACGCTTAATAGATGAGAATAATACTAAAACACGAAAGCAGTAATCTCGCCATTAACTTTAGCATCTGGATTGATCTAGAGCGTCGAAGCGTACTACGATTTAAGTTACAATGATATTAAGGCCAATAGCAAATTTTCATTGTTCATATTATATGATTGTACCTACCAGTCATGTTGCCAACTAAATCTGAAATTTTATTTAGACAAATAAATTCCAATCCATCCAACTTCTTTTCTCATAAATACTTAAATACATTGCTAGCCACGTTTCTCTTACGACTATAAATAGTTTTTTGACACACAAAATCTTACAAAAGTACAATAATAGACCACACGATTAACCTTTGACAGTAATCAACAATAAACAATGATTATATGTTAATGATGTTTTAAATTTACTGTTGCCATTAACAGAAATTAGTTTCCGAGACGAGGTTTCTTATTTTCTGAGTCAAGCTATAATATTTTTATATATAGTTCTGTGTAAGCCGTACGCTTACGGCTAACTTACGGCTCTCAAACATGGGCTTTACATAAACAAGACGAAGACAAGCTGGCAATACATCAAAGAAAAATGGAGAGAAGCATGTTAGGCATAAAATTACAAGATAGAATAAGAAACGAAACAATAAGAAAGAAAACGGGAATGACAGATATACGAGAAAGAGTTAAGAATATGAAATGGAACTGGGCTGGACATGTCTACAGAATAGCTTACGATAGATGGGCTAAAAAACTATCGGAATGGGTACCCAGAGAAAGCCAAAGACCCTGCGGCAGACCAAGGAAACGGTGGGAGGATATTTTCAAAGAGAGGAGTGAAGTAGACTGGAGAAAATAATCCAAAGATAGAGGCAGATGGAGAGAATTTGGGCTACGCCAAGGAGGCGACATCCATAACAAAATAATATAAATTGAAAAAGTTCTTATTTACTTTTTACTTTTTAATAAGAATAAATGAAATTATAGAAGAAAAATAAATCCCACTAATATTATAAACTAGCAGCGCCCCGCGGTTTCACACGCGTAAGTCCCGATCCCGTGGGAATATCGGGATAAAAAGTAGCCTATATGTTAATCCAGGTCTCCAGCTATCTACATCCCAAGTTTCATCGCAATCGGTTCCGTAGTTTTGGCGTGAAAGAGTAACAAACATCCATACATCCATACATCCACACATCCATACATCCCCACAAACTTTCACGTTTATAATATTAGTAGGATTAGTAGGATAGTAGGATGTGAAAGTTAGGATGGATGGATGGATGTTTGTTACTCTTTCACACAAAAACCACTGAACCGATTGCGATGAAACTTGGTATGTAGATAGCTGGAGACTTGGATTAACGCATAGGCTACTTTTTATCCCGATATTCCCATGAAATCGGGACTTTCGCGGGTAAAACCGCGGGGTGCTGCTAGTTACACATATTTATTAATTCTAATATATTAGTATAATTTATAAATTAAATTTTCAATTAATTTAATGTAATATCAATATAAAGGCTATTTGTTTATTTATTTTATTAAAGTGTTCCGTGTGTAATTAAATTTTTACCTTTTTAACTTGGGATGGTTATATCGCCATTATAATACTAATAATAAATAAACAGCGGTAGTAGCTATGCACCATAGTCGCACTGCATACCTTCTTCAATTTGACGATTAATAGGGAATATTTTTTGTATTCTTTAGAACGAATCGGTATGTCTTTATATTACCGGAAAAAATATAACACATCATCACTAATATTAATCAACAGTGAAAAAATTAAAACCACATCCAGTTTCGTGTGATTTAACGCTGACATTTCGCTGCGCTTTTTTGTGACGTCAAGGTCCATGATGTGTTTGATTCTTTATTGATTTATGAAAATAAAAATCATAAAACGTACCTATTATTATTAAATAGGATAGAAAACTTATTTTCAATATTGTATTGTGGAGTCTTGTGCATATTCCCATAAATATTCATTGTAAATAACCAAATAGTTGTTGATCTGCGAAAGTTGTAGAGTTATAGGGTTGTAAGGCGTATAGTTGGTATTTTTTTACATATTACGTATTTGGCGGTTAGACTAAGTTCCAGCAAAAGCAATGACAATAAATCGTAAAGTATGACTAAGAAATAGAGGTAAAACTACAATATTTCTGTATTCTAATCATGACAACCCTAAATATGATTACGTATGGTTTGTTTACAAAGATTCCACATCTTACAATTTGGCTCAAGTATAGATATATTTTTTTTATTATAAAAATTATATTTTTTATCAATTTAGGTTATGTCAAGTACCTACTCATTACACTTAATTTTAGGTTATTTTTCTTTACATTACAATAGTGTCAGTCATTCAAATCCAAGTATTTAAAACAATGAAACGTTTCTAACTCATAAAAAAAGTTCTGCATTTGAAACAATCTTGTATTTTTATATGGCAATGATGCGAGTAAATGTGTTTTTAGTTTTATTTCTACCGTATAGCGTGAATTGTTTGATTATAGGGCTATTTGCTGGCCAGTCACAATGGTTGGACGGTCTCGCCAAAACTCTTGGATACGAGAGCGTGTATCATCACGCGGTTATAATCGATGCTGGCTCTTCGGGTTCCAGGGTCCTTGCTTACAAATTTCGAGTACCTTTTACAGGTGAGTTTTCATTTTATTTTATTGTGTATTTTCATTTTATTGTCTTTTTAGGTAACCATGGAGAGATGGAAATCATTAACAAAACCTAATAAAGCTGCAACCGCCGAAATCAATAATATTAACGTGACCCAAAACTCCTGCTACGAACGTTTATAGGCTTCGGGAGGCATGACTCCTGTCGCGGTGTAATACAAACTTTTCTACCTATGCAAAACGGCCTGTAACCGACTTAGTAAGGCCATCACTCTAAAAAGCGCCCTTGCTTATGTTGATTAAGGTACATTTTAGGCTGCACGTACCACCGTTTGGCGAATACAACTTGTAGTGGCGTGCTGGTGCTCGATCAAGAATTTATACATTTGTGTAGCGAGCATATCGTACATAATTACACGTACTACACTGGCAAAATTCTGAAGATTTTCTGTTTAATTAAATATTTAGTAGTAAGCCATCTGTTATACTATTATATAATCAGCAGCTCCAAGAACTGCTTAGTGTTGCGCGAGCTGGGTGCTCAGTCACCTAATTAGCAGCATAGCTGCATATACTTTCTTCATTTAAAGTGTTATCACTACATATTATAAAACAAAGTCCCCTGCCGCGTCTGCCTGTCTGTTCACGATAAACTGAAAAACTAGTGAACGGATTTTCATTAATAGACAGAGTAATTCATGAGGAAGGTTTAGGTGTATAATTTGTACCCGTGCGAAGCCGGGGCGGGTTGCTAGTAGAAAATGAGTCTTAATGATACACGAAGAAGATAAGATTCTTTATAAACTGTGATCGCCACTCTATATGTATGATAATATAATTGATGTGTATTGATGAATATACATCAATTATTATAGAAACAAAATCGGAACACGATAACATCGATATAATATATCTGAACACATGCTTCTAATTATAATATTCTTATATACCCTTTTTCATATTTTCTCATTTGTAGGTAAGAGCACAAAAGATTTAGGTTTTCGATTCGGAACGAACGTACGCGTACATTACATTTTGTTAAACAAAATTCTCGATAGTCTAAATGTGCGGTTAACTGGTGTAAACTTAGTAGCACCAATGAGTAGGTACACCTTATCAGCTAGGTGAACATTTTTATATGAATTCCAACGTTATTTACCTATGAGTCGAAGGTATGATGTCACTCCACAAATATTATTTCGAAATTTGTTTTTTTTTTGCCTTTATAATGCCTTCTAAACAAATGCTATTTCAAATTTTGTTGCTTTTGAACTATCCGTATCGTAGACTAGTTTTTGCCAGCAGCTTCGCTTGCGCTAATGTAAATTTCATGATCGCTTGAATAGTTAATTAACAAACAGACCCGCTTTCACATTTATAATAATTAGGACTTTTTATTATTGGACAATGATATTTGGCAAGCTGAATAAAAATGTACGACTTCATAATTAAAGTGGCAGATCCATGTCGTTAGCGTCGACATTGAGGAGGGGGGGGGGGTGCTAATTAATATTTAAGGGTTCATTAAACATTTGACCCTAAAGCGTTGCCTGTACCATTACACTGTGGACCAGTATACTAAAAAAATATAAGGGTCCGATAGATAAACCCATTGACTTTAGCCATTACACTACCGCCGATATAAGATAGGTACCTATGTAATTTTATGCTAAAGTGATATGCTAAGGTTTTATTTCATAATTTCAAAGGTAATATTGTTTATTCTGATGAGTTGCAAATAATTTCAGCCACGAAAATAAATACATACCGTAAGTGCTTATTTTTATGGATTATTTCCGTAAATTATTTTTATTTGGCCTTACGTCCTTCTTTCTCATTCTATTTTGGTTGTTTGTACTGCTCATAGGAGATGAAAAAACCGGTTAAGCCCGAGTCTGACTCGCGGACCGAGGGTTTCGAAAGCAAACAAACTTGTTTGTAGACAGTACATTCATTTCGGGAATCGATTCATGTCGATTTTTGCTTTACCGAAAGACAAACTTAACTTTGCAGTTGTAAAATACTCTTGCATACATCAATGTACGACAATGGTGCCAATTCTATTGTACACTCGACTAAACTAAAACCTGACTTAATTTCTTCATATGAAATCAATCTAGTATTCTTCGTAATAAGGTCTATTTGTTACTAGCATCTATTTCTCAGCGCCGCTAAATTTCAATAAAACCTGTCAACGTATACTCAACTTTATTTCCAAGCAGCGAGAGTCTTCAATTATTCAAACGCTGTATAATTGCCGTATAAAAACTTGTTCAAAACGAACAAGGATGACGTGTTTTTAATCTACACCTACGAAGACGCTTACTAAAAACACAGAGCAAAAGAGATGGCATTCAACGGATAGCGGCTCTCGCTACGTGGTATTAAAGTTTATTTAAGCGTATCAGAGTTTAGTCGACAAATAAATTGCTTATTTCGATAGCGACATATGTTACCTACTTGTTTCAATTTGAAATAAGACCTTTTTTCCGGAAGCTTCCTTCCTAGGGTATCCCGGGTCCCCTGCAATAGACTCACTTGTGACGGAACACCGTGTGGTTTTAGTCGGTTCGAGTCCGACATACCACTTCACCCTCGGTGAGGTGATGACCCGTGGGGGTTTCCACACGATAAAAAGTATACAAGGTTTACTTCTTATATGAAGAAAATTTAGTGAATTTTAATTTAGCGAGTGAAGTAACAGAATTGGGGCCAATGTAAACTTTCCCACGGCAAAATATAAGTTTGTAATCACAAAAAATATTCTTTTAATGTGATATAACATCAAATTAACGAATTTCGGATATTTTCCTTTTTCTTGTTCTTCTTCTTACCAAATTTCATTCTAAAATGATGTTCGTGTGTTACCTGCGAGATGTTTAAATTTGTGAAATCTAACGCTTGATTTTTTTATCGCTTCAAGGGACTGCAGACAAGTATTTGATGTTAATTTCAACTTATTACCTTCATGGGTTTCTGCAAAAAAGGATCTTGTTATACAGCCAGACAACAAAGTGATCCTTCCTAAAAGGGTTCATTTTCCTTTTGAGGAACGGAACCCTAAAAAGTATAAAGTGGTCGTTCTAATATAGATTATTTCCGTGCAATGGTCTACTATCACATCTAATATTCTTTTGCTGGTTGGTATATAAATTATTGTATAAGAATTTTGAATTCTTTCCCTATTTATCGACCACATCCATAATAAACCATGTTTGTAAATTCCCCGGGACTGAGGTTAAGAAAGGATTACTGATCAGTTCCTATTGGTCATAGCGTGAGCCTAAACATAGATATGGACCACCAACAAATTCTTTAAAAAATCATTTTCAATGTTTGTCAAGTCGTTCACAAGTTACTAACGTCTGTTTTCTTTTAACATAATTAACTAATACTTTAGTTTTATAATATAATGATTATAGATTTCATGGTACTCTTACCATTTCGTTATAGACGAGGAACCCGAACATGGACGAAAGGTTTTTCAAGTATGCTATTTTATATATACTAAAGATCGCCTGATCGTCGAATTTCAGCCATAATTCATTAACTTTTAACTGTTTTGTTTTACACCATTGCTCAGTGTACGTGATACGTCAACATATATACCTACTCGAAGCCTGTAGCATCTTGCAGCTGTTTTCGCATAATTTTAATTTATATTGATTAAAACTTTTAAATTTCAGCACTTAGTTTATTAATTTCGAAATGAGCGGACAAAGAAATCTCTTTTCGTAATTATATATAGCTAAACTATTATGTGTAATTTGGTATAACATTATGTTTCAGTATTTGGCCGAGCTAACTTGGATTTAGTAGATGAATATTTCGAACAGTCGAAGCCTGGCTTGTCGTCATACGCCGACGACCCAGAAAAGGTAACGTTGTTATTTTGCTGCCAATACCTCATTGTTCTAGTAATATACAATTGCGTTTAATATTGTGAGGTCTCATTATTGATTCCTGGGCCATGGTTATATCTTTCTTGAGATTGAGAGTACAGCTGTGTTTGCTAACAGCTTTGAGAACTTTAATATCCCCTATGTACTTATTTTGCTGGTCTCATTGAGATAAGCTGCCGCCGCAATTGAAATTCTATCAGTAAGCATCACATTGTTATAATATGACTGAACTTATTTCTAATCGTAGGTAAATAACCTAGAAGACTTTCTTGAATTAAATTATATCTTATATTTTGTGCGAATACAAAAATATTCTTCCTCACCAGAGACCTAAACATTATTATTATTACCAATTTCGTCAAAATTTTAACATTTGTACCTAAACAGTATTGGCAGAACTATATTGTGAGTCGTTATTTTTATTAGTAGTTATTTGTGGGTCGTTAGTGGAAGCACTTCTCCGACAGCTTCTTACCTTGTAAAACGATATATACCTTGATATACTTAGATACATCTCTTTAATATGTTTTCAGGGCGCGGAGACTATAGTGCAGTTAATAAAAAAGGCGGAGTTTCTCACGCCACCCGAGAAGCGCCGCTCCACTATGCTCATGGTGAGAGCTACTGCGGGGCTAAGGTTGCTACCGGCTGATAAGGCACAGCAACTTATCACACATGTTTATGCAGCAATTTCCAAGTGAGTACATGAAAATAGCTACTTTTGTCGAGATTAATGTGACTTTATACTGATTATTAGAAATTAATGCTAATTCACTTCAATTTCACGATCATGCGAATTCTCATGTCTTAGCATGCTATTTGCTAATGCTAATGCTATTTGCTAATTCGGTAATATTAAATGAATAGTAAATCATTGAAACTACATTATATATAAAGACAGCACAATAAAAAACAGACAAGTTAAAAAAATTAAGAATACGTAAACAAACCTCCAACGGTCAATTGCTAAACCGTACTAAAGATCAACAAAACAATCGGATATACATCATGTCCCATACCTATTACCTACCAAAATTAATAAACAATAACAATTAGGAAATGATACGCATTCATGCAAAATGCAACTGTAAATACGGGCATTTCTTTTAAGAAAATAATAACTCCTATGCACGGCCTCTCTGCTATTTCACTGGTGTGACGTAGGTAAATTAGCATTAGCAGTAGGCATTAGCAAAATAGCAACGGCACGACGATTTATTTAATTTCATTTAGTTAGCACGCGGATGCGAAGGAAAGCGCACGCTGTGTGAATGTGAAGCGTTAACGAACGAAGTGCAATGAATTAATACGTTCACGAAATTTCACAAGTTCAATTAATTTGCTAATTGCTAAATCAGAATTAACAAATTTAATATGAATGTCAATGCTAATTATTCCATCGCTACTGATTATATAATTATATTAGCTGTATTCGGCAGGGATCGTCCCACAGGAATTGTTTTTGTCGCGTGCTTTGTCAACTGATATCAGGTTTAATTTTTTTATTTACAACACTACTTGGGCAGCCAGTTAACAGACCGCCTGAAGCTAAGCCGTTGCGCGTTAGGTGCCAGGGCAGTCGGAAAGTTAAAAAAAAAACCAATAAATTAGGAACACTGGCAGGTCAAAAATGCAAAAGTTCTAAATTCGAATTTCCTTTCACATTTTATCTGAACTAAATGGATAGATGTCTATGCTCAAAATAAAATTCACCAAGTCGTCACCAGATTGCATTTGTAGACGAATTATTTTCTAAGGCAACTGTGTACCGATGATTCAGCGAATTTAAGCGAAGTTGGCAAACTTTGGCCGATAAAGAAAGGTGTGGTCGCGCTTTGACAGCTGTTACGAAAGAAAATGTGTCAGCATATTATATAAACGGTAAATTTTCTTAAAAAGGGGTACAAAGAATTAGTCACAGAAGTAGTTGGTTACCTGGTGGATCAGACAGTCGTGTTTCTGATGCTTATTATTGTGTCAATTAATTAAAAGTATCTGGATGACCGCTTTGCTCGTTTTTTACGTTTTCTAAAAACGAAACCTAGCTAGATCGATATATCGCCCCCGAAACCCCATACTAAATTTCATGAAAATCGTTGGAGCCGTTTTCGAGATTCAGATTATATGTATACAAACATACAAGAATAGCTCGTTTAAAGGTATTAGATGTGCAGAAAAACGATAATATTATATTTTTGAGACTCTTTTGATGGTCTGTTCGAAAGAATATTTGTGTTTTATCTGAAGGCTTAGATTTAAATTTGGTCGAATAACGAAAATGTATGTCCAACATACTAAGTGAAACAAAGAAAAATTACATTGGTGGTCGAGGCTTTTTGCACATATGGTTGCAATACGTTATGGTGTAGCGTTTATAATTCTCCCCTTACCATAAAACAAGCTGCACTTGTTGTAACAAAAATGTCAATCTAAAAATTTGTTTCAGATTGGGCTATGATGTCGGTACGGACAGTGTGAAGATCATGGATGGTTCAGACGAAGGGATCTTCATTTGGTACACCGTCAATCTATTACATAGTGAGTAAAGCTATATCTAACAGCTTTAGATTTCAATCACCGGGATGATACAAACAAATAATATATGCATAACATAGGGTGATAATTTGACTACAATAAGTTATTGTTGGTATTTTATTAAAATTAGAAAAGTGTTGGAATACTTTTTTATGATTATATACATACGACTTATAAGAACGAATAGTTTATGCACAGCACGATTTATGACGAGAATCATAGATTTAATCGGTTAACATATTTGGATAGATTACGCTTGCGTAAAGAGTCCAAACAACCAAACAACTGTCGTGCATGATGTGCACATAAGTCAAACAGCTTGTGAACGAATTCATTTTTTTTCAGTAAATTAATGATACCTCTAGCTTGAAGGTGATTTTTAAAATCGACTGTAGAAAATCTATGGTTATGTAGTTTTTTTTTTATAAAATATAGTTTAGTCAAGGAAGCCAATTATATTATGATTAAAAACAATATTAATAGCTGTATAAACCTCTAGCATATATTTTTTACTCTTAAGTTCTAATGTAGTAGCGGTTTTTATAAGTATGTGACACATATGCCCTTGTGCGCAGATCTGATGGACGGCGACACGATGGCCGCCCTGGACCTGGGCGGCGGCTCCACGCAGATCACGTACCAGCTCAGCGCGCGGGACGCCGCGCTGTACCCGGCCGCCGACCAGTACGTCGTGGCGGCCGGGAACAACATCACCCTGTACACGCACAGGTCAGTTCGAGTTTTACACTTTTATCTGTTGGCAATCATGAAACAAGTTATTGTAATAACTTTTGTCTGTTATCGTCTCATACCTGTTCTAAAGTCAGAAATTTGAAAAATGGGAATATTTATTGTATTTAATCCTACTAATATTATAAACGTGAATGTTTGTGAGTATGGATGTTTGTTGTTCTTTCACGCCAAACTTACTGAACCAATCGAGATGAAACTTGGTATGAAGATAGCTGGAGACCTGGATTAACATATAAGCTACTTTTTATCCCGATATTCCCACGGGATCGGGACTTACGCGGATGAAACCGCTTGTGAAACCGCGGGGCGCGGCTGGTACTTTTATAATCAAAAGGATAAAGAATGAATTTGAAGAACTTAACCACGACTCCTAAAGTGGAGACCGCGAACGGGTAAATGGAAAGTAGAACGCCCCCGGCCAGGTGAACTGAAAAAGGTACCTGGAATCGGATGAACTGGATGCGGAAGGTGGAGGACCGGGTGCTATGGCATACGTTGGGAGAAGCCTATGTCCAGCAGTGGACTGCAATAGGCTGATTGATTGAACCATGACTCTATTAGACAAACCCTGTGATGTAATCCTCTTTGTGATATCTGGTATTGCAAACGCATATAGGCTATGGTAACAGCGTGCCGTGAGGCAGGCCATATGCATGTTAGCTGCTTTACTAAGACAAAAGAATATTATTATTATTTATTTTTTTCCTTCTCCTTCCTGTAAATCTTTTACGCCTCCCTTTGTAACATGTATGTGTGCCTTCCCTATAATAATTATTTTTCGATCTCCTTCTTCTATGGCTTTAGAGCTACTGTCTTCAGCCACACAATGTTTAACAAGAAGTTTAGTTATTGCAGACATCACAACAAGATGTTTTTTTTTTAATATACAACTCCCGCATTACGATTGACTCCTGTGGCGCGGGGACTTTACAAACATACAAACAGCGGACACAAAGAACACCCAGACTCGGGTGAGAATCGAACCCACGACCTATGGCGTAGCAGTCAGGGTCACTAACCACTAGACCAACAGGCCAGTAGATTATTCTATTTACTATATTGTTTACAGCTACCTGAACCTCGGTCTCCTCGCCGCTCGTTACGGTGTGTTCCGTATGGAGTCTGAAGACAATACCACGTCAGAGTTCGTCTCCATTTGTGTCGATCCCATCGTACAGAAAGAGTCCTGGACTTATGGAAATAAACCGTATTCCATCAGGTATGTTGATTACAAACAATACAATTAAGTTTTTTTTTGTATTTTATGCATTGCTAGTCTATCAGTGGACGAGGACGAGGTCCTGTAGAATTATAAAGATAGTTTCAGACGGTTTACACCTAGACTGTGTTAAAAATTGGAATTGGTTCGTTTATTGCCGAGCTGAAGGCTGAATAAACGGATGACGAACGAACGCTGGAGGATATGTACATAAGTGTTATATTATCGCTATGTATATGAAAAGTTTATTTCACAACCAAGAAATAATAATGATAAATCGTTTTTTTAGAAGTGCTTGTAGGTTTACTTTTTAACATGGGTGGTCCCAGTATGATGCCCTGCGGCATTATTATTATTTTAAGTGCCTAGTGCTACTTCGACCATTTCTGGTCCTTTGTAGCGCACTCTTGATTTAAAGGTCACTGCTCAGACACCTCATGATCCTATCAGCAGTGATTGTTTGTATTTCCTGTGGTTGCATGATGTGCGACCCTAGGTTAATACTTCGGTGCCGCATTAGTGGGCCACAAAAGTATAGAATATGCAGTTTCTTCTCCCTCTCGACAAAATGTGCATATTGTGTTCTCGTTCAACTTTAGATTGAACATAATGTTTGTTCAGTTTGCAGGGTCCGGTGAGGATTCTTGTTACTGCACAGGTTTTGTATCTTTTGAGCTCCAGAAGTTATTTTGATACTTTGTTATCATAGCTCTTTATTAAGGCTTTTGAGTGTCTTAGACCAGTCGTGGTCTTCCATCTCTTTATTGCCATTGATGTATATTGGGCGTTTATGATTGAATAAGATCGCTGTTTGGTGATGCCGCAGAATGGTTCCGGTCCATGCTGTCGGCTCTCTGCACTAGCTCTGGCTCACCAGTTCATTGGCTTTTCATTTCCATCGATATCTGAGTGGCCTGGTACCAATCTTAATGTAATTTTGTTTGATTGCCCCAGTGTTCAGGACAAAACAGAGGACAAGAAAATATGTATAGATTTATTTCTAAAATTACCTCGGTCCTCGGTAAATAGCGTAAGGATCGACTTAGATGATGCTATGGTTTTGTTACCGGAAAGTGCATATTAGGTTAAACTATTCTATTACGTTTGAACAATTACAAAGTTCAGGATACGAGTTGGTGTTTTATTTTACGGTTACGCGGCGACAGACGATCAGATGATGCTTTGGGTCGATGCTCCTCATTCGTTACTCCAATTTTCCCTTCATACTTTACCGAGCTTAGGACCGTTCTGAATTACACTTTAGTTGTGCAACATAATAAAGTAAGTTGCAATTAATAATTTTAATGATGACTCATAAAAGAAAAATTAACTTTAGTTGTTATTCAGGCGTATTTAAAAAAATGGAAACAGCTTTCTTGTGTACGACGATTACATCATCAAATCACTTACCACTGTTATCGTCCTTTTTTAATTCCAAAAATTAACAAACTGTACTGAAACCATTGCTCAAAGTATGTATTGTCTGTTTACTTCAACACACAATCTGGCACGTTTTAATAAGTTTTCATCTAAAGATCGTAATGCCTCTGTCGGCCCCAGATTGTCTCCAGCAATGGTATAATAATATTGTTTAATCACTCCACTTTCGAGTACGAAGTCATTATACTTACTTATACGGTGAGCGTCTACCCCGTTTCGCAATTAATTAAATATGAACATGAATGATAAGCGAAGTTTTGTATGTAGTGGTGCCAAGCGAGAGAACAGCATGAAGCGTATGTCGGTGTACAAGGCGTGTCACGCGCTAGTCAAGCGCTACGTGCTCGCCACGCTGGACTGGGAACCGCCGCACGCCCCGCGCGGGACTCGCGCCGCTATGAGCTACTTCTACGAGGTCGCCGCAGACGCAGGGATCATAGGTCAGTCACTAGCTCGTAGCGCTACGTGCTCGCCACGCTGGACTGGGAACCGCCGCACGCCCCGCGCGGGACTCGCGCCGCTATGAGCTACTTCTACGAGGTCGCCGCAGACGCAGGGATCATAGGTCAGTCACTAGCTCGTAGCGCTACGTGCTCGCCACGCTGGACTGGGAACCGCCGCACGCCCCGCGCGGGACTCGCGCCGCTATGAGCTACTTCTACGAGGTCGCCGCAGACGCAGGGATCATAGGTCAGTCACTAGCTCGTAGCGCTACGTGCTCGCCACGCTGGACTGGGAACCGCCGCACGCCCCGCGCGGGACTCGCGCCGCTATGAGCTACTTCTACGAGGTCGCCGCAGACGCAGGGATCATAGGTCAGTCACTAGCTCGTAGCGCTACGTGCTCGCCACGCTGGACTGGGAACCGCCGCACGCCCCGCGCGGGACTCGCGCCGCTATGAGCTACTTCTACGAGGTCGCCGCAGACGCAGGGATCATAGGTCAGTCACTAGCTCGTAGCGCTACGTGCTCGCCACGCTGGACTGGGAACCGCCGCACGCCCCGCGCGGGACTCGCGCCGCTATGAGCTACTTCTACGAGGTCGCCGCAGACGCAGGGATCATAGGTCAGTCACTAGCTCGTAGCGCTACGTGCTCGCCACGCTGGACTGGGAACCGCCGCACGCCCCGCGCGGGACTCGTGCCGCTATGAGCTACTTCTACGAGGTCGCCGCAGACGCAGGGATCATAGGTCAGTCACTAGCTCGTAGCGCTACGTGCTCGCCACGCTGGACTGGGAACCGCCGCACGCCCCGCGCGGGACTCGCGCCGCTATGAGCTACTTCTACGAGGTCGCCGCAGACGCAGGGATCATAGGTCAGTCACTAGCTCGTAGCGCTACGTGCTCGCCACGCTGGACTGGGAACCGCCGCACGCCCCGCGCGGGACTCGCGCCGCTATGAGCTACTTCTACGAGGTCACCGCAGACGCAGGGATCATAGGTCAGTCACTAGCTCGTAGCGCTACGTGTTCTAAGGTTACTACTATAAGTTTAGGTCATCGTTAGTATTCTTTTTAACCTTCCTAGTTAAGCTAAATTTTTGTGTTAATAGCTATAGTTAAAGTTAACGGTATGCTTCAGCACACTAGAGACGCGAAACTCGCGGTTTTATAGAATAAACTAGTGGTTTTATATTTGAGCGTGATTCATGACGCTCAAATATAAAATCACTCGATTGCAAGTTTAATAATTGCCCTAACCATTATGTTACCGCTGTCTAAAATGAATAGTAAAGCTAAAAGTGTTGTGCGTGGTCAGACGTCATGTCGGGCGGCGTGGTGACGGTGGCGGCGTTCCGCGCGAGCGCCGTGCGCGCGTGCTCCGCCGCCAACGTGGAGCAGCCCTGGGCCTGCCTCGACCTCGTGTACATCGTCAGCCTGCTGCAGGACGCCTACAAGATCGCAGACAACGAACCTATCTCGGTTAGTTGCCATTCTAACATTGCATTTTCGTAACTTATCAGTATTAACCACTTTTTGATCAATATAAACACGCGTTTCTTGTAGTTACAGACGACCTCTGTTGCGAAATATTTTTATCCCTAAGTATGTCTATTTGCATTCGTTTTGGGTGTTTCTATGTATACTTATGTATGTAATGAAAAAAGAGGACTACAAAAAAATAATTATAAGTCCCAGGATCAGGAATCTAAGTCAGGGTTTTTACGAAAGGTATGTATTCAGTCCATTATATTGAATATTTCTACATGAGCAAAATAAACAAAAACTAATTTTTTATTCGCACTTCAATATCTTGGACACCACATGATTTTGATTCAAACATAACTGCAACATAACATTGCATAACAATGGTATCATAAACTAAGTTAATTGAAACATCTTTTATCTAATCGTTGTACATAAGCAAACCTTCAAGACAAGAGCGTACTCCCATCTCAAAAGCCGGCAACACACTTGTAACTCTTGAGTTGCAGGTGTCCATGGACGATGGTAGTCACTTACTATCAGGTGACCCGTCTGCTCGTTTGCCCCCTATAATATAAAAAAAGAAAATCTTCAGTGTAACAACAAAGGGCTATTAAGTTTATATTATGAGCTGTAAGCCTACGCGACCTAAGCCCGGTAAAGTATAAATGAAAAATTTTAATCACTTTAAAGTTATTTTGTTACAGTAAGTACATACTTACTTAATATTATAATATTTACTTCAATATTGGTTTATTACTAACCTCCTGGACGGACTGATTCTATATAATCAAATGTTTTCTTATATATTAAATAACAACCTACGATATTATACACTGTACATGGAGGGGTGCAAGCCGGAACATATCAAACTTAACATGTTTGCATGTATTTCCCAATATTTATAATTACAATTTAATTAGATATTCACGTACATGTACTAATGATAGCCATATACATAAGGGGCATCGAACTTACACACTTCACGATGTGAAATATTGATTTGACGAAAACGCCGGGTTTGATAATTATGTTGTTTTTTTTTTTTTGGAAAATAAAAGCTTTAGGAAGCTTCTGTATCATGGTCTGCGTGCATACTTTGTGTAAAAACACTGACTTAGATTCCATGGTGTATATTACAAGGGAGGGTAGCTTTTCATGAGTGGATCTAAATGGATATCAGTGTCTCCTACCAACTACTAAGAAACAATTAGTGTCAAGTCATATACGTCTGGTTATTGACATCCTATCCACTAACATAAACAAGATTATAAAATACTAACCGTTCCCACAGTTCCACCTGCTTTTATGGACACTGCTCCGCTCCTAATTGTCGTACCGTGATGTTACATAGCCTACAAACATCCGCGATGGATACTCTATCCATTAGACAAATATTATGAAAATCTTAGTGATAGGTCTAAAGATTTGTGAGTTTAAACAAAGAAACAAATTCAAATCCCACACGGGACAAAAATTAGTGTGATCCACAAATAGTTGTCTCGAGTCTGGGTGTTCTTTTTGTACGTCATATAAATGTTTGTGAAGCCCCCCGCGACACAGGAATATTCCTGATGAGAGAGTTATCTTTTATATTATTATATTTGTAGGAATACTTCCCTAAAAAGGCAGCTCTGAACTGAAATTTGTAAGCCCTGCAACCTATATCCTGATGCTATTAAAACTCATTTTTCAATTTTACAGTTATTTAAAAAGGTGAACGGCCACGAGGTGTCCTGGGCGCTAGGCCTGGCCTACACCAGCGTCATGAACAAACTGGCGGCTGCTGAGCCCTAGGGTTACTGTGAGTGATGTCATGCGGGATATGGACGCTTCTACTGACTACTGTGTTTTATGATCTTAGAAATATTGGAGACTGCAGACTGTCTATAACTTATTTGTGATTATTAAGGTTTTATTTGTACACATTAGTGTACATTACATAAATATTTATCTAGTAAATGCACGCAAACCCAGTCTAAATTCTAGCATTTCGCTTACTGGAAGCAATTTATAAGAATACTAACGTGTTACTCCGTTATTAGTAACTATTATATAAACTGTTATACATTTAAGGGATGGTCCATTAATCACGTGAGGCTCCAAAGGGGGGGAAGGGGTTCGCAAAAACCACGAAATATTACAAGGGGGTGGGAGGGGGTGTTAAAACGCGCTTATCTGTATTTAAAGATAATATTTTGAAAATTTTAAATATATTTTGAACTTTAAAAAATAACCGTGATTTTGACGAGGGAGGTAGGGTTAGTCTAATTTCTCACCACGTATCACAAGGGCGGAGGGAGGGTTTAAAAGCTGCTAAAAAACATCACGTGATTAATGGACGACCCCTAAGTAAGTTTGCCGTGCCGGAGTTTGCCGGACAATATCTTTTTAGATTCGGCAAACTCCGCTATGTCAAGACAGTATTTTTTATTTTATTTTAAGTAATTTTTATATTTACCGAGACTGTATATTAAAAAACATTTCGTACACTAGTGTGTAAAAATAATTATACAAATATATGGGTTGTATTTAGTTCATGCCGTTGAGTTGGTTGATTAAGTAGGTAGTGAATAGTGTTTAAATTTATGTTTTGTGATGCGAATACCGACTCTGCAGTCTACACTATTCTCTTTCTCTTTACAAGTGATTTGAGCTGAAACAATTACCTCTACGGTACCCTGTATGTGATATAAGTAATATGTATCATAGTATTTCTATTTAGGACATGGTTTCTAAATTTGTGGGGTCACGATCTTTGGCCGGGGAGAGGAGTTTTTATGGAGTGCCATCGCCTGAAAGCCTCACTATAGAATTTGGTTGGGGTTAGGTAAAAGTACGGGATCTTTTTGGGATGGTAATGCTTATTATGCATCACTATAAAGTCTCTTGGCTAACTACATCGCAGCCCATTTATTTTGTTCGTATTTTAATTTCATCACTAAAAAGGCTGTGACTTATTTTAGCCTCCTCGGAGAAGGTCGTGACGCCGAAGTGGTTAAGAAACGATGAATTTATTCTGTCTATTCCAATATTTGTGAATAATATTTGTTAAAAGCTGATATTTAATAAATATATATATTATTTAAGGCAATAGTTCAGCACACACTAGGATAAACTGTTTATTTATTTTTAATTATTAAATGTTTATAATTTCTGTGTGAATTAATTGATCGGTGGAGACGCATTCAGGTATTAAAAATTGTGTATGTTTTAATTACGTCATGCTTTGGCACATTACAAACATATACATAATTTTCTATTAATTTATAGTTCATAGTTTATTTAGGTAATGATTTGGAAACAAAAAATTACGTACCACACTGACAAGTTTATTTTTTTCTAAAATAAATTGCATTTATTTATAATCGGTTGCATGTTTTACTTACTAGACTTGTAAAGTACCTACGATAAAAGAATATAGTTTCTCGTACCAAAATTGGCGGCTTTTTAAACTTCATGCCAACTTTGGAAATGTTTTTTGTAATTTTTGTACCTTAAGAACAATTTTTACTCAACTTGCAACATTCTATAAAAAAAATATTCAGATCCAATTGGTTAACTCTATAGCAGCGTTCCTGCTTACAAATATGCTTATATAAAGAAATTTGATTCTATTATTTTGCAGTTGTTTACCTAAGTTTTAGTGTGTTAATAAGTAGTAAAATGCTTTTATTTACTTTCAGTTTATAAAAAAAAGTATTACAGTTCCCAGAAGAACGTATTTAATACCAAAGGACAATGCCGATTCAGTATAGAGAAATGTACACTCTTCTTCTCAAAATTTTTGAGTCAGCTTTTCAAGCAGGCTGCTTTCCGTATTACAGAAATATTTCATGATAAGAAATAAAAATATTTTGAGATTATGTTGGTGAAAAATAAATGTCTGTCTGGCTATCATTCTATGTTTATTAAAATCTGTTGGAAGTGTTGGATGAAAGTTATAACTTATATTGCAGCTCGTAAATGTTAGAAGGTAACTTGTATTTCTTTTATTTTCCCTATTTGATAGATCCCAGAAAATATAACCGATGTGTTTTGTCTTTACTTTTATGTTTTTAATTTTCCGGACACTGATTATTGGTTGACAGCCACGGCTGAATCTTTCTTTATATTGACCATAGAGCCATAGATAGAAATAAACATTATTAAAATTATATTTCTCACATTTTATATTATTACATTTTATATTATTTTATATTATGCACAATAATTTTTATAATATTTGCTCATTTTATTTACTTAAAGTAGTATGTTAGGTAATGATATTACGTAATATTGACTTTTCAATTGATGAATGTATTTATTTCGAAACTAATTATTCTACGAAGACATACCCTATGCCGAGTAGAATAATAAAAAAAAAAATTACGGGTGGTTTACACTCTCGTCTTTATTATAAGGACTTGAACAAGCACAGGATTTCTGTAATAATCAATTTATCCGTTATATCGTTAATGTGAGCAAGCAATGGGAAGTCTAGTTTTATATTTCGTGGCATACTAGCCGAAATGACTTAGAAATACACGTCTGTTAATTTGTAGTTAACGATATCTAATCATACTTTAAAATTATCGTGAAGGGTAATCACCGCCACTGGCAACACACAATAAAATAAGCTTATCTTTTTGACAGGATCGTGGAGTGTGGACAAGGTATTTGAATTTGAAAATTTATATGATTTTAATAGTTAATACTGGAATTCTTTATTGTGTTGCCACATCACGTCTAATTGAGATTTTAACTATAGTAAACTTATATTTTATTCACGATATGCCGTTTTACTTAAATTCTCTATCTTATTGTAGCTAAAGTAAAAGAATGCAACGTAATTAGTATTTTTTTTATATGACCTAAGTAGTGTGCAAAGCACTACTGGCCCAAGTAGATGGCGTTAGGTGCGCGTCTATAGTTACATAACTATCCTAAATCGCGCTTTAGAAATTCCGAGACATCACACCACAGGTATAGAAAATTCTGGTACAATCAACTGCCTTTTGTGGTGTTTGCCTTTGTATAAGAAGCAAGTCAAATCTCGTAACGTTGTTGAGGAGAACTCAATTGATGAAGGCAAGAAGCCTCTTCTTCTGATGCTCAACAGAGTTATCCACACAGTGTGCTAACCTGTACATATGGTTTTATATGAAGAACGTTTTAAGTTCCGGAACAGGGATATTAGGTTATTATTCTCTTTAAAAAGTTTTGAACGCAATTTTGACCTCTTTTGAGTCAGTGACTACATACTCTTAGTATAAAACACTTAATAGAGTTAGATATTTGTTTTCTGACATGCGAAAGACACTGAGAAATGTGTAAGATTGTTTTTCGGTAAAAGAAGGTTGTATGTGTGAATTTGTTTATTCAATGCGTATCATGTAAGGGTCTTATGATAAGCACTTTCCAAAAATATATTGAAATGCTATTTTTATGGTGATTATTGTTTTCCATTTTCTATGCAGTATATAAAGTTTTGTAGCTTACTGTGCACTATTTAGGTATTAAGTACCTAGCCGACCTGGTCATATTGGTGTTATATGTAAATTGTACAAATTTAATAAATGTTGGATCTTGGAAATTTTTGTGTTTTATTAATACAATAGTAGTCGTTACCTGAGTCTTATGTTGTTCTAGTGGTTAGTGACCTTGACTGCTGAACCAGAGGTCGTGGGTACGATTCCCACTCAGGACAAATAATTGTGTGATGAGCAGGATAGTTTGTTCTGAATCTGGGTGTAATTTATCTATAATATATTTAGAAATATATAAGTATGGTTATCAGCAGTCTGGTTACCATAGTACAGAATCTGCCTAGTTTGGGATCATGAGATGTGTCAAGTTATTATTATAAAGGCAAAGGCTTGTGAGAATGGATGGATGTATGTTTGTTACTCTTTAACGCAAAAACGGCTAATCGGATCTGCATGAAATTTAAGGCAGATAGATCATAATCTGGAATAGCACATAGGCTTTTTATCCCGGGACAATGCTCTCGGCAGTCCCGGGCAACAAGGCAAGGTCGTGCTGCTTGATACTTACACATCAGGAATTTTATATAATTGTGGGGTTAAATAACAAAGTACGATATCATATTGTGTCCACAAGAAGTTGCATTCGTAAAGGACCTTTAATTTTAAAGCAAGTGTTTAGCAAGGTCTTAGATATTTGACTGTAAGCGACAAAGTATCTATTTGTCAGCTCCCGGTTGAATATTTAAACAATCCGTCTACCGAGCCGCATGTGTAAGGTCCTGCTGCTCGACGTCCAGGGGCTATGGTGGTGGGAGCTGGTCTTGCTCAACCTACAATTATATGCTTCCATATGTGATCAGCGTAGACTAGAAGAGAGCTCGACCGGAGTGATTCCACGGCCTCACAGAAAAGCTGCGCGAAGCAATGATTGCATTTTATTTCCCCTGACCCCCTCCCCCCTCCTCCTTCTCCTACACTTACCTTAAAGGGCGGAAACGCACTTGTGACTTTTGAGTTGCAGGTGTACATGGGCGGCGGTAGTCACTTACGATCAGGTGACCCGATCGTTCTTTTGCCCCCTATGACATAAAAAAAGGCAGATCCGTTTCAAGTACTAGCCCCACGGTTTCCACAAGCGAAATTTTTATTCCTTATGCATTTTCCATGTATTCCCTTATTGAAATGGTCACTTGGAGAGATTTAAACTAATTATCTTTTAAGAAAAGCATCACTGGCTTGAATGCGCCTCAAAATACCCAAAACTCTTTAAGTGTGCTTATGAAATTTGAAGAGTTCGCTCGATTTCTCCAGGATCCCATTATCAGATCCTGACCTGATGACCATGGGACCACCTGGGAATTATACCCTTTCAAAAAAAAGAAGCATTTTCCAAATCGGTCGAGGCGTCTTTGAGTAATCGGTTAACATACATAAAGAGATATATATAGACGGTGGAACATAGAGCCTCCTCCTTTTTTGAAGTCGGTTAATAAAAACAAACGTCTTTAAATTTTAATACTTTATTAAGAACCATTCAATAGGTACAATAAAAATGTTATTCTAACGCATTTAATTAGATAACTCTTGCGTTCAGTCTCGTCTAAAATGATTAGTTTTAAAATCTATGATTTGAGATTACACTTTGTATTACTAGAATAGTACACCGAGTCAATGTAGAAGCACTTTAGTTCTAAAAGTATGTAAAATATCCATCTACAAACAATTTCATTTTTGTATTTGTTTTTTTTGTTAAGTGCTAGATTTTTTTTTGTCACTGACACAGGCAGGCAGTGTTACAAGCAACTATGCTTGTTACTAGAGGTAATAATAATTTAATGTTGTCAGACATATATGATCCATTAGTAGGTACTTGCTAAACTCTATTTTAGTAAGTATTTTTATCGACAAAATAATATTTTGAAAACTGGATTTGTTACTATTTTGTTGTAGTTACTGTTTTGTCTTGAATTCATCTTATCAAATAATATGAGATCTTTAACATGTTGATATATTAGAAGTAGATTTATTAATTTAACAAGATATTTATTTCTTGTACTATTGGTTAATTGTGGCTCTACGTAGCACCAGAATAAATACAAAACAGCAACATAACTGTTTATAACAATTTATAACCGTTTGTGTATACATATACAAGTTTCAACCGGATTGGTATATTTACGTCTATACATCACGTTTTGTACACACAAAGCGTACACTTACTATGTGTTAAAGCAATAATAATGTCATGATTCAAAAACGTAGAGCTTGGTGAAATTTTAAAAGTACCACTTTTATAGTGTCTTCTCTTAAAGATGAATCAATCCGTATTTTAAGAGAAAAGTGGAGCCATTTGCTTTAAGAGTAGTTAGATAGACACTATTGTGCTAAGAAGTGTCCGCGCATTGTACGTATTCGCGATTTGTACGTGTCCGCTATTATACCAAGACTTTATAGCAGTGCAAAGTATAAAAAAGAGTTTATCTACTTTTTCCATTGACTACGGTGTAATTAAAATGTTAAATTGAGAATCGCTTACTTTTAACACGAATCTTAAACATTGATCTAATAGCTAATTACATGCTGTCAACTAATGCATGCAAGGTATTGCAGATAAAAATAATGTCATTATTATTACCAGAAAATTAATTACTTAATATAATAATTTGTAATTATATTTTCTGATGATATTATTGACAGAGTTACATGTTGTTTATTTTTGCATTTTTTGAAGTATAATGCATATTAAGTAAACACTGAAGTAACCTGTTCCTCACATAGAACCCTTCCACCTACAAGAGCGAGTGTGCTGGGTTTTAGCATGAAATCACTAACTTCCGGCGATTCCAGTCTTCCAAACTGATTTGAATTGTAAATTATACAAAATAAAGATGTAAATGTCTGGTTTTAGAAATACGATAGTCGACACGGTCTTCGATTTACAAGGTTTTACCAGGATTTAACTGTTTCTTATTAATCAGTATCGATAGTACAAATTTTAATACTGCGTACGACGAAGGTACTAATCGGTCTATTTGTGTCATTATTTATATTTTAAATAATATAAATAATACTTTTACGTATATTTATCATTACGGAATTGATAGGGCGTCCTAAGTGTTTTTCTGTTCGGAATCACATTACCCTGGAAAGGTGTTAATGTTACATTTCATGCTAAAACAATAGAAAATATGTACATCAAAGTTGACCTTCCTCTACATAATAATAAAATTATATATACCTAGGTATCTTTGGTATTAAAATGAACCCTTGATGTTCAAATTTATTTAAATCATTACAAATCGCAGTAGGTAAAAACAGATTTCTTTCACCTGCTACTGTATATCCCCAATAATAAAAGTTATCGTCAGAGAATTGACTCCTAAGTTTCTAGGTATTAATGATAAAAAAGTTATAGTGTGGCTACAAAGAATCCCAGTTCTTATATTAAATACACATGTTTACGTTTACGTACGCTATTTGATACATATGTACGTTTCTAATGTTACGTTTATATTGAAATATAAAGAGGGGACTTTTAAATCTTGATTTTTTTGGTTTTTTATAGAGTAGAATGCTGTTTGTTACATCTGCCATGCACTTCATAACTATCCAGCGATACCCTAGTGATTAAGTTTGAGTTTTAATTAACTGTTTTTGTCTAGACTTAGTTGTACTGATCACTGCCTTAGTTCAATAGTTAGACATTTTGAAAAGATGTGGTGTTAAGTTGTGATTTGGAGCTAAAGTTTTTAGTTTCTTATGTGACGGATTTCTTTGCAGTATTTATTTGCAACGGCCTTATTCCATTGCTCTAATTAGTTCTAATTCCAGTCAGAATTGAAGTAAGAAACTTAAAACCCATTCTCCAAATCTGATCAGAACCATAGACATAGATATCTTTCATGCTTTCATGGTTGCCAGAGATAAGAGAATTTAAAATTATGTTTTTTTTTATTCAAGATACATTTTCTGAATCGTGATTTTCAAATCTAGTGCTTATGATTCCTTTTCTGAAATATTTAAAATTCACTGAATGTACTTGGTAAGTACATGTTTTTATTTAGGTAGTTTGATATTTTCATAGATGTTTCCGCGAGCAGCATTGCAGGTGGTATTTAGGCGGTAGTTGTTTTGTTCTTATGTGGTAAAAATACAATAAATTCGGTGAGGAATATAGATTGATGCGTTTGTGGAGTTACAACTTCTTGTACCAGAACAGATAGTGTTCACCGTCTTCTACTAATAAATCGTCGACACCTGCAAAATAAAGCACTGTGAGTAAATAACTTGCATACTAAATAGAATAAATGGGGTGAGAGGGCATGGATGACGCTGTCGGTTAATGACGCGTTTCTATAATTAAGAAACGATTCGTTTTGCTTACGGACATTAAAATTTCGTTGGATATTCAATGAAAATTTTACCGTCCGTAAGGAAAACTATTCGTTTCTTGAATACAGGAACGCGGCATAAGTGGTCAACCTGCCAACTGCCACGGTAACATGTTTCATTGCATCTATCATCGCATAGGACAATTTAATTTGTATAAATCACAGAAATTTGTAATAAGTCTAAGTGTACCTAATCTGTCTCCCTTTTACCGTCTAATTATTTGTTTACCGTCCTTCGGCACATGGATATGTCTCAAGTGCAAGAAACTGTTAGCAGACCTCACTTTCTACTTCACTTTCTTCAAAGATACCAAAGTCGAATTTGGTATCTAGTAGCTGTTTGAAATAGGACTATTGTGACTTGGACATAGAATATTACTACTTGTCGTTATCTTGCACCTTACCGCAAGCATCGGTGCATCTTAAACCTTATGGTACATGGCTTATAAAAATAGGGAACAGTCAGTACTGCGTTAGCATGACATCAACGGTTCACTGAGTCTTATTCCGCAAGAAAGTGCACGTAAAACCATTCGATAAACTTTCCAAGTGAGTGAGACCTGAGGTTGTAATGGATAGATACCCCAATATCAATTTTATCTGCGGAAGAACCCTCTTAAAGGAGGTAAGAGCCGCTCCTACGTGGAACTTCTTGGAAGTCTTCTTCTTGGATCGTGGGTTTACTCAAGGTTAGTTAAATATAACAGCTCGACACGTAAACTTTTTCTACAGTATACAACCTAATATTTTGCATATCATTGCTGTTGTTTAAATTAATTTCTTACCAACAGGAGCGACGAGCTGGTTGCCAGGGGGACTGGCAGGGTCAGGTATTTCAGGAAGACGGTACAGCAGCCAGTAGTGGTAGCCCATAGGCTCCTCTTTGTGACCCGCCAGCGTGTGTACATAGTGACCGTTGGGCCACTCGCTGGCTTCAAACTTGAACTTGGGGTTGTGTTCCGCAGCCATTTGCATCACGTGGTAGAAAGATACGTTCCTGTATAAATATAAAAGCTGAATGTGATATAAAGTGTAAGGGTAAAAGGCTTTCGAAAACGCGGTATCAAAAAAAAACACATTTTGATACCGCGTTGTAGACCATTATTATTGTTGATAGTCGTTTTAAAATTGAAAAGAGGAGGAAAAACAAATATTTAGAGAAGAAAATCACCACCATCCGGCCCGCAGTACACTACCAATATATGTCAATGCACAAAAATAAATCTAAAATAAGAACACTGGTTCTAATGTTCAAACTCCTCTTCTTCATCGGGACATAGCGTAATCGTTATGCTAAATAACTTATAACATCTATCAATAAACGGACTATCTTAAGCACATAGAGTTTTTCAAATCGGTCTAGTGGATCCTAAGATTAGATTATCCTAGTTCAAATAAACAACCCAATCCTTTAGATTTAGAATAGTAGCATAGATTACCTAGGAGCCACCATGTGCAGTGTATAGTTGTCAGTGACGTTAGTGCCAAGCCACAGGGTGTAGGTGAACGATACGTTGCGAGCTTCAGAGTCGTTACTTGTACTGCCCGATTGATAAGCCAGCTTGAGGGTACCGTCCCCACCGTTGTTATCTGTAATCAATGAAAAAAGAATGTTAGAAATAAACCTTTCCCCACATGATTGATTGATTCGCATTGTTTTGAGTTGTTGTATACATACATTTAATATGTTGGCTTACCTAAAGGCTCATGTCGACTGTCCAGAAGCTTATCACTGCAATGCGGAGGCCTGACGACAGCCAAAGACGCAGGCGTGAGCGCGGCAACTGCAGCAGCAGTCTTGGCCACATCACCCCACCCGCCATCCGCGCTCTGCCTCTCCAGAAGCCACTTGCGAGCTGCAGGGAAGCTCCAATGTTGATGCGCGCCAGGACCGCTATCTGAGTCTTCGAGAGCCTGAAAAATTCAGAAAGTGAAACATTCTTACGAGCTATCCAAAATTTGCTGGTATAGATATTTGAGACATTAGGACGCTCAGAGGCGTACATTAGGAGAGGCATAGGTCCAGCAGTGGCTGATGACGATGATGATGATATTTGAGACATTGCTTACAATACTGACTCCACATTAACTGTATCTGGTATTCATATTTTGTTTCTGATGCAGCCTGATTTCTTTACCATACTTCTAGGTTAGGAACTTGCGCGCGGGTTTCCTGTTTTTATTATACATAGAAAATACGAACCTTTGAATTGCATCATAATCATTTTCTAGGATCATTGCCTCTATCTGTCATTTAAAAAAAAGCAGAACTGATGGACTAATTAAATAACTGAAGGAGGTTGTGGTGTCCGTATTATTGGGCCACGACAAAATTGGTATTACGTATCATCGATATTTTGTTTGTGCCTAAATTGAAGTAAATGCACAGACCTGGATAGCTAGTGCAGTAGTGGTAAGACTTCCGAAGCTGCCGTCAGTGTGTTGTTGACGAGCCAATCCAGCCATGGGTCGTCGCACGAAGTGAATGAGGCTGCGGTGCCTGTGGTCTTGGACCACGCATCTCAGGGCGAGGATCACCATTGAGATAGTGTCTGGAAGTTGAGAATTGGTAGTTATGATTATCTTGGTAGTCCTTTGAAACATGTAAAAATGTTTGTACTTAAACTTGGACTTTGTATGGAATTAAAACAGTAAAATGCGAAAATTTTTATTTGTATACTTTATGGAGAAACAGCTTGGCAGTCTTGCAATACAAAACAAATATCCTCCAACCAACATATGTTGATGTAGCGTACACATAATATAATTATGTAAACGTAAAAATTCTCAAAATGCGATCCAGGATAAGTTGTTTGAAGTAGTTCATAGTATTTTTGCTAGATGGCGTATAGTACCGAGTATAATGTTAAACTAATGAATAAACTACACACATTTAATTACACGGTGCAGGTTTGGCACAAAGGTTTTACAAATCAAAACAAATGTTCTTGAGTGCAATATTACCAAGACTATGATCGGAGGCAGCATTCGCAATATCCAACAGCCTCCTGATATGTCGGCGTCGAACGTGAGCTGCTGAAGAGCATGCTGCAAGGGTAGCGTACGCAAATTCAAGATCGTGTGGTGGTTCCCGATGAAGTAAGGCCGCTACCAGATCTCGTCCATGGAAAGAGCGAGGGTCCTTGCAGAGAGCACCCAAGGCTAGAGTGTAGGCAGCAAGACGGCCCAATGGAGGAGGAGACTCATGGTGCCTGGTTTAGAAATTTTGATTACATAAGAAACATTTATACACAAAGATAAACTTGTTCATTATGAGAAGAATGTTATTAATTTAAAAGAGTCACTATAAAATTGTTGTATACTGTTGCAGGAATAAACATTATTTAGAATTAAGCTCTTTATCAAAAGTTGAGTCAGTTTATAGTCTTATATTGTTGCAGTCGATTGTTCTTCATTCATTAATAATAATATAAAATTAAAGCATTCCTTTCGCTTGTGTTACTCACTTGGACATCATGAGCAGAATTTCAATCTCCATCTGTTTAGCTGAAAGTTGCATTTCCAAACCCTGCTGCTCTATCTCCTTGCCGGTGTTATTTGCCAACTGAAATAAGTTTGTTTTACATATTTGAATATTATCGAAGTTTTTAAGGTAACAAATCGCCCTGGAGCAAAAAAGATGATTTTTTTCAGTTAAACAACTATGTTGTCCTGAAGCCGGTTGTTATGAGTACGCAACGAGTGGCAACACCAGTTCATAAGGCATGTTTAGGGTGACAGCCGGTTGGTGACGAATATGCAGAACATACTGCGATTAAATTGTTTATAGTCTAAGGAAAGGCCGGCCCGTTGCTGCTATTGCAAACGGTAAGTATGTAATGCTATGGAAGGAGGGATTTTGCTTATAGTGATGGATTAGGGAGTTATAGCAATAGCTCGAATAGGTCAGGGTCCTGTAACTTGAACTGTCTGTTGACGGGTCTGAACCTAACTTAAATAATTATAATATACTAGCTGTACAGCGCGGTTTCACCCGCGTAAGGCACGATGCCGTTGGAATATCGGGATAAAAAGTAGCCTATGTGTTAATCCATGTGTCCAGATATCTACATACCAAGTTTCATCACAATCGGGTTAGAATTTTTTGCGTGAAAGAGTAACAAACATCCATCCATCCATCCAAACTTTCACATTTATAATATACCTAATAATATCTAATAATATTAATTGCTTCAAATCTTGTACCTGTAAAGTCAGCATAACATGATGAGTGTCGTTTCCCCATCCCCAATCAAGCTGACGATGCTGCAGCAGGTACTGTAGCGCCTTCTGTATCGCTTGCCCCTCGTTTAGCGTCTCCGTCTCCCAAGCTGTAGTCGTCGAAGTAACGACAGTGGTTGTCGGAGGTGATTTGGTGGTGATTGTCGTTGGTGGTTCCGTTTCTGGAAGTAATAGAAAACGTATCATATCCGTTTCGTGCTTTGTATATTAATTTGTGAAGAATCCTTAGAATAGGTCCATTGCATTGGTGTGCGACGCGTTTAGTTAACCTAATGATTATAGAAATACGATTCATCGTGATTTACTATTTTTTTTTTGAATGTGTTCTGCGATACGATATAAGTTCATGAGGCAAGCATAATCTTAGCTTTATACCAAAAGTTTCAGTTCATGTCAGAGTAAATTTTTCTTGGTACTGACCAATTTTACATAGCATATTGATCTCTGCTTACACACAAGCACTACTACACTAATATTATTACTGCGAAAGTAACTTTGTCCGTCTGTCAAGAACCAGACCATTAGGAAATTTTGCATACACGTCAGAGGTACAGAAAAGTACAGGGTACCTATAATCCAGACTGTTTCCAAGGTATAAAAATATATAGGTATATAATAGGTAATATATAATAATTTTAATGCCAGCGAAACTGCTGGCTAAACCTACTAACAAAAAAGTTGTTTGAAAAGAAACAGACATGTGCCTTCCTTAAGTCTTATCTAATTGATGAAGACGGACATAAGCAACATAAGGAATTGGGTTGTAGAAAAAAATCATCGTTTTTTTATGTACCTACTTTAAAACTTTGTCATAAATAATATTAATTGTCAATGCAGAAAACTATTTTTCTATTGATTATAAACTATTCAAAACTGTCTGTTTATTGTTTGTTGACCACGAACTAGCCACGATTATTAGTCGCATGTTTGTGACGTCATAATGTTAAAACAATTTCACGACTACAATCGCGATATACGTGATACCTATCGGTGTTTTTTGTACTGGGCAAATAGTATACGGGTTCAAACATTTATTTTTAATTTGGTAAAACTTTTTCATTATTGGGAAAATTTTAATTCTAAAAATAATTTTAATATAAATTTTTCCGTTTATTACAATATATTTTTCAAGGTCCCAATATTGTGCAGCATTGTTTTCAAAATAGAAGTCAATATACCGTGTATAGTGTATCCTTTTAAACACTATACCCCGCATGCATATGTACACTTCACTGGCTCGCCCACTCACTATAGATAAGCAAGCTGACACGTCTACACTCGTCTGTGGCTCATGCAATACTGACCAACCTGTCATCTGTACAGTAAGCACGAGATAGTGTTTATAACTATTATTTAGTTCTACCCTACATACACTATACCGTGTAAGGTGTTTCTAAGTGACGACCCTTACATTAAGTAAATGAAAGTTTGTGTTACAAGTTAATAAAAGCTTAACCGGTTCCTAACATTTGGTTGTTGAATTAGTACTTGTGTAGATTTAGCATATAAATATTTTGTTGGCTGCCCCATCATTGATCACATGCCTATCACGCCAGCTGCCTCTGCTTAGCGCTGTTCGCGGTGTCGTGATGCCGCAGTCAAACTATATGACCGGACTGTTCGCAAAATGGCTGGATGTGAATCATTTCAGAGTTCACCCACCAGGCTACAGACCCTCCATACCCGGTCCAGCAACGCTGCCGTTTGCACCCGCCGCCCCATTGGTTGCCTGCCCCACAATCGGTCACGGACATTACTGTTGGACTACCCACTACACTTTTTCGATTTGTGGGTGTTCTCGAACCCAGCCCTGAGTCTCCTAGAACCGTGTTACTTAATTTTTATTTTATCTATCAATTCCTCCAAGTTTTTTTTAAACCTAAGTACCTACATTACTAAGATTGTTACACCACCTTAAGTTATGATTACGAGATGGTGCGCACGATTTTATCACTTACCAGTTTGGCAGTAGACGGCTGCAAAGACGCTCAAAGCACATAGAGTCATTAAGTAACACTGAACCATGGTGAAGATCTGCAACAAAAGAAACATCTGTTATTAGTCAAACAGCCACTATATGTATTATTGTTATTAGTCTACAGAGCTCCTCAATGAAAGGCTTTCAACTTATCCCAAATATTTTACCATTGCCATTAGTTCATGTGAGTGCTTCGGTGGATTAGTCAATTCCGTGAGGGTTTTTAGTATACATAACATCTTAAAAAAATATCTAAAGACTAAAGAAAATATAACATATTATTTCCTTTAGTCTAAGCGAACGTGTTATTTCAGTCCACGTGTTATTATTAACACAAATAGATGGAATAGAGTTAGAGGGAAGTATATTGAACTTTAATCGAACGCAGTGGTTAACATAATATTTATACTGTCTACGACGAGGTAGAAAAATGAACACGAGCTTCAAGAACGGGGAGCGAACCCCGTATATACATATATGTATGCACTAGGGTATCATAAAATGTGTGGTGAACTGAACTCGGTCATGTTGACGCCGGCTGTCAGTGAATTTATACTCTCGTAGAATGTTTAAAGAATGAGTGTGAGTGTTCATTTTTTTCAAAACATACACATACAACATATATATTTTACATGAAAATCAGTATCAGGCGGTTGTTTTGGGGTCTATGGATCATAAAAAAAAACACGAAATCTACCTCTGCGGGCCTACTGCGGGCCCGAATTTTTTAAGTAAGTGTATGCTTTCATAGACTAGGACTTCATGACTTCAGACATCTTGTAATCAGAGTTTTTCTGTTTTGTCTCACAAAGCATTCTTAAACTTCTCCTGAGACCGAATATTTACCAGATCCTACTCTATTTGAACATACCTACAATGTGCATAAGATGACAAGTTCACTTGCAAATGTTCGGTCGGGGTGAAGTTTGAGAGCCGTCACGCCCCAGGGAAATCGCGAAGGCAAATAGTTCGTCTCTTTACATAGTTACTATCACGGTTCGTACCTATTACTACGGAAATATACTGTTTAGGAATTATAATAGTGGTAGTAAGAAATTACATATGAGTATCTACCCATATTTTGTAAATCTATGTTACCTAATTAGTTTTCGATGGATAATATTTTTCACGCATTGTCACATATCTCGTTACACTGCTAACATATACGTATACCATAAAGCGACATTAATGATTCTGGCGCTTGGATGAGACGGGGGGCACAACTGTGACTTTATGGTTGCCTGGTACATTCCTTGCTGCCTCTTGCCTTCATAAACAAGTATAAAAAAATTATATGTATATAATTTTATCCCCGACTAAAAACTCCCTTTAACAATTAGAAAAGAGCTGAACGACTAAACATATTTTCATGAATTACAGATAAGACCACTCTCTGATCGGGAGTGTTCTTATTAATTCACCACCACCTTTCAAGTCACCTTTCAAACAAAAATAACAAAAACAAAATCGCTAAACTAATTATTCAGCGACTTGGACAGCGACGAATTATAAAACGATTAAACAAAAGGAATATTGCAGTGAAAAGTTTGAAAAGAGTAGAGAAAAATGGAAAAGTGGCATATCCGGCAACGCTCAGGTGAAGTTTTCTTGCCGAATTTATATCATTTTTGTTTTCAGTCAACTAATCTAACTACAAATTTTCTACATTTTGCATACTTAACTACTGTCGCGCTTTCTACAGCAACAACTTTCCGCTCATAAAGGTATGTCGTATTTGAATCATTGTCTGTTATTAAGAACGTTATAAAAGCACTAACTTTATTCTTAGGAAACGTGTTTAATCTATTCTCAATACAAGTCATCACAAATATCACCATTTATGACAAAACTATGAAGAAAAATTCGAAATGAACGGACTCAAATGTAGCTATGAACCGATACAGTACACCGAACAATGTTTGTTACGCGCGTCAATCATTTACGAAAACACTGACGTTAGCTGCTACATACAGTATTTCGTTAGACACGCGTAAAACAATTTGCGAATGAAAAAATTCACTGCCCACAAACAATGCTTTGTGATTTTTTTTGTATTGACTTACTTTCAAACGTGTTTCTAGTTCCAAAAAAAAAAAATACTTGACGACCGTTAGACCTAACTCTTTTTAAGTTTGTTACTTTTAGACTGTGCGCTTAGTGTGAGTAATTTTTAAGTCAAACGTCAAATACTTCCTTTGTAATCAAGGCTCATATAGCCTGTATTCCTATCCTAGTGCACTTTTTGATAAGCCATACATATTTCAGAATAGTGTATAAAGAAGCAAACCCAAAATAAAATCGCTGTCGTTGATTTACGTACATTACCAGAGTATTTACAAAAATGAAATATATTACATATAAGTAAAGCTTAGCCGTCTCTAGAGTAAGCTGACTAAATTAATGTATGAAGAGAATCAAAAACACTTATTGCAAAAGTAAATTGTTAAACACGTACCTGAGGGTGCTTATAACATACGTAATTACGTTTAAAAAACGCGTTTTATCTCGGCTTTTGGGTACGAGGGTTTCCTAATCGGATTACAGTCGTTTTTGCGTGAATTTCTAATAAACGTTAACGACCTGAGTGGAGTTCTGTGGTAAAAGTGTACTCGTTCAATTTACATTACATTTTGTAAATTTGACTGTAAGTCAATAAATAATCTAATCTGAAATCTAAATGTTTCAAAGGCATTCGTTTGAACTTACCTTGCTTACCCATGGGTCCAGTGGAATAGTATCTAGTATTTATTTTAAGTACCTCGTCAATTTTTTTATTTCTTTGGGACCGAGCATAACACTGCACGAGTCCCAGAAAAAAGTTAAATTAAATCAGATTATGTAATCAGAAATTAATTAGAAGAATTGGAATTATGATAAATCCACTTTCTTTCTTAATAAAGCAGGAAACAAAAGCTGCTCTTTTGTTCATGAAAATAAGAAAACACATCACGGATCAAACATTACTAGGTAAGCTATGTTTGATAATAACAGGGCCAAACATGGCCAAACGTTTAAAGACACGGAAATCCATTCCAGCTAATCGAATATCTGTATAGTATATCAGATATCATCGTAAAATGTTTGCATCTGTCACATTCATTTTTACAAACTTCTAGGACAGAAACCGAAATCAAGTGTTGAGCACTAAATGCACTAATAGAATGGTGACAGACCTACGAGGTGTAATGTTAAACTAACGCGACTTTCACATAATTATCTTATAAAAAAAAAGTAGCACCGACTTCAATATGCTTTTTAGTGGAAAGAAGATGTATTTTGTTTAAATATAATATGGGTAGGACAACTAAACGCACACTGCTCCAGTGAGACAGCGATGATGTTTCGGAGTAAACGAAAACATCATCGATGTATAAAATTTTTAGATATTTGTTGATTTTTCAAAGCCTGCTCGCAAAATAAAAAATAAAAAAAGAATTTTCAAAATTGGTTCAGGCGTCTTCGAGTAATCGGTGAACATACATAAAAAAAAAGATTCCGACAAATTGAGAATCTCCTCCTTTTTCGAAGTCGGTTAATAAAAAACAGAAAGTGACCATGAAACAATGACATGAAACCAACCAATGCACAGCAACGTTCATGTTGAGCTGAATAAATTTACCTACATTTAAGAAAAATGTTCCGATTACACGTAAGACGTTTAAAATTTTAGTTTCGTTCAATCATGTTTTTTTTTATAAATCATTGCAAGATGATTCATAACCCTATTCTGATTATAAGTAGGCTCTATGTCACTCAATATGAAGTGAAGCGATCGACTTGCGGCCACTTTAGATCCTCCTTAGCGAAAGTGATATGACACGAAACCTTTCTACAGCTGCCTACGTTACAGGTAATATAATTTATCACTGGATATATTGGACTTATTTACGTTGCTACTAGCACTTAGCATTTTGATTAGTGATCCGCCTAGTTCTGTGAAAAGAAAGGTAGTGTAGTAAGTTTACCTACTTAAAACATCGCCAATTTTGCTAATGAATTTGAATTCGTGTGATGTCTTTACTTTAAATGTTCTGTTCTGAAATTGCCAGAGAGTGGGGACCTCTGGTGGCAGATTAATTGCTGCGGTAGGCGATAGGATGGCGGCCCGATCGGGCGCAACATACATTGATTAGGCCGATAGGCGTGGGGAAGCCTGCTTTCCCCGGGATAGGGCCTATATAGGCGCGGCGTCAATCCGGGGTGGACCTGAAATAACATGGTCCGGGTCCTCCCCAGAGTACCTCCGGGCGCCTGAGACCGGCTGTCGGGGTGGTTCTTAGTGGAAACACCACATACTCATGGCTCCTGCGTCACCGAGGAGCTGGAGATCAGAAGGGATTTTCCACCCCGACAGCAAAAAAAGAAAAAAAAAGGCTGCTGATTCGATATAAATACACTATTCCACGCGGACGAAGTCGCGGGCACAGCTAGTGATTTATAGTTTTACTATGTTAATTGGACTAATCACGTAATAGGTATTACATACCTTTGAATTTAAAAATAATATTATTAGGTATAGCTGCGCCCCGCGGTTTCACCTGCGTATTTATATATGCGAATATCGGGATAAAAAGTTGCCTATGTGTTAATCCAGGTCACCAGCCGCAGCAGCAGACATACCAATTTTTATCGCAATCAGTTCAGTAGTTTTTGCGTGAAAGAGTAACAAACATACATAAATCCATACATCCTCACAAACTTTCACGTTTATAATATTAGTGGGATTGGCTTGTGATTCTTTATCTATTCGCATTTATAATGTTAGTTAGGATGAATGTTGTGTTCTAGAGTGAACAGTAGTTATACCAGTTATACCTATTACAATGTTTCAAACTAATTTCTCACAAAAGCTGACAACCTCCTGTGCCCAGTGTAGAACTTTGCCACCATGTACTATGTTCTGTGTGACGTTGTTTCCCAATCAGCTGGCTCCGAAGAATACAAGTTTCCTTCAAGCAACAAGTCTCTTCTATCATGGTACTAATTTCATTACACAAATTTCTACAGCCTACTGCTGTAGCATTGTAAATCCACCAAATAAATTAAAGCGATCTCGACATCCACTCGTAATAAATCGTATAAAGCTCTAAGTAATTTAGTGCTTGCAATGTTCCTGTCTGAACTCCCAATATAAGCACTTTGTGACGCATATTACCTGCAGGTATTCTCAGTATTGACTTATTGGTTCCAGAAACTAATACAACTTTCTGGAGTTTGGAAGAATTTTAGTTCAGGTAGCAACTATTTTTTAATAGTCAGGTAATCGTAAAAGGCCAAATATGTTTTTGGTTCTTGAGTAGGATAACTTTTAATCGAATCCCAGTACTACTGTTGTACGATATGAGTGATTTACTAACTTTCAAACTTTCGCGTTCCATGATATAATTATGTATTTCCACGGGAATTAACGCGATCACGAAAAGGTTTTACATACCTCTGAATTGCCTGACGTTTCGACCAGGTTGCACTGGCCGTGGTCACAGGCTGACTCTCAGTCAGTCAGACAGTCGTTAATTCCCGTGGAAATACGTAATTATATGGGGGTTTTAGTAATGATAATATGTACAATTTGAGTGATAGTTAGAGGTGATAGTTTAAGCTACAGCGCCATCTATACACAGTTTTACTAAGCACTGTTAGTTACTTCAAGTTACCTACTTCTTAATTTACTGCTAGACTGAATATATTTAATGTTCATGAAGCTCAAACTGTCAACTCCATCGATCGCCGCTGAACTCCCTCGGGATGATATGCATAACTCCATTTTCGTGTTATTTCATAGCGAAAATGAAAATCTATAGTTACAATATGTAAGAGTCTCCTCTAAAAACTTTAACTTTATAAAATAACACATAATAATACATGTTTTTATGTAAGCGGTATTCGTGTATTTTTTCATCTAGATTTATTCCACAGATCGAATGTAAATATCTGTTAAGTATATAAATAAAATATTGAATGTTACATTCACAAATAATGCTTCCCTCTCTCAGTGCAGCAGAGTTTATATTCTAATTGGGCGAGTACTGTTTGTGAATATACTCGTAGGTGTTGATTATGTTTATTAGAACCACAGAACAAAAGAGATTGTTGAGATAAGGGCTGGCGAGCGATTATCATAACGTACCGTGTTCTGTGATAAGGACCTAAAAAATCAATAAACTTTTACATTCTATCTTCAGAGATTAAATATCCTAACTTTAAATGTACCCCTGGTAGCTCGATTGATTCTATTATCAAGCTTCCATAGATATTGCTTCCGTTAAAATCCATAATAACATCTGTTTACGTAGCGCGCTCGATGACAGAGACAGACATCTGTATCGATTTCATATTATCCTGGTACCTACAAAATAAGCTTTGCACCAGGGGAGAATAAATCATGCAGCGAACAATTTGTTAAAATGTACGCCCGCCAACGGAAAATATTGCGCGGTCATTCTCAACTGTTTTACTTCAATATTTTGTATTGGTTGATTGGGGCTAAAAGCAGTGCGAGTGGAAAACATAAATTTTATTTATGATACGGAATAGGTTAGCTATGTTACCAAATACCAACTTAAAAGTGCTTTTAAAAACACATTCAAATCAAAGCAATACCTTTACGTTTTATTCATATTACGTACTGGTAAATAAACCAGATAAAAGGTATGGTACCTAAATATGTGACTTTTTTCCCGAATACTAGAACCTGACGACCAGTCGTCGCGAGTATGATGCTACTGAATATGTATGTGAGCTAGAACATCCTTTACTTGTTGTGTACGGCCAAGAAATATACGAGATCTAAAAATCTATTTGTTGTTGTTGAATAAACCGTGGATGATGTCACTTTTTCAACACTTACACATCTCTTGATGTTTATACTCGCCTGGTATTATCAGAAGCTATTTTTACGACAATTCTCAAGTTTTTCTTAAATAATGCTATTTTGGATTTTGTATTTGATTTTTGTAATTTAAATAAAATTAGTCTTAGGAGAAAAAGTTTAATCACATTGAACTCGAGTCATTAAAATATATATCAAAGTAATTAACATAAGAGATGAGGTCATATAAAAATTATTACATATTTTGATTTAATTTTTTTATCCAACAACCCACGCCAAGCACGTAGTTTTCATCCAACTAAAGAAGCCTTACAGACAGAAACAGCCATATTTTTCCTTAGTTAAATTCCTAAGAAATCCGAATAACTTTTTTTAATTCCAAAGAATATCAATTTCATCAATCTTAATTTCATAATCTTAATTTCGAATTATACATTTCCATTTAAAACGCTCGTTAGTTCGATCAGTAGTCGATGCTCTTCAAGACCATAAGAAGGGTTATTTCTCGGCACAAAGAATAGGTATCATTATTTAACAGGGCCATGACTGCCACGATTGACATGATTCTTCTTCCACGTGATTCGTCGGTTGAGTAATTAACACTCTAAGCACAACAAACAAACTTTCGACTATATAGGATTCATCTCGACTATGTAGGTGTATTAAAATATATTCAGTAAGTAAAATCTCTTTAAATAAAACGTGTATAATATATTTATTTATTTTAAAGTTTATGCACGTAAAGTTTAGAGGCCCACTTAATGCCTAGGACATTCTCTGCCAGTCAATCTTCGGGTGATGCAGAGAAATCAGGAATATGCAAACTAAATATTAGCCAAAAACTAGGTAGGTACTTAAATAAAGTTTATAGAACTAAATACACATATGTATACACATCATGAACATACAGACAAATATGTACACAAATTTAATATATACATAAATACACCTACATACAAACATATAACGATTTAGATAATAAACTATGGGCAAGTTGATTCTGCCTATTGTTCGAAATAAGTACTCCCATGTTGATTTAAATGGCATTTTTACAATAATTTACAACGCAAGAAAAGCAATTTAATTTTATTAAAAACTTTATATTCATTGAAGTCCTCCGTGTGGTTTAAATCCGTGGGTTACAATGCTTGAAACTCGGTGATTAAAGAAAAATAAAACACGAAGAAGAAGTACAACCACCTCTTTTTTTCCATCGGCTGTTGTACTAAGCATTCATATTATTTAAGAGGTGAAAACACGGCGTCCACCTGGATTTTTTCAGATCGTCAATTCGCTTGCCAACCGTTGAGATTATTGGTTAGCTTCCCCTGAGAGAGATCCGCAATAAACTCTGCCGAATTGTTAATGAATAAATTTAAGGCACCCTCGCTCTTTTATTTGAAATAGATTTAATGTGGTGCTCACAGTTCTGTTTTTGAATTTGCGGTTTGGAATTGATTTTATGATGAGTACTTGGATAGTAATAAATCTTTGAATTTTAATAAGATAAATAAATAACTTTATAATGAATGGTCGAAATATACGTAATAATAAACGTGGTCTTGGAAAGTATATTTTCAAAATTTTGCTCATATTCTAGTACACTATTTAACTATTCGCATCGTGGTGGTGAATTCAATCTGTGGTCTTCTTTCATTTCATGCACCACTTTAATAACGACTTTCGTAAATCTTCAGTTTTGGAAGACTGCAAGGATAGTTTTACGACGTTTGTGTAATGAGCACGCCTTTCTCTCTTAATAAATCGTTATTTGTTCTACACAGCTCGTGACAGTCAGGTTTTGTTTCTTATCGCAAATCAGCAATATCTCCTCTTTAACTGGACTTTTTCAAGTAATTATAACTTATTAATAATGATATAATAGATGTAGTAATATTATATTGTAAAATTGAACTCGTGGTTGTCAAGTCCGTAATTTTATTAAAATTAGTTGATATTTTTATATATTAGAGTTATCTTCAAACGTAGAACTGGCGCACTGATATTATATTTGATCTTACATAATGTGATTGATGAACCCCTTGAGGTTCACTGTGCTCCTAGTACACATTAGAATGAAGTATGGATTATGTTTTGTCTTTTTTTTTATTGCGTCCATTTTGTTTTAAACGAGTATCCAAGTTATTTGTATTTGTAAGAAGTAAAATTTTATGTACAAAACCCGCTCCGATTATTATCATTAATTACTGGAAATTGTTTTGTTTAAAAATTAATATATAATAAAGGTATCTGCTTCACATTGCCGTAGTGGTAAATGCGATACGTTCCGTGTTCTGTGAGATAATCCGATCGTAAATCGATAAGGTGCCAAGTCGAACATAGAATCTGTACCGTTCGAAATGATTAATTGTTTTAGTAACCAAGAGCCAAGCCTCAGCATATAAGTCGTTGATCTAAGTTTTCTGTAGAAATGTCTCTCTAACAACTCCTTATTTAGATAACCTATAAAGTATGTATGTATATGTATATACAATAACTTATATAAGAAAACATGTCATATATATTATTTTTATATGTTTATTCATTAGGTTTAGGAAACGTAACGTTGATCTTAAAAATATTATTAAGTTAAACAGAAAAAATATAAAGAAGGCTTTGTACAGGTTACATTTTATTTTTAAGTAGATTTGTTCTACCGTAATACACACCTACACACCCTATAATATTAATGCTTATCTAACCGAAGTGCTCAACGTAATCCACGCACAATTTAGACTAGCAATTTTTTTTCTTACACACAAAAATTTTGCCTGCAACTTTTCTTTTGAAATGAGCCTCTCAATTTTTCATAAGGAAACTAAGGTGCTTTCGCTTGTTTATTACGTAAGAGCTACATAAACGAGCAACAAGCTAGCAACTTTCCTGTAAGCAAATGCTTTGTAAAAGTTGTTAACATGGACTAAACATTAGCAGATGTTAGAGCAAAATCCTCTGTCAAAGGTGTGATTTATTAGTTCATGAAAATGAGCTCAAATGTCAAAAGAAAATAATGGTAAGCCTTATCCAATATTGGGTTTCTATAAAGCTTAACATTGCTTGCCATAAACATTAACAAATTAAACAGAATACATTCACATTCGTTATTATTTCTTTTATGAGGAGACATAATAAAATCGATTGTTATTATTTATCTTAATCATAATTATTATCAGAATACCGATTTCTATTAAAAGTCTTGCAATATCATATCAAGATTATTTGAGTTTAAAAGTTGTTCCCCGGAGCGCTTGCTGCGTGCTTCATGTTGTTTTTCTGATTTTAAAGTTGTCATATAAATATAATATTTATATCTGAATGTGTCACATTGAGCGAAAAATGTCAGTAACTTCTACTGGTGGCTTAAATTATATAAACATATACTTCTGTGATTTATATACTTTAGGACGTCTAGAACCGTTAAGCATAAGCAAATACTGAACCTATAATTTCGTGAGTTTCAACTAGTAAAGATGTTGCATACCCTTTTATTAATAAAAAATCTATCGGCCAACATTCTGTTGCGTAGTAAAGTTGCTAGTCTGTTAGAGCCCTAACGTTGTTTATTTCGGTTAGTCGCGCACAACTGCGCCAGGTGTGCATTTAGGTGACGAGAGCTAATTTTCCGTCTGGTGCGTTAATTGGGGAGGCGTCTGCGCAGTCGGCCGTGAAACTGCGCGACAAACATTTACTATATTCGTACACCACACTTAATTTTATGCTTGGCGTTTCTCACCACCCGTATAGAGTCGGCTAAAATCAATTACTATTTGACTTTAGACTATTTTAGTACTTTTTCGTACATTTTGCGTTTAAATTTGGAATTTGGTTTGGAAACTAATCTCGAGGGAAATTATTTCGAATTTAGCCTTGCTAGGTATTTTAGTGCCGCCTAGATATTGGAGATTGCGTCTATGTTGAATAATTTATTGGTTCGTTGTAAAAATTGGAAGTTTAAGCGCTCATGTGAGATGATAAGTTACATTTTACACAAAATCTGATATAACTTTGATGAATTATTTATTTCGTGTGAAAAAAAGGAAAGGTACCACCTACACAGATACTTTTCGAGTCTTATTTTCACATACTTACAGCACATTATCAACTTCAACAACACTCTCAGAAGGTTTTACTTTTTATTTTTTTTATACAACAGTTCCTCGAGAAAGTCTCGGCAGGGAGCTCATTCCACAGCCGGAACGTTCACGGAAGGAAATTCCGTACCGTAAGGTCCGCGACCATTCAGTTTCCAAAGTGTGAAGATGAACGCTCTGCTAGCGGCGAGGTTCGGCCGTGGGCATCATATCGAACAGTACATACAAAAAATGCTTGTTTGTGTTGTGAAGAAGTAGCCTGTGGAACCCCTCTTCCTCCTCTTCTAAAAATGACACCTAGGTTCGAACCCCACCCAGTGCACTACCGACGTGAAACCACGCCTTTTTTTTTTGTGCGTGTGCAAACCCCCTCAAAACACCGGGGATTTCGGTGGGGTGGTGTGTCAGAATCGAACCGTCTAACGTGAACCCTTTTTTTTTTTTGTGCGTGTGGAAACCCCCTCGGGCCGTCACCCCACCGGGGTTTTCGGTGGGGCGGTGTGTCGGAATCGAACCGACTAAAACCACACGGTGTGCCGTACTGCGCCTTAAGTAGGAGGGATCCGGGAACAGCTTTTATTAAGACATCCGGAACCCTCCTAGCGCCTGCCCGCAAATGCGCGGGCACCACCTTCGGGTAAAAACCCTCTCAATTAGGCGAAGTCCAGGCACACGCGGACACCGCCTCCTCGCGGGGGGCCACTACAGCGGGTGAAGGGGAAAACCCGTCCCGTTCACCCACGGCCACACTCAGGGCGGCATGAGGCGCTGGTAAGCGCGCCTCCGTCGCCCGGTTCGCCGGCGGCGAATTAAGTTCGAGTGGAGGTCGTCCTCCCGGACCCTTTCCGCCGCCTCCTTCTGCGAGATGACTTCCTCACAGAAGGTCGCGACCGCGGTAAAATTCCTGTCGCTACCGGCCATGGAGCGTATGACAGCCGGCAGCGACAGATCCACTCCGATGACTGCAGTGAGGGCCCGACGCTGCGCCGCCCAACTGGGGCAAACCGCCAGCGTGTGCTGAGCCGAGTCCTCACTGCAGTCGCAGTGGTGACAGGCGGGACTCAATTCCCTCCTAGTGACCGAGTGCAGGTACTTCCCGAAGCAGCCGTGCCCGGAAAGAACCTGCGTCAGTCGGAAGGAAAGGGTCCCGTGCTGCCGCCCTGCCCACTCAACGATGACCGGCTGGAGCGCCTCCACGGCGGCAAAGCCAGCACGTGGAGCTTCCAGCCGGGACGACCAACGAGCCATGGTGGCTCGGCGAGCGGCCTCACGCCATTCGCGTACCTCTTCGGGCGGGGGCCGACTGCCGCTTCCCGCCCGGAACTCAGCCGTTCGCCGATATACTTCGGCGAGCACTTCCGCCTCCAAATCCCACGGGGGAGTCCCGGCCAACGCGCACGCCGCCTCCGTCGACACGGTGCGGTATCCGACTATGGCTCTAACCGCCATAACCCTCTGAGGGTGCCAGAGGCGCGCCCTATTCTGGGCGGTCAGAGCCTCCGCCCACACAGGTGCACCGTACAGTGCCATTGACCGGACAACCCCCGTGTACAGCCGTCTCGTAGCGACACTGGGTCCGCCCAAATTGGGCAAAAGTCGCCCAAGGGCGGACGCAGCACCGACCAGCCATGGAGCAAGCTACAGGAAGTGCTCGTCGAAGCGCCACCTACCGTCGAGGATCAGGCCCAGATATTTTATGTGGGCCTGAACCGGTACGAGGACCGAGTTGACCTCGATAGAGGCACCAGGGGGTGGACCACGACGGGGCCCATGAAATAACAGGGCCTCCGTCTTATCCAGGGCCACCCGCAAACCCAAACGTGAACCCACTCCTAGCACAAGCATTTAGCTTAATTGGAGAGGTTAACAAGAACACTACTAATGTGTGACCCACGTTGCTAGTATTATTTCGAAAAAAAAATAATCTTAATAATCGGAGAGCACGTTAAGCCGTCGGTCTCGGTTGTTAATATCTGTGGCATTCGTTACGGGTAGTTGGAGCCCAAAAAATCCGACAACCTGGTATAACTACAGAACTTCGATATCGCCTAGTACTTGGGTTGTGGATGTCTGATGGCAGTCGCTTCACGTAAAATATCGAAGTTCGAAGTAGACTGAAAGCCGACCCTAACTAAAGGCTCGGAGGATAATGACTATCTGTAATCTGATTTACATCGAATAATACAACACTAAAAAGACAAGTTAGAAGTCGCAACAAAGGAAGATTAATCTTATAAGTTGTGCGATTCGTTCATCATGCCGGTATAAAGGATAAATAACTTGTATTTTCCTATTATACGTTTATTCTGCCAAAACGGACGGCCATTTTGTTGCACGGAATTTTCTACGGACGGCTGGTATTCTGTTTTTGAAGTTGACGAATTTTGACAAACATATCTGAGTGACTTCCCCATGTGAAAAATAAAACATGGGTTTTTGTATTCATTTAATTTCATTTTTCGGAAGTATACTTTAGAGAATTATTCTTGCGTGTGCCTATCTGTATACCTGCCACAGCCACTTGCATAGAATTTATTGGACGAACCAGCAGATTCTTCTTATGTCACGAACTTTAGCCTGAACTGCGAGCACAAAATACTTTAGAATTAACATCCCAGTGTAGTGCAAGGAATTTAAAGCCCTGAGCTTAAGTGGGGCAAGGGGTGTTAGCAACAATCCCACAACTATTGCTATAAACTATCAAAATCACTATATAACAGTAATTGCTATGTTGTTCACACCTTAATCAGCACTTAAGTGATTATTATCAACTTATAGCAGGCCTAGCCTTTTTATCACCCCACAATTGTCAACCAACCAATAGCGTGTTTTTTTTTGATATATTACGATAATCGGCTCATCTCAACGAGTTAAGACGTTACAAGTTCAATTTATTCGTAGAAGTTATCTTGTTTTATAATTTTAACACGCTTTTATTAACTTCACTTGTAACTAACTAACTGTGTACACAAATCTTGGAAATCAATTTTAACCTATTTCTTATGATCGTATCGAAATATAACGTTGCATGTATATGTGGTTTGGATAACAATACTATAATTTACCATATTGGAGCTGATCTGATGATGGTGCCTGGAGGTGCATAGTGGCACTCTTCTGTGGCTTCTAGTAAACCCCTCGAGCTTCGGCTCATATGATTTGTCTTGACGAGTCCAAAACATTGGGCCGAGTCCAAAATAATGGAGCAATCTAATGGTAGATAGTGGCCATATTTTTTTTGCTATTAAAGTGTGTTTTGTTAGATTTTTTAATTTATTAATGACTAGCAGTGCCCCGCGGTTTCACCCACATAAGTCCCGATCCCGTGGGAATATCGAGATAAAAAGTAGGCTATGTGTTAATCCAAGTTTCCAACTATCTACATACCAAGTTTCATCGCAATCGGATCAGTAGTTTTTTCGTGAAAGAGTAACAAACATCCATACATCCATACATCCACACATTCACACATCCATACATCCACACAAACTTTCACGTTTATAATATTAGTAGGATATTATGTGGAAATATATGCCATGGTATATGTAGGAAGAAAAGTGATATAGAGAATATGTATGAAATATACTTCTGCTCATGACATATTATTTAAATGATTATGTGTAGGTGAGCACGATGATAGGCAATGCTATGCTATGATAAAATTGTAAAATATAGGTACTATATACTGCTTAAGAAACGATGACTGATATTTTTTTAGTTCTCTATAAAGTCAGGCAGTGACTTTTATGATAACTTTACGTGATTTTAAACCAGACTTTCATTAAAACTAATAGGTCTCAAAGTGGCTATTAAAATGAAAAATTTATACCATTTATAACTTTCCTTAGGGTATCGCGGCACTTACTGAAATGTAGAATTAAGCCAACAAAATTTATATTTAGACTGGCGTCAGAGCTGCTAATTTAAAAAAGAGTTAATCTTCAATCTTAATGGATCTCATCTCTTTATTTTTATTTCACTTGAAATAAACGCATTACGGTTTTTTCTGTTTGTTTCAAAAGAAGTTCATCTACGAGGATCTACGGCGTAGAGTTTTTTGCGACGTAGAGTATCTACAGCGTAGCAAAAATTTAATAGCAATTTGATATGTTATGTATTATATATTAATATTTCCTCACTAGCTGCGCCCCGCGGTTTCACCCGCGTAAGTCCCGCTACCGTGGGAATATCGGGATAAGAAGTAGCCTATGTGTTAATCTAGGTCTCCAACCATCTACATACCAAGTTTCATAGCAATCGGATCAGTAGTTTTTGAGTGAATGAGTAACAAACATCCATACATCCATACATCCTCACAAACTTTCACGTTTATAATATTAGTAGGATATGAAAGAAAATGGTTATAAACTGATAATAGCTTTTAAAGTTAAATAATTGAATTCACATTTGCTCAGGAAATGAAGTCTGGAGAGCACCTCAAAACCCTTCAAAGGTAAACTTACATTTTTAATTTAAGATCACGGTTTAATAACCCTTACAACTTTGACTTCATGAATATTTATTTAAGATGTAAGTTAAGCTGATTTAAGTATTGCCTTCAGAAGAGACTTTTGTTTTGCGAGTGAAAATCACCAGAGAGTATAAAATTGGTATGAGTTTATGGGAATTTATGGAACTTAAGTCACACGGTGTTCTTTTATAGACGTTTTTAGCTGATCCAGGTGTAGAAAGGCAATCTTTTTTGCTTGGCAGGCCTTGGTTGTCCATTAAATAACAGAAAAATCCAGCGTGAGTCTTTAACCCCCTCTAGTTTAGAGAAGTACATGGTAAAAGGCAGGCCGCTGCTTTGGGTCTGCTTCTGCTTGCCTACAGGTAAATTTTTTGTCACCTGGTGTGTCTTCTGCAGGACATCACCGCCTAGACTACAATAGAGTTCGTCTATTTTTGGAATCGAATCTCGAAAATTTTTGGCTGTTTTTACTGAGTGACAAACTTAACTTTGTCGTTCTAAAAATGCTCTCCAATACATCGATATACGTCACATTCAATTTGAAGTTTGTAGTCGCAGTGTCTTACAGTGAATGTTCTACGTCTGAGATGGCGATTATGACCGAAATAGTAGTATTATTAAAACATAGTTTTTTTTTTAAATAAGCCCCGTAAGTTTGATTAATGAACAGGGTTTTTCTATTTAAGTAACACGGGCTTTACGGATCCTGGGTTATATTTATATTAATTTTCTAGTAATTCCGTTAAATAATGTTTAATCTTATTGCAAATGGATAGCGGCTTATATATTCTATACCGTAGCTAGTAAAGTACCATTAGCTTGCCATGCATTGGTGACGTAGGCGGAAACCGGATGGTTCAAAAAAGTCCATTAACTTTTGAACCGGCGTCGTTTTTTACTGTGTATTCGCGTAGCTGACTTTTTACACGTGTCCTACCGTTTGCATTATCGTGACGACAACGCGGAGGCTTAGAAGCTTTGACGCCACACCGGCGTGTGACAAGGCTTTTGAGTGCTGAGGGAGTGAGATTTAAAAGATTTTAAATCTCTTGTTTTTTTTTATAAGTTCCCGAAATTATAAGGTTTGGTAACAAAACAGCCATGATTAAATAGTATTTACTAATTCGCTTATTATTAGTTTTCAAACTTACTATAAATCAAACCTGTTATCTGTTATTGTGGAAGAGTTTTATGCCTTGCCTTCAATATGAAAATGTTATAATTATAAACATTTATTTTCTAAATTTCTTAAATTTGTTAAACGAGACAAACGTTTAAAATTGTACCAGGCTATCATGACACATAAAGATTTCTTTCAAACCCCACACGTTAACACATGCAAATTTGTTTATCGACACGTGATATCATATGTAAAATATGCATTAGAGCTTCCACCGCTGAGCTTTCAACTGCGAGGGACAATTTACATTTTTACATCGCACCCTACCATTGTAGCCAGGTATATTACGCTTTTTGTATAATCCTGAATATGAAAGGAATAAGTTTGCAGTAGACCTACTCTCTTTAACGTTATAAAAAGTATGATGGAAAAAATTTGATATCCTGACCTTCCTTATTTCCTGGTTAGATTATTTGCACTATAATAACATGCAGGTAAAAAAATCTGAGACAACTGGAGTGCATGATTGTAAAATAATTGATTTAATTTTAAAATGATTGCGTTTTTTTATGCTATAAGGGGCAAACAAGCAGACGGGTCACCTGATGATAAATGACTACCGCCTGCAATTCAAGAGTCACAACGCGTTGCCGGCCTTTAAGGTAGGGTTAGAGCCTCCGGTAACCTCACTCACTCGGTGAAAAGTTATGCAAGCATTGCTTCACTGCCGGTTTCCTGTGAGGCCATGGTATCACTCCGGTCGAGTAAGCCCATTCGTGCCGAAGCATGGCACTTCCACGATAATTTATTTTAACGTACATGACGTTTACATGCACAAAAAGGTGCATAAACTACATCCACTGTTCCCAATTGTTATTGGTCAGGCTTATGGTTTGAGACTAAAAGAGCGTTAGGCATGGTCAGACAATGTCCATTGCTCCGCATGAATAAAGAGATCGAGAGCTTAACAACTCCCTCGTTTTTTCTCCACTGCATCCTCTACTAACCAGAGAGCCACGCTAAAAAAGCCTCACAGCTAAACAGGGTCTCTTATCTTGTAAAAGATGTTTATCTTAAACACAGAGCTAGAAAGTTCATAATAATTAGCAGATTAATATGAAGTTCAATACAACTATTATTAATGTTAACATCAAATAGATACTCACACTGAACAACTTTCGCCTTAGACGAGACTTAGATCGAAAGTTAACTAATACGCCATCCAACTAACTGATAAATCTGATAATATGTTACGATACCAAGTAACTAAAGCAATTTGTCATCAATATGTGTATAGAGTATATTGCTAATTATCTGGCTCGACGTACTAAATTATGTTTGGGTGATTAATAACGTGGACATAAAATGAGAGAGTTTGTTTTTCTCGAGCAATTGCTTACACTTTCCAGTCTCCGTTAAAACAATATTCTTTTATTTCCATTACCTTTCCTTCTTGTCTACCGTTCTCGTTTAATATAATACTAATTTTCCCATGTTAAATTCCCATGGTCCACGGTTAGCGGTAATAGTCTTGCTCCCTGTTACGTGATTGGGACTAAATTATAGATGGCAACATTTGGGTGCCTAACCCTTCAGGGATACAGGTGTGAATGTATGTATGTATATGGTTAGCTATCGGCTTGTTAATGACGCATTGCTTGACTAGGTAAGTAACTGGGGTAGAACACCGCAGTTACAAAGCGCTGTTAGTACAGAGCTTCACAAGCGAATAACAAAGATACACTTTTCTTTCTTTCTTTTTCGGTGTTGTGAGTTCCTATATAGGCACGAGTAAATGCTTCCAATCTGGCGAATGGCAAGCTTGTTTGTTACAAAGTTACATAAATATATTTATTTTAAAGACAAAAAAAGATACAAGTAGTCTCCACCCTTGAGGTCCTAGATTACTGCCGAATAGATTTAAGTTCAAAGTTAATAACCAACTTTTGAGGCCTCAGATGGAGAGCAGTTAAAAAACTTTACAATAAGAGAGGACTTCGTTTCATTAGAGTTAACTAGTTACGAGTCAGAATCAACAAGATTTTTATTAAGAATTTATATTAAATTTAAAGTATCTTTTCGTTTAAGCGGTTTGTCTTTCATCGATGCCCTGATTTTTGGATTATTATGTAGTTATATCGTACGATCGTAACAACGAAATACATTATTTGTAATGATATAAGTTCTTACTAACTGCTACAGTTTGTAATTAACACTGTAATAAGTCACAAAATTTAACTATTTACTTACCTAAAAACTCATATCTATTTTTGTAAGTCACGTTGCCAGATTCTTGTCTTAATGCCTCTGTCTTTCAATTAGATTGTAAATCTTGTTAGTTATGTCAGAGCAAAGACATAAATAAATACTAGAGATATCTATAACTCATTAATTTTATATTTCCCAGCTATTAATTCCATTCCATTATAACTTGAACAATCGTTAGAGTTACTGTACCATGATAGGTCAACAACTGGAGCCTGTAGCTTTTTGTAACCGCCATCACATAATTTTTAAATGTATTACACATGTTGTTGAAACATTTTAGCTCTCTCCACTTCTTCTACATAATATAAATTTTAAATATTAAAAGTTTCACATTCCTCCGTTCGCAAAATTTGCTTTTAAAGGGTACAAAGAATTATCTTCACACTCTCATTTAGATTGAATTTTTTATATGTCATTCCAAAGTTGTAACCTGTATAAATCAATCTTTCCTCTTAAGATTTCGTTGTCTTTTTAATGAAAAGGCATAATGTTGGATAATATTTATACCATTCTATTGCTATTATAGTAAATTATGTATCACAATCTTACAATACGTCGTACATTGATGGTTTAGGTATGGTTGAGAACTAAAGACTTAATTAAATAATAAAGAACTTTCCTAAAGTTACCAAAGGTTTTGCAATGTTTAGTATCTGAGTTTTCGTGGTACATGGCAGTATTACATTTAATATTGCGTAGAAAATACACTGTGTTGCGTTTTGCCCGAGGGAAATGGGTAGCGTGCGACATGGCGCAGATCCGCGACGCCTTTTCTTTTCGAACCGAAACCTCTAATGAAGATTGGCTATCTCCTGCCTCCGCTTATTCCCTGGTGAACACGGGTTTATATTAAACCTTGTTTTTATATATTGCCTATGAACTATGTACAGATGCCGCGATGGTTTAAAGGCAGAAATTGATAATCTACCGCTTTTATGTAGATGTAAAATTGGTCGAAAAAGATATTAATTTCGATTTACAATCGAAATGACATTTTGCCCATGGCCTTTTTTTGCGTGGATGTCGGTAAATAGGAAAATAGAAATAGGTAGTAAAGTATTATTACTTGAAGAGTCGTCATCTGAACCGTGGAACGTTCTTTACTGAGCACAGGATCTTTATTAAAAGACTGAAGTTTCGTCTTGAGGCGCTTCTTGCAATGATCCCCTTGATCGTCTATTTATGTCGTATTTCGACGTTTCAAGTTTCACTTTTCAGTCTCATCTCAGGCAGCCACTCTACCACCATTACTCAAAGCGGTTGCCGATTTTATGCATTATTTAATCAGAAAATTATTACTACAGTTTATTAACGCCAAGAGCTATGAAGGTTATTTTGGTTCACCTGTTTTTTCCTCATTTTGGATCATAGGTAATATTTTTGCTTAATATTCTTGAAGCAAAATTGTCTATCACACGGTGTTTTAAAGGCTGATCAAAATATTGTTCAACTAACAGAGCTCAAACCAAAATGGCTAATCATATATTTAGTAACTACGTGAGTTTTTGGGTTGATTACCCTATCAGAAACTAGGTATATCTTTCTAAAGGTCAATACACACACACACACACACACATACACACGCAAAGGCGCGCACAGTAGTATATAGTGTCGAAGCAGTATATCGTGTCGAAGCAGTATATCGTATCGAAGCAGTATATCGTATCGAAGCAGTATATCGTGTCGAAGCAGTATATCGTATCGAAGCAGTATATCGTATCGAAGCAGTATATCGTGTCGAAGCAGTATATCGTATCGAAGCAGTATATCGTATCGAAGCAGTATATCGTGTCGAAGCAGTATATCGTATCGAAGCCTCGAATACGTGGTACGTTCATTTAAATGCAATTATCAGATTAAAGTAATACCATATAAATCTATGCTGCTATCGGTACTTCACTAAATTACACATAGACTAAACCTGTCTAGGTTTCCTACTGATACCCAGAGAAATGTTATTACTAGAATAGACATTTCGTATATACAATATTTTTTACTATTAACTTATTCAAGTATTTGGTGTTTTGTACTCAACACGAAGCAAAACATCCTTCGAACCATTGTGATTTGCTACTAAATTTTGAAATAGCTCGCCAAATTTGGGTGCTATTGTTTTCTTTTTAATGAAAATAACTAAGCTTTTTATTATATTTATTAGTTTTCAGTACTAAATAGTACATTCGGAATTAAAAAGAAAGGAAATTGAAGAAAACACACCGTACAAAAATTTACAAATATTTGACGTTAGTAAAAAAATTACAAATATAAAAACCTTTTAGACTATATTGTATAGCCCTTTTCATATCACCCAATCACGTGGTTTAACGTAATTCACCCTGTATATCCAAATAAAAATTAACAAAAATTGATTAGCTTATTAGATTAGATTTGGACATTTAAGATTTTTTTTGTTAAAAAAGTCAACTCCCGCATTAGGAATGAACTGCTGTGTCGCGGGGGACTTTACAAACATACAAACAACGGACACAAAGAACGCCCAGACTCGGGTGGGAATCGAACCCACGACCTATGGCGTAGCAGTCAGGGTCACTAACCACTAGACCAACAGGCCAGTCAACATTTGAGTGATATATTGACTTTCGGGCCATTTATCGTAACAGAATGTTGATCATGCTACTTTTAAACAATTACTTGCCATTACTATCGCTACATTGGCTACATTGGTAAACTTACTTATTTTCAGAACTTTCAACTTCAGCAATATTGACTCTAGCAAATCTGTTCTAAGTGAAGTTCAAAATATCATTTGTCACCTTGTTGTTACGGCTGATGTGGTGACGATAACAACAAGACATCGCGACCGCCACCGAACGTTGTATTTGTGGATAATAGAATTTCAGAGCTTGGTGTATCTCAGCATGATAACCCACTCTGCTAGCCCTGGTCTTAGCCGAATAAAAAAATAATAAGGACTAGGAAACAATAAAGTTTAAGAGGATTCATGAGCAATTGATTGCACGATCTAGTAGTTGTGAGTTCATTGATACCGTTACAAGAATTATTTATTATATTGAAGTGGAGCATTTATTATTTCTCAACTGTCCGTAAATTCGGCGTTGGATTCGAATGAACGTTAAAAGAAAATTTAACATTTGTAGCAATTTGAATTTTAAAAGAGGCCACAGTTTATGGTATATTATATATGGTATTTAACCACTATGATGGTAAACAAAGAATTGGTACAACTCCCTGACTGTGTTCACTTGTCCGTTTACATCCAATCTAAGGAAAAGTTTAACAAGTATATAGCCAGTGACATCGTATGCCTAAGTATCTCTGCGATGGTGAGGAGTGGGTAGAGGATGAACTTTAAAACAGTCTATCATAATTCAATACGTGTATAAAGTACTGTGTATGTACTGTTGACCGTTAAGGAGTTCCCTCGTCGAGAGCCAATTCTGGGCGCAGGAGCCAGTTCATGTAGAACTTCAGAACAGACTATCACAATGTGTATATAAAGTTTCGTGTCTGTAATGTTGACCGCTGAAGAGTTCCCTCATCTGGAGCCAACCCTGGGTGCAGAATCAGGTCAAACTTATTATCAAAATGCATTTTCATCGGAACTAAATTAACATAACATAAAATTTCAACTCCGTGGATTTGATCTAAACTAACAAACACTGTAAGTTACTTAAAAGCTTTTAAAAACATCATGAACACAATATGGCGTTCTTATTTTATTTGGTGTTGTAAAATTTGCTACAACTAAACTGGTATATGTCCATCACGGAAAGGAACAAAACACGGAGGCTCAAAATGAAACTATTTTTATGTAGAAACAGTATAGTGGGCCTCGTCTGTGATTTATTGTAAAGCTGGCTTGTCGTGGCCCGAAATGTATCGGAAATCGAATTTGAAATGGTAGGATATTTATTAAATGTGTTTTGGTCTGAACACATCATCGTCATTATCTTTCCTCGCTTTGTTCGTACCCTTTTTTTCCACTGGTCATGTCAAAGGCCCAACTTGCTGCACCATTCTTGCCAGTTAGTACTCGCTCCCTGACTCGGTCAATGCATAACACTACCTATGATCACCACATCTAATTCTATATATTTATTTGCACGTTGGGAGGACATGCCTCTAAAAAAGCTAATTATAAATGTAGATCTACATGAGATTTCATAGAAGAAAACATTGCAACAGTATTATCAAATTGCCGGTATAGATTTAACTACCACATGGTAGAAGTAACTTTCTTCAACGTGAATTTCGAAAAAGATGTAAGGTTACAGCTATTGCATCTTCCTTAAGTTGAAAAGGAGTCGCTAGGCATAACATTTACATAAAACATTGAAAATTCTTATAATAGCACCCACTTTAGTGACCATTTTGCATTAGCACCGTTTAGCACTGGTTTGGTAGTAACCAAACCAGTGCTAAATGGTGCCAAATGGTGTAGCCAAATATGTATATATTAGTTCTTTATAGACTTACACACAACGTTACTACGTTGTGTGTAAGTCTGTAAAGAACAAAGGTACGGCTTCCTTCTAATTAGCGCTTTCTGATATAGAACTGCTCACCGCTAAGAACAAGAAAGATCACTGAAAAGGTTATTGTTACTTTGTGCATCTCAAATTAATTATTGTTTAAAGTTTAAGTTGTAATTCCACAGGAAAAACATCAAAATATCGTGTATCACCCCCGTATCTTCTCAAATAGAGGAGACACAGACCCAAGGAGGTACCGAGGAATCATAACAAAGTAGAATATATAAAGAGAACGAATTTAAATAGTGAAAAATATTTATCGAACGTGATAGCAGATCTATACATATTAGGTATAAAAAAGCAAGCAATAGCAGCAAGCAGAGTAATATCAATAGACTTAAATTCTTGATGAGTCCATTTAAAAAAATATAATTACGTAAGTTTACTTTTCTAACATATTGTTGTTTCATGCATGTATTAAAAACGTCTCGCAATTTTGATACGCAAACAAGACAACACTTTTCAGCGCTTATCGCGGGCAAAAAGAAAAATAAATCTAGATAAGCGGGTGTGGTGTCTAGTGGAAAAATATTGTGAAAAAATCTTTATATTGTTGTGTTGGGATCTCAACTTGTAAGTAGAGAGGGCTGAAATATTACACTATTGAGAGGAAATGGACACAACTATTATAGTAACTTAGTCATGTTATGTCATGAATTCTGTGCTTAGGTTTAACTTATTTACATTCCATTCTAGTTTTAGACTTTGAGGTAGATAAAGAAAACAGGTAAAGCGGAATTGGAATTTAATGACGAAAGTCGTGAATTACAGTTGTTTCTTGTTTAAGCTTTAGTGGTATGTATTTTAATAATAATAATAATATATCTCTTTATTGTACACCAAAATGATTTTGAAGAGTAGAAGCACAGCAATGTTTTGTGGTAAATACAATTGGCGGCCTTATCGCACTGAGGCAATCTCTTACAGGCAACCATGGGATGGAGCGAGCATAGGATATCGATTTAAGGGCAGTATGGTGTACGCTCAGTAGGTATATTATACAGGTTAAATAAAGATGAAGTATCTTACATATAGTGTAAGAGAGATACAAGAGAGCAACAAACAAATAAATACATAAGCAAACATAGGTATAAGGATTCACATATAAATCGAATAAAACATACAAATATAGGACTATACTACATTAAGTCAAATAAGAAGGCAAATAGGCAATTATGATATGTTGATATCACCCAGGTAATGTTCTTTTACCAGTTTCTTAAAAGCAGGCAGTGACTGTGCACGTCTTACTGTCAAAGGCAGGTTATTCCATAACCGAACGGCTTGGACAGAGAAGGAATTTATTTATGCATTGAAATTTTACTGTTTGAAGATTTTGCATTCGTTTTCATTCGGCTATTCGGCAATTTCATTTGGAAAAGCTGCCTACGAACGGCGAATGAATTTAAAGTAGCTGTTATTCCTATAAAGAGAAATAGGTATGAATTCAATATTTTTCATTCAATGTTTTTTTAATCTGCCTTTGTCTACACTTTATGAGGTAAACGCCCTCCTACAAATGTAAAAAGTGATAATTTTAAAGGACCATGCAATCGAAGCTGAACCACACTAACAACTTTAATTACGTAGTATTGTTTGGAAAAGAAATATTTTTGATTACACGCTATTTTGAATGTTACTGAATTATCTAACATTACCTAACCATTTCTTTTTACTTAGTACAGTTTTTATACTACTGCTTCAGAGATCTATAAATTCATTTTACTAACGCGATGGAAGTTGTGGTTGAAAACCAAACTTATAAAATACTAGCTGACCCGATAGACGTTGTCCTGTCCTAACTATGAATATTGAACAATCGCGGAAACTGTCAAACGACGGACAGTTATGTCAAAAGCGCTGAGGTTACATTAGAATTTTTAATTAGCGAAATCAGTCCAGCTGTTCACGCGTGATGCCGTGACCAAGGGAAATAGGAATTCATTTATATATATATAGATATATATTCCGCAATAATATCCCTTCATGAAAAATTTTATATGTTTATCACCCCGACTTCACGTCGCTCGTCCTTATTTTAGACGTGGTTAAAATTATCAAGACCATAAGACAATTTGCAACAAGACATTGTTTAAGAGTTTTGATACCTAAGTACGCAAATTACCCTCAAAGTATTCAACTTCAGTGTAACAAAGACCCATTACTTTAGCTATTTGTTCGTGGATTTGCTTGACAAGCTCTTCCTAATTACATTACGTTCTCTTTCAATCCCCAATCAACTCGACCGCGTCTAGTCGCATCGATAATTTAATAGGTGTATTTGACTCTGCGATATTCTCTATTTTGGCGAGCTCCTTTATGATCTGTTCTCCTAGTCGCGGTTATTAACTTTTATTCATATTAGTATTATGTTTACTTTAATAATAAAAAGTGTTTAAGCGCCTTAAATATTTGCTGTCTGGGTAGTCCAGGGCATTTACCTAGGTGCTATAGTAACAAAATATTAAAAAAGGTTTGATTTTAAATATACGACTTCTATATATTTTCTTTCAGTTTTAAACACCATTACGAGTATAAATCGATAGAAGAACACTGTTTGGGAGGAAGTCGCCACAGCTGTATATGTAAAATAAACCTATTCAGGCATATTGAAAGCACACATTTTGGGGACTGTAATTTAGTCTAATTTACGTAATATAATCGTATTGCTGTCAACTTTGGGAAAAAGATGCAAAAAAAAAGTCTCAAAAGCGTATACGATAAATAATCTAACTAAAGAGAATAACACCCGTATTCACAAACAATACATTGGGTAGTGTGGAAAACAAAAGTAACGTCAAATTTGAAAGAACATGGAATCTAATTTTTCAAACACTTCATTTTTGAGGACAGTTACATAATTTATTTTACCCGCAGACAACTATTTTCATTAGTCGAGTGTCGAGGGTGTTTGAGTCCTTTATGGATAATTCGTTCAGTCGTGCTTTGTGCTCATTAAGGGTATGTTCCTAAGGCCTCCCGAGACAGGGAATTTTACCTATTGTTGGAGAAAAAGATTAGGTTCTGAGTTTATCGGAATCTTTTTTTTTTATGAATGTTACTCGATTACTTGAAGACGGCTGGAGCGATTTTAAAAAAAAAATTTTTTTGCTTAAAAGGGTATAACATCTTAGTTCATTCTTCTGTTCTTCTTAGTTTTGTCTTTTGGTCAGGACCTGATGACGTCATCGTCAACTCTTTAAAAATATAGGCACACTAGTGATTTGGGTATTTCATCAACTAATGTCACTGCATCGGGAAAATCAATATTTAATCAAGGGAAAATTAAGGGACGAAACATACAGTTTATTTCAAAATATCTTGTTTTCTGTAATACTTTTAAATGTTTTATTAAATATATAAAAAACTACAAGCAAATGGGTTTAAGAGTACCTCAGTATTTCAATATTATGCTTGCTATTATATTAAAGCGTACCAAACATACACATTACATTACAATTGTAAAATGTCATGGCTATCTCTGTTATTGACTTAAAGCAGTTTTTCCAAGCAGAAGAAATATTTAAATCCGAAAACTATGGGTAAACACATGGCACGAGTAAAATAATTTGTTAGATATAGGTACTATTTATTAATATATATATATATATATATATATATATATATATATATATATATAATAACAGCGCGTATGAGACAATATACATATAACTGAATCTAAAAAGGAATAATAATTAAGCATGTGTGTACTGTAATAACATTACTATATTCTATTCATTTTTATTTGTAGCATTATACATACATACCATTTAGTTTTGCGGGATAAATAACCTTTGTCATCCCCTGGACTCTAAATACTATTTGGCATAAAGAGCATTAATCCTTTGGTCCTTTATTGTGTGAAAGATAAACAAAGCCCCAAACACACATTTAAATTTATGATATTTTAGTATCTCATTGAAATGTTACTGGATATAACAATAATATTGTAATAGTAAGCATGGGTGCCGTGTAAGCATGTGTGTCGTAATCTGTATTCTATATGTGTATGTTTCAATACCGATTTCGTGGGAGAGCCATGCTTCGGCACGTATAGGCCGGCTCGACCGGAGTGATACCACGGCTTCACAGACAACCGACTGTGAAGTAATGCTTGCATTTCTTTTCGCCAAGTGAGTGAGGTTTGCTGCTTTTACCATAAAAAAAATCTTTATTGTATCCTTAAAACACACAAAAGGTTTTAATTAATAATATCTAGAAAATCCTATCTATTTTTTCAAATTCTTCTCTTTTATACCACGGAATGGTTTAAGAATTAATATATAGATGGCCTGAAATGTTTGAACAAATCCCCTGTGCTATAACTCTTTAAAGGGAAGGTACACTAAGATACACGATATACAGGGTAACGAAGTTAAATCAAAGTTTGCATACGCACATAAGTAAAGGCAGGTGAACGTGACAGGTAAAGTAAACGTGTACATATTGAGTAAAGTTGTCTCGAAAAAAAGAGTGAAAGAAAAAATATATATTCTTATGTGTCGGAGCGAATAAACTTTTAATGGAGTTGTACGTAAAGTTTTGATGACGTTTTGTTTTATGAGAATCTGGCCTAACGTTTACTTTAGGCAACTCAAATATCGCAAACTTATTTCGTTTGACACGAGTATGTAAAGACATTGTTAAGAAATTCTTCCAGAGTAAGGACTTGCTTGTTAGTGATTGGTAGTTTATCCTAATAAACCACAATTTTTGACCCTCGAGTAAACAATGTAAATAAGTCCCTGCTACCAAGGAAGCATAGCATCACGGAGCTCGTAACTTAATAAGAGGATCTCTAGAATTTACCTTTACACCTAGACTGAGTTCTTGCTGGTTTATACTCGTAATGGTGTCTAAAACTGAAAGTAAATACCTATATAGAAGTCGTATGTATAACATCAAACTTATAACACTTAGATAAATGTACTACTCAGACAGCAACTATTACCGTATTGATTAGAAGATTACTTAAGCCAATCACAGTGCCATCATACAGTTTGTATAAAAGTAAAAGAAATGCACACATTAACAAGCCCATAAAAAATATCATTCGCTTTAGAAACTTCTTAGTTATTAAACCTTATATATATTTTATGGCTACGTGTCATGTTTAGGGCGATAAGGATCATATGGCAATAGGATGACGTTAATAAGGAGTAAAAAGGGTGAATTTATGGTTAAAAGTTAATAAAAACTTTTTACTTCAAGGCATAACCTCGGTGACATCATTTTGACTTAAAACCTGGAAGTTGCGAACTGCGAATATTTTTTTTATGGTAAAAGAATGCCGGGCCCTATAATGATTGTCAAGGATAAGTGTATATAAATAAATATATGAAAATGTGTTAAAAAAAAATTAAACCGACGAAAGAAAGGTAGGCGAAAAATAAACTTGTTAGCCTAACTAAACTCCTATTACTAATGTAAATACCTAAATATAAGTCATTGTCAAACATAGAAACAAGTGTAAGAAACAGTCTCACAACCACTGATATAAACTATGAAAATCACTAACTAACAGTAACTGCCAAGTTGTTTGTATCTCTGTTCGCACTCAAGTCAAACCATCTCCACTTATTTTTACCCTTTTATAATCCCGCTATTCGTCAATATTCATCAATCGACAAATAGTATTGCGTTACCAGTATAACCAGTTAAAATAATGTCTATTAACTTATTTTTATTTAATAGTGAACTGTGTTATCATTTATTATAGTTTGGCCCTATTTTTAATAAAATAAATAAGAGTTTTTGATGTGGCGACAACAGAAGTAAATTAATTAATACGTAAAATTAAGCGATGACAGCGGCGACGCGACGCATCTATTAGTCAAGGTGTTTATAAATTTAATTGTTGACTTGTAAGTTATTGGTGCCTAATTATGCTTTCAGCTACTCAATAATATACTTGACAAGTAATTTGACATACTTACTATTATTTAATACTTGCGTTGATCAGCTATTCAGAAACCTGGTAAGCCACTTAACCCTCGAAAAATTGCTCAATGCAAAATACCTTAAACAAAAAACGTAAATTCTGATCTCAATAATTATAATATTGTTTAAAACTCCCATGATTAAACGATTCGAATCTGAAATCTTGATTGTTCGTTCACTTACAGTGTGCTGATTTGTTTTCTTTTAAAAGAATACTAGTAACGTGGGTCACACATTACTAGTATTCTTATTAACCCCTCCAGCTAAGCTAAAATGCTTGTGTTAGGAGTGAGTTCACGACGGTAGTGCACTGGGTGGGGTTCGAACCCGCAACCACTTGATCGCAAGTCCGACGCTTTAGCCATTACGCTACCGCCGCTTGTAAGTAATGACTTGGATTCTGATAGTTATTGAGACATCGATCATTTGGTCTTGGCCATGTCTACAGGCTGCAATCTGTTTAAACGTGATGGATTCCCTCTCTGATATTAAAGATTTTTATTTGATTTCATTCTGAAAAGAAGTGTGTGCGAGGGCAATATCGATCGAGGATGTTATTGCCAACTTAGTGATAATTTTCGTTTTTTTTTTAAAAACAATGACGTTTTTTTTAATATTGATACCCTTCTGTTTCTTACGATATTGTTCTTAAAACTAAACACATGTGACTATACTTTAATCTAGATTGCCTTGTTGGTTTCGTAATTATATGTTTCGCAGACCATAACGACTTCTGCGGTAAAAAAATGTACATATACCCACCCGGCAATAAAAGTGTCGTAATACAAAAATAGCTATTTCGGGAAAACACGACTTATATGCCGGTGCAGCCAGGTACTAATTTAACACTAAATAATGAAATGTTAAATATTGTAGACTCAACAGTATTCTTAGGAATTACATTAGACAGTAAACTACAATGGGGACCCCAGATAGACAGCCTTGCAGGTAGGCTTAGTTCGGCAGCTTATGCAGTTTGGAAGGTACGTCAGCTCACTGATACGGACACAGCTAGGCTAGTTTATTTTAGTTACTTTCACAGCGTTATGTCCTATGGTATACTACTTTGGGGCAAGGCGGCTGATGTTGAAACGATTTTTATTCTCCAAAAACGAGCCATCCGCTCCATATACAACTTAGGTGCTAGAGTCTCTCTTCGAGAGTTGTTTAAGGATATAGGTATTTTAACTGTTGCATCACAGTATATATTTGCAAATATTATGTTTGTTAGGCACAACATTAATAATTATAAGAAAAACAGTGATATACACAATATTAATACAAGAAACAAGTTTAAACTCGTTGGGACCTATCATCGCTTACATAAAGTACACAACTCGTTCGAAGGTCTTGGTATACGTTTTTATAATAAAATTCCTATACATGTAATCGACCTTCCTGTAGATAAATTCAAGCGAACGGTAAAAAATCACCTTATTAGGAAATCCTACTATACGATCAACGATTATCTAAACGACAAACAGTCTTGGGCTTAAGGTGTCATTAGGTATATACACACAAACTTCTTTGTCTTATAATTAAGCAAAATTATTAACAAACCATTGTCAGTTGAAAGTAATGCGTGACGATTATTATGATAATTTGACTATTAGTCATTTTTATCAGTATCTCGACTATGGTTCGTCATGCTCACTAAAATGTCATTGCTTGCGGCGTCGTCATGGGGCGGGTCATTTCTTTCCCTCTGATATGGCGAAGGAGATGATGGCTGGTCCATGCGTCATACTCGTGAACGGGTGCTGCTTGGGGTGACTGGTCGGCCTAGTCAGCGATGCTTTAGCCTATACTATTATTTTGGTTCGATCAACTGCAACTCTAGCCTCTTAATCCAGTCACGAATTATTTTTAACAGTAGATTTTGCAACTGAATGAAGGTAGATGTGCACCTTGAATGATTTCTATGTTTAATAGGTTCAAACCTTCAACGGTATCACTGAGTGATTTTTATTTTTTAGTACGTTAGCTTTTGGAGCATTTCAATAAAATGAAATTCAGGTGGCATCAGCTTGCATCCTGTTTACCTCTCGTGTAACACTAACACTATTGTACCTGAAGATCTGACTTTTAAAAAGAGTGGCCATGAGTTTCTTTGCCAGTATTCTTCTCATAAGGCCCTACGCATTTTGGAAACTGGAAGTTATAGATCGACACAAACAGGCAGTAGATTTTGGTGTTTTTCACCTAATTTACCTTGACAATCCAGTATATGCTGTGGCGTCTGTTTGTGCCGATCTATGATTTTTAACTCTAGCTTCAATTTAACGTTCATAAATGTCACTTAGTGTCTTAACTGAATAAATGATTTTGAATTGAATTGAATTGAATTGGTGAATTGAACAAAACAGCTCAGTTTCTTCTTCTTCTGCAAACTTTGTTCCCTTTTTCACTCATCTAATAACACTGTTTTTACAGCTGACCGAATGCGACTTTTGCTATTCAATGCTATAAAAATGTCAAAACGTACCTAACATGTGATATGACACTTTTTTTGCTGGGTGGCGAAATGTAGGTTTTCGAAAGTTTTTATTGTTAGAAAAATATAAACTTTTCTAACAATAAAAACTTTCGTGAGTGGTATTCATATTTATTAAAAACTATACGGTTTTACTCACTTTTGTATTTCGGGGATGCCAGACTAGTTTCAGCCCCGACGGGGGCCCTTTCCTACGCCTGACAGCTTCGCGGCAGGACGCTTGACTCCTTGAGAAAGGGCCCCCGTGGGGTCCGAAACTAGTCGGGCATCTCCGAAATACACAAGTGAGTAAAACCGTATAGTTTTTGATAAATATTTATACTTTTCTGTATATTATGCGATCCATTATACAATAGGTACGACTGGAGATAAAATGAAATAATATTACATCATCAGATAGCCCATTTAGCAAGGTTAGAGGCTAAAAACATCATGCTCAGACCTCTGTCCTCTGCCCTTTGGGAGGGAGGAGAAGGGGTCTGTAAGAATCTTACCGACTAAAACAACCCCGGTGTTCCACTGCTTGCCTATGACCAGGGGAGCGAGATTCGCCATTGCATTCTTCCGCAACATCATGCGTGTTATAATTAAACACATTTTGTAACAAAGTTCCTTCGCGCACGTTACACTTCAGACGTTCGCGCGGACGGGGGATAGGTGGAAAAGGTGTTACAAAGAAAAATGCAGACCGCGAATTGATTATTTTATTTACGCCATCTATGGATACTGCGCGATACTAATGTTATTTGATGTTGGTTTTATACTAATTATTCGTATATTAGTTCGGGCAACCTTCACAGATGGCGAAACTTTAATTTCGAGTTTTTACAATATTTTGTTTCAGTTTATTCAATCAATTAAATATATTTACATCTATAGAAAGGAACTGCGTTCTTCTTCGTACTTTGAGATTTATTTGCTTTAGTATTTTCATTTCTTCACAATGCACACCATTTCATTTTGTAACACTAAATTTTCTCGGCTTTACGATGTAATCAGTTTCTTTCTTAACATATAAGAGAGGATTATTAGAAAAAGGCTGGTGTTGCAGTGGGAGGAACGAATATAATAGCCACGTGTTACCGTATGAATAGACGCGCAGGGCATATGTTCCTGAATGACTTGAAGATATTGTACTCCGCAATGGCCGAGTAGATTTTTTTTTCTATATTGAAACACGGGCTTTCTTGCTCCTGGATAGGGTCAAAAGAGATTCATGAAATGGGACTAATAGACTAGTAATTGCATTGCACCATGGTGACACCATTGGTTTTACATTTGCCCCATGGTGACACTATTGATTTTACCACTTACCATAAGGCGGGCCCTGGACCTGTTTGCTACCTTACTTGTAACTTTATTTTCACTAACGATGTTGCGTACAATACAGACAAAATCATTAAAACGAACCAAAAACCTCTTCCTTATTGATTCGTGAATACCTACATCGAAGACGAGCAATGTAATAAACGAAAAACATATTCAAAATCATTTTCAAAGACTATTTATTTTTATACAAAATTGCTGCAAAAAAAAAGTCGTCTAAATAATATTCTTATAATAAATAAAAAAGTAATAAAAGCGGTGCTTAAGAAAACATCTTTTCATTACCAATCCAAAGGAATCGTTTCACCATGACCGATTATAAAGAATCTGTTGGCAGATCAATCAATGTCCTTTGACAAATAATACCGATATTTAAAAAAGATACGCGCCATTGTGAACATGTCGATGGTTCTATTGAAGCAACTCTAAAGAAATAAAAATGGCGGCATAGATTTTGAATATGATATAAATTTAATGATTAGTGAATTGATGTGTGTCTATAGACGGATTGTTCGTGTTTTAGGTGGATTTCGAAGAAAGTCTACCTATTGGTTTTGTACCAGTTGTCAAGTTTTAAAAAAAAATCTTCACAGGAGGTCTAGTTATGATCCCTAGACCCCATAACAACCGCCAGTTAAGAAGTTTATATTATATATTTTATAATTTATATATATATGTATGTACCTCAATTTTACCGGCACGATAGAGGTCGCAATTATGCACCGATTGCTTTCAAACTTGGACGACAAATCAACAGGGCAAAAATGAAGGTTAAGTTCGTGAATGGGGAATATTCCCCCATTCCCCATAAAAAAACACGAAATCTACCTCTGCGGGCGTGCTGCGAGCCCAGTTTTTTTATATCAGTTTCTCGTTTTGAAAATGTTTACTTAGCATCAGCCTTGATAATATCGTCTAACTTTTTTCCCAATCATAAAACAAAACCAAGGTTATACCTAGTCATGAGATAAAATTTAGAAACTAGTTATCCTTTTTGTAAGCTTGTGAATCGCACACGGGTTTAAAGGACTCGAGATTCTTGATAAATAAAAGTAAGGAATTCATATTCCTTTCCAAGGAGAGTCAAAGGCAAAGAGAACCGACTTCCTAAATAGCGTCTTAGAATTCCGCTAATTTTAAGACGGTTCTAGCAGCGCAGTACTACCAAACTTGGAAGCACCGACTGATTTCATTTTGTCTGTGTTTCTTTTGAAACTAAATAGATGTTTTAATTGTGCACTAGAAAGAGACGTTGAGTCGAAGAGATATTTATAAACATACAATTGACAGACACAAAATACATCCAAACCCAGTAATAGGGTGTTATATCCTTTTTTGAAAAGTGTTTGTGGTTTGGAAACCAGAAATTTTTTTTTCGGTTTAGAAAGGTTTTTTTCGGGTAGATGGTAAAAACTTGACACAAATGTGATTAATTTTAATCTTTGATATAAATAAAATTAACTATATAATTTGACTTTTCATTAGTAAATTCAGTGCAAATTACAGTGATTCACTTATACTTACATTGGTAAGACAATTAATGTACAGCTTCCTGTTACAACCACCTGCCAGCTGATCACTTGCACTTTCACATCTTTTGTTTTTAACAACAAGAACTAAACAACAACTTAAAAATGTCTCAACTTGCTGTTTTTGAGTCTGCCCAGAAGAGCCTAGAGGAATGCTTCATGAAGAGAATGGGTGAACTTGAAGCTCAAATACAGAGCAGCGCACCAGCTAAGGATACTGTCGCAAAAATAGCTGAAGAATTTAGAACGTTCCGCGAGCTCATCTTCAGTATGTTGGGTTTAATAAGAAAACAAATTGATGAGTGTTCTAAAACTGTGGATGCTATGGAATCGAGGCACAGACATAAAGCACTCATCTTTATAGGAGTTCCAGAGGTTGAGAAAGAAAACTGCACTGAAGTCATGCTAGGTCTCCTCAGTAATAAGCTGGATGTGACGTGTTCTGCTTCCTCTATCAAAGCATGTCATAGGCTTGGCAGTCCCAAAAAGGATCATAAGCGGCCTATATTAGTGAGATTTTCAAATTTAGACGTCAAATCTTCCGTATGGAAAGCGAAGACTAAATTCAAGGGCACATCCATCACAGTCCGAGAATTTCTAACAAAGACCAGACAGTCCGTATGCGCCAAGGCTCGTTTACATTTTGGTATGAGAGGATGTTGGACGCAGGAGGGTGTCGTAGTAGTCAAAACTCCGGATGATTGTCGGTTTAAGATCACGTCTCTGGATGAGTTAGAACCACTCATAAAGAAGCATCCAAAAGCAGCGGATGTGGTCCGTTCAGCAAAGGGAGGCAGCACAACGACCACCGGTTCCGCAAGCCATAACACCAAGAACAAAGCTCGTAGAAACTAGTCTTGTTTTCACAGTGTTTAATACGTGTTGTTGTGTTGTGTTACAATTTTCACGCATTTTACTTATTTTACAATATTTTATAAAGTACCAATATGCATAGTCAAACACAAATTCATTGTGGTATTGTTGGCCCGCAGTTGACATGTTAAAGTTTTTAGGTTGACATTTACGAGACGTTGCTTAAAGGATGCGTTCCGTGTTCAATTTACTTACTGCCAATACTGACAGTTGACACGGTTGCGCTCGAGGGCCGTTCGGAAATGTGCTCACCGTTTTAATATTTTAATTGATTATTATTTTTTGTTTGTTGTTTTTATTTTTTGTTTTCTCTTTTTTACATTAGATACATATATTATGTTATAATAGTAGGTAGTGTTCTTGTTGTTTTTATAACTATCTTTTGTAATATGTGACAGTGTAGGCCGGCGGGTGGTGCACAAACGTGAGTATCGTGTTACTTAATGCTATTGTAATATTTTTGTAAACACACTTCTTTTATATCTTTATATTTATTTATTATTTACATTTTTTCTACATATTTAATATCTTACAGTAATTCTGATATTGATTCTTATTACTCTGCCAATGATTCTCTTAATTCATCGTTCAATGAAAGTTTTATTTCAGCGACTGACACACTCGGAGATATTTTAAGAAATGAATTTAACCAAGAATGTAACCGACTGTTTAATGTTTGTCACATAAACGCCCAAAGTGTACCCAGTCATTATAATGACTTATGGGAGACATTCAATGGGTCAAACGTACATGCCATTCTGATTTCAGAAACATGGCTCAAACCTCAACTTCTTTCTACACTTTACCCCTTACCCGGTTTTGTTCTCATCCGGAACGATCGGGTCGGCAAAAGAGGCGGTGGGGTTGCAATTTATCTACGTTCCGATTTTTCTTACAACATTTTTTCTAAATCTCCTCCTGATTCGCCTGCCGAATATCTTTTTCTTGAGGTTTGTGTCAAGGGAGCGAAAATCATTCTAGGTGCAGTTTACTGTGCCCCCGCTGTTGATTACTTCACTGAATTCGAATCGGTTTTAGAATCTTTAGGGTCTGAGTATGAGCATCACATCATCATGGGCGACTTCAACACTGATATTATTGCTCACAATTCACCTCGTTCACGTAAACTTTTAAATTCATTAGAATCCACTAGCTTATATCTCTTACCCCTTCAAGCCACTTATCACAATATCAACGGCGAGGACACCCTGCTGGACCTTATCATCACCTCAGCTCTTCGGAACGTATCAACGCATGGGCAATATCCAGCGCCTGGTTTTTCACATCATGATCTAATCTTCATTAGTTATAAAATTAAACCACCAAAGCCCAAATCAAAAGTGCTGTACAGACGGTGCTTCGGACGCATAAACTTGGAAAGACTGCGAGAGGATGCTTCAAGTATCAACTGGGAACCACTCGGGGCAGCTATCTCCTTAGACGAAAAGGTTCAAATATTCAACGACAATATTACACGTTTATATAATGTCCATGCCCCCGTTAAAAAAATTAAATTAAAGCACCCACCTGCGCCTTGGCTGACGGAAGATATCCACAGCGCAATGCGACGCAGGGACAGCGCTTTTCGGCGATTCAAGAGAGATCGCTGCGAGTATAAATGGATCGCCTACAAGACTGCCAGAAATAGATGCAATCAAGTGATACGCAACGCTAAGCGCCATCATATACTTCACAATATTTCGTCTTCGTCACCTGCTGATGTTTGGAAGTTCCTTGGGACTCTCGGCATCGGTAGAGAGCGCCATACAGATTTTCCAACGAGCATTGCCTTAGATGATCTCAATCATTATTTCATCACACCTACTACATTGGATCATCAAAGCAAAGTTCGAACAATCGATTATGTAGCCAATTTGCCTAGGCTTAATATTGACATTTTCTCCAGTTGCATTAGAGGAAGTCAAGCAATCCGTTCTATCCATCAAATCTAATGCCATAGGTTGCGATGATATTAGTCGCTATATGGTTACCACTATCTTAGAAGAACTCTTACCCGCTATCACCCACATTATTAACTATTCCCTTGATTCTGGTTCTTTCCCATCTTTATGGCGTAAGGCTTATATACGTCCATTGCCCAAAGTTCCTAATCCCTCTCTCCCTAATCACTTTCGACCTATTTCTATTCTTCCTTTTCTCTCTAAAGTCCTTGAAGCCTGTGTACATAAACAACTCTCTCGGTTTGTACATCAGAATAACTTACTCAGTCCGTTCCAGTCAGGATTTCGACCTGGTCATAGCACAGGGTCCGCCCTGCTCAAAGTGACTCTCGACATCAAGGCGGCGGTGGAAGAAGGTAAAATAACTGCATTGGTCCTGATTGATTTTTCTTACGCCTTCAATACCGTCAGTCAGGATATCCTATTGTCTATACTGTCCCATCTTATGATCTCCGATGATGCACTGGAATGGTTCTCCTCCTATCTTCAAGGACGCCAGCAGTCTGTCCGGACCGATAAGTCTTCATCGGCCTGGTGTGACTTTGATTCTGGTGTTCCACAAGGCGGCATTCTCTCACCACTTCTATTTTCACTATTCATTAATTTCGTATCCCATGAACTTCAGTGTCGTATCACTTGTATGCAGATGATCTACAGATCTATTCACAGTAGACCACCTGGACGATGCAATAGCTAGCATCAATCTCGACTTGGAGGCAATAAAAAACTGGTCCAACAGGTTCGGATTAACGGTCAATCCGTCTAAATGCCAAGCAATTTTAATAGGTAGCCCAAGAATGATGAGTAGAGTTGATATTAGTAGCGTACCGGATATTATTTTCAATGAATCATTACTGCCCATTAGCCCTTCAGTTAGGGATCTTGGTTTGTACATCGACAGTACACTAAGTTGGCAAACGGAAGTAGCCCAAGTAAGTCAGAAGGTAACTAACACCTTGCGTAGTCTTTATCGTTTAAGAAATTTTCTCCCAGCCAAGACAAAAACGTTGCTTGTACAGACTTTAGTGTTCCCTGTTGTCGACTATGGTGATGTTTGCTATCTCGACTTGAATGCAGATCTACTCAACAAACTAGACCGACTTCTCAACAATTGCATTCGGTTCGTATTCAACCTGCGAAAGTATGATCATGTATCTACCTATCGCAACCAACTGTCTTGGTTACCCATAAGGCAACGCCGCAGTTTGAGAGCATTGACTACGCTTTACTCTCTTCTCCACTCACCTAATTCACCTTCTTACCTAACGTCTCATTTCCAATACTTGTCCTCTAACCATTCAAAAAATCTCCGCTCATCTAATAATCCTCTCCTTCTTTGTCCCTCCCATAATTCCAGCATAGTTCATTCGTCCTTCACTGTCCAAGCTGTAAATCTCTGGAATGCGCTCCCACTAGAAATCAGGATGTCCACTAACCGACAAACGTTTAAGGTCAAAGTACGACAGCTCTACACAGACTTATTGGTAGAATTGTCTGAATAACACTTTGTAAATGTATGTAGATATATGTGTGTATGTATTTATATAGTATAATATAGTATTTTATTTAGTTTATACTATGTATTGTATTTTAAGCAGTTTTATATATGTAATATATATGTTTCTAATACTGTTCTTCATTTTCTGAATTTATATTCGCAATTATAATTATACACCTGCCACGCACGTCTCTGTATCGCCCAAAGGTTGACTGGTAGAAAATGCCTACGGCATTAAGTCCGCCTCATGCAATTTATCTGCAGGAAGTGTTATAAATAAATAAATAAAATAAAAAAATTATTAAAATTATATTTTTCCGTAATATGGCAAAACAAAAAAAAAAACAACCGGTCTTCTTGGAAGTCATTAAGGGAGGTTTATGCCCATTGGACACTGGACGTCCTGTGGCTGAAATGACGATAATAATGATGGCAGAACAAAAATCGGAATTTATTGCAAAAAAGAAAACAATTATTAAAGACCTTACTCTGGTTATATTTGTACTTTCTGCCTTTACAAAAACTATTCTCCATTGTAATATTTAAGTAAAATACACGAGAGGAGTACAATATTAAAAAAAGTGTGTGTGTGTGCAATTCACACACGGCAGAAGTGAAACTTCAGAAAAGTAGCCTACGAGAGAATGAGAAATAATCATCATCATCAGTCACTATCCACTGCTGGAAATAGGCCTCTCCTAATGTACGCCACTGAGCTCGATCGTCAGCTCTCCTCATCCAGTTTTTCCCCGCCGTTTTGCGCAGATCGTCACTCCACCTGGCCGCAGGGCGTCCTACACTACGTTTCCCTTGACGTGGTCTCCACTCCAGAACTCGTAATAAAAAGTAAAATCAACACAAATAAATTACTAATGTTAACAAATTTAATTTTAAATAATTTCTATAAGAGTTATTGATCAAGTTATTGTATTTTATTCAATATGTACAGATACAGACACCAGATCAAGATATAAAACATTATTTGTATATCTTGATCTGGTGTCTGTATAATAAATGCCGTGCCTTAATAATAAACAGTAAACAAACCTGAAGTCCAGTTATAACTGTACACAACTTTCAAAACAAACAATACTTCGTTTTCAATATAGACCTAGGTTAAGGTTGGATTTAAATGTTAATTTGTAAAGAATCAATTAAGTAAAGGGTGTCTCAGTAAAGGTGCACTTTTTAAAATTGACGCCATTTTTTTCATTGGAGGTTGCTGCTCTGATATTCGACAGCTGGCATCAACGATTGTTCTGATTATTAAAAAATGAGCGCTACACAACTGATTAACGCGTTATCTGTGAATGGCGTTCGTTACAGGAACATGCTAACGGAGTTCTTGTGCCTCAACTGGTTGGTATGGATCTGAACGACATGTGGTTTCAGCAGGATGGCGCCACCTGCCACACCACGCACGGAACAATCGATTTATCGAAGCAACGATTTCCAGACCGAATCATCTCTCGAAATTCCGATGCCAATTGGCCGTCAAAATCGTGCGATTTAACACCGTGCGATTTTTTTCTTTGGGGTTTTGTGAAATCTCGGGTTTATGCGAATAAACCCGAAACAATTCCTGAGTTCAAATCGGAAATCCAACGCGTCATCGGTGAGATACAGCCACATCTCTGTACAAAAGTCATGGAAAATTTCATGAAAAGAGTAATGGCCTGTCATCGGAGCCGTGGGGGTCATTTGCCGGATATTTTATTATATACTTAATCGGAACATGTCTTCTTTACAATACAATAAAAATATCACAACTCTGTCATAAAATACTTGTTTTTATTTTAAAATTAAAAAGTGCACTCTTACCGAGACACCCGTTATAAGTGAAATATGGAGAAAAAACAACTAAAATAAATTTAATACGCAAATGCACAAAAATTACACCACGTTGACATTGATATATTTTCTGACGGCTTGGTAGTACGCAGGCGCAAAGACAAAGATTGGTAGTACGCAAAATTTACTTAGTTTTCACTAACGTGATGACGTTTTGCATATTTGTAGAACAGAAAAAGAAGTGAAAACTTGGAAAGGAATTATAAATTAGTCACAATTGGCGTTTAAATAAGATATTCTATACATACTCCTACATAATTTAAAAGGCTGACCTGTGTAATGCACTTTGCGCTTATTTTAGATCCTATGTAATATGTGTTATGCATACTCTTATAAACAATAAGCATAATTTCGAATTCCAGGACGGCTACTGAGTATCTCTAGATCAAAACTTACAAAAAAAAATATGTCCTAAGACACATAGCGTGATCCACAAATAGTGGTCCCGAGTCTGGGTGTTCTTTGTGTCCGTTGATTAAATGTTTGTGAAGCCCCCCGCGACCCAGGAACATTCCTAATGGGAGTGAAAAAAAAAGAAATATGCCGCTGGCGAGATATTTCCATACCTAGCACCAAAAACATTGTAATATCTTGTCATCATAATCGAGCTTGGCGGGATCTCATATAATAAATGTAATACTAGTAATACAATTCCTCTGTCAAATTAGCTTGTCTTTTAACGTACATATATTATCGTTCGCGCTGATCCTTTCTACATGTATTTAAAAGACAAAATTCAGTTATAGCTACCCCGTTTTTAGGGTTCCATACTCCTAACAAGGAACCCTTATAGTTTCGCTATGTCCATCTCTCTGTCCGTCCGTCCGTCCGCTGCTTAGATTAGAAACTGTTATTATTGGAAACCTGTAATTGAGATGTGAAGATTGAGGGTGTGAAAAATATTATTCGATTCAGTGATCCGTTTGCAAAATATTAAACTTTAAGTGTTAATTTTTGTTAGAGTCAAATGATTTGTGAGGCGATAATATACAGAGCGATAGAAACGTGCCGACCCCAGCGACGGTAACTGGACGACTAACCTAAAATCTACATTAAACTAATTACAAATACCTATATAATGTTAGAATGCGGCATCGAGTACAATACCCATGTATCGATTTTTGAGAGAGCCCCGTAGTTCATGTCACGTACAATCATTCCGTAAACACTTGCAAGATACAATAAACGATCCACATATGATGACTACCGATATTTATTTACAATTAAAAGCTTGGAGCTGCCTTCGAGACTCAACACATTCAATTGTAAATTGTAAAGAAATAGTCAGAACAAATTACCCTAAACAGTTTTGTTCAAACTCGGTTTTGGTTGTGCCCCAGGCACATACAGCAAAACCTAATATTGAATATTTCAACCTGCGATCTTACAGTGATATTGCTGGAGGTGGGCACTGTGAATGTAATGTGAAGATAGAAACTTTATATAGATCATGTAAATTCCCTTAAATTATCGCAGTAGGTTTTGTAAGTAATTTGTAATCGCACGAAACTTTTTGCATAAAGATTGAATATTTGGAGAATTTTAACGAAGACTATATCTGTAACGTCAACTTCGTACTGCAGTATTCAAATTAATACGTGACCTCTACACGCCGGTGGTACTCTAATAGATAATATTTGTTCTAATTTACCTGTTGGTCTAGTGGATAGTGACCTTGACTGCTGAGCCAGAGATCGTGGGTTCGATTCCCACCTAGGACAAATTATTGGTAATTTTTTCTGTATCTGGGTGTAATTTATCTATAATATGTATGTATTTAAAAATATATAATAATTATAATTTCAGACATCTCACACACGGCCGTCTGATACCAAACTAGGCAGAGCCTGTACTATGGTAACCAGACTGCTGATAAACATATACCTATATAAGTGATCGATCGTTCGATCGTGAGTTTCGGACCATACAGCCGTGTGTGAGATGTGTGAAGTTATTATCTTATATATAAAATTCTCGTGTCACAATGTTAGTTACCGTACTCCTCCGAAACGGCTTGACCGATTCTTATCAAATTTTGTGTGCATATTGGGTAGGTTTGAGAATCGGCTTTTATCTATTTTTCATCCCCCTAAATGTTAAGGGTAGTCCACCCCTAATTTTTTTTTAATTATTAGATAAAAAAATTTTTTTTTTTATAATACAGTACATACATCAACCCCTGTTTTTTAATAGCGATATTAGTATTTTTACTTTTATTGGTACAATTTTTTTAAAGTATTTAACCCATTGAAAATAGAAAGTGCGATTGTTATAATCGATTTTTTTTATGGAATAGGGGGTTAACGAGCAGACGGGTCAGCTGATGGTAAGTGACTACCGCCGCCCATGGGCACCTGCAACTCGAGAGTCACAAGTGCCTTACCGGCCTTTAAGGTGGGAGTAGAACAGGAGGGGAGATGGAGAGATGGGGGTTAAGATGAGAGAGGGAAGGGTTAGGGCCACCGATAACCTCACTCGCTCGGCGAAACACAACGAAGCATTGCTTTATCGATATGCCGATTGAGCCGGCCCATATGTGCCGAAGCATTGCTCTCCCACTGTTAAACTTTAAATATGTCAGTTTAGTTAATGAAGTACTTTGAATTAAGAAAATGAATGGTTGGTGTTTTGTTATTTATATAGTCATCACCATCCCACAATAAGTTAGTTATTTTTTGACTACCAAAATATTCATTAAAAATAATTATTATGGCAAAACAACGTGTCAGCTAGTTATTAAAAAAAATGATGACTCCTTCAGTAACCTATTCAGTCGTCGTACAGTCGTCATATATAGGCTCGGTTTTAAACGTTATTGGCCGTTAAAACTTGAACTCAATTAATACGTTCATAATAATAAGCATAAAACCCCCTTCTAAGTCCGCATGTTGTAACGGACGATTACGGAACCCTACACCGCGCGTGGTTCGACACGCACTTAGCCGGGTTTTTTTTACTATCTTTCATCGCTGCCTGCCTTATATTAAGTTTGTTCTTGAAATGTTATGTTCTTTTATTATAGTTTTAAAACATTAAATAATGTAATCATGAGACGTCTGACATAAATGGGCAGGCTAATATGAATTTTCGGTAAAGGATGATTTATACACCAGACCGGCCGGCCTGGCTCCGGACCGAAGTGACATAAAACAGCTTTTAGACGTGTCGTGGTTGAGCCTATAACTAATACCCACCGATATTTCGATAGCTTGTACGTGCCGTACAGACCGTGCGCTCGTTGGGGTACACCCCGAGAGTCGGTCCGTTGTGGGCTATTACGCATTTTTTTTTAAATATATGGATGTTATAAACGATTAAAAAAATTAAACAAATCAGATGTCAAGAATCATGCTTTCAAGGAACTCTGCCAGTAGTTTTATAAAATTATTATGGAGGCGGTTGCAGCTCAACTGATAAGAACGAAGCGGAAATTTAACATTCTTTAGGTTCTTATACTTACAACCTACAATAACCCAAACACAAACAGCATAGAATAGCATGCAAGCTATACGTGCACTTCAGCCGAGAGTTAGCAATTCAGATCTAATCGATTGCCATCTATTTATACCTAGTGATGATCGTAATTTGCGAAGGGACTGGAACATACTCTATTAAAAAAAACAATGCAACAGTAAAAAAAAATACGGAAGATTGACTGAAGGAAAATTACGCAGTTGATATAATGCGAAAGCTGTCACTTCTATCATTCGTCGTTAAACTCAGCGCTGAGTCTTCCCTTTGGAGATAAGTATGAGCTCCCAGACATGTTACTAGACTGTCATGTTGGTAAGATCGTTCTAATTTCCCAGGAGACACTAAGCGCAATTATGGCATTTTATTCACATGGACCACAACTCACAAGGATAGATTTGCCGTCGTCGTGATAATGCATTGCTTTTTTTTTATGGTACAGGAGGCAAACGAGCAGACGGGTCACCTGATGGTAAATGACTACCGCCGCCCATGGGCACCTGTAACTCAAGAGTAACAAGTGCGTTGCCGCCCTTTAAGGTGGAAGTAGTTAAAGAGGGGATAGAGTGGGGAGAGGGGAAGGACGGGAATAGGGCAGAGGGTAGGGTTAGGGCCTCCGGTAACCTCACTCACGCGGCGAAAAGCAATGCAAGTATTGTTTCTCTGCCGGTTTTCTGTGAGGCCGTGGTATCGAGCGGAGTCGAGCCGGCCCATACGTGCCGAAGCATGGCTCGCCCACGTTTCCTTTTTTTTATTCCTTTAGAGACAATCTCTTACTGTGAATAGTTAGATAGGGTATGCATAGAAAAATAAATAAAACGATGCATGGTTGTAAGTCTAAGCCTTATGTATGTATTCCTCAAAAGTACAGACACTAAAACGACATTTCCGCAGTGTCTCGATGCATTCTAAATAAAACTGAAATATGACAATTGCCATCGCTTCGTCGTAGCATCTTATCCGATATTGAATGTTTGCAACGTTCCTCTGCATAAGCAAATGGACCTACTTATGGTTATGTAAACTTCTCTACTTATTCATGTAAGTTTCGAGTACTATCTTTACTCATAAACAACCACTCGATCGATTGTCCTACAATTTCTTGGGCTTGAATGTAAAGTGATAAGAATAGTAAATAGGTATTCATTTTAAATTTTAAACATTGTGAGATATTTAAAAGCAGATTTATCTGCGTTTATGGTCACTGTTTTGCTGATAAAGGTCGTAGTGTGATGTTAATGTGTCAATGAATACTCTAGTTCCTTAAAAATAATTATTTTAATCTGACTAATAGTTTTAGAGTCTAGCACGTTTAATCAAACAAATAAACAATCAAAAAGTCTTCTGTTTTATTATATTAGTATAGATATATTATGTTAGTATAGTATTTTATTATGTAAGTAGAGTTGGTGAGAGTAGTTTTATTAAAATAAATATTTTATTCCAAAGTCATGCCTTTTAATGTAAGCTGTGGTAAATTTTGAATAATCGGGAACAATTCAGTTAATATAGATGTTGGTGTAATTAAGAATAAGTATATTCGCATTCAACATGAACATTAAGTACCGGGTGTTGATGAAGTGCCGCGTCGCGAGAGGAGGCTACTCCTCTCTCTCCTCCAACCTCCTCTCCCAATAATAGCTCCGATGTCTGAGGCACGATATAGTTCTTGAATGTTCTACTTCAATATTATACATATATATATGTGTGTTAGGTCGATAGACATATCCATGTAGTTCGGTATAATAACATTATAATCACGGTAATATTATCTATCCAGTATTGTGACTCAGCGCTGTTCTTGAAACAATTACCACGCGTAATAAACACTCGAAAGGGCTTCCCGCCTACAGTATTTTAATTTCATTTACCTACTTAAGGTTCTTTCTAGTTTTGGGATTATAAGTATTATAATATACATTTTATTAAATAAAATTAAATTTGTTGTGAATGAAATAGGGTGTTCAATAACAAAAAGTACGAAAAGCTTTATTGTTAAATTGAATAGTATAAAAATCCATTGCCATATTAAGTAAGTACCTACTTGTACTTATTTCAATGCCCAAACCACAAGCTTACTGCTTACAGAAACATCACACCGTTCGTTGTCGCTGCGGCGCATACGCAAATGGTTGTGTACCGAGTGTATACCAAACTTTAGACGCGTAGGTATGACTCACTTTCCGACCGTTTGTATGAAGATAGAATACTGTATAAATAATATTACCGTGTTATAGCGCTCCGTCTAATTGGTTTTATGGCAGATGACGACATAAAATATGACTTTAGTTCGTTATTTTTGCCTGTAACACGGTCAACGCTACTACAATGTTAATAAAACGATTGTTTTCTTTAAAAAAATTACATCACATTAACAATGTTCTTTTATTTCACAAAATGTACAAACGACTTTAAATGGTGTCGAACGTTACAAATGTGTTATTGATTCTGTAGGTTAAGAATTGAATTGACCGGCTCAAGGTAGTCGGGAATAGTCACAAATTACCTTTGCAAACATGGATCAAACATGGATGACAGTCATTTGTCGGGTTTTTATTGAAACTAAGTGCTATAGCAATACGAATAAACAAAATTGAAGTGTCTGTTTTTTAAGCAGTTATTTGCACGATACGTATGCATAAAAATCAGTGTTTTAAAACTTTTGTCTGTCTGTCTGTCCGATTGTCTGTCTGTCTGTTTGTTACTTATAATCTCCAGAACGGATAGACCGATTTCCATGGAACTTTCACTGGCACTTCCCGCATGGCTTCGGTCGCCGTACCGCCGAAAATATTTATATATTTTGCGCGGAACCCTTAATCTTTTTTCCAAATCTGTGAAAATCCGTCCACCCGTTCCGGAGAATACCCGGATCAAACAGACAGACAAACAAAATTTTTTTTAGGCATAGTTATTGTGCAAATAAATGTATGAGCTTAAAAAAACTATTATTTTGACATTACAAACAGACAATTAAATTTTATTTATTTGTATTGATGATAAGTTATTATTGCCGTAATGTAAAACAACATTAAAACTAGTGAACTAGTTCCTTCAAGGCACTTTTCCCATACATTTATTTCACCTTAAATTAATCGTGGAAGTTAAATCTTAAATGTGGGAGAGCCATGCTTCGCCACGTATGAGCCGGCTTGACCGGAGTGATAGATAGATAGATAGATAGATCTCTTTATTGTACACCAAACACATGATATATATACATATAAAAAACAACCTAAACATAAAATGCACAATGGGCGGCCTTATCACAACAAGCAATATCTTCCAGGCAACCTTCTGATACCACGGCTTCCCAGAAAACCGGCTGTGAAGCAATATTTGCATCGCTTTTCGACGAGTGAGTGATGTTAACGGAGGCCTTAAAACTTCCCTCTCCTCTTCCACCCTTCCCCACGTTAGGTTGTGCTGAAAATCAAATCAGCGCTGTGGCACCAATTCCTTTGAGGTTGAGGCAACAGCAATGCTGAGCATATACCTGATTTTGCACATGCGTGACGCACATAGCAACATGTAAATTCAAAAACGACAAACAAAAATTTATACAGTATTGTTTTTTCCATATTATTTGACAATTGTATTACAGAGAATCCACAGACAGAGTATCACAGATAACTATATACTAGTTAAAGACAGAGTACAGACTTTTTTATCCGACCATAGATAAGGCTAATTTTGTTTTTTATTTTGTCATTTGCTTTTTCTTGTATAGAGGTTCTTTGTTTAAATATGTCTTGTGTGCGTCAAATGTTTGTGCGAAATAAAAAGGATTTTCTTTCTTTCTTTCTTCTTCTTTCCCCTACTCCCATCTTAAAGGCCAGCAACGCATTTGTGACTCTTGAGTTGCAGGTGCCCATGGGCGGCGGTAGTCATTTACCATCAGGTGACCCATCTGCTCGTTTGCCCCCTATACCATAAAAAAAAACCTGCTTACGTAAGTGTTAGTGTTTCTAATGAAATATTTTTCCTCGTTGTAATCACCTAACAACACAAGGCCGTAAGGAACACGTACAGTAATTTTGCAGCCGATTACACAAACAAATTTATTGGAAATGTCTTAGGCAAATATTTATATTACGTAACGTGAACAATAAATTGCTTACTTAATTTTAATATAAGATGAAGGCAACTAGGTGAAACTCACCGGGCCGCGGCCGGTCCACTGAAATATAGAAGGGGAAATCGATACTCGATTATGAATCCACAGGCATATTTTTGGCTAGACTACGTAGCGATGTCCGCCTATATCGTTTGGGCTATGTTGTCACTTTATTACATAACTAGATGAAAACGCGGCTTCGCTCGGGTGACATGTGACTCATAATACACAATATTTTACAAAATATAGGTAGATATGTATAAATCAGCCTTAACGAACTCAAGATTTTGAGTGGACAATATGGCGACTGCCATTTGCAACATTAGAATTTAACAAAATACTCGACAATCCGAATTTTGCGGATATATGTTGTCGACTCGAAATCATTATTTTTTATGTTTTATTATTCAGGTAAGGTTTCAATCGAGTCTACCGTACCCCTTGACCGAATTATTAATATAGATATACCATTGGACATGTCTTCGATAATGAGCAAGGTTGAAGCTAATAATTACTAATATTATGTTAGATAGTGATTGAGTGAGATTTAGAGCTATGGCCATTATGATACAAGTGTTACAGAAAGGTGTCTTATAGTAGTCCCCGTAAAGATCGTTTAAGGAAAATTCGCTCCTAAAATTTACCACATAGTTACCACACAAACTAAATACGAGTGACGTTGCAGAACATCTCTAGTCTTATATGAAAACAACATACAATACTCTCTAAACGTACCTACATATAGACATAACAAGTTGAAATTAGTGATGTGTGACTAGCGCCTAAGTAAATAGAGTTCAATCATGTTAAACTGATTCCCGGAATTAGGGTGGCCTCCTCGGAAAGTTGAACTATGTTTTCCCAGCCGAGTTTAAGCACTGAATAGAATACTTAGTCTGTTAGTTATGTGTAGAATGTTTGTGCTATAATATGAGGTACGATTCTCCAATATTTCCGCTGTTTAGCGGCTGATTCAAATTAAGGAATTCAATCATAGCGTTAACTCAGATATTAGTAATAAAAGTTTTTTTTAGAATAAATAAATAATGAGAAAGACTATAATTCAACACAGTGGCTGCTCTGGGAGCTGGTGTTCCTGTCCAGTGGCCTATCCAGTCACAGGAAATATAGGACATTCGGGTACGCGACCCCGGCCTTTGCGAGCTACTGCAGTCCTAGTCCCGTTCCCTATCAGAGACTTGCGGTATCCCTTACACTAGGTTCCTCTCCCTACCCATTTTGCCATGTATATAAATTTACCTTCCTTCCTTTTTCCAGCTGTAACTAAGTCCCACTTACGTAATAGGGACCAAGCCTCATGCTTATTGCCCTCAATCGGGAACTCGGGGAAATAAATGAGGAATATTAAATGTGTAATTCGGGACTTAATCGCGATAATATTTAAAAGGTACAATACCTCTTGGTTACCCGACGTTTCGATCGAATTGCATCGATCGTGGTCACGAGTGGACTCGTGACTCGTAGTCCACACACACCGATTTAATATGTATCAAAGTTGCGAAAGTTTAAAAACAATTATAAATGAGGAAATTGGGAGTATATTAAAAGAGAAAGTTAAAAGTTAAACAAATATAATGAAGGGATCGAAATGATCTTAAATGGAAGTTACATATATACTGTGCCCAAAGGGCAAAATAATATCAAAACAGTATTTCTTTTAAAACATGCTACTACCTTTCGTAACTGTACAAGGTCCTAAGTCCATTGCAATGGTCTTAGATCGTCAACTACATCGTCATTCTGATAGCATCATTAAAGCACTCAAGGTTACAGTCCCATAGCTATTCAAAACCATACACGCTAAAGTGCACTAAGCCATAGTGATTTCTTCGCCCTAGTTGCTTCAGCTACGGAAGGATGTCATATCCTTTTTGTCGACTGAACAATATGACGTCACAATTGTTGTTAACAAATTATCCGGCATAGAATATTATATAAAGTACGGAGGACTTTACGTCCAAATGTCGTCGAATTTGAGTGGCCCAATATCTACAGAGTGCCAAGTTTATATTTTTTAACAAATTAAGCCTAGCCTAAATTTAACTTTTTTAAATACATACAAATAGTACTAGTCAGTAAATGTTAATGGAAGTGAATGAGTAGAAATTTGGATGTAGGCATTCGGTAGATCGATTTTTTAGGCACGATGGGCACTTTTGGTAGGGGGAAAAGGCACTAAACTTGCGTGATCGTCACGCTCAGAAACATATAATTTTACAGGTATAATGTAAGTTATGTTTTCACGGCTTGTGCGACTGTCTTTCTATCACAGCCATTTTGCTCCGAATCTACATTTCAATTGCCGTGACCCAACAGATGTGAAACACAAATGAAAGAATGTTGAGCATGGTATACGTATACTGTGGTATAGGGGTCATTTTTATTGATCAAATCTTACTATCTCGCCCTTATCTTAAAATAATATGGTTCATCATTTGCAGTTGGAATGTATGAGAAACACGCTCTTCAACTAAAATGTTAAGTTCGTTCATGGCATAGACTATTATTAGATTCATATTCATCTTATGGAACCTCTCCGCGCGAGTTCAACTAGCACCTGGTCGGTTTGTCTTTATTAAACGTCAAAAATCAAAGATCTGTGGAAATATCAATGAAATAACAGCTGGTGATAACGTCCGCATTACTAACTGAAATAACTTATTCACTCGCGTAGGTTCAAGATCCCGGGGGGATATTGCCACATACTACTACAATGTACGTACGTACGTACAATGCACGTCGACCACGGACCGAAAAGCACAGCGTAAGATGTCCATTTTCGCTGTGGACAGACGACCTAGTAAAGATCGCGGGCTGTCGGTGGATACATGTCGCTTCCACCGGTCTTCTTGGAAGTCATTAAGGGAGGCCTATGTCCAGCAGTGGACGTCCTATGGCTGCAGTGATACAGTAATAATGATGATTACAATATGTAGGTAATAGACTAAGCGTAGGGTTGTTCACTCACCTTAACTTTTTTTTAATTTAACATTTTATACCCGTCGTAACTTTTAATGAAAGATTCGATTCCAATAATTTACAAAGGAATTTACATGTACATAACCAACCTTGATTATGAAGTTATTTAGTTGGATAACGATTAATATGATATAACAAATGTATTCATATTTTTATTCTAGCCGTGTTTTGGTTGACTAATTTAAACAAATAGTGGTTATTGTGACTTAATAATACTCTTCATTGTACAACAGATATACCGTATAACAAGTAACTAATAACTATTAGTAATTTGTGCAACTGACGGTCTTATTCCACAAGGCAATTTCTTACAGGCAACCATAGGATGGAGAGCATAATCAATAGGTTTCGCAGCGCACGCCAAATAATGACTTTTAAAAGCAAATTTTTTGATACCTTGGATTAAATTACTGCAATTTTCGTAGGAATCCTTATTTATTTTAAAAATAAAATACAGTCTTTATTACTCGCTGATAATGTAGCTTTCTATAAGTGAAATTTAAAATCGATTTTTCGGTATATTATTACCGTAACAACCATGCAAGTAAAACATTATCTGGCATTTAGAATCTAAGCTAATATAGCTTTAATAATTATTCATTAGTTCATCGACTCATTGTAAAATATTTTATAAGTTCCAACCTAGATGGCGTAGCGCTATTGACGTAGTTTTTATAAGTCGGTATTAAGACTCTCCGTGAGTTAATGACCTTGTGGAGGGACGTTGTCATGTTCCTCCAACACAAAGGGAGGATCCTTCGACCAGGCGAGGTGATCATGCCTGGCGGGCCGCGGCCCCACGGTTGATGTTGGGAAGTTGTATATATACTAATCGGCGCGAGAACTCTCATAGCGCGATGCAGGATTAGTAGGTTGTAGATGTTTCTTTTTGCTGTATGTGGAAGTCGCCACATCACTCCCCTCCAAGACTGGAGGTCGATATCTTGATGAGTCAGCTGTCTATGCTCTATTAAGGAGCGTGCCAGGGCCAGTAGTGAGTAGTTCCGGTGAGTCGGGACTGAGTGCCGCAAGTTCCAGTGAGTCGGAACTGTATTCCGCTAGTTCCAGTGAGTCGGAACTGAATGCCGCTAGTCCCAGTGAGTCGGGGCTGAGGTCCGCTGGTCCCAGTGAGTCGGGGCCGCGCGCGGTGCTGCGGTGAAGTCCCCAGTGAGTCGGGGCGGTTGCTGCGTAGTGGCTGGCTGCTGCGTAGACGGGAGAGAGATGCTCTTCTTACGTGGACCGTAGGTGCAGTGTGCTGTGCCTAGACGCTGATGAGGCCGTAGGGGTAACCAGGCTGGAGCGGTTGCTGCAGGCGTGTGGTATCCCTGTTGAGGCCGAGGATGCTGGCTGGCTGAGACTTGATTACCGCTCATTGCTGTAGGAGTGTATACGATGGTGGCGATGATGATGCTGCTGATCTGCTCCATGAAGGCTGCTTCCAATCAAGTCGGGGTCACCTCTGTGGAGGAACGGGTGTCATGTCCCTCCAACACAAAGGGAGGATCCTCCGACCAGGCGAGGTGATCATGCCTGGCGGGCTACGGCCCCACGGTTGATGTTGGGAAGTTGTATATATACTAATCGGCGCGAGAACTCTCATAGCGCGATGCAGGACTAGTAGGTTGTAGATGTTTCTTTTTGCTGTATGTGGAAGTCGCCACAACCTTAATAGAATTATATTGTATTAGTGAGCCTCTTACAACTTAGGTTGCATCTGAGATTCACGTCCTACTTGGAATGGTTACTTGGAACTTCCTAAAGTATCTACGACACTGCCCTTTCTTCCTACTTGCTCTCAGGGTCTACTTTCAAGTTATTAATTTTAATTCTGTATTATTGTTGCGAAATATTTAAATATACTTCGTTAACACCGTGTCGACGTCTTCTTGCTCACCCCCTGCATCGAACCCGTTACATTACCTAATTTAAATTCGATTTCTGGACATGCATTACTGTTCGAACCGGTTTGCACTTTATTGTACTGCGTAGTTGCAGCAAGCGTTATTTATTTACGTGTTTCATGTGGAAAATAATCCACTGTTTTTAACCAACACTTTAGAACCTTGTCTGTTGTACATTAGATGTCTAGAAAAGATCCTCTCTGTATAAAGACGGTGGAGTTATTGCAAAAGTGCAATTTCCTGTTGCAGTGTTAGATGTATTTCAGCAGGCCCGTAGAGAGCAATGTCCGGACGATGGACTGGACAAGGCGCATGGCCGGACGATTCGACGAAACTAGGGCAATTAGAATTATATGGAAAATCTTTGAATTCATTTTCTTTGTTTTGTTTTCGGAGTTCTTTGAAAATAAATTGTTAGGAAATATGTTGAAATGAAGTCAGTCTTTTCTGCAATTTTGGCTGTTATACTAGTGATGTGCAAAGTAATAATTGTATTATTTTACCTAAGATGGAGATGTGTGTAGTGATGACTGTAGATACTGTTTAAGTCATCGTGGGAGCTGTAACAAAAACAGAGCAGGTGGAATGTGTAAAGTTAGAGATTTTAAATCGTACATATTTTTTATTTTGGAACTATTCTCTCAGTTATTGAGGAAATCCATAAATACTAACTTCGAAAACTTTGTAAGTTAGTTTTTATGGATTTTCTTAGTATCGAAATGAAAAATTTCAAAATAAAAAAATGTACGATTTAAAATCTTTAACTTTACTTAGAGTTTTAAACAAAATAACCTCTTTGTAGCTGCATGCTAGAGTTATGACTTTTCTGTGATTTGAGTAAGTGTTCCATTGTCAGATACATCCTGTATAATTAATGAAATAAAATAAAGTCATTAGATCGAGAATAGATACAGATCTTTACAAAATTTAAAATGGAGCATTTCGAAATTCTCTGTTGGAAAGATTTTTTCCAATCTGTCTATACAGTGTGTAAGTTTGAGCTACGCGAAAACCTAAAACCTCTTTCTATTTATACTTATCACAATACAAAAGTCAGTTCATCATAAAAATGCGAGATTAAGGATTTATAGTCATTAGTTTCATTTGGCGCTACGCAATGTACGCGTTATTCTTGTTGTGCGGTACGATGACTGATTAACCGTACGGCACCGTAAAAGCAGCTGATTGCATAAATGTTGTTTAATTATATTGCAGTTTTTCGCCGTATGGGGTATTTTTTTTTTGGTAAATTGTTCTGTTTGCTCATTGTGATATCACTTTTAACCAAAAAAAATATGATTTTCAACTCGGAATGATGGTTTGAATACACTACTTCAATATTCGGTAAGGTGTTTCTTACACCCTGGACATGACGGAGTTATGCCCGAATTGATAAAAAAACATCTGAATTGATTTTTTTTTATTGAGCTTGTGGTCATGAAAGTTTTGTCTGCAACGACTTGTACGCATAAATTTAATCATATTTAGCTTCTTTAATATACTCGAGAGCAATGAATCCGGGTCACATAAAGATACGAATCCATGTTGAAGACGATTTCAAACAATTTTTAAAGAATTTTATGATATAAAGATATTTCACTTTGACTTTGGTCACCTAAAAATACCTGGAAATGTCGAAAGCTAAGAATGCTGGCTTAGTGAGATAAATTGCGTTTAATAGAGAATTAAATACTTCTTAAAAGAAAGTAATAAAACTTCTTGGTTGTTTTAAATCATGTCATCAAAAAGGTCAAAATAAAAAAAAAAATACTACACATCGTATTTCACTAAGCTAGCATTATTAGCTTTCGAAATATTCCGGTATTTTTATGTGACCCGGATTCATTGCTCTCGAGCGTATTTATAAGGTACAATATCTTTTTTTATCATAGGATTTTACGTTGTAGTTATAGGATGTTAAATTTCAGTGGGAAATTTATAAAGTAGTAAACTGTATTCTGCATACAGTGCCTGATCCTATCATCTAACGCGAGCCTCTTGAGTTGTTGGTCGAGGCTCTTGGCAATCCGCCCAGTGACTGTTATGACTTTCATAACAATGATCCACATCTCACAAGTCAGCTACCTCGTGTGGCAGGTCCTAATAATATTGTATTTGCTTATCGTTTCATGAGATTAGAGTTATGAGGTATGGTGATTCCAACAATTATGAAGAGTCATTTAGTAGTCAGTTAGTGATGAAAGATCGATAAAACGACTATTGTCAAGAATTACTGGATAGGGCACTCTAATTACTTAAACGAGCAATTTTTTTTTATGTATATAAATATGTATAATTATTTCGGAAACGACTCTAACGATTTAGATCAAATAAAAGTCGTTCATGTCCAAGATTTATAATATGATCAATGTCACTTGGATGTGTCCATAAATACTCATCATTGGCAACATATATATATAATACTAGCTGACCCGGCACACGTTGTTTTGCCATATTAATTATTTCTAATGAATATTTTGGTAGTCAAAAAATAACTAACTTATTGTGGGATGGGGTCTATGACTATAAAAATAACAAAACACCAACCATTCATTTTCTTAATTCAAAGTACTTCATTAACTAAACTGACATATTTAAAGTTTAACAGTGGGAGAGCAATGCTTCGGCACGTATGGGCCGGCTCGATCGGCATATCGATAAAGCAATGCTTACATTGTGTTTCGCCGAGCGAGTGAGGTTATCGTTGGCTCTAACCCTTCCATCTCTCCATCTTCCCCCCCATCTCTCCATCTCCCCTCCTGTCCTACTCCCACCTTAAAGGCCGGCAAGGCACTTGTGACTCTCGAGTTGCAGGTGCCCATGGGCGGGGGTAGTCACTTACCATCAGTTGACCCGTCTGCTTGTTAACCCCCTATTCCATAAAAAAACATCGATTATAACAATCGCACTTTCTATTTTCAATGGGTTAAATACTTTGAAAAAATTGTACCAATGAAAGTAAAAATACTAATATCGCAATTAAAAAACAGGGGTTGATCGTAGAGGGTTGAAAATTCAGGGTTGTATGTATTTTCTAATGCTGTATCATAAAAAATAGAAATTAAAAATTTTGTCTAAAAAATAAAAAATAAAATTTAGGGGTGGACTACCCCTAACATTTAGGGGGATGAAAAATAGATGTTGGCCGATTCTCATAGATACCGGATAAGCACAAAAAATTTCATCAAAATCGGTCAAGCCGTTTCGGAGGAGTATGGCAACGAAAACTGTGACACGAGAATTTTATATATATAGATAAATACTTACGCCTAACTTTAGTGAATCCAGCAATGTTCCTTACGTGTTTAGTTAGCAGTTTATAAGATGAGACATCATTGAGGGTAGCAAATACTAGGATAGCATAAAACAAAAGAATTTCGTAATAAAAATAAAAGTCAGATTTCGAAATTCAAAAATATAGAAATGAAACAGTTCTTTCTAAAAAACGTAGAACAAAGCTGCGCGCTCTTTGGTCGGGGATTCGAATAGTATCGTTGCACGAGAGCGGCAGAGGGCCACAGGAGTGGATGCCCACTCGACATAGATTCAGGAGGTATACTGGTGTTGGGAAAACTTGCGATATTCTCGTTAAAATTATGAGTAATAGTCGCTTGAGTGATGATTGTTCTTATTTACTATATTGTAATAGTCTTTGTGCACACAATACATAGCTAAACAAAATTTTCTTAAAATTTTCTCAAGTCCATTTCTGTTGTGTGATGAAATATGCAAAGCCCCGCGTTGAGTTCTAAAACTAGTAACAATCTTAATATATTATATTAAGATTGTCACAAACTATACTGCCTAAACTGGTTTAGTACTGCTGTTAACTGCATCTAAATGAAAAGGCAAGAGTTTGATATGAAAAAGACAATTACAAGGCCGGGGAGATCTCATTTTTAGTTTAGTTAACTACTAACGGGCGTAAATCACACTAATAGCAGTCAGGACCTGATCTACTCATGCCAGCGAAATGATCAGGCTGCAAAAAAGTCTGAACTTTACCACGGCTTGCATATAAAGCTAGCTTAGATGCTTATTTGCTTCACCAGGTTCTAGAGGCTGAGCCTCTAGGCCACTACATGAATTAAACAATTTTCTGTTAAGTAATTTTCAAACACGATGTGAGGTGAGTAACTATCGAGTTGAAGTACAATGGTACCACTGCTCGTTACGTCGGCAAAATGTTGCAGATGCGGAGAACCACTGCCTAAGTAAATTTATGGACAATAGTTTTGCATACAGACCAAAGTTAGTTCAAATATATCTGTACCTTATTTTTCGTTCATTTTATATTCACTACATACATTCTATAGATTCATTAGAAACAGGGTGGATGTAAAATGCGTATCGTTAATATTGGTGCTGGCATTTTTTTTTTATTATAAGGGAATAATTGATCTGGAAATAACACTAATTATATTCCCTTCCCCATTCAATACGCGACACCCCTTCTTTAAACACTTTTAAGAGGAGAATCAAGGATTATTTACTTTCTCAGCAATAATCAGACTGCTATTAGGTTTATATGCATGTTATATTTATATTGCATATGTGTAAGTATTTATATTAATACTAGTAGCACCCCGTGGTTTCACCCGCGTAAGTCCCGATCCTTTGGGTATATCGGGATGAAAAGCCTATGAGTTAATCCAGGTCTCCAGCTATCTACATATCAAGTTTCATCGCAATCGGTTGAGTGGTTTTTGCGTGAAAGAGTAAGAAACATCCATCCATCCATCACACTTTCACATTTATAATATTAGTTGGGTTAGTTAGTCTGTTGTAGTATACATGTAGGTATACCTCTGTTATATTACTTATGTATGTTATATTTTTTATCTCAATTATCTTTACGTACACACGACTGCCTCTTATTTTTCTCAATATCCTCTTTTCACTCCGAAGGTTTGCTGGAAGAGAACTCAAGTATGGGTTAAGCTCGCCTTTGTACATACCATTTTCCTTATGTATGTTTAGTGATTGTTTTTGTGTACAATAAAGAATAATAATAAAAGATGAATAACATAATTATACCATTTTTTTTTCGTGTGGAAACCCCCACGGGTCATCACCTCACCTGAGCTAACGGTGAAGTGGTATGTCGGAACCGAACCGACTAAAATCACACGGTGTTCCGTCACAAGTGGGCCTATTGCAGGAGACCCAGGAATACCATAATTATAATAACATAATTATACCATGTGATAACCAGAAAAAATGTGCAGCTACTGAATGAATCAAAACTTAAACTCCTGTCAAGGAAGAACATTGGCCGGCATTAACAAACAAATATTACAGAGGCATTGTATCTGACACTGATTATAACCATAGACACTGGCAACACCAGTGTCACTAAAATGTTGCTAAGAGCATAAATTTAATAATGCATAAATTTAATAGCATAAACAATGGTTCATACTTAAGAAGGATTGAATGGACTGGCAGAGTATGGAACAAAGTGAAATTTACTGATTGTGGTGAACGATATTTTAGAAGTAGGAACTAAAGAAAAAAGTACAAAAAATTTAAAATAGTTTTTTTAGTATTTGTAATTTCGGAGTTCAAAGCTCTCATTTTTATTAGTAAATCTTGATGCGGTCTACTAGAACTTGATAAAAGTAGGAAACACACAGAACCTGTGGTTATTATCAACGCCCAGTACAGCAGCTTGCAATGGAAGCAATATAATTTATCGTAAATTAAATCAGAAATATTTTTCTGTTACACAAGTCAGCCTTTTTTTTTTATATAATGATAATAATATCTTTATTTCCTATAAGTGTGGTAAAGGGATGACATATTAGTTACTACGATCATTAGACACATTTAGCCATACGTAGTGGCATGCAAATATTAGGTAGGTACACAATGATGGCATTGAGTAATATAAATTAAAAAATAGAAAATACAATTAGGAATTAAATTAAAACTGACACACATGCAAAATTTAATTAGGAAATTGAAATTGTTAGTAGTATTTGCCTAATATACACAAACGTTCATATTAGTACATTATAATGCATTTCTAAAATGATAGGATCGAGAGGCGATTTTTTTTTTTTCAGTTTTATTACAAACAGGTAATATTTGTAGTGATTGCCTTAAAGTTGTATTTAACAATATCCATATGATTTATACCACGTCACATTGACAGGTTTCAGAGGATGTAAGTACGTACAAAACGAAAATTAAACAAAAAATACCCATTACCGTGTGACGTGTCAAATGAAAGGGCTGGCTTAAAAAAAGGGTGAATGCCTTTTTTTTTATTTTATTTGTTTTAAAGTTATTAAAGAAAATATTTTATTTTATATTTTCGAAACTAGTCAGTCTAAAATTTAAAAAAAAATACAGTAAATAGTTTTTTAGTTTTAGATTACAGGCAAGTCAATGGTCTTAAAATAACATGGTAAACCTCTCAATATTGTGCGTACCTACAAACTTACATCTGCAATTCACCTACACGAGATTAAGTCACATGTGACTAGTTTTTGAAATTATTTTTCTAAGATTTAATTCAATATTCAGGATCTTTTATGGATGACATTACTACATTTTTTTTTTTCAATATTTTAGGTCTCACTTAGGACAAATGTTTGCATGCATCAATAAATAAATGAAAAAATGCGACGTGATCACCTGATACATTAAAACGAAGCACGGTATATAGATGAACATCTACAAGTTTGATATCTAAATTTTCAAAAAAAAAAATCATGGCGTGAACTTGTTATAATTATATTATTTATTGCAGGTGGATAGGAAGCGATACAGTCGAAAGTCAGTTACATATTTTACGCTAGAACGATAACAAGTACAAGGCAAAATACGAAAGAGAATGTAATGTTATATTATAATAATAAAACTTTTATTTCAAATGCTCGTCGAGCTCCAACAAATTATATCCGCCTGGTACTTTTTTTCTGACGTTTGTGTTTTTTCTCCGTAGCATTTATTTGATGTGGGGCCATTGGCGGCTAGGAGTGACGTCATAAAACAAGCCCTTCGCTTCCCCTGCATCAGTTTCATGACGCCTGAAAGGTCTATTACGTGCCTAAAGACCGACGCCACCTAATGACGTACTTCGAATGCACATACTTTAAACAAATTTCCATTTATATTACCATAATGCATTATTTTTGTAAATATATTTTTATCGTTGCTTCGATCGTTCATTCAGCCTTTGTTGAAAATAATTGTTACTATAATCTAAGTATAATAGTTACTTTACATACATACATGCAGTCACTCACGTAATGGGGAGCATGCTTATTGCCGTTATCCGGGCACTTTGGGAATTAAATAGGAAAATTGGTAGTATTCCTTAACTAACGCAAGAAGGAAAATATTGCGATTTAGCACATTTCCAATATTCCATATCCTTTGCTTATGCTAGCCCGTATTAACTGCTTTCTGCTGACCACTTTTTCCTTTGCTTGCCGCCCATACAAAATAGTGCCCCTTATCTAAACAATTTTTCCTTCATTCACCCTCCATTGTTTACATCAGTAAACAGAGGATAAAAAGGTACAGAATTATTTTAAACTAATAAACAGATTTTAATGAAATGTTGCACACTGTGTAGAGTTTGGTCCAACTCGAGAGATAGGATAGTTTTTATTTTAATTTATAGTCACAATATTTTTTATTGCATATTACTAAGCCAGCAGCACAGCCACAGCAACGTGTGTCCGGGTAACTAGTTACGAAACTAGTTACTATGTATGAAAGTTCATACATTACCACATTACATAATTATGTTCAAAGCTTTACCTCTGACGGTCTCTCAAATTGTAGCATGAACTCCTTGACATTTACCAAAAGACTTGATTAAATCAATTTACTATATATATTTGATTAGAGTACGTAAAATACTGGTTATATTTACAAAAAAATAAGTAAAGAAGAATAAAATGTTGCCAGCTTTTTCAGCTACCACTGGTGTGGCCGGCTACTGAAAGGGTGCGTAACCGCTACAATGCCAACGATTTCATTTCCGGCAGGAAATGCGGGAGATATTTGTGTGTCTGCTCTCATTACGTATACGCAAAAAATGTCAAACGAAAATATTTCATGTTCGCAAGCTGTATTTTTTTAAACTAACTGTTTTGTTGTTGACCAAATGACAGGTCTATTGAACATATTACAATTATATTATTTAAAATGAAGTTTATTTTTTTTACAAATGTATTATGCATCCGCCAAGCTTGAGTCGCATTTTTACTTTCGGCGACGAATTTGAATGATTTTCTTAAAACAGTACAATTTTCATTTATATTCCTTCCATTAGATATCTGTATTGTATTGTAGTGTATTGTGCACTTAATATATAGTATATATTAAGTGCACAATACTCATGGTTTTTTATAATTATGTTGTAGTCTAATTTAGATTTTACTTACTTGCTCGAATCGACAATTTTTGTACATCTCTAGTAGATTAATCTACAGACCAAAAATCGTAGTCGTAAGTACGTCTTTCCAGGTCAATTGTCGGGTCCGTCACATGTTTGGAAAATTAATCTAACTGTGGATTATAAAATGTTAATAAGCCTGTTGTACGTACCTTTACGACTGTAAAACATCGTTCTTTTACTAAGTAATATATTTGCGCAATCGAACTTTATATGTTCTTTAAAACCGTTCGCCATCGTTTTGTTCGATCGAGACGTGGGGATATACATTTTACACTGTACTTAAATTAGCTTTTATTACTAACCTTTTAACCTAAATACTATATGTTTAATTATGTATATACAAATGTTTAATATGTGAAAATGCAAATTATTTTTTTTCATATCTGCCATTGCTTCTTTTAACTTGTCTCTAAACAGTTTTTAACCCCTAACCCAAAAAGGAGAAGCCTTATAAGTTGAACGTGTCTATCTGTGTATATGAATGAGTATCTGTGTATTTATTTGTTTGCCGGTGGCATCAGGGATCCTAAACAGTTATACTAGATCAAATCTCCCTTCCTCAAAATTCCCTGTAACAATTAGAACAGCTAATGATTTCCGAACGGTTGAACAAACCGTTCGGAAATCATTAGCTGTTCTAATTGTTAAAGGGAATTTTGAGCATCATCATCATCATCATCGTTTCAGCCATGGGACGTCCACTGTTGGACATAGGCCTCCCCTAATGACTTCCAAGAATTTTGAGTATGATATTTATTTATTCTTGTAAGACACACTACTTTCTTTATGAATTTTACGTTTGGCATAGTAATGAAAAATGTCTCAAGAAAAGTCTGCCAACAAACATTGTAGTACTGAGGTAATATGGCATTAAGAAAATTAATTGCGGTTGTAGTGAAGGAAATAGTACAAAGCCAACTACTTGTCCACTTGAGAAAAATGTACGCATTTGTTTTATAAGAGTACTGAGAAAGGCACTCCGCGTGATTAATGAGCGCACAGATGGAGCAACTTTATTTATATCTAGAATATTACGAGCTGAATATACGAGTACCAGGAAAACATTTTTTTATGGAGATTGTTTCTTAGAACGCGTCATTATTCTTCATTAGTGTCTTGACCTTGCTAGTCAAGAGAACATTAACTCGATAATTCTTGCGCGACACTACTCGTCAATAAGTTATAAATTATATCACATCAAAAGGCATTCTCTTAAAGATTACTTAAAATTAAAAAAAGAACCATAATTGGCCATTAGTTCTAAAAACATAAAGACGACAGACAAGATATTTTATAAAATAATGTTCTTTACGACATAATTTCTTTTTAAATAACATCCATAGGTCCCTCTGTTCATTTGTTTGATTTGAATTTGTTTACTCTGGTTTTTATTTAAATTCGTGTTACTTAACAATGACAATTAAAAAAATGTCCACCTTTTTGTCTGATACCATTTTCATCTACGCCTTTCCACCGCCACAATTTCGTTGACGATTTGAAAAACAAACATAGCCTTTGTATAATTTACAAAATTGTATTTTTTTCTGTACCAAAGATAAACAGAGCGTGGAGCAGGGATATTTAAAAAGGGAGAGAAAGGTTTTGATTGCTTAAGCGGTAATTTTGGCAGTAAAGTTGTTTGTATGGGGCAGAAGACACCAATTAGGAATTGTTATTTTAAATGGGTATGAATAAAATAATGAACCTGAAAGCTAAAATTTCAGTTAAGGACTTTTTGGTGTTACTATTACTATACTTTTACTAAAAACAAATACTAAAACTTATTTTCTAATGTTCCAAGGGTTCCAGCCTCAAACGAGTATATCTGGTATTAATCGGGTACCTGAATGATTCAAGTCTATAGTTTATGGACGTTAAAAGCAGCTTCTTTTTATCGATTGGGCCATGTGCTGGTCTGACACCTAACTTTTATAAAATATAAGTAATGGAATGGATTTAGTATTCCTATCCAATATGTGCGACTGGTTAGAGTTAGACCGAGCTTTCTGCTGATGACTAGGGTTATCAGAGAGCTTTCTGCTGATGACTAGGGTTATCAGAGAGCTTTCTGCTGATGACTAGGGTTATCAGAGAGCTTTCTGCTGATGACTAGGGTTATCAGAGAGCTTTCTGCTGATGACTAGGGTTATCAGAGAGCTTTCTGCTGATGACTAGGGTTATCAGAGGTCGCACGCGCTTTTATAATTCGAGGGTGGGCACGGCTCCCGCTCAGCAAGCAGATTGCGATAACACCGCAATGTGCTGTTGTTATTAAATTTCTAGATTGTATACATATCCAATTGTATACATATACAATTGTATACATATACAATTGTATACATATACAATTGTATACATATACAATTGTATATATATCCTTTTTTGGTGTGCAATAAAAAGTACCCTATCTATCTACCCGAGGGTGTTTCCATACGTGAGAAAAGGGTCAATAGTGCTATACATATAGGAGGAGGCATAGGGTTACTAACACATTAGTGAAACCATTGGTTTTGTATTTATAGGCAATGGTAACCAGTTACAATTAGAGAACCTGTGTCCTTATTTGCCCCTATTTAGATAGATAGATGATTGTGTCTTAATTGCGCACAAAATAATCGGATACAATATTTTACTTATATCTAGCTAATGGCATGTACCAATGGCGACCTTATCGCAGGTTGTGATCTCTTCTAGGAAACTGTTGGATTAATAGAGAAACATAAATGAAGAGAGGTAGCAGTGTACAATATAAGCAGCCTATGTAAAAATAAATAATATGTATAAGTACTATTTAGAGATACTTAGCATAAATATAAACTGTTAGCAGATTCATTTTATAAAAAAACGAAAATCGCTTAATTAATTTACATTTTAAATGACACAAATCCATATTTCTAAAATAAATAAAATCCACCGACTATATCAAAGACTGTTTGTAATGAGATGTTTGTTTGGCCAATATTGAAACGCCGAAGGAGACAAAACACATATATGCTAGCTACATTTTATATATTTTTTCTGTCTAGCAATTTGATGACGTTTAACTGTTTAATTGTTGTAAAAAGTTGAGGGAAAGATAGAAAAAAACAAATATTTTAAGAATCAGGCCTATTGAACTATTACTCAATGTAAGCCATCCAAAAAAAAGTCCCACCTTGCTCTTTTCCTAAACCTCACTGGCTAGTTATCAATTAATGTCTCAAATCGCAAAAAAATCTCTACAAACATTTACAATAACAGCTCAGTAAAAAATATGTGGGAAAAATCAGCAAACATAAAAACCTTATCGTTTTTACGGCCACTGGTTCGGAAATCACGTGGCGATGTCAATGTTACCAGACGTGATAAATTCATGTATTTGCCACGAAAAATCTGCTGATTCAAACTTTTTATAGACCTTTTTCCGAAGTTTGAATTGAGAGTTAGGTGGTTCCGGGAATTGATTTACTTGTATTTAAGTGGCTACGTGCCTCTACGCTGCTACGTAGTGGTCGTAGCTATAAGCTACGAGATAGGCAAACATGGTAGCTAGTAGCTATCTGTAAGATTGTAGTAGTGTCTAACAATATATTTGATGTAAAAGTAACACAATAAAACTGAGTCAATTACACCTAGTTTAGCGCAGTCGATGAAAATGTGTTAATAGGCATACATTTCGGGACATTTAAAAGCATTTGTTATTATTGTTTTAATTAAATTTTAACTTAAATTCAGTTCTTAATTTTAAACAAAATAGTTGATAATATAACTTAAAAAACATCATGTTATGGACTTAAAAGTACCTAATACAAAATCTGGATCAGTTTGATTATCAAAATATGTTTTTTACACGATCTTCGATAAGCATAGTTTTTATGATGCATTACTTTTTATTCATCAGTGTTTTACACCACTAAAGTGGCATATATGACATAAGTACTCCATGTGATTTCTGCTGTGAAGAGCTAATTCTTAATTAGCATGCACCAAACTAGTATTAACTCACCATAAAGCTATAAAGTTTCATCATAGTCGAATTATATTGGGATTGATTCAACTATTCTATAATATATAACTATTGATGTATAATAGGAATGTACTTAGTAATATATAACTATTGATGTATAATAGGAATGTACTTAGTAATATATAACTATGTTTATCAGTCGTCTTGTTACCATTTTTTTTTTTTTTTTTTTTACGTGTGGAAACCCCCTCGGGTACCACCTCGCACTCGGCGAAGTGGCTATGTCGAAATCGAACCGACTAAAACCACACGGTGTTCCGTCACGGGTGTCTATGGCCGGGGGCTCAGGTATAACCTAGGAAGGAACTCCCTGAACCCCCGACAGACTTGACCACCTGTCCACAAAGCAGGTAGTCTCGCAGTCATGAGTAGGAGCCGTGTCCCCCTTCAATTTAGAAAGGCGCGCGCGGAACACGTCACGCCATCGTCTCGGACCTATTTGCTTCTCTTTCGGCGCCGGGTTAATCTTCCCAGCGCCTTAAGCGCTCATGGAATACAGGCTTGAGGTATCTCAATTTATTATTATATACGAAAAATCTACTGAAAGTAAATCATTAATACGTATTTATTATTCTTTGTCTATCAGACACAATGATATATAATTTAGTACATACTTTATATGTTTAAAATAAAAATCATGCCTCACATTCGCCATAAAGATTCCTGTATAACCTGTGGTAAAGGATTTTTTATGTACGTATCCAAATGGTTGAAATTTATAGGTGTCGGAAAATTGGAAATGTCCCCGGAGAGAAACCTTCTGCGAGGGGTTATGGGTAACAAAAAGTTTTGTTTTAATTTGAACAATACCAAAAATGTCTATCTTGTTTTGCCTTTTATTAGTTGTGACAACACTAACATGGATTTAACAGTTAACACAACAGTTAATGGATAGTCCAGGTTCTTTTCATAGTTAAGTATTTATTTAAATAATAGTATAATTATCTCATTCGTCTTCCTTTTAGTGAACTTCTCTTTTTTGCCCACAGCAAACGAGCGGCTATCACGCTTTTTAATTGTACTTTATATTAAAAAGTCAATATCGGCCTAATCGTTACCTCTCTACGACTTCTCTTAAATACCTTCACCCTCAAAATACTAAGACACAAAGTATTGACAAGGTTTAGGTTGTGACGATTGCCATATTAATCTCAGTGATGATGCCTACGACATACCCTGAGCGCACGAGGATCAGGTTCAGGTTCCCAAATCTTATCTCATATTACACGCATGATCACACATTTCTCCTTTCTCCACATCAAAATACATTTGGATATCGGTACTAAACGATGTAGTAACCTTTATTAGCAAACAGTTTTAAGTCTACTTCTAAAGGAGATGGAATATAATCTGACAGATTGTCTAGCCCTGAACATTATAGCATAGTATACCTATAATACTACTTCTCACGAGGACCTTTGGAGGTTTTAATGTTCTCCTATTTAGTAATTTCCATTCCTAAGATTTCGCTCATGTAAAACATTAATTGATATTATTTTTTATATGCTATAAAAATTTAATGGCTTAATTATCACATTTGTGTGACTACAGACGATTTAATGAGTTTTTGATGCTAAATATACGATTCAATTAAGTTACCTCAAATCAGAAAACTAATTATGTAACTCAACAGTATTATTTAGTCATGCATATCGTCACAATAAGTACATATCAAATATAATGCAAGACGTAAACCCTACTATCATTACGAAGAGACGTGGAAATTCACTTGAACATAACATAAGTAAGCTCTCAAGACACGATGAAGTACGAGTGCTGCACCTCGGGTCTCGAATTAGCATAATAAAGGTGTCTGCGCTTGAATGTGAACTTCCATGATGTTATTTGTATGTATCTAAAGATGAACAAGCTATTTCTTGGCTGTTTATGCGGTTATTGCTGTTGTAGACTGCATAAAAAAATATGCACGAGAACAAATTTTTATTTTCAGTTCTTATTTTGAATTTAGCTTTTTTAGAGCCTGTGTTAGGTTTGTAATCATCTTTGGTATAGATCCTTTTGAATGAAATATGTTTTTAGTCATATTGAAAAAAAAAAGTATAGTTCACCACCGTATTGCGAAAATCGTTAGTTTATGATCATTATAGCGATTGTTTCGAAATCGACGAAAAACTGTGAATTGTGCAACCAACCATTTACAATTTAACGTATTAATTTTAGATAGTTTATAATTTTTTCTACCGATGGACTCTTTTGATTGGGTACAAAGACGTGCTGTGCGAGTCTTCGACGATCCCAAACTTGCGATGCGATGTTGAACCATTAAGCCTAAGGAGAGACTTTGCCACTTTGTAAGTGTTTTTTCCGCTTGTATAATGGTTTGAGCTCCGAGGAACTGTTTGACACGGTGCCTTCTACCATCACACCGCTCGCCGCTCGCTGGGGCGTACGGTATGCTTTCAGAGGAAATTCCTTCCGCGAACGCTCCTGCTGTGGAGTGCGTTCACGTTGAAGTTTTCCCAAGGGGTAGTACGGGGTTCTTCAAGAAAAGAGTTTATAGGTTAATAGCACATGCAACATTCGATTCGTATGTGTAAAACTATTTAAAACCTTCTAGAGATCACGTGGTAGTCGAATTTCGACCATGGTTTTTTTTTTGCCCAGTATAACTTGAGCTCTCATTGTATGGACTTACTTCCCATGACAGGTAATCACATATACTGGACGAGTGTAATTTCATTAGGTCGTTTTCACGTCATTTTTAAAGTTGTAAGACATATTGTTTAGAAATTTTAGCGTTCTGCACTTCTTCTATATATAAACTGTAAATATTCCAAAATTCACGTTATTACGTTCGCTTAATTTTCTCAAAAAGGGGTACAAAGAATTCTCTTCACTTATTTAATATAATGATACCGGTGAACTGATATTCTGTTTAATAATAATCAGGACAACATAAACACGGTGCAGTAACTGCATTGTTGTGCACAGAGAAATTAAGACCTTTAATCCACGTTTCAAAAGACTTTTGACGCTTTTAAAAAGAGAACGTTCAAAGTATGTCACTTAAAAAACTAGGCAACTTTAAATAAAGTATACCTGTGAAGTTCGAAAATTAAAAAAATATTAATTAAAGGCGTGTGCACATTACAAGGCGATGGCGGAGTATGCTCGGTGAGGTGTCTCGCTACGCTTCGCCAGATAATCGCGTTTGATCAGCGCTCAGGCGTGATAACCCGGCGGTGAGCGCGCACCCTTATACCCCAGCAGCTATTTTTATCCTGGCTGCGTAACATGCTTTCTAGGAAATTAAATAATGGATGTAAATTGAATGAAATCCTTTTACGATATGGTAATGATAAAATTGGTAAAAAAGCCCGAAGTGAATTATGAGTAAGTAAATAAATAATTTATTGAATACTAGCAGTTCACGCGCGGCTTCGCTCGCGTGTCAATGTTTGTATATTTAGCACGGAACCCTAGTTTTTTTTTCAAAATAAAAGTAGCCTAAGTTACTCCTTATAACACCAGATATCTGCCAGTGAAAGTAACTTATATTTAGGCATAGGTGTCGAGCAAATAACTGTATGACCTTAAAAAAATCTATTATTTTGATATTACAAACAGACGCCTCAATTTATTCATTTGTATTGATGTAGGAAATTCAACGCAACTCTTTAATATAGCCAAGATATTGCTAAGGGTCCACGACCGGCTGATCCTAAACTAGGCCTGTACTATGGTAACCAGACTGCTGATATACATATTTATATATTACTAAATACATACATATCACTACGTATTATAAAACAAAGTCTATAAATCAAAAACTACTGAACGGATTTTCATGCGGTTTTCACCAATAGATAGAGCGATTCATGAGGAAGGTTTAAGTATATAATTAAGGTTTTGTGTAAATTGGTTGAAATATGATGATGATTGTTGAAGATGTCTCTGCGACGCCGGGGCGGGTTGCTAGTTATAGATAAATTACACACAGCCACAGAACAAATGATCGTATTCAGTACTCACCACACAATTATTAGTCTTGGGTGGTCATCGAACCCACGACCTCTGGCTCAGCAGTCACAATGTAAGCACAATTCGTAGTGGTTCCGTTTTGATCACAGAGCTATGCCTTTTTAAACGCTTTTTATGGTATAGGGGGCAAACGAGCAGACGGGTCATCTGAAGGACTACCGCCGCTCATTGATACCTGCAGCTCATGAGCCATAAGTGCGTTGCCGGCTTTTGAGCTGCGTGTACGCTCTTTTCTTGAAGGTTTGGAGGTCGTATCGGTCCGGAAATACCGCAGGCGACAATTTTAAAGACACGATGTCAATAACATCAGACCTTTACCCATAGAAGTGGTTTGCGGAGTACGCTTTAACTAACCTACCTATCCCTAACAAGTCCTGACCACCCGTCATATATACAATATATCTGAATTTGAACTGATAAAAGTTTTGTTTTTACACCGTTCCACAATCATGAAAATAAATATATTCTAAAAACCGTACATAAATCAACTGGCCAGTACTAGAAACCACATTGGGCACAGGTGTCCTACCTGAATGACCGCTGCTATACCTATAAAAGGGTCGTTGCTACCAGGAGCGCATAAAAACATGTATGTGTCCGCATACAGGCATGTCATCAGTATAATTAAATTGACACTGTCGAATTAATAGTTTTGTGAATCGGGCTTTTTGGGAACTAGTAGCAGTTCCTTAAATTATGCAGCACGAGTCACAGAGCGCATTGACTTTCTGAAGCACACAGCGTATGCATGGACAGTATCGTAACTAGAGCACATTTTATGTGTTCTGTATGAAATATATTCTCGTATTACCGGGCTCTTGACAATAAAAGGGACAATGTTTATACAAATAAAATTATCATCCACAAATTACATTTCTGTATAAGTATAGACGTGTCAGAATTTTGAATAGCCGTAAAAAAAAACCTTTAATAAAAAATATTTGCTTAGAAGAAGAATATACCTAGTATGTCAGCGGTGTATATTGCTAAAATTAGGATGCCCATAAACACTGGTTTGGTCATTTCTAAGCTCTGTGCCTGGATACGCTGGCACCGTCCTAGTTAAGGCACTGTCTATCGTCAAAACCGCATAATTATGAAGATACAAAAAAAAGAGTAGACCGATATACTCAGAATCGTTCTTTCCAAAAGGACGAGTCGTGCCTTTGAAGGTGGGAGTAGCCTGATTTAGTGAGTGACACACATTTCTCAGATGCTGAAATAACAAATACATTTTTCGTAACATCAGGTCGATGCCTGTCATTCACATAGAGGATGAATGCTCCTTGTGTCATTTTTGGTAGATCTGGGAGATTAGTACGTATAATATTGATGTGCTGCGAAAGCAGTTTAATGCTGGTACCTGGAAAACGAAATGCTTTCTTATTTGATTCAGCATATTATCAGCCGAGTTACTCAGGAACTTGAAGACTTGTTTTAGTAAATTTTTTTCGTGGTCAATCAGCTTGTCCTAGTTTAGCTCCTCATCTATTTCTAAACCCAGATATTTTATGCTGGCAGTCTTAGAGAGCCTGGGACAGGAATATGCTGCTAATGGGTTTGAGATATTCCATTATTTTAGAGAAGGCTGTCTCTGATGTGCTTTTAACTTAATCCGAGGTAGAACCGTAGGCGAGGGAGGATTGCAGTGTCATCAGCGTAGGTATAAACTTTACAGCTTGGAAGGCTCATTTCACTCAGTTTATTGATTGGCTATGATAGTGAGCTGAATTATTAAAAAAAAAATATATGTAAAAATTTCAAAAAAAGAATTAGCCTTTTTAATAGATGACAGACATGTCTTTATTATTTTCAGAGTCTAAAACCTCTATTCAATATTAAAGTATGTATTAAGAACATTTGCAATCACACAGGATACATTTTGGTGAATCTTATATATAACTCAAATTCGCCGATGTCCGTTCAATATACCCCAAGTTTACTTCAACTTCGGCTAAAGGCGACCAGTATAACAGTAATACGGGTGATCTATTGTTGCTAATTATCTGCGCCGCCGCTGGCAGCTTAACAATTATAAACTTTCACGTCTTGTGACTGGATTCTGAACTTGTAAGATAAGCTAAATGGAAACTATTCGGTTAAAGGAAATGAGAATAAGAAGAAACTTTGTGTTTAAAAGTGTGTAAGAAATTTAATTTAAGAGATAATTTTTAAACGCAAATATTATAATTTGAATGAAAACGACGACTTTAATTTGCCTCACTTCATGGATGTAATACGGATTTTTGGCGCGTAGACGTCCTGTCATTAACAGGAGAGCGTGTGTGACTTTATGGTTAGCTGTTAATAAAATCTCCTTACTGTCATGGATTACTTTACACATTAGGTTATATAATATTGAATTCTCAGATGGCGTGAAACGCGAATGATTTTTCAATGGTAAAGAAATTATAATAATAACTTTATACATCTCACACACTGAAATCATCTCAACTATTATCCGATGCTTATGCCAATTACTTGGATTCCGCACATTACATAATATATATGGAGGCAAATAATATGGTTGATGACTGAGTTACTGATTTGACTTGATCAAATCAGTAACTTTTGAGTTACTTTAAAACGATAGGTTTGGTACATTTTTGTATGAAATACTAAGGCATGACGTCACACTTTACTGTTGTCAAATCATTTTTTTTCTAAAGATAACTCCCGCATATTCCTGTGTCGCGGGGGTTTCACAAACATTCAAACAACGGACACAAAGAACACCCAGACTCGAGACAGCTATTTGTGGATCACACAAATTTTTGTCTCGTGTGGCATTCGAACCCACAACACTCGGCGCGGCGTAGTGGCAAGGTGACCACTTAAACCATTGCGCCATCCGTGCAGCATTCACTTTTAATGTTAATTTGACTACAATAAAATAAATTAAAGACGTTAAAATAAAAGTCGTCGACAGTTTCCATAGTATTTTAAGTTAATATATTGCCAGACGGACGAAAAAAAATATTTTGATCTTAAGTAGAAAAAGTGGTGAAAGTAAAGCCTGGCCACGCTGAAGTAACGTGTCACAATATGGCAGCCATTGGACAAAAGCCAAAAGATTCTTATAGCAATTTCTCGATAATTACAGCCAGTGAGTTTGAGAACAAAAGTTCCCGACAAAGCCCGTAGAATTAGCATGCTGAAATGGCAATGGGGTCTTTACAGCTGCCGAAGTACCGACGGCCGTTGAAGTAAGAATGTGCTATAGTTTTGGATGTCGTGATACTTTCTCCTAGAAATACTTACACAGCTGGCTAGATATAGTTGATTGATTGGGATAGTTGTGTCGGAATGTTCAATTTTCAAAATTTTTTGAGATTTGTGAAAATATTTGACACTTACTGGTGATTAGTTATAATAGTTTGGTAAGTTTTAGCTCCGTTTATATTAATAATATAAAAAAGAACGAAATTAAATGACTATTTGTTCTGTTTACGTAAAATGGTTGTAACGTCAAACAAGAACATTAAACATTAAAATTGGTGTACCACTGACAAATATGTGTGATGTTACGAAGTGTATGTAAACAGAATCGGTAGGTATTTAATTTTAGCGTTTAGGCCTCCGTGATTTTCTGAGTTGTCAATTTGATGAAATAACGTTATCAATCAATTTGTTTATCAGTATCAATTACCTTTTAAGCTTCGTACGGTTTTGTAGATCTTCTTAGTTAACCGGCAAAGAAAAGTGACATAATGTATTACTAAATAAAATTAAAATATTGTTACGATCTGTAATTCGTAAATCATCATAAATTTACCCATAAATAATCCGAACAAAGTCTTCTCTTCTCAAAAGACTTTATTTCATACTTTTTAATCTTCATTTTTGTTAAGAATTTAATCCAACTAGTTTCAGTTTCAGAAGGACAAATAAGTGAACAATGATTTATTTTCTTTTCCATGAATAACGAATTATTTACTTAGAGTAAGTATTCATAAAAATGAAGGTTATTGGTACTTTTTAAATATACTGTTTGTCAAGGTCTGAGAGGGTCCAAATGTATATTGTTTTAAGTTTTTACACCAATGTAACCATTTTGGAATTTAACTGATCAAAACAATATTGCACTGTGTGTTTTCAATCAAAAAGATTTAATAATAATATCATAAAGATGTCGATATACGTAGTTTAGAGTAGAAAAGCAGACGAATTTATCTGGTAAAGTTTGATAGTAAAATGTTAGCAACATCATTGCTTTAGGGATATTAATATTATTTAAAAAAATTTAAAACGGCGATCGTACAGTATTATCAACATGATTGTATATGTAAAACACCATTTTTTTCTTTATTTCAATTAAGAGTTCGTATAATAGCTAATAGAACATTATCTGAGCCTACTTTGATAAACATGTTTTATTCCTTAAGTGGGAGATATCTCAAGAATAGGTAGGACGCAACATTAGTAAAAGGTTTTAAAAGTTCTTTTTATTGAGGGATAAAATTTACACGCGGTGGAAATGAAACTTTGTTTGTTGGGAGAAAATATATAAATCAAACAATGTATTAATTTGTCCACATATATATATGTTAAAAAGTAGAGAGCAAATTAAGTTTTATCCACAAAATTGCATACTTTTTAGTTTATATGTAACCTCCTTAATTCAACGAAAAAAGTTGTCTAAACTTGCACACACAGTGCGATGAAAGGAAAAAAAAGTTCCAAACGGATTCCAACTTTAAAAGCTGTACAAATTGTAAAACTTGAAGTTTTTAAATGTCAGATGATGAAATAAGAGTTCCAAACTTAAAACGAACAAGTGACAGTTACATGTAGTTTTTCGTTTTGTTTGTATCACAAAGTTCCTTAGCTTAGCCTGAAATTCATGAAACACGTTCATATTTCTAACTTTTGTGTTGAATAAGTTAAAAGTTGCAAAAGTGTTAGGCTTTGAACATTTTATAAAATAAAAATGCTGTCAAATTTAATTTTAATATCGAAACCGTTAGCATTTCTTTTCGTTATTCTATGAAATTTACGTTTGCATGATAAAAGCTTCTTGCTTGAACTTTATAAAATATTATAATAGAATTAAGCTATAACTGTGTAAGCCTTAGTGGTTACATTAATTGCATTGGCAAGACAATGGCCAATATAACCCCAAACGATGTGATTGAAAGATAAGTCTATTTTGATAGACACAGGGGGAGGAAAAAAACATTGCAACATTTTATTCATTTTAGGTCATAAATAAACATTATTACGTTAATTATTACATTAAAGCCATTAACAATCTATTTCTGTAGTGAAATCAGTAGGTAAATCAACATGAAAGCACAATTAATAAGAATGAATATTCATCAGCCTAACGAAATGAATGTATGAAAACAAAATTCATATATGAACGAGTAATTGAAACCTTTTTTTTACGCTCTGTTTCATCTCGTTTATTGGTTGAACAATAAAGATTTTACTTGTGTTATATTTCAGCGCTTCCTACAACCCATTGCCGGATATCTATCAGCGCAAATTCAAGTTTGCACACGTTTCACACTAGAAGATAGATTGCGTATAACCAATCTGACTACGTTCGAACAACGTCCAGTGTAGCATTGCCTTATTTTAAAGTAATAATACATGGTTAAACAGAGATATTCTACTTTAATTTCAAAAAGGTGTTATATGCTTGTCAAAAAATCTCCTGAAAACATGCAGCAACCTACAAAGCTATACAATGCGAGTAAATACTTACTTAAAACTATTTATAAGGTAGGATTTAAATCAATAAATTATTCATCTTGACTTTGACTTTTAATTTGTTCTTTTTATTATATTAATGGTCGCAGGCGTCAAAACTCCTTACTTTTAACTACTTTGTAAAGAAAGTAAAACAAAGTAATTTGGCCACTTGAAAACAGCGGACGGGATTTTTACTGCCTGATTCCTTTTTTAACCGACGAAAAAAAGGAGGTTCTTAATTCGACCATATATATATATATAATTTCTTTTATGTATGTTCAGCCCTCACTCCGTTATTTATGAACCGATTTTGATTATTCTTTTTTTGTTGGATAGGGTATACCTCCAGGGTGGTCCCATGTCAAGGAAGTCAGTATCTGATGATGGGATCCTGATAAAATTGAGAGAAACCCTCGAAAATTGTAGGAACGAATAGTGTTTCTGTTTACTTTTCATTACTTTATCAGGTATTTGCGTTTAGAAATCATCACTTCATGTAGCTGAGCTGATGATGAAAAAAAATCATGAAATAAAAATCTTTTTAACAAAAAATTCAAAAGATTTTTATTTACAGGCCAACTTAATGCTTTACGAATTAAGAATTTCCTATTGTAACCCACATTATTATTATTGTTTTAAAGTCCCTAGTGCCACCACGACCATTTCTGGTCTTTTGTAGCGCACTTTTGCTTTACAGTTTGCTGTTCGCAACATATGTTTTTTCAGTTTGCAGTGTCCGATGAGGACTCTTGTTACTGCGCAGGTTTTGTATCTTTTGAGCTCCAAAAGTTCTTTGGATACTTTATTATCATAGCCCCTTTATTAAGGCTTTCGAGTGCTAGACCCACATAATTAAATGATCTGAATTTTAATTTAAAAACAATACATACATAAGATTCTGTAATGTAAAATACTAAAGGAAAAAGGATGCTGCCTTGGTGAACACCAGAGTCAAGATCACCGCAGCAACTTGATTTAAGGACAAAACATTAACTTTTGTAAACACTTTTAGAACTTCAAGATAGACAACAAATAAGGCTATGTTGCCCGACTAGGGAAGTATCTCTACTCTACAGATGTTGTATTTCTGCTGGTAACCGGGGTCACATGAGTCCTGAGAAAGTAGGAGTTGATATCACGTGAGTGTAACTGCCAGTATATATATAGCGAGTATTTGCCTACCGGAAGTTCTTTAACATTAGGCGAGCCATGTGGTTATTAGAACCTTAACAAATTTAACTACATAATTAGTGAATTATTTGCTTGTTTTTCAACAAGTTGTGTCGACAGATCTACAATTTTCAATAGCGTCTTGAGTTTAGCTGTCATTTACAAATGTTGAGGCACTTAGGTATTCCTTCGTTTAAACTGTGGGGCCTAGACTATTATTGGAATTAATTCACGGTAACCAGTAGTTTTGGTTGAAGATTGAGTAGGTTGATCAGCCCCAAACTAAGTAGAAGTGTAGCTGCACCAAGGTCTTTCTGTATTTTTGAAAGACCTTGGTACAGATAAAGCGTAGTAGTCAGCTTGGTAAAGCAGAAAGCATGTTTTTGGTAAAGGTTAATTTATTTATTAATAGTTTATACATACACCTACCTCCCTTTCTCAGTTAATCCTGCCTCTAATTTGAATATTTAGTAACCTTCAGAAATAGCTCTGTGATTTTCTCGTTTCTATAGTTTTACAATTTTGTATTTAAAAAAAAACCAGGGGTTTCCACACAAAAAAAAATACTACAACCAAAAATATATTTTTATTCCAATAAAAAAACGTTTGAGATTGAGATTTGAGATATTTTATTTACAAAAAACAACTTGGCAGCCCTAAGTATATATTTAACAAATATGAATACCACTCGCGACAGTTTTTAGCCACTGTACTACGTAGCATAAAATATGAATGCCTTACGTACCCACCTTGTTAACGTACACTTTTCATTAGCCAAATAGTCCTTTGTCTGTTTAGTGGTATTTGTCAACCGTCGCGGTGGGTAAATTATATTAACAGCTAATGTTATTACTATTGTGGCTCACCAGTGGCACCTTCTGTTTCCCGAATACGGCGACTCATGTTTCAATTCATTTGAAGCTATTGACGCAAGCTAACTGTGTTAAATATTCATACTTGTGTTTCAAATTAGTAGAAATGATAATAGTAATTATATTTAAAGCTGTAACTCGTACCTAGATAATTGAAAACAATTATAAGTTATTCGTTTGCCTAATTATTTTTATAAGGAACTGGTCTAGAACTGGACCTGGACGACAATTTGTGTGTAATTTTATGTTTTTATTTTTTTTTTTCTATTTATTTTGGCACAAACAGTCATAACAGCTCATATTACATATAGTATAAAACTTTAAGTGACAGACAATGAGTGCCGAAACTAAATTAATTATTACATTTTTGTAAGGCGTGTTGAATTAGGTTTACATTGGCAGGGAATACAGTACTAACATTGTGAAAAACATTTGAAATAATAGCTATTAACATTAAAAATTGTACATAAAATGCTTTATCTCTAATCATGTGACTATATAATAATAGAAAACTATAAAAAATGATACAGTACAGGACTTACAGTTATTTATTTTTAGTATGATTTAACTTTGAAATAACGGTCTTCTTAAATGTATGTAATGAATTTGTAAATAATTCAAGGTCGGCAAAGTTTTTATTAAATAGACCTAAAAAGAAATAAATGGATGTTTATAAGTTGGAATCGTCAGGAACTAAGGTGTGTGCCAGATAAGTACATCGCGACGAAAGAATCCCGAAACAGAGCGATCCTTCTTTTCTCTCGTAGTATATCTTTTGCAAAGTGTGCATAAGCTCGCTAACAAAGCTTCTTGAATTTTAAAAGGTACGATTAATTTGATGACTCGGTGAACTTCGTATCACTTATAATTTTTTTTGTGGACTTACTTTTCCCAGAGCACTTAGATTTCCTTAATCCGGCCCTGTCGCAAAATCCATTCTTAGCTGACGTGTACAAGCTACTACATGTACTACCCCCCTGCCAAATTTCAGATCTCTGGCAGAAAAAAGTAAGGACCTTCATAAAAAGAGCCGAGAGCCCTTAAACCTCCTTAATCCGGGCTTTATCATAAAATCCTTTCTTAGCTGACGTCTCTCACCTATAAGCTATTTTCCTGCCAAACGTCAGGTCTCTAGTGCAACATACCAAGGACTTTCATGTAAAGTAGCCTGAGCCTTAGATCTCCTTAATCCATCCTGTCGCAAAATCCGTTTCTTGCGTATACTATAAGCTACTTCATTGCCAAATTTCAGGTGCTTAGTATAAAAAAACCAAAGACATTCACATAAAATTGGGAGAACCCTTAACCTTCTTAATCCGGTTCTGTCGTAAAATCCGTTTTTAGCTGACGTCTCCTACCTATGTATAAGCTACCTCTCTGCCAAATTTGATAAAACTTTTATCATCATCTGTCGCTCGCTGTTCATCAGTGCGATTTGCTCGTGAGGTACCTATGTCGACTCACTTCTCCTAGGCATTGTAATGAACACTATAATGACACGGATTTGTTTTCACAGTCAATCAAATCTGTCAATTTGTTTTCACAGTCAATCAAATCTGTCAATTTGGAAACAAAAAACTAAGACCTCGAGTCTCGCTGAAATTTCTGGTTATGTCTAAACCTGCAACGACAATAGAGGTAAATAGAAGTGCAGATCTAAATTTACCTACATTTACTTTAACCAAGTCTTTTTTTAAATCCACGACTTTTTTTTACGAAAAGCACAAAACTGATTTGAAATGTAATACATTTTACACAACCGCACAGAAGAAATTACAGTTTTGTATAGCACGTCACTTTAGACGATAGGTCCCCGCCATTATCGCTATATATTAAAAGTAATCCAAAGGGGCTATTTTCACAAAAAGTAACCAATTTTTAAGTTACACTATTATTTTGGGTTTTCCCTATTATTTTTTCTTTTAAACCAACCCTGTATTTAAAGCTGTATCAAAAAAGAAAATATTGAAATCAGTCAAGCCGTATTAATGATGGGTTTTAGCAAGACCAACGAACAGCAATTGATTTTTTTATAATATGATGTAGGTATATTTTATTTAAAAGATTAATTAATGGAGGCATGAAAAATTCTATATACCTTTATTCAAAGGCTTCATTAGACAAGCTCTCATTAAAAATAAAATGTGCTTTATTTTCGTTACTTCAGTTATTAAATATGTGTCTTTTATCCGCGACTTGGCAGGTCAAAAATGTGATTGTAAAAAATACATTTATATAAATACTTTTCATTTGCAATGAATAATCTTCATATGTTTATAATTCACACACATACAAACACACAACTTTTTTACACAGAAATGTGATGATATTAAGGTACGTTCAATTTTAAAGATGGGGCAAGTTAATTTAAATACATTGAGTATTTAAGTAGTACTGGGATAGCAGGAAACTGAGAGAATAGATTACCTCTACCGCTTGTTGGATATTAAGCTGGGGCACTTGTTAAACTGTTTGGTTGAAGCAAAAATGTATTCTGTGGCAATGCTAATGAGTTGTTTTTAAAGCTCTTCAGTATTGTCGCACCCTGGTACATCTACCTACAAATTTTCAGACCTCCTGTTCGAAATTGTGTAAGGTGTGTAAATCTAAATAAATAATTTAAGCCAACGGGCTTAAATATTTTACGTCATTTCATTACAAGCCATTAAAGGCAAAATTTTCGTGGAAATTATTACCATGGAGGCCCACATTACTCATTCTGTTTTGTACCTATGGATATAAGATCCCCGAGCTGCCAGTTCAACGTCATTATAGCAACAAGATGAATTATTTAGCATAAGTAGGGTATCTAATATCGGTATTTGCCAGTTTTAAAATAGAACAGGTTTTTGATAATGTGACAAATGAAATTAATTAAAAATCTTAATGACTATCTGCTATCTATACTATAGAATGATTGATTAAATCAGTTGCTGTAATACCGCATCACTAGATGCCTCTCTGTGATCTTTGTCATCAATTATTACGGAGACTAGAGGTAAGAAATACCGTTGGTTTCATTTAGGTGGCGCTTCCGTAGTAATATAGAGTAGTAACAAGTAATACCTAGGAATGTTTATTTTCAAAATAAACATTAATGATAAAAACGATAATATCTATTAGCAGACAGAATTAATCATTTTTGATCTATTCTAGTCCCCAAATAATTAAATATTTCAACTCAGTACACTTCATTCCGTATACAACTGCTAAGTACATATATTTATAGGTACGCTTGTTGAATACACAGGGATGTCGAGAATAACCTTCTTGCCATAGTTTTACCTAGAAACTGCAAGTTGGAATTTTTTAAAAGGGCATAAAGTGCATACATTGTTCGTTACGTGGGAGAGCCATGCTTCGGCACGTATGGGCCGGCTCGACTCCGCTCGATACCACGGCCTCACAGAAAACCGGTAGTGAAGCAATGCTTGCCTTGCATTTCGCCGCGTGAATGAGGTTACCGGAGGCCCTAACCCTTCCCTATCCCCTATTCCCGTCCCTCTCTTCTCCTACTCCCACTTTAAGGGCGGCAACGCACTTGTGACTCTTGAGTTACAGGTGCCCATGGGCGGCGGTAGTCATTTACCATCAGGTGACCCGTCTGCTCGTTTGCCCCCTATACCATAAAAAAAAAACATAAGTACAGAGAGAGGGCATGTACAACTCAGCCAGTCAGTCTGAGACCACGGCCGCTGCAATGTGGTTGAAATGTCAAGCAATTCAAAGGTATGTAATACCTATTGATCGCGTTAATTTCCGTTTAAATAATTATATTGGCATTAAATAAACTATTACAGAGTCGCCATCCTTGGTGTTGCAAGCGTTCATTGCATACGGTGGTAGTAATTTTAATATTGAGTAACACATCGTTTTATATGCATATTTATAATACGGTTCTCCCTAAAATATAATACTACTAAAATAACACCACACCATTTCACTTTCACCGCTATTTGTGATATAAAAGCAGTATTATTTTCACAGTCACAGATACACACACAAGATTCTGTCCTGATTTTATTTGGCTGTATAAAGTATAACACCATATAATATATATGATTCTTTATACAGCTACATAAAAAGCAGCAAGCGTTCCATTTTCAAAAATGTAAAAAAATGTACTTCAAAATGGCGGACGTGATTCAAATGGCCATTGTCCTGCAGTGAATCGTCATACTTGTCAGTGATGTTACTGAATTCAGGACATGTGTGCGACGTAAATAAAATATCTCGTCTCGCTTGCGATAAAGCGATCGATTGAAAGCTACAACTACCCCACGGTTTGATTGGCTGACTGAGGAAATACAGTGTTAATCTAGTTTCAAACGAATTTATTTTTAGTATTTTTAATAATAAATTTCATTTTTTATAATAAAAATAAAGCCATGCACGAACCACCTGGGCTCAGTACACCCAAAAACAGCTTATTGCCAACCCTACTCAGCAGAAGAAGGAACTGCAAGAAGTCCGACATAAATTTGTAATACTTCTCTTTTTCTTTTGTAAGATTATTTTAATTTTCTGGACTTAATATCATAACTGTCCATATTTCAGCACTGTTGCAAGGGCCATGTTCACAGATATCTGTAAGATTCAGTTCTCTGTGAACTTTTATCTTTCGGAAAAATATCGCACACTTAAATTAAAAAATATATTAAAATGCAAAATTTTAAATTTTAAGTGGAAGTTTTTATGTAAAGAATGTACGTACTACAAAAATAGAACTAACAACTAAACTTTGATTCCTCAACAAATGAAAGGCGAAGAGAATAATAATATAGATATATATATATATATAATCGCGAATAACTTACAAAAACGTTTTTCATTGGATACTTATCACAATGCAAAAGTCAGTTTATCATAAAAATGCGAGATTAAGGATTTACAGTCAATAGTTTGATTCTGAGCAACGAGATGTAATGCAACACGCGTACTGTGCGGTACGGTGAATGATCTTAGCGCACAGCGCCGTCTAAGCAGCTGATTGCATAAACGTTTTACATTGCAGTTTTTGGCTGTATGGGGTATTTACTGACTTTTTCTGTTCTGGCGTGGCGACGCATGCCGTGTGGTGATGGTATATATATACAGTCTATATGCAGTAGTGTATGGTGTGGCGACGCGTCGCCATGCGCAATCGACTGTGCGATTCTCTCCCACTCGATCCGGCGTCTCTCTCACTATTGTATTTAATGAAAATAAATGTTTATTCAATAAATAGTCATCGTTATCTGAAAAAAAATCGTAGTATTTTATTTTATCATTATGACATATTTAGTTCATCTGTTCTTTTCTGCATATTACTTTTACAAAATAATGCCGATGTTTCACATCTGCCAGGCGTCCTGTGATGGCTCACATTTTTTTCTGTAAAATGTTCTGTTTACTCATTGTGATATCACTTTTAAGCAAAAAAAAAAAATATATATATATGAATTTTCCGGCAAAAATTTCATATGATTTTCCACTCAGGATGATGATCTGAACTTTCCTTCTAGCCTGAAAATCGTGCCATTCACACCAACAGCTCACTTTACTACAAACATTAAATGGGACTTATTCACAACCTACTCAGCATAAAATACACGGCATCATCATTTTTAACCAAAGTCATACATTAGCAATGAACACGAGAAAATGACCCTCTTGATAAAAATAGAACTTTAAAAATAAAACTTTCCCAGTAAAAAGTAGCATAAGTTAAAATGAGGACCGTCGTCGGCATCCATAACCGTAAAATATTCTTTCTTGTGTACCGTACATACATAAATCTTAGCCGCCATCTTGGAAATTGCATTCACACGTACGTAGGTAATTTTCACACGTTGCTGTCAACATTTATCATTATTTCTAAGCCGGTAACACTGTAGAAGATGTATCGGTTGGTAAACTCTTAATCCGGATCATCCAAAGCTATAACATTATGCTAATACTAAAGCTTATGTACATGTATGTATTGGAACTAATCTAAATAGCAGAGCAACAGAAAGTATTACGTACCTATGTTTTGATAATATTTTTTCAAGTTTCTATCTATAATATTTTAGTGTGAGCATAAACAAAATATAAAATACATAATTTGATTGTTTTTATGGAAACCATGTTAATTATTTTTAACACAGAAAAAACTTAAACACATCGTAAACATAGCTGACTATGAAAAAAAATTCTTTTAAAATTTATTTAGTTTTAGTATTAAATAGCTTTTCAATTTACGACGCTAGAAATTATAATTTATGAGTTTTAATGACATTATTAAAATTAATACACGTACATTTCGTTAGCCTTGTCATAATTTCACGGAACCAGCCACCGATGGCTAAATGTCTACCGCTTTAAATACTTGAGTGGAAATCGGTCCAATGGACAATGTGTTTAGTAAACTAAATAATAATAATACCATTATGACTTAAACAAATGCTTTTAAATGTAATCGTTTTCCCTTTTCTCTTAGTCAATTATTTATTGCTGATAAACAATAGGTTGCGTCGTGTGGGCGATTGGACGCACTACAGAAGGACTCACTATCGTAAATAGCTTTAGATCGTATATCTGCAGTGAATCTCCGCTACTCTTTAAAAAACTGTACTTTAAACCAAATTCTTATTCATTGTTTTACAACGTATTATCTACAGTTTTGATATTGTCATTGCATTTTCCGTTACTATGATCAGAATTGTATTTATAATAGCCACGTGTAGTACCGGATGCAAGTCTACGAGGTGAACTTGTGAGTTTAATAGACATTTTATCTCTAACTTTGTTGTCCGCAATCATGGATGTGATAGGCCTACGTAATAAGCCCCTTCTTCACAGATAAAATAAACAATGACAATAATAATTATCTATTTACGTTTCTATTTATATCAGATTGTTTATACTTGGTGCTTTGAAATATTTAATAAATAGCTGTTTGTACTTTTACAGGTAACGTAAAATCAGATAAGGCGTTATAATAAATCTATTCCTTTGTTGCAGTATCTACTGTTTATCTAAACTAACGTTATGAAATGGTATCGTTTGCGAGTTTGTTTGGAAATTAAAGGGGCATATTTTATATTTTTTGATATAATGTGAGTTTTTAGTAAGTTGCACGTAATTAAAGTCGGAAAAGTCTGTGTATACGGTTTAAACTACATGAGTAATGGATATTGAAAACAAAAATTGCTATTGTCAGCCTTAGAAAGAGGAAAGGAGAAGGAAGATAAAATATATTGCTTAGGTATACAGATGGATTGGGGATTGGAAGCAATACCTTGAGAAGGTAAGGATACCTGTAACTGAAATTGGCTGGTGACAGAAAGTCCCAGCCCTTTAACTAATATCATAATTTTTTTTTTGTATAATCGTGGGAGAGCATGCTTCAACACGTATCGGCCGGCTCGACCGGAGTGATACCACGGCCTCACAGAAAACCGGCAGTGAAGCAATGCTTGCATTGATTTTCGCCGAGTGGGTGAGGTTACCGGAGGCCTTAACAGTTCCCTCTCCTCCTACCGCCCCCCACCTTCAAGGCCGGCAACGAACTAGTGATTCTTGTAACGATTAGCGGTGGTAGTCACTTACTAGTGCCCCTTTGCTCGTTTGCCCTACATACCATAAAAAATGTATATATTTTGTATAACAATTTTATCTGTTCATATATTATTAAAACTTATATGTAATTATAAACCTCTACCATTTTGTAGACGACTTTCGCTCTAAAACTTATCTATCTTTTAGTAAGAATGTTGTAAAATGCAGATTTCCGCTGATATTTTTTTTTTTCCGTTAGATTTCATCAAAACCGTTCCGAGTGATAGAGTACCAAACAACTTAAAACACTTTTAAGTGTTTAATATGACCAGGATGTACATTATTGTACATTCGCGGATTAACCCCTTTTCATTTGACTGCTGGTTTAATTATTTTATAGAAAGTAGAGACCCTACTGCCTAAAATGTAATTATAAAGTTTAGTGTCGACAAGTAACCAGACTACATTGCCAAGCTCGTTACTAAATCAGATTATCCGTTGATGGAATTCAACCGCAAACATAATTAGTTTATATTCTTGTTGCTTTATTTCGTGAATACTATATTGTAATAATAACTTCCTACTAATAAATAATTTTATAAATCCGAAAGTTTTTTTCTCTCCGATCATTTTCACAACTAAGTTTTCAGTCTAACTACGATACGGTTGAACTTTGATATTTTACGTGAAACAACTGCCATCAGACCTCCACAACCCAAGTACTAGGCGATATATATATATTTTTTATGGTATAGGGAGCAAACGAGCAGACGGGTCACCTGATGGTAAATGACTGCCGCCGCCCATGGACGCCAACTCAAGAGTCACAAGTGCGTTGCCGGCCTTTAAGGTAGGAGTAGGGGAAAGGTGGAAGAGGGGAGAGGGGGGAGGAGAGTGGGCTAGGGAAGGTTAGAGGTGTGAGAGGTAGAATTTATGTATACTAAAACACTGGAAATGAAAAATAAGCGTTAAGTACTGTATTTACATAATAATTGTATTTAATGAAGATTATATTTTATATATTATATTATTAGTTTAATGAAGAGGCAACCCTACACACATTTTAAAGCCCGAAAAGAGTACGCAATTAAAACGGTAGGAATCGATATTTTTGTACGGAGTAATTTATCTGTTATGACAACTACTTAGTAATCTGTGGTAGAGGCTCTACCTAGTTTGAAGTCAGACTGCTTTGTGTAAAAAAAAACTATATACAATATTATCATCTTTTACGAGCTATAAAAGATGAAACTATGAAACAATAAGGCTATGATATACAGTTTCTTTTTAACAATAATACGTGAATTCACGAGACTTTCATCTCCCTATGCAGCATCGTAAAGAGGGGTTATGGAAAAAACTATTGTGCGTATGTACTTCATATAATACGGTAAAATAAAGTTGTCTTTGGGAAATATTCACGTCACATAATCTTACTATACTAGTATTAATGAATGGATGGATGGATGTTTGTTGCTCAATCACGCCAGAACGGGTAAACGGATCTGGATCAAATTTGACACAGGGATAGATTACAGTCTTAGGCTTTTTATCGCAAAAAATGTACGGTTTTCACATCAAAATATTCATGCGAACGAAGTCGCGGGCAACAGCTAGTATTCAATGTATAAATGGGTGAGTGATTCTTCGTGCTTTATACTTCCGAATCATTGCTAGCAACACGTTAAAATAAACTCGAAATATCCTTATCATTATGACACGTACTTGATTTAAATAATATAGTATTTTAGGACAATTACCAACGATGAATTACATTTCTGTTCTTTGTTTAGTAGCTATTGACGATATTTAGTGTTATTAATAAATACTCCACTCGATACCACGGCCTCACAGAAAACCGGCAGTGAATCAATGATTGCATTGCTTTTCGCCGCGTGAGTGAGGTATAGGAGACCCTAACCCTTCCCGCACCGTGTCGACGGAGGCAGCGTGCGCGTTGGCCGGGACTCCCCCGTGGGATTTGGAGGCGGAAGTGCTCGCTGAAGTTTATCGGCGCACGAGTTCCGGGCGGGAAGCGGCAGTCGGCCCCCGCACGAAGAGGTTTGCTAGTGGCGTGAGGCCGCTCGCCGAGCCACGATGGCTTGTTGGTCGTCCCGGCTGGGGGCTCCACGTGCTGGCTTTGACGCCGTGGAGGCGCTCCAGCCGGTCATCGTCGAGTGGGCAGGGCGGCAGCACGGGACCCTTTCCTTCCGACTGACGCAGGTTCTTTCCGGGCACGGCTGCTTCGGGCAGTACCTGCACTCGGTCGCTAGGAGGGAATTGAGTCCCACCTGTCACCACTGCGACTGCAGTGAGGACTCGGCTCAGCACACGCTGGCGGTTTGCCCCAGTTGGGCGGCGCAGCGTCGGGCCCTCACTGCAGTCATCGGAGTGAGCATTCTGTGAGGACGTCATCTCGCAGAAGGAGGCGGCGGAAAGGGTCCGGGAGGACTCCATTCGGACTTAATTCGCCGCCGGCGAACCGGGCGGCGGAGGCGCGCTTACCAGCGCCTCATGCCGCCCTGAGTGTGGGCGCGGGTGGACGGGACGGGTTTTTCCCCTCCACCCGCTTTAGTGGCCCCCCGCGAGGAGGCGGCGTCCGCGTGTGCCTGGACGTCGCCTAATTAAGAGGTTCTTACCCGAAGGAGGTGCCTGCGCTTTTGCGGGCAGGCGCTAGGAGGGTTCCGGATGTCTTAATAAAAGCTGTTCCCGGATCCCTCCTACTTAAGGCGCAGTACGGCACACCGTGTGGTTTTAGTCGGTTCGATTCTGACACATCGCCCCACCGGTGGGGTGACGGCCCGAGGGGGTTTCCGGACGCACAAAAAAAAAAAAGGCCCTAACCCTTCCCTCTCCCTTATTCCCGTCCTTCCCCTCTCCTCCCCTCTAATTCCCCTCTCCCGTCTTCCCGCTATTTTTTTTATTTACCTTAAAGGGCGGCAACGTACTTGTAACTCTTGAGTTACAGGTGCCCATGGGAGGCGGTAGTCATTTACCATCAGGTGACCCGTCTGCTCGTTTGCCCCCTATGCCATAAAAAAAGTACAATGAAAAAGTTTGTTTTAATAACTGTAATGATTCTGGTTGAATTTCGAGCAGTGGGCGAACTGGTATTTAAAGATATGTAAATGTAACTACACACCAAAGGCATCGCACTTAATAAAATTGCTTATTTTTCAAATACATATAAAGGTTTCGTAAATTGTGAATGTTACTGTCATTATTATTACTGTTATTGGAATAAAGGTAATTGTTAATCAAACAGGACTCATTTCATTTCATTTCAAGAGGGTTCTTTATTTAATTCTTTAAAATTCAATATTTGTATATATATGTATGTATGTATGTATAGGTATTATAGAGCTTTCTTTACGATAATTGAGTTACGTTAGGCAAGTATATAAACAGGATTATCCATAAGTAAGACTTCTATGAAGCCTAAAACAGAATATTCCTTTTTTTGTAACTTAAGCTAACCAAACTAATATGAAACACAAGATTACTTACAATTTATATGTATATTGGCACTAGCAAAAAAAATGCCAAAAGTATTTGAAGTCGAAACGTTCATGATGATTTTTTTTCCTTTGAGAGGCTTGACATAGTATAAATACCATAAACGCCAAAACATCTCCCATAGTCTATACTTCCCTAGTACCTCCCTCGTTGAAATTTACGATATCGCAATAAAATTTTAATTTCACCTTAAAGGCATGGCATCCCTATAATAATAATATATTCTTTCCGTAATTACGCTTCCGAAATTAATATCTGTGGTACAAAAGTACCCAAGCTCTTTTGTGTTGAAGTTTGTGGCCCGGTGTGTAAGATAAAATGTAATAAGGGTTTGTACGACCCAGGTAAGAGTAGAATTACTTACCAAAACGGTGCCTCCTTGACGGGTTAATATTCTGGAACAAGAAGAAAATACAGTTTTATATGTGTGCGTATATAAAAATCTTTGGTTTACGCGATGCGATTTTCATACACAATGGGTTTTTGTCGCGGTATTGGACTTTTTATGACATTTACTTTATTTTTTTAAAAGAAGGAGTAAACCCTATTACATGTTGTTCTTCCTATTTACATTTTTTTATTGCAGGATACGCGTTGCTTTAAGTTCTAACAACTAAACTCAGCACCAAATTAAGTGAAATTGTTATAGTGCTAGGGGATAGTGAAATACGACGAAAACAAGAATAAGGAATTTGAACCTCTTTGTAGACAAAAAGATATCAAGGCTCACTTTTCACAAAAACCACGGGGCGCAGCTAGTATTCTTATAATACAAGTACAGATTTCATGAAACAATGGAGTGGAGATGAAAGGTCAATTACACACACCAGTAAACTTGTAAAAAAATAATTAATTAATCAAAGTAATACCCACAGGTGCAAAAATACTAGGACAACATAAGAACGTTACAATTAATCCAACACTCAGTCCTGGAATAAAGGGACACGAGCCTTAAATCCCCGAGCAACGTTCGTAAATGATCCCTCAAATGGCGATATGATCTATTCAGCTAGCCAGTATTAATATAATTTCAACACGTTTTCAATTTTCAACCTCAAATATGAAATATTGCTGCGGTATTCTACTACATTATTGTATTCGAAACCTTAAAGGATAAATTAAACAGTGTCTAGTGGAAGCTTTATTCTCTGCAGATTTTGCCACTTAAAAAATGCTTACTGTATGATTGTTCTTCTACTACCTTCTTATACCCTGGTACGTGACCGAATTTTAGGGAGGTGGCTTAGATATCGTCAAAGAAGCATAGTAGAAACTGTGATTGCCATATTATTTAAAAAACGGACCCCAAATTAAACTAATTGGTGATTCCTGGTCGAGATCATGTCATTTCCAACTTTTTTTGCTATTTTGCGACTCTTCGGTATGGATTTTGTAATTTATTACATACATGAGTTAAATTTGAGGACATAATAAATATAATACGAAAGTCATATAAATCTGAATAATAGGTTTATAGAAAGGTGCTTTAATATATACAGAATGTTACAGAAAGGTGCTTTGTTATATACAGGATGTTACAGAAAGGTACTTTAATATATACAGGTGTTACCGAAAGGTGCTTTAATATATACAGGATGTTACAAAAAGGTGCTTTAATATATACAGGTGTTACCGAAAGGTGCTTTAATATATACAGGTGTTACCGAAAGGTGCTTTAAAATATACAGGATGTTACAGAAAGGTGATTTAATATAAACAGAATGTTGCAGAAAGGTGTAGTCATATTTTAGGGTCGAATAGTGGACCCCGTAAATGATGTAAAGTGCTGACAAATTTAGGAAAGTTCGTCCTGCCTTCCATTTACCGAGTTGCGGTCTCCGCTCTAAGACCTCTTTGCACCAACGGCCATCGCTTCTTATGAATATACATAAATGTATATCAATTAAAACACTTTTGATTAAATCACCGAAACGAAAGGAAAAACCAAGGTTAGTTAAATAGGTAGCTGGTTCGAAAGTTACTATCGATTAGAACGCCAAGAATTTTAGTTTAGTTAGAACTGCTTTCGACAGTGTTTTCGGTTTCTAGATTTTTCCCCGACGGCAATTTCAAGACATGTGCAATTGAAAGGGCTTCACTAGGACGGTAAAATATGCGTTACATACTTCCTATACAGGGTGTATTGGAAAAAGGAACGCTAACTTAAATCACTGAAAGCATGCAGTTATAATAAGATTTTTTTTTAAAAAATCTGTCCGTTTATAAGTTATGACCGTTTGAATTGCCAGGTATTTTTGCCTCCGTGTTTTATAAAAGAAGATGGAATGTGTACAGTTGAAGATTTTAAATCGTACATATTTTTAGATTTCTTATTCCGTTACTAAGAAAGTTCATAAAAACTAACTTTAAAAAAATAAAATAATAAGTTAGTTTTTATGGATTTTCTCAATAACTGAGTGAATAGTTAAAAAAATTGTACGATTTAATTTTTTAACTTTACACATTCCACCTGCTTTTATGAGAAACGGAGGCAAAAATACTTGGAATTTTGGTCATAATTTGTAAACGAATATTTTTAATTCAAACATTTTTACTGTAACTGCAACTAGAGTTAGTTTCAGTGTTTTAAGTAAGTGTTCCTTTTTCAAATACACCCTGTATAATGTACGCTACACTGACCGCCAAACGGACCGTATTTTTCACATTGGTGGTAAAAATTATCCGATTGCATTGCTTCTTTTCTATCAAAACTTAACCTTTATTGCCCGTGGTTCACCTGCGTAGTTCACCCGGGTAGACCACGGGCAATTATTTTTTCCCGTGGATCACCTGGGTGGGCCATTGGAAAAATAATTGCCCGTGGTCCACCCAGGTGAACTACGCAGGTGGACCACGGGCAATAAACGAACCTTTTGTATGTACTAAATAGGTATGTATAAGACTGATAAAAAAAAAAGTTCAGCATAGTTTGGGCTGCTTCTATTCTAGCAGAAAATCGAGGTTCCCTTACTTCAGTAAAAACAAACAAAATAATTAAAAAACAAAAAAAAATATAAACGGATATTTTTGACATAATAATGTAAGGTACCTGGTTATATTTTACGACGGCCTCGATCGTTGTGTAAAAGTTAACAGAGACTATAGAAATATAATGAATTATGCCGGAGCATGCTCCTGTTTGGCTACCTCGCACGTAGCACTTGAGTGACATACTGATTGCTAGCTTAGCGAGCAAGATTACGGACTGAAATTTATTTCAAATTACCGGAACCATCAAGACTGTTTGTGAAAGCAATAGAAGACAGTGTTATTTACTGTTTAGAAGGGAATCAATTAAATACAATGCGTTAAAATTAAAGACCATCTATGTCTTCATCGAGTTTAATACTAAAGTTTAATAAAAACCTTGAAATGCATGATAAAGGGACCACCATTGTACGTGTAAGTTACAATAACCATGGTCACAGTAAAATTACACTGAAGGAAAAATATCAAAATACATCAAAATCCGATCCAATCAACAAATTGCAATTTGTTTCAATGCGTAAATCTATTCAATTTTAATTGTAAATTTAAAATGACATACTTCGTTTTTCACGATGTTATTCAAAAACCGGTACGCCAACGATGGCTTTGAGGATATAGAATGTAGTTTTAAATTTTTAAACTTCATAAGCCGAAAAAAACACTTTCATAACCAAAACAACGATAGGTTTCAAATTTGTAAATTTTATCATGCGAGTACAAAATCTAGTAGATTTTATTTTTACATACTTTTCTTGGAAGTTTGAAGTCCTCTTTGTCATTACTTTTGATTAATGTTATCCCTGCCTTCTAAATATAGCTTTGGTTATAATCAATGCTATATTTTAAAGCGTTATTCAGAAATCCGTCACTTTGTTATATCCACTGTAATAACTCAACGCTATTATTGTAATTAGCAAACAGGGTGCTACGGATTTCGTAGCCGCTTCTACACCGCTACGGCATTATTTCGTACGGCTTCACATTACTTATCTCCCATTTAAGTTATTTATTAATGACTTAATTTTAGTATAACAATAAGTCATATATGTCTTACTTGTGTAGCATGTAGGTAGTGCACTAGTCTGGTGGATTCATTAGCACAGTAAATTTTAATTAACTTTTATACTTTAATCAAAAATATACAGTAACCCAGAAAAAAAATTAAGTAAAAATGTGATAAGACAATAATTAATTAGAATGTCACCGTATCAAGTTTCCTGTACACTAAACTACCAGTCAGTATGTGCAGTATGTCCTCAATTAATGACGTCACACGCGCGCGCCGCAATAAATATTGATAACGCAGTTCCGTTCGGACAACAGCTGGCGTTTTTAATGATGTAACACTGCAATCAAGTTATGATGACCTAGTATGTTGCAGAAGAAACATGTGAAATATGAAAGAGGAATTTTCTTCAAAAGATGCAAAAGAAAAGAAGAGCAAGTCTACTTACTAAATTTTGTTTCGATAAATTTTAAGATTAGTTTTAAAATCATTTACCTATTTAAAAAAACTCGAATTGGGGCCAAAAACTAGATTTAGATGCATAGAAGTCTTGTGACTCTTGAGTTGCATGTGTCTATGGGCGACGGTAGTCACTTACCAGCAGTTGACCCGTCTGCTCGTTTGCCCCCTATAATATAAAAAATGATGTGTTTTTTTAAAGATTCTAGTTACAGATGTGAGCGGATCTGAAATAATCTTTTAGATTTAGATTATGTACTAGGTGACCCGCTCAAATTCGACCGCGTTTGTAAATTTTCCCTGTTTTTGCAACATTTTTCATTGATGCTCTTCTTCAATTGGTTGTAGCGTGATGCTATATAACCTAGCCTTCCTCGATAAATGGGCTATCCAACACTAAAATCATTTTTCAATTCGAACCAGTAGTTCCTGAGATCAGAGCGTTCAAGCAAACAAACAAACAAACTCTTCAGCTTTATAATATTAGAATAAATACATAATACATACTGTAAATACATAATTATATCATGGAACACGAAAGTTTAAAAGTTAGTTGTTGACAAAGAAACATAAAATTGCCATACTAATAGACAACTTGTATTATATTTCGATTAAATAAATACACTTTACACATTCAAAAATTACATGAATAATTTATTTTACAAAGCACTGACAACATCAAAAAACAAAATGCATTTTCAACAAATACAGTAATATTAAAACTCCAACAATAAATTGAACACATGTTTCGAACAACACATCTGTTCAAAAAGCCACTGATGAGTGTATAAAACTCATTTATTTTGGGTAGTCCCATGGTAGTAGTTTCGTCGTTGCTATAGTGAGAGTACTGAAGTATATATTAAAGAGGTATCTATACTAATATTATGAAGCTAAAGAGTTTGTTTTTTTTCTCAGGAACTACTGGTTCGATTTGAAAAATTACTTTACGTTTTGGATAGCCCATTTCTCGAGGAAAACTATAGGCTATATTACATCACGCTACGACCAATAGGAGCGGAGCAGTAACCATAAACTCTGGCGAAACTGCGGAGATGGCTATAAATGGCTGTTCTCTGTAACTTGAACTGTCATTGGTGCCGATTCTATTGTACACTCGACTAAACTAAAACCTGACTTAATTTCTTCATATGAAATCAACCTAGTGTTCTTCGTAATAAGGTCTATTTGTTACTAGCATCTATTTCTCAGCGCCTCTAAATTTCAATAAAACTTGTCAACGTATACTCAACTTTATTTCCACGCAGCGAGAGTCTTCATTTATTCAAACGCTGTATAATTGCCGTATAAAAACTTGTTTAAAACAAGGATGACGTGTTTTTAATCTACACCTACGAAGACGCTTACTAAAAACACAGAGCAAAAGAGATGGCATTCAACGGATAGCGGCTCTCGCTACGTGGTATTAAAGTTTATTTAAGCGTATCAGACTTTAGTCGAGAAATAAATTGCTTATTTCGGTAGCGGCATATGTTACCTACTTGTTTCAATTTGAAATAAGACCTTGTTTCTAAGTGTTCAAGGTTTACTTCTTATATGAAGAAAATTTAGTGAATTTTAATTTAGCGAGTGAAGTAACAGAATTGGGGCCATTGTATCAGTTACTGTCAGATTTACGTAGCATGACAGGTTAACATATACAGAGTGTATAATGATATTTGAAAACTTATTTAAACGACTGACTGACTTGAATGACTCTAGGACGGATGCAGGTACAAAAAGATTTTTTGAAAATAAACTATCCATTTACAAGTTAGTACCGTTTGAATTTCGAGGTATTATGACCTCCATATTTATAAAAGTAGGTGCAATGTGTAAAGTTAAAGATTTGAATTCTCACATACTTTTTTTATTAGAATTTTTAATTACGTACTTATAAAATCCATAAAAACTAACTACGAAAACTTTTAAAGTCGGTTTTTATGGATTTTCTCAATAACTGAGTGAATAATTCCAAAAAAAAAAATAAAAATACGATTTAAAAACTTTCACGTTCCTCCACTCGCCAAACTTTCTTAAAAATGTGTACAAATACCTCTTTGATGTTTGGTGTCACTAATGCCTTGTTAACATGTTACCCCCCTCCCCTCTCCCCACCCCCTTAAGTTATATGTACTAATGTACATTTGTAATGTACTGATAAAACAAGATCGTTTCAGGCTTCTGTATTATATTTCTCATCTTTTTCATGAAACACCTAATTCATATATCTATAATTTTTAGGTTTTATAGTGTTCCTCTTTTTTGTTAAATGTTGCCAGTAATAAACACGCCAGTCAAATCAAGCGTTGAACTTCTAACTACGCTCATATTTTATAACAACTGCAAATTAAAACATGTCACGGTGACAGGCTGCCGTGCACAACAGGGTAATTAAAAATGCATGGCTTTTGGCACCATTGTTCTTTTAATATGGCGTGGCAGACATACTACGGTCTGCAACAAAAGTAAATTAATACATTTAAGATTCTCATTCTGAATCGTAACTCCTACTATAAATACGAATGTGTTTATTTATGTGTTTTGCTTTCAGGCCTATAACTATTTAACAGATCTTTGCACACATGTTGTCATGTCACATGTCAGACTGGGTAAAAAAAATGCTGTCCTTTCTGTTTAACGCTAGCGCTGTTTAAAATTAGTCTTAAAAAACTAGTATTTTTATAGTTGCGCTGGAAGTTTAAGAAGACAAAACAACTCAATTATTTCATAAGACATTTTTTTATTATGTTATTTTCGTGTGGTTTTAGTCGGTTTGATTCCGACATACCACTTCACTGGCATCCCCGGTGAAGTGATGACCCGAGGGGGTTTCCACACGATAAAAAAAAAGAATATAAAGAGTAATATATATGAAGTGATGGCAGGTTACAGAAACAACTTGTGATCGCAGGTTTCCTGTTAAATTAAAGGGACACAGGTCTATAAGACGATCATCACACCTGCCGCTCTGTACGGATCTGAAATGCGAATGTTGAGATGGATGTGTGGTGTGTCTAGGATGGACAAGGTGAGAAATGAATATATGAGAGGAAGCCTAAAAATAGCATGATTAGATGGATGGACTGTGTGACAGAAGATATGGCTGGAAAGGAAGTAAGCGGTGAAGTGATGAATGATAGAGTAGAATGGAAGAATAAAGTATATTGCGACGACCCCAAATAAAATTAGACTAACAATGCAGATGATGAAAGAGTAACATATAGCACACAACACCTCAGTTCTTGTTAACCGTTCCAGCTAATCTAAACTATTTTTAAGAGCAGCCACGTCGGTAGTGTACTGGCTACTTCAAACTAGAAAAGTCTATGGCAATAAGTCTACCGCTTTATCCATTACAATGCTACTGTGTAATTAGTGGATTCTTTATCATCTCTATGGCTTGAACACTGTTTTAATGAAATTTAGCGAATTTTACTTCAACCAGTTTCTTTCTAATCTTCTTATACGAGTTCTCAGGTTAATTGTAGAGGTTAAAACGAATAATTTAACACCAAGTCACTAGAGGAACGTTTTAGTGTTTATTATCGGAGTATCTCGCTTGGCACAAACTATCGAGGTTGATTAGCCCGTGGGCAAAGAGCTATTAGACCACTTAGGTTGCTTTGGGTCTATATTTGTTGACTTCAAAATAAGACGGAGATTTTCAATTAGACTCGATTCGATTTTAATGAATGAATAATGAATAATTAATGAAATGAATTTTTTAATGAATTTTATTGAATAATTATATTAGATTTATAGAGTAGTTAAAAAATAAAAAACTCCAATTCCCTATTTCAAAGATGGCTTACAGAATTATTTAACATTTTACCAGGGTATAAGAAGATACCAGAAGAACAACCATAAACTTCTTTAACTGGCTTAAGGGCATTTATAGTGACAGTGTTTAATTTATAAGGACCCGAATACAAAAACATAGTAGCAGACCGCAGCAATATTTCATTTTTGGGATTAAAACTGAAAATTTGTTAAAATTGTAATAACCCTGACTGGTAGAATATGTTGTACAATTTGACAGTTAATTCACGAACGGCGCTAGGGGAATTAATACTTGTGTTCCGTTAATCTACGACTCAGTGTCGGATTAATTGTTACGTTTATATGTTATCCTAGTATTTCTGCACTTGGAGGATATAACTAACTATTCATTAATTTCTAGAAGTTTATCGGTTTTTTTACGTTAACTCTCCTCTCTTCTCTACATATTAATAATTAAAAAAAAGATGTTACTTTTGCTACTTTGTATGTATATGGTAGGTAAATTCCTGCATCACTATTTGATGCCAGCTGGTATTCCTGTCCTAGTGGCCTGTCCAGTCACAGAAAATACAGGAGATTCGGATGCGCGACCGCGGCTACTACGAGTTACTGCAGTCTCAGTCCCGATCCCCATCCGATACTTGCGGAATCCCTTGCCCTAGGTTCCTCTCCCTAACCCAACTTTACCTTCTTCCCAAGAAGGGTTGGCGTCAGGTAGGCAGCTGGCTATAAAAGAAACCAGCCAAAACCCTTTCCATTATACACATTGCCCGACCCAAATGAATATTGGGAAAAGGGCAGAAAGCTTATGATGACTATACCTATTTGATAAATTCTTTCCCCATTCAATAGGCAAGTTCTTACTTTAGAGGCAGAAGAATGACATAGAACAGTTTCTATATCGTTCAAGGAATGCACTGAAACAAGGGCAATGTAGATTTTTTTTTCAGAAACAAATACCGTCATCCGAATCCCAGCTGTTTTGTTCCTCGTAAAATGGGTATTAAAACACCTTGATCATAGACAGGAATGATTTAAAACCACAAAGTAAATCGCCCAGTAATGTAAGCGGCAACATCGATGCTATTTCCTGGGTACCGTAAAAAGTAATATTATTACCTACTAAGAATGAAGCGCAATGACAATGTACCAGTTTATGAGTAAGTGAAACCTTGAGAAAATGATTAAGATGAAAGAAATAAACTGTGGTAAGACAATAAATACAGAATTAACTCAGTCTCAGTCATATATTCTTGTCAATGGACGTGGTTGGTAAGTGTAGATGGTCATGGACGATTGTTATTTCTGGTTCGGACCACCTCTCTCGCAATGTTTCTCCACTTGGTACGATGTGTAGATGGAATGGAAAGCATGTCGCCACAGATGTTAAGGTCACTGATTTAATAAGGTCTGTCCAGCGGGTAGGTGACCGCCCTTTAGACCATTTTCCTTCAATCAGGCCTTGTACCACCAAACGTTCAATAGAGCCCTCTTTTCTGCACATGTGCCTGAAGAACTTAAGTATTAGCAGTAGCATAGTTGACGAAAGTCGTTCTTCAATATTAAGTTCTTCTAAGATAGAGTTGTTCGTACGAAATGTCGTCCAGGGAATTCTCAAGAGTCTCCTACAGCACATCATTTCAAGTTCATAATTTTTTCGGTGGTATTAAGTTAAGTCTCAAAGACCAGGTTTCGACTCCGTAAAAAAATATTGGAAATACAAGACATCTCATGAGTCGAACCTTTGCATTTTTTGGCTATATATAATTGCTTAAACATTTTCAAAGCTATACAGATAAATAAAATTATTTGATTAGATTAGTGATACAATAAACTATATATATAAAACAAAGTCGTGTTAGTTACATCATTTATAACTCGAGAAAGGCTGGACCGATTCTTAGGATCTTTGATTTGTTGGATTTTGCTCCGCCCGAATAGCAGAATAACTATTAAAATACCGGAAAAACGAAACAAAAATAGGATAAAATTTATTTTCTTATACATTTTGTATGGAACAGCTTTTTTGGTGTCTTGACAGACAGAACAAAGGATTTTAGTTGGTCTCAATTTCGAGAAGTTTCTTCGCGCGTTGGCAAAGTAAAAAAATTCAATGCTTTTTTTGGTATAGGTGCACATTTCCAAACAACATATTTTGATTTTTTACTCACAACAATGTACAATAAAGAGTACTTACTTACACGATTATCTTGGACTTATTGTTTAAGTCGATATCTCCTACCGATTGACAACTGATCGCCAAGCACGGCTACTACGGGACTAGGTTGCCATGTACATTTATACATGGACGCCATGGTAGTGATTTTTATAGATCAAATTATATTATTATATTATATCTTAATGCTACAAGATTACAGTTAAAATTTAAATGAAAACAAAACTGCTGTAGCATATGAATTTTCAACCAAATATAATTCGTCAGCTAAAAAATTCTTTGTCGTTTCGTGCTGTTAGAGAGCGTCTGGTCTGAAAATGAAAAGTTACCGCACATTTCACAATACCGCAGTGGAGAATAAGTAAAAAAAAATAGTAATGAGGGCTCAGCGAAGTGTTCCTACACTTTACTATGCGCTCATTAGTATATTCCTACTAATACATTTTGAGGTAGAAACCGAAGTAAATGTCTGCTGTAATTCCGCTTTTGTTTCCGATGCCGCTTCCGTTAAAAACGGAGATAAGTTCCACCCTCTTTCCTGTTTTGTGATGTTATGTTTTCTACTATAAGACAATCTGTTGTTACTTGAATGCATCGTCCTGCCGGGGAAAAGATGACAATAAATTTAAAAAGAACATACAAAAAATATAGCTTAGGTTTCAGAAATGATTATATAACTTTATCATGCAATTTATTAAAAAGGTGCTCTCGTATTGGTAATATTTTATTAACCCCCAGGGCAGAAGATCCCTCCTTTTTGTGATCAGTTTAACGCGTGTATCTGTGTATCTATCTATGGCATCGTAGCTCCTAAGCGGAAAGACTGATTTTGATTATTTTTTTTTGGTTTGAAAAGTGACTTGATCCAGAGTGCCATTATCATCAGCTCTTTTCTAGTCGTTGAAGAATTTTTTTTTAGTCGGAGGTATTTTGAATTTCTTATTTATACGTGTGAATTTTAATTCGTATATATCAATTGGGTACCTTTAATATAAATTATTTCGTCTAAGTCTGGCAATGCAATACTGCGAAAATTGTCCTGCATCTTTATTTCACGTTTTTTATTTATTTTATAATATTCAACATTAAAAGTGAATGATTTGACGTGACGTTTTAGTATTCCATACAAAAATGTACCGAGCCGTCTGTTTTGACGTTTATTAAAAAGATTCTGAATCGACTTGACAGTCATGTACCCTATTCACGTGGTTAATTCGTGATATGAAAGGGCCCTGATTGACGTTCTATCGTATCTTTTGTTCTGCTTTCGCAATAAGAACGACTCTTGAGAAACTTCTCTAAAAGATTTTTGAAAAAAGAACATGGGCTCCGTCACATTTGCCAGGTCTGGTTTGTAAAAAGATAAAGAAATAAATGTAAAATGTTATGCCATGGTAAATAAAAATGAAATGACGATTTTGATACTGTTAAAATTTAAGTGTAATACAATCTACACTAATATTATAAAGCTGAAGAATTTGTTTGTTTGGTTGAACGCGCTAATCCACTGCTACTACTGGTTCGAATTGAAAAATTTTTTGGTTTCGAATAGTCCATTTATCGAGGAAGGCTATATAACAATCTATATAATGAATAAAAAAGTTGCAAAAACGGAAAAAAATATTTCTTTTAAAAGCTTCCATTACGTGCACTTCGTGAACGGTTAAATCATTTACGACGGAATTGTTTCCCTTTAAAAGTTCTAAAAAAAAGTCTGCAATAGCATATCTCTATCTTTTAATGTTGACTTATTATATTTTAGTAGGTTTTTTTATTCAATTTAACGGGGGTGAAACCGCGAAGCAAAGCTAAGCTAGTAACTATTTAAACCAATTTGCACCCGCTCCGAAATAAACGAAAAACTTTCTGAAATAAAGGTCAAAAGGGTTGTAAGTCACAAGTGTAACGAATGATATTTATTAAAATACATATGTAACCCTTAGTACTCTAATTTTATTTGTTACCTATCTGGTAGGAAAAGACGTTAGACATATCTGCGCCCCGCGGTTTCTCCCGCGTAAGTCCCGATGCCGTGGAAATATCGGGATAAAAAGTGGCCTATGTAATAATCCAGGTGTCCAGTTTTTTACATACGAAGTTTTATCGCAATCGGTTCAGTAGTTTTTGCGTGAAAGAGTAACAATCATCCATACATCTATACATCCTCACAAACTTTCACGTTTATAATATTAGTAGGATGACATGAACAAAACACGAATATGAAAAGAAGTATCATCAATTTGCTTTCGGGATCTTATTAAATTATTGACAACGCTTACATTAATATGGTTCCCTAGTATAGTATTTGTTTAAAGACAAAAAGCTGTAGGAAACATAGTCGTATAGTAAAATGTCTATTCATGCCACACTACATTAGTAATGAGACACAGTTTTAAACGTGTGTTCCCTTCCCAACTAATCTTGTAACATACCTTCAAAGTTAAATGGTTTCAATTTAAGTCAAGCCCCGTGTCGTACACTTAATTCCACACTATCCTGGGATACCCGCAACAGGTACATAATATCTAAGCCGTCTACAAATGCTTGGGATGTTTTCCGAGCTAAAAGTTTAAATAAGCTTAAGCCTATCTCTGGAACCTTTTTGCGATTATACTCTTAAACGTAGGGTATAGTAGAGGCAGAACTGTCAGTAAACGTCACATGACAAGGGGTAGACTACATGGCTTGTTGGTCTAGTGGTCATCCTAACTTCTGAGCCAAAAGTTCGATTCACATCTAGGACAAATAATAAATTGTTTGATGAGCACGAATATTCTTCTGTGTCTGGGTATAATTTATTTTTATGTATATACGTATGCATTTAGTAAAACAAAAGTATGTTTATCAGCAGTCCGGTTACCATAGTACAGGCTCTGTTTAGTTTGGGATCAGACGGCCGTGTGTGAGGTTGAAACACCTCACACACGGCCGTCTATTAATCGTTGGCGTCAGTTTGTAAAGTACAACAACACTTGGATAGATTTACGCCTTCTGCAGTTTCACTTCAGATACAATTATACCGTGGTAATCCAGAGAGCAGTAAGTCAGTGGAAACATCTTCCTGACTTACAGCTGTCTTGATTACCACGGCAGAATTATGTGTGTGACTATAAGACAGCTACAACCGGTAGGATTCGAAGCATGTACAGATTGTAAGGTACTGCAAGGTGGGGTTACATCCGGGTCTCGGCAGCACAACGCACTGTGTATGTTGAAAGAGCGTCAGCTTTCTCATATCTTTTCTACTACTTTCTTTCTTTTCTGCTATTAGAAAAAGTATTTCTGTATTCTAGTTCCTATTATAATGCACTTTTGTGCTACTTGGGTTGTATACGAGTCTTACTACGAGTAGTTTTAGACTCGCGCAAATATCATTGTTTACCTCCAAATAAAATGGAATTTGTCCTGGTCCGTTTAAGGGAGTTTGACTATAGGAAAGTTGTGGATTTTAAGCATGAATATTACAGGTTCATTTATTCATTCATATTTTTTGTCAGGTTTTCTAAAGATCGAAGAGAATTAAATCAAAATTTTATTTTGGTAATCACACAGTGGGAGAGCCATGTTTCGGCACGTATGGGCCGGCTCGATCGGAGTGTTACCACGGCCTTACAGAAAACCCCCATTGAAACAATGATTTCATTGCTTTTCGAAGAGTGAGTGAGGTTACCGGAGGCCCTAACCCTTTTCTCTTCCTCTCTCCCTTCCTCGCCCCTTATTCCCCACATCCCCTACTTCCACCTTAAAAGGCCGCCAACGCACTTGTGACTTTGAGTAGTGCCCATGGGCGGCGGTAGTCATTTACCATTAGGTGACCCGTCTTATCGTTTACTCCTTATACCACAAAAAATAATCATTGTAAAAAACTCAGTTTGTTGTTGAGCTCGGTTTGATTTGATTTAATTGACATTATTTAAATGAAATTAATTTAAATGTTTTTTTCTAGTTTTATATCCCTAGCGAATGTAAGCTTAAGATTTTAATTTAATGTAAACTTTCCGTGTATAATGTAAAAAATCTTCTATTCACTTAATCTATCAATAAATAAATAAACTCATCGCTTGAAAACTGCTGTACCGACCTGGCATTTCTTTTTAAATACCAGTAATTATCCGAATAAAGTATTTAATATTTTAGATTTTTAAGAAAACATAATCTTGCATTCAAACTAAAAAACTCATGACACGTGAATGTTAAAACATCACTAGAAGAGACTTTATTAGTCAAGGTCGATGAATAATTTTATAAAGCGTACTTAATCTAATATCTAAAAAAATCCTTTAACCGTACCCCAGGTATTGGACTCATGATAAGCCTTATATTACAAAATTCGAAATATGCTGTTGTTTCGTCCCTAATTCAGGCAGCAAGGGATCGACGTGATTTGCATAGAAATAGTTTATAGCCCGGAGAATGACATAGGGTGGACTTTTATCTTGGAAAATATATAAGGTTCGTTAAATATAGCTAAGCTAGGCTGTCAATGCTATCAGCTTAGTGTTATATTTCCTTGTAAAAGCTGGTAATAGATTTTATTTTGTTAGTTTTACTTACTTTTAAACTTTTGCGTTCCATGATATACTTAATTATGTATTTATACGGGAATTAACGCAAACACGAAATAGGTATTACATACCTCTGAATTGCCTGACTTTTCGACCAGATTGCACTGCCCGTAGTCATAGGCTGACTGCCTCAGTGGTGCACGCCCTCCGTTAATTCCCGTATGTATCCATGGTTAGTTTTAGTATTTTATAGAACTGAAAGTTGTTTGTGCAATGTCAGTACACTTACATATTCATCCACTCGCTTTTAGGCCGTGTCCTTACAGCTTCAGCTTCCTTCAAGCATCTCATTTATGAGTTGTGTGTCTTTGTGTGTATACATATTGAACTGATCATTATTGTTAAAAATAGGTACTAAAAAGCATTCATAGTTTTGAATGAAATTTTAACTTTAAAACTGAATGAGACTTTGAGTGGTTAGAGGGCTCGGACGTCCCGGCAATAGTCCGTTGAGTTCAACCCTGACCTTTCCGAGCTATTGATTACATTCCCCAATCCATCCAAATAAGCAGTATAGTTTTACTTCAATGAGGGTTACCGCGTTTGAATTTGCCACTAGAGGCGCCAGTGTAGCGCAAGGTCTCCGAAACTGACTAATGTGTTGTGCTCCGAAATGTTATCTGAAATTTCACTGTTTGTTTGGGGGCTTTATTGCGTATTTATTTATTAAATAAATAATTACTGTTGTGATTATTTTACGACATATTTATACGATAATACGAAATGATTCATATTTAAACTCGCGTGTAAAATCAAATTTTGACAGCTAAGACCTCACTCGCTGGTGGCGCCAACTGGTGAGCATAAAAACGGTAGCCCTTATTGCCTTTTCCCTTCCAATATACTACTAATTTCCTAGTCTTTAATTCCCAAAATGCCCGGTTGGCGGCAATATTAGAAATTACCAGATCAAATTACAGTTGGCAAAATATGGGTAATAAACCTCTGACTACCCCGTCGGGGATACAAGCGACCGTGAATGTATGTATGTATGTATAAAAACTTGGCTTAAGAAGAAAAAAGTCAATATCGTCAGGCAGACAAGTACTAGGCTAACATATCATTCAAGAGCTTCAATAAAACAACAGCAAGTATGAAAGCGAATATAAACAAACGAAATTCCCCAGAGACAGTGGCTGTATTATGTGCTATGTGCAACTGACAAACGCAGTAGCGATTTATCTATTAGTGAATCAGAGATACGGGGCGCGTGGCACAATGCCAACTACTTATGCATTCATGGGGTAACTTAACAGGTAGCGTTGGGATAAAAAAAAAAGAAAAAGTGAAGGTAACGTAAATAAGGTTCCCTACTTTTTTTTTACATTTAACTTTGATGAAAATTTTAATTATATGATATAGTTTCAGTGTCATCGTATGATACTGCTAACTACCGTAGTCAAGTTATCTACTGCTACAATTGGTTTACGAGGATAGTCTACATATAAAAAATATGATAATACTTTTAACGAGCGCTGGGATCCGTTTAGATACAGTATACACACACGCACATTTTATAACTACCAATAGTACAAATTAGCTAACTGTAAACTATTTTCTACTAAACTATTACTTAGTGAGTGACTCTTAGCAAAATTAATCACTAATACGCAACTGGTTTTCGTATTTTTTTCTAAAAAGAAATGTATCAAATATATTATAATTTCCAGGTTTCTCTTTTATTCCCCAAAAATTAAATAAGGCGACCCTAAAAATGAATAATGTAAAGGTGTAAAGTTATAAATTTGTAGGCCAACACGTCGGACGAGTTCATTCACCTTTCGAATTGGATTCTAATATTAGTATTAGATTTAAATTTCGAGATCGACTCGAAATCACGAGATTATTTTTTATTTTAGCCTCTGTAGTAGCTAAGTTGTAAGAACTAATAGGCACTCCCCACTCTTTTCTTCTCCCTTCTCTTCCTGACTACTTATTTTCTGTCTGTCAGCTGTCAGTGAACCAAATTAATTTTATATATTTGTTTTATTTTTCTAAACTTGACTGAATCGGTTGGTTCATAAGAAATACGTAATCTATGCTTTTTATTACAGAACCACTGTGGCAAACAAGCATACGGGCAACCTGATACTAGGCATATGGTTGTGAATGATAGGGACCATAAATGCAACATTATGGTAGTAATTTTTTTTATTTAATTAAGGCTACTGCCACACTATTGAATCACTGTCTACCTTTATAAATATACAATAAACAACCTGTTTGTTTATTGTACACTGATTTAAAAAAGTTATTAGACTTATGCAACTGATTTCTGTTACTAACTGCATGGGCTCTAAGGTCGTTGAACCTCTGCAGTCCTAAAAATCGATAGTACGGCCCTTTACACGCACGTACAAAGAAATTTATGCAAATGAAACCTTTTCCAAGATACGGGTCATAAGTTGGGAATGCGCCAACAGAATAATATACAATTACCTCGAAGGGACTGTGATAATAGAAATTAGGTAAACTAATTGAACCCACAGTGAAGTTTAATGTTACTGCTGGCGGTGATTGTTTTTCAAACAATTATTATTACTAGAGATTGTTTGCTGTTCAAATTTCAACCTTTATTTCATGGGCCATCATAACTTCAACTGTCATTGTATATACTTATTTACCACTAGCTGACCGGCACAACTTCGTCTGCGTTTGTAAATTTTCCCCGTTTTTGCAACATTTTTCATTGATGCTCTACTCCCACTAGTCGTAGCGTGGTGGTATATAGCCTATAGCCTTCCTCGATAAATGGGCTGTCTAACAGTAAAATATTTTTTTAAATCGGATCTGTAGTTTCGGAGCCTATTCAATTCAAACAAACAAATAAACAATCAAATCTTTTCTGTTTATTATATTAGTATAGATGACAGTTTAACACATATACTGGACGTATGTAAGTTGATGTAGCCCTTTTCATGTAATTTTTTAATTTGTATGACATTGTTAGCCTTGGGATGAGGTCAACAAATAAAAAATTGTATAGAATAAAATTGGTTAAAAATGTTAGCTTTCTGTACTTATTCTACATATTCATATTACATTTTACATTTGTTCGTGCTCAAAATTTGTTCGAAAAGGGGTACAAAGAATTCTCTTCGCATATTAATATATAGATTATATACATTTGCGCTAGTAGCATGACGTTTCATGGTCTATGGTTGATACAATTATAAAGCGATCCAACTAAAACCAAATGTTGTCCGAATATACTTTCTCTCTTCTATCGATTGTTGACTTTTTTGTTTTCTAGCCAATTTAAACTTAATTACGTACTGGCGAAAGTCGATATTTGTAAGTCTGCATTGAGTCAGCATTCTGTAGATAACTATTATCTATTGCTACAGTGCTAATATCAAAACAAGGGCAAGAATTTCGTCATCCAAAATATAGGTGATTGGTTGTAGCCTAATAATGCATGAGTTTTAGATAGGAAATATTATAGCCCTTTTGCATTTTTTTATTACACAGGTATGGTAACAAATTACAGACCAACACATACACTAAAATATTGAACAGTATACATTATTCAGATCTGTATTCCAATTCTAACTATTCACATAATTTATCTTCTAAAGAGCGCATGTGAGTAACAAAACGAAAAAGAAAACACACGAGAAACAAAAACCAATAATAATGAAAGACAAAAACCGGTAATAATGAAAAACAAAAACCAGTAATAATGAAAAACCAAAACAAAATATGAAAATAATATTACATAAATTGGTCGCCTTCATTATTTTTATAGAGACTTTAAAAGACTTTTGAATACATTGAAGTCATAATAAATAAGGTCGATTTATAAACATACCTATTGCATTGTATTGATTGCACATTGGCGAGATAAGATTGCTCTGAGATACGTAATTATTGCTATTCGGCACATTAAACAACTGAATGCCTTCAAATAGAGATTTTTTATGGCTAGTTTAGAACAATGACTTATTTTCATGTTAAAACATAAGCTAACAACAATGAACATAGCAATAAATTTGTCCTTTCTGTTTCAAATAGCTCTCATGAGTTTAGTGTTTATTTAAACTTCATTCAGTCAATTCAGGGTATTTTCTTGGTCAGGTTTTTTAGTCAACTATGTACACAATAAGTTAAAATTCCACAAAATTATGCAAATTCATACATTTCTAAGTTAGATGTAGACAGGGACTTTGCGTAATTCGAGCAATACGGAAAATGTATCTCTAACAAACTGAGTTGCAAACAGTCTTCTACGATGTTGAATAACAAACTAAGGAAAGAAATAACTTTGCTTTGAAATAATAGTGAATTCTTCGCAGATCACGTGATTTGTAGGAGTTAAATATAGTAATTCTTTTTTTAGGATTCAATGGATTGGTTTGTTTGTAATCTCCAAATGAGCAGTTGACGCGCTAAAACGGGAGGAAAAAAGAGTCACAATACAGTTACTTTTTTTGCATTTTTTTTTACATTTAACAGTGGGACAGCCATGCTTAAGCACGTATGGGTTGGCTCGACCGGAGTAATACCGCGGCACAGAAAACCGTTAGTGAAGCAATGATTATATTGCTTTTCTCCTAGTGAGTGAGGTTACCGGAGACCCTAACCCTTCGATTTCTCTTCCCCCTTCCCTTACTTCCACCTTAAAGGTCGGCAACGCACTTGTGACTCTTAGGTTGCAGGTGCCCATGTGCGGTGGTAGGCATTTACAAAAAAAAAATCGACAGCTCAAGACGATGGCGGTTTAGCTGAGACATTTAGCGGATCATATGGTGTTGCAATATGTTAAACAGGCTCCCTTCAAAGTAAGTTTTTTAATTATCTCTATAAAACCAAATTATTTTTATTATAAATCAGTGCTTTTTTTGATAACTGTACTTACCATTTTAAGAGGTACGCAATTGTGTATGCCTCTAGAGGCTAGAACAATAGATCACACAATAAGCAGTCGAACTTGAACACAACGAGTACAAACCAGAACCATGTACTCGTACGAGCAAATGTACAGCATTTTGTTTAGTATCTTTCAACGCACGGGTAGTTACTGCTGTTACGTAGGGTCGTCAAAGCCCCATTTTATGGTAGATGATCAAAGTACTAAAAAGGTTAAATTTTAAGTTTCATTCCTCGGTTCAAAATTGGAAAATGTTAAAATATATATTCATTTTTCTTACTCGCAACTTCAACTGTAAACCGTTTAACTCACTCACTTTATGAAGAAAGTTTGAAACAATAATTTCAAATAGAGAACAAAGTTTCAAAGTATTTTGAACAGTGCACATGTTCGTGTTCGATGTTTTACAAAGCATGTACTTAAAAAATGTACTTTTTAGTTGAAGCGGTCTTGGAAGACTTTCAACCCCCAGAAAGACTTTCAGGTTTTATGACTATAATGGCTAATGGAACGATAATAGATGTATTTGCTCTCTTTCAAATGATGAGGGACGTTTAGAGGACCAATTCAGAGAGCAGAATCGTCTTCACAAAGATGGTGTACGTCAATATAATTATCATTATATTCATTTTCTGGTAAACAATGGTTCTACCATTGGGTTCACGTATCAAGCGATTATAAATAACAGACGCATCAGTGATTATTGTATTATTCTTAATTAAAAATTACATATATGTATGTACCAAGTGTGTTTTTATTCCATACTCTTATGGAATAAAAACGGCATAAAATCAGCCATTTTAAATCCCGTTTAAAGTTTGGCTGTCTGACTAGGATATACTCCAACAAACCTCCAAATATCGAAAGCTAAAAATAAAATAGCTGTGTTTGAAATTTGAAATACTATTTTTTCCTATGTTTCATACTCGCCATGTTTACTGTTCGTTTTTAAACCTTTTTTACACAATTCACTGTATTAGAAAAGCTTCTGACACTTATTTCAGATATTTCAGACACAGAACAAAGTTGCGAAGTAGAATTTATATTTGGAACATGGCATTCTTTATGGAATAAAGTACGTACAGTAGATAGTAAGTTTGACTAGTGAAAAATTCGGAAAAAAATTTTCCTGTATTATCCTCTGGGAACCCGAGGGCACGACAAAGCCACCAATTCCTGAATTAATTACTTGCAACAATAAAAAGGTTAGTTACACGACGTCGTGTCGTGGGAGAGCCATGCTTCGGCACGGCCGGAGTGATATCACGGCCTCACAGAAACCCGGCAGTGAAGCAATGTTGCATTTTATTTCGCCGAGCTAGTGAGGTTATCGGAGGCCTTAACTCTTGCCTCTCTCTCCCCATATTCCCCTCTCCCCCACTTCCTCCTACCTCCTTTCTCCTTCACCTTAAAGGCCGGCAACGCACTTGTGTCTCTCGAGTTGCAGGTGCCCATGGGTGGCGGTAGTCACTTACCATCAGGTTGTCACGATCACTAGATACTGTTCCTACATAAAATGGATAAAACTTAATCTAATCAATCGCACATAACTATTTACAAATTATACTACAATCTTAATAACTAATCAATTTTTAAATTATAATCTAATCAGTTTTCATTACATAAAAATAAATTATCAACAAACTAACAGCACGACAGACGCTTACTCCGTATGGCGAGATGACTTTTCTAGATAGTTCGACGCCATGACTCATCCGAAGCGGCAAGATCCATTCGCGCGCGCGCCGCCTCAGTCGTCTTAACACTGCGCTAATAATTATAACAGTTGTTTCTAAGTGCCTAATTTGTTCCCGTATGGGTAAGTTGTACAAATTAACTATATTGTGTAGCTGACCAATGTAAAAAACTATTCGTCGCTGTAAGTTGCCTCGTATGAATTGTGAACATTATATCTTTCACTCGCTTATTGTTTAGCACTGTCTAGTTACTATAATATCATATATAGTGGTGGTAATGTTGTAAACGATTACGTACACCAGTACTTTTAGATAATACCTTCTATTTTCTTGTTTATGTTACTTATTCCTTTAGGTATTTTAATAGTAATTTATTAATTGTTGTTATTGCCTGCTGAACCTAGATTAGCCATCTAGTAGATGCCAATCTCCTACTGTTAGGTGAAGGGCTTTTCATGGCAAGCTGTCTGTATTAGCTGCTGATGCTAGTTGGAACGGTTTGCAGGAACTCCTATGGGGCTTGAGAGCTGCGCTTGACAATAGCTCTCGAGAACCTCTGCTGCTCTCTTCGACGGAGGTGTTACCTCAATCCTCCTGGGCTACGCTCCGCCAGGCTACGCAGGCCTCTGCTACACTCTTCGCCCCAGCTGCTACCTCCGTCTCCCGGGTCCTCGCTCCGCCAGACTACGCCGGGGCCTTCGCCAGCTGACACCGACCAGGGGAGTGCGGTATTGTGGGCCTTATACGGGGACCAACCTTTTTGTACCGGCTTACCGAACTCACTACCAACTTTTTGTTTCTTATATTTTTTTAATATAACAATTCATTCTCCTAAAACTTTATTTCGTTTTATTTAAACTCTTGAATAAATCGTGACAAGGTGACCCGTCTGCTAGTATCACATAAAAAAAAGTATACGCATTTTAAATTTAAGTACATTCCTAGTATTTACAAAAGTTCATCACTGTATCCTTGCCTAGGTTAGCAATAGATATCTTTCACCAAGTTCCGGCTTCTGTTTTTTCACCCGCAAATACCGTATCGAGATCTACATCGATGGCAATATAATAGACACATTTTATCATATATATTATTTGGTACACAAAAATATGTTTATTTATTTCTTTACACGTTCTGCGGATACATTGCATAAGGTGGATTCTGTAGGCTAATTCTATCAGTCAATCTTTGCGTTATATAGAGACGTGTGTGGCAGCTATATAAAATTCAAATCGGAATACGGACATACAGATAAATACCTAGGTATATGTAAGATAAAGAACGCCATAAGACCGCCCATTGTACTAAGATAACATAACATTTGTTCTATTATATCTATTTATCTATTTGTAGAATAGAAGATTAAATGTATATGCTTAAATTTCAAAACATGTCCGGTCACGAGTTTAGATTTTGAATTTAGAAATAAAAGTAAAATGAATACATTTTACCTACATTGAAAATGCAAAATTAAAAAAGTTTAGGCACCCGCCCGTGCCGCGTTTGTTATCATTTTCTGCCAGAACATCTAAACGTTCTGAATTCAAATGAACCGTTTTGTCTCCGGTTTCAAACGGCTTTTTTATTTATCTGTCTACTCTATAGAGAACTCCATAGAGTTTAAAGTAAACGTTTAAGGTTACCACGAGAATACTTTACTTATCTTGGTACTCACAAGATAAGTTTGCTAATTATGTAAGTCGGTAAGAGTGCCGTCGGGACAAGAGCACAACAGTTTTAGTTCTACTTTTGAAAATTGCAGTTATTATTATATTATAAGGGTGTTCTTGAATAGGACCATCTGGACTTATTACACACTAGCAGCGCCCCGCGGTTTCACCCGCGTAAGTCCCGATCCTGTGGGAGTATCGGGATAAAGAGTAGCCTATATGTTAATCCAGGTTTCCAGCTATCTACATACCAAGTTTCATTGCAATCAATTCACTGGTTTTGGCGTGAAAGAGTAACAAACATCCATCCATCCATCTATCCATCTAAACTTTCACATTTATAATATTAGTGGGAAGTGGGATTGTCGTATGCAAACTAGATATCATAATAATGTGATTTGAAATCATATCCATAAACTCTAAGTACCTAATATTAAAAAAAAAAACAATTTGGATGCAAGGAATCGTTTGTTCCATTTTTAAATTAATTTTCTAAATGAAAATGGCGCAATTTTCTCGTTAGGACATTCGTGTAGTTATTTTGTATAACTTTAAGCGTGGCTTAACTAAACAAAAATATTTCGAGTATATGAGTAATGCTCTGAAGGACATATCGAGCCATCCAGGAAACCCTCAAGGTAAGTGCACCAACTGTTCATCGGATTCTTCACGACAAAACTTTGTACTCAGTTGACAACATTTGTTGTAACGTGATAGTTGACAACGTTGACTGATGTGTTGAGGTGTGACTTGGTCTCGCCATATGTTAAAAAAAATTGAAGAAGAAGAATAAAATAAAACTAATAATTTAACTGCTATAATCCAGAAGTAAAGCAAAGTTTAACCCTCTTGGTGTGAGTTTATTTATCTTTTCACAGTATTGTATTCTGAACTAAACTTTTAAATTGAGCAAATAGTTTTTTAGTTTTTATTCTTACCTACTACATATAAACAAGCTCCAATGTTCTGACGTCGAGTGACATACAATACACTTCAATAGCAAGGGTTAATAAAGAATAACTTACTAAGTTAACTCAGTACTGAACAAGTTGCAATATTCTACGAGTTGGTCTGAGAGGAAATGTACGAAATATCGCGTATAATTTAACAAAGCCATTGTAGCCGTAACTAAGATTCCCTGTAGGCGAGTAAAAATACTACAAGTTTCAAGATGTAGCGTTTTAACACAACAATTTTTTTTATTATCTTCCGAGAGACATGGTTATTAGCATTTTTTACACTCATGGAGACATATACATGAGTGTAAAACAATGTTACCAATAATACATACAACTACATTATATAGCTATATTATATAGTTATGTGCTAGTACTCTAATAAGACTAAACTAATAACTGACTAGCAACCCACCCCGGCAACGCACGGGTAGCAGAGACATTTTCAACAATCATTAACATTTTTCAATCACTTTACACACAATGTTAACAAATTATACATTTAAACCTTCCTCATAAATCACTCTATCTATTAGTGAAAACCGCATGAAAATCCATTCAGTAGTTTTGATTTTATGATGCAATATTTGATTAAATTATAATTATTTACTTAATAAGGACGAAAGTCTAGAGTTATGGAAATGCTACCAATAAAAAATCACTATACTTAAAAAAAACGCACGTTAACATTAACTGTGGTATATTATAATAATTTCGGTACAGTAAGTAGAATGATAATATTAATTTACTACAGAATGTTGTATGCGCTCTACACAATTGAATTTATTGTATATAAATTATATAAAATATTTTTTAGAAATAAACATTTTTTTCTCTCTTTCATAAATAAGAGGACATACATAACGTGGATGATGTACAATTATACTTGTATCCCCATAACAAATATGTCATGACTCAGTAATACCGCTGCAGGCTGCCAATTGGACCAAACATAAGCACAGTGGACAATGGCGCAGTCTCGAGCGAGATAAACAGCTAATCCGCTGAAGCAGCGCTAAACCGCTTACGAGACTGAACGCTAGTTGCATAGCCCGATGATAACTACATTATTAACCGACTAGACAAGAGAAGTACCTTACCAATTAGACACATTTTAAGTATTGTTTTTTTGCAGAAGTATAAAATCTGCCTGTCTGAGGACGGGAATCTGTAGAAGATTGATCTAAATTCACATACACACGTATAATTTAACGTCTAAGATACAGGCTGGGCCTAGTTTAGGATTATTGATTACTGTAAACATCTAAATGGCTAATGTAAACATCTAAGTCTAAAAGCGGCGGTAGCGTAATGGCTAAGGCGTCGGACTAGCGATCAAGTGGTTACGGGTTCGAACCACACCCAGTGCACTACCGACGTGAACCCGCACCTTTTTTTTTTTTTTTTGTGCGTGTGGAAACCCCCTCTGGCCGTCACCCCACCGGGGTTTTCGGTGGGGCGGTGTGTTGGAATCGAACCGACTAAAACCACACGGTGCGCCGTACTGCGCCTTAAGTAGGAGGGATCCGGGAACAGCTTTTATTAAGACATCCGAACCCCCCCTAGCGCCTGCCCGCAAAAGCGCGGGCACCACCTTCGGGTAAAAACCTCTCAATTAGTCGACGTCCAGGCACACGCGGACGCCGCCTCCTCGCGGGGGGCCACTATAGCGGGTGGAGGGGAAAAACCCGTCCCGTCCACCCGCGGCCACACTCAGGGCGGCATGAGGCGCTGGTAAGCGCGCCTCCGCCGCCCGGTTCGCCGGTGGAGATCGTCCTCCCGGACCCTTTCCGCCGCCTCCTTCTGCGAGATGACGTCCTCACAGAAGGTCACGACCGCGGTAAAATTCCTGTTGCTACCGGCCATGGAGCGTATGACGGCCGGTAGCGAGAGATCCCCTCCGATGACTGCAGTGAGGGCCCGACGCTGCGTCGCCCAGGCGGAACAAACCGCCAGCGTGTGCTGAGCCGAGTCCTCACTGCAGTCGCAGTGGTGACAGGTGGGACTCAGTTCCCTCCTAGCGACCGAGTGCAGGTACTTCCCGAAGCAGCCGTGCCCGGAAAGAACCTGCGTCAGTCGGAAGGAAAGGGTCCCGTGCTGCCGCCCTGCCCACTCGACGATGACCGGCTGGAGCGCCTCCACGGCGGCAAAGCCAGCACGTGGAGCCTCCAGCCGGGACGACCAACGAGCCATGGTGGCTCGGCGAGCGGTCTCACGCCATTCGCGTACCTCTTCGGGCGGGGGCCGACTGCCGCTTCCCGCCCGGAACTCAGCCGTTCGCCGATATACTTCGGCGAGCACTTCCGCCTCCAAATCCCACGGGGGAGTCCCGGCCAACGCGCACGCCGCCTCCATTGACACGGTGCGGTATCCGCGTATGGCTCTAACCGCCATAACCCTCTGAGGGCGCCAGAGGCGCGCCCTATTCTGGGCGGTCAGAGCCTCCGCCCACACCGGTGCACCGTACAGTGCCATTGACCGGACAACCCCCGTGTACAGCCATCTCGTAGCGATGCTGGGTCCACCCAAATTGGGCAAGAGTCGCCCAAGGGCGGACGCAGCGCCGACCAGCCTTGGAGCAAGCTGCAGGAAATGCTCGTCGAAGCGCCACCTACCGTCGAGGATCAGGCCCAGATATTTTATGTGGGCCTGAACCGGTACGAGGACCGAATTAACCTCGATAGAGGCGCCAGGGGGTGGACCACGACGGGGCCCATGAAATAAAAGGGCCTCCGTCTTATCCAGGGCCACCCGCAAACCCAGCGCCTCGATGCGCCCGACCACCAGAGAGACTCCCCTGGTGGCCAGGCACGCCGCCTCCTGAAAGTTCACCCCCCGGGCTGTGACCAAAGTGTCATCGGCGTAACAGATTACGCCAAGCCCGGGGGGGAAGTCGCCTCGAAGGGCCCAGTCGTACCCCATGTTCCACAGGAGTGGTCCAAGGACAGACCCCTGCGGAACACCGCACGACATGGGCCGACGACTCAAAGCTCCGTCTCGGTCCTCGTACATGACGGTACGCTCCTCTAAATAGTCTGCCACCAGCCGCCTCAGGTACCCTGGCACTCCGTGATAGTGGAGTGCTTCCCTGATGCAGCTAAATGGCAGACTATTGAACGCGTTGGCGATGTCCAACGACACCGCCAACAGCACGCCGCCACAGCTCACTACCTCTTCGGTCACGGCCCTCAGGCGCAACACAGCACCGACCGTCGAACGCCCCGCCCGGAAACCGAATTGGGCGTCCGACAAATCGGGGCCGGACGATGCGGGCAGAGAGGACCCTCTCAAACAATTTACCCACCTCGTCCAGCAACACGATGGGCCTGTAGGCCGCAACCGAGTCGGTAGGCCGTCCCGGCTTCCTTAAAAGTACCAGCTTCCCGCTCTTCCAGCAGTCAGGGAAGCGTCCGGACGCCAATCTAGCGTCGAATACCTCCCCGAGGCGGTCGGACATGTGGTCGAGGGCCAGGGCCAACACTCGGGCAGGGATCCCGTCTGGCCCGGGGGCGGTGTTCTTGGAACGGATCCGTAGAACAACCGCCCCGACCTCCGCCTCCGTGACGGGCGGAACACTATGATTACAACTAACACAAGCATTTAGCTTATATGGAGGGTTTAACAAGAATAATAGTAATGTGTGACCCACGTTGCTAGTATTCTTTAAAAAAAAAAAATAGAACAAATTAATATAGGCATCGGTGAGACGATTGGCATTTTAGTACAATAAACAAACGTAACATTAATAATTATCTTTAAAAAAGTCTAAACGACTCCAATGTGCCTAAATCATGATAAATTGTTATAATTAAATTAAGTAATGAAGAATAGAGCTTTCTTTAACTCTTTAATTTTCACCCTTAGAGGTGGAATAATTTCTTCTAATTTAAATTACCAACCTTGAAAAACAACCAATTTTATAAAAAAAAAAATGTTATTGAACTCTGTTCACAAAATGCAAAGAGTTGAATTGCTAACCCCCCTTCTTTTTGAAGTCGGTAAATTGGTGACTTGTATTCTGGGCACGCTCCAACTTCTGGCTGTTCCACTGGTATTTTCTGGACGACGGACACTCTCCAATTTCTTGCTGTTCCACTGGTATTTTCTGGACGACGGACACGCTCCAACTTCTGGCTGCTCCACTGGTATTTTCTGGACGACGGACACGCTCCAACTTCTGGCTGTTCCACTGGTATTGTCTAGACGACGGACACGCTCCAACTTCTGGCTGTTCCACTGGTATTTTCTGGACGACGGACATGCTCCAACTTCTGGCTGTTCCACTGGTATTTTCTGGACGACGGACACGCTCCAACTTCTGGCTGTTCCACTGGTATTTTCTGGACGACGGACACGCTCCAACTTCTCGCTGTTCCACTGGTATTTTCTGGACGACGGGCACGCTCCAACTACTGGCTGTGCCACAGGTATTTTCTGGACGACGGACACGCTCCAACTTCTGGCTGTTCCACTGGTATTTTCTTTACGACGGGCACGCTCCAACTTCTGGCTGTTCCACTGGTATTTTCTTTACGACGGACATAGTAAACTTTTGGTTGTACAACTAGCATTTTCACGAGTTCCAGCTCATAGTAGTATGTTCAACTAGTAATAGTTTTGTCATAAAAAAGATATCAACTTTTGCGTTTGACTAACTGTATGCACCTGATTTAGATATTATATATATTGGTTTTGTACCAGTTGTCGAGTTTTCCAAAAAAATTCTTCACAGGAGGTCTAGTTATGATCCCTAGACCCCAAAACAAACCGCCAGTTAAAAAAAAAAAAATTTATATTTATATATTCACATACATATATATGTATGTACCTCAATTTTATCGGCACGATAGAGGTCGCAATTATGCACCCATTGCTTTCAAGCTTGGACGACAAATCAACAGGGCAAAAATGAAGGTTAGGTTCGTGAATGGGGGATATTCCCCCAAAGGGGGGGACTAGGCAGCAGATTTTCAAAAAAAATCAAAAACCACGAAATCTACCTCTGCGGGCCTGCTGCGGGCCCGAATTTTTTTAAGTATCATAAGTGGTCTTCATAAAAATAAAATAATATGTTAGTACAGCTCTGATCTAAGGAGAAACAGCTATATACTTGTAGTGCTGGTAAACCAAGACATTCTGGTCTTCTTATACACATATATCAAGCTAAGTTAAGCTCTGCAATGTACATAACGATTTATTAACAGTACTAACATTGTTCACATGTGCAGAGCCCGGTGGGTTGCGAACTACGAACCACGATAAGATTAAATTAATTGCGTGGCCAATTACTGTACTGTGAACAAATATTGTGCTCAAACAATTTAAATGTAAATGTGCAACTAAAAAACTTTAACATGTTTTTTAGATTTCAACAGTAAATAAAAAAATACTAAAGATGGCTGAAGGTTCAAATAGTTCATTCATATATGGAAGTGCCTAAAGGTTCGATTAATAGTAAAAGCCAAGCTTAAAAATATGACAGAATACGTAATAATACTTGCACACGGATATACTCAAGAAGTAGAAACAAGAAGAAGGTTTAAAAAATGACTGTCGCAATCACGCAAAATTAGTAGTACACGCTTATCCAAAAGGAACCTATTCACTCTACACTTGAACGTTCCAGAATTATAATTGCCTGGAAAAATAGACGCAGGCAGCGCATTCTACACATTGGCGACTCGAACCAAAAAGGAACTGTTAATACGTTTAGTTCGTCTTTTTGGTGTTTCGACAACTAAGGGATGCAACCTCTGTCTGCGTCTAGTAGTTCGATAAAGGAGTGGCGAGGTGAGGCCCTCCTCATAGAAAATACCTTCACTCCCTTCACTCGCCACCCTCGTGAGACTAGTCTAAAATGACATAAACTGATGCATTTATTTTGTGTATTTTTATACTCATAGGCTAACTCGCTCGCTATCTTGACCAGTGCACATTTACACTTTAGTTTTTAAACAAAATTAATTACGTATTCACATAGGGTTCCAAAAAGTTCACCTACCACGAATGCTCTAATTGTGTAATGACCTCCTTGCCATGGCTTGCACAAAACACATTCTACATACATATTTATAATGGAATTCTTCAAGAGCAAAAAGGTTTTACATAGAATATCAACCGCGTGACTGACTCTCCTGGAGATGCATAAATTGTTAGACTACGGTGACCGCTTATAATCAGACGGGACATATCCTTGCTCGCCACCTTCATGTTATAAAACAATAGAAATTTATAAAGAGACATCGTAAACAGATGCTACTTACTAGAAATCGTTTTAAAAGTGTACTAGGCAATCATAAAGCTAAGAAGATAGAATAGCATTACAAAGTAGATAGTATCCGAAAACATACCATGAAATTCATAACATACTAATTATTTAGAAAGGTTTGCACTATGTGCTATTTACATACACAACCACCCCTATGTCAATTAATGTTAACTAAAGCATCAAGGAAACGCTTAAATTCTAAATAAGATTGGATTAAAACAGAATACGTATTTTAACTTCAATAACAGTATTTCAACTTTAATGCCAACATGTAAAGTCCAGAATCCTGTAGTTGGCATGTTTATGTATAATTTGTAACGGACAGCGACTGACGCGGCCCGAGGGTCAGATAAATGGTTAATCTCATGAATAGTGTGTTCACGAGATTATATTTTGTCCATGCTCGCTGAGGTTTTCAATTTAAACGCTTGAAATTCCTGGCTAGATGTTCACTGAAAAATATTTATGTTTACCTGGTGGGTTATGTTTTTATACATATTTTTTCTGTGTCCATGACAAAGATTTTCCTTTCCTTCCGCTTCCGCTATGGAAAGGTAACAAAATGTCACATAGCAGTCACATTTAACGATCAAGTGTTGTTTAACCTATAAAAGTTCTCAAATCGGCAGAATTTTTTGGTTTGTGATTGGGTGATACATCTACGGTTTTAAATATCATTTTATAATATAGTGCTAATTTAGTTTTTGAGTATAATGTTGGCCACAGACGAACATAGAAAATAATTACAACTTGATGTTGCCTGTGTATAAGTTATTTTACTTTTAGAACATACTTTCTTCCTGGACGAAAGATACCCTGTACTTTTCTGTGTCCCTGATAACGTGTAAAAAAATGTCACGATGATTGGTTTAGTAATTAAGGCGTGAAACTGTAACATACAAACAAACTAACTCATTCGCATAAATTTATAATAATTCGCGTAGAATAGAAATAGGGGTGAAATCTAACCGTACATTTTTCCGGGATAAGAAGACAGATTATAATCTATCTTTGTTCCAAATTTCATCCAGATCCGTTCAGCTGTTTTTGTGTGAAAGAATCATCCATCCATCCATCCATACACACTAACTTTCGCATTTATAGTATTAGTAAGATAAGTAAGAAAGTAAGAATTTAGCTAAGAGACTATGAAGTTTAAGAAGAATTACTTCAGTAGAATTGTCTCGAAACATACTATAGCGCTGCGAACATCACAATGGACGGACTTAAATAAAATTACACAACATTCTGCTCCCCTAGTACTAAATACTAGCTAAAGAGAAACAGGAGAGACGGTGTTTATCTACGTGTATGTGACATGAAAGATTAGGCCTTATGTGACATTGTGTGACTAATTACGAAACTATTTTACAGACATATATACGACAGCAAAATACACGTTATTTCAATGTTAGTTTATCTTGAGTAACACGATCTGATCAAAGCACGTTACGGGTACGTTTAGACCTCGCCCGAGGACCCGAACTCAAGTGTTTGTTGAAGCTTTGTGTTTTAAGTACACGTGACAAAGGGTCAGTTAGTTTGGCTGTCTATAAAAACATGGAAAGTGACTTACCTAACCTTTTTCAGGTAAGGATTACTCTACATAAGTTTGGAAAAAGGTCTCGTTCCGTTTTCAAGTAAAACTTAACCACGTACATATACAAATACTTACTTTATACCAACTATTTAAATTTAATAATATTTTTTCAAATTAAGAATAGCCAACATTAAGTACTACAATAATGTACAATCTGAAGGCTTCGTAGTACACAGGCGTAAAGACACGTACTAGCATACGAAGATTATAGGAAAAACTGTATACTTGTCTTCCATCTCATTCTCTCGCAGGCCAAATCCTACTTATGAATATGTTTGTATCTTTTTCTTCGTAGTACGCAGGCGCAAAGACACGTGCTAGCATACGAAGATTATAATAAACACTGTATACTTGTGTTCTATCTCATTCTCTCGCAGGCTAAATCTTATTTATGAATGTTTGTCTCTTTTTAGTGTGACTCTTTCGTTACATCGAATTTTCAAATCACAACGATTCTAAAGAAGTTTCACTTCAAAAAACATTGCCAATGATTATTATCTGTATTGATCGTTTAATATACTCGTATGCGAACGCCAGTTCCACAATTAATCAATATCGGACGAGAAAATAAATAGAAGATTAACCAATCGCCTCTGTCCGTTGATCTGACATGGAGTACAAATAGATGGTCAGCCGACAGTCATTTGTCTTGTCGATCTTACTTGACTAATGATTCGCCTTTGTGAAGTGTACTAACGCTATCGGTGATATACTTGTTGGAGATTTTGTTATCCTGGTATTAAGATACTAAAGTAAGGCGTGAATAAGCTGAAAACCGTTTTTTTGTACAATAAGTATCCTTAAACGACTACATTTTGAGTCTTCATGAAATTCTTTAACTTCTTTTTATGACTAAGGTAAAAAAAACACACGAATTGCCTTGCAACTTCATAACTTCAAGTGATAAGTGTCTTTAAATTAATTCTACCGATGTTGCGAATATCAAATCCGTTTTATTCTGGCATATTCACAGTGGAAACCGTGGAAGGTATGCACACGCTAAAAAATTATTGCATGTCTTTCTATCTGTCTCTCCATTATACCTACTTCTTGCTAACTACACTCTTGAAACATAGCATTTACTAGGAATTCATAAAAGATAGTGAGGTAAATATTTCATAATGGAACTTATCCCGGTTGTAAACTATGGAAGTACAAAGTGTCGGTGGAAGTGGTATGCCGGCACCGAACCGGACGCTAGAGAGTGCAATATCCGCTTCCTAAAGAAGCATCGTTGAAGTTCTGTTTATTATAAACTTTCAACATCGCTATCGTGCTGTTCTCCTAGTACGTTAGAGTTATATTTAAACTCGTGAGTCTCTCAAGTCCCTTATTTATTTTATATATACTAACTAGAAGATCGCCTGTTGATTGAGATATCCGACCAATATTAATTATTTAGAATTAAAAGTTTTGTTTTATTTCAAGGACCAGTATAATTTGAATCTACATTACACCCCAGCTTCGCATGGGTGTAATGTAGAAACTAATGTGGTGAACAATTATCGTCATATAATTATACAAATTAACACAAAACCATATTAAACAATACATACGTATAAGCAATCACTCTATCTATTGGTGTAAAACAAATTAAAATCCTTTGCGTAGTTTAAAAGGTCTAAGCGTACAAACGGTGGAAGCGACTTTGTTTTATACTATGTAAAGTTATGTATGTATTTAGTAACATATAAGTAATAATCAGCAGTCTGGTTACCATGGTATAGGCTCTGCCTAGTTTAGGATCAGACGGCAGTGTGTGAAGTGTCTCACATTATTATTATTACACTTTCCGTATATGAGAAATCAACATATATGCTGGACGTTGTTAGTTGTTTGTAGTCGTTTTCACATCATTTATATTAAAAAAAAAATTATCCAAATTTTCTTTATTGTTATCACTGAAATTCGTCAATAGTTAACTAAATAAAAAAAATAAAGAAAATCGGTTCATAAACATGAGAAAATGGTTCTTAACTGTTTTGTCTTGCCTATTCATATTCTACCTAGATCTTTTGGGTCAGGAATCCTCGCGGGTGTCCTCAGAACACTCTACCAAAGTTGCATCACAATTTCATCACTGGTTTCGGAACCAGTGCGCTGCAAATTAGGACAATTAAATTAAAAACCGCATCGCTTGCAGTAGTGGTATTAATTTAATTTGTATTGTATGCAAGAATTGAATAAATACATTTTCAATTATTGACTTTGACTTATTCGCTTTCACCGCTCGTTATAACCAGACTACGTAGCATTATTTTGGAATCTGAATAGTTTTTTAACCAAATTCCAAAAGGAGGAGGTTCTCAATTCGTCGGAATCTTTTTTTTTATGTATGTTCACCGATTACTCGAAGACGCCTGAACCGATTTTAAAATTCTTTTTTTTTATTTAAAGGGTATACTTCCCAGGTGTTCCCATTTAAGTTTTATCGAAATGGGTCGAGCGGTTTCTTAAAAATCTACAAATATCTAAAAATTGTATACACCGATGATGTTTTCGTTTGCCCCGAAACATCGCTGTCTCATTGGAGCAGTGCGTTTAGTTGGCCTACCCATATTATAATTAAACAAAATACATCTACTTTCCATTAAAAAGCATTGAAGTCGGTGATACTTTTTTTTAAAAGATAATTATTAAAGTAAGAGTATAATATATATATATATATAATTGTATTGGACATCATTGCCGATGTTCTTGGACATGGTTAATGGAAGTTCGCTATAGTAATCCTCTTAACGGGAGTTGATATGTTTTCTTTGGTTTCATTTCATTTTATTTCATAAACAAAAATACATTTGTGTCGAAATATAAGAATAAGTACACCATTAGCTTATTTTTTTTATATTACTATTGTTGTATGTTTTCTTTGGTTTTGTGCAGTGCATTAACGAATGTTGTCGTTAAGAGTAAGAGTGATTATGACTAACTGACACGACTCTGTTGTCTGACAACAGGCTAATCAATCATCATTTACAATTTCTCATAGGACATGTCGGTAGTAATTGTTGTGTGAAGCGCAAGTCAAACTACACTCATTAGTAGTAGCTTCCAGTAGCCTAGTCTACTACTAAATGATTAGATAATGTTTTGACTCAATTTACATACATGGTTACACACTGCCTCCCCTAACCGGGGTGATGGACGTTTTTAAATGTCATACAGGATCCACGTTTCCTCACAAGTGATCAACGGATTCAGGGTCCTCTCATTTTTGTTCTGAATAAGTTTGCCCTCTTCGGAATATGCGAGAAAAATAGGAGTCTAATGCGGGAGGAATCGTATCAGGATAAATACGCTAATATAGATTTTGGTGGAGCTTTTAAATAATTTCACTTCGTCAATCAATTGCCGTTCACTCTTGTGCAGCAAAAATATTAAAATTAGCTGTAACACTCGTGTCTTAACTGCTGACGTTACTAGGAGTACATAGCAATAACGAAGGAAGACAGAGGGTCTTAAACAATTGGAACGCAGCCAGTGCACGGTGACCGACCTCAGATGTTTACACTATTATTACTTGAATAAATATCTCCTAAAGGTTGTTGCAAGTCTAGTTGCATAATATAATAAGAATATCTAGTTAATTTTAGAAGTCATAGGATATTCTAAGTATTGTTGAATCCCTAGTATACATGCTAGTATGCTAGTATAACTGCTTTTAAATATATTATGAAAAACTAAGAACAAGAAAATGATGCCAAGAAACTAAAACTGAAAAATGATTTTTGTAATGTTAGGAAAGTTGCACTATGCATCTTAAATTAGATACGAAACTTCATTGTGTCAAGGTACGCGAACGATTAATTTTTGCCAACTTTGCGTGGGAAACATATTAGACACCCATTTCTCCTCACTGTGTAAAATATTCAGTAAGTGCAGGCAATTAGTGCACAGTTTAATAAGCTCTTTCCAACATCCGAGGTTAATTTACTCCTGCAATAACTTCCTGCCTACGTCTTGTTCCCGTAAAAATTACAGTGATATCTAAATCTGCGCATTTTACGGGTCATTGACCTGTCGTTGTTGCTCCGTTTGAATCTAGCGCTTAGATTTGATCTACATATACTATGTAGCATAGTGCTTAGATCGCCTTCGCTGGCAATTTAGTTACTGCACACACAATATGTGTATATTCACGGTCAACTGATCTTGTTCGATGTAACCACAAACTAGCAATCAGTGTCATACTATTTAGTAAATCTCTTGAGTCAGAACGTAATATATATTCTGTTTCCATCTTTGTATATCAAATTAACGTCTTTTGAAAAACCATTTAGAATGAGCGGTACTATAAGATAATGAATACTATAAAAATGCGACAAAAGGCGAAATTTACCATTCCTGCAAAGTTAGTGGTTTGACATAAAGTAAGATATTAATTAAGATGGCCAACATTCTCAACTATTTGGAAATCGCCCGTTTATAGATCGACACTGGCAGATAGCGATAGATCTTAACTTTTTGCAACACAGTATTTGTTATTTATTGTTATGATAATTTTATTTCAGGTTAAGCAACCTATTTGAAATAAAGTAAAACAAATAGGCAGTCATGGGACTGCCGACAGAAGTGAAAACTTAAACAAAACGATAAACTTAAAACGTCACATTAGCAGGTTGGTGACATTAATTAATAAGGAGCTGACAGAACTCAATGTTTAGATTAGATTAAAGTTTTTGCCTTGCACAACCAATCTTTGGAACAAATTGTCGCCTGCGATGTTTCCGGACCGATACGACCTTCAAACCTTCAAGAAAAGAGCGTACTCCCATCTCAAAGGCCGGCAACGCACTTGTGACTTTTGAGTTGCAGGTGTCCATGGGCGAGGGTAGTCACTTATCATCAGATGACCCGTCTGCTCGTTTGCTCCCTCTAGTAGATCTATATATGTATTATTAGCGTGACGGTCACGAGTTCAGTGCTTTTTCCCCATAGCTAAAGTGCACAAACGTGCCTTAAGAAGTTTTCACTTCAAAAAACTGTCAGCCGCAGGACTGCACGTTAGAAGTGAAAGCATAACTTACACATCTGTCATCTGAGCGTGACGGTCACGCGAGGTTCAGTGCTTTTTCCCCATACCAAAAGTGCCCAACGTCCCTAAAGAAGTTTTCACTTCAAAAATTGTTAATAAGTAATTGTGCGTAGTAGTAGTAGTAGCAGAGTGAAGAAACTTTACCCGTTGGGCGGAATTTCGCTGATTTTACTTATTCGCTTTTAATACTTCTAAATATTCGTCACCATCAGGAATGCAATTCAGTTAATTTTATTTTAATGAAAAACTTTTTAAAGATACACAGTTGTGTTTAAGTTTCTATTTTGGCGATGGCCCTTTTGTGGTGTCGTGAAGCGACTTGCTGATGCCACTTCGTTGTTAGGTGCGACCACGGAGCAGATACAAAGAGGAGAGGGCCTAAGCAACTGTGCACTGTGATTATAAATAGGTCCTGACGTCATCACAGTGGGCGTGGCTTATAGTTAGTACACTGTCAGCGTTCGTCTTGTACGTTTGTATCGAAAAATCTGAAATCAGTAAATTTTCGAGGTATTATATAGGAAGTAAAAGATGAAGTGTTGTATTTTATCACGTAAAAACTATTCGGATAGACGCTTTGATACCATGTATGGCATCACAATTCATTTGTAACTATTTTTGACGTGACAACGTCTTAAAAAACATGACTCGTGCGGCGTTACTTCGCTCTGAGGCGTTCCAACGACGTTGTCACGTTCAACTATCGTCAGTAAACCGCCTTTACAGACAACCGATTTTTTATGTAATTTATTAAAATAGTTCTAGAAAAATCTTAAAGTGTTTTTTTAAATATATTTAAATCTATTCGTCACTAGATGGCACAACTCTGTGTAATGGGAACTAAAAGAACAAAGGTACGTAGAGCTCATTATTATTAAAATAAATCATACGAACATACTGAAATGTGTTCTACATCCAGTCCTAAAGAATTTTAGCCATCAAAGTATTATTTTTATATTTTTTGTAATATTTTTTTAAATAGACTGTCATCTATCTTCAACTAGAAGAACATATATAAACAGAATAAAAAGACAGGGGCGTAATTAGAACACAAGTATTTTACCTAGCAACTAAACGTACTGAACTGAAAGTACTTTATAAAATGAAATAAATTGATGATTTGAATTGGTATTTTAAGCTCATTAATTTAGATCTACAAAATAAACTGAAGCTGCGGTACAGATACGAATAAAGAAAGATATGATAAGAATAAATAAGTGAACAAATTTGAATCGTCATTCGTGATTTACCACAAACTTTTTTATTCTCACACTAGCAATGCCCAATGCCTATGTGTTAAGTCAGGTCGCAATCTATCTGTATACCAAAATTTTATCCAAACCCGTCCATCTGTAGGATAAGGTCAAGGCTTGAAGAAAGAAAGAACTCTGAAACTTTTGCTTTTGTATCAAGATGGTTTACAAAATTAATCTTGATAAAAGTACTACTGGTAAGTAAATTCTGAGTACGGCTCCTTACATCCCATAACTAGTGTGAGATAGCTAAACTACATAGCACCATCGACATAGAACGATGCGAGTAGTTTTACTATTGTTTGGTAGATGGAAAAAAGGGAAGTTGGCGGAGCTTAATACCCCCTCACCCCGCAAATTGTTACGCGTTGTTTCATAGGGAAATCTAATTACAACATCTTCTCTTTGTATCTGCTCCGTGGGTGCAATATTGTGTGTGCAAAGAAAGTATCTGTGTTTTTTTTTCCTTTTTATAATATTTTTGTATTAAAATAATAACTTCGCTGTCATTGAGCGGTTATTTAAAATTTCTTTTTAACTGCTTTTAAAAATATAATATACCGTCGCCATTATCAGATTTACCTTATTTTTTTTTTTAAATTGAATTGGTTGTACTCAAGAGTGGTCCCATTGAAATTTGAAGCAAATATTCCTCCTCTAAGAGTAGAAACATATTAATGCATACAAAACACACAGCTTTATTTAGCTTACTGCTACTTACGGTGATAGTTATTTTAAAGTTATCAAGATTTTCAAAGGCCTTAGAAGAACCTTCTCGTATTTATATGCTCCTGGTATATATTACTTATTCTTCTTCCGTTCAAACGTCCAGGCGACTAGAGTGGCCCAAAGCTTTTTGGAACGAAACGCTTCGGCGGCTCGCCGCCTTGTACGCTTTAGTCGAGTTTTTATCTATGACATGCTTGCAACATCTATATGAATGATATACGAGGTTGTTCTCTATTAAAATCCGCGTCTATTGGTTATTTAACCTCCATGCCTGGTGACGCTATTAATTAAACAATAAATGCTTTCAAACGGTGTGTGAAGTGTCATAAATGTGTGTGTTTTTTGTGTGTTGTTACATTTTAAACGCAGAGCGCGTTTAAAATGTAAGTATGTATAATAATAATAAATTTATTCATTTATAGTTTTTACACATTATTACAGATCTTATATGACATTAATTGGCTTAAAAATATATGGGTGCCTGTATTAGGGGAAAACCTGTGCCACAGGCGGTAAGTGCACTTACAGACTTTTACTACATTATGTAATTATTTAATAATAACAATATTTATTTAATATACATGTCCACAAATAGACTTAACTATGTAGTATATATATAACAATATAGGAACATTAACATTATGAGAATATTGTTTATTTAACAACAGTAATTAAATCTTCAGTCTGGTTGTAGTCTAAACTTTGCAGATACTGACTGACAAGATGTTTTGCTTTAAAGTAATTGAGGTCGTATATGGATGTCTTTTCATTTATCCTGTTGTAAAGAAAAGGACCCAAAAATGCAAAAAGTCTATTTCTGGAAACAATAAAACATACCTTGATTCCGAAATTGTGCTACAGACAATATCTTTCCGTCTCTTTGTGTTAGTAAGGTTAGTGTTATATGTTTGAGTCGTGTGTTGTTTTAAAACAGTGTTCATTATAAATAGTTGGCGGACAGTTAAAACGTTGCATTTTTGATACAGTAGTTGTGTACGAAAACGAAAAGGTAGGCGAAATGCTACTTTTAGGAGTGCTCGCTGTGCTCGTTCAATAGTTAACCTCACCGTATTTGAGGATCCTCCCCAAGATGTATGTATGTTATGTATTTATTAATCCTATGTATTAGTATCATATATTAAAATAATCCTTAAGATTCATACCTTTAGTATATCTATAAGCTTTATGAATCCAAAAGATGATAGGATATTTTTTATATGTGATACATTTTTCTTTTGCGAAAACTTCGCCTTTTTTTTGCCGGTTTATCGTAATGTTTTCGTATGGTATATCATATATTTTAATAAAATATATCTGGTACTTAGGAAGACTGGATATTAATTATATATTAAATAGACAATAGTTAGGATTTTACGTTTTTGTCATTTGACTACAGGCGCTTACGATATGTGTCGAAATATGCAAAATTCGATTTCTTTAGTTTCCTAATTAGAATAAATTCAAACTAGATTCTAATTATATACCAATATATTAGAATCATATTCAAGGGAAATTAATCTAGTTTTGTTTTTAAGTGTTTTGATGGTAAAAAATATTATGATGATGAAGCATGGACGTTTTAGGCTATGTCCTACTAAAAATATAAACGTGAAAGTTTGTGAGGATGTATGGATGTTTGTTACTCTTTCCCGCCAAAACTACTAACCCGATTGCGATGTAACTTGGTACGTAGATAGCTGGAGACCTGGATTAACATATGGGCTTTTTATCCCAATATTCCTACGGGATCGGGACTTACGCAGCTGAAACCGCGGGGCGCTGCTAGTACATAATATGACGAGCGTTGAGCGCGCGTTTTAATAGCAAATACAGGATTTTTTTTAAATCGTTCACTTGCTAACGTGCGTTATAAGAACGCGCATCGGATCAGATCAAATCTTATTCGAAGTTTATGTAATCATAATTTATTCAGTGAATTTATTTATTAATCATTTATTCCAGAATAAATGATAAATTTCTATGATTACTTACCGGTAGCTAGTCACCATTTGCTATACACTAAAGCAATGAAACACATCTTAACTCCGATTGCCGATAGATTAGTTACGAATCGAAAGAAGGGACGGGGAAGATGAAGACAGGCTATTATCCGACCATACGAGATGACCTGTCCATTTTGTGTACGAATACTATAGACGTGAAGAAGCTATATAAGGATAAAAATTAAGCTTCCGTACAGTACTGTACGTCTTTGTTCTGTGTTTAGGCTTAGGCATAATTTAAACGTATTTATAGAGGGCGCAACATAATCTTGAACATAATTGTTATTGATTTGTTTTATACTATAAATGTCACGAACATTGCAACATGTGCCTAGAATATTAAGTACGAGTACATACGCTCAATCATTTTGTATTTTCTCTGTTTTGTTCTCTCTATAGATATTTTATTACTTCTTTTATAAGGTATGTATATTTATATAAATATTCCTATAATTTTAAGCTTCTTTGTATAAAAGGAAAATCGATTAATGTTGTATCGGACACAAGTCGAGAAATAATGCAATATAATGGAAATTCCAACTAAAAAGATGCAATTAAAAAGTTTTCCGACCACTTTTAATTAAAGAACTTAACAAGGACTGTTTTCACTGCAAACTATTTCTTCTGAATCTTGTTATCTCAATCCACTGGCTCCAGCTTCATTTTAACGATATTGAAATAGACTGTATATTTACTTTTTTAATCATCTTTAAATCTACCCCCTGGTAGTAAGTTATTCGTGTCTGGGATGAAGCGATTGTCCGTCTTATAATTTAATTTGAAGGTTGAGCTAAGTATTCTATCTGTTGGAATAAAAATAATTTTCTACATTTTTTCTTTTAATTTTCTAACCAAAAATAGAGGCCTTTTTTAAGGATTTATAAAAATGTTATCGTAACCAGGAGAATATTTGTTTTTTAGTTTCCAGAATATTAAAATATTTTCTGCAGACACTTCTGTACATACATACCCTAACGCCTACAGGTGATACATCCCTGAAGGGGTAGGCAGATGTGTATTAAACACCCATACTTGGCCAACTATAATTTGCGACATTTTTACGTGGGAGAGCCTCTTTCTCTCCCCTATTCCCGTCCTTCCCCTCTCCCCCCTCTCCTCCCCTCTACTCCCCCTTTCCCGTCTTCCCGCTCTTCACGCCTTTCCCCCTCTTCCCCTACTTCCACCTTAAAGGACGGCAACGCACTTGTGACTCTCGAGTTACAGGTGCCCATGGGCGGCGACAGTCATTTACCATCAGGTGACCTGTCTGCTCGTTTGCCCCTATACCATAAAAAAAAAACACGTTACTATGGGAATTCAAGATGGGGGAAATTGGGAGTATAAAGGGGAGGGTAGGTTTGAATTAAAGTGATGTTACTTATATGGGTGGATTGGCGAGTGTGAGTATACAATAACATCTATCTATCGATCTATCTGAAATTACATGTTTGTATATTTTGGTACCTGATATATAGAACCCACTGGACTTATTGACTATACATATATATAGGCCGGCAACGCACTTGTGACTTTTGAATTGCAGGTGTCCATGGGCGACGGTAGTCACTTACCATCAGGTGACCCGTCTACTCGTTTGCCCCCTATAATATATTTAAAAAAAAAGACTTGGCTCTTACGTGTTTCATAATACTTTTAAATATTTTAAACATACATTAGATTTTCACCTTCGCGCTTTTAATTCATTAATTAAAGAGCACGTCTTATAATCTTGGCGTGGAAAAACAATTTTAATCATAATGTGTTTAATTAAAAATAAATTTACGAAGCCTATTTTTTTTCATTTATAAACACTACTTTTATAAAGTTCATGCCTTCATTAAACATATTTCTGCAATCCCTCCCGAATATTAGGATTAACCTCTAGACTTTGAATTCTTAACAGTTAATGCCGCTAGCAAACTACATGCGTTTGTATGTAAAAAAATGATATACGGGATAAGAGCGTCTCATTTTAAACCTAAGTAGGCCTCGGCTTTTCTCACGACTGACTTAGTCTGACTGACTACTACTCCTGACAATTCAAAAATACCCATAATGGTTTAGTTGAAATAAACGATTTTGATTTTGATTTTTGATTTCTCGCAACCTCTTTCCTATCAAGTTTGGGCATCCCTACAGTCAGCAGCCTCTGCAGTCAGTCGAGCAATCTTCTTATATATCCTGTCTTATATTATCTCATATATCCTGTCTTATATATCCTTCTTATATAGCCTGTCTATCCCGTCCCTACCATCGTTCCGTCGGTTCCTTGAGTAAGTTGATTAATATCGGCTGTTCAAGGTAAACGAGGAAGTGACGTGTGCCAATAAAGTCAGTAGGTACTCTCCCGTCCCACAGTCTCAAGAAGACTCTTATATTCTCGACTCTTCAAAACCTTTATTCCCAAAATCGATTACTTAAAGTAATTCTGTTCTGTTATTCGAACGGAAATATCCTTAGAAAGTAGTACTATGATTAGACGTTCAAAGCCGAAGTGAAAAATATTACCTAAGCAACATTAAGTAAACAAATTTAAGTGAGCCCAAATGGCTTGGAAGTATTTGAACGCGAAGAAATCTCCAATATACTAACTTTACAATGAAAGTGCCGTGCGTACGTTGTCCCAATAGCTAATAAATTCGGCTTAACAATTTTGCGCTCGATTTGCTTTTCACCACACAATGAATACGTGAATTTTAATGCCACGGGGCGGGTAACTTTAGCTTACGTAAATAGGTATATACTTTTTGTGGTGTGGCCGGCGAAATCTGTCGAGTTTTTAGGTACTCAGACATGTTGCGGTTTTAACAACACGTTGTATGAGGCAGTTCAGATAATATTTTTGCTGTTATATGTAAAGTTTATCCTTGAAATAAAATGTTGTACTTATTTAAAAGTTTGTTTTTCATTCTCGATTTTCTTTTTTTATCATCATTTGTCATTTCTTTGAAAACACATCTGTGGTATAGTGCTGTTTTATAATTTGTTTAAGAAGTAAGTTTTTTTTTTTAGTATTGTTAATTTAATTTTTGTAAGTTAAAAACATAATTAGGCAGACTAAATTGATTGTGAACCACTGCCAAATTTTAAACACCACTCTTATAAATCTTCATCACAATCATTAAGTAAATGGATTTGTAGTGGACTAGCCATTCAGCCACACTTCAATTTAACTCTACTATATCCGGATGGGATTAATGTTGTTTTTTTTTATTGAATATCTATAATTATTAATAGACTAATGTTCTGACTGATGTTCAACTAAATGTTTTGTGTTTTTACTTTTGTGTACTTACAATTAAATTAAATCAGTATTTGTTGTTGAGCTGAAAGCTCAACAACAAATACTGATTTATTTATTTTAGCTACATAGAAGTAAATAATGCTCTATTTTTAATACCTACCTAACTACCTATTTCAATAAAATTACAAAAAATATTGTAGAATCGTGAATGCGAATAGGTAGCAAAATGATCCAAGGAGAATGGATATGATTTTCGGCTTATGATGGAGTGAAAAGTGTGATGGAGTGAGTATGAAGGACTGTTATGAAAACTAACATGAAGTCTAACTCGGTTTAGGGTCGCAAAACTTAATAAAACCTGAAATATCAATATACAAGTGTGTTATATAAGATATTTCTGAAAAGTTGACAAAGTTAGAAAATCAGCAGAAAGATTTGCACTCATCATATTCAGACTTGGCTTTGAAATGATGAAAAGATGACGATCTAAAAGAGACTAGATTATTATTGTAAAAGAAAATAAAGATTACGTTGCCTGTTAACCAGCGTCAAGATTCTTACACAGTTTGTGAGACGGGGGTATGACAGAAAGAAATTAACACATTGGAAATGCGAAACACGCCGAAAAATATCCAAAGTCACGCTCGGACGAAAGAAAAGGTCGTCCCTAATGCGAAAAGGACATGTCATGAGGCGGACATATGCCAAGAATGTTGCAGTAAAATTAACAAAAATGTACTAAGGCTACATGAGTAAAAGGAGTGTTGTAATAACGTTTACAATTGTGTGGTAGAAAACAATAGCTATTATGTTTATTATCTTCACGTAAGGAAAATATAAGAATATTTTTTGTTGAGAAGTGGGTGTCGTTGTATTGTATGTGTTGGGATAACATACGTCAGTTGCTGATTCCGACGAAAGTATATAGTGATTATTTTATGGCACATTTAGTAAAGGTGGTTTCCGTCTTTGAATATGAGTTAGTTTATAACTGAAAATTAATAAAAGAAATACAGTTACAGAACCGCTGTTTATATTAATTTGCAAACGCATTGCTATTACGTTCTCTATTCGTAACTGAAAAGTCATCCCTACGTACATCGAAGATAAAGAAGCTTTGTTATTATAAAACTACTTCTGGCTGTTCTGATTTCCTAGTACCTAGTACGTATAAAGAAAAAAGACTAACACGTTAATTGTCATTAAAATGGCGCTATTTTATATCTTCCGTTGAAGAAACCGCATTCAAGTGATTTGTTTTAATCGTAGTCACGCCAAGGACAAACACGTGTCCATAAATTTTATTTTATATCACTATGAGTTCGAGATTCAAGACCAAAACTTTATTGTCTCTGCCTAAAATAGATATACATCGAAAAAGTACGTCCTGCCTTACTGCCTGCCAACCATATGGTGAAACTATACTACTACCTACATCGTATACTTTGTAACCCATATTTGCAATGATTTTTTAAATAAATAAATAAAACCATGACGGATTTGTATGGGTATAAATAAGAGCTTGCACAAGAGGTTATAAATGCCGCGTTCCTATAATCAAGAAACGATTAGTTTTGCTTACGGACGGTAAAATGTCGTTGAATTTCTATTTAAAACAAACAAACACGTTGTCAGCTTGTACATGTTCATTTGAAAGTAAACAAAATTTTCCTAACCTTCCTTCTTATAATATGGATTATAGTAGAAAGAAAGAAAGCTTTTTTTTTAGTAAAATTAAATAAAAAACCAGACGGATGAAATTTTAGAGATAATACGTTGATTTACATCAGATGTTAGTAAATAACTAAGATGTTAATTTCAAAACAATCAACACGACTTAATATAGTGCAAATAACTTTAAGCATTAACTTTTTGGAATAAATTTCAAGTTCGACTGACATTTTCCAACGTCTTACAATCACTTTAGTCCTATTATTATAATAAACACTACACAGTCTATGACGAAAACTTCGTCTGCACAAATGCTATGCAAAAATTAAATTTAACTAATTACTTAACTTTAAAGTTTTGCACTAAAATACACTTTATTAAAATTGAAGTCTTTTGCATATCATAATGCCGAAAACGTGCTGCAAATAAGGTGGAAAGTGAAGACCAAGCGAGGGTAAGTAGAGTCATTTTCTGTGAATAGCATTTCTAACTGTCGTGTAATTGTTTTGAGAATACTATGAATACGTGTGAGGGCGCCATTACCATAATATTGTACTACCTATTTAATTTAGTGTAAAAAGCTGCACGTTTACTTATGTCGTAATTCGATAAAAATCCTGGCCGTAATTGCTAATATAAAAAATAGGCAGTCATGGGACTGTCGACAGAAGTGGTAACATAAACGAAACGACGAACTTAAAACGTCACATTAGCAGGTTGGTGACATTAATTAATAAGGAGCTGACAGGACTCAATGTTTAGATTAGCGCCCTCTAGTGGATCTATATATGTATTATTAGCGTGACGCGTTCAGTGCTTTTTCCAATAGCAAAAGTGCAGAAACGCTTCAAAGAAGTTTTTACTTCAAAAACTTCAGTCAAAGGAAAAATCGTACAAAGCGAATTAAACGTATTAATACTCTTTGATTTTCCAAGTATTGTACCTACTATATACATACTTAATTTATAAACGTTTTATACCTTTCATATTTTTTATGTACAGCAGACGGAAAAATGGAACGGTCATAAAATTTAAATCAGATTCCTTTGAAATGCGGTTCTCGAAAAAGTTCCAGTGCGTCGGTCGCACGAGGCCCCAAAAATTAAATATGAACACTTGTAACATCATCCCACGAATATGAATATTTTATTTATTAAAATGATCTTGCTTTTTAAATTTATTAGCCGTCTGAAATGTCAAGACCGATTGATATAAGAAACCTAAAAAATTTTTTTTTTATTTCAGATCGAATTGTTTTTCTACGATTAGCAAAAAAATCTAACTTTATTATTCTTTTTATAATAATTAAATATGTTTATGTTGATGACTTCTATCAGGAATCTTAGCTAATTGATATAAATAGATTGTTTTTCATTTTTCATAATTTTTGAGATATTTCGTCAGATTTAAATTAAAGATTCAAAATCTAATGGGTGAAAGCCGTTACAACAAATAGTTCCATAGTGTTATAGCACTGATGATGAAAAAGTAGTTATAGTATTGGTTGAATACTTCTGAACACATTCCACAATGTGCCAATGTGCCAAAAATTAATATTTGTCTTTCTTTTCTTTTCTAAGAACGAAAACTATGGATTTTAAATTTGTACAGTTAGGTCAACCGCGGAGAGCTGCTTTGGTCAGAAAACGTTCTTGAAGAACCCCAACGGAAGCAGTTACTGTCTTCATTCGCCTTAGAAGATGCTTTGATATTTCAACCGGAATAGCAGTCATTTTGGATGGTAGGGTTACGGTGAATGAATGCGTTGGTCGTCTGGATTCTTGCAGAGTACTGGAAATATTCTAACACGTCGTAACATCTGTGTTTGGACCGAAGGCAAGAAAAATCACAGATCGACATCTTGTGATATCCACATTGAACAAAACTTGAAAACTTATTTCATAAATGTAGAATTTCTAGTATTTTGAAATTAAATGTAATTTGAAGTGAAATCCGTGCATTATTTATAAAAAAAGGGACCTTTAGCATATGTATAAGTGCCGGCCGTTCTGGTTTTATCTCTTCAAACTATTGCCCCGCAAGCACGAAAAACAAAGCTCGCATAAAATATATGAGGCACCTTTACTGCCTCTCGTTTACATGAAAAATACCTTTGAAAATATGTGAGCCTAGTACATTGAGTGTTAAATGTTCCAGCTGTGTGATTATTCATACGGTCCTCTCGTACACGGTTGATTTACTTTTTTTATTTTTGATAAAGTACTCGTTCTGTGTCATTCTTTCTCTGCAAAACAGTATTCAGTCACAAAATAAATACATAACATTTTGCAAACCTTTGCATATTGTTTGCCATTTTTTTAAATCTTTCTGGTTTCCTGGCTATTAATTTCGATTGTGAATCACGCTTATATATCCGCAAAGGGGTAGACGGAGGTATACAAGTATTTATTTATCAAGAAGGTTTAGTTACACGTAACAGGTGGCGAAATTACTATGATTTACCGGGCACGCTTCCAAATATCGTGGTGCTGAAAATTTGTAAACAAGAAAAACTCAATCACAGTTATCCAACGTGGGATTGGAATCCAGAATTTCAATATTGACGAAGATGCAACGAGACAAAAGTAGAAATAATTAATTATGCAAAACGGTTACTAAAAACGTGTAAGATAGTTTGTCTCAACCATTTTGAGAAAATTAAATAATTATTGTATAAAACAAGAAAAAAAAAATTATTACAATATTCATGGCCAATATTCTTAACTTCATCTACATAATTATTCATGTATAGAAGTTGCATGGCCTTCGATCGTTTCTTATTGATTATACAAGCCTGAAAACCCCTAAAAAATTAAAAGCCATTTCATTTTAATCAGATATTGTTTCATACATACCTATATCTATAGAAACTTAAAAACGTTAATTAGCGAAGAAAAGAGAGAGAAATAGAAATCAAAATAAACAATACAAAAGCTCGAATGAGCCTCAAAAGACAATAAGCGGTAGACAATACGCGCCCCGACATTATCGGATTTTCTCCTTCCACTTATATTTTCTTAGTATCGCAATAGAGATGGATGAAACGTTTTGTATTCATATCGAGTGTTTCTAAAAGCGTAATAAAAATAACTGCTTATCTATAGCGTAAGGACGTATTTAATATTTATCTTATATTTTTAATTTTCACAAATTACATAAAGAACACAAAACTAGTGTCACGGACGATAACAGGACTCTTAAAGCTATGCTAAATGGTGGTTCTCCTCGTCGCTTACATTCGTGCCAGGTCGTATCTAGAACGACAGCTTTTTAAAATAACCCGGCAATTCAACTTTCAAAGAGAATTTCTTAAGTTAATCGATATTTTTTGCTATTGGTCCATTTTCTGAACTACTATCGGCTATAAATTGCATTCTGAGTGCATGAGTGAATGCATTCTGAGTGAATGATATGATAACAACATCGTGAGAAAGAAAATTTCGCGAATGTACTAACGTGAATTTTGGAATATTTACGGTTTATATAATAGAAGAAGTGCAGAAAACTAAAATTAAACAATATTATGTCCTAAAACTTTCAAAATTTACTTAGAAACGGCTAATGAAATTACACGCGTCCAGTATATGCGTTGACCTGTCTTGGTAAGTAAGTCTATATAATGACAGCTCAAGTTATACTGGCTAATGAAAAAACCATGGTCGAATTTCAACCACCACGCGATCTGTAGTACATACTCATAAATAGGAAATGACATAACCGATTAAAATTTTAGAAACATTGAAACTCATATGTTTTCCCATATTTTCAAACACACCAGTTTTGATATTTCTTCCTTCTCAGAATTACAAGATAAATATTATACAGAACACCACTAATATTACCAAATAATATTACAGAATACCATAACCAATAATCACCAAACATTAACCAACATAGTCATCGATTTATAATCAAGTCTATTGGCTATGCCTGGCCGTGGTAATAGACCTTACACAATAGATAATGAAATGACCGTTATCGAGAACTGGTTGAAAAGATCTTATTTATTTATTATTCCCTGGTGCTGGTGGTTAGCAAATCGGTAGCAACCAATAGACGATTTAGATATATTATTATTTACTAGCTCCGCCGCGCGGTTTCACCCCCGTTTGTCCCGAGGCCGTGGGAATATCAGGATAAAAAGTAACCTATGTGTTAATCCAGGTGTCCTGCAGCTACATACCATGTTTCGTCGCAACAGGTTAAGTAGTTTTTGCGTGAAAGAGCAACAAACATCCATCCTCAAAAACTTTCACGTTTATAACATTAATAGGATTATGTCGAATAGTATCAACGGGACGGCAGCAAGTTCATATGACCTTGCTGAAAATGATTAAGGACATATTTTTCAAGTTGAGAAACTATTCTCAACTTAAAAACTTCTACCATAATTGCACACTATAAACCCCATAATTTCACTGAATAGGTTACTAATGCTGGGTAACTAAGATAAGTTCGTACACCAGACGTTATTATTAATCATTTTCATTCTTGCTTATTACCTACACTATCTCTATTTTTAACCGACTTCAGAAGAGGAGGAGGTTCTCAATTCATCGAATTCATTATTTTTTTGTACTATGTTCACCGATTACTCAAATATCTACGCCTGAACCAATTTGGAAAATCCTTTTTTTATTTCAAAGGATATACTTTCCTTATCCATAGGATATACTTTCCTTATCCATAGGATATACTTTCCTTATCCATAGGATATACCTTTTTAAAAATCAACGAATATCTATAAATTACATACATTGATGATATTTTCGTTTACTCCGAAAACTCGGTCTCATTGGAGCAGCGCGTTTAGTTGGCCTATCCATATTATATTTAAACAAAATACATCTACTTTCCACTAAAAAGCACATTGAAGTCGGTGATGCTTTTTTAAAAGATAATTATAGGTATAAATAATGTTTTATTTTTATTTCACAAAACCATAAGTATAGTACGAATAGTTACAGTTATAGATAATAACACACAGACTTTATACTACTTCTTGCTTTTCTGATGTCCTAGTACCACGCATAAAGAAAAAAAGAAGACTACCGCTGTTATTCGCTATTAAAAAAAGTAAAAAAAACCGCATTCCAATGATTTGTTGCAAATATATAATAAATATAATAATATTCACGCCAAACGACGCGACGTATCCATGAATTTTATTTTTATAGGTCGATTTACGACAGAAATTTTACTATCTATGTTGTGTCTGCGTAAAATAGTCGTATATCGAAAAAGTACCTTCCTTGCCATAATAAATACCTTAGATTCTGCGGATTAGAACATAAGAACTGTTTCGAAGTTATTTACTAATACTGTGATAGAAATACGTTGTTATTGCTATGGCTATTGCTTAACTTATTTTCTTATAGGCAGCAGTTCATACGATCCATTGTTTATAGTGAAATAGAAATAGAAATAGAAATAGAAATATTTATTTGTCAATGTAGGTAAAATTAATAAAAAAGAATGAAAAGAGCAAGGATTGAAGAGCATAAAAGTGGTGACCGCGAAACCGCTTATTAGCTGAAGAACATACCAAGCATCTCCTTTCAGCGTATGTTTCGTTTTAATGGAAGATTACCTAATTTAAGTTGAGAGGTACATAAATACTCTTTTGTGAGGGGAATTGGTTTGCCTTCCTTGATCGAGGTTTATACCTACATAGTTGTTGTCATTTTAGGGATTGACAAAACGAGAATGACTTATAAATTGACTCCGTGATTACTCATTTACAATTGATTGCCGTCATTTAATGCCTAATTTAATTAGTCTCAATGTGATGTTGTCATTATTGAGTTTACCCAACAAATATTTATCTTATACTAGCAGCGCCCCACGGTTTCACCCGCGTAGGTCCCGATCCCGTTGGAATATCGGGATAAAAAGTAGCCTATATGTTAATCCAGGTCTCCAGCTATCTACATACCAAGTTTCATCGCAATCGGTTCAGTAGTTTTGGCGTGAACGAGTAACAAACATCCCTACATCCATACTCACAAACTTACACGTTTATAATGTTAGTACGAAGTACATAATCACTGTGGAACAGTAACGTATTAACGAAATTGTCGAGTTTGTGACACTGAGCAGTTAGTGGAAGCATTGGAACTGGCCAAAAGAAAGGTAGCAACTGTCGGAAAACTGCTATTAGTGACTGAACGAATCAAAAAAGCATACAGCAGCAAACATAAAAATACAACAAAGTGAACTCGAGACAAGAAACATCTTGCCGACTTAGACTCACTCAGAATGTTATTTAAATTAGTCATAGTATAATTTAATGTAGATAACTTTAAAATATCACAGTTAATAAAATATAAATTGAACTAATATAACTTTACCTAAACTTTTGTAGTCTTAATATACGCAAAGGCACAATGTTAAATGAATTTATTTTTCAAATGGATCTTTTCTGACACTTTTGGTGGTGCCGGTGCTCCAAGTGAGCACATCACTAGTTTGTATATATTCTCTGAAGTAACTTCCGGAACATTTGAAGATAATAGAGGATAGCGAGCGTTTTATAGTGTTATCTGAATGTTGGCAACTCAAATCCTCTCCTATAAACTGCGATAGTTATTGTTTGTTGTATCGGTTTATTACCTCAGGGAAAATTTTAGCTTCTTTGTTTTTTGGACGCCTGGTACTTCGAAGCGTGTTTGACATTTTTTTATAATACATATTATTAAAAGTTTTGGCTTCTTTTTATATAGTTGAAGAATACAAAGATCTAAAACACTCATTTTAATATTCATCCAAATTACTCTGCCGACGGAAGTCAAAAGCCTCCGATTCAAAACTCGAGTAACTCTAGTTTAATGGTCGAACTAACAACTGTGAAATATAATTTAAAATAATGTATGGAGTAAGGTTTAATTAAACCTAGTACCTACCTACACGCGAGCATGTAAATAAAATGTCAATGTGAGTGTACATAATTATCATATCAATTAATTTGATAATATAAACCATCTCAATTTTAGTACCATCACGAATAAGGCTTTGAATCAAAAGATGGTGTCACCATAAAGGTATTTTTTTTTTTCTGGTATGGCTCACGGTTCGCACCATAAAGGTGTTAGGTGCTTTAGCTACGCCAAGAAAGAGTCTTTTAAGTCAATTCGAATTTTAAATATTGATTTCGGTCCGATGGTTCAGCGGCTTACGTTAATACGGTAAAAACAAAGCAGTAGTTTTTGTGGTACAAGTTTGTCAAAATAGCACCTATGAGCTTGCTTGCCGCCAAGGAATTTTACTTTTTTTAGTTTTTTTAGCACTAACCTACGAACTACTAACAACAATAGAATATTATGGTTCAATTAAAGATGTAGGCACCAAAGTTGATTGAGTATTAAAGTTGAATATTTAATTTATTTACGACGCGTACATAAACTATATAAGCACTTTAACTTTAACAAGAAAAGTGATATTAGGAGGTCACAGTTCTATATATGTAACTATGTAAACCTTGAGAAAAATATAAGTAAGATTAACATGAATGAAAAGAACGTGATTGGCAGGATCGACCCATCCATAAGGCAAATTTAAGTAACCTTATCTACAGACAAAGAACAAAGCATCTACATTGCATAATATAATAGAAAGATATTTATTTTAAGCCTACCATATTCCAAGCGGACAGTCAATTAGAGGCACACACAGAGTAGCTTTGATTTATACATGGCCAGAGTAGCTTATCTTCATAAAGCGGCTGCGTCGTAATTAAATACAAGACTTGCAGCTATGTACCAGGATCGTATAACTGAACAAGAGATTAAACCACGTCTCTAGCTCGTATTTTACCTTTGACTAATATTTCACCACCTTTCACAAACTTCTGCGTTAATCGTTTTGAATGATGCCAGCAGCGGTATCTTTAAAACCAAGAAATTATTTATAAAGGAACTTATTGTAAAATGTATAACACATTACAAATAAAACAATATAATTTTTCATAGAAGGTAGAATGAACTTTTGGTAGGTTTTGATATTGTATTTATAACGTCACAAATATGTCACTCGTCTTCACAGATATATTCTCAAAAAGAATCATGTCCTCTAAATATTACGTCATAAAATCAATTGCCAGTACTTGGTATACAAGACATAAGTTATTATAACATAAATAAAAATTAAAAAATATTACTTTCAAAAATATCATCAACGAATGAATAGAAAAGAGCTCATCATCTTCGAACGGCTGAACAGATTTTCTTAAATCTATATATATAAAAGAAAGTCGTGTTAGTTACACTATTTATAACTGCAGAACGGCTGAACTGATTTGGCTGAAAATTGGTGGGGAGGTAGCTTAGAACCAGGAGAAGGACATAGGGTATTATTTTTTTTTTATGGTATAGCAAACGAGCAGACGGGTCACCTGATGGTAAGTGACTACCGCCGCCCATGGGCACCTGCAACTCTAGAGTCACAAGTGCCTTGCCGGCCTTTAAGGTGGGAGTAGGAGAGGAGGGGAGATGGAGAGATAGTGGGGAAGATAGATAGAGGGATAGGTTAGGGCCACCGGTAACCTCACTCGCTTGGTGAAGTTCAACGAAGCATTGCTTCACTGCCGGTTTTCTGTATTTTCACTCCTTTCGAGCCGGCCCATATGTGCCGAAGCATGGCTCTACCACTGTTAAACTTTAAATATGTCAGTTTAGTTAATGAAGTACTTTGAATTAAGAAAATGAATGGTTGGTGTTTTGTTATTTTTATAGGCCGTCAATAGACCACAGCGCTCCATTCTTCTTTCAGTCATAGACCCCATCCCACAATAAGTTAGTTATTTTTTATTTGACTACCAAAATATTCATTAGAAATAATTAATATGGCAAAACAACGTGTGCCGGGTCAGCTAGTTATATATATAGCTAATTCACATTTCAAACAAAAAAAATATTAAATCAAAATCGGTCCATCCGTTCAGGTGCTATGATGCCGCAGACACACTCACAAATACACCTACATGTATACACTACTTATAAAACTCTTCGCCTTGTTTTAACGCCGGGGGTTAAAAAAAATGTCATGAAGCGGACGAATTCTAATACTGAATGGGTCACACTAATACCATTCATTTTCATTTTTCTATCTAAGTGTTGTCCCATAGTTTAGTGCTTCCAATATAAAATAAAAACATAACTTAATACGTTCATAATTCCCTATTTTGTATTTGTCCCAATGATAATGCCACAGCCTGATATTTTTTTATGTTTATCTATTACATAAATTCTCGTATTATGAACCCGTGACAGCAATGTCCAACAATTTTTTTACACACTTTCTAAAAGAAGTTAAAAAGCACCAGAAAATGAAATATTTTCAGAACATACACCAATAAATTAAAAAGCAAAAAATATTAGAAAAATAATCCAGTTTGTCAATATTGTCCTAAATACCAATCACTACTTGTGATGGCAATTCCAACGTCTAAATCACTTTAGTTTTAATTAAAAAAAAAACCTTAACTACCTAAAGTCTAATAAAGAAGAAAAAATATTTTGAAGGCACTTTTATATAATATTTACCAGGGTTGTATAACACAATAGAGATGTTCCTACTATAGTAGAGTCCCTCAAGTATTTTCCTACTCTGAATGTATGTGTATGCCCTCATCACAAAGACTACATCCTTCGCACAAAAGCCTCATTGTGTTTGCTATGAAAATATTATTTTCTGCGATCCCTTACATAGTTGGTATTGATTGTTAACACGTACGAAACGAAAAAAATAAGGTTTTCTGGATCTCAGTGTGACATAATATCGTATTTTATTTACCCAACTACCGAGTTGCTTTCAACCTAAAGATTTTGTAGGTATATCTTATACTTAACCTTCGAAATCGACCTATTTCTTCTAAGAATTCTTCTTAAGAGTTATTATAAACTTAATTATTTTTAGTCTATAGCAAAAGTGATTGAGACAGCCAGAAAAATAAGCACATAACCGACTAATGTGTAAAGTGATCGTGTTAATAACTTTTTAATAGCGTAAAAACCCTTGTTTGGCTACATTTATTTTTGTAGGTATTCGCATTTTGATCAGCATGCTCGTCTAAAAGACAGCATTTTTCCATTTGATATCGAAAAAATTACAGGCGACCAAATAAATACGCGATGCGGGATGACAGTTAATATATCTATATTTTGGAATTACAAAACGTGGTACTTCAATACGAGAAAGATACGCAGGTTCTTTAGTGGAAGGTTGCATGATTACATTTATTATGTAGGTATATTTTTCATTAAAATTTAAATATAGTGCTTACAGTATGAAATGGCTGATAAATAAAGTGCGAAGCAGGTGTTAGCTTGAAAAAGTTGATGTTGATACGAGGCTTCGATTCAAGCTGAAATGTGATCCTTCAGAAATGTGACTGTTAGCCAAGACAAACAGTCCTACGTATATCTAATTGTCAAACAACACAACTTTGTAGCTGTATCTCAGACATATTCAAAGGATTTTTTATTCGTTACTTAAAGAGCGAACCTGTTGAAAAAAACGATGGGCGTTTTGTGAAAAATATTTTCTTACGTGAAAGCGAGGCTTGGAGAATACCAAACAGTTTAAGGCTTGGATTCCATGCAATTTGTTTTGAGTGTAAGCCTGGGCGCTCAAAGGTACATTTTCATTTAAAAGATAATTTCGTTAATAAGATTATTGACGTCCGCGAGTTTCACTAAATTTTGTACTGATATGCATATCATCAAGCCGTACATTATCGGCTTCACGCATCAGCTGGAAAAACACACTAGTAAAACTTAATTTTTATTTTATACGTGGTTCTATCAATCGATAAGCCGAGCTTAAGAAAGGCTATTTTATTCGATAAATGAAATGGGAATTGGTAATAGATTTCTCTAAATAAAACCAATAATTAAGTATGTTTCTCATATTGCTGATATTCTCAAATAATTCGTGGCAAAACCATTTTGCTCTGCAATGAATGGCGACTGCAAGCTGCGAGTAAAACCGCCATTTTATAAAACCGAGGCATACGAGCCATTACACATTACATTTATAACCCACTAGCAGCGCCTCGCGGTTTCACCTGCGTAAGTCCCGATCCTGTGTTAATGTCGGGATAAAAAGTAGCCTATGTGTTAATCCAGGTCTCCAGCTATCTACATACTAAGTTTCATCGCAATCGGTCTAGTAGTTTTTGTGTGAAAACATTACAAACATACACACAAATGTTTCCTCTTTATAATATTAGTTTAGATATTGAGACTGAGGGACGAAAGACACAACAGGACAAAGGTTTTTTTTTTATAGCTTTACGCAAATCTGACTACGCTACAAAGTCGTTGTCTGTCGGTAATAACACTGTACCACAGGCAAGGTCGTTTAATTTAAAATTTGTTAATGGAAATCCTCCCCGTTTACCACAAACGTGGACTAGCAAAAGACAAGCAAAAGACATTAAAACGGTTGAAATTCGAACGCTTAGCGATTTCTAGTTTATAAATACTATTCGAGTTTCACCTGCGTATGGTTCCGCTCCTAGCGTGATTTATCATACCCTATAACCTTCCTCAATGAATACTCTGTCCAATACAAAAATAATTATTCAAATCTGATTTATAGTTCCAGAGGGTAGCGCGATAAAACAATCGAACAAAAAACTCTTCAGCTTTATTACGTTCCACTAATGAAAGTACAGAATTTGGGTTGAGTAGATAATTAAACAATTTAATTACTGTTAAAACCTGTGTGTGTTAATGGACTATCAAAAGTTGGCGCGTACTTATTTTGTTTCCGCTCAAAATAATTGAGTGGCAGTTCACAGGTAGCAAAGCTCTAGTTTGGGCGTATGATCTCTAGGTAACTTTATCTAGTAATAGCTGTTGTCGCCACATCAAAAAACTCTTATTTATATTATTAAAAATAGAGACAAACTATAACAGATGATAACACAGTTCACTATTTAATAAAAATAAGTTAATAGACATTATTTTGACTGGTTATAACGGTAACGCAATGCTATTGGTCGATTGATAAATATTAATGAATAACGGGGTTATAAAAGGGTAGGAATAAGTGGATCTCTTGTGTGGGGATAGAGGTACGAACAACTTGGCAGTTACTGTTAGTGATTTTCATAGTTTATATCAGTGGTTGTGAGACTGTTACTTACATAGCGCAGATTACTAAGTAGTTACTACGTAAATAATAGCGTGTTGGCGTGCGATTTATATTGACTTTTATTTATTAGCTCCGAGAGCTGCTTTTTATACAGTAATTTTTTCATAGTATCTATTATATGCGCTTATATGTACGTCTACTTATTTGTATACTAATAATAGTAGGCCATTTAATCGCACCCGTTGTATAGAGTATGTGTAAAGTGCCCATAATGTAGTCCCATAGGGTGACAATGACAAGGAGGTATTTTTAATACAACAATGTTGGCGTACATACACGGTGCGGAGCTTAAAAATACTCAAAACAACAGTAATGGTTCTAGTTAGTTGATTAAAGTACCAATTAGGTGTAAAATATAATAATAATGTTCCTATACGTGTGTGTACGTGTGTGTGTATATTTACTGATATAAAATTTAATTAACATAATTATAATGTACTAGCTGCGCCCCGCGGTTTCATCCGCGCAAGTCCCTCATTAAGTTTTCTAATTTGCCGCGCAATTTTCTTAATTTTTTCTTTTATAAGAACCTTCTCCTGACAATAACAAATACAAAACAAAAGAATTAGCGAAATCGGTCCAACCGTTCACGCGTGAAGCCGTGACCAAGGGTAATAGGGATTCATTATCAATTTTGTATATATAGATTTACACCTGTGTGTATGTGTTTATATAAGTATATTTACTAACAATCTATATTTAAATACACATAGGTATGTATTAAAAAAATTGCAATTACAGATTGCGGAAAAGACTGAACCCTTTTCTTTGAGACTCTCGACATTAGAACTACCCACGTGAATCGTGTTCCGCCAAAAATTGTCTGGAAGATATTGCTTTTTGTGATCAGGTCGCCCATTGTACATTGTAGGTTTGTATAAAATGTCTGCTTTTGTATTTTTCGTTTTTGGTGTATAACAAAGAGTACTTCTTACTTACTTACAATCAATCAATCAGCCTATCATAGTCCACTGCTGGACATAGGCCTCTCCCAATGTGCGCCACAGCACTTACTTACAATTTGCTATAATTATTAGGACCAAAACTAATTACCAAACACTGTAGGAGGTATCATTTAATTATTTCTTGTTGTATACACAAATATCACTTAGACGGCGAACTGTATTATCGTGCGTTCATATATCCGATATGTGTTTAGGCCTTGAATAACTAAGTTATATTAGAAGGCCGCGGTAGCAAATATGTCGGCACTCTTGGAATACTCGATGTTTGGTACAGTCCGCCACAACACACGACCAGTTTACAATCCTACCGTGTGGAATTTATTTTTTTATCGTATAGGGGGCAAACGAGCAGACGGGTCACCTGATGGCAAATTACTACCACCGCCCATGGGCACCTAGTACTCAAGAGTCACAAGTGCGTTGCCGGCCTTTAAGGTGGGAGTATCGAAAGGGTGGAAGAGAGGGAGCGAGGGGGGAAGGATTAGGGCCTCCGGTAACCTCATTCCTTTACTCCCGTTTTTCTGTAAGGCCGTGGTATAACTCCGGTCAAGCCAACCCATACGTGCCGAAGTATGGTTCTCCCACGATACAACAAATGTTAATGGGGATGCAACAAAAGGTAGATTAAATTGTTCTAGACACAATCTAAAAGGTTTTACTGTTTACAGGACTGTATGTGTTAAGACTGTTAACTTCAAATTCACATGCCTTAACCCTTACAACGTAACGATAGCGGAGGACCGGGTGCTGTGGCACACATTGAGGGAGGCCTAGCTCCCTAGCAGTGAACTCTGATAGGCTGATTGATTGATTGAACCCTTACAACATTGTAATTATTTTACTGACTGTACTATTGATATAAAAGTAAGGTGTCTTGTTACTCGAAGTTTCGATAGTTGATGGTTACGGGTGGATTGGGAATAAAAATAAATGAAAGCTCAAAGAAAGAGTCGTAATATGTAGATGCAGTGTACACGTGAAGAAATAAAAATAAAATTATAATATCTCAATTAAGGGTCAGGGGAAAGTTGGTACAAAAACAAATATTCTCACGTAATTCTAAAATGGAATCACCATCATCAGCATCTCTGTCATGAGGCTTTCATTTAACTTCCACTGAACACAGGGTTTATTTTTATATTTATTTTAAAACTTTAAATTTTTTTTTATACTACGTCGGTCGGTGGGAAACAGGCATACGGCCCGCTAGATGGTAAACGGTTACCGTAGCCTATGAAAGCTTGCAATTCCAGAGGACTCGCATGCGCGTTGCCAACCCTTTCAAAACCTATATACTCCTTTCTTGAAAACTGTAGTCCCTCGGGGAAACCTCGGCATCCCTGCCGAGGTTTTGCCGCCTCATTCCACAGTCGGAGCGTTCGCGGGAGGAAATTTCTCTGGAACCGTACCGTGAATGCCCTGCAGGTAGTCAATACCAGAATTCAGTAATCTTACAATTATAGAAAAAGAAAAACTTAAAAACGCGGATTCACCCGTGAAAATCCCGATGCCATTTGAATTGCGTATGCTGTTAGATATGCCTATGTGTTAATCTAGGTGTCCAGCTATCTACATACCATGTTTCATGGCAATTGGTTCAGTAGTTTTTGGGTGAAAGAACAAAAAACATTCATACATCCTCACAAACTTTCACGTTTATAATATTATATAGTAGGACACTAAAATTGCAAAAAAAATAATTGAAATCGTTTTTGCGTTTAGAGGTAAAAGAGATACAATAAAAAAATATTTTCACCTCTACGTTTAAAGACAATTTTTGCACTAGTAGATAAAGTAATTACAACCTATGTTATGGGGACTTCATAAATATACAGGCTAAACAGCTAACTCGACGCAGGAAAAAAATCTATGAATTAGATTAGTCCTATGTAAGATTGAAATAGTGTATGTAACTCTAATACTCTAATACTATGGAAACTAAATAAAGGTGACTCTCGTTTAATCTCCTTCCAATAACTACTCTCCCGGTATTATAAATTGCATAGATACCAATATTTGGCATAAATCGAAATGAAATCTGAACAATTTTTTAATGGAGAGACCCCATTAAAACAATTGATGCGATTCCGAACGATTACAATGGTTCAATTCGATTCAAACAACACAAGGTATATTGTTTTCACTATCGAAGCTAGAGCTAAGTCGAATAAAAAACAAATTTCAACCAACTTTCTTTAGGAAAGTATCTAAAAAAAAGTAAAAACACGACAGAGGTCAAACGACGTTCGTAGTAATGAACAAATGACCGACGGCAATGAAATAACAACCGGGCTGACTGTACAGGACATTGTGTTCATTACCAACCTGAGAGGTTGATAATGATGACCAACAAAGAATTCTTACATTCTTGTTATATGTATGACAACATTTTTAGGTAGATTTCGAAGAAAAGTCTACCTATTGGTTTTGTACCAGTTGTCGAGTATATGTATATATGAATGTACCTCAATTTTACCGGCACGATAGAGGTCGCAATTATGTACGGATTGCTTTCAAACTTGGACGACAAATCAACAGGGCAAAAATGAAGGTTAAGTTCGTGAATCAGATTTTCAAATATTAAAAAAACACGAAATCTACCTCTGCGGGCCTCCTGCGGGCCCGGTTTTTTTATTGTTAAGTTTGTGCAGTATAAACTACTCGTTGCTTTAGGCTTCGGGAGATAGGTACCAGAAAGGTATAACCGAAAAGAGTTTTATTTTTAAAAGTAAGCTTTTGCTCTCATTCTCTAAGAGGCTTACGTTCTTCTTATTTTCTTCAGAACTATTGTCATTTATTAATATAGCGCAACAAGCATGGGTTGTTATTTTCTTATTTACTGGTGAATAGAGTCACCAGAGCTCCATTGGAGGCGGAGACGTTAGGGTAGGGAATGCGCAAATGACAAGGATGGTGTATTAATAGGTGTAATACCAGTAACGGCTACAATCAGGCAGCGGGTTTGCAATTAAAAAAATATCTATAAATTAACAGATTTGTTTTCATGATCTTATTCCATTCGCGTTATCCTTATAATGTTTTTTATATTTTTTAAAAAGCTAACTCCCGCTTTAGAAATATTCCTGTGTCTCGGGGGCTTCACGAACATTTAAACAACGGACACAAAGAACACCCAGTCTCGGGACAAATATTTGTAGATCACACAAATTTTTGTCCCGTGTGGCATTTGAAGCCATAGCCCATAACACTCGGCGTGGTGGCGTAGTGGCAAGGCGACCTTGCCACTTGCGACTTAAATCATTGCGCCATACGTGCAGTGAAAATAGTCAAAATAAATGATTATTTATTTAGTTATGAATGGTTTATGTAATACTAGCAGCGCCACGCGGTTCCACCTGCGTAAGTCCCGATCCCGTGGGAATATCGGGATAAATAGCCTATGCGTTTATCCAGGTCTCCAGCTATCTACATACCAAGTTTCATCGCATTCGGTTCAGTGGTTTTTGCGTGCAAGAGTACAAACAAACATCCATCCATCCAAACTTTCACATTTATAATATTAGTGGCAATTAGTGGGATAGTGGGATGGTTTCTGAATGATCATGTTAAATATAAATTACATTTTTATCTAAGCAATCCTACAACGCCTACAGCATTAGTCAGTCTGTACTAAGAGATCAAAACAATATAAGTCGTTCTTAATTAATGTCGTTCTCACCTAGGCATATTGTATTATGACCCACCGCGTTAAATGTCAAGGAAGAATGTTATACATAAGACGGCTATATAAAAGTACGCCAAGTTATTTCTGCAATGATGGAGAAATAATTTCTTTTTGCTATGATCTCCTGGTATCAACCGCTTAAGTAAATTGGGCGTATTGATTTGAATTAAGAATTTTTTTTCTTCTATGTCATTACAAAATATATTATTTATCTTTAAAATAGTAAAACAAAAAAGTTAATGTGTATTTAAAACGATATTAACGATTACTCAAATTAGCTAGGTAGTAGTGCGTTCAAATTGTACATTGAAAGGTAAATAACAAACAATAAAGTCAAAAATACCTAGAGGACACTTTTACCATTTTGTATTTCACGAACTAACTAGACTTGACACCTAGGCCATACATCTCATAGACTACCGTAATATATATATATATATATATATATAAATATGCTGTCTTTTAGAAACCTTAAAAATTTTGTGTCAAAAAGTAAGGCACCTCAGTTTTAGGAATGTGGACAGCCAACTGGTTGCCATGAAATAATAAAAAATCTTCGTAGACAACTGGTTGCAAAACACAGTTGCGATGACGGATATTTTTTTCTTTATTAGCAACTAGTTGTGTACCAAGAATAAATGTTCTTTTCTATTACTACTGGTTGCCATGAAAGACTAGAAAATCCTGGTAGACAACTGGCTGTGAAACACAGTTGCGATGGCGGCCGAAAGGGGCTATCACTACTAATAAAATAACGGAAGAAGAAGATAGAACTACAGCGGCTGTTTAATTACAAATACTACTTTACTAGATATCGGCACAATTAATACGCAACCAAACGGGTAACGAAACCATATTGCGATTTAACATTTCTGAGCACAACGCTATCTATCGTAATCGTATCGTAACAACAATTTGAACTAGACTTAAAACTAAAATTAAACATGGGCACTATAAGGAATTTTGTAATTTAATACTAGGTATTGCAGAGACCTTCTAAAAGGCATCCTTCTGAAGTCGGGTTAGATAGATAGATAGAATATTCTACTGCTATCTTATGTGAGAGATCCTTTTATCTTTTATTACGATTCACAGAGTTATAAGTTATAACATACGTAAAAAAAGTTGTGAGCTCAATAATCTTCGATAAATTGAAACTATGCAACTACTAATTAACCCACTACGCCTACATTATATTTAAAACACTATGAAATTTTGAGCAAGTTATAAATAATCTACGTCATAGTTCTTTAAGACATATGTACGCCTGGTACGGGCATGAGAACTCTGATACACAACAAATTAAGTGAAGTAAATTCATTTTCGTCAAAGGATTTCGTAAAAGCTGCTGAAGTGGAAAGAATTATTGCCGCTTGTAAGTAATGACGACGGCAAATACAAGACGTTATGCTGAATAAAGAATATTATTTTTAGAGCTTGGAATAAAACTTACAAGCGTACGATTTGGTAAATAGACCTCTATGTACTTACACCATAAAATACATTTTGATTTATATTCCAAGCGTGTAATTTGGCTTCTCATACACATGTATGCCCACGTACCATAGGACCGCCTGATGGTAAATGGGCAATGTTGCTTATGGTAGTCTGTTATACCAGGGCTCTCTAATACGTATTTTCGAAACCAATTTCTATAAACTATTTCATTGAAATGGTAATTACTCCTCTTCCTAGAATCCTATTTTTGCATTATATAGTGCAGCAGGTGCGGCAAATGTATCTTCAAATTGCAGTCGAACTATTAACCATGACCCTATCATTGATCCTTAGTAAAAAAAAGTGTAATAATGAAAAAATTAAGCGTTGGATGGGAGCAGGGCATTTACGCTAGAATACTTTGTTTTTTTTTTTTTTTTTTTTTTTATCGTGTGGAAACCCCCACGGGTCATCACCTCACCGAGGCTGGCAGTGAAGTGGTATGTCGGAATCGAACCGACTAAAACCACACGGTGTTCCGACATAAGTGAGTCTATTGCAAGGGACTCGGGTATACCCTAGGAAGGAAGTCCCCGAGAACCCCGGCAGACCTTGGCCGCCTGTTTAATAGGCAGCCACACCAAAATATACGGGGGGCCTCGCCCCCTTCCATCAGAGGCTCGCGCGGAACACATCGCGCCACCATCTCAGGCCTGCTTCTGCTAGGGTAACGGGCAGCCTCACCCGTTACCCCCAGGCCAGCGCTCATGGAGGTCGGAGATCATTTTAGGGTCTCCGTCGCCTGGTGCCTCTTCTGCGGGACGGGAGAGTACTAACTCTCTCCCGTTCCCTTTCCGCCGCCTCTTTAGCGGACATCACTTCCTCACAAAACGAGGCGGCAGAATCCCAAGCACTCTCACTTTGGACCATGGACAGAACCCAGGGCTCTAGCGAGAGGCTTCCCACACCAATAGCAGTCACGAGGTCGCACCGCTGCTGCACCCACGCTGAGCACTCTACTAGAGTGTGGAGTGCAGTGTCCTCGTGACCGCCTCCGCAGTGATGGCACACAGACGTTGGCTCTCGGCCTATACGACACAGGTACTTTCCGAAGCAGCCGTGTCCGGTCAGCACCTGCGTCAGCCGGTAGGAGAGGCTGCCGTGTCGCCTCTCAAGCCAATCCTCCACGATGGGTCTTACCGCCGCAATGGTGGCGTGCCCTGCGCTCGGTCGCTCTAGTCGTTCTATCCACTCGGCCATTAGAACCTGGCGAAGCTGGGATCGTTGCGCTTCGATTTCGCGAGGCGCGGGTCTCAGGTTCCGCTCTAGAGCCTCCTTGCGCCATTGGTGTAACGACGCAAGGCTTTTGGCTTCCAGGTCCCATGGCGCAGTACCGGCTAGGAGACTTGCCGCTTCAAAGGAAACCGTACGGTATCCCCTTATGACTCTGACGGCCATCACTCGCTGTGGACGCCGCAGTAGGGCGGCATTGCGGACCGTCAGGGTCCCTGCCCAGATAGGGGCCCCGTATAGGGCCATGGACCGTACGATTCCAACGTAAAGTCTCCTACAGGAAGCGTCGGGCCCTCCTAAGTTCGGCAGCAGTTGTGAAAGAGCAGCCGCCGTCCTCGTAAGTTTGGGGGCCAGATTCCGGAAGTGATAACCGAAATCCCATCGGCTATCGAGTACGAGCCCTAGATATCTCATCGAGGGCTCAATGCCGATGCGAACGCCTCCCACGATAAGGCTAGATCCCGCTGGTGGCCTCTTCCGAGGCCCGTGTAAATATAGGGCCTCCGATTTATGCAGGGCCACCTCGAGACCCAGCCGCCGAATCCTTCCAACGACTAGAGCAACCCCGGCCGTGGCTTTTATGGTAGCCTCGCGGTATGTCTTGCCTCTCGCCGTCACAAGGGTGTCATCAGCGTAGCAAGTGACGGCGACACCTCCTAAAAGCATTCCGCGAAGCACCCAGTCGTAACCGATGTTCCACAAGAGAGGCCCTAACACCGACCCCTGTGGAACACCGCACGACATATCTCGCCGACCGTAACCTGCCCGACTCGGGTAGATAACGGCTCTCTCAGACAAATAAGCCCCGACAATACGGCGGAGGTAGAGAGGAACTCTGTGAAAAACTAGCGCCTCTCTAATGCAAATCCAGGGCAAGGTATTAAAAGCGTTAGCGATGTCAAGAGACACCGCCAACATCACCTCACCTCGGGATGTTGCTTCCTCCGCCAGGGCCCTTACACGCATGATTGCATCCACGGTGGAGCGCCCCCGGCGAAAGCCAAACTGGTTTTCCGCCAGGTCCGGCCCCACTCTCGAAAGGTGCTCGACGAGGCGTTCCACGATGATTCGCTCAAATAGCTTGCACACCTCGTCAAGCAACACGATGGGCCTATAGGCAGACGGAGAGTCTGCCGGGCGCCCCACCTTACGGATGAGGACCAGTTTCCCCGTCTTCCACAATTTCGGAAACTGGCCTCTCTCCAGACATGCGCTAAAGAGCCCCATTAGCCGGGGCCCGAGAGCCTCAAGGGCTAGAACCCACGCTCGGCCTGGGATGCCGTCGGGTCCTGGGGCGGTGTTCTTGGCTTGAAGCCGTTGCACCGCAGCCCTTAATTCTGCCCGAGTAACTTCGGGGGCGTCGTCGTCATCGGCGTTGAGCAACTGAGGCAGAGCCATTGGGGGAGGCGTAAGCTCCTCCACCCGTGATGGGAACAGGGAGCCAACGATTCCTTCAAGCAGCTCAGGTTGGAGACTCTGGGTCAATGGGGGAGCCCATGGGCGCAATTTACCTCTCACCAAAAGGTAGGGGCGCCCCCACGGATCACGTTCCAGAGTCTCTAGTAACTCGCGGCGGGCCTCTGATTTGGCCTGCTTTATTGCCGCTTGAAGGGTCCTCTTGGCACTCCTGTAACACGATAGAAGCTCTGCCTCTTGGGCGCTGGCGTCAACATGGCGGCGACGCCTCCTGCGAAATCTGGAGTACTGGCGGCGTGCGATCACGCAGGTTTCACGCAACTGCGCTATCTCTGGTGTCCACCAGTACACCTGGCGCCTCGCAGTTCTGAGCTGAACCCTGGGCATCGCCGCATCGCAAACTTGTGACATGGCCTCCCGGAACTAATCGGCCTCAACATCGACATCAACAGGCCTATCCGGTGCCGAGACCCAGGCCTGTACGATGGAGGCTTCCAGGAGGAGCTCGCGATCCAAACGCTTAAGCGCCCAACGCCGAGTAGGTGGAACCGTCCTGACCGGGGCATCAGAGGTCTGGGTGGAGACGTCAAACCGAATATATCGGTGGTCAGACAATGTCTCCACCTCCTCTAAGACTCTCCAGCCTTGGACACGGCGCGCTAGAGCAGGACTTGCAAACGAGATGTCCACAATCGAACTACCCTGCTGACGCACGCACGTGGGGACAGAACCCCGGTTCAAGAGGACTAGGCCAGATGACACGGCCCACTCCTCCAGTGCCGCACCTCTCGCATTAGTGGCTGGGGAACCCCAAGCCGTTGACTTAGCATTGAAGTCCCCAAGGACCAGTGTCGGGCGGGGGCGACATCCTTCGACGACGACGGCCAACTGAGTGAGCCAATCCTCGAACTCAGTCAGTGCACGGTTCGGTGAGAAGTAAACAGCCACGACCGCAATCTCATCAACCGCCGCTGCCACGCATCCTCGCCCCCTTGCAATAACAGAGAAGGGAGCTGTACCAGCAGAGTTACCACGGATAATAGCCGCCAAACCGTCAAGGTCTCCTATCCAGACGTCCCCAGGAGGAACGAAGTACGGCTCGGCGATGACAGCGACGTTGATCAACCACTGAGCCATGCTCTGGAGCAGAAGGTCCTGGGCGTTGGCGCAGTGGTTAATGTTTCCCTGTAGAACGCGAACGTGTGGGTCCATTATTGGATCTCCATGCCCGTATCCCGCTGTGAACCTTGCTGTTCTTCGTTAGTGGCCACAGGTCCCTCTGTGGGACTCAGAGCTTTACTTTTGGTCTGAAGCCCTGCTGCAGCACAGGTCTTGCTACCTACTCGGTGCTCAGCTGGTTTTCCTTCGGCTGCACACTTAAAGCAGCACAGCGGGGCATCACAAGAGCGGGCTTGGTGACCAGGCTGGCTACACCGGAAGCACCGATCTCCAACAGTTAATTCCGCGGTGCACTTAACTCCTACGTGCCCAACCGACAGGCACCGAAAACACCTTGTTGGCTTAGGCTGCAGGAGTTGAACTTTTGCCTTTAAAAAGCCACCGAGCAGGAGGTTTCGGCCATCGGCGACCTTTTGAGCTGACGCAACGGGACAGCTAATTATCGCTGTTCCTAGACCATTAAGACCGAAGCGAATTTCTCCAGCCTTAATTTGATCCCGGGAGCAGCCTCCTGCCTCTGCCACAGCAGTTACGACTTCGGATGCTGTAATAGCGTCATCCAGACCCGATATGCGCATTTCTGCGCATTTAGTTGGCCTGGACACACGAACTGCGGCCGCATCTAGCGATTCCCGGAGTTTGGTCGCTAGTGCGTCGGCTTTGGAACCACTGGTAGCCCCGGGGATTTCGAGTAGGCGGGCCCCTGTTCTGGTGGCTTTACACCGAACTCCTGAAATATTCAGAGCCTTTAGATCCACACTGTCTTTAGCCTTTTGAAGGACCTCGGCGTACCTCACACCCCTTTCCGCGGCTTCTGCCGTCAGCGTCAGTACCACAGCTGTAGAGCGGGGGGCGCGAAGCCGGGGTGCCTTCGCCGCGGCAGTTTTTAAGGATTTCTTAGCCCCGTTTTTCTTCTGCTTTTTAGCTCCCGCTACCTCCCAAGCTCCCTGTTTGGAGGTCTGTGTGCAAGACGCAGTGGAAAGAACATTCACTGTCGCCTTCTTTTTCTTGGGCCTCCTCTTTTTCTTTCTCTTCCCTGACTCAAGTGCAGCAGTGTCTTCGGGGGCCGGTGCTGTATCTGCATCTTTATTTTGTGGGGCCATAAGACCCGTTTTGGTTGCGGCCGCATAGGTCGTAGATGTGGATGACGTTAAGGCTGGGCGAAGTTTAATGCCCTCCTAAGCGGAAATGCGCTGCATAAGGCGCTCCTCTAGTTCCGAGATAAGCCTTGCCATATTCGGTTCTATATGCTGCGCGGGTGCAGGGTTATCACGGATACGCTGGCTATCTATATCTTCGCGCAGAACACGTATCTCCTGACGTAGCTGTTCATTATTCTTTTCAGAGTCAGCTAGTCGTTCTTCCAGGCGGTTTGTATGCTGCCGGAGCTTAGCCATCTCCTCGGAGGAAAAGCACTTCTGGATTCCCTCCATTACCTCTTTGATGCAGGAGGCCGCCTCTTTTAGCGCTTTTTGATTAGTGCCTTTGAGGCCCTTGGAGATCCTGGTAACCTCTTCAATGCGCGTTAGCGCCTCTTGGATTTTTCCCTCCCAGTTGGAGGCAGATTTTAATTCTCTTTGAGGGCTCCTTCTCGCTTGTGCACGTTCTGCTCGTTTTGCAGCTATGTCGAGAAACAGGTTTTTAAGGCGCTCTTCCTGTTTCTCCGTTTCTGCGGCTTTATCGGCAGCCCTAAGAGCTGCTGCCTCTTTCCGTGCCTTGCCAACACCAATATAGGCGCCAGTCGTAGGTGGCCGACCTCTCCCGCGACGCGCCGTTGGCATCTTAGAAACCGGCCGTGCCTCGTCACTCGAAGACGTCTCGGAGCCGATTTCGGAGTTACTTTTACTCCGTCCAGAAGCAGGTTTGCTGGGATGAGGCCGCTTTTCAGCACGCCAAAATTTCCCGACTGCCACTTCTTCCTCTGGCTCCCTCATCGCGACCTCCGCGTTTAAGTTGGTAGCCGATTTAGAGCTGACTACAGGGCTCATAGGGCATTGGTTGCCCCCCCCAGAATACGAGTGGGGGCTGTCGGCGCCGACTGGCACCGAGTGGGATTCCCCGGACGTAGGGCGTCCGGGACCCACCTGGGTAGATACTTTCTCATTTACCTCTGCCATGTTTTGAGTTTAACGTCCTTCGACGAGAACGCCCTCGGGACTGAGTTCCCCTCAGCCATTCATCCCATTGCCGGGCGTCAGAGCGTGAGATTAGGGTTATATTTTATAGAGGTTTTTCTTCCTCGCGGCCCCGAAGAACCACCGGTCCTGTCAATTCAGGATTACGGCTTGACCGGAAGGTGGCCTGTATCAGACCGATGCCCACCGTCCTTGAAGAAGTCCAATGACGGCAAACCCTTCCGCCCCGCGTTAGTAATTTTTTATAGAGGTTTTCTTCCTCGTAGCTCCAAGGAGCTTCCGTGTCTGTCCATTCACGGGCAGGGTTACGGTTGGGCCGATCGGTGGTCTATGTTAGACCTGTGTCCACTCCCTCTGAGTTACTTCAGTGTTCGCGAACCCGTCACCCCTTTTCGTTTTTCCATACAATACCCTCTGCATGAATCAGAGGGCAGACGGAGAAACATAGAGTGGCCCTAGAAGCAGGCCCCTCCTCGCCAGAATATTAGCCGACGGCGATGATGCCCCCTCCAGAGGGAGGAAACAAAAGAAGCGCCATCGCCGACGTTGCCCAGGGTGCACCACGGGGAGGTTTTCATAGCCAGCACCCCTAGAATACTTTGTTTGCGTCGATTCAAATTCTTTATTCTTCTTTTCTTTAAAAACCGTTTCATACCAGATCTTAAAAAATACTTGGCCCATATAATTCTTTGGTCCAAACTATTCCTCTATAAACATGTAGTAAACCAACTGCTAAAAGAAAAGTAAAAAAACCTTTTCAAAAATTTTATAAAAGACGTATTTTCACAACCAAATTATAAATTCACTTTTATCTAACTACTATATTACCTCTGGAGATTAGGTGCCGGTGTTCTGCATATTAATCGTGAGATATGTACAGAATAATAATTTTATTGAAAAGGTCAATAGAGCAACAACCAGCATATTTATAACAAAGAACGTGTTTCATAAAAAAAATATAAAAATTAAACTCTTTAGGAGAGGTCTATAGTCAGCAAATACCTATTATTGGTTTAATTGAAATAAATGGTTTTGATTGATTTGATTTGAATACATCATACATATAACATATGTTAATGTGTTAATATATGTTACAAATAAATGTAAGTTAAAATGTTTACATACACCTAGACTCATAAATAAAATAATACGTATTATTTAATACAAATACATATATACAATTTAGTGCACATTTAGTACATGTCAATATTACCTAATCTCTTACGTCAATATTCCAAAACCAAAACAGTTGCTCATCTTGTTTGTACTTTTTGCTAAAGTATGATGAAATGTTTTTGAAAAAAATCGTATTAAAATGAAGGTTAATCTGTTTAAGATATATTTTAAACTGTATGTTTATACATAAAAATACATGTATAAACATACAAATGCTAAGTTAAAATAAAACAGCTATAAAATAATTTAGTATTTAACTAAATTATTACAAAACTCGTAGAACTTTTCTGTAATCCACACCTTCAGAATGGCAAGGGGTTTAAACTCCCACTTTTAAACCTGTTAGGTTATGTACCTGTTAGGTTCTAAAAGTACCTACCTACCTTCAGAATAGATAAAACTCCAATACTAGCGATAGTAACAGGGGCACATAAAAAGTGTTGTCTATAAAGTGTGACACCCCTGGTCTTACAAATGATCATATTCAACGGTGGTCGTTTTTCATAACGCCGGCCGTGTGCTCGTTTGAGTGGTTTAAAAAAGAGCATAAAAAGCTTCCCACAGTTTCATACAAGGCAGCAAATAAGCATACATCGTTAAGTAAACAGTTACTGTAACCCGTGAGCTAGCAATATTAGGGTTATTACACGAACAGTGCCGAGTCTGCTTTAAAAAAACACTCCACAGAAAACACAACACAATAATATATGAGGGCGTAATCTCATACAACTAAAATCCACCGCTGTCAGTACTCTTTGCTGAAATAATCTCTGGCTAATAACGAAGGTCTGGGGTTCATGGGCTCTTAGACCAGAAGCTCACTAACAAAAAAACTAATTTATGTTTTAAATTGATGTCTCGGGTAATGCTTAGACAACCAAGTCCGGCTGCTTGATATTTGTAAAGACACTCTGTTCCCTGTCTTTATTCATTGCATGTCATTAGTACGATGGTAATGCCGTCTGTATTTTCTCCATGTGAAACAAATTAAGGTTGACATGGAAGGTGCTCTTGCTCTCGATTTATCGTCACAATGGGAAATGGGTGTTGGAGGCTGTATTTTTTCGGGGCACGTGTTGTAGGCATGTTTATGGTAATAAATGACTCGCTCCTACTGTTAAGACTAACTGAATAATGCTATGAACCTTTTTCCTTGTATGGTGTGGCAGGTGTTCTTGTGTTGTCTGACATTGTGCAAGTCGTAGAGTTTATCTATTTTATAACAAAATAGACTGTTAGGGCTAAGTTTTGGAGAGGCGCCACGTCGCTCATCGCATTGTAATTTGCGTATGCGAAATGGAATCCCGATGTATAAAATTTGCAATATTTTAAACACGAATGACTTAATAGTTATATTTCCTCCTAAAATAGTTAAATCAGAATTAATATTATCACATGAACATTTTAACAACAATATACGAGTATATGTATAAAACTAACTTTAGGTGCATTTCATTTTCAGCCATAGAAAGCTGATTCCTTTCAACAGTCGATGTACCAGGAGAGCAGTTGCTATCAGCTGGTTATCTAGTGAGGTTGTAACAATAAGTGATAAGGGTTGGCACAGAGGGCAGAAGCTCGGCACTTTAGTGCCTCTGAGTTGTGCGATATATGTATTTCCCCTAAGGAGTGAAGCAGTGATTTTTCACATCCCGTGCGACACGCGCTATATACAAGATGCCCCATATTTAAATATGGTAGGACAAAAACTGTGCTGTCGCGTTGTCTTTTCACCTTCTTCAACAACTGCTTTCCCAGTCATTTCTCCCAGTCCGGGCGTCTCAAGCAGCCCTTTTTTAGAAACGTCATAACGTCCGGGCGACTGTTGAAGCCCGCATAAAAGAGGCCCCAAAAATTTTGGCGCGTAACGACTCGCACGCTTTAATCGTTTTTTTGTCGTATTATCCATTGCGCCTCTTTTATCAATGTTATACTAAGCTCTTCTCTATGAAACAACGCGTCATGTCGTTCTTTTTAATGTATGGTAAGAGACGCCATTATTTTGACAATTTTTTTCAAAAGTGAGTGAATTGTCGTGAAAGTGGGTGCGTTTTGTGAGTTTTTGTGTGTGTTTTTTGTGTGTGAGCTCTGCGTTTAAAATGTAAGTAATAATGTATTTATTGTTCTTCTGTATTAGTACTATATATCAAAATTATCAATATGATTCATTCTTTTAGTATATCTATTTTTTTTAAGAATCCAAAGGTTGTTATGATGTGTTTAGATGTGATAAAACTTTTTGTTATTTTATTTCAATTAAAACTTAGCCTTTGTTTGTCGGTTTATCGTTTTTGTATGGTATTTCATATATTTTAATATATTTTATCTGGTAATTAGGAAGAGTGGTTATTATTAATATTTTAAACAAACATTAATTAGGATTTTACGTTCTTGTAATTTGACTACAGCCATCGATCGAGTTTTTTTTTTTAGTCGGAATTCATAATAAACCTCCTTTGAAGTATTTTAAATTATCATTATCGACTTTTGAAATAGATAACTTCTTTCTATAAACGTCTAGCTATTTTTCAGTATTTAACTACTCTCTAAATATTATTATTTCAGCTTTATAAAGGTTTTTGTTACCAAGTTACCGGCACATTTCCGAGTGTATTTTTTTAAACTACTGAGAAATAATTATATATCAATATATTAGTTTCATATTTTAGGGAAATGAGTCTAGTTTTGTTTTCAAATGTTTTATTGGTTTTTTATATTATAGGGGGCATAGGAGCAGACTGGTCACCTGATGGTAAGTGACTACCGTCGCTCATGGACACCTGCAACTCAAGAGTCACAAGTGCGTTGCCGGTCTTTGAGATAGGAGTACGCTCTTTTCTTGAAGGTTTGTAGGTCGTATCGGTCCGGAAATAAATAATAATTTTTTGTTCAAAAAATTGGTTGTGCGAGGATTACCTTTCCAATAATATAATTTTTATATCGATCAGGAACAAACAAATATGTACACAAAGCTGGATGACAGCCGCGAGGCCGATTTCCGAAAGTTATAACAATATAATTATGTAGTTATATTGAAGAAAGTAAGCAAACCTAAATATACCCTAAATATACATACACATAATGTTTGTGAACTTTATCAATTCATACATTACCTTCCATACCTAATACATTACATACCTAATACACTACATACCTAATACCTTTCATACCTAATATATTACATACCTAATTCCTTCCAAACCGGAGGAATGCCGAGCAGTGGGACAGTATGTAAGCAGAGCTCACATAGATATCGATACCCTTAGAGTTGCAAACTTTCATAGTTACTTCGCACTTTTTAATAGTCAGTAGGTACGTATAATCAGTATGTAATAAAGTCTTAATAATGGTAAGTAGTTACCATCGCATGTAACTGATCGCAATACTGAAAGTGTAATCGTTCGTGGTCGACCCTAAGACTCTCCCCACTAAATAAGGTCGACAAAATTCTTAGAAAGTAACACACTGTTATTCAAGTCTTTTTTTATCGTTTGGAAACTCCGTCGGGTCATCACCTCATCGGGGGCGCCGATGAAGTGGTTTGTCGGAATTGAAGACTAAAACCACAAGGTGTTCCGTTACAAATGAGTATATTGCAAGGGACTCGGTTATAGGTAAACTAGGTAGGAAGTCCCCGAGACCTTGGCTGCCTCTTAAACAAAAGGCAGCCACGCCCATATGTGCGAAAAGCCGAAATCACATCGACTATCGAGATCAAAGACTCGATGCCGATGCGAATACCTCCCACGATGAGGCTAGATCCAGCTGGAGGCCTTTTCCGAGGCCCATGGAAGCAAAGGGCCTCGGTAGGGCCACTTCGAGACCCAGTCGCCGGCTATTCAAGTACTCCCAAAAGTCAAAAAAATACTCGTAACGCGTATTCTATTTATATTTTCCTGAATAATCAAAACAGCAAAAGATAATTTATACTGCAAACTAATTAGCAATCAACGCTCTAAAAGCTTAATTAGGTCACTATGATTAACTTTTTGATGGTAATTATATTAGGTACAAGGTAATCTTACTAATATTATAAAGGCGAAAGTTTGAGGATGGATGGATTTCACGCAAAAACGTCTAAACGGATCTGGATGAAATTCGGCACAGAGCTAGATTATAGTCTGGAGTAGCACATAGGCTCATATGCTACTTTTAAACCCGGAGCAATTTATGGTTCTGGTGGGATAAACGTTACAAAAATTTCCACGCGAACGAAGGCAATAGTTAGTTAAGGTTCAAACGTTTTTAGCGCGTATATTAGCCGCCTGTCTTTTTGGCAGCATCTCAACTCTGCGGAATATCGCAGTTAACCACAGGCTTATCACTACATTTCACTACATATTATAAAACAAAGTCCCCCGCCGCGTCTATCTGTCTGTTCGCGATAAACTAAAAAAATACTAAACGGATTTTCATGCGGCTTTCACCAATAGATAGAGCGATTCATGATCAAGGTTTAGGTATTGTAAAGCTTGGGGGTTCTACGTTAACCGGTCAGGTTTTAGCTGGAGGAGGAAAATTAAACGAACAGGCGAACGCACTATGCGCTATAATCAGGATCAAATTATTCATCTAACAATTATAACTTCAAACAAATTAATTATAATTCTTGAATTATTCTGTGCACATCGCACGGGAGTCGTCACATCAGTCGTCTGTCTTCTGGACGATTCTCTATTCTGACACTTAATATGATGATAATTTAAAATGTATTCATTTTAAATCAGTGCGTACTTCTCACCCACCAGTCCAGTATATAATTTGTTAAGGTTTAGTGTAAACTGGTTGAAATATGATGATGATTGTTGAAGATGTACCTACCCGTGCGAAGCCGGGGAGGGTTGCTAGTAGTATTATAATTAAATCCAATAATTTCTTTTCTGGAATATAGTATACAATGGGTCTTAAAATAAATTAATGTTCACACACATGGATGTACCCATTACATTTTTGTTTATTACGTATGTAGGGAAACTACTGTGGTGGCGTGTTCAGTATCTGTTTAATACTCTTTTTTACATTGTATTGTGTTAGTATTTATACCTTAATATTAAACGTGTGTGAGCTAACATTTATACACACATGGAACACTATACCGTATACTAGTATACGGAAACTATATTGGGGTCGCTGCTATTCAGGTGACCTAGTATGCTAGTGAAACCAATAATAATGCTTACACATATATTTATTCTATAGATTTGTAAATTCATCATTTCAGTATTCAGTTACTATGTAATAATTTACCAGCTAACCAGTTACTAGTGAGTTAGCCGTCAGTTTGTTTGTAATGCAAATGCATTATTGGACTCCGGTGACGTGTCCGTCAAAATTTAGGGAAATAAATATCTTGGCGCCATGATTTTGATGGACACCCGGTAACCCCTTACTATCTGTGTTCTCTTTCACTTATCTGTTAATTGTAGGACATATTAGACATCGCTATCTAGACCTAAACTAAGCAGAGCTTATGTCAGCTCATCTTCCGCACCTTTTCCAAATAAGTTAGGATCGGCCTGTAGTCTTTTAATCTATACAGCTGAACTTCAATATTTTACGTGAAGCGACTGCCATCAGACCTCCACAACCCAAGTACTAGGCGGTATCGAAGTTATGTAGTTAGACCAGGTTGTTTTTAGGGCTCCAACTACCCGTAACGAATGCCACAGATGTTGGTATGACAACCGGGAAAGACGGCGACGGCTTAACATTTATAAGCATACATTGATAGCTTTTTAAGAACAATACTTGATAATTTCTTCCTATTGCCAACCTACATCGTTGTTAGGTATTTTACGGATACCTTAATTTCCATTTATTTTATTCATTAATTTGTAAGTTATCTACTAAATGAATTTATTTAAGTAGTATGACAGCTTTTTTTACAACCTTTTATTAAATTATAAACAAATTAAATTTCATTCAGTGCATTTTGCGAGCGAGCTCATTATCATCTGGGTCACGATTGCCACATTTACCAAACGCACAGAACCTGTCGACAGGATTGGGTCATCTAATTTTGGAAATTTACCAATTTTAATTATTTTATCGTCGTAGTAGAATCACAGTATTATATATGTATATATAATAAAAATTAAGCATGTTTAAGTGCCGTGGGCAAGTTTCACAAACAATACAGGTTTCTTGAGCTGCAGGAGCCCGGCGACAGTAGTCACTTACCATCAGTCATCAGACCTGTGTGCTCGTTTGCACCCTATATCATAAAAAAACAATAATGTGTTAACTACTTACGTACTTCAAATGCACCCAATTTTAAAATAATTAATTTTTTAATCACTCATGTAATTGTAGCCCAACTCTCGACGCAGTGGCCAATTCAGTCAATTGCGATTTTCTTAGTAATGGAAGCTTGAAATGTTTAACGTATGTATGTATGTTATACGATTAATACGATGTTAAACGACGATGTTAAAGTTATACGATTTTATATGTGTGTATTTCGGGTATGCCCGGCTAGTTTTCCACCCGACGGGGGTACCTTTATCAAGGGTGGTAGCGCCCTGCCGGTGTCAGGCGTCAGAGGCGTTTGTTTAATAAATATGAGTATCACTAACGAAAGTTTTAAATCTAATGTACATAATGTATCTGAAATTTGATTGCACGATTGATTTGAAATTGACTGCACGGATGGCGCAATGGTTTAAGTGGTCACCTCGCTACTACGTTGTCGTTCAAATCCCACACGGGACAAAAATTTGTGTGGTCCACAAATAGTTGTCCCGAGTATGGGTCATGGGTGTTCTTTCTGTCCGTTGTTTGAATGTCTGTGAAGCCCGGACACAGGGGTATTCATAATGCGAGAGTTGTCTTTAAAAAACAAAAAAAAAAATTTAGGGAAAGGAATTACTATTTCTTTGTAATTCCATCTTTTCTTATAATTATGCATTTACACGGGAATTAAAGCGAACACGAAATAAGTATTACATACCTCTGAATTGCCTGACGTTTGAGCCTTTGACCACGGTCAGTGCAATCTGGTCGAATCGTCAGGCAATTCAGAGGTATGTAATACTTTTTTGTGATCGCGTTAATTCCCGTATCACTACATATTATAAAAGAAAGTCCCACCGCGTCTGTCTGTCTGTCTGTTCGCGATAAATTGAAAAACTACTGAACGGATTTTCATGCGGTTTTCACTAATAGACAGAGTGATTCATGAGGAAGGTTTAGGTGTATAATTTGTACCCGAGCGAAGCCGGGGCGGGTTGAAAACGAAAGTTTAAAGGTTAGTATAACCTTTGTGCAGATGTTACATCCGGCCGGTATTTGTAGGATTACTAAATGAAAATAGGAAGAGGCTATAATAAATATATTGCTTATAACAGCAATTGACTACTGTTTTCAACCGATAGAAATCAACAAATGCGGTAGACATATGAGGTAAAGTAAACCGTTTCCAAAGATACCTAGTGCTTAAGCAAAACACATGTCAAAGTATGGCTGGCATGAAGTGGTACTTCGACACGTGTTTTTATTTTAGAATATTATTAATATTTATTTTATAATGCAGTTCCGCCCTGTAAGATACAATTCAAATGGTATAACTATTTGGATAGTTATACGTTTAAATTTTAAGGTGTTTAAACTCCTACCAAAATAAAAAAATCTTAAAATGTTTCCTTCGCTATTAGAGCATCTGATAATTAATCAGATTGTCAGACATGCCACCTACTTGAATTCATTTCATTTACGATATGAAAACCGAGTAATTTATTACACGAGAATTCAGACCACCGCGTAATATGAGCAGCGGTTATTCAATGAATCTGCTAATTGTATAGGCCTCCCTATCGGTTTCATCGTATCGCAAGCGTCTATTGAGCTTTCACATATAAACGTCCCTACTATTCATGCGAGCCTGGTACTTTGCATCCCTATACATTATGATATCAGGTATAACAACCGGTATATATATAATACTAATTATACCTCGTTATTAGTGTAAAAAATACCTAAAATAAGGCTAATGGTTATTACCATTGGCCGTATTTTTTTTTAGAAGGCCTTACTTAAATCACATGTTTGTTATCTTAATTGTTTTCTTATTTTATTGTCATAAAAAACACATAATTCAGCGTAAGTTACAAACCTTATTACTGTCCATAAAATAACTTTTCCGACAAGACATATAAATGGGTCATTAATCTTTGTCGAATTACGAGAAGTAAAATATTTCCGACAAATTATATTACTGTAAAATGATATACAGCCAAACCGTAAAAGTAAGAATGCGTCAGACCCAAACCGTTTTAAAATGTCTCCGATGACTTTTTAAATACACAACCTAAACTTCAACTTTTTTAATAAGCCCTCCCAACTGAAAACCCCTGAATTAACTACCGAAGTTTAGCTGTAAAACCCGAAAAAAAGTCATTTGAATCCGTAATGAACGCATTTTAGATAAAGAATAATGAATATTTAACTCCACTTACCTGACTCCAACTCCCGATCACGTCGTCTAACTAAAAAGTAGAAATAAAAAGCACTGTTTTTGAATTTATGGAATTTAAAGTTTAGAAAATCAACAGCGCGGTTAACGTCCATCCGGCCCCACGGACTGGCGAAGACTGAGCGGTGGTTGAAATTTCAGAGGGTTGTTTCAACCCCTCATGCAGCGCGTCTGCATACACTCTTCTTACTGAGGCAATAAAGAAACATTAGTCTCATTACAGTCTCGGAATTGACCTTCTTGGTCATGATTCGAATCGTTTTAGTTATTTAATAGATTGGAAAATACACATATCCTAATTTGGACTTCTTGTCATGAGTTTTAAGGTGTATATTTCATTGTAATCATTCTTTTGTAACCTAAGTATCACATGCGTGGCTGGAATGAATCACTGAGATATAGCTCTTTGCGCTGAGCATTTGTAAGTGGTATATTATCTAGTTCTATATGCAGTACGGTGTGATATTTAAAGTTTTTGAGTACGGTGTTTCCTGTACAATAGATATCGAAAATAAAATCAGCCTTGACAGAAATGCCGAGGTTTTCCCGAGGGGCTACAGTATGGGGTACTTCAAGGAATGCATAGGTTTTTAAAGGTTCGGCAACGCGCATGCGAGTCCTCTGGAATTGCAAGCTTCCTAGGCCACCATCAGGTGGACCGTATGCTTGTTTGCCACAGAGGTGGTATAAAAAAAGGTCTTACAATCACTCAGAATCATAAGATGTTGACAATGGCCTCTCATTCTGATTACTTCAGTTCATATAATGTTGGCTTGTTCTATACTTAGTATACTCCTTTCTTAGTTATTATATCAGTACAAAACAGGCAATGTATGTAATATTTAATCAAACAAGCCCTTATTTACGACCGTCATGTTAAAGCAAGTAACGAGTCACTAAGGGATAATAAAATTACTTAAGATTGTTTACTCTTTTTTTAATTGCGCCTGATTCAAATTGGCTTCCCTACAAGAAGAGATGAAGTCAAGTGGAATATATTATTATGATTGTAGGATCGATTCAATGTAGCCGAGAAATATTGTTTGAAATTATATGGCATGCGGAATAGTGTGGATCGAAATGACATAGCGACGCGGCAAGCGATAGTGAATCATTGTCGTCAACGCTTCATTGGAAACCTATAACTCTTCCCGAGCTCTGCTTCGATCATCTCCCATCGTTTCAGCCTCAGTGAAGACGCACCTTAAATGTCTCCAAGGTCCGGTAAACGTGACAAAAAATTGCCCACATGATAGATAATCATTCTCTTGGTGAACACCATTTTGTATCCCGGAAACAGTTGAGTCACTTATGTCAATGTGATGTATGGAAGTCAATTGCGGTAATTTGTACCTAACGTATGTCTTTTTTACGGTTTTAAATACTTATCTGAGACCATATGCAGATTTAGACGTGTTTTTTGTCTTCTCGCTTTTAATGTGTGTGAATTTCTACAGTTTCTTAATCGAATTTAAATAGATTTGTAAAATAAATCCTTAATGAAGGTATATATTAGTGCGGTTTTTATGTTAAACTGGAGAAGTTTTATTCCGATTGCTATTCTTCACTACATATTATAAAACAAAGTCCCCCGCCGCGTCTGACTGTCTGTCTGTTTACGATAAACTGAAAAACTACTGAACGCATTTTCACGCGGTTTTGACTAATGACAGAGTGATTCATGATGTAGGTTTAGGTGTATAATTAGTACCCGTGCGAAGCCGGGGCGGGTTGCTAGTTTTAGTATAAAAAAACGTTACCTGAGAGTGTTACAGTATATATGTAGTGACGGTTAGTCGCCCAAAGGCTTTGGCAAAGTGGGGGAAAATCAACTATAAATGGACTAACATACTATACAGACTATCCATTTATTTAGTAGTGTGTTTAGTCAATTAGTGATGCCCAGAAATGTTGCCGATTCGATTAAAAATAACAATCTTTTTTTAATATATTTGAAATAAAAGTAAAAAGTTAAATTTAGGGAAAAAGCACTGAACTTTTTTATAAATCATATTACCCTTATATATTATACTAAATAATTGATTATTATTAATATCACAAGCACTTAAGTGACGAATCTAGCATGTTTCATCTTTAATTTTTTCATTAGTCTAAGTTTGAACTTGAATTTCAACCATTTTGAAGATTGCAAATTTAAATAAAACTATTGATGACTATAGACAAAATGTTTTTAAACTGATTTAAGAAGTTAATATCGATTATTGAATATGCAGTAGAAATATTTATTCACATCACCACGTACAACAGAACTTAACTCTCTTTATTGCAAATAGCTGCCCCGACAGACTTCGTTCTGTCAAAAGTTATTGATTGATGTCAAATGTTTGACAGCTGGAGACATGTATTTTAATTATTATTTAGTATGTGGTTTGTATAGGAAAATAAAAGTGTTGTTTTTACTATTTTCCTCCCAATTTTTACGTTTTTTCTCTCCTTCTTCGTGCGGTCAAGCCGTTCTCGAGTTTTGCGCTTAGCAACACATTTGGCGATTCATTTTTATTTATATATATAACAAATGCATTAATTTGAAAATAAATACTACATCTGCAAATGGTTACAAATATCTTACTAATATTATAAAGGAAAGTTTGTGAGGATGTATGGATGTGTGGATGTATGGATGTATGGATGTTTGTTACTCTTTCACGCAAAAACTACTGAATCGATTGCGATGAAACTTGGTATATAGATAGCTGGAGACCTAGAATAACACATATGCTACTTTTCATCCCGATATCACCCTGGCATGGGGAATTACGCGGGTGAAACCGCGGGGCACAGCTAGTAATCTATATATTAAATTTTTCTAACAACCCGTTTTAATTTTTTTTTACAAGCTCTAGTAGTTACGTTATCAAAAAACTCTCAAAAGAAAATAAACGAAAAGACAGAGTACAATTTTTTCGAAACAGACTGCTAAATTTTGGTTGCCTGTAAGAGATTGCCTCAGTGCGATAAGGCCGCCAATTGTATCTACCACAAAACATTGCTGTGCTTCTACTCTTCAAAATCATTTTGGTGTACAACAAAGAGATATATTATTATTATTATTATTAAATTTCTATATCCATAGTATAATACATAGTATGTTTAATGGGACAGGCGACTTATGGAGTAGTATAATACAACGTATATCGTGTTTACTTAAGTTTCAGTGCAATCAAAGGTTTTTGCCGCTCTTGGTATTATGATCAAATATGCCTTACCTACTAAGGATCCATAAACTATAAGAAGTCTGTAGTGCCTTCAAGTCTTTGAGCTAATTTTGCTCTTTTGTCTCTGGAACTTGGTAAGAATGGTAGTTTAAATTCAAGGTTTCAAAACAGTTTAACTTTTCTTTTAGGGAGAGAAGAATTACATACGCACACTGGAATTTTATAAGTAGGGATAACATGAATTTTCGCACATGTATCAGCATTGTACATCTGTGGTATAACTCCGTAGGCCATATCAGAATATCAGTGGCGTCATTCCATAATGCTACTATGCTGTAGCAAATACAGAGATGTCGCCTTCACATACATAACAGTACATCTTTTCTTTTTACAAATCCTTTATTATGTTATGCGTGGTTTTTTATTTGTATGATTGTATTTTGTATCAGGACGAGGCACGAATAGAATGTTTCTTTTTCTATTTTAGCCGTCTTAGAGCACAGACTACGAAACAATAAAGTTTTCATTCAAAAAGACACGTTATTTAACATTAAATTGTAAGCATTATAAAAATTACAGTATTTTATTAATAACTAGTAGCGCCCCGCGGTTTCACCCGCGTAAGTCCCGATCCCGTGAGAATATCGGGATAAATAGTAGCCTATATGTTAATCCAGGTCTCATGCTATCTACATACCATGTTTCTTCGCAATCAGTTCAGTAGTTTTGGCGTGAAAGAGTAACAAACATCCATCCATCCATCCAAACTTTCACATTTATAATATTAGTGGCGTAAGCCTCGATGCCATGGGAATATCGGGATAAAAAGTAGCCTATGTGTTATTCCAGGTGTCCAACTATCTGCATACCAAGTTTCATCGCGATCAGTTGCGTACTTTTTGCGTGAAAGACCAACAAACATCCATACATCCTCACAAACTTTCACGTTTATAATATTAGTAGGATAAGTGGGATAAATAATACATAATCATCATTTCATCCACAGGACGTCCACTGCTGGACATAGCTTTCCTTGAATGAGTTCCGAAAAGACCGGTTGAAGGCGGCTTGCATCCACCGAAGGCCGGCGATCTTTTCTGGGTCATTTGTCGACCTTGTTGATGGATATTGTATGCTGCACTTTGCGGTCCGTGGTCTCAATTCGGGAACGGGATTCTTAGCACTCCCAGCTCCACTGTTACCATGGCTGCTACCGTAGCCGTTAATAGCTTTTTAAAGGGTTTTGCCAATATGCGCCGTGTTTGACAAACGAGCTGGCGAGTGCCGTGTTGGATGTTGTGATTTTGCGGTAGATACTGTACAAATCTTCGGGAGACTGTTATCTGGGTTTTATTATTGGCCGGTACCTTATGACTAGAGATCGGATATTCGGATGCATATTTACCTAAAGTTGAGATGTTGGCTATTATGGAAAGCACTTTTTTATCGAAAGAATCCTGCGATTCCAGGAAATTCAAATTTAAGTGTACCTATACTCCGTGAGATGTAATAAACCCCAGTTTGACACAAATGACACTTGCTCTGTTACAACGTATAATGGTCGCTTTTCCCTACTTTTATTGTCAGTGTTTTTTGACGAAGCAAAAACAACCTTATTACGTTGTAACAAGTGTCAAATCGGGCCTATTAAACCCCAGGAAATGTAAGCATTTTGTAAGAGTGCGAGTGAGACGACAAATTATACTTGCTTGTGCGCAAGTAGCGACGCGACAATACAACTGCATTCGTAAATAAAAATATACTTAGAAGCCGCTTCCATAATTTGTTATCCAAAAAATAACTTTAGGTAAATATGCATCCGATTATCCGATCTCTACTTATGACAATTAATAAATATATTCTTTTTTACTGGAACCCAACTTAAGATTACTCTGCTTTTTCAAATGCCTTTTATAAAAGGTAGTTTTAATTTTATTACATTAGCGGCATTATGGTATTAGGAACTAGGTAAGAAAAAAATTCTCCTAAAAGTTTACTCCTTGAATACTCACGAAATATTTTGTACACATTACCATCTCTAGATTTACTTCTGTCCATTGCACATTATTCACGTCATAAAAGATAAAATTTAACATTCTTCTAATCGTTTGAATCACAAACTTTCAATAACTACATAAAAAGCGTAGGGCGTGAACAAAAGCGGGTTGGCTTACCAGCCATGCATTAAAACATTTACTAGTCCAATATTATGTGTAATGATTAAAAAAGAGATTTGTAATTTAAGTGTTTTTATAGGGTAAATTCATTATTTGTACTCGTCCGATCTCGGCTAACAGACTACAAGACTATTTTACGGGTCAGTGAGCATCGCACTTTGAAAATGTATTTTCCGAACATCGAACTTCTAAGTAAAAAAACAAATTGTTGATGTTTTTATTTCCAATTTTAGATTCATCATGAAAATTTAAAAATGGAGTAGCTATATGGAGATAACGACTGTTCGACTCACGACGCCTGACTCGTCTATTATCATTACAAGTTTTCATGTACCTAGGAAACAATAAAATCTCAAAGATGCATTAATCACCTACATATGTAGAAGCTTACAAATATGCACGGTCAAGTTCAACCATCATCATCATTTTAGCCGTAGGATGTCCACTACAAGACACAGGACTCCCTCAATGAGTTCCAAGAAGATCCGTTGGAAGAACAAATAGCTGATTTTGGCCAAAAGGTTCTAAATATAGACCACGGACCGGAAAGTTCAACCATGTGACAATGTAAATCTTGTGAATGGTTTAATGTGAGCTTGACGAGATATTTGGCCAGCCGACCACCTATAGCCCTTTAACCTTTCCATAAATCCTATCCTAATGTCGTTTTCAGATGGTCTAAAAGCGGAGAAATCGATTTTTCATGATCTGTTAGTCAGTATTTTATGGCTGAGATGACATAAAACATCCCAGTATTTATTTTCAGTCACAACCCTAGTGTTAGCTTTTCGATTATGACAAGGGAGACAGGAATACATAATCTATATAACCAACACTTAAACTAATGCTTAGTTCACACAATTAAACTGGGCTTAGAGCAGTGATTATGCGAAGGCCTCACTGACCCAGGGCTGTCCTAACATTAAATTTGTATTAGTTAAGTTTGATTAATAAAGTTACAGTTTCTTTGGCGTTTAATGTTTTGCCCAAACTTTTGGGGTAAGAAAGCCGACGGGGTATAAAACCTTTTAGCTATACGGTGGTGGCATATACAGGCATATACACACTATTTGTAGCTTCATAAAAGTTTGCTTTGAGCAATTTGTGCATTATAAGTACTAACACAAATAGTTTAAAAGAAGTGAAACCCCCTAATATCTAAACAGCGTATTGTATAGGGTGAACTATCTGGCGCTGTGGTAGTGATTATGACTACAACGTCAATGAATCAGGGGTTCGACTCCTGATCAGTGTAAATATTTGTATGAATTAAAACATATATTTGCATTAGTTTTATTGTTTGTATATGTAATATATATGATTTTATCAAAACAGCTAATTGTGTTTGTCCGTGTCCTAGAATGATTTAGAATTACTAGAGATCGCGTGGTGGTCGAATTTCGACCATGGTTTTTTCATTGGTCAGTACTTGAGCTGTCATTGTATAGACTTACTTACCATGACAGGTAATCACATATACTGGACCTCCGGCTCAGCAGTCATGATCACTCACACCCAGAACAACAATGTTTTTAGATTTTAATTTTGTTTAATTTAAATTACTACAACTTGCGCCATCAGTAGTCGTTGAAGGCTACCTGATATGTCACATCAAAGAAAATGCATTTTGTTGTTACTGAATAAAATGTCATAATTCTCAAACCATTTGTAAACTTTCTTTGTTCCTCCTTTTAAATATTGTCGGAATGAGTTAATGGTCACGCGCTCACCACCACCATTTATTGCCAACCTATTTCTTAGCATATAAGTTGTATGCAAAGAAATTGGTTGGCAATAAATGGTGGTGGTGAGCGCAGTGATTATTAATATAAGCAATAAATCTAAATTAAAATGTTGATATTTTATTTTAAGCTTTTTTATCCCTTGCCTCTAATCAGGCTTCACATTGCCTAAAAAACAAAATCAACTATAAAATTATTGTATTTGCGCGGTTTGAGAGTTCGTTTGAAAAAAGCAGCAGTTGATAGCTACCAAGCACTTCGGGTTGTGCAGGTACTAAACTTGTGCAGGTAAACGTGTGTCGACACCCCTGCCGTAGCTACGGCAGGGGTGTCGACACACGTTGCGTTAGAAAGAAAAAACTTTACCCATCTTCTATGGCATCAACGTAGGTCGTACGGTGTCTTTCCGTCATCGTATACCAGCCCATTTGGTTCTCATAGAAGTAGAGCTCGATCGTTAATATTATGTATGGCTTCTCCACTGTGACGACGTTTCGGAGACACGGGGAGCAAGTAAGGAAGTAAAATTGTGAGTTTTTTTATATAAAAATACAAACAGCGCTTTAAATATTAAACTGACTGGAAGTGGACGTATCGAACACATGAAGCACACCGCTTTTCATTTCTAACCTCCTGGTACTTTCAGATACAACGTTTTGGGTTTCAGGGCACGAATGCGACATATTAGATTTAAAGATTGCACAAGCAATGCAACGAACATTTAGAGACTATTCAAACTCATACAAGCATTTCGTGCAATTTTCTGTCAGCAATATAAAGGAAAAGATAGTCAATCATGCCTATTTTGCAATTTGCAACTAAACCTCAACAGAATCTTTAAGTTCACGATATAAATTATGATATACCTACTAATTTAAAGTACTAATTAATTAATAATAAGTAATACTTTCTTTTTCGTGACACCATCTCTTCAAGCAAGAAAACGATGTCGTTCGTAATCGAAGTGAATAAAATAATTTTCCCTGCCTACAGGTATTCTACTAGCTGTCAATATCTGGCGCCCTATTCCCTATTGTGAATAAACCAATGGCCTTCAGGATACAATGACTGTCAGTTTTTACATATTTCTGAAATAGGTCTTGTAGCGACTTCCACATACAGTAAAAACATACTCTAACATCATCTAGCGAAGACGAGCTGAACTACGAAGTAACTACTAATCCTGCATCGCGCTATGAGAGTTCTCGCGCCGATTAGTATATATACAACTTCCCAACATCAACCGTTGGGCCGCGGCCCGCCAGGCATGAACGCCTCGCCTGGTCGGAGGATGAGGATCCTTTGTGTTGGAGGGACATAACACCCGTTCCTCCACAGGTCTGATAAATACAATGGTATTTATTGCTAGCTGCCAAGGAAAATGTATTTTGAAAAAGGAATTTACTTACTCTAGGCAATGCCTTGTTCAAGTGGACAAGGTCTGCATATGACACTTACACGATATGCATCCCAGTCGTCAGATATTGCCGTGTCCATTTCAACAAATACCGCACACAAATAGATGACACTAATGAAAAAGATTTAAACTATACTCTCTGTATAATATACAATGCGTCATTTAATAAAATATCACTACATCTATTACAAATATTATTTATCGTCATCAATGGACCGATTTTGTTTGAAACAACGCTGCGTACGCAAAACATATTATGCCAGCAGCGTTAATTAGCTATAGTTTTTGTGAAGGATGTAAGAACTTTAATTTTAAAGTTTGCCTCATAAAAATTTTATACATACTGTTATACAAAGCCGATATGTATAACAATGTAACTTTACTCAGTTGTGCGTTTCAAGCCTTAACCCAAGGCGACCCTAGTTCTTTAAATTTACACAAAAACTTTGAACAGACTCCAAAAGATTTTGCTATTTACATCGCACCCTAAGTTGAGTAAAGTTTAGGCTATTGTAAAACTTCAATTTCAAAAGGGATTTGTTGTTTGCTTCTACGAATATTTATTTATTCTGTACATGAAGTATATTTTGAGTTTTATGGTCAAAACAAGTTTTCGGATGTTAACGTCGAAAGTCTGACTGAATTTTTAGTTTATAAAAAGGAAAGAAGTATTTTTAAAAATAACTGCTAAAGTTCTTTTATTAAATTATCTTATACTTTTCAGGTTATTTTGTTCGCTTTTGCGAAGTTTTGTCAGCCATTTAATACGATTTTGAGTTAAAACACTAAATTTTTTAGCTGTTCGCAGCACAATGGCCGCTTAAAACTTCGTGCGAGTGTCGTGTGAGCCACCATTTAACATAAATGTGTTTAAATTTAAAACCCGATATCGGACCATGTGTGTATGTTTGTGCTCATAACTACACAATATGTTAACATATCCACTAAAGTGTAGTAAGTAAATTTAAACTCGGCCATCTCATAACCACTTTAGGAGGTCTTACTGGTAGGTATCAACTATATGTTGGTTTTCAGATACCCCTTTAACTTCCCACTCACCCTTATAATTACTTCACATTTCACACAAGGCCGTCTGAACCCAAAGTAGGCAAAGCAAGTGAAAACTTTTTTAGGCACGTTGGACACTTTTGCTATGGGGAAAAGCACTGAACTCGTGACCGTCACGCTAATAATACATATATAGATCCACTAGAGGGCGCTAATCTAAAAATTGAGTTCTGTCAGCTCCTTATTAATGAATGTCACCAACCTGCTAATGTAAGGTTTTGAATTCGTCGTTTCGTTTAAGTTTTTACTTCTGTCGGCAGTCCCATGACTGCCTATTTCTTTTTTCATAGCTGGGTTTATTGCAGAGGGTCGAAGTGTAATTAAAGAAAGAAGTCGAAACCCCGGGTGATTTTGACCGCCAACTTACTATGAACCCACACAATTAGACTTAGCCCTATTGGTTTTAACACCAGTGACAGGGAACAAATAATTGAGTAGTCTCCGAAAAAAAAGAGTAACTGCACTCATTTTCTTTGATCAATGTTTTCCAGAGGAACTCTATTTTAATTAGACCGTTCATAATTAAACTTATAATTCCGAAACACAACACTAAGTATTTCCTTGGTATTTTTATTAAACTTGCAGCTGCAGTGAGCGAACTTGTGACTGTGGAGTGGAACAAAATTAAATATTATTTTACCGAGAAAGAGCTCGCGACGGCATGAATACTAAAACGATGGAACAAAACACCTTCCCTTCCTCTTATTTTACAGATAATATATATCTAAATAGACTTTTTTTTTGTATCGAAAATGTAATTTTCAAGTGCGTTTTATATTGCCTTTAGAACAAGTTCAGTAATTTTTTTTGTAGACCTTGAATGCCAGAAAATAGGAATATTTTCCCAAAAACAATCTTGTAAGGAGAGCCAATTGAAACGGACAACAAAAAAATGTCTCCATGACATATTTACTTTGACTACATACGTTCATCGATAAGTTTCTTTGAGGATTACATGTAAAAAATAAATAAGATGTCTTTTGAAGCAGTTGGTATTATAAAAAAATTCAGACCCGCAGCAGGCCCGCAGAGGTAGATTTCGTGTTTTTTATTTTTTTTGAAAATCAGCCCCCTTTAGGGCAATATCCCCCCCATTCATGAACTTAACCTTCATTTTTGCCGTGTTGATTTGTCGTCCAAGTTCGGTGCATAATCTCGATCTCTATCGTTCTGGTAAAATTGAGGTACATACAAATATACATATATTAATAAACTTTTTAACTGGCTGTGGTTTTGGGGTCCAGGGATCATAACTAGACCTCCTGTGAAGAACTTTTACAAAACTCGACAACTGGTACAAATCCAATAGGTAGAGATTCTTCGAAATCTACCTAAAATACTTCTACCTATGGCTTGAAAACAGCGTGAATACATCCCAGTTGAAATAAAACCTCCCCAATAAATCACACTCCGTATATCGTTGTACAGGTGTTGTACAGCACCACCCGTTATACATTCATGCGCTCCTAGTACCAAGAGTCGTAACGTCGCTCGTCGCCATGGTAAATTTCAATATAAACACACTTCTTTACAGTTTAAGTGTTGTTCTGTGTCGAAGTGATATCGATACGACTCAACTTAACTTTATATTGAGTAGGCTTCTACGAGTAATCTAAGAAAGTAGAGAAAAACTATATTTAATAATAACAAAATAAAACTTTATTCACATAGGCGGACATGCCTAAGGCATTCTCTACCAAAGTGGTACGTGCAAAGACATGTTAAAGAGAGAAGAGAGAGTCAACCAATCAGCCTATTTTAGTTCATTGCTGGGCATTCTCCCAGCGTGTTTCATAGCACCCGGTCCTCCACCTTCCGCATCCAATCTATCCCAGCTATCTTCCTCAGATCGTTCCTCCATATGGTTGAGGGGCGTCCTACCTTCCAATTACCGATTCGCAGTCTCCACTCTAGAATCGAAAAAAAGATGATCAGAAGCTTAGAAGTCATATTTATAACTAACATAACTAATCTTATCAACAATGCTAGCATTTTTTATACAGATGTAGATATAATTTTCTTTTATAGACAACATAAAAATATAAAGAATGCCAAATTAATTATCGTAGTACATAATTAATAAACTTTACAAATGAACAGGTCATATTGTTGCCACTATTTTATTTGTGAGGAAGGTCATTGGTATGACTTAATAAATTAGACACTCTCACAAAGAAGTCGTTAAATATATTTCTCTTCAAAAGAAATAAAGTTTTCGACACTATCTAAGAAATATGAATATTTAATAATTTAGGTTGAAATTTAATGACTCATTAGCGTCAAGTTAGACAGTAAAGTTGTAAGTACTAACTTCTAAGTACCTACTTTAAATTAAACAAATTCCATTGAAGTAATCGTACTTTAGCAATAAATTACAAAGCTTCCCGCTCTGGATACGACTGTAATAATACTACAACACTATATTGAATTCCTGTTTTGTAACGCAATGAAGTAATGCTATTAATGAAGAGCGAGCAGAAGAGGTGAAGAAGATAGGAATAAGTAAAGACTTCGATCAAGATTTCCAAACGTGATAAACAACTGCTACCCTTGAGTTCGTGATGTTCTCATTACATATGGTGGCGTACAGAAAAAACCATAGCTCCAGCAAAAAGAGACTGTGGCTGCATTGGTAAAAATGTACAATGCATTAATTTCTCTGTTTAGCAAGGTGAAGATATAAACATCCAGAAGACGCGAAGAACAAATACCGGTATGTTAAACAAAATGAAATGCGTATGTTGTTCAGCTAACATTGCTTTTTCTGTAGTTTTACATGAACACTACAGACTGTGATCTCTATAAGCCATACTTACACGAACACTTAATAGTATAAATGTGTCAGAAGCGGAAAGTAATAGAATTAATTGGACGACAACGAGACACAAAGCTAAACATTCGACCTGAGGTAGAACGCCTGAGACACTAGTAGAGGTCTTTAGTGAGCCCCATTATAAATCCCACTAATATTATAAATGTGAAAGTTTGGATGGATGGATGGATGGATGTTTGTTACTCTTTCACGCAAAAACCACAAAACCAATTGCAATGAAATCTTGGTATGTAGATAGCTGGAGACCTGGATTAACGCATAGGCAGTAGCCTATGCGTTAATCCAGGTCTCCAGCCACTATCCTTAGCCAAGTTATCGGGATAAAAAGTATTTTATCCCGATATTCCCACGGGATCGGGAAATACGCGGGTAAAACCGCGGGGCGCTGCTAGTAACACATAAAAGTAATATACATTATATTCTATTTACTCTCTTTGATGATAACAACATTACTCTGTGGAGCAAGCAATCAACAGACAAATGGGTCACCGATTTTTAAGTAAAAAATGCTAAAAACTCGAGGTTTGTAATTAAATTTTGACGTAGAGCTGTACAATTTACAGTGTCAGTCGTATGTCCAAATCACGTTGATGGTATTGCAACAGACTGAAAGACTGAGACTGGTTTAGTCGGTTTCACTAAAAAACAAACATATAACTTTGACCCAAATCTCTAGACTGCAGATTTTTGCTGATACCTTTTCGATACTAGGCATCAAGTTATAGTTGCAAATTAGATTGCTTTTTCGTTCCTATTTACAACAGAAACTAACGTAATGCTCGCTTTAATTGTGAATAAAATCCTCCTCCTTGTGTCGGTTTCCTCTATTCTGAGAGTCCGAGGATCTGAATGCATTATGGACCGCCTATAAGTCTGAATGCGGAAATAGAGTCCAATACCTTCATCACGGTCAAACGTTCACGGCCGTCTGATCCCGGACTAGGCAGAGCTTTTACTATGGTAACCAGACTGCTGATAAACATACTTATATATTACTAAATACGTGCATATCACTACATATTATAAAACAAAGTCCCCCGCCGCGACTGTCTATATGTCTGTTCGCGATCAACTGAAAAACTACTGAATTAATTTTTATGCGGTTTTCACTAATAGACAGAGTGATTCATTAGGAAGGTTTAGGTTTATAATTTGTACACGTGCGAAGCCAGGGCGGGTTACTAGTGTTAGATAAATTACAACCAGACACAGAACAAATGATCGTGCTTATCACACAATTATTTGTCCTGGGTGGTAATCAACCCCACGACCTTTGGCTCAGCAGTCAGGATCACTAACCACTAGACCTACGAGCCAGTCAACCACATATAAAGTTACCTTAATGTTATATAAATTAGTCTAATGTTCAATCACAACGTAACTATATAAATTACAGTTCCCAGCACTAGGTGAATCCAGTTTGTAGAAGGATTTTACGATGTGGCGTGGATGTGTAACACTGGTGAGATTGTGACTTTGCATGCGACGAACCGATTATTATATAGCCTACCACACACCTAAATACGTTAGACGCTCTACACTACGACTACATCTAAGCACATACTACATATAAAATTAAGTTATTCTCGACTGTAGTTAGGTAGTCTTCTGAAAATATTGAATTTCAAAACATGGATAAAATATCTATTAATTAAAGTAAATTCAAATCCTTTACTATGGTAATCAGGCTGCTCATAAACATACTTTTATATTTCTAAATACATACATATTATAGATAAGTAACTTCCAGACACAGAATAAATGATCATGCTCATCACACAATTATTTGTCCTGGGTGGGATTCGAACCCACGACCTCTCGCATAGCAGTCAGGGTCACTAACCACAAGACAAACAGGCCAATCAAATGGTTTTCGTCAAGGCTAAAGAGAGGACCTTAGACTGCAATATATTTAAACAGACTTGCATTCAAACTTCAAAATTGCCGATTTTTAGTTAGTAAAACATAATTGCCTGATCTCGTATAAAAGTCCATGTGCAGTTGGCAGTTTTAATGACCTCAGAATAGAATACAATACTACATATTAATTATTCACTAGTTATCCACTTATAATTGCCGTTCAATATCTGCAGTCACATTAACTACACGGCGATTGCAGCTGTTTGAATTTCACCAAAACTGTAATTTTGAAGCTAAAGTTCAGTTCAAATGCAAACTTAACCAAAATAAAAAACCAGTTTCTAGGCAAAAAAATACCTTTACAGATAAGTCTTCTAAAATATATTTAAATTACTTTGGTCATGATTAAATTATAATTGTATATAACTTTTACCTAAATTTTATAAAAGTTATTTTTTGTTTCAGTAGTTAAATGAATCTTACATTTTACAGACGGGGAAGGGAAGCCTTGTAGAGTCGTAAGCGCCCATAAAACTTAAAAAAAAATACACCCATTATTTAGGCAATTAAGAGTCCTCAGTAAGCGCTTTGGGGATTACTCAAACGAGATTATTTGCTTAAGGAAATTAAGGCAAAGAAGGATTTCTCATTTAAATTTCGAGACGCTGAAATAGGGCAGTACATTCACCCTACAATAGACTTCCTTAAATTTTCCTTCAAATGTGTTATGGTAGGTACTGTAATAAAGTTCCGGATGTCTTAATAAAAGCTGTTCCCGGATTCCTACTATTTCAAGCGCAGTAGTGCACACCGTGTGGTTTTAGTCGGTTCGATTCGAAAACCCCCGCCGAAAACCCCAGTGGGGTGACGGTCCGAGAGGATTTTCAAACGCACAAAAAAAAAGGTACAGTAATAAAGTGCCAGACACAAATAATAAAATACTAGGGATTGCCTGGTGAGACCACAATTTCTGCTTGATAATAACCGGCAGCAGTGTTTAATCACACAATGATCACATATGAGCGTTGCAGACGCTGCCAATCCTCATGAACCTCTAGCCATTTTAATTTACATACTTTTGCGATTTTTTGGCAAAACCTGAACTAGAGGTAGAGCGGGACATCACTGTCGAATTTGGGAGCCCGGTCGTAGGTTTATTTGCTTTGGAGACGTCCCACGCTGTGCTTTTAGGTCCGTGGTCGCGTCTCAATACGTTAGTTAAAAATACTGCCAAATAAGTTTGAATAATCATAAATTTAAAACACCCCTGACTCGAAAATTCCTTCAACGATTACAGGAAAGCTGATGATTTACGAACGACTGAACAGGATTTTCTTGAATTATATCTAAGAACACTCCCGATTAAGTCACCTTCAAAACAATAAAACGCACTGAATTCGGTCCATTCGTTTTGGAGCTACGATGGCACAGACAGAAAAACATGAAGATACGTGTAAGATACGTATTTACACTCTTCTCGGGCTTTTCAATTATTAAACTAAGTCTTTTAATGAGCAGATGTAATCGAAATGTATTTGAAAGTTCAAAAGTTTAGAGTTAAAAGTCGATGTTAGTTATTATCCTATTCTTTTCAGTAAGGGTTTTGCTGATACTTATATTATTTTTCTAAATCAGTAACTTTACTCGAAGCTAGAAAACTTATATGCTGACTTCTAAAGTTTTCTTAACTTCATCTTGAACTTGCTCTTTATTCAGTTACACTTCGAGAAATCTCACTTTAGAACAAGTATTTATGATTTAACTTCTATTTCGAAAAGAGTACCTTGATTGAAAAGTATTGCTGCAGTGCTAATTAATAGATCAGATCACAGATTACAAATATTCATATCTCGCCGTGCTTCGGAATGAATATAAGACCTTTATTTTTTGACCATTGTAAACTTTAAAAAAAGCCAATACATACCATTCAACAATTTGTTTGTAACGCTACAATAAAAAAATGTAAAATAAAATATATAAAGAATATAAGAAGTTACATATTCCAAAAAAGTTGTAACATGACAAAACATGAAAAATTTAACTTCATTCGATAGCATCTATGGCTTACAATCTGCAATCATCAATAAGGCAAAAGGATTAAAAAAATGGTCTCTTTCAGGAACGGTAGCCAGAACCAGCCAAGGCCACTTACGCCAATCATCGTATCCCCCGTCAACCATCTCTCTTTATTAATTGTTGTTAACACAGTATAGTTCAAGTCGATTCTTCACACATAGCACCCTAAGCGGGATAACATATGTGATTTTCCACACCAAAAAAATTGTCACTAGTGGTGCAAAGCTAATAAGTTAAACTTCTATAAAAATAGTAACAGTTAACGACTTTGTTCTTTCCGTACATAATCTCTTGGACTATTATAAAACATTTAAGTTTAAAGCACGGGGTTTATAAGTGATCCGTATCTTAATTTAAGCCGCTAGCTCACGGCGCAAAACTTACTCTACCCAAGAATGTATTGCATCCGCTACTTACGCCGCCAAATGGAAAATGCATTTCACACGAATAACACACGGGCTTCTTGTTCGGACAGAGAAAGAACGCTTGTTTGGTGTTGCTCTCCTGGTTGGTGGTTATGAGTTAGACGCATGTGTCCTACTTAATAAGGTCTCATTACCCTAAACGTAGTTTTGGAGGATTGTATCTTGGTATGCCTGGAGTAATAAAATAAAAGGATACTGTAAAATGAGATCCAATTAATCAGCCTATAAACACGACAAGCTTAGAAAGGAAATGAAAAGAACGTTGCTATGCTTTTAGGTTGAAATTACAGTGCATATTTATATACATATAACGCTTTTCATTTATGAGTCCTTAAAGAGTAGATCTTGTGCATAGAATTTATATGATTATATAGTTTTATTGACCAAGTGTGACTTATCACTTAATCTACTCAGCTGTCATAGCGGGGGTAATTATGATGTCGGGATTTGAAGTACGATACCTTGATTTTATTAACCCGTAATGCTATTGGTAATATAGACTTCTAGTTACGGCAACTGAATTCAGCGCCATCACCAAACCGAGTACTTTCGCGTAATCTTAAAATCCATCTTTTGTGTTCGAGGGTCTTCCTCCACAGTGATGATCCGCATTGCAGAGAAACGGGAATTATGTCCCTCATATACAAAGGGAGGTGGTCCTCCGACCAGGCGACGTGATCATGCCTGGCGGACCGATGATGTTGGGAAGTTGTATATAAACTTTCATTGCGCAATGCAGAATTTGTAGTTACTCCGTAGTTCAGCTTGTCTTCGCTAGATGATGTTGAATGATGATTTTGTTGTGCGTGGCATCCACACGTATGTACACAAATACAGATTTATTGTTACAATTTTATTTAGTCTATCTTTATGATAACACAATTATTGGTATTTTAAAAATCATCTGTTTATTGTCCGATTAAATAAAAATAAGTGAAAGAATTTATTATTAATATCGTTATTATTTCAAAAGATAGTGTGTGTTCGGACTCACTTAATCCTGAAGTACATCAAATTTAATTTAAATCTTTTAACTCAAAACACACATGTACACAGAATATACTACAATACATAACAATAAAAGTACACTTATATTCATTAACACCGTAGATATGTACACGTAATTAAACTTAGTTTTACTTCCACCGACTACAAACTAACCGAGCTCCGCTAAAGTTATCTGTCCTCGTTGTGGGTATGTCACGCCATTAAACTTGAATCGAGCAGTGTTCAAGATTCGCTCATGCTGCTGGCATCTCCTTTGTTTTCACCTACTACTAATTTATATCTGCCTCTGATTGTACTACATCGAACACCATGTTAGTAGAATAATGACGGTTTATCACGTTTAGTGTGGAACCTACGTATAGTGTATTTACTTTAATATTTTATTTCATTTTTTAGGTTATTCATTTGAAGAAGAAAGAAAGAAAGAAAGAAAGAAAATACGTTTATTCTGGCACAACTAAATGAGACGCTAACAGAATAAATGCTTAATTTATAAATTATAAACATAGGGTTTTAGGAGATAAATAAAAATTAAACTAACTAACTATTAGACTTAAATTTACAAGACGAGAAGTAGTCATCTCACGGTCGCACCAAAATGGGTGACCAGTTCAGCTTTGTGCCAGGCACTGGTGGGTGCCTGACACTGGTTTTCGACTGGTTTTCATTTCAGTTTGATTGAAAGATGCATCTTCAATAAGTACTACTTATTTTAAAAAATATCATCGTCGCCAAAATCTTAACATTTTAAATGCGAAAGTTAGGATGGATATGGATGTTTATTACTCAATCACACCAGAACGGCTGAACAGATCAGGATGATTTACACAGGCATAAATTATAGTTGGAAATTGGAGTAGCTAATAGGCTACTTTTATTCTGGAAAACTGTGCGGTCTCCGTGGGATATATCCATGCCAACGAAGTCGCGGGCAATAGTAGAATAGATCTTATAGATCTGCAAATCGTACGCCACTATCCGCTGGAATAGATGATACTATTTATTGAATGCATACGATTTTCATGTCTATTTTAATGATATAAGTTTAATATTCTATTTACATTTTAAAAGTGGTCGAGCATTTCGCGCTCTATGTGAGTTGACTCTTAACCGATCGATAACCGTCTACCACCAGGCGGGCCGTGTGCTTGTTTGACAACTTAATAGTATTAAAAAGTCTGCCATAACAGATATATGCATATTTAATTAATTGTGCAATTTCCATGCAATGTAGAATGTGTTTCGAATAAGAATAGGAACGTCAATGACTTTAATCTGTCACCTGTCACTTAAATTAACATTTTTACTTCACTTTTTCAGCTCTAGTAACACCGAATCCATTGATACAGACATAGACATATTATTATGTCGATTTCTATTCGTAATATTTGCATCACCTCAAAGTTGACTGGTAGAGAATGGACACAAAGTCCGCCTTTCTACAAAAATGTGCCTTACTTATTTATAAAATAAATTAAACATCTAACTGACTGTGTTCGAAGAGCAACTGTGACAAACCTATATAAATAAAAACCTAAATTCCGTTCATTGGTAAAAGCATCTTGAGAATAACTTTTTCTTTTCAATCTACTTGTATGTCTATTTATTACTAATAATCTAGTCCGAATAAAGTTTTTAGGGTGAGAAAAATCATAAAACTTGATCGAAAATTCAGAAAAAAGTAATGAGTTTTTTATAACATATATTTTATATTTTCAGGAATTATTATAGGTCCGATTTGAAAAATTATTTCAGTGTTAGATAGCCCATTTATCGAGGAAGGCAATAGGCTATATATCATCACGCTAAGACCAATAGGAGCGGAGCATCAATGAAAAATGTTGCGAAAACGGGAAAAATTTACAAACGCAGACGAAGTTGCAGGCCAGCTAGTAAGAATATAAAAATCAAAACCAAAATAGATTTTTTAACATCACAAAGTCTGTCGGGTCTTCTAAGTATAAATAAAAGCTTGCATTATATCCGCTATTCTGTGCCGCGACACAGTTAATACGAATAAAACTAGTGCTTTAGTATTTAACACCCGACTATGAAATCTAATAGCAAAGTTGAGATGCAGTGTTTCACAAGTTTTAATGTATGTTCCGAGTTGAGCACAGAGCCGAGCGCTCATAAAATGTGTATAATGTGTGAATGCAGGGGAACAAATTCAGTTAATATTAAATTGCAAATGTTAAATTATAAATGCACTACAACTGAAGATATTTACCTCATAAATATATAATAAGTTTTTGAGTACCTAAATCATTCGTGCGTTAGGGCTTCATCATGCCATTATTTTTTGAGTTAAAACTCTGTTTAAACATATAACTTATGTATAAATAAAAAAATAGTGCGTGGAGTCCCTCCGCGCGGAAGAAGTAAAACTTCGTAATGTTTTCATATCTCTCCATGGTAGCGTTAAACGTTTAACGCAACCTTTTTGGAAGTCGCATTAGAAGTTTCACTTAAAAAAACACAAAGAAGGTTTCTGCAGTAGATCTGAGGTAATACAACTATTCTTAGCGGGTGTGTAATATATGGCATAACAACAGATAGTATAATACTATTGGCTCCGCATGTGTATAACAAATATGACAAAATTTATAAAGTACGTAACTTCAATAATAATAAATTTAAAATAACTTTATCTGCCTGGTTAAAATCCGTGGAATATGAGACTGTTGAAGGCCTTTTAAAAGTGTAATGTTTCCTGCAGATCACAAACACACACACACACACACACACACACATACATACACACCACACTCTCTCTCTCTCTCTCTCACACACACACACATACATACACACCACACTCTCTCTCTCACACACACACATACATACACACCACTCTCTCTCTCTCTCTCTCTCACACACACACACACACACACACACACTCAAACACACACACATATATGCATGCAAGCATATTATGTTATTTAAAGGTTTTTTTTTTTGTAACTAACTTATAGGTACTTTTAATTTTATATTCTTTTATTGGACTTCTTTGATATAAAAAATATTTATGTCTATACATTGGGGGGAAGACACTGACATCTGCAACACAGTCTTTACTAGCGCAGGTGTCAGAGAATCCTACTATAAATTGTACCACATTATGTCAATAAATATTATTATTTTCTTTATTCATTTAAATATACATATAAATTACATTTTTAAATACATTCAGATTATATCAAAAATACATTTAAAAATATAAAAAATAGTGTCCCACCGGTATCGGGTACAGGGACCAAGCTACCGGTGGTTAGGGTTCCAGAGACAGAAACCTCCTCACAATACGTGCCGTATCAAGAAGGACCGCCTTCTGCATCAGGCCCTTAGTCCAGCTGCCTAACGAGAGCCTCTGAAGGTGTTGGTCGAGGCTCTTTGCAATCAACCCATGGGCTGACATGACTATCGGTACAATGATTGCTGAATTCACATCCCACATGTCGACCACCTCGTGGGCCAAATCCAAATATTTCATTTGTTTTTCTTTTTCAGCCCTTAAGAGGTTGTCGTCATGGGGAATGGTAATATCAATAATCATTGCTCGGCGCTCTAATCGGTCTATTACCACTATATCAGGCTTATTGGCAATAATAGTCCTGTCAGTGATAATAGACCGATCCCAGTACAATGTTACACGACCATTTTCAAGAACTGGGTCGGGCACATACTTGTAGTACGGTAATTCCGCAGTCACAAGGTTATATTTAAGAGCAAGTTGCTGATGGACTATCCTGGCCACTTGGTTATGTCTATGCAAGTACTCGCCGTTGGCAAGACGAGAACAACCGGAAATTATATGCCTGAGGCTTTCTCCGGGACGATGACATGCCCGACAAATGTCAATTGTGCCGTCCTTCAGGATATGTCTCCGATAGTTGTTCGTCATAACAACTTCATCAGTAATTGCACAGATAAAACCTTCAGTTTCTCCAAAGAGATCACCGAAACGTAGCCGGGACACAGATGATAATAGATCTACTTCGGGCCCATTTAAGGCCCGATAAAAACGTCCATGCAGCTCTTTGCTCTTCCATATCTCCCGGCGATCTGTAATATTGATTACTGCAGGTTTGCGCCAGTTCTCTCTACCTAGAGCAAGCGGAGTGAGTCCGTTGTCCACTACTACAACATCCCGATGCATCTCCACGTCAACAGAGAGGAAGTAATCTCTAAGATTGCATACCTCGCGGTTATGTAGTGTCTTGGCATTTAAAAAACCACGACCCCTTTCTGTTTCAGAAAGTCAATGCGCTCTGTGACTCGTGCTGTATAATCACAGGAACTGATACCAGTTCCCGAAAAAGCCCGATTCACAAAACGCATTACTCTCGGGCGTGTGTTACCCGATCTGAAACAGTTAAGCTTGCCAATGAGTACCCTCGACTCAGCGATACGACGCTCAATCCTGCATTGCCACGCCGGAACAACAAGCTTTGACCGAGTAGCGGTGTCATTTCCTGGGAATTTAACACCAGCTACTCGACATGCTGTAACAGCAGTACAATACAAAATTGAGTGTGTATCACTGAGATCTATGCTTTCTTCAAAATAAATAGGTAACATCGAATCAAGGGTACACACTAGCGCTTTGTTTCGTTTATGCATTGGCAAACGCGGTAAACGTGGTCTACTTTCAAAACTCATGGACCGATATTCCAGAATAGCGCCTTCCAAAGTATTCCTTATTATATCAGAGTACTAAGTACTTACAGATGAAGCATCATTTTCCTCCCCTTCTTCAGCGGGATAAGATTGTAACAACAAAGAGTCTGCATTTGTCACAATTTGTGAAGGAGGAGAAGTAGTAAGGCTAACCTGCAAGTCCGAGCGTAGCCTATCAAGTACGGAGTTATCCAGCAAATTACATCGTTGGATGGCCCGCACTTGATCCGATAATCTTTGCACCGAAACGTTAACAGTTGGCTCAAGTTCCTGAAACAGAGGCATCATACGATTACCATACGCAGTGAGGTTAGCTCCTCCCTCTGTAGCCACAAAATATGCTCGCATGACGTTCTCATTCATCGAATTCGTCCATTTCATGCGATGCACATTACCACCGGTAGCGGGGGCCCTATTCGAAGCCGATGGGCCTCGGGGTCCCAAGCAGGACGGTGGCCGGCCTCTCCCCGGCCGACGTACAGGTGTTGGCGACGTCGGCGGGGAGAAAAACTCGTCGCTCGAAGTCGAGCTCGACGCCTCTGCAATGGCCGGACCTGTTGCTGTGGGTTCCGGGGGCTGCGAGGCGGAGCTGAGCGATGAGTCCGGGGTTGGTATAAGTGCTTTTGTTCTGGCTCTTGTTAGCATCGTCTTCGGTTAATAAATTAATTTATACAATATTTTTGTATGACATGACATGACATTAAATGTCATGTCTTAGTATATATACTATGGTTAATTATGTGATTATGTAATTATTATTATTATTATTATTACTACTTGAAATAACGTTCACGTGATATAATTTTCATCTATATAAATAAAAATGAATCGCCAAATGTGTTGCTAAGCGCGTTTTTTTTCATATTTTCATTAAGGCACAAGGAAGGTTCTTACGGAGAGAAAGTGGCAGAAACAACACTTTCCTTTTCTTATACCAAACACAGAGTAAATAATAATTAAAACATGTCTCACGTGTTTTGACAGAACGAAGTCTGTCGGGGCAGTATACTATGAAAACAAATAACCTAATTTCATCTGATCTAATGTTATATTTCATATATCCTTCATTCGCGCTAATAACATTTAGTATAACGTCCATTTAATATAATTTTTATATTGTATATCATATATATCGTATAATGCTTTTTTTATATAACGTTCATTTGACCTAATTTGCATATTTACTCATTTTCAGTCATAATTCTGTAATGAATAAGTAAATATCAGGAAACATCAAACTGTTATAACCTCATCTAAACCAAATGATTCACCAACAATAGAAGGGATCTGGATATCTATATTCAAGCTGTTTTCATAAGGAACCCTCGGTGTGTGAGTCCGACTCGCGCTTGTCCGGTATTCTATTATAATAACTCTACTTTTATAAATACCTACTAATGAACTACTTGTAACATTTAATGTCAGACCACAAACTTTTTTAAATTAAAAAATGATTTTCTACTTTTTAATTAGGTGTAGGTTTGCTCATGTATTAGTTAATAAGTTAGTTACAAGTAAAGTTATAAAATGGTGTTAAAAATAAAAAATCTAGAACTATCTGAACATTTTTAGATCGACACAAGCAGGCAGTAGATTTTGGTGTTTTCACCTAATTTACCCTGACAATCCAGTACATGCTGTGGCGTCTGTTTGCGCCAATCTATGATTTTTACTCTAGCTTCAATTTAACGTTCATAAATGTCACTTAGTGTCTTAATTGAATAAATGATTTTGAATTTGAAAAAGAATCGGGTATAAATTCAGTTAAAAAAAATTATGTCGAATAAAAAAATAGTGCCGACAGAAGTGACAACTTCAAACGACATTAGCATGTCATGTCATGTTGCATGTAATGTTCTTACTACACACGTCAATACTATTAATTAACAGAAAGTACATACAGATTCCGGTATCCCTGGATATTTCGTGTGGTTAATTTTGTCACTACGTATTTAGTTCACAAGCTTTTTAAAGTAAAGATAACACTTCCACTTTTAAAGATTAATTAATAAGGAGCCGACAGAACTCATTGTTTAGATTAGCGTCCTCTATTGGATCTATAAGTGTATCTTAGCGTGACGGTCACGCGAGTTCAGTGCTTGCGTGCGTGCGTGCCCATAGCAAAGTGCACAACGTGCCTAAAGAAGTTTTCACTTCAAAAAATAATAAAAGTGCTAAGACAGGTTACTACTTAATATCTTTTTTTTTATCTACCAGTAACAAGTGAAAATTTATCAATCAATCCCAAAAATAAACCAATCAATCGATACATCGGGTAATTAAAGAAGCTACTGCGCCTTGTAATTGATATCACGATTAGGTCCCGATTTACACATCTAATATGTGTAATAGCAAAAGTTTAAAGTAAATATTCATGACTTAATCGCGGCAACAAACGACTGTAGTGCGATCCGATCGAAACGTCTTGTAAATAAAAATGTACCCAACCTTATAAAATAATGTTTTGACTAGATTTATATCTTATACTAGCAGCATCCCGTGGTTTCAACAGTCCCGATCCCGTGGGAAAATCTTGATAAAACGTAGCTTATATGTTAATCCAGGTCTCCAGCTATCTACATACCAAGTTTCATCGCAATCGGTTAAGTAGTTTTGGCGTGAGAGTAACAAACATCCATACATACATACATGCAAACATCCTCACAAACTTTCACGTTTATAGTAGGATATTAGTATAGCAAAGTTTAAAAACAATTTGGCCAGTTTTTATATAACTTATAATATTCATTTCCATTTAATTTTTAGTCAGATGATAAAAAAAGAAAAACTTATTTATATATTAAAGTCTATATATTTATTATAACTATTTATATTTACAAAATATAGAAAAACGTTTAATAAGGTAGGTATGTATTATCACAAAATAATGAAATTATACTAGGAACTCAGACATGACTAGAGTTTTCTTTGAAGAGACGATGTTTCAACTTCAGTTGTCGTATCTTTGGAATTGTATAAGGATCACCAAGTATGTCGTCACCGCTCCAAGTACCTTAAAAAGATTAATAAATTTGAATCATTATTCCAACGAAAAGTAAAAATGTTTTTTTTTTTCAAATCTGTCAAATAATCAAAATTTTAATTTTGCCAACGAAAAGTAAAAATGTTTTTTTTTTTCAAATCTGTCAAATAATCAAAATTTTAATTTTGCCGGTATTTGTAATTGCGCCATCTAGGCGAATATACATAAACGAAACAAAAGAAATCTTTGGAAGAACCAAAGTAGTTCTGTTTATTTATCATACCCTAACTTTACAACGCTCTGCGTGGGCAATATGCAAGGCTGCCGCGTTCTTGTGGCATTTCGGGGATGTTTCAAATTCAAATTCAAATTCAAAATCGTTTATTCATTTAAGACACTAAGTGACATTTATGAACGTTAAATTGAAGCTAGAGTTAAAATCATAGATCGGCGCAAATAGACGCCACAGCATGTGCTGGATTGTCGAGGTAAATTAGGTGAAAACACCAAAATCTACTGCCTGCTTGTGTCGATCTATAACTTCCAGTTTCCAAAATGCGTAGAGCCTTATGAGAAGAATACTGGCAAAGAAACTCATGGCCACTCTTTTTAAAAGTCAGATCTTCACGTACAATAGTGTTAGTGTTACACGAAAGGTAAACAGGCGTTTGCTCAGGCGAGGATTAACGGCTTTCATGCCATCATCTGGAAGCGCTGTGCCTCAATATTATAACATCCTGAGCACATTGTGGGGCAGGTGGGATTGTTCAATGCTGCGTCACTGGGTCGCACTTGATACATACTTCTGACGGCATAGTGTCAGGTTCGACTCCAGATTTTATAAGGAGGTAATGTATGTTTAAGTTTATATTTACCTCTGTGTTCTAGAATTGGGCTATTATTATTATTATAACTTTGCTAAGTGAAGTTACGACTTTAACGGATTATCGCTTGTTATTTCAAAGCCTTCTTCAATACTTACACGATTCGTTCCTATATGTAATCGGCACTTTTATGCCGCGTTCCAATAAATAAGAAACGATTCGTTTGGTTACGGACGGTAAAATTTTCGTTGAATTTACAACGAAAACGTTACCGTCCGTAAGCAAAACGAATCGTTTTTTGTCCTCTGTACCGCCATCTGTTGTAAAGGGGCGGAACAACTAGGCCATCTAATATTATTCTAATAGAGCATACATAAGCGCTTTTTTGCTACTAGAAGACCGTAGAAAGCTACATGTTATATAGGATATTCATTCATAAAAACATTTATCGTACTTCTATCTAAGAAATATGCGAAGAAATCTGACTTTTATAAACCTAGTTACCAGAGAAACAGAACAGAACATAACATTCATACTCGTTCTTCGTTTGGGTTTCAAAAATATAATTTAGAAATGAAAAAGAAAATAGGAATTCCTTTCATCTTTAAAGCAACATCCACTATCGTGGTTTTTTTTTTGTGTTGTACACTGTAAATATTGTTGAGTTAGACTGGAAACTAAAATTAACAAATAGAAAAGAAGAATATTGTGCTTAATATACTACGCAGGTGGTACATTATTAAAGTGAATTGTTTAAGGGTACCTAAGTAGTTAGTATATAATATTGGTTACACTTACAGAGGCCATCAGTGGCCTGCTCAATGTACACATGCCCATAGGTGCGTAGCTGACTGACTGCAGGAGCAGTTGACGGGAAAATATTTCAAGCCTCGATGGTAGAACACCGGTGGACGGAGCTGACGTCATTAGCCGGCATATAAGACCTTCCGTTCTCTTCCCCTAGAGAGGTGAAAAAAAATATTATAAGGACCACAATAATACATGTTACAAGCTGTCACGCAAGATCAAGAAGACAGAATGATAGTTAAAGTTTATATTTAGAAGATTATCATAATGGCAAGTTAATCTGTCCTAGTGGCCTCTGTAATCACGTGGACGGAGATACGAGTACGCGACCCCGGCCTCTTATAGCTACAGGAGTCTCAGTCCCCCCTCCCCCCCTCCGAGACTTGCGGTCCCTAGCTCCCTCGCTCTCTTTGTTTTCCGTGCCGCAATTTGTCTTCTTCCTTTGTCCCGTCTGAAAACTATTACATCTCCAAGAAGGGTTGGCGTCAGGCAAGCCCCGGCCATGAAAGAAACTAGCCAAAACCTTTGTAATGTAACACAATGTACCGACCCCAAATTGAGAAGAGGGCAGCTAGATGATGATCATGATAAGAATATGTGGTTCCTTGAAAACGTTATTAATTGGTTTTTACTGACTTTGCTTTTGTTAACCACCCATTAACGAAGATGACCGCTTAACTACACGTATTAAAAACTATTCCGTGGGTATACCGGGATAGAAAGTAGCCTATATATGTTAATCCAGGTCTCCAGCTCCATCTACATACCAAGTTTCATAGCAGTCGGTTCAGTAGTTTTGGCGTGAAAGAGTAACAAACATCCATCCATCCAAATTTTCACATTTATAATATTAGAGGGATATATCCGTAGAAATACATGTTTTTTTCTTAAGCAAAATGTAGACATTACCTTTCTAGGTTTTAGATAGCAGTGGTACATGATAGTGAAAGATCTATATTTTATAGCAGTCAATAAGTATATAAAACTGTATTAATACCATGATGTTTTTTTAGTAAGTGTAATTAGTCTACAAGAATCTTTTGCGGTAGCAGAATTACCTCAGCAATCGTATAGTGTCCAGGTTCTACCACGACAAGCATCCGTAGCATGTGTGTAACACACCACAAGAACTGAAGTACTAAGAAATGCACGCGGTTCGTCGACACAACTGTAACATCATTTTCAAAAATTAATATTCTGTGAATGTCTCACTTTAATGATACAGCTTTTGGCGCAAAATCAATCCTGCAATTACATCTGATCGTTATCCTGGATTCTAATATCCGTTTAATCAAAATTCGGGGACAAGTCAGGCTATTGTTTTACTATTTATACATATTGGTTGTTAAACCGAATTCGGATAGCTACTGGATTCGATTATCCCTATTATTTTCACATTTAAACATGAATTCGAACCATGCCATTAAAACAATATTTACTCCCGTGCAGCTTGATTTTACACTTAAGTAATTGCAAGCAATTGTCGCAACTATGCATTCACATGATAAATATCTCATAATATATGAGTTTTTCCTAGCCGATTTTGGTTACGGCGACTAAGCTACTGTGGATCCTTTCAAATATCTCATACGTAAATATTAAAAAAGACACACTTGTTATAAGCACACACAATGCTCTTTGTGTTTTTAACGTGTTTATAATTACGTCAGAAGCTTCTTGAGCTCTGACCGTACCCTATTGACACGAGCTAAAGTTTTCAAAATATGACGCGGAGCATTATATGAAACTTTATTCTAGGTACTACATTTCAAAGATTTGATATATTTTTATTTTCATGCATGACATCACGTAACTTTCTTACTAGTGTGAGGGTGCGTTATGTGACAAATTAATGCCCACACCCATAAAACAGAGAAACGTTTTTATTTTGAAAATAATAATAATAATAATATTTATTGGTTCAAAAATACAAGTTAAACTTACATATCACTAAAACTATTAACAATAATTATTAATTAATTAAAGAAATTTAAATTTTACTGAATATAATACTGTGATTGATATGTTGAACGTTGACAGCTGTACTAGTATTAACTGTATGACAGCTGTCTGCGCCTTCCATAATTAGGGAATCCATAAGAAAGGATTAATCTCCCCCATATAGTGTAATGCTCCCTCCCTTATATAAAAATATACGTACATTGAAACAGCTAACTCAATAAATTGTACAAACACTAAAAGGTCACGTTCCTGGCTAAAAAGTGTTTGAATTCTTACTTATCTCCATGATCAAGAAGTATGGTGTGACTATGAGGTGCAGCAACGTAGATATGAGTATCACGATTAATGGGATCCCATAGCTATCGTCGATACGCTTGACAACGTCACACAACGTCCCGTGAAGCAATGCCAGTCTACGAACAGCGTCACAAGGAGATACTATGAGGCGTGGCTCACCGCTAGCTGAAAATGCACATTTTTATTAAGATTTTTAAAACTAATACGAGAATACGCCGCTATTAATATTCGTAACACTAATACCAAGATTAAATTCATGACAATAATACGCACAATCACTGCCTGCCTTTAGGAAACCAAATGCCTTTAAATAAATAAATAAAAATATCTATATTTCTATATCTGTGTATTCATACTTATGCATTTATATATTGTTTTATTTATTTGTTTGTATACCCCTACGTTATATATTAGATATATTATTTTAAATCATTAAATAATAATTATACCTACTGAACACGCACCATACCGCTCTAAAATGTACTCCAAGTACTATTATAGCTCAAGTGGTTACCTATACGCCTTCGCCGGAATGCACATATTCTTTCGCTTTTATATAGCATTCTATTTAATCCCCTAACTCCTATTTACCTTAAAAAACGGTTTAGCTTCTTACACGACACTCATTCCCGATCTTTGAGATCGTCGGAGAACCTGATATTAAAACTACCTGGACATTCTACGAAATTCGTCGACAATTCCTTCTCTGTCTAAGCCGTTCGTTTATGGAATAACATACCTTTGACAGTAAGACGTGCACAGTCACTGCCTGCTTTTAAGAAACTGGTAAAAGAACATTACCTGGGTGATATCAACATATTATAATTGCCTAGTTATCTTCTTATTTGACTAGTAGTATAGTCCTATATTTGTATGTTTTATTCGATTTATATGTGAATCTTTATACCTATGTTTGCTTATGTATTTATTTGTTTGTTGCTCTCTTGTATGTATATTCTTACACTATATGTAAGATACGTCATCTTTATTTAACTCATATTATATACCTACTGAGCGTACACCATACTGCCCTAAAATCAATATCCTATGTTCGCTCCATCCCATGGTTGCCTGTAAGAGATTGCCTCAGTGCGATAAGGCCGCCAATTGTATCTACCACAAAACATTGCTGTGCTTCTACTCTTCAAAACCATTTTGGTGTACAATAAAGAGATATATTATTATTATTATTCTCTTTATTTACTTAATATTAAAAAAGAACTATAAAAAAATAAAAACAAATATATTTAAAAATATAAAAAATAGTGTCCCACCGGTATCGGGTACAGGGACCAAGCTACCGGTGGTTAGGGTTCCAGAGATAGAAACCTCCTCACAATGCGTGCCGTATCAAGGAGGACTGCCTTCTGCATATATATTATTATTATTATTATATATTCTGTGTCCAGACAGAACAAATGATCATTCTCATCACACTATTATTTGTCCTGAGTGGGAATCGAACCCACGACCTCTGTCTCAGCAGTGAGGGTCACTTACCACTAGACCAACTTAGGGCAGTCATATATATGTATCAAAATATAGTAAATACTCTAAATAAAAAATCTGTAAAAGTTACTCGGTACTAATATATGGATAATTAGTATACAACCAACATCAAATAACAGTATAAATTAGTATCGCGCAGAATCCACTGGCGCAGATGGCGTAATTAAAAAAAACAACTCGCGGTCAGCATTTTTCGTTACACTTCTGGCACTTTTTTCCGCCTAGTCCCCATCCGCGCGAGCGTCTTAAGTGTAACGTACATTAAAAGACTTTGTTAAATATAATACAAAAGGAATTTGTAACATATTTTGTTCTATGAAAATCCGATGACATGATACGGACGTGGAAACAGTTGTGTTTATACCTGTTCTTTTAATAATCACCACATGTTCTGTCGTTGCCATGGAGTCCATTATCAGACTGACATTAGCTGACCGTTGAGAATCAGCCGGAGTTACTCTGATAGCGTAAATGTTCAATGGCGATGCGTTCTTTGGTTTCTCAACTGAAAAAAAAAGAAAATAATGGTATCTCATAATAACCCATAATGTTGGAATTCGGTAACACTTGAAAAGAAAACAATGTTGAACAGTCCTCGGGTGTTACATTAGACTTTTATTTCTTAGAACTTTCACGTTTGTTATTGTTTTTTTTTTTATCAAACTAAACAATGAAAGTAAACTACTTGACAATAGCGAGGTATGACGTCACAAATTGCTATTTCGTACAAGTTTCTACAGAAGTAAAAGGAAACTGATTTTCTATATCCGTCAAATATCGTATGGTGCTTCACGACCAACTTATGCTGACTGAATCCTACTCCTGACAATTTAAAAATACCTACAATGGGTTCACTTGATATGAATAATTTTGATTTTGTGACAAAAAGAATAATTCCAATGATCGTCTCTTAACTCTTAAGAGTAAAAGGCGAATAGGCACATGTATTTTCTACTGAGTCAAGCTTTGGGTGGTGCAAAAAATAAATAGAGTAGGTGCATAAACCGTTACTCTAAGTATATCTGTAATACACATAATGAATGAACGAAATGATATCTCAATGTGAATTAAAAAGATTGATTTACTTACGAGGTATCGAAACATTTCTCGCTGTGAGTGCAAGAGCATCATTGACAGCTGCAAAGCGAGCGCGCACAGACAGTGCAGTAAATGCAAACTGTAGCTCCAGAATCATCACTATGTACCAAAGGAGGTAGAAACCAACATAGTTTGTCACAACCTCCCCTATAAACATGCAACTTGTTAGAATTTGTAAGGAATTTACATTTAAAAGAATTGGCTTTTGACAGATAGCAGGATAATTTCCTGACAACTTGTGTTCGTATAGAATCGTTTAAATGCCACATCCTTGACCACAGAAAGGCTTTGAAGAACCATGCAACATTTCAGCGTTATTTTAACCAAGTCATCAGCCTCACTTATAACTAACTATGTAAATAAATCTTGGTCAGTCAATGGTCCCAATTCTGTTACTTCAGTCGCTAAATTAAAATTCACAAAATTTTCTTCATGTAAGATGTAAACCTTGTACACTTCAAAACAAGGTCTTATTTCAAATTGAAACAAGTAGGTAACATATGTCGCTATCAAAATAAGCAATTCATTTGTCGACTAAAGTCTGATACGCTTAAATAAACTTTAATACCACGTAGCGAGAGCCGCTATCCGTTGAATGCCATCTCTTTTGCTCTGTGTTTTTAGTAAGCGTCTTCGTAGGTGTCGATTAAAATAACATCTTAGTTCGTTTTGAACGAGTTTTTATACGACAATTATACAGCATTTGAATAAATGGAGACTCTCGCTGCGTAGAAATAAAGTTGAGTATGCGTTGACAGGTTTTAGTGAAATTCAGTGGCGCTGAGAAATAGATGCCAGTAACAAATAGACCTTATTCCGAAGAACACAAGGTTGATTTAATATGAAGAAATTAAGTCATGTTTTAGTTTAGTCGAGTGTACAACAGAATCGGCACCAATCTAAGTAAATTTTAACCTATATAGTTCTAATTTACGTATCGAAATGTAACTATGTATGTGTATGTAGTTCGGGTGACACTGTTATAATTTGGCTTCTTGAAGTTGATCTGATGATGGAGCTGTCTAGTAAACCCGTCTTTAATCTGGACTCATACTAATTGCTTGACAAGTCGAACGGATTGGGCTTAGTAACGGTGGTCTGATGATGAAGCCAGGATGTGAATAGTGAACTCTTAATTAAGTTTTAATTTGCTTTGCTCTTAAGCGTGTTTTTTTAGTTTTTCTAGCTCTTAGCTAGTGTTTTATTATCATCGTTTCAGTCATAGGACGTCCACAAACTTCCAAGAAGACCGTTTTGAAGCAGCCTGCATGCACCGACCTTTACTAAGTTGTCCGTAAACCTCGTTAATGGATGTCTTGCGCTTCGCTTTAGCTTGTGTTTAATAAATTTGCATACCACTTAAAAAAGTTTATATTTCAATATTCCTATTGTCCCTATAGCGTCTGCGTCACTTGGACAATAACAGCCAACGGCTATTATTTTTGTCCATGAACACGCTCATTAATATCAACTTTCTTAAGGTGTTACTTACACTCCCTGTCCAGTTTTTTGGCCTGAAGTGCATAGAAGGTAAAGTCATCAGCAACAAGTATGGAGAAAAATATCAGTATCGCGAGAATTATGCCGCAAAGTTTTCGTTCTGATACCACTGAATACTGACCACCAATGCTGTTGTCTACCTGGAAGGTGAAATAAATTGATTACATTATCTGCTAGTAACATGAGAAATAACTTGAAGTACTCGTGCTTAATAGTAAAGAGGGACTTTGACTTGAGGGGGTTTAGATCATCTATTCCTTTTTTGGGGTTGATTTATGTTTTTTTATGAGTTTTGCTGACTTAAGTTACAAAAAATAATTATGTTTTTTAATGCCATTTCAATACCATATTTCTATTACGAAAGATAATTGGCGGATGGGCTACTAGTTAGCCTTGTTTGTTGTAAGCGTCGGTAGCGTAATGGCTAAGGCGTCGGACTTGCGATTAAATGGTTGACTACAGTGCACTACCGACGTGAACCACTCCTAACACAAGCATTTATTTTTTTTATATCCATAATCCTAAGTTTTAGCATATTGTCTACTATGTCATAAAAGGAAAGGAATAACGGTAGCATCAATTACCGAAGCAACGTTTTCCATAAACTTCAACATATGCCTCATCCGTCTCGGCGCGCCGTACACTCCAGCGCCGGCTGTCAAAACCACCACCAACACGTCGCACGCTGACACTACCTGTGACGTTCTGGATGACATGCGCACTGATAACTCCAGGCCCACGTTGATTTCAGCAACGAGACCAAATATTGTGCATATCACTGAAATTAAATATTAGCAGAGTTAATGAAGTTTTATAAATTAGACATTATGTTCTTAGGAGGTGTGGTCGTGACTTGCTATGTTGATAACACCCTTGTAATGGCACGAGACAAAACACACCGTGATGCAATCATAAAGGTCACGGGTCAAATGAAAAAATGCTCAAATGGTTGGAAGAATGGCCTCAGGAGAGACCTACAGGACTCAGCATTATTGTGGGAGGTGTTCGGTATCGAACTTTAGATGAAGTATCCGGGGCTCGTACTCGATATTGAATGGGACTTCGGACATTACTTTCGAAGTCTGGCCCCTAAACTCATAGGGACGGTAACTGCGATTTCGAGCCCGCTATCTAGGTTAGGCGGGCCCAACACCTTCGGAATCGTGGGATCAATCCTAACACAAGCATTTCGCTTAGCTGGAGGTGTTAACAAGACTACTAGTAATATGTGACCCATAGTGCTAGAATTCTTATAAAAAAAATGGCTCTATATGAGGCACCAATCTGGGCGGAGAACCTGACAGCCTGGAATGCCGCTATGCTGTGATGCGGGGAGCGAGTGATGGCCGTTAATATTATAAGCGGATCCCGCACAGTGTCCTATGAAGCGACGAGTCTCCTAATCGGGTCCTGGAAGCGAAGCGATCTGAAGGGTCCCGTGGCGGTTACAAAACGAAAAAAAGCGACACTAAATGAAAGATTAATCAGAAAGAAAATAATGTAGGTCATGAACTCATGATTGTTGCCGTGACCTATGCTCATTATTGAAAGAACCACGTAAATTGAAATTCATGTATACAAAATACTTTTAACGAACAATGGTTAACTACTTACAAACTTTTGGTGACATAATTTATTATAAATATATTGAAAAACACACTAAAAATTTTATGTTATATTAATGTGTCATCACTCATCAGTTAGTATAAATAGAAAACACAACACGCCTTTACGTTTACTTTTTTAGTATAATATGTAATCAGACAGCGTGATTATTGTTTTCACGTAACACTGAGAGTGTTGCCAGTCTAGACTGTTGTCAGCCTTCAAAAACAACTTTGCACATTATAATACTAGGTTTTATAAAATAGGTACTAATTGATATCACTACACTTGAGATAAGCTTAAGAAAAATAGGCATCGATAAAAGCGCTTTGAAGAAATACCATAACGCTGAAGTGCTGATTCTTTTGGATGAATTGTACTTTCTGCATTTTATCGTATAACCATTTCGTTACGATAAGGTAAATAAAATATATAAAGTATGCTTACCGAGTACAGTTACAAGCACGTAACTGTAAACACACATTGCTCCTGATATTGACACCGTAAAAGCATTGCCGTGAGACTCAAACCGTAGTGGCGCGAGACCCAAGAAACTTGATATCTGAAAAATGTTGGGCATATTATGGCTTTTATTAGGTGTTTAAGAGAGTAGATAGGGCGGAGGCGGGTAGTGAGTGGCTTTAATGTAGCTTTAAATAGCAACATACCACAACTGCTGTCGTTAAATTGTGAATGTCGTCCAATTAGCCAGTTGAAACTACAGAGATTCCGTCCAGTAGCTTTCTATAGTAAATATTCTGTGTTACATGCGGTATACGTACTTGCATACATATTTTTTTCTAAAACCCAGTCCAATATTTTTTTTTTCATACTAGGCAAAGCCTGTATTATGGTAGCACTGGCTTAGTAGTCAGGTTCACTAACCACTAGACCAACAGGCCCGTCAATAGCAGCCTTGTCTTAGTGCCATTATTTAAATAGTATTTAAATAGTACTAGCAACCTGCCCCAGCTTCGCACGGGTACAAATTATACACCTAAACCTTCCTCATGAAACACTCTGTCTATTAGTAAACACCGCATGAAAATCCGTTCAGTAGTTTTTGACAGACAGACAGACAGACGCGGCGGGGGACTGTTTTAAAATAATGTAGTGATAATATAATATACTATTTAGGTTATATATTGTATTATTCTGTAGGTTTATTTATTTTATATATATTCTTTAATATTTTTCTTCATTTCCTAAATTTACAATCGCAGTTTTTATTATGAACCTGCCACGCACGTCTCTGTATCACCTAAAGGTTGACTGTTAGAAATTGCCTATGGCATTAAGTCCGCTTCATGCACTTTATCTGCGGAAAGTATAAATAAGTTGCAATAGAAAAATCAAATAATCCGCAAAACGACCCGCCACGGAACCCCCATTCTAACCTGAATTTATTTACAGCCAGGTAATAGATGATGGTTTTGTTATATCTTATATTTTTTGCATTGGAATCCTGAGATAACAGTGATGGTCTTCTTAACGGTGACAGTCTTAAATCAGGTACAGTGTAAATAATAAAAAAAAAGTATGTGTGTGTGTGCAATTCACACACGGCAGAAGTGAAACTTCAGAAAAGTAGCCTACGAGAGAATGAGAAGTAAAATCAACACAAATAATTTACTAATGTTAACAAATTTTATTTTAGATAATTTCTATAAAAGTTATTGGTCAAATTATTTTATTTTTATTTTATTCAATAGGTACAGATACAGACAACAGATCAAGATATACAAAGAATAGCCTTAATAATAAACAGTAAGCAAACCTGAAGTCCAGTTACAACTGTACACAACTTTCAAAACAAACAATACTTCGTTTTCAATACAGGTTAAGGTTGGATTTGAATGTAAATTTGTAAACAATCAATTAAGTATAAGTGGATTATGGCAAAAAAACAACTAAAATAAATTTAATACACAAATGCACATAAATTATCTACACCACGTTGACATTGATATATTTTCTGAAGGCTTGGTAGTATGCAGGTACAAAGACAAAGATTATAAGAACTTTATCGCGTAGGAACTTTATCGTGATGCTTTTCGTTTCATCGAATTTTAAATCACAACGATTCTTTATAAGAAGTTTCACTTCAAAAATATTATACAAATAAGTAATTGGTGTGAGAATTTTCATTGCGCCATACAGGGTCAGTAGTTACTACACAGTTCTTCTTGTCCTTGTTAGATGGCGCTGAAATGTAAGATATTTTGCTCTCAGTGCCAGATGTGGTACAAGCACCAGCTTAGTAAAGTTGTGGTTTAAAGAATTTATGATCTTTTCTATCAAATAAAATCTCACCCTAAGAATGAAGGCATGCGCTCCACCAACCACGCAGTGCGTAGCGTGGTGAGACTGTTGGTCCGACTGGGTCGCGGTCGGGACGGCCGCCGCTGTTCTTCCCTCCACTTTTGCTGACTCCAAGCCTTAAGGTAAAGGATAATGGAAAATGTTAAAAATAACTACAGTAAACAGTCCAAGCCTTAAGCCAGGTTTAGAGGTAAAAAAAAAGGTTTATAGGTTCTTAAAATACACATTAGTCTCAAATAATAGTGGTGAAATATTTTTTCAGATTATATTTAGATAAAATAGTTTCATGGCCTTTTGTAGGTGCAAATGACCGAACTTAATTTAAAAATATTTATTTGTATAGTCTATATTCTGAACATGTCGAGATCATGCCCATAGCATTTTGACATGGTCCGTCTTGCCAAAGGCTTACACCTAACACTTAAAAAATGCTCCTTCCAAAACTTAATCAAAATAACAGTACGCTACAATGGCTACTACCGACGTAATATTGAAGCTGGTAAACAAGTTGTTATTCCATAAAACACTCATAAAATAGACGATGAAACTTTACTAGGTACAAGTGGTATTCAACTCAATAACTTGTCTTATCTATCATTATTTACAGCCGTTAGATATAAAACTTTTTTAATTATGTCTGGAAAACACTCCAAGTACCGCCAAAGATAAATTATCTTATTACATTTGTTATACGATAAACATCGTATTACGTTATTGCTTATCACCTGTCGAATTTTTGTTTATGGCATATCAAATTTGCCACACCCACCTTAACCCAGGTTAGGGTTCTAAGCAAGGAGTCTCTAGACTATTCCTCTTTTTTTCGAGTGGAAACCCAACATCGGGGTCAACGGCAAGATGTCGGGTATGTCGGACTCGAACTGACTAAAACTACACGGTGTTTCATCATGGGGTTCTAATGCCGGGGATTCAGGTGTACTCTAGAAAGGAAATCCCTGTGAACCCCGGCAGACTTGGCCGCCTGTTCAACAACAGGCGACTCCACGGTTTGATGGGAGCCCTTGCCTCCTCAGATTTTATTTCCATCCATCTCGGGCCTGTTTCTGTTAGGGCGACGGGTTACCCTGCCCATTATACTTAGGCTAGCGCTTATGGAGGCCGGAGATCATTTTGAACTCTCCGGCACCTGGTGCGTCTTCGTCGGCTGAGTTGTTAAGGCGTAAAAGTGTAACAAACAAACTCACATTCGTAATATTAGTTAGGATTAGGTTTTATGATTGTATTATTTAGGGAATTAAATAAAAAAGTCATAAATAATGTAAAAAATTGATTTTATTTTAGTAATAAGTCAATGAATAAAAAACTTGTAAAATAATACTGTTGTGGATAAATTTATGGGATCCTCCGACCAGGTTAACTGATCATCATGACTGGCGGACCGCGACCCAATCGGGAAGTTGTATGTACACAGTGATTTTATAGTCGCTTTGGAAATTGAGTGAGGTAACTTAGAGTCGTTCTACTTAAAAAAAAAACTAAATTAATCGTACTGGTTATAACACCAACGTTAGAATTCAAATAACATTTTTCACTTCTTTGAATCTAATAGAAGTAAGGCTCAGACAACTCATTCACAAAGCCTTTCACGCTTTCACGCAGTCACTATTCACTTGAAGCGAATTAGGATCGTAATTGACAACTTAACTTTATTTATTATGTTAATCATAAAAATAAAAACACCGTAAACGGACTGTGGGTATCTAAAAAAAAAAAAAACATGTTACATACCTATTAAAAGTTTATTTCCAAATTATTATCAGTTCTTTATACCGCAAAAAGGTATATTCAAGGTTCATTAACACTCGTTCAATCGTTCTAACGTGAAGGAGGAATAAATATAGGTACATACAGACATTACAGACATTGGTATTGGTATAGGGCTCTGTTTCCGCATTTAGACTCATAGGCGGTCCATTATGCGTTCGAATAAGCTGACTAGTTGAGCCAGCCTAGCTCCTTCCAGAAGCACATTACAGACATACATTAACATTACTTATTAATTACTGTTTAGTTAATCTTGGTTAAAATCGACAAATTTATATATCGTTTTATTATATACAAATAAAAACCTTTACGTAAAACGACATGTCCTCGTGTTATTTGGTACTTCTGAAAATAAAGGGGGAAGAGTAGCTGCAGTATTTGTAAATACAGAAACAAAACAAGATGATGGCAGCCAATTCGATTTACAGATATGCTATCGTGGTCTGCTTAAATAGCTCAAGCTAGTAAGTAAGAGTGCTTTCAGTTGTGAGACAGTTAAATGTCCATATTTCGTTTAAAATGTCCATTTTAAGACATCTCTCGCATTACATATTCCTGTGTCGCGGGGGGCTTCACAAACATTCAAACAAAGGACACAAAGAACACCCAGTCTCGGAACAACTATTTGTGGATCACACAAATTTTTGTCCCGTGTGGGATTTGAACCCACAACACAACTCAACGCGGCGTAGTGGCGAGGTGACCACTTAAACCATTGCGCCATCAGTACAGTCTTCAGATTAATCATATTATTAAATTGGGTTAGAGGGCTCTCACTTACTGGCTAAGGAATAGCCAGTTTGAGTTGCGACGTGACCTTCTTGAGCAATATCAATTTCCTTCCATTGGCTTTAATTCTTACCTTTTAATTTCAATAAACTCCCAATTATCCCATCTTTAGTTCCCAAAATGCCCGATAGATGGCGATAGGCTTTCCCCCTATAACGTGAGTAGGACCTACTTATATAAGGCATAATGGGGGTGTTTACCTCGCCTCTGCCGACACCTTCGGAGATACAGGATGCATAATAGAAAGAGGATAAGAAAAAGAAGGGAATAAGAGAGAGAAAGACAAGTGTGGAAAAACGATTGAGTACACTCACGACACGTTCTGCCGACGGCGAAAGCAGTAACAGCGCGCGTGTCTCCATTCGACACGATATAGTCATCATACATTTTCTCGATTAAGAAACACAAAGGTTTTCTCGAGCTCTAGACGAGTGTAATTAACACTCAGAATTTAAGAATAATAAGAGCGAGCAAAAAAATATAATTTAACTACATTTCAAATTTTTTAGATGTTAAGTTTTAATATTAATGTTACCACCCTAAATTTCTAACCATAAAGTTTATTTTTTTTTTATTAGTATTCGTCAATATATGATTCCCATATCACTTTTTGATACCGAACAATTTATAATAATAAATCTAAATTTAGTACTATTAAGATGTTTTAAGTTTAATTCTTCGTAGTTAGTTTCAACACAAAGTGCATTTTACACATTATAAAAACACTAAACAAATACTATTTTACACAAACTGCATAACAAACAACTAAATATGGAACCGAAACGTTTTCCAACGACGACTCCAACATGAATAGAAAGTTCGATATAAATATTTGTATTTTATACCAAAGTACGCAGTACATTATTCGTCCTTTAAAAGTACAAAAATGTACCTGAACATGTCAAATATAACTGCGTAGCATACACAATACTATGCTGTTGTCAATATTCTATGTGAATGAGTTATTTACGTCAATCACTGTGAAAAAATATTGATTGTGATAACATAGGATAAGGTTATGAACCCATTGGGCGATATTACTCTGTGCATTGCGGATTGGGATTTATATTTGCTGGCAAACCTTACTAATTTTCTGCGGAACAAAATGTCGTTTGTAGTAGTATTAGTAGAGACTCTGAAGGTATGCATTCCTGCTGGCTTGGGCAGCGGCTAATGCCCAGGTACCAGGTGCTACAGTTACTTAAAATCAGTGGTCACTTTTTTTAAATTTCGAGTGCTGATTTTTATTCGAAATGTTACAGAAAGGTGTGGTAAAATTTTAAGAGAGTTGAGTAGCCGAAAACTAGTTGATTGTTCTTGAAAAAAAATTGATTTATATTTTTTTATCTGCCTATAATGCTTTTCCTTATGTAGATGTACATTTCTAAACAACATATTATGAATTTTCATGTCAACGTCACCGATTTTGTTTTTTTATTCGCATATTTTCACATTTCTTGAAATTACTTGGTATTAAATACCTTTAGTTTCATTCACGTCAGCCCTCTCTCTTATACATGATTAGCTTTATCAGTAATTTTGAAGTTCAATGTGTAACACTTATAAAATAAAATTATTGTGCTAAAATCACGAATTTTCCAAAATTTTTTAGCGCTTTACGTTATTTCACAGACTCTACTAGACAACCCTAAAATATAACCACACCTGTCTGCACCCTGTATATTAGAACACTATCAATAAATAGTTATTATCAATATTGCCAGAATTCTCTAAACATCAGATATAAAAAATCAAAACTCAGACATTCAGAAAGTCAGACGTAAATAACCGCTCACGAAAACCATCTGGTAATATTAATTTTTTTTTTTATGTATCTATTATTTATATAACTATATTTATATATTCATGTAAGTATCTATGTAAATATTTATTTATTTCTTTTCCGTATATTATGACAATATTGTAGAATTTACAGAGAAAACAAAAGATATACAGAGAATACAATTTAAAATTAATTATAATATGTCCATCACAGTATCTGTCATTCGGTGTCATAAACAAGTAACCCGGCCCTGGTCGCTCCCGGCGCGAAGGTGCCCATAACGCTTGCTGCGTTCCCACGCTGAATGGCTATGGCCAACCTCTGCATAATTATATTTGTACTCGTGCAAATCCGGGGTGGGTTGTTAGTATTATATAAAAATCAGCATTTAGAGTTTAAGAAGTGACCAATGTTTTTTTTTATTTAAAAACTTTATGTACATCTGTACAAAGGCGGACTTAATGCCTAGGGCATTCTCTACCAGTCATCTTTGGGGTGATGTAGAATTGCTATAAGGTAGGTGCAAAGACATAGAAGAAGATTTTATGTAGCTTCAGCACCTGATACCCGAAAGCTGGCCGCCGACCCAGAGTCTCTACTAATACTACTCAATACTACACATTTTGTAATTCAGAAAAAAGGTAAGGTCTGGTGGCCCTGGTATCTTGATCTATTACTTAAGGTTTAAATCGCATGTCAATCCATTTCATTGTTACTTGAAACTTTACTTTAAAATGATTCATAAAATATATACACCTACTTTTTTTTACAACACATTTGCACGACAACCCTATCAGAACTTGCTGTTGGACCCTATAACTACGTACCGTTATAAAAATACGATGAATGACAAACATTAGATATGGTAAACTGTGTTTTTTGTAAACAGAACTGGAAAACGATGGAGTGACATACGGGCCGGCTACGAAAACATGAGTCCTTATTCTTGTAAGCACATACACACGCTTTGAACATTAAAAATAAAGATTATGTATTCTCAAGAAACTGAAATTTTTAAACGTCACAATATCGAAGAAAAAAAGGAGAGAACACGACAGATGTTATTCAAATTCCATGACATGTTAAAGACTTAGTAGCTTAGCATCAAAGTCAGCAGGTCAGCAAAGTCTATCTCTCACCATAATTCTGTACAAATCATGTCATTGATACAGTGCTGATGGATTGAAGATAGTTTTGCTTAACTAAAACTTCAAAACAAATGAAACTTATCAGGAAGGCTGGACTTAGAAATAAATTGACACATTTTGTTTACTGTTTAAGACAGTTTTACTCATAAATTTCATACAGACTGTCAGATACGTCGTTTGTACCTCTGGAGTTATTGAACTGTATTCGTGACTTTTTAGTGTTTCACTAATGAGTCACACGTACGGATTATTGATTGAGCCTTTGAGATGTTATCCTTAATATGTGGGAACGCGACTGATTTAACATGGATCAGTGTAGCGTATTTATTCAGCAAATGTTTTTAGGCAATACGTGCCCCTACAGAGACAATTTATTTCAGTTTCATACTGTGACTACTCAGGTCTTTTACACTCACCCTAAAAGTAATCAGTCAAAAATGGCGTACCGAGTATATTTTTGTTGGTTTATCTTTTTGTTTTTATACTGCTAAAGTTTTTTTATTTTTTACAGTTGCAGAGACATCATCAACAATCATCATCATATTTCAACCAATTTACACAAAACCTTAACAAATTATACACTTAAACCTTCCTCGCATGAAAATCCAATCAGTAGTTTTTCAGTTTATCGCGCACAGACAGACAGACGCGGCGGGGGACTTAGTTTTATAATATGTAGTGAAGGTTGGTAGCCCGATAGTAACCAGTCAACGGTGCCAATAGATATGATTATACACAACAGCTGTCATTCGCGTATATATTTATCCTCCTCCTTCATGGAGCCCTGGTGACCTTAATCACCAGTAGAACCATAAGATCTTCAGATTTCTAACTTATTCCTCAACATTCTTATGACAAGCACGCCTTGGTACTGAACTGTTTTCAACATTTGCTTGCTTATAGTAGAAATTCCTCTCGCCAGGTTTTATTCGTACCTTAAGTATTAATCCTTATCAAAATAAACCACTTCGTATTTAAGACTGTTTAAAAAGCTTTATATTACTTTTTTGTTCATTCAAATCGGAGATTCCATTCAAAAGATATCATGAATTTTAAAATATTGCAGCGTGTACAGACGAAGATTCAGAATAGCATAGAAATTAACTCTCCGGAGAACTTCAAGTTCATTATTTACTCTGATGGCACACCACAGACAGAACACCAAGGTAGATATAATGCTCCTACAGTAAATGAGAGCACCGTTCTATTGGTCAATAAACGAAAATGACCTAGGGATATAGAACTGCACGGCAGAGACAGTCAGCTAAAAAAAATAAAACAGTACCATGCATGTCTAGAGTATAACCATATCACTTGATAATTAGGTCTGTTTTAAAACAACTTTACAAAAGATTTGTTAAAGCAGAATTGTGTTGATATGATGGCTAAAATGATTTTCTAAAGGTTAAATTTTATATACCGTAAATTAATAAAATCTTAGAGCGCATGACTATCACTTATTATTGGAATTACTTCATAATTTATCTATCGCGATCAGTTTCAACAAAGAGAACGGATCAGATAAGCCTGCATGTAGCTGAAATACGAATGTTGAGATGGTTCTGTGGTGTGGCTCGAATGGGCAAGGTGAGGATTGAATACATTAGATGGAGTCTGAAAGTAGTGAAATGGATGAAAAGTTAAGGAGCAACAGATTACCGTGGTATGGACATAAGATGCGGAGAGATGAGGAAAATTTGGTGAAGAGAGTTTTATGTCAAGAAGTTGACGAATACAAGAGAAAAGGACTACCAAAGAAAAGATGGATGGAAGGCATGAAAGAGGATATCGCTAGCAAGGGAGTAAGCAGTGAATTGACGAATGATAGAGAAGGAAGGAAGAAGAAAACACATTGCACCAACCCCAAGTTGATAATGTTAAAGATGAGTAGTAGAAACAGTGTGTAAAGATAAATTGCGTTTAAATGGAGATTTAAATAAATTATATCAGAGCTGTTGTTTTCGACAAGAGACACAAATGCCGAGCCGCTAGTAATAAATATAATATATATATTTGTAGGTTGTGGATGTGGACTATGAGGTTTTGTTTTGCTTTTCTTTGACTTGTTCAAAGCTATAAAATTTGTCAAATATTCGCAGAATAGGTTCTCGTGAATATGAATAAAGTCAAACGTCCCTTGTCTATGCAAAGTAAGTTGATAGCGTCGGAAATGTACCGTAAATTGAAAGCAAACAGAACATATTATACAAGTAACAAAACTAAGAACTGCACTTCTATTGAACCAACACTCCACGTCTTGTTTTATTATTACAAGGTTCTATCAACAGGTACTGCCAACAGGAGAATGATTGCTTTGCAAATAACTATGAGTGTGTAGACTTTATTATTAATTAATTATTAAACTTCCAAGACGAGAGCTCAGTTTTAAACTTAAGAAACTAATTAATTAGGTTTGTGACATAACTGGTGGCACGTATTTTTATGAACAAGGTATTTTTTTTCCTTTCGAAACCATCAGGCAGACCGCCTACTTGCTACCATGCTCAATAGTACAATAAATAAAAAAAAAAATTACGTTTCGGAACGCACCACAAATAAGAAACAGAGAAGAAGCTGGAGAAAGTGATGATGTCATATGAAAGCGTCATACAGCTTGCCGTCACTACATACGAGTCGCTCTTACCTCCAAGTTGCGCATAAGGATTTTCCACAGCAATAAGTGTATACTCTGTCAACAAAACACTGCTGTCACGCTAGTACAGCAAAGTAAGCTAGTAGTAGCTAGTAAGTTTTCCTCAATACCCTTCATCGTTCATCTCAACGCAGAGGAAACGGTCGCCCACGTTATCCTGGAGTGTGAGGGAGTGGGCACACAGCGCTGCAACGAGCAAATATCCTAGCGGATGCCAGATCGCTAATAAAAGCCTGTGCACCAGGAGGCTTCTGTGCTTGTGGAAGAAGTTAGGCTGACTCAACTAGCGTGGCATATCTGAACGCATAATGAACCGTTTTTAAGTCTAAATGCGGAAACAGAGACCTTCAACCAATACCATACTCTTTATCGTTAAAACAAGTGAAATCGCTCCGCAATTTTCAAAAAAAAACCCTAGTCAGCCGTTCAGAATGACGTAAACAATGCGTAGTACGACTAAACCCCCGGCAAACAAATAAACCATTTGTCATTTTAAGTGGACATCGATAAGTATAATTTGTTTATCTTGGTAATAACTATTATTCACGCCCACGTAGTAATTAGGCTTCGAATTTACTTACAAGAGTGTTTTCAATGTTAATTGAAAATGTTCGCCACATAAATATTTCTTGTATACAGGTTGTTTGAATTCGTAATAATTTATTTTTAGGTTTTTTGCTCGCAGCTCCAAAAATTCACAATTTATTATGAATAAGATGGCTTGGCCAGGAAGAGTTGCGGCTTTATGGAATTAAATTATTTATTAATTGGTTAATCTACATTTCTAGTATTTTATTAAATTAGTTTGCAAGGTTAATAAAATTAAAATAGGAAAAAGAAATACACGGTTTCTGAGATATTCTGTGCCCGTATTACACGTAAAGCGAAAACTTAGAAAACTAAATTGTATGGATGAATGAGTGACTGAAACTAAATTTATATTATTAATAGATTCATTATTTTCTATATGTAATAAAGATGCAGTTTTTTTGTTTGTTTAAGCGTGCTAATCTCTGAAACTAAGAGTCGGATTGGAATATATCTTTTTGCATATGTTAGCCAGATTTATGAGAAATTATAGAGGCTATGTAACATCACGCTACGACCGGAGGAGTGGAGCAGTTGCCATAAACGCAAGTGAAAATTCGGGGAGCGGCTAGTACCTAATAATCAAATGTGTAATTGTAAACGTTAAATATACATATATTATATATATTGGATGTGTAAATCGGGACACATAGCGATAACATGTATAAGGTGCAATATCTTTTTTGTTAACACATCCAATATGTTTAAAAGTGGCAAACATTTGAAAACAATTACATTTATTCTACAATTTACAAACTTTAAACTTATTGTGGAGAGAGTACACACCACCTACACTATGTTTTTTATAAAGTTTTATCTTTGCAGCCACCAGTTTCCCTGGGACACGGTCCCCATCTGTCCAAACCCTATCCTCTACTGCACTTTTAGGAGAATGCGGAGAAACAGAGCGGAAAGAATGTTGACCATCCTCACCTGGCTAATCATTAGACAGAAAAAGCAATGTCTATCCTAAACAAATAATGGATGCACCGTGAGGATGTTTTTTATCCAAACACTAGGGCAACAGATGATAATTATAAAGTTAGAAATTGTTGCCCAAAAAATATAGTTTAAGAAATAGAGTCTTTTTAGATATAAATACTTTGCAAAATACCCGAGAATTATTGAGCAAATAGTACGATCATACCATTATAATAACTGGTACAAGTCAGCACACCAAATAAAATATCTCCACGCGTATTTTTCATTGACGCGCCGGGCGGCCGCTGGGCACCAAGCACGAACACGTCAGCAAGAACACTACAAGCATCTACATTAAAACTTTTGTCACGCAAACCCATAATAAGCTTATTACGAGTTTATTATATTTATTGACGTGTTGAAAATAATTTATATGGAGATAATTATATGCTTGCTTCTGTAAATTCAAATTCTACTGTTGCAGTGGTGTATGTTGTGACTAATAAATAATCGTCATCATTGCATTCGGACAATAAGTAGCTACCTGACCAACTACTAGCGAAATTTCATTAATTATTCTGTTCGTGACGATTTCGATCAAACACTGGTTAATGTTAATCACAGAAGATATAGTCACCCGCCGCGTATGTCTGTCTGAACGCGATAAACTTCAAAATTACCAAACGGATTTTCATACGGATTTATTTATTTCTTTAAAACTTCATGCACATTTGTACAAAGGCGGACTTAATGCCCAGGGTATTCTCTACCAGTCAACCTTAGGGTGATGTAGAAATGTTATACGGTCGGTGCAAAGATGTGTCAAATGATCCATTTGAAGTTATTTATATATAGAAGTTAAAATTATCAATACAAATTGATATACATATATAATATACGGTATATACACTATTACTTACATATATATATATATATATATAAACATAATATAAGTCATTAATACATAATATATACACAGATTTCACCACTGGATAAAGTGATATTCATGAGGAAGTTTTATGTAGGTATATAATTTATTAGGGTGTTATATAAATTTGCTGAAATATGTTATAACGATTGTTGAAGATGTTGGAAAAAAACATGCCGACGAAGCTTGACAAGCAATGTATTGGAAGAGTTATTCCTTTTAATAATATGTATTACAATATAAATATTTTAGTGCAATTTTTCTTTAGAAAGAATTGTATCAGTAGTGTGCCAAGCAAGTACATAACAGACTTATAATATTATCAACTTTCGTACGTCATTGGTTGAAAACAAAAGGGAAATGCTTCGTTTCTACGCATACGTGACTGGTGTCGGTAAACTCACAAATTTGAGAATGTATTAGTATATTAGTTTAGAGCGCTCCAGATGTGGTGCGCGAATAGCCAAACGCGATAAGTAAATATTATAAATATGATGACAAACGAGTGATCTCTTCTTGGCTCTTAACCTTATTTTCATTTTACCTTCTTTGCTGCAGAGCTACCAGCAGTTATCGTAATACGTAAAATATATTTATATATTTTTTGAAGATGGAAGGTACTAAAATGAAATTTGTAAGATTAGAATAAAAGTATCGTGCGAATTAATGCGCCTTATCATAAACAACACGTCAACACGATTCGATTCAAATGTTTGTTGTCGCCACATAAAAAACTCTTATTTATTTTATTAAAAATAGGGAGAAACTATAATAGATAATATCACAGTTCACTGTTAAAAAAATAAGTTAATAGACATTATTTTGAATAGTGGGATTATAAAAGGGTAGGAATGTATTATAAGTGGAGAACCATCACTTGAGTGCGGATAGAGGTACAGTTATTGTTAGTTAGTGATTTTCATAGTTTATATCAGTGGTGTGAGACTGTTTCTAACATGTTCGATGAAACCTGGTAGACCGGTAGCTTTTTGTAAAAAAAAAAATGTTTTTTGGAAAATTACGTTTTTACAGGAAATACAACTATGCAGTTGAACTTAAAATGCAAAACTGTATCAGTATACAAAACTTCTTAAAAATCGTTACAACCGTTTTCGAGATTCCCGAAATATAAATACATACATAAATAAAGACGTTGTAATAATACAAAACTTAATTAAAATTTTCCAAAGAAATTGATTATTAGAAAGAAGTTCCTTATCGCCTGTAACACTTCAGACGCTCAGCGGCCGGCCACCAACCGGAAAATAGTGTTAGCGCAGCGAAAAATGCTGACCGTGAATTGATTTATTTTATTTTTACGCCATCTGTGGATTCTGCGCGATATGTTTGTAATATCTTGTCTACTAGTTATCTGTATATTAGTTAGGCAACTTTCACAGATGGCGCAATTTTACTTTAGAGTACAATTATTTACAATATTTACTATAATATTTATACATTGGAAATTTTTACCAGAAAATTCATAACTTTTTTTTTATTTTATTTTTTTGCTTAAAAGTGATATCACAATGAGTAAACAGAACATTTTACTGAAAAAAAAAATCAGTAAATACCACATACAGCCAAAAACTGCAATGTAAAACATTTATGCAATCAGCTGCTTCGACGGCGCTGTGCGCTGAAGGTCATTCACCGTACCGCACAGTATCTTTCCTTATAATCCTTAATGTTGCATTTTTATGATGAACTGACTTTTGCATTGTGATAAGTATCCAAAGAAATACGTTTTTATAAGTTACTAGCAACCCGCCCCGGCTTCGCACGGGTAGCAGAGACATCTTCAACAATCATCATAATTCAACCAATTTACACAAAACCTTAACAAATTATATACCTAAACCTTCCTCATGAATCGCTCTATCTATTGGTGAAAACCGCATAAAAACCGGTTAGTAGTTTTTGAGTTTATCGCGAACAGACAGAAAGACATACGCGGCGGGTGATACTTACACGCTGTATATGTAGGTGTTTATTAACATTTGTGTACATTTTGGGGTTCCGTTAATCAGAAGGAAAATAGAAACCCTTTTAGGATCACTTCATTGTACTTCTGTCTGTCTGTCTGTCAAGATCCTTCTTAGTATCATGAAACTTGGAGAGGAACAAATCATCATCAATGTCAACTTGCTGTTGTTATATCACATACAAAATTGATTTTAGCGATTACTAACTTATATTTTGCACTCGGAAAATTTATTTAATTTAATTTCTTAACGTATGGGAGAATATTTTTAGAACGTCAAACTAATAATACTTATTTTTTTTTGGTATTGGTATAGGGCTCTGTTTCCGCATTTAGACTCATAAGCGGTCCATTATGCGTACAGGTGGGCTGACTAGTTGAGCCAGCCTAGCTCCTTCCAGAAGCGCAGAAGCCTCCTGGGGCATTCACAGCCTTCTAGGAGCGACCTCGCTCCCGCGAGGATACTTGCCCGTTGTGTGGCCACTCCCTCGCACTCCAGGATAACGTGGGTGGCCGTTTCCTCCGCGTTGAGACAGCCTCTACATAGAGGACTGTTTGTCACATTGATGGTGAATAGGTGTCGATTTAGGGCCAAATGGCCCGTAATAGTTCCTATCACTATTCTGATGTCAGGTCGGTTGAGACTGAGCAATCTGCAAGTCAAACGAGGTGAGACCTTCGTCAGCACCAGTTTGGATTGTCTACAGCCGGGTGTGTCGGCCCAGCGGTTGTTGTGTGTTTCCCGAGTCCGTTGTCTTACCCATGAGCGAAGTTGACTAAAGGGAAGTGGCAACAGTGTAGTTGGACCTGCTACTGTCGTTGCAGATCCCCTCCTTGCCAGCTCATCGGCGACATCGTTCCCGAGTGAGTCACTATGCCCCTTGATCCATTGGAGGATTAGCCCGTTGTCGGAGGCTAGACGTTCCAGTGTCTGGTGGCATTCGTATATAAGACCGGAGTTCATGGTGTTGCCCTCCAGGGCTTTTAGAACGGCCATACTGTCTGACAGTATGCGGATGTTATACTCCTTTATACATCTTGACATGACCGCAGTAGCGGCGTAGATTATCGCAACGCACTCGCATTGAAATATGGAACTGTGCTGCCCTAACGCCAGTGATATTGTTATGTTCAGGTCTTGTGAGAAAATTCCGGCTCCAGTCCCTGTCCCCATCTTAGAACCGTCCGTGTATATACGGACTTAATTTATGCCAGATTGATCTCGGTCGTTTTCATATAGCTGTATTCGGTATCTCCTTTCGAAGATGTGTTGTTTGGGGATCCTATCGCATGGGGCAGCTATCAGTGGTTGATAGTCCACTAATTCATTCCATAGTCTGGAATGGGAACCCTCTCGGTTGTACCACAGACCCAGGTGTTTGAGTCTGATGGCTGCCACAGCTGCTTCCTGCTGTATAAATAGGTCTAGTGGTGCTAGGTCTAGAGCTACTTCCAGGGCAGCTGTGGGAGTCGTGCGCATGCATCCAGTAGCGGCAGCACATGCGAGTCTCTGGAATTGCTGCAACTTGTTACTGACGGTGCTGAGTTCTGTTCTCTGCCACCAGGCAATAGAACCGTACGTGATGATAGGCCGTATGACCGTTTTGTACAGCCATAGGGTGATTTTTGGTGATAAGCCCCAGCTTTTGCCGAGGAGTCGCTTGCATTGGCAGAAAATAATGCTCGCTTTGTTCAGTTTCATGTCCAGGTGCCTGTTCCATAGGAGTTTGCTGTCAAGTATCACTCCTAGATACTTGACCTCCTTGGTAAGAACTAGGCGGGTGTCGAATAGTTTAGGTAGTCTTAATTCTCCTAAACTACGTTTATTTGTGAACATAATCAGTTCCGTCTTTGCCGGGTTCACTGTTAAGTCGTGTTTCTCACACCACTGTTCGACGACCTTCAGTGCGGTTCTCATTAGGTCGCATACCACCCCCTCAAAGGGGCCACTGATGAGTATGGTCAGGTCGTCTGCATAGCCTACTGTGAGGAACTTGTGGTCATTGAGCTGAGTAATGAGCTCATTGATCACAATGTTCCACAGGAGAGGTGAGAGAACTCCGCCTTGCGGACACCCTCTGGCCACCACCCCTCTCGTTGTATTATTCACAGTAAATTGTATGGCCCTGTGTCTGAGCATGCTGTCGATCCACCCGGCAATTGTGGGATCGACCCCATGTCTTGACAGAGCCTGGCTGATGCTGGTGAAGTTAGTTTTGTCGAAGGCACCCTCGATATCGATGAAGGTTCCTAAGGTAGACAACTTGTTTTTTAGATTGCCCTCTATGTATGAAACTACTTGATGAAGGGCAGATTCTGTTGATTTGCCCATTGAATAAGCATGTTGGTTGGGGTTCAGAGGGTAGTTGACTAGTGCAGTACTCCTGATTTCCCTGTCTATTAGTCTCTCCAGTACTTTAAGTAGGAATGATGTGAGACTGATGGGTCTAAATGATTTCGGTTGTGTGTAATCTCCTTTGCCGGGTTTGGGGATGAAGACTACTTTGACCTCTCTCCATTTTAGGGGGACATAGCGATGTGCCAGGCAGCCTTCGTAGATGATCCGAAGATGATCTATGAGTGCCCCATCACACCATTTTAGCAGGCCTGGGAAAATACCATCTAGTTCTGCCGCTTTGTATGGAAGAAAGCTGTTGATCGCCCAATGCACTTTAGCATGATCAACGATTTTGCGGGCAATTAACCAGTCAGAATCGGCTGGTGTATTACCCTCGTTAACCTCCCATGTGTCTTCCATATTTGATATGCGACATCCTGGGAAGTAAGTTGTCATTAACAGTTCTGAAGTCTCTGAATCTGTTTTTGTGTAAGTCCCATCTGGTTTTTTCAAGAAGCCAAGATTGTGCTCTCGTTCACCACACATGATGTTTTTGACTCTGTTTGCCTTATCGTTATTCTCTATGTTAGTACAGAAGCTTCTCCAGCATTCAGTTTTACTGATTCTGATCCGCTTCTTGTAGTGATTTAGGGCCTGCTTATATGCTTCCCAATGATGGTCTAGTCGGGAATTTTTTGCTTTATTGAACCACTTTCTAACCTTGCGCCTTTGTTTCTCCAGTTCCGGTCCCCACCAGTGTTGTTTACTGCGTGGTCCAGTTCTGGGTACCGAAAGTGGGCATGTCTGTTCGAAGCAGGTAATTAAGGTGGTTGTAAGGTTATCTACATGTTTATCAATATCCGCTGTGGTCCCATGAGCAGTCGGCATATCGGTATTTTCCAACCTTTCCGCAGTGACTAGCCCATACTTACGAACGTCTATCTTACGAGGATTCCGTCGGGGTTCAGGCGGTATGAGAGTCATCTTCAGGTCAAATTTGATCCACCGGTGATCCGAGCACGACGCCTCATCCGAAACATGCCAGTCCGAGATATGTGTCGACGCGTGCTCACTGGCTAATGTTAGATCTATGATTGTTTGGTCTCTCGATGTGACGAATGTCGGTTCGGAGCCAGTGTTAATTACGTTTAGCTTAGTAGTGAGTAGAAAAGAAACAAGTTCCTTACCTCGTTGGTTATTGTTCTTATTACCCCATAGCACGTGGTGCGCGTTGGTGTCAGCGGCGACGATCAGCTCTAGCCTCTCTCGCTCGCAGTAGCTTGCAAGTGCGGCCAGTTCCGGGGTGGGGATGTCGTCGCCCGGCAGGTATGCGGACGCCATCACCACTTCTGGTAGGCCTGAAGAGGGTTCTTTGAGTCTGATGGTAGTCAAGTCTCTGGAATAGAACTCGGTCATTAAGGTGGAGTTCGCGTGTTTCGGTGTAAAAATACATGTACGCGGTTTATCAATGGTCGTGTTGAGAAGTAGTTTACCTCCAATGTTGTTTAGACCGCAAATCCTGCCCTTCCTAATCCACGGCTCCTGGATTAGGGCTACGGTCATGGTGTTGACCTCCAGCATTCTGCGAAGGCTAGCCGTTGCAGTTTGGCTGTGCTGGAGGTTGATTTGTATGGCTTTGAGGTTAGGGGGAGCTGGCAGCGCCATCGTCGCTATCCAGCATCGTCTCGTCCAGATCGCTGTCAGCCTCTCCGGAGAAGCATTTCTCAGGCGAGACTGCTTTCGCCGGGCTGATCTGGACGCCTGGCCCCTTGCTGGGGTCAGGTTGAGCTTCCCCTGTAGTTTCGCTGCTTGGGTCTCCGGAGACCTCCTGGGACGCAGCTTCTAAGTTCGTCGGCGGTGGTTGAGGACGGTCGTCAAGGAAACGGATGTAGAGATTTCCAAGTCCGTAGTGGACCCTACGCTCGCTCTCCCTGAGCCTAGACACGTCCTCTTCTGGGATGCCGAGCACCAGAAAGAGAGCCTTTTTCTCTTCTTGGGGCTCGGCATGGTAGAGTGCCCAGTTGGACACCTTGTAGTCACAATTTTGACACGTTAGCCGCCTACGGATGTGGTCTAACGTGTCCTCAGGGCCTTCCTGTGGCACCAGGAGTCCCGCCTTGATACGTTTGGGAATCTCAGATTGGCGTTTGACTACCAGTCTGGTTCCCAAACATGGTGCTTCAATTTTGACCACGGCCTGGCGCAGCCACTGAAGGGCAAAGTCATCGCGGCACCACATCTTAAGGACCCCTTCGCTATGGAAGGGCTTTCCCTTAAAACGCGGCGCCACGAAGGGGACGCAGGACGTGCTGGGCGCAAAAATTTCAGCGTCCAACACGCCAAGCAGCCGAACCTCAATGTCCTGCGCCTGCTCCTTGGTCAGGTCGTAATATAATACTTAGTTTATCACTCGTAAAAAACGGACAAAAATGTTCTAAAATCTATTTCCCTAGATGGACGCTCTATCGACATAGAACTCGTAACTTAGTTGTGCGCAATATTCCAACACATTTAAAGTATAGTGTACAAGCTTCAAGATAACAATAGGTGATGCTGGCCAGGCACATAACTATTAAACCAATAGTTGTATTACCCGTTTTTTTCTTTTGTTGACGGGGTTGAAGATCTTCATGGATGTTCTCCGCCCAACCTTGACCCGGTCGGACCCGGTCCTTGATCGGACCCGTCTCGCCCAAGGCGGTCCCGTCATCCGGTGCGACCATCATCTGTCGGATGCACTCGGCGACCGGAGATCATTAGATGCCTTCCGGTCGCTCCCGGTGCGTCTGCTGCGGGCAGAAAGAGTCGTATTCCGTTCTCTCTCCCGTTCCACGCCTCCTTTGCGGTCATCAATTCCTCACAGGAGACAACGACGTTCCATGCACTCTTGTTCCGTACCACGGACTGAATCACGGTTGTGAGCGAAAGAAACAGCACCGACTACCACGACGAGATCATGGCGGTGGCTAGCCCTGCCTGTAATGACCCCTTTACATATATATATATCATAAATATAAGCACACTACGTAAATAGTGATGAAGCTGAAGACTCAAGACTGGCTCCAATTTGACAAAATGGCCTATCTTCTTCAAAATATTTATTGGGCTTCTCATAGTATTTATATATGCTGTATTACTCCATATAATATAATATATCCTACCTTATGATATGACCGCATTAAACTACGTACATTCATTGAAGCACGAAACAACAACATCCAGCGAATCAATGCGCTTTATCATAAACAACACGTCAACACGATTCGATTCAAATGTTCGATGAAACTTCAATCTGAAATGTGTCGAATCACATTAGGGTTAAAAGAGTTCTGTCAGAATAAATAACATTCTAAAATTAAAATACATACTCTGTGTTGCGTCATTCGAACTTATATTAAATCTGATTGTCAGTTTATTTATTTTTTCCAAAACTTCTAAGTGATGTCTATGGTATTTACTAAAAATCCGTTAAAACAGAAAAGTATAAAATAAAAAAAATAAGATTAAACAACTGTAACCCGACTTCGGAAAAATAAAAGTGATCTAAACAGTACGAAACTATCTATCTAGTAAAAGCCGTGGTCGTATGCCACCTTGCAATAAGGGTTGTTTACACAAGAATTTAGTTACTATCGGTCCAGATTCATAGTTTAGTTATGAAAAGGTAATAAATGGAAACCATTACTCTCACACTTACAATACTTATTAGTTAATTTGACTGGGTTTAGCAGTAAATAAATAAACCTACCATAATATTATTATACCCGTTATCTTTTGTAATAAAAGTCAGGCCGCGTTGTTTACAAACGGTGTGTCAAAACAATTGACAAAATTAATGGGTTTTATCACGACGTGGGTGGTCTGGTACATCAACAATGTTAACAAAATGTAATGAAAAGGTAAAACATGGTGACGTATTGTTATTATCTACCAGTATAGCTCAGTACTCTGTACTCAGGAAGGTCAAGCACTTATCCAGGTTTAAGGAGACAACAACAAAATAATAAAAAAACATACAGGCAAATTCGTATAATTTCCCTGAACTTTTAGTCTATTTGTAAACATATAATTTAAATCAATCTACGTAAATGTTTTTTACTACATTACTGCTTCAGAAGTTAAACAAACACATTAGGTTTAACACCAAAAACAACTGAAAACAAAACAAGTACGAAGGTAATTTTATAACTGACAAAACTATTACAAACAAACGTAAATACTACATAAATGTAAACTCAATTTGTTTGTTAATGGAAATAAAATTGCGCTGTGTGGTTTTCGTAATGTAAACATGGTATAAATATACTCGTATACCATATTTGTTAATTTTATCTTTGTATATAATCTGCTCATGCAATAATACAAAAAGATACCAAGCTCCTGGTGGTTGAGGTTCAAGAACCATTAAGTTACAGACCAAGCCGTGAATGTCAAAGAAACACATTATCCCGTTTGTGTCTAATTCGGCTTTCTTAAGATTGGGAGGTTTTCCATACATTAATATTTTGGTATAGTTACAAATACACACATACCCATTGATGTAAAAGTAACCCGTAAGGAACTCCTCTTTACAACTTTACATGATGTAAATAGACAAACTAACTTCACTTTTTATCAATGAAACTTCTGTGCAAGATATTGTTCGTGGTACCAGGGTAACATAAACCACGTGGAGATCAGAGCCGAGCGTAGCGAGAACTAACGAACGAACCACAATACGATATACCAATGAATAGCGTGTACTATGGATTGTATGTTGTAAAATGTAGTACATCACTGTTCTTATGACAGTTCGTGTGGTGATTCGTAAAGAATATCGGCAATATATCTTTAAGTCTTGTAAACTGAAATTTGGTAAAAATTAAAGGAAGGTGACGAGTTGTGTTATCGTATACATCTTAAAATGAGAGGTTAACAATAATCTTTAAAAATAATAAAATATAACAGATTTCACCATAATAAATTGTTGTTAGTTGCATTTTTATTTCCTTCATTTTCCACCTTTAGAGGTGGAATATTTTCTTCAAATTTAAATGGGACCAAACTTTAGTATTACCAATTCAATTGTAAAATCAAAAATATAGCATAACATACGCATAAAATAATAAGTTGAATTTAGATACCTCGTTTTCAAGTATTAAAATTGTATTTAATTTTTAAAGTTTTTAACCGATTTCAAAAAAGGAGGAGGTTCTCAATTCGGATGTTTATATTTTTTTTTATAAATAGCTTTATTCCGAAATGGTCCCATTTAAATTTAGTAAAGATCTGATGATGATCTATCAAGATTTAAACCCATCGAAGTCGGTTATATAATTTTTTTAAGGTTTTTATATTTCTTGCTCTTTAGTGGGTCGGTTTGTAATTTATCTAATTTGCAATAGCCTAAGTCAGTGCATATCACGTTTTACAAAATATTGCTTTGTCCCGATGCAAGGACGTTAATTGTTGAGGAGTTCTCCTGGTACTTCACCATCAGCTCTACTTCACCATGCATTGTGACGAGCATAAATTGCTTCACGACCATATTAAAGTAATCGAATCGCAACCCGTGAAATACTTATTATGGAGTGATATTTGGTCTTCATGATCAGTTCCACTACACGAAATGGTGCTTTTTGAAAGCAAATGCTTGAGTTACTATAAAAAAATACAGAAATTGCTATAGGTGTCCCTACCTATAATATTTGATGAGTTTCCTTGATTTCTACAGGATCAAATCATCATATCTTGACCTGATGACAGTAAGACCACCTTTTTAACAAAAAAAAAGAATTTTCCAAATCGGTCCAGCCCTCTTCAAGTAATCGAAGAACATATATAAAAAAAGATTCTAACGAACTGAGAACCTCCACCTTTTCTTGTAGTCGGTTAAAATAGGGATGTGTAAATATATTTTTTTTTTTTGCCCACGGCTTCGCTCGCTGAAAGTATTATTCCATCAATCGGGAACTGCTCTTTTTACTGGAAAATGGTACCCTACCTATTAACACAATAGGTAAGGTAACCTATTAACACCCTAGGTAAAGTACCCTATTAACACCCTAGGTGAGGTACCCCATTAACACCCTAGGTAAGGTGCCCTATTAAAGGTACCTTAATAACGCAATTCCCTATGTACCTGGCAACGTGTATGCAAAATTTATCATGATCGGATGAACGGTACGGCAGCGCTGAGAAGTTGAACAAACAAAAATACATTGATTTTTATTTACATATACCAGGTAAGGTTAAAAATTCTGAATTAAAACAACTTAAAGTGATGTGGTGTGTTGGAATTGATCGTGCTTTTATAGTTAACTATCAACTTTATACAAATACTAGCGGACTCGACAGACGTTGTCCTGCCTGAACTTAAAAAATATTATTTCTGGAACCCTATCACAGCGCCATCTACCGATTCCAATTGTAAAACTAAACCATTTTCGAATCCACCTTAAGACACACAAAAAAATTCATTATTCCTGTAACCCTATCGCAGCGTCATCTACCGGGTCCAATTGTAAATCTAAACCATTCTCGAATCCACCTGAAGACACACAAAAAATTTCATTAAAATCCGTCCAGCCGTTTAGGAGGAGTTCAATGACATACACACTGGTCAGGCGTGTAAATAGCCCAACCAGGGGTGTGATTGCTCAACAAATTAAATTGTTTATAGCGTACGAGGTGTAGGGAAGTAAACCACTTCTATCGATCAAAACAATCATGCCAGCACTGACCTGCAACACCGACCAAGTCCCGACCCTCCAGAAGGCAGCGAGCAGCGGCGAGGTTTCTACGGTCTCTTGAAACGTCCAGGTATTAACCGCCGCGGCAGGTCACGATCGAAGACTGAAGCACTCCACAAACACCTTGTAAAGGTTACAAAGCGAGTCCAAACACTACACGGCTATAGGACTAACGGAAAATCAGCTTGTTTTCACGAGAAATATAACTGATGTCCGTGGCGGAACAAAATTTTATAATTAATGCGACTTCTTAGCGAAAAGCGATGAGAGCAGGGTATGCCCGTTTTTTCTTGAACCAATCAGGTGCAGCGCATATACATTATTTGAAGACTGCTAACGCCATCTCTTGAGATCGTCGAGTACATTAGCAATATTACAGTAGTACCGACAGTAGTGTAAGTGTAGTAAGTACAGAAAGTGGTTTACTATAAGAACTATGAAATTAATAATATAACGAAATATAATATATTATGGTGCGATTATGTATGCATTTTATAAATATATTGACGCTCCACCACACACGTACAGTAGAATTATATATATTATAGCCCAAGAGCCCACGACGGCCAGACCTTCGTTATTTTATAAAAGCTGAAAGTTTTTCTGTGAATGTCCCCTATACAGGGAAGAACGACCAGCGACTATATAGTTTGGGTTCGGGTTACTTGGGCAGGTAACAGGTAGTAAAGGTGTATCAAATAGTACCTTAAATTCGTTAAAGTATAAAGCTCAATTTTTATAAATTTTCTTCGGGATAACTTTAGAAATCTCGTCATCCATTGCCGGACATTTATGACAGTTGCTACCCCCTGCCAGACACCCCTAAACTTTAAAAAAATATAATTATACTTTCGTTATAGTATAAAAGCTAAATTTTATATATGTTACTTGGGGACCTATAAAAAATGGTACCTCAATAGACAGACAGTTTTAATGGTTTTTACATCTTGCCAGACACATTGAAAGTCCGCTGTAGGTGCGAGCGCGAGTGCTTAGTCGATTGCGATCTTTTAAAATATTCAATAAAAAAATCATTTTATTACGTTCATAGCCATGTTATATAAAGTAAAAAATGTTATTTTAATATAAAATACAAAAGTATTATTACCATGTAAAAAAATATTTAATTGTTTTTATAAATTTCATCATTGTCGTCGATATTTTCATTTTATTCGTCACTACTCCAGCTGATGGCATGATCGTCGTCAATATCGCCTTCTTCACCAGTTTCTAAAAACAAATAAGTTTATACAATTATGAATAATTAAAAACTTATGTACAATAATTTGTCATAATAACTTGTAACTAACATAACTTGGTAGTTGATTCCCTTCAAACCATTTGAACTGGTATTTGTCATCTTTCAATTATTGACTGGTTGATATGTGGTTGGGTTTTTCAGATGACCATTATTCCAAGTATAAGTACATATATAATTTGCTCGCAGAAATTGCTGCAATAGCTCGCTTTTGCAAGGTGGTAGATTGCTAACGTCAAAATTTCGCAACTTCTTTCGGTCAAAAGCTTCGTATACATCGGAAACTGATGATGAACTGATGATCTAAATTTTCAATTAATTCGCCGTGCCCGAAGTTCTTGAAAGCTTCCTGGTGCTCTGGATATGTTTTTAATGTCTTGTATGGTTTATATTTTCCTTTTCTGAAAAACGCAGGATTAAAATCACAACCTGTGATGACATGAAATCCAGGTAAGCCCTGAAAAATTAACTGTCCAAACTCTGCATGTATTTTGGTTAGGTCCGCATATCTTAAATTATTGCCAGTACCCGTAAGCATCCGAACATGCATGGTATCTATCTTCGTATCTGCTTGCTCATGTGCTGGGCATGACAACTCTTCATCAAAGATTGAGACAACTTTATTGGAATTATCAACAGTGAAAGAATGACATTTTCTGAAATTGATGTATATGGTTTTCTTGACAATAAATGGCACCACTTCATCAATAGCCAAATTTGAAATAAAAATAATTAACCAGAGTTTCTTTAAAATTTAAATTTTTTAACGCTTTCGCGAAATCACTTGATCGAATTTGTTCAGGGCCAGTTATAGAGTACTCGAATTGAGCGGATTCTAACCGTTGGGAATGCTCGTAATCGATGGAGTAAAGTGGGTATTGATCAAAGATCACATCAATTCTCGATGCTTGAAATTGAGTAACCATTTGCAACATTTTATTTTTATATTTTCAAATATTTTTGGAACATTTTTCATTGTATGCAATAGGAAGAAACCGTCAATTATTATAACATCTATATGATGTCGTTACCTCGCGCCCGCACCTACAGCGGACTTTCAATGTGTCTGACATGAGGTAAAAACCATTCAAACTGTTCGGCTATTGAGGTAACATTTTTTTATAGGTCCCCAAGTAACATATATAAAATTTAGCTTTTATACGATAACGAAAGTATAAATATATTTTTTTAAAGTTTTGGGGTGTCTTAGGGGGGTAGCAACTGTCATAAATGTCCGGCAATGGATGACGAGATTTCTAAAGTTATCCTGAAGAAAATATATAAAAATTGAGCTTTATACTTTAACGAATTTAAGGTACTATTTGATACACCTTTACTACCTGTTACCTGCCCAAGTAACCACAACCCAAAGTCTATAGTCGCTTGTCGTTCTTCCCTGTATGGGGGACATGCACAGAAAAACTTTCAGCTTTTATAAAATAACGAAGGTCTGGCCGTCGTGGGCTCTTGCTCTATTAAGATATACATCGTTTTTTTATACAGCGTTTTACAGAAAGGTGTGGTAAAATTTTAGGAACGTTATGTGTAACCGACATTATAGTTGATTTAACTTGAAATAAAATGCTTTTCAATTTTTTTTTCTTTTTTCTAAGGTGCACATTTCTAAACAACACATTAAGAATTTTTATTATTTAAAGATTTTATTTTTTTATGCAGACATTTTCAGAAAAATCTAGACATTCCTCCCACATCCTTGATATTAAACACCTTCAGTTTCAGAGTTTCATTAATATCTGCAGTCTCTTATATGAAATGTTATATAGCTTTATCGGTCTATTTTCAAGTTTAATTTTTCAGTTTCAAAATAAGAAAGATTTCTATATTAAGGATCAGGAATTTTCATAAAATTGTTAGCGCTTTACGTTATTCACGAGGTATATTATACGGCCCTAAAATATGACCTGTGTGTCTAAATAATGTTACAACGAATAAATAGATATTTTTGAAGTGATAGCTTCTTATTTCGTCGAGTTAAAATCGCCTTATTTGCGACTTGAGGGAAAAAAAATACTAATTTTAGTACAGTTTGAGTGTAAACTCTATAAATTTTACTTGATCAGGGTCAGTGGCGTAAAAATAGGGAGCAAAGCGGGTAAAATGCCACGGGCACCTAAGCACCAAAAGCCCTGATTATAGGAGGCACTAATTATAAAATGCATTTAAAAAATACCAATTTTGTATTAATTACTTATAAATTTTCTAATTTAATAAACCTAAAAAAAGTACACGAGTTATATAAATGAATTATCAAGATTTTAACACTTAACAGTGCGAGTCAGACCCTCACACATCCGATGAATTAGCCATGGGCATCAGATGGTATAGTTACGCCACTGATCAGGGTAGCGTCCCTTATGTCATCATGAAGTTAATTACATCAAGTTAAGATGGTTGGTACTCGAGTTGTGGTTGTAAGGTGGTGTTTGAGCGCCATCTGAGATAAAGCATTGAGAAATCGGGATATCGAGGCGCAAGTAAACACTGTTTTATTTTCTACAAAATTATGCTTACTTGGTGTGACGCCATCTTGTATTAAGCCGAGTAAACTACTGCCCAAAGGTTGAAGCAATGTTTACCAGGCAGTGATAGTGTGAGAAGTTTCAGTAATACCTCACTAGAGAGGGTAGAGGTACATTTTGATGAATTTTTACGTAAGGAACGTATTTTTAGGTAAGTTTTGCGTTTAGATGGACTTGTATGAAAAAGACAACCAAATTTATAGTATCTGTTATATACTCTTATGTTATATCTGCTTAAGTATATATACTCTTGTATCTCCATTATTTCTCTTTAAAGTGAACTCTTTACAGTGGGAGAGCCATGCTTCGGCATGTATGGGCCGGCTCGACCGGAGCGATACCACGGCCTCACAGAAAGCCGGCAGTGAAGCCATAATTTCATTGCTTTTGGCCGAGTGAGTGAGGTTACCGGAGGCCCTAACCCTTCCCTCTCTCCATCTTCTCCTCTTCTCCCCCTGCCCGTACTCTAACTTTTCCATCTTCCTCTACTCCCACCTTAAAGGCCGGCAACGCACTTGTGACTCTCGAGTTGCAGGTACCCATAGGCGGCGGTAGTCATCTTTCCCATCAGGTGACCCATCTGCTCGTTTGCCCGCTTTCTCAAAAAAGAAAAGAAAAAAAAGTAAAATCATCAAGAGACGTTTTAAGAGTAATGTGGTAAGTGAATGGAGTCTGATTTCAGGGATATATGAGTAGCATACTAGTTTTTGCCCAAGGCGTCACTCGCGTAGTAATAGTTAATTTTCTATCCGTCGGTAGGTACTGTTACCGACGGATAGACGGATTCTTCCTGGATAGACGGATTCTTCCTCGATGACCTCATCCAGAAAGAAGTAGGTCCAACCCTATATACGAAATTGTTCTTGGAAAATCTGGTAGGACCGAAAACACTATAAAGACGTAGCCCATCTGCCACCTCGCGAGTTACCGATGCATCGCTTATTAGACCGTTGAGGACATATCATCGCAGCACCGACGATCCATTGTAGGTGCAATATGACACACCGTATGATTTAAGTCGGTTTAACTACACCATACGGCCTCATTGATAGCCCCAGTGGTATCCGTATCGGTATCACTCTAAGGTTTCCACACGTTACAAAAAAAAAAGACATGAAAACACTTGCGAGCACTGATTTTGTTAACATGGAGAATACGTAGCTAACGTAGTATTAAGTTTATTAAAGTAATAAAGAAATGTTTAAGTCTCATTTTTTATTTGCGCCCCCCCCCCTGCTCCACTTTACCAACAAAAAAATCTGCCTCCTCCCGCCCTGGCCAAAAACGTGGGTACACCCATGTAGCTGACCATTTAGGAACGCAAATAGATGAAATATTTAAATGTAACTGAGTGTAGTCCGCATGAATATGAAGAAATAAAATAAAATACTATTTACATATCGTCACATGCTAGGTTAGTTTTGTTTTATTTTAAGTAGTCATTAAAATAACTCTTATAGCGTCTTAATGTGAAATTCACAATATCTGTGAACAGGTGATAATGGATTATAGCATATCCTGTTTTTTTCTCTTTCCCAATTTTGAAGTCATCGTCTTGAAATGATTATGATATTTTTTAGAATACAGTGTGCACAGAGGCTTTCACAGAAATATTTCAAATCAAATAATTAAACATAGACGCCATGTCGTTAACGCTCTCACATTGGCACTTCCCAGAGATTGTATTGTACTGCGTTAGAGATTAAATTGGCATTGTCCCTGAGGTTTATAGGTTTATTCGTCAATCAAGGTCTCCTTCGTTAAAAGTACCCTTTCTAAGGATGAAAAGTACAATTTCATGATGATCAGTTGAATAGTTAACGCATGAAAAACCAACTCACATTTTCATTTATAATATTAGGATGGCTGAGAGAGCAGTCTTAGACACTATTGAACTGGTTTCGGATCATTGTCCTAATCGTTGTTATAGCTTGTATAAGATGTTGATACGTGTGGTGTTTTGTAGATATATATATATTTAAAATATTACGGGCCGTCTGATCTTAAACTAGGCAGAGCGTTTGCTACGGTAACTAGACTGCTGATAAACATACTTATATATTTCTAAATATATACATATTATTGATAAATTACACCCAGACACAGAACAAACAATCGTGCTCATCACAAAATCATTTGTCCTGAGTGGGAATAGAACACACGAACTGTGGCTCAGCAGTCAGGATCACTAACCACTAGACCAACAGGCTAGACCAAACAACGAATAATATTGTGTTTCAAAGATAAAAACTGAACTTGGGCAGTGAATCAATAGTATCGGTATAATTATATGTTGGTTGTCGCTGTGCTGTTCCTATAACAATATTCGAGTTAATAACACTGTATCTATAGCTGTTCAAGTGCAGTCGTCGGATGTTCTAATTCCCGTAAGCATTATTTGAATCAAAGACAAGCATCTAGATTACCATCCCAAGAGCTCCAAGATATATTCAAAAGCATCTTCTTCACTATAGCATACGGTATAAAGTCAGTATCGGATCAAAGCCAAGTTTTATTCAAGCAAAATATATCAAACCCTTTCTGCAACTCATCTTGAACTAAAATGTTGATTGTTGTTAGAATCGCAAGTGCAGAAGACAATTGAAAAGGTGCCCACATCTACAAGCAAGGTATGTAGAATTAAAATACACATACAAGATATGAATAAAATGTTGAGTGTTCTGAAAATGTTACGTAAATCTTACAAAAGAAGATAGTAAGAAGTTTGTAGCATCAATTAATCTATGTATTAATAAGTGTTTTAAAGAAAATTTTGAAGAATGAAGGAACATGAAATTTGGAATACTTAGCTCTATAATAACTTGGGTGATAACTTGGGTTTATGTAAAGAAGAAGCGCAGAAAGCTAAATAAATTAAAAAATAAATGAAAATGGCTCCGTTATGCTACAGCCGTCTACATGTTGACCTGTCGTGGTACGAAAAATGACAGTTAAATTTATACTGGAAATTAATAGGTAAAAAAATAATCAGATATGGTCGAATTTCCACCACCGGGTGATCGCCAGTATATATGGTTACGTAAAATTATATCTATAAAAAAATTACGGCCCAAATTCGAGTCTAGTCGAGCAAAAAATATATGATTCAAAATGAGACATGCTGTTCATATTAATTCATAGGCGTAGGTACTTTTAGTCCGGGAGGGGCAATCTTTTTTTGTTAACCCGGGTGGCAAAATTGGCTGCTGTCGGTCCAGGGGACCAAATTAAAAATAATTACTCAAAATTACCTTAGAACTACGTAAGCTTTCAAAAGCCGGAGGGGGGCAGCTTGTGGGGCACGGTTGCAATAATAAAAGTTAAAACGGATGTACAAGAAAATACACAACCATCATCAAGAAAACGAACAATCACACTATCTTATTACACTTTTCTCATAAAAAAATTGGATCAAATTTGTATTATTTCGCCTTATCCTATATTAAGGGTCAGTTGTGTTAAGTTACAAAATAGTTACATACATAAACATACAAAGATCGAAATCGCACGAAACATAGGGTAAACCGGGATAGATGCCGCAGTGGGATAGGTGCCTCGTGTCCGAGATACTGACTTCCTAAAGTCGGAACAAACGCCACATACCTCGATCCCCAGCAAGCCGTTTTACGGAAAAGAAATTATATAAATACACTGGGTTATTAAGTACACACCTAAGTATTAATAATCGCTCTTTTGTATTTATTTTATTTAAAACATAAAAGGGCCTCTATCCGTATCAAAAAGGATAGTCGCCCTGATTTTTCGTTGGCCGCCTTTGGGGCATCTTTTCCCACCCACCGATACATATGACAGTGTTAATTAATTTTGAAATTATTTTTTCTTTTAAGCGTTTCATATTGACAGATTTTAATGTTCTACGGGATATCTTTACCCTGATAGTGCTAGGGTGTGTTAAAAAGTACCATATTAATTATCAACATCAAACAGGAATGAAGTATCGTGACAATTTGGGATTACATCCAGAACTTGAAATGGGTGCTCATCATTTTTTTTTTGTTTTCCATATACAATGTGGAAAACTGAAAGCAATTTCAAGCTCAACCTAAAATAGGAAAGATTCATCCTTAGATTGCAGTAAATTTTTTTTATTTTAAATAACTAATACTTAATGATTACACGTTTTGAATGTTAATTTATTGTTTGACAAATACTGGTAATTATGGTTGTGTTTAGAATTAGATAATTCCTTAAAATTACAAATGAAACATTTTAAAACTATTTATTTTACCTATTTTATTCCATAACCCATCTATCCTATGTTATCTATCCGTTTTAGCATTTTTATATTTATCCATATAGGTAGACATCTACATATCCTCAAAAAAAGAGGTTTGGAAAACTCAATTTCTAATAAATCAGTTATTGTTATATCAACCAAAACAAGTTTTAATGTAACCTAATAGATTAAAGTAGCTATATTCGTAAGAATTATTCATAGTGGATTAAAAATTCGGAGCAGAAGGGTCACCTGATCGTAAATGACTACCGCCGTCCATGGGCCCCTGCAACTTAAGTCACAAGTGCGTTGCCGGTCTTTAAGATGAGAGTAGAGAAAGGGTGGAAGAGGGGGGGAGGTGGGGAGGGACGGGTTTGGAATAAGATTAGAGCAGCCAATCAGAATAATAAAAAAAATCAATCACTTGACATACTCGAGCGCGTTAAATTAGTATCGCGCACAATCCACAGATGGCGTAAATAAGATAAATCAACACGCGGTCAGTAGTTTTCGATACGTTAACACTTTTTTGTGCATGTGTGTGCATAACAACAGTGTGTTCACAGTAAAATACAATAAGATCTTAATTCAATTTTTCAATCTTAATTGTATGCTGAATACGTGTATGCCTTGTCGTATCAACTACCACAATTTTAGTTTCCTTCGTAGATTATTTATTTAACAACATGGACTCTCGCGTACAAGTAGATGGTATACACAGATTTCCGAAAAGCATCCGACAATGTAGACCACCAGTTGTTATTGAATAAAGAAATCTACAATGTCACACGTGGCGGTCTGCTGCTTGGATTTCCTTCATATGTTCCCAACAGAACGCATGGGGTAGTTATCAATGGATTCCAGTCGTCTGCTATTTGTGTAATCTCTAGTGTGCTCCAAGAGTTGATTTTGCGCCCTCTTTTATTCATAGCTCTAAACTACTACTCTATGCGGTGATCTCGAAATTTTTAGACCAATAAAGAGTGAACTAGATTTTCTGTTGCTTCAAGCAGGTTTTGATCACTTCATAGAATAAACAAATTGCAATATGCAACATTGTTATGCAACATTATTATGGTGTCCTTAATTTTTTATCATATTCTATAACACCCACGGGTCATCACTTCACCGGGGCTAGCGATGAAGTGGTCTGTCGGAATTTAAACGACTAAAATTAAACGGTGGGTCTATTTCATTTGACATCCGTCACAAGTGGGTCTATTTCAGGGAACGCGGGTAGACTGTGAAATGAAAAGATATTATACGAGAGGGGACATTATTTTGGGGTCCTAATAATAATAAGTATATGACATTAGATTTCTAGAACAGAAACAGAAAGTACGAAATGTTACCTTATATAGTAATTACACATATAGTAATTATAACTAAAGACAAAAAAAAATAATTAAACATTCTAATTTTAATCATGTTAATTTTTTAACCAAAGTTACCTGACCTACACTATGATAGTCTAAATTCCTTAATAATAGTTACATACTCCTTTTTACAGATTCTATTGACACTTTCATTGATAACTTGTCACCAACTCAGTTGGCGCGAACAGAAGACAAAAGATCCAACATGCCTTCTTCTCTTTAATTTGTAACTGTCATTATAGGCTAACAAATACAGGCTAACTGTAGTTACCTAAATAAATGAGCTTGTCACTAATAAAACAGATATGATCAAAATGACATTTGTCTAGTGGGCCGTGTAGGAACAATTCAAACACATTACTATGAATAAGTGACTCTGTACAAATATATTTAAATACACTGTAGCTAGGCATGACAAAGTTAACTTTTCCTTTGTCGTTTTTTTTTTTACTTGGATTATTCAAATATAGGATAAGAAAGCCTGTTTGCGTTTAATTAGTTAATATGTGGTTCAATATAATGAAATGTTCAATTTGATTTAGGTGGTCATGAAATATAATACATACCTACATTAAAGTAAAATAAAGAAAACAAACAACACACATACAAACTAGTGTTTAGTATTATTCTGGATAACTTAACTATAACTGGGTGACTCCATTCGACACCTTGAGGTATGTTTATTTTACTGCATGCAGCTGTATCCATCGCCCCAAGATCGGAGAGTCCCACCTGTCTTCGCATAATGTTGTTGGGGCTATCACTTACACGGCATAACAGAGAAGCGCACCTCTTGCGCATAATTGTGCTAAAGCTGTCGATGAACATGCCAGAGGCACTCACTGCAAGAATGCGGCGGCCCCATCAACACCCGGAACGTGTTGTTTTGCGTATTTTTCACCCACAGGCTGTATGTGGAAAAAGATTTTCAGAACACTTTCAAAAGCTTTATTGCTTTAGAGCAACGAGCAAACCTATGAATCAACATTTTTTTTTTGTTTTTTTTTTTAATAGACAACTCCCGCATTAGGAATTACTCTTGTGTCGCGGGGGACTTTACAAACATACAAACAACGGACACAAAGAACACCCAGACTCAGGTGGGAATCGAACCCACGACCTCTGGCTCAGCAGTCAGGGTCACTAACCACTAGACCAATAGGCCAGTCAAATGCCACAGGGCAGGTCCCTCCCAAGCCCTCACATTCTCCGCTCCCGCTCAAGTTATCAGTGGCTCAAATATTTAAACTTACTAACTTTCTTAAGAGCTGTATCGCACAGTGTGACTGGAGTATACCTACTTAATGGCTTGCAACGCAAGTGACATCACTGGTTACGAATGATTTTACTACCAGGTAAACTGTATGCTCGTATACAGAGCTACTTCTATAAAATAATCATAGTTTAGTAAAAGTTGGACACGTGAAAACGAAGTATATGAGCCCTAACTCTAGAAGTTTCCTATTAGCCACTAAAGAGTTCAGCTATCATCATGTCTTTATCAACAGATCATCTTCAAGATGCCAAATTTTAGTATTGTCATCCAAACTAACACGCAAACAAACACGTACAAAGTTTTTTTTTTCCGATACGACAATTAGAAGTAGGTTAAAATTGACTCCCAAGATTTGCTTACATAGTTACTTACAAGGGAAGCTAATAAGAAGTGTAAAAAACCAGTCTGATGTATTCCTATCCATTGATTCTATACCATTGGTCCAAGATCTGTTTGTTCAGTTTGTTTGTATTCGATAGCATTCACGATTACATAATTTTTCGTTATTTACTGGTAATATGGCTATATACATACAACGTAATTTGAACTTGTACTGTCAAAGTCGCTGCATTTTGAATTTGTCTGTATAGAAGCTCTATCGTCGGTCATCTAGTATTGATTGTCGAATAGTTAAGTAAGTACTATTACCTTTTTAACAATGAAAAGATAACTCTTGCAGTAAGGATTTTTTGCCGGTGTTGTAGTAACTTCATTAATAAACAAATACTTCATCAATAATAATATAATATAGTTAAACTCTGTCTGAGGGTCTGTGTTTATAATTTATAAAGGAAGTACTGCATCAACAGGATTTAAAAAAAATTTCGAACCAGAAGAGCCAAATCGTTTTCATTATTTATTGTGCCGCTAGTTGACTTTTTATACAAACTTTAGTAGGTCATTACTTCACTGTTTGATATTATACATACAAAATAAAATATAATGTTAATCTGTCTAATTTATTATAAAAATATATACTAGCTACCCGGCCACGCGTTCATATGGCTAAGTAATTTGTAATAAATAAGAATTGTGACTATAAATTGAGTTAAAACTATCTGATCTCGCAGGTTGGGCGAAACTGCACACAGTGTGCAAAATTTTAATAAAATAGTTTCATTAGTTTAGGAGTTCATCGCGAACAAACAGGAAGAGGGGGAGAAGGGAAAAGAAGGAAGGGTTAGGGCCTCCGGTAACCTCGCTCACTCAGCGAATCACAACGTCAACGTTGCTATGTGGCCGGTTTTCTGTGAGGGCGTGGTATCGCTCCGGTCGAACCAGCCATATGTGCCGAAGCATTGCTCGCCCACCGTGGTATGGTTGACATGGTGTTTTAGTGATGTTGAGGTTGAGGTTGATGCTACCGACGATACCTCAGTGGAGTGTATAAAATGACAATAGTGGACTGTACTTCAAAGTTGTATAATGATTAAATAGAAATTACAATACTTGAAACTACATAAATGCGTAAATAAATTGTATGAAAAAACTGATAAGCGCGAGCGTGGCGATACACAGTCGTGTCTGTGGCTCACTGACGATGCCGGCGCCGGGCGAGCCCCTCGTCTCGAACCGGGCGGCAGGGGGACGGGTTCACTGACGTAGAAACCGGTTAGCACTAGTCAGCTGTGGGTGCGGCAGGCAGATGTCGATTACTCGACATACTCCCCCCCGTTGAAGTAACCTCAACAACATTAACTGGCAAAGGGCAGATCGTGTTGAAGGCGCGCCGGATGACTCCCTTGCTGGTGCGAATATCGGCGACTCGTGCGATGCCGTCTCTGCCAGGCAACACCTGAATAATACGGCCTAAAGGCCAAATCAAAGGGGGTGAGGTTTTATCCTTTATGAGGACTAAGGTTCCTGTCTTCAATTCTCCTGAAGATCGACGCCATTTGGTTCTCTCCTGAAGCCAAAGAATATATTCATTAGAGAAGCGACTCCAAAAATGTTGCTTTATACATTCTATGCGTCGAAATCTCTGGATACTGTTGATGTTGAGATGTTGTATCTGTGGATGTAGCAACATAACAAGTGAGCGTCCTATTAAGAAATGGGATGGAGTTAAAGGAGTAAGGTCAGAGGGATCTTGGGAAAGAGGGGTTATGGGCCTTGAATTAAGAATAGCCTCTATCTGAATCAAGCACGTTGCCATTTCTTCAAAGGTCAAGTTTGTTAGGCTTAAAACGCGTCGAAGATGATGTTTAGTGGATTTAACCGCGGACTCCCATAAGCCCCCAAAATGTGGATTATACGCGGGAATGAAATTAAAGTTTATGCCTTTTTTTTTTTTTTTTTTTTTTTTTTTGTGCGTGTGGAAACCCCCTCGGGCCGTCACCCCACCGGGGTTTACGATGGGGCGGTGTGTCGGAATCGAACCGACTAAAACCACACGGTGTGCCGTACTGCGCCTTAAATAGGAGGGATCCGGGAACAGCTTTTATTAAGACATCCGGAACCCTCCTAGCGCCTGCCCGCAAAAGCGCGGGCACCACCTTCGGGTAAAAACCTCTCATTTAGGCGACGTCCAGGCACACGCGGACGCCGCCACCTCGCGGGGGGCCACTATAGCGGGTGAAGGGGAAAACCCGTCCCGTCCACCCGCGGCCACACTCAGGGCGGCATGAGGCGCTGGTAAGCGCGCCTCCGCCGCCCGGTTCACCGGCGGCGAATTAGGTCCGAGTGGAGGTCGTCCTCCCGGACCCTTTCCGCCGCCTCCTTCTGCGAGATGACTTCCTCACAGAAGGTTGCGACCGCGGTAAAATTCCTGTCGCTACCGGCCATGGAGCGAATGACAGCTGGTAGCGACAGATCCACTCCGATGACTGCAGTGAGGGCCCGACGCTGCGTCGCCCAACTGGGGCAAACCGCCAGCGTTTGCTGAGCCGAGTCCTCACTGCAGTCGCAGTGGTGACAGGCGGGACTCAATTCCCTCCTAGCGACAGAGTGCAGGTACTTCCCGAAGCAGCCGTGCCCGGAAAGAACCTGCGTCAGTCGGAAGGAAAGGGTCCCGTGCTGCCGCCCTGCCCACTCGACGATGACCGGCTGGAGCAAAGCAGCACGTGGAGCCTCCAGCCGGGACGACCAACGAGCCATGGTGGCTCGGCGAGCGGCCTCACGCCATTCGCGTACCTCTTCGGGCGGGGGCCGACTGCCGCTTCCCGCCCGGAACTCAGCCGTTCGCCGATATACTTCGGCGAGCACTTCCGCCTCCAGATCCCACGGGGGAGTCCCGGCCAACGCGCACGCCGCCTCTGTTGACACGGTGCGGTATCCGCGTATGGCTCTAACCGCCATCACCCTCTGAGGGCGCCAGAGCCGCGCCCTATTCTGGGCGGTCAGAGCCTCCGCCCACACCGGTGCACCGTACAGTGCCATTGACCGGACAACCCCCGTGTACAGCCGTCTCGTAGCGATGCTGGGTCCACCCAAATTGGGCAAGAGTCGCCCAAGGGCGGACGCAGCGCCGACCAGCCTTGGAGCAAGCTGCAGGAAGTGCTCGTCGAAGCGCCACCTACCGTCGAGGATCAGGCCCAGATATTTTATGTGGGCCTGAACCGGTACGAGGACCGAGTTGACCTCGATAGAGGCGCCAGGGGGTGGACCACGACGGGGCCCATGAAATAACAGGGCCTCCGTCTTGTCCAGGGCCACCCGCAAACCCAGCGCCTCGATGCGCCCGACCACCAGAGAGACTCCCCTGGTGGCCAGGCACGCCGCTTCCTGAAAGTTCACCCCCCGGGCTGTGACCAAAGTGTCATCGGCGTAACAGATTACGCCGAGCCCGGGGGGGAAGTCGCCTCGAAGGGCCCAGTCGTACCCCATGTTCCACAGGAGTGGTCCAAGGACAGACCCCTGCGGAACACCGCACGACATGGGCCGACGACTCAAAACTCCATCTCGGTCCTCGTACATGACGGTACGCTCCTCTAAATAGTCTGCCACCAGCCGCCTCAGGTACCCTGGCACTCCGTGATAGTGGAGTGCTTCCCTGATGCAGCTGAATGGCAGACTATTAAACGCGTTGGCGATGTCCAACGACACCGCCAACATCACGCCGCCACAGCTCACTACCTCTTCGGTCACGGCCCTCAGGCGCAACACAGCACCGACCGTCGAACGCCCCGCCCGAAAACCGAATTGAGCGTCCGACAAATCGGGGCCGACCTCGCACAGGTGCCGGACGATGCGGGCAGAGAGGACCCTCTCAAACAATTTACCCGCCTCGTCCAGCAGCACGATGGGCCTGTAGGCCGCGACCGAGTCAGTAGGCCGTCCCGGCTTCCTTAAAAGGACCAGCTTCCCGCTCTTCCAGCAGTCAGGGAAGCGCCCGGACGCCAAGCTAGCGTCCAACACTTCCCTGAGGCGGTCGGACATGTGGTCGAGGGCAAGGGCCAACACTCGGGCAGGGATCCCGTCTGGCCCGGGGGCGGTGTTCTTGGAACGGATCCGTAGAACAACCGCCCCTATCTCCGCCTCAGTGACGGGCGGAACACCAACCACCTCGTTCTCCCCGTCGTCTCCGGCCAAGGAGGCCATCGACGGGGGTACGTGCTCCACCCGTTGCGGGAAAAGGCCCTCAACCACTTCCTGCAGGAAGCTGGGCTGGAGAGTCTCCGTAAGGGGGGGGCCCGACGCGCGGAGCTTTTGTTGCGCCGCGCGATATGGGCGACCCCAGGGGTCACGATCGAGACCCTCCAGCATCTCCTTTCTTTTTTCCTCTTTGGCGCGGCTAATGGCCAGCTTCAGAGTTTTCCGTGCATCTCGGTACTCCTCATGAAGCCGGTCTTCCTCCCCATCTTCGCGGTGACGCCGCCGGCTGCGGGTGTAGGACCTCCGGGCACGAGTACAGGCCACGCGGAGGTCCGCCAACTCCTGGGACCACCAGTAGACCTCCTTCCTGGGAGGCCGACGACCTCGAACGCGGGGCATGGCCGCATCGCAAATCTGCGTAATCGCATCACGAAAGCAGCCAGCCCCCATGTCTGCCTCCTCGGTCAGAGGCCGCGGAGACAGCCAAGAGTAAATAATGGCTGCCTCCTCCAGTAGGTCCCTATCCAACTTGGTAACAGCCCACCGCGGGAAGCGGGAAGAACGCCGCGCCGTGTGACCCCTTCTGGGGTCCTGGGTCCGGGAGAGCTCGAACCGGATATAAAGGTGATCCGAGAGCGTCTCAACCTCTTCCAGGACACGCCAGTTCCTTACTCGTGCGGCGAGAGCAGGGGTAGCGAACGAAAGGTCCACTATCGACCCCCCCTGATGTCGCACGCACGTGTTGGCGGAGCCTCTGTTTAGAAGATAGAGGCCCACCGATGCCGCCCATTCCTCTACGGCATCACCCCGTGCGTCCGTCCTGGGGGAACCCCACGCAACGGACTTTGCGTTGAAGTCCCCCAGCACTAGGACGTGCCCAGACGCTAGTCGCCGCATTGAGGTCTCCAAGTTGTTTAGGAAAACCTCAAAGTCGCTCAGACTCCGGTTGGGGGAGAAGTAAACACCATATATGGTGATCCCCCTCCATTCGGCAGCAACATATCCATTACCCTTGTCTCTTAGCGACAAGGGCGGGGAATGAGCCACCGTGGAACCGACGACTGCCACGGAGCCGTCCCAGTCACCCAGCCAGTTAAGACGGGGAGGAACATAATAGGGCTCCGCGGCTACGGCTACACCAATCGACCACTCTGTTATGGTTTGCAAGAATAGGTCTTGCGCACCAGCAGAGTGGTTTAGGTTCGTCTGGACAAAGAGGCTGGAGACTTGGTCCATTTATTGGATCATCTCAACAGCCTCCTCCATGGGCGCCGATGATGACGCACGAGTAGCATCGGAGGCAGCCTGGGTCGACTGGCTAGCCCCCGATGTTTGCTGAGGTGCGCGGGGAGGCTTGCAGCCCCCCTGCCCCATCTGGTGATTGGCGGGCAGGTTACCCGCCGCACACGCTGGGCAGTGAGGGGCGGCTGAGCAGGCAGCCGCCTTGTGCCCTGGTTGACCGCAGCGGAAACAAAGTCCGCTGCAGTCAAAGCAACTACCGCACTTGACGCGGGTGTGTCCCGACGCTAGGCATTTAAAACACCTCATCGGTCTCGCCCCCAGAACTGTAACTCTGGCGTTCACGAAACCGACGAGGAGCCTGCCAGCGTCGTCCAGGATTTTGGCCGACGCTACGGGACAACTCACCCACACCGCGCCAAGGCCTCCAGGACCGGGACGGATGGTGCCGACCCTGATGTTGTCCGTGTTGCATCCCGTTTTTTCAACAATCGCAACGCGAACATCCTCTACTGTGACAGAGTCGTCCAGGCCCGAAATGCGCAGCTCTGCGCACTTGGTGGGCCTGGCAACCTTGACACCATCCGTCGTAGGGAATATTCCCCGCAGCTTCTCAGCAAATGAATCGGCTGCCTTCGCGCCTTCAGCCCCGGGGAACTCGAGTATTCGAGCTCCCGTCTGGGCAAGGCGCATCCTCACACCTGACGCCCCAAACTCGCTGGCGAGGCTATCGCGGGCCTTCTTGAAGACGGCTGCGTAGGATAACCCGCCGATAGCTGCCTCCGGTGACACGGTGACCACTACAGCCGCCGTTTTTGGCGTGTGCAGTTTCCGCGGCTTTTTCTTATTGGCCACTGCCACCGGTGACGACTGCGGTGTAGAGGCCGCCTTCTTAGCAGCCTTCTTACCCCGCTTTCGGGTCTTCTTACCCCCCGTTACAACTTGCCACTCGTCATTGGAGGAGACCGAGGCAGAGGGGTCAGATGTGGAGGGGCCAGGCACAGTTTTGGTACCAGAGGGGACTGCAGCGCTCGTCCCTTTAGGTGCCGGAGTGGGGAGCACAAGGATTTCCGCCGCTGCTTTAGCCGAGGCCTTAGCTGGATGCCCGGCTTTCGATGCAGCAGCTTTTGTTGTGGCCTTAGCCGGCCGCCCGGCTTTTGGCGTGGCCGCAGGGGCTGGCGCCGACGTCGCTGCCGCATACGACACAGTCACGCGACCACCCGAAACGGGGAGTGGCGTCGTGACTGATGCAGCCCTCTTGTCTGCGGCGAGTGGCGGCCGAACGATGGGGGCCGGAGGCAGCCTTGCCTCCAGACCCGCGAGGCGCCCGTCCATCATCCTCCACACTGCGTCAATAATTTGACGCAGGTGGGAATCCGGAACTTCAGGGCGAGAGGGGGAGGGAGTGAGCTGTCCCGCAGCTAGGTTCGGCCGCTCAGACTCCGACTGCGCTCGAAATTGGGCGAACTGAACACTAAGCTCAGCCACCTGCCCCGTCAGACGATCATTTGCCTCTTGGAGGCGCGCCACATCCCCAATGAGGGTTTTGACCACTCCAGAAACAGCAGAGGAAGAGTCCTTAAGGGCCTTTACAAAAGACCCCTTAAGGTTTGTGGACTTCGTGGCCACCTTGTGGATGATGGCCACTGCCGCGTCTGCTCTCTCCCGCATGGTTACCGGCGTTTGAGGGACAGAACCCCCTTCCACCGGCTCCCGGATCTTCAGCAGGAGATCCGCAATCTCTTCCTCCGCTACAATTTCACCCTCCGCTCTGGCACGGGTGTAAGTGCCCGACCTGGAGAAGGCGGAACCTGCCGGAGCTGGGATCGGCGTGCGTGACCTCGACCTCCCTCTCAGGCTGCTTGCCACTTTCGGTGGCAACATGTCTTGCGACGTGTCGCCATCCTCATCTCTGGAGCGTCCACGCTTGCGACTCTCAGTATCGCGGACCTCCAGCTCCATCTCTTCGGCTGAGTCGACCGTCGAACTAGCAGTCCTGGATCGCACCGACATTCTTCCGCTCCCAGGAGTCAAATCGACTTCTGGGAGCTGCACCGAACGAGTAGTCTCACATGAGACTTCCTCGTCCGTCGATGCAGCTTCTCCCGCCAGCCGTCTGCTCCTTCTTCTTTTCTCCGTCTTTTTTTCTTCCGTTTTGTTTTTTAATTGTAATATTTCATTTTCCATATTAAATCCCACGAGATGGGGAGAACTAAAGGTCGACCCGGGCAGAGATCCCCAATACCCGGGCAAGCGAAGATTTATGCCCAACCGAGGGGTCCGCAGGTGCCCCGGCTGGGAGTGCGCTTGCGACTGAACTACCCATCAGCCATGCATCACCTGGTCACGCACCAGAACACGGGATTCGGGGTTATTTTTTAGAGAGGTTTTCTTCCTCGCAGTCCGGGCGGTTAAGCCAAGACCCTCGTCCCTGATCGGAGTCGTGAGACATGACCACAGCTCCTTTCAGGATTACGATATGCCGACGGTGGCAAGGAAATGAAATCTTCCCATGCCTGCTCGGTGGCAGTGTGAGTGCACGCCGAGCCCGCCCTACTTCTCCACTGAGGACAGCGGAGAAACTCCGACCCATGGAAGGGTCCCTCCTTCATGATTTTTTAACGAGGTTTTCATCCTCATAGCCCCAAAGAGCGAAGAGCCAACAGATAGGTGTTCTCTGTTGGGCCAAGCCTCAACCGAGTGGCCGAAGAAAGATGGCCTCCTCTTCCTACTAGAATATTGGCCGTTGGCGATGACGCCGTCCTCAAAAACTGAGGAACAAAAGGCAGCGTCATTGCCAACGTTTCCAGGGTGCACCGCGTGGAGGTTTTCTAGACGGCACCCCAAATTAAAGTTTATGCCTGGATCAACCTTACTCAATTCTAAGTCTTGTGATAGAAGATTGGCTAACTCATTAAACGCACCTACAAAGGTTGTGCCATTGTCGGAAAATATGTTACGTGGTTTACCCCTTCGAGCAATAAACCGAGATAAAGCAGCTAAAAAAGCCTCCGTAGTAAGGTCTGACACAAGTTTGAGGTGGAGAGCTCTGGTAGCCAGACACACAAACACACAAATAAAACATTTGATCAGTCTACATCCTCTACCCTTTCGGTCGGCTATCATGATAGGTCCTGCATAATCTACGACAGTGTCTAAAAATGGAAACTCTAAATGTAAACGTTGTTCTGGTAGATTACCCATGATGGGTTGTATGGTGTTAGCCTTCATCCTGCAACATTTCACACATTGATGAGTGAGTTTCTTAGCCAAATTTCTACCTCCAATTGGATAATATTGATGACGTACGGTGGCCAATAAAAGCTGAGGTCCAGCATGCATAAGTCTAAGGTGGTACATGTGGAATATTAATTTGCAAATATGATGACTGCTTGATAGTAATATTGGGTGTTTAACGTTGTAATCGTAAAAGGAATTATGTAATCTACCGCCAACTCGAATTAAATTAACAGTTGTATCGAAGAAGGGAGATAATGATAATAATTTGTTTTATGCTGGCAATTGTTTGCCTGATAATAATAAATTGTATTCTTCAGGAAATGACTCCTGTTGAATTAGTTTTAATAGAAAGTTTAATGAATTATTATATTCCGTTGATGTGAGAGAACCAGATTCAAATAATTGTCTCTTACATTTGTAAACAAATCGCATAATGTATGCCACCACGCGCTGCAACTTGAAAAATTGTGAATGTTTTATGCTTAAATTAGATATAAGATTACATATCTGATTTGATGTATCAACGTGTAGAGAAATCGCTACATCTGGTAAGTTTAGCAAATCTTGTTGATTTGATTGAGGAAACCGAGGCCATGATGATTCATGATCGGCCAGAAATTTCGGTCCCGACCACCACAAACAAGAAGACAGAAGCCTATCAGCGCTAAGTCCGCGCGAAGCGAGGTCTGCCGGGTTTTCCTGTGATGGAACGTAACGCCAAATGCTGCCAGCCGTAGTGTCAATAATCTCTGTTACGCGATGACGTACAAAGGTCTTTAGTTGTGCCGGCGAAGCAGCTAGCCAACCTAACACTATGGTTGAATCGCACCAAAAGGTTACGTCATCTAATGTTAAAGTAAGAGATTGACGTACCTTATCGTAGAGACGTGTTCCTAGCAACGCCGCACAGAGCTCAAGTCGTGGAATTGTCACAGATTTAACGGGAGCAACCTTACTTTTGGCAGTAAGGAGCTGAACATTTATATCACCATCCTCCGAAATGCTGCGAACATAAACACATGAACCTAGAGACCTCTCAGATGTATCGGTGAACACGTGAAGAGATACATGCGAACATGATTTAGACATAACCCACCTGGGTATCTTAAGTTTGTTTAAATGTATGATTGTAGTTTGGAAGTTGCTCCAGGCCTGCTGAATCTCTTCAGGGACCGGTTCATCCCAGGAGCATTTCGCAAGCCAAAGACGTTGCATAATTATTTTAGCTTCCACAATGCAAGTTACAGCCAAGCCTATAGGGTCATAGATTTGCGCTATGACAGATAAGATGCGCCTTTTGGTAACCACACCGGTGAAAGATAAATCAATTGAAAATGATAATGTATCGCTACCACAATGCCAGTTGAGACCTAGAGTCTTTGAATTTCCGCTATCGCTAAGGTCGACAACATCAGAAATCTCGCGATTATTACAAAGAGCCTGCAAAAGTTCCCTAGAATTTGATCGCCATTTACGTAGATTGTACTGGGCCGACCGAAGAACAGAAATTACTTGCCGACACTTGTTTAATGTCTCTACAACAGACGAGCCACTTGACAAATAATCGTCGACGTAGAAATCATGTGCTATAGAGAACCTTGTCGACAAGTCGGAGCATTCCTCAGCAAGCTGCAGTAAGCACCTAGTAGCTAGAAAGGGAGCAGATGCGGTGCCATACGTCACTGTATTTAATGTGAAACTTTTTAATTGGTGAGTAGGCTGTGCTCTCCAAAGAATTTTTTGCAGCGATCGATGACTATCATGGACTAGCGTCATTCGATACATTTTCTCAATGTCTGCACACACAGCAATTTTGTGCTGACGGAAACGCAGTAAAATCGAAAACAAATCGTCTTGTAAAGTGGGTCCCACCATCTGGATATCATTTAAAGACTTGCCCGATGTTGTACGAGCCGAAGCGTCAAAAACACATCTTAATTTCGTAGTTGAGCTTGACTCCTTTAAAATACCATGATGTGGTATATAACAGACTGTGGATTCCTGTGTTACATGTTTGTCTTCAGACATATGACCTAACTCTATATACTCCTGCATGAATTCGGTATATAACCCTTTAAAATAAGGGTCTCTTTCAAAACGACGTTCTAGGGATAAAAAACGAAGCTTTGCCATCGTATATGAATTACCTAATACAGTTGGTGATTCTTTTAGAGGTATTTGAACTATGAATCGGCCATCCGAATTACGATAGGTGGTATCAGCAAAAAGTTGTTCGCATGATCGTTCTTCAGAGGTTAATTTATGCTTCGGAGATACGGAATCCAACTCCCAAAAACGATTCAAACTTGCATGTAAGCTGTCAGCAAGCATACATATATGAGAAGAGGGGCCAGACTGATGTATCTCACCAGAAACCACCCAACCCAATTTGGATTCTAATAAAATGGGCATATGTTTACCCAAATCTATACGACTAGTGCCTACAATGCCCCAGAAGACCTCCGCGCCGACTAATATGTCGATCGAAGACGGAACATAATATTGTGGGTCGGCAAGACGAATGTTTGAAGGCGTATGAACATTGCTAATATCAACATACGTATTTGGAACGTGTGATGATATTTTTGGCAATATTAGGCATTGAATATCGATTTCGTAATCTCCGTTGTAGGACTTTAATGAAATCGAACATCCTTTTGCACAGTTTGATGTAAGAAGGTTTATACCTACCACCTTGGATTTGGTAGAATAGGTAGCTAATTGAAGCTTTTGAACAAACTCCTCAGTAACAAGGTTCGCCGTACTTGCATTATCCAGCAAAACCCGCGCGGAGTGAAGATTTCCTTCAGCATCCATCACTTTCACGAGAGCTGTGGAAAGTAAAATGAGTCGGGATGTAACAGGCTGATTAACAGACAATGCAATTGTTTGTTTTTTGCATTTGCATTTGCATTGCACATTTTGATAAGATTTTAGTTACTAAAGTTAAGTATATTAAGTATATTTAAGTTTTTAGTTAAGCAGTCAACTCGTCAAAAAACGAACTCATATAATTGTAGTGTTTACTTTATGTAAACCTGGCCTTATTGCCTGACTTACCAAATATGAAAAGACAAGCCTCAACAATCAGTAGCATTTCGCTTCAGACTGTAGTTATTTGATCTACTCATAATTACCTACAAATCTACATACCTACATACCTAATTGAGGGGATGATTAAGTGGGAACGATCAAATTTAAGTACTTTAAAGACATTTAGCCAATAATGACCTATGTGTGACAGGTCACCAACTATTTTATTTATTATTCATGAAAATTGGTACTATTAGTTTTGTCCATATGTTTTTATAATGTTCTTCGATCTTCTTTATTTCAGGATTTAGAACACGATGGATGTTCCTGAATCAGAGTGTATAGTCTCTGGTACTCTGAGTCTTGTACTATATTTGTCATGCTTGACAGGATTAGCTCCCCTTAGGTTTGAGAGCGTCCAGAAAGGATGGAAGGTCAGGCCCTCAAAAGCTGTACACGTGTATGGAATATTATTGATTTCGACATTTGGTTAGTACGTTTTTTACATAGAATCCAACCTTTTGAGAATTGAATTGAATCTGTAGTGTGTGAAGTAACAATAGTACCAAACTTTTCCCTGGTCAAGGACCTTCCTACCAGTTACCAGCAGCACCTCGGATTGTTTTACATAACCATTATCATCTTATTCATGGAGAGTAGGTAAAAAATGTACTAGGAAATCAGCTACAAGTGGAGTTTACAGACCCACTTAATGGGTTTTGCTTTAATAACAATATCGGACCTCTCTTTTGTACTTCTTCTGCATTTCCTATAACTTTTTCTATGGTATTTTAGCAATGACAACCAATCAGATTATTTTTATTTAGAGCGTAAATTTTTTCTTAGCGGTAATTTACAATTTTTAAGTATTTGTATAAAATTAAGGTTCTGCTATAAGGTTGTAAATGTGTTCGAGTGCCAAGAAACAAGGTTTTTTTTAGTAAATGTATTTTCTGTTTTGGATGGTTTTGTGTTCACTTTACGTTTTTTTTAATACTACTAAGACTTTATCAATTACATTCGGCCATCTTAATTATAAGAGGTTATATTTTAAAAAACAACTGTAGTCTGTATGGTGAGGTATAACCTGTGTATGGTGGGACACTGGACCCACAGTCAACTTTTTGAGCAGAAATCTATTTTGCACTATGTATCTGCGATTTTCTGACGGTATCGTCATTAATATAGTGTTTAAATGGTAGTTTACATAAATAAAACGAAAAAAAAATATGATCATGATCATAAAAAAAAAAAAAGTTTAAAAAGTGTAGTAGGCAATTTAAAGCTTCGTTTAATTGTTTAATTAACAATTTACTTTTAAGTCGTATCCCAGTTATGTTTAAACCCCATAGTAACACTAATTTATTATAATAATATGTAGATATATAATTGAAGCGGCGGTAGCGTAATGGCTAAGGCGTCGGATTTGCGATCAAGTGATTGCGGGTTCAAACCCCACCCAGTGGACTACCGTCGTGAACCCACTCCTAACACAAGCATTTAGCTTAGCTGGAGGGGTTAACAAGAATACTAGTAATGTGTGACCCACGTTACTAGTAGTCTTTTAAAAGTAAAAAAAAATATTATAGCGGGAATTAACGTGATCACGTAATATGTATTACACACCCTTTTGCCTGATGTTTAGACCAATTTGCACTGGCCATGTTCACAGGCTGATTGGCCCAACAATTCAGGCAATTCATCATTTCGTGATCGCGTAAATTCCACCTAAAATAAATATATCATAGAACGTAAAAGTTTAAAAGGCAATAACATATATATATGATTTTCTTTCAGTTATCTTTGCCACGCTATCTCTATGTTCAGCTTTAGTGATGGAACCCAGATCTTTCCACATGCGCAACACTTTAGACCGTGTCGTAGGAGTGTTCACTCTCTTACTTCTACTACCAGTAGGAGTGGTGGGAGCACTGACTGGATATAAAAGGATGCGTAATTTAACTACCTATTTAGCGCAGGTTGAAAAGGTATGTTTCCACAGAGAAAAAAATACTACACACCAGGCATTGAGGCCGAGGATTGATGCATAAAAGAGAATGTTGTTAGCATTCTGTGCTGTAAAATATAAGGTATTTGCCAAATTATTCACACTCAGCCCTGTATCCCCAAAAGAGGTGAGCAAAAGCGTATTAAACACCCATATTTTGCCGAAAAAATTATCATCATATTTTTTTTTTTAATTTCTGGTAGTTCCTCCGACTAATGAGGATGAAATCCACAAACCACTTGATCGTGTTTATATTTGAGGGAGGTCGCTTATGCTTATCTTTGGGCTCGCGAATTTAAAATTACTAATCACAGATCTTCCAACCATTTTATTTTTAAGTCGACTTTTCCTAGGCCTACTTGATGCTGCAAATGGCAATCTTCAAGTGTTATTATATAACCTGTCTAGCTTATTAAAGACTTCACCCGCGTAAGTCCCGGTCCTGTTAGAATATCAGGATAAAAAGTAGCCTATATGTTAATCCAGGTCTACAGCTATCTACATACCAAGTTTCATCGCAATCGGTTCAGTAGTTTTGGCGTGAAAGAGTAACAAACATCCATCCATCCATCCATCCAAAGTTTTCACATTTATAATATTAGTGGGATTAGTGGGATGATCGTTGTTGGTTCGTTGATAAAATAACAGTAAATAACATACAGTTTAAATACATAGAAACAGTGTCATACAGATATGTCACTATTTTTATGTATACTTAAGCTTAGAAGTCAGTACGAGTACATGCGCCTAAGCCTTTATTCAATGTTACCACGTCTCGTCTACAGATTTTAATATTAAAAGCGCCCACTTTGCTTGTAATTCCCAGACAACAATCAATAATATCGACCTTCATGTTATATATTGATCATCACTGTTTACAGACATACGAACACAAAATTTGTTAGATTTTATCGGTGGACCTTATAATTAATCATCATCAAATCTTCACAAAGCAAACATTTTTGACATATTGTTAAACAAAGAATAGGCCAACAAAACTTCTTCAAATCGATGGCAAACAGATCAATCTACATTATATCAAATTCTATACTTTTAATTTCTGTAGTTCTTTTTTATAGTCTTACATTATATAGATCTTGTCGTTAATTTTGTAATAATATTATTGTGAATAACCAAACACGACCAGCTATCCTTTGAGTACACAAAAAATAGTTGACCCTGTCAGGCTATTGGCCAATGTAAAAAAGGCGGGGACCACCGCCATTTTCACCAAGAAAAGAGCTCAAATATATACGTATTATTTTTATTATAGCTGTGGTTGCGAATCTACAGAATATTACTTTTACATGACACTAAAATTAGTTTTAATTGGTGATTAATATCTAGACACGCGGTAGCGCGTCAAGCCAAGTTCACCCACGAATATTGTTCCAATATTGAACCACGCGTTAGTATACCAGTCGTTCGGTTCCCCGCAATTTCAACTGCGTTTCTGACCACTGCTCTGATCCTGAAGGTCGTGGCATGATGTTACATCATGCCACGACACATCAAAAACCGAACCCACTTCCCGATGACATAGAAAGTGGAAATTTGGCGTTCAGCTAGGTAATTGTGTGTGTGCAAAGGAAAAAATCAGAAAACAGAGAATATTTACGATTTAAAATATTTTCCAAACCATTGATTTTTATTAAAACCTATCAAAATTATAATAGATTTTTTTTTTCTTTCACTAAATGAAATCTTGGATTATCTACAGGAACTTGGCAATCATTTAGATCTGAATTCTTTTGTCGGCGTAGTCGATAACCACGTATATTCTTAATATTGAACTTGGCTCCTATTATCACATTTATGATTTTATGAGATGTAAATGTAGAAAAAAAACTTACTGATTTTTTAGATAAACAAAGAACTAAGTCAGCATCACAAGCAAGAAAAAAAAAAGGAGTGGAAAATTATGCTCCCGGTTTTATTTATGTTGCTTTTTGGCAATTTTACAGTATTTTCCGATTTTGGCATATTCATACACAAAGTTTTTCAAGAGAACGGGCACGGTGAGTATCACAAATACATTTTACATTTAACGATGTGTGGATCGAAAAAATAGGTGACCTATTTAGTGTGTATTGAATGTACTCTTGGACAAGTTACACAACAGCGCTTTCTAGACAGAATTAAGATAGCTTATAATTTAGTTGTTATTCTAGCTTGTAATTTATTTATTTATTAAATAGTAGATACAACCACATCATACATACTAATATATTTACAAATTATATTATATAGTATTCGGTCTCATATGTATGACACTTACATAACATTGGCTAGTTACAGTGGAGTGATAAAGAACAAAATAAAAATAACAAAGAGTAAACAAATGAAAGAAATTTGAGCTATTTGAAACTTGAATCACCAAAGATGTCAACGTCTGGATTGCGTGTTTGAATAGTATTGCACTGATTGAGAACTCTATCTAAATGCGATTGCATGCCCTAATTAGTTCCACAGGATGGAACATGAAACATTCTAGTAAGTCTATGTCTAGGATAAAAGTGGGGAATGGCCAATAGTACTACGTTTTATTGATAAACATACTTGGATAGGACCTTTTTTTTGCAAATACAAGGTAGCGCAAGAGCAATGTCATAATGTGAATTAGTTAACCATTTTGTTAGAAATAAAAAAATGAGCTCTGTTTTCGTGAAAAGTTCATTTTTAAAATTGATGTAATCATCAATTTTACATCTCTCTGAAAAAATTATATAGGACAAATGACCACAGAGTGGATGCACATTTGTTTTACGACATTTTGAATTGTTAATCGCAAAATATACCACCTGGCTCTGAATTGGCAAATTCTTCTTCAATGTTAGCTTTCAAGACTTGCAATATTTGTGGTTTGTTGCGGTAAACGCGAAAGATTTCAAAGAAGAAATTTGGCGCTGTTAGATCTGGACAGCCAGTTAAAATTTCCAAAACGGGAGATCACTGCAAGGAAGTGGGGTCTCAAAATAGGTATCCATCTTTGCTCGAGCTGTGGGTGTGGTTGGTCCGTCCTGCTTAACCAACCAACCATACGCCAACTAACAATACTCGAGACCCAAATCAGCAAGATGCGGAAAAAAAACTCGTTTAACATCTGCCTGTAACGCTCACCAGTTACCGTTACGATGGTTTCATCGGCATCCTCAAAATAGTAAGGGCCAATCTCTGCAAATGCCAGTCAGACCTGACTGGCCTGTTGGTCTAGTGGTTAGTGACCCTGACTGCTAAGCAAGAGGTGGTGGGTTCGATTCCCACCCAGGACAAATAATTGTGTGATGAGCACGATAATTTGCTCTGTGTCTGGGTGTAATTTATCTATAATATGTATGTGTTTAGAAATATATAAGTATGTTTATCAGCAGTATGTTTACCATAGTACAGGCTCTGCCTAGTTTGGGATCAGACGGCCGTGTGTGAAATGTGTGGAGTTATTATTATTACTTTGCATTTCATGTGGGTTCCCTGTGCCCCACAAATACAAATTTTGTTTGTTAACATAAACACCTAAGTGGAAATGGGCTTCGTCACTCATTATGATTTCGGATACGAAATCATCCTCTTCAAGCACCAAGTTTAACAGAGCATGGGGGTAAGTTAACCTCGTTTGACGGTCATCAGGCAGTGAACAGTTTGCACTTTGTATGGAAACATCTTTAAATCTTCCACTAAAATTCGTTTCAACGAAAGTCAGCTAATGCCTGATTGTGTGCATCATCGTCGTCACGTCAATGTTCTTGGATTTCTCTGATGTCCTAGGCCACAGTAGCAATGTTCTCGGTTGAACGAGCTATACGAGGCCGGTCAGTTCTTGCCACACCTTAAGTTGACCCAGTTTGCACAAGGCGTTCAGCCAAACGCTTATATATATATCTACGCATAAATAGTGTATTTCTCACGTGTGTATTTCGGGAGGAAGTGGCCAGCCTCCTGCCTGGCAGCCGGCATTAAAGCTTGCGTCCCACGAGACAGATCCGGTTCCAAAAACGGTTGTATACCACGGTGCCTGTTAGTAACAACACCGCACCACACATTTCAAAAAAATAAAAGAAACGGTTCTCCGGTTCTCGATTCAGCATCTGCAGTAACGCTACTGTTTACGTCTTGAGTATCTCAGACTCTCAAATCCACTTCTTCTGAGTCGATATCTTCTTTTGCATTTGAAATACTAATGCTGCACTTTCATGCTAGGAACCGAGTTTGAACCACTAGTATTTCAGAAGTCCCACGCTTATCCGTAGGTAGGTATTGCTGATCACATACTTAGGGCTTAAAGCTGTTTGATTGTTATAGGTCAAGGTCGTAACAATTTTACATTCAAACCAATTTCTATTAGGCAGCGTAATACATTCGATCTTGAAATTGATTTGGCTTATTACTAATTACATAGTTTTGGTGTAAACTTACATAAGAAGTATGTACATATCTACATAGTATAATTTGTATCTTGCAGCGCCGCGCTGCAAGAATTTAAGCACATTTTTAATTAGCTTGGTTTCTTGTTTATGTAACGGGCGGAGAGTAAAATGCATGTCTAAAATACGTTTCGACAAATTTGTCGGTTGTTTATGATCATTATGTAAAAAAACTGAAGTTGAAGAAAATATATATTTTTAAGTGAAAGGTGGGTTAGGGTTATATGACGGTGGCGGGCATAGTAGACCAATTACGCCCTAAAGCATAATTGGTGTTACGCCTTGCGAAAGTAAAACAATGTAATATACAGAGCCAACTTTTTTCCCTACCAACTAATATAATATATGTCTGTCAAATAATTAATTATGTTCTTATCAATTATTTTATATTATTGCAGTCAAATCCGACAAAAATGTATAAATTAGGTCTCGGTAACCCTGAACTTATATCTACAGGAAGATTCATTCATCACCATCCTTTCGTTCAGTCATGAGACGTCCACTGCTGGACATTGATCTCTTTTAATGATATCCACCAACAGACCGGTTGGAAGCGGAAAAAACACAATATAGAGGCTCCGACTGTCGTACAAGAAAATATTATTGACCCTTTTTTTCTTATGCTCTTTATTTTAGTTGCCTGGCTGAGCTTGGACATATTCTATTATATCATGATCGCGCTTATGCAGTTGATTGGTATTCAATTTGGTTTGATTTGCTCGAACGTGCTCATTTCCTTTCGGCTGCTAAATACTTGCTTAAAGAAAGTACTCAAGAAGGTTCAAGACAACTGTAAGTAATTTTCACGTTTTACTTTTTAATTTCGAATTCTTTCTTCCTTTTCGGTTGCCGTCCTTCTGGAATCGACAGTCTTGCCAGGATAGAATTTTATATTCTCGTCCTAAAATTGTCTCAATGCAAGTAAAAGTTCAATCTATAAACACACTCCCTTAATTAAAATTTATTTTTCTTTTCTGGGGAACAGTTCTTTTTTCTGGATGAAATTACATATGATATGTACCTACACGTTGTCTGATGTACACTGACCACGTGTATGCAATATTGTATGATGGTCGGTTGATTAGTCAACACGTGAATGACACATTTATATATAGACATTATTATTTTTATTCCATTTACCGGCTTCCACTCTTAGGCCGCGGCCTCGACTAAAGCAGTGGCGATTTCATCCATAAACATAGTACGTAATAGACGAACATAGTGTGCGAGTGAGATACTTAGCCTAATACAGAAACCTAGGTGTGAGAAAGAGACAGAATAAATCTGACAGTGAGACCGGTTTTGAAACATTTAGTTTCAAATAGTCTCATGTAAAAAAAAAACCCCGTTTTAATTTTGGTGTTTTCGTCGTAATCTTTCTATATTTTAACGGGTAAATATAAAAAAAACAATAATGGTGCCGTATTATCAGTTAGATTGTGGTGTAACATACAGGAAAAATCCAAAGAAAGAAACGTTTGAAAGCTAAATACCAAAAGTTCAATACTACTTTCAAAGTGTTTATTTACGTAGAATATATACACAATATTATTTTGTATTACACTTAACATATGCAGTGAATAGTCTATTTTTGAGGTATTGTAATAGTTTAAAAAAATATGTGTTAGATAAAAAAATATTGTACACGTGAATATGACCGCTTTTGACAACTATGTCAAAATAGGTCATATTCATGTATACAATATTTTTTATCGATAGATTGTGTTTTGCTTTTAGTCAATCGCTGGATTGACTAAAAGCAAAACACAATCTATCGATATGTCGATATATTTTATGTCGCATAAAAGAATAAAAACTATCAAGCTGCGGCTATTTCACAACGTCATTATTTTTAACCGACTTCACAGAAAGGGATAGGTTTTCAGTTCGTCTTCATCTTCTTATATATATAAATTACCTCATTACTCGAAGATGGCTGCTGCAATATGAAACCGGTGTACCGGGCACCGGAACCAATCAATAGTAAGTATTTCACAAGTGGCGATACGATTACTTTAATGTGGTTGCTAAACAATTTATGCTCATGAGAATGCATTTGGTGAACTTGAGCTGAAAGTGAAGTACCAGGAGATCTTCGCAACAATTAATGTTCCTGCATCGGGGAAAGTTATAGCTTGTAAAAGGTGATGAGCAATTGATATTAAGCTATTGCAACAAACAAATTAAAACCGAACCACTCAAAATCTAAAAATGAAAGATTTTGTTCGTCCATTGTGAACCGATTTCAATCATTATGTTTTCATTCAATTGGTGAAAACCACACAAAGCTAAATAAGGTAACCTTATTTAGATTTCTGGTTTGCACAACACATTTTTGTAGACAGAAGTTGAGCTGAAAGGTTGGTATTACTCTGGTTATTATATCCCATTATATAAGGTATTACTCCTGGTCGTGGGGGACTTTACAAACACATAAACAACGGACACCTAATATAATGGGATATAATGGGATACCACTAATATGATAATTTTAACCGATCATTTTCAACAGAAATTTGCCAATCTATTTATTAAACTTTTCGCTCCCATGTAATTTGTGTATAGATGACGGAGTTTTCCATGATCTCATTGAACAAAGTAAAATCATGACACTTCTTAAATTCTTAAACTGCGAAAATTAAATTATTTAATGGCTGTAACGAGCTTATGTAGTTAGGAATTTCTAGTTATTAGTGTAAAAGTGTGTGTTTAATGATAGTATTCGAAGCGTGGGTGTGTAAGAGCAGCAAATGGCGGACTTTTATCTGTACTTACACTAGAGACATTGTGAACTTACTTTACGTACTTAATCAACATTAAATCTGGCAATTAACGCTAGAAAATATTAAAAAAACATTAGGATGAAAATTATATCAATCATTATTCTATTGTACTTTCTTCACTTACGTCATTAAAAAATTACAAACAAAAGCACAACAACTCATAGCAACAAAACATACAAAATTCTACCAATCCATAATGCTATAAATATTGCCGATTTTTTATATCGATATTGCGGTGAAGTCAATGTGCCGACACTGAAAGTCAGTCACACGTCTGTAAAACTCGCATACAGAAACATTTCAATTTCGGTCTCACGAAAATCACGAGACTGTTCGTCTATTACATACTAAGTTTATGATTTCATCACCATCGTCGCTAATTGCTGCTTGCTGTAGTCGAGAACGTGTCCTCACATAGATTGCACCGTGTTCTTCTCGTCCTATTGAATCGCGAAGGCGACAATAATTTAAATTTTCTATCTAATGTGCTTCTGATTTCAAAAGTATGACTTTTTAATATACGTGTCTAAATTATTCGTTTTTTTTAAAGGCCATTTACTTCGACCGTGCTAGACACTTTTTGCATACCTTTTTTACTGTTGTGCCTACAATTAATGTATATCTTTTGTTTGTTGTACCTATAAATGTCTCTTCTAATTCTAATCTTTTGTTTGCTTCCAGCATCAATTGTGCAATATAATTTGACCGGGCAACTAATATCCTCCATGAAGCCGAAAAATGGTTTGATGAAAGTCGGTGAAGGTAACAACACTTATACGCTATGGAATGCTCTGGCGAGATCACTGGCAGTATGCAAAAAATGGTCATAGAAAATTACTTTTCTACCTATTTTCTCGTTTTCTCCCGGTGCTGAATTTAACGGATTTAAAAGTATAAATCTATAAATGTTTACGTAATTGTATAACAAATTAACAACTTTGGGATTTTCCTTTACTTGTGTTGTCAGAAATTTTATGATTCTAGGTCAATGGGAAGTACCCTATAGGTTTTGATTTACATTTTGTTTTTGAAGTGAAACCTTCTTTAAAGGCGGTATGCACTTTTTGAGATGGGTAAAAAATGTTAAATTCGCGTCAGGACACGTGACCCTGATCGAAAATTCGTAAGACGGAGCCGAGTTTCTCATATTTAAAAAAAATAACATTCGAAATTCAAACATTTATGAGCAGCCAGGAGCGCAGAGCTTCGAGTGTACCTGATGTATACATTTAGATATGTTATTACCTACTTTTATTTTTAACCTAATTATATATATACGGATGTGTGTGTGTATGTATATGCAAAAACATTGTGAAGTTATGTTTTCACTTTTGACGTGCAGTCCTACGACTGACTGTTTTTTTTCTTTTGGATACCCCCACGGGTCATCACCTCACCTGAGCTAATGGTGAAGTGGTATGTCGGAATCGAACCGACTAAAATCACAAGGTGTTCAGTCACAAGTAGATCTAGTAGGATAATTTCTCCACTAATAGTGTAGTGGGATATTTTTCTCTCCCATATTACTACTGATTCTGCGATGCCAGCAGTGTAGTGTAGTATGTTTTAGTGGATAACTAATTGATATAATCTATACAGCTTTTCTATATCACCCATAGTTTAACTGGTAGAGAATGCCGCGGGCATTAACTCTGCATTGGTACAATTGTGCATGAACTTTTAAATAAATAAATATATAAGTACGCAGACCAATATATGATTAATTAATGCAGTTATTGCAGAAATTATATCTTTATGCATTTTGAAATATTTTCAATCTGAAACTTACGTAATAAGAATATACGAGTATTTGTAACACTTTATTAAGTTATTTGATTCTAGACTGTTCGGCATTTTAGACATACCACATTGCCGCTAACCCCGATGGCATGGATGCCATATCATTGCATTATACCTAATTATTAATAAATATTCCAGGTTTTATGCAAAACTTGCCTCGAAATGCGACCGCAAATATGCATCGCCTTGCTGATCTGTATTGCTCCCTATGTGACGTGGTGCGTATTGTATCGGATAGCCACGGGACACTGTTAGTGCAGCTCCTCATGGCACTTCTGCTATACCTCATTTTGGCTCCTTACCATCTCATCATAATTTTGTGTATGTACCATTACTATTTACATTGAGAAATCGTCAGTCTGAACATTGACGTCGTTAGAGAGTTTATGCACAAAGCTCATATAATTAGATAAGAATATAATTTACATTCCTATAGGAAAGGAACTCTTTGGTCTCTCTTACTCACACTATTATAATAGTGTGAGTAAGAGAGACCAAAGAGTGATATTTTTTGAACCTATATGTTGTGAACATGGTGTGAATGTTAGGAAAGAAAATATTAAAAAGAAACAAATCTTCTAAAACAATTCAAAATTATGATACTACTCACCGGCCAGAATTATTAAAAGAAGCTGAAGAAACAAATCTTCTCCAACATGGCGGTTTGAGCTTAATCTTGTATTTGGTACATTCTGGTGATTAAGCTCCTAGAGTTACTTACAAACTTACGTTGTTCTTAAAAACCTTAATCTTGTCGTGTAAGCAAGAGAATGTAGTCAATGGTGTCAAATGATTTGAAAACCAAAAATTTAAAACTATAAACGATGATAAATTGGTCTTGATCAGGTACCCTACAGTGACTGGCATGTGGGCCTAGTAGTTAGTGACCCTGACTGCTATGCCATAGGTCGTGGGTTCGATTCCCACCGGAGTCTGGGTGTTCTTTGTGTCCGTTGTGTGTATGTTTGTAAAATTCCCCGCGACACAGGAGTAATTCCTAATGCGGGAGTTTTCTTTTTAAAAGAAAAAATAAAGAAAAATAACCAAAAACACCAACTATAAACGATGATAAATTGGTCTTGATCAGGTACCGGTAGTTTCAATGTTTGTTTGCTATTGCAGTCTACAGCCCAGCAGACGAACTTTACACCGCAATACCGCAAGCATCATGGGTACTGTTCCACGCCAGCATCTTGTTAATTATAGTAGAGCCGTGTCATCGGACACATGAGCAGGTATATAATCTTGAACTTTATCTATGACACAATATAGACTAGAATATGATACATTATAATATTACGAGCCTAGATTGACGCCCTTAAGTATTACAAGTAACACCTCGTCTACAACCACATACAAATTATGGTACTAATTTTCAACAAAACTTGTAAAAGGTTTGTCAAGGCCTTATTATCAAAAAGAAAAAAAAAACATTATCTGTAACAAATTTCAAAAAGCAACTTGAATTGTTTTCATTCTTCTGCTATACAATGTTGCACATGGTATATAGCAGTTCATCAGTTCAAGTACATGACTGATGATGATATCGGTTTATACAATATATCGCAAACGTACAACAATCATATCGATTATATCCTGAAAAAAGACGGTACAGCAGAAGCACTAAGAACTCACTAAGAAGACTGGTCAAATAACGGTCGAATATAGATATAAGGACAAAATTAAATAGAGAGTTATTTTTATCTATCTACTCTAGAACGCAAGACGTGACTTTATGTAATGTCTGTAAAATGTTATCAACCTAATTATTTAATTTTTGTATTTTAGATGGTCTTGGCAAAGAACCTGGTGAGCCACTTGATGCGCTACACCCCCTCTACCCAAACTGAATTTAGCATTGAGCTGCAGAACTTCTACCGACACCTAGTATTGAATGATGTGTTATACGCCCCTCTTGGAATGTTTGTTTTGAGCAGGGGGCTTATTATGACGGTATGATATTTACTAGAAATAATTTTTTATGCCGAAACAAGGTAAGCGAATCGTTGACCGTCTAATAGTGGTTTGTAAAAAAGCTAACAGAGGACCGCGGTTAAAAACAGAAAATACTCTATTAGCGTCTTTACATTCTCATCATCATAATATTTTGTCCTAATCCCGATTACTTGGAGTTATTGCTATATGTTTTTTACCTCCATACACTTCTAAAGCATCATATCTGTATTCACTATTTTTCTGGCCATGTCGTCTCTCACACAATCCATTATAATCTTTCATTCTCCAAACATTCCAGATTGCTTGCGACTTTAATATAAAGTGCTCATGGAAATTGCTTTAAATGTTTCTAAGTCTCCAAAACCAACTTATACTCTCCTAATTAACAACGCATAAATTTCTTTTTGGCTTCCAAACTATTTACCATACCGAGTGTTATGTTGTTGTTGAAAGATAATATAGAATTTTATTTCCATTTGCAAGCTTAGGAATTCAGCAATTGCGGCAGTTGCAGCAACAGATTGGCATTTGTATAAAGTAAATCTAGTCAGATGGTTTTATTGTCACTAACATGGACATGAAAATCAATGTTTTCTTTTCAGATCTTGGGAAGTATCACAACATACCTAGTCGTCATTGTCTCTCTGTAATTGATTCATTCTTAATAATTGAGAGAATTATTTAGAATATACTTACTATCTCACCGGTATGTACATGTATAAGAGAAGAATGAGATGGAAGCATGAAAAAATGCGTTTTATTATATGCTTATTAACTATTGTTTAACTTTAAATTAATCTATTTTGCACATTTGTAATATGCATTTGATAATACGTATCTTAGGACTCCATCTCTATCAAACAAGCTTGTGCGGTATTTATGGATCTTACTATGTTGATCACAAGATATTGCTTAATAAAAATTATTAAGCATAAAATGGAACCTCTACAAATAATGAAGGCGTATCTTAAGCACAGAAGAATTGTGTACGGGCTATGTGCCATTTAAAGCCATCTGATAGTTGTAAGCCTGTAAGCCTGTAAGCCTGTAAGATGTTTCATTAATCTGAATATTCTAACAGTACCATCTTTATATATATTAGAAGTCATATTATTTGTCAGAAAAAATATACATCTGTATGGGACCCTAAAAAGTATAAGACGTTATTTCAGTATAAGTCTACCTAAAAACAGTACAGCATTGTTTTATAAAAGTGTCGGTATTTTGCATGGCTCTACGCTTATACATACCTAAAGCTATTCTTATTATTCCTGACATACTATAATTAAAAAAGAAGCTAAGATTCTACTTTTACAAAAATGTTATTACTCATTCAACGAATATTTAAATGACAAAATATAATTATTTAGCAATAACATTTTGATATTAAAATATGGTGCATCTTTGTAAGAATCCAATTCCAGACATAGAATATTACTTGACATTGAATATTTATTATTATGTATTAAAAACTATTTACTTTGACGTGTGTAAACTAAATTTATAATATTATCTTATATTCAGTATTTTTAACTACATGTGGGATATTTATAAATGAAACATCTAAATGAATGTTTGTACCAAAAGTAATCTGTAATATTGTTTATATAGAAAATATAAAACAAACATTACAAAGGAGGATGTCACACATTTTACACTAAATTACAGTAAAACATTGCCAACTTGTTATTTGTTGTATGCCTATTCTGTAATATTTAAAATTAGTATTGTAGGCGGCGTCGGCCGATTATAAAGAGTAGTGTTTCATCGTTATAAATTTGCTTATATTGGTAGTATTTTTTACCTGTTGAAATTACTATTAATTCGGGTTAATAGAACGTTTAGGACATAATGATTTGCTTGTACATGTGCGTATTAAAATATCTTAGACTTAATAAAAAAAAAAAATGTATTTTTGAGAAAAGAAGCATGTTTACGCATATACAAACCACGAATTGTTCTATATCTATGACATTGACTATTCTTTGCCATTTTAAAGATGGCCATATTTTAAACGTTGTTTGTTGTACTTTTGAAACTTATGTCAAAGCACAAATTAAAAACTAAATCGTGATTAGCTGTATTTTCTTCTTCATCTTTTTCCGGCCTTATCCCACCTCTATTTGGGGTCTGCTCTCCTAACCGTTCTTCTCCATAAATACCTTTTTTGTGGTCATCCTTGGGTCATTAAATATCCTTATCTTCCATTTCTTTCCTAACTTTAGCCATCCATGCAAGTCGGGGTCTCCCACGCTGTTTCGGTCCTGACTTATGATCGAGCATTCCTGGTCATGTGTGACATTGCCGTACCATCATAGTCGTGTTTCTGCTAATTTGTCTTATATTGGTTGTTCCAGGACTAGTTATATTTTTTTTTTTAAAAAGACTACTAGCAACGTGGGTCACACATTACTAGTATTCTTGTTAACCCCTCCAGCTAAGCTAAATTGCTTGTGTTAGGAGTGGGTTCACGACGGTAGTGCACTGGGTGGGGTTCGAACCCGCAACCACTTGATCGCAAGTCCGACGCCTTAGCCATTACGCTACCGCCGCTTTTAATTTATTATACCGAAATAATAATGTTCCTCTAAAAAGAAACATCACCTTAAAACTCTTTCTGCGAGTGATTTTGGTATCCAAATATAATATAGACACATAATTTTACAGATTGTTTAAAAATAGTGAGAAATTTTATTTTTCAATGTATGTAATAACAGTTAATTTCAACAGAAACATTTTTGCTTTATAACAGTAAGTCATTGTTTAAAAGTACCTGGGAGACCGAGTAGCTCGTTCGCTCGGTAGCTTTTTGTAAAATCGTCATTTTATGTTTAATTTTTTTTTTTTGTAAAATTGCTTTTTTTACAGGAAATACAACTATGCAGTTGAACTTAAAATGCTAAACTGTACGTAACAATAGGGTGGCAGAGTGGCGAAAATGCCACAAGCCCAAGGGGGCCTACGGGGCCTAAAGGCCCTACACACAGGCAGAATTTAATACAAAATGTATTTAAAAAGTATTTATTTTGTATTAAATCGATCTAAATTAGATATAAATTTAATAAGATACACGAATTATATAATGTTTTCGTATTATCATGCAATATTTAACACGATACATATATTTGTAAAATGACCAAGAGAGGCGCTTTTGTAAAACGTTTTAAGCGTCGTCCTATTGCCACTATTAAGGTTGAGCAAAACCGCACGTTTCTTGTTGTCTGTCAACTTTACTAATAATACCCACTCCATAAAAATGTCATGTTTTGTATTAAGATCGAGCAAACACTAAGTTTACTGCAAACTTCCTTAAATTTTAAAGTTTAATTTATTTTCATTATTTGTTGCCATAGCAGCGTTTAAGGAGTGGGCAATATACCCAGAAATCAGAAATTTATTTGTGAAACATGGGTACAATTGATAGTCAAATATGAATACATTTTTATGTCCTCTATGCCAATTAGGCGTACAAATATATGAAAATTATTACAGATTAGGATTAAACAAAAAATATGCAACAATAATTTAAGTCAAAAAATAAAAAGAAAGCAAGTAAAAATATAATTAAAGTCAAACATGTCAATAGAATTGGTATAAAATTAAAATTAAATAAGCAATGTCCAAAGATGAGAATATATAATGTCTAAAACTTATCTACTAAAAAATCTGTTAGGCTATAGTAGCATTTGTCACAGAGCATAGTACCTAATTGACGCTTAAAAATATAAATATAGTTTGCGATTATCGATGCTCTTATGTATCATTGAGGTGTTCATTTTGCGCAAGTGGAGTCGAGTTTCATCTTTTTAGGGACGATATAGACGACAGCTGCGAAATCACAATGTTGAGGATTTTGTTTCACGAATACAGCTACTTCAAAAATATAGAGTGAAGGTAGTGGTAAGATACTGTACTCTCTAAAGAAAGACACCAACTGTCAGTATTTCTTAAGCCAAACATACCCCGTTTTTGAGCTTTAAAAATTCGATCTTTGTCTGTTGAGTTTCCCCAGAAAATAATTCCGTATCTGAGGACAGAAGCTACAAGCCCATGATAATCTGTTATGAGCGTCGTGTCGTTCATTTTTCGTGCAAGGTTTTCCCACTCTTTAAAATGTCATGTAGCTACCTTTTACAGTTCAACAGCTATGGAAAAAACACCTTTCTTGTATGGGGGCCCGTTTTAATTTTAAACTTTATTTTTGTTTTAGCGGCAATAGAAATACATACCTACTCTGTAAAATTTTCAACTGTCGATCTATTACGGTACATGATATACAGCCCCCTGACAGAGAGATGGACATCGATTACCAGAACACTTCGCGTCTCACACCTTCAGAACACATCGCGTTACGTAATTTTTTTTTGCCGTGACACTAGCGGAATCTTAGGTCACCGGAGAACAAATTATGTAGAATATAAACGCAGCCTCCAAGCACTCCAGTACAAAACATGCTGATCTTATAAATTCCTCCTTTTGCTGTGTTTGCAAGTTTATATTGATGAAAAATTGGAAAGTACCGATATGAATTTACAGATTTAAAAAGGAGAGCAAATAGTGCAGGAATAATTAACTTTCAAAAAGTATCAATGACTTCAAAGCGCCTAAATCTGAAAATTGTAATTAGTTGTATTCTGCATCCTTTAATTTTCCACCCCCTTAAAAATGTTTTTTTTTATGATTTTAATCTGCAATCAGTAGCCTGACTATAATCAGATGTGTTCGGAGGTTTAGGCTATTAATGAGCTGCCAGGTCAGTGCCTCACTGTCTATTTAAAGTACATATGTGGTTTCTTTATAATCTCTTCCATCATCCCAATCCACTCTGGATTGGAATGATGGATGAGACATTCGGTGTATTGTTTTTTATAGCGTTCTATTTCTGTAGCCACTGTTGCGAAACACAAACATTCACGTATTTCATGATTCCTCACAAACCACGGAGAGCTTACTTAGTTCTCAGTATGTTGTTTACCACCCTTCACATACTGGATATTACTCTTGCTGGTAACTCCCCATATCTGAATCCCATATGACTTGTATATATGAATGATATGAATTGTATATTAGTAGTTTATTGTCCTAGAAGAGTGCTAAGTTTCTACCCATCAGCCAATATAGTCGGTTAAACTTGTAGTTTACTTAGTCTCTTTTTCCTTTTATGTGACTCTTCCATGTTAAGCATCTATCCAAGTGGCAACCAAGGTATTTCACTCAGTCGGTTTGAGGCAGGATGGTGTTTCTTAAGTGAACCGTAGGACAGTTTTCTTTCTTTATAGCGAAAGTTATTTAGTTAGATTTCTCTGCGCTGGCTTGAATGTACCATTTCTGAAGCCAATCTAAAATGGCGTAGTTTTTCACTTGCTGACGCGGGGACACTGTCCGAAGCCAAAAAAACAAAATCATCCACATACGTGGCAACGGTGACATCATCTGAGGTTGGCAATTCTGATGTATAGATAATATATAAGACCGGTCCGAGACCTGGGGTCCACCGGATTTTATAGGGTTGACTAATGTCTAAGATGTGAAAAACCGAGTGTGATAGTATTCCCTTGAATTTGCAAAGCATACCTTTGTGCCAGACTCGATGAAAGGCCTGCTGTATTTGTAAAAAGGCAGCGGAGCAATATTGTTTGTTCTCGAAGTATTGTCTAACTCAATGGTACACGGCATGTACTTGTTCGACTGTCGAGTGTGTCTTACGGAAACTACTACTAATTAATGTATGTTAATTATTCCTCACATCTATTAATTTTACCAATAACTTTTATATATTAATTATCTAGAATTAAATTTTTATTATTAAATTTAATTTATTTGTGTTGATTTTACTTTTTACTTCTCATTCTCTCGTAGGCTACTTTTCTGAAGTTTCACTTCTGCCGTGTGTGAAATGCATATTGTATTTGAATTGTATGTACACTAATAAGTTTCCTGCATATATCAATCTTATTAAAATCTTTTCTTTATGTAATCAAATCCTACTCTGAAAATAATTTGATACATTGAACCTCAACTGTCATAATAATATATATATCCTCTCTTTACACGTAATACAAATTCTTATAAGCAAAACTAATTGTAAAGAAATATATTCGACAAATACGACGTCCAATATTTCTCAGAAATCCGAGTACCGATGGATGGATGTTTGATACTCCATCACGCCAGAACGGCTAAACAGATCTTGATGAAATTTAACACAGAGGTATATTATAGTCTGGAGTAGGAATACTTTTTATGCCGGAAAATTTCACGGTTTCCGTGGGATCGATTTGAATTTCCACGCGAACGAAGTCGTGGGCATCAGCTAGTACAGTGTAAACTCTATATAGCGAACTTCTGTTTAACGAAAACCTCCTTAAAACCTTTGATTATTAACTCAAATAATCAAAGCCTAAAACGTAGACATTGATAAGGTGCGTTTACTTTTACATGAACTCTTTATAGCGTAGTCACGTCTCTCAATAGCGAAACAATACCTACATCATTATTTAGACCCTAATAAACATTAATTTCACTAGCCTTCAAACGCAATACTGATATAAAGACGTTAATATTTCTTACGTACAATGGAAATCTTAGAAATGTGTTCATTTATTTATTGTTATTGCCTAGCACGTGTTTATTGACTGTAATTCCTACTATCGTCTATTTAACCGACCTTAAAAAAAGGAGGAGGTTCTCAATTCGACTGTATTTTTTTTTATTGTTTCTTACCTCAGAACTTCGACTGGGTGAACCGAGTTTGATTTTTTATTAGAAAGCTAGTGCTTCCCGTGTGGTCCCATTTTAATTTGGTCTAGTTCTGGCCATAGCATCCATGAGAAAACCATATAAGTATTTTATGGAATAGTTTTTTTTTGAAGTCGGTTTTATTTGAAAGAATTATTATTGCTACGGATTGTCTTTATGTTATCTTATTCTTAGTTGCTTTCAAATTATAATTTTGTTATGTAAACTTTCACTTAATTTGGTTAAAATTAAAGCCACTTATTCGTAAAATTATTTTGTTTTCTTGTACTCTCCGTTTAACGCAATGAAATACCCGGCCCCTTTTAATTTCGCTATATAGAGCTTACACTGTAGTTTTATAAATTAATGACGGTTCCTGTAAACCTATTAATACGAACCAAATAATTAATTTGTTCTTTCATACTATATCATATAATATATTATCATGAGATAACGTTTTTTGAAAATGTTACCAATCTCTGGCCCTGCAAATGCATGGGTTATTTACAAAACCCGTGCAGAGTACTAGTACAGAGTAGTAAAGTACTAGTACAGAGTAGTAAAGTACTAGTACAGAGTAGTAAAGTACTAGTACAGAGTAGTAAAGTACTAGTATAGAGTAGTAAAGTACTAGTACAGAGTAGTAAAGTACTAGTACAGAGTAGTAAAGTACTAGTACAGAGTAGTAAAGTACTAGTACAGAGTAGTAAAGTACTAGTACAGAGTAGTAAAGTACTAGTACAGAGTAGTAAAGTACTAGTACAGAGTAGTAAAGTACTAGTACAGAGTAGTAAAGTACTAGTACAGAGTAGTAAAGTACTAGTACAGAGTAGTAAAGTACTAGTACAGAGTAGTAAAGAGCCATGTGATGCTATAAATTATATTTTCATTATTTGTTCAACTAAAACTGTGTGCGTTTCTATGATTTGTAGTTCTTGTGTTGACAAATGTTTACTTTCTACAATATGTACGCCTGCTTCTGGGTTAAATTACGCTTTGTATTTATTTGTAGACAATAAACTTTGTTTCAAATCTGACATGTGTGTACTTTTCTAGATTTAATATCGAATCGCATATCGAATCGAAGCGCTGTTATGACCATCATTCAAGGACTATGGATAAAAAAGCTGGAAATGGTTCACCAAGCCGTACTAAACACACAGTGATCGTAAGGTCCTCGGCTAGATTCCCGGGTCAGGTAAATCTTATTGGGTTTTCAGCTAGAAAATGTTCAGTAGCAGCATTGATTGAAACAGCAGCTTTTTATGGGATAGGTGCAAAACCAACAGGCGGGTCACCTGCAACTCAAGACTCACAAGTGCGTTGCCGACCTTTAAGGTGGGAATAAGGGAAGGAAGGGAAGAGGAGTAAGGGGAGAGGAGGGAAGAAGGGGAAACGCGGAAAGAGGGAAGGGCTAGGGCCTCTGGTTACCTCACTCACTCGGCGAAACACAACACAATCGGTATAATGAAGCCGGTTTTCTGTGAGCTTGTAGCATATACCTGCGAATTGGTAAGCCGAAAGACAAAAAAGGAGTATAAAAATGAAAATATTTATTTTAAATGTCACTTTTTATTGATCATGACAATTGAGAAAAACTTATTGTAAATCGTTACACGAAACACCCGAAGACGAAACCTAAATACAACCATGCGCCTTGTGCTTTTAGTTTAACGTGCAATGTGCAAAAGACATATCTTATATTTCTTCTTCTAACTTCACTTCACTTTTACTTTCAACATGACTAGCAGTCCTATTTGAGGGCCATTTATTTAAAGCGTGTTAATACGTTCTGAGCTTCTAGTACTTTCAGATTATTAAATGAGGACAGCATGAACCATAACCAATATGAATACGGACCGGCGCGGCGTAACTATCACTGCTATGATCACGGGCAAATAAAAAGAACAGAGAAATTGATAAACAGTGATCGTTCATATTACAAATATGCAGATATCTCCAACATTTACTCTATCGCGATTGGTTACTCATAGTACCGTGACATTTGGAACCCGTTCTAAGGCCAATCACATATACCTACAATGTTATTTGCAAATGTTTGAGTATGGAGACAATGGTTCTCGCACAATCTAAACATAGGCCCGTTTCCATGACCGTTTGTTTTTATCATTCTGAGATTATAATTAAAGTTATTAACTGACAGACCAAACACTAACACCTATGTGACAATAACATATTCTTATATATTAATCCACTAACTGATATTTTGTTTCAATACAATTTTAAAGGAAAAACAGTTGCTGCAAAATGTAGATGAAAAACACCATGTTGCCAAATAATGTTAGGTACGTATTATTTTAATATATGTAATTACATCTGAACAACAATGACCAAATAAGTTGTGATGCTGCCCATGATCTGTAAAATAGAAAAATCACTATACTCATTTCATTTCAAGTGTTTTATTTCCAATATTATCTTCGATTTTAAGATATGTAGAACGTTCAGATTCACGAAATGATTGTAATGGCCGTTATGGAAGTTTCACTGAAATATATTCATGGGAAATCAATGCAAGCATTGCTTCACTGCCGGTTTTCTGTGAGGCCGTGGTATCACTCTAGTCGAGCCGGCCCATACGTGCCGAAGCATGGCTCTCCCACGATAGCCGATAACGAATCATAAAAGACGATGGATGAGACAAAGAGAAATAGATCTTCTTTCCAGAAACGGCAATGGAACAGATTAAGATAATTTGTTCCCTGCTGGCATTCATTGATGTAATGTATCAATGTGAACACTGCTAATATTTATGAATCAGTTAAATACATCCTTTTTCGAATCAACACTTACCGCGACTATAATACCTCTGTTCAGCGTGAAGAGCTTCATTGGAGCGTAAATGCCTTGATTCAAATTGAGATGGCGGAAGAACGTCTTGATTTCCGCGATGAGCTCGAATTCGTCGTAACGAATGTATCGCATCAAATGGGCAATCATATCTTTTGTATTATCCAGCTGGACATGCAAAAACAATGCAATAAAATCTCTGGAACTAAACACACTCTAGAGGATTTCATCCTAACATATATTGCTCGAAGGACCATGTACGAGTATGTGATGATTTCCTATCGTTAAATTTATAACATAGTTGATCATAGTTACGGGAAGGTGATCATAACCTTCACGTAATTGGTGACGTGCGCACATTTGAGCAACACGTCCATTACTATTGCTCTAACAAGAGTTCTATTGCTGTTTAGTGTGCGTTAATAAGTCCAAAGTTGAAGTGATAACTGCATGAGAAATGTATTTATTCACATACATATATCATTATGTCTAGGTAGTATAAGTGCAATTATTGGGCCTCTCTAATTTACTGCTTATCATACTACTACTATTATACTAATTAATATTCAAGTAAAATTTGTTAGGAATCAAATATTTTACCTCATCGTGAGTTTGGTGACAGGGCTCGACTACCATGACTAGTTTACCGAAATGGAATATAGCCCATGGCACCTGGAGAATTATATTCCACAGATCAGTGCGTTCAGGATGAGCTGAAATATTTAAAGCGATTAAAGTATACACAAAAATCGGTTTTCCTGGTTTCAAGAAAGGAGAGCATGCGAGTCCTCTGGAATTACAAGCTTCCATGAATTAAGGTAACTGCTTACTATCAAACAGGAAGTATGCTGTATAAAAAGTATACATCAGTTAAAATTCAACATACCTATACCAGTAAGAAGATGATACGGTGTGATGACCAGGTGTAGCAGGAATGATAGGAGCAACACCACCAGTAGAATCCCGTTGGACTTCTCCACTTTATCTATGGTATCGGACACTGATCCGTAGATCCGACCCAATTCGTTTAACTTTTTAGCTAATATAGTATTGCCTGCGATGTCAGAAAAAAAGATAGAGTGAGCAAGCATGACGTAGAATTTTATTATGATGATGAAATGTTTTGTTTTATATCGTTGACCAGTTTAACTTCAACTGTCATTGTATAGACTCTAGGTACTATGGCAGGCCTCTCGCTAGAAACCATGGTTTTGGCCATGGTCCGGTGCGAGAGAGCATGGGATTTCGCTGCCTCGTTCTGTGAGGAAGTGATGTATGCCAAAGAGGCGGCGGAAAGGGAATGGGAGAGAACTACTTCTCTCTCGTCCCGCAGAAGACGCACCAGGCGCCGGAGAGTACAAAATGATCTCCGGCCTCCATGAGCGCTGGCCTGAGGGCGATGGGCTGGGTAACCCGTCGCTCTACCAGAAGCAGGCCCGAGACGGCGGTGCGATGTGTTCCACGCGCACCTCTCGAAATCGGAGGGGGCTAGGCCCCCGCACCAAATTGTGGGGTCGCCTGTTGTCGAGCAGGCGGCCAAGTCTGCCGGGGCTCACAGGGATTTCCTTCCTAGGGTACACCTGAGTCCCCGGCATTAGGACCCGTGACGGAACACCGTGTGGTTTTAGTCGGTTCGAGTCCGACATACCACCTTGCCGTTCACCTCGGTGAGGTGATGACCCGTGGGGGTTTCCACACGAAAAAAAAAAGGTACTATGGCAGGCCTACACAAATATATACTGGACCCCTGTAGGTTTTTGTAGCCGTTTCCGCATAATTTTGAAATTTATAACACATCATCATCTCATCAATACAAATAAATAAAATTGAAGTGTCGGTTTGTAATGTCCAATCGATAGGTTTTTTTTAAGCTCATACAGTTATTTCCACGATAACTATGCTTAAAAACCTGTTTCTTTTTTATTTTTATCTGTCTGTCTCTCTGTTTATAAAAAGGATGCAAAAATTCTCTTCAGGTATAAATATTTAATAATAATAATTTTCTGGGACATATTACAAAATTCTATCTAGACCCAAATTAAGCATAGCTTGTAATATGTATTCTTAAAAAAAGAATTAAAAAATTATACATAGAAACACCCAGACCAACAGATAGACATATATTTATGCATACAAATATTAACACTGAGCAGGTGAGCAGGAATGAACGACCTGGCAATTGGCCGTCAAATAGTCGCTGTGTCCACAATGGCGGCGAGGTTAAACTTGATACTTGGCTTTTGCATCAAGATAACACTCCTACACATCGAGCTCGCAAAACTACAGACCATTTGCACCAAGCTGGAATCAAATTGCTAGGACACCCTCCTTATAGTCCGGATTTCGCGACATGCGAAAAAAGCATTTGAAGGGACGACGCATGTTTCCGACCGATGAGAAGCTTTTGAGGGGATATGCGTTGTTTATAGAGATACTGGAGCAATGTGTTCAGCACCTGGCTTACACGTATGAAGACCTTTATTAATGACAGTGGAGACTACTTCGAAAAAACAAAGTACGACAAAACTTATGTATTGTCCTGGTATAATGTATAAAAATAAATGAAACTTCTAATGATAAAAATCTTTTTTTTTTCAGAACTATACTCGATAAAACTACCTCCTATTATTGTGTTGGAGTTTTTTTATCTGTGTCGAACATGCACTCTATAACTACATACGTATGTACGTACGTACTTTACTCTGTATTTATAATAATAGCTTAGATTAAATATGATTTATGGTTTATGTCGACATATCGATGAAGTCATTTTAACTATAATATTTCATTTCATATTTATAAAAATGGGTGGATTGAATATGTAGGCTGCGTAGACACTAACGAAGAATAAATGATGTAGTTTTTTGATGCAAAATTTTAGGTAATTTAACTTATTAGTCTTTTTTTTTTTCGTGTGGAAACCCCCACGGGTCATCACCTCAGCATGGCTATCGGTGAAGTGGTATGTCGGAATCGAACCGACTAAAACCACACGGTGTTCCGTCAGAAGTGAGTCTATTGCAAGGGACTCGGGTATACCCTAAGAAGGAAGTGCCCGAGAAACTTATTAGTCTACGGGATCGTCCATTTTAGACCAAGAAGGAACAGTAGTGTATCCTACCCTAATTTGAACCCTCTGTTTATAATTTTACTTTTAACTAACTATGTCATCAAATCTTGAAAGTCAACTTTAACCTAATTCTAATTGTCGCATCGAAAAGAAACCTTGTTTGTATATGTAGTTTGGATGATAATACTATAATTTGGCATCTTAGAACTAATCTGATGAAGGATCTAGAAGGTGAATAGTGGAACTCTTCAGTGGTTACTAGTAAACTCCTCGAATTTGAGCCCATAAGTTCGTTATGATGAGTCCAACAGATTAGGCTTGATAACAATGGTCTGATAATAAAGCCAGGAGCTGAATTAAATTGTGGAACTTTTTTTACTGTTTGATTCAGATCTTCATTAAAGAGTATTGTTATAGTTTTACTAATGCCACGTTTTTATAATCAAGAAACGATTCGTTTAACGGACGGTAAATTTTTGTTGAAAATTCAATGAAGTTTTACTGATTATAGGAACGCGACATAAATAGTCAACACTAAATACTAATAATAGTATTAGTATATAGTGTTGACTACTTATAAGTAAAATACCCTGGCAAAAGTCACTGAAAAAAAACAAATTAGTTTATAATTCCTGATTTGAATACTATTTTTAAAATATCACAAATAACTATGCATCGAAAGCAGCATTAGGACCTGAAGTGCGCGACAATCAGTGATAAGGTTATCACAGGAACACAAACATGAAATTTCATTCTCTATCAACAATTCCAATAGGAATCTACATTGAAAGTTCCATTTTACTCCGAGTAGATTTTACAAATACTGAGACTTGATCAGTGATGATTTATGGCCTAGACACGTCCGGATTTGACAATGGATTGATTGATTGTTTTGATAGGGACTAAAGGGCCTTTACTGATAAGACAGCTATAAACAAAGACAACAAAGGACAAAATTGTGTGCAACAAGTGAATAGCTTAGTAAACCAATCACTACAATAACATGTGGGTGCTACACTGTTCTCCTACGAAATAGCCTGTATTTAGGATGAACAATAAATGCGATCACGTCACAAGGCTTTATGTAAAGTTTTTAAAGTCATCATTCGCGAACCCAACTTACCCACTAAGTAAGAATATTCTTACTTTGATATGCTCACCTTCATTGATTTTAATCGAAGTATGGTCAAACACTTCCTGAGCGACTCGGTTCGATTTGATGAGAGTGCTTTTCTTCTTAAAAATAGTTTGAGTATACAACACCGTGAATTTTGACACTACGGCTGCAAAAATAATGATTACGATAAACTTAGTATCTAGATTTAATTGTGGTTAAATTTATGTTGAATTGAGAAAAGTAAGAAATGAGAAGGTTTTAGGACCACATAATAAGGGCAAACGAGCAAACGGGTCATCTGATGGTAAAGGAATACCGCCGCCTGTGGGCATCTGCAACTCAAGAGTTACAAGTGTGTTGCAGGCTTTTAAGGTGGGAGTAGGGAAAGGGTGGAAGAGGGTGAGAGGGGGCGAGGAAGGATTTGGCGAAAAGCGATGCAAACATTGCTTCACTGCCGGTTTTCTGTGAGAACGTGGTATCACTCCGGTCGAGCTGGCACAAACGTGCCGAAGCATGGCTCTCCCACGATAACGAGACAAACTAAAAATGTGTTTTTATATGTGACTAGCCATTTCCCATATTTTCACCGGCGTTTATGGTCACTCATTCCATCCCAAGGGTCGTAACGTGATATTAATACCCTATGACATCCCTCGAGAATTAGTCTATCAAATAAAAAGGATTTTTTCGGAAAAGTACTTCCAGAGATTACCGCGATCAGCCAATAAAAAATCACAAAAACTTTATTTTATCAGTATAATCTTTACTGATATTACCTTCTTAATTTATATTTATTTTTATGTTTACCTACATGTTTATTTTCTTTCTGTAATTTTTTTTCCGGGATAGGGGCAAGGCAAAGGGATTTGAAGGTCGTATCGGTCCAAAAATACCGCAGGCGACAATTTGTTCCACATATTGGTTGTGCGATCCAAAAAGTTTCTGGAGAAGCGCATAGTGGAGTGCCAATTATTAAATTTGTTCGTAACATGCTAATATTTTTCGTTTCTTATCGATTACTTTTAAATATACAGCAAAACACTTTACCAACTACATTTCGTCATCAACAACTAACTAAAAGCAACTAACACTTATTCTTTTGCATCTCCAGGACTATGTCGTCGAAGCAGTTGTTGAGCTCCATAAGAGTCGCCAAAATCCGCATGCTCGTCAAAGTAAACTGTATAACGAGCAATTCCAGCTTAATGCAAGACATGGAGTAGAATATGTATAAACTCGACGTCAGAACTGAAAGAAATACTCAAGGTCACTTTAAAAGAATCAATCAATTAGCTTATCCACTGTTGGACATATGCCTCTCCCAATACGTGTCACAGCACCCGATCCTTTGCTTGCCGCATCCAGTCCTTTCCTGCTACCTTCTTCAGGTCGTCAGTTCATCTGGCTACGGGGCGTCCTACCTTCTGTTTACCGATTTGCAGTCTCCACTTCGTCTGCTCGTACAGCCATCGATCCTTCGGCATATGTAACCAGCCCCTTGCCACTTCAGCATGCTTATCCTGCGAGCTATGTCAGTAACTATAAAAGTATGCATCAACAAAATTCTGATTGCTTTATCAACAATATAAACTTTTAGCTGTTAGCCTTTTAGCTTTAGCCTTTAGCTTTTAATTGTAAACTCAATAGAAAACAACTGCGATAATTAGTAGCGAAATTTGTAAATTATCATGTTCCTTTCATATATGTTCTTGGTCCCAGCGTCCTGCCTACTTACTTAATTGTCACATTGCCCAATAGTGTAGTAATGTAGCAATATTCATAATGGCCAGACAATGTGATAAATTATGAAGTTTATACATATAAGTATATTAATCGCATAGCCCGATTTTACTTGTCATTATTTATTTTATAATAATAGTAACTTGACACATCTCACACACGGTTTGATCCCAAACTAGCCAGAGCATGTACTATGGTAACCAGACTACTGATAAACATTCGTTTATATTTCTAAATACATACATATTATAGATAAATTACACCAAGACACAGAACAAATAATGATGCTCATCACACAATAATTTATTCTGGGTGGGAATCGAACCCACGACATCTGGCTCAATAGTCAGGATCACTAACCACTAGACCAACAGGTTAGTTATTACCATTATACGCATTATAAACAGTGCAATGTTTAATCAGTCACAGTCGCAACGCGCAGCCTATGTTGTGGTGGTTGAGGGTGTCAGGTTTATAATGATAAATGTATAACTGATGATTTCTTTAATGTATGTAATCAGGAGGGCGCAAAAGCATTTTAGTTACGATTACGTTACAAAGATTTACATAATTCATCGTGTGTTTTAAGTTTATACTTTAAGCAAACTATTAGCCTTTCGATGTGTGTAAAATTTTTCGAAAAGTTGTATTTTTTAACATGAAATGAAACATTCAGAAGAAAAAAATATTGATGAATTTCTTTCTAAATTGATTTAGAAACAAAACAAGCAAGATATTTCATTTTGCATATTTAAATCTTCCTGTGCTTGGTATTTTATATTACATACCTATTGATAATCGTAGGTGAATGAATTAAATAGGCAATTGAGCATGTAACTTATAAAAATTTACATGCTCAATTACTTTTGCATGGATATCTATCTTTATAGCTTTTGACATTATACTATTATATTTTACGTACATTTTTACGTACGACAGCATGTAGTAGTTAGCCACGTTGTCGATAAGTCATAGGTAATTCAAACAAATTACAGAGTACTGTACACCCAGCACATGAATACGTCTGTATTTGTATTGGACAACTACTCAATAAATTGTCCTTTGTTTTTTAATTTTGAGGGGCTTTCTACATTTTATAGACATGATGTTCGATTTTTTTTTCTACAGCTAAACTGCAAACTAGCTACATAACAATATACTTTTACCGGTTATTAAATCTTAGTGATCGGTGGACAAAGTATTGAGTACAATATACTCGTACTTCATACTTGGATAGCTAAACTAGGTTAGCACGTAATCATGCCAAGTGGATGTAGCATTAAGAACCAATCGGAATAACCAATATAAATCACGCACACACGCACACACACACATACACACGCGCGCGTAATAAAATAAAATATTTTTTTTAATTAATATTAGGTATCCTATAATGCTTAGACGGAGCCCGCTTGACACCCGCGGGCTAGCGCTGGATGCACTGGATACTACGACATTCAATTTTTTTTCTGTTAAATAAAAGAAATAATGTAAACCTACTTACTCTTGCCGTTTTGGGTTACGACCTTGTACATGAAATAGCCGTAGTCTGTAAACACGACACAGCTTCCAAATATTAATGCAGTGAGGGACAATAACGTTTTTCTATCATTTATATATGTTGGTTTGCGGAACCTTTTTAACTCTTCGTCTATCTGAAAATAAAAAACTGTTATAAACTACTGGTTAAATTATACTCAAGGACTGTGTGGGATTTTTCTTTCTTTCTCACTAGCGCTTGTTGAGAAAGGCAGATTTCTATTCCAAGAGACAGTGTCAGCAGAAATTATGGCCAATGTCTCCTGGTAAACGGTCTAACGTTGTAGACGACTTACGATTTTAAGTGCTACCATCGATACTATGCCTACATGTTTCCACTATACAAAACAGTGACTATAACTATACAAAAAAAAAGTGCAAAGTCTTTTGTCTCTCCGGAAAAAAAAAACAAACATCTGCAAAATGTTATCCAGCACAACAAGTGGGTTGACTGTCATCAGACCACCTTCCACCCAAGTATTCTCTCTGATCGACGAACGTTATGAACGGGAGCCCTTCGGGGCTGTAAGCAACAAAATTTATAAAAAAAAATCTAATATAGTTACCTGTTTTAACTCCACAATAGTGTCGATCATATACCGCATTCTGGTGATGCCAGTATAAGTTCCAATGATAACCACCACACTAACAGTGGCCACATCAGTTATCCACACGATGCGGGTTGCGTTGGTGGTGGCTTTCAACGAATAATCCTTGTATATTGTCAAATCGATCACTACCGCTACCACAGATACGGCCACTGAAAACATGAATATGTTATTTGGCGTCGATCTATTGATATCTTGAAGGCTGTCTTCGAATTAATTGGAACCTCTCCATTCCTTCACCCCACAGCTAGACGCAGACAGGGGTTCAGGATTATTGGTTTTATTGAAATAAATAGTTTTGATTTTGTTTTGATTTTGATTTTGATCATTGTCGAAACACCAAAAAGTCGAACGAAACGTTTTGAAAGCACCTTTTTATTTCGAATGGCCAAGTTATGGAATGAACTGCCTGCGTCTATTTTTTCAGACAATTATAATCTTGGAACGTTCAAGAGTAGAGTGAATGTGAATAGGTTTATTTGGGATAGGCGTGTACCATCTTCGTTTTCATTATAACTAGTATAAGTCGGTTGTTAAGCTAGTTGCCTGTTCCAAAACGTAGATCCTATGGAGAAGAACAGGCAAGAAACTCCAAGGATACTCTTTTTCAACATGGTTTATTTTTTACAAAGGTACTTGTTACATTGTTCACATCAGGTGAGTTGGAAGACTAACGCCTATTCCATTACAGAATAAAATAAATAAAGTTAAGAAGAAAAAGTTTAAGAACGAAAAAATCTTAGATAACAAAAAATATGTACTAAGCATTAATGTCATTGCATTATGACGCGACCATGTTGGTTTGTAAGAAAGATGTGACCACATCTTTGACAGCCGTTACAGAAGAAACAAGTCAGCAGTAAAAAAATTGAGGGAATAGGCGAATCATGTACGAAGAGATTCAACACCATTATCGAAGATTGGTTCAGGAAGCGTTCTACAGATTTTACTTGAGCACCTTTGCGCGAGATGTACAGTTTTGGCACGAACTCATGGCCCGCGAGCCAGCAACAGATTTTCATGACCAATGTCCTCTCGGGCGAAAACTCGTAAAATGCTTCAGAGAGTCGTATCATGAAGCCTCGTGAACGTCAACTGCGGTTCCGTCGGGGAGTTAAGAAGCAGCATCCTCCCGCGTACGTAGAAAATAAAATATTTTTAATCATCTCCTCCCGATTGAGAATTGTATCAAATTATAGCCTACCCAATATCTTGAAGAAAAAGAAAGTCAGCTGATTATAGAGTGGTGGATTATACGTCAGCTGGTCACATGAACCTAAAAAAAATATGTAAACCTTTAGTGATTTCAGTGTTCAGGAGCGGGCTAGCTTGGAATGGTGCCATGGTGTAAAAGATAACTTTGATGGAGGCTTGTCTTGGCGCGTTTTCGACATTGCGACAGGTGATCAGTCTTAGATTCATCAATGCGATCCAGAAACGAAGCGCCACAGTTTGGATGTCTCAAGATGAACATGTGTCATACATATATGTTATAAATTACTTCTACTATAGTTTTTTAAATCCAAACTACACAATTGATTTTTGAAGATTTCAAAATTTTATTCAGCAAGTAATTACTCATAGTTCCTAATAGAAATTGGTACCTACTGTTAGGGATTGAGTGAGCGAAAATAAATGAATATACTTTTACAAGTATTTTACCTAACTTTGCAAATCTATTATATTATTCCTACAACAGACATCTCAGCATTTAAAAAATATATTAAAACTCATAATATTATCCTTACAGCATTTTACATAAATCTCTTCTAGCTACTCATCAACTAATAGTCAAAATAGTAAGGATAAATGTCTTAAACTTACCGAATAGTAAGACCAGTGTTTCGCCATACAGGCTGTAGTTATGTGATACTTGGATGCGATAACCATCACGCGTACTCGTAATCTTGAGGGGTGCTACGCCAGCCATTCGTGATAAACGGAGGATGAAAGCCGTAATTCCAGATACTGTGCATTCTGGATGAGGTGGTGTTACCAGATCCATGTTGAAACCTGTTTAGATAGAGAGCCTATAAGTAATTAATTTCATAATCAGTAAGCATTAAAGAGTCAGAGCCCATAGTTACAAGAATCTGTAATTACAGTGGCAGTGTGGTCTCACACTGCCACTGTAATTTATTTATTTATATAAATCTTCATGCACAATATGTACAAAGGCGGACTTAATGCCAATGGCATTCTCTACCAGTCAACCTTGGGGTGGTGGATAAATCTTATAAGGTAGGTGCACAGAAATCACATTAGAAATTATCAATAATAATCTATTAAATCAAGACAAGTTACACACAGTACATAAACAGGAGTACACACTATTACTTACATAATAAATATAATAAAATAATAATATATATTCAGATCATATATACACACATCCATATAAATGCATACATTATATTCATACACTATGAATACCGAAATACAGAGTCGAGTAACTAGCGTCCAACTCATTCAGTCATCTCATTATGAAGGAGATCACGAACTTTCTTTTTAAATATAAGACGGTTTGTGGCCATCCTGATTTCCAGAGAGAGTGCATTCCAGAGGAGAACTGATCGAACGTAGAAAGACGAGTTTACGAAGTCGGAGTTTTGGGAGGGACATAAGAGAAGCAGATTATTTTCTGAACGAAGATTTCTGTCATGATTAGAGGACAAGAAGCGGAAGTAGGGAGCTAGATAGGAAGGCGAAGATGGAGAGTTAAGAAAAGAATAAAGAGAAGTCAGTGCTCGCAGATTACGGCGCTGGCGAATAGGTAGCCATTTTAATTGGGAACGTAAAGCAGACACATGGTCATACTTGCGAAGATTGAAAATGAATCGAATGTAGTTATTGAGAAGACGATCTAATTTATTGAGAAGGTCTGCATTCAGGTCAAAATAACACACATCACCATAATCTATAATAGGCATAATTAGGGACTGCATGAGCGTAGTTTTAGTTTAAGGGGGCAGGAAATTCTTAAGACGATATAGTGTTCGCAGGGTACCAGTGACCTTTTGACTCACGTGAGTAACTTGAGCTCGCCCGTCAAGAGTCGAGTCAACGAGTAAGTCCAGTGGTCAAGGACCTGGGTTTACCAGGTCCTTGACCACTGGACTTAGAAATATAATTGAACCATTAAAGACCACTGATGAAATTGACGTAGTATCCAACCTGCTTATCATCAGTTTGCTTCCTACGACGATCGCCTGACATTTAGTAGGGTTCACAGATAAGCCAAACCTCGAGGACCAGCATTTTATAAATTCTAAGTCTTTGTTGACTTCGGCAATGGCTTGTGATATGTTTTCAACCCTTGCTTGAGTATACAGCTGAAAGTCATCGGCATACAGGTGATACGCACATTGAAGGTGTTGAGTAATGAGATTGATAAATATTTAAAATAATAGTGGAGATAATATTCCGCCTTGAGGGACGCCAGCGTTTAGATCACACCAACTCGATGACAAGTCATCAATGCGAACACACTGCTGTCGCCCCTGAAGATAGGTAGAGAACCAATCCAGTGCCTCTGAAGAGATCATAAGATATGAAAGAATGGATAGCAAGACATCGTGACTGACAGTATTGAAGGCATTCAAAAAATCAACCAAGGCTAGTACTGTAACCTTGGTATCTTCCATGCCCTTCCTAATATCGCCAGTCACTTTAAGAAGAGCGGTAGCTGTGCTGTGACTGGGCCTGAAGCCAGATTGCAGCGGACTTAGAAGTTTTTGTCGGTATACAAACTGTGATAGTTGCTTGTGCACACAGGCCTCAAGCACCTTAGATAGAAAGGGAAGAATAGAAATAGGTCGAAAGTGGTCAGGACGAGAAGGGTTATTATTTTTAGGCAAAGGGATGATATAAGCCTTACGCCAGAGAGAGGGAAAGGTTCCAGAGTCGAGGGAAAAGTTAATTATATGAGTGATTACTGAAAGAATATGGTCAAGGATAGTTATAATCATGCAACGGCTAATGCCATCATGGCCCACAGCATCAGAACGAATGGACAGAATAATCTTCTTGATGTCCCCAGAGAGCACCGGAGAAAATTCAAAGGAGTCAATAGTGGGACTTGTCAGACTGGCTAAGTAGTTTAAGGTCTGACACTTGGTTTGATGATCCAGCGTAGTTGTAGATGAGAAATGACGGTTGATATCATTCAAACCAATTGTCTTCGGAAACTCAGGGCGTTGCTGTTTGCCAATACCCAACATACCAAGAAATTTCCAGATGCCGGAAGACGAAGAAGACTCTATATTTTGAAGAATGTGTCGGCGTTTTGCGTTACGTATCACCTGGTTACAGCAATTCCTTGCAGCCTTATAAAGGTTCCATTTCAATTCACACCGATCCTTCCTAAGCCGAAGGAAAGTCTGATCCCTCCTTCTCATTGCCATTCGAACCTCTTCGGTGATCCATGGTGCCGGCGGACGCTTCAATTTTACTGTCCTTATAGGAGCGTGGATATCATATAGTCTGACAATGGTATTATTAAAAATATTGATTTTGTCGATTACGTCCGTAGCAGCTGCCACATTCTCCCAGTCTAACTCAGAAGCATCCTCGCATAGTTTATTGACATCCATACGTCTGAAACTGCGAATATGGCGAATTTTCAGAGGAGATTTGGGAGGTTTCAGGATATAGGAAAGGGAGATCAAGTCGTGATGGGTAAATCCAGGAGCAGGGAGTTGACCGTGGGAAGAGATAAGGTTTGGAGCAGAGGTGAGCATTAAATCAAGCCAGGTATCCTGGTGTTCGATATTGTGATGAGTGACTTGAAGAGGAAGGACATGGAAATTGATTGATTCGATGATCTGAAGGAGATTGCGAGTACGAGGAGAGTTTACTGCAAGGAGGTCTGTGTTAAAATCGCCCATGATGATGTGGTGTGACGATTCCAGAACTGTTTCCAGACTGGAGAAGTAGTTGACAGCGGGGGGGCAATAGACTACACCTAGAATAACATTAACTCCCTTGACACAAACCTCAAGAATGAGATATTCGATGTCGGAAGAGGAAGAGGCAAGGATTTTATAGGGTAAGAAACTACGAAGGTAGATGGTGACAGCACCACCTCTTTTGTCTAATCGGTCGTTGCGGATGAGGACAAAGCCAGTGAGAGGATATGAAGTAGAAGGTAGGTGAGGTTTGAGCCAAGTCTCCGAAATCAGGACGGCATGAACGTAATTGTCTGTGAAAGTCTCAGTCAAGTCGCTATAGTGACTGGGGACACTCTGAGCGTTTATGTGGCACACATTTAGTAGAGGACGGGATTGATTTGAAAATGTTTGCCGTAAACTATCACCCAGTGTCTCTGGCAGGGAACTAAAACTATCATCATCTGAAGAGTCATTCGCAGAAAAATAGACATCATTATCATCATCGATCATTAGTGTATAAATGCCCATTTAATAAATATAAATAAAATAAATTCTATTAAAACTATGGGTAAAATTTATATATAAAAATGTATTCTATATGATAAGAAGGCCGAATTATGTGGAGCGTACTTCTATACCACCCGCCAGCTGGCGCACAAAAATAACTAATATATATATGTAAAACAAGTTGCAAGATAAAAAAACATTATAATAATTAACAGTAAGTAGGTGACTATTAATGCAAATCTAACAAAGTGAAAAATAAAAAAAATTAATTCAAAGTATTAAAAGAAAAATACAACCAAACATTATAAATAATTACAACTTTCCGAATGCACCAAATTTGATTTCGGACGAACGAAACGTCGACTTGACAGTTGTTTTGGTTGTCAATTAGTTGTCATTGTCCCGATGATTTCAACAATGTAAGGTACAACATAATAGTTAACATATTTATCATGACAAACTGACCATGAGATGAAAACATGTATGAGCAGATTGTCTAACTCTAGCATAAACAAGTAAAAAGTTTATGTTAGTAATTAGTTTATGCCAGTTAACTTACGCAGTTAACTTACGCCTTCGTATTTTGAGTAGTAGGTGAACACTGCCACCCTCAAATATTACATTTAATTACGTCAATGGTGCCCTCACGTGTCCGTAGTGTTCACGTGTATTTACCGCAAAAATTGGGTACATTAGCATTCTAAGAGCAAAACATACCTACTCGTACAAAAATTTTCCCATAGTAGCATAGTCGCCGTAGCCGAAATCGGCTAGGAATCTTAATCTTACTAGGCGAACATAACTTATAGCATAAATTTTGTATGTATATATCAATACTAGCAGCGCCCCGCGGTTTCACCCGCGTTAGTACTGATCCCGTTAGAATATCGGGATAAAAAGTAGCCTTTGTGTTAATCCAGGTTTCCAGCTATCTACATACCAAGTTTTATCGCAATCGGTTCAGTAGTTTTGGCGTGAAAGAGTAACAAACATCCATCCATCCATCCATCCATCCAAACTTTCACATTTATAATATTAGTGGGATTGTACTTTGTATTTTAATGTTCTGTGTATAATTAAAAATATCTGTATTTTTAACCGACGAAAAAAAAGGAGCTTCTCAATTCGACCGTTTAATATTTTTTATAAGTTCAAAAGCCCAGATTCCCGAAAAAGTGGTTAAAATACCTTACAAAAAAGGCAAAGATTGACTCGTTAAGAAAATCGTATTTCTCAGTAAAAAAAGCATGTATATACTTTTGTTAATGGAATATGATAATTCTATTTAAGTTATTTAATCAAAAGCAAAAAGTAATTATAAGTAAGTAAGCTTTCCTTAAAGAACAAATATGTAGTTAATCATCAGAAATCTTTTCAAGGATAGGATGGTATGTATGTATTCCAAGATCACAAATATAACAAACACACTTATTACATAGCTCCCCCGGAGTATAAATAAATGACTAACTAATAAGAAATAACAAACATATTTTATCATATTGTTAGGCCCGTCGTGGTATGCTCTATTCTGCACTACCAACCACGTCACAACCAAAGACCAAATACTTCTTCTAGTCAGTCTTATTACTTACTCATATAATATATTATAATTTTGCGAAACCTTTGTGGAGAAACGGGTGTTATGGCGCTCCAACACAAAGGGAGGATCCACCAACCAGGCGCAGTGATCATGCCTGGCGGACCGCGGTCCTACGGAAGTGTATACTAATCGGCGCGAGAACTATCATTGCACGATGCAGGATTAGTAGTTAGTACGTAGTTCAGCTCGTCTTCGCTATTTGATGATGGAGTATGTTTTTGCTCTATGTGGAAGTCACCACACCCTTTTTAATTGCGTTATAGTGAGTGCTAGCTTCATTAAGACGTTTCCAAATGTATTACCGAATGGAAACCACGCTCATATAATGCGAAGCAACTACGTCGCAGTCAAACAAACGTAACAAACAAAGATTATACAGAGTCTCCGATATTCTCGAGAGGAAAGAAAAGCGAATTTTCATCACCTTCCTAGAAACGTGTAAGACATCACTAGGCTATCTTTCTCGTAGCCCCGAATAACACCTGCAGACCTTGAACGCCTCTTTATCAGCAGACAACCAACAATACTGAGGCCTTGCTTCTCTCCAGTTTAGACAGGTGTGCACGGAACACGTCCTAATGAACGTGTTCCGAGCATGTAGTGCGCTGGCCTTGGGGTAATCCCCAAGGCCAGCGCTCTTGGGGTTCGGAGTTTGTTCTGCGTTTTCTGACGCCTCTCGGCTGCGGGACTGGAGAGTACTAGTCCTCTCCCGTTCCTTTTCTGCCATCTCTTTAGCGTACACCACCTCCTCGCAAAATGAGACGGCAGAATCATACAGACTCTCACTTTGGACCATGGACAGAATTATGGTCTCTACCGAGGGAGTTCCCACTTTAATATCTGTTCTGAGGACGTACACGCTAAGCACTCGACTGACTGTAGAGTGCAGCGTCACGCAGACATAAGAGTATTTTTTTGAGATATTTAAGTGTCTCTACTGCTTTTTTAACTGCCACTGGTATTCGTGACAACAGAGTAGACGTCTTTGCAAGCTCCACGAGACATAGAAGCCATGTTTTCCATTTCTATTGTATCAGATTAGTGCAGTGCAACCACTAGAGACGCTTGGTTACATGGGGCTCCCACTACACTCCGAAATCTTTTGTGTGCCAATTTCTGGGCCTATAAAGGAGTTGACCATCATTACTGCGATGACATGCCAACAAGGCATAGACAAGGCATGCACAGATGTCAATTGTCACTCCTCATAATTCCGGAGACACTCGAACTCATATGAGACACAAAAACACGCAACTCCACCGTAATCCGCCAAAGGTAAATCAGACTATCAGGGGAAACTGCCTCTCTAATGCACCTAATCTTCAGAAGGAAGTGACCACGGTATAACAACTATCGTTATTCGGCCGGCCGCCCATGCGGTCACGAAAGACCTGCACCTACCAGGCGTTTAGAAAAGCATATTCATTTGCAATCCCTGTGCATATTGCATGAATAAATTAACCCCCAAGATAACAATGTGAAAATATTTTTAAGAAACTTTTATCCCTTAGATGAGACAATGATTTCTGATCCATTGCAAGCTATCTGTAGGCATCAGCGTGGAGTTCTGCTCGTGAGAGTGTAGAGTTTTGGTTTTGGTTTAAAATCGTCTGTGAGTTGCGGATTTCATGACTTTCATGAGTTAGCTGATATTGAGTCCAGTCGTCTTGCGTTGCGATAGATGCTTTTTGGATCTACATGTGTAACTAATAGAAAGGCCCGCCTCTTACATACACATAGTCCTTATAAAAAGGGGGGCTTTCAGCGAGAGTGCATTTCATATTTGACAGTTGTGCTCAACTTTTTTCTGTATTCATTAAGATTTATCACAAACCACTTTTTTTATTTGTATAGCGATAGTTCTTACTCACCTTTTTTCTTGACTTTCGTGATCAAAGTATGTACGAAATTAGTCTTGTACAGGACTGACAAGTCCTTTGAGTTTCCAATAGAATACGCGTACATTAATAATGACCACTGTTGACAGAATCATGGATTAAAGAAAAATGGATATGAAGAATTATTATAAATATATTTAATTTACTTTACTGCTCGTTTGCCCCCTCTACCATAAATTTTTTTTTTTTAAGAAATACGTTATAATCAGTATAGTTCAAAATATTATTAAATAAAAGTATATTCAAAATAAAATTTAATTTTCTTATGAATTCAACTTATGTGACAATGTTTTAGTTAGGAATGCATATTCATATTTATCACGCCGACAAAGTGGGAAAAAATCTTTAAAAAAATATAATTTTAGTGTACACTTAAACTTTTTCTTCTATCCCATAGTGTAAATAAGTATTTTAATGATATTGCGAGTGTACGAAAATGATTTTTCGATTTAGAGATTTGTTTCACACATTGTTATCACAGGCATTACAAGTTAACGGCAAATATTAGACTAAATAATAAAATGTAGTTGGAAAAATAAACTTCAAAATTTCGCACAAATACCATTTCAAAATTTCAAAGATAAAACTGTCAGCTACGTAACCCTATACTGCGCTTGGTCTGACAAGCACTTGACCCAGTTTTTTTACAAATAATATCCGGCATGAAAATAACCATTTGCTATGATGTCAACCTGTCAGGTACACGCCAAATGTTACCATCGTCGGTCTTAACTACAACTGTAGTCTAGCCAACATTCCCTTCGGTTTTGATCAAAATATTTCATTTCATTTTATTTGACAAATTTTGTCTTAATCTGAACTTACAAGTGAGATTTAAAACAATTAGGATGTAACTGCCTATGCCATGTTATATTATATAAAATTTATATGAATACTGTCATCGCTGGGAAGAATTTAAAAAGAGATTTTTGTACTTATTTTTGCTTCATTTTTAAGGATGACAAACAGCTTAATTTAAAAGTTTTTACTACCTAGCTCTACTTAAAAAGGCATTATAAATATAAACGAGGGGACTGTTCGGCTAGACTGCTATTTGTGATTGTAGTGACCAGTTACACAATTATTAATCTACCTATCCAACCTTCTATAAATCTTTGGATGAAAATTATATATACTTTGTTAAAATAGTCATTGTTTCTTTTAATTTTATTTGTTCTTTGAATAATATGTTCATAGTGTAATTATTGGGCGTCAACGCAAACACCTAACAAACACTGTTGTGGTCTTATCTGATCAACCAATGAAGGACAAAGCTCAACTACTTTGTAACAATTACCAAAACTACTATTTTATTTAAGAAGGAATTTCGATCACTCTGAATAGAGAATTATTGCCATATTGTATGTTTTATGGTACCTACCGAGATAATTTATTTGTTAATTATTGTTTTAATTAGAGATCAAACGAATATCCGGTGACTATCCGATATCCGTTCAAAATTTACTATCTGTACTTGGCCGGTTACTACAGTTACGAGGTATTAAATGTATGTACTTTATTTAAGACGCATAACAAATACAATTACCATATTTTTATTTTATTACATTATTTATTATTAAAACAAAAGGTCTAAAGGTATTAGGAAAAATTATGGTATGGATATAAATTAGGAGTTATTTGCTTAGTTACATCTTTTTTTTAAGGTAGCAAAACGTGTGGTTTTCAACAATCTTCGGCCGGATAAATGGCTATCGGGCTTCAACATTGGCTGGATACCTGATTCCGGATCTCTGTTTTATCTCTAGTTTTAATTATTTTACATTTAACAAACCTATTGTTACGGTGACGGTGTATTGATCTGTAATTTAAGTCTAAAATGTCAGGCAATATCGTCGTTGTCACTCGGGCGTATTCCGAATAAGGTGGTATTCCGTACAGTTCTATTGCTGCTGCTGTATCTGTGTATATTTTAAAATGTTGTAAATCGTTTACAACTTCACATGTGGCCACCGCACCCTATTCTAGTCATATACCACAGCCAGAGAATTCTGCTTAATTCATTTAATTACTGACTTAAAAAAAGGAGTAGGTGAAACAAAAAAGCCTACGTAGGTATGTTTTTTCTGTGTGTATGATTTCTAACTGGTAAATTGAGGAATGTTAATTATTTCACCTCAGAACCTAACCTATAATAATAATTTTATTTATTCAAGTAACCAGGACTCTAATTAAATTAGTAGACTTAAGAACTATTGTAAGTAATACAAATTAAAAAAAAAATACCATACATGCACACACGGTCCGCCGCAGCTATAACCTATGTGAGAGGGCGCAATATCGTCCCACATATGTACAACTCAACTCAACTCAATCAGCCTATCATAGTCCAATGCTGGTCCTCTCTTAATACGTGGCACAGCACCCGATCCATCCCTACGGTCTTCTTCAGCTTGCAATCATGCTTAGGATGCTGTTAGAGATGGACCCCACTCTACGCACTAGGGACCCACACCTCCTACGCATAGTTGCGTAGAAGTAAGATACCTTTGCATCTGCGAAGATTGTGCTGTGATCTTCGCAGATGCAAAGGTATCTTACTTCTTATTTAGCCACACCAATACCCTAAACTCATCGTTGTATTGAACACAGAGAGCCCACGGGTAGCACGTGGAAAAAGTTTTACAATAAGCTCGCAAGAACGTGAGTTTTACACTCAGTGAAAAACGTGTTGCGGACCCACATATCACTCTAAAAGACAACCCCCTACGCTCTCGTTTAATATCAAGGTCATCAGTAAGGCCGGGGGTTAAAATATTACCAAGATATTTAAATTTATATACTCTTTTTAAATGTTATGATAGGCGAGATCCTGAGTTGGTTTGTTTACTATTCTAGAGCATAGTACCTACCTTCTTCTACAGAATTCGGATAACTCAAGTAAGACCATTACATGGTTTAGTCGAATTCTCTAGAAGGTGTGTAATATTTCTGCCACATCAGAAGGCGTGGTCATAGTAACGTATTATTGCGGCCTCGCCCTTTACTTTATAATAATTGTTCGATTAAAAATTCCTTCAATTGCGTCTATAAACAAAGTAAATTACGAATAAGTGCGTATTTCTTTATGTACTTCAACATTCAGTTCTATTGAATCAATGGGACTTATGACATAAAAACTGGAATTACAAGTCAATCAAATTCAAGTTGTATAAAATTGGGTGTTTTTTACGTTAATTTTGTAAATAACTATAATTAGTAGTAACGTATGCCTTGTCTCAAATGATACAACTTAATACTAAGTATGAACCATAACCTTTGTTCATAATATTCATACCTACTACTGGCTACCTTTATTCAATGCTAATCTTTTATTATTATATTCTTCTAATAATTTATCAGACATAATTATCGCTCGCTCTATTTCATCTGCTGTTACATCTAAACTAAAAAGAGTTTGTAAGCCGGGATGCACATATGCTTTTTCCCAATCGCCATCAAGGCCTAGGTAGGGATCAAAATATGACGCTTTATTTTTGTCAGCATTACGTTTGCGTTTTTTCTGTGTAACTTTTTTATCTCTCGACAATACTACGTTTTCATTACGACTAACTTCTTTCTTTGTCTTCATTTCACAAGTATCTTCTTTTGAACTGATCATTAAAATACTGTTACCATACTCGTAAGCTACTGTACTAGTGTCTCTTAATTTATGGGTACCTTCATATTTATTTACTTCAATATTCTTCGAATCAGTACCATCAATGTCACGATTTTTGACATATACTTTATCATTTCCTACATTTTCATTTCCTACACTTGAATTTTCAAATCCTTCGTCATTTGCTTCATCAGTCAGTTCTTCTTCAATGGTCTTCTTTGTTGTGGGAACTTCATTATTTTCTAATATTTCAGGCTTCTCTTCGACAATATTTAAGAGGTATTCAAAAACTGCAGGTATGCTTTGAAATATTTGCGAGTATTCATAACTCGGGTACGCATCTTCGTTGACCTCGCCTGTGGACAATATTATATGAAACTATAGGTACGCTTTTATACTATAAACTTCTACCCAAAAGATTACATAACAAACGAAAAATAAAAAAATGTATATTATATCAATATGGAAAAGTTCCTGAGCCGAAGTATCAGCTCCTACGCATTGGTGTTTCTTTCGCTACTTTTGGGAGTCTGTTAATCACCATCCAGCAATTCATAATATACTATTCACAAAAGTAAGCACAATTAAATAAAAATCTTACCATTACTTGAAACTCCAGCGAAGTTTAAATGAAGCAAAGCTAAAACAATTATTAAGTCAACACATTGTGGCATTTTGTCTCTTACAAGTTCTTATACACTTAATATTTTAACTGTCAACTACGCTAAAACATCAAACAGTTTCACAATATACCATGATAAGATACGAAAGCGTTTAGAATTTAAAAACTGCATTTACTGAAGATAAGATTGTATGTACTTGTAGTTCCTAGAACCTTCTACCGCTCCCCATCGTAGACCGTAAAAGTAACCTTTAAGGTTTGTAAATGAAATTATGTAATCCTACTAATATTATAAACGTGAAAGTTTGTGAGGATCTATGGATGTATGGATGTGTGGATGTATGGATGTATGGATGTATGGATGTTTGTTACTCTTTCACGCCATAACTACTGAACCGATTGCGATGAAACTTGATATGTAGATAGCTGGAGACCTGGATTAACATCTAGGCTACTTTTTATCCCGATATTCCAACGGGATCGGGACTTACGCGGGTGAAACCGTGGGGCGCTACTAGTTATGAATATATATCGAGTTTTTAGTACGTTGAACTTATTCTAAATTTGAATTCTAAAAAAAAAAATACGTTATTTTTGTCTAGCCAGATTACTGACATGTGCAATTTTGTATTTCATATTTTAGAAACAATATTTGGGCATTTATTATATATTTTTATAAATGGTTTTTATTTTCTGTCATAGTCATTCATCCCACTAATATTATAAATGTGAAACTTTAGATGGATGGATGTATGGATGTTTGTTACTTTTTCACGCCAAAACTACTGACCCGATTGCGATGAAACTTGGTATGTAGATAGCTGGAGACCAGGATTAACATATAGGCTACTTTTATCCTGATATTCCCACGGGATCGGGACTTAAGCTGCTAGTAAGTAATAATTTTAGAATTTTTAATAGTATTATATTATTAATGTAGTATATTGTTAATTTATTACATGTACCATATTATAAGTTTTAGTTTTACTTTGCTTTTATTATTTTGTGTGGTTATTTTTTATTTATTATTTTGGAAAAAAATCGTGGGTATTATAGATAGATAGATAGAAAAAGAATCGTATTATGTTTACACCATTGTTACAGTAGTTAGTATCATGCATGCATGTGTCAGACAGATAATGTACAAAGCGCGGCCTTATTGCTAAATGCAATCATGAATGTATTATAATCAGTTTTTACATAGATATACCTAATTAGTGAGTGGCTAGATAATACACATTAAAACACATTACTAAATACTCATCAGTTACAGGTTAACCTTATTCTGTAACCAATTACGTATTATGCTAATGTTATTGGCCTGTGACAGTATCGCGCTATCAATATTGAACACTCTTTCTGTTGTGTTCGGAATGCAGGTGAGCTATCCGACATAGAGTTTCTGTATAACATTAATATTAAGAGAAAGCAGTCACTGTAACCTTCTGACTTTTGCTTTTTTTTTCGTGGGAGAGCCATGCTTCGGCACGTATGGGTTGGCTCGATCGAAGTGTTACCACGGCCTCACAGAAAAACGGCAGTGAAGCAATGATTTTATTGCTTCACTGCCGGTGACCCTCCCCCACCGATCTTCCAACCTTCCCTCCCCCCTCCCCCTTTTCCACCCTTCCCCTACTGCCACCTTAAAGGCCGGCAACGACCTTGTGACTCTTGACTTGCAGGTGCCCATGGGCGGCGGTAGTCATTTACTATCAGATGATCCGTCTTCTGGTTTGCCCCCTATACCATAAAAATAAAACCAGGAATAAAACTCGCGCACATTAAAACCTTTCTAGTTTCTGCCTTATTTCAGGTAATCCAGACGAAAGGGTGACCAGCCTACAAAGGGCTCTCTTTGCTGTCTGTTTCCCACCTAAAAATATAAGCACCTAACCCTGGCCTTAGTTACATATAATGATTTACATAAACAATTTTCACACCTATTAATATTGTTACTGTTGTCGCCAGAACAAAAACTCTTATTTATTTTATTAAAATAGGGTACACTATAATTAGATGATAAAACAGTTCACTATTTAATAAAATCGATTTAATAGGCATTATTATGACTAGTTATACCGGTAACACTATTGGTCGGTTGACAATGATGGAGTTATAAAAGGCTAGGCATGCAAGCAAGTTGTTAACAATTACTTGAGTGTGAATATACGTACGAACAACATAGTTTATAGCAATAGTGGAGAGTGTTTTTAACATTACAGAAAATCAGAACTCTAAAATAATGTTATAACGAGTCTTACAGCTAAGTTCATGATTAATTAATGGTCTCTTCTACTAAATATTATCTAAATAGTTAAAAATATAAATAAAAAATATCATCAATAGTTACATATGTCATGTTACATACTCATAAACATCCTGGCAAGAAAAAAATGGATTACTAAGTATAAATAAACTGAATAAATGCTCTGCAAAATACAGGAAATGCGTGTTCGTAATCGTCATTTTTCAACCAGTAACTATTACAAATTGCAACTATTACCGTCATAATCCTATTGAAGGTTCGCTATAACAACAACCAATTTCCCCACATTTTCGAGTTTACAATAGATGTATCTATCCATAGATTTTTTTTCTATCCATAGAATTTTCTTGAACTATGAATGATAAATGCTAAGCGCTGTTTATTTATAGATGGCAATGAAATCAAACATTATACACCATATTTATTTCAGTTGTAGGTAGATAAGTAAATTGTCAGTAATGATGAAAGCTGGTTACGGCTTTTTATAAACACGGAAATCATTAGAGGTCTCTCTCGTACTTTGATACACTTATCTAACAGACTTGTACATGCGCGTAATACTGTTTAACTACGGTCTTTTGCAGTGTAGAAGTCCGTCTGCAGTCAGTTGGCTTCGTCCAAAAGGCTGCTTTGAGCTACTCCCTTTAGTAAATTTACTGAAGCATTCTTTTAGACCGCTTTTTATGAAATTCCTTAGAAGATGCTAAGGGGACTGAGGACTTTCTTTTTATTTTTTTTTATGGTATAGAATGGCAAACGAGCAGACGGGTTACCTGATGGTAAATGACTACAGCCGCCCATGGGCACTTGCAACTCAAGAGTCACTAGTGCGTTGCCAGCCTTTAAAGTCCGGGAAGGGGGGAGAGGAGGGGAGAGGGGATTTAGCGCCTTCGTTAACCTCACTCACCTCACACACAAACAACGCAACCATTGCTTCACTGCCGGTTTTCTGTTAGGCCGTGTTACCACTCCGGTCGAACCGGCCCTTATGTGCCGAAGCATGGCTCTCCCACGATAAAAGTACCAAGACATGAAAATTCATTAAGTCTACGGGTCTACGGCTTCGCTGCGATTAGTGTTAAGTATGGGTTGGATTCTGACCATCTTGGACTTTAGATTTTACAGTTTTTATTTGAATATCAAATGTTGAAACTTTACTCAATTATAATTAGACAATAATTGCAAGCCTGACGCAGTGCCTTAAGTAGTCGCTTCACCACTAAGCCACTAAGAAAAAAAAACGTGTGCGTCTCTGGACGCCCGACAAAAGTGATACTGATAACTTAAACGCCGGACAGACTGGCTCCGTAACGTGTTACGTAACGAAGCGGTTTACCCTCCCATAAGAAGTTATCACCTCAAATATGTCAAATATAACGAAACGACTTTTTTAAATAATGGGCACTGTTGGCGCTCAAAATAGTGTAAGTGATATACCTACTTATTTATATTCAAAATAACTAAATCAGTATCTCAATAAAATATGTCTTGCAGGTCCGTGATAATTTCTTGCAGCTTAAAATTATTCTCATTGTAGACCACAAATTATTGTGTATTTTTAACCTAGGTTCATATATGATATGATATGAAAATTGCACATAACAGCTTGAATGACCTAGCTTCGAATATCATTGTACCCATATAAATATAATGTACTTAAGTTCTCTATTATAACAATAAACATTACGAAACAGCCTTAGAAGGGTACTGGAAAATTTGTTAAAGATTTTATGATTTTACATATGATTTTACAGCACTTAAGGATCGTAGAATAATGCAAAGCAGAGGTCGTCAACATTTTAATTCGATTCAGATAAAAAATTGATGTTTTTTTCAAATAATCGTATTTAATTTAAATAGTGAGTATCTGAATAAAGTTTATTTTAAAGTAAAATTTTACTGAATAACGTATTTAAATCGTTGTTCATAATTTTAGGGTTACTTTTTCTAAGGAAAATAATATTTTTTGGAAAATCAGAATTGAGGACATCGTAATTAAATGAACGAAACCCCTAAATTTGCGATCAAAGCTTACCATCAGGTGAGCCATTTGTTTGTGTCACCGAACCGATACAGACACAACAACAGCGGCTCTTCAACCTCTTCAATATTGCTCAAATGAATTTTGGATCCTGTCGCTTATTTTTTGACGTAGGAAAACCCGCTAAAAAGCTGAACTTGAGTTGGCCCAGATGTAGGTAGTTTCTCACCAACTTTAAAAGCTAAAACTTCGGTAAAGTAAATTGAAATGAAATATTTATTAAACATTTCGGTAGCATAATACTTACAATCAAAAGTATTTCTCATTCATTAAAATGAAGGATGACGGTCCAACATATATCTCAGAATAAATGTAAATATTATAATGTTCTCAACCTGGAAGTTTTAGTTGTTTGAAGTGTATTTCTTAACCTCTTTAAAACTTTGTCAACCCAATTCAAGGATCATACATTCACGAATTAAAACGATTTCCCATATTTTGCCTAACGTGTCAACTTGTTTGTCGTCTTCTTATATACGAATATGGTTCATAACAATAATATTAGTATAAGGTATGCACTTCTAAACTGAAAACTTCTATTTCTACAATACATAAGATACAGCTTGTTAGAGAAAACCAAAATCTTTCATTTAACATAACATCCTATTTACCTGGTAAATGTTTTTGAATCTAAGTAATTCTACTTATCAATAATGTGTACTAATATTCTTGTTTAGGAATTATTATATTAATGAGTTGAATACCATTCTCCTCTTAATTTATAATATCTAGTCGCAAAACGTACTTTATGTGTCCTTTTCTAGATGAAACAAAAAATATTACTAATAAATTTACTTCTTTCACGTAATTCTGTGTATTATGTTGTATCTAAAAATACTTTTACATTCAAAAGAACACAGACGAACAAGGCACACAGATGTGCAATCTTGCCGATCCTAAATCCATCTTAGGGGTTCTACTTAGTTATCAGATGTAATAATAATAATAATATGTATAAACAAATCTACTAAAACCATGGTAAAATTGTGTTGTTTACAAAAACACTGATAAACCATCAAGAAAACTGATGCATGCACCAATACACTTTATATATACTGATGTATACTGATGATGATCATATATTTATTATGAGTTTCTTTGCCAGTATTCTTCTCATAAGGCCCTACGCATTTTGGAAACTGGAAGTTATAGATCGACACAAGCAGGCAGTAGATTTTGGTGTTTTTCACCTAATTTACCTTGACAATCCAGTACATGCTGTGGCGTCTGTTTGTGCCGATCTATGATTTTAACTCTAGCTTTAATTTAACGTTCATAATTGTCACTTAGTGTCTTAATTGAATAAATGATTTTGAATTTGAATTTGATGTTGAAGCAGTCTTAATCTTACTAATATTATAAATGTGAAAGTTTGGATGGATGAATGGATGGATGTATGTTACTCTTTCACGCCAAAACTACTGAATCGATTGCGATGGAACTTGGTATGTAGTGTAGATAGCTGGAGACCTGGATTAACATATAGGCTACTTTTTATCCCGATATTAATACGGGATCGGGACTTACGCGGGTGAAACCGCGGGGCGCTGCTAGTACTTAATACAGTTCTGCTATTAATGATTATACATGAATGGTTCTCCGATATCTAATTACCATATGTATGTCTAAGTGTGTATACTATAAACCATAAATATAGATCAATTGTATATTCTAAAGAGTGTAGCAAAGAGAAAACAAATTATTATTCATGTGTTTTAGTAAGTAAAAACTAACCGTATTCACACAGACGCAATATTAAAATTGTGTCAAAATACCGTAATCTGACCTCAGTGAACATTTGGAGCTACGTCATTTATTAATCAACTGTAATCGAAATTATTTATTGAGCTATTATTTTTCAATCAAGCTATCTGTCTAATCTAATAAATATCTCTGGCTCGCTCTCGTTTAACTCTAGCACCTTTCAGAGAATCTCGTCACCAATCAGAGACAGTATTTTATTGAATCTTTACCTATTTGTGAGGCGTTATAAAATCATATCAAAATATTTCCTATAAATATAACATATTTTAAGATTTTTTTAAATATAATTGTTCGACACCGATCTATTACGATTTCTTATCATCACTATTTCATCTGTTATATGTGTATGTGCTTTCTTATCGCAAACTAACAGCGCCTCGCGGTTTCATAAAGTCCGCGTAAGTCCTGATCCCGTTGGAATGACGGGATAAAAAGTAGCCTATGTGTTAATCTAGGTTTCCAGCTATCTACATACCAAGTTTCATCACAATCGGTTCAGTAGTTTTTGTGTGAAAACATTACAAACATACACACAAATGTTTCTTCTTTATAATGTTAGTTTAGATTACTGTTTTTTAGTTATTTTTTTGTTCGTTCGTTGTTTCGTTCTACTAATGACGTTCTTTTAGTTTTCTCTCTTTAACAGGAAGCCGTTCTCAGTATTAAAAAAATATTTAGTTAATACAATAAAGTAATTCTCTAAATTTCAGTTAGCGATTTCTGAGTAGTATAACACCATTCCGATTTTTGAAACAAAAAAAATATTTCAAAATGAATTTACAACCTCTGAACGTTTGCAGCAATCAATTATAGATTATATATAAACAGCATGGCCGTAGCCAATGTCACAGTAAGCTCGTGTCTCTGTTTTCACTGAGTCTATATTCAAAATGACAAAGGTAATTGTTGCTGTAATGTGTACGGCTTTATACGCATGTACAATGGCTGCTAACACCATGACTAAAGACCCTGGGTCTACGGGCTCGAAGTACCAGGACCCCAGAAGTAACGAGTATAACAACTTAGATATGGAACAGATCATGAACAATTGTAATGAAACTTTTCGGATTGAAATGAGTAAGTTAAGACATAATATTAATAAACTTTAAACAATGCCTTCACAGTTCATTTGGGAAGGACCTTAAATTGTATTGCAACTGTATTAATACAATAATATTAATAGTATACTAATATAAATAATAATAGTACAATAGTATTAATACGATTCTGTTTGAATGGGAACCGCGCCATTATAGAAGCACCTCCATCATCCTCATGCCTTACTTGTACTGGTGAGTAGAGTAACCAAAACTCGAAGCAAGCCACCGACACATCACAATTCAAAAAATAACTGTAAAGTACGTGATCGCGTTAATTCCTGTCAACTTAATTATATATCATGAAACCCGAAAATTTAAACGTTAGTATTAAACAGTTTTCTAAACGCGTTTTTCTTGTAGCAGAGCTCTTAAATGCCCTAGAAGGTAGTCATTTTTCAGAAAAACCTCGTAATTCTATTTTTATCTACTTACCAATAATTTTTGCCTGAGCTTTTCAGCTGAGCCGCACAAAATCAGCGAAAGTCTAAAAACAAAATTTTTCTGGACCATGTTTTTTGTGTCTGTGACATGGAGCTACGTGGCCTACGACTTTAGTCGACAACATGATCCTAGCAGCAATAAAAAACATTTCAGATGCGAAGGATAATAACAGATTTTTCAATCTTTACAGCATACTTGGAATCGCTAAACCAAACCGGCAGTTTTATTGACGAAGCTGATAAGACACCAAAGGTACGTTAACTCTGTAACTCGGTAAGTAAAATGTATTAAAGAAATCGTGAACTTATTAGATACTAGAAGTGGTTCCCATGTTTACCTGCTTTTTCGATACGTTTCTGTCCGAACACTTCTTGGTTTCAAGTAAAAGAGAGAGACAGTATTTAAGATATGTATTAAATTTGCTTGTTTGTATGTTTAGCGCCGACTCTTCGGCGATTGTATTTTTCACTATTTGTCGCTATTCAGTTTTTATCTTCTTTCGTCGGTTTAGTTTTTTGTTGAAAAAATATACTTTATATTTTTTTGGTCGCTAAAATATAATAAATAGTTCGTATTTACCAAACTTCCTTAAATTAATAAATAGTTAAACAACAATCCTTAGTTATTAGGTATAAAGTTCTCATTAAAATAAATGAATAAGCCCAACCACGAGATAGATACGCTGTATACCGCTGAGGAGTTCTCGCGACTGGCTTCTGTCTTCATCATCAGCCCAACTACAGGTCTCCTTCATATTGTAGTGTCATTAGAACTACATACCTACTTTTTTTTACCTGTGGAAACCCCCGTCACCACTCAATGAGAAAGTTATGTAGGAATCGAACCGACTAAAACCACACGGTGTCCCGTCACGGGTGTCTATGGCCAGGGGCTCAGGTATAACCTAGGAAGGAACTCCCTGGACCCCCAACATTCTTGACCACCTGTCCAAAATGCAGGTAGTCTCGCAGTCGTGAGTAGAAAGACGCTCGCGGAACACGTCACCCCACCGCCTATCTTCTTCTGTTTCGGCGCCGGGTTTCCCTTCCCGACGCCTTAAGGCCAGCGCTCATGGAGGCCGTAGGTCATTAGGTGCCCTACAACGCCTGGTGCGTCCTCTGCGTGACGGGAGAGTGCTAGTCTTCTCTCGTTCCCTATCCGCCGCCTCTTTGGCGTACATCACCTCCTCGCAAAACGAGGCGGCGGAGTCCCACGCGCTATCGCTCTGTACCATAGTTAGCACTATGGTCACTAGCGAGAGGCTTCCCACGTCGGACACTCCACTAGGGTGTGGAGCGCAGTATCCTCGGGACAGCCCCCGCAGTGATGGCACGCAGGCGTTGGCTCCCGGCCTATGCGACACAGGTACTTCAGGAAGCAGCCGTGCCCAGTGAGCACCTGCGTCAACCGGTAAGAGAGGCCATAACGCCTCTCTAGCCATTCCTCCATGACGGGTCTTACCGCCAAAATTGTGGCGTACCCCGCGCTCGGTCGCCCAAGTCACTCTTTCCACTCAGCCATGAGTACCTGGTGACTCAGCCATGAGTACCTGATGACATACCTATGTGTGCTAAGTTTCAAACTGAGTCAGTTTATAATTCTTTAACAATCATTTATTCCCTATATTTATTCCCTTTGGGTTCAATTTTTTTTTTTATTCAAATGGAACCAACTTACCGAACGAAGTATACCCTATATATAAAAAAATTGTGATCGAAATCCGACTACCCTGTAAAAATTATGCGTGGTTATACATAAAGAAACAACTTAAAAAAATACGGGTTGTTTTGAGAACCTCCTCTGTTTTTTCTTCTGTTAATAAAACTCTCCAAAATCTCTAAACAGAATTCTACGGTTGTTTATACTCTACAATAAGCCGATTTAATTGTTTGGACAGCGCAGCAAACCTGCAAGGTTTGTTCCGCTAGGAGTTACTAATTGATAGGTCTTTTATTGAATATTGTTTAGGTACGTATTGTGTTGCAGAATTCAAATTATCTTAAAGTGCTACAGTTACACATCGTTAGGCTCTAGTTGAAGACTGATCCCTTGTAACTTTACACCTTCCAATTTTTATTTTTTAGTGTTTCATCCGCTGCATGTTGCAAAACATGGGTATAATGTCGTCAGACGAGGGCATGTTCAACCCTGCTAGAGCAGCAGTGTTGTTTGCGGGAGAACGTAACGGAAAGCCTATGCAGGATATCGGCGATTTGACTGCAATTTGTGCAGATAGAAGTAAGTTTATTGATCTTACACCATCTTATATACTGGCACTTCATGACACGGGTCATGAAATGCCGGTATATTCCATACATTCCACTATGTTAAATTGCATAGTGCTCTCTTTCATTAGCGCTGCCTGTAACATTATCCATAAAATAACAGTCACGTGATCATGAAGTTCCAGATTTCTGGAATTTAACCCAGTGGAATAAAAATATAAACCCGCTGCGACTATATATAGATACTTACTAAATGGACCGTAGACCTAGTCCAAAAGGCCCGGAGACGTAAGATATTGAAGTCTTTGCGTTGAGTTCTGCAGGCGATGATTATATGTGTATCTATCGTAGAATGGCCAACTGATTACTTTTTAATTTATTTCTAAATCTTTGGTGTATATTTTTAGGAGAATTATGCAAATGCGAGCGAGCTTACCAATTCATGAGGTGCTTGATGTCTATGGAAATAGAAAAATACGAATCCAGCCAGTAAACGTGTTTAAAAGTGATTCTCGAAACTTCGTTTTCCCTAAATCTAATGAATTAATTATTGCAGTTAAGTTTTCAGAATATAAAAATGAATATATTGTAACCATTAGTGGTTATTCAATAAAAATATCCAAATTTGAATCAGTATTTTTATTAAGATCAATTTATTAAGATCAATTTATTATTATCCTGGAATATCCTAACAACTAATCTGGAATTAAAAATATAAGCCTTCTATATAAAATGAAGAGGCATAGGTACCTTGATTGCATCAACAAACTTTAAAACCTGTTAAACTTTCTTTATAAGACTCGGTTGACAAACATTCTATTGATGAACAGACACTAATCTCGCTTCTAAACATTCTCAACACAAGTTTAAGTTCAACACTTCGGTATACAAAACAATGCGCCCAGACTGACACGACAAGAACGCGTGGTCATCATTTTGCCCACGCTTGAAGGCTTAGAAGGTGCCAAGATCATTTTGAAAAAGAAACCAACCAATCCATGAACACCACCATCCTGAACACGTTCGGCCGACCTTACCGCAAAGATTTCGTTCATGCAGTTGGGACTCCATGTAGCAAGCAACCCAAAAATCGTCACTCAACTCAGTATCTTCATTATTTCTCTACTTTTGTCCCTTTAGAGTTGCAGAAGTCAAACTCTCTTAAAGTACTAGGAATATATAAGACAATAAGAAACAAAATTGACGTAACTATGATTTATTTGGTACCAGCGTAGGACTAGCGTTTAAACTTACATCTATCAGATCTTTGTGATGTGTTAAATAGATTTTTGAAGTAACACACTTCTCAAGTTAAGATTTGTTGAGCCCGAACCAGTTCTGGAAGACATTGCCAAACCAGCCAGATTGCGGTTCCCTGAAAATAACAATAAAAAAGTTAAATATTTACTTTTAAAAAGTATAATTTATCAAAGTAGATAAACGTTCAATTCTTTCGTTGAAAAAACCTCCGAATTACTCTCGCGGGGAGTTTACAAATATACCATTAAAAAATGAAAAGATTATTTATTGGACTGACGGACACACTACTTTGTAAATACAGAACCCCAAAAAAAATACCTTTACATGAAGGCAATGTATGTCGCAACAGACTGATTGCATAAAGTGTTAGTTTTTGACTGTAGCATTTTTTAAATAGTAACTGAGTTGAATGGGCCTAAATGATGGTTAAAAACTTTCTTTAGCTGTTTCCAATTAAAAAAAAATGAAAATATAAAATAGGGACTTTTTATCATTCTCATTGATCACCTTATCAGATCGCCAATAAATTAAAGTCTTTGGTACCTCCTTTTTAACAAAAAAAAATCTTTGGTACCGACGAAAACGATGTGAAGAAAATATTCTGTGGAATGAAGGACCTCTCAATCTCCTCCGGTTTAGAATCGCTTAACAAAATATCTAATGTTTCTATGAACTTAATCAATTTATGGAACACCGTATAGAAGAAAACTGATCTCATTAATCTCGCTAACCTTACAATAATTTATTTTAATAATCTTATTGTCTAAATATACATATGTATATAAATCAATTAAACTAACGTATTCATTAAGAAGAGAAATATTAGCTCACCCATTAGAGGGTAATTGTAAATGGGACATTATTGATAATAAGTGTAATATCCTACTTTATACGTCTACATACTGGCAAATTAAGATTTTTTTATTTGAAAGTACTCACAAATGAAGTAAAATATTACTTGACTTTTTTATTTCACCTGGGAACAATCCAAAAGGTGTCCAATTGATTGCGAAACATACATCCAATCTAGCGATCGATCTAGGGACTATATCTAGGGACTATATCTAGGGACTATATCTAGGGACTATATCTAGGGACTATATCTAGGGACTATATCTAGGGACTATATCTAGGGACTATATCTAGGGACTATATCTAGGGACTATATCTAGGGACTATATCTAGGGACTATATCTAGGGACTATATCTAGGGACTATATTAAGTAAGTAAAGCGTTATGAAGATTATTGTGGGCTTTGAACTTGTTAACTCTATGAAATTAACAGTTGTTACCCCTAGAAAAAACCGTGGCTAAATGTATGAGCTAACAAAAATATAGCAGTTTGCCAAAATTAGGCCATAAAAGCTCTTAAACTTTAATGATCTCGAATACTCAGTTGTTTTCAGTTATTTTATCATTATTTTTAAACACTAAAACCTTCATTATAAGCTTTAATCAATTTGATAAAATGGCAGCCGCTTTTTACATGTGAATGTTTAAGGACTTTATTAGAAATCACTTGCCTTCCTCGGAATGTTAAATTAACTAGAGCTATGACCTTATAACTAACGTATTACTTTGAAATGTTTTAAAAAGAATCACCAGATGATTGATGTCCGATAGTGATTAAGTGTAAAAAGAAAAGTTATTAAGTTATTAAAAGAAATTGAAACTAGCAGATAGTCGTTTTAGAAGTGAAGCACCCGCATCCTGGCATCGATACAGCTACTCACGGGTACCGACGAGGAAGTCTGAAGCCGCGACGGCGATGACGATACTCGTTCACAAAATGCGCGTTTGGATTGCTGCCAATATTGCCATAATATGGATACCTCCTTAAAATTTACGTAACAACATCAATATGGTATATTTCAGTACGTTTCTATAGTTTCTTCACTTTATCGCATGTTGTTGCAATGCAAAAGCAGTTTTTGATAGTTTTCTTAAACCTTACATCATTGTAGTCAACACATAATTTTTATCTACTACACAAGACAATATACTGTAGATGAGCCGGTGGTAAACCAACAATATTTAATCACTACTTTTTCGATTACAGTTACAAGCTATTTCCCAATATTATTTTCTGACAGTCTTTTAATAGTCTGTCAAAATTATAACCATAATATATTTAAATGACATATGAAATTTATGAATATTTAGCTCATTAATAATATTGAGCATTCTTCGAGCGAGAAGTAAACACAAATATTGGTTTACTACATTTTTATACTCCTTCCATTTAGTTCAAATTAAATAATTCTTTGAACTACATAATTGAAAGTTAAGCTTTTTGCTTTAAAAGATCACTGTTGTCAGTCAGTAAGGCATCGTCACATCATAGATATAAATAAACAAGTTGCCACGTGCCTGAAATCGAATTTGCAATCACCAGTTCCTGCAACTTGAAACTGCATACTTGAAATTAATCCAACTCCTGTTATTTAAGCATGGTTAAGTTGAGTTGAGTAACAATGTGTTTTGAAGCTATGACAATTAAACCATCCAACCAATCATTATTATGGCCTATAAAAACCATACTTATCGAATCGCATGACAAGAGGATCTTGTAAATATTATTATGTATAGTTAATTAATTAATATTATTGTATCAATAATTTACTTTGAAACCATATTTCAATCAAAAAGCAAGCGTTCATTAAACAAGGCTGACGAACGCTTGCTTTAAAGAATGAAATGATCTTGCGGTATAGTAATTTAAATATAAACGACAATTGTAATTTTTTTTTCCTTTTGAAAGTATACATACCTAGTTTAAGACAGTAGAAAGTAAATAAATATTGGTAATTTGATTTGAATATAAACAGTATGGTAATATTTGCTAGAGGTATGTTCACATTGGAAGTGTAGGTTTAAGAGATATGGAAATGTCCCAATGGAGGAAACCTTGAACCCAGCACTAAGTATCCGTAGACCACCCTATTATACATAATGATGCATAATAGTTATCGTACAGGCTGTTCCAAATTCCAATTGTTAAAGGTCAGGTCACACTGCGGACAGGGTGGATCGGCGAAATGACATGAGCATGTAATGTACTAGTTAATATAGAAGATGTCACAGATATTAACACGATATTTAAGAGCGTGACAATGTACATTTTTTTGTCTGCTGGCAAATTACCAACACATTAATTAATTTATTCTAGACGTTTTGTTTGAACTTTCGACAAATGATTCTGTTATTTCGAATACCTTTTAACAATCGGCGTAACTAATAAGGAGATTATTTGGTACAGTTAGTTTTATTAGCAAGGCAACAGCATTCCAGGGTCTATACAATTACTCACGAGTACGCTGGTGGAAACCTGAAGCGACGTTGTGGAAACCGGTTTATAAAAGGAGGGTTTGTATTGCTTCCAAAGTCTCCATTAAATGAATAGATCCTTAAAATTGAGATAATAAAATCGATAGTAAATTGATATGTTTACACTTGTAATGACGAGTTTCATCAGCGAACCTTCTCCTGACTAGTTTCTCCTGGCTTGAGATTCAGGCCTAAGCCTCTAAGATCAGTAGTTACACTCAAATCTGAGAGTCGAACAACAAGTGGGGTATTGCAATGATTAAGTAAATGACTTTCTTACTCTTTCTTACAGCCATACATGTTGTTGATTTTCCTGATATCACCCCGACTGAATCCTTCCCTTTGTCCCAATTTTACACCTCCCACCTGGAATTATAATAAATTTATACTTTGATAATTAATTAATTCGATGGACTGGCCTGTTGGTCTAGTGGTTAGTGATTCTGACTACTAATCCAGAGGTCGTGGGTTCGATTCCCACCCAGGACAAATAATTGTGTGATGAGCACGATAATTTGTTCTGTGTCTGGGTGTAATTTATCTATAATATGTATGTATTTAGAAAAATATAAGACATAAGTATTATTATCAGCAGTCTGGTTACCATAGTACAGGCTTTGCCTATTTTGGGATCAGACGGCCGTGTGTGAGATGTGTGGACTTATTAAATTATTATTATTATTATATTATTATTTGGTGTGGTACAATACTGTACTAACAATAACAAATCTTGATATCCCAAAAAATACTATTCTTTAGCATTTTAATTGCCTTCAGATGTACTATCTGATGGCAATCATAAATCGTTCATCACAATGCTGATACGGTTGGCATAATCTTATCTTAATAATAATATTTATAAATCTCGTGTCACAATGTTTGTCCTCAATGGACTCCTAAACCACTTAACCGATTATAATAAAATTCGCACACCATGTGCAGTTCGATCCAACTTGAGAGATAGGATAGTTTAAATCTCAAATTATAGTCGCAATTTTAATTTATTGCGGCGGTACGAAGTTCGCCGGGTCAGCTAGTAAATAATAGTATTATTGCACTGTCCCAGACGACTAACGTAGATGCTTTACTTTAAAAAGCGTATTTATAACATTTAAAGGAAAATAAGCTCTAGCTGTAAATAAGTAAACTTCAAAATTAATTTCGTGATTTATATTTTTGTAATGTTTTGGTTTTGTATGCACCGTTTTAATTAATTACGTATAAAACTTAATTTGTACCTTAGGGTCAATAGTTTTTTGCTGGTTCTTGGAGAAGGCATAGTCCGAGTAGTGCATCACGCTGTTATAGTCATACGGTACACCGTAGTCGTTAGTGTGTTTCGGATCCGCCTTTCTGAAGTTGATCTCTGCACCTACACAATACATATAAATAAATTTTTAGACTTCATACTAATTATTGTACAGATTTTGGGAGCTTCTTTAAAAAGCGTCACAAAACAAATAACTAAAATCCAAAAGAGGTACAGTAGTCGTGGGAGTTGAATGCAGTTTGTGGTCTGAGGTGAAGGGCGGGAGCATCTCCCCCCGCCCCGCCAGCAAACCTCGCCTCGCACACCTACAATGTTGTGACTAGCGCATTCCTGAGCTCTGCACTCGCTCGCGCGCCTTCTATACATTACATTTAATTACCGCTTAATTCAGCAGCGGGCGCTACTAAGAACGAACTGGAAAAATGTTAATAGTAATAATGATGTTAATAATAATGACTATCGGCACAATGATTGCTGAATCCACATCCCACATGTCGACCACCTCGTGAGCCAAATCCAAATATTTCATTTGTTTTTCTTTTTCAGCCCTTAAGAGATTGTCGTCATGGGGAATGGTAATATCAATAATCTTTGCTCGGCGCTCTAATCGGTCTATTACCACTACATATATATCAGGCTTATTGGCAACAATAGTCCTGTCCGTGATAATAGACCGATCCCAGTACAATGTTACACGATCATTTTCAAGAACTGAGTCGGGCACATACCTGTAGTACGGTAATTCCGCAGTCACGAGGTTATATTTAAGAGCAAGTTGCTGATGGACTATCCTGGCTCCTTGGTTATGTCTATGCAAGTACTCGCCGTTGGCAAGACGAGAACAACTGGAAGTTATATGCCTGAGGCTTTCTCCGGGACGATGTCATGCCCGACAAATGTCAACTGTGCCGTCCTTTAGGATATGTCTCCGATAGTTGTTCGTCATATCAGCCCATGGGTTGATTGCAAAGAGCCTCGACCAACATCTTCAGAGGCTCACGTTAGGCAGCTGGATTAAGGGCCTGATGCAGAAGGTGGTCCTTCTTGATACGGCACGTATTGTGAGGAGGTTTCTGTCTCTGGAACCCTAACCACGCTTGGTCCCTGTACCCGATACCGATGGGGCACTAATTTTTATATTTTTAAATGTATTTTTCATATAATCTGAATGTATTTAAAAATGTAATTTATATGTATATTTAAGTGAATAAAGAGAATAATAATAATATATTTATTTGCATTAAACATGGTATACAATACATGTTATGCAGATGACCGTAACCGGTAAATCTAATCAACCACCAAGTTTATTTTTGAATGTGTCATCAGGTGGTTTGTATGAAGAAGATAATAATATAAAAATAAATACGAACTATAGCCGAGTACTTTTTGGAACGTGAACGCAAGCCATCACTTCGGTGTTATTAACGCTGACGTGATTTGTCGGAAAAGGGTTTATGGTATAGGGGGCAAACGAGCAGACGGGTCACCTGATGGTAAATGAGTACCGCCGCCCATGGGCACCTGTAACTCAAGAGTCACAAGTGCGTTGCCGCCGTAGTAGGGGAAAAGGAGCAGAGGGGGTAAGAGTGGGAAAAGGGGAGAGGGGGATTAGAGGAGGTAGAGGAGAAGGACGGTAATAGGGAAGAGGGAAGGGTTAGGGCCTCCAATAACCTCATTCACGCGGCGAAAAGCAATGCATCATTGTTTCACTGCTGGTTTTCGGTGTCAGTGTCAGTGTATAGGGGGCAAAGGGGGCGTCCATAAATTACGTGAGGTGTTTTTTTTTTTCTATCCCTCCCTCCCCCCCCCCTGGTGAGATGTCGTGAGATTTCATTCAACCCCATCCCCCAATCTCACGTGAGAGTTTTCAAAGGTGGGTTTCTTACGTAAACGCGTTGGATTGTTATTGTAAAAAGAAAAAAAAAATTTGCTTCGTGCTTTTATTTACGACTAGTTAAGACTAGTAATCAATATTGCTGAGAGTTTAATTATAAGTGTAATAAAAATTTAACAATAGAAAACTTAAATCGTAACTACTGTGATTATCTTAAGCATGTACAATCTGGATTAAATGGACCAAAATAGTATATTTTTTTTTTTGTTTCAATCAGAAAAAAATTGCGTGATATTTGCCGAGACCCCCCTCTCTCCAACGTAAGATTAGATGAGATTTGACTCGACCCCCTCCCCCCCTTAAACACCTCACGTAATTTATGGACGCCCCCAAACGAGCAGACGGGTCACCTGATGGTTAGTGACTTACGCCACCCATAGGCACCTGCAACTCGAGTGTCTCAAGTGCGTTGCCGGCCTTTAAGGTGGGAGTAGGGGAAAGGAGGGAAGAGGGGCAGAGGGGAGAATTCTTACCGTTCTTAATGTTGTTGTAGCGGACGGTAACAAAGTTGTCCCGCTCGGGCCGGCTCTGTTCGTGCATGAAGCCAACAGCATGCAGCAACTCGTGGATCACCGTACCTTTCTTGGACACACAACCCGGAGACTGAACATTCACTTCTTGTCGACCGCCTGTAATGTTCCATGTAATAAAAAGTTAAATACAGCTTTACACCTAACAATTATTCACATAACTGCGAGGGTAAGTGCTACAAGGGTTCAAATCATTGAAAATTTTATTACTGAACAATGAAAGAAAGAAGACATTTGTAACCGACACAGACATGCATAAGTAATGTATACATGATATGATACGATGTGATACAAGACATGATACATAGGGAACCATTCAGGTATTTTCAAAACTTTACACAATACAAAGCAAATGACTAAATCTTTTCGAACGTCCACGACAAGTAGTGTCAGTTATATTTTGATTTTGGGGAAGGTATCGGATAAACCAGAATATATAAACAAAATAACGAAAATATTTTCATCATTAGTCACCCAACGCCAATGACCAATGAAACCTCTCATGATGCGTAAGATACAACAACTTTTAAATGGTTTTTCAGCATATTTTTATAATAAAAGTAAAATCCTCACCCAATTTCCCAACACTAGACCAACAGCCCGTGTTCTTGTTCTGAATGACGATGTAGTCCTTTTGTCCGCTGTATGGTATGAACCGTAAACAAGTCAGCCTGTGGTAGTCCGCGATGGCCTTCATTATTATCTCTCGCTGTTCAGCGGCTGGAACGTAACCGCTTATTGATTTATGTAGTCTTAGTACATGCGCTTAACTATCTTCCTTGTTTTCATGATTGGGTAGGTATAACTGGTTGTTACTTTTTTTACAAAATAAATAGTAAGAAAGTTGAGGACCTACCGGCAGAGTAGATTTCTGTTCGAATTGTAACCGCCCAAATGGGGAAACACTTCATACTTACCACGGTTAAACAGCACTATTAGCATAGAGTTACATTACCGTACAGTACTATTTGGTTATGGCAACAGTTGTGGACATAAAAGATTATCGTACTTATCCGGAAGTTATCGAGTGCTTAATCGCGAATTTACATAAAAATAATTAACTAGTCTATGAAAAAGTCACGAGTAATGCGTGATGTTGGAACATGTGAAATTTTTAACGAGTGTAAATTAAAAAAAGGAAATTTAAAATTAAGCTCTGACCCTACTTAAAACAACTTATTTACTTACTAAAACTTCCTTCTATGGAATAAGGTATATGCCCTTTTGGCCACCGGAATGACTCTTCTCTGACGCCATTCCTGCCTTTGTTTGGAGGCATCAAGATGTCTCCTTCAGCATAAAGACCGAGTTCTTCGGGATTTTCAAGCGATAATTCCGACCAATTTGCTACTGCGTCACCTAAAGACAGATTTAACAGCGACGATTATCGGTAGTAATCTTAGACCAACAAATGTTGTCCTATTTTTTAATCTTAAATTCCCAAAGCACCCGGCTGACGGCAAGCCTCTGCCTACCCCTTCAGCGATACAGGTGTGGGTATATGTACGTAATAGCACAGAATACATAATAGTGTAATAGGTATTACATACCTTTGAATTGCCCGACATTTCGACCAGGTCGCACTGGCCGTGGTCACATGGTAACGGCCACGGGCAACTCAAAGGGATGAACGTGATCGCGTTAATTCACATAAAAGTTAGAATAACTTATAATAAATTCAAAGGATCGGGTGTACCGTGACTACTACAACCATGTAATTATTTTTTTTTTTTTATTTATTTGTGTCAGACATGTGTACAATAGCGGTATTATATATTAAACATAGTTTCAACATGCTGTGTCAGTAAATTACAGAAATACAAAGACATTTGGTAAAGTATAATATTTAGGTTAACAGGTTAACAACTATCATTATACAAATTTACTTTACAGCTATAGACTATCATTTTACTAGATTACAAATTACAAATCACATTACTTTAACAAAAAACCATAAGTATTTAACTAAGCACATTGGAAGTAATATTCATAATTCATACATACATAAGATAAACAAACATTTTAAGTTACTAATTACGTATCACGATCGTCAAGAAAATCTTTTATTGTATAATAACATGTACCACATAGGAACGCACTCAATTCTTGTTTAAACATGATTAGATTCAAATCTTTAAGAGAGTTTGGTATCTTGTTATAGATTTTGGGTGCCATACAGAATATACTGATCAGTGCCGTGTTTGCTCCATGCATGCACAGTCTTTTGCCGTCTCTTCGGTTTCGTTCAGAAATTTCTGACAAACGTGGAAACAAGTGCGAATTGGACTTAACAAATAAAGCAGTCTCAAGTATATATAATGAGGGAACAGTTAAGATTTTGTATTTTATAAAATACGGTTTGCAGCTATCTGTTAATTGCAGATTGAACATAGCTCGGATGCACCGTTTCTGTTGCTTGAAAGCAATATCTTTATCGACAGAGTTCCCCAAAAATAAAATCCCATATCTCACTATGGAAGCAACTAGGCCATGGTAGGCTGTAAGTAGAGTGGTGATGTTTACAATAGGTGCAAGCTTATATAATATAGGGCTTAGGCAAGCTTATAATTTTGCTATAGAAAACCGGTCAGAGCTGACAGACATGTGTTACTAAGGTAGAATGTTCTAACGAGACAAACTGTGTTTCCATTCCATTCCTAATCATTCAATCACTTTTTTGAAGCCAGAAATTAAAATGTTTTTTTATTTAATGTCAGTAAGCCAAACAAATCATAATAATATGTCTTTAAAAAGTGCGTGTCTAGGTTACTCGTAGCTCAAGCAATGGAACCCGTTCCATGACAGAACAGCTTGTGAGAAAAAGAAAAGGATGAGAAGTGAATTCTCTTTTCAAACTTCCTTAATTATTCCATTCTTGTCTGCCTAACCCTTACCAAAACTCATGAATTATGTTGTCTGAATACAAAGAATTCTAATGTGCCTATACAGATATCATGAAAGAAGGAAGCACGCTGTCACAATGTTGCCACTTTTCATCACTTATCATCGGAGTTGACACACGCGTGTCATGTTATCAGGAGAACATGACAGGCAGGATATTTTTAGTTATCGACCCGAATTAAAAACAAGTAGGTAATTGATTATTAATTTTTTCTTTGTTTTGTAGAGAAGCGTAAAGACGATAAACGTACCTAATCTAGAAATTATGTAGCAGTCATATATATACAAGCTGGATTATACAATGACTTTGATATAAATGATTGAGTTATATAAATCTACTTTTATAAATTGCTACCAATGAAGCATTGCAACATTTAACATTTTTTACAAACATTTTCGGTTCGGGTTGGAACGAAAGTGTGTTATTTTTGATTTTCTAAACTATGATTGATTTCTTATTGTTTAGTCCTCTATAAGTATTTCATTTCGATAAAGAAGAATAACCATTAGAACGTTGTATGAATGATAAAATATAATATATACATAACTAGAAAATTCATAATTATTTTATCTTGATTGTCTGGTTATAGAACAGTTATAGAACTTTTATATTGTCCTTGACACGTGCAATTTTCGAGTCAACCAGACGTCTTGAAGTTGTTGAAAATTACTTTAAAAAATCCGTTACGTTGATATACATACATACTTAGGACGCTACATCAATTTTGTCGTATGCAAACTATATATCATAATATTGTGATTTGAAGTCATATCCATAAACTCTAAGTAATATTTTTTAAAAAATGAGGCAAGGAACCGTTTGTTCGATTTTTAAATTAATTTTCTAAATAAAGAGTGAGAGATGGTATTTTTATCTCAAGTATTAGAATCCTTTAAAAATGAACCACCAAACTCAAGACTCGATACTTGACTTTTGCATTAAGATAACGCCCCTGCACATCGAGCGGGCAAAACTACGGACGCTGGTATCAAACTGATGGGACACCCTCCTTATAGTCGGGATTTAGTGCGATGCGACTTTGCACAATTCACGTATGTTCACGTTTACCTAGCGTAGCATATTAAAAAGCATTCAAACCGAGTTCTTTGTGTGTATATTACGCGATATCTTTGCAATTTGTAAACCGATTTCAATAATTATTTTAGGTAGATTTTGAAGAAAAGTCTACCTATTGGTTTTGTACCAGTTGTCGAGTTTTCCAAAAATTCCTTCACAGGAGGTCTGGTTATGATCCCTAGACCCCAAAACAACCGTCAGTTAAAAAGTTTATATATATATATGTATGTACCTCAATTTTACCGGCACGATAGAGGTCGCAATTATGCACCGATTGCTTTCAAACTTGGACGACAAATTAGCAGGGCAAAAATGAACGTTAAGTTCGTGAATTTTTGAATGAATTTTTTGAATTTTGAATTTTATTCCCCCAAAGGGGGAGACTAGGGGGCAAATTAAAAAAAAACATGAAATCTTCCTCTGCGGGCCTGCTGCGGGCCTGGTTTTTTTTAATTTAATTTGCTAAAATGAAGGTTGGTGCCATTTAAATTGAAGAAAATATTTCATCTTTAAGAGTGAAAAATTTTTGTTTAAAGGGCTAAGAGAGCCAAGGTCGGATGCTCCGCGACTTGAGCAAATTTAAAACCGTACAATATATTTCCTGAACCAGGGACACAGAAATGATAAACAGGATGGTGTTACACAATGTAAAATGTTTGTCTTTTTTTAAAAAGGTTTTAATTCCGTGGACTCTTATCAAAAGTAACGATCGGAAATTGTGACTATAAAATTCAATTTGACTATAAAGGAAAGCAATTTGTTATCTATATAAGGCGGTTTATATTGCTACTTATACACCCACATACTTACTTATTTGATGTCAGAAAATAAATATAAATTAATTAAATGCTCGTAACAATTAAACTTTATCTTCATTAGACACACATTTTTTTATGTTTCTTTTTTACTTTGGGATTCTTAGCCAGAAAATATTTACACAATATAGATCATCGTAGTAGGTACATCGTATAAATATTTTCTTATAGGACATCCGACAGGGCAAAGCCTTTATTTTTTTTAGCAAATGTAATATTAATTGCTTTTAAACTTTCGCGACTTTGATACATATTATATATGTAACTCGGAACTTAATCGCGACGTGCCGGACGGACTTGGACTGGAGAAAGTCCCCCCGTGTCCAAGATCGGTGCAATTCGATATACTTCAAAAATATTAAAAGGTCTGCATATTCCTTCATAGGCATCCGATTGTTAGTTACAAACTAAGTATGATAATGAATATCTGTCATCATAAGAAAGAGTGTTAGATTAAAACCCACCCCTCAATTGTTAAACCAATCCTCTGTTTACGTGGGCATGTCACAATGATCTACTGTACGTACTTTTGTTTTGTCTTACTTCTTCTTTATCTGGACGCCTGGTGCAAGTTTTTCCGTATTCGCTTGCGTTAAGGTTTAAAAATAATACTAACTTTTAAACTTTCGCGATACATGAAATGTATAATTTATCAGGAATTGACACGATCAATGGGTTGCTTGCCTTGCCTGACGATAACTGTTCGACTAGGTTGAACTGGCCGTGGTTATAAGTTGCAGACGGTAAAATTTTGGATGAAAATTCAACGAATTCTTACCGTCCGTAAGTAAAACGAATCGTTTCTTGTTTATTGGAACGCGGTAATAATGTATTAAAGTGATAATCGCGTTAATTCCCGTTTAAGTAATTATACAGGGTGTATATGACAATGGAACACTTACCAAAAGCACTGAAATGACTAGCATGCAGGTTCAAAAAGAAAAAAAAAGGGCATACCTAACTTGTAAACGGGTAGTTATTGTTTTATTTTATTTTTTAACTGCTTAGGTACTAGAGTCATGCAATTTCCGTGATTAAAGTAAGTATTCCACTGTTAGATACACCTTGTATAATATAAATTATATATTACGAATTAAAAGACCTTGTGTTGAAATTGTTATTACAAAAATTTCTTACAAATTGTAAATAAGATTAACGCGAATAAATACATACATAAAGTCTTAAATTTGCACAAACATTCTCATTCCAGGTGAAAAAGAGTGAGTAATGAGTTAGAATCACTATAGCCCTATAATATGTATTCTATTGAACTCTTAGTCTATGTATTTAAATCAGTTCGATTAGCTGTTTTGATCCTTGCAGTTTCGGTCAATATTTAAAAAATATGTAAGCTCTTAGCTTAGAATTTCGCAAACAAATTTTCAGTATTGTCAGACTTGTAACTGTTTTAGTTTGATTTACATAAGGGCCACAAAGCTGTGTTTCGGTCTACGAATAAGCCGACACGTACACGAACTTTTTTTTGTAACAAAAAATGTATTTTGTGCTTTCGGTACATATTTCTGTACTGCGATACAGTTTTTTGACTTTTCTTCCTATCTTAAAGCAAATTTGTGTATTATGTGGTGAATATGTTTGCAAAACGCAAAATTAACCAAATATAAAGACATTTTAATTTTAAAAGAACAATCAATCTGAATGAAAATCAATCAGTAATAACATTTCGAGTGGCCTGGCGCGTTTGCACTAATTAATATTCAGCCTGTTTAATGTTAAAGCTTTATTGCTTGTCTAACTGCCAACGATAGCATCAGCACTTACTGATAGTATCATGGCAGGTGGAAAAACAATGACCCCGCGTAATTGTTAAGTAAATTGTTTTTTTTACCTCCTTAAGCTTCTACACTCCTTGTATGAGCTTACTCGTATATTTTACGAACATTATCGCTTCTCTTCATACATTATTTTAATATTATTTGCCTTACTTCTTAGTTTACCTAGTTAAAGCATTTGTAGGTAATTCTTTTAGTACACAAATAACTTTAATTTTTTATATCCCTGTGGACACAATCTTCTAAATACATATTTTGCATAAAAAATCCCATTTATTCTTAATATAAATAAATAAATGTTAAAGAAGCTTATTTTGTAAAACTTACCACTTTCATTATTTGGATATCCATAAGCTTCGGGTCCCAAGCCTGATATATCGATAACATCACTACCGTCAATACTATTTTCATCGTTAAAAAAATCATTATAATATGTTGTTGCATCGTATATATTAAAACGTCTACTTGTCGGGTTGGCATTATATTTAGGTATTAAAAATACTAAAAATATCAAAGTTACAAAATTATTTAAATTGAACATGATTCAATAATTTTATTTAAAGACAAACTTTTTAAGTTTAATTATTATTACAATTATTTCTAAATTAAAATATTGATATTTAAGGAAAAGCTACTAGGCGAACAGAACGCACAAAGGAGTGTGGCGCAATTTCAGCGTAGTGCGGGGTTTATAAAGGTGTAGCGAAGACAAGTCATAGGGTAAACAAAACTGACAAATGTCGACAAGCTTCGTAACTTCTACTTCCTGATAAAGGATGTAACAGTCAAAATATGTACACGAATCGATAAGAAGGCCTTGGTTCCGCTTTGCATTTCCTTTGAATTCTGTATTCCATTTTCGTAAATATTGATCACCTTGGAGCCCGTTATCTCATAGAAATGATAAAATTTTCATATTTTTCTCAGACTGTTTGTTTACAGATTTTATAGTGAGCAATTTGTAGATTTAAGTTAACTTCCGTTCAATATTAGTAATTGATTAAAAATTAATATCATTACATTTAAGCTATTAATTGCAATAAAGCTATATAGTTATAGCTAAATATAGTTTTGTTTTGGAGTGTCGGACAAGGAATGTCTTAATATTTAAGATGTCTTTATTGTATTGTATAAATGATATAAATATGATTGTACTAATATTCATAGTTAGACAAAATATCTACCTAAATTACATAAATAGGCCGTTAATAAACGATTTAGACTGTTTACTCACTATTACCTCATGGACTTCTGATGCTTTGACGCATCCTAAATAGTCCGCGACCTCACCGCCTTCATATGATACGACCATTGCGTCCACGCTGATCTTACGTGGTGTGATAGTCTCAGCGGGTCCCACCCTTCCAAGCTTTGAGAGCACGGAGCATGCTTGAGCGAGTGGGCTTGAGTCCTCCCTCCTCCCATGTAAACAGCAGTACCGTTTTGTTGCGTGCTCTGACGATTTTGCATCGGTGGTCCGCTATTTCCACCTCTGTAAGAGAGTCATAGACCCTTTGCTTCATGCTTGTTTTGAATGTGCTTCCTTTAAGTAGTGTGGCGAGACCCGGTGACACCACCACATTGCTGCGTAGTAGTCTACAGAAACTAATTCCCAGTCGCTCCGAGTTGTCGCTCATGAAGAGAGCCACCGGTCGTATCCCCAGCCCTGGCCCCCCGTGTTCGGCGCCCGACAGGAGCCGGTGCTCCGTCATACTGCGTGGAGTTGGTGCTTGCGTCCCAGCCCGGGGTGGATCGCCACTTGGGTGAAATAGATTGCTTATTGGTTGTTCCGTCTTGTGGCGTTTTGCTGCGGTTTGAAAGACTTTTTCTGCAAACCTCAGGAAGTAATATATTAATGAAGTGACCTGCCACGTCAGGATTAGGTACCACACTAAACGTTTTTTTTTACTTGTGGTAACCCCCAGGGACTAACGTCTCAATCCGAAACGGCACAAAAATATAATTACTGGTTAAATTCTTGTAAGCGGCGGTAGTTTAATGGCTAAGGCGTCGGACTTGCGTTCAAGTGGTTGCGGATTCGAACACCAACCAATACTCTAAAGTCGTGAACCCACTCCTCCGCATTTCGCTTAGCTGGGGGGGTTAACAAGAATACTAGTAATGTGTGACACGCGTTGCTAGTATTCTTTAAGGACTGTCAGTCGTAGGTCTGCACGTCAGAAGTAAAAACAAAGATACACACACATCTATATGTCATCATGACAACATATGTCATCATTATGTGTAACGAACTGATGAAGGAATGTCTACTTCGTGCCGCAAATTGAATAATGTTGGGTTACTATTGATCTCCCTCCAAATTCAAAACAGTAAAAGACTAAGTCCTGCACGAGTTAAGTTTACTTGATCCATTAGTTGCTATACTTTACAAACATACTTACAATTAAATTAACCGACACAAAGTACACCAGATTCGGAGCATTTTTTTTTATGGAATAGGGGCAAACGAGCAGACGAGTCATCTGATGGTAAATGACTACCATCATCCGTGGGCACCTGCAACTCAAGAGTCACAAGTGCGTTGCCGGCCTTTAAGGTGGGGGGTGGGTCCCCTGAAGGGTAGAAGACGAGGAGAGGTGGGGAAGGGTGAAAGAAGGGGGAAAGGGAAGGTTTGGGCCTCCGGTAACCTCACTCACTCGGCAAAAAGCAAATTGCTTCACTACCGGTTTTCTGTGAGGCCGTGGTATCACACCGGTCGAGCCGGCCCATACGTGCCGAAGCATGGCTCTGCCACGATAATATATATACATCTATATACAAAGACCTTTGTGACGTAACCACTATCTCATTCTTGAAACCTTCCTCCTCCCCTTTGGTTGCAGTTTCTTGTAAGATCATATTCACAATAAGTGCTCTTTATGCACTGTGTTTTTCAGAAGTTACCATAGAATTACCAATGTGGGTATTACTTGTTACTAAAGTGTAATGGCAACAAGGTGGAAGGTGTAGTCAGTAACGAATGTCGCGGTTTAAAACGAGTATCCTCCCGCATACGTGCCTGTCGATCTAGCGATTATTGATCCTGATTTCTAAGCTAGAAATAGTGGGTTCGATTCCCACCCGGAACAAATAATTGTGTGGTGAGTTCGATCATTTGTGCTTCTCTTGTCTCGGCTTACCTTACTTACCTTACTTAGATTTACCATCTATAAATTAAGCCCAGACATAATAAACAATGTATCTATAATGTGTATGTATTTACTCAACATATTATAAAACAAAGTCCCTCGCCCGTCTGTCCGTCTGTTCACGATAAACTGAAGAACTACGGAACGGATTTTCATGCGGTTTTCACTGATAGACAGAGGGCTTCGTGAGGAAGGTTTATGTGTGTAATTTGTACCCGTGCGAAGCCGGAGCGGGTTGTTAGTAATATATAAGTATGTTTACTGCCTAGTTTGGACCAGATGACTTTGTGAGAGAGGTGTCTCAAGTTATGATTTAAAAAAAGAAAAAAAAAGATGCTCAAAATTGTGGGACGACCTCGTTGTTAAAGAGGGGGAGAGTGTGTTTGTAAAATCCTTGGAAAGGGTCTGGACCCTGTTTGCTTTTTCATCATTTATATTGTTCACTAAATGATTTACATAATATATTTTCTTATCGTCGAGATAGTTTATTGAGTCTTTTTCGAGATCGAGTTGAAGTAGTTTTCTTCCTAATATAGGAATGAATATGTTATTTACGAGGGCGACTTACCATCTCTATCTCATATCTATAAAGGGATTGTCCATTAATCAAGTGAGGCTTGAGGAGGAGGGGGTGTAGTGAGATATAACGTGTATTGATTTTTCATATTGATAATATTTTGAAAATTTTAAATATATTTTGAACTAAAAAATACATGTGATTTTGAGGGTTATATAAAATATAAAATGTTTTTCAAAAGTACGTTTATTAGACTTGTGCGATTCTACTTTTTAACAGCGATACACATTTCTTTAGAAATAAATTATATGTACTTAATCACAATAAGTGTTTAGTTACATTTTACTATTGACAGATCAATAAATTTACAAAGTCATATTTGCGCTTGGAAAATTGACTGTGGCGTACTTACATTAATATATGGGGCAGTATTATTAGAAGGGCAATGTTTGGCCTACCATTATGCCCTGCCTTCCAAGCTGACTAGAGAATTATTCAAATCTCCAGTTTGTGTATATTAAATTAGAAAAAATATCTTCGTAGCTTCATAAGGAAACATTATACCGTATACAAAATAACCATGTGTGGATTCATTAAAGCGGTTAATCCCAAGTAGATTGCTGACTAAGATATTATCAGAAGAATACCCCAATATAACCACCCACACGACCTTGTATTATTCCGATCTCCTGACCTCCCTTGCAATACGAATTTAACCGATTCCGAATAATTCCAATCACAACAAAAGACGTTCTTGACATAACTCCTCAGCAATTGACCTAGACGTGGTGACATTACGTCACAATAGGAAATGTGTCAACTGCCCAAATACAGTTCGTCGACTCTCGCAAGGCCCTGTTATCTAAACGGAAGGATTTCTCGTGATATGATGCATTCACCTCGACGTAATGTATACAGGAAACATTATCATTTCTATAAACATGAGCCGTAATATTAAATTATGTTTTCGTGTTTCATATCATTAAAAAAACCACTTTACATTTACTATGTTTTTTCCAGGAGGTTTCGCAGGAAACAATTTAAGATCTAAAGCAGTTTTCTTCTAAACCATAACATTAACTGAAGACGCTGGGTGGTTACAATACTTCTCTTTCAAACACATTTTCGCACACAGTACAACAGTAGAAGACTGCTGTGGCTCTTGTACAGCTAACTCAAAAAGCCAATAACCCTAGACAATAGTGATTATCACATTCACCAAGTTCTACGTTATGTCACTGTCGTCGACTACTGATTTCTTTAATATTGTATTAGAAAAATGCACACTGTTTTTTGCTTAAAAATTATAGTAAGTTGAAATTCTATATCAGATCTGGTAGAGCCTTATAATTTAAAGACATAGTTTTTTTTTTTTATTTATTTATTTTACTTTATGCACAAAAATGTACAATGGCGGACTTAATGCCATAGGCATTCTCTACCAGTCTACCCTAGGGTGGTGTAGAAATGGGTGAAGTAGGTGCACTAAATTAAGATCACTTTAGAATAAATGAAAGACAAATAAATACCAAAACAAAAAAGAAACGACGAGTAAAATATGGGAATATATAAATATGTACACATATACATACAAAGATACATACATACAAACATAAAAAGATAAATACATGCATATTTACATACACATTATTATATATAAAGTATTAGGGTTGTGATAATCGCTTCAATACAAAAGTTTTTTTAATGGAAAGCTACAGAAATATGAGAATATAACATGCTTGCATTTATCATCCCGGTCTAAGCACATCTATTGCTAAACATAGGCTTTTCCTAAAACAGAGGTCTTACTTCGTGCGTTTCGAGTAGAGGGACATCCCAGGCTTCGCTTAACAGTCCATTGTCGCCGTTCGAGAATCGTTCTTACCCGCAGAAATATATCAAATTCCTTATTTTCTATTAGAATTTTTTAGTATTAAAAACTCTATTAGCACCGGAGTTCTTCTGACCCCTTCTCCTTTTCCGAAATTTTAAACTCTTAATTCTTCCTTTTCCACTCTGCACTCTGCACAAAATGCATTGCACAATATTGTTTTTAAACTTACGCACACTGTTTAGTACCTACTGAAAGTTAAAATAGCTCTTAAGAAAACTGAAAGATTGCAAAAAACCTTCAAGCTAATGATTGAGCATTTTTTTTCATTCGCTTCAGTAGGAACAGGAGAAGGAATTAGAAGGACTCTGATGCCAGTGGACTTACTGCTTAAAAAACCAGGTTTTGCAATAAATAATTTAGTTGCCTCACGCCTACTGTAAGCGCTAAGTGCTTACATACCTATATAAATACCCCCTCCTATATCCCCCAAGGGGTAGCATTAAACACCCACATATTGCCGACTATAATTAGGTCCCACCAATACCAACCCTATCCATATTTTCGCTTTCTTCAACATATTATTATGGTCATGATAATGGAAATATATTTTCATCTGTGTTTTAGGGTTACTTGTTATATTTTTCTTTTTAAATTTCTAGGTTATATCATTAGTGGACTACCTACTTTATTATTTTATTTAACTTTTAAAGAGCTTCTTTTATAAAATATGTACAAATTCCGGCCAGTATAAAAAACCGAATCGGTTCAGACGATAACCCTAAATCAATACAGTTAAGCCGATCAGTTAGTAAAAATACAATATGTAAATTTTATGATACTAAAAAGCTTTTGTTGATTTTCCTGTTTCCTAGAATAAAAACCGATACTGCCAATTTTGGGAATAACACAATAACAGTCATAATACATAATAAGATTAAGATGACAAATGTGTCCACAAATTATGCTTTAATAAGCTAAGTGTCATATTCTCGCACTTATCAAGGTACTATGCATCATATTTACTCTTAAGAATGTTAAAGTTCAAGAATTCAAAAGAAGGTAGATATCATGTAAATTTTCACGATATTTCAGTAGGTAACACTAAAGCATAAAATTTACGGTAGATCAGGTTTAGGCACTTGCAAAAACTAGCATCGAAACATACATCGAAGACGTGCATGATTGTCTGGGAAGATAGTAATTTTAATACACTTTCTCAACCAGATACGCAACCGTCCTGAAAAGAAAACGTGAGTCACGTCATCCGGCTCTCTTCAATAATGTTGATCTGTACGATGGCTGACCCGTGCTCGTGAACGGATGCCGTTGGTCGGGGCTGGTCATCTCCGGACTGCTAATTACTTAAATAATTATAGTAGTAATTTACGCGACTGTTTATATTTTAGAACAATATAATAGTATATGATTATTTATATAACATTATTGATACTATTTATATGTAAAATATGAATATAATTAGAATATGTATATATAATAATGTAGATATTTAAATTTAATAATTGGGACCTGCGAGAATACCAGCGTTGCAGAGCGATCTGCGACACTAGCTGACGCAGGTACCCTATTTGGTCTTCAGTACCATCCTAGTCTTAAGTCATATGATTTTTATTGTTATAACTGAAGATTTCATTGTCTTCACATTTCATTTACGCTTATAAGTAATGTAACCAGAAAATTTTTAAAATCATGTTGAAAAAGAGTGTCCTTGGAGTTTTTTTGCCAATTTTTCTCCATAAGATCTACGTCTTGGAACAGGCAACTAGCTTCACAACTTATTCTGACTGACTCGTACTTCTGACAATTCAAACATAGGTATACAATTGGTTTAATTGCAATAAATGGTTTTGATTTTAATTGATTTTGATTTTGAAAACCCAACTTCAACCTGGTCAACTTGGAATTCTCAAATTGTAATTATTTAAATTTAATTAATACTTCGGTGTATTGCCGTACCGCCTTTAACCCCTAAAATATCCAAATACCATAGAAGTCGTATGTTATTAGATTTTCCCTATGGTTGGAAAGGTTGTGGTGGTCGATTGCAACTGGCAACGTCATCTATTGGTAATTTAAGGATCAATATTAAATGTCAAGCGCCTACTTCTCTTACCATAAGTTCCTTTTACACAGACATTGACAATTTTGCTGCCCTTGGAGGCACGCGTGTATTCATTCATATATTGGAATTTTTTCCACCCACCGCACAAGGACCAGTGTGTAGCCATAAAGCTGGCTGACTGGAGGGTTCTACAGGTCAATCGGTGTCTTCAACTGTCTTCTTCACTATTCCCTTATATTTTACTAGTAACCCGCCCCGGCTTCGCACGGGTAGCAGAGACCTTAACAAATTATATACCTAAACCTTCCTCATGAATCGTTCTATCTACTGGTAAAAACCGCATGAAAATCCTTTCAGTAATTTTTGAGTTTATCGCGAACAGATAGACGCGGCGGGGACTTTGTTTCATAATATGTAGTGATGATGCATAAATTTAAGTAAACTTAAGTACAGTCCAATACATTACCCGCCATATTGCAATTTGACAGATGTCCGCTCCAACAACTTACAGAAAATCTATAGTTACACTGATACGTGTAGGACAGAATAAAATAATAGTAGGTAGGTTCTTCAATAGAATATTTAAATCTGGATTTTCCCGTTGAAGGAATGTAACCTGCAGAAAAACATAGTTAAGCAATCAGTCATAGTGTTGTTTTATTCTAGTACGTTCATCCTCGCTAAAGTTCCTTAAGGTAGATAGGGAATCATCGGAGGTAACGATCAAAGGAGGTGTGTGCTTGTTTGAAATCTCTCCAGGTACGTACTTTCCAGTGGAGTTGAAAAGTAGTGCTTCTTCAAAAGACATTTCACTCGCTGCTAAAATAGGGGGAAAACTAAATAAACTGTAAGTCGTAGGACTTCACGTCAGAAGTAAAAACATAGACATAGAAGTAATAACATACACATGTGTGTGTGTGTATATATTCATGTAAGATGAATATATACACACACACACATGTGTATATAATCTGAGCGTGTCGGTCAACGCGAGTTCAGTGCTTTTTCCCCGTAAAGAAAAATTAACAACGTGCCTAAAGAAGTTTTCACTTCAAAAATACTAATTTAGCAAAAGTGTAAATGCCTCAAGACAATTGTAAGGAAAAATATAACAGATTAATCTCGCAATTTTAGACTTTATATTTAAAAATCTAAGAGTAAGTTTCAAGCTCTAGCAACGGCCTATTCTCACGAACCAAAGTTGCATTCCTACATATGCGTAACGGGAAAAAAATTACTTACTTACTTACTTACTTATAATTAGTAAAAATATTTTAAATTAATCACATTTTATAGAATAGGTTCAGGCTGTTGAGTGAGGAGTAGACCAAATCTCTTTTTGATAATTATTCTTTGTCTTGAATATTTGTCTTCGGGAGAGAAGCGAGCTGGATGTGCTGATAATGTAGGTTTTCCGTATGGGTCAACAGTCAAAAGCTGCGTATCCGCAACATTAGAGTTGTTCGAGTGTCGCCAGCGCTGCGGGGAGCGCAGCAACTGGGAAGTAAGACAGTTACTAAACGAAAAAGGCAGCATAAGTAAACAAACACTCAAAAGGAACGAGAATTGATAGCTTTAAAAACCGCACACAGGAAACAAGTCGGACCACCTACCGAATTATTTTCCATTTACGGCATTAACCAGAACGTTACTTAGAGCATTATTTTAATGTAGGTGGATATAACAGTTTTATCTTTTATTTAAACTGAATCGTGATTCATACAATCAATGTCCTTGGGGGAAGATGATACAATAACGAGTTTGCTTTATTTTTTCGTCTCGGCCACACTTGTCAAGAAGACTATTACCTTTCGTAGCTACTACACAATCGTAAAATGTTAAAATCGTTTGTATTTTTAAAGAATTATTAAAAAATAATTTAGAAGTAAACCAGTATAATAATTTTTAATAGGTGAAAAGATTAGATTATCAGATTTATCAAAAAAATACCCAGTTAGTAATACATTTTTGAGAATCATGAAATCTTATCCTTGTTACCCGTATTAGCTACCACAATCGACAGTTTTTGTCAGAAAATTGTTGGGCGTCTCATCAAAATGAAGCTACTAACGGAAAATTAGCTTGATAGTAATCAAGTGCAAAAATGGACCATGGATCCTGGACTAATACCATAAAAGAACATGAATATTTGTTTACATTTGGCGAATATTTCGCTTTGTCGGTATACTTTTGGGAAGTGTGACCGCACTTAAAATATATCGGCTAATATATGTGTATATAATAAATATATATGTGAATACGACCTTGATGAACACTCAAATATTACAACAAGCTAATAAAATTATAATTTATGAATGTATTTGTCGTTCGAAAACAATGTATTATATGACTATCGTTGCCAAATTAGGACTACGTTCTCTAGGAAACTATGAGGATGTTGTCTTTTTAGGAAGTAGGATAAATAACTTCAATATTATGATAAATTATACAACTTCCATATTTGTATTTTTTTTACCTAATTTGACTGCATGATAACACACTGGTTAAGGAATGACAACGTCACTATCTGTTGAATGTTTTTTTCCAACACTCCTTTGTTTGATCAACTTGGTTGTTGTATGACAAACAGGAACCATGTGGAAGGAACCATAGACGCTTAGATTTTAACAAAGGAGGAGATTCTGGATTCCATTTTTTTGTTAAAATGTTACACGATGTATTCCGGAATCGTGCTGCCGATATCGTGGCGCTTAAGTTATTTACTTCCGATTTATAAAAATATGGGGTGGCGTAACACAGTGCGGCAATTATAGTGGTATAAAGGTACAATCTCACAGTTCGAAAATATTATAAAACATATAATAAACAGACGTATTCAACACCTCAATCAGTTTACCTCAGTCATAAATGACCCACAATCAGTTTAGATTCACACACTCTAAATCAACAACAGATGTAATAGGCTGTTAGCTTATTAACGGAAAGCCTGAACAAAGAAGACCAACATCTAACATTTATTGACCTCGAGAAGGCAATATAAGATATGTATAACAAAGTAAGTAAATGTATAACAAACCCCAGCCGGTCTCAAAAGTAGGTGTTCATTAGGATTCCGTTCTAAGCCTGCTGCTTTTTAATCTTGTGATAAATATTATCACTAATTTTACATACCCTGGAATCTTCCATATGTGGATGACATCGTCCTTATCGGCACAACTCCAAACGAACATTAAAATACACTTTCTCATATGGGTCAACACATTAGAAGTTGCTGGACTCGGGGTGAGCAGATCAAAACCAGAGCACCTGGAATGCAGTTTTAGCCAAAAGTCGATCAGTGCGGCCAGCAACTATTACCGTGACCAAACATCAGTCCCAAAAGGAACACAATTTAAATATGGGATCTGTGATCTCTAAAAGCGCAGATGTAGAAGGAGATGCAGACGAGTCACCTGATGGTAAGTGACTACGGTCGGCTTAGGATACCTGCAACTCAACTGCAACTCAAGAGTCAAAAGTGCATTGCCGGCCTTTGAGATAGGAGTACGCTCTTTACTTGAAGGTTTGAAGGTCGTAGCGCATAGCGTTAGTATTGCAGAAAAGGCGATACTTAACTGGCGTGCTATGTAGCCCAAAAATGCCTATCCGTACAAAAGACTCTTATCTCATCCAGATCCATTTTTTAGACTTTGCTTACAAAATGGCGGTAAGGCCCACGATGCTGTACGGAGAGCAGAATGCTGGACAGTTAAAAAGACGCATTGTACAAAGATTTCACACGACAGAAATTAAGATGTTGCAGTGGTCGGGATGGGTGACAAGGTTGGACGGGACCAGAAATAAATATATCCACGGTAGCTACAAGTTAGCCTCTGTGCCCGAGAAACTTATAGAAAGACGTCTGAGATGGTTGGTCACATGGACGAAAATCATGTTCTTAAAAAAGCGATGACCTTCCAGAGCACAAAAGAGGGCGACAACCTCCCTCTTCCTGGTGAACCAGTATGACCAAAACTTTAAATCAGACAACCCAAGACAGAAGATCTTGGTGCAGACATAATTGGAGAGTTAACCACACAGAAAGTGGGAAGGAGCAAAGAAGAAGATGTTTTTTTATTAAATAAGTTAGGACTTCATATTCATAGCAATGCCATTTAAAGTTGAAAACATATAATCACGAGTGCTCTTTAGATTAAACTTGGCGTAAAAAGACAACTCCCGCATTTGGAATTACTCCTGTGTCGCGGGGGACTTTACAAACATACAAGCAACAGACACAAAGAACACCCAGACTTAGGTGGGAATCGAACACACGACCTCTGGCTCAGCAGTCAGGGTCACTAACCACTAGACCAATAGGCCAGTCAGGCAACAGGAAAATCTTATCGGGTATTGACTACAAAATAGAGACGGTTCAATCAACTCAAATAGATATTTTAAGCTATAAAGTTAAACAATTTATAGACCATAGACTTAGACAGATAATATAAAGAATACGGGTCCCGCATTACTTGAATTTATTTTGATATCACAAACACTCATAAATTGTACTTTCTTAGATAGGGCATTGTGCGTAGCGATATATTGTCATGGTGTTTGACTTTTTAAACAACTAACTAGATTATTTCCAATACGTCGTGTTGTACAAATGAGTGTGTAAAAAGGAAAAGACAAAGAGGAGATAAAAGGAGAAGATTGTCTAACACGCCTGTATTTAAAACTGCCAATGGCCCTGTGTTTCCATTTTTTCGGCCGCCGAACTAAACAACATGGTGTCTTTTTCCTTCCCCTTCACCCCTACAGCTCTCCTGAGCACTGTTAAGCCAGCGCTCTGTTATACAGTGTTAACAACAAAAATGACACCAATAGTGTTGCCAGTGTTTATACGCAACTATAACCGCTTACCATCAGGCGACCTGGGTTCCGGTCAGCCAACTTAATTGTTTATATAATCGTAATTTTAAATACCCCGACTCGAAAATCATTTCAACGATTAGAACAGAGCTGATGACCTCCGAACGGCTGAACAGATTTTCTTGAATTATATCTAAGAACACTCTCGATCAAGTCACCTTTCAAACTAAACAAAATCAAAACATTTATTTCAATTTAACCATTATGGGCGTTTTGAATGGTCAGGAGTAGTAGTCAGTCGGAAAGCTAGTTGCCTGTTCCACTTCGTAGATCCAGTGGAGAAGAACAGGCAAGAAACTCTTACCTAAATCGGTCCATTCGTTTAGGAGCTACGATGCCACAGACATATAGACACGTCAAAGATATAACAACCCTCTTATTGCTTCGGGGGTTAAAAAAACACTAGTTGCGTAGAGAATGCGTAACTATGACGTAAGTGGACAGTCAAACTTACAAAAATATGCATACAGCTGAAAATTGGTACGAATGTTAGGAACGCCATTATAAACAAGCTGTGAAAAAGTCCCCATCGATTCTGTGTGCTAAAAATTTGATTTAAGGTCAAAGTTCGCAAATATCGCCAAACGTTAAATTTTATCATAAAATAGGTCAGATAAAACTATCTACAATTTTTTTTCCTAAGAATAGGGAATATGCATGTATTTTTTTTTTATCTTTTATTGACTTGTTCCATCATTCTACCCTAATAAAACATATAAATAACCTTGGCAATGTTGCAATTTTTTAAATAACATTGAAAACATCGATAAAATTTGATCTGTTTGATCGCCGCCATATTTCGCGGGCCTTGGATGACGTCACATTCCACGCTCAGTGTTTGTTTCATAAACTTACTTGAAGTGTTACAGTAATTGTATACCGATTTCCAGTTGTAATTACTATTTATTGAACTAATAGACGATGGATGAAGTTAAAAAACCATTTTTTAGGTATTGCCTTGTCCCTAAGTGTAAAAACACTATAAGAAGTACACCCAATACAGTATTTTTTCCTGTACAAAATAATAAAGTAAAATACGAAAACAATAGTGTACATTAATGAGAAGAGATGAAATATCTTCAATATCGTGTTTATATTGTTGTGAAGATCACTTTAATGTAAGCATATTACAATTTACTTGCTAGTATAGTGTGAATTAGTCAGCAGTAATTTATGTTTGTTTTAAATATCAAGCAGAAGGCAACTTGCTTGTCTACTTAAACTAGGTAACAAAACCGGTTAACCGGTTATATAAACCGGTATCATATAACACGGCCAGAGTAACGCGTAGAATACGATCTCTTATCCAGGATAACGAGGACCTATTTTCAGAAGACGAGTACAACAGACTTTATGCACCAAAGTCACATCAGCCACCGAAATTATATCGTCTGCCCAAAATACACAAGCCCAACGTGCCGCTGCGGCCTATTGTAAGTCAAATTGCCTCTCCTACTTACGATCTCGCGAAGCATGTTGCGTCAGTATTGCAACCACTTGTAGGCAAAACACCGTCTTTTGTGAAAGACTCGCGGCACTTCATACAAATTATAAAAGATCTCAAGTTGGAACCAGATGACGTCATGGTGAGCTTTGACGTGGAATCACTTTACACTAATGTTCTAATAAAAGAATGTTTGGACGTCGTAAAAGACCTGCTAAGAGACCACGAGTTGCCGTTCAATTATATTGATCTACTTGAACATTGTCTAGAGGGCAACTATTTCCTTTTCCAAGGTCAACATTACCTTCAGATTGATGGTGTCGCAATGGGTAGTCCTGTAGCCCCTGTACTAGCCAACATCTGGATGGAGCATTTTGAAGAGAAGGCGTTGAGTCTCGGCCCGAAGACCGTTAGGCGTTGGAAGCGATTCGTGGATGACATCTTTAGTATCGTCAAAGGAAATAAACAGGAAGTAGATCAATATTTACAACACCTCAACTCCATTCACCCCAAAATAAGGTTCACGTATGCGGTGGAGGCGGATAGGTCATTGTCATTTTTAGATGTCAAAGTAACCGCAAGGTCAGATGGGTCCTTGTCGCACTGTGTGTACCGCAAGCCTACTCATACGGATAGGTACCTAAACGCCACGTCTCATCATCATCCCCGACACCTGCAGTCTGTTATGACTTCACTCAAGAACAGAGCATACGATCTTTGTGACCCTGAACATTTGGAGCGAGAGCTGGATCATGTTCAGGAAGTACTTAAAAGTAACGGATATCAGGTGAATGGAACACGGAAGCAATCGACAATGAGACGCAAGCATCCGGAGGTGAACAGACAACCAGCCTACATGCCATATGTGAAAGGAGTAACGGATAAGATCGGATCCGTATTAAAGAAATACTCCATTCCGACAGTATACACACCAGGCATAAAGGTTCAAAACATCGTGGATACACCGAAGGACGTCTTGCCGTTACAAACTCCAGGTGTCTACAAAATAAACTGCAGCTGTGGTAGTTCCTACATAGGCCAAACAAAGCGGACTATTGCTGAAAAGAAGAAGAAAGAACACATCGCTGCTGTGAAGAACCGACAGATTAGCAAATCAGCGATTGCAGAACATGCACTCGAAGCGGGCACCAATCACTGGATTGAATTTCACCGTACGCAAGTCCTCTCCACGGAACGTCACTTTTACTCAAGAGTTGTACGTGAAGCGATTGAAATTAAAAAACACAAAACTTTCAATCGGGAAGATGGTTTCAAATTATCTACAGCGTGGAATCCAGTGATAAAAAACATGCCACCTCGCTTTTATGCGCAGTCGGGTGAACACCAGAATAGGGCCACATCGGTTTGCTTACAGAATAGGGACACTGTTAGTATAGTATGTGACGGTACATGGCGAAACGAAAATATCAAAAATATCATCGATATAAATGTACTACGTACTAGATATGGCGTTTGGAACATTAAATTTGTTAAACTTAGTTGTGGTTCCGGAGCAACAACGAGCTCATACGCACTTCAACTGTGGTTCAGTGTACACTGGTGCATGTGTAGCTAGCAGCGAGCGTTTCGTATTGGTTAGAAAACGTAAAAATATACTTGCGAGTTATTTTTTCATCATTATATTACATTCGGGTAATTAAAAACAAAAATTAGTACTCATTATAACATGATTTTGTAGCAGATTGCAGTAAAATAAGAGAAAATTTTAAATTCTTAGTAGCCTTGTACATGTTTGTCGCCATTAAAACAATAACTCTATCTCACTTCTATCAATGAATAGCACCTCGCGCTGTCTCGCTTTCTCTAAGGAAGAACTGTAAGCAGGAACTAATTATCAGAGATTAAAACGTTGCAGAACAGAAATTCGGCGTTGTTCGCCTAGAAGTGCTGCCGATGGTGGCGTATGTGTTAATATGGTGGAGGTGGACGATGGCTGGCGATTGCATCATGCTCGTGATCGAATGCCACTGGTCGGAGCTGGTCATTTCGTTATTTACTTGCTATTACTTACGTATAGTAGTGATTTGCGCGACTGATTATATTTTTAAAACAATACGTTACATTGTCTTCACATTTCATTGGTTCATTCACACACAAAGGTGTTTAAAAAAAGAGTGTCCTTGGAGTTTCTGGCCTGTTTTTCTCCACAAGATCTACTTATTGGAACATGCGACTAGCTGCACGACTGACTTAGTCACTGATAATTCAAAAATACCTATAATTGGTTCAATGGAAATAAATTATTTGATTTAATTTGTAACATTACATTAGTAAAGACCAGTCAAAGTTAAACACTTATTTATTTTTTGTCGTTTTTTTTAAGTTTTAAATTAATAAACAAATTCAATATATTTTTTGTTCATTTTAACACGAGTTCTTATTTAAGTTAAATGTCCGTTCTGTTTTTTAATTTGGTCTATAGTAGCTCATCCAGCATAGGTTCGATGACCGAAACGCATAAGCGCCACGAAAATCACGGCGCTTGCGATCTTTTGATCGTGAAAAATTTCACGCCCCAGTGCGCTGCAGCGCTGCCCATTCCTAGTGTTTAGTTAGACAAATGATGATTGTTTCAGCGCTGTAGCATTGATTAGTTTTAAGTTTTAACAAAACCGAACAAAATTTCTTTAAGTGATAGCAACTCCTTATATTTATCTCAATGAAAAATATCAAAAAAGGTGGATGAAGAACCTTCTACCTCACGATGTCGACGACGGAGGGCGTGCACCGCTGAGCCAGTCAGCCTGTGACCACGGCCAGTGCAACCTGGTCGAAACGTCAGGCAATTCAGAGGTATGTAATACCTTTTCGTGATCGCGTTAATTCCCGTTAATACATAGATAATAGTCATGTTTTGTTTCGACCAATGGTAAAGCGTTTTGCAAAGTTGAATTTCGCGCCCTTATTTTGCATATTTTAATTAATATATTTTGCAGTTAAACACGAACTAAATAAGAAAATAATTGTTTAGGCATAATATGTGGATATTAAAGATTCAAGGGAAAATTAAGCAAGTAAATTTAAACAACATGCATATTCCCTATTATCATTTCAGAGAAATAGCGATTCAAAAAGTAGAAAACTCGTGTAATGCGTAATATGTATACATCATTGCATGATCTACAATTTTTATGGGACCTATTTTATTATAAAACTTTCCATCTGGCAAAAAAAACATATTTGCGAGCTTTAACCTTGATTAACTTTTTTTGCAGATGAAGAATCGATGAGGACTTTTCACATTTCATCTATAATGGCGGTCCCAATATTCGTACTATTTTTCAGCTGTAGGTATATGAATTTGTAGCTTACCCCTATTTTTCGAGCTAACTTGACGAGACTATTTCGTGTACGTCGTCGGTAGGTCGGCAAGCTATCAGTGTAAAGATAATGGTCATAAAATAAAGGAAACATTAAAACAAAACATTTTATATGTAATTTCCTGTGTATTTCTAACATATTAGTTTTATACACTACTATTATTTACATGAGCATTATCGCTTCACAATATTATTACAATTAAAATAATTTTCTCTCTTTATTTATATTATTTATACATTTCTTTTATTCACCTATTCTTAGGCAAAGTGACAAAACTTCTCGCGTATGAAAAAGCATTAGAAAAAAATACTGTTTTTTTTTTAATATTTAAAAATAGAATATAAATAGGAGCGGGCCCTGGATTATACCTTGAGCGTCATAGAAGCGCTTTAGGCATACTCTATACGTATACAAAGAAAAAACTAAATCATATTCATGAAAAATAGGAGCTAATGTGATGAATACGAAATTTTCTTTTTAATTTTTAATACATTTGTGTCAACATAAACCGTCAAAGTATTGTATCAAAAATAAGAACATCACAGCCAGTCATATAACAAGGTTTTGATTATTTAAAAATACATCTACTCATTTTTTTATTTACTAAAAGAAATTAATCAAACTGAAGAATTTATGAATTAGGTATATTTCACTATAGAAAATAATTGGCCCTGATTGTATAGTAATTAATAACCGTCTTATTTAAATTATATAGAGAAAACATTTTTATAATGTTTTACTGCAACATGCCATAAACTTTTCTTATACTCGTGTAGTGAAATCTTTGATAGAATAAATAAAAAAAAAAAAACACCAAGAAAGCCTTTATAACCCTTTTATATGTTGAAATACTGTTCACATTCTCCACATTCCTAGTATTAGAAAAAAAAAGAGATTGTCTGAATTTGTACATAATTTAAAAAGATTCAAAATATCGTCATTTAATGTCGCCATACAATGTTGCTTTTTTTTAACATAATAGGTAGTTATCTTGTTAGTCAGATACGATACACAAATATTAAAGAAATTCGCACCAACGAATCTAAAAACTGCCCTGAGGAACGTTAAACGTGTTTTAAATTAAGTATCGATTTCGACCAGACTCTGTGAGCGAAATTAAAAAGTGCTTAACAATTCAAATTATAATGGACCGCATTTTATTTGAGTAAGTAGTTGGCTGTCAAGTCAAATCAGTGCCTCTGTATTAAACAATATGTTCTGTAGAAATTTGTATGAAATAATGAGTTATGACTAGGGTTGCCACCCGTACTTTATTATAAAGTATTGTACGTTATTTCGAGTAATTGTACTCTATACTTCATGACAAGTACGCAAAATTACTTTATTTCGTGTGATTTATTCCTCTAGGATTTATTTTATATAAAGCATTAAAAAATATGGTCGTAAGACGGATTAAAAATTATTCAATGGATTTTTATTAAAATAATAATGAATCTGTTGATTAAAATAAAAGAGTAATTAAAAAAATTATTACTCATTTATTTTAACTTAAATAGACTGTAAAGAAAGTGTGCAGATTTTTAGCAGGTATAATTCTTTGCTAAAAGTGGCGAAAATATATTTATAATAAAGTAAAATAAATAGTAGTTTATTTTAACATAATGTACTTTTTTTCTACCTTTAATAACCAATGTACTTTATTTGGACAAAAAAGGTGGCAACCCTAGTTATGACGTCATACCGTATGTCATAAGTTATGACAAATCATTTACTTTTAACATTTGGTTTAACAATTAATAAGAAACTTGAAAACAGTAACGAATATAGTTTCTTAGTCTTATGTTATTTACTTTATTTCAGGAGGAATGTTAAACAATTTATTTTCACCATGGGAAACTACCCTGAGTAAGTGTTTTTTCAGTGTGTGTAATCTGAGAATGTGAACAAAACAAAGTATAACCTTCTTTCTTCGCAGTAAACGCTTGTTAACAGCAAGTTAGTCAAGTTTACTATGTCTCTTATCTAATTTGAAAAGTCAATAGGTAAATATCACTCTAAACATAAAAAAGGGCGGAGTTAAAATATAACATAATTTATGTTTGTTTATGCTAAAATATTCTTATTTGAACTTGGACTCCCAATATGTATTGCACTATTTTCATATTATTTTCTTTTTTTATTTTGTAGTAGGAATTCTTTAGGGCCAACTCTGGTGTAACGCCGGTGTATGCTCGGGTTGAAATTACGTATTTAAACATTAATTTCTTAAATTATTTTTATAATCCGCTTTAGTAATTTTCGTCGGACGCCTAGTAGTATTGCGTTAGCTATATTTAAGGACGACAATTTATGAAACCTAAGGTAACCTATTTTTATACAATTAAAATAATAGTTATATCTTTATCTTTACAAAAAAAAGAATTTATAAATATATAAAAATATGCGAAATCTCCTTTTATACAACTAAATCTGGATTAATGACCTCACTAGCACAAAATACTTTAAAAAACTGATTTTCGCTCTCTCTCGCTTTGACTGTCCGTCAATGTAAATCTTATTATCAGTAAATACTACTAAACTCTGACATGACTATTTAATATCATATATTTTAATTAATATAATTCATATACTTTATATCTCAGCAAGGAGATCACAATAACTTATATTGGTGCCGATTCTAATGTACACTCGACTAAACTAAAACCTGACTTAATTTCTTCATATGAAATCAACCTAGTGTTCTTCGTAATAAGGTCTATTTGTTACTAGCATCTATTTCTCAGCGCCGCTAAACTTCACTAACACCTGTCAACGTATACTCAACTTTATTTCCACGCAGCGAGAGTCTCCATTTATTCAAACGCTGTATAATTGCCGTATAAAAACTTGTTCAAAACGAACAAGGATGACGTGTTTTTAATCTACACCTACGAAGACGCTTACTAAAAACACAGAGCAAAAGAAATGGCCTTCAACGGATAGCGGCTCTCGCTACGTGGTATTAAAGTTTATTTAAGCGTATCAGACTTTAGTCGACAAATAAATTGCTTATTTCGATAGCGACATATGTTACCTACTTGTTTCAATTTGAAATAAGACCTTGTTTTGAAGTGTACAAGGTTTACATCTTATATGAAGAAAATTAAGTGAATTTTAATTTAGCGAGTGAAGTAATAGAATTGGGACCATTGTATAAGGTAAAATTTTAAAGTTTAAATTATTTTGAATAAATATACAATTAAATTTTGATATTGCACTGTAGGTATTAGGATGTAATTGGGTTTTAAAGCTCGATTCGTGATAACGTGTCATTGTACAAAGACCGGAGCATGGTCATTGTCAGCTTTGTATCAAACGGCTTTCAAAGCCATTTTTACTACTACAGACTACAGAAAATGAGGAGGTTCTCATTTAACTGTATTTTAATTGTATGTATGCTAGGCAATATCTTCGCAAATGGTGAGCAGATTTTAATAAGGCTTTTACATAGATACCTACGTTAAATCTCCAGAGTGGTCCTTTAAAAATAGACAAAAAAACAGAAGAATTCCAACCAACCAACAAAGGGTTGTAAAATTGGTAATCAAAGTTTTAAGTGGAATCATTTAGATGCATTGAGGTCGATTGTAATTAATTCCGTAAGATAATAGAAATAGAATTAACTTGCTACAACTCTACTCTTTATAATTCATTTTAAAAGGTGATTTATAATGGAGTTTACGAAACTGTATTTCTCAAATGTTTCAAAGAAATTGCAACACTTTATGGTGATGGCCAACTGTTTTGTAGTATGTAGAACAACAGGTTAGTATTTATCTTTAAAACATACACGAGATTAAGAACTGTTTATCTACCATTACAACGTGTACGAATCACAAAATTAAAAACTATTATTTCGTAACAAAACATCAAAAAAGTTACAAAAAAAGGTAAAAGCGATACTCTTATTCGTTTATCAAATTAGAAGCGGTAGGTGAATAATAAAACATATTCAATAAAACCACTAAGATGCCAATACAAGCTCAATTAAGATGGTGGAATTATATAAATTTAATGTTAGCAACGAAATAATTGAATTTAGAATATACAGTAAAACCGACTCATAAGTCCACTTTGCGTCGACAAGTCTATAACAACTTCCTTACTTCAGTTAGTAGGCACACAGTGAGGACGGCCCGAGACCCGTGCAACTACAGGAGACCAAGTTCAGCCCAAAATAACAAAATAGTGCGACTTCCCTCCATTGTACATAGTTCAACATAACCTTTGAGCAGGACAACAATGTATCTGTCATCTCTAATCTCCTCCGAACTTCTGGTCTCCTGGTGCAATGCCCACTTTTATCACAAAAGGTGTTACCATATTGCATTATGCGACATATATAAGCCACATATTTATTTATTATTAGCTAATTAATTTCAATATATTCGTTATTGACATAACCAGAAGGCATAAGCTAAAAAGACATATTTTTTTATATGAAACCTTGATTCTGCAAGCTGCTGATATCATAGACTACACAAATACATGTGATCAGTTTTAAAACGTCCAATTCTATAAAGGTCGTCCTTTTAGAAAATTTTAGAAAAATAAACAATTTTGCGAGGTGGATATTATGTCTACCGATAGGACATGTTTCTAGTGAACTGGCCCCGCTTTGCCAGGGTTTAACTATTTTTATCTCTCTTCACGAAAGGTTCCCAATTCATCTGCATATACAGGGTGTATTTGAAAAAGGAACGCTTACTTAAATCACTGAAAGTCATCACTAGCATGCATTTATGATAAAAAAATTAAAATATTGTTGTATCTGCATTATGCTATCTGTATATGTATATTTTTCTTATGTATGTATGTATCTTCAGAGATTAAACTTTACAATGTTGTTATCAATGTCGTTTTGGGAATGGTCCCAATTATAATAGTCGTGTAATTTAGAAAAAGATATCTGACTCTGAGATGGACAAGAATGATGTCAGATCCTAATGCCAAGATATACTTTATTTTTTTAAAAGATAAGTACATAATTATTTTAGGGCATTAGAGACCAACAAAAAGGGGCAATCTAAATATTTCAGTGGTTCTCAGGATTGGCGCGAACATACAAAAATACGTACGAAGAGACTACGTTTTATATTATCTTACATGGTTTAACGAAATTAAACAAAATGAATTATACATAACCCTGGGCCGAATTCAGGCATTGAACAGACATCAGGATTCATACAGAATCAAGGTTCATTTTCTATACAAACTCCTCTTTGTTTATGCCTCGTGAGTTTTATACACAACTGTAATAAATTGACAACACCTAAGAATCCTTTGTACAGAGTTTCCATAAACTACGGTACGTCACACATCACAGATATAGAAAAAATAAACTTCATTTCTTGTTACATTCTATATACATAACAAGTACATTTTAGACTAATTATATCATTTTTAATTTGAGGTTTTTATATAATACATTGAATTTGTCTAACAAGTGACGCAATTGGGGTTTTTGAAGCAACCGTTAGTTATGCAACTGATAGTGGATGTAGAATCATACGTTAAGCGGATCAAAGTCTAATTTTATCAGACTTAGACCTGGTTAATCTATGACCTATCATCACACTTAGACCTCGGATTTGCACGATCTGTCATCACACTTTGACCGAGTATGTATTTTCCTGTAATCACATTTAGAAACAATATATAAATTACCTGTCATTATTTCAAACTGTCATCACATTTGACAAGATGTATGTGCGACCCGTCATCACACTTAGACCTAAGGCCTTATCAACATTATAAGAATCGGTTGCGTTAATGATTTCGCTTTACATTGCTGATAGAAAGAAACTTAAGTCATATAAGCAAGCAATGTATGCGATAAGATATTCAAAACCGAGACCTATAGTTTTAAATAACAACGGCGCGGGTCAATTATAGTAAATAAATTAACCTAAAGCTGTATACATTATACTCAGACTAAAACGAAGGCTAGGAACATGTAGGAATTATTGGAATAACTATTGAAAATTTGAGATATGGAAAAATTTACAGTATTTTTTTTACATAGTGAACAAATTATTCTAAGTCTAAAGTGTTATCCACTACAAAAATACATTCCTTAAACGAATGACACCAGAAACTATACTATATTTCTCAGTTCGTCTTGTATGGAAATAAAATGATCACGATTTTCAATCTTACTTTTTAGTTAGTCACAATATTGGCATATTGGGACTAGATCAAACCATTATATTATTTGTTTAAATATTTAATATTCAATCTCACACAGGTGAGGTGATATTGATTACTGAATGAATATCCAATAGTTTTTTCTAAAATCCTTTGTTTTTAGTCTGAGACTACATGACAGAATAACAACGCATTCGCTGAGCTAAATTATATAAAAATGTACCGCACACTTTCTGCCACCCGAGGCAACCGCTCCATTCATTTCTCGATTTTACACTTCATATATTGATTTGCAACAATAAATAAAAGTTAATAAATAATTTTTACATCCATCCAAGTTATTGTTCATCACAACATAGTAAAAAAATATTTCGCGGCTCGATGTTGAAATCCACTGATGTCCATCACTTTGTCACTTTGCTATCACCGTCTTTGAAAACCACTAATAGTAGGCATTGCATAAATACATTTTATACATACGCGCAGTCTTAACATAAGACGTTCGCGTTCCATCTCTTTTGCAAGTCACTGACGTTATCGCCGACGTCACACCGTCCACCCGTCGCACAGGGAATAGTTCTATTCAAGTGAGGTAACAAACGCACTGACACGCTCCGTAGCCGATCATGAGGCACAGAGATACTCATATTTATTTATTGCTCGATTACTTTGGCAGTGTTTGGCTATCCTGGCCGTGGCCAGCGTGGACTAAGCGAAGGAGGCCTCCTATCTCCCTTTAGTGACTTCCTTTATTCGAAATTCAAACAAATTTTTGTCATCAGCGACCCACGGCCATTTTGAAACGCATTTGAAGTTTACGTTCCTCCTTTGAACATGGAACGCGTGCACACGCTCTCTACAGTGCAGTGCGCATGTGCGCGGTGCGCGGCTAGAGCAGGAGGCGGCGCGCGCGGCGGAACCCTCACGTGGGCGGCTGGCTCGGGCCCGCCGCCGACACCACCACCACGGGCTTCACGATCGTCGTGGCGCTGAGGTACTGCGCGCTCACCGTCAACGGCGCCACACTTCCCTTTACCATTTGCGTTTCCACCATCTACAATAAATGTACAAAGTTATTTCAAATATTTTTTATAACAAGTCTCAAGAATAGGGAATATGCATGTTGTTTAAATTTACTTGATCAATTTTCCCTTGAATCTTTATTGTCCACATATTATGCCTAAACAATTATTTTCTTATTTAGTTCGTGTTTAATTGCAAAAAATATTAATTAAAATATGCAAACTAAGGGCGCGAAATTGAACTTTTCAAAACGCTTCACCATTGGTCGAAACAAAACATGACGTGACATTCCACGTTCTGTCATTTATCGGCGCCTTTATTCGTAGTGTTACGGAGAAAGATAGGTGTTCCTGTGGTTTTTGCTCTTAGCTAGTGCAATTTAAGCATTCTAGTGATATTAGAAATCATCTAGGACAATGACTGAATGTAGTTTTGTCAAAGCACAATCGGACAATCTACCGAAAATAGCTGCATTCGTGATGACTATATATTTTGCATCAAATCCAGATTTTATGTCCGCTGAGGTTAAAGGAGTGAAAGCCGCAAGGTAATTATTATAATACTTGTTATATTATAATCTAAAGGATAGGTAAGATATGTATAGTTAGTTATATTCATGAAGTTTTATTGGACTTTTGTTACCTAGTTTAAGTAGACAAGCAAGTTGCCTTCTGCTTGATATTTAAAACAAACATAAATTACTGCTGACTAATTCACACTATACTAGCAAGTAAATTGTAATATGCTTACATTAAAGTGATCTTCACAACAATATAAACACGATATTGAAGATATTTCATCTCTTCTCATTAATGTACACTATTGTTTTCGTATTTTACTTTATTATTTTGTACAGGAAAAAATACTGTATTGGGTGTACTTCTTATAGTGTTTTTACACTTAGGGACAAGGCGATACCTAAAAAATGGTTTTTTAACTTTATCCATCGTCTATTAGTTACAATAAATAGTAATTACAACTGGAAATTGGTATACAATTACTGTAACACTTCAAGTAAGTTTATGAAACAAACACTGAGCGTGGAACGTGACGTCATCCAAGGCCTGCGAAATATGGCGGCGTTCAAACAGATCAAATTTTATCAATGTTTTCAATGTTATTTTAAAAATTAATTTGAACATTGCCAAGGTTATTTATATTTTTTTATTAGGGTAGAATGATGGAACAAGACAATATAAGATAAAAAAAAAATACATGCATATTCCCTATTACATTTAGTTGCGAGAGAGCAAAAGCAAAACAAAAATACTAAATGATTGTAAAAATTAAATAATATAGAAATGGGTGATTTTTTTTTTTGTATTTAATTAATTTAAGTACAGTAAGAAGTCGATAAGTTATGGTATTGTATATACAATAACATATATCGGAAAATTGGACCCGGCTTTCGACTGATTCACTGTCTCCACAACAGAAGAGCGCAATTAGAAAATTATGCTATATATAATTATGGTGTACTTAGTACTAGAGTATTTCTGTATTTACAAGCTTGTCCTGTCCTCTATCCATTTATCTATGTAACGGAACCCTTTAACGTAGTTTTCACCACGTCAAGAACGTCAGATTAACTTCAAAATTTGCACACGTTGATACGTGAGAACCCATGACAATACAAGAATAAAAAACAATAAAAAAAAAAAATTTACTTTTTAGTTCGGTTTGCTATTAAAGCGTGGTCGTTTAGTTTTTTTTACTATAACTTATTGTTTCTGCAAGTGATCGTCAGTAAAGCGCAATGGGAAAGCTCCAATGCAGAAATGATACCACTGCTGTTGTGAGTGGCGTGTGCTTTTTTGCCTACTCAACTACATAAACAAGTAAAAAATAAAAATGTAATCCCTTAAAAAATCCCTTCAGCGAATATAAAGAACTGAGAACATTATACACATAATTATATGATATTCTTGGTACACTCGATCAAGTCTTATTTTAAACAAAAAAAACGTTCGGGAGCTACACACACAAACAGTCACAGTTTGTCACAGACAAACATCGAGATAAACACGTTAAACGTATAACACAACACACCTCTTTTTTGCGTCGGGCGTTAAACAATGACGATTAAAACACTAGGCATACATAAAAGCGAAGTGGTATTGACCTTGTGTGTGAGCGTGTGCGTTTGGAGCAAATGTGCCGCAGGTTGTGAAACGACCAATGGAGTCAAACCACTCACCATCACGCTCCCATCTGCAAATGAAAAAAAAATAAAAATATTGCTAATCTAGATGTGATTTATGAATTGTACCCTTCATTATAAATTGTTATACACAGACCTATATATAAACAGATGTTCTGTTTTCCCCAAACGATCGTATTATCCTCACCTAATACTAAAAATAGGTGAGTTTGTTTACGCTTAACTCATCTTTTTGAATACATTGACAACCGCTGGCAAATATTAAGTTTCAATATGAAAAAAGAAAAACCAGTTTCTGATACTCTACGATATGTCTCAACTCCGCAAAGGGTGCCTTGTGAGAGCATTTATTTACACTGGTCGACATTTCCGTCTTAATACGTGGGGTACACTGAAAGTTTTGCGTAACTCATTACTAAAACAATTTACATGTAAAGTAATATATTTACTGCTTTTCGAAGTATTTTCCATTACATTTTAAAGACTTTTTCATTCGGTCAAACCATTTTTGAAAACATGAGGACCATTGGTCTAAGGGCATGTTTTCACGTGCTGGTTGAAAGCTATCACGGCCTCTTTCGGCCCGGTAAATATTATGATATTTACCGGGCCGAAATGGCCGTGATAGCATCCGCTCATCAAATCTTTAATTTTGGAGAAAATAAAGAAATCGCATGGTACCAGGCCTGGACTATGTGCGGGATGGGTCACCAGCTCTACCTTTTCAGAAGCCAAAAATGACTTTGTCTTGTTCGCGGTGTGCGCCGAAGCATTGTCATGATGCAATAGGATGTGACTTCTTGGTCGTTTTTCCCTAACTTTTTCAAAAACACTGGGCAAACAAATGGTGGTGTACCACTCAGCATTAACTCAGCATTAACTGTCTTTTGTTCTTCAAGAGGGATCGTGCAGACAGGACCCGTCCGGGAGAAAAAAAATGCAATCATTTTTTTGCCTACGTTTCTTACCTTCACCTTCGAACACCCACCCATACAGAAGACTTGCTTTCTTTCCGGCATGTAACATTATATCCATGTTTCATCTCCTGTCACAATGTCATACACAGCATTTGAACGTCCGTGATCGAACTTTAACAAAAAAATTTTACACCAATCACCACGAGTCCGTTTTTGTTCTAGGGTGAGTTCATGAGGAATCCAGTGGCAACCAAGTTTTCTAACTTTTAAATGTTGATGTAAGATTTTTTGAATTGGGCTCATACCAATCCCCAAATTTCCTCGAATCTCCTCATAGGTGATACGCCGGTTTTCTTCAATTAGTTTGCCTGACAGTAGCCACATTATCCTCAGTGATCGCGGTTGAGGGCCAACTTTCACAAATTTCATCATGGAGAGAAACACGGCCACGATCAAATTCTGCGTAACGCAACGCCTTACGGTGCCCAAATGAGGTGCTTAACTCCCAAAAGTATTTTGAAGCCGAGCAGTGCAGTCTCGCAGAGTCAGTGCAACTTTTAAAGTCGTAAAAAATCATCACCCTAAAATCTTTTGGCGTTAATTCCAATTTTGCTATGGACGACGAACTTCAACTTGTGATAAAAAAAAATTGACACGCGATTTTCCATATTTTTTTATTTTTAATCAATTATTGAGTTTTATATGTTTAAAAAATATACAACTCGAAATTCAAACATTTATGAGCGGTCAGGAGCGCAAAACTTTCAGTGTGCCCTATGTAGAATCAATCCCTCTAATCGCGGAACTTCGCTCTTGTATCTTCTGCTAGTCAAGAATTCGAATATTAAGTATATATTAAGGTATTTTAAGTACCTGTCGTGGAAGCAGGCGTGGGTGACACGATCCCGTTTTCTTTAGGTATCCTAATGCTCTCCACTGAAGTTGTTACACCTGTTAACAAATAATATTATTGTTTAAGTATATACATAATTATATTCGGCTCGGTTTTTTCTACTTCGGTGCGTATATTTATACCTGAACATTTTCTTTCCAGAAGGATAGTCTTGACAACTACAGTAGTGATAACTGTAGTCAGTCATACTTCCTACTTTAGCTCGCTACACAATATCGTCCAGCTGACTATCAAAAAGAACATAGTTCAAACACATCACGTAATTCTATATACATATTGTCTAATGCGATATCCATTATATAAAATAAAATGCATAATCTATAAATGCGATAGAAATATATCATTACAGAATTGTAACAAAATTCCGTACAGCGTTTTACTGGTTTTTATTATACATGGAGGTTAAATTGTTGTTTTTTTTTTTCATATTTGTCTGACGTTGGGTGTGGTACTAGGGATTCATAACTCACCATTGGTGTGTACAGGCGCTTGTAAAACTCTCAGTCCACTGCTAGTAGATAATAACTGCAAGGCCGCTGGGCCCACAACCAACCCACTGCCGCTCACCATCTGAAAAATTCATAACATGTTTAGTAATATTTGGCAGCAGCATACAGCTTTGTAATGTCAAACAGTATTGTCTTTGATAGTTGTCATTAACTATGATGAACTACAATGGTGTATTTTGTTGCCGTACAATGAATGTAATACAATACTAGGAGTAGTAGATAGGAGCAAATATTTTGTTAGAATTGCTGACGATCGGATACTATATATCTAACTATATAACTGTATTATGAACATGGATTAGCTCTTTTGCTCATGAAGAGAGACTTTGCATCCCTGAAATTAGTTTTTAAATATCTAATATTTAATACCGATCACATTTTCTTAATACAAGTAGCTAGGTGATGAGAAATCTTTTTTTTTAATTCTTTTTAGCAGTAACTATTCCATATTTTTTTATTTAGAAAACATGTAACTCCTTCCAAAGACGCTTTAGAACTTTTATGGTCTCCTAGTCAATCTAACATATTCTTTAGAAGTTGTAGTTATGCTTACATAGTCTTAAGGAATAAATAATATTCAAAAGAGAATTTTAAAGTTTTCGAACGGTGCTGTTTTATAAATGTATATATAAACGTCATATAGCCCAATGTCTACAGTTTACAGAGACGTAAGTGAATCAGCGGAGTGCAACAACCTGAGCTGCATAACTTACAGAGACCAAACCGCTAGATAGACCTTATAAATAGGGATCATCGCTCGGTTTATTTAAAGACCTATTTTTTCCTCAGTCGACTATTATGCCGCATTTAAATTCTGTCCAGTATTAGAGATTATTTCAAAGATTTTCTGTTTTATTTAAGTTACTTGTGAACCCAACTCGTTCTCATCCAACATACGCTTTGCTAAACCAAAGTTAATATAGAATTTGCGTATAAACTACACACTACTGGAGCTTCACACACTTCATGACAACTAACTGCATATATCAGTACATGTATAACTTAAATGTAAAGTACCTGAATGACCCTGACCTGGTTGTTTTTTTACGTTTTCTAAAAATAAAACCTAGCTAGATCAATTTATCGCCTCCGAAACCCACTGCAAACTAAATTTCATGACAATCGTTGCAGCCGTTTCCGAGATTTAGATTATGTATATACAAGAATTGCTCGTTTAAAGGTACCTATTAGATAGATAGATATCTAATTAAATGGTATTATTTTGATCATTCGCGACTTATCCATTTAAAAGTAGACAATTTTGCGCACCGCTTTCTACATCTATACAGATTGGGCAAGAATGACATACAAGTGACTTTGTCACGCGCTTTCATTTAGATAGATAGATGGAGTTAGTGGCGTAACACTATACCATCTGAGGCAAGTGGATAATTCATTAATTCATTTTGTAATTAGTGCCTCCAGTGCCAGTGTTCAGGACCTGAGCCGGGGGCCCGTGGCATTTCGCCCGCTCTGCCACCCTATTGTTACGCCACTGGATGGAGTTATGACGTAACCATTTCGATAATTTCTTGGACCTTACTGTCCCCCTGACAATGTAGATATGCATGAACAAATAGCGTCAGGTTTCTCAATTTGTTTTTGGAGTGAAAACTTCTTTAGGCACGTTGTGCACTTTTGCTTTGGGGAAAAAGCACTGAAGTCGCACTGACACGCTAATAATACATATATAGATCCAACTAGAGGGCGCTAATCTAAACATTGAATTCTGTGAGCTCCTTATTAATTAATCTTTAAAAATATAATTAGTTCAATAAAGTACTTATTGTGTGCGCAATTCATATGGTAAAATAAACAAAAACATAATTGTAATTAAGGTGAAAATTCATAACGCTTATAGTGCTCAATAACGAAAACCTTTTTTTTTTAAAGACAACTCGCATTAGGAATTACTCCTGTGTCGCGGGGGACTTCACAAACATACAAACGACGGACACAAAGAACACCCAGACTCAGGTGGGAATCGAACCAACGACCTGTAGCATAGCAGTCAGGGTCACTAACCACTAGGCCAACAAGCCAGTCATAATTTAAAGCCAGTAAAAATTAAAAATTTCGTCTGAACGTACAGTCAGTTTGATGGATATCACTAGTAGAAGGCACCACTTTCTTCAAAAATGAACACTTCTGATCGGCAACTCACAATTACTTATTAACAATTTTTGAAGTGAAAACTTCTATAGGCACGTTGGGCACTTTTGGTATGGAGAAAAAGCACTGAACTCGCGTGACCGTCACGCTCAGATGACAGATGTGTCAGTTATGTTTTCACTTCTGACGTCTAGTCCTACGACTGAAAGATTTTTAGGCTATCCCTCCCTTTATTCTTTTTTTATGTCCTGCACGAAAATTGGTGCAAATGTTGCACCTAGCAGTACAACTGCACACCGCCCGTGCTTACTACTACGGTTCTTCACTTCTCAAATCAAACTGGTACTTGATCATTTTCCCATTTATTTATATTTCTTCCACAACGATTTGTTAGATTTTTATAAAAATCTTATTTTTACAAACATTATTAAGAATTCTATTTCACTCACACTCACTAAAACCTATAAAAATGTGAAGCTGCTTGTTTCGCTTACCTGCGAAATGGGCAGATGTATTTGTGCTGGATGTACTAACGTAGTGCTTAGAGCGTTTGTCACACCGTTCTCCACTATCTGAAACAAAGCAAAAACATTTTCTTTAATTTTTTTTCGCAAACAAGCCTGACATGAGAGGTTATCGGTAGCTATAAGTAGAGTGAAAGCCCTGTGCATATCGGTCCACTCGTTCTGGAGATTAGCCGTAACAAACAGACAGACATTTTTTTTTAAACGTGTAAACATTTAGTTTTTAGTTGCACATAGTAAAATGCTGTTATTGTGACATCACAAACAGACATTTAAATTTTATTTACTACCATTATAAATGCGAAAGTTTGTATGTATCGATGTTTGCAACTCAATCACGGCAGAACAGCTGAACGGATCTGGATGAAATTTACACACAGGCTACGTTTATTCCAGAAATTTCCACGCGAACAAAGTCGCGAGCAGCAGATAGTACCTTCTATAAATACAGGCCAACGAACCGACGCGAAATACACGAAAACACAATTATCTTTGTTTATAGACTATGCAAAATGATTTCATGAATTTCAAGCAGACCTAGAAATAAGCGGATGCGAATTTTTATATTCATGATCAACGCCTTGACCTTTTGTGTAGAATAGAAGAAAAACAACATTAATATTTCTGTTCTAACATAACTTAAACAAAACAACTGGTCAATGTAGTAATATTAACTAAATATAACATTGAATAAAGAAGGCTTTTCTCTCTACTGACACTTATACGTATCATATCATATCATACATAATTTATAATGATATTTTTTATATACAGTGTGTAAGTTTGAGCTGCGCGGAAACGAAACGTTACAATAACCTCTTTCTGTTTATACTAAACACTATACAAAAGTCAGTTCATCATAAAAATTGCGAGATTAAGGATTTGTATCTCATTTGTCGCGGTATTCTTTTTGTGCGGTACGGTGAATGACCTTCAACGTCCGGCGCCGTCAAGACGCAGCTGATTGCATAATATGTTTAGATGGTTTTTGATAGATTACATTGCTGTTTTTGGCCGTATGTATACAGGGTATAAGTGACACCGTACCGAATCCTGAAATGTGTACTCAGACCATCATTCTGAGTGGAAAATCATTGGAAATTTCATAATTTTTTGGGTTTAAAAGTGATATCACAATGAGTAAACAGTAACAGTAAACATTTTACCGAAAAAAATACCCCATACGGTCAAAAACTACAATGTAAAACATTTATGCAGCTGCTTCGACGACGCCGTACCGCACACGTACGCGTGTCGCGTTACATTGCGTAAGAACTGGCTTTTGCATTGTGATAAGTATCCCAAGAAAGACGTTTTTGTAAGTTATTTGCGACGGTAATACGTACGCGCTGTATATTTATTACATGTTTTTCGGTAAAATGTTTTATTTACACATTTTGATATCACTTTTAAGCAAACAAATGTAAAAAAAATATAAATTTTCATGCAGAAAATTCCAATAATTTAAAACTCAGAATAATGGTCTGAATACAATATTTCAGGATTCGGTACGGTGTCGCTTACATCCTGTATATTCACACTTTTATGTGCATCGTTGAAAGGTAGGATACAGTTTTTCTTAAACAACTACCGCATTAAGACGATTCCTGTGTCACGGGCAGCTTCACAAACATTTAAACAACGGACACAAAGAACACCCAGTCGACTCGGGACAACTATTTGTGTATCACACAAATTTATGTCCCGTGTGGGGATTTGAACGCACAACACTCGGCGAGGCGTAGAGGCGAGGCGACCACTTAAACCTTTGCGCTATTCGTGCACATTATCTTTACACTTACATTTCTCTAGCTATGCTTTTGATACCAACCCCGTTAATATTGCTAAACACTTGTACTACGGAAACAGGTAGTGTGTATGAATTTTGTCAAATAAAACTTTATTTATCACTACATATTATAAACCAAAGTCCCCCGCCGCGTCTGTCTGTCTGTTCGCGATAAACTCAAAAACTACTGAACGGATTTTCATGCGGTTTTCACTAGTAGGCATGGTTCGTGAGGAAGGTTTAGGTGTATAATATAATTTGTACCCGTGCGCAGCCGGGACGGGTTGCTATTATATGTATATTTACTTTGTGATAATTTCGTTGATATTTCATATAAAAAGCAAGTACTTACTAACAGTGGAAACGGTTTCAAACTTAAACAAGTAATCGATCTCATACTTGGAGTAATTAACACAAAACGATACTTTTTTAAAATCTTACTATTTTAAAAGCGAAAGTTTAAGAGCATGGATGGATGAATGGATGGATGTTTGTTACTCTCACGCAAAAACGGCTAAACAGATTTGGATGATAGATTATAGTCGGGAATAGCACATAGGTTTTTTCTATCCCGTCAAAATGGCCAACAGCTGGTAAGTCATATAAAAATGTACCATTTAGAAGACTGCGATCGTGCAAAATCGTGGATTCATATATGCGCTATGTCACGCACAAAGCAGCGGAATGTGAACCAACTGAACAAACCAGGTGTAACCGAATAACGAATAGTATTCCGAACACGTGTTCCAGCTGCTTTTTATTAGCGACGTTTAAGGCAAGAGGTCGCATAACAAGGTGACCGCAAAGACCTGAGACTTATATGAGACATTTAACATGAAAATGCGAAATATAAGGATCGTCTGCTACCAACTCAGCACCAAAGGTGTGGCTTGGCCCCAAGATTTTTTGAAGTGAATACTTTAGGCACCTTGGGCACTCGCGTGACCGTCACGCTCAGAAACATATCCTACTAATATTATAAACGTGAAAGTTGTAAGAATGTACGTATGTGTCGTTGTATGGATGTTTGTTACTCTTTCACGCAAAAAAACTACAGAACCGATTGCGATGGTTACCGCATAAAAGTTCTGCGGTTAGGCAGTGATTGGGAAACAAATAGGTATTCAACATTATTCAAACATTCACTTACATATTTATAATATTGGTATCAGAAACAAAAGATAGTACTCATCATCAATCATAGTACTTATAGGGAAGTAGGTATGATGGATTAAAAGCAATTTACTATAATCAATACACAAAAACTGATGAAAATAATAATAATAATTTTAATAATATGTTAAATTTGCATGCTATTTTTATGGCTAAATGGGCATGTTCGCCTTATATCAAGCTTGTAATGCCACATTTTGTACTACCCCATTTAAAGCGAATTAATAATACAATTTGAATATACTCACTTGTGTGGAATGATCGGCGGGTGCCAGGGTGGTGAGTGTCAACGTGTTAGGTCTTGTCCCATAGGTCGTCCGAACAACCTGGAAATTATATAGATCATTAAACAAAATGTACGAATAAAATGAAATACTACGGTAATTAATTAAGTATTGAGGCGAAACTTCTTTAGACGCGTTGAACGTTACTGAAACCTCCTTTAAGATTTTTTTTTATTTTTTTTTTAAAGATTACTAGTAATGTGGGTCACACATTACTAGTATTCTTGTTAACCCCTCTAGCTAAGCTTAACGCTTGTGTCAGGAGTGGGTTCACGTCAGTAGTGCACTGGGGTGGGGTTCGAACCCGCAACCACTTGATCGCAAGTCCGACGCCTTAGCCATTACGCCACCGCCGCTTCAAAATGAATAAAGTATTGATTGTAGTCACTGTCTGTAAAATTTATTATAGTTTGTGCGGAAAGAGAACCGTCGTAGGATTTGAAGTAGCATCATTGCTAAATTACCTTTTTTTGTTATGTTGACCACACTGTTACGTCATTATAGTTCGACAGTAAAAAATACTGTACAATGCAGTAAACAATAATGACGTTACAGTGTTAAAAGGTAATTTAGCACTGCTGCGACCTCAAATCCTACGACGGCTCTCTTTCCGCACAGACTCTACCATGCACTGAAGAAGGACAGATGATGGCCGTTGGAGCAAAAGTTTGTAAGAGTGGAGACCACAAATCGGTACACGAAAAGACGACCCCAGCCAGATGGACTGACGATCTGATGAAAGTAGCTGAGATGGACTGGATGCGCAAGGCGGAGCACCGGATGCTATGATGTACATTAGAAAGGCCAATGTCCACTGTAATAGGCTGAGTGAATGATTTATTAATATACTACCACGGACTGAAAGACATTTCATATATCTATTATATTATACTAGCTGACCCGCGCAACTTCGTCCACGTTTGTAAATTTTCCCCGTTTTTGCAACATTTTTCATTTATGCTCCGCTCCTATTGGTCGTAGCGTGATGTTATATAGCCTTCCTCGATAAATGGGCTATCCAGCACTAAAAGATTTTTTCAATTAATAACAGTAGTTCAACCAAACAAACAAACAAACTATTCAGCTTTATAGTATTAGAGTATAGATGTATTTCAACTTATTTAATTCACACGATCAGCTATTTATATAGAAGGGCCCTAACTAATGTTCGATTGCTTTATCAAAACATGTTTCACGTTATTGTTGCTGGATGGAGAATAATTGAAGTTGTGAACTTATTCCCCCTTTGGCACGTTTGGGAAAACAGAATGACGTGTATTTTTGGCTTGTGACGAAATTGCGCGTGCCGATGTGACACATTATTTATGATCAGGATATTTTTATATCAAGATTTGAGGTTATATTTATGTAAGTATTACTTTTTATGAATAAAATTATACATATATATTTAATGACACAGAGAATATGACATATTTGATAAATTCTGGCTTTTGTTTAAATAATTTTCAATTTCCAAAAACAAATTTCTTGACATTATAAGAATTTGAAACCAGAAAGTTTGCGTACTTTACGATTCCCTTAAATAATATTGTGAAATAATCTCTCTGCCACGATTTTCGCAAATGTCTAGTAATAAATAATAATAATATACCTCTTTATTCTACACCAGAAACATTAAAAAGCAAAATTAATAAAAATTGTGGTTAATACAATTGGCGGCCTTATCGCTCTATGGCAATCTCTTACATGCAATCATGCGATGGAGAAAATAAAATGGAAATAAATTTCTAACTACAGTATATCTCTCTTCAAAAAGACCATCAAATGGTTTTAACAAGGCCGGCATCGCCTTCATAACATCCGTAGTTTTGCAAACGTCCATAGCTTACTGTGACTTCTTATTTATCGAACATGTCTTGTGTTTATTTGCCACCTTTGTAATATTAAAAAACTATCATCCTATCCGTCAAATGTAGTTATTTAGTGATTTAGTTTAGCTTAAGAATTTCGATTAAAATGTTTCCCGTCTATATTTTTCAGTGTTTAAAATAGAATGTTTCTGAAATTGTTTAATCGAATTCTAATTGACAGTCAACAAAACAAATACATAAAAATTAAAATATCAACAATAATTTTGACTTTTAAAATATCTGAATAATTATTATGTGTGATGTTGTGATGTATTATCTAAACTAATAACTCATATATTATTGTAAGAAGTAATAATTAATTCATAACGAATAGAGTTATAAATACGTATTAATTTAGCTTTCCATAATGTTTACTATAATAATAATAACAAACAAATCCTAATCTCGGATTACGATAGCTCATTTCTACCGAAGTACCAAGAGCACATACCTGCGAGGTGGTGGGTGTTATTTGAATAGGCAGCGTACGTAACTTCGTGCTTAGATTTAAAGTTCGGGGAGGTGATGTTTCCATCCTTGCGATGGAACGGGGCGGTGAGGCTGATATCTGTAAGCATAATTTGTTTATAATAGGATAAATTATATAGGAAAAAGAATTTTAATTTGAGCCATCGATAATTTTTTAACAAAAAAAACTTACACTTAAGGGGATTCCTAAAACTTGACCGTTTACAGGATCCTCTCTTTCTTTGTCCTCGGAGACTGCGTCTAAATAAAAGGTAAATAAATAAATATAAAATTATTTACAAGAAATAACTTAATACGATGTGCATAGTTCCAGATTTATTAAACAATAATAAAATAAACTAACATGATAAGATACAAACTAACTATCTCAAATAACGTTATGTATACGAATTAATAATAAATCTCAAATAACGTTATGTATACGAATTAATAATAACATTACATGAATTATTAAAAACGATTATTAATTTAATTTCGAATCAAAGCTAAATATTAAATAATCTCGACAAAATGTACCAGGAGCGTAGTACACAGCAGGAGGTTAACGTACCGATACTCCGAGGGCGCACTGTTGCTCGGACGGAGATATCTCTTTTCAAGGCGGATAGCCTTTGTTGCGCCGCGATCTTTTCGCGAGCTAGCCGTTCCATCTCGTGCTCGCAATCGCGTTCCTTACGTCGAAGCACCTGCGGAGAATGTACCAGGAGCACATTAGTTCATAGTAGTAAGTTGCATGGACGATTAAGTACTAACGTTAGGTGTACGTTATATTATGGATGTGTCCCTAGTAAATATTGATAAAATATATTTAAAATGGAATCAATACATTATTATGTATATCTGAAATAGTTAATATACTATACAATACATTTTGATAGCGTTAAAGAAAAAAAAACTGCACGTCAGAAGTGAAAACACACACATATATATATATATATATAATATAATATAAGGAGCTGACAAAACTCAATGTTTAGATTAGCGCCCTCTAGTGGATGTATATATGTATTATTAGCGTGACGGTAACGAGTTCAGTGCTTTTTCCCTATAGCAAAAGGCAACAAACGTGCTAAAGAAGTTTTCACTTCAATTAATTATCAGACTGCTGGAGAACAGTTCGATGAAAACAATACCGAATCCAACTCAGTGCATAAAGTTTAGTCGATCTTCATTAAAATAAAAGATTTGTTTTAAAAAATTGAAATATTGGTAAGTTTGTAACAATTTGCGCTTAGATGCGAAGCCGTATTTTAATTGAATTATGAAATCAGACTTGATTTACGTAAACAATTGACGTTTTTACGAAGAAATTAACAGTGCCTTAATTTATGTTGTACTGCTTCAGTTATAAAGAAGGATATACGAGTATAAAACAAACAAGGAATATTATGAAAATATGTAGCTTAAAAATCGATGCAGGGCCACATTATTTCTCAATACTTCTGAACTCCTAGTGTTTACATATCACAGGTGTATTTCGGCATACATTTGATTTCCTATTTGGCAAAACGTTGACAAAGTATCATTTTATGGTAGGCAGATAGGAGCACCTCGATAGTACCTACGTAAATTTAAAAAAAAGTTACTAAGAATGCTAAAGTACCAGTACCTATGTCAAATACCAGTATCAAAAATACTGTTTTGAATTAGTTTTTATTAATCGAAAACTACCTACAGTTTTAAACTAGATAGGTACAGTACGACTGGCGTAAAAAGCGCGTCCTTCGTCCTTGTACCCAGCCGTTGTCAAGCACTACTTCATATGTAAAAACTAAAATTATGAATCAAGGGGATGCATAACTCACGTAGATGCATACATGCATGCATAAATACGTACGCATACATCTAACTAGATCAAACCGGTATCGTCTCGTTTCTTTTAGATAAAACTATTATTGCTTTTTGAAGTTTAATAACTTCTTATGGGAGGATAAACCGCTTCGTTACGTAACGCGTTACAGCGCCAGTCTGTCTGGCGTGTCGGGCGTCCCGAGACGCGCACGTTTTTTATTATTTCTGAAGTTTATACGAACATTATGACGTGACGGTTTATTCAATGACTACTAATAAACTTAGGAAGTTATACAATTGCTTATTTGAAAATAAGTGTTAAATTATTTTTTTTTAAATAACGTTTGATAGCTGTTTTAACGTAGTACTGTCAATCAAAATTAAACCTGCAAGGTCTTCAACACTGATTCCTTATAAAATTATATAGGTCAATAACATTTTAAATTCGTAATTAAAAAAGAAAATACTATGATTCCATTTTTTCATGATGTTTATTGGAGTCAATCATAAGTAATCATAACATACTCCTAATACTGCAGAGGTAACTCGATGTAAGTCCTATAATATGGTTTATTTGGTTGGAAGTTAGTCAACTATGGTAAAAGACCAAGTCACAACGAAAAGCACACTTTCTGGTATTTAGCAACTTCGTATATTATTTATTAATCTTTTGATGAAAATGATGTATAATGATAATATAGGTGGATAGAACCTATATAGATTGAGGGGATTATGCAGAAACTAACTGCATTTAGAAAATAATCTTGCAAAATATTTTCAATTGTACATAATTGTGGTGATTATCAAGGAAACCATGTTAGCAAAAATCTAGAATAAGATATTTTAGAACCTTTTTATGTATTAAGACTAAATAAACTTTACAATAATAAATAAAAGCAGGAAAGGATAAGTGACTAAGTATTCGACATTGAAATTCGACATCAGATGTTTAGGGCAACATAAACATTGAAGATCTAACCTGAATATACCTAATAGCAGAGGCTAGAATAGAAAGATTTGAAGTTTTCTTGTCTTCTAGTGTAGCAGGGAGTTGCCGCTTGAGTAGTTCGAAGCATTCTTTTAAGTGTGCTCGGCGATTTTTTTCCAATTTGTTGTGGACTTCCCTGGTACCAGCGCGAGGGGCACTACCGCTGCTTCCTCCACTGCCACTACTTCCATTGATACTGCTGCCACTGCCACTGCCATTGCTGCTAACCGACGGAGGGGATGGAATTTGAGGTGGCCTGCAGACAATAGGAAAATTTCTTTAAATTAAAAGTTTCGTGAGTGTTATTTATATTAACAAGGGGTTTATTAAGGGTCAAAGCGACCTTCCGCGTTGACCCCGACCCCCAGCCGAAACTAGTCGTGCACCCCCGAGTACAAACGAGATTAAAAGAGGTATGTAATAATTACGTTTAAGATTTCCTATGTCTTTATAATTAACCATAAACTACAGGCGTTAAGTATAAAAATTTGATAAAGATGTTTCATACAACAGGTTATTTTAACGTTAAAAAAAAACGTCGTCGTCCGACTAGTCTTCGACTTTAATAATAAACAACAATACGCATGTGGTATTATTTCTCGTAAATTTTTTGTTTGACGTTTACTAATCACATGATTAAAATTCAACTTCTTAGATAGTGACGTACTAGTAAGACCAGCTCATTCAAATAGAATGAGCACGAGTGAGGTGCTAACGCTTAGTAATAATGTCTGTGTGTAATTAATAAGGAAACAACAAAACAACTCGAACTGGTGTCTACGTTGATAATATAATTGTATATTATCACCACTGATGCAGACATAAAGACATAACTATGATTGGTTTATTCCATTGTATTATAATATACATATCGTTGCAGCCAGCTATCACATGTCATACGTAAACCTGGCTTACAATTAATTAACACGGTTTTATTAGCTTCATTTGTAATTAACTAACCATCTAACAAACTGTTTAAACATATCTTGTCAATGTCGGAAGTAAATGAAACTTTGTATGTAGGTATATGTAGTGTGGATGAGAATCCTACTGATAATAAAAACGTGAAAATTTGTGAGTATGTATGTGTGGATGTTTGTTACTCTTTCACGCCAAAACTACTGAACCGATTGCGATGAAACTTGGTGTGTAGATAGCTGGAGACCTGGATTAACATATAGGCACAGATAAGATAATAGTTACTTCGTAACAGATACATCACTCCCATACAAAACTCAAAATACCTACGTTATAATAGCCTACAAAATTTAAATAATAATACCTGGCGTTAGCTGCGACCAGAAATATATCTTATTTACGCTTTTCGAAAGTTGAGAACGCCTTGCCCACCGCGCGACCTTCGTCTATGCATGTAGCCGCACTGCCGGCACTCTAGGGTTGTACAAAGTACACAAATAATGAAATAAATTATTTATTTGGGGTATGTCCCGATATACACTGCGAGCCCTGTTCAGTGCTCTTACTGGAGATAACTTCGTTCCGTTATGGACTGACAGAATACTGCCGCAGTATCCTAGGGAAGTATATGACGTCATAAATCGTCGCCATTTTTGTACTGCGAGCACTATCGTTTTCGAGGAAAGGTGCTCTCGGTGCTTTGATCATGTGATCAACTACAATTTTTTTTCCAGTTAGATTATAAACAATTATTTGTCGAAATATGTTCATCATATAATATTATTTACGTATTAACGGGATTTTCCGACCCGTAACGGTTTGCTATACTAACTTTTAAACTTTCGCGTTCCATGATATAATATTATTTACGTATTAACGGGAATTAACGCGATCACGAAAAGGTATTACATACCTCTGAATTGCCTGACGTGTCGACCAGGTTGCACTGGCCGTGGTCACAGGCTAACAGACTGACCCGTTAATACGTAAATAATATTGTATCATGGAACGCGAAAGTTTAAAAGTTAGTATATGTTCATCACTTTTACCGTACATAGCCCATTAAAATAATTCGTTTATAAAGTTATTATGCATTCGGTTACTTAAAAAACAATATTTTCTTTTAATAAAAAGTAAACTTACTTTTATTATGCGAGTAATTGTCAATTGTCAATTGACTTGAATATTAAATTTTTTAATATAACTACATTCAAACAATTTTTTTTCTTGTTGAACAGATAACTTTTACCTATAATTATTTTCACGTCAAAACAGCGCCAAGAAACATAGATGGCAGTATACTGGACTGTGTTCCGTATTAAACAGTAACCAGTAAAGCTAATTATAAAGGAACGGCTTCGCAGTATACTAAATTGACGTCAGTTCTTATAGTGCTCGCAGGGCATATCGGAACACACACTTGATAATAAAATTTATGGGTGTTGAGTTTTATATAATGATTAATAAAATTATTTCCCCTATGAAATTTATATCTTTAATTTTTATAGGAAACTAAAATATCCTTAAACCTTCAATAGTAACATAAAATGTTGATGCTGTAGACATATACATCACTATTACTACATCACTACATTTTACACCGCCGCGTTTGTCTGTCTATCTGTTCACGATAAACTCAAAAACTACTCAACGGATTTTCATGCGGGTTTCGTCAATAGATAGAGCTATTTATGAGGAAGGTTTAGGTATGTAATTTGTTAAGGTTTTGTGTAAATTGGTTGAAATATGATTATGATTGTTGAAGATGTCTCTGCTACCCGTGCGAAGCTAGGGCGGGTTGCTAGTAATGGCTGTTGCGTAGACTAGAGAAAGATACTCTTATAATTTAATACTTTTGTATTACATATTATATTACACAAAAGTATTAAATAACAAATAACTACCTACTCAAATAAAAACCTCAATCCGTGGCGCTCTCAATATGTTTTACATTTCAGTAGCTCTTATTATTATTTTCACTATATTTCTAACTATATTACATATTGTGTGAGAGAAGCAGCCGTCCGTTCGCCTTGCCTACAAGTTACAGTCACTGGCAGTCCACACCAACTAAGTTCGTCACCTTTCGTAGAAATTATGGGTCTATGCTGACCCATTGTGGTTCCGGAGCTACGAGCTCATACGCACTTCAACTGTGGTTCAGTGTACACTGGTGCATGTGTAGCTAGCAGCGAGCGTTTCGTATTTGTTAGGAAACGTAAAAATATACTTGCGAGTTATTTTTTCATCATTATATAACATTTGGGTAATTAAAAACAAAAATTAGTACTTATTATAACATGATTTTGTAGCAGATTGCAGTACAATAAGCGAAAATTTTAAATTCTTAGAAGCTATGTGCATGTTTTTCGCCATTCAAACAATACTCAATCTCACTTCTATCAATGAATAGCACCCGCGCTGTCTAGCTTTCACTAAGCTAATTATCGGAGATTAAAACGTTGCAGAACAGAAATTCGGCCTTGTTCGCCTAGAAGTGCTGCCGATGGTGGCGTATGTGTTGGGTCGTTCGGCTCTCTTTCATATGGTTGAGGTGGACGACGGCTGGCGCTTGCATCATGCTCGTGATCGAATGCCGCTGGTCATCTCGTTATTTATTCACTATTACTTACGTATAGTAGTAATTTGCGCGACTGATTATATTTTTAAAACAATACGTTACATTGTCTTCACATTTCATTTGCGCTTATATGCAATGTTACCAGAGATTTGAAAAAAAGGTGTTGAAAAAAGAGTGTCCTTGGAGTTTCTTGCCTGTTTTTCTCCACAGGATCTACTTATTGGAACATGCGACTAGCTGCACGACTGACTTAGTCACTGATAATTCAAAAATACCTATAATTGGTTCAATTGAAATAAATGATTTGATTTAATTTGTAACATTACATTAGTAAAGACAATATTCAATATATTTTTTGTTTATTTTAACACGAGTTCTTATTTAAGTTAAATGTCCGTTCTGTTTTTCAATTTAGTCTATATTAGCTCATCCAGCATAGGTTCGATGAACGAAACGTATAAGCGCCATGAAAATCACGGCGCTTGCGACCTTTTGATCGTGAAAAATTTCACGCTCCAGTGCGCTGCAGCGCTGCCCATTCCTAGTGTTTGGTTAGACAAATGATGATTGTTTCAGCGCTGTAGCGTTGTTTAGTTTTCAGTTTTAACAAAATCGAACAAAATTTCTTTAAGTGATAGCAACTCCTTATATTCATCTCAATGGTGAGAAACAATAATAACATTAAAAAGAAATATACTGATTTTCATTTAAATATCATTATTAATTATGATTCCTACTTTCCTTTCATACAAAAAAAAACTAGTGACGTGTGACGTCAGATATTACCTAGGTATTCTTGTTAAAATGACCGCAACATGATATTACTTGACAATACAAATTAATATTGTCGTCACTAATCAATATTTGTAGGCTTCTTAGAACCGCACGTACAAATGTGACTTCAAATGAATGATGCATCAGCCTGACAAGGCCTTAACGTCGCGCATCGTGATGAATACAATCTATAGAAGGTATTATGTATTCAATTCACGGTTGTTATTATCCAAACCTTGACAGCAATCCAGTAAAAAATAAAAGCGTCAAGGTACCAGGACAACATAACATTGTAGGATGATAGGCAAGGATAAAATTACAATTTCCATTAAGACCTGTTTACATTTTATTGTATTTGTATGACGTGAATGTTCTAGATCTTTATTAATTCAACAGTAAATACCTAGAAAGTATTAAAGCTTTGTATCACAGCCTACAGTTCCATACAAGTGTTTAAAGGCACTGAATAAAGATAAATTTATTATACAGTGTAGTGTAACTTTTTTTTTTGTTTTGATTATTTACGACGAGTAATTATGCAAACCCAAATGAAAGAATGCTGTAACAGTGAAAATAGAATTCGTAATTAGTTCAACGCTTAATGTTGAAGTTAGTCTAGTGGGCTAAGCTCCTCGTCCTATAAAATGTAGCTATCTGCTATCATATTATCATATCAAGTATAGTGGAGTGAACAGTAATACAATAATTTATTTGTTACTAGCAACCCGCTCTAGCTTCACACAGATAGCAAAGCATAATTCCTACTTTTTTTCTGTTGTAGTGTCGTCGTTAGCCTGTTCCGTCGAGCATGTGGGTTAGATTAAATGTAACTGATGTTCATCCTACTTGGTGTATTTTTATTTATTTATTTTATTTCATATATTATTAATTAACTGATAGTTGTATGTGTTGTATGCCATAGTTCCACACAGATCTTTCTTTATGTTAAAACCCATCCTCAACTGTTTCCTCGCCTATCGCACGTTCCAGTACGACACAGACGTGCCGTACAAAAACTTGGATACAAATATGATTGAAAATCATTTGTCTTATTTATTGTAAAAAAAATGTTACTACAATCTGTAACTTGTTAACTTTATTAACATCAATATACAATATCTTGTTTTTTTTAGCGATGAACTCCTAAACTAATGAACCGATTTTAATTAAGGAATTTTTGCACAATGTGTGCAGTTTGGTCAAACTTGAGAGACTGCTGTTAAACATACGTAATTTAATACTAAATGCATACATATTATAAATAATATTACACCCAGCAAAGAACAAATTTAATTACCGTTCTCTTCATACAATTATTTGTCCCGGGTGTTAATCGAACCCACAACCTGTGGTTTAGTAGTCACTAAACCAACAGGCCTGTCTTATTCTATCTATAAAAGTATACTGTTTTTTTTATATATATGTACCTATATTATTACTACAGATTATTATTATTAACCGACGAAAAAAAGGAGCTTTTCAATTCGACCGTATATATATATAAATATATTTTTTTTACTAAATTAATTGCACTTAATTTAGTTTGATTAATAAGTATCCTGAAATAAAATTTAAAGTTATTTAATTAGTTTATGTGGATTGTGTTTCTATAAATAATAAAATTTGTATGTCTAACACTAATGGACCAAGTATGTTGACAATAATTGTATACTGCAACATTAACGGTACACATGTTTAGTATAAAGTTATCTTATCTAATGGATAAACAAATAAACTAAAATATTTCCTTGTATACAACACTAGCTGCGCCCTGCGGTTTCACCCGCGTAAGACCCGATCCCGTGGGAATGTCGGAATAAAAAGTAGCCTATATGTTAATCCAGGTCTCCAGCTATCTACATACCAAGTTTCATTGCAATCGGTTTAGTAGTTTTGGCGTGAAAGAGTTACAAACATCCATCCACCAATCCAAACTATCACATTTATAATATTAGTGGGATTAGGAAGCAGGATATAATTATAGTTATATAGGTACATAATATATTAATGTATACCTCTTTCTGCCCTTGTAATACTAAACAAACTAGCATGTTGTGAGGACACGTGATTTTATTATTATATATTCTACTATAAAAATCACTATAAATGTTATAATACGACTAAACTAAAACCTGACTTAATTTCTTCCTTTCTACTCTTTCATATGAAATCAACCTTGTATTCTTCGTAATAACGTCTATTTGTTACTGGCATCTATTTCTCAGCGCCACTAAATTTCACTAAAACCTTTCAACGTATACTCAACTTTATTTCCATGCAGCGAGAGTCCCCATTTATTCAAATGCCGTATAAAAATTTGTTCAAAACGAACTAAGATGACGTTATTTTTATCGATACCTACGAAGACGCTTACTAAAAACACAGAGCAAAAGAGATGGCATTCAACTATTCAATTCAATTCATTAGGCGTATCAGACTTTAGTCGACAAATAAATTGCTTATTTCGATAGTGACATATGTTACCTACTTGTTTCAATTTGTAATAACACCTTGTTTCGAAGCGTACAAGGTTTACATCTTATATGAAGAAAATTTAGTGAATTTTAATTTAGCGAGTGAAGTAACAGAATTGGGACCATTGCTCAAAATTAGTCAAGGTTGAATTAAATTAGATAAAAAATACATGCAAATTTTTCCAATACAGCTAATATCGTCATACGTCATAACAAAACATTATAAAACAAATTATGTAAAAATATCACCGCTTTAGTGACAAATAAACCAAAGTTCCACGTTGGCCTGCGAATTTCCAGCTGTTTTGGACACCGCTGCTACTAGGAGAACATGAACATACCCATGACTGTTACTCGTCGTCCGCGGCCTGGAATGTTCTTGTGCGAAATCGAGAAGTGAGGCAGGGGGAGGGGCAACCGCCGTGGGCATCGGTTCGAGCGTAACGGCAGGCGCAGCGGGCGACGGCGACGGCACGGCGGCGCAGAGGGGCGCCACCGGCACTGGCGACGTCGGACGCACTACGCCATTGCTGCGCGTCGTCACCGGCAAGCCTGTCAGTCCTGTCACCACTCGCACCGACAACGGTGACTTTGGTTCCTCCTCTGTAAACAAAAACAACATCGTGAATTTCGAAATATATAACGAATCAACTGACTATTATTAATCTAGTATACTATTTTACAAACGTTCGTTTAAAAACGAATGGGCATCCTACATCGGTCAACACTTGTCAAACCCGTGTCAACCATTCGTCGACGGCTGCAGTCCGTGGCGGTAAACTACCAGGCGAACATAACACAGCAGGCGTTCGCTACAGCCACGTTAATGGAACAGTCGTATCAAAGTGAGAGAGCGGCAATCTAGCAATATTACAAACTATAAACAACGTTAAGAAATCTTGAACAATCCGTACAGGTTATAAAGTTGATAGTTGAACAAACGCAAGGAAAATCAGTCACGCTGCATTGGCGAGTGAGACGGGCGATATTTAGTTATATGTTTAGAAAGAGACAGAATAAGGGGGCGTGTTCAGACGATAAAATTACGTCAGCACATGTGGTTGCGCGCGTGCTCTCGGTTTGTTTGGCTTTAACAGTTGCCACGCCGAAAATCAGCTGCTCTACGAAGTGCCAGAAAAAACAAATCATATCGTAACTGGTCCGTAAAATTACTACCGTCTGCTAGGAAGAGATGTAGCCAAGTTTTTTGTTCACAATCGACCAATTTGTGTTTTTTGTAGGCATAGACATGAGTATTTTTTTCAGATAATGTTATCCATATCTTATAGTGTCGAGTAAACTCTAGGTACCTAACAACAACAAATATAGCGAGCGTTAAATTATCACGTTAATTTATCAACACCAACGATAGTTTATTTATCAAGTCCATAACTGCTATGTTTTTATTCGAACTTAAATCGTATAAACTAAATTCTTTGCTATTATTTTCAAATACCTAATACATACAGATATCATGACGGATAACTAGTTGTTATCTTACGTAACTAGGCAATCTGACTTAGGTATCAAAATCAAAGACGGCATTAACATATTTATAATCCTGAACAATACGTCCACATTAAATTTATTTATTAATTAAGATAACTTATAAAGCTTTGTAGTACGAGCTGCGTAATACAAGTTATATAATTATAACTACGAAGTTACGTGGCATCAAGTTATTTAGCAGTTTAAATAGAAGTGAGTGTGACATCTATTAGTGCAGTCAATACATTGAAATGAAATGAAATGTATTTTTATTTTTCTTCCACTATTCAATTCCATTACATAACAATAAATAGGTACAGCAATTATTTGCTTTGTGAGAAACTGATGTCTGTAATAGGAAGACCTGAGTTACAGTTACAGATCACCAGGCTCCTTCTTGGACCAAACGGGGCGCATGACTTACTTGAAATACGACTAAATGCAATTACTTACTAAATCTAAAAACTTAATATAGAATTATTATGTCTTACAGGGCGTGCGTGTGTGTGTGTGTGTATGTGCGCGGGTGTGTGTTTATGCGGGTGTGTTAGTGTTCGCGGGTGTGTTTGTGTGTGTGTTTAGTTGTGCTCAATTTTCATTAAATTTATTTAATTGGGATAAGTAACTGTTCTGTTTCAGTGCATGTTAATTTTTGTAGCCATGAAGTCAGTGTTACTCTTAATTTATATTTATTAAGGCAGTATATGGAAAGAAGGGAATTTAATTTATGGTATAGATTAGGCCCAAAAAACAAAAGAATCTATGTGAAAGAGTAGTTTTATATATTTTGTCAATGTCAAAGATTTTATGTTTGCAGCGTTTTGTTGCGTTAATTGAGGGATCGTAATTAGATAACGAGTGAGACTTCAAAACCAATTGAAAAATACTACTACTTTTATGAGAGCTACTTTTATGACTGCTCTTTGAGCGGGTTCCAGTTTTATTAAAACCTATAACAAGCAGCACCCCCCAAGATGTAGCACAGTAATACCGCGTTCCAATAAACAAAAAAACGATTCGTTTTGCTTACGGACGGTAAAATTTCATTGAATTTTCAACGAAAATATTACCGTCCGTAAGCAAAACGAATCGTTTTTTGTTTATTGGAACGCGGCATAAGTGAACACAGACTGGCATAAAGCGAGATAAAAGATTTTTCAAAATGTAAAAGAGTTTTCTGGTTCTACATGTTTGTAAGTCTATATGAGCCTGGAAATTTAAATTTTTATCTATATTAAACTAAAGGCGAAAATGTTAATCCCGATATGACCATGACCTCGGAATGGGTACCATGCTTTATTTTATTAAATTATATTAAATAATCTGTCGCTTGAAATACACTCCTTTTGTTATTTTGACACCTGAGGTTAGGCTAAACCTTTAAACACAACTTATTTTGGCCGTACAATAATTAAGAGCAAAATTTAAGAAAATGAAGAAATGCGAGGTGTAAAAAAATAATCAAAACAAAATGGATGACTAAATTTTGATAGTTGTTGTTTCTACACGTGTAACCCTGAAATTGCTTAAACGAGCCGCAAACTATATAATAGGAAAACATAAAGCTAGTGTGGTTGACCGATTCATAGAATCGCTTTATGAATTTGAATTGTTAAGTTTATCCTCCTCAGAGTTGGGCGCAGATTTTGACCTTTGACTTGGCAAATAGTCTGTTTATAGAGCTGTTCTATATTTAAGTTAGATCAATGATACTCGACTAGCCTTTACTAAATAATAGGGTTATTACTAGTATACTAAACATACACAAGACACAGAATGAATCAAACGCCTTAGTAAAGTGTAGTAGTATTTTTTTCTTTGTTATTCTTAGAATCATATCGATGGAAGAAAACAGTTTACTACTGATTTACCTATATAATAAATAAAAATGCCATTCGTTGGTATGTACATATTAAGAGAACGGAAATACCGATTTGGCTTACTTCTTTTAAATGTTCTTAAAGGTCCGATTAAGGGTTTTAGCGAAGATTAGATAATTTGGAAAATACTTCAAGTGCTTTTAGTACGCATTTGAATTAATTTGGCTCGCAAATGATTCTCGGTGCCCTTACACCCTTAACACTTATTAATTTCTCATAATAATTGAAAACTAGGATGCTGTCTTTTCGCAGTCTATGACCTTTATTCGTTATGCATTTCGAGGGCGAGTAGATTATAGATTCTTACATACTTATACATAAAGGCAGCAGTTTTATACAGGGTGTATTTGAAAAATGAACACGTATTTAAATCACTGAAAGGGCATGACTCTAGCATGCAGTTACAATAAGAATTAAAAAAAAAACTATCCTAATCTTTGAATTTTGAGGTATTTTTTACTCGGTTTCTCATAAAAGCATTTGTTCATTCCGTTGCTAAGAAATACCACAAAATGAAAAAATATGTACGATTTAAAATCTTAACTTTACACATTCTACCTGCTTTTATGAAAAGTGAAGGCAAAAGTACTTTAGAATTCAAACGGTCATAACTTGTAAACGGATTCTTTTTAACCGACTTCAGAAAAGGAGAAGGTTCTCAATTCGTCAGAATCTTTTTTGTCGAAATCTCAAAGCCGTGGTCGTCGAATAGTACTTCTCTATTTAATTTAATAAAAAGCTGTAAAAGGTATCACTATCACGTTCAAGTAATCACTAACAGGTTCACGACCTGCATGGTAAGCTAAATCGAGCGGTTCTAAACCAACCGCAAATTCTATATTAGATTGGTGGTGCCGACCGGGACCCCATAAATTTGGCAGAGGTCTGGCGTGTTAGTAACCAGGTTGACTTTTCTCATCAGGCGGCTGAAATTGGAATAGTTTTTGTGTGCCTTTCAAAAGATGATAAAAAAAAAACAAAATTCAAAATTTTTAACCAATGTGTCTTTTGTTAAACATTCTCCTGTATCCCTAGAATAACCAACACATGAAAAGCTGAGTAGGTTTATACGATGATCAATTATCTATTATAACCGAGGTTAATGTATTCAGATTACAAAACTTCTAAGTCACAAGCTCCAAGGTAAATAATAGGAAAACATAAAACACGTGTGGTTGACCGATTTATACAATCGCTTCAATGAATTAGAATTGTTAAAGTTTTCCAAGGATTGGGCGCGGATCTTGCCCCCTTGACTTTGACAAACATTTTCAATTTATAGAGCGGCTGTATATTTAACTTAGATGAATAACGCTCGATTTACTTGTGTAACATAAAATAGTAATATTGGATAGCTACTTAAAATGAACTAGACCATCGATCACAATTTTGACAGAAGGCTGTCGAAAAATTGTGATGTTGGTTGTGGAATTGGTTACATTTGAAATAATTTTTAAATTCACAAAAATAAAACTATTTATCATATTCAAATAGACATTTCAAAAGGAAAGTACATACATTAAACTGTTCACAACTAAAAGTTCACTTACGACAACGAGGAGTATTTATTAAATGAAATAAAAAGGATCTCATACACAGGTGAAGCTTTAGTTTTTACTTCAGTTTTACTTCAGTTCAACGCACTATTAAAGATTATTTTGGTATGATCAAATGACATTAACTGAGAATATGCGAACGAAATGAATTAAGTGAAAAATAAATTAATCAAGGAGCGATCTTAATGAAAATCAATGTAATGTCACACATCACGAATCACGGTGTCACAAACCCTAGTAGCGCCGCCACCCGGTAACAAAGTTTAACAGCCTTAACGAGGGAACATTTGAGCACATAAAATTCATATAAAATCACGCAATAAATATTAAATAGAATCACTCTAACGTGTATTGAACTTGAATATCACAATATTTTTTAAATAATATTCAAATATTCTGAACTGAAACGGAGATGTATGTAGATTCGTAAAAGAGGAACGTTCTAAACATTTTATTGCAAATACACTTCAAGCTGAAATCTGAGTACCTACACCTAAATGTTGAAGTTATCGATACTTGCAGAGATTAAAAAAAAATTCATAACATTTTATAACTAACCAAACCCTACATATTTTTCATTATGAATTACTAATATTTCCTTCTAGAATCTAACGAAACATTGAAACAAACAGACTTATTATTATTATATAATCCGTAAAAAAACATGATGTAGGCTTATTGGCTGTCAAAAGCAGAGAGTACTAGGGTATGATGAAGGCGTGAGCAGTGGCTGAGGGGCAAGTGTGACGTGCGTCAATAGCTTTATGCCACGGGGAGTTTAACAGATAGGTACTGTACTGCTCTTTGAAAAAAGGACAGAATACTAGAAATATCCGTGTGTTCTCGTTATTAGATATATATATCAAAGTGTATTGTATAATCCTCAGTTATTATCGAAAGCATTTGTAGTAATAACAGTCACTCATGCAAAAGAAATAAAAGTTAAATTATATTGTAGGGTTATCAATGATATCATTTCGCATACAAATCAAATTAGAAAATATTATTTTTGCAAGGTTACATTACACGTATGTAAACTGGCAATGGGCGATCTCGACCCTCAACAATACTTCTGACGAGTTATGTCCGCCTGGTACAATTGTGCATGGCGGGCGCGATCCTACGGCCAACAAACACGCTAACCCGTCTCCCACGTTGTGGAACACCCACACGTGTGAGCGAAACTGTGATTCCAGACACTAGGGAACCGGTATCGATGTTTTCTGCACCTGGTGCTGGGTCCAGACTGGTATTTAAAATACCAATACCAAATACGTTATACTGGTCATAATAATACAGGTTGCTGATATATCGATGTAGACTAATATTTAATAAGTACATTCATTAAAAGTTAGTAAGTTAACTTTCTTTTAATTTATTCTGGCTATGAAAAGATAACGAGAAATAAAATATGTTTAAAGCATCAGTTTTAGTTGTTTGAGCATAGTTTATACTTAATACACACATTTTGGTAAATATCTTTCATATCTCATAGTATATGATTTAATATGATACAGTTGGCTTTGCAAATAAATGTGTTTATTCAGTATTTTCTGATAGGTTTACTTCGTCCGACGCCAATTTTTTCAATTATAAGATCTTTATTTGTGGAAAGCTCTTTGTATACAGTTCAAATTATTACATGGTCCTTCGTTTTAACTTAAACGCATGTGATTTGTTTCGTATGATGATATCTTACGTGGTTATTTTAAGTACCTACACGATAGTTGAGATTTGGTATTGATTAATAAACAACTCAACTTTTTAAAATGGCGTAAAATGGCAGAATGTCAATCGTGTAAAAACTCCACGTGTAAAAACCGTACCAGCTATCAATAACCGACACTTTACTTTCACGCGTATCACACCCGTTTATACATAACAAGATAAGGTTGGTATCGAACGAAACGTTATGTATTATAAATTGAATACAGAGTAGTGAGAGGATGTTCAGTAACAACGAGAATAGTGAGTGAGGGAAGGGTACGAACTCATAGCCCCCTGGTCTGAAAGTGATAAGCGGGGCGCTGTGGCTGTGGGCCACGGACGAGCAAAAGAGAGGAGGGGGTGAACTAAACGGAGGGGTTCAGAGTGGGGGGGTTGCTCGACAGCGGCACGTGACAAGTAGTCACGCGGTAGGCGGTACGATCTAACCCGACCGAATGCATTAGTAAGTGTAACGCAAACGCTCTCTCAAAGGGAGCTATGTGCAATTTTACAATACTCACGGCTTCTTCAGTCTTCAGTTACAAAAGTAATCACTCATACAACTGTCAACTGAAATTAATAGTGTAGTGATGATGAAGAGGCTGATAAAAAAGATGGATGACATATTTTACAAAAGGATTTTCAACTATTCTACGAGTGTATGGAATAGTCTGAATTATTTATCTGTCCAGATAGAGTAGTTCAAACAAATGATACGCCTAATACAACTTCCAATTACGCACTATGTGCGAGTACGAACGTGTATTTATTGTCCACAAACTGTCACTGTGTGCGTATTTAGGTGTGCCTACTCTAAATTATTTCCAGTCTTTGCTTTTAAAGCTAACTAATCTTTAACAAAACATATTATAACCAAAGAACTACTGAAATAAACCTGTCTTTAATCGAAAGACACGTTAATTTCAAATTACAAAGGTTACCACAATATCAATAAGTGAAAATTAGGTGTTTGATTTCAATTGAATATTAATAATAAAAAACCAAGTCTCGCAAGTCTCAATGCAGTTCTTCTACCGCAAAAGTTGTGGATCTAATTGCTGCTTAATTTGTTAACTAACATTTTATAAAATAACTTGGCCATCGCACGGCAACATAATCACGTAAGAAGAATCTACTATATTCAATAGCCCCAATTCAACATAGATCTTGCGAGCCTTTATGCATACACAAACTTTTTTCATATTTTCTCAGAAAGTAACGATAATTAAAATAAATTTAATAATGAAGTCGTAAGAAGTAGTCTTTGTGTTGTTATAAGGTTTTCCAATATAATTGCGACACGATCTAACAATACCAACCGGCACGAGAATTTTTCTTAAGCACGTCACCGCTTAGTGATTGAAATGACACTGCCGTCGATGACATGCGAGTCTACCAAATATAGTAGACTTTACTAGCGCAGTTCTATACGGTTGAATACGGTTATCAAAGTGTGTACAGAAAAGTGGTTACATTTCAACCGATTTCGAATTTAGGAAATATAGGTACCTATTCACGAAGGGTGCGCACTGCGCATGGTAAATACGCTGGCTATAACTTCAGAGAAATATCGCACTTTGTTGTGTGATATACAATTTTATCTGAATGTCAATAACCTCGCCAATACGAGGCGGTACGCTCTACATTTTTACGACGCTTCATTACACGACACGTGTAGCTCTCTGTAACAATTACATTTACTTGGCAACCTCGACGGCCTTTTACCGGTTAGGTACATGATAACGAACTGATGAATCAGTACATACATTTTTTTAATGATTGAAGTAGTAATCTAGAAGGAATAAAAGAAAATACCTACTCTAACCGCTTCATTCCTAGTAACTATTAGGATATTAATGAAAGTCACTCAGTAAAAAAGTAAGTTACCGAATAAAAATCGCACTTAGGTTGTGTCTCGTTACATGTCGATCTAAAATACAGAATTATGATAAAACCTTTATTGCAAAACCGGAGAGTTCAAAATAAAAGCGGTACTCCTAGTCCTCATACGCGTGTATGGCAGAGACGCGAGAATCGTATTCAAGTAGTAAAGAATTCTCGATAAGATATTTTTTATAAAAACAACTACGATTATCATGAGGTTACTTACCGAGAGAACAACAAGTACCTAATACATGTTTGATTATCAGTAGCCCGAAAATGTAAAATGTGGTTAAACAAATTGGTACAGAAAGACTTAACATATTTATGCTATTAATTACCTTGACGCAAAGCGTGGTTGTAGTAAGTAAAGGTGGTGCTAAGAAGATAATCTCATAAAACTATGTAATTATGTAAGTTACGCAACGTTGCCGCGTTGACCGTACGCCGCCCGCGCTTGGCGTCTACGTCAGTCAGCGCGTACTGGCACGCCACCGTGCACCGTCCATCTTTATTGGATTAAGAGTTTCATTATGTGCGACATTCGCTATTAATTACCTACGTAAAAAAATGCTATTTTCTATATAAATATTTAATTGGGTTACGTAAACCTAAAATGTTTAATCATTGTATTTAACATTTTGTTAATTCGACCTGTCAGCAAAGTACGAACTAGGAAGTCATACATTTACAGTAGGTACTAAAAGCAAATAAAACCGGTTTTAGAAACAATTGAAAATCTTTTTGTTTTATCTACTTCCGAATAAAAAGTATTGTTTAATTCGTTACATGATTATTGAACAAAATGTATGTATGGTTTGTTAACATCATTGCTCACGCGCCATTGTTTCTAAAGCGTCTTACGTACCTTCTCATGGAACGATTCAGTAAGTTCTAGAAATTAGTTACTACTACGTCCATTTATAGACTAATAGCAGGTAGAGACAGTAAAAACTTACAATGATTAATTACTAATATAATTATACCCATTTTAGGATAGGATTATAGATAGGTTTAAAATGATATGTTTCAGTGGCTATAGAATCTATAGATCCATATTTTTGGAACAATATGTTTATCTATATTAACTAAATATTTGCGACCATGAAAATAAGAATGCACCTTGAGGCACACCATCTTCTAGTAAACGCATAAGCGTTACGATTTGGTTGGGATGCCATAAAAGTTGTCGTTATCGTCGCCGACGTCCTATTCAACGGTAATAGACTTGTTATTGTTATATAAAACGCCAGTGAGATATTTTAATTGCTTATTATAGTCGTGTCAGTTCCGGAAAACTAGAAGTTATGCAGGAAGTTTTCAAATAAAGTTCAGGGCCTTCTACAAATAAACTGACGATATTTGGGAGTATGTTATCAAATGAGGCCAGTTAAACGACCATCATAAGCCGTATCTATGTAACAGTTACTTTTGGTGATGTTTGAAATTTCCTACAAGTCATACTTATTTCATGTTTATCTCACGTGAAAGTAATGAAACGGTTACCCAAAAACGCTAAACACAAAAACAATAAATAGAGACGAACAAAATAATTACTTACAACGCTTACAGCACTAATTTCATAAATATGAGTATTAGTCGTGCTCTTGGATTCTTTTGAGCAAAAACAAGACGAGGTCGTTCAACAAGGTCGAATAATGCACTTGTGTAGACAATTTGACCTATTAAATCACTTTCAAATATCATGTTACAACTGCATTGTTGTGACTGCTATTATGCCATCATAGGCGTTAGAGCTGTAACTGAGGTTTTTTTTGAGTAAAAATATAAGTTGCAGTAAAATTGCTGGCAGTTTCATTAGTTTCATTACCCTATATAATTAATGAATATTTGTTTGTTCACAAACTTACCTAAATATTCTTTTATCCATTTCTTCTTAGGCGGTGGCCGAGCAATCTTTTGTTCATCTTTAGTCTCCTCTTTGACGAGAATCGGTTTGAAATTCGACGTAGAGGGTACCTCTGGAATATTAGGTGTAGCTACCATCGATGTAATCATTTGCTGCTGCGCTAACCCGTAGCCATTGATGGCATGTCCGTGAGCTTCGAACTGTTTATAAGCCTTGAGCGTTATTGGTATAGGCTCGACGATGCTACCGAATTCTGTTTCCCTGGTATTGATAGCGATACTATGGAGGGTGTCTGTGTAGAATTCACCAGGAGCTCCCATGGCGCCGAATAACTCCGGATGCATACGACGTCTCCGGCAACCGGTAGTGCCCAGTTTCGCTTCGGCGGTTTCCATAAGTATACCCATTCTACAATGGAACACTATATATGCTAACCACAATTACTAGTCCTCATTTTCATTTTCTCACTTGAGTTCTGTTTATGTTAATTGTTCTGACTTAAAGCTTGTTTGTTAAACTTGTCCTTTTTTATTCACTTGTTCACCACCATACTTTTTATTCAGAGATATTCTTTAGAAATAATTAAAATTACTTTATGGATAAACGTTTGCGACGGTAAAAAAGTTGTGTAAGTCAATTGACATTCAAAGTATTGTTATAAAATTTGCTAAACGATTAAGAAATCAGTAGGCTATTCAAAAAGTTTCATGACTTCAAACGTAGGGCTTCTTTGACGACCAGTTCTGACGTAGACAAAGTTTTACGCAATGAGTAACTTAGTAAAATTAAAGAAAAGCAAGCTATGTTTTCGGACAAATTTATAGAATTTAAAACATCGAAAACTTCGATCAACAATTATAAGTAAATCCTTGCCAATATTGAAACTATGATGACCATTGAGAACTATTTGACCTTGATAAATAATATAAGAAGCAGTAATGTGTCTGCTATATGAACTTGTTTAAATAACTATTTGAATTAAGGAAAAAAAAAACAGTCTTTCCGAAGGGATTTGCAGCAATTTTTACACTTGAGGAAATAGAACTGCTAACTGAAATCAATAGTCTCTATTCGTAAACCAGTGACGTTCAGAAGAATGAGACGGCGCATGTATGAGTAAGGTAGGTACTAGGTAGAACGGGTGTTGTAAGTGCGAGCGACCTAGCCACTGCCGATGGCATCGGAACGCTGCGACACGGCGCTCAACAAGTGCGGGGAGGGAGTCGAACGCATGGCACAACCCGCCGGCACGTGCACACCCCGCGCACCCCGTGTTTCACTCCTCGCCTGCCGCCGACAGACATTGACAGCTAGTTCTACCTTCTGACACATCATGTTTCCCTAGTACCGCAAGCGACTGAATTGGCAGACATAGTGGATTTTCTAACGAAAAACAAAAGAACACGATGAAAGTAATTGAACGTAATGTTTTCATTTGAATAAATAATGAATGTTAAGATATATAATGAGAAGAACAATACATAAAAACATTGATTACGAACGAGTAGTTCTAACACCAAATATGCTAGATAATCAAAATTCATGACAGTATTTCTTGCGGTTAAAACTGTACGCAATGGTTATGCCTTATGTGTGACACAATGAGATTGAATTGAAGTCAATAAGCGAATATACAGTGGAGCGTAGCAAAATACAGAAAAGCGAACAGGTGTTAGTCTGTTCGTAAAATGAAATAGACGTTATCGGTTTGGTCACAATTCTTGGTGTACACGTGCCTAGAAAGCATTCATGTTATCGTTAAAAGCAATAACAAACGATAGTTTATACAACAACAAATGCTGCTCGAAACATCTAACTACAGAAAATGGTGAGGGCAGATAAACTGTATTGAATAAAGAATTGTTTTCTAAATTGTAACGTATAAGCAAATTCTCAGATAATAATAAGAGCAAGCTTGACGTAATTTTATAAACAGCTATATTCGTTATAAATGTGATTTAATAGATTAAAGATGAACCAGGATATCATGTGTAAAAGCATAGGTCAATAATCATTTCCATTGGAGCTTCTAACGAAACCTCACTTATCGCTGAATGGTAGTAAGAGAGCGTACACACGCGCGAGTTATATAACAAACGACGACACGTGTCCGTGTTTATATTACTCTACTAACTTACCTACAAGCGCAACCGCTTGCTAACATCTCTGTACGCTATGTGTGTTATTATATATCTATATAAAACGATGATTATAACGAACGCCACGACTGTAAAAAAATCCTTGTAGAATATTATTGAAATCTTTATTATAGCCATTTTTCTACTGCTGTATTGCAGAGTAGACAGTATCACATCACACTCTATCGATTTTAGCGGATGCTGTGAATTAAAATAGACTCAGGACACTGATTTGCTAATTAATGATCTTGGCCTAATATTCTAATGAAATGCAATTAACTGTCGAAAGTCAATGACAATTTCACCTACCCACTCCACTCAATTGCGAGATATTGTTACGACGAATTTAAAATCAAAATTAATAAAACCTTATTTTTTAAATAATACGTTATCAAATTGCAAGTAACTATATTATTTTATTTGTCTTGTTTATCTTGTATCTACTTTTACTTGTCTTTTTTATTTTGTATCCAAATTTTTAAATGATTAAGTTACGTAGTTTGTTTATTAGTTAAGTTATTTGCTGAGTTATCGATCCGGACTTAAGTGTCCATAGCATTCATTATAGCCTTCGTGGTTTTTGGAAATGCTATCCATAATCAAAACTTGTAAATATATTGTTAAAATGTTGAAAGAATAAAAAAAAATATATAATTAATCTTGTCGATATTCATGTTTTATTTTTCTTGAAATACAGTTCATAATATAAGTATGTTTTTAATCAGTATACATATACATTTATTTTGCTGGTAATATTTCAGCAATCCATTAAGGGGATGAACGAGTTGCAACGAAATGAACCCCTATGATTCCTACGCAAATGTCAGCAGTTTTCGGGTATTTAAAATTTTATAGAAGATATCGTGGTATACAACTCTGAAAATTTATAAAAAATACTAATTTATGTAATTGTATGTACCCATGTCGTTGGATAGCTATGAAGTTATATGTCTTTTATAATTGTTCTGCCAATAAAGTACTTAATTTTTTTTTATACAAATCGACTATTTAAATCAAAACTATGAAAAATATGAAAATTGTAAAGTTTTGAAAGTACCTCTGCTTTAAAAAGTTCTGCAGATTTTTGTAATTTTATAGTTGATTATTATGTACTAAAGTGTTAGCAAGCAGAAAATAACAATAGAAAGTAATTTCACACATTGTTTTTTTTTTTATAAATTTAAAATAGTCTAGGTAAATACCACGATATTTTAGAAAAAACATATAATTTCAAATTAGTCGAAAACGGTTGACATTTGTATAGGGGTCATGGAGGTCATATGGTTGCAAATGACCTCCTCTACATCCACTCAATAGATTGCCGACATATTACCAATAACCCTCTATACACAGAAGTAGAATAAAGAAATTGACAAAAGATTAACTGGATAAGCATATGAACCGGTAAGCCACTCGAAGTGCAATGGAATGTTCTAGACCCTGTCACATATTTCTTACGATAATTCAGATAAACGGAACCAAAAAGAAAGTATTCGGTACTTTGGGAAATTAAAAGTCATCAAAATAACTTTTAAAACGGAGGCCAAACGAATCGCATCGAAGTCAACGCCTAAAGTACAAGACATGACCTAATTTTAAGAGATCTCTTACAAAAGAAAAAACAAATTACAAGATTTACAAGTCGGCAAATCTTTGTAAGAGTAATAGGAATAGGAACAGAAAACGTTAAGAATGACACTAAAGAATAATATATAATAGATGAGAGACCTACCTCAATTTTTTATGAGACAGAAGTTATTTATTTTTGGAGCGAGTGTCTGCACTCAAGCCGATGTACCTACTAGTAATGTGTTGGACGTAGTCTGGCAACGTTTGCACTTTTAATGAATTGTGTAATGTAAAAATCAATCATTACTACCTGCGCAATAGCGAATAATATGAATCTTTTAGCTAGATATAGATAACACTTCCAAAGCTTTCAGTTTTCGTCACCTGTACCACAATATGACAATATTGTTTAAGTGAAGTCGAATTCTTAATGTTATTTTTGGATCCCGTCAAGGTCAAACGATGTAACGTTCATATCTTCTGAGATACCTAGGCAGAACAGGTAGAGTTAGCAACAGACACAAAGCACAAATTAGCTCGAACAATACCGAGACAGGTCATCAATATACTTAATACTGTCTACACGTAGTGTCATGTGTAAACGATGGATGATTAACTTGAAGGTTGATACCGACAAACTGAGTAAGCGATTTTAGAATTCTGCAATCCTTACGAAAAGTGCAATAGCTCAAGTTTTGGTGCGAATTGAGTTAAGTACATGTTCGGAATCGGCACAACGAGATCTATATATTCTCTTTAGACAGTTTTTACGTACCTATAACGTAGACGGTTTTAATACTAAGCATAACTGCAAGATGGGGTTACAAACAAAACAAAAATTAAATCTAATTTAAACCTAGTTATTGCACTTTGCGGCAGAATTGTGCATACGTAGTACGCAAAGGGATTAGGAGCGTATTGACGTACATTGCACACGTGTATAGCGCACATGCCAATACTGAGAATTTCCTTGGAGAAAAACTCAGTAATAATTTGTCCGTCCTGTAAATATATGCCATGAGACTAGGGCTGCCATCCGTCCGGGTTTACACGGATTTGTCCTAGTTTAGAGGGCGTCCGAGGAGCATCCGGAAGGAGTTTTCAAAAAGTGAGTGGGAACAAGCCAGACACTCTTTGTGTCAGAGGAAAATTATAGTTTTTAGATGAATCGTTAACAAGCTGTTTAAATTAATAACAAAATATAATCGGTGATTTTTAAGGTGTCCAGGAAAAGATCTCGATTTTACAAGTGTGTCCGGGGGTTTTTGAAGTCTATGTCCGACGTCGGCAATTTAAGTGATGGCAGGCCTACATGAGACCAAAGAAACAGTGTTAAAAAAAAATACAGTTAAAAAAACAAAATACGTGTCACACTTCGATTGCGTTTTTGTTAGAGGGCGCGGACTTCGGCAATAGCCAGTTCGAGTGACAGGTACACAGGACCCTGACTTGCTCGATCTATGGCGAACACTCCCCAATCCATCCGTATAAGCTCTATATTTCCCTTTCCTTCATTGCTTTATCTATCAACTAGCTGACCCGCGCAACTGCGTCTGCGTTTGTAAATTTTCCCCGTTTTTGCAAAAAAAAAATCTCTCGTTCTTAGAATTAAGGCGAAAATTTATACACTAGACATTCAGCCTTTTAGAACACTTTCCTTTCTGGGCACTATTTTTATTTTTGTGATATTTACTGACTTTTAGTACAAAAATATTTTTTTAAAATATATTACGGAAAGTGATCATCCTGTTTAGAGTTGTTCTTTCTGATCTCGCGCATTATAAAGAATAATTCGTACTCTATGGAACTGTAAAAAAATCGTCCGTAGATCAAACAAATAAAAAAAAAACAACAACAAAATTACTAAAAAAAACCTTTCGATTATTAATTACGTCTATAGGCAAAATATATAGCATTGTAGTATGTACTGTTGTTGAAATATCCACAAGCAACCGATAAGCCTCATCAGAACAGAAAAACAGTTGACGTCAGCAATACGTGCTCAATTCACTTTCGGAATGTACCTACATAATATATAGAACACGTCATCTGTGGACATCTTCACTGCTATCAGTTACTAACTGAACAACAAAATCACTAGCTAAATTGACTCCAAATGCGTATTGTATATATATATGTATTTTTTATCAAGCGTCTTTTTTACCTTACGATTTTTCTCAAACATGAAATCGAAGACGTTACCGAGATCTTTAGGTAGGTACTACATGTACATATGTATATTATATTAGGTGTATTATTTGTTATTGATTGCAAGATGTTTTGATCAGGTTACAACCGGCTATGGTCACCGTAGCAATAGGAGTCCAGACATAATGATATTTAGTTAACAAATATTATAAGCATGTTACAACATCGAAACTACAAGACATGATTATTTCCCATGGAAACTGATCATCATGTCAAGCGATCCGAAATAAATAATACAAGATCGTGCGAATCGCAAATATAAAAAAAAGCTGTTAATATTATTCAAACGGAAGATCCCACAAGTAATGAAGAGCGAACATCAGTATTCATTATTAAGAAAAACAATGCGAATATGTCAGAGTTAAACTAAAACATCACTATTAAGATTCAAAGTTTTAGACGCAGCAAACATTTCTATTGGTAAGATAACAATGGTTTTAACATAGACATTGGGATATTCACACCAGAGGCGACCGTTGGAGAGCATTTCAATAACAAATACGACAAGATCATCAATGACAACAGATGTTTCAAAGATCATTATTATGAAAATCACAGACGCAGAGTTACGGGGTAAATTGTAATATAGAAATCAATAAGAGTTTAAATACCCGTCAGTACAAGTACTTCATTATACGGATAGCGATAAAGTATTGTAATATTACTAATATCCCTATTACCAGAGTTACAGAGTAGGTACTACTACATTAGAAAAAACTAGCTAGGAAAAACTAGGTTACTAGGTAGGACTAAATGCGATAAATAGGATTCGGATATTTTAGCGCCAGATTCGTCTCTACCAAAAACTAAAGACTTCAAGACACAAAGATTCAAAAGTCAAAAGGGAAAATCTCCAGCTGACGGTATAAGTATATTTGAAAGTCAATTGTGCAAATCCAAAGTTATCAGTCGTTGACGGAGCGGCGGATGAGATGAGATAGCGCGAGGGTGGTGGGCCAGTGACGACGTTGTATGCCAGTACCAGAAGGCCGGGGTAGTGCGGCGAACAGTCGCAAATGGCTGGCAGTCGGTTGCAATGGGTTGTGGTGCACGTGGGGCGAGGCGCGGCGCAGGTGCCGCCGACCTCGCGCTATCTCGTCTCGCCGCTCGAGGTCGCGATGATAACGCACGCTATTTTCGACACGACGTCGTCAGCTCGACGAGCGTGTTCGTGACCGTCGCAAACGCACCCGAAAATTCACCACGACCGTCTCCCGAAACGGAAGCGCGACTATAAAGTGCGAACGCGTCGACGCGGGCGGTACGGTTCAATCGAGTTGTGTCAGCGACGGCACATCGCGAACGACAGGTCATCAGACAAGACAGCGACTGGCGAGGCACGGAGCCGACCGCCGCCGACGCAATCCGCTCGACGACTGAGTGGCCGCAGCGGCCCACGGACCGGCTCAGTCTCCGAGGAGGGCGGAGGAGGCGGGAGGTGCGCGACCTCCGGAACCCCGCGCTGCCGATCGTGGCGAGTGAAACCGACGGCAAATGAAATCGCGAGGAGGGAGACGCATGCGGGGGGGCGCGCACGCGGTCGAGCGCAACGCTCACCGCTGCACCGCTCTTAACTTTACATAACGCTGCATGAACGGCGCGCGTCGCATTCGCTCGTCGTACGCGAAAAGAGGTCGCCTCGATGGCCGCGCCGCGGGACACCTACAGAATTTTAAGAACACTGCTGCGATCGGCCGTAAGTGATGAAACAGCGACATTAGCACGCAGATGACGTGTATCGAAGAGTTAGTCGGTCGCCGTCGGAGTCACTGAACCTCGTCGTCGACAAATAAGGTGAATGGAACATTGCAACCGAATCGAGCGGCGCAACTGTGCGAACTAACGTAGGAGTCGAGTATTTTGTGCCAGCCTGCGACGCGTCGCTCCTTATGCACCTCAGCCACAATGGCGAATAGCTTTCTAATGATATGTGGCCGACGCAGGTGGTATTGTCAGCCTTCCCCTTACACACAAACATACTTTAGCAGAAATCTGTAGCCTTAGAACATAGAATTATCGTTAACTTGCCTTCAGTAGGAGACACGTAGAAACGCGACTTTTCCTGTGAGAACGCAACAGCGATGTTCTTTCAAATATTCCATCCCTAATGAATTCGCGATTAAGAAAAAATAAACGGTTATAATTACAGCCTGTAAAAGTCTATATAACAATCGTTTTGCCCTTTAACGTCTAAAAGTGAAGAATTTAAGTCACCAGTTCCAAAATCGTAATAGTTTTTCTCTTCAAATAAACACCACAAAGCATTAATTACATTTGGACGGCTTACATACGATGAGGGCGGGCGATATGTGTTATCTCAAACCCACTAATGCCGCGTTCCTATAACCAAGAAACAAATCGGTTCTTAATTATAGGAACGCGGCATTAGTCTATGCTAGTACATATTTATTTTGTTTCATGACAACGCTAAGTATCGTCGAACAACCGATAAAATCTCAAATTGAGAGCCTGAATCCTGATCGGTTTTCAGAAGGGGAATGGATAAACATTTTTAATGCAGGTATGACTTGTTAGCCCTCGTATTCGGCCGAACGAACCTTGTTGCAATCCTAATAAAAAACACCGTTTTTAAACAATTGAGCCTTGAACAATTAAGTGTCTACTTAATACGTCTTCCAGTTCAAAGTTTTGACTGTCTTCAAATAAATCTTACGATAATAAACGAGTCTGACACTTTTTGCAGGACTAACTATGAGAATCTTTATACAATAAAAAGCAACACATATTGTACTAAAAGGAAATATTATTTAGTGCGCAATTCGTAAGAACTCATAAGTGGCGCGGGTGCAGGTTCCGAGTTCCGATAAGGTGGCAGGTAGGGGGAGGGACGCGCATGCGTGCGGCGGCTGACCTTGGTACGGTGCAGCGTGCAGCCCGGGCCGCTACCGCACTCCTCACAATATCCCCTCTGCTTCACCCCGCATCCTCGCCCCGCGACCGGGGAACACCGCCTCACAAATACCTCCCTCTTCTTGTACCTTTTGCAACCTCACCTGCCGGTTTAGCAGGTTGTTGCGATGCGACCCAGCACCATGCCAAGATTCTATTTCGGGATCCTAGAGCTTCCATTAAATCAAGCACTTCAACCGTCAAACAAGGGCTCTCTTAGAATCAATAATAAAAATGTAACAATGGGAGTCTTGCACGTGTCATTCAGTCGGCTACGGCAAAAACTGACCTCGCAAATCGCTGTGAACTTACAAGTTACCAGTAAGTTAAGGAAGATTTCGACAAGTTTTAATTCATTAGCAAGTTTGCAATTAGGTCGCTAAAACATATTGCAAAAAGAAAACCAATCAATCAATTTCATTAACATTACTAACGACATGGGATCCGAAGTGGAAACATCGGGAAAGGGGATCCACCCACCGGATGTCGAGATATGACCCGGCTGCGTCGTTGCGAAGCTCTTTGATTTGTGCAATTGATTTTGTCGACAAACTAAAGAGTAGATGCACATTATATTTTAAACCGAAATAGAAATAATGTTATTACTGTTATTAGTCCATGTTCGGAAATACACGTAAACATTCTAATTAACAAATTATTTGCTGTCTAACAAAATATTCAATGTTAGTTACCGCACCGTGTAGAATTTGGTTACATTTCTAAGTGAATTATATATTCCAGCTCATTGGCAATTTTAACGTCTAACGGTTGCGAATGAGACTACAGTTCTCAAACTAATACATAAACAATATTGAGCTAATATTATACACTCTCTCTATTCAGTTTCCTGGCACAACATTAACAAGTCTAATAAATTATAAAAATATTTACTTATTAAATCAAATTTAAAGATTGACTTTTCATAGTTTAGTGAAGAAAGTATTGAAGAGCTGGCATGGTGCAATCAAGTGGATACATTTGCAACATTAGAAGCACTCCGATTATGTTATCTTGTTTCTACAAGACTAGAAACAGACACAAACAAGCATTCATTTGTGTGACTAATGACTGCAACGCACAACGTCGCATCGTACCGCAGCCGCACGACACGTTTCCTACGAAGTTCAATATACTACGGTATAAATGTACGCGTCCTCACAGACCAGTCGCAGATGGCGAGGTCATGTGATCCCTTTCACCATTCTGCTCGCCCGGTACCGTCGCAGAGTCGACCTTACACGAGCCTTGATGATACGATTGTTTTGCCGCGCCTACTTAACCGCCACACTACCAACCTACAATGGGGCCCGCTAATTAAAGGCGGTTATAATTTAAACTACATTACACTATTACAAGGTTCAATATGAGTATTATTATGCAGTTTGAAAAAATTACTTTCATTGGATAAACCATAAGTTTAACTTTTTCAATTTATATAATATTGTAAAACGATTCAGCTTTTAGCCGATTAAAATTATCAGTTTATCAGTCTTTATAATATCAAAAATTACTTAATTGTTTGTGTAATCATTTGTTGTCTATGTGTAATTTTTCTTGATGTATTTAGTAATATAAGTAAAGTATGTTTATCAGCAGTCTGGTTACTATAGTACAGGCTCTGCCAAGTTTGGGCTTAGTCAGCCGTGTCTGAGGTATGTGAAATTACCTATTTAGTTATTATAATCTTTCATAGAACCTCACAATACGGATTTTTTTATTAATATTATTTTTTAACTATTTGCATGTTTTTCAAGTAAATTAAGATCTGTAAAGTGTTTATGAATAGTAAAGGTTACATTTATCTATGTGATGCAGTTAGGCGATGGCGGCGATAATGGTCTACGGTTTGGGAAATCCTGGTTTTCCCCATGTGTCCTTTGATAACCAGAGAGGTTATAAAAAGACACAGCAAAAAAAAAACGACAGTCCGTTTCGCCATTACGGGATTAATTTATTATATTACTAGCTGTGCCCCGCGGTTTCATCCGCGTAACTCAGATGCCATGGGAATGTCGTGATAAAAAGGCCTATGTGCTAATAATCCAGATCTCCATCTATCTACATACGAAGTATCATCGCAATAGGTTCAGTAGTTTTTGCGTGAAAGAGTTACAAACATCCATACATCCTCACAAACTTTCAATTTTTTTTCCCATTCAATATCTTCACTACATATTATAAAACAAAGTCTCCCGCCGCATCTGTCTGTCTGTCTGTCTGTTCGCGATAAACTAAAAAACTACTGAACGGAATTTCATGCGGTTTCCACTAATGGTGTATAATTTGTACTCGTGCGAAGCCGGGGCTATTATATAAATGTACTAGCGGCCCGCTCCGGCTTCGCACGGGTATAAAATATATAGGCTATGTCATTCATGAAAAAATTATTAAAATCGATCCAGTAGTTGTGTAATTATTTACGACAGCACATTAGAAACCTCAAAAATAAAAGTATTTCTCCACTATTGAATGGATGTTATTATACATATAAACCTTCCTCTTCAATCACTCTATCTATTAAAAAAAACAGCATCAAAATCCGTTGCGTAGTTTTAAAGATTTAAGCATACATAGAAGCGACTTTGTTTTATACTATGTAGTGATTATCATTATGTGGTCATGAGCTAAATAGATATAAACCCATAACACAATTTATGCAAAAAATGTAACATTGAACCTACATTACAATCACGTGAACGTACATTGCTCGAGATTTACTATGTAATAGTAAATGTACATTAAATTCGATCAAAGCCACTGGAAACAGGACAGTCCCCGGCTGATATTTTGGTTAGAAAGGACATTGATTCGATAAAAACGCTTTCAATTACTGCTTAAGTATGGATAATGTTTGCAGAATTATATTTCCAGTACCGAATTAGGCGCTGGAAATTGTTTTTCAAATTGTTATCGGTTGTTTCGTTACATTACAATTAATTATTTCTAATGTATTGCATAACACAAAGATACGACGCGATATATGTCTACATTCCATTACAAATGTTAATTGCAGTTTGAAGATTGAGTGATGCAACAAGGTCCGTCATAGACACACGCTAGAAACGAAGGAAGTGTTAATCGAGCATTGCTCATTCGTTATAACACTGTTGATTCAGCTTTAGACGTAGTAGATAAAGTAGAATGAGCTCATAATAAGGTCGAAATTGCCAATAACACGAATGATAAACTGACTGGACTTCCTTCGAAAAGGAAGATTGAGAATGACGAAATTATATAATTTACTCATTAAGGACGAACGTAAAGATGCATTTAACGCGACGCGTCTGATACGCGTCGCGTTAAATGCAGAAGTCACGGTATTATAAAGACTATACCAAGTAATAATAAAATGTATAATTAAAATGTCTAACCTCACTAAGTAATATTATTAGGTTATAAATTAAAAAGAGTCGAATCGATGTTAGTTACACTATGACATCAGTACAACAGAAAATATGTCACGGCTTGGTGATAAAATTTGTTAGTGAAAGAATGAATTCGTTTTTGAGTTAACATAGAGAAAACACGGTTATTTTTAACGTTCCACGCAAAAGTGTTGATTTCAGATAGGGTATCGTGATTCGCCACCGAGTCACGTCGGTACAACGGTAAAGCGGCGCTATATGTAGGTAGGTAGTGTTGGCTAGTGCGCTGATAACTGTCGGACAAACATGATAACGCTGCCATTTGCAGAGAAACATGTAGGCCCGGCCTTGTTCAACTGAACCTCTCAGCTGCCTTTGGAAGCGGTTTTATTACTTTAAGGACGAAATATATGAAATTCTTTGTACTTATTTTATAAGAAGGAATCCGGCAACAAAGTGGACATCACTCTAAATTGAAAATACCCGAGCACAAACCAAAGAAATGGAATTTGTAGGCCAATAACTTGTCACCTGATGCTACAGAGCGTTCTCTACTATACTTGTCCAAAATCATCAGGTTCTCACGAAATTAAAGAGTTGAATCTAAGGAAAATATTTATGAAATTTTCTTAGTTTTCCATAAGCAATAAAGCTAAAATGTTATTCAAAAGCATATTACAGTTAACGCGACATCGTATTAACTCAAGGCATTTTATGCCAGCAGAATTTTGTGGACACCTGTTCAAAAAATCCAAAAACTTTAAAAATAATACATATTTTTTCTGCGTCTAAAGATTACGGTGCTTAACTTATCGCGTATTTGGATATAGGTATTATGGGTTGGGGATTTTCTTGTATCGTTACAAATGGTATTGCCATAAATATTAAAGTTTTCTACATTTTACTAATATTCTAAAGCTTTCTTGCAAGTTCATATTGTGCTAATAAAATTAACTCTTCTATAGACAATTAATAATTTAGAGTCACTGTTTAATGTCAAACGATTAACAGAATAGTGATAATCTAGATCGACTTTGTAACATCTTCGTTCGCTGTAGTAAACACGGCGCGGGATGTTTACAATGCGATTTTTATAAACATAAAATCAGTTCACAGAAGTGGTAAAGCGGTTCTTTGGATGTGAGTGTGACACATGGTAGTTAGTTTAATAAACGGAGCTATTTACAGCCAGATTCGATAATTCACAATAAGACAATGAATTCATCAAGTATCATAAGAACAATAGATGTCTGTGAGTGGGTACAGACGCACGCACCGTTACGCAACCATGCCTTGTCCCAGTTTTTCTTGAGGTAAACATTCGAAAACCTATGTGAACACTGAGACGATGTAGATGTTAAAATTACTTTGAAATGCATATAGTAAAGCGCATTGCCCGTGTCTTGCCATGCGTGTGCACACGTACGTTTCCCCCGCACCCCGCTGTGCCGGCGTGCTCCGCTTCCCCCCTCTCGCCCGGCACACGCGTCGATCAGCTGACCAAACTCTCGAGCGCCCCCTGCCTGCCTCGTCCAATGCGTCATGCGTTATGTTGACTAGCCTGCTCCACGTATACACGCACAGATCGCTCTCCTACCACCCACTCCAAATAGGAAAATACGCTATCGAGATCATTTTTTACGTTTACGTTTAGATTGTTACGGCTCATCATTGCAGCCGCAAATTAACGTTTTTGCACTAGTACGAAGTTAGCCGAGAACGACAGATAAAGACGCAATTCAGCCTATCGTAAACGATAAAGACAGTGAGCGTAAACGAACGTAGACGTGCGGTGCGTGGCTTCTGACGAGTAAGTTTCAGGCTTCCTTTGTTTACGTGGGGCGAGGCCAGCGCGGGTCGGGAGAGCTCGGAGGGAAGGGGGGTGCGGCTGCTTGCTGTTCAAGGTCAAGAGCGTCGGGCGTCGGCTCGCTGCACCGGCGCGCCGGCGACTGGACGCTCGCGGGCGGCGCACGGCCAGGGACCGGTTTCACTCGTGACGCGGAGAGAGCGAGACACTGCGGGCACGCGGCCCGGGCCAGCCCTAGCCTGCGGCTCGTACTCACCCTGGAGGCGACGCTCCTGCAGCTCGATGAAGCGCGCCGCCTCGAGCAGCGTGTCAAGGAGGCTCATGTCGACATTGAGCGGGCGCCGCGCGGTCCTGGCGCGCCCGCTGTCACGCCGCGACTGGCCACGCGCGCCGCGCGCCGCTCACGTGGCCGAGCCTGGCCGCCCAATGGCAGCACAACGCGAGCGTCACGTGACCCGTGCGCAGCACCAATCACAGTCTGCCGGCCGCACTACGTAGCACGGGGCGTGCGCGATCGATGCCATTGCAGCGATCGAAAGCATGCCCCCGCCCGCTAGCCGGTGACGCGGCACTCTAGCTTTGTTTATCTAATATTTTTATTTTATTTTTCTGTGTATTTCTCGGTCCGTCCTGATAAAAATTAATACAAAAGTTGTTGGTTTTCAATAAAGTGTTGCCTGCGGTACTGCGTCGCCTGAATCTGGAGTTCTAGCCGCGCACGTGCGTAACTCTTGCCGACTTTCACTTCCTCAGTTACCGCAAACGCAAACTTAACAAGCTGATTGGCTCATTAAATTTTATGATCCGTCTCCTGAATGCCAGGGCACTTTAACGATACCTAGCTCTGGAAGTAACCTTACTACTAGTTATATTAAGTTTGTTATAGTGTGTTCTATTATTAAAATGTGCTCTACGGGGACCCAGACTTTTCATTCACTACTTCTTGTTAACAAAGCCTTTCTGCTCAAAAGTGAAATGAACTTTATTTCTACTTAGTATTAGGTCTAAGCTGCATAAAAGTGAGTGTTACAGTATGAGAGAACATCCGATAAAAGCAAGTACATAATTATGTGCTGCCTACAAGTACCGAGTTGATTCAAGGGAAAATTATTGCAACGCAGTGTAAGGGGAATTTTTTCTCGAGCCAAGATTAGTTTGGGCAAATTCCAAGAAAATGCAGTTGACTTTAAATTTTCTTTGACTTGTTAATTTTCCATGAATGAATAAGTTAGGTAATGTAAATATAATATGTAGGTACTTGTAACATTTCATAGTTGAAAAGTAATATTTCATTTACATTGAATATACTTAATATATTTTTATATTTTCAATAGTTCGCCGCAAACAGTTTATTCACAATTGTAATGTTTGCCTGTCTGCAAATTCTACAAACAATGTAAATACATCTTTTAGTTAATTACCGTATTTCTGAGAACAGGAAATTAGGCATCTCGGAGTAAATACAAAACCACAAAATTAAATTCTTAAAAAAATTTATTTTGGAAAAAAATTTAAAACTATACGAAGCTGAAACGGGTGCTTCTTGAGAATAAAATAATAAAACCTTGTCATTAGACAAAATGATACAGCATGTTAAATACACAGATTTTTCGAAAAAATAATAAACTCGTTATTTTAAAACAATAATGACTTCACCATCAATATATATACTCGCATATAATGCGACAAGTATGTTTTGGCGTGTAAATAATATTAACAAGCGTGAGTACCTTCACCAGTTCGGCATCAGTTCAGTTCAATTCAAATCAGTCGTACTGTGACACTCACGAAGTCATCTAAATTTGGACAGCCCAAGACGATTATTTATTAATTACATATAAACAAAAAATTATAATCGTTCCGTACTTTACCCAACTATTTATAAAACGCGCAATGTTTTAAAAAATATATATATTTGGAACAGAAAAAAGCGATGTCTGGCAACCCTGGGGTTAATAGTGCCAAAAGATTCTTGTACATATATGTGAGTATATTATTAAATATATAATTTAATTTACTTATATAATTTTAACAAAATGTGATTATTTAAGCTACTCACAGATGGCGTTGCTAATCTTGAGCCCAACTGTACTATTATTTAACTATTTTCAAATATGGAAAAGAAATAATTGTCTTAAATAGGTACTAAAAACTAAGAATAAGATTTGTGATAACTATTTATATGAATATAGATAATATTTGAGTTAACTTTTCATTGTTATTGTAGATATTTTAATAACAAGAAATTGTAATTTAGAAAACTTCGATATTCATTTATACGTTTAGTGAAATAATTTACAAAATAATTATTTAATATTTTTATTTCAATTCTTTACTGTGTGTGTACTTCGAATTAAATTACAATGGTACGGTGTACATGTTACACATAATATATATTTTTCAGATATTGCTTATATTCTTTTAAATAGTATGTTTACACATGATACCTACACGTTTACAAATACATATTTGATTCCAAATTTAAATTACATAATGTCATGTGCCACATACCTACTTTTTAAACTAGAACACAAAAACAACATTGGGGTCAACTCTTAGGACTGAGTTGCCACGCAAAAAAAAATTTAAGCTATAATAAACTTTGATGGATAATTAGTAGGGTTCATTTCAAAGTAAAAAAAATAGTTTTGTATTTTTTAAAATACAATAAGTTATTTTAAATAAAATAAGTTACTTTCATAGTATATTAATGTATTTTTATTTTTTAAAGCAATACGTTACTAAAAATAAATATTAAAACTGTATATATTTTACAGCCATATATTAAAACCACAGTTGAAGCATAATAGTAATATATATATTTTTTATTTAATAGTTATAATATCAAATAAATATTTTTTTGTAGTTTCTTTTGAACTTAATGAATTAACAATCTTTTTCTTCTTTCTCCTAGACCATTATTAGAGATACAAAAATAAATACCATTATCGTTCTTGAAACTTTAATTTTTAAATATTTAATGAAAAAAATATTAAAAGACGATACATAAGTTCATCAATCATGGCTGAAAATAATAATAATAATAACTTCACACATCTCACACACGGCTTTCTGATCCCAAACTAGGCAGAGCCTGTACTATGGTAACCAGACTGCTGATAAACATACTTATATATTTCTAAATACATACATAATATATTGAATTACACCCAGATACAGAACAAATGATCATGATCATCACACAATTATTTGTCCTGGGTCAGTTAGAATAAGTTATAAAAAAATTCACTACTAAAGAAAATAGAAACTGCATGAGACTGATTTTACAGCACGTCAAGTCTAATATAAAACAAAACAAGCATAAACTAACATTGGTCACGATTCGCGGTTAAAAAAGTGTGTGTGTGTCAGCTCCGACGCACGAATGTAGCTCTTCCTCTCCCTCTTCCTCTCTCTCTCTCTCTCTTTCTCTTTACACACACACACACACACACTTTTATACACATACATAATTTCAAAGTGACAGAAATCGTAACACTTTTGAGTTAATGCTTTTATTAATTTCACTCTTCATAAAATTTCCGTATGTTAATCGATTCTTGAGGAGTAAACTCCAAAGAGATTATCTTATTTTTTTTTTTTAAACTAAAACACTAAAACTCGCACCAAAAACTCGAAAGGCACCGCATCGTGACATATATCAAAATATACATGTCTTATGAATTCTAATATATTGCTATTATATTTTGTACCTATTTCTGCATTAATATAATCACACTTTTAAATGACTATATTTTTATCAATCGATTGTACAATATACTGATTAAAACTTTAATGCATGATAATGATAAAACTATTTTGATCACAATATTTTTACAGAACAATAATACTAAATTATAACTACTGTGTACCTTAACATAGTGAGAATTCACTTACTACAAATAATAACATACTTAATGATATCACACCACTATATTGTTGTCATAATTATATATTAATTTCAAAGTATAATAGTTAAAATTTCTAATTCGGGTTAACACTATTTTTTTTTTTACTAGTAACATGGATGTACGTATATAAGCTTACGGCCTGCCTGATGGCAGTAGATTACCGCAGCCTATGGATGCTTGCAACACTCGCGCATTGAAGATCCTTAAGGTCCCATACTGTATTTTTAAATAATCTACGATGTTCTACAAAGCCCGACAAAACGAAATTGACCTCAAATTTATGAAAATGTTTCAAACTAAACACGATTTGTGTCACTGCCGAGTTGATTAAAAATTATTAAGCCGGGTTCACATTCATGGCGTTAAAACTTAGTGAGATTACGATATACACTTCTTGTAGCGAAAACAACAACTGCCCATACTTATAACGTTTACAGTCGCTTTTATGCACTTCTCCAAAATTGTGAAAAAAAAAGACAAGACAGTGGTTGTTGAAGCAAAAGAACAAGGTATTTCCAAAGTTTATATCTCAAAAAAAAGCTCTACAACGGTGCGAATGAGGGACCGGTTAAAATTGTTTAATATTTAACGCTAAATAAAAAATATAGTGATATAAATCACAATTATATCTCAAAACTCACAAAATGTATATATAAACAGACAACACTATTTCACACAAGTACAATTATTATACGTTGGCAACAACGTAAGTGGTCTGCTAAGCAGTCGTTGAATAATACGGGTGGACAATTTAACTAGTATAGCTATGTAGTATGTACTACGTACTGTCTAACTACGACTAACCTACATCACTCGTTGTTACGTGATTCCGAACTTCTTGGAACGAAAGTACACGTCTTCATATATTCTGCTATCCTGGTACTTCAAGTGCTCCTGCGAACAAAGACCAAATATTTCCATTTTTCATTACTTTTTTTTATAGTTCTAGAAATAACTAGATTTTCTTACAGCAAAGGTGGTAAAAGCACAAGATGTCCTGGTGGTAAGCGAGTACCGCAACTACTAGTAGCACCAATGTTCGTACATTACATGATATGCTATAAATATTATAATGTCATTACTAAAGTATACTGCATTATCACTTCGATCAATTCTTATATCCCCTTTACACTACTCGCGAAGTTGCTTCGACGAAGTACTTGTCGAAATTGACCGAAGTCTCGAAGTACGGCACTACACACGTGGAGAGCTCAGTCATCGCCCGGCATTGGAACTTCGGGACAGTCCTTGGACTCGGGCGCAAAAACCGGCAACGATCGGAAGTCGCCCGAGACGAAGCGAGGTTGCACGAAGCGAAGAGCAAAGTCCCTATTTACACTCTCGTATTCGCATAACTTCGAACAGCTTCGGGAGTAGTGTAGAGGGGCTTTTAAAGTGACATACGTGGATGTAGGAGGTTCCCTGATTCGAATCTTGAGTTAACGAACAATTATTATAATCTATATTTTCTTTAAATTTCAAATAATCCACTCGCACTTCAATAGCGCTATAGGGCTATTTATTTGCACTTAAAATATACAAAGTAACGTGCGCCACTCTACCGGGAGTACTGTTGGGCGGGAGTTAAAAATAGAGCTAGGTAATCTACGCCTTTCTTTTTATTGGGTACAAAGGTTCGGGACAGGTTCTTTCTTACCTCGGTACCAGTGAATTCGAGTCTGCGTAGCTGTCTCTCGACAGAAGCTCGCTGCGGCTATCGGCTGAGGTTGCTCACGTACAAGCTCTTCAGTTCCGTCTTTGGCGTGTTCTCGAACAAGGCCGCGCGGTTCTGACCCTCACCTTTCTTTACCCAATGGCCGTATACACGGAAAGCGCACCCGTCTATGACCTGGAATAAATTTAATTTAATAAGACCTTAATTATAGGTTAATATGCTTATAAACACTAGAAAACACTTTTTTTTACTACTAAAGGCTTTTTGTTACACCGCATAGCATTTTTTTACAGTGATCAATAAAATGTTGCAGGTTTCAGTAGGTTTCACGTTAAAATGAATAGAACAAAAGCACGTACCTTCCTGAGCACGCGCATGGTGTAGGGGTCCCGGAGCGCGTCGTGCAGCGGCAGCGCGCGCGCGGCCGTGTGCGGCAGGCGCCGCAGCCGCACCGCCGCGCGCACCGCCACCAGCGCCGCGCGCAGCTTGGCGCGGGCGTTGAACGCGCTGCTCTTGATAGCCTAACGTACACGTACACGCACATATCAACATTTATTACGCACTACCCGCACACCACACCAGGGGATTAACAGCTTTTAGTAGTTTTGCACGCACCATGCGATTTTCCGATAAGAATTTCAGTTCAAGATAAAAACAAAGTTTGCAATGTGAGCATGTGAAATTAACTAATGTGAAATGCATTAAGTTTTTGCTTATAAATGATTTTACATGTCCATCCGGAAACGAACTGAACACGTGACTTCGAGACTACGAAGGATTAGACTTTGTAAAAATGTCCGGAATAAGCGGCCGTCACCACCAGGGTACCAACCCTATCACCGGGGCAAAGCCGAAGAGAAGAAGAAGGAAGTCCCTTCCCCGGCAGTAGGTCCACTGTCGAAGACACCGTATGGCTTCAATGTCTTTGACGTTGACTTTAACTAGAGATTCCCCCATGGGAAAAAGTCACACTAAAGAATAATAAATATAAAAATTTCTTAAGTCTAACCAAAAGCTTAAATATTAGTAAGTATGTTAAGGAAAAGACATGCTGGCAAAGTTGTAATTGTATAAGTAAAAGCAAACAGATGTAATCATACCAAATTGTGTATATATTTGTTTGAGTATGCTTTAATACTAGAACCATAGATACACTTATTGATAATGACTTCATCTAAATTGTAAAAATGTTGGTTATTAAAAGTTACAGAACAAATTTTAAGAAAAAAAAAATGTTTTTGGAACGCAATGAAAAGCAATTATTCGGAATTTAAAAATGATGAATACAATTTGAAATGAACATGTGTTGTTTTTAACTTTCACCCAACAGAATTTGCATAAAAGATATCAAGAGTGTTAAAAAATTTTAATCAGTAGATTTTAAAACCTATTTCTTTATAGTCCAGACTTGTTATTCAAACCTACGTAACTACATACACTAATTATAATAAATAAAAGCATTCCGTAAGTTATTTGAAACATTCCAAGAAGAAAATATACAGAGTGCATCAGACAATGGAACACTTACTTAAATCGTGAACGTTTCTAAATTTTTGTACATTGGATAATTTTTAAGGTTAGTTTTTATGGATTTTTTTTTTCGTGTGGTCGTCCCTTCTCCCAAGCTAACGGTGAAGTGGTATGTCGGAATCGAACTAACTAAACCACACGGTGTTCCGTCACATGTGGGTCTATTGCAAGGGACCCGGGTGTACCCTAAGAAGGAAGCCTCCGGGGATTCCTGGACTTACACATACGGTCATTACGTTTAAACGGATATTTTAAAATTATTTTAAACTTTTAATCTTAATTAACTTATTAATGGTGTTCAATCCCAATGTTAAATCTACTTGACTACTAAAACTACAAGGAAATTCGTCGTTCACACAATTCAAGTTATTGTAACGAGTGTCAACATAGATACAATTAGTAAATGGTATGACGTCATTGAAAATTACATGAAGAAAACTGTTTATTGACTAGTCAGAAAAGTGAGTCATAGCTGTCATAACTGCTATAGGTACATTGTGTCGGTTACAGAGCTCATATTGTCACAGAAGTTGATGTGATGGTGTGAGAGCGCTCCCGAGAGAGTATCGACAATCCTGATCATATACTTACAATATAAAAACTTGTACTAGGGAAACATGAATAGAAAGGAAAGTGTATAATTATTATCTTAGTTTGATAGAAGTTTACCAAACTATTGATCGGTGATCATTTGAAATAATAATTTAAAAATAAATGAGTATGTAGGCATAGACTAGTGTAATATTTAGTATAGTAGATGATCGTCGTCATACATATTCATATGTACTCTGAGATGAAGATGTAGGAATAACCCTTAATGGGGAAGTTAAGGGATGTTGCACCAAACCATTAATCATAATTTATAAGAGCAACTATTCAGTTAAAAGGCACACCAATTTAGGCAAAATAGAGAAAACACCTAGCGCTTTTAGTCTGTTCGATTAGAACACAGTATCGTATGCACTCAGAGATTGAGTTTGATAAAATAACAATAATGGGACATTACAGACATATAAAGTGACACACATGTAATCGTACAACAGTGAATTAAAAAAAATGTAATTTTGTCATAACCATAATCCCAGTTAATCAATAGCTTATCAGCAAACTTTACCATGTCGATCCTAGACATCTTGCGGCTGGTACTCGAGAGAGTCTTCTTGAGCGGCGTCATGTCTTGATCCCACAGCTACCAGAGACGCATAAATATGTTGTGAATTCGTGTTTAGGTACAAGATGTCATATTCAACCATCGACAAACTCTGACAGGTGCTACACTAACACTTGTTTTACATAGTTATATAACAAATGACTTTTTATATATATCTAATATTAAAAATCAAATATCATAAAGGTGTAAAAAGTGCAAATTTAATTTAAGTGTTACTACGTAACTAGAGTGTGTCGATCGTTTAATGGTTACCTAGTTTAACGCTTCAAGTTTATGTGTTCCTAGTATAGTATGTGGCGTATGAATTTTGTACGTACCGTATAAATTATATAGCACAATATTTAATTACTAATAAAATACATAATCACCAAAAAGTTGGAATATAAACTTATCAAAGTGCAATATTATTTTTTTAATAATATCACAGATAGCAGATTCGTTACGCTGCTACGCGATCAATTCATTAATTTAGATACTAATTAATGATATCGTAATCTCCGCAACTGTCATATCTTGATTTGTATTTCGATCGACGATCTATTACGGCGACGTCGTCAAAAAAAATACAAACACCAATGCATTAGAAAAGCTAAAATTGAAACTTTAAAACTAAAGTATTTAATACTGTATAGTAGCTACGCATGTTTGTGATATTGTCTAAGCCCCGTACACTATTCTAAATTTAAATGATAAAATGAATTAAATGATAAAAAAAAACAAAATAATTTTTCAGTTACAAGATAAATGACGATACATAAACAGCCCTAAATAAAGTATTTAATGCTGAGCCAACTAAGTACTTACAATAAATTAACTAGGTACTATACATTTGCTTTGCTAAACAATAAATTAAATAGTGTGCAATATTATCTTTTCATAGAATCGATTACATAACAAGTCTCATGCGGTCTGCTATTACACACATCACGAGTCTTGTTTGTCGTGTTTGTCTGTCCTTATGGAAATAAGTGCGCTATATAATCGGTATACTAAAATAGAAACACATATTAAAAGCACAATAATAGTTAAGCTCGCAGTGGGTCATGCACTCCGTTGGTGCTACTAATACAAACTGACAGTTATAGATTTTCTATTGGTCAAAAAGCTTCTAAGCAGTTTTTGAAAAAGGAAAAACTGTGCAAAGTAAGAAAAGAAAATTAAAATCTAATAGGCAATCCTGACTAGGCAATCAATTTATGGCTGATAGTTCGTCTCTTCAATTTAATCGATACTTCTGAACTTTTCGACATATTTGATGACCAACCTATAAATTTCATTTTGCCAAAAATGTATATTAACAATATAAATATATACTACAATTAATTGCCTAATCAGAAGGAGGCTTATAAGAGTAAGAGTAATCAAGTTCAAGAGATACATTGATAAAGCTTTAAAATAAATGTTCGCAAGAGACAGTTTTCGGAACTACTAGGATAACATATAATGTAGGCGTAACTTACCACTGTATTAAAGAAGGGATGGCTAAGAGATTCAAGTATACCAATCCGTTCATTCGGGTCGACTACCAGAAGTCGTCTAATGAGGTCCTTTGGGTCCTCTGAAAGTATCAAAAATATATTTAATAGTAACCAGCTAATCTGACTTAGAGTAAGTAAAATGTTCCGGTGTCACAGTAGTATTACTGAGAGTGTTACAGTAGTGTTAATTTTCTGTAGTCATACTAGTGGGATCAGATAGGAGTCTGTTGTCGACTATAACATACCATTTTTTAAGTGAAAACTTCATTAGGCACGTTTGTGCACTTTTGTTACGGGGAAAAGCACTGAAATCATGACCGTAACGCTGATAATACATATATACATCCACTAGAGGGCGCTAATATAAACATTGAGTTTTGTCAGCTCTCTTCTCTTCTATTTGCAGAACAGGACATTTGTTGCCTGTAAACTTGTGAGTTAGACTATACAAAAAAGGTTTCACACAAATATTGGGCTTTAAACTAACCCGATATATCAACCCATTCAGGACTTGTGAAAGAATATTTCCCCTCCATGATGTTCCGCAGCATGACCATCTGCTTCCGATGCCAGAACGGTGGACATCCGACTAACCTAAAACGTACCAAATACATGATAAGTTCATAATCAATTTTGAGACTTACGGATGCAAAGTACACTCATTGATAAAGTGAAGAAAGAATGAGGTTGAACAGATTTAAATATTCTGGTTGAAAATAACTTACAGTGTGAACATGATGACTCCACAGGCCCAACTGCAAACACATCAAAAAGTTTTCAGTAACAAAGACATTAATAAAAGTAAAAAAATTATAACACTTTTTATTGTTGCGATATACCAAGCGCCATCTAAGATAAACGGAACTACTAAATGATAAAAAAAAACTGACTCCCAGACCAAAAAAGGTGTCGGAATATTCGCGTAAAATCGGCCACGTAAGGTTTGGCGATGTGCTGTTTAGTCATCTCGGTATTCTATTTTAGAGATTTCCTGCCATCACTGATTTTATTTACAATTACATCTATCTAGGGAATAAGTGCGAAATTGAAATAGACAAGTTCTGAATAGAACAAATCATTACAATTTTTCCGTTATGACAACCGCTGAACAAACATTTCTATTTTTCATTGTGGCAACACTTACTTCTTAGAGAGTAAAAAAAAATATTTGTACCATTCAGAACTTGTACCGTTAAAGACACTTTTCCCCTGCATTACCTATACTTTTCCCATTGGTTACATAGTATTTTTCTCCCACGCACGTTTTACATTCCACCAAAAAAGGTAGGACGGTTGAGACTTAAATGGGGCATAACCACTGGGTCTTACGTATCTAATGTTATGTAGCAACATTGCAGAAGCAATTAAAAAAGTTAAGATCAGAGTGTTATATGTCACACAACAACGTAATGACTCTCTTTATGCCAGCTTGCAATAATCAAGAAACGATTCGTCTTGCTAAAAATTTCGTTGATTTTCAACGAAAATTTTACAGTCCGTAAGCAAAACGAATCGTTTCTTGATTATAAGAACCAGGCATTAAAGAGCTTAGCCGACTCTGACCTTTTCAAGCTATTGCTTATAGTTCTCTTCCTTCCATTATCATCCCATGTGTCTGTCTACCTTTCACTTTTAATATACTCTCAACTTTCCTATCTTTAATTTTGCCCGGTTGACGGCTATAGGCTTGCCCCCTAAACCGTGAGTGTGGCCAGATTATATTTCGCAAAATATGGGTGTATTAACGCCTCTGAATACCCCCACGGAGATATAGACGTGTATGTATGTATGTAATGAATGCTCATTATAAAAGTAAGAAATTATTATTTTTTATAAAATCGGAAGATAGCGGAGTCCGCGACAGAAAATTGCTACTGAAATACTTACATGTCAACCTCTTGACCATATCCTGGCGCGTCATCGAACATGTTGGCTTTGAGTGTTTCCGGTGCCAAATAGCCCGGCGTCCCGCAGAGCTCTGAAAATATTAGTAGAACACTTGTATTAATCGGACAGAGAAGAATCTTATTGAACCAAGTATTCAAGAAAATGTATTTGAATAATCCTGTTATTGATAAAAAAAACTCTTGTTATACTATTAATATAATCAGCAGGTATATTGCTAATAAGAGTTTTAATTATTTTTTTAGCATAAATAAGTTATTGAGTTTGCGAATTCTATGTAGGGGAGTCATTGACGGAGTTAAAATTCCGATTTTGAAAATCTACATTGTCTCTGAGTAACTTTTTTTTGCTTTGACACAAATGAGTCCTTTAATAAAAGATAAGAATATTATCTAACTCAAATCAGAAAATAATTAAGAATTTCATCATGCTTATAAAATGTACGGCAGAAATATTTGCTTTTGTTAGTTTTACCATAAAGTCTTTGGCACTATGTCTCTAAGTTTAATATTTTAGAAACAATAACGGTTACTCAAGAACTCTACCTAAGAACTATTATTATAAACATAAATAGTTGAATAATTATAAAACCTTTCACAGCATGTTATTTGAGAAATTGTTTAAGAACTACGAGAAAATTTTCTTCGCCTTTAGAGCAAGGAATAAGTAATTACAACAAGCACAAACTTTTAGGAGTCAGAATAATTGTAATTTTTTTTCAATTTATTGTAAATTGCAAATTTAATAATTGTAATTGGTTCTAAATATTATCTATAAATTAAAATACGTAAAGAGAACTTTTATTCTTTAAGAAAGAAATTTTGAAAAAAGGAGTATATAGTATAAGTAAACATATAAAAAAAGTACAGAACGTTAAAAATTTTAAACAATTTGTGTTCAAAGTTATAAATTTCGTGAAAACGGCTAGACCAGTCCAGTATAATATCGCTCATGTAAGGAAAGTCTATAATACAATGAGAGTTAATTAATTTATACCGGCCATTTGAATAAAACAAAAAAAAAACTTAATGAATAATGCTCGATCAGGCAATCTAATTAGTCTTGATTTAATTTAGATACATTTGTAACTTTAGTCATTTAAGTAATAAATATTTATACGTCATGAAAACCTAACATAGGTATCAAATGTGCTGGACACATGCTTATAATTTACCACCTACATTGATAACACATTGAAATGTCTTTATAATGTACAACAGTTAAACCAACAGAATAATTTTAACTTCGGAACTTAAGTACTGAATCTAAATTTAACGCGAGTAACTGTATGACCCCATAGGACAACAATAAAAAGTTGTGAGTGCGTGAATGTGACAAACTCATAGTATGTTTGTTACATATTTGCCCTGAAACTGCTAGAAAAAATTGGATTAAATTTGGTGCACCGATAGAATGGATTAACGTGTAGATTCTTTGGGAAGGTGTTTGAATAAATGTAGTACTGAAACAAGTTAATCCAGAATCAAATTAATTAGAAGAATTGCCAGGGGTTAATTTTTCTGCCCTTTTCCCAATTTTCATTGAGGTCGGCGCAATGTGTAACATTGCAATAGGTTTTGGCTAGTTTCCTTTATGGCCCGACCGCTAATGGGAATGTAATCGTTGTAAGACGGGAAAGAAGGAAGAAGGTACATTTGTATAGGAAACATGGGTAGGGAGAGGAACTGAAGGTAAGGAATACCGCAAGACTTGGATGGAGAACGGGAGTGAGACCGCAGTAGCTCGCAGAGACCGAGGTCACGTACCCGAATGTCCTGTATTTCCTGTAACTGCTACTATGGTTGATTTTAGCTTATCTTTTTTACAAAGTTCGGAAATAAGCACTCGACTTGCCTAATGGTAAGTGTCTTCCACTATTTTTAAAGGCTGACAACCCTTTCAATCCCTCTGTTAAAGCTGTAGCGGTTTTTCGTAAGGTGATAAGATGGAGTAACTTCTCAAGGGGCAGGGAGGCTTCATCATGCTCTAACCTACGTTCAGATTAGATTAATAGTTCAGATAACAAAAAGCAAAGATACCAAAACCAGATAGAAGTGAAACCTCTGCAGGTTGCACTAACAAAAGCTTTTGTCCAACAAATGAAGCATTGTTTAGAACTGGATGTAACGCTAGATGTGGCGAACGAACCGTGACCGACTCATTTACCTCACGATAGTTTGTTAACTAGCGTATCGTACTAACACAGCTTATATCGCAAAGAGAATAGATATGATTTAAGGAATTCCAGATGTAATCAGCCTAAGTTATTAATAGTGAAACCTTGATACAAAAGCATCCCACTGGACAATTTTTTTTTAGACACATGCTTAAATATCAGATGTCTACCCCAGGACTTGGTTACCTTTTTCATTGTTTTTGGTTGAACTCTCAACAGTCCACCCGTGACCACGATTGATGTAAATTAATCGAAACGTCTGGTAACCAGAAAAGGTTTGTACGAGGGCGGCACTGAAAATTTCGGGAATCAAGGAAGTGACACAACATTACTATTTAAAAATGTATTTATTGCTTTTCGAAGTATTCTTCGCGAAATTTGACACATTTTTCCATACGATGGAACCAATCATTGAAGCAACCATTCCATTCGGAAGTTGGGGTCTTCAAAATGGCCTTTTGGAGGCGTCCACAGCTTCTTCAGGTGATGAAAATCTCTGACCACGCAATTTATTCTTTATTTTAGGGAAAGTATAGAAATCATTAGGGCTTAGGTCGGGGCTGTACGGCAGATGGTTGAATAATTCTATGTTTTCTTGCTTTAAAAACTCTTTTGTTCTGTGCGCGGTGTGAGAACTCGCATTGTCGTGATGGAGGATGATGCGGCGGTTGCAGTTCTCTTTACGGAGTTTAGAAACGACCTGTGGCGTACAAATGCTAGCATACCATTCTGCATTATTTATTATTATTATCTTATTTATTATTATCTTAACCGTTCTTTGTCCCTCAAGAGAAATAGTTGCAACATGGCCTGTTTTGGAGACAAACGTGGCCACCATTTTTTTGCCACACTCCGTTGAACGAGCAATTTTTGTTGGCTTTAACTCATTTTCGAACACCCAAACTCGTGACTGGTTTTTTGTTTCGGGTTCGTACGCGTATATCCAGGATTCGTCACCTGATACGATGTTGTATACAGCATTTGAGGATCCTGCGTGGAATCTTTCGGGGGTTCTGACGCACCAAGTAACGCAAGCCGCTTTTTGCTCTTCACAGAGCGAATGCGGTATCCATCCATCGGGAAAACAACTTTTTTACACCTTATTGTTCATGCAAGATTATTTGTATTTGACTCATGCCAATGTCTAAAGTTGCCTAAATTTCGCGGTATGTCACATGTCGATCTTCCTCAATCAGCTTACGCACAGCATCAACGTTTTCTTGGGTGACTGCAGTTTTTGGACGACCTTGACGGGGATCATCACTGAGCTTGACACGTCTACGTTGAAATTCAGCAAACCAGCGACAAATTGTGGTTTTGGATGGGGCTTCATCACCAAATGCAGAAATCATCCGGTCAACACACTGTTTGTGTGTAAAACCACTTCGAAAGTCATAATAAATAATCGCTCTTGAATTTTCTGGAGTCAATTCCATTTTCTCAACGATTAAACAAGTTTGACAAAACCTTGTGACAAGACCGAGAATATTTTTTTAAATAAATAAATGGTATCCGATTTTTAAAACCAAGGAGTTTTCAATTAAAAATATTTTAATATGACAGAAACAATGGAAATATTCCATTCCCGATACTTTTAGTGCAGCCCTCGTACCTATAAATTTTATAGCGATTAAGTCCCAACTTACACATCTAATATGTATCAAAGTCGCGAAAGTTTAAAAACATCCTTAAATATTTACACCCATTAAAATATCGAGTAAAATACTTAATCTTGCAATGTGCTAACCTACTCGTTTACCACTTAGCCACGAGAAAAGATTTAAGACAACAACACATTATTTAATAAGACGAAGGAGGGCGCTTTAACTCACGTGCTAGTGGCCGAAAGTTCAACTTGATGAAATAATCATTTGACCTAAGATTTTGCGTTCGTAGATAACCTTGCGTTGTAATTATTTGTTACCTACGGAAAATAACTGATTTTAAAAGAATACTTTGTAGTATTAGTCCTGTGCGTGCATAATTTAAACTTAGTTATAAGATTAAACATGTTAGATGTTTAAAACGCAACTTAATCGCGGTACCGTCTCGCTTGGACCCGTGATCACGATCGGTGCAATTCGTTTGAAAGAATAGGTTACCAAGGAAACTAAAAAGGTAGGTAGCTAAAAGGTATCCTTATAAATTTAACGACAATTAAGTCCCCATATACACACCCAATATATGTCTTCAAGCCACAAAAGTTTATGAACAAACATTGATGTTTTTATACAGACTACTCGGCGAAGACATCCAGAGTTAAATCCACTATTTGTAAACTATTAACATTGATATCCCATGTGTGGATCACCCATAACACTCAAAAGAATGGCAATGGAGGAGATGACCTAAACAAAAGCCAGGAAGAACAATATTAGACAAAATATGCCACAAAAAAAATACGGAACTCAAGTCAGTAAAGTAATAAACAACGAAGTTATTACGCTTTGGCGCACATTAAACTACGATAACTTTATGTATAAATTAAAAGAGGAAACGTTGATGTGCGTAACCTACTTACAAAAAACGACTCTTTGTGAGTTTTATATATGAATAATAAAAACAGTCTTGAGTTATCTCATCCCATTTTATCATTTGCTTAAGAAATCTTGAGTATCTGGTATTCATTTTCAATTAACCGTTGTCATATTAAAAGCTCTTAAAATATGTACACATGTGCAATTAAAATTAATATTTGAACCGGAATGTAAAAAAACTACAGAACGTTCATAATTATACATACAACTACCAGCTTTGCACGCGTTGCTGTGGCCAAGTAATTTGTAATAAAAAATATTGTGACTATAAATTGAGGTAAAAACTATAATACAATAATAACGCACTTGTGAGTTCAAACTAGGCAGAGTCTGTACTATGGAACCCAGACTGCTGATAAACATACATATAATATATAAATTACATCCAGACACGGAACAAATTATCGTGCTCATAACACAATTATTTGTCCTGAGTGGCCAGGGTCCGGAGCAGTCAGGTTCACTAACCATTAGGCCAAGAGGCCCGTCAAAATATCTGTATCTCTCAAGTTGGACCAAACTGCACACAGTGTGCAAAATTTTATTTAAATCGGTTCATAAGTTTCGGAGTTCATCGCGGGCAAACAACGTGATACGATTTTTTTTATATATAAAGATAAAAGTTGGTAAATAAGTACACGGCTAGTCTGGAACGGCTACCGTTGCGTACCGAAAATTCCCAATTCCCTATATCGACCCCACTTATGAGCAGAAATATTGCGCCAGTAGTGCTGATTAACAATGCCTTGTCACCTGCGTTCAGATTCAAGCACAAATCTGCTATACTCTACTTTCTTTTCTTTTTTGTTCACGATACTAATAGCCCAGCGATATGAAACGAGATTATACGAGGGCGGCACTGAAAATTTCGGGAATCAAGGAAGTGACACAACATTACTATTTAAAAATGTATTTATTGCTTTTCGAAGTATTCTCCGCGGTTGCAGTTCTCTTTACGGAGTTCAGAAACGACCTGTGACAAACAAATGCTAGCATACCATTCTGCATTAACCATTCTTTGGCCCTCAAGAGCAATAGTCGCAACATGGCCGGTTTTGGAGACAAACGTGGTCACCATTTTTTTTGCAACACTCCGTGAACGAACAATTTTTGTTGGCTTTAACTCATTTTCGAACACCCAAACTCGTGACTGGTTTTTTGTTTCGGGTTCGTACGCGTATATCCAGGATTCGTCACCTGATACGATGTTGTATACAGCATTTGAGGATCCTGCGTGGAATCTTTCGAGAGTTCTGACGCACCAAGTAACGCGAGCCGCTTTTTGCTCTTCACAGAGCGAATGCGGTATCCATCTGGAAAACAACTTTTTTACACCTAATTGTTCATGCAAGATTATTTGTATTTGACTCATGCCAATGTCTAAAGTTGCCTGAATTTCGCGGTATGTCACATGTCCAGCTTCCTCAATCAGCTTACGCACAGCATCAACGTTTTCTTGGTTGACCGCAGTTTTTGGACGACCTTGACGGGGATCATCACTGAGCTTGACACGTCCACGTTGAAATTCAGCAAACCAGCGATAAATTGTGGTTTTGGATGGGGCTTCATCACCAAATGCAGAAATCATGCGATCAACACACTGTTTTTGCGTTAAACCACTTCGAAAGTCATAATAAATCATCGCTCTTGAATTTTCTCGAGTCAATTCCATTTTCTCAACGACTAAACAAGTTTGACAAAACCTTGTGATAAGACCGAGAATCTTTTTTTAAATAAATAAATGGTATTCGATTTTTAAAACCAAGGAGTTTACAATTAAAAAGATTTTAATATGACAGAAACAGTGGAAATGTTCCATTCCCGATACTTTTAGTGCAGCCTATGTATAACAAGATAATAATGTCAATTTCTTCTTCACCCAAAATTCAGCAGAAATCAATATTACATTGAAAAATATTATTGTAAATATATGCTAAACGTTACTAAGTACTCACCAAACAATTTCTCGCCATCCTTGAGTACCTTGGCGAAACCAAAGTCAGTAATTTTGACGTTAAGCTGGTCATCTAACAGTATGTTCTCAGGCTTCAGGTCGCGATGTACTATGCACTTGTTGTGCACGTGTCGAACGCCTTCCAGAACTTGTCTGTAATCAGTATTATTTTCTAGTTAATATTCTAATTGTATAGCTAACCTAACAATCCAAGGAGCCTTAATTGCTACATAACCATTTAAAATAAGACAAAAAAAATATTTCTAAAAGTATAAAAACGTTCTAGTGGTACCAAACAAAATATATGTACATTTAGAATAATTTTATTGCTAACTAGCAGTTCCCACGCGACTGTACATATTGTTATATTTTGCACGGAACCCTAATTCTTTTTCCAAAATAAAAGTAGCCTAAGTTACTCCTTATAACACCAGCTATCTGCCAGTGAAATTCCCGTGGAAATCGGTCAACCCGTTCCGGAGATTAGCCGAAACAAACAGACAGACAGACAGACAGGCAAAAATGTTTAAAACTGATTTTTAGGTATAGGTATCGTGCAAATAACTGTATGAGCTTAAAAAGAAACCATTACAAACAGACACTTCCATTTTATTTATTTGTATTGATGATGTATTTATAGAAGCCGGTGCATACCCTAATCTTGCAGAATTTGGCCCCGTCTCGGCATAACACTCTAAGGCATTACACTGTAGGTTTTGCTGTCAGTTTTGACACAATCAAAACGGTGATTGACGAATTACCTACCTTCTAATGAGGGATTGACGGTTGCATGATGAGATTTTAATGTCGATATTATTTCATCAATCACCAACGAACATCCGTCAATCATGACTTTTGGTAAAGATTGACGTTTGCATTAGCGTCTAATGGACGTCTAACACTCTCGGCGCTGACAACAGATTGATGCTTAGCACTTGTCAAAGTTCCTTTTTGACATACCCGTTAAGCTTTAACTCTCTTTTTTTAGTTATGCGTAATTTATGTCAAATAATTTGAATCTTAACTACTGCAATAGGTACAAATGTCATTAGCGACTTCATACATTGTCTTACGACAATATGCGTTTGGCCAGGGAACTTACATCTTACGTGCCCTTGTTTGCCGTTGACCTTAATTCAAAGACCTGTCCGTAAAAAAATAAAAAAAAAACTTAAATCATAATTTCGGATCAACTGCCAACAACTGAAAAGTCATCGGTTCGATCAACACCGGAAACAAGTTATTTGTTATTATAATTTTACACAAATATGTGTAAAATTATATTAACAAATAACTCATAAAAACAATTAACTGTAGGTACACTGTGTATTGCAGCGAAAAAGAGACGATTCCTTATTGCAAGAATGAACTAAAACTAAAATATAAATCAAAGAAAATGTCTGAAATGAAAATGTGTATAATAAAGAGAATTAACGTAATAATGAGTGACGAATTTCTGCCTTAAGACAATGTAACCTTTGACAGTTATACAACACAAAGTATTTAACTATTAACGTTTCCACAGATAAGCAAAAGCCGCACAAAAGGTTAAAACCATTATGTTTTATAATAGTTCCTTTATGTAATTATTACGTGCGAAGTAAAGATATTAAAATTGAAAGAAAATAGACGTCAAAAGAAGGTTGTTGGTATGTTTTTGGGGTAAATTGAGATTTTAGACCTCAATTTTACTATCATAACTTAGATTTTTACACAATTATGAGGGGAGGGCGAGTGATGCTTTTGGATTCATTAACCGTAGGCTATGTCAATCATCATTTCATACCATGTTTTGTTGTATATTTGTATGTATTGTCTTAAATTATTAGAACCAAACATTTGTATAAAAAGGTAACGTAGGAAGTAGTTACCCTATGTCTTTTTCTATACCAATGGCAACACGTATGTAAAATTTCATGATGCTGGGTTGAGTAGTTAAGGCATGAAAGTGTAACAAACAAACAAACCCACTTCCACATTTATAATACGAGTAAGAATAATAGTCCGAATAAGGTTTTTAGGGAGATAAAAGTTGTAAAAGTTGCCTGGGAAATTACATTACACATATAAATGACTTATGTACATATGCGCCTATATCCTTTACAAGTTTTAATTAACTACGTAGTTAAACAAGCAATGAAGGAACACAGTCCTTTGCCATCAAGCCCTGACCTGTTTAGTGGTATTAGGATATGGATTGAGGAGTTCATTTTCAAATCGGTGACTAAGCCGTGTTCAGTTAGCCCAATTATTTTGGATAGTGAAAAGAACTACCAACAGGCAATATGTTCAAGCAGTTAGTTTATTATTAAGGGGTACCTTCACTCATGTCCAAACTTCATAATCAGATCATTACTATAGGTATAATGTAATATAATGTAATGTAATGGCATTAATATGCTTATTCACACTTAAAAAAATCCCAGAATATGTTGATTTGTTTCATAAAAATGTTAATGTTTAGGAATTTTTTTCTTTTGTTAAAAATAATAGTTTCTTTATAAATAAATAAAATCAATAGCTAGATATTTTTTGGTGAAATCAGCAACACATGCAACTGTTTCCTTTAGAATTAGGCAATAGCAGCAAAATCTATCTAATAAGAGTATTATATTTCTAATTAACAGAAATTGGATTCAGAAACTTAATGGTTTTAACACTTGTATTCATCTTCTATAAGCAACGCTTTGTGTAATACCTATAGTAATGGATATAAATGACATTCAGTAATAGCAAAAACAAAAAACAATCTGTTAATTTACTCGTAATCACAAAAAAATGCCAAACGTTTCTTTATAGTGAAATTAACATTTTGTAATAAATAATTAGGTATCATAATAACAAATAACTTTACCTCAAATAATTTCTAAGAAAAGCTTCTAAAACTACTTTGAAATAATTAGCAAGAAACTCAACACACGCAGCATTCTCCATCTGTTTCAGTATTTTTTCTTCGAAATCATCCTTGAAAAATACACTGAGAGCCATTTTAGAAAAACAAAGAAAACCGTATATTAATGTCACTGTTTTATCTCAAAGTACTAGGAGAATATAACACAACAGGAGTTTACTCTCGCACTGGTTTAACGTAGAATTCTCATGAATCTCTGAATATATCTGTGCTCTCAGCGTCGTTACAGATAAAGCTAATTAGAATGACGCGCATTTATATATTAAGTTACTTCATTATACATCAAAGATTCAACCGGACTTGGTGATAAGGTGATGTTTGCTACTCTTTTTTAAGCAAAAAGAATTTTTCTAGATCAACGTATGTGCCCCGCCCCCGGGGCCACGATAATGTAACCAAAACAATATGCTATTTTTGTAAGTAATTACAAAGTATTCGTTAGATAAATAATAAAACGTGGCAAAGATAAGAAAAATTGTGCATGAAAACATACTGTGGACTGATTTAAAATCGTTTGTGTATGTCTAGCTAGCGGCCCGGCCCCGTTAAGAGAAATTTCATGGACATATCGTCATTTCCTTATTTTTACAAGTGTTTAGACATGCAGCATAATTATGTTAATACCAGGGCCAGGTTTGCGGGTCAACGTCATACTCGCATTGGAGATCGAGGTCAATTCTGTTGAGACTCCCATTTAAAGTTGTGAGCAGGGTCTTGCTCTAAGGACTTAAAGCGAGTTCTGTGCCTATCAAACATGATTTTTAGAAGTGAAAACTTCTTTAGGCACGTTTTTTATGGGCGAAAAGCACTGAACTCGTGACCGACACGCTAATAATACATAGATAGATCCACTAGAGCGCGCTAATCTAAACATTTTTTTTTTATTTTTTTATTTTCTTTTTAAAAGACAACTACCGCATTAGGAATATTCCTGTGTCGCGGGGGACTTCACAAACATTCAAACAACGGACACAAAGAACACCCAGACTCGGGACAACTATTTGTGGATCGCACAAATTTTTGTCCCGTGTGGGATTCGAACCCATAACACTCGGTGCGGCGTAGTGGCGAGGTGACCACTTAAACCATTGCGCCATCCGTACAGTCATTCTGTCAGCTCCTTATTAATTAATGTCACCAACCTGCTAATGTGACGTTTTAAGTTCATCGTTTCGTTTAAATTTTCCCTTCTGTCGGCAGTCCCATGACTGTCTATTTCTTTTTTTATAAATTTATAATTTGGTGAAACGATTTTTGTACGCAAACCTATCGTTATGGTAATTTTCAAATGCATACAAAGAATTGTTCTGTGTCTGTGTACCCTTCGTTACTATACGCACCCGGTTCGTTACCGGGTGCGTACAGTAACGAAGGGTACACTAAAGAGACGAATCTGCCTCTAAGAGTGCGTTCTTGTTTCTAACACATTTAAAACATGAAAATGTGCTAACAGCTATGTGGGCGAACAGTGTTTTAGTTTAGTTTTATACTGTACAGGCGATCAACGTTTTACTATAGTAACTTATTTATGTACTGTTTAATTAAAAGTTTGTTAACCTCACCACTTGGTAGTTGTTTATTATTATTTATACCTATTTAAAGAGTAGAGCGCTTGAATGAAATATATATGTTTTGCTGGTCTATCTTTACCGAGAGCTTTGTTTGCGTAAATACATTTCAGTACCTTACTATAAATTTTGCATTGGAAAATAGGAAATAACTAGAACATTGTTTCGCCAGCAAAGTAATTATAATTAGAAAATAGTTGGCAGCAAAATAATTATAAGTAACGCATCAAAGCGGCAAATATCAATTAAAATCACGCGATTTTGTTAACAACATTAAGCAATACTCAGGCAGAAAAAATGATAATTAACTCAATAACTTGAAGTATCACATATACACATATCACATATCAGTAAACACATTTTTACCGTCTTACGTTCATCGCAAGTTGGTTGTAATCCAACTTAATGATAATACATCGTACATCTCTTTAAAAAATAGGAATAAATTAGTAACTAGTGATGTAACGAATGTTGGATTTTTTACATTCGCGAATGCGAATATTTATACCCGGTATTCAGGAATGCGGTATTACAATCGTAGCCATATCTTATGATTGCGTCGAATTAAAAGATCAGATCATGTAAAATATTTAAGATTTAATGCGAATGCCGACTTAGGCTTGCCTTCCTGTTTAAACCCAAAGCGTCCTAAAGAGACTAATAAAGGTAAAGAAAATTGTCATTAATAGACTCTGAAATGATGATGAATTCTAGTGAAAGCAATGGAAGACCCCCGCAGCCGCGAAAGTGCTATCGCAGTCAACTTAAGCTAGGAAGCCAGAATTAGAAAGTGGGGCCCAAAGTCCTGTCGCCAAATTTAGTTTGCTCTAATTGTAAAAAACATTATACTTACATATAATTCGATTACCTACAATGTTTAAATGTTAAATTGTTATTAGAATATTATGATTATGTTAAATATGTTTTTTGTTTTACTGCTACTAACAAAAAAGTATAAGTTTTAAGAACAACTTTGTTTTTTCGTATAGCGTAGGATCATATAATACCTTCGATATATTTGGTCGGATCATATAGCTGATAGCTAATCTGATATCTAAAAACAATAACTTTGTATGTTTATCTGTGTTCTAGCACCCATGCCATGGTACAAGTACTGCTTAGGTTGGGTTTCAGATCATCATCAGCCTATCGCCGTCCACTGCTCGACGAAGACCTTCCCAAGGAGCGCCATCTATCCCGGTCGTCGGTCCGTCGTGCCGCAGGACGCCTTGTTTTTTTCGTGCACAAAACCCCACCATGGCTATCGGTGAAGTAGTATGTCGGAATCGAACCGACTAAAACCACACGGTGTTCCATCACAGGTGAGTCTATCGCAAGGGACTCGGATATACCCTAGGAAGGAAGTGTCCGAGAACGCCGCAGGGCGCCCTATACTACAAACAAATCCTGGGTCTAGACAGCGATGTGATAATTTAGATTTTTTAAATGTAAGAATGGAAATTTATTATTTTGTTTTTCATATTTGCCTACTTAGTAAATTATTTAATTAAACTAACAAGAACAAAAAAGTATTTCCAACGTAACGTATTTAAAAAAAAACCTTTTAGATTCATACTTTATTTCTTTTCCGTTCGCTAAATATTAGCATCGCTCTTGCGAATACAAATGCGAACTTCAAAAATTGTGCAATTATTCGTGAATGTGTATATTCGTTACACTACTAGTAGGTAGATACATACTACATGTACTTAAACCCATTCACGGTAATGTGTGTAATTTTCAATATCATGCCAATTAATGTAGTAAATTTACCCCTACAGACCGATTCAAAGAATTCTGTTGGAAGATCTATGAGACTATTCTACAATTAATATTTTTTAAACTACAAAGATCAATAGACCTAATAGTTTTATCTATAGAGGGTTTTAGAATCGTATTATTTTATTTATTATGAACCGATTATCCATACTAATATTATAAACAGGAAAGATTTGTATGTTACTTACATACAAATGTTTGTAACGAATTGGCTCAAAAAGTACTCAACCGATTGCGATGAAACTTGGTATGTAGATAGCTGGAGACCTGGCTACTTTTTATCCCGACATTCCCACGGGATCGGGACTTACGCGGGTGAAACCGCGAGGCGCTGCTAGTAATTTATACGATATTACATTGTACGGTTCTGTTAGCGCAGATCCACTTGTAACCTAGGAAAGAAAATTATAGACAGCGACGGAGGGCGTGCACCGGTGAGCCAGTCAGCGTGTGACCACGGCCAGTGCAACCTGGTCGAAACGTCAGACAATTCAGAGGTATGTAATACCTTTTCGTGATCGCGTTAATTCCCATAAATACGTTCTTTAGCTAACCCCGCTAATCGCACTAACGCTAGCGCTCATGCAGGCCGGAGATCGTTGTGTCTATGAGAAGAGACACAACTACATTTCTTTCGCCCCATATTGAAGCGATCATCATTATTTAGTGTGGTTTGATGATTATATATTCAATCCTATGGAATGGAATGTAAATTCCAACTGACTGTAATACATTTCGCACTCGTAAAATAAATTAGTATTGGTGTCGAGGTTAGTAAAAACTCCAATATTAAATGGGTCAATAGCTATTTAGCAGTGTCTGTTATTTAAGTCGCGATACAAGTTTTGGGTTAACACAAAAATATTTGTCTGTATTTTGAAGATGAGCAGAAACAGTTAGATATGTAAATCGGGACTTATCGCGATAATAATTTCAAGGTACATTCAATACATTATTTAGTTACACGACGTTTCGATCGAATGCACCGATCGTGGTCACGGTGACTATTAAAGCGATGAAGTCCCGATTTACCTAATATGTATAATCCGGAAAGTTTAATAAAAAAGTTGAGTAAAAAAAACGTTTCTAAAGACAAGCTTCTATAAATGGCCTGTTGGTCTAGTGGTTAGTGACCCTGACTGCTGAGCCAGAGGTCGTGGGTTCCATTCCCACCTCAGTCTGGGTGTTCTTTGTGTCCGTTGTTTGTATGTTTGTAAAGTCCCCCGCGACACAGGAGTAATTTCTAATGCGGGGAGTTGTCTTTAAAAAACAAAAAAAAATATGAAAAATTTCAGCATAATCGGGTGAGGACAACTGCTTTAAAATTCAGTTGCAACATTTGACCCAAACAAACATTGCAAGCTACATTCGACAAAGAGAAACAGTTATGTTATTAAAATAAATATAAAACTTGTTAAAAAAAAATTTTAAAGTTACAATATTATTTTCTTGATTGTGCACAAATTATAAATAACATTATATAACTTCTTCTGTTTTGCTTATCTGATGATGGGAAATGGAAAAAACAGTTTAAATGTTTAAAAAAAACAAATTTGTTTACAATACATTGTTCGTGAAAACCCTTGAGAGTTACCCCTTACAGATGGCGGTGTGTACGACAAAATTGTTTCTGCCAAATTTGCCACGAATAGCTGTCGCATGCCCTTTTTTGATATCGGGAAGAATTTTTAATAATTAAGAAATTTCAACAAACAATGAATAATAATAAAGATGTTTAGAGCAGAGCACCTATTTCAAGTACCTACTTTTCCTGCAAACACGTTACAAGCGTGCACAAAAATTTATTTGTGTGCAGATCGGGGACAGTTTTGTCTGTCTGTGTAATAGATTGTATAAAATATTATCAAATAATAAATATCGAGGTCAAGTTCGCCAACGTACTCGATAAAATTTCGTATCACTAATTCGACACCGACCTTGCAATCGAGATGTTTGAAACCCACCCATTAAACTACCAATGCGGACATGAGATAGCACAGTCACAGTATAATGTATATACACTATTGTATCTTCATACAAACGGTCGGATCGCCAAGCCTTGAGTTCGGTTTACACTCGGTACCAGGGCTGCCAGTTAGTATAATTGGATACAAAATTCGTATAACTCTAGCAGGTAGGTAAAATTATAAAAAAATATGTGTCGCATAGGCCGAGAGCCAACGCCCGCGTGCCACCACTGCGGAGGCTGTCGCGAGGACACCGCATTCCATACTTAGGTGGAATGCCCCGCGTGAGCGAATCAACGCCGTGACCTCGTGACGGCTATCGGTGTGGATTGCCTCTCGTTGGAGACCATGGTCCACAGCGAGAGCGCATGGGATTCCGTCGCCTCATTCTGCGAGGAGGTGATGCATACCAAAGAGGCGGCGGAGAGGGAACGGGAGAGAATTAGTACTCTCCCATCCCGCAGGAGACGCACCGGGCGCCGGAGAACGTTTAACGATCTCCGGCCTCCATGAGCGCGGACCTAAGAGCAGCGGGTTCGGCAAATAGGCAGGTCTGGAGCGGTGGCGTGACGCATCACACGCACTCAACTACGTAGGGGGGGAAGCCCCCACACACTATCCGACGCCGCCTGACGGCGAAGTCTGTCGGGGGTTGAGTGGTAATCCTTCTAGGGCATACCTCAACTCCCGACTATAGGCCACAATTTCGTAAACCGTGTGGTTTTAGTCGGTTCGAGTCCGACATAACTACGTCACCGTGCAATCGGTGAAGTGGTACCCGTGGGGGTTTCGACACGTAAAAAATAAAAAAAAAAAATAAGAATAGTTTTCGGAAGAGAATACTGCTAAAGGTATTCTGCGATACAGGGATTATTCTCTAGTGCAGCAGCTTTTATTGCAGATGTTAGTGGTAATAACTTTGTTGTAGCAAATAAAAAAGTATGGTACGGGTCCGCCTTTGACAGTGTTATAGCTCGCATATTTTAGAAAATGTCATGTGCCGTTGTTAGACTCGATCCTTTTGAACCAACAACAGAAAGTTTGTTATTAACTGATTTTTTTAAAAAAAATAGTGTATTAACGTTCGCGGCGTTCCAAGAAAGTTGACAGTATTGTTATGTTGAATGGCAACCGTTCTCTGTGTCAGGAAACTACCAATAGTAATAATTCGTTAATTTTTATAGACAGTATATGAAAAAATCTTGTTAGCCTCACGCCAAGGTTGCTGACTAGATAGAAAACGCCTAAAGCATTAAGTCTACCATTTTTTATTGCAAAATGTTTAAGCAAACTATTGCGTGATCAATGCGGTCAATACGCACGCATGGATCCTCACTACGTTGTTACACATAAAAACAGCTAGTATTTAACTGTAAATCAATAAATCTTAATTTTTTTATATAAAAAATCCCAATCCTAATTAAAAATACTGATTGCACAGCAAAATAGTTACCTTAAAATGTTATTATTTTAGCAATAATTTGACTTCGTAACGCATCGCTATTAATTGAAAAGCGGAACTTTTTTATGAACGCATATCTGATAATCTAGCGCACAATAAACTTTGTAATTCATTTTTGTTAAAACAAAGCTAACTAGGTTCTACCACAGTTTTAACCTAACCTAAACCTAGCCTATATGTGTGACATTATTTTTACGTTTGTACGCTCTGGTTAATTTGATTAAAGTCATTAAAAACTCTCGGTGGTCTAAAATTATCGTACAAAAAGGTCTTTCCTTGACCTTTCTAACACGCTTAATAACATACATCCTTTCACAACCGCAAGATTATCACTGTGCAGTGACCCATACCTTCTGCTACAACGCACAATGTACCCTTGAGTTAAAATCATCAAAGTAAGAAGCCCAAATATTTGTAAGGAAACGACCTCGCTACTTTTTGTATCGCTCATTCGCTCAAATACTGCCAAAGTTGAGTGAGTAAGTCACAAATTGCTAGCTACATAATGAAGGCATACATATTATCCGTGTAGAAGTAAGTTTTATTGTACCATTGTACGTAGGTACTGTGCTGATTAGTTTATCTGTGGCAATCTATGTATTAGATAAGGTCGATTTCCGCGCATTTAGGATTTTTAACCACAAGTTGCACATAATTAGAACCCATGCTCATTGACAGAGATAATGCAAAGGTTCAAGTTTATTTGTTTCTTGGATTAAAAGAGTATACGAAGGCGGTTTGATTTATTACAGGTATTTCTAAATAAATCAATTTAATTGTAATATAATTATTAGCAAGTTTAAGACAATTTAACTGTCCCTGGATTTTTACAGGGGTCATTTTCGTGGTTTTGCATTGGAACTAGTTCCAAATATCTAAGGGGTAGTACATAAGAACGAAATCGCAGTTTCACACTTTGAACACTATTGAAATAATTTAATTTTTTTGCAACTCAGTTCTCCCAGCAATGCATTTCAGAAGAACATTGCCTGTAGGCAACAAGCGCGTTATATAATATCTGTCACATTACTAAGAAAGAGAGCTTAATTTGCTCTGAACACAGACTAGCTTTTGAGTACAAGGACCATTGATATGACTAGATCCACTGATTCGAATGCAAACAGCATTTTTTTAAGTCTAGATCGCAGCAAACGCTGGTCGCATTAAAATCCTTGCATGTTATACAAGTTATTTAGAAAAAACTTTTAAAAACAAGCTTAACCTTTCCATTCGATCATAGACAAACTGGAGGACCAGAAATATTGTAACATATTATTGTTTTGTCACTGAAAATATTGCATGTTTTAGCTCATGGTCAAAAAAAAACCGTTGAAAAATTATTCACCACCCTCACACTAACAAAGCTAAATATATTTACAAAATAAATAATTCTAGTATACACATAATAGATCCTAGACGTAAACAGTTAAAGTCGTTGACGTCATTTAAGGGCAAAGGATACACAAGCAAAGGCACTTCAAAACATAAACCTGCGTCACAATATTTGATAATAATAATAACGAATGCATTACTAAGTATACCGAGAGATAAGAATACTACTCGCATTTCAAGATAGTATTCTGACAATACAATTATAATCTGCCTAAAACGTTCGCTAATAGGTTACGTCATAACAACTGTTTAAAATAATGAAAAACGAAAAAAAATTCAAGTGACAGTCAAAAAGTCATATCTCGTGATAACTAAGCAAGCAAAATAATGTAAGTAACTTTCAAATCATTTTTCAGCAAATGTATTTTACAATAAAAGGGGGTTCGTCAACCTAATACACTTTTTAACTAGAATGGTCTTCTACGACGCATTTCCTCACTCCTATCTGCAGGTGCTCTTTTGTAAGCGTTTTTCGGCTATGCCGTAAAAAAGCCGTATGCAAAAAAATAATAAAATAATTGGAATTTAATTTTTATATATTTCTAAATACATACATATTATAGATAAATTACACCCAGACACAGAACAAATGATCGTGCTCATTACACAATCATTTGTCCTAGGTGGAAATCGAAACCACGACCTCTGGCTTAGCAGTCAGGGTCACTAACCACTAGACCAAGGGGCCAGTCCCAATAATAAATAATACAATCCGGACCATAACGTGTGATATTTACATGTGACGAAATAAAACCAAATAATAAAAACAATAGGAAACAAGAGTTTATTGAGCATGAAGAAGTAGTAAAATGCACTATAAAATAATTATTGATTCTTTGAGAAGGAAGTGGAATTTGATGTTTTCTAAAAGGACACAGTCGATAGAAACTTTGCCTCTAAATCTTAGCGGTGGGTAATGGTTCCGAGAAAACTAATCCTACTGGCAAAAATCTGACACTAGACATACCGTGTAACCGTTTGGTTCAGTCGACAGTTAGCTGAACCGACTCCAACACCGATCCTGGGTAGTTCGTCTTAAACATAATAATTAAAAAAAGAGGAACAACAAAAACTAATGTTACCAAAATAGAATAAAGACGAGTTTTTACTACTCGAAGATTATAAAACTTATTAATTGCGGTAAATGGTTTTTCATTGTACTACCGACGTAAGCACTCTACTATAGTAAATTTTTTTACTTGCTGTAGACTCGGTCATAAATTATACGGTCATAAACACAGTTGCATCAATTGTATGCGGCGCGGGCGCAAGCTCGATATCGATAAAATAAAAGTTCAAAACACGGTGATGATGAATCTGATGTAGAATTCTTGAATATAAATTTTATATTGCTTAGTCTAACAGATACAGAACATAATTTTTTTTAAGAAAAACTCAAGGCTTCTTGCACCTCCAATAAGGATTTATTAGCATAAACTTACTAACTGATGCATCATTTAGTAAGTTTTATATTACAAGGACAACATTTTTCTGCTACCAAGTATTTCTTGCCTTCTTTGAATATTATTATTTTTATTAAGTCATAACTCATAACAAGTTCTTAAATTATATTATATTTGCACATACTGATGTTTCCTCATATTTTAATGCTCATTTTATTTCAGTCTATATTTTTAAGTGCTAGTTAACTATGATGATTTAATCAATTATATTATAAGATTCCCATTTCCTCAACCTCACACATAATTAATTTTTTAAAGAAATAAGTTTATATGTACATAAAATACGTAGTTTTGATTTATTTATATATTATATACAGCGTTTAAGTAAGCGAAAAACTTACAAAAACGTCTTTCTGTGGAGACTTAATCACAATACAAAAATCAGTTCATCATAAAAATGCGAGATTAGGGATTTATAGTCATTAGTCTCATTTGGCGTTACGCAATGTAAACGTTACAAACGTGGGTATTATTTTTGTGCGGTACGGTGAATGACTTAAACGTTCGGGGCCGTCAAGACAATGTTTTATGATGGATAACATTGCAGTTTTTGGCCGTATGTGGTATTTATTGTTTTTTTTTCTTCAAAATATTCTGTTTATTTATTGTGATTTGGTGATATCACTTTTAACCAAAAAAAAAAAAAAATTGTTCCTACCAAGTTGGTAGGACAACAAATCGTGATGCTCCCCTATTTAAAGTACAACCTCTAATCTAATAGCAACATCGACTTCCTCACTAACACAAACGCTTTCTTTTGCTTCAAAATCACACTTTCGCAAAATGTTCGTCAAAACTTTGTATAATAAGATGGCGTACCGGCGAACCGGGTTGGTTTATTATGCCAGTTTACGTAAATTTACTGTGCATGTATGTAGTAACACAATTAAACAATATTTCACAATGTATTTCATGAAACAGTATATTGGCACCGACAATGTAAACCGAGAAAATTAAAATGACAGATACGAGATATCACCCGAAATGTCACTGATCTTTCTCACATCCCCACTGCTGTATCTATGGTACTATACTGTATGAGCATGACACTAGGATAGTCCAAGGGAATGTTAAACTGTCCTGAAATCCACCTCATTTTGCCTATGGCAACACCGAAAGGTTGTGATGGGCTAATTGTTATTAGTTGACTCAATTAAATAAAATGAATAGAGTTTCATCTGAAAGTTAACATGACTTGTTCGATATTTAACAATGTAGATATCAATCTACTTAACTCGGACTGTCAACATATATTATTGTAATACTTGGTAGATTTTTATTTAAATTAAATTTTCTTACCTCATAATATATCTAGTTTTCTTTTCGGAGAGCGTCACTACAGATGTGAGGTAGTCGAACAACTCTCCATTCTTGCACAGCTCAAATACTAAGAATATGAATGTCTCTGATTCGAATACATCCTGCAGTTCAACTGTAACAAATAAGGAAGCTTTTAGACCTGATATGATATGACCATTTCGAAGGTTTAAAAAAAAAATTAAGGCATTCTCTCAGTCCTCTCTGTACAGTCCTACTGTAAGAGAGGCCAGTGGAGTGTTTTTAGTGAGGTAAGTAGAGATAAATTTTCTGTTTTCTTATGGTTTATTATAGATTCTATATAATAATAATATAAGCCCCTTTATCCTGAACTAGTTAAGTTTTCCTTCTTAAGTTTATAATATACTAGCAACCCACTCCGGCTTCCCACGGGTAGTAGAGACATCTTCAACAATCATCAATATATTTCAATCAATTTACATAAAATCTTAACAAATTATACACCTAAACCTTCCTCATGAATCACTCGATCTATTAGTGAAAACAGCATAAAAATCCGATCAGTAGTTTTTCAGTTTATCGCGAACAGACAGACACGGCGGAGGGCTTTGTTTTATAATATGTAGTGATCTCTGAGTTCAGTGTGCCGGTTGGCAAAGGCCTCCTCTAACATTTATAGATTTTACCAATAGGTAAATAATAAAGCCCTAGCAACTATTTGTGAAAGTTCAACAAAAATACGCACAGTCGTGATTTGAGCTTTCAATTCTGCAATATTTGCGAAAACTAGCGCCGATTTTTTTTTTGTTTGCACATCAACATTTTCTTTCGCTATAAACTGTCAACAACTCACTCACTAATATATGGGTGTCCAGCGACCATGCGCAGGATATGAATCTCCTGCCGTGTAGCATCTCGCATGGTGTGAGTATCCACTCCATCCTGTGATTCCTGACTTAAGTCTATGATCTTTACTGCATACTCCTTGCCAGTTTCCTTTTCTATACATCTTCTAACTGTTGAACTGACGCCTCTGTGAAACATTTAAATTAGTAGGTATGAAGAAAAACAACTTTTTTAATTATTTTTTTCATTAAAAACGTTTCCTTGTAGATATGTATGTGATGTACACTTCAGAATCACATTTTATAATTTTGATTTAAGGTGTATATTATTGTGTTTTATGGACTACCTACTAGACTACCTGCTCCGGCTTCCCATGAGTGCAATTTAAAATTGTAATTTCATCGTGAAATATAGTTAAGTGTATGACCTACATATCTTTAAACCAACAAAAGATACTAAAAAAAAGTAACTAAAAAGCGAAAAATAAACTTGTTATCCTAACTAAACTTTTACACTAATGTAAACCTAACTAAATAATTTTAGGCTATTCAACACAAAGAATTTTTTAATTCAACCCAGTAGTTCCTGAGATTAGCGCATTCAACTAAACAAAAGAAAACAAACAAACTCTTCAGCTTTATAATTGTTCTTGTATGTATTCTGTACCCCTGACCAGTGATAGGCTTAACTAGTTACGTATGTAATCTAATTAATAATTGAATTACAAAATAATTTTATTAAAATGTAATATATATCATCTTTATTACACAGTATTAAATTACATTGTAATTAAAATTATTTTAGATGTGCAATGAAATGGTTTACAATGTATTTCAAATTGAAAGAATTTCAATAACTAATTACAATGTAACTGTAACTTGTAATTATTAATCTAATTGCATACTTTTTGTCCATCACTGCCCCTGACAGAGTGTTTGCAAAATTCTATGATGATTGGTTGAGTGGCCAACATGTGAAAGTGTAACAAACTCACTTTCACAATTACAATATTGGTTAGGTTTTGCGCAAATATTAGACTGTGTGCCTTGACCTTCTAAATATATCAATGCAATTAATCATTTTATATATAGGATAGAATCCCTGATGCAAATCTGAGCACTGCACTTCTCTAAGCCTCAGTTAATCAGACCGAACATAAATATCAGACTGTTCCATGTCATATGAGATTCTGAATGATAACAAACAAAGTGTTATTAACCAAGTTAATTTTTGAGGAGCTGTGTGTAAGATCAGTAAGTTTCAGTAAATATGTACATAGGCTAGTAATAGTGGTATTTACTAAACAAAGGTTAGAGGCTGTTTATTGAGGCCAAGAACACAGCATATCAATTTAGGAAGTAAAACTAAATGCATGCACTTGTACAAATATCTGACTTTATACAATTAATTTAAGGCAAAAAGTAATGTGTAAATAGATAATCTTCAGTGAATGATTGCTAATAAAAACATCAAATCAACAGTCATTTATCCAAGTAATAAAAGCATATTGCATTCTATAGTTTTTGAATGTATGGTTTCTTTTAAACTATTACGGCATATAATTAAAAGTAACATATTAAGAGATATATTAGAAGACCTGAAGATGAAGGAACAATCTTGGTTGACAACTTCCACCCTTTAAAAACCCTTGGTAAATAAGGACTTTTGAGAACAACTTCAAGTTTGTACTGCCCTTAGTCTGCAAGGGGAATGACAAAGTGCTTAGGTTATAATCTCGGACTTCAGGCTTATCATATCATCATTTAAGGACTCCACCACAGAGCCCAGCTTTTCTAGCGACTACATCAACCACCTCTGATCGAATCCAGAGGCAGTGAATCTTTGCCTCCTGGTGGTTGGTTTAATTTTCGCACTCTTTTAAACACCTGAACAATATTATGAAATATATAGATAAGAGCTTTAAATCTTATTTCTTTTCACTTTGGCAAGTAACCTTTCAAAATAATGTAACAAAGGCTAGATCTCAATATTAACAAATCCCTAATATACTGAAAGCTAAAAAACTATATAAATTAATTAATCAAATGTAGGAGAGGGTTTCAGACTGAAGGTCACACAGAAGACTTATGAGTAGCGATACTTGTATTGACGTCAGTCATCCTGAAGGAAGATTTCTGTCTGGTTCTTTAGAAATTGGCACCATTGCAAATCATCACGACCATCACAATCGTTAGTTGTGAAATAATGTCTTCACTAGTTTACACTTACCTTCCGATTATTTCTTTCGGTTCGTATTTGGCGTAAAATTCTTTTGCCGCATCTTTATCGGGCAAATTGTCGTCATCTTCCTCTTTTGCCATCGTATTCACTGTCGCCTGTATTATATCTTTCGTAGACTAATTATACGTAATTAGGTCTATTCACAATGACGAAAGGTTAGTGTTACGAGCCACTTGACAGAACACTGGTATGGAAACAAAAACACAAGTGTCACATACGATTAAATTAAATTATTTTATTATAAGTACAGATACCAAAAATAATTAGATTCAGATCGTATAAACGTCCGTATTTACGAAATAAAAATGATTAAGCTAACACGAGCTGTACACAAATCGTTAACCCTCAAATACTAATGTCCAATTTCAACGAATCTGACGTTTATCCAAATTCGATCATATTATCAGCCAAAGACAATTGTTTCCGTTGTCAAAATAATTAAATAACTAGTTCTGTAACCTAAGAATATCATGTGATTTCAATAGCACCACATGCTAGGAAAATATCCTATTAACTTTTGATATTATAACGTTTTTAATAATATTATAATATTTTTTTTTATCCTTTTCCGAACTTCAATAATTTCAAACAGCTGATTTTAGTCTATGATAAAGAACAGATAACTTTTGCCTCGCTCTTACGTAGAGGACTTTAAAAAGGTTATCATGTTTTGTCTTTATTTAATTGAGGCAATAAAACAGAGAAAGAAAATCACATATGCTCAATGTATACATCTCTACAATGACAGGTCAGTATGTCTATCCTTTTTCGTTTCTTCTTGCCTTTCGGTGTGTTTTTGCTTGTTGTTCCGTCCCGATGGTCTTGCATTTTTCAGTGTTATGCAGATTATCCTTATCAGTAGTTTTAACCCGTGATCTATTTACGTGGACTTTATTTTGAAAACTTGGATTTCGGTGTATTAGTTCCTGGAAACGCGATTATCTGACCAGGTACGTTACTACGCAATAATTTTTCACGCAGTGACAATCATGTTTTACTCTGTAGTACTCCGAATATCTTTTTGACAACCTTGAAGGTATAAAATACCAGTTTGATATTATTTTCTTTGTTCATTGAAGGTATAAAATATAATTTTATACCATAGTGGACAATGGCCCAATTACCCTCGAAATAATTGATTACGTTAACTTTCACTTAGTATAAAACTCTAAGTGTGTTAATTAAATAGACAAAACATTATGTGGATGACAACTATTAAATAGAGACATTTAAGTTATCAAAATTTACTACAATATGTTGAACTTCACCTATTGTTGTTTAAAACTATCTGAAAGCACAGGTCATTTTACAAGGTGAAATTAATGTGCATTGCTATAAATAGCAATCAATGGGGTTAAAAATACTCTGCTCATTTTAAAAACTAAACTCATTTTGACATGTATTAATCTTATACATATATAACATTGTGTCGATATAGGTAAAATGGTACAAGAACACACATATTCATGTTCGATACAATGAGGGACTAGCATCCACTTACTATTTGAATCATCAGTTTTGGGCCCTCAGTTATGATCAATTATAATTTGTTTATAATTATAAATTTATAATAATTTTTTTATAAAAAGAAAACTACCAACATAGATCAAACATTACTAGTATTCATGTTGACCCCTCCAGCTAAGCTGAATACTCGTCTTAGGAGTGGGTTGGCATTGGTAGTGCACTGCGTAGGGTTCAAATCAGCAACGACTTAATCGCCAGTCCAAAGCCTTAGCCATTACGCTGTGACGTATGTTTATCTGAATTTGTACTTAATGCCAAAGTACCATGATATAACTTATTGCTTATTTACTCTTTATTAAGTATATGTGATAAGTAATATACATTGCTTGTTTTGTACTGATTTATTATCATCAATTTGTAATGGTTGGTGAGTTAGAGGACTTGGACTTCCCGGCAATAGCTAGTGCGAGGTACAGGATGATGATAAGATGCCAACCTGACTTTCTCAAGCTGTTGCTTACACTCTCCAATCCATCCGTATAATCAATATACCATATATAATACCATTTTCCTTCCATTGCAATTCCTTTCCTTTCCAATATACTCCCAAATTTCCTTTCATATATTTAGAAATATATAAGTATGTTTATCAGCCGTCTGGTTACCATAGTACAGGATCTGCCTAGTTTGGGATCAGACGGCTGCATGTGAGATATGTGGAGTGTGGAGTTTTTAATAGGCTTGCCCCCTATTATGTGAGTGGGGCTAAATTATAATTGGCAAAATGTGGATATTTGTGAATGTATGTATGTAATTGGTAATAGGTGGCACAGAACAAGTAATGAAGGTACTTCTGATATATTTACTTTTTTATTTTGTTTCAACGAAAAGCATACTCGCCACGGCAACACAGCCTCACACTCGCTTACATTCATAATCGCTGGTGGCCTATCCAACTTTGAACAATCGTGTTGTTACTATAATATGGAACAAGCTTCCAGAAAGTGTAGTAACCGTAAAATCAGTGAACAATTTTAAGTGTCAACTCGATAAAAGAATACAACCCACTGATGGAACAACCATATTAACCTAAAATGAGATGGTTAAATGTACTCAAACTTTTACTCCAGTGCAGTGATGTGCACACATCAGCAAGTTTGTGCAGTGATGTGCACACATCAGCAAGTTTGCTGCTGGCCCGTAATACAATTATAATTCAGAAACTGTAAACAAGCCAATATGGCCAATATAAATCCTTTTTTGTTAGATTTTTTTTTAAGATTTTAAACCACCATTTGAGTACATTTACAGGAGCCAAATATTATAGAGGCTAATTAAAATAATGTCCAAGCTTTCATCAAACTCTAGGGGTGGGTAGTGGATGATGTTAACTATTAGCTATGTACACTTACTTTAAAAATCCATAATAGGCCCATATGGGACTAAAACATTTTGTATCATGTGGATTCCCCCATGGAATCACCTCACCGGAGCTAATGGTGAGGTGGTATGTCGACCGAACAAGCTACTGGCGTAATCGAACTTTTTGCAAGAAACTCGGATATACTCTATGAAGGAAGCCTCCGGGAGTGGGACTAGAGCACTAGGAGAACTCGCCAGATAAAAATTCATTCATTGAAGCTGAGTAAAACAGCATAAAAGTGACACAGTTAAAGTTGATCAAACTTTAACTGTTCAACTATATTGAATACAGCAAAACCATTATTTGTGTTTAAATCATAGTATAGCATGGGTAGCAGAGACATCTTCAACAATCATCAACATATTTCAATCAATGCACACAAAATCTTAACAAATTATACGCCTAAATCTTCCTTATGAATCACTCTGTATATTAGTGAAAACCGCATGAAAATCCGTTCAGTAGTTTTTCAGTTTATTGTGAACAGACCGACAGATACATGCAGCAGAGAACTTTGTTTTATAATATGTAGTGCTGTTGTGATAGTACAAAACCATTAATTTCTCTTGATCTATCAATTCCATTAAAGTTCACCCTTAAACTTTCGCTTTCTAGGAGATAATTATGTATACATTATTAAACAGGTTGCACTGACTGTGGTCACAGGCGCGTTAATTGCCGTATATAAACATAATTATGTCCATTAAAGGCCTGTGGAGGGTAAAGGAGGGAAGAGGGAAGGGTTAGGGCCTCCGGTAACCTTACCGGAGGCCCTGACCCTTTCCTCTTTCCTCTCTTACCCTACTCCCACCTTAAATTATTATTACCTTTTAGACCCCACCACAGGCCGAGTGAGTGAGGTCACTCACTCGGCCTGTGGCGGAGTCTGTGCTACTGTACTCTGCCTATACTAATATTATAGTATTTCATTCCCATGATATCCCAACTAGTGTTTGTCTGCACATTTGGTTGTGTTAATGCATATTTTGTCATTTAGTTATCCGTCTTGAATAATACCTTATTTTCAGAATAATAACTTGTTTTTTGCCCTATGTCCTTTTATGTAACTGTGACAATGTGTATGCAAAATTTTATAATGATCGGTTGGGCCATTAAAGCGTGAAAGTTAAAAGTCCAATACTGTTTTGCTGTAACTTTGGATATTTATTGAAAACATTTGTTTACCACCTGTGTAAATATTTTTTCAGCTTTTTTCATATGATGCTTTGTTGATATTACTTGGTAAAGTATGTCTTGTATATACTTACATTATGTATACATATGTATAGGAGAACATAACTTTGCAACTATCTCAGATAATACTTTAGTCTTTCTTGTTACATATTAAAAATATGACGGAAACCTATAACTGCATAAACAACTAAGTAAGTAAATTAATAAAGAAGAAATTAAGTAATGCTGATTCAATTATAACATAGAATGATTATTTGTGTGATTTACAGATGGTTGTGTTAAGGGTACGTCTTTATATCCATTAATTTGGAATTGTAAAATACAGAAATGTCCCTAACGCGAGTGGTCTACCTTATAATTAACCATCAATTGATAATTTTCACTATAGGTAAAATGTTATATATATAATCTTAAAGTTATAATTTTTTTGTTTACATCGGCATATCCAAGAGTTCTTTGAGTCGTTTATCAAAATATCTTTAAAAATGTAGGTTTAATACAAAATATCACTTGCGTGGTTGACCTCCTGTCAGCAGTATCTCGCCACAGTGACCTTTTGATTAGATTGAACAAATTCGATTTGATTCGATGATTAATTAATAGATGGCGCTGCTAGTTCTCATTTATGTTTTCTTTAGGCTAGTAATTTTATGCTATCACCAGATTCCGTGACAGTTAACAGGACAGATTGGGGGTATTGATGCAACTACGCTGATATAAGTACGCAGTATAAAATCATCCAAAATAAAAATCTTTGAAGACTACGTAAAACCTTCAAGAAAAGAGCGTACTTCCACCTCAAAGGCCTGCAACACACTTGTGACTCTTGAGCTGCTGGTGGCCATGGGCGGCGTGAGTCACTGACCATCAGGTGACCTGTCTGCTCGTTTGCCTCCTATACCATAAAAATATCCTTCTTGTATGATAAAATTCGTTGTTTATTGCAATTACTCTCTTCCTTCAGAACTTTGTCTAACGTTCATCCTATTTCTTTTAGCGGTCTGTATGATGTCCATCCAGAATCCAGCTAGACCAGCAAAAAGGCCATTGGCCAAAATGAATAAAAGTTAAACAATTCATTTGTTTAATTAAATCTATACTACGTATGATATGATGACGTGTGATGTGTAAAAAGACAATCTTGTTTCTTCATACCCTATCGACCGTAAACAAACAGTTGATTGATTTATTTATTTAATCTTAATCAAAACTTCTCTGGCTACTTACATTAATAAAGAGAGAAACGTTAATACAAAATAAACTATACTATACAACAATTTTATCCATACACAACATAAAAACTACACCTCTAACACACATAAACGTCTGCCATCCATCAGCAAACAAGTCACAGTCTGGATTTGATTCCAAAAGAGCGTCGAGTGCGGTATGTGCCCGTGGAATGGGTGCCACATGTAGGTGGGGCAAATAGTCTGTGACTTCTACCACGCCTGTAGTTATTGCGTACAAACAATCGACATACTTCTGGGTAAATCGTGGGGGTTTCAGTTTTACCTAATAAAACCTTGCACAATGTTCTAACATGGTCATGCGTTCTCCTCACATTCAGTTAGCGATATCCTAAGCTACCTAGGAAGTACAATTAGGGTGATATATTATGTATACACAAAATAACTTAAAAAAAACATCATTAAAACATCCGAATCACCGTTATAAATAGCTGTTCAACTTGTGCCGGAGTCACACAGGGACAAGGGCACTAATTAAGGACGTCTCGACTCCACTCTCCCCGTTTTTTTTCTCTCTCACATCCCACTTTAGACTTTAAGTGATGTCATGGCTTATTTCATAGCCGTCTGAATGGCGACCGTTTATTTATTCTTCTGTAAGACAAAGGGCATGTCATATGAGTAACCAATTCGTGCAATTCGGTCGAAACCTCGGGTAACTAAAAAGGTATCTTATCTTATAAATATCATCACGATGAAGTAAACGCGAAAGTTTAAATCAATCAAAGGACATTTCTTTAACAATGTTAAACTGTTAGTGACCGTCTGTTTGCTGTTTGTTTTCAAAAACGTCTTGCTCTAACCAAACCTTGAATTTGTCCAACATTCGATGCCTACAATTTCCATGGCGTTGTGTCTCACGGTGTAGCGTCCCTTACTAATTTTTGGGTTGAAGTATTTCATTGTTTCACTGGCATTCATTAAAGTAATTGTCAGTTTTTTTTCTTTCGGCTGCGATTGCAACTAAGTTTCGTAACCAGTTGCGATAGAGAATTTTTTCTCACTTGGTAACTACTTAGTTGTAATAAAAGACAGGTTTTTTGTCTCAAAATCGAGCTAATAACTAACAAGGAATATTTTTTCTTCGCTGGCAACGGAATTTCTGGCGTTTCGCAAAAAGTTACGATCAAAGAGTGTCTATTGCTCTTTGGCTTTTAATATAATTATGTAGACAGAGTACCTATTAGGGTTTGTTATCCCGCACTCTTTTGCATGCTTCTAGAGCTGATAGGAGTCAGATAATTGTGAACAAGAGACAACTATTTGAGATTTCAAGAGGTTGATTCAAAGAGTGCTACGTGTTGATGAATTTGGTTATTATATTATCACCATTTCTCAGCCATGAGACTATGATGAGACGCACACTGCTGAACTCCTTCTAAAGATTTATTTTTTATTTTATTTTTAAAAGAACTCCCGCATTAAGATTTTTCTTGTGTCGCGGGGGGCTTCACAAACATTTATACAATGAACACACAACACCCAGACTCAGGACAAGTATTTGAGGATCACACTAATTTTTGTCCCGTCCGGGATTTGAACCCACAGCACTCAGCGCGGCGTAGTGGCGAGGGGACCACTTAAACCATTGCGCCATCCGTGCACTCTGCGCTGATTGCCACAAAGTGCGGTCTTGCCGCCTTCACCTAATGATTGTCGTCACTTTCACTAGATCGTGCGTTACCTTTAAGTGCTATTTTATAATGTCAATCAAGATTATCTAGGCATACACTTAAAAAAACAATGCGTTGTTATCGCAAAAGTACTAGCGACACATGTGCACTTTAGAAGTAGTTTGATAGATAAACCACGAAATGAATATAAGTGAATTAAGATAGTTATGTTATTCGCTACGCGGAACTTATTGTCATTAAGGACACCAGGGTTTGTTAGTAACATTTTGGAGAATAGATCGTTTTCTTCAGTATCAACCTCGGGTTTGTTAATGTCAGCTGTCTGTAAGCGAATAACAATCGTATGGGAAGTAACTGCTGATTTATTTATGCACCAAGAATTATGTTGAATGACTTGTTATGGAAATATCTATTGTTACGACTGAGTTCTTCCTCCGGATATTACGTCCTAATTCAGTAGACGACCGTATCAAACAAACATTCTATTCATTTGTTTAGTTATATTTATACTGGTCTCTCATAACATCGTGCCCATTAAGGTAATACACGACTGTTACAGTCTTTAAATAGGGTATAAAATCGGCTCAACGTCTGGTGAGCCCATTTTTTTCTGACAATATTGATTTGTCTTTTGAAGCATAATATTTCCGAATTCGATATTAAAGTCATGATAATGAATCAGATTAGGTACACTAAATGAAACCGGCTGGAACGCGTCCGTGGCGACACAATCAGTACGAGTCATTGGGTTTGCAACTTTGAGCGGTATCCAACTACCACTATCTGCCAGAAACTATTATCCGCCGATAATTCTTCGGCGAGGACTTCCTTTTTGAAATCCCACGAAATAGGTACGAAGCTGCAATCCCAGTAACTTTTACACTGACTTTACTACCACTCTCGCTGTCAGAAATGGGACCAAATTTGTGGTCTGATGCAATATCCTGTACGAAGTTGTGAAGACTTACTCTGTACACGCAGAAACTTACCACTGGATTAAGCTGTCGGGATATGGCAATAAATTTACTAGTCTGATACGCAGGTATGCGTATATAATGATAAAATAGAAGGCAGTTTACATTTTGCACTCCGATTGCACTCTTTACAAAGTATATCTATTACAATACCGGAAACAAATTGTTCTGATTTTATCAACCAATTACCAATTACCAATATATCAAAAGTAATTGAATCCTGTAAGTATCCAATTTCACAACAATATCTTATTACGGATAAGGCCACTGTTCAGCTAATGTGGGTTATTTTAATATTCCCTTAAGAATTTAAATATGTAGTTAACTGAAAGTAATGAGCTTGGATTGCACATATGTAATGAAATTATGTAATAAAGTTTACTGATCATTGTTAAAAGTTGGCCGTGAGTTTGTTTGTCCGATTTCTTCTTACAAGGCTCAATCATTTGGAAACGTTCGGTTATAGATTGAAACAGGCAGATATGATATTATGTTATCCATTTTTTTTTTCTTTAACAATTTTACATTTGACAAAGCAAACTATTGTTGCGGTGACTCTGTGTGTCGATCTATAATTTTTAATTATACTTAATAAAAAAAAAAAAAATTGACGATTTGATCAAGTTGATGAAATAAAGATATTGAATTTGAATAAATTGTAAAATTGAGTATTTTGATTGCTCTAATATTTTTTTCATAATATCTCATTACAGGTTATCAATAGTGATAATTACTCTCCAAATGATGGACAGTCATATTACGCTTTTTTATATTTTTTAAACCTTTCTAAACTTCTAAACATCATCCATCCTGAACAGGCTGATGCCTATTGCAGTCACTGCTGGACATAGGCCTCTCCCAACGTGCGCCATAACACCCGGATCCCCATGTCGTCAGTCCATCTACAAGTTTTTAATATTTATTTATAATCCTTTTAGTTAAAGAACTAACTGCTGGACCGACTGAACCGAGCTGACATAAAAGTAGGGATACTTTTATGTCAGCTATATTTGCATTAAAAAAATCAACAAAAATTGTGAGGTTTACCTCTTAACAAATTTAAATATCTTCACACATTATTGAAGTTAAAAAAAACATTGCAAAGCTGAAGCAATGCAGATTTCTAATGATAGTTTTAATGAAATATTTTTTTAAATGAATTGTATTGGCACTTATATTTATTTAATCAAAGTATTGACTGACAATACTATCAATTCATTTTTGCCATTTTAAAGGAAGTCTATAAACAATTCTTTAAATGCGTTTTTCACCATCTCATTATAGGTGAAATTTTAACACCTTAAAATGTTATATGATTTTGAAAAGATATCAAGGAATTCCCATCCCTTGAAGCAAGTGGGTAACGTAGAGTAGCGAGCGGTCTCTGCGTAACACAAAGCTACACTTTGATTTTTCCAAGGACCCACAAAGCGATAACACAAAAGAATCCTTACGGCTTATTCTATATTTACACTAGCCATCATAAAAAATCTTTGAACCTAATACTTTATTTTAATCTAGTTTATTAATCACACACTTCTTCAGTCTACGCCAATTGAAGTAGTGGTAAGATCTGCAATTGTACACTATGTGTTTTGTAATTGCATGCCTGGTATTATCTAATTAGGGTGCTCATAGAGTGTAAAGATAATCTCACTTGCTGTCAAATTATACACTATAGTCATGCTTATCTTGGAAAAGTGCTTTCTTAATCCTCGGGAACCAAGGCATTCTTGTGGTGAAAACAAATTTTCTGTAGTAAGACTGCCACATTTTAGTACTAAAAAGGTAAAACTTTGTACAAAACACATTTAATTTTACCATCTTGAAAATTTAAAGTTACTAAGGAAGTATAACTGAAGGCGAGCGCAGCAGTTTGTCGCTGGTTATTTTCGAGAGATATAAATGTTGAATGTAAATATAAAATCACACAGTCAAAGTTGATTTTAAGGTACAGAACATGAATATGAAATGCAAATATCGGATATAGTATTTGATGGGCAATTAAATAAAACAAAATGTTGAATGCTAAACCTGAATTTAACGGTGCCTTTGCACATCTTTTAGAGTTATGTTTTGAGGGAAAATAATACAAAAAAAATCTCAATACTCTAGTAATTTTCCTAATAAATCCGCAGGCCTGAAATAAATGACAGTGTAACACACTATTACATGTCATTTCGTTGTGAGAACGAATAAATAAAAAATACTAATTTAATTATACTTGTGAGCCGGTGCGTTGTACGCACTTGTAATAACGTGGTCAATAAGTACTTAGTGTTCAAACTTGTGTGCATAATAAAATACACATTCGTTTAAATATGTAACAATTTTCTGCTTGTAAGAATAGAATGAATAATTAGAATTGATAATCCTGAAATAATTAACTTTGCAAATTGTAGCGTAATAATTTGCTACTTTTTTTTATCAGGCGCTTATACCATAATTAGTTTTGTTTAGGTAACCGTAAGTTTCTTGAATAGATTAGATGGAATATTAAATTTTAAAAAGTTAGCAGGAGTCTATAATGCTTAGAAACATATTGAAATTTTCATACAATTCATTATAGGTTATAATCTTGTCAATGTTACTGTTCTCGTTAGTTTCAATACAGAGTAACTTTCCTCGTGACGTATACGTGCGTTTATTTTTTTTCAAAATAAATTATTATTGTTTTACGCAATAAAAACAGTTACGTTCTATTGTGCGTAGTGATGAGAACAAATGTTTCAACTACATATTTATTAATCTATATTCAATATTTCTATAGTTTTTTGTATACCATCCCACCTTAAAGGCCAGCAACGCACTTGTGACTCTTGAGTTGCAGGTGTTCATGGGCAGCGGTAGTCACTTACTATCAGGTGACCCCTCTGCTCGTTTGCTAATTAGTTATCTATAAAATCTATCTGAATGTACCCCATAGTAGGTAACAAAAACAATTTAAGTTTTTACGACACAATTTCAGGCTTCCTACAACATTAATTGCTGCTTTAATACTACACCTGGGAACGATTAAACTGACAATTACGTTGGTATTGAGATTGTATTCTGACATAATGTAAATATTAGCTGGGACCATTGAAAGCGCAGTGTTAATTGGTTTCTATTTATGCAGATAATATACATGTTACCATATCATAATTAACATTAATTTGTACAGAAACTGTTTAGGTTTCGCACGGGGATTACAAACGCGTACGCCAATCTATACTGTATTTAATATTCTCTAGAAGTGTAAATAACTATGCTGTAAATCTATAGTTCTATACTAATATAATAAAGCTGAATAATTTTTTGTTTGATTGTTTAAACGTGCTAATCTCTGAAACTGCCAGTCGAATTCGAAAAAATCTTTCTGGATTGGTTAGAGTATTCATTGACTAAAGTTAAAGGCTATGTAACATCACACTACGGCCCGGCGGAGCGGAGCAGTTGCCATAAACGCGGGTAAAACTGCGGGGATTCCCTAGTCTATTAAAAACCGACGCATTTTCACGCACTGGTGATGGAATGATTTATAGCTTAAGTCTTCCTCAATGCACGGGCTATTAAATATATATAAAGATTTTCTGAAATCGAACTAAAGTTGACCTTATGGTTGCGCGCATTCGAAATTAATAGACAAACAATCTGAATATTGAGCTAATGAAACTCAAAACAAATTTCATGATGCTTATATTGTTATTTTCCAAAACTGTTTGATGAAAGCAGTCATGTGTGGTATCATATATTGGAAAGTTCATAGCTCGTCGTCGTCGTGGAGTGCATGAAAGAATATTCAGCATAGTTCGGTAAGGCACTGCTTCTGCGATGCATCTAATAGTAAAATATTACTAAATGCTTCGCAGAAGCAAATATATTATGTTATTAATTTATCGACCTCTGTACCACACGACGAAAGAACATTCGGCTGCAAGTCATGAATATGTCTTTTTGCATGGTCTGGGTGTTTATATTTATATAAATATGTATTTACAAAAAATTTGTAGTAAATGTACACGTCACACGTAAAATCCCATAGTACAAGCTATGCTCAGTTTGGGCCTAGGAGCACGCTGTCATGTATAAAATGTGTTCTATCATTATTAGTCGGGGAAAAGGTCTTTTCGTTTTTTGTATGTATAAAATTGACGAAGAACTGTTTGTATCGGGCTGGTTTTAATATCAATAAATATAGGACATTAGGAAAAAGAAGAATAAAAAGTAAAAAAATGAAAAATGCTAAAGTTCTATTTTACAAAAAAAGGAAAAATGCGACTCAAGCCGCGAAAGAAAATTGTGACGTTTATGGACCTAATGCAGTGTTAGTAAGAGTAGCACAAAGTTAGTTCAAGCGTTTTCAGTCCTGGAATTTAACGTCAAAGATGCAGCTCGCTTCTAGTCATGTGAGGGCCACATGGATAAAGTCGATGCCATTTTTGAAAAAGTGGTGCAAGATCGGCATATTAGTAGTTACGACATAGCTGAGGAACTGAGGATTGACCACAAAACGGTTTCGACCCATTTGAAGAAGTCTGGCTATACAAAAGCGCACGACATTTGGGTGCCACACGAGCTCACTGGAAGAAACCTAATGAATTGTGTACTCATTTGCGATTCTCTAGTAAAACCTAATGAAACCGTGCCATTTTTGAAAAGATTGATGACTAGTGATGAAAAGTTAATCACCTACGTCAAGAACGTGCGAAAAAGATCATGTTCAAAGGGTAGTCAAGCTCCACAGACTGTAACGAAACCCGGATTAATACGCAATAAGGTGATGCTGTGTGTATGGTTGGGATTGGAAGATTGGAAGGGCATCGTTCATTATGATCTTTTACCGCCGGGCAAAACCATCGATTCAGATCTCTACTGCCAACAACTAATGAGAAATTAAGAAAAAAACGGCCGAAATTTATCAACATAAAAGGAGTGGTCTTTCATCATGATAACGCCAGACGACACACATCTTTGGCCACTTAGCAAAAAATGAGAGAGCTTGGTTGGGAAGTGTTAATGCATCCACCATATAGTACACTGGCTTTGCACCCTCAGATTTTCACCTGTTTCGGTCTCTTCAGAATTCTTTAGGTAGTGTTAGGTTAACATCAAGAGAGGACTGTCAGAACTACTTGACGCAGTTTTTTTTATCAAAAATCCCAAGTTTCCTTCAGCACGTATATATTATAATTAAATGTATTTTAAATTTTGAAAATCAATGTCTTGAATTTGTATATAAAATACGAAGAAACTTTTTCCCCGACTTTATATATTTACCATGACTGTGATTGTGATGTCTAATCTATTGTAGCTCCATGTTATCAGTTAATAAAAAATTTCGCAGGTGGTAGGTATTGTCCTGTCTCTATGATTTATTAAACATTCTTTTATCTTATATTTGTATAACATTGAGAATGGTAATTTTACCGTCTTGATATTTTATCTTTGTTATATAAACAAAAAATATAAGTAAGTACACATACATTATTTATAACCGCTTTATGTTTATTTGACCTGTAACTACATATCATGTATCTACTACTTTTATATCAATGAAAGCAGTGAAATCTTATACAGAATATCCACCAATTTTTACGAAATAAACACAATTTACATAAAAAACTAGCAGCGCCACGCGGTTTCACCCGCGTAAGTCCCGATCCCGTGTAAATATCGGGATAAAAAGTAGCCTATGCGTTAATGCAGGTCTCCAGCTATCTACATACCAAGTTTCATCGCAATCGGTTCAGTGGGTTTTGCGTGAAAGAGTAACAAACATCCATCCATCCATCCATCCATCCAAACTTTCACATCTATAATATTAGTGGGATTAGCAAGAAAACAAGTGATAGTTACAGTAAATCTCACTATTTACACTCACTTTTAACTTGTACTGTTCGCTATAGTTCGCACTTGCTAACTCGTAGTATCGCTCGAAGTCTATACTGCAATGCAACTTCCTTATATAGTTCGAAAACTGCTCATTGTAAATTCGTGAACTTTCCTGAAACATCTCATACTATCTAGAAACATTCGAACATTCTTATTGACAGACAGATTAGTTCCGTTATTCGTCAAAGATGGCGTGCGTCTCAATTTAGGTAATCGTAATTCGTAACCATCTATGATTTCCTCTACTCGTTAATAGATTGTGCCCGCGCGTCAATTTTGGCTGCCGTAACAATATATAACTTTACTCTTATTGAAACTTATTATTATACTAATTAAGCGAAGGTTTACCGTCTTTACTGGGAGTGGGACTAGGTTTGCGCTAGTACGCAGATTTGCAAGATATTTGAAAAGAAAATGCAGAAAGTGGTGAAAAGGTATGATTATTTAATTATGTAAGATTTTAGACAGACACTAGAGAAATAGGCCTAAAAAAGGTTACGCTTTTCTTGATTGCGATGTTCTATGGATAAACAAGTGAGGCGATAAATAACTTAACTAAACCCCTCTAAAAGATACATAGTTCGGTTTATTTGGCAGAAGAAATATAGTCTTGCTTTATCGCACAGTGATTTTATACTGTATGTTTTGTAAGTGTCAAGTTCACTAGTTCATTCTTGTTAAATTCGAAAGCCAATACAGTTGTTTATAAACACACTGTCAGCGTTAACAGGTTTTATTCTTCACTCGGAAACAACAAAAAAGAAAAATATATAAAGTGAATTTTGCTAATAAACGCTTGTCCGTTATGTCTAATATGTGTAATGAAGCTTGTGACGAGGGTTTGTCGCGAGGGTTTAGCCAAGGTTATATAAAAATGTTTTTTGTAGCAATACCTGTCTCCCTCCTGTCTTCGACGTCAACTTCCAAGGAAAGCTTATATACATCAGTTGAGTTTGGCACTTACATCAGTCAGTACAGTAATCAAATAACATCCATAGAATTGTAAAAAAATGTATTGTCTTTGCACACCTAGAAAGTTTCGTTAGTAGACTATTGCCTGTCTTCACACATCAGACATTCTGTAGAAAGTAATGAACACAGAGATACTATTTGTACGGTTTTGCTCACGTTAGCAATTAAATAAATATATATATATCCGAGTTTATCTGGCGCGTGAGTAGCGGTCGTAGTTGCATTCCGTACCCTACGTATGAGTTATTATTATTACAGATTACATCTCCGACACAGTATCAACTTCTATATATTTTTGCTGGCAATGCCCTCGGCGAAAACGATGCGTAAACAAAAGTAATGTATGAAAAGATCGACCACACGTACTCCTTGTAAACTGAACCATAGAAAATCGTACTAAATACGAAGACAGACGTGTCGATATACTTGTAGCTTCGCAGTTAAATAGCGTGGTTGAAAACACCTTATAAACATTCGATTTACTTTTTAGGGTTCCGTACCCAAAGGTTGCCAACGAAACCCTATTATTAAGTCTACGCTGTCCGTTCGTGTGTCTGTCAATGGACAGTATCTATGTACTGTAATAGGTAGACAGTTGAAACTTTCAGATTTTGTATTTTTATTAAACAATATAACAACAAATAATAAAAATTAAATGTTTCGTGTATGGGCTCCCCATACAAGAAACGTAAAATTATTCGGCGTTTTTGTTAAATTTTGGGTACAGAACAGGAATGTTACAGATATGAAATTTCGGATCTGGATACGGATACGGATCGGATCGTATCGGATTATCCGCAAGTTACGGATTTTAGATTTTTAAGGAATATAAACGAGAAAATACAGATAGGTTATTATTTGGCAATATTTCTAGATTATCAATTGGTAGTAAAATCACAATAAAAATAGCCCTTTAAGCAATAGCTGGAATATGTACAATTATTCAAACTATCTGCTTGCATCTTGATGTATATTATATAGGTATATTATTGTAAAATAAAGGGATTTAGACTACATTTCTATCCGGAATTATTTGAAACTTTTATATCGGTTACGGTTACGGAGTTCCATAACATCCCTGGTACAGAACTCTTCGTGTGCGTACCGACTCGCAGTTGGTTAGTTTTTTGACCTTACAATAAACAAACTATTCTGGTCGACCAATATCGTCCAATAAGGAAACTGTACAGAAATACCGTGGTATGTAGCGTCAGTATAATGTACATAAAGTGATCTAAAAACTCTATCGATCTAAAACATATACTCGTAATCAAGTACGCTGTAACAGTAACTATTCTGTTTTTAAATTATAAAAGAAGCTACATCTATAGGCACTTAACCTATCTAAATAACAAAATCTGTTCCATAGATATACCAGGGCTAAATAACAAAATTAAACAATCTAGTTATAAACACGGTGTTGCGGTGGTCGCTGTTTAAGACCGCTGGCACTACGGTGCGTTGAACTGCCCCACCCTCGGTTTATTTTCTAAATCGACCGGCGTTCTCGAGGACACCGGACCGTCAATTGCTACTGTCAATGTAGTAAGTTTATCTTTATTTACAAACCAGCAAGCTTATTAAAATTCCAATGGCTGAGTCAGACGTTAAGTTACAGTTACTAGTAATTATTATAACCTCTATGCCAAGAAATGTCTACAAACTTACTCAGGATTTGTATTTATTTACTCAATCTCAGTACGAAGTTTCAAGCTGCAAAGAGTCTGACGTGTGTTGTCTTGAACTCAGTTTAAACGAAATTATAATTTAGTAAAACTAAAACAACACACATTAATAGCGAACCTAATTAAAAAGAAGTCCTATCCACCTCCTGGCTTCATCATCAAACCATTGTTAATAAGCTCAATCTGTTGGACTGGTCAAAACGAATCATATAAACCTACATCTTAGAGCTGGTCACGGTTATACAGCTGTTAGCATAATTGTGATTTTTTTTCGACAGTTAGTGGGGTCGCTAGACTAATATGGTTTAAATTGTGTTCCAAGTCTCAAAAGAAGGTTATGGTAATGTATTCAGTAAAGTTTTTGCCAAAAGCTACATTCGCATCCCTTGAAATTCTAAAATATAAACATGAAAAAGGCTGTGCTCATTCATCTAATTGAGATTTAGAATTTTTATACTAGTGTCATGTAGATTAAAAATACAGTGGAATGAAAAATCCTTAAAAAAAAAACGAACTTAAACATAAGTTCTATTAACACGCGATAATGGATATAGTGACTTAGAAATGACACTAAAAACTCACAAACAACGATTGTAATCAGCCCAGTAATTATGACTAGAGGAATTAACGCTAAAACGTATTTCGACATTCTGGATTTGTTAATAGTCTGATCAAAGTACACATATAAACTTACAAAAAATCTAAAGATTTGAAAACCGATACTTTTGAACTCTGACTTTGAATGTGGTTCATATCTACTCGTAGGTGCATTTTTTATTATTTGCTTTATATTCAAGTAAATAATAAAGCAATACATAAAATTCTCTTCTCTTCTCTTGATAGCTGTTACTACTTTTAACGTGATAATTTAATTTTATCTCATTTTATAATTTATACATATATTTAAGAATTAGGTATATCCTATATTAGGTGAAAAATTAAACGACTAAAGAGGCGACAAAAAAGGGTTTTTAATCGCGAGCCCAGTCGCACAGTTCTGTGGAATAAATAAATATGTTCTTGAATTTAGTCGCATGCAGTACATTCATACATTCTTAAAAAAAAAAAACAAAAATACTTAATATAACTACTCATAATATTCCTACAATGTCTAGTCAATCATAAATTTGCGTAATCTGTAAATGCCCACCGTTATGTACAAAACCAAACTCCACTACGGACAATTACATAATCTTTCAAAGCCTTACCTAATTGCTTATAATATTTTTTACGGTCGAAGTCCACTGTATGGCTGATCGCACCACTTGATTGCCGTAAATGCCGATTCTATAGACTTCCATCAGCTCACTGTAGCATTGCCTATTACACGCTTCGATAGTTAATTCATATTTTATTAAGATTTGCAGAGAGAGAGGAAGTCTATACACCTAACCGCTTATAATCCGTTTCCTACTACTTATAAACGACAAAATATTTGCCGTTATTTGCAACATACATCACTTACATCCGTATGAAAAAATTCAATCCAAGATATCCCACTTCAAATAAACCATTTATAGCTTTTTGATCCCGAAAATTATAATTTCCCACTCATAATTTCAATTCGTTCATATAATGAAGGCTTAGCAAGCAAGACAATCGCAGAAACTGACTTAGTTTTCGTAGAGTGTTGCACAACCTCTGGCCTTCTTGACCTTGCAAATACAACAAACATAGAAGAATGGCGCGTTCCGGTCGATGTTCACGAGAAACTAAATAAAGGATGAAGGACTAAATATTTTGTGGTTTGTTGGCAATCAAATGTTGGTTTTTAAAACCATTGCTAGTCAGTATCAGTAAAAGCCATGACAGCACCGTAAAATTTGCGTTAAATCCAAGATTCAAGATGCAGTCTTTTGATATAATAGTATTTTTTTTTTGTTCTAATAAAGCGTCTGACTTTACGACATGCAACGACATGTATGATAATGATAATGGTTACATTACATTGTTATTTTTGTCATTTTTTTTTGTTACCTATAAATTGTTATTTACTTTAATGATTGCATGTAGCCATTATACAATGTAACGCAAACTAAATTGTTCATGACAAAAAAAAATATTGTACATTCGTTAACAAGTACCCTCGTAAATCAGTAAGTACACTTATCGTCTTATGAAAGCAATTGTAGACGCTAAATATTGCAGGTAACCTTCTAAAATCGATCTTAGAGAACAAATATAAATATAGACAATAGTTTTATTCTATCCATTCTAGATGTGGTCACCATTGTCATTTGAAGACAGAGGTTTATGTACATACATACATAGGGCAGCAAGATTATCGGCGTAAACAAGTCGAATAACTTAAGAGTTTTCAGGATGTTTATCGGTTTCACATCTCGATGTCACGCCGCGCCGTCCTGTCACGATCTTTATTTACTAGTGTTTACACGCTTCATGCAAATAGCTTACGTGCATTGTGCACTAACAAGGGCACTATATCCGCTATGGAATATCCTTTTTACACCGTCAAAAGAATAAAACTTTTATTGTAATACCAGGCGCACAGTGGTGAAGAGAGGTGTAACGTACTCGTAACATTGAAATTGAACATTTATTTGTTTCACATTCCTGAATATCTCAATAACAGTTATGATAACATATTTTACATAGCATGGGTGTGATGACGTTTGGTACTTGAAGTAAGAGATGCGGTGTTGCTAAAATAGAATTAAAAAATATCTATTGAATATTCTAAAAGGGATTATTTATATTGCGATTTTCGGCACCAAAATAATTAAAAACGAATATATCCTCGCTTAGATGGCATTGCTGATATATAATATCGCTTAAAATATATGAAAATTCATAAAAGTTATCAATTCATTTATTAATTATTTATATTAAACTACAGACGTTGTCTTGCCGGAACGTAAAAAATAATGTTCCTGTATCCCTATCGCAGCGCCATCTACCGGGTCCAATTGTAAATTTAAACCATTCTCGAATCCACCTGAAGCCACACAAAAAATTTCATTAAAATCGTCCAGCCGTTTAGGAGGAGTTCAGTGACACACACGTACAGAAGAAATATAAATATTAAGATAATTCTCTTTGTTGCGAATATCAAAATATTTGGATAACGATTATGAATTTGATAAAATATACTCGATATATAAATACACAGTACATGTCTCACAAGAAGAACAATATTGAAGAAAGCTATCCACTTTAATATAAGCTTTACTAAAAGATAAACAATACAAAAACGCTTACTACATTGTGCTAATAATCTTGTCTTACGGCCGCCCCGCACAAACTATGGCACGAAAAGTTTAATGACAGTGCAGCTGTATAACAAATTACCAAATAACATTAACTCACAATCAATTATTACTTTTAAAAAAATACTCAAAATTTGAAACAACTTAATATAATAACATATATATGAACTAAAATAATTATATTATAAAATATTGTTGTTTATTTCATAACGGAGAAATAAAACCAAAAAGATCACAGTAAATTATATAGGTAGAATAGGTACTAAACTGATCGTCGATAGCTACTTAGTTGATTAATCCTATCCTACTTCCTACTAATATTATAAACGTGAAAGTTTATGAGGATGTATGGATGTTTGTTACTCTTTCACGCAAAAACTACTGAACCCATTGCGATGAAACTTGGTATGTAGATAGCTGGAGACCTGGATTAACATATAGGCTACTTTTTATCCTGATATTCCCACGGGATCAGGACTTACGCGGGTGAAACCGCGGGGCGCTGCTAGTCTTTATATAAAAATAAAACACATGTAGGATTTTTGTATAGTAAAACCTTGAAAATGAAAAATAAGCGTAAAGTAGATAGTTAATTTACATATAATTTTTTTTATATAAATATATAAATAGAAGAGACATTTTAAAGTCCGGAAAGAGTAGGTAATTAAAACGGTAGGTATCGATATTTTTATAGGGAGTGATTTATCTGTTACGTAGTAACTATTGAGTAATCTGTGCTAACGTCCCATAGTTGTCTGCCGGCTCGGTGTACCTAAACATTTTACATTCTTACCCTCATTTGCATATTGTGCTTTACTATGTATTGTAGTGTATTAGTTGTAATAATTGTAGTAATATTTATAGAAAAGTGTGTTGTTTTCTGTACATACGTTCTTTTTACTTTTTACATTTACTTGTGAAGTGTTTCTCTCACATAAGTGAATTATTTGTAATATTCTTAGTGAGAACAAAGATCTTAAACCTTAAACCTTATTATAACGATTTCATTTTATAAAACTCTTCTAAGACACGGTTCAAGTCATGCAATCATATTATATTGATTTTTAAATAGACGTTTTGACTTGGAATAGAAACAATAGTAGAATATAAAATGAAAAATACAAAAGATTTTTATTTATCTATCAATTGAGGTTCATCTCTTGTATTTTATATTTTTATTTTATATAAAAAAGAAATCTAGTGTTAATGAACTCATGCTATATAAAAAATGGCATAGACGAACGTACGGGGCCTAGATAAATAAGGCGTTACATCACTATTTTAAACAGGCAGAATATTAATGGTTAGTAAGATGGTAAAGTCAATACTTTATCTGTTTGTTAGATAATTCATTCAAATACGACAGGTACCCCAGGTCGTGATTACGCCATCTATTCTTGGCCGACTCCATACAGATTTACATAGAATTAATTAACATCAACTGATCAAGTAAACAACATCGAGCTAAAAATAACGTAGTAGATTTCAGATATATAAAGTAAACCGCCAAGTAGACATGAAAAATGTATACAAAAAAAAAAGTATAATGAAAAAGATGCATTACATCAAACAGCATTCTATAATTTTAAGTCGTTTAACTCGTAACAAACATAACTTGAGGCACAAATAAGATAATAGTCTTGAGGCAACTACTAAAAGTTAAAAATGAGCAACTCGAGGAGGTAATAAAAGTTTTTATACACAAATAACATATTGGGATGGCCTTGGTGCATACACGCATCCACGCAAATGTACGTTTAGCCTTGACTCCGCGTTGCAAGCGTGAGGTCGGTGTAAAGTACTGGCGGCCAGCGATGAATTGCTTACTAACCTTATTGGCTTAAAGATAATTTAAATTCAGAGTGTAACTACGCTCTTAATTATATTGTAAATCAAAATTAAGTAAAATCTTCTTAACCTAAGTTTGTATAATTATTTATTTATACCTACGGTAATTAACGCAATCAATATTTATTATATGCCTTGCTCGACGTTTCGACCAGGTTGCATTGGACTGGCCTTGGTTGGCAGGTTGTATATCTATTTATTGCTTAAATTTCTAAATAAATAAATATATATCATATTATTTATTTATGTCCTATTTACATTTCAAGCACACGAGACACAATTGTCATAATCATCTGACTACCCTTGTCCCAATTTTATTTGGGGTCGGTGCTATTGCACCGACCCCAAATAAAATTTGGACAAGGGTAAACACATTTGTTTTATTCTTTCAAATTGTATTTTTTATTAACCTTTGTAGAATCGTTTGCCTGGAATTTGAAGAAATAGTTTCACCTCTTCTTTGATTGTACAATTAATTTGCATCCTAGCTTATCCGTTACTTTTATACGAGCTCTTGTATTAGTTTCAATCATTCTCTTCAGATTCCCGAATACTTGCACCTCACCCAGTCGCATGTGCCTTGATGCCATATCAAAATGCCGTACCTACCTACATGTAACGAGCTATTTTTATCAAGCCTCGTCGCGTCGCGTCGCCAATCTTGTTTTTTTATTCAGCATTGCAGTGGTGTAGAATATTTTGTTATTACTTAATTAGTGTTATTGCACATATTCAGCCTCAGATGCAGCAGGTATAACTCCGGTAAATTGAAGCTGACGTCAGATTTTGTAACCCGTGGACGAACATAGATTTTGTTTTATTCCGACTTTCGTTTGAATCTAGTTATTTTTTTATAATATCCAATTCCGTTAAGTAGTAAAGAAATCATCGCGTTGGTGTATGACGCGCATGATATCAATTCAGAACAATTTTTAACGCATTCGTCATTGTTACCATTTGAAACATTGCTTTACAATATTGTTTATAGAATTGTAACAGTCAATATGCTCTACATGTCCTGCTAGCCTTCCTATTCTTGCACATCTTATCTTCAATAGGTATGTTGCTTAATTTATTGTTTTTCTTAACATTTAGCTTGAAACGGCGTATGCAAGCGTCGAGATGTTGTTTGCGATTAAATCCTGAGCTATTTTTAGTTGACCGGTCTGTTAGCGCAACTGAGCTTTGACTTTAAACAAGTTTATTCTCAAGTCTTACTATTACTACACTACCTGAATGCAAATAAAGATTCTCTACAAAATAATTTTTTACCACTATAATCTTTTTGCTGTATATTATATACATATATGACTGTTTGTTTACATACCATTGGTTTGATGCATTATCTATTTAACTCCGATTTATTTAAAATTATAGAAATCTTGCAATCAAGACTCGTTATATGACAAAAATAACTTTTTAAACAAGGCGAAACCGAAACATCTAGATATTTTTTTACTTTAAGCACTTCAGCACTTTTGTTGCGTCCATGTTTCAGGTTATATTTAATTACATATTTAGTTTCAAGTTATAATAAATACACGGTCACACATAAACATGTGAACAATAATATCGAAACAAATTTTACTTTATTCTTTTTAAGACAATGTTTTAAATAAACGACGTATTCGCAGTAAAATTAGGTAGGTATTAGGCATGAAATTTGGCAATGAAAAGATAAAGGTTTCAAGGTTTATCTTTTGTTTATATATAAACACAGTTGACCTTGGAGGTTTGAAAGTCATCAGCCATTATTTTTACTTTGATTACGTAATTATTACATATAAAATATTTGCTCTAGATAAATGATTGCCTAATGATAAACCTAATGTACAATTTTTCAAACAATCTTATACGTACGTGAATTTAAATAATCATAATTTTCTATTAAATAATCGGCACCGCAAAAAAAAATTATTACATACATGTATGTGTATAACGGTGCACTTATTAATTGACTAACTTTGCTAGTTCGGCAATTACATCAATAATAGTATATGCTGTTTGTGTCAATATTTAATCGTGTTCCTACTGTTGAAAAACTGGTTTCCTTAAATGTATCAATAGTTTGCTTTGACGGAAGTCAAATATTTGTTTTTAGCGCGATTTATTTTTCTTTTATGTTTGGATCATGTGAAAAACTAAAATGACATAAAAAGTCTTATGATCAATGTTCATATATTTTTCCCATTGTCTACTAAACGCGCGTTCGAAACAATTCGTTTTGCTTACGGACGGAATTTTACCGTCCGTAAGCAAAACGAATCGTTTCTTAATTATAGGAACCGGGCATAAGTAAAGTTTAGTATGGATATAGTAGTAAACCCTTTTAATAAAAAGTTATACCGACTTCAAAAAACACTTACAATTGGCACTGAAAAGTAAACAATAATTATTGATTACAAAATTAGTTGAAACGACTACAATACATGTAACATTTTCGTTATCATAGGTGACATTATAAAGGCACTAAGTACCTACTGGTCCGTGTGTTTCTCCTCCTTTTATGAAGTCTTAAAAGTTCCCGTTCCTCTGTTTCCGAAGTAGATTCGATTGATCGATTATATACATTTACGTTGCGAAGAAGGGACACCGCTAAACGCTAAATTGCACGACAAAACTATAAAACCAGCGATATCGTTCGTTTCGATATTCATTAGGTATTTACAAAGAATATCACATTGTCTGTTCGAAGTAAACACCGCATGGTTGTTAAGAATGTATAGTTAATGTCTTCTTTTTTTTTGAGATTTGTCACCAAGCATATGAAATCACCTAACTTTCATCCTTAAGTTATCAACTCAAACGCAATTTCCCCCAGTCCATTTCAGATGTTTTCATAGCTTTCTTTCTCTCTATTTTCGGTTCTAATTGCGGTACGCGATTCGTTTAGGTCTAAGAACACTCTGGAACATTCTTTCTTTTGTGCTTTTGCACACTTAAATTAACCTATATTATAAAAACAATGCTACGGAGCAGCACGGGTCCTCTCGTTTGTTATTAGATTGAAAAAATTTTGAAATGAATTACTCAAAAAGATTTTTTGTTTAAAAAAGTTCTTACTCTTATTTATCTGCTCTAGTTTTTACAATTTCCATCTAAAAAGTCCTGCGGAAATAAGCATTTTCGAGTTGGGACATCTATTAATCGTGGTAGAGCCATGCTTCGGCACGTATGAGACGGCTTGACCGGAGTGATACCACGGCCTCACAGAAAACCATTGTGAAGCAACACTTCATTGGGTCTCGCCGAATGAATAAGGTTACCAGAGGCCCTAACTTAAATATATTTAACAGATTGAATCAATTGTATCAAAATATACTAAATATTGTAAAACCTCGAAATTAAAATTGCGCCATCTGTGAAAGTTGCCCGAACCAATATATGGATAATTAGTATACATATCAACTTTACTTGCGGTCAGCATTTTCCATTGCGCAAACACTTTCGGTAACGTGCGATAAGAAAGAAAATGAATGTATTTAGTAAAACAAGGCATACAAGTTATTTTAATAAAATACCATGTCTAAAAGACTAGTTCTCAAACTAAATCTGGACTGAGGTCAGGTGATGTAAACATTCTAAGAAAGTTAGTTCAAATAAATACACAAAGTGGATATAAATAATGATATAGTTACATGTGTCATTAAAACAGTGGAAAGTAGATTAGAAATAAGAAACAAAAATGTCGAAAAAAAAATCCTGCCAAGCGTCAGCCGAATACTTTTACCGAATATTCAGCCACTAAGCCTGCAGAATATTCGGCATTCGGCATGTAACCGAATAAACTATTCGTTGCAAATCTAAATTAAATAGAAGATGGGAATCAAAATATTTGGTCAAATAACATTGAACTGTAATCTGCACATAATATATGTACTTACATTATTTCTAGCCCTGACCGCCGGCTTATCTTAAGCGACATTTTAGCATGAACCTTGTAAACAATATTTTAAAGTAAATTAGGTAAGGTCAAGTTGATTTTTACACGCTTTATATTAGCTTCACTTGTATGTTTGTTTGTAACCGACTCCTTAGGGCGCGATTTTGACCCACTTTAAACGGACAGATTTCATTCAAATATGCACACCTGTCAAAGACCGACGACAATGCATTAATTCAATAAAAAAAAATATAATAGTTTAAAAAAACTAAAAAAACACGCTTTTTTAGAGAATCCAAGTAAAAAATTGAAAATAAATTTAAAAAAAGCATGGGGTGCATGCATAGTGTCAATAGTTATAAACATTTTATGGACACTATATGCACCCCACGCTTTTTTAAATTTATTTTCTATTTTTTAGTTGGGATTTTCTATAAAAGCGTATTTTTTTAGTTTTTGTAACTATTTTGTATTGTGTAACTATTATTTATTCTCGCTTAGTTTATGATCGTGTTCGTGACTTGCAATCAGTCATCCTAGACTATAAGCAGATGAGGTCAGTGCTCTTCGTATATTTTTTAAATAAAATTATAGTTTATAATACTTACTAAAACAAAATCGTTCGGTACTTTTGAAGTTTATCGCCATCACATAGGTAGACGCGGCGGGGGACTTGGTTTTATAATATGTAGTGATAGTTAACTATATCTACCTATATAAAAATTTCATGTCACGTATCGATTAATTTCTAAACGAATAAACCGATTTTAATTAAATGTTGCTAAATGTGTAAAGTTTGGCCCATCTTGAGAGTAGGATTATAATTTTTTTTATTGCAAATTACCTAGCCACAGCAACGCGTGTCTGATAAGCCAGTACTATATAACATACTTGTTAGCTAGTCGTCTGTTTTTGATAACGTTTTTTACTGACAATCCACATTTCATGGCTTAGCATAAATGTATAAGTGTAGAAGTTATAGGCACTGATTAATAGCGTCACTTGTTTTATTTTTTATTAAATTGTGTATTGCAGGAAAATTACCCGTCTGAAATACGAAGCGATGCGAAAAAGAGATAACTATCTGTCCAATTAAAATTCCAAGCATGTGATATCATACTTAAATGCCAGCAGAGTTAATATACTCTCAAAGAGCTCTAACAATGAATAAACAACAATCACACTATTTACAAATAACTCGAGCACTAAAAGAGCTATTCAGAGTAATTCTTTAGTGGAGCCAATTTCGATTGATCTCTGTTATACGACCACGCTAAAATTCTAAACTCATTGACTTCAAACAAAAGCATTCCCTGTAATGTTTATTTTAACTGTGCACGAAATACTTTTGTAAATAATAAAATAAAGAGACTCTTCTTATATTCTATACTCTAAGGTAAATCTTTGGTAAAGATTCTGACTTATTGAATAAGTGAAATTCCCCCATGATTTCTTTTTAGGAAGAATAAACTCAATTTTCGCTTGCTAAATGCGATAGCATTGAATATACTCGTATAATGTAATTTTAGAGGTAATTGAATTTCCGCTGCTCTCGAATCTGATATTATATTAATAAATTGGCTCTTGACTAATAATTTGGGGTGGATAGGTGCCGAACGAACGGTAATTATATAAAGAACAAGATTACTTACATATAACATAAAAGTTTCTGACAAATGGCGTATTCAGTCAAAGCAATATAATGTACTTTATGTGTATAAAAGTTCACTGGGCCAACAAGTCCACTACATACGTACTTTATACATATACAATTAACTTGAAAATTTGTACAAAATTAAAATCCAATCCAGTCTTTGAGTGTCCATGACTGAACGGGTTAATTTGACATTGCAGCGGGTTTCCGATTGGGGTGACGCCAATCTTATTAATTTTAACCCTTCTTAAACACAGGCGTGCCTCTTTTCAGCGAAAAAGGGTGCTTTCGAACTAACTCCCACTTTCCAAAGTGTATCCTCACCGATTACTGATCATTTAGGGCTTCTGGGCATTACAGTCACGACCAAACTTAATTTCGGTCAACAAATCGAGTCCATGGTGTGCCACAGCTTCCAAGATATTGGGAGTAATTTCGAAGGTCCTTCGGTACTTCCGATCTGAACTCTTTATACAACCCAGGTTCGATCTTGCATGGAGTAGATAGATAGATGTACTCTTTATTGTACACAAACAAATAGGTTACAATATTTTACTTATATCTACTTACTAGCTAATGTTATGTACAATTGGCGACCTTATCGTAATTGGCGATCTCTTCCAGGCAACCATTGGATGGATAGAGAAAACATAGGTGAGAGGGGCTGCAGTGTACAATATATTTACTTACATAAACATATTGTACACTGCAGCCCCTCTTACATAAACTCATATATACACATATACATATATATATAAACATACATACATACACATACATAAACAATACATAATTAATACCTATGGAGATACATAATAGTACCTACCTAGTATGTCACCATTCATTCGAGGACAAATGGTGTTCTTTCACTAGTTTTTTTTAAATTTGTCAACGTTTGTGCACGTCTGATGGCCAGTGGCAATTCATTCCATAGACGGACAGCCTTAACTGTAAAAGATTTGTCCATAAATTTCCTGGTATGTGTCGGCATTTTCAGCCTAAGATTCTCAGTCGACCTTAAGAACCTTGAATGCGGGTTGTGCAAAAATTCAAAACGTTGTTTGAGATAGGGAGGAGTGCTGGGATTGAACTGAGTACTGTACAGTAGTGAAAGGATATGAGTATTCCGGCGAAGGCGTAAAGGTAACCACTTGAGCTTAATCCGATATTCAGAGACATGGTCATATTTGCGTAGTCTAAAAATGAACCTGATGCAGAAATTTTGAAGTCGCTCAAGTTTATCAAGTTATAGGAGTACTGCAGTCACCTTATTGATAGCTCAGCAAAATACCAATTTGAAGCGCTGGACTCTATCGACCGAATAGCTCGTAAGCTTATCAACGACGATGTGCTTACGAATAGGGCACTGCATACTCTTGAGCATCGTCGTAAAGTCGCCTGCTTATCGGTTGTTTGAGCCTGCTTTGGTGAGTGTGCGAAGACTCTCTTCGAACTTATTGCACATCTCTCCACTAGACGCAGACAGGGGTTCCACCCGTTCGTTGTCGAAACACTAAAAAGTCACGAAACGTTTTGACAGCTTCTTTTTGGTACGAGGGGCCAAGGTCTGGAATGAACTGCCTACGTCTATTTTTTAAGACAATAATTATCTTGGAACGTTCAAGAGTAGAGTAAATAAGTTTCTCTTGGATAGGCGTGTACCATTTTCGTCTTCATCATCACTTTCCATTAGGTGAGTTGGAAGACAAACGCCTATTCCATCACACAATAAAAAAAATGCTTTTGTTAAGCTTAAATGTAAGAAAGAGCTATCAGTCTAAAGTAGAAGCAAATAGTACCTTAGTTTAGTTATACGTAGTCTTAGAACAAACTTAGAAGACACAGACATGGTTAATATAGACAAGTAATTTTATTTAACTCCGTACAAGCGCGCGATTTTGCACCCAACGATAGTGTACTCAACTTCAGCTGTTAGACAGCTGAAGTTGAGTACAGTCAAGTAGAGGACATAAACCTGCCATAATTTAAATTGCTGACACCGGACAAAAACCTCAAACATAGGTGAAAACGAGATTTTTTCGCGAACATCCTAAAAAAAATTATCAAAGAAACCTCGTTTAGATTTTTCTGATTAATTTAAACAGCCTGTTAGCGATTCATCCAACAATGTTTGACAAAAACTTGCAAAATAGACTTAAAAAAATTTACCGCCCTCCAAACTGTTATAAATTCGGGGAAACCCATCGGATGGCAACCCTACCTCACAGTTTATAGAGGGACGGGTCAGTATGGTCAGATAGGGCAAGTGTAGAGCATTTCTGCTAATCGGAAGAAATAAATACGGTAATGGTCTTGCTGCATTTTATTTTTTGACTGCGAACTAGAAGGCTCTTAAGATTTTTTTAAGGTTTCCTGGCTACGGAGGGAAAATAATTATTCAATGAATATTCAAAATTAAATTGTATATACTAATAAAAGCCTAAAAGTTTGAGAAAGATTTGTATGTTTATTTATCACACGCTTTATAAAATCTTGCAGGCAGCAGACAAGACAGACAAGCAAAGGAAGAAATGTAATAACTTAATAACTTCACACATCTCACACACGGCCGTCTGATCCCAAACTAGGCAGAGCCTGTACTATGGTAACCAGACTGCTGATAAACATACTTATATATTTTTAAATACATAACAAATTATAGATAAATAACACCCAGACACAGAACAAACTATCGTGCTCATCACACAATTATTTGTCCTGGGTGGGAATCGAACCCACGGCCTCTGGCTTAGCAGTCAGGGTCACTAACCACTAGACCAACAGGCCAGTCATATCATCATCATCCTACTTCCTACTAATATTATAAACGTGAAAGTTTGTGAGGATGTATGGATGTATGGATGTGTGGATGTTTGTTACTCTTTCACGCCAAAACTACTAAATGGATTGCGATGAAACTTGGTATGTAGATAGCTGGAGACCTGGATTAACATATAGGCTACATTTTATCTCGATATTCCCACGGGATCAGGACTTACGCGGGTGAAACCGCGGGGCGCTGCTAGTAATACCATAGTTAAAAAAATTATTTATATGAATGTTAACGTAAACAAACGTTATTGCCTAAGCTACGTGACCTGCCACACGATTATTATAATTGTGAAAGACGAAGACGACGTAAACACAATTACTGGTAAACAATAAGGAAGGCCTTTTCAATCCTATGTTTTTTCATAACGTTTAAAGTCAGTTCGTGGGAGAGCCATGCTTCGGCACATATAGGCCAGCTCGACCAGAGTGATACCACGGCCTCACAGAAAACCGGCAGTGAAGCAATATTTGCATTGCTTTTCGCCGAGTGAGTGAGTTACCGGAGGCCCTAACCCTTCCCTCACTCTCTGCTTTCCTCGCCCCTTATTCCCTCTGCCCCTACTCTCACCTTAAAGGCCGGCAACGCACTTGTGACTCTTGAATTGCAGGTGCTCATGGGCGGTGGTAGTCATTTACCATTAGGTGACCCGTCTGCTCGTTTGCCTGCTATACCATAAAAAAAAAACGTGAGTAGTGTCCACGTAAATAGACCTCTTTCGTAACCCAGTGTATGTTATGTGGAATTTAAACAGACATGTAATTTTATGGTTCTTACAAATTTCTATACTAATATTATAAAGCCGAAGAGTTTGTTTTTTTGGTTGAACGCGCTAATCTCGGGAACTACTGTTCCGGGACCCTAAACATCCAAATCGGTTCAGTCATTTAGAATTATGGTTGCATAAATAAACTTACATATAAACGTTAACCCTGAAAACATAATGACTTAGCATCTTAATACTAATGTAATGTGCTAATAAAATGTCATTAAAAATACAGTAAGTAGTAACACTTAATGTTTAAATGATAACAATTTCTCTAACCTTTACTTGTTAAAATGTACCCACACTAAGTTACAAATTATAATTTGCCAAATTCCTATAACTAATCTGTCATGGGAATTCACAAGAAGCTCCTCAGAAAAGCGTTGCATAAATTATTACTACTGAAATGAAATGAATATTTATTTTTGCAGAATATGGGTGTACAAATACAGATGGTAGATTCAATACTTGTTCCTCAACTGTATGAAGTAAAAACTATATGTAGCATTAATTAGCATTAGCAGCGATTATATATTTAGTGTTCGCACGTTTGCGAAGCATAGCCCACTCCATGAACCTATTGTATAAAGCGACTAATTAATTCTTTCACTTTTTTCGCAAAATTTGACCAAAAATATTTGCCCAAAGGGCAGTACATCGCGACAGACTCGTGCAGTCTAACAAACTTGTATGTACTTTACTGTGCTAAAATACTCCCTATACATTGATACACACATTGGTATATATATGTCACAGTCAATTTTCCAAGGGCAAAATATATTTTTTTAATCCCAAGAAATATTGTTTTATGTGATATAACAACACATTTACGACTATCGTTTTTATTTTTCCTTTACTTGTTTTCTGAGACTGCGCTTCTCGCCTAAATTTCATGATTCTAGGTCAATGGGAAGCTCTTGATTTACATGCGAAGTGTTAAAATCGTATCGTTTGATTGCGTTAACTTAGAAGCTTGAGTTTTTTACACCATCAAGGGACCGCAGACAAGTATTTGATGGTAATTTCAACTTGATACCTTGATGTGGCAATCTTTAAGAGGGGCCTAAGTTCACCAGAGTACGATCCATTACTGATGATTGATTTTTGCAAACTCAACAAAATGTTTAACCGTTTGGTCATTCGTACATAATAAATGGTAAATCAAGAAAATACATATTCCAAAGTCCTTAGTTATATTTGCATAAACTGTGGACTGTTTAATAAAATTTGTCTTAGATAACAAACATGGCTATAATTTTAGTATTGTGACCACAAGTACGTAAAAGAACCTGTATTCCTTTCCATGAAAACAGGGAACAAACATTGTTTTCTTGATATTTTTTTGTCAATGAAAGTATTGTATTCAAACGCATGAACTGTGAATTGTAGCGATTGATTTCACAAAATGTATTCCTACTCAACAGAATACGACGTCATTAAGGAATAGACTGCGGCCATCATCATCATCATCATCATCATCATCATCATGTGCGGAACATACTTGAAATAGAAAGTCTAGAATACTAGGTAGTTACAGAAAAATACGTACACGTTCCGCCCAAAGCGGTTACCAGAGCAATGGGCAATATGATCTATCAGGTGAGGGTATTCTTTTAAAAGATCTTTCAAAAATAGTTGCTCTATTTTCTACTGGTTGTTCAGAATGTGTAACTAAATACATTGGGGCACAAACAAGAGTCTAAAAATGTTTAATTTTTTTTTTTGTGTTTACTGTTTATCCTCTAATTGTATATGTTCGATGTGTATAACTGAAGACTTTCTTTACACAAAAGAAAAAAGCAAAGTGATGAAAATTTTCTATCTTTAATGTTTTCATGTATATCTCTGGCGAGTGATGTTGTAATGTATGGAGTTATGATGTTTTGTATACAATGTTGTTTTACTTTTACGATGTTTATTCAATTCTGACTCTAATCTTGATAAGCGACTTATGCATGCGTCGGTGTAAATGAGTTTTGGAAATATATATATGGTCATCTACTGTTGATGAAACTGTGGACTGTGAAACAGGTTTTGTGCTTTGAATGAACGTATGATCAGAGTGTAAAACGGCTAAGTAGTAGGTGCCCAGGTATGGTCGTCAGATAAACTATGAAAACGACCACTTTTAAGATGTTAACTTTTCATCAAGTAAGTTGTTCAAATAACCCATGAAACTGCAAGGACAAACAGTAAAGCTAAAAAAAATCGGGATCCAAACATTTTCGCGACTTTGGTTTTATGCTTAATGTATTCATTTATATTTACTATTATTAACGGCTTGTAAAATATTTAGTCGCTATTTTGGAAAGACTTTATATAAAAGTATGTACAACATGAACAAAAACATTATATACTTCCTAACCAGTGCAGACCCAGGCCGGTTTTTCGTCAGTTTGTTGCTTTTTTTAGTAAAATAATGTTATCATTTTTGAAAGATGAACTGTAGGATAGGTATTAGTAGCTGGCGTGTCACAACTTCACAAGTATGTTTTGCTAAAAGAGAAAAACCGATGCGACTAAAAATCGTCTACGCTCCTTCCTAATCTGTACCGTAGTTTACACACATCAAAATTCACTGTGAGTACATGTCGCACTGCTATTACGAGACTGTATCAACTCAAAATAGGATAAATTTGAGATAATTCATTTTTCATACATAAATATCAATTCCCTACGCGTCAATAAATATAAAATAATAATAATAAATTGTAATATGCCAAATTTTTCAACAAAACAACTAAAAATAATTCATATTTTTTTTTTATTTGTTCAGATATTAGAGTATTAACTCAAAAATTGGAAATAACTTGATAACCTGCATTCATTTAAATAATTCATTAATACAGAAATCCCTTAATTATATCAATAATCTATATACAGTGTTCACTTTTTATAATCTTTAACAGGAAGCGAGTAATCAGTTTTCTGTCGTTTCTGAAAAAAGCTACATTTTGAGTTGATACACTCTTGTAATAGCAGTGCGATGTGTTGCTGTTTTTCAGTGATGTCAATGTCATTATCCATAAATTCAAATTATAGAACACGTTCCCTTTCAGCAAATTGTATGTAGTCCAGGAACCCTGGACTATTTTTTGCACTTGACTACTATCAAGCTAATTTTCCACGAGTAGCTTCGTTTCCATGAGACGCCCAACTTTTTCCTATGCGATAATTTTCGATTGTGGTAGGTAACAGAGGTAGCTGAGATAAAATATGTTGATTTGATGATTCTAAAAAAATTATTACTAACTGGACTTTATTATGTTTAATTTTATGATAGTTATCTAAATTATTCGAAAAAAATTTTGTCCTACAAAATGTATGGTTTGGTCAAAGAGTCCCCCTCCTTCCAACATGTATCTATAACGAGGTCATCAAAAATGATTACTAACCAGCAGATTTTTTTTTATTTACTTATTAAATATAAATATATATTTTAACAGTAACATTCTGCTACAAATTGCTTGGTACGTTCTCCCGGTCCTACGCTTAAAAGTAGGAATACAGATCCTTGATAAAAAAATAATTACTACCAAGCCGAATCTTCGTGAGTAGCTTCGTTTCGATGAGACGCCCAACTTTTTCCTGTGCGATAATTCTCGATTGTGGTAGGTAATAGGAGTAGCAGGGATTAAATATGTTGATTTGATGATTCTCAAAAATGTATTACTAACTGGACTTTATTATGTTAAATCTTATGATAATTTTCTAAATTATTCGAAAAATTTTTGTCCCACAAAATGTTTAGTTTGATCAAAGAGTCCTCCTTCCAACATGTGTCGATAACGAGCTCATCAAAATGATTACTAACTAGCTGATTTTTTTTTATTTACATAGTTAATTTATATATAATTTAACAGTAACATTGTCCTACAAATTGCGTGGTACATTGTCCCGGTCTTCCAAGTAGAATACATATTTGAAATGAAAAAAAAATATTTTCGATATTTTTTTACTACAGCTGATTCCCACCAGTACGCATGCGCAGAGCATTGCTTATTGGATATTAGATATCCCGTGTTAGTGTCGAATATTTTTTCAGTTGACCACGTGTTTAATTTAGTCTCTTCAGAAATATTTTTTGTGCTGTCAAATAATTATGGAGTGTTTTTGTGCAAATTGCTTTGTGAAAACCTTACTTTTCGAGAAAAAAGAGAACAAGTTAAGAAATTTAATAAAGACATTTGGCTTTCTTGTAAAACTTTTTTATCTGCTCGAAAACATTATCAACATAAATATCGAGATGTTGTATTGCCTGAGAATTGGAATGACGATGAAATAGGTTATCATTCCACTTGTTACAAAGAATTTCGAGTGAAATCTAAATATTTGTCTTATTAAAGGTAAGTCGATTAAATATTTTTTTTTAATAATTGATAAAATAAATAAATATTTCTACTTAATTAAACAAAATTGAGCATTTGTATTGTGAAAATATTATTCCATTCTTTAAACAATAATTTCAGAAAGTATATTATTTTACACATTTACTTTGTAAATTTATAGTATAATTAAAATATATTTAATGCAATAGTGAACTTTACCACGTGTTTATCGTTTACTCCGTCAAGCATACGAGAATTCAAACATGTTCGGAAATGCTAGGGAATACTTAATAATTATATTATCCATTGCTATGCAACATATATATTTATTACGCATTATTATATAATTTTCTAAATTTTTTCATGTTATTACAGAGTCAGATATCACAAATGAGGACAGTGAAAAAAGCGAAGACTTATCAGATGAATCTGATGAAGATTTTTTTTTTTTAATACAAAATGTAAATACAAAATTTTTTCTACTCATCTCATTAAAAAATAAAATTATTTAAATAAAAAAAAATGTTTTCACTGTATTTTATGTTACAAATAGAAAAAGAAAATCACAATTCTTGTCGGACTAGTGATACATACCTGTTTTTTTGTAGGACATTGTTTCATTTGGGCAGAGAATACACTAACTTATTACTTACGTAATTTTTTCGTCCTACAGTTAGTAATGAGAAAAATAGTCTTGTGGTATTACCATTTCTGAGCGTAGGACCGGGAGAACGTACCAAGAAATTTGTAGGACAATGTTACTGTTAAAATATATATATATACATTAACTAAGTAAATATAAAAAATCTGCTGGTTAGTAATCATATTTGATGACCTCGTTATAGATACATGTTGGAAGGAGGGGGGGGGGGACTTTTTGACCAAACCATACATTTTGTAGGACAAATTTTTTTTCGAATAATTTAGATAATTATCATAAAATTTAACATAATAAAGTCCAGTTAGTAATTTTTTTTTTAGAATCATCAAATCGAACATATTTTATCTCAGCTATCTCTGTTACCTACCACAATCGAAAATTATCGCACAGGAAAAAGTTGGGCGTCTCATGGAAACGAAGCTACTTATGGAAAATTAGCTTGATAGTAATCAAGTGCAAAAAATAGCCAGGGATCCTGGACTAAAACTTATTATGTATTCTTAACAAATTTATCATATGATGAGCAACTATATTTATTTGTCATCAATTTAAAGCAAGCCTACTAGGACATTATCACATTAGACATCAATATGCACTTTAGAGGAGATGAGAAGGTTTGCTATCTCAAGAGTATACAGAATTTTTCAAGAGTTTGGCACCATTGCTCAAAAAAGCACCATCTTTTAACTTTGAACAGTGGGAGAGCCAGGCTTTGGCATGTATGGGCCGGCTCGACCGGAGTGATACCACGGCCTCACATAAAACCGCCAGTGAAGCCATGCTTGCGGTTTATTTCGCCGAGCGTGTGAGATTACCGGAGACCCTAACCCTTTCCTCTCCCCATATTCCATTCCCCCCCCCTCTACCCACCAACCCCACCGCTCTTCCCTCTTCCCTCCCTTCCCCTACTCCCATCTTAAAGGCTGGCAAAGCACTTGTGACTCGCGAGTTGCAGGTGCCTATGGGCGGCAGTAGCCACTTACCATCAAGTGACCCGTCTGCTCGTTGGCCCACTATCACATAAACAAAAAAACTGTCCGTTAGTATTATTGACTTGACCTCACATTGTAATCGAACCTTTAAAGGAGAGTCTGAACCAGAAATCCAGCTGAAGCTTTTTAAGATGGCGTCTCAGTCTCACTCTCAATAGCCATCTTATATGTATACCCCAGTTGACCATATAATTGTAAACTCGTGTACTAATATAACCCATTGTTCACCACCACCAGATGATTACATCTGGTGGTGGTGAACAATGGGTATATATATATATATATATATATATATATATATATATATATATATAATACCAGATGATGAACCCGCCAAGTGGAGTAAAAAAAACAAAGGTACCATCTTTTCTCGAAGCCATTCAGGATGTTTTCAACCTTCTGTAATTTTATTGTGGATAAACCTAGAAGCGTGAATTTTAAGTGACCAATAGGCCATAATATTATTTTAGTCCCGTTTTCTGCATAATTATACAAACTGCGTATAATTAATCAAACATATTTTCATTAATTTTACATAAACTAATAATAGCGTATTATTTTTCGACAATATTCGGTTATATGACAAAATTAATAATAGTGACAACGATGACATGACATTTTCTCGTGTTTTAAATATTAATTAATTAGTTTCAATAACAATTATGTCAATGTCTTTTCAGATGCTAAGTATCATTATATTATATTTATGAAGATATATCGCTTTCAGAAATATATATTTAATTAATGAAAAACACACAGAATATTCTATAATGTGTATTCAAATTGATACAATATTCACCTTTAGAGTTGACCATGGTGAAGTAAGCGTCGTTGCAGAGAAAGTTTTCACGTGTAAATGATTAGAAGAAAGGTTCAGGGCAGGGAAACGTTCTAGTGAATGCGCGATAGCAGGAAGCGGGACAGACGCATATAATAATAATAATAATAACTTCACACATCTCACACACGGCCGTCTGATCCCAAACTAGGCAGAGCCTGTAATATGGTAATCAAATTGCTGATAAACATACTTATATATTTCTAAATACATACATATTATAGATAAATTACACCCAGACACAACAAATAATCGTGCTCATCACTCAAATATTTGTCCTGGGTGGGAATCGAACCCACGACCTCTGGCTCAGCAGTCAGGATCACTATCCACTAGACCAACAGGCCAGTCTCGTATATACCTTCCCAACTTCGAAAACAACGAGGTCTACTAAAAATGTTTTTGAAACAATCTCCGTAGAGAAAGAGCACTTTCTTGCCGACTTCGACGATGTCAATGACGTCGTTTCTTCTGGACGTACCATCCGCAATTTTATTATGTTTAATTATAATAGTAGCGTGTTCATGTCATGGAAATTTCTGTAAAAAGCAAACACTTTGGCAAGACTATTTAACTGTGACACTTTTTATTCTTGTTCAAAGTCACAGTAATACGCTATAGATATTTAAATACAAATTCATATTTTTTCGTACATGTTCATGTTTTCCAGATTTCGAATCAAGAACAGTAGCAAATTATATGTATTGTTGGCATGAATGTAACAATTACTTTAAAGATAATAAAAACCCGGCCCTGTAAGATGACGTTTTATACTGTATTCTTAAACATAAGCTTTAGAAGGAACTCTGAAATAAAATTGGTCTTCAAATCTAGAGACGTACCAACGAGTACCCAGATATGATGTGAATAATTTCATTATCTCAGCTCCTAATAAGTAATAATATTATCTGAGGATATAAATATAAAATTTCACTTTTTTATGATCATTAGTTTTCAAGTTATTCTCAGTGAAAGACGATTCAGAATGACTAACGTCAGAATGCTGACAAAAATCGAACAACGCATTGTCATAATATTCGTCACTCTGCAGAGAAAAACCCAAAACTCAGGCACGAAGAGATGGTCGCTCTTTACCAAGATTGCTCCGCTATTATCTACTGTTTAAAAGTGATCAAATAAAATATTTAAGGAGAGCCTTGACGACGCCTCTCGTTCAGGCGGACCCGTTAGCTTCACGACTGAAGAAAACCTGAAAAAAGTTTTGTACTTGGAGAGGCCCGAATTAATATCAAAATTTTAGCACCTATAACTATATTTCAAAGGTCTGTGCAAGATGGGTGTCACGAATGCTTGCAACTCAGAAACAAATCCGAGTTGAGTGCTTTAAGGACTTGTTAGAGCTCTGTGTAGACAGCGAGTGTTTTCGACCGGATGGTTACTGGAGATGAGATGTTTTTACATCACTATAACCCTGAGAGCAAACAAAATTCGTAATCCTTTTCTTATTTGTAACGGTTAAATTTATGTGAGGGTCTGTCTATTCATGGGTTCTAAGTAATGCTCATACGTTGTTAAAATAATGTATAACATAAAATAATTATACTAACTGTTCTCACTAAATAATGTTACGGACATAAATATGTTTTTGTTTTGTTCAGTACACGTGTAGTTAGTTTTTGCAAATCTTTAAGTTGACAACGTTGTTTTGTTACTTAATAAATTTTTTTAGATCATAAATATATATATAAAACCGTATAAAATCTTTTTAATCCTATAAACGAACTGTAACCCCTTTATAGTGTTTATTATATATTACGCACTCGTAAATGTGAATTTTCTTCAAATAAAAACTGCAGAGATTCCGAAACTTTATTAGCCCTAAAAACATTGTTGAAACTGAACAACCAATAAAGTGGTTAATATGTCAAACTTACTAGCGTTCATAAGCTAGCAATGCTTGTGAATGGTTATGTGTTCTACTTACCTACATATTTTTATTGAAAATTCAAAGTGGATATATGTACCTAGCACATAACCGTATCTCTACAATTAATCGTTATATATAAAAAATTCAAGTCGCGATGTTTGTCCGTGGTGAACTTCCTAAACTAATGAACGATTTCGATGATTCGATGAAATTAATTAATAAATGGCGATTTAAATAAAATTTTGCACACTGTGTGCAGTTTGGTTCAACTTAAGATATAGGATAGTTTTTATCTGAATTTATAATCACCATAAATATACTAAGCCACTTGGCCGGGTAGCTAGTAGAATAGAATAGGTATAAGGTTGTGCGTTCGGGAGGCTTAAAGGTACACCCCGTTCTGAATGTTTTTTTGTAATTTGTAAAAATGATTTCGTTTTTACAAATTACAGTAACAAGAGAGATAGATAACACTTTATTTGTACACCAGTCTTATAGTAGAAGTATGTATGCAACATTTGACATACAGATAATGTACAGAGGGCGGCCTTATTGCAAAATGCTATCTCTTCCAGACAACCTTAGGATGGATCAATGTGTTTCGGAAGGACAGTTGGAGTTAGAGGTGCATTATTAACTAGATTTATCTTCCAGGCGCAATGCATTATGGATTCGATGAAGTTTTTATTTCACTCTCTATAATCGATGCACTTTGGGTTAGTCTAACAGCCCGCGATCACCAGACCTTTATCATTTTATAAAAGCTTATAATTATTCTGTTTATATGCATAAAGGAGGCAAGAAGTATGAAGTTTGGATCATGGTTGCGTTCGCAGCCGTAAAGCACAAAATGTGCTAAAATTGAAACCTACTTTCGTCAAAGTATCCAAAAAACATCTTAATTCACATTCGATATGATGAATATCATCTCAGTCGTCGCGCTTCGTTCAGTTCAACTGCGTCTGGCAATATATTGGAACTAACGAAAGTATCTGGCTGCTTGGGAACAAATAGATTTTTTAAACTAATCACACTTTAAGGCTGTCTGTCAGGGCGTTGATACCATACTAAGTGTCTTTCAACTACGCTACTTACGTTTTGTACTTAGACGAAAGTAGGTCTCAATTTTTTGGTGCTTCGTAGCTGCCAAAACCACCACGATTCAAACTTCACACTTGGCGATCGTTCCTACCTCGGTTGGGCACATTAACTGAAAAACTTTCAGCTTTTATAAAATGACGAAGGCCTGGCGATGACGGGCTCTTGCTGTAGGTTCACAGTAATCGTTAAATGTTTTGGCACAAACATACATGCCAAAAATAAAAATGGGTTAAAACCGATCTCTATTTTCTGGTGTAATTCATGACGGGAGTGATATAATAATACTATAAGTAATATGAGACTCAGTAATATTACGATGTTATTTGGGATCGGTAAAGCATCATGAAATCGTTCACAAATGAGTAATACATGTTACAAGATATGGACGTCATCGCTTAAACTTATTTTCTGTATGGACGTTCCCACGTGTGGTCACCGCAACGGTGATTAAGGCAAAGTTGTATGTCTGACTCGAACCTACTAAAAGTACATGGTGGCCGTCACCGGGTCTTATTGTATAGCCTTTGGATTTAACTTAGAAAGAAAATCATTTAGGTCACTGTTAATATGTGTCAAACTTGACGTTAAATTTTGTGTTAAAAACATGTTGTGATCTGTATTTTCAAGTCAGAATTGCGGTAGATGGGAAAGGCGACAGCCGTAGCCTGGCAACACAGCGGTGTATTAAAGTATTGTCTGATATCTGTACATCTGACGCCTTAATTTTTTGTTAAGTGATTTTATTACAATTCTTTTGCCACAGTTTCCACCTATTTCATTGTGAATCTAGCTGTAATATGGGTTGCCAATAATTAAAAAAATCTAAAAAGTAATATCTGTGTTTTTCTTATAACTGTAACTTAAAACTTTCCGGCAAAACAACAAAAAACCGGTAATGAAAACGAACACTACGATTTGTTTATAGAAGCGAGAGGTACCGCATCGAAAAAAAAGGCTTCACGCTAAACGGTCGGCGGTCGCTGCCGTTGGGGCATGCGTGCTTCTTATGTAACAACATTGGTAGAAGCGTTCTTGTTTGTCTACGTTTAAATGAAATATATAACAAGTTCATGCTCAGGAAGTGTAATAAATTTATCAAGTTTATTTGAATGCTTATTGATGTGTGCATTTAGCGTTCGCCATAAATTAATAACTCTTACTGCAGAGTTATTCGGCTTTGAAATACTGAAGCGGAAGACCCCTTAGCACACCGGCTGCGGCGGCCACATTCAGAGCGGTATAAGGCATAGGGTGCTGTGCCTTATAGTCTAATTCTGGCGGCAAATCAAGCAGCTCCAGCGGGGATGACCAATGACCCATCCTGGCCTCACGTCACTCTCGTTCCTCCTTGAGGGGAGGCTGCCACTACCTCTCTGAAACTATCGTACGCCGATAAAACTGGATGACCGACAGGAAAACCGGACGGAACGGGACATGTCGCTGCCGAATGGGGGATATTCCTATATATGGTCTCTACTTCTTCCCCAACCGGAGTTTGAGTGACTTCATAGGATAGACGCGAAGGACGAGACTGTAGAGGAGTGGGCTGCATCGGTGGGCCTTCTTTTCACAAGAAGCTCCGTAAAAATGTGCGTGCGACAGTATATTAACAGTATAGTGGATTTTTTGTTTGGACCTCAAAATCTTCTCACGGGGTTATATCACAAATGTTAATAATAAACTAGCTACCTAGCAGATCATAATATATACCTACATTTTTCGTTATTGTTGGTTAATCTTAGAAGATAGACAAATAACGTTGCTATATTGTAGTAGATCTTTTTAAGAGGAACAGTTTGGTTTAACTCTGGACACGATCGCCCACGTTATCCTGGAGTGCGAGGGAGTGGCCACACAACGAGCAAGTAACCTCGCGGGTGAGAGGTCCGCTCCTAGAAGCCTGTGAACGCCCCAGGAGGCTCCGTGCTTCTGGAAGGAGCTAGGCTGGCTCAATTACCTTATCCGAACGCATAATGGACCGCCTATGAGTCTAAATGCGGAAAAAGAGCCCAATACTATCATATCACTTCCTTGGTTTACGCGGCGAACGCCAGTAAAGAACCAGCCGGCATGATAATATATATGGCCGGCATGCCAACATACATATTTCAGCAAATTTATACAAAACCTTAATGACTTAGACACCTAAATAGACATCTTCCTCATGTATTAACGCTATCCATTGGTGAAAACCGTATGAAAAGCCGTTGGGTATTTTAAGTTAAGTTTTTTAGTTTAGACAGACGCGGCGAATGACTTTGTATGTAGTTGATTAACTTATGCCGCGTTCCTATTCGTTTTGCTTACGAACGGTAAAATTTCGTTTCTAGAATTTTCAATGAAATTTTTACCGTCCGGAAACAAAACGAATCCTTTTTTTGTTTATTGGAACGCGGCATTAAAGAATAAGTATTTGGTTTGGTTTGGAAACATTTAAACGTTACAGTAATTTCTACCATTTATCTAGATAATTATGTAATTTTAGTTAAGTGCCTAACAATTACACTTAGCACCGGTAGGTAATAGAAGACTAGTTGGAACTATTAAAAGTAACTTACAGTTTCTCAGTTATACTTTACTAGCTGCGCCCCGCGGTTTCACTCGCGTAAGTCCCGGTGCCATGGGAATATCGGGATAAAAAGTAGCCTATGTGTTAATCCAGATCTCTAGCTATCTACATATCAAGTTTCATCGCAATCGGTTCAGTAGTTTTTGCGTAAAAGAGTAACAAACATCCACACATCCATTCATCCTCACAAACTTTCACGTTTATAATATTAGTAGGATATCGTGTTAAATGCGTTTTACTGAAACTGATCGTTTTTATGTCCTATGTAATGTAAAATCGTGCGTTTTGTAAACCACATTCCTTGGTCATTCGAAAATTTATTTTCGAATTCATTGCATAATTTCCCGATTTTATTAATTATGTTACGTTAAAAATAAAAATTAAAACTATCAACGGACATTTAAAAAAAGCGGTTTAATGCTGACGTTTCCTACTCTGGAGTAGATTAGACACCGAGGTCGACTTTTATCCCTTTTTATATTGTTATTTTTTTTGTTACAGGTAAGCTCCCGATATAGAGCGGTAGCGATTCATAGCGTATAAAATGGATCACTTTCTTTTAATTTTTCCCGAGCAAGTGAGTCGAAATTCTCTTTGTACAAAACTGTGAAAGGAGAGAAAGGAGAACGGTGACATTGTTCTTTTCTTAGGGCTTTCAACAAAAAATATCTTACTTCCGATTGTTAAACTGAGTGCTGTTTTTTAAATCTTGGCCGCGAGCTGGTTTGAAGGTATGAAACAATTTAAAGTGCCTTGATGTAATTAGGTTGTTTTGATTTTGAAATGAGTGTTCCATATAATTTTTAGTGTTATTTTTTTTACTTGCGTACTAGTACTACATTATCTTTTTGTTTACGTTATATTAACCTTCATGAAAGCCTTGACTGCGTATCTGTCTGTACCATACTATCTATTCATATTATCACTATGCTATCAGTAACCCCGGCGGCATCTAAGAACAGACAGATGTTTTAAAACAAATGGAATGACTTAGGAAGTGCCTCTGTACTACAAATATTTTAATTATTACCGAACATAAGAAACCTGTTTAATCTAATAACACAAGCCAATTGCATAATTTTTATTTATTAGTATAACCTTATTTTGTTTACAACCTTTATGTACGAGTAAGAGCGTTAATTAAATTTGACAAGTGACACCTAATCCGCTCTCACAGAGTTACGTGCCTGGCCTTGAAATAATTTAGGCTGTTGAAATATCTTATCATATATTTATCTCCATGATTTGCTGGTAATTGATAAGGAGTGGTAGGTATTATCTATCACACGCATAAATCGGCTACATATAAAATCTAATGTTACTAGATAAAATTGAAATAAATAAGATAATGAATGTAATTTAATCCTTACCACCTCTATAGCTGATAATACTCTTATAATAAGCTTCATAAATATAATAAGTAGATATAGAATAGATGCATCAAAAGCGAAGACGCAGTTTTAGTGTAGTAGTGTACCAAACTTACTATTCAAAATACAATTTACTAAATTCACATTACTATTCATACCTTTAGAATTTCATTAAAAAAAGCTTTTGTGGTTTTATGTTAACTTCTAAAGAAAGCCAAATGCTGTATAAGCGTTTTTTTTTTCTGTCCAAGTTCATGTTGTTAATCATAAGAAGTTTATCACAGATTTTTGAACTAGGTTACCTAAAACTTGGAAGCTCTCTCTCTGTCTGTAGTCAACTTTCGAGCAATTTAACTGTTTACTCAAAATTATGCTAGGTGCATTTGGGAAAAAATTTGCAAACATTATTTTTAAAGTACAATTGAGGGTTTCTTCTAGAAATATCTAGAATTATTCATAACAAGTATGAATTAAAACATTACACACGAACATAAGTTCTATGCAAAAAACTCAGGATAAGTTAAAAGTCTATAGAAGTGTAACATCAACTAACCAAAACAGTGTGCACCTGGTGAAAGTACTAGAAGCGCAACATGTACAGAGAAATCGATACAATTATATATCTGATCCAGACAGTCCCCATCCCCGATCGCAGTTCAAGGTCACTTTAACCGTCATTTTGTCCACCCCCCGACGCTTTATTACGCCGTCGGTTTTACTACAAACCCTCTTTAAAAGGGTGCCTGTCTGATGACGTTAAAACTTTAAAAGGGTTGCCTGCTTTTTTTAGAGCATTAACATATCAAAAAGTAGACAGCTTTTTATTGAACTTGTAAAGAATGTAGATTTTTTTTCGGTAGCAGACATTCTAATCTTTTTGATCTCTATATTGGATTAATTATAAACGTTATGTTTGAAGTTGTTAAAATATGCATAGATTAAATACTATATTTTTTTAATAAGTCTATTCCTGGGATCATGTTACACTTCCAACAAAATTCTGTCCATTTTCTCTAAATGTTCTATTATAAAATTATGCGGGTGATTAAGACATAGACACGCCATGACTGTAGCTAAATAAAAATATTTTCTTACTGTATTACGTCAGCACAATGGAAACGGCCTCCTTTAATCACTTTAAGGTATCTATCGGTTGACGTAAATATGTGGGCTCATATTAGAATGATATGTGGGTGGTCCAACATAATACAACCTTTATTGGAGACAGTCATCTCATATCGCTTTATATTGTACATCTCTTTGTAATAGGTTACTTACACTTATTTTATTATCAGATGCTAGTAGCTTTTATATTTTCCAATCAATGCGTTCTTAAATACTATAAATTGTCAGTGTAATAGCTCTCAGAGCAAGTAATACAATAAAAGTTTCTCAGACATTTAAAAAAAAAAAGAACAGAAAATACCGTTGACGGTCGCTTTTCCATCCGGTAATTATTCAAGGATTTTGTTTACAAAGAATTTTACATACATAAATAACTGGTCATGAAAATTAAAACCAGTTCAGTAATTTCACAGTTAATCGGATACAAACTAACTACTCTTCCTCTGGTCAACCGTAAAGCCGGCGATTAAGCGTCACAATAAACATGTTATTTCACTATGTGCAATAATAAGCTGTTACAAGACACGGTATCTATTCTAGCTTTAAGATATGGAGATGACCCTTCTGAAATTCAGGGTTGTATGACATAAAGTTTCTGTGGAATAGTACAGCTGACGGGTACATAAGCTATACAGCGGTACATAGAATACGCACACGTGACTTGTGTCTTATGACTGTGTGCATCTCTTGAATCTGCGTGCAAATAATTAGGTACAAATTAGCTCTTATAATAAAATCAAAATGAGTAATCAAAATGAATAAATATGCGAGAAACATTTGAGTAGCTATTACGAACGCGACCTTTACTTAAAGTACAAAAATTTCATTTGAGAAATGTGTATAATATTGCATTGAGAACGCATTGCAGCAAACGTGACCTATATAAGTCCTAGACCTAGACCAATCTGTTGACTCTTGAGTTGCAGGTGTCCATGGGCGATGGTAGTCACTTACCATGAGGTGACCCGTCTACTCGTTTGCTGTATAATATAAAAAAAAAAACTCCCTTCTACGCCCCAAATTTCTAAACTACTGTTCAGATAACACTCAACAGCCAGTTCGAGTGACAGATATGCGAGACTGGCCTGCTCACTGCTCCCACTCCTCAATCTATCCGTGTAAGCTATATCCCTCACCTGGCCTTCTTACCTACCTTCCCTTTTCAATATACTCGTAATTTTCTCATTTTCTATTCCCAAAGTGCCCACGGCAAGGCTTGCCCCCTATTACTTAAGTTGGAGCAAATGATATTTGGCAAAATGTGTACCCCTTTGGGAATACAGGCGTGAGTGTATGTCTGTTTTTACTACTGGGCAGGCCGCGCCAGGTAGGCCAGTAGTCCAGCGAAATAATAAATTCTAAATACCGTGAAGTGCGTGCAAATCAACGCATGAATACACACGCTATGGTAACGAAGCCACACAACTGGTAATTCCTTGAAACTGTTACATTTGTATCTTGTAGACCTCGTTAAACTTGTACGTATGTATGTATGTGTAACACTGGAAATAGCTGTGGAACCTACAACTTTTGTTCTGTTTTCAAACTTGTCTTAATAACAAAAGTCAATGTTCTGCCTGATTTCACTTACACCTGGTTTCTTTATTGCTGATCAAAATATTGTTAGCTGTCGAATTGACAGCGGTGTCAAATCAGTTCAGCGTTTCTGAGACGTCGATCATGATGATTTACTAACAACATTCGATCATTCGAATGTCATTTGATATAAAATTTTGCAGTAAAATTGACCGACTTGACAGCTCTGTTAATTGATCCCATGATCATATCAAAGTGTCCAATGAAAGCATGTTTCAGCAACTCCATATATACTCATCTCAATATAATCGTATGTAGTTATTTTTCGCGTTGATCAGCCTTTCAGAAAACGGGCGTTAATTATACAACTTTTGGTCTACGATCACCAGCTGCTGGTCCAGGCGCAAGAAAGTTATTGTTTCTCTTTCCAGGGAGGAAATTATTTTTTTTGTCGGTCAAGGTCCAAATCAAAATTTTTACTTAACTATTACTTTAATAAACGAATACTATGTATTGTAATACTACGTAAGTAAACAAAAGACAGAGAGGCAGCTGTCCTCTCCTGGCCCCTGAGTATGCCCATCATATATACCCATATATCATTCAGTTATTGCAGTCTACTTAAAAACTAATTTTTTTAAGACATTATTAGCTCAGGTGACTGAGCTAATAGTCACTGCTCCGCTCCTAAGGCTCGTAGCGTAATGTTACATAGCCTATAATCTTTCTCAAGCAATACGCTATCCCATACAAAAATAATATAATGATTTAAATCTGAATCATATTTCCAGAGATTAGTGCGTTTAAACTTGCATAATTGTATAAATACAGCCTGTCTTGTGTAAACTGATTCCGCATATTATTACCTACACTATTTACTTTTATTCTGAAATAAATATCTAGTCTACAAAATTTGCATGGTTCCTTCTGTATCACACATCCACACTATTATTTTAGTTACCTCATTGATATTTTCGGATGCAGCTGCTATGAGATGGGAAAAATAACATGTTTTTGTTTTAGAGGTCGAAAAATGGTAGAGCTGTTTGTTTTTTTTTTTTTTATGGTATGGGTGGCAAACGAGCAGACGGGTCACCTGATGGTAAATGACTACCTCCGCCCATGGGCACCTGTAACTTAAGAGTCACAAGTGCGTTGCCGCCCTTTAAGGTGGGAATAGTGGAAGAGCGGGAAGACGGGAGAGGGGGATTAGAGGGAAGGAAAGGGGGGAGAGGGAAAGGACGGGAATAAGGGAGAGGGAAGGGTTAGGGCCTCCGGTAACCTCACTCACACGGCGAGAAGCAATGCAAGCATTGTTTCACAGCCGGTTTTCTGTGAGGCCGTGGTATCGAGCGAGTCGAGCCGGCCCATACGGGCCGAAGCATGGCTGTTCCACGTAAGCCAACGAATCAATTAAGGTACACGTCGTTTTATGATTTTACCGGCCCTATAAAAGCACGTCTTCTACGTCCTTTAGTCGAACTCATCAGTGGGAGAAATGCACATTGCAAAAATTGCAAGATACTCTAAGCTGAAAAACTGATGATGAACAATTATATTATATATTATTTTTGTATATAATGCCATTGTATACGAGAGCGTAATAAATAAGTCTTCGTTTATTAAATTTGCATAGACATGACCATGATGATGGTTTTGATTTTATTTTTTAAGATTTCACGGGTCTTAGCTATTGATCCGAAAATGCGGTAAATTAGTACTGAAATATATATCTATGTGGTCTTATTTCATTTTTGAATTTGTGCTTTTAGTTCTGACACAAGAGAAATCAGTATCACGGTCAACTTCTGATGTGATCTCAAGCAGTTAAGAAGTCGGGCCACTAATTATATGGAAAGAGCCGATAAAATTTGTATCAGATATACAAATTAAATGTGAAAATAAACAAAACAAAATTATATGCACAAAATCCATTGAAAACTGTTTTGGAATTCTCTCAGTGCTTTACAAACGTCGGGCAACAAACCAGACGAAACATCTTTGAAAGTTTCTCTTTTGACATTTAAATATTTCAATTGTGGAATTTCGTTTGTCGGAAACTTGTTAAGAATTTAAAATCTTTTTCAAAATTTGAATGCAGTATTCAACTCAGATGTACAATATAAAATAGATATAAAAACTTTTTAACAAAAAATTAGACCGACGAAAGGAGAAGGAACTGAAAAGTGAAAAATAAACTTATTAGCCTAATTAAACTCCTACACTAATGTAAATAAATAGCTAAATAATTTTGAGTCGGAGCCAAACATGGTGACAGCGGCGACGCGTCTATTTGCCGAAGTGTTTTCGAGTTTCATTTCTTGTTTGTAGGTTTGGCGCCGACTTAAAATTATTGAGATACAGTAGTGTAGAAGTTTAGTTAGGCTAACTGTTTTCGTTTTTTGTTTCAAATATAATCAACTACAGGTCTCCTTCATGTTGTTTTTAGAACTACATATTATGTGTTCTAAATTTCAACAAAATCGCAAAGTAGGTTCATAGGTGAAAAGTCAATAGGTGGACGGACATAATTCGTCCCCTATTTTTGCACCCTTAGGGTTATTTATTTGAAATTTAAAAATAAAAATATACGCGTCGACTTGAGAACCTCCTCCGTTTTTTCTTCGGTTAAAAATGATTATTTTGTTAATGTAGAAAGTGAACATTTTTTCAAGTAAAAATCTTGAAATTCAAAATGATTTTTGATTAAGATATTCCGTTATTTAAACATGAAGACAGCATACCCGCATACCTAACGGCCTCTCTTAACTTGCTATTCATTATTAAAAATTCCGTTGCGACCTTGCCCTACTCTGTTGTCTCGTCACTGGCCTACGTGACGCCCTTCACGCACTTTTCTATTCCTCTAGCTGTCCCTTTCTAGAACTCTCGCCATGCTGTTTTTAGGTCAATCAGCTGCTATGGGAGTCACTCGAGACGTAGTGCGCCACTCTAATTGATGTTAGAGAGGTCTTTGAACTCCAGCTCCAGCATATTCTTTTAGTTATTTTATTCTAATTGTTTATTTAGTTTAGTTTACGAGGTTATTAGTTGCTGTTGTTTTGTTACTAAAATTTTAAATTATTAATTGTCTTTATTAAAGTTTTATTATATATTCACGAACATTGATTATTTGTACATTATGTTGGCTATGTTAAAAATCTATGAACTTTAATCAGCAGACAATAAAAAATCATATTACTAAGTAAAACCTTACCCTCCTTCATCTCATGAACCACAAACTATTTATTTAAACTTTATTGTGCGAATTTTCTTGATCAATGCCTTTATGCTAAATGTTGCGTGTGACTGGGAATTTACTTCAATTTGCAGAAAATTCTTCAAAACCGTCTAAGAAATACCAGCAAATTATGTTGACGATAAAGATTAATTATATTATCATATAAATTAATATTATATTGTACATAAACTAACGGTTGAGTGGGCTTGACATCCGTCCGATTGGTTAAATAACATCTAGTGTGTTATATAACAAATTAGACGGATGTGTGTGTGAGAAATAAGAAAGTTGGATAGGTACTTGTTAAAGAAAGTTGTTAACATAACCATCTATCACTACGGCTGCTAAAGGTTAATTATTGGATTTCGTAACAAATAGTTTACTAGTAACTTGTCCCTTATTAATCAAATGTCTAGACCGATCTTCTTAGATATCTTTGATAAATTTACATATATTTCGAAATTTATTACAAAACTATACGCTTTTACTCACGTTTGTATTTCGGGGATGCCCGACTAGTTTCGGACCCGACGGGACCCTTTCTCAAGGAGTGAAGTGTCCTGCCGCGACGGTGTCAGGCGTCACCAATATTTCGAAAAGCTAAAAACTGTCACACTCTCTTGCTGAAAATGTTCCATGTCAAGAAGAAATGCTTAACGATTTAAACAATCTCAAAAATATCACACAGAACAATAGCATTACACTCGATGGCACAGTATGTTAAAAAGTTAATTATGCGAACAAAATACAAGTCATTGGTCCCAATTCTGTTACTTCACTCGCTAAATTAAAATTCACTAAATTTTCTCCATATAAAATGTAAACCTTGTACAATTCAAAACAAGGTCTTATTTCAAATTGAAACAAGTAGGTAACATATGTCGCTATCGAAATAAGCAATTTATTTGTCGACTTAAGTCTAATACGCTTAAATAAACTTTAATACCACGTAGCGAATGCCATCTCTTTTGCTGTGTTTTTAGTATGAGTCTTCGTAGGCGTAGATTAAAAACACTTCATCCTTGTTCGTTTTAAACAAGTTTTTATACGGCAATTATACAGCGTTTGAATAAATGAAGACTCTCGCTGCGTGGAAATAAAGTTGAGTATACGTTGACAGGTGTTAGTGAAATTTAGCGGCGCTGAGAAATAGATGCTAGTAACAAATATACCTTATTACGAAGAACACTAGGTTTATTTCATATGAAGAAATTAAGTCAGGTTTTAGTTTAGTCGAGCGTACAATAGAATCGGCACCATTGGCGGTGTTAACAAAACTAACTCGCCTAAACCAGCCCTAAACGTTTTAATACGTCATAGAGTTCAATTTTGTATGGCTCACGCCAAGACGATATATAAAATCCAATAGTTTTTTCCTCATATATTGTTTACGGAAACTTGACTAAAATTACGTAGGTAAACTACTGCCGTGACGTGACCCTTGAGATGTGCACCTGCCTTGCGTTGGCAATCACTAGCCCGATATTTAATGTAATACGCAAAATGTGCTATTGACTTGAGTCATCAATAAATGCAAATATTTATTAGTTAATCCGTGCTGATGCAGTGATATAAAGTTCTCTATCCTTCTAAAAGTCTTTAATGCTAAAAAGATTTACAAGTTTATGCACATCGTTTGTGGAAGCCACTTCCTTCTGTTAAATTTAATGTTTCCGTTGACCATCGGATACGGATTTTGCATACTTTATCAAATTTCCATTCAGTAATATTTTTAAATTTTGAACGTATTGACTATATCGAAGAAGTTTAAAATGTGTCGTCGAATACCTTGAAATTTCATCATTTGTTATCGTATTGAACCCTCTTAGGAACAATCGAGGTAAATAGTTATAATTTTTCTCAACTTCCTAGTTTGTATCAGGGTCAATATATACACCAATTGGTATGTCAATACAATGTAGAAAAACCACTTGCCTATTGGAAAAACACAAAAGTTTTAACTTGTTTGGGATGAAGTTAAAAGAAGGACAAAAGTCCACAGAATATAATTCTCAAGGTATTCCAGATATTTTTTCTACACCGATCACATTATTACATAGTCATTAAATTACAACTAGGTTGTTATTACCATAATTTCCGCATTACAGAATTAGAAATTAGAATTGGGTTACAAGATTAGAAAACGATGATGCTGGGTTACTTGACTATTATTTTTTGATAGAAATTTCAGGATTTCTTTTCCTTATATATGTTAAGTGAATAAGGGTATTTATTCATATTAAATATCGGGAAGTAATTAAAATTATTTGTTTTGTTAGTTGCTATCCTTCCGGTTACAATTAAATAAAATCTTATTATGACTATGAAGATAATAAACCTTCATATTTCAGCTATTCGCACACTTTTAAATCGTATTATGGAAAGTGATAAAAGGTGTATAATAAACTATTGTGAAAACAGTGTTGTCATTTAGTCAAGAAATTGTTATGAGTACTACAAATTACTACTTTAGTCAGACTTCTAATCGTTTATTTACAATATCATCATTTATTTGCAATAGCAATAGTTATTCGTTGCTGTCAATAATTAAAAATTAAGGATCTGTGTACTATGTTACATTAAGAAATGAAATAGTATGCTACTTTAAAAAAACATTTATATTATTAACTTCAAGAAATAAGGAAGTTGTGAAGGTGTCAATTTGTGCGATTTATTAAAATCGCTTCCACAATATAATCGGACGTACGAATAATGTTGGTCTTAAAACCTAGTTTTCAGTGGTAGAAGATGCGCATTTTACGAATGCCTTAGAAAGAAACACTTTCATTAATACACGATTCAAATTAAAACAATATGCATGGTAGGCTTATTGTATTTATACATTACTAGCAGCGCCTCGCGGTTTCACCCGCGTAAGTCCCGATCCCGTGGGAATGTCGGGATAAAAAGTAGCCTATGTGTTAATCCAGGTCGCCAGCCATCTACATACTAAGATTCATCGTTTGCCAATGTTTGGCAAGAGGTGTTATTAGACTCGAGATGATATTTAGTATATATTATTTCAAGTACAAGCAAGACTTATATACTAATGTGGTGCGTGCGTAATATTGTTTTACTTAATCTCTAAAGTTAATCTATGAGTGTGACTTATTACGTGCAATTATGTATATACAATGTGCTCGCCACACATCGCAATCGGTCCAGTAGTTTTTGTGTGAAAACATTACAAACATACTTACATACAAATCTTTCCTCTTTATAATATTATAGTATAGATGACCTTCCGCCTGCGACACCAACCACGTTGATATCTGTTCTCTGGTCCCTATCTTGTAATTTATTTATCTGTGTCCAAATTTCATTTAAATCTATTTATAACTTGAGAGTGTGATTAAGAAACAACTATCTTAACAGAGAAGATCCTCCACTTTGTATGTGGTATTGGTACCAAGTTGCACAATTGTGTTTCAGATCAACGTGGAACTTTATTTGACTTCGATAGCTAGTGGAGTTTAAGAGATATGTTAGTTTAAAGATTACTCAACAGTCACACATAGAATCATAATATGGTTAGTGTATTTATATAACTTTGGTGCCGTGCCCAGCCTAAATATAACCCACCAAACCAACCAGTAGATTGACAGAGTTGCAAACACCAAGCAGCTGCAAGCTGTTGACTTTTAAGATGTATTCTTCATCCCTTAATTTTCCACTCTTAGAGATAATTTTTTTTCATTGTGAATGTAAACAACCTTGAGTGCAACCAAGTCAATTAAAAAAAAATGATCGGTTCACAAAGTTCATATCTTGAATCTCAGCCTCCTTGATCAGTAATTCCGGGAAAAGTAATAGTCCTGTTTTGATTCTTTTATTTAATCGGTTATGCCAGCCTTCAGCAACATTAGTCTTATGCTTTTGTTGATAACAACCCATTGAAGGTGTTTTCGATGATAACCATTGCATGTAAAAGTAATTAACAAAGTTATTTGTTGCTATATATATTCGCGTGTATTATAAAATTGTTAGAAACCCTTCAGGAATATAGATTTCGGGTAGGTGTGGGAGCTGATGAAGTAATTCTATAAATGTTCACGTGACTCCATGTTTGTTTTTTTATTGCTTCCTTTTTAGTTGCATTAGTATACTGAAATACACAACCAGTTTACTTAGAATCCGGAAACACCTACTTAATGGCTTTGGATATTGCCACTTCAAAGTCAATTTTAAATGAAATTGGACACCATTTGTGCAAATGTTCCTTCAATAAATTCAATAATGTAATATATGTTGCTTCACTCTTGGTTGGCTACAATGCATAAACCATCGGAAACACGTTGCATGATTCTATATTACCTCCTAATTCTGCATGAAATCTAGGTATACAGTTGTCGCAATGGTTGTGGTACTTACTACTTTAAAATTCCCATCACCGTACATATGTTTTGTTTTTTCAAGAACAGTTCTACCTTCAGGGGCCATAAAAATTAAAAATCGTTTATTCTGTTCTTCACAATCACATAATAAATATTTTTTTAAGGTTTCCGGTAATACGAGTTGTTCGTAAATTGTTGTGTCTACGCCTTGACTGATGCAAGTGAGATTCTATATTTTTAAATTTAGGAACATTTTGAACAAAATTAGAACCTGCATTGAATAATGGTCCCAAGTATATGACATAAGTAGCTGTGCCCCGCGGTTTCACCCGCGTAACTCAGATATCATGGGAATATCGGAATAAAAAGCAGCCTATGTGTTAATTCAGGTCTCCAGCTATCTACATACGAAGTATCATCGCAATCGGCTCAGTAGTTTTTGCGCGAAAGAGTAACAAATATCCATACGTCCCCACAAACTTTCAAATGTTTTTCACATTCAATATCTTCACTACATATTATAAAACAAAGTCCCCCGCCGCTTCTGTCTGTCTGTTCGCGTTAAACTGAAAAACTACTAAACGGATTTTCATGCGGTTTTCACTAATATATAGAGTGATTCATGAGGAAGGTTTAAGTGTATAATTTGTTGCTAGTATATTATATAAATGAATGTATACAGAGCCTTTTAACAAATCGCTTGTGTCTTGTGTCTTGAAAATTCCCATTACGGACACAACCGTCAACAACGTGTGGCACACGCCACGCGGCGGTGAGTGATGTTTCCCCCTCCCCCCTCGCCCACAGTTTTATATTATAGTCGCAACAAAGAACACAAAGTTTATCTTCTTTGAATATCAGAAGCGATAAAAGTATTTATTTTCATAAAAATCAATTTGTTACTTGCTAAATGTGAATTGGAAATAAAAAATAAAATTTTATTGTATTTATGGTTCACTATTTTGGTAATAATGGCTTACACATAAAAAATCTTTTTAACAAAAAATTAAACCGAATTACCTACGTAGAGCCATGTCCATTTCTACGTAGGTACATATAACATTTTGATAATTAATCAGTTTGTTGTTTGGCGTCGACTTAAAATAAGTTTATATAAAATTTTATAGTTTATGTAAATAAGCTCAATACTTAAGACTTAAGGTTTATTTATTTTTTGCTTTTTAGTTCTTTTCGTCGGTTTAATTTTTTGTAAAAAAGATTTTTATTTTATGATTTTGGCCAATATACACAATATCTTCATAAATTATAGCCTATGTGTTATTCTGATATATAAGCTATATTATTGTAAAGTTTCATTAAAATCCATTCAATAGTTTTTGCGTGAAAGAGTAACAAACATCTATACATCCATACATCCTCACAAACTTTTACGTTTATAATATTATTTTGGCCAATATACACAATATCTTCATAAATTATAGCCTATGTGTTATTCTGATATATATAAGCTATATTATTGTAAAGTTTCATTAAAATCCATTCAATAGTTTTTGCGTGAAAGAGTAACAAACATCCATACATCCAAACATCCTCACAAACTTTTACGTTTATAATATTATTTTGGCCAATATACACAATATCTTCATAAATTATAGCCTACGTGTTATTCTGATATATAAGCTATATTATTGTAAAGTTTCATTAAAATCCATTCAATAGTTTTTGCGTGAAAGAGAATGAGCCGTAAGATGTAGAAATATTCTTGCCATACGAGAAAAAAAAAAAATTCTAATAACTTAAATGAGCTCCAAATTTAATTGTTGAGTTAACTTGGGAATATAATAACTTAATTTCACATTCCTGCTTCTGATTTAACTTTTTGATTAGATTTGGATGAATGCAGACATGTATATTTTTCTTTCTTTCAACAACGATCTGCAAAGTCGTCTTTTTCGTATATCGTAAAAGGGGTCAGCCGTATGAGTATGGTAATTTACGTTGGCAACATAGAAAACTTAACGACCATATTAACTTTTCTAAACTTTTCCTTAGCGCTTTTGACATAACTGTCAGTAGTTTGACAGTTAGCGCGATTGACAGAATGCGCGCCGCAAATTATACCAGTTCGAATTCAATATTCATAGTTAAGACAGGACAACGTCTGTCGGGTCAACTAGTCTACAATAAATTACCTAGGGGCATAAAAGTTAAGAAAAAACAGTATATTTAACCATAATAAAACGAATCTTATGACAATAATGCTACTACAGTAGAAGATGACTCCTTAAATGATACATTCTAAACCTTAAACTCATTATTATTAGAAACTAAGTAGCTGCTCTTCCTGTCTCCTACTTTTGCCGTGCCCGACAAGGTCCATAATTGTCACCACACCTAGGTTTTAAAACCTTTTGTAACATTATGGAGTGCAATAAAGATTGAAATCGATTGAATGAAATTTTAGTATAATTTTTGGTGAGATGCTGTGACAAACAAGACGATTACAAAATGCATACAAAATTACAAACAGTACGTATATACAGTTTATTGTACGGGATTTGGAGAGCGAACAATCAGAAGCAAAGAGAAGGAAAAATCGGACACAAACCTCCCGTGTGGTTTATTGCATTTGTGGCTTTTACTTTTCGAGGCAATGTTTTTTTTTTTGTACTATTTAGAAAACTACTTTTCTATACGTTAACGACATCATATATAAAATATAACTACGCATACACATTACTAAATTAGAAATGGACCAGGACTAAGTTGACTGTAGGCATTTAATTACTTGTTTGGTCGGATTATATAATTTACGCCTAAGGCCTTTATAACCCCTTAATGGATTCGTATAATATTGATTTTCTTGACCTAATTCCTGTAACAAACTGTCTAGACTACAGGGTGTAGAAGACTTTAGTCGCCGAGATTTATTGAAATAGGTTAAACGCTCAGAATTTGACCTCTTGACTGCTTTCCTTCATTTAAACCTATTTCTCAAAGATCTTCAGAATCTTCTTCATTCTATAAATGTAGTAATTATCATGTATAGTATCCCTAACTCGTGGCCTAAACGAATTCCAACAGGAAAACCGAAATGTTTTCCGCTTTCATCTGTTGAAAAATTTACAATCGGTATTAAATCCAAAATATGCTTAATCATTATGTGTATATGTTATTTAAGATTCTAGCCATCAACCATCAAACCACCAAATCTACCATCAAAATCTGTGAAGTGTAAAATCAAAATGTGTGAATTTGGATATATTTCTTCCAAAAAGATTTTAGTGACCACTCCTTAATTTTGAATTAGGTGAAGTTGGGAATGAACTATTTTTAGCTTTTCACTTTCGAGGTTATCTAAAGGCAATTTAATCTAACATATCACATTGTTTTCTACTTGCAATGACTTTAATGTGCGTAAGTTCATATGCTAAAAATGCAAAAAAAAATGTAAAGATAGTTTATGTTTAGAATAATCATGTTTATATTTAATTAAAGTAAATATAACCTTTCAACACCATCTGTGTCGGTTTCAACATAGTCAATTCTATCTGTCGATAACCTAGTGTCAGATTTAACAAAAACATGTTCTTCGCATGTTTTAAATAACTCTCCTGATGTACTCTTAGTTAATATTAAACCATGATCAATTCCGTTTAAAAACTCTCTTAAAATATATTCGTGCCGAGACCTTAGTGATGTCATGTGTATTTGTAAACAAACATCCTGGATTTTGTATCGGCAAAACTCTGGAAAAGCAATTTTGAACTGTACCAACTTGAGATCCATATGTTGTCCTAAAGACTATTTAGTTATTACTTTAGCAAAAGTCTATAATAACATAGTGTTTTGAAACTCAGCATATGTATTTGTTTCAGTATCTTCTTAACTAGTCTCGGTACAGAACAAATAGTGGCATAAAGATCCTAGTGCTACACTACAACGTCCCTTCTCCGAGTAATTTTCCTTTATTAAGCACTAGCTGCGCCCCGCGGTTTCACCCGCTTAAGTCCCGGTGCCGTGGGAATATCGGGATAAAAAGTATCCTATGTGTTAATCCAGGTCTCCACCTATCTACGTATTAAGTTTCATCGTAATCGGTTCTGTAGTTTGTGCGTGAAAGAGTAACAAACATCCACACATTCATACATCCATACATCCATTCATCCTCACAAACTTTCACGTTTATAATATTAGTAGGATATCGGAAAATTTTCTTTCAATACAAGTTAAATGTAAACGAGGTCGCTTAGAATAGAACATTGTAACTATGTCGGTATTATCAATTGCAAAAACGTCACGATATATTTCAGTGGCGCCCGACTGTGGGCGAATATGTAGGCGGGGGATATCACACTACCGCCCACCAGGACCCAGAACCGTGGAGTGTGTTGCAGAGTTACCGTGAACCAGTTTTCAAAATATGTTAGTGCCATTGCTCTTTAACTTATAGCGTCTTCTCTTTAAATACACACATTGCTGGCATTGTAGTTAAAATAAAGCTTTAGTGCAATTATTGTCTAGGTTTAGATGAGAAAGTTCATCTGACACGATATTGAAATGACTGTCTATTGTTATATTTCTGACCTTTGTCTCTCATGCCGTTAAGTATTTAATGTCTAGGGCACCGGTTTGTCCGGTGTTTTTATTGTGTCTTTTGAGCTAATGATCACAAACTTGTTGTCAAGGATTTCAAAGCAATTTTAATAATCAAGAAACAATTTTGCTTTATGACGTCAAACGTCAACGGGATGAATATAGTTACAGTCTTATAAACTATTTTCGACTTATAAATTATTTATTTTACTCCAAACGACACAAATGAATATTTAATTTCAACAATATATTATGTACGCGGTAAGTATTATATTTTATTATACACATGTATTAAATAAAGTGTCCCCTAGTGTAAATATGTCTTTGAAAGTGATGGCATGAAATAATTACAAAACATTTTACGTAACGTGCTAAATATTTGTTTTTTTTTTTGTATACTCGGTCGCAGTTACCTGCAATTTCTAAACTGTGATGCCAATCTCTTCTTATCCTAGGTACAAGATAATTTTGATAAGAATCATCTTCGCTTATATCTATTACATTTAAAATCATCTAGATAATATATAGTCTAACCTCCTTACTAGCCTTGGCTATAATAAGAAACTTCAAAGTTATTTACTGTGGATCTTAAGTTTTATGTGGATCTTAAAATCATGGTATTACTTTTATTTATTTTTTCAACATTTTTACTTAGTACCTTGGCCCTAATATAAAATCGATTATATTGAACTTGTAAATCTCTTAACATTGTGGTAGTTTTATTAGCAGTAGTAAAACCGTGTAAGCGCAAAGCCATAAAAGTATTTTCTTTATCACTTTCATTGTACTATGCAAGTACAAACTGGTCACCATAGTGACAGAGTATATCCACGTGTATGCAACACTGCCGCCTTCGGTAGTTACGATAACGTTCCATGCCATAATTATGAACGTTGAGTAAGTTTTCAAGTACATTTTCATATCATACATATTCATTTTTATGATCACCTGGTAAGGTACTTTTAATTTTGCGCAATATGTATTGAAAATCTGTCCGTCAGGTACGGTTTACAAAGCCGTGGCCATTTTTTTACATATTTAGTAGTTAAACGTTTTTACACATCTGGAGTGATTTAACAAGTTTTCTTGCCAGTCATTTACTGGTCATAAACATTAATGCTTGCGCAAATTTAACTGTACCAGTGGTAGTGCAACGACAGTCCAACACTCTGTCAGATACCAGAGAATTAGATAATATTTAAAAAGCAGATTTTTATTTACTATTATTAAGTTAAAACGTACGTGTCAGTTGGCTTTCGTTAAATAAGTACGTAAAACGACGTAGTTATTTAACGAAAGCCAACCTGACACTTCTAAACTACAATTCCCTACTCTAAAAAAATTGTCTATGCATCTTATCTTGTTTAAAATGATTACTTAAGCATTCGTCTGTTTCTTTTACTTGTTGTTATAACAGGTACACAAATAAACAGGTTCTACGAATCCGTTTTTGGCTGTCTGTATCGCAATCAATTTAATTGACAATAAACTAAAAAAAAACTTACGACAATCGCAGGAAATGGTTGCCATTGATTTTTCTTCACGGTAATTCTTATCGTCGTTGCTAATTGTATTAACATTCCTTTGTTGTTGTGTAATATCGCCTTGACACCCTGTACCTAGCAGCAATTTGTATTTCATTTTTGCTCAGTTTTTTTTTTATAGAGTGTTGTTGTGTTAACTAGGTGACTCTATGCGTATTTCAGGTAATTTGTTTTAAATGCTTTTAATCCCATAGGTCAATTACTTTAAACTTTTACTTTTCAGCAACCAATTACATTTTTCTTTAACCAAAATCCTTATTCGTGCTACACGTAAAATAAACTTTAAAACATAAATCCGTTCAGGAGATGCACTTACTAAACAACAGTATTTCATTTCATTCATATACAAGTGTTCCATACAACTGAAAGGAAGAAAGGAAGTTCATCTTCACTTGCTAGGTTTTTACTTGTCAGAAAAAAAATTACCTCGAGAGCATCTTCGCTGAGCATGTAGTGAAATGGTTTGGATAAATTTATTTTTAAATTATGAAAGCTCACTTAATTCGTAGATATTAGTAGATCACACCGAATTTAAAAATTATTTCGCTTTGTCCAATCTTTATGAAAACTATTCAACGGTTTGTTTTAGTCGGTTCAACTATCTTCTGTTGCTTCTCCTGAATCCAATTTAACAACCAGCTCTTGTGTGATTAACTTATTAATGATCAAAAAAAAAACTCAGTCATAGGACTGCTCGTCAGAAGTGAAAACATAACTGAGACATCTGTCATCTGAGCGTGACGGTTCAGTGCTTTTTCCCTATACCAAAAGTGCCCAACTACCCCAAGAGATATATTATACTATTTGTATATATATAATATATATACTAATAACGCACGGAGGTATATCTATGTACATATATACACAGTATACATATAGCTCATAGGAATTGTGCGGTGACGACTATGCGAGTTTCACGCTTTTTGTTCACCCAAAAAGTCCACATATATACACATAGTTATTAATTGTGAAAACTTGTAATTGGCCTTTATATATTTAGTTCTTGACACCTATTTCGATGCTCAGCTATAAGTTTTCCAAATAAAATAAAAATAGCTCATAGAAAGCGTTCGGTGACGACGAGGCGACTTCCATGATTTTGGTTCACCCAAAAAGTGCTCAACGCGCCTAAAGAAGTTTTCTCTTCAAAAATGTTGTATACATATCATAAAATTTGCTATTTAAAATATATAATTATATATAATATAATACATAATTGAAACTTTGTGGTTTAGGAATATATTCTGTTTGTAGAAGGGGCTAAACGTTGGCCCAGCAACGATCAGTTGCATGCGTATGAAATGTATAAATATTTCTTTGATATTATCTTCAAAAAGAAGTATGTGTACGTACGTGTCGCGCATTAAGTGCAAGAAAAATATATTTATCAGGTTTTGAGTTGAGATTGGTAAAGAAACACTCATGCATGTTGACACAACTTCAATTTATAATCGTAGTGGGCTACCAGATTTCTAGGTTATTAGTATTTATTGAGTAAGACATCTATACCAATATTTTCTTCATTGGAGATCTGTTTGCTTTGGTTTATTGTTCATATTTTTTGTCTTGTTTTGTTATATATGATGACCTTATTTGATATATTTTATACTCCATGGGTTTTTTGGATTCTTCTGTCATAGACAAAATATGTTTTTTCAGCTATATACCCAATGCAACTTCAATTACGTTTAATGACGTCCTAATAACAACTTAATGATTCTTTCTTCAGTTGCTTCTGTTACAGATAAGTCTTACTCAATTAAGAGATAGGTAATTATTTAGTAACTTTCTCTTGAGACGTTTACCAAGATAATAGCAAATACCATATAGCATATACCAAGCTAAAAAACAAATGACTCGATTTTCTCGAATGAAGTGAAAGTAGTAAAGTCAATGAAAATTTTGTTTGTTATGATTTAATAATCATTGATTTTGGAGAAACAATTGGTTTCATCTAAAAGTAAACAATGACAACGATTACATCGTGTGAACTGTAATACCATAATTATTAAAACATTAAAATAGGTATTTGTGTTTAAGTACAAGAAATCGTGAAGTTGTCTATCATTTATTAGTATAAAAACAACGCAAGCCTTGACTTGACTACAAAAAAGCTGTAAATAGACGCAAGTCTCATCCCACGATAATTATAAAACAACATCTGTATAGCATAATGAGATATAGTTGTGTGAAAACTTGACGCTCACATAATCGACGGCGCAAGTAATACGAGTGTTGTATTGAGGTTTTTGTTGCGAAGTCAGCTTCGGGTGTACGCACGCGCCTGCTGACGTTGCACAATTCATGGCGGGCCCCTACTAGCGAACTAGAGACGCGGTTCAGACACCGCCGTTTCCCCCCGGACTTCGCCCTCCGCCGGCACGCTACGCCCCTCGCAACACCACACCCGTCATCGCCATCGCGCCTTTAGTTGCCCCGCAGCTGCCGCGCGTTACCGTCGCATACTCCATGCGACCCCGCGATCAGTCTCCCGTAATATGGATATACACCAAATCCGTGTTCTTATCAACATCCAGTTCTCTTATTTGTGGATCTGCGAAGTCTTCGACAAATATAAATGGATTATATTGTAAAGTGCCACGAGAAACTATTAGTTTTATAAGGTCCGCATTGGAATTTCTAATATGGCAAACCATGTCGCGCCGACGTGTTCGGCACATGGCTTCATAATAATATGGTGCTTGAGGGAATTACGTCAGGATTTACAACTGTTTGTGCCGCGATAAAGCGAGAGTGTAAATATTGTGTCTTTAGTTGATTCAGAGTTACCTTTACCTCCAAATTACATTTAAGGAATGTTGCTTGCGACGCAGCATGGCGTACTCGTGGCGTCCACGTTACATTATGGCGGGTTTTCGCTTTCTGGAACCGTTGTTCTTGAATTGAAATGAAACCTCATAGTATGAAATATAATTATTTCTTTAAAAACATCACCGGGACTGACAATGAAGATAATGTATGAGTATTTATAAATACAAGTTGCGGTATACCACTATACATATGTGTTTTCAAAAAACATTTGAGGTGTAATAAGTATTTCAAATTCCTCAAACGAAGAGAATACTTCACTGCTTTGTTCATACTACTAAGTACGATTTCAACCGAGGTCAGGTGCTCAAGAAAACGTTTCATACCTTTGAGCGAATTTTACGAAACAAACAGCCTATTTATCTTCTAATTTATTATTTTAACATATTTGAAGAGATCCATTCTTTACTTATACATAAATTACAAAACGATTTTTTTTCTGTTTCTTAGTTACATTTTTATTTTTGGTATTTTTGGTAATTAGTTGAATAAAACAGTGAGGTAAGGGAGGTGCCGACACCTCATGTTCGGACACTTGTTCAATATAAACAGTACCTGTTCATATTCAATCAGTAAATCGAAGAAAGCATATACCTGTTTAGACTGTAGAAAAACTGAAAATCGAAAACTGTCAGTCTAATATGGCGGGCGAATCTGCAGTCGCCCTGCAGAGGCTTTGTCTGTGTGAGTTGAAAAATAGTTCTTGTGTGCGTCACAGGAATGCAACGTGGCTACAACATTCCATAGTACTACTACCGGCTAATAGGATACTGTAGGCGTAACCGGGGACATTCTCCGATTGATAACTTCCTGGTGCGTGAACTGCTTATAGTTTGAACAAATTACAAACTCCAAAATGTAATTTATATCAACATTCTGAATTCCCAAATGAATACGTATAGCGTCTAGTCGTACCTCTTCAAAATGTATACGAAAAAAAACTAAAATGGAGTTCGTTTACCTATACTATAACACTATGATATGCTAATTAAACGCGATACACGAGTACATGACACATTCAAATAAACTTAATTAGAATAAATAGCACTGAGTGACTTCCTGTACCGTTTACTGCTAAACAAGAAAATTTACTTGAATACATTTCTGATACATAGAGAGACAATTAAAGAGTCTTATTACATGCTAATATGGATGCCATAGTTACAGAATTTGAACATGGTATTTTAATAAAGAACTTTTTGTACCAGTACTTTGTTAAATGTAGATAGATGTACTACGTGTCGAAAATTAATAAAGTATATAAATTAGGGTTATGCAACGGGAGACTGCCACGTGGCACTATCCTGAGCTTTGCGCATGCCCGTAACAGATCCATGACATTGCAAAATTAAATTCCAAAACCAAAAATTTTAATGTCTACTAGTTTCTTTTTAGACAATTTCTACTAAGAATTTATCAGAAGTTAAACATTATTCAAATGTAAGATACATAAAATACCTTTAGCGCAAATAGAGATAAAATAACTTCGCCTCAATTAAAAGTTTGGTGTGACCCTGGAATAAAAAAGTGGTTGGAAATCAAATTGCAGTAAAAATTCTAGATATACACGTTAAATTAAAGTTATTTGATAAGCCACGTGGCTGAAGCTCCATTGCGCATGTCCACGGCCACGTCTCAGCTGAGTTCTGAGAAAATCGTTACCACCGTCCATCGCACCCACGTTCTAACACGTGGTATGTTAAAAGTCCGAATATCTAATGAAAAAAATTTCCTAGCGATCTCAAGCGATCACAGATCGAAAGTGTCTAGCATATTTACTTTTCGTGTTATAATCACATGCACAAAAGATAAAATTACAAAATAATTTATTATGTATATATACAACGTTTTTTTTATATTATTCGGTGTTATCAAATTAAACTCACGGGTGCTCCAATTTAAATTGTGATTAATAATAATGTAATCTCTGATATCGATAAGCTATTTTGAAAGTCATTGGACAAACACAGCCATGTTGTGTTCACATCACTTCAACTCAAAAGTCAGTAGTATGAAAAAAGCAAATGTTCGCTAACAATTAGAAGAATATACTGTAGACAAACCTTTTCCATCAATGCAGCCATATCCTTTAAATAGGTAATCCTTAGTCCATTTAAATTTCCGATTTGAAATTCAACTGTAATCTTCAAATCTATTTAACTTATTACTTTTATGTTAATCTAAGCTGTTCGATGTTGAGTACGTTTTTAGGTCATAGTCGCCTCGAAACTATAGTGTATTTCAGCTAAAATTCAGGGTTTTTAATAACGTCTTTCTCCCTAGTTACACCATTACGTGTTTAATTATCCTTCTCTTTTCGGTACACTACAATCGATAATCTATAAAACGTTAGCTAGATGCGTTTGTATTAGATTCATTCATCTAAGACGTACACAATTAGACCTTTATCAAGTTTCACGTGAATTATATCCATTTCTGTATGTGCATCGTGCATTCGGTCTTTTGCCTGCCAAGTCGACTTTCTCTCCCTTTAGATATATCTGAACCAATAAATTTTCCAAAGATAAATATTAGTGTAACCGTAAACCACAAGTCCATAAAACACAATAATCATTTAAAATGGCAATGCCATTATATGTAACATCCTTAATTGGATCATATTTTAAATGGAAAAATAATCTTGATGATTTTAAAAATCCACAAAAGGAAAAACTTCCATATCACGGGACCACTAGCCTGCACAAACAAAGTATGCAAATGATATGTAACGTGAGATATTATTCGGTACCAATATTTTATTTTTAAATGTAAAGTGTCTTGAGATGTAGAGTGCGACCTTGATCGGTCATGTCTAGACGACCTTGCCGTCACCAGAGAATGTCAATTCTACATCTGTTTTAATTAATGCCACATATATTATATTATTAGTATGTTTAATGACATTTACCTATCTGGCCCCATAAGAGTTAACTTTCACAGTATTAAACTTAATCTGCAATCTTGCTGCATCACGGAAGCGTTTACATGTAATGCGGAAAACTTGTATCTTTACCTAGGTACACGACACGTAATATACTTTACAGCGGCGCCGAGGCTGATGTGCATAATAAGCTGCGTTTATATTTACTGTAGAAAAAATATCTAACTCCTTGTTCCAGCTGAACTTCAAACGACCTTGTTTACTTATTATTTGTCGTTCTCAAACATTTGAACTTAGCAATCCCAATAGCTGTATTTTTAGAATTAAATTCACATTTTAAACGTCACACACAGTTTTTGTCTCATTGTCTGGAGATTGAAAACTTTCATTTAATGCATTAAGCTCATAATAGGTCATAATTCCTTTTATGTATTTATTTATAGTCTTTTGTTGTAACGTCTGTGTACATAGTATATAGTTTACGATAGATAGACGTGCAGGTGAAGGTCATGGTCAAATCGGCGCCTGGACGTGGAATGGCTCACATGACTTGTTGTTTGTAAGTGCGCCGGGCCGTAATCGCGTCCGCGTGTTCGAACGCGATTGGTTGGCTTTCACGAACCTCGTTACATAAATGCTCGTACCTATCTCTACTTCTATAACTTAAGAAGCTATTTGATTGCACTTACTGTATTTTGTTTGCGTATTATGCACTTTTATATTCAAATCTTTCAACTTTTCTTGTTTTTTGTACCTAGATGATTCGATGGTTTGATTTCGTTTTAATTAATGTTGCTAGCTCAAGTTCTTTACCATATTTTCTCCTAGTTTTTTTATTTATAATTAAGTAGTATTTACTTACATTCACTTTTCTCCAGATATTCATCTCTAATTTTGTTAAGAGAAATTGAATACAAATGTATGCTCAGCTGTTGAATTATGGAGGTCGTCGACAAGTGTTACGTGAGGGTCACACACTTATAGGCTGACTGTAAGACCTTGCCTGCCTAACTCATGCGGTTTATTCACAATAGATAAATTCCGGTGCATGTTTTTTTCAATGACTCATGTTCCATTGATGTCATCGTTTCAATATTTGATTCGTCTTGATATGCCCATGTTTTAACTGTGTTTACCGGAGCGTATCTGTATAATAGTATTTATATATATGTATATTCGTACAAATAATGAAATGTTAGTATTTGTATCAAGAAAACATTGAATTTAATTACGAGTAAATGCATACACTCAACTTGTACCCTGATATTCAAATCTTCGTTTAGCTTAATTGATGCAGTGATAACACTGATAACACAAAACGTTACTTTTGTTCACGCCGCTGTATCTACTCTAAATATTTCGATAAAGCTTATTTCAACATTTTCAAAGAGGTTTTCAGTCCACAAAGCTGTATATTTAAATTTATGTTACCTCGAGTTTCGCAAGATGTTGAATACATTCTGTTTTGAATTCTGTTCGTTATTATCAAGCGCTGACTGCTTATAACTATCCAATATCCATTTGTATCAGACGACCGTTTTTCTAATGTACTGAATTGAGATTGTAGGGCTTCATTTAAAGTACTCAATTTGAAATGACTTCTCTACTCCTGTATTTTTCAATTTCAATGATCGTTTTTCTTCTGATGACTTGAGATTGTATTTATTTAAATCTATTGTGTCTCTATTCTGTGAAATCTTCATATTTATGCTTAAGCTATATTTAGTGACAATAGAATACTCTTAATTGGCACATTGTTCCAGCATCTAGTATTACTGTAAGTTATGACAAGACATATCGCAATAAGGCATAATAAATAACTATTTTACGGTCCGTTTGTATCGAGACAAGATTTCTAGCCGTGAGCACTACGAGATTGGTGTGTAATGTACCCTCATTGAATAAGCTTTTTGCTTTGTCTTGAGACAGATTCAGGTGAAAATTGACAAAATTTATACGGTCTGCACTGGTAACGGTTGTTTATTTCATTGCCGCTCCTATATACATGTGGTATGTATATAGGAGCGGCAATGCTTTATTGCTTTTAAAATTAAATTTAAAATACTAATAATATACTTTTCGTATCATACGTTTGCAGCTGCTGTTAATTTAGGTTGATTTTTGGAGCAAAAATAGTTTGAAGCGTTAACATAATATGATAACCAGGGACATGTGTATTTCAAACTAAAATTATTTTATTTCTCTATAGTAAGTCGATAAATGATTATATTTAAATAAAAAAATTATCACACTACGTGTAGCTCCAGGATATTCACACCCACGCGACAAGAAGCCAGTAAAAAAAAAACTCATGGCCCATAATTAATGTGGACTAAATAATAACTGTTTAGTTAGTTTAGTCGTTGAGAATGGCGACTACATAGACTCGACAATTGTGTAATTAAATTAGGTTTTTATTAATCTTAAATACTTATTACAGTTTACAGCTGTATATTTACTTGTTATTATTCTGCATCAAAAGGTTGCATATCAGTTATATTCAGCGATGAAAATCAACCGATTTAGTTGAATGAAAAATGATAATTTTTCATTGCCTGCTATTTTATGTAATTCAATAATATTGAAACTTGAACTAAAAAACCTTAGTACCTAGTCAGCATCATCTTCTTGCCCTTTTCCCAAATTTGTTTGTCGTCGCAATGTGTTTTCTTTTTCCATTCTTTTCTATCGTTCGTCAGTTCACCTTCCTAGTCATATCGTCTTTCACGCAGTCCTTTCATCTTTTTTTGGTCGTCCTCTATTTTTGTATTCGTTCACTACCCTACATAAAACTCTCTTCACCACATTTTGCTCATTCTTTCGCATCACATGTTCATGCCACGATAATCTGTTGCCTCTCAACTTTTTATCCACTCTCTCATCCATTCTCTTTGTTGGCCAACAGTCAGAAACATGCAGGACGGCAGGTCTGATGGTCTTATAAATTTGCTCTTTTAATTTAATAGGAAACTTGAAATCACATACTATTTATGTTACCTACTGCCACTTTATCCGCCCTGTATTGATTTGATGCTGTACAGATTAAAACATAAGTAGTATCTATGTATTTTCACGGGAATGAACGCGATCACGAAATAGGTATTACACAACTCTGAATTACCTGTCGTTTCATTTCGCGTCAATTCCAGTGTAAATACATAATTATATCATGGAACACGATAGTTTAAAAGTTAGTATAAGTAGTATCTGTCCAGAATCTGTTACAATTGAAAGTTCAATATACTCATATATCACTCTTATTATTTCAGTTTAGTGTTATTAGTAATCAACCAGACTTGCAATTCAATAAAGTGGAGGAAATTCATACAGGTCAATTATGTTATTATTGAATTTATTGTCTGGAATAAGTGTTATTGTAACTGTTATAACTATTCAGATAAATCCAATGGATGCGATAACCATAAATTATTCAATAAGTGTTAATCAACACTTTTATCCTTAGAAATGTACACTTTGCTTTGTAAACAACTATCAAGGATGTGTACTTTTTAACCGACGAAAAAAAAAGGAGGTTCTCAATTCGACCGTGTATATATATATATATATTATATTATATATATACATATATATATAATATATCATATATATATAATATATCATATATATATAATATATCATATATATATATATATATATATATATGTTCAGCCCTCACTCCGTTATTTATGAACCGATTTTGATTATTCTTTTTTTGTTGGATAGGGTATACCTCAAGGGTGGTCCCATATCAAGGAAGTCAGGATCTGATGATAGGATCCTGATAAAATGGAGAGAAACCCTCGAAAATTGTAGGAACGAATAGTGTTTCTGTTTACTTTTCATTACTTTATCAGGTATTTGCGTTTAGAAATCATCACTTCATGTAGCTGAACTGATGATGAAAAAAAATCTTAAAACAAAAATTCTTTTTAACAAAAAATTTAACCGACGAAAAGAACTAAAAAGCAAGAAATAAATAAACTTTAAGTATTAAGCTTATTTACATAAACTATCAAATTTTATATAAACTTATTTTGAGTCGGCGCCAAATAATGAAAAGATTAATTACCTACGTAGAGCCTACGTAGGTACATATAAAATTTTGATAATTAATCGGTTTGTTGTTTGGCGCCGACTCAAAATAAGTTTATATAAAATTTGATAGTTTATGTAAATAAGCTCAATACTTAAGACTTAGTTTATTTATTTTTTGCTTTTTAGTTCTTTTCGTCGGTTTAAATTTTTGTTAAAAAAAAAATTATTTAACAAGTGATGAGACTCAATCTTCTTGCTATTAATAACGTAAATACCACTTGGTTGCTGGAATATATACTCGATGGAATTTAACACTGGTACCCCAATCTCCAAATTTTATGCATTACTAAACTTGAGATTAGGTTTGTTAATCGTGAGATTGGTTTGAGTCAGTCTCTGTCTTTAATTACACTGCACATAATCTGTATTTACTTGTACAATTCAGACGAAATTCGTAATAATATCGATAGCAATTTGTCAACGGTCACTAATCTGCGTGAATTCTGACAAACAACTGCCTATGTCCGTGACAAATGAAAGGTCTAATCAATTTGATCATCCGTTCAACGGGTAGTGCGAATATGTTTGAAGGCCGACACGCATATAAAGCACAGACCGACACGGTGCTCTCATTGTATACTTATGGGCCATACTTATATACCATCTTCAGGCATCCTAGCTGGAAAACGAACAATATAGTTTTAAATTGATTTTAATATTTTATCAAAATTAACGCTCAAAAGCTTCTTAGCGATTATTGCCAGCTTTTGGACTTATCTATCGATAATAATATAATAAAGATGAAGAATTCGTTTTTTTTGTTGAATGCACTAATCTATGAAACTACCATTCTTATTTGATAAATGGTTTTGTTTTCTTGAAAACCTAATTTTTGAGAAAGGTTAAGGAAAAGGTTTATAGTGTATGTATGTGTCCCTTGGTTTATAATTATGCTGTTTCTTATAAGATGGTCAAACTAAAAACCAAAAGATATCGTCAGTTTTCCGTGTTTGTTCATTTTACTTTTGTATCTTCGTAATACTATGCCTGTTTATCTCTGCTTGGTGACAAAACTGCATGTCAATTTGAACATAGTGGCTCGTGTTACTTCCAACCGTAAAACAAACCGCAACCAGCTTAACTCTACAATGACAAAAGTGCATTTCTTACTTAAAAAGCCCTGTTTTCTAAGGCCTAAGAGTGTGTTTCGTGCGGAAATGTAATTTGTAGGTTGTAAAAATGTACTTGCAGCATGTCATATGAGAATGCTGGCGAGCGGCGACAACTACGCTAGTTTGCGGTTCAGGAATGTGATACGTGGCCGCTTTGCTCGCTTCTTTCTATTGATCTCATTATAAAGCCTTTATATTTCCTATTTAGATCGCTGGCTTCCGTCAGCGGCGTGCCCTTTCTCAATGTCGCTACTTAAGTACTTGAGCTTGGATCACGTAAATTATTCAGATGTGTTAGAACGTGGTATAATTGTTTAATTACAAACTACAGAAAGTGCCGATAAATGTTTTGACTGACCTCATTTAATGTTTTGTAAGCACTGGCAACATAGACTTGTGTACTTTCATTGAATTATTCACGTAGTTTACGCGATAATACCTAATTGTTTTCTTGCTATATCCATAGACCTTGATGATTATACTTTAGGTTAATTAAATGCTCTGAAATCTATTATCTTTAATTTGACATTTCACAGGACCTTAACGTACCAATCTACGTCATTTCCATTTTCATTGACACTTTTTCTAACAAATGCAAACACTAGGTATTGTTTTTTGGCGTTATCGGAAACATAGGCTTACAGATGTGCATGTCGGTTAGGCCGGTGACCACATTCTTCACAACGGCGCACCGTATTGAAAGTGGAGCAAAACGTCCGTTGAAAATTTATGAGATTGCAATATTAGCTTACCGCAGTAGTACCTTCTGTACCTTTCATAGGTCCTAGTACCTGACAGTCAGAAACGTTACTTTACACAGCTGGAAGGTTTTCATTATCAATTCTAACCATTTTTGTTAGCAGTCATGTCGTGATTATTACAACGGAGTGGAAAACGTACTACAAACAAGTATAACGGAAATCGAAGTTACTTAAATGTTTGCTCACCCTAGTTTAAGTTATATTTTAATGTGTTATATATATTCTTCATATTGAATAATATAACAAAAATACCTAAGCCGTCTGAAGACATCCGCATTGTTTGAACTTACTGTTTTATCCGACTTCAAAAAAATGAGGAGGTTCACATTTCGTCAGAATCTTTTATTTCATGTATAATATCCGAGTACTCGGAAGACGGTCTTTAGTAAATAATTTTTTGTTTGGAAGTGTATACTTACCAAGTGGTCCCATTGTTATCAGGTCAGGATCTAATGATGGGATCCTAAAAAGGGAACTCTTCAAATGTAATAGGCACATCAATACCGATTTGGGTATCTTTTATAGTAACACATGCTTTTGCTCTCGGAGAGCACCATTTGGTGAAGTGGAACTGATGATGAACACCATTGATGGCCACTGTTAATAGGTTGCGATTCGATTGCTTTAATTGCTTAGCAACCCGCTAAGCAATTTATGATCGTCATAATGCATATGGTGAAGTGGAGCTGATGGGGAAATATCAGGACAGCTCCTAACAATTAACGTCCTTTATTCGGGAACTTAGGTAAATTATAAACCGACCCACTAAGATGCAAGAACCTACTACCTACCTATAACTACTATCTACCTTCCGTTATTAATCATTGCATTTATGCTAATGCTCGTTCGTTAAAGGGTTTATTTAAGTTTAGAGGGTTCTAAAGCAGACAGAACTATTCCTTCTAAAGTTTTGACTCTGCTGTGAGCTATAGAAAATAAAATTATGAAGAATACATCTTATTTTAATTAACCTCGATTTTATGCACATTGAAGTCAGTTATACTTTTTTTAAGATAACTCTTAGTATGACAATCAGGAAAAGAATCTGTTGAAGCGTACTACTTAAAGACATCTCAAATTTGATATATTTGTAGGAGTACAACAATATCGATTTCGCAATTTTGAAAAAAAAAATTAAAACTATTTATCAACGTTCAATGCCGCCTATGGGATATTCAAATCATCAGTAGAAGCTACTATCGGCTCTTCATCAAAATCTAGCTGCGTATTCAGTACAACTCAGGGAGTCGATGTAACAGATGATCCCATATCCGCCGTGGTCAATGACCCTTGTCCACTTTGAATTGTGTAAATGCATCATTATTTGTCAAAGATAACAAATAAGCTATTGAATGACAATAAACAAAGAAACATAAAACAATAAGAAAAGCAAGTGTTTTGGTTTCAGATAACGGAATAATAAGTGTCTGTTTTGAGCATTTTGATGACGTCAACGCATTGTTCATGAATACCTAACAACTAAGGCTCCTATAGGACTTCAAGCGGCAGGAACTACTGTAAAGAATGGATCAAATGAAAACCAAATTAAATTAAATAAAAAGCTAAATCGACATCGGTTTTTCCATTTAAGAGTTATGATGTTACAGACAGACATACCGATACACACGTTGAACTTATAACACCCCTACTTTTTGAGTCGGGGTTAAAAGCAGTCACCGTCAAAGTAAAGAGTACCGCACAATCTCTGTTCAAAGTGATCGTTCCACTAGGGAATTATGCACCTATGTAATGAAAAATACTTATCTTAGTAACTCTACTCAACGTTACGACACATTCCTTGTTTTACCGCTTTAATTCCGATGAAACTGATAACTACGAGTACGTGAGACACCATATTATTATGAATGGCGCCCATTAACGTTGCAGTAGTGCGAGTGTACTCATTGCCTATCTTTACACAGCTTTGACACGACTGTTACAGTGAACTGTAACAAATGCATATCACTGTGAGACTTCTTATCTTATGATGTTCTCCTCGTATATTTTTATTGATTTAAAATGTGTCTCATGTCATGTGCATACAATAAAATAAATTGCACAGTGTTAACAAAACTTACTATTACGTAACGTTAACGTATGAGGATTTCCCTATTCGAGAAGTCTAATGATTAAAGGAAATCCTGTAATATTTTAAGCATGCTATAAATAAAATATTAATGTCAAAGGTTGTAAACTATGTCAATAATAAAAAATCTGGTGCTATCGGCCTCTGTAAAATAATATTGTCGCTTGCCACATTTAAAATGATAAAAGCGTCATTATGTAAGTGCAATTTTATTCGCAATGTCTATAATTCGAGATATAATAACCTATTGCAAGGCAATACTTCGATAATTATATACTATTATATTATCTTGCGCCGGTTGTTATAGTTATACATGAGTGTATAGCTATACATTTTACTAGTATGATATAACTTCCTTTGATATTTTTTTTTCTAAAGATAAGACTCGTGCCACTGCTTTCTGCGGGTGGCCTCTAAACAGCTGTATTCGCCACTGATAGACGATAATGAGAACCTCGTTTGAGCGATAACAACCACAATAGTCGTGTCAAAAGCGATAGCAAACGTTTTTTATGTTATTTTTTATCACTATTCTGTTTTCGAATCTAGTCCTTCGGTTGCTCTATAGGCGATAAGTAGCGGTATAATTTATAGAAACAATAGGTTTTGTTTTTCTAACTAAAACCTCTCATCGGGCAACCAGAAGGTAGTAACCGATAAGTATGACCGCCTAGCGCAGGTATGCTAGATGAAATTCGGACTTAACCGAAAAATAATACAAAACAAAGACGACGCTCTACGTTCGTTCTTAGGGCTTTCTTCAATTATGTTTCTGTTACCATCCATTTACTTTATTTTATTTTTATTAGGTAACGTGTGAACGGTGCAAATGTGATCTTATACAAGTGTAGTGAATATACTAACTTATTTATTATTTAATATAGATTCTTATTAAGGACTCAAACCATGGAACGTTACAAATCTCATGCGTATCGATGGCGTGCTTCCTACAACAGTGATTTAAAATTAAACTAGTGCATAGTGCTCATAAAGTCTGATTCTTAGACTGCAAATTATTTATTAGTTAGTGTTTATATTGTGTGGATTATGCTGATCAATACGTTTTTGGACACGGAGGATTTCGTGCATCTTTATTACCCCGAGGATGAGCCTGCAGCAGCGCAGGGCTGTGGTGCCGGCGCACGCATGGCCTCCAAGTATCCACCGAGACCACCTTCGCCTGAGTATTCACAGGTTTGTATATTACTCCTAACTGCTTGTGGCACCTTGGTACCCAATATTAGGTCCTTGAAATTGCCGATTTCGAATACTGCCTAGTGTAAAGTTCTCATAAAACATTTTTTAAATAATTTCTTTTCGCGCCGGTCTTTTTTCTTTGATATCACGATTTCTGTAAAAATGTAAAGTTCTAAATTACGCGTTGTTTTAGAACACGGAATCCCTCATAGCAGTCATAGCACATCGCAGTAAAAACCTCATACAATATTAATGACGTCCACCAATATTATTGTGCAAGATAACATACGACTCGCTTTGATCGCTTCCATCCTGAAGTTTTTGAGATCAAAGTGAATCCACAAAACAAAAACATCAGCCTGTTATGTTCTACCTAGCTGCCTACTGTTCGCAGACGCCAGGGCTTTACCCTAACTAGGTCCCTACCTCAAATTGAGTCGAAATAAGCTGCTTGTGTGTCTGTGCCGGTATTGTTTAATACAGCTTCTTGAGACAGTCACATTAGTTACAGGAGTTACGACGTTACAACGTTTCGTCACTCATCAGTCATGATACCTTTTTGATACAACTAATTTATATTTTCTTTTTTATCAATTTGGATAAGTTTTACGGCTTAAATTTTCTAATTCTATGAGGCGGTATAAACAAGCACTCGTTCATTAGAGCAGAAGCATCCATGAAGTAGTTCATGTAATCAGTAGTTAAAATGGCAAAAGTACATTGACAATAATATAAGAATAATTGCAACTGTTTTGATTACTTAATGGAATAAACATTCTTTAAGAAAAGAGTGACTTTTTCTCCCTAACACGCGAATTTCTACTTATAACTTTAATTTTCTCAGCAATATTCCCTTTAAATTTTGTCATCCGATATTTCCTCAAGTTAGCAGTTAACGGGACATCTACTGCGTACAAAAGTGTATATATTTTAGGGTTGCGGACGTCCCAATGAAATAACGGAACCCTAATACTTATAGGATCACTCGTGCGTCTGTCCGTCCGTCGTCTGTCATAAGTTCATAACCAATTTGCTCTGAATCTACTGGGCCGATTAAGTTTAAATTCGGTACACAGATCAATTCCGTTGACCCAAACACGGATGTGCAACGTAAATAAATGTATTTTGAATATGGGGGTTACTTTGCATTGCACAAATTGCAAACTGTACCGTATGACATACCATTCGTGGTATGTTCCTAGGAAACGAAGGGCATTATCGTCGGCAAGGAGAGACTGGCAAATCTTCGAAATACCAACGATATTCTCCTTTTTGCCTCCGCAGCCCTAGAACTACTGCCTATGCTCCAAGACCTGAGCGCGGCTTGTCTCAAGGTTTGACTTGCGATGAATCTGTCTAAAACCAAAGCCATGATCAACAGCATAAAGCGTTGGGTCGAAGTAGATTGACAAGAGATTCATTATGTCAATGAGTGTATCTATTTGGGCCATTTAGTCTCTTTCGAAAACAGGCAGGCCACAAAAATCGATTGCCGAAGCGAAAACGCCTGGAGAAGCTTCTGGTACATGAAAACGCTAATTAAGCGTGATCTTGCGATCCACTGCCCACTGCCCACTGCCTATCCCAAAACCTGGTCGCTCACGAAGTCGCAAAAGTCCCGTCTTGTAGTTTGCCAATGAGCAATCGAGCGCAGCATTACACCACCCTGCTCTTCAAAACGGGAATAATGGATGTAGGGAAGAAGGACACCGAATGCGTAACGGCCGCTAAGCAATAGTCTACACGCAAAGATGGAATTCGCCACCGACGCATACCGCCAGGGCTGGTTCAAAGTTTCCCAGGAAAAAATTAATGGAAGGATTTGGGGTAGGCCTTTGCTGAGCAATGGGACAGTATCGGCTAGAAAAACTTACAAATTTACATTTGCAATTCATTGTACGGAACCCTTTCCACACGCGAGTTTAACTTGCCCGGTTTTTGTGATGTATAACAGGTAGCGAAATATGGGCTGGGAAAGTAACGGTCGTGATGTCCTTCACCTTGAGACGACTTAATTGTATAGAATGACGTAACAAGTGTAACAACTCACAACCATTCAGCAAGACGCACACGCAATGATCATTTGTTAGGTTTCTTCATTCAGAACTCCTACAGACTTAATCCTTGTAGCCATCCAAATGTGATTATTTTCATTGCTCATATTTCGATTCGGTTACCGTCAATCGAATTGTTTTAAAGAAACTGGTATTCCGTAGAAACTTAATTTTATTTATTGTTTATTTTTTTATTCCTATTTATATATTTATACCTCGGTGGTTTTGACAAAGAATAAACAATATTAGGTTTTATAGCACATATGTATATTAGAAACTAGATTGAAATGCAAAAATTAAAAAATTAAAAAATTAAAAAACCTACTTTGATGTAGGTATAGTTAGGTGCATTGTTTGTCTAATACGCTTTATAAAATCTTTGAAAAAGGTTATATACATGTAAACTGAACCGTTATAATCCTATTTTTCTTATATTTAACTATCTACACTTCTACAGGGACGATTGTAAGTAACATAGACCACCAATTTCGTAGAATTATTATAAACATTCTGATATTATCTCCACCATTTTAAACAAAATGAAAATAATGCAAGGTATGCTGTGTACTTTGATCACACGAATATAATCCTTCAGACAGATGCAGTAATGAGCCCGGCTCGTGAGTCATTACGGAAACATATTTAAGTTTCGGTTCCATTGTAGAACAGATGGTAGGTTTATCTATCATTTTTATACTTCCTTATTTAGGGTGTCCCCTTTCGTTTTCAATTGTGAGAAAAACATGACAGTGAATTGAAAGTAAAGTCCCTTATTAGAGAGGATTTATTCAAATTGAATCAGTTACACGAGATATCCATTTACTCGTATCTGTTGACGTCGTCACGCTTGCATACAACTAGGATCACACGAGATCAAACAGGTTATTCTACCACAATTGCATACCGGAAGTTTTTTAATCCATTATGTTGATCAAGAGTGACACACAAAAGTCAGTCATTACTAATACCAACTACGTGCAAATCTCTTGTGCTTCAGCACGCAGCGCGCCACAATTTAGACAGTTGAACTGTATACCAGGAATTCATACATTCATAATATAGTAGCTTGAAACCTTGAATAAGCCTTTAAATGCAACGCGTGGCCTCCATTTGGGTTGAATGACATGAATGATCGATTGAACGAATAATGAGTGTTTCTTGTATTCATTCACTCAATGCAACAAAGGCTATTTTGACTGACTGCATTGGTTATATTTATACAAACAAACAGTTCTGTAGTAATCATTCTTGGAAGAAATTATTTCGAGTCAAGTAGGTACGTTCTTAGTCAATTAAATAACTCTGTTGAGTGTTAGTTGTCCTTTCTTTATGAACCTTTGTGACGAGCCTTTGTTTCGGCTACTACTACTTTTTTACATTGTTATGATGTCTCATCGTAGATACTTTGTTTATAATAACATTACTACGAGTAACCGTAATCTCATTGCGCTCTGTAACACTTTTAGCCAAAAATAACTTATGATTTAGTATAACAAGAGGAACTTGCAAGTCACTGAATGTAAACAGAACATTGATAAAGAACACTTTAATATAAATATAAAAGCGCTCCCTCTGACGACGTTCACATGTTGACCTCTAACGACCTTAATTCTATCTCCTACGCACAGTACAGTACGTTAGTCAGGGTATCTGTTATGCAAGCTTGGGTTTGCCCCATCTGTAGTATGCCGTTGGCTAATAGTACGCTTTAGAAGCATTTCAATTTACGTCAGGCGAAGGCAAGTTGTGTTAAAAAGAAAAGTTTTTTAGTATATATCTATACTTAATCTTTAAAATATTTTTTTAAGATTGTTATTGTATTGATGACGTGTTTTGAAAATGGAATACAGGAACTTGACAATGATTTTGTCTTTTGAGTGGAACCTAGTGTCGTATGCATCTACATTTTTAACCGACGAAAAAAAGGAGGTTCTCAATTTGACCGTATAAATATATATATATATATATTTTATGTATGTTCAGCCCTCACTCCGTTATTTATGAACCGATTTTGATTATTCTTTTTTTGTTGGATAGGGTATACCTCAAGGGTCCCATGTCAAGGAAGTCAGGCTCTGATGATGGGATCCTGATAAAATTGAGAGAAACCCTCGAAATTTGTAGGAACGAATAGTGTTTCTGTTTACTTTTCATTACTTTATCAGGTACTTGCCTTTAGAAATCACCACATCATGTAGGTGAGCTGATGATGAAAAAAAACCATAAAATAAAAATCTTTTTAACAAAAAATTAAACCGACGAAAAGAACTAAAAAGCATAAAATAAATAAACTTTAAGTATTGAGCTTATTTACATAAACTATCAAATTATATATGAACTTATTTTGAGGCGCCAAACAACAAACTGATTAATTAAAATTTTATATGTACCTACGTTGGCTCTACGTAGGTAATTAATCATTATATTATTTGGCGCCGACTCAAAATAAGTTTATATAAAATTTGATAGTTTATGTAATTAAGCTCAATACTTAAGACTTAAAGTTTATTTATTTTATGCTTTTTAGTTCTTTTCGTCGGTTTAATTTTTTGTTAAAAAGATTTTTTTAGATATTAAATTGCAACCGTGACGGGAAATGCCGTTGCTTGATATTAAAAAATAGTGCTGCACGTACTACTAAATTAGTTGTTTTATTATTGATATACAAGTACAAAAGAATTGTTAAATAACTCAAATGTCGATGTTAATATTTCCATAATACGAATAATTTATATGTATTATGGAGTAAGTAATACGTCTATTATGTACAGTTTACTTGTGTATGACTATGATTAACACTATACAATAATAACAAAGAGACTCAGACCATAGCTATGTTTGGAGTCTCTTTGAAAGATGAAATTCCCAATGAGGTCATCCGACAAAGAACCAATGTAACGACGTAGCTCGCAGGATAAGCATGCTGAAGTGGCAATGGGCTGGCCATGTATACCGAAGGAACGATGGCCGTTGGAGCAGACGGATCGTAGAGTGGAGACCCCGAATAGGTAAACGGAAGGTAGCACGTCCGCCATCCAGATGGACCGACGACCTGAAGAAGGTAGCAGGGATGGACTGAATACGGAAGGCGGAGGACCTGGGGCTGTGGCGGAAGAGGCCTATGTATAGCAGTGGACTATGGTAGGCTGACTGATTGATTGATAGTAACAATTCAGTAGGTAGTAGTATTATACAAGTATCTGTAGAAAATTTTATTTGTAATTAGCGACCCACCCCGGCTTTGCACGGGTGCAATGTAGATGCTAATGTGGTGTTAGTATGGAGTTATTAATAACATTACTTCTATGATTAGACTATACTACATAATGTCTTTATATACCATGTTTACAGCGGATTTTTCATGAGACAATATAAACATGTGGTTGCCAAACTCCACATAATTTATATCAGTTTTTTTAGTTTTAGTTTATTTTTGTAGCAGTTTTAATAAAGAGGAACAATTCCATCATACATTATTGTGTTATATTTCAAAATAATTAGACATTATTTTTGATGAAAGCTCTCAGTCGGCTTTATTTCTTCCGACATCTGTCGGACAAACTACACGTGTAAAACTTTCTCTTGAATCACTCTATCCATTGATGAAAATCGCATTAAAATCCGTTGCTTAGTTTAAAAGATGTAAGCGTACAGAGAAACAGACGGCGGGAAACGACTTAGTTTTATACTAAAATAATAATAGAGAAAAGGGTGGACCGATATACTCAGAATCGCACATTCCAAAAGGATGAGAGGTGGGTTTATAGAAGGTGGGAGCAGCTTGATTTAGTGATTTGACATTCATTTACCAGATGCTGAAATCACGAATTCATTTTGGCGTAACATCTGGTCGATTGTCGCTTACACTGAGAGTGAATGGATGCGAGATGTCGAACGATAATGTGAGTCAGTTAATAGATTGGAGTCAGTATTGATATCAAACATCGATAAAGCTCATGCAGTTCGTTCGTTGAAATCAGCGGGACCGGACGGACTGCATAACTTTTGGTTAAAGTGGCTCCGTAGCTCACGTGTATGTTTGGCATCTCAATTTCAATCATGATTAGAATCGGGTTCGCTTTCAACTTTTATGACCACAGGCGTGACTCACCTGCTCGATAAATCTGGTGGTGCCACGGATCCCAAAATCTACAGACCTATCACCTGTCTAACAACATTATATAAATTACTCACGTCCAGTCTGAGAGTGAAGATAGCATCTCATGTTACCAACAACTCTATTATGATTGACTTCTTCTCAGAATGTATGCAGAATAGGGGCTCGTGGCACTAAAGAGCTCCTTATTATTGACACGACCATTAACCAACAAGTTCTCCGTAACCGAAAAGATCTGGCGACATCTTGGATAGATTATAGCGTAACGGCGACGTGGTGCTGAGGGTGATGGAGTTGTATAAGATTGATACAACTTTATGCACTTTCTTGGAGGCATGTATTCAGTAATGGAGAACAGTTATTTGCTATCCAGGATGTCGACAATCTCAGGTTTAAAGATCAGGCGGGGTATATTTCAGAGTGACAGCTTGAGTCCCTTGTGGTTCTGCTTAGCTTTGAATCCTCTCAGCTCTATGTTGGAGGGTTCAGGACTAGGCTATCGTTTGCGGAGAGGAGATCATCTAATCCCACATCCTTTACATGGATGATTTGAAACTTTTTGCCTGTAGCAGTTTAAACGTGGGAGAGCTATGCTTCGGCACGTATGGGCCGGCTCGACTCCGCTTGATACCACGGCCTCACAGAAAATCGGCAGTGAAACAATGGTTGCATTGCTTTTCGCCGCGTGAGTGAGGTTACCGGAAGCCCTAACCCTTCCCTCTCCCCTATTCCCGTCCTTCCCCTCTTCCACTATTCCCACCTTAAAGGGCGGCAACGCACTTGTGACTCTTGAGTTACAGGTGCCCATGGGCGTCGGTAGTCATTTACCATCAGGTGATCCGTCTGCTCGTTTGCCCCCTATACCATAAAAAAAAATAAAGCAATTTCCAACTGATAAAATTAGGTAACTGAAAACTTTAGTAAATGTATCAAGATGGAATTTGTTGTGGATAAAATGTGCAGTCATGCATGTAAAAAGAGGCAGGATTGTGGAATCTGAAGGCATGGAACTCTCAGACGTCTTTCCGCGAACGAAACTTACAAGTATCTAGGAATGTCACAGGCGTTAGGTTTCATGTATGTTAATGAAGAGAATGTTAATAATAACTTGACACACCTCACACACAGCTGTCTGATCCCAAACTAGGAGGAGCTTGTACTATGGTAACCAGACTGCTGATAAACATACTTATATATTACTAAATATATACATATTATAGATAAATTACACCCAGACAAATGATCAAATGCTCATCACACAATTATTTGTCCTGTGTGAGAATCGAACCCACGACCTCTGGATCAGCAGTCAGGATCACTAACCACTAGACCAATAGATCCAATGTAGGGATTATTCAACACTTTCAGTCCTCGGATGCGCTAGGAGTATTCTTATCTAATGTTTTTACCACACATAACATAGAATTACATAAATAATTATCACCACCACGAACACGAGTATATTACATAATATACTTGGTCAATTCCAATAAAGTAATAATAAGAAAATCTGACAATACCTACTTGTGTGCTAATTTGTAATGCGTAGTTAATAAAATAATGTAGAGTTCAATATTCTACTCCAAGGATTTTGCGTAATATTAATTCGGAATCGTGTTTTCATCGTACTTTGTACTATATATAGCCATTTAGAATATTTATTAAATACCATCTAGAGCCACTCAAAGCCAATGGTGTTTTTGTAAATGTTTTCCATCCATCGACACACAAGGTGAACGACCCACGTTTCAAATTCAACTATTAACCGATGCCTATGGATTGTATCCTCGTTCAATGGAAGATTATATATAGCCGTGGGGATTTCCTAGTTGGTAGGATGCGAACGAGTCGGTACTAGGCGCCCACCCCACCCGCACAGCTGTGATGACTCTTTTAATGATCTGGAGTACATTTTGTTACTTCTGTTCCAATTTTAAACAACTCTTCATTTTATGCATAGTACTGTGTACGGTTTCTTAGATTACTCTTCTTTTGAAATTATTTAGTGATTCAATGACGGCAAAATGTCCTCACAATAAAACGTAATGTCAGATGACATTACGTTTTGTTGTAAAAACCAGCTTAGATTTCAGTTCTTTCAGAGCATTGTCGACAAACCACCTGATTGTCTCGTAAAAATGCACCCTATTTTCTCTCTTATGTAATGGGTAGAGTAGATTATAATAGCGTAGTGTTTCTTTTGATCCTACACTACAAAAAAATATTTTTGGTTCTCTCTCTGTATTCAGCGCGTAAAAGCGCTGTAGTGTTCGTTGAACCTCTATAAGGTGAATGTGCCAAGTTCTACGTGGGTGTGGCGCCTACAATCACCAAATATTTTATAGATGACATTCCTAATTAGGCAATGATTACTTACCTGTGATTGTTCGGCCTCTTTAAAGGAAGTCTAAATAAAAATATTTTGTCTAAAATTTGGAACAAAAGCTTTCTTTTAGACTTATTGTAGTGAGCTTTACGAGGAGCTATCCTACATAAAAACGATACTAAAATAACCGTTGGCTGTAACAGGTAAAGGCATAGAGAGTGATTCATGCTAGCCACCCATATAAGAACACATCTGATCTCATAAAGTCACTGCATCATTACATCATTGGTATAGCATGTCATATCAATTAAGTCTTCAAGGGGAAAGCTCCACTTTGAGGTTGCCAGGGAATGAAAAAAGATTTAATAAAATACAGCCTGAACAGGAAAATCCAAACGCTGCCTAAGGATTGCTTTATTTTTAAAATAAATATCAAATTCTGGCGGGTATGTTATTGATCCCTTTAGTTGCCTATTTTATGTTTATAATTAAGTTTTTATACTTACGTCTATTTTTTTTTTTTTTTATTGTATTTTAAGTGTCCATAATTACTATAAATTAACTATTCTCCGGTTCTGGTTCATCTAACTGTACCTAATCAGACAAAAATTAATCGTTATTATATGCTTAACATCACCTTAAATACTATAGAATTAACCTTCCTTTTTTATTCGGTTTATATTAAAAAACTATCAAAGATAACATTCAACATGAAGAAAAAAACAAATATTTTGTTTGCCTCCAAAAAGAGATCAGTTTGCAGTAAAGGAAAATTATTTTTCTAAATGCACGAAACTTCCAATCTGAACGGTAGCATCCATGAATTACTACTACTAATCATGTAATAACAAACTAATATTACCTATTATTTCAGTTCGTCCTCTTCAATTATATGTCCAAACTTCTCAATAAATTTGAATTGCTCAAAACGTTAACGCGTTATATGACCAGAAGCCCAAACAAACGCTGTTTTTGTGATGACACTTAATACTTTTTTTTAATATTGTTGTGTAAGATTCTCTCATTCTTATGCTTACCTAGCATAGACTGAGCCAATACCGTGCCAGTGCGATGAGCAAATCCAACCATGTTTTTTTAAACGACCTTTGAGTTAGAGTCGTACTATTATATTACGAATATTAGTAGTCGTCACGTATCTTGAACACATTTTTTTTAATTTAATAAAACCTACTTGTACATAAACAGACTCCAATATTCTCACAATATATTTATTCTACGTCGATTCACGCAGTGCACGAAACCATTCTATGATGTAATAATCTGCAAAGCTGTCACTGGTAGTTTTTTAGCCATACGTGAGTGAACCAAACCTCAGTAGTTTTGGTATTTGACAATTTCAAGGGACCAGTTAGTATGATGAATCAAATCTTCGACAAATTCTTCTCAGTACTTCGAGAAACCAATAACCCAACGGTCTAAGTTCTCTGAAACACCGTGACAGATTTGTATGAACTCAGCATCGCCACATAGTCCAATAACTACATAAATGTATAATCATACAATGTGATTTATACTTTGGCTGACACAACTCTTATATACAGCCACTATACTTAGCTGAATCATTTTGCAGATCTGGATCGGGACAAGTTTGATAAAACTTTTCGTGCCATCTGAAACCGTTTTATTCAGTCAAGACTTTCGAACAATATTTCTGCACTGAGGTTAACATACATACACTCACGCACTGTATTCACTCACATTTTACCAATTATAATTTGGTCCCATTCTCGTAATAGGGGGCAAGCCTATTGCCGCTAGTCGGGCTCTTTGGGAATTTAAAGATTTGAAGGTTGGGAATATATTGAAAAGAAGGGGTAAGCAAGAAGGGAAGGGATATTGCTGATACGGATGGATTGGGGAGTGTAAACAATAGCTCGAGAATATCAGGGTCGCATACATAATTACATATATTATGTCACTCGAATTGGCTGTTCCCAGGAAGTCCGAGTCCACTAACTCAAATTTATTATCTTCTTCTAATATAAAAAAATCTCGTGTCACGGTGTTTGTGGTCGAACTCCTCCGAAACGGCTCGACCGATTTTAATCAATTTATTTTTATATTTCGTAGGTATGAGAATAGGTCGTAACATATTTTTCACCCTCCTGCCTCCACCCCCCATTTTTTTATCATTAAAAAAAAAGGTATTACAACGCATGCCGGGTGCAGCTAGTATTGTATATTATTCTAAGGGTAAATATGGACAAAGAATACTATCCATCATGTTCGCTATCCCATTGATGCCACAACTTCTTGATCACAAGTGCGTTCCACGTAATGCTTGACTTGGTAGATGTTAAGTAACCAAGGTCGCTTTCTAACGAGTTCTTAGTACTTAACGGATCCAGTACGACAAGTCAAGCGATATCGTAGAGCCGTGAGCCACATGTGAATTGCCTTTAAAAATCTTATAGAAAAACACCGTTTCTAATATTATGTTGTAATTTTCAACATAAATCCATACTAATATTATAAAGCTGAAGAGTTTGTTTGTTTGGTTGAACGCGCCATTCGCAGGAACTCTTGGTTCGAACTGAAAAATTCTTTTAGTGTTGGATAGCCGTTAAGGCCATTTAACATCACGCTACGACCAATAGACCGGAGCATCAATGAAAAATGTTGAAAATTTACAAACGCAGACGAAGTAAGTTACATCCATACTTTAATCTTATTTACTAACAAATTCCATTCAACCATAATAGTAAGTTATACTAAGGAATTCTGATGGCACTACCGATTGCTTCCGTTGCAATCAAGGAAAAATCTAACATTAATAAAAAAAATATTATAAAAAATATTGTTTACTATAATGGTCTCACACAATCACGTATTTGTTTTCACCACGCACATGATACTCGCAGTTTGACCCTGGGTTACATCCTCAACAAATTACTTACAAATGCAGGAATTCCACATTCCGATCGAGCGCCGCTAGTGATTCATAAGTTTCGAGTATATAATTTACGATTCGTGTCGGTTACTGTTTTTATTTATTATTATTTTGTACGGTTCCACGAGGTGTAGGGCACAGAAGATTTCTTCATGAATAGAAACCGCCTGACTTTAGTATTACCTCGAATCTGTAAAAGACGGTTAGACCGCACTACTAACGAAACGTTCTCTAGTGATGAATAACGTTACCAGAGTTTCATAGGAGGTGGTTAAGATTGAATTGGATTGAAGTGGAATAAGACATACCATAAAGGACACATTGCAAGTGTGTGGTATTGATATGGTGTCGATACTCGCTCACAATTAGGCGAGAAGTGAGCGTTTTTGGCAACTACATTGTACAAAAAATTAAGACGTGTCAAGGACAAACGTTTTATATTCCTATTTTTCGTAATTTTCTGGTTTCATAGACTGTTTCTGACCGAATTGGAGCTGGCTGGCCTTACACGTTCTCGCCTCCAATGAAAGTGCTGACAGAACACTACGGGTTTGAGGCATTGAGTTGGCAACACACAAATGACACTTATTGGTGTTGCCACCAGGTGAGACATAGATTTGTTTGCCGACTTAGTGGTATAGAAAAATGATGAAGAAAGTGGTATAGAAGTAGATTACATATATAATATATATAGGATATTATAGTTGCCTGGAGATAGCCTTTAAGGCCGCCCTTTGTACATTATCTGTTTAGCATAATTACGTATAGGTTTGATACTTTCACTGCAAGAATGGTGTACAAATACAGTGTTATAACTATTTACCTATTATACATATTCAACATACTTACAATTACAAGAAGATTAAGTTATTAAAAATCATATCCATAATTTCCCTGGTTCCCCTTATGCTAATTTCCAAAGCAACTAACGATAGTACGTGGCCCTTAGAACTCTTCACCTTAAGATTGGTTGGGTAGAAACGTCAAACAGGAACTAGGAAAACAGAAGTTATGAGACAATTAATAGTAGAAACGTTTTTAGGAAACAGGGTATCAATAAACAAATATAGAAAGAGAAAGCGATCTCTTGTCTCATTTGCGCCTGTCCTATCCTTACAAGAGTTCTATCTGGCACTGATATGAAATTATAGAACCAGTGAGACATATACACAGTATTCAATTGAACGCGTTTCTAATAACACTTTAGTAGTTCTTAGTTTTATTAAAAATGTTTACATACTCGTAGAATTTTGGTCCGTCCGCAGAAATATTGGTGTTGTGTAAATACAAATTCGATGCGATATTTCAGAAGATATTTTAGAAGTAAATGTGTTAATGTATGTGTCGTTATCGGATGGGCCTCGGGTCAAAGTCTGTGTCATAGTTGAGATATTATGCTCATGGATATTAAAAATTTATTTTTTATTTCGTCTCTAGTATCTGTTAAAATATCGGAGTCAAGTTTATAATGACAACTTTCGTTTTTAGTACTCCTTTTATTTTGATTAAGAAGACCTATTTTATGTTCAATTGCTTATTGAAAATAACAAGAACGCTGCTATAAAAAATCTCTCCAAATTTTAAACGATTTGTAATTTCTTGATATTAAATACTTTCTGAGAAGGTTAATACAAAAGAAGACTTTGTGCTGAATAAAATATGTAAAACAGTAAAGCGTTTGTAATGGAAGCAAACTTATTGTCTTGGCTTCCGTAAACAGACATGGCCGAAATACATTAGATTTCTCGTAAAAACTTGACTTATAATAAGTAACAAACACTATTCGTAAACAAGTTAAACGAGTCTTTAAGATTTTGTCCTGTCGTCTTCAGAAAGGAAAAACAATTCTTAAAATGTTTCCTTCGCGAACATTCCTTACTTCGGTCCAGTCACAATGTATTATGATAGATTTTTATGTATAGATTAAAGCTTAGACTTTAGTATAATATACACTAACAGACAAATGATAAAAAAAGTTCGTTAAGCCTAATAGGAACAATTTTTATCACAAAATCTCCCCAGCGATAGACAAATCTCATAATTTGTCATAACCGGTGACAGTTGATATTACCATCTTTGATTATATAATCAAAGATTACCATAATGAAATCACTATTTTGTAATTTTTATTTTCCTACCATGAGATTCTGGTACATAACATTTTACAACTTAACATTGCATTGAACCTTTTTTTATATAAATAACTAGCATTGCCTCGCGGTAAGTCCCGATCCCGTTGGAATGTCTGGATAAAAAGTAGCCTATGCGTTAATCCAGGTCTCCAGCTATCTACATACCAAGTTTCATCGCAATCGGTGTAGTAGTTTTTGTGTGAAAACATTACAAACATACGCACAAATGTTTCCTCTTTATAATATTAGTTTAGATTTTAACTTTAGTCTACTTGAGTCTTTAAGCTAGCGATCGAAACTGGCAAGTCAGAATCGCCAGAATTGCCTTGCTCTCAACAAGGTCTTATAATAGTAAATATCGTGTCCATAAAATTTAAGCATAATAAAAGTAACTTAGGAATTTATGATCTTGTAAGTACTTGTACTTGAAATCGTTTCATTTAGAAAATATTGGTTAACAAGTGTCGGGTGTTTTCACTTATGACCTGTAAAAGTAGTTGATTTCATATCGATGAAAATTCTTGTGCCATGTAGACTATTACAACAATAATGATTAGCACACGACTAACCAGTTCTTATTCATTGTCCCCAGGTGATCGTTCCGTCAGCAAGCGAAATGACCGACCGCGAGCGGTACCGTGCACCGCCGCAACCTGAGCCTCCACCACACCGCGTGCGAGCTGCTGACCTCTACCCGCGTCTGCGAACCCAGTACGATGAGCCTGGGTTAGATGCAGGGTTCACGCCGATATGTGGCGAGTTTGTGCAGGTAATTAATTATACGTCTAGCTCTTATGATAACCTGGTAAGGAGGAATGGTTCCTCTCGGCTAAGCCTTCCTCCATTTACATATAATTATGTTGCTGTAATCAATGACGGGTATTATATTACGTAATGTGGCAAACTACAGAGGAGCTGATCTTAATCTGTGTAATGTGATTTTCAAAAAATGTAGACGTGGTTTAAAAACTGGGTATTTCGGTGTTGCGCTTATTCCTTTTACAAAATACATTACTACATTCGCAATATATATTTAACTAGCAATTCGCCCCGGCTTCGGGTACGGGCACGTTTACACATTATACACCTAAACCTTCCTCATGAATCACTCTGTCTATTAGTGAAAAACGCGTGAAAATCCGTTTAGTAGTTTTTCAGTTTATCGCGAACAGACAGATAGACGCGGCGGGGAACTTTGTTTTATAATATGTAGTGATCACTTAGGATGTAGGCATTATGCAAAAAAAAAACATATTTTAAAGTAAAATATTTACTTACTGATCTTTGACCATACAGGTTTAATTTTAATTCAACAAAGTTAAAAAGCAAATACATATTATGTACTATGTAGACCAGTCTACTTTGACCGAGTTCATAAACTACTACTACTAACTGAACTTAAAATACATACTTCATGCATGCATGCATGCATGATGTGTTATAGAAATCGATTTATTTTGCCATATTAGGTACTCGACTACACTTTCTTGCCTACGCGAGGACCACTTGTTTTTTCTTTGACGTAAGCTGATTAAAACTGATAAAGTTTTAATATTGTACTGCCCCTGATTTCAACTGTACTGCAACTGTTACAGAAAGGAGGAAAACCTCAATGAGGAAATGTTATTTTTAAACATATATACAATAAATTAACTAACAAAACCGAAATCAAAAGTCCACGGCGCCTGGTGCATTTTCTACAGAACGGGAAAGTACCGAACCTCCCCCTTTCCTTTCCGCCGCCATCTTTAGCAAACATCACCTCCTCGCAGAAAGAGACGGTGGAATCCTACGCACTCTCACTTTGGGTCATTGATAGAACCATTGTCTCTAGCGAAAGGCTTTCCGTAGCAATAGCCATTGCGAGATCGTGGCGCTGCTGCACCCACACTGAGCACTCCACTAGAATGCGGAGTGTTGTGTCCTCGCGTAAGCCTCGGCTGTGGTGGCACGTAGACCTTGACTCCCGGCACAGGTACTTATCAAAGCAGCCGTGTCGGATAAGCAAATGCATCAGAGTATAAAACTAAACTAGCATTTTTCGCAAAAAGAGGCTTGAGGACCAAAAAGCTTGATGAACAATGCAAAAGGCAACGCAACGGAATACTCCTACCTGAAAGACTAGACTACTACTAAGCCGGATGTGTGAATATGTCCGCAATAAGCGTAAATCAATACATTATCTCATATGTCAATATTTTGCAGTTCCAATAATATTACATACATGTATGTGTCAGTTTAAATAACCTCCTTTTTAGTCGGTTATTTAATTTTCTTGAATTTTTGTTTAATTACTGCTTTCTTAGTCGTACACTCCTGTCGAAGTGGTCGTGGTCATGGATCGTCTGATAAATTTACTGTGGCATTTGCGAGACTTCTCCGTTTCTCTCTATTTGTGGCACTGCGCGTACATTCCACGAGGGATAACTCTGTAGCCGATTTAATGAAGTCTGTCCATCTTGTGGGTGATCGGCCGCGAGAGTTAACCTTCTACTCTTCCTTGCACTACTAATCGTTCCAATGATAATTGGAGCAAGTGAGAAAGATTTGCACTTGCACAATCGACGAAAGTCTTTGTCTGATGCCAAGCTCTTGGAGGATTGTAACGCAAATTATTTCATATTTTTATTTTTAGGGTTCCGTTCCTTAAAAGAAAAGAAAGGAAGCCTTATAGGATCACTTTTTTGTCCGTCTGTCTGTCTGTCTGTCAAAACCCTCTTTTAGAACCCATGAAGGCAACAAGTTGAAGTTAATATCTAATATTTATGACTGCGGTCCCTTGTCCCTTGTAAAAAACTCAAGCTTCTAAGCCAAGGCAATCAAAAGATAAAGCCATTAAGCCTTAGATTTTAACAAATTTGAACATTTCACAGGTAAACCTATAGAGTACTTCCGATTGACCTAGAATCGTAAAATTTGGTAAGAAGCAAGATCTGACAGCACAAATATATCACACTAGCCTTAGCGGTTCAACCAAATAAACTCTTCAGCTTTATAATATTAGTATAGACAAAAAAAATTGCGGTCGGCAAGCTGACTTTGTTGTATATCGATGTATGGGAGAATATTTTTAGAGGTTAAGTTTGTCGGTTCTTGTTGTTAATTTGTTGTAAGGCGTGATCAACTGGAAGAACGAGAGTTAGCTGATGTAGTGTTAATTCTAGGCGATGACGCTTAAACCCATATACAATTAAAAGATGAAGATGGTTATGTGCCAATATCTCCAATCCCAATCATATTTAAAGCTAAACTTGGTTACGGAGACGTGGAACGCCCCATGTTACTGCTCATACTTAGTTGGGCTGTAACTGTACACAAGACACAAGGCATAACACTCTAAACTACCGTTAATTTAAGCAAAGTCTATTTGCAAAGGGTCAAGCTTTTATTGCTTTAGCTACGGTTAAGACACTTTATGCCTTTGCCATAGATAAGTTAGATCCCAACATTTACAAAAAAAAAACTTTACTATTAACGAGCATACCAAGAAATGCCGCATTTACTTAGCAACTCTGCTACAAACTAGATGAGTGCATCTAGTTTGTTTTTTTTTTTATGAGATACGAGCGGCCACAATGGACACCTGCAACTCAAGACTCACAAGTGCGTTGCCGGCCTTAAAGGTGGGAGTAGATGAAGGGGGGGAAGAAGTTGAGAGGAAAGGGTTACGGCTTCCGGTAACATCTCTCACTCGGCGAAACACAATGAAACATTGCTTCTCTGCCGATTTTCTGGGACACCGTGATATCACTCCGGTCGAGCCGACCCATAGGTGCTGCGTGCCGAAGCATGGCTCTCCGTCTTGAGAAAATTTGTCATTGCCGATCAATCCTATTAATCTCTAATTCTCGCTCAGATTTGCAGTGCGATTACAGTTTGCAATTTAATCAAAGTTTTAAGGTGTTTTCTCTTTGAAACCACACCCGTAGCTCATATCGGTAAGCCAGGCCGTTACACATAAGTCCATATCACAAAATCTACTGAACCGATTTTGATGAAATCTTTACTGTTGCCTAAATTTTGTTGTAGTAAATGTAAACAAATAAAAAGAATAGTCCCAATCCGATAATTAGTTTCGAAAATAATGTGAACAAACACACATACCTTTAATATTGGTTATGAAGCCCTAAAAGATCATCATAATAATATTTTGCAATTTCAATAATATTATACGTAGATACGTGTCGAATTGATAACCTCCTTATTTGAAGTCGGAAAAACAAAGTGTATACCGACAAAATGTAAGCGTATTTCAAGTAAAGTACGATACAGTCCTAAAGGATTGTCCGGACTTTGTACTCTAGTATTGTTTCCCAACGCAATTACAATGTTGCTCTTCGACCGACTACTCAATAGACATGAGCTCCTAGTAAAACAAAAACGTGTTATACACAATGACGTGCATATAAATAATTAACAAAGTAAATGATTAAACGCGTACATAATTATTAAGTAACTCAAACCTTTAAGGTCTGCAGGTCGAATGCATGCAATGCGGTGAATGAACCATAATGACGTTCTGATAGTATTTATGATTTAACTCCGTTCTAGTTTTGCATTCCTGGTAGTTCGTTGCACTGCTCCTTATCTACTTAAAGCTTGCACTCGTACAAAAACTGGTGACTATTATAACAACCTGACGTATACTCGTTATTCTAGGCGCATAGTAATTTATTATTTTATTTTACTTATTTATTGCATATGTAGATGCATCTCAATTCTCACGTGATTATCACTCCTTAGGGTCATGTTTCTGATTTGTGTTAATCTGTCTCAAGTTGTTTTTTTGAACTCAATTTTTGTCTCCATTTACCACGTTATTCATGGTTATCGAGAATTCATTCATCAGTAGTTAAAATTATCTAAGCTGCTCTATTCTAGTTAGTTCCTGATGCATGGAGTGAATTTATATTAGTGATGTGTACTCGTATGTACCTCGTGAGAACTCAGTCAGTTTGCTGCCCCTTTGCGGAATATCTATTGTATGTAAATCTCGGTTTTTAACTTTCATTTCAAGAATAAGTACCTACATTATTTTAATTAAATTTCTACAATATACCCAGGAAACCTTTGGGAGACAACACAAAACAACTAATGACTGTTTGTCCGCAGTGGGTAGGTCGCACAGCCGATGGTGGCACTATTGCAATGTCCAACTACCGACTACACGTCCAGCCCCGTCGCCGCACTGGCCCCGGTGCCTCCATCCCGCTTCGTCTCATCGATGCTTTGGAAACACGCGACCTTCTACACCTAATTGTGCTTTGCAAAAATGGACGTCAACTGAAGTAAGTACTCTTATCTTATGATGGCCTAGTACTTTAGGAAAGGAATGCAAGTAAGGAATCCTGGCGTATTGGAATTTGGATTTGAGAGCGAAATATTATTGTTATAAAGGAGGCGAACTCCTTTTGTGGATTTAATGTATAGTACCTTACCGAACATTAATCACATCTACCTTGTGTGTGATCCCACATTTTCTGAAGAGGCTTAAAATAATACATGCATACAAAAAATATATTTTCATAAATCATATGGACAATGTTACAATGAAATGAAAATGTTTTTACAAAGTCATCAATTTCTTTTAAAACAAAACAAAGTCTTTTTCATAATTTTAAACATTAATCTTTAATAAACATTGAGCTACCAATTTTAAACCATTAAAATAATTGAGTCTATGTTAAGTAAGCACATTGTCATTTTTTTTGTGAACACCGTTGGTACTTCCATCGAGAATGACAATGATTTTTTTTACGACGACGATTATGTTGAAATCGAACTGACTAAAATGACACAAGGTATTCGTACATGGTAGCAGGACTGTGTGGGTATACCCTAGTCAAAGTGTCCAGACTGACATCGACCGCTTTAAAAAAGAGGTTGACTAGTCATAATATAGACTCAAGGAGGCCAGAGGTCACTCAAGAAGGCTGGAGATAAATAGGAGACTTACGTTAAATGTAAGTTACACTATTCCAAATTAGTACCTGGGTCAGTAATTTAAATACTTTATACTGCCAAAGAGCATTACTTTAACCAGCCTGTTACTTACTTGGCAACTAGGTAACAACTTCTGATAGCGTTGTTGCCATAACGTTAAATTGGGGCTATTGGCTGATAATTAATTATAATCAGCCGGCTAATAGAAAGCGGACATGTAAATTTTCCTTCAATAATGAGATAAAGTTTGTTTAATGTTTGTTAATGATACATTATACACATTCAAGTTGTATATTTGACTACTCGAATACTATGTAATACATTTATAATAGTATAATACTAGGTATCTAAAAATTATGTATTTCCACGGGAAGTAACGCGATCACGAAAAGGATTATATACCTGTGAATTGCCTGACGTTTCAACCAGGTTGCACTGGCCGTGGTCACAGGCTGACTGGCTCAGCGGTGCATCGCGTTAATTCCCGTGGAAATACATAATTATATCATGGAACGCGAAAGTTTAAAAGTTAGTATCTACGAAAAATATGCTAAAATTTCTATCTATACTAATATAAAGCTGAATAGTTTTTTGTTTGATCAATCAATCAATCAATCATTTATGTTTTGCAATAAATAAATGATTGATTGATTGATTATTTAAACCTACCAGTCGGATTAAAAATAACCTTTTATATTGGATAGAGTATTGATTGAGGAAGGTTTTAGGCTATGTAACATCACGCTACCACTTCTAGGAGCGGAGCAGGAACAATAAACGCGGGTGAAAATGGGTCATGTATATGTGATTACTAGCTGACCCGCGCAATTTCGTCTGCGTTTGTAAATTTTCCCCGATTTTGCAACATTTTTTAGTGATGCTCCGCACCTATTGGTCGTAGCGTGATGTTATATAACCTTGCTCGAAATATGGGCTATCCAACACTAAAATAATTTTTCAGTTCGAACTAGTAGTTCCTGAGATTAGCGCGTTCAATCAATCAAACAAATAAACTCTTCAGCTTTATTATATTAGTATAGATGAGCATGTAAAGAAAATGCCGGCTTTTTTATTTCTCGTATAGTACATAAAGGAGATCTTTTATAAAACTTAAGCTAAACTCTGGTTGTTTTGAAGTTTGCGAACTCATACTTATAGGGTGCTATATCCTTGCTTATATAATACTTCCTTGTTCTACCTGTCTAACCTATTTCTAACTTTCCTTTCCCATAATACGATGACTATAATGAAACCCAACACTACTACTGACACTGCTGTATTTGATTTCAAAACGTAAATTGAATTGAATTTAAACTTCTATATTACTTGTTGTAGATGCACATTCAACACTGGAGATCAGTGCCTAGAATGGTGGAGGCGGTTGAACACCGCCGTTGCACCCTTAGGTTCAGTTCAAGAAACGTTTGCTGCGGCTTACGCAGCATGGGCGAAGGAACAACCACCGACCTCAGTACACAGAGCTCTTATAAGAGCATCACAATCTGCACAGCGACACTGGTTCGGACCAGAAGTGAGTAATAACCTCTTTGTTATTTTTGAATTCCTAGTACTTAGGTTCACGTGGGTTTTTTTGATTCGTAGCATGTCGTTTCTATGTGTGACTGTGATTGGGGAGCTTACATATATTTACTATGAATACACATAAAATTTGCAACAATCTGAGATAGAATTCATTTGTCCGCCGCTTCCAAACGGTCTTCCTTGGGCCTATGTCCTACAGTGGATGTCTTCAAAGTTCATTCATCTTTGATGTTGTTCCCACGCTTGTGTTACCGAATGACTAGTATTACTTCATCTCTCATAATTAAATCTCTTTATTGGACATTTAATTTGTTATTAAAATTAGGTATGTCAAAGTTACCTAGCAATTTTATGTTTTCGAACGTGTACCTATATCTATTATAATATGACTAAACAAATGTTGGTCATAAATACATAAAAACTTTTTCTAGAATAATTTGACAATTGTTGGTCATATTTTAATAGATAATGAATTAATGATTAATAATAAAAATAAGTAAATATATTTACTTACAAGCCTCATGGTATTGACATCGGCTTCAACTGGTGAAGTGCCGAAAAGAATGACGCGTCGCGCGTCGGAGGAGTAGTCCAGTCTTCTATCTTCTAGTTAACTGAATTTAGATCAGATCAGTTATCTATTCCTTAAACGAGGAACGAACACCCGTAACCCATGAACGAAGCTTCTCAAGGCCTTTAAAACATAATCGCTAAAAATTATATATTTAGACTATTATGAAATTTAAACCTTGTTTCCTTAATCTTTGGTATTTGTTTCAGGTGGAGCGGTTAGGATTCACAACAAATGGTGCGTGGAGAGTGACGGCAGCTAACGCGGAGTACAAGTTGTGCCCCTCGTATCCACCTCTCCTAGTAGTACCTGCTTCTGTCTGTGATGAAGACCTCGACTCTGTCGCGAGGTTAGTGTCTTTAAGAGTTGGAATGCTTCCGCTTCCACTTTTAAATTAATCATATAATCGAAACAATGACAATCTCACGACGCTAAAGCCGTACTGTCGAGCGGCTGACCTTTTCGTTCAAATATTTGACAACAAGCAAACTACGTTTTACCTACATTTATAGTGCAAATTTTTTCCTAATTTATGTAACAATAGGTGGTGAATAGTCAGTACAGAACTGTCACTCGTTGCCAGGTTTCGAGCGATGCGGCGCATCCCCGCGGTGGTGTGGCGTCACCGCGGCAACGGCGCAGTGATAGCGCGCTCGTCGCAGCCCGAGGTGGGTTGGCTGGGCTGGCGCTCCAGCGAGGACGAGCGCCTGCTCGCCGCCTTCGTCAGCGCCTGCAACGCTGACAGGGGGCTGCAGCCACCTAATAACAACAAGGTAATGACAATAATTTCTGGTTACATTTTAGACAATAAAAAAACAAACACACACGTACATAATTTAATAATAAATTTCGTGTAATTTATTCAATCGACTTGATTTAGTAAGACAATAAAATTTTCATTAAATTGGTCAGTTATTTTTGTTCTCAAGAAATATAAGCACCGAGCAAAATAATTTATTTCAATTGGACCCATTATAGGTCTTTGAATTGTCAGGAGTAGTAGTCAGTTGGATTAAGTCCTTCGTGAAGCTGGTTGCCTGTTCAAATACATAGATCCTGTGTAAAAGGACAGACAAGAAACTCCAAGGACATTTTTTTTCAACATGTTTTTTTACAAGTATCTGGTTACATTGCTTATATGCGCAAATGAAATGTGAGGACAATGTAACATATTGTTCTAAACTACAAACAGTCGCACAAATTACTACTATGTGTAAGTAATAGCAGTTCGGAAATGACCGGCCTCTACTTACGGCACTCGTTCAACGAGCATGACGCACGCGCCAGCCATCGTCCATTTCAACCATATCGAAGGGAGCCTTAGTATGTAGAATGTATATGTGTATGTCTGAATATAGATGTAATGCCTATAAAGCCATCTGATCCTCTTTTATTTATTAGACAGTTTTAGTAACCGTGGATGTATTGTTGTTGCAGCAACTAAAGCTCCTTATCGTTGATGCCCGTTCGTACGCGTCAGCCGTCACCAACAGAGCTCGTGGCGGCGGCTGCGAGTGCCAACAATACTACCCGGCAGCTGACATCCAGTTCATGTGTCTACCTAACATACATCACGTGAGAAGAAGTTTCCAACAGATGAGAGCTTTAGCTGCCGAGCCCAGTGACACGGCAAAGTAAGTACAAACCTCTTCGTGTTGTATGCTTGCCTAGTACTAGTGCCTGGTGAATATTTTTTTTATAAAAGCTGTGTGACAAACAAAACAGACAGAATAGTAAAAACCATTACCGATTACCGGTAGCTATAAACAGTATTACCACGGATTTAGGGAAACACATACCTTAGCCCTTTTCATATCTCGTTGGGTGCATTAATATAATAAATGTATTTATTAGAACATTATAGGATTCGACCATTACCCTTTCGTTTACTTTTACATAAAATTGTTTATTGCCAAGTAAGTTCGCGTACATACACTTCGCTAGTGAAACCATGTTTATTTCCGAATTGCTTAACAATAGATACTAACGTGGATTCCGAAGACTATTAAACGAAATGTCATGAGGTTAATAGTTCTATTTACATGTTGCGTTTCTAATACGTCATAGTTGTCATGATCGAATGTAATACTTAGAAAATTTGTATACATATTTTTACATTAAATCCTTTATAAGTTTAAAAGGGTCACTTTCCTACATATTCATATACTAGACAATAATTATGAAGTTTACATCGGCATTTTTACATTAGCAATCACGTCATGTGACGTGGCGTGACGTAAAAGTCACAGAAATTCCGTGTCGCCGTGATTGTTCTATGACATGATGACATGAGGCATGATGAAATGAGGGAACGTCACCGTTACGCAAGTCGCGTGTTAATTTATATCAAATTGTATATAGGCTCAATGCATACGTTCTGTGCACTTTTCTATGTACTTACGCTAGTAAGACATATTAAGGTGCTTTATATATAATTACACTTGCGATTGTTCCAAGTATAAACGCATTATTATCGATGACCACACCACGCCCACCAATTGTACGCCTTCATAACGCGTAAATAAATAGGTTACAACGATCTAGCAAAAATAGAGCGTCCGTTCATTGTGACGGAACATATCGTGTTACTATTACCTACATATTTATATATTAAATAAAAAATACATTGCTTTTACATAAAGTACGGCATTCCAGTTGATTTTTTTTTTGTGTCAGCTGGCATGGTGCCCGACAGAACGGCATATTGTTTTGAATTTGCTCGTACTATATGTCCCGGAAACATTGCGAAATACATTTTTTCATGTATTGTATTTTTAAACACTCTGAACTCGAAAGAAATGGCACGTGAAAATGACAAGCCACGTGTGTATCGACTATCGACTCACCAATCTGCTATAGAATCGATTCATAGACTATGAGACTATGATCAGTATAGAGTTTAGATTAGTTTAGATATTCTAAGGAAGAGAATCTAAGATAATACGTGTATTTAATTAAAATACAATCAAATATTGTTTTAAATCAAGTTAAATGTTTTAAAGTTTGGTTACATAAATAATTCGTTACACGCCATTTTTTCAATCGTTCTCTTCATATTTTCTTATCTCACTATTATATGAGAAAGCACTCTGTATCTTAGATATTATTATATAACTGACTATCTCTCACTCGCGACTTCGTTCGCGTGGAAATTTCGGTGCAATATCGCACGGGAACCGTACATTTTTCCGGGATAAAGAGCCTATGTGCTAGTCCAGACTATACTCTATCTCTGTGCCAAATTTCATCCAGATCTGTTCAGCCGTTTTAGCGTGAAAGAGTAACAAACATCATCCATCCATCCACACAAACTTTCGCCGTTATAATATTAGTACCTTAGGCCTTAAAAGGTGGCCTACCTGTGGCGTCGCATCCGTCGGCCGTATGCCGATCATCTTTTCTGACAAAATTAAAACGAGTGCATACGCATAAAGAGAAATTAGTTCAAACTCGTGACTGTGATAATAATAAACTGCTAATAAGCTTAACACATGTACTTGTACAGGAATTTTGGCTAGTGTGATACAAAGGAGAAAACTGCTTTGACCACGCCAAAATTTCTCAAGCCTAAAATACAATTGCATAATGTATGCGCTTGGCTCATTAAGTGCCTTTGAATTAATATGAAGTTATGTGTTCCTAGTCATACACATGTATTTAAGTATAGTTCTGTGTTATAAGATTTTAGATTCAGTCTAATATTAGATAGAGGCAAAAAGAGTTATTAAATTCAATAACAGAAAAGACAGAGATTGTCAGTTCTGTTATTTAATCTTTTGATATTTGTTTCAGAGGACACTATCATTGTTTCACTGTTCTTTTTGCACCGTGAAGGTTGGAAGTTGTTGCCCGATTATTGATAACCTTGAGATGTGTTTATTTTATTTAAAAGAAATCATCAATTTAGTTGTTCTGATCTCAAAAAATCTCATCTCATTCATATACACAGAAAAAAATTGCACGTCACGTAATGGGAATTCCACTTCAAACAAAAAATCGTTTTCATTTAATTGTGATTAAATGCGTTTGATAAATAATTTATATTAATTTTAATAATAGTATATTAATATGAAAATTAGTACCAAATTCCGAAAAAAACTGATTTAAGACCTATGTTTCCACTAGAGAATTCCAATACGTCACGAAGTATACATAGTCTTTTTTTAATGAAAATACGAAAATTATTTTTTTATATCAATTAAACATAATAAACTTCTCAATTAAATTTAAACACTAGCATTACCCTCAGATATGTAAGTGCTATTATATAATTATTATCCATACGCTACATTTTGGCACTTTACACTTCAAAATAATACAATTTCTATGGCACGAAAGAAACATACAATAAATATATATATAGTAAATTTAAACACAGTTTTACCTTTATAATTATTTAACAAAACGGTATTTATTATATTTGATATTTACACCCAATTACTTATTCTTAATCACCGATGTATTAGGACGTGTGACGTAAGGGGAATTTAAAGTCACGTTTAGAATATTAGGTATGGTCTACAAAGTATTGCCGATTAGTACTTTTATTTTAAATCAACTATGGTAATACAATAACTAAATAAACTTTTACTATCATTGCTCACCACCAAGACAAACAGAACAAATATATTTTTTTAAATATACAACTTTAATTAAGAATCAAAAATATGAAAGTGGTCTACCTGCCGTCAGAAATTATTTTTTAATCGTTGCATTGTTACAAATTCTCGTTTATTGTAGAGTTTTTTAGCTCAGAACTTCCTAAATCAGATAGAACTATTCCTTCTAAAGTCTTGACTTTGTTAAAATTAAAGGATGAAGAAAATATCAAAGTTTAAAAAAAATACTTATGCTTTTTACCTGATTAAACGCGACTTTATAATAAACTAGCAGCGCCTTGCGGTTTCACCCGTGTAAGTCCCGATCCCGTGGGAATGTCGGGATAAAAAGTAGCCTATGCGTTAATCCAGGTCTCCAGCTATCTACATACCATAGTATATTTTCATCGCAATCGGTCCAGTAGTTTTTGTGTGAAAACATTACAAACATACATACAAAAACACAAATGTTCCCTCTTTATAATATTAGTTTAGACAAACCTCTAAGCTCTGTTTGCTATCGGTCGGTATTATTAACAATTCAGTGAATAGCTGCCTCGAGAAATACAGTAGTTTCCTGACAAATTAAATTAGTTTCTCTTTATTAAACGTCAAAATGGTAGGTTCTGTAGAAATTTGTATATATGGTATAACTGTTTGTGACGTAATACTGTTCTATCGACAAATCGTTCACTTGTAATATTCGTTTTTACAAGTAAAATTGTAAGGTTTTGAATATGCGAGTAGTGAAGTGAGTGTCGTCGTTGCAGCTGGCACAGCAACCTGGAGCGCACGCTGTGGCTGCAGTACGTGTCGGGCGTGGCGCGCGCCGCGGGCGTGGTGGCGCGCGCCGTGGCGGCGGGCCGGCCCGCGCTCGTGCACTGCTCCGACGGCTGGGACCGCACGCCGCAGATCGTCGCCGCCGCGCAGCTCATGCTCGACCCCTACTACCGCACGCTAGAGGTCAGTTAACCCACGCAACACGCTCCGCCGTTACATAATGTTGACTAACTGCATGTGACTTACTTTTAATGTCCCAAATAGAGCAATACGAGTAAAAATCATGTGCGATCGATTACCCCCTTTATGTATATTACATGTATACGTGTTACAAGCGCGTATATTATGCTAAAAGCTATGTGAGCAAACGTTATCCCGAAACTACACATGTTATCTAATATATCATGAATTATTATTTATTTTTTTATATCGTTACTAATCAACACGTATGTATAAAATTTTATTATTATCACCATGTAAGCAATATGCAGTATCTAGTATTACAGTCCTTGTTTTAAGGTACCTTATGGAAAATACGTAAACCTAGTACTTTGTACTTTAACAAACAGAATCGTACTATAGTGACATTTCGAATCCACTGATCTCCTATTTTCATTCCAGGGTTTCCGAATCCTTATCGAACGCGAATGGCTGGATTTCGGCCACAAGTTTGCGGACCGCTGTGGACACCAATTCGGTCCGGAAGACCCTAATGAACGATCACCCATTTTCCTTCAGTGGCTCGACATGGTGCATCAAATGATGTTACAGTTCCCATGCAGCTTCGAGTTCAATGAGGCTTATTTGGTAAGAAAGAAAACATTAGACAGTTATTTATCAACACCTTTTCGGCCGCAGTCGCAACATAGTTTTGCTAATCAGTTGCAAGAAGATTCTTACTTGACAACTGTATAATCACGATGAGAAAGTATTCTTCTGCGCTGCATGGTAAAATAATAAAAAGATATCGACATTTGCGACCTTCGTAATGAAATCGTAAGAAATTCCTTAGGCTTTATATATACGAGCGGTACATTATCAACGTTAGAGGCAATTGCAGCCGTTGAAGCGTAGGCGGCAGCCGTCGAAGCGTAAGCGGCAGCCGTCTAAGCGTAGGCGGCAGCCGTCAAGCATAAGCGGCAGCCGTCCAAGCGTAGGCGGCAGTCATCAAAGCGTAAGGGGCAGCCGTCCCAGCGTAGGCGGCAGTCGTTGAAGCGTAAGCGGCAACCGTCCAAGCGTAGGCGGCAGCTGCCGAAACGTAAGCGGCAGCCGTCGAAGCGTAGGCGGCAGCCGTCAAAGTGTAGGCGGCAACTGTCGATCTTATAACGCTTGTAGTTTAGCGCGACGCGCAAAACTGCTGCTCGTGTTATGAAGCCTTTACTTTTACGGACTTATGACTACCGAGTAATATGTACGATAAAAGGCATGGTACTGTTCGCTGCCTGACTGCTTTGAGTTGTTAATGAGCCATCCCAATTTCGTAGAGGCTGACTGACGTTCGGGATATACTTATTTATTCTGTATAGCATCGAGTTGATATAATTATTATGAAAAAAGTCAAAATTTCCTTGATCGTTTTGGTTTTTGTCCTACTACTGTCAAGTCTTAGCTTTTCTATACGGCCCTTTTCCAAAAACCTCTTGAATTCCCTTTTCGGGTCTGAATTAAATACTTATTTTTTCATGGTGTATTGCACTTAAGGCATAATACGACTAAATTAATCTTTTTACACAGAGTTTTCTTATCAGTCGTTTATTTTTGATATACACAGATAAAACTGGGCACGCACGTGCACTCGTGTATGTTCGGCACTTTCCTGTGCAACACGACACGCGAGCGCCACGAGTGTCGCGCGCACGACGTGGCGCCACACGTGTGGCACCTGCTGCTAGCGCCCGCCTACAGAAACCACCTCTACTCGCCTCACCATCTCGAACAGGTAACACCGCTTACACCCAACTGTACTGTGGCGCCACAGATTTCACACAAAACTAATTTGCATAACATTAACGTTCTTATACTTTACTTTTTACATGTAGTATTACGGAATCTACTGATTTCATAATTTAAAAAATAACTAGAAATCGCCTGTTGGTCGATATTCGGCCATAATTTATTAAGTGTTGAATGTTTTGGTTTATTTCATTGAACAGTATAACTTGAACAGTCATACTGTATAGACTTTCCTAAGATGACAGATCAATATAAATTAAATATACCTCAACTGTTTTCACACAATTTCAATTGAAAAAAAAAATGTGATCCAATTTATCATGTATTTTTTGTAAATAAATTGATTGTTTCGAAAATATCTGTTTTGCTCATCCTACGTAATTTATTCGAATTGACAGTTATGGCATCACAATATGGCGCAAGGTCAGCTCTATTCTTATTTGAATCGCATAGTACATGCACAATATGTTACAGAAGCTGTACTAATTTTTTTTTTAGAATCATTATGTACCTGTATTTCACACAAATTCGATATGGAATGTTTACTAACAAAGCGTTGCTAACAGCAACTGACAGCCAGGTATTAATAACCTGTTTGCAAATTATACACCTTTCAAAATATTTGTTGATATGTATTTGAAATTAAATTACCCAGTATCAATATATACGTATAACAAAGAGTAAAGTTGGCTTATACCTACAGTATATCCAAATAGTAAATGATTTTTTTTCAAGGATTCAGTGTATCATTTGTTCTGTTTAAATTAAATACCTCAGTTTATTTACTGTAAATAGATAAGAAAAATACTAAAGCAAAAGGCTCGCTCTTATTTTTAGCATATAGGCATCGAGGCCTACGGATCTGCGTCTAAGGTTTGCTCTGATGATGCCCACTTTATGGTGATAAACTTGATAGACTTCCTACCTGGGCCTCTGGCCCTGTACGATATACTCGAGCCAACACCTCAGCTAGTATAAAATATAAATTTCAGATCACCCAAAGCAGATGTATCACGTAATGTTGGAATTTTCAAAATGTAGAATTATTTAAACTCTAAAGAAGAACGAAGATCATTGAAATGTTCCATTGTAAAAAATCTTCCATCTTATAAACAAGAATGTCTCGGAAAACAGGCAAGAGACCATGTGGTGTAAACAATTAAATAAAGTCAAATTTACATGGAAAATACAATTAATTCCAAATTCCCTCCTGTCACAAATACAATACAATACAGAATTTGAAACAAAATCTTGAGACATAAATAGCTGTAATAAAAAATTTCCTCGCTGCGCTTAAGAACTTGAAGCGACGAACTTTTAGCCTGAGTCTGTAACATAATGCCATATATTTTTGTTTTTCTGTTTTCACTGTGGAAAGAGGCACCCTTCTCATTTAGCCACTTTTTTATATCTAATTTCAACCAAAATATTGTTGGATCCCTTTCCAAGCTACGTGAGTGATTGTTCACAACAATTACAGAATCTGGCTCAAGGCATGCAATAATTTTGTTCAACCATTTTTTAATTAATTGCCTGGTGACGGTCTCTTTCTACTTTCCTACTTTCAAAAAATTACTTGTCATGACTAACAAATTCATCTTTATTTACTATTAAATAAGCAATAAAATAAAAAAGACGTGTGGCACTCGGAGACTGCCGCGGTAAAGCTATTACATAGCATTTTTTATCAACTTATGCAATTATAATTATTTATTTATTTTATTTATGCAGTATTTTTTTTCCTTTGTTTTTTTTTCTTTGATATTAATTGAAGTTACACTTTTTGAGCGTGGTGACCGATAAGAAAACAATTTTTTTTTCTTTTATTAAATAAATGAGAAGTTAATATTGTTCAAAATATTTTTATTATCTATATATATATAAGAAAGTCGTGTTAGTTACACTATTGATGACAGGTATGAGTAAAAAAGTTTGTGGTAAATCACGAATGATGATTCAAATTTGTTCACTTATTTATTCTTATCTTATCTTTCTTTATTCGTATCTGTACCGCAGCTGCAGTTTATTTTGTAAATCTAACTTAATGAGCTTAAAATACCTTTTAAATCGTCAGCCTAAGTACAATTTATATCATTTTAATATTTAAAGGACTTTCAATTCAAGATAAATACTCGTATAGTCGTAGGTTGCTAGGTAAAATAATTGGGTTCTAATTACGGCCCTGTCTTTTTGTTCTGTTTATAAATGTTCTTCTAGTTGAAGATAGATGACAGTCTATTCAAAAAATGATTACAAAAAATGATTACAAAAAATATAAAAATAATACTTTGACGGCTAAAAATTCTTTAGGACTGGATGTAGAACACATTTTAGTATCTTCGTATGATTTATTTTACTAATACTTAGGCTCTACGTACCTTTGTTTTTTTAGTTCCCATTACACAAAGTTTTGCCATCTAGTGACGAATAGATTTAATTATATTTCAAAAAACACTCCCGAGATTTTTCTAGAACTATTTTAATAAATAAAATAAAAAACTATAAGCCACGCTCACTGTGATGACTTCAGGACCTAGTTATAATCACAGTGCACAGTTGCTTAGGCCCTCTCCTCTTTGTATCTGCTCCGTGGGCATGAGTCACCAGATTGCGGGGCGAAGAGGGGGATTACGCATGCGCAGTCACGCCGATACAACCAATGCCACCTAGAGGCGAGTTGCTGAACTAAAGAGACAAGCGTGATATTTCAAAAGTCATTAAAAGTTCTGCTATTCATGGATAAATGGCAAAACTAACAAGTATCACCGTTGTGCCGGTCGGAGTGGGCGGTGTTAGGTTTTTTTCGTTACGGAATTTCTGGATTCGGTCCCCACGCTCAAGGCCCGCGATAAAAGCTATGCAATAGCTTAATATCGATCAGTTATGTTATTAATAGTCCTACTACCTATTCTAATAACAATGAAATTAACCCGTACCCTGCAGTTTCGCCGGCGTTTATATTCTCTACTCCACTACAATTTTTATTTTTTAATCCGATTTAATTCCAGAGATTTGTGCTTTTAAACAAACAATCAAACAAAAAGCCACGGGGGAGTCCCGGCCAACGCGCACGCCGCCTCCGTCGACACGGTGCGGTATCCGCGTATGGCTCTAACAGCCATAACCCTCTGAGGGCGCCAAAGGCGCCCTCTATTCTGGGCGGTCAGAGCTCCCGCCCACACCGGTGCACCGTACAGTGCCATTGACCGGACAACCCCCGCGTACAGCCGTCTTGTAGCGACGCTGGGTCCACCCAAATTGGGCAAGAGTCGCCCAAGGGCGGACGCAGCGCCGACCAGCTTCGAAGCAAGCTGTCGGAAGTGCTCGTCGAAGAACCACCTGCCGTCGAGGATCAGGCCCAGATACCTTATGTGGGCCTGAACCGGTACGAGGACCGAGTTGACTACGATAGAGGCGCCAGGGGGTGGACCACGACGTGGCCCATGGAATAAAAGGGCCTCCGTCTTATCCAGGGCCACCCGCAAGCCCCGCGATGCGCCCGACCACCAGAGAGACTCCCCTGGTGGCCAAAACGCGCCGCCTCTTGAAAGTTCACCCCCCGAGCTGTGACCAAAGTGTCGTCGGCGTAACAGATTACGCCCAGCCCGGGGGGCAAGTCATCTCGAAGGACCCAGTCGTACCCCATGTTCCACAGGAGTGGTCCAAGGACAGACCCCTGCGGAACACCGCACGACATAGGCCGACTACTCAAATCTCCATCTCGGTCCTCGTACATGACGGTACGCTCCTCTAAATAGTCACTCTAGCATCGAACACTTCCCTGAGGCGGTCCGGCATGTGCTCGGGGAGGAATCCCGTCTGGCCCGGGGGCGTTGTTCTTGGAACGTATCCGTAGAACAGCCGCCCCTACTTTCGCCTCTGTGACGGGTGGAACGTCCTCATTTTCGACTTCCCCGTCGTGTCCGGCCAAAGGGAATTTAAGGGCCGTTGCGGGAAAAGGCCCTCAAGCACATCCTGCAGGAAGCTGGGCTGGAGAGTCTCTGTAAGGGCCCGACGCGCGGAGCTTTTGTTGCGCCGTGCGATATGGACGACCCCAGGGGTCACGATCGAGACCCTCCAGCATGTCCTTTCTCTTCTCCTCTTTGGCGCGGCTAATGGCCAGCTTCAGGGTTTTGCCGCGCCTCTCGGTAGATGATAGCTGGAGACCTGGATTAACATATAGGCTACTTTTTATCCCGATATTCCATCGGGATCGGGACTTACGCGGGTGAAACCGCGGGGCGCTGCTAGTATAACATATACTAATATCAATCTAACAGTAAAAAAATAAAAAGCACCAAAAATTTCGTGTTATTTAAACGTTGCCATTTCGGCGTGCTTTTTCTGTAACGTCAAGGTGCCCAACGTTTCTGATTGTTTATTGATTTATAAAAATAAAAGTCATATAACTATTGAAGAAGACAAGAAAAGCTTATTTTCAATACTGTATTGTGGAGTCACGGGCATATTCCCACTTTATTCATCATAAAATAACCAAATTGTTGTTAAAGGGTTGTAAGTCGTATGGTTGTAAACTTTAATTTGCTAATTCTTGTTTAAAGGTATTTTTGTACATATTACGTATTTGGCGGTTAGGCTGAGGTCCAGTCAACGCAAGGACAGTAAACTCGTAAAGAGGTAAAATTAAATTTTTTCTGCGTTCTAATTATGTCAACCCTAATATGATGACATATGGTTGGTTTACAAAGATTCCATATCGAGTTTGCCTCAAGTTTAGTAATGCTTTTTTATTCGTGTATATGAACAGCACTACGTATTATAAAGCAAAGCGCGTCTGTCTTTTTGTTCGCGATAAACTAGGAAACTACTGAACGGATTTCATGCGATTTTCAGTAATAGACAGAGTGATTTATGAGGAAGGTTTTGGTGTATAATTTGTACCCGTGCGAAGCCGGGGCGGGTTGCTAGTTTCTAAATAAATACGAAATTTCTTTAAGTTCCGGCCACGTTACTAACAAGGACTACTATGTGTTCTTAAAATATGACTTTACGTATCTATACCTTTCTGTAATACGTTGTATTTAAAAGATAATGACAGGGTTAATTTAAGGGTAAAGGTTTTTTGAAACACAACTTTAAGAATTGAAACAACGAAACCATTTTTACATACTGTGTTGTACAAGATCTGCCTAAATCTGTGTTTATGTATATCTGAAATACTTAATAAACTGTTAAAATTTGTTAATTTTAATAGTACATCGAGGAAATTGTTATTCTATACTTATCATGAGAAAATCAATTATTTATAGATCGCCAGGAAGTCGAATCCATCGAATGGATTGTAGGTGTTTTTTTGTTTCTACGCGAATTATATTTTGATTAATATGTATAGACTAGCTGACCCGCGCAACTTCGTCTGCGTCATAATATGAGAGAGAATTTTCCCCGTTTTTGGAACATTTTTCATTGATGCTCCGCTCCTATTAGTCGTAGCGTGATGTTATGTAGCCTATAGCCTTTCTCGATAAATGGGCTATCTAACACTGAAATAATTTTTCAAGTCGGACCAGCAATTTCTGTGATTAGCGTGTTCAAACAAACAAACTCTTCAGCTTTATATATTAGTATAGATATTGTTAACCTTAGACAATCTTTAGCATAATATCTAAATAAACAAAAAACTTCGAATCTAGACGTAAATAGGAAGACGATCATAATATGCATATCTTTAATTATCAAACCAAAATACTTCCTCAAGGCAAACCATATTAGCTTAATCCTTGATTTGAAGTATATTTTGTTTCTATTCTTGAGTAATAAATACATAGTTTGTATAAGAGCTGATGTTTAGATGTACAGAACACGTCAACGCGCCGTATCCGTACGTCAGAAAACTGTAATTTTCTATTTCGTCAATAAAATATTCGACCCTAGACCTTACCGTTTGAAATACTTTTGTTGATTCCTTCTATGGGTTTGTTTTTTTACCAACGTTTCTTATTATTATTACACAAGCTCTGTGGGGCGGCGGCAGTGCATTTGACTGCCAGCCGAGAGTCGCGGGCTCAATTTCCGCTCAGTACAAATATTTGTGTGCATTGGTCTGGGTGTGTATAGATACAATAAAAAAAAAATATTTATTTATGTTTATCCGTGTTCTAGAACCCACTGTCCAAACTCTGCTTAGTTTGGGCATAGATAAGACTAACTTCGTAACAGATACATCACTCCCATACAAAACAGAAAACACCTACGTTATAATAGCCTACAAAATTTAAATAATAATATCTGGCGTTAGCTGCGACCAGAAATATATCTTATTGACGCTTTTCGAAAGTTGAGAACGCCTTGCCCACCGCGCGACCTTCGCCTGTGCGTGTAGCCGAACTGCCGGACACTCTAGGGTTGTACAAAGTACACAAATAATGAAATAAATTATTTATTTGGGGTATGTTCCGATATACACTGCGAGCACTGTTCAGTGCTCTTACCGCGCAAAAATTCGTTTCGTTATGGACTGACAGTATATTGCCGCAGTATCCTAGGGAAATCGTGTTTTAAGAGCATTAAAGATCATTTTCGCATGCAGGGGTCGACGCTCGGAAAGAGTAGGTAATTAAAACGGTAGGTATGGACGTTTTTGTAGGGAGTGATTTATCTGTTACGTAGTAACTACTTAGTAATCTGTGGTTTGGGTCTAATAGTGATGAGTAATGTGTAACAGGATATTATTGATTGCCATTTGCTGTTTTGCTCTCCGAGTTCCGTACCAGAAGGGTAACCAACGGAACCCTTATACTAAGACTCCGCAGTCCGTCCGTCCATCTGTTTGTCAGCGGGCTGTATCTCATGATCAGTAATAGGTAGACAGTTCACAGAATGTGTACTTTTTCTCGATCTTAATAATGACAAGAAGTAGACCTAGTACCTACATATTAAATCTTGAACGATGGTGCGGAACCCTTCATGCGCGAGTCCGACTCGCACTTGGCCGGTTTTTGTTATAATCATTTAAATTTTTTATTTATTTAGATACATTTACAATATTATTACAGGAAAACTCCCAAGGCAATATTGCAAGCTTACAACTAATTATAATAAATGATTATAAACAATTAATATTCATAAAAATAATTATTATAAATCTATTATATTTCAGAAATAATGCAATTTTGTGCTACTTCTGTAAATTTCGGCAGGATACAATTGTAAATGTCTATATATATGTAGCCACTACGTTAATAATCCGTATGGCGCGCGACAATGCTCCCTGCAAATTGAAGTAAGTTGGTCCTCGCCACCGGCACGCTGAGTGTGGCTGGGCGGCGACGAGCGCCCACGTAGCTAGTGGGGGCACACAACTGCAGGCGCACCAGCACGGCCGGGTGGTGCAACTGACCGCGCAGCACGCGCCACGCGTAGCACGCTAGCGCGACGTCGCGCCGCACGCTCAACCGCACGTACCCGACCATGCCGAGTACAAACAAACTGGGGTACATCAGTGGGTAAAAAGGGTACACTCCATATTCTTTTAAGTACAAAAATCGAGTGAATTTATTATGAATTTTTTCCACCATAAGGCTGAACTCATGGGGATTCCAAATAATGGCTGTCGACTCAAGATGACTACGAACAAGTGCGTTGTATAGTATTCTCACGACTACTGTATTATTAAAATCTTTACAATTTCTTAAAATGAACCCTAAATTCCTAAACGCCTTCCCGCAGATATAAACAATGTGCTTACGGAACGTTAGCTCAGGTACCATCTCCACCCCTAAGTCACGGGTACAACTTAAGCGTGGAATCAATGCATCATTCATTCTATACGTATAGTGCAGCGGAGTCCTCGCACGTGTATAACTCATTACTCCACACTTAGCTATGTTAAAAATAAGCTTGTTAGTATTGCTCCACTGCACTACCCGATCTATATCCCCTTGCAACCTGTCCGCGTCCGACGCGTCCGCTATCGACAGATACACCTTAAGGCCATCCGCAAACAGCAGACACTCGGCATGCTGAACTACTGCTGGCAGGTCGTTAATCATTAAAATGAATTCCAACGGTCCCAAACTAGATCCCTGACTTATGCCCGAAAAGGTAAAATACTGCCGTGATTTGTAACCGGCGTACTCCACGTACTGTCTGCGTTCGCCAAAGTAGCTCGCAAAGAATTCCAGCAGTTGCGACGTGAAACCTAGCGCCGCCAGCTTCGACAACAGCACGTCATTATTGACGACATCAAAAGCCTTCCGGAAGTCGAAGTACGCGCAATCTACTTGTCCTCCCATATCAATGACTGGTGTAAGGTACGTCGTAAACGATAACAAGTTGCCCCCTGTACTTCGCCCCGGCCTGAAACCGTGCTGCGCATCACTCAGCTGACAACTGATTTGCGCATAAATACATGTGTATAATGCTGATTCGAATACTTTAGCGAACGCAGACAGCAATGCGATCGGTCTATAACCACTGATGTCATCATTTTCACTACCCTTCGGAACCGGTATTTCTCTTGTGACTTTCCATTGATCGGGGTAAAGACTTTCCCTTAAGCACAGATTAAATATGTGTAACAAGGGCCCCCAGAACACTTCCCGACAGTCCTTCACAATATATACCATCAGGCCCTACGGAGTGCTTGGGTTTGAAGCGATTGAGCGCCGATTGCAACTCACGCGCCGTGAGCTGTCCCACATGCACCCGAGCTGTGCCCGCGCTCGCGCCTGCCGAGCGTTCGGCCGCGACCGGGTCCAACACTGGTCGCTCCTCGCTAAATACTGAGTGGAAATATGTAGCAAAACACTCTGCACAGTCTGCCTCGCTTAATAACCTACCATCTTTTCTTATTACGTTTTTATTACGCCTACCTTGTTTATTTTTAATATAATTCCAAAAAAATTTTGGCTCATTATTAATATTCATCTGTAATGTACGCTGATAAGCTTCATAGGTCGACTCAAGTTTACGTTTCACCAATGCGCAATATCTAGAAAATGTTTCGTAATCACACTGGGAACCTGTTATTTTAAAAATTTTGTGGTATCTCGATTTTTCCTTGATATCGCGTATTAAATCTGACGTGTACCATTCTGGATATGTGTACCTATTACTTATTTTATTTAAGTTGTTTTTTGCGGGAGTACACTCATTGATAACATCGTTACCTATATTATAGAAATAGGTCAACGCCTCCTCTGAGCTTTTAATTTCATACAATGCGTCCCAATCTAACATGCTTAATCTCTCATATAACATTGTAAAATTACATTTGTTGAAGTTCCAGTTATTACTGCAGTTGCTATCAATATCTATGTCATCCTGCATAGGCATCTGCGCAGCTTTCCAGCTAGATGTTAAATACAGCGATCTGCCTCTTGGATGGGATAATAAGTAGAAATGTGTGACAATTATATTAAGACTTGCTTAGGAATGGTACCTTTGAAGCATCCTACTCACTTATGTATACCTTATCACATCTTGGGGAATTTTACGTATCAATCTACGTATAGAGGTTCTGTCATCCATCAACCCTTGAGCCAGTAGATTTGGTGGTTCATAATCCTGTCTTTGTATTATCAGGTTTGTTTAATTATTTCCTTCTTGATATTCAGGTCTTTATGCAATTGCTCGTTGGTTATGTACCATTTGTTATTATGAGTTGGTTCTCAAGAGATAACTGGGACTTTCTTCCCACAAGTCAGTATAATTATCTATGTTCGAGGCTTAGCTGTTTCCTTTTAGTGAAAATAACTCTGTGAGTGTAGATGTTACTGACTGACTACAAATCCTCGGGCCGTGCCCCTCCATAACATAATGGGCTTTAAATGTATCCAAATCTATGTAAATATATTTTAGCAAACCAGTTGAATATTTATGTAACAATAAAATCTTAAAATAATTACTAAAACTCGCAAGAAAAATTTAAATATGTAAAATCTCTTACTTAATTTACTAAATGGCAAACAGAGGACGAACAATATTTATAGTTGAATATAAAATAGAAGGTGTGTGTAAGATAATATATTTTAAATGCTTCGTGAAGACTGTAATCAAACACTTATTTCATTAATTACATAATATGGAATAAATTTTGTTTTTACACACCAACATCAGGGATTTATTCTTCATAAATTCGTAAAAGAAAAAGCTGAGGCAAGGTCAAGTTCTTCTATCGTGAGGCTTCAGTCACAAAACACTACGTGGTTTGGTTGAACCCGCAATGTCACCGCAATAATAAGTTGCTTTGTCAAACGTAAAAATATTAAAACAATGGATAACAAATAATATAGTATCTTGTGTCAATCTGTAACCACCCGTTCCTATTTTTTTTTTTTAAAGTCAACTCCCGCCTTGGGAATATTCTTCACAAATATTTAAACAACAGACACAAAGAACACCTAGACTCGGGACAACAAAAAAAATAGTTGAACCTTGTAAGTAAAAATTGGGCAAACAACGGCAAATATGAAACCTTTTTTTCGTTTTAAGAATCACACATTACTTGTATTTCTTGTTAACCCCTCCAGCTAAGCTAGTGCACCAGGTGGGGTTCGAACCTGCAATTAAGTGACGCCTTAGCCATTATACAATGTGAGCTAATATGTTGAGGTCAACATTACCTTTGTTGATGAATAGACAATCTTCGATGGACTGGTAACCGTGGGTCCCTAGCACAATGAAATAAGACCATGTTTCATTATGTAGGATACTTTAATTATTACATGTATGCAACTTATTCATAATTAAATTTCATTCATAAAACTGATAATTCTTATGTTTTATCTTTTAAGGTTACAGAAATAAGACTAATATAATATAAAATAAGAAATCGTCAAAGTAAACAAAATACCTTACTGCAAAAAATATTAACTTATAAACATAAATTCATTCTTCATTTTAATACTCAATCGATAGGTTTTAGTGAAAAAATATATTTGAATACATACATTATGGTGCCAAAAATCCGCCATTTTAATTTTTAAAATTTTAATCGACACTCGCGCAATAAACACGAATCTACATACATACAGGTCAAACATATAAAAAACCATCCCATTTTGGCTTCATCGCCGTCTGTTGTGTAAAAAAAAATCATTTATTTATGACACGTGTAATGGAGTACATATAGCTAAAACAACACAAGACGAGACAAACATAACAGGAACAAATACTATCAAATATTAATAGATTTATATAATTATATACATTACAAATCATTTTCATTTAGACTGGCTCTTGGTAGTGATTATACACTAAATACTTGTACTTACACCATAAAACTTATCTTTAAGGTCGGCAACGTACGTATTAAGTTGTTTTATAAAATAAACCATTGTTTATAACCTAGGTTCATGGACAAAAGTAGATATATAATAAGAATTAAAAAAGTTCATACAAATTTTAATTTATTTTGTTTGTAATAACTTGTAAATTTTAAATTCTATAATCCTATGGTACTGGTAATTATTAAATACTTTAAAAAAATATGAATACAATAAAAATCTGAAGTACAGTTTATATTTCAAGTACCTACCTATCTATGGTTGTTGCCTTTCCAGAACACATTGTTTACCAGTGTTTACCTCTTTCGAAACGCATTTTGAGTGATAAGCTTCTCCTGGTCCCTCTTCATTTTCATCAATTAAAACACTGCTTGTATTTGTAAACAGATCTCTTGGTAACCAATCATTTCCAAATAAGTAGTCAAAACGTTCACACTCACAGTTTTTATAATCTTCTACGTCAATAAAAATAAACGCATCTAATCCTGAGAACGGTTGTATTAAATCATGTTGAATGATTGACGCGATATTTACAGAAATAAATACCAAAACTAGTAACACGGCGACCTTCATCTCGAATGAGATCTTGAAGATGAATGACGTTGTATAGTCGGTGAAGCCTCTATATATAGTGTCTCATCATGCATGCATAATTAAATAATACACATAGACTGTCATAGACAATGTAAAATCCGCGACTCAGTTGCCATTCTCGTCGAGGCTAACTTAAACCTAAAACTTACTAACCATTGATGTAGGTTTTCCAACGTTTATACTTTCCAACTACTAATATTATGAACGTGGAAGTTTGTGAGGATGTATGGATTTTTATCTTTCACGCAAAAACTACTGAACCGAATGCGTTGAAACTTGGTATGTAGATAGCTGAAGGTCTGGATTAACACATAGGCTTTTTATCCCGATATTCCCAAGGCACCGAAACTGGAACGGGTGAAACTGCGGGACGCAGCTAATCTATAATATGTATGTACTTAATGATATATAAGTATGTATATCAGCAGTCTGGTTACTGTGGTACAGGCTCTGCCTAGTTTGGGATCAGACGGCCGTAGGTGTTTCAAGTTATTAATTAGTTGAAAATATAAAACCATCCGCTATTCCGTAAACAAATCGCAACTGACACATCACTACAGTGTTTTTTGACACAAATCTATAGGAGATACAAAGATTCTGTTTTTTTTTTAACAACAATTTGATCTTTCTATATGAAAACAGTTTTGACGTAGTAATTTTTTTGGTCAAGTGTGAGTTGTTTGTAAGAAATAAATGTATGTATGTTTGTTCCAGACTATCTGGCCGGAATACAGCGTGCGGTCGATGTGCGTGTGGGGCGGCATGTTCGGCGCGTACAATGACGCGCGGCTCGAGGCGCGCCCCGCGCCGCCCCCGCTCCTGCCGCCGCACAACGGTACACTTACACACTTACATGCCATTATACATTCTTATTTATTCAAAATATACTTTTTTATTTCGGGGATGCCCGACTAATTTCGGACCCGACCAGGGCCCTTTATCGACTACAGGATCGGTGTCCAACGCAAAAGTAGTCAAGCGCGTCCTCGAACATCTGTGAGTTAAACCGTATACAATAACTTAATAAATATGAATACCACTCGCGAAAGTTTTTATTCTTCATATATTACTACCGTTTTGTTACAACTTGAACGCTTGATAAAATTGTATAAAAATAAAAGTTTTTAATGATATATAAAAAATCCATTGAAAGGGAAGTATGTGATTCCCCATTGGCACTGACAGACTCAGACCTAAAACAAAAATATAATTTACATTTATTTTATCTGGATCCGCAACAACTGGCAATATTCAGTTGCTGTAATCGCGAAAAATATAATTTATTAAAAAAGTTGTCGGTTGATTTATTTATATGCGATACGATTTATGCCAATTCTTACTATTACTTACTCACTTACTACTGACTGAGGGATTAACTACACGAATGTAGGTACTGATCCTGCGAACTGCTACTGTGTCAAGTATTTGAAGTTTTATTTGGCAAGAACATAATGTGTGTGTGTGTATGTGTGTGACACTTTTTTTGCCTTGAGGCGATATAATGTTGCTATGAAATAAAATGTGTTCGTTTCCTTTCCAGGCCTCATGACAAAAACAAGATCTTGTGAAAACCTACTGAGTGAAGGGGAGAAACGAACGGCTCAGAGAAGATGTAGTGATCCAAGCTTAGCTCCTGATGTTATGTGAGTTTGTACTCGTATGTACTAAAGGGGGTGTCCCACTGTGGACACCAATTTTAAACTAAGTGATCATTATCATTAGTTTTGTAATCTAAAATTAAGAATTTTACATGAGCGCCACAGTATTGAAATTTTTTGATTATTAAAAGTATATGTATTAAAAATAATGAAAATCCTAAATGTTGCTAGCAGTTAATTATCGATTTTACTATCCATAATGACATTATTCAAAATAAATCGATTGCAATAATATTACAATATAATCATAACCTTAGTGTTTACTAGTACTTGCAAAATATCTGGTTCTAATTGTAGTAAAATATAACGTAAAAATGTTATTAATCTTTAACAAAGATAACACATGACATTTGTCAAAAATAAAATGTCACATGTTGCTTCCGATAAGTCACACATCCAACCTACAATATTTTTAGATTGTGAATTTTACCTCATACATATATGAATGATATTTTATTAATCATAAAAACTTGTTTTTTACACCAATAAATAAAATTAACGTTAATTCCCACTAAGTCATACTTCGGCACGTATTGGCCGGCTGCATTCCCTATCGCATGTATCATGGGGAGTGCTCCGAGGAATTGTTCGGACTTATACCGGCCGCAACGTTTCGCCATCGTTCGACGTGACAAACCTTTTATCCTCATCACCTGAATAATTGGCAATCCACCACTGTGCGGTTCTCCAGATTTTTTTTGCCTCACACAACCAATCTCTGGAACAAATGGACCGATACGACCTTCAAACCTTCAAGAAGGTGTCCATGGGCGACGATATTCACTTACCATCAGGTGACCCGTCTGCTCGTTTGCCCCCTATAATATAATATAAAAAAAGTGATACTACGACCTGACAGAAAGACACCACCTTTTTTTCAAATCCAATCAATTTATTACACTCCAAATGTTTTAAGGATCTTGAAACAATAATTCCAGTACATTATGGACCCTGTAGGGCACGGCAACTTTAACATAGTTTTGTTCATGTCAGCCCTCTCTCATATAAAATATGAGCTTTATCGGTCAATTTTAAGTTTAATTCGTTAGTTTCTAAAAAGATTTCAATATTAAAATTTTCTTTCAGTTGGTTTTCTTCTCTAGTTCAATTCTCCTATTAGGTTAACTGATCGATTAGGTTTTAAGTTTGTGAATGAACCCGTCAATTATATGATATTCGTTTTTTTAGGAAACTGTCGATGGTAGTATCTAACGAGTGTGAAAATCGTGGTGAATGCAGAGCAGCTTTGACTGACAGTTGCGTTGATGATCTTCCTATATTACCTGTCAGCAACGACAGGGCTCATGAACAAGACCAAGTAAGTAATAATAATAATATTAAAAATGTTTTTTTACATACAATAAATAGGTAACAAAAAACTCATGTTCTTTAATGGACGTATCCTCAAAACATATCTTATAACATAGCTTTATGTTATGTATACCCAGGTAGACGGCCTCCACCCAGACCACTTCGAAAACAGCACCCGCCTACCGCGAGACATCACCAGCGGCTCCTCCTCTCTCGAGCGAGAGTTAGGCGGCGCTGCTGACGTCACAGACAAAGTCATCGACCATAGTGACGACATCATCGATGACGTCACCACACCCGTCACTACTATCAATGGAACGGTTGTGGACGTGACGTCACCAGATGTGGAGACGCCTGAAGAACCGCCCGTTTTCGTGTGTGACACTTATACGGATGTCATTGGGATGCAAGAAGTAAGTGTACGGGCTCACTTGTGTCTCATTTCGCCTAATATTTAATTAATGATTTTGTTATTCAGAAATAGAACAAAGGGCCTTTTTACGACATAACTATATATAACAAAGAAATTGACTACCGCCGCCATTGGGCACCTGCAACTCAAGAGTCACAAATCCGTGGCCGGCCTCCCCTTACTCCCAAGTAAGGGGAGAGGGAAGGGTTAAACCTTACTGACGCGGCGAAAAGCAATGCAACATTGCTTCACTGCCTGTTTTCTGTGAGGCCGTGGTATCACTCCGGTTGAGCCGGCCCATAGTGCCGAAGCATGGCTCTCCCACGAACAAATTAACAATTTAATTGAAAATCTCAGATTACCTATACTTAAAAATAATGTTTACTTTAATCTTCACTGTATCTTAACTAATATTATAAAGGCTAACGTTTATGAGGATGGAGGGATTGGTGTTTGTTACTCTTTTACGCAAAACCGTCGGGTCTGGATGAAATTTACCACAAAGACAGATTAATGTCAGGAATAACACAAAAAAAATGATCCCGGAAGAAGTCGTACGACTGCACATCAGAGGTGAAAACACATACACACATATGAATACATATACACAAACATCTGTATAAATGTCATCTGAGCGTGACGGTCACGCGAGTTCAGGTGCTTTTTCCTCACACCAAAAGTGCCTAAACCTTCACTTCAATAACAGTTAAGCGAGCCAGGCCCTAAGACAAAAACTAGTTATTTAATATGTTTAATTGTCTTATATAATGTGATATTGACAGGCTGCCCGCGAGACAGGCCGTACCCGCAATATCAGCATCACATGGCGGTCCATTTCGGAGTCTTCCAACCAGTCTTCTACAGGATTCGACTTGCACGAGGGGAGGGGGGAGCCGGCAGCCTCCCGCACCACTTCTCACGAATCCTCGCCCATCGACAATCACAACTGTACAGAGGGCGACAGAGCGAACCACAATGTGCTCATAGACATATCCCATAATCACAATGGTGTGACTAATGGCGGTCTAAACGGTATTGATGAGGTCGCTGCCAAGTTTTTGGAAGTCGATTTGAATGGTAAGTGTGATTATTTTTCTGTTTGTCCGTTTGCTATGGACGTATTAAATAATTATCTTTTAAAAAAAGTATCACCGACTTCAATGTGCTTTTTAGTGGACAGTAGATGTATTTTGTTTAAATATGGGTAGGCCAACTAAACGCATTGCTCCAGTGAGACAGCAATGTTTCGGAGCAAACGAAAACATCATCGATGTATACAATTTTTTGATATTTGTTGATTTTTAAAAAACCGCTCGACTGATTTCGATCAAATTTAAGTGGGACCACACCTGGGAAGTATACCCTTTGAAACAAAACAATAATTTTCCAAATTGGCTCAGGCGTCTTCGAGTAATCGGTGAACATACATAAAAAAAAAGATTCCGGCGAATTGAGTACCTTCTCCTTTTTTTAAGTCGGGTTAATAAGTTTTAATTGTTTGAAATGTCACTATTTTGGCGACTTTCACATACAGCGAAAAGCATGCCTCAATATCATCTAACGAAGACACACCGAACTACGGAGTGACTACTGATCCTGCATCGCGCTATGAACGTTCTTGTGCCGATTAGTATATATACAACTTCCTAACATCTATTGTTGGGCTGCAGTCCGCCAGGCATGATCACTGAGCCTGTTCGGAGAATCTTCTCTTTGTGTTGGATTATCGTACACTGTTAAGTGTTATTTCAATTGCGATATCTGTGGCGCGGAGGTATTACATTCGACTGCCTCGCCCTTCGCTGGTTCGTGCAAAGCTCTGCTTAATTTGTTATGTAATAATAACAAAATGTTCACGTTTTTAAGAAACTTCAACCATGTTATGTTTATAGGCGGTGCGACATCTAGCAGTATCAGCTCTGAGAGCGAGGGAGAGGCGCACACCCAACCGCGACGAACTGCTCACACGCGCACACGAGTCGCGAGCCAACTCACCTTGTGTCCCACCTCGCCCAGACGGATCGATTGCTGTCATTGTTCCAGGCGGGCTAGCACCACTAGTAAGTACTTCTGCTGATTTATGTAGTCTTAGAACTTACGCTTCTCTTTTTGATAGATAGAACAATATATTTTTAGTAAATTTCTCATTTTCATTTAGGCTAATGTTGAAAGTCCGTTTAATTACATATTGGTGCTATTCTATTGTACACTCGACTAAACTAAAACCTGACTTAATTTCTTCATATGAAATCAACCTTGTGTTTTTCGTAATAAGGTATATTTGTTACTGGCATCTATTTCTGAGCCACTAAATTTCACTAAAACCTGTCAACGTATACTCAACTTTATTTCCACGCAGCGAGAGTCTCCATTTATTCAAATGCTGTATAATTGCCGTATAAAAACTTGTTCAAAACGAACTAAGATGACGTTATTTTAATCGACACCTGCGAAGACGACGACGAAGACTTACTAAAAACACAGAGCAAAAGAGATGGCATTCTACGGATAGCGGCTCTCGCTACGTGGTATTAAAGTTTATTTAAGCGTATCAGACTTTAGTCGACAAATAAATTGCTTATTTCGATAGCGACATATGTTACCTACTTGTTTCAATTTGAAATAAGACCTTGTTTTGAAGTGTACAAGCTTTACATCTTATATGAAAAAAAAATTGTGAATTTTAATTTAGCGAGTGAAGTAATAGAATTGGGACCATTGTATTTTATAATTATTTTTGAAATTGATGAAATTTTATAATCAAATTTATGTAATTAGTATTATTCAACCTTCGCGCGTTTTCTATTTTAAATAATTGATAGTAAATAGTTAAAAAAAATGTATACTTACTTTTGAAAAGTATTTTAAGTTTCCACGGTAGATAATAGCGCCATTTTACCGTCAATTTATTTTAAAGATAATGAATAGTTATCGTAATATATAATCATAAGTATGTTATATTAATTATGGAAGTGTGATAATATATATGATTAGAAATGTATTCGAAGAATGTAAATGTACGCGGTGGTGTCGCAGGTGGTATTGAGACGTCGGGCGAGTCCGGCGGCAGCTCGGAGGTGTGCTGGTGCGGCGCGTGGGGCGGGGGTGGGGGTGCGGGCGCGGGCGGCTGCGGCGCGTGCGGCGCGGCGCGGGCGCGCTGCGTGTGCGGCGCGGGCGCGGCGATGCGCGCCGACCCGCTGGACGGCCTGCCGCCCGCACTCGACCCGCTGCAAGCTCGTCTACATCAAATCATCCTTTACCAAAAGGTACGACTTATGTACCCTAGTACTTTACTAGTTTTGATAATAATTTACTTACCAATAAAATTAAAGTTCAAAGAAAATCTTTAAAATATAAACTCAGTTCCTTTTTTTAATAAACTATCCATGACTCTGACGTTCTTCGTTTAAAAGATATCCTCAAAAAAAACGAGTGTGCTTTATACCACACGTCTGAAGTAAAACTTCATACAAAACGTAACTGGCTATGAGAGAAAGAGAGAAAGAAAATGTGTGCTCGCACCTCTCTTTCTTGCCCCGACAGTAATATACGAAACGTAACTCTCTCTCTTTCTATCTTCACTAACTTATATCTCCCTCTCAACTATCGTTCGCCTCGTCCGATCACACTTCGTAACGCATTCACCAGCTTACTCCTCAAGTCAAGCGTGCGTAAATTAGTTTTACTTAAAAAAAATGATGTATTCCATTTTTAAATGTTAAGTTTGACTTGCCTGCCGATGTTACTGAGAATGTAACGTTACAGAAAGTGGTGGAGGAGCTGTCGGGCCAGCTGCGAGAGGCGCGCGAGGCGCTGCGACAGACGTCGCCGGGGGCGGGCGGGGCCGGGGGCGGCGCGGGGGTCGGGGCCGGGGGCGGGGGCGCCCCCGACGCGCGGGGAGCGCCGCCGCCCGCCGCGCACTCGCCCCCCGCGCCTCACCCCGCCACGCACACACAGGTAAGGGATATGTACGTACAACAAAAGCTCCTCCTTTTGTCATTATCGTAATCGGTATCTAGTATCTTACCTACATAATTTGTCATTAGCCTAAATTTGATTATGCACTAGATCGTTGAATACTTTGACAATTACTCTACAATTATTATTTTTTATTATATTAACATTTTTCTAGAATTTCGTCTCCATTAAGAAAATTGCCACCTCTTTTCGCAACTGTGTTTTAATAGAGGTTGAGTTTAAACTAGTAATGTTGGCACTTTCAATTAATGTCATTGATTTCAAACTGCTTTACAGACCAATTTTAATATTACAAGTCAGTGAGAAATCATACATAATCTTTTTATAGCTGCTAGACTTAGCCTCATCTTTTATCCATTTGACTATTCAAAAATAATGTACATACATTAAATTACACTAATTATTATTTTGTCATTGTCTGTTAATGTCAAGTAAGATATCCATTTTTTGTAATAATACCACATAATGTTAGGTATACGATAATTATGTAAGTGAGAAAAATCGTCAAAAGTAATTTTAAATTAAAAAAAAATCGACCGAAATTAAATAACTCCCTTTTAACGTTTGCATTATAAATCACTCGAGAGCAATGAAACCTGGTCACTTAAAGACAGGAATCCGGGTCACATAAAGACACCTGAAAATATCGGCAGCTAAGCTAGCTTTGTGAAATCAATTGTGGTTAATAGACAATAAAATGCTTCTTGAATAAAATACATACAATTTATTTGTCACTTTATAACAAATTACACAAAGAAAAAAAATAACTAATTTCTTCTAAAACAAATAAAAACACTATTTTTCTAAAAAAAAAAATTTTTTTTTGTTCTAACATAAATTTGTCTATTGCAAGTGACTCGAGTATGCCCTAAGAAAGAAGTCCCCGAGAACCCCTGAAGATCTTGACCGCCTCTTAAACAATAGCCACACCAAAACTTTCATCAGAGGCGCATGCGGGAAACATTTTTATTCCCTTTTTTTATTTTGATATTTTTGAAGGCATGCCAATCAAAACCATACCATACGCGATCCGTTGTGAGCCAGGGTTCAGTACTTGGGCCCTTGTTGTTTCTTGTAATGGTAAATGACCTGCCCAAAGTGCTTACGCATGCCAAATGTCTCCTTTATGCGGATGACTTAAAACTTTACTGCGAAATTGTTTCTGAAGCTGACTGTCTAAGCCTTCAACAGGATATAAAAGCCATAAATAAATGGGCCCTAAATTCAATAAGATGATAATTATCTTTTAAAAAAAGTATCACCAACTGCAATGTGCTTTTTAGTGGAAAGTAGATGTATTTTGTTTAAATATAATATGGGTAGGACAACTAAACGCACTGCTCCAGTAAGACAGCGATGTTTCGGATCAAACGAAAATATCATCGATGTATACAATTTTTAGATATTTGTTGATTTTTCAAAAACCGTTCGACTGATTTCTATAAAATTTAAATAGGACCCCCCTTTATAATTTTCCAAATTAGTTCAGGCGTCTTCTAGTAATCGGTGAACATACATAAAAAAACAGATTCTGACGAATTGAGAACCTCCTCCTTTTTTGAAGTCGATTGAAAATGGAATTGAACTATTACAAATGTTATGCTATGAGTTTCGGAAGAACAAGGCGTCCAATCTGCTTTGATTACCAACTGAATGGCGATACTATTGTGGAGGAACGGGTGGTATGTCCCTCCAACACAAAGGGAGGATCCTCCGACCAGGCGAGGTGATCATGCCTGCCGGGCCGCGGCCCAACGGTTGATGTTGGGAAGTTGTATATATACTAATCGGCGCGAGAACTCTCATAGCGCGATGCAGGATTAGTAGGTTGTAGATGTTTCTTATTGCTGTATGTGGAAGTCGCCACACTATTACTAGAGCTACTTATATAAAAGACTAGCTGCCCCTGCGGTTTCTCCTGCTTAAGTCCCTTGTTAAGTTTTCTAATTTTCCGTGCAACTTTCTTAATTTTGTCTTTCATAAGAACCTTCTCCTGACAATAACAAACACAATAGGGACTAAGGTTACATTAAAAAAATTTATAATAAAGGTAGTCGGTAAGTTTTCTTAAATTTTTTAAGTGTCTGGGCAATTTTTTTTAATGTAAGAACCTTCTACGAATTATTAGAAAACATTAAAAAAAAAAGATGAATGAAATCGGGTAAAGCCGTTCTCAAGTTACAGTCTCAAGTGTTACCAGGAGAAATAGGGGTTCATTTTTATATATATAGATTTAGGCGTAATATTCGATCCGGGACTCACATTCCATGATCATATAGTGTTAACCGCAAAGGAGTCCTTTAGGCGCCTTGGGTTTGTTCTCAGGAATGTATAGGACTTTGTAAGTAACGGCGTGGTAAGAACATTGTACAATTCCCTGGTTCGCAGTTAACTGGAATCCAACGCTTGCGTTTGGAATCCCTATGAAACCACCTACATCCTTTTACTAAAAACTTTCCTGAGATTCCTATACAAAAGGGAATATGGATAAGTGTTATCTGTGAATGCCACAGATACTATCCTTTTATATATAAACCTTATACATCCTTGGTAGCTTAGGTTATCTTTCATTAAAGGAGATTGCAAATTAATTGCCAATATTAGGTTAAAAAATAACAACAATAAGTACGATAACAACAACGAGAAAATATTGTGAAACTGACGTTAATTTTTTAAATAATATTTGTGGCATCATGTTTTTGACAGGGATACCATGTATAAATTAAGGCAAAACTGACACTGAAGTATACGTTCACTATTGTTTGTGTGTATGCGCTATGGTAGCCGAATGAGCCGAACGCCAGTGGAGTGGTGTGCTCCGGGGTCGATGACCTGCTGTCGCTAGCCCCCGGCGCTTATACCGGTTTCGGTACTAAGCGCGTGAACACTATATAAACTACGACTTCATACACGAAATAATAAGATTACTAAACTGCAGTATATTTTATTGACATTACGAATTATTATCACGTATATTATTATTTAACCATTTTATTTTAAAAGGATGTTCATTTGAATTCAACCATTAATGGTTTATTTTATATAATGGCAACATTGCACTTAAAATGGAAACGGTCATTGATTCAAGTTTTAGTCCTAGTAACATTTAATTTCAAACCCAAATATCTATAGAAGAGATTCAGGGTTGATAATTAAATATGGAGATCGCATGACCAGATCAGAACAGTGTGCAAGGTTTTATTAGGTAAAACTAAAGCCTCTGAGATTCACCCAGAAGTATGGAGATTGTTTGTACCCAATACAGGCGTGGTAGAAGTCACAGATTATTTGCCCCACCTACATGTCGCACTGTAGCATATTTTAATTCACCTATTCCATAGTCACTTACTGCACTCAACGCGTTCTCTTAGAATCGAAACCAAACTGTGACTTGTTTGCGGATGAAGGGCAGGCGATTATGTAACTTGTATTATGTGTACTGCGAGAAGTATGTGTGTTAGAGGTGTTGTTTTTTTTTTGTTGTATATATAATAATGTATAGGTTGAAATGTTGGGGGTCGTACTAAAGAGTGAAACGAACGACCATTCCGTATGAAATGAGTTTATTAAGTAATTACAACTATAATGCACATTATAAAGTAAATTGAAACATCAGCAAAAGTTATATTCTTAGGGACCATACATATATGCGGTACACTTGTGGAGTATACACACTTCAAGGTTTTTTTTTTAAATGTTATAGGGGCCAACGAGCAGACGGGTCACCTGATGGTAAATGACCCCCATGGGCACCTGAAACTCAAAGAGTCACAAGTGCGTTGCCGCCCTTTAAGGTGGATGTAGGAGAAGAGGGGGAGGGGGGAAGGGAAGGACGGGAATAGGGGAGAGGGAAGGGTTAGGGCCTCCGGTAATCTCACTCACGCGGCGAAATGCGATGCAAGCATTGCTTCACTATCGGTTTTCTGTGAGGCCGTGGTATCGAGCGGAGTCGAGCCGTACGTGCCGAAGCATGGCTCTCCCACGTAAAAACGACTACGTATTAACGTTTCTCTCTTAATTGGTGTAAGTGGCTAGGAGCCGTTCTGATAAAGATTAAATGAATAAATAAATACCTTTACAACAACCAAGAAGTTTTATTACTTTTATTTAAGGAGTATTTAACTCTCTAATAAACACAATGTATTTAAGTAAGCTAGCATTAGCTGCCATGATTTTCAGGTATCTTTGTGACCTGGTTTCATTGCTATCGAGTATTTTATAAATACACTATTTGCTAAAAAAAAAAATCCAAATTTAAATTGCCAATATTGTGATGACACAGAAATCAGTGGGCGCGGCAGTGACGGCCCACAGCGGCAGTAGCAGCGGCTCTGCCTCCGAGGTAGAGGTGGGCGAGGAGGCGCGGGGCGTCGTGTGGCTGCCCGACAGCGCCGCGCCGCGCTGCCAGTACTGCAAGAACCACTTCTGGCTCGCACGGAGACGGCACCACTGCAGGTAACTAGCTCCGCTGTCTCGTGTTGTCCTGGTACAGCGGCTCTGCCTCCGAGGCAGAATCAGTTTTCAATATACAATGTATACTTTTTGGGCAACGGTAGTCACTTACCATCAGGCCCATCACCCGTCTGCTCGTTTGCCTCCTATAATATAAAAAAAAAAAACATTCTGATGATCATAATGAAAAACAAAAAAACTGTTTCTAGTCATGATGACGCAAAAAATCATAGTAACATTATTTCGTTTTTCCCAGACGTTGCGGTGGTATATTCTGCGGTTCGTGCTCCGAGATGAGCGCGTGGGGCGCGTGCGGCACGGTGCGCGTGTGTCGCCGCTGTCGGGCGCAACGGTGACGGCCGCGCGCGCCCCGCCCCCGGCCCCGCCCTCGGCCCCACCCCGGGCCCCGCCCCCGGCCCGCTGCCCGGCTGCGCCCGCCCCGCCAACTTCGCGCTCTCCTGGGTCACGCGTATCCAACCGAGCGAGTGCGCAAATTGTTTAGACCGACGACCGCGAATCTGAAATCCGTTTTACCCTCTCCCCTCCTCTTAAAAGATACCTAGCCTCCCTTTGACAAATCGCAAGTGTAAGGCTTCTGTTGGGCTCGTCCAGTCCGTTAGCAAGTAGTCTCAGTAAGCCAAAAACACCGACAAGCCGAGAATCTGCCTTACTCTTGGGATCTGAATAATTTTAGTTATATGTTTAAAACGCTTGCCTGTCGAGTACCCGAGATTAAATAGTCCTTAGACGGCTAAGCTTTATGACAAACCCTGAATATATCCTTACATGGCCATTATATAGTAATATACATAATAACTTCTCTATTATACTGTCAATTAATAGTTTGGTTTTCTGTGTAGATGATGAGACATGTTACATCATAAAGCTGCTTTTAGTTAAGTGTACATAAGATGAAAAGGTATTAAGACGGATATTACAGAGCCGAATATAAATCCGGCTCTGAAATATCCGTCTTAATACCTAGTATTAGGTAATAAAACAGATGCATAGTTTTATTTTTATTCTTTGTATATTTGTTTTAACATGTGAGGCATGTCATAAAATGGCCATGTAAGGACCTACAGATCATTACTAAAAACTAATACCGCAATAGATTTGACATGTAACGTAGCCAACAGTCTAAACGGTTTGCTTTTAAAACTAGTCAAGACGCTTCGATAACTAACTGAGATGTCTCAGAGACGCTATTTATCTCAGAAATGTGTATCACACGAATTGTCACCTTTATTTTTATTAATATCACCATGACAAGGTTTCGTCATTTTCTTTGTACAAACACAGAGTATTAACCAAGAGGGGAAGCCTTTAGGTTCTTAGTCACTGTCAACATCAACTTCTTCTTCATCACTTTCTCTTGGTTTGTACTTCTGTGTCATAATGTTGAACGTTTGACGAGACGAGACGTAACGATCGATGTAACGTGTAACATAAGTGCTACGGGCACATTGTCGGACGAACATTTGAGGGATTATTTCAAGAGTTACTTGCAGTTTAAATATGGCACAACTAAAAGTATTTTGATAAAATATTTTTAAGTTTCGCTGTCGTCCTATAAACTGAAAATGTTGACGAGTCTGCCGCGGTTAACCGGGCAATAGAATCTTTATCCGGATGTTACACATACTTAGTGGTAATCGTTTAAAACAGATATAGCAGGTGTACAGTTGTCGAAAACCAGCCCAGAAACTTATTAGCGAAGCCTTTAACGAGAAACATATCCGAATAGAATGGTTTATTTTCATCCTATGGATATACCCTTCCCGTTTCTGGAGCTTTGGGTTAGATTTCGATTCATAGAATATTGGTGGGCTGCACCCAATGTTGACATGTGCCCGTCGGCCGAGAGCGAGGAGTGCGAGTGGGGGGGGGGGGGGATCTAGTCTGTGAGGGAGGGCCCTTGGACTGCTGACGTAGTTAAGAAATGGTTTAGCGAATTATTGTTACGCGAAGGCTGACTTTCTACGATAAATATTTAAAACTGTTTTCTACAATGTTTTTTTTTTCGGTCTCTTATAAATAAATTCAGTAAATGTACTTTTGTTTTCGATTTAATTTTTCGTTTGGTCGTTCGATAGAAGCGACCGGACGGCGGGAGCCGGCCCAGCAGGTGTGAACAGCACGTAAGACTTTGTATAAACTTGTTTTATTTTATTTTGTATGATAGTGTTTCATTTGTTCTAATTATTTTTGTACAGTAAGGTTTTGTTTCACACTTGGTCGGATACTGGGAGGTCTCTGACGTCAACTTGGCAGTTGACGCAACTTTCGCGTGACTGCAGCAGCGGTAATGTCTGTATAATGGTACTCGGTAGTCCAAATGTGTATAGGAATATTATATTTATTGTAGCGTCATAGGTTTCAAAATTATTTACCTTCTATCATTGTAATGAATAACGTTGGTGTATTGACGACAGATGAGTGATCCATTGAAAGTGCCATCATACGACTCCGCTGCTTTAGAGAGATTATGGAAGTTATGTAAGACTTAATTTGTATATTCGACATTTTCCATTAATTTCAAATGTATAAAATACATTTTCTTTGTGTACTTTTAAAATATTCGACTGAATTCGCTTATGGATAAGAATAGATAATGTCCGTATTGGACATTTTGGTTTATAAAATCCATACTAAGCTTTATAATTATGTTGATACATTTATATTGTGTACTAAATTTCCACGCAGTTATAATTTTGTAGAGCGTCAGAGTTCTCTATTTCATTTGTGATATTGTGATGATAATTTTGTATAATGGTTAAGAGTTTAAACATGTTGTTAGAGGTTAAATTTTACAGGTGATTATGTTAAATACCCTCGAGGTGCGTTTATTTGTTGTTGCGATGTGACTTCTACGTCTGTATGTAATGTACTGCGATCTAATAAATATGATCGATTAGGCTCGATTTACAAGATGTGACGTCACGGATTGTCAAACACCCAGTGTTAAACGGTTTACAACTAGACGAAGCTAAAACAGTCGGAAAAGAAGCACTTTTTTACTCGTCGTTGAAATACGTACGTCTCTACACGCACTTCAGCGTTGTGTTTAAATGCAAAAGTGACACGGTGTCTGAGACCTACGTTTATCTATTCCTAATGTTGGTCTCCCAAATATTTGATACTTACAAATAAGATGTCGAACCTAGCCACATTAATTCTATATCTAAAAGAGTACTACCACATCCAATGATCCTTTGTACTCAACTTACGGTTCATGCTATATCTTTGGACAAAACGTGGAATTGTTAATAGTTCTTTATTTTTATATTTCGCATAATTTTGTTTATCAACTAAATATTAGATTACCTAAATGAAAAATTAACATACCGAGTTCCATAACCAGAAAAGCTAATTATTATACTACGACTACACAGCAACATAATGTAAAACAAATATTTTAACAGAAACATTTCATTAATTACATTTATATTTATGTAAATTGAGCCTAATCGATCATTTAATCCAACATAACTTAACAAAAATGAAAGTATCCGCCAAATATTGATTGACTAATTTTCAGATGTCTGAATAACTTAATAGATTTGTAAAATGGACAAGTACATACGTATACGTTGATGTACATACATACGTACACGTACGCGACTGTACTTCTTGACGTAATAATAAAGCAAAATTTGTTTGGCGGTCAGTAAACCAATTGACTGTTTTTTTTCACAACTGTTATTTTAAAGAATAATAAAATATACTTATCTACAGATATAGTTCAGTCAAACTGGTACTAATACAAGAAAGCCACGCGAAGGCATCTTCGCTTCGTATTAAAAAAAATATTTTATAATTTATTTGTAAACGAGGGATTGTTGTAAACTGCATATATTTTATATTGTAAACGAAAAGCGCGGAGAAACGTGTAAGTTCCATTGTCGAAATGCAAAACTTGTTTATGGCCAATGAATATTGACACGATGTGAAATAAAGCATATTTAGTTTTATGAATGCAGTCTTTTATTTATCTATTATATCCTTTTAACAAAGTTCATGCATTTGCTGCAATTAACTCTTATCTTTTTACTGACAATTAAAATGTATTTTTTTTGAGACGCAGCGTTTCTCTAACTCTAATACTCTTACTCCGACATAATAACGTCGCAATTCGGGTCACACAGCGCTAGTATATTTACCTAGAAGATGGCTCTCTTTCTATCCCGTAACTCCTCTGTTCTGACTACGCCGCGACGTTAGAGTTATCTTTTTTTTTAAGTATTAATTAATCTATATCTTCAACTACCAGTATGCCTTTTTCACTATTTTTATGAATAAATAAACCTAAGCTAGGTACCAATAACTCGATAGTCTAGATACGAACGGATGACGCGGCGGCCGGCGACAGAATTTTTGGCACGATTAGTCGAGCCCGCCGTGTTCTTGTAGCTTTATACCTAAGCGATAAATAATTCTAAGTGGACTTGGCCTACTTAAACCAAGGTATTAATTTCTAGTATAAGTTGAACTGTTATTGTATAGTCTTTTCGTACTATCACAGGTCGTCATACAGCGTGTAAGTTTGAGCTACGCTCAAAACTTACAAAACCGTCTTTCTGTGGATACTTATCACAATACAAGTCAGTTCATCATAAAAATGCGAGATTAAGGATTTATAGTCATTAGTTTCATTTGGCGCTACGCAACGTAAACGTTACAAACGTAGGTATTATTTTTGTGCGGTACGGTGAATGGCCTTAAATGTTCGGCGCCGTCAAGACCAGCTGATTTGCATAAAATGTTTAAATGTTGTTTGATTCATTACATTACAGTTTTTAGCCGTATGCGGTATTTATTTAAAAAAAAAACAGTAAAATGTTCTGTTTACTTATTGTGATATCACTTTTAACCAAAAAAAATGTAAAATTATAAAAAAAATTGATGAATTTTCCGGCAGAAAATTCCAATGATTTTCGACTCAGGATGATGATCTGCATACACTATTTCAATTCTGAAATAGTGTATTCAGGTCATTATTCTGTAGATCGTGCCGAATTGTCACGGTGTATCTTAAACCCTGTATATACCTTTTTGTACCTTTTTTTACAAAATGTTAATGTAATGAATACTGTTTACAATTTTAGTTTTCTGCACTTCTACATAAAATCTTTAAATATTGCATTCCAAATCTTTAATAATAATTTAACATTCCTCTGGGAAATTTGCTTAAAAGAGGTACAAAGAGCTGTCTTCACGTATTAATATAGATATAAATGAAAGAATTTATTTTGAAAATTAATTTATTCCAAGTATTACATACATTACTTAAATTGCTTATAACCAGAGATCGGATATTCGGATGCATATTTACCTAAAGTTGAGATGTTGGCTATTATGGAAAACACACGGGAAATTCAAATTTAAGTGTACCTATACTCCGTGAGATGTAATAAACCCCAGTTTGACACAAATGACACTTGCTCTGTTACAACGTATAATGGTTGCTTTTCCCTACTTTTATTGTCAGTGATTTTTGACGAAGCAAAAACAACCTTATTACGTTGTAACAACTGTCAAATCGGGCCTATTAAACCCCAGGAAATGTAAGCATTTTGTAAGAGTGCGAGTGAGACGGCAAATTATACTTGCTTGTGCGCAAGTAGCGACGCGACAATACAACTGCATTCGTCGCTGTGCTTGCTATGCGTTCGGGTGTGTTTCTTAAGTTTTTCTAATTTCTACGATTACTTACTTGGCTATTGAATAACGGTTTCTGATTTGCATCGTGATTTGGATTTTTGTTTTACTTGAAACGACGACTTTTGTACCACGAATCCTGGATTTACCTGCTCTGCGGCTTGGACCTCTTATTTCTTTTATTAACAAGGTAAGAATTATTTCTTTTACAAAATCATTTAAAAACATTGTACCTATTTGTATATAGCTGGAAAACAGATTTATATGTATAATATAATAAATACATAGAATATATATAATATATATATAATAATAGATAGAAATATGTATAATATAATAAATAACTCGTAGTAAAGTCAAATGTACCTGAGTAATGGTAGTTTCGCCAGATAGTAACATGTTCTGCTCTCTGATTGGTCGACTGTTGTATTAAGGGACTATTGTTTAAACAGATTTGCTGTATATCAGGTAGTTTTAAAACAATGCGCTGTGTTGTGTGGTTATCTGATACTGTATTTCGACTATAGATATAAAACAACCAACAAAACAACAAATAAATCGTTTTAAACGGTTGAAAACTCGCCTACAAAAATAAAAGAACTGTGTTTTACACTTCATTGTGTGCAATTTCTGGTCACCTGGCGTCATGTTTTGTTTTAATTAGTTTATAGAAAATCAATAGAAAGTACCTACCTACATAACGTACTACACGAAAATTTAAGTATGTAGGTATACCTACCTATACTTATTTATTATATTACACACACTAGATTAGAAGACACTGTGTGACTGTAAAAATCAAGATAGAAACATTCCAAGTGAGTCTTTGTTAATGAAGAAATACTTGGGCTATGTTTATGAAGATAAAATGAAATTTATCCACAGTGAAGTACAAAACAATAAGATAAGGATATCTTTAGACGAAACCACTGACTTTCTGGGACGAAATGTTGTAAATTTTTTAGTCAAACCATTAAATAAAAACTCATCGGGACGAATTTACTTGTTAAATTGTCAAACTTTAGAAGTGGTTAACGGTCGTACTGTGTCCGAGTTTGTGATTAAATGTCTAAAAAACTTATGGGGGACCAATTCAACAATAAAGTGCAAGACGTCTTAATATTGTGTAGCGACAGCGTAGCATATATGTTACTGGCTAGGAAAATATAAAAAATACATTTCCCAATATAAAACATTTTATGTGTTTGGCTCACGCCCTGCACAGATTAACAGAGACAATACGTTTAAGCTACGGCGATGTAGACACTCTAATTAATAATGTCAAAAAAATATTTTTAAAAGCTCCCAACAGAGTACGAATTTTAAACGAACAACATCCAAATTTACCTTTGCCTCCAGAGCCAGTTATCACTAGGTGGGGAACATGGTTAGAGGCGGCATTTTACTATGCCAAACATTTGGACAAAATATCGAGTGTTGTAGCTTTATTGGATAGCAACGAAGCGATATCCATTAGAAATTCTAGGGAAGTACTAACTAAACCTAATTTGAAGAATGATTTAGAGTATATATATGAGTATTTAGAAATTTTACGTATCGCAATAGTAAAATTACAAAAATGTGACCTGTCGATAGTAGAAACATTCGAAATATTTGACGACGTAAGATTCATTTTAAACCAGACGATTATGGATAGCAACCCTGATTTTGATGTTCTTAGGGAAATAAGTGAAACATGTAATAAAGAAAATGACTCTAGTATTTACAAATTTGCGCCACTTACTGCTGTAGACGTGGAGAGATCCTTTTCAACCTACAAGTGGATCCTTAATATGAAAAGAAATAGACCAACAAATGATAACCTCGAGAAAATCATTATCGTACACTACAATTCTCTGAATAATCCTAAATTAAGAACTTTTGAACAGTCAGTAGAACCAGACGTAACACCATCATGTTCAACGCAAACAGATACAGAAATGACAGATTTCAGTGACCGAACCATAGACATAGATAGTGATTAAAGATATTGTCACTGGGCTAATCTTTCTTCTTCAATCTTTAGCCACCCAATGCTGAGCATATATATAGGGCTCTTTCAAATCTCTCCACATTTATCTCGCTGCCACTTTAAAAGTGAAATATAAAATGTGCTAGTTTTAAGTTTTTATTTTCTTCATATTAGTTATGTAAGAAGTGCATGTCATGGCTACTTGTAAAGAAAACAACACAATTACTTGAGCAACATTAATTCTTGAATGACAATTATTTATGTATATTGCCCAAAGTGCCCATGTACAACTTTTCTTTCTTTCATTTCTCTTCTATGTAGTTTCTGTGTACAACATAAAAATATTATGTGATGTAATGAATAAATAAGTTTATATTAATTTATGTTTTCTTATTTAGCACACCACCATTTCCCTTACAACTTACATACGTACATACTCGAATGGGAAACATCTTAACTTAAAAAGAATTAACTTAAAGTAAATATACATCCGTTTAGTTATGCGATCCCGGAATCCCGGGATTTTATTTTAAATAAAAATATACTTAGAAGCCGCTTCCATAATTTGTTATCCAAAAAATAACTTTAGGTAAATATGCATCCGATTATCCGATCTCTACTTATAACTAATCAACATTTATACGAAATAAATGCAATGATAAGGTGTGACTGTAAAAAAATGCGATACTTCATGTAATGAAAATACCAAAAACAAAACTTGACGTTTATTTAGACAATCCTGAGAAACAACACTTGTGTTATGTCGATATTTTTTCAGTACAAACTTTAGGCTGCCTTTAGTGTCTATTAGCCTATCGTACGTCAAAAATTTACGTAAGAATAGAAAATTAAAGAGTAATTCAAAAATTAGAATAAGCCTTAAGGTCCATATAGCAACACTAATTTTAACATAACTTCATGCAAAAATAACAAATAAAAGTAGCATAACTCCAATAAAAAGCCGGTATGTAGTAAATAAATACTTGAAATCACTATTTTCAGATGATACATTTAGAGTTTTAATTAAATCATAACGCACAGTACTTGATTTAATATTCTATTATAACGAAGTGTTAAAAATAAAGCAAAAGGTATACACCGATAAATTAAGCCTTCAACTAATAAATGGTTTGGATATCAACTGAACCCTACAAAACTTAACTGAAATGTTAACAATTATGAAGATTTATATAATGCTGCCAGTCGTCTTGGAACATTTCCAGTCAGTGATATTGAAATTTTATGGCGAACGTGTGCATCTAAATATTAAGTTTTGACAGAATGTTAAGTTTCATTAAATGAAAACTATAATCTACTACGACTGACATTACAAAGGTAAACTGAGGCTGTGCAGCTGTGTTGTTGGTGATATGACGTCTAATTTTAGTTTTTCATTTAATTTTCCAATTTAATTTTTGTACTAAAGCTAATAGTAGGTAACCACCGCACTATGAGTAACCAAAATAGAATGAACGTGAAGTGCATATTTTAAGCAAGTGCGCCTTAGGCTTTATTTGCGTTGCCGCCCTTTAAGGTGGGAGGGGAAGAGCGGGAAGACGGGAGAAAGGGATTAGACCTGTTCAAAGTTGCTAAGTGCTTTTGTTTTACAGCAAATGAAGGTCAAAGTTAAAATGAGCGTTTTTTTCAACATTTCCTAACTTTGAAAGGAACGTACTTAGAAATCTGAAACTTTCTGAAATTGAAGCTTGTGATAATATTAAACTAGACATTTCAGCATTGTTTTACGCGACGTATGAAACTAAAGATAAAAATGCGTGGTAATCCATAATTTAGGTATTTTAGTTCCTTGACTGGGCTAACAAAGGTTTTAATAATAATCACACATCATCATCTTCATTCATATGTACCATGTTTGATCGGTGCTCAAAAAATGGCACCAACTGTTTCTTTATGCTAACTGTAAAGCCTCTAGCGGTGGTTATGCCATTACAAATGCTTTATTTAAAATACCAAAGTCAAACTTCACCATTGGTAATTAGTTTAGTATCACTAATTTAATTAAAATATATTTAAGACTAGTAATTGAATATCTACATAATACGTGTAAAAACTTAAAACAGAGTAAAAATTCTGTTTTCTTACATATTAAAAAACTTACTCTACATTATATAACGTACTGATGGCGCCCTCTAGTCGTAATATATTGCACTATTATCTGCTGTTGAATAATAATTAAATATTATTAAACATTATTAAATTTATTATTATTATTTAACATTATTAAATATTATATTATTAGACTTTAAACTAGGAACAATGATTATAATATTTAAAAGACTTAGAGAAGTTAAGAAAATTGTACGTATTTTACTGAGTATATATACAAAGTTAATACTGAATCGTTCTATGGAAATATTGAGCTAATTCATTACTTAGCAGACACAGGTACACACAAGTAGTAACTCAAAAAATACTGACAAGTGCGAGTCTGACTCGCGCACCGCGGGTTCCGTAAGCAAACAAACTTCTATTTAGATAGTTCGTCTATCTCGGGAATCAATTCTCGAAGACTTTTGTTGTGCGCTGCGGGAGTTTTCTGTATAGATTTGTGCTGTTTATATGCAGATAGAAATAAGATATTGTAGGAATCTTGTGTTTTAATAATGTTTTGGGGATGAAAATTGGATTTTTCTCATTATTTCCCGATTGGTATATATATTTTGAGTTGAACCCTTGTTAATGAATTTAGCGTCAAACGCCGAGTAGTATTGATATTTTTTAAATCTGTTTTATTGACCGGTAGGTATTGAAATAAGGAATTCGTCTGTGTGCATAACTCAAAATCTAATTTTTTAAGTGAGCTCCCTTTAGCCCCTTATCTGGCCCGATTCTGGCCGATGGTTTATCACGCGCGTCTCCCAAGCGACCAGCGATAATAACACACTTGTTATTAGTGTATGATAGACGTATGTGTGTACTTGACCCTAAACACCCATACCCCTAATCAGTTCTAATAGTCAACCTAGTAGTTTCGGTAAACTATACACGTATACAACTCGCACTAGGTCGCCAAGCTACGTGTAACTGTCTATGCTTTATAGAATTGTACACAAAACGACCTAATGACGTCACTGTTTGAGTGTTGTAGTTGTATGCAAATAAACAACTAACATCACAGTAACACTAACACAACAAGTATATAACAACATGTTACACAATCTTATTCATTTGTAATCTTGTCAAGGGGACGCCGTGGCCATGTTTCTTCTTATAGTCCATGACCATACCTAGAACTTTGTTTTTGACCTGGTCTAACGCCTTGTACATCTCTGCACTGAATGGATCAAAATCTTGGTGCTTGTTCAAGCGCCGATATATGCCTTCTTTGTTCACTAATGCGCAGTTCATATCCGCCTGGAGCAATAATTTATTATTATGTACCTATGTAAATTTCAGATAATCATAACGTATTTTCAATCATAGTTTTTCTATTTTTTTTTTTGGATATTGTGCTACGGGCTCTAGAATAGGGATAAACATACTTACATATTATATTTTTAATATGCTATGTATTTGCACCGAGAGGGAATCGCGTTCGTTGACGTGGCGGTCGCACGTAAAATATAATATGATATAACCATAGAAGGCTTGCTTGATTTCCGTCAATATGTATAAAAAGATGACACCCCTGGTTTCTTAATAATTTTAGTTTTATTTTATAAATCTTGTGTATAAAATCGTACTTTTTAAACTAGCTTTTTATAGTCTCGAATATTTGTCATAGTTACTAACCTCGGTAATGGTGTGATTCAAGAAGTCCAACAACCCTTGTAACGTGTTCTTCGTATCCTTTACCAACACTTCATAGAATACAATATGCAGGGGCCCCGTATACTTGGTGAGCCAAAGCTGGTGTAATGTCTCCCACACCGTCAGCTGTGTTGATACGTACCTCATCCAGTCTGTTGGAACGAGATTACCACTAGAGAGACTATAATAAAATTATACACTCGCTGCATACTGAGTCATTATTAACCGGAACATCAGTGCCAGATAAAAGAGAAGTTGAAGAAGGCAGAAAGGATGTAGCTGACAAATATGATTTTCTTGTTTCCATTCTTTATTTCACCGTTACAACAAAATTTAACATCATCTATATTGATAACGACGAATGCGTTTTTGACTATTTGTATATTAATAATATATAATTCCCATAATATCCCATCGTAAACACAAAACGGCCATAATCTACCCATAGGACGAACAGAGAGCGATATATTGTTATCCCATTTCGATAATTTATGACCGAGTTTGCAGTAAAACGGCTTCAACAAACAATTTTACTACTGACGAGATTTGAGCTTACGAACAGATTTCACATTTGTGTACGTCCACATTACGTACATTTTTTACACGGATAGTTTTTCTTTAGAAGAAATACTACCTGTATTGATCTTATAACATAAATCATTTTATGAATATAACCACTGATATAACAAGATAATGATAAATGTTCTTTCAGTCAAGGTTTTGTTTTAAAACATTTATCTAGTTGACAATTTGAAGATTGGATAGATTTAACATAGGACTAATTTAGATATTACACTTTCTGAGGGCGAGGCGAGAAGAGATAGAATGAAGTGAGTGACAGAGTGAGGAGGACTATCGGCAGCTCAAGTCCTGTTTTTAGACCTGTTAGACCATTATTTTATTTATAATTTGTAGTAATTCCACTACATAGAATTAAACTGGATCATATTGTACCTACATGATCTTTTGTGTTGATATTTCTTCTCGAAGGCTAGCTTAGGTGCTGTGCCAATATGACCTTCGTGTAGTCTATTAAAATCGGCCTAAAATACACACATTTTTGGTTAATAGCATGTCTTACTAGCTCATATGGCGGTAGATGAATGACAAAAATGTACATAATTATATTTTTCAATCACGAAAATGACAACACATCAATTTATAATAATAATAGTCTAATATGACACATTAGTTTCTTTTGAGCAATTAATTGCTCGTAAGAACTAGAGTCCCTGTTTTATTTTATATGCAGCAGCTATTAATGATTCGACAATGGGTCGAACTCGCAACTGTTCTAAATGGCATAAGTTTTTATTATTTACATATTTATATATGAAGTAGTAATAGTAACCAAAATATGAATCGCTCCAATAGCTTCGACAACTTAGACACGAATGTTTGCATATGAGAATGTAAGTGATAATGCAATATAACAGTTAAGAATAAAGCATTTCATGTACAGCCGCAAACGTAAACTGAAAACAATATAGAACACAATATAAGCTACAAATTAGAAAAAAAAATAAAGACAGACTTCTGTTAGTTACTTCCCTTAAGCTTCTCATAATAGAGATTATAGGTAGACACCTAACTTAGCATTTGGTCGCAAATTAAATACATTGTAAAACATAAATAAAATCAACAATCATATAATATCAAAATAGTGTAGCGAGTGGGTTGCATTCTACAACTTCAAAAGAATACATTATCTGGTTAACAACTAAAAATCTACTATAATATCATCATTAGCGCCATTCAAGTAATACGTATGGCAGTATGTATAGTAGAGCAGCTCATAACACAGTTTTTATAAATATTAAGAAATTATAACTGGGTAGGTTGACTGGGCTGGGCGGAACAAGCTATCCCGCGCAACTTCGATTGCGTTTGTAAATTTTCCCCGTTTTTGCAATATTTTTCATAGATGCTCCGCGCTCCTATTGGTTATGTTATATAGCCTTCCCCGGTAAATGGGCTATCCAACACTAAAAGATTTTTTCAATTCGAACCAGTAGTGCCTGAGATTAGCGCGTTAAGTCAAACAAACAAACAAACTCTTCAGCTTTACAATATTAGTATAAATAATAATTATGACAGTGACAACAACAACAACATAATACTTACCAAAATAGCATCTCTGGGGTTTCTTATCAGCAATATGGCAGATTTGAATTTATCTGGGTCCACAGGTGGGTCTTCATGGGTCTTTACTACAAGCACTGAGCCATCGGCTACATTTTCAGCGGGAAATCCATGCGTCCTTAAACCTTGGTCCATGTACATGGAACCTGTTACCATGCCTGAAAAATATAAATACAATATATATATATATCTATTTTCTCACTCTAATATACAACTTTACATAATGAATATTATAAGAATAAAAGTTTTTGTTACATATTTACATTTTATTTGTGTTTATGGATAGCACTTTTATAGGAATGAATTTTTACCTCTTTTTTTTATTATGTATATATGTATATGTATGAGGGTACCTGGTAGGCAGCCTATTAGAGGCTTCTATGCTTCTGGAGCAGCTAGGCTGGCCCAACTAGCCAGCCTTATCTGAATGCATAATGGACCGTTTTTGAGTATAAATGCAGGAGGAAACAGAGCCCTTTACAAATACCAATACCTGATAGACAGCCCTGTTTCAGCCTTTACAGATATTACTACCTCATTTATCTTATTACTTTAAAGGAGCACATACTAAATTTAACTGCTAAATGTGATTAACCTAAGCTTAATGAATAAAACTAGAATATAAGCCATCAATCAACTTGAATGTAGTCAGGCGAAATATATATATTCAATGTTGATTGCATAAATACATGACATAATATATAATAGTTCAGTATTTGTCGAAAATGTATTAAGTAAACCTTCATTAGTAAGAATGTATTTATAGTACTAAGCATTACAATTATTGTAATTATTGTTTAATTTAGTCTTCATATGATGTACTAATAGGTACTAGTACTGGGTACTGTACTAAAAGTAATGTTTCCGAATAGCAGCTGTTAATCGGACATTTTGCACTATTAGTACACTGTGTCTAACTTCAAGCCAGTACTAAAACTACCTATTGGTTGTTAATGTTTACTCTGTTAATCGAACATTTCGCTCTATTAGTACACTGTGTCTAACTTCAAGCCAGTACTAAAACTACTTATTGTTAATGTTTACTCTGTCAACACTATCTTCTACTATGTCCACTCTGTCGACGTACTAATATGACTGTTGATAAAGTATCTTAAATAATAATTATTCTTTATATTTAGAAATATTGACATTTATTAATAATATTTCCTTGGACGATATATCGATAGTTTAATATTGAAGTATAGATATCAACGGTTGATGTTAAAATAAGTTTTCATTTTCATTTTTTCTCGTAAATTATTTAAACTTTATTTACACTATATTATGTTTTTTCTCTTTCCCTAGTTTATTCATTTGTTTATTATGTTAAAACAAAATGTAATTTTGTATAGTTATAACTCTCTGGTGTAAATTTCTAATTTCTAAGTAGTCATTAATCCGTAGCGAGAATTTACGCAAATATGATAATTCTTAACTAATCTTAGTATCACCACATATTTTTAAATCTAGAATGCCAGTCCTAAGCCTGTTAAAGTATAAAGGAAAATTAAATAGTATGCTTAAAAGTTAAATGTGAAGTAATCTAAAAGTTAAACTTTTAAGTTTTTATGTACTATTCATGTCATTATGTTCTACTAAAACTGTACTAATAGTACTACTACGGTGTACTAGTACGATGTACGAATTGTACTAGTATGGTGCGAACCTGCAGATGTCCGGTTAGGCGCAAGACTAGTATAATTGTATACCTAAAGTTTTCATTAACTAAAGGCTGAACTTAGTAAAGTCTAAGCTTACTATGGGAAGGACACATCTAACCATATTTATTTTTCAATCTGTTACCTGTAACCTGTTGTAAAAGATATCGCAGCCATGTGTTTCCACTGCCTGGATAGGATACCAGGGCCACCACATCAGGGGACGGAGGGTGCCTCCATCTCAGCTCTTTGCACCAATTAACAGGCGGGTCATCCCGAAATCCGAAATAGTTCATATATCCCCCACTATAATACCCATTCTTCGTTCCATGCAAAGGGTTTAACATAAATATAATAATTGAAAAATATACCATAACGAGAAAGTATATCGAACGTCGAACCATCATTGACGGATTATTTATTTATTTTAATTTCAAACCAAATACCATGTTACTTGGTGCGCGAGTTTATTACCGTACATCAGCGAAGTATTGGAAGTGTTTTGATATCGTTTCACGTTTAAAACTAATTTGGCTAATCTTTTATATATAAAAAATATAAGCGCTAGTCAGACATGCTCTTTGATTATTTTTGTTACATTAATAACGATTTTCATGTAAACAAAAAATCACAATAACAACACCACTGGGATTTTGACAGATTCTTGACAACTAAGGTATGTTCCGAAATACACTGCGAGCACTGTACAGTGATCGTACTGTGAGCTGTGGAAAGAAATTCGTTCCGTTATAGACTGACAGTATACTGCCGCAGTATCGTAGGGAATTATATGGCGTCCGTCATAAACGTCGCCATTTTTGTGCTGTGAGCACTGGAGTTTTCGAGGTAACTATGGTGCTCTTCTCAGTGCTGTGACCTGACTTCTGCTAGAAGTGTTATGTTGACAAAGAAAGTGCTAAATGTGCCTTAGCCACGGTTACCAACTTAGGGGTTTCCCCCCTTAATTTAGGAAGCTTATAAGTGGGATGGGACAGTCCAGGACTAAAAGGAAGTCTTGTTCCATTGTAATTTATAAATGATCAAGATGGACAACATTAAATCATGTCATGTCATAAAGCATGTCAGACATAGGAAAGATGAATCGGGGAAGGTATCGATAAAAGATGAGAATCCATAAAAGTCCGATAGAAGACCTACTTTGAAAAACTTAAGAATAAAGAGAATGAATGGAGCGGAGTGTTGATTTGTTGAATAACGAGCATGTCAACATGCGAAGTTGGAATGGCAGTACGACGTATGAAAAATTGGAAAGCAGTTGGGCTCGATTGTGCACCGGTGGAAAGTTGAAATTTATTGAAAGAGGACGGATACGGATAAGTTGTTGCATGAAAAGATAATCCCTAACGAATGGTGTTTTAGTTCGCTTTTTCATCTTTAAAAATAAAAAAGATGTAGTACAGGAATGCATCCATTATCGAGGAATAAAGCTCATGTCATATAGTACGAAAGTCTGGGACAAAGAGATTAAGAGAGGAGAGTGCGATTTCTTAGAAAGACAACTCCCGCATCAGGAATGACTCCTGTGTCGCGGGGGACTTTACAAACATACAAACAACGGACACAAAAAACACCCAGACTCGGGTGGGAATCGAACCCACGACCTATGGCGTAGCAGTCAGGGTCACTAACCACTAGGCCAATAGGCCAGTCAAAAGATTACATAAAAACAATTTGGGTTTATGCCAGGACGCGGGGCAACAGTTGCAAGGGACCAGTAATGTGAGAAGTATAGACGAGTGCACAAACACTTGCATAGTAAGGTGTTTGTTGACCTACAAAAGACGTACTATAGGGTACTCCGAGAGATTTTGTGGCGGGCTTTTAAAGAAAAGTATGTAGAATACAGAGAATCTAGTACTCATGTAAAGTCGGTCGCTGAATATACCGAACAATTCAGTCTCTCTGTTGGCTTGCATCAGGGATTGACTCTAAGTCTATACCTCTTCCTGTTGATAAAAGATGTTTTGACATCGGACAAACAGGAAGAAGCACCTTGGTGCATGTTGTTTGCAGACGACATTGTTTTGGTCGGTGACGGTGAGAGGTACAGAGCAGACTAAAACGAAGACTGGAAATCCGATTATTAAGCATGGGGCACAAGTGCACAAGTTCACACTTGGTGCCTCGTGTGCTTAGTGCTTTGGTACCTACTGTTACGCCACTGGCCGTAGCCGTAATTAGAAAGCAGTAGACGAATACATTCTCTCCAGTCTTGAAACCATTTCGCTAAATGGAATAGCGATATCTGTCTGCTCCAGTTTCAAGTAGCTGTGCGATTGCGAAATAGACCGGACTGTACTGTATCGAATTAATACATAGTGGATTAGGTGGGGCAGGTAGCAGGAACAATATGTCATCCCAGGTTTCCTGTTCAACTGAAAGGGCAGATTTATAAGACGATCATCAGCCCTGCCCGCCTGCATGGATCTAAATGTTGGTCAACACAAATGGTGTGGCTATTATGTTTCCTAATGGTTCTCCTTGGCTTGTAGATGCATCACAAAAGCAGTCCATACTTCAGACAAAACGGGCAAAATTTAACTCACGCCTATATTATACTAGGACAATGGGAAGCAAGAGATGTAAAACAATAAATATGTGTGCATTTATAAAAGTTTATTATCTTAAAAAATTTATTGTGTTAAGTTAGTAAATCTTAGTTTTCTTAGTAGAGTGTGACAGTTTTCAATATTACCTGTACAAATTTCTAAGTACATTTGTAGTGGAAGGACTCTTGGTGAATTTATTTGAAGAAGTATTTTTCTTGCTGTTACTAAATCACCTCTCAATATGTGACAGACAGCTGCTTTCGCCCATACACTGACTGCTATCATATCTTTCATTTGATATGGCAACACAGACACTAGGTCATGAATCATTGGCGGGTGTAAATGTTCCACTGCATCTGCTATTCGATCTAGATTGATCAGTGCCTCAGCTGCATAAATATGTGACCAAGCCTTGTGACTACTGGATGCATCCGGCTGATTCAGTAATTCATTTGCACTCATTAAAGCAGATAAAGGATCTTGTAAATGCAGTAATACATAACTTTGTAATACAAAAGTTGAATTCTTCAGTTCACATCTTTGTTTCCAGTTAATAGGTGGGCCGGGAGGTGCTTGTATTAAAGGAGCGTTCAGATCAGCTGGTGGCTCTTGATTAGGGAGTAAAGTTATAGCATTTCTCAAACATAATGCTGCAAATTCTAATGATAATGATGGGATAGCAAATGATTCCCCTGATGTTGAATACTTTTCTTTACCTTCCTTAGCTAATAATATACGAGTGTGTGGACCACTGCCTAGTTTTTTTACTGTATACTGTTGGGCCTCATCACTACAACATTTCTTAACACAGCATTCTGCTAAATGCAACCATATACGAGGATTGTTTGGATAATGTCTGGCTGCCTCTACTAAACATTCAAAAGCACCTTCTGAGTTGTTAGCTGCCAGTAGTGCAAGGCCTAAATTAAAAACATACAGCGGTCTGTCCCTGCAAGCTATTAACTTCTCACTATCTTCACATTCCATAGCTTTAAAGTGTTCCTTCACAGCATGTTGAAAATATTTTGATGCTAAAAATGGTTTCTTTATAGACAAGTATATGACACCAAGATTATTGTTGATGGCTGCCCAAATATCTTCTCCTTGAGTCTTTAAATCATAATTATATTTTAGAGTTTTGTATTGTCCCAATGTGTTTGCTGCTTCTTTGACATCTCCATTTAAATATTGCTGTTGTGCTATAATAAATACATTTTCTATAGAATCAGATTTTAAATTTAACTTTACTTTCTGTCCCAATAACAACTGAGCTCTACTCACAAGTCTTTCAAATAGATCACTAACTTCGTTATTACACTTTAGAGGCTCACCATGTGCCTTGGCTATTTCTAATGTTTTCTCAAATGTTCGTCTGCACAGAGTAGATTCTAACAACAATAATACGACTTGGTGGAATAATTTGTTGTCTTTTACATTCTTACAATTGAGTAACCTCTCTAGCAGAACAGCACATTGGTAATAATATCTTGAATGATATAACAACACGGCATAGTTGTATAATATGAATGGTGAACTAAGATCTTTTGTTTCAATGTCTGGAAAAGTAAGGCCTGTTAGTTGTGCAATGGCTTTTTTTAAGTTGTCTATATTCTTCATATCACTGGCCATAAATTCTACGACTGCTTTATTATGCTGTACTCGTTTATTTCCAACTCCAATAAGATTTTCCAATTCATTGAGATTTTGCAATGCTCCTGCGTAATCCTTTTTGACATAACACTCATGTGCTAAAATAACTGGTTCGTCCTTTGGGTTCGCCATTGATAATTGGATATAAATGCTTGAAATGAAATAAAAATTAGTTGATTAGTTAGATTTGTTTACGAAAATAGATCGTCTTTCAATATCAGTTGATTTCAGTGACGAACGAATGATACAAGGGAAACGATTATGATTATTTTGACGTTTCTAACTATTTCTCCCAAGTTTGAAGTATGGCCCTTTTATATTTATAGCTAAAGTTAGGTTAAATGAAATGACATGGCTAGAAAGGAAGTAAGCAGAGAAATTACAAATGATATAGTAGAATGTAAGAAGAAAACATATTTCGCCTACCCCAAATTAAATTATGAGAAGAACAGATATAGTAATAATATATATTTTTCTTATGTGTATTCTGCTTCGTGGCAATCTGTACCAGGAACAATAAGCCACTTCTTTGGCTGATTTACTTCTGTGTATAATATTGTCGATGAGAGTCCCAACTACTGAGAAATTTCTCCTCAACAGACTCTCCATCTGTCTCATTGAGGGAATCTTCCTGTTAGACCCGGGATGCCATGTCTCTTCAGCCGAGCAAACCGAAGTCCACCCTTAAAGCTGAGAGCCTGGGCTAGTTCATTCACATGGTTTGCTATTTTTTCTTGGTACTTCATGCTGCTCTGGACCACTTCCTGTTTAATTGTTTTAATGCCGAGGTCGAGGTACATGTATTTATTGTTAATACACTAGGTTTTTTATTATTTAATGCTTTGTTTTGGAATCTTTCTAGTTGCTCGCAGTTCCCCATAGCTGTATGCCGTACGTCCATATGGGTTTAATTATAGATTTGTATACCAACATTTTACTGATGTGGTTTAGTTGTAAATATCGTCAAATTAGTAAGTTTAGACTACGGAGTTTTCCATCCAGTAGCTTTCTCTTGATCCAAATATGCTTTTGCCGTGTTAATCTTCTGTCCAAGTGCATTCTCAATAAAAATAATAATAATAAAAAAATAGGCAGATGACGATGATCTACAGGGAGGGTACTGTTAAATAATAACTCTTAACCACCATAAGAGCCATCCATAAATTACGTCAGACGAATTTCATAAATTTTACACAAGTCCTTGTCCGTCACAGGTCACATTTGTGGAACCCCCCTCTCCCTAGTGTGACGTCCCATATTCTGCAATTTTAGAACTGAAAAGAGCAGTTCTATATTTTTTTTTTTTAGTAAAATTGTAGTAGTGAATGCAGTCTTTCGTTTACAGGTATGTTTTGTGTTTAATAGGTACTTTAGATTTTGACAAGTGACGTCACGAAGCTTACGAACCGGGGGTTCCTATGCTTCGTGACCCTTGTCACACAATGTCACACTTCGTTGACCCCCTCCCCCCCCTGTGACATAATTTATGGATGACCCCTTATACGTAGATCCCACCGATTTTAAGAGTGAATATTTTAATCTTCGCTTCGTATCCATCAGCTTGTCAAGTTACAATTGATAAAGTACAAACACTAAACAGTCTTCTTCATCATCGAACATGTGACGACTTACCTGAATGGAATTGTGGGGAATCTGGTAATAGACTTCTACATATCTATGTATGTATATAAAAATGACTCCCTATTTCCCTTGGTCACAGCATCACGCGTGAACGTCTGGACCCATTTAGCTAATTCTTATATATATATATATATAGAATATGAAAGAGAAATTAAGAAAATTGCGCTGAAAATTAGAAAATTCAAGTAAACTTAACGAGGGATTACGCGGGTGAAACCGCAGCTAGTATTATTATGAATAAGTCATGATCTTATATTTACTGCCTTGTAATATAAATGAGAGATTATATCTATTAAATTTTGTATACTGGAACAACTGCACCATTTTGTACCTGTTTTCACAAAATTTAAATATAACAAATACTGTTGAAAATTTTAGTTCTCTGCACTTCTACATAAAATCTTTAAATATATTCCAAATTTAACATTCCTCTGGAAAATTTACTTAAAAGGGTTGCAAAGAACTTGTCTGCACGTCTTAATATAGATATAAATGAAATAATTTATTTTGAAAATTGATTTATTCCAAGTATTACATACATTACTTTAATTGCTTATAACTAATCAACATTTATACCAAACAAATGCAATGATAAGGTGGGACTGTAAAAAAATGCGATACTTCATGTAATGAAAATACTAAAAACAAAACTTGACGTTTATTTAGACAATCCTGAGAAACAACAGTTGTGCTATGTCGATATTTTTTCAATACAAACTTTAGGCCGCAATTTAGTGACTATTAGACCATCGTACGTGCAAAAATTACGAAAGAATAAAAAAACAAAGAGTAATTTAAAAATTAGAATAAGCCTTGTTTAATAAGTCCGTATATTAACACAGAAATACTAGAAATCAATTTTTTGAGATTATACATTGAAAGTTTTAATTACATCATAATGTACAGTACTTGATTTAATATTCTATTATAACGAAGCGAAGTGTTAAAAATAAAGCAAAAGGTATACACCGATAAATTAAGCCTTTAACTAATAAATGGTTTGGATATCAACTGAACCCTACAAAACTTAACTGAAATGTTAACAATTATGAAGATTTATATAATCCTGCCAGTCGTCTTGGAACATTTCCAGTCAGTGATATTGAAATTTTATGGCGAACGTGTGCATCTAAATATTAAGTTTTGACAGAATGTTAAGTTTCATTAAATGAAAACTATATTCTACTACGACTGACATTACAAAGGTAAATTGAGGCTGTGCAGCTGTGTTGTTGGTGATATGACGTCTAATTTTAGTTTTTCATTTAATTTTCCAATTTAATTTTTGTACTAAAGCTACTAGTAGGTAACCACCGCACTATGCTCTAACCAAACGAAATAGAAATAACGTGAAGTATGTATTTTATGCAAGTGCGCCTTGGGCTTTATTTGAACTTTGAATGCATTTTCGTTGATCACAATTATCTTATAGGACTTTTCTAACTTACGAATAATTACTTTCACCGTAATTTACAACTCGGTAAAACTTCTAGATAACTTATTATAAAATAGTATGAGCAGTTCCGGCTAACGCAACGGTGTAGTAACTGACGAATCACTCAGTAAGGCCACACAAGTGCGCTCGGTGGGACGTGGCCCAAACTAGAAAACTACCGAGTATCAGCAATTACAGGACAGCGCTATCGTAGAACCTTTGGGAGCCGCTTTTTGGCACAAGTAAAACCGGGCCGCAATAGTGCCGTTTAAAAGGCGGCTAAATGACAAGTCGTCCTCAGGCTAACCGACTGACTAGCTGTCATTTAGTTTGAAGACGGCAGAATAATATATCGCACCTAAGGCAAAGTTTGTCCGATGTACAGTGAACAAAGAAAATAGTCTACCAGTTTTGACAAAAGTTTCTGTGTAATCATAATAGCGATAAGGGCAGGCAATCTATCTCTAACAATGAACTGTTAGAATATTATTAAGTATTTAAACGGGAATTAACGCGATCACTAAAGTATTACATACCTCTGAATTGCCTGACGTTTCGACCGGATTGCAAAAAAAAATGTTAGAATATTACTGCACGGGAAAATCAACCTTGTTGTTTTATGATATTAAATGATCTTCAACCGTAGGGTAGTAGGCGATATATTTGGCCAATGGTACATAATTTACACCTCACTGACACGACTGTGGTAGTGCCAAAGTCGCAATTTGCGAAATAATAATAATAAGTTGACGCACCTCACACACGGCTGTCTCCCAAACTCGGCAGAGCCTATCCTATAGTAACCAGGCTTCTGATAAATATACTTATATATTTCTAAATAAAAACATATTATAAAAAATAATTAGCCAGTCCATTATAAAATAAAATATAAATACGTAAACTTAAAAGTTTTACCGAGTCTTTACATAGAGTACTTATTAAAATAATACAACAACCTGATTAGACTTTGACTAGATAACAAATTATTGTTTTACTCATAGGACAAACAACTTCAAATGATGACGCCACTAGTACATTCAGTAAAAAATAAGAAACAATGCTTCAAATATAAATAAATACAGTAAATACCGTACCTTTTTATTGCTATCTTCCTCGTCTTATATTTACCTCTCTCCTTTATATTTATGGTGGTCACAACACTTTTTCTATTCCAATCAGTATGATGCAAATAAAGGTTGTATCTAACAATGCGACACTTGTACACTGTACACAAATAACTGCAGTTAAAGAGTTGAGCACTTAAGAAAAAAATTATGCAAGTTAGTTTTTATGGATTTTCTCAATAACGGAGTGAATAATCCCAAAATAAATATGTTCGATTGAAAATGTTAAAATTTTCACAATCAACCTGCTTTTTTATGAGAAATGAAGGTGATATGACCCGGAAATTCAAACGGTCACGACTTTTAAACGTATAGTTTTCTTTACAAATATTGTTTTTGTAACTGCATACTAGAGTTATGCTATTTTACTACTTCAGTGTTTTAAGCAAGTGTCGGATCGTTAGATACAATCTGTATATTGCCTGTATATATCAATTATTAATAAAATATACAAAGGTTTTAATAATAATATCACACATCATCATCTGCGATCATATACCATAGATGTTTGATCGGTGCTCAAAAAATGGCACCAACTCGTTTCAGAACTCAGAACTCCAGCGGTATAAATTAAAACCATTATAAATGCATTATTTTAAAATATCAAAGTCAAACTTCACCATTGGTAATTGGTTAAGTATCACTAATTTCAAAATATAATTAAGACTAGTATTTGAATATCTACATAATACGTATAAAAACTTAAAACAGTAAAAACTCTATTTCCTTACATATTAAAAATCTTACTCTACATTATATAACGTACTGGTGGCGCCCTCTTGTCGTAATATATTGCACTATTATTTGCTGTTGAATAATAATTAAATATAACTAAACAATATTAGGCCTTAAACTAGGAACAATGATTATAATAATTAAAAAAGACTTAGAAAAATGTACGTATTTTACTGAGTATACAAAGTAAATACTGAATCGGTCCATGGAAATATTGAGCTAATTTATTACTTAGAATTTAAATAATGCTTAATATTTCAGATCTATGTCAAACATTTATAATCAAATACACACATTATAATTAACTACTTCAAAATACTTATTCAAAGTTATACAGGGCGATGATAACAAAAAACCGCCATTTTAAATGCATTGCTTTATTGGCTAACTTTCTGGATTAGATATATTATTATCATCGGCCCTTAGCGAATGTATAAACCTTCTATAATAACAAATCGCACACCTAGATCTGAACAGATTTTAACTAAAAAGCACTTTTTTCAGAAAAGGCGAAAAACTAAACTGTCCCTGTGCACTACTGCAGGAGTTTTCTGTATAGATTTGTGCTGTTTATATGCAGATAGAAAAAATATATTGTAGAAATCTTGTGTTTTAAACATATTTTGGGGATGAAAATTTGGATTTTTTTTTGTTCTATTTCCCTATTGGTATATATATTTTGAGTGAAGCCCGTGTTAATGAATTTAGCGTCAAACGTCGAGTAGTGGTGATATTTTTAAATCTGTTTTATTGATCGGTAGGTATTGAAATAAGGAATTCGTCTGAGTGCATAACTCAAAATCTAAATTTTTAAGTTAGCTCCCTTTAGCCCCTTATCTGGCGATCGACCACAATCAGGCCGATGGTTTACAACGCGCGTCAGCCAATCGACCAGATACTGGTCGATCAGCGGCTGGATCTAGGTGTGTGATAATAACACACTTGTGATTAGTGTATGATAGACGTGTATGTGTACTTGACCCTAAATAATTATACCCTAATCTTTAAGTGCTAGGCCGTCCAATCAATTTAATGTTTAATGAAAAATTGTATACTTTTTTTTATTGAGTAATGGAACAGGCCTTTGTATTCTAACTCACCTGATGGAAAGTGATGATGAAGACGAAGATGGTACACGCGTATAGAACAGAAACGTTCCAGGATTATGTCGGATGTCTGGAAAGATTTATATAGATGACGCAGGCAGTTCATTCCAGTCTTTGGCGACTGGGGCCAAAGAGGTGGTAAAATCTAAAGATCTTCTTGTATCTTCGTAATAGTCATTCTTCCATAAAAATGACAAAAGAAGTCTTAAGATTTTAAATTCAATGTCTTTGTAAATGTATTGTATAATTATTATTTTTTTGCCTTTCTTGATATTTCTAACTTCGGATAAACTGATAAAAAATTATACGGTGCAGAGCTACACTTAATGTTATTATTGTAAAATAAAATACTTATAGGTTGTATTTTTTTAGAAATAAACTAACTGAAGCCACACGATCTTTATTATTAACTAGAGATCGCCTGGTGGTCGAATTTCGACCATCATTTATTTAGTTTTAATTTTAGTATAACTTGAACTGTCATTGTGACTTACCTACCATGACAGGTCAACATACTGACGTACAACATAATATATACGCTTGTAGCTTGATGTAGCCGTTGTCACGTAATTTTTTAATTTGTAACACACTAGCAACCCGCCCCGGCTTCGCACGGGTACAAATTATACACCTAAACCTTCCTCATGAATCCCTCTGTCTATTAGTGAAAACCGCATGAAAATCCGTTCAGTAGTTTTTCAGTTTATCGCGAACAAACAGGCAGACGCGGGGACTTTGTTTTATAATATGCAATGATATTGTTAATTTTTTTTAGCTTTCTGCACTTTTATATACATACACTTTAAGTATTCCAAATATCACGTTGTTCTGTTTAATAATTAAAAAAAAATACGTAAAAAGAATTCTCTTCACAAATTTATAGATAGAAGATTATACTTAGCTACCTACATTTGTACATCATTATATAAACACTGATAAAATATAAATTAAGTACTTATTTGTTACCGCTTTCAAATCAATGTGCAATCAATATGAAAAATTATTTCTTTACGTTTCGAGGAAAAATCCTGCTCTAAGCTCCAAGCGGTTTCTTTTTTTAAGTTCAAGGTCGTCTGTCAATGTGAATAGATTGACAGATGACTTGGATCTTTTCTTTGATGAAACAACAATTGAGTTATTTTGATAACTTATTATTTTAAAAAAATCTTCGCCCCTCCATTGATTGATGACTTTTAGACATAACATTCCATAGAAACGAAAATAAAGTTATAACAGTATTTACTAAAATTACACGTGTTAATAATAAGATACGTTCAGTTGAGTTTAATGCCAAAATAGTACTTTCTCTATATAATTTGCTTCTATAAACATTCAGAAATACAACCATAGTTATTTATAGGGAGTCGTGACGTACTTATTATCTATCCATCACATAGCTCAAGCCGGTGTCAAAATAGGGTTGGGCCCTTTAAAGTCCCTATACTCTTAGGCCCTTTAAAGTCCCTTTACTCTTGGGCCCTTTAAAGTCCCTATACTCTTGGGCCCTTTAAAGTCCCTATACTCTTGGGCCCTTTAAAGTCCCTATACTCTTGGGCCCTTTAAAGTTCCTATACTCTTGGGCTCTTTAAAGTCCCTATACTGTTGGGTCCTTTAAAGTTCCTATACTGTTGGGTCCTTAAATTCCCTATAACGTTGGGCCCCTTAAATAAACTTAAAATTTATTTACAAATGAGTATCAGGTGCCCGTGGGCGGTGGTAGTCATTTACCATTAGGTGACCCGTCTGCTCGTTTGCTTATTCCATAAAAAAAAAAATTAAAAGTGAATTTTGACTGATGCTATAGTAGTATTATAGCATCAGTCTTTCAAGTACCTTTCTTTACTAGTAATCTGTACTTTCAGTCAGTACTTTTAAGTACTTAAAAGTATTATTCGGTTAGGTTAGTCTTTTTCATCTACATAAAGTTATTTTGACTGATGCTATATAGGAGTTAAAAATATTTTAGACTAAGATCGTCAGTCAAATCCACTTTTAATCATAAATTTCCAGTCAAAATCACTATTAACCAATGACTTTCAGTCAAAACTTTTGACCAACCTGCAGAGTCGAAAAGTATTTTTGACGGATTTTTTATAGTTGTAGTGACTGTAAGGGTTTTACAGAAAGGCGTGGTCATATTTTAGGATCATATAGACCCCGTGAATAACATAAAGAGCAATATTTTTTTGAAGGTTTGTGATTTTTAATACAAAAATTTCATATTGAAACTGAAAAATTAAACTTGAAAATTGACCAATAAAGGTAATATTTTGTATGAGAGAGTGCTGACATGAATGAAACTATAGGTATTTAATACCAAGGACGTTGGTGGAATGTCCAAATTTCTCTAAAAATGTATGTATAAAAAAGTAAAAAAAACAACAAAATCATTGAAATTGACATAAAAATCATAATGTGATGTTTAAAAATGTGCACATACATTAGAAAAAGCTTGTACCGAAAAACAACTAAAAAAAATATTACAAATTAAATTTTTTTGAAGTTAAATCAATTATTAATCGGCTACACATACCTAAAATTTTAAAACACCTTTCTGTAGCACCCTGTATAATCTACGATATTTTACATGGAACTAAAAGAGCGCCATCTGGTATCAATCCATTTCTAATAAAAAAAAAAAGATAGTCAACCTAGTAGTCTCGGTAAACTATATACGTATACAACTCGCACTAGTCGCTCTATTCCCAAGCTACGCGTAATTGTCTATGCTTTATAAAATTGAACACAAAACGACCTAATGACGTCACAGTTTGACATAGTGTTGTAGTTGTACGCAAATCAACTACTAACATCACAATAACACTAACACAACAAGTATATAACAACATGTTACACAATCTTATTCGTTTGTAATCTTGTCAAGGGGACGCCGTGGCCATGTTTCTTTTTATAGTCCATGACCATACCTAGAACTTTGTTTCTGACCTGGTCTAACGCCTTGTACATCTCTGCACTGAATGGATCAAAATCTTGGTGCTTGTTCTTGCGCCGATATATGCCTTCTTTGTTCGCCAATGCGCAGTTCATATCCGCCTGGAGCAAACATTTATTATATGCTTAATTGTCTATTACTGTACATATGTCAATTTCGGATAATCACAACGTATTTTCAATCATAGCTTTTTTTTGGATATTTGTGCTACAGGTTCCTGAATACGGAGAAACGTTGAAGTGGCAGTCACATGTAAAATATAACCATAAGAGGCCTGCCGGCCAATATGTATAAAAAGATGACACCCCTGGTTTCTTAATAATAATAACTTTATAGTTTTATTTTTTAAATCTTGTGTATAAATAAAATCGTACTTTTTAAACTTTTTTTTTATAATGTCGAATTTATTGTCATCTTTACTAACCTCGGTAACGTTGTAATTCAAGAAGTCCAACATCCTTTGTAACGTGTTCTTCGTATCTTTTACCAACACTTCATAGAATACAATTTGCACGGGCCCCGTATACTTGGTGAGCCAAAGCTGGTGTAGTGTCTCCCACACCGTCAGCTGTGTTGATACGTACGTCGTCCAGTCTGCTGGAACGAGATCACCACTAGAGAGACTATAAGAAAATTATTGACTCACTGTCCACCGAGTCATAAATGACCGGAGCATCAGTGCCAGTGGATCGTTATCGATGTAACGATAAATAAAAAATCCCCCGACACAAAATCATAACCAAAATGCCTTACATCATTTTGGAAAAGACTCTTACACTGCAGGACCGATATTAATCAATCATAGCTAAGAACCACCGAAAAGCCTTTCAAATGAAAAAAAAACGCATCGAAATCGGTCCATCCGTTTGAGAGCTACGATGCCACAGACAGACACACACAGACATCGACGTCAAATTTATAACACCCCTCTTTTGCGTCGGGGGTTAAAAAGAGAAGTTGAAGAAGACAGAGACGATGTATCTGACGTAGAATTCTTTAATTATATTGTTTGTTATTGTCTGTGTATGATTTATTTGGCTAATATGATTTTCTTATTTCCATTCTTTATTTCACCGTTACAACAAAATTTAACATCATCTATATTGACAGCGACGAATGCGTTTTTGACTATTTGTATATTAATAATTCCCATACCATCGTAAACACAAAACGGCCATAATCTACCCATAGGACGAACAGAGAGCGAAATATTGTTATCCCATTTTGATAATTTATGACCGAGTATGACCTGCTGCAAAACGGCTTCAACAAACAATTTTTCTACTGATCAGATTTGGGCTTACTAACAGATTTCGCGTTTACACGTACACGGCTAAATCCATAATTTTCATTTAATTTTATTTTCTGTGCTGGACGGATGGATAAAATTTGTCGATTAACGTATACACGAACCGATTTCACTCGATTTGATGTGACACGTTCAAGTCAGACGGTGCTGACAACCACACAACACAATTTGATTAAAAGTCAAGTTAAATTGTACTCGAAATTGTGCCGTGTGAAGCCGTTTAAATAATTTTACTATAGTACATTACTACTTATACATATTAATTATTAACACAATCTCAGTGCTCTCGTATGTAAGGTAAAGAAAGCTTCTGATTAGTGCACGTGGCTGGTTGTCCCTGCCTAGCCTGAAGGAAGAAAGGTGTGAGCATCGATCTATGATAATGATAAATGTTCTTTCAGTCAAGGTATCTAGTTGACAATTTAAAGATTGCCCAGATTTGGCAAAGGGCTAATTTAGACATTACACTTTCTGGGAAAACGGCAAGAGGAGAGAGACGGGAGAAAGGGGCGAGAGACATAGGGAGGAGGACTATAGGCAGCTCAAGTTCTGTTTAAACCCTTTATTTATAATTTGTAGTAGTTCCAGTACCTACCTGATTTTTTGTGTTGATGATATTTCTTCTTGAAGGCTGACTTAGGTGCTGTGCCAATATGACCCTTGTGTAGTCTATTAAAATCGGCCTACAATACACATAAGTTTAATTAATAGCATGCCTTTGCAGCTCATATGGCGGAAGATGAATGGCAAAAATGTAGCTTACATAATTATATTTTTCAATCACAAAAATGACAACACATCAATTTATAATAATAATAGTCTAATATGACACATTAGTTTCTTTAAAACCTCTTTACTAGTAATTAATTTCCCGCCAGAGCTACAATCCTCGATTTATTTAATTGCAGCAGCCATTAATTCTTATTATTGATTCGACAATGGGTCGAAGACGCAATTAGTCCAAATGGCATACGTTTTCATTATTTACATATTTATATAAGAAGTAGTAATAGTTACCAAAATATGAATCGCTCCAATAGCTTCGGCAACTTAGACACGAATGTATGCATATGAGAATGTAAGTGATAATGCAATGTAACAGTTAAGAATAAAGCATTTCATGTACAGCCGCAAACACAAACTGAAAACAATATAGAACACAAAATAAGCTACAAATTAGTAAAACCAATAAAAACAAACTTTTCTGTTTGTTACTTCCTCTAAGCTTCTTATAACATTGTTTCGATACTTCCATCAATCTGATTTTTTTAAATATGGAGATCATAGGTAGAGACTTAACTTAGCATTTGTTCGCAAATTAAATACGTTGTACAACATAAAAAAAATCAACAATCATATAATATACATGTCTATTATAACAAAATAGTTGTTTAATACAGTGAGTGGATTGCATTCTACAACTTCAAAAGAATACTTTATCTGGTTAATAACTAAAAATCTAGTAAAATATAATTCTAGGCATCTCACACAAGCATTTAAGGCGCCATTTAAGTAATACGTATGGCTGTATATATAGTGGAGCGGCTCATACCAAAGTTCTTTTAAAAATTAAGAAATTATAATTTTTCTGGCAGGCGGAAGGACCCCTTCTGCCTACCAGTAACATCTCGCTTTGATTTAGATTGATTAACATCTCGTTATATCAAAATCTCCAAAACTGCATTATGTTATACTTGCATAACTCCTAAACGTGGATATTCAAAACTCTACCCCAATATAAAAACTTTAATGTAGTGTCAGTTAATTACACAAACGCAACGATACAATCTAAAAAAAAAAAAAAACAAAAATATGTTTATTTTTATGTTTTATTTTTTAAATTAAAATAACTACACATTAAATGTATGTTTATAACATTACAAGCTGTCCCCCGCAACTTCGTCTGCGTTTGTAAATTTTCCCCGTTCTTGCAATATTTTTCATTGATGCTCCACTCTTATTGGTCGTGATGTTATATAGCCTTCCTCTGGGCTATCCAACACTAAGGTTTTTTTAAATTCGAACCAGTAGTTCCTGAGATTAGAGCGTTCAACCAAACAAACAAACAAACTCTTCAGCTTCATAATATTAGTATTAGCATAGATAATAATTATGAGTGACAACAACAACAACAACATAATACTTACCAAAATAGCATCTCTGGGGTTTCTGATCAGCAATATGACAGATTTGAATTTATCTGGTTCCATAGGTGGTGCTTCATGTGTCTTTACTACAAGTACTGAGCCATCGGTTACATTTTCAGCAGGAAATCCATGCATTCGTAAACCATAGTCCATGTATATGGAACCTGTTACCATGCCTGAAAAATATAAATACAATAATATATATATTTTTTTTTATATACTAGCTGACCCGACAGACGTTGTCCTTTTTTTTTGTGCGTGTGGAAACCCCCTCGGGCCGTCACCCCACCGGGGTTTTCGGTGGGGCGGCGTGTCGGAATCGAACCGACTAAAACCACACGGTGTACCGTACTGCGCCTTAAGTAGGAGGGATCCGGGAACAGCTTTTATTAAGACATCCGGAACCCTCCTAGCGCCTGCCCGCAAAACCGCGGGCACCACCTTCGGGTAAAAACCTCTCAATTAGGCGACGTCCAGGCATACGCGGACGCCGCCTCCTCGCGGGGGGCCACTATAGCGGGTGGAGGGGAAAACCCGTCCCGTCCACCCGCGACCACACTCAGGGCGACATGAGGCGCTGGTAAGGGCGTCTCCGCAGCCCGGTACACCGGCGGCGAATTAGGTCCGAGTGGAGATCGTCCTCCCGGACCCTTTCCGCCGCCTCCTTCTGCGAGATGACGTCCTCACAGAAGTTCGCGACCGCGGTAAAATTCCTGTCGCTGCCATGGAGCTTATGACGGCCGGTAGCGAGAGGTCCCCTCCGATGACTGCAGTGAGAGCCCGACGCTGCGTTGCCCAAGCGGGGCAAACCGCCAGCGTGTGCTGAGCCGAGTCCTCACTGTAGTCGCAGTGGTGACCGGCGGGACTCAGTTCCCTCCTAGCAACCGAGTGCAAGTACTTCCCGAAGCAGCCGTGCCCGGAAAGAACCTGCGTCAGTCGGAAGGACAGACGTTGTCCTGTCTTAACTATGAATATTGGCTGACAGTTATGTCAAAAGAGCTAAGGTTACATTAGAAAAGTTAATATGGTTGTTAAGTTTTCTTAAATTTTTAAATGTTCCGCACAACTTTCTTAATTTTTTCTTTCATAAGACCTTCTCCTTGGCAATAACAAACACAAAAATAAGAATTAGCGAAATCGGTCCAGCCGTTCAGGCGTAATGCCGTGACATAGGAAATTATTATATGTAGGAATACAATTTTTATATAAAAGATATCTATTTTCTCACTCTAATATACAACTTTATATGAATGTATATTATGAGAATAAAAGTTTTTGTTACATATTTACATTTTATTTGTGTTTGTGGACATAAGCAATAAATTTAAGTGTGAGGTATCTTTGTATCTCTGTGCTTCTGGAAGGAGCTAGGCTGGCTCAACTAGCCAGTCCTAAACGCACAATGGACTGTTTTTAAGTCTAAATGCGGAAACAGAGCCAACTACAAATATGTTTCGGCCTTTACAGATATTACTACCTCATATATACCTTTATTTACTAACACATCAACTGTAGTATTAAAAACTGTGTTCACTAATTGGTTAATACATACTTTTATGAACCAATACTATCTCTTCACACAGAACTACACTAATTCATTTGACTGCCACCTATTGTTTTATATTTTACCTACCAGTTGTAATATTTAGTAAGACATGTTATTTTTAGTTCTTTGAATTCACTATAGTTATTATAAATCTTATACTATGAATGTGAATGTTTCAATGAATGGATGTTTGTTACTTAATCAAGCCTGAATGGCTGAACGGATCTGGATCAAATTTGGCACAGGTCTTGAATAGCACAAAGCCTAGAATAATGTAGGGTTCCTGTGGGATATGAATTTTCATGCTAACGAAGTCGCAGTTAAAAGTTAGTTCATTATAATAAATAATATTGTTAACACTAATAGTGATATTGTTAGGTTAATAACAATATTTCGTCCCAGTAGTAGAAAAATGGTGATTAGATTTTTTAACAATTTTTGTTTTTCACTCAAAGCCTACTGAAATCATTATACTTTATCATAAAACAAAACATTTTTCAAAGCTACATACATACACACAGTAACATTTGCAGATTTCATTAACAATCATGCAGATGCCATTTTCAAAATAAAGTTACTAAAAATCAAATCCAAGACGTTTTTCTACGATGACAATTAATTTGCTTAATACTATGCAACTAACACTATTGAAGCTGGATGGCAAATTACAAGGTTGAAATTTTTTTAATGTCTTCTAGCAATGAAATCTGGACTCTCTCAGGCATCAATACTCTTTGTAACACTCTTCCTGTTATGACCTGCCTAAAGAATGACAATCTGGGTATACTTGTAGAGAACCACATATCTAATGCAAGTGCAAGAGGTGGAGAAGTTAAAACTTAAAAAAACATGTTCTAGTGCTTAAATATGTCCTTCGATCCAGTATCTGAATAGAAAATTGCCTATTTTAAAGCCAAATACAGACATTTCAATTCAAACCCAACATTCCGAAGTGAATCCATTACCGTAACAGAGCATATACTAAGTTTAATTGATTAATGAAAGCTTAATTAATAAAACTAGAATATAAAGTAGTTTTGTGGTCAAATGATCCGGCAAGATATATATATATATATTCATGTTAATAATTTCCATAAATACATACAAGTGTTCAGAATTTGTTGAAAATGTATTTAATAAACCTTCATTAGTAAGAATTTATTCATAGTACTAAATATTACAATTATTGTATAGTTGTATACCTAAAGTTTTCATTAACTAAAGGCTGAACTTGGGAAGGTCACATTTAGCCATATTTATTTTTCAATCTGTTACCTGTAACCTGTTGTAAAAGATATCGCAGCCATGTGTTCCCACTGCCTGGATAGGATACCAGGGCCACCACATCAGGGGACGGAGGGTGCCTCCATCGCAGCTCTTTGCACCAATTAATAGGCGGGTCATGCCGAAATCCGAAATGGTTCATATATCCCCCACTATAATAACCATTCTTTGTTCCGTGCAAAGGGTTTAACATAAATATAATAATTGAAAAATATAACATAACCACTGCAGCAGCGAGAAAGAATATCGAACGTCGAACCATCGTTGACGGTTTTACTTTAATTTGAAACTAAATACCATGTTACTTGGTGCGCGACTGTATTACCGTACATCCACGAAGTATTGGAAGTGTTTTGATATCGTTTCATGTTTAAAAGTAATTTAGTTAATATTTTATATACAAAACATGTAAGCGCTAGTCAGACATGCAATTTCTTTACATATTAAACAAAAAAATCACAATAAAAACACCACTGGGATTTTGACAGAATTTTGACATATAATTGATAAGATTCACTTCAAAACGATATATCGCATTTACTCGATGTTAGCCATACGATATATCGGATTGAATTGATGTTTGGACAAATATTTATTCTTTTCGATAAATCGATATATTTACTTATAGAAACATCTAATCTTTGTATTTTTGGGAATCTATTAAAAAACTAATTCTTACTAATAATTACAATAAAAACAAGTAATTTTTTAACATTAGGTATCTGATGATTACAATTTTAAAACAAAACCTCTCAGATCCAGGATCCAGGATCGATGTTTATCAACTTTTATAATTTCGCGTTCCATGATATAAATTTGTATTTAGACGGGAATGAACGCGATCACGAAAAGGTATTACATACCTCTGAATTGCCTGACGTTTCGACCAGGTTGCACTAGCCATGGTTACAGGCTCAGGTCGTCGGCAAACACACTCTTTCACTTTACCCATTTAAGACGATAGCCCTTTAGACAAACTTTGCAAAAATAAAAGTTTATTCCTTTCATTCTATTCTTTGTTGATGTCAGTACCTGTTAATGATTTATGAATGAAATTTAAATAATAATTGTCGGCATCCTTTGTTTTCCAAAAACACGTGTAGCTGGAGTACCCGGAGGACCTACTACTTTGTTTGCGTATGAGGTAAAAGGGGCAACTGGGGCAGAATGAGTGCACCAAGCCGACTCGCGAGACGGCTTGCATTTGACGAAATTTAAAATTTTTACAGCTGATCGTTCATGATCAAGACCTTAAAAATTCGTAAGTGTTCTTAAGGGCAAGTCTATCAAAATCGCATAATTTTTTAAGTTCGTTTTATGGGTTTTCTCAATAAAGTAGCAAGTAGTAGTTGTATTAAATACTTCCAAAATAATAAAAAAGGTTCGATTTTAAAACGGGAAGGTGGTATGTCAGACTCGAACTGACTAAAACCACACGGTGCTCTGTTACGGGGTCCTAATGCCGGGGACTCAGGTGTACCCTAGAAAGGAAATCCCTGTGAGCCCCAACAGACTTGGCCGCCTGATTGACAACAGGCGACCCCACAACTTGTTCCGGGGGCCTTCCCCCTCCGATTTAGAGAGGACACGTCGCGCCGCCGTCCAGGGCCTGCTTCTGCTAGGGCGACGGGTAACCCAACCCATCACCCTCAGGCAAGCGCTCATGGAGGCCAGAGATCATTATGCACTCTCCAGTGCCTGGTGCGTCTTCTTCGGGACGAGAGAGAAGTAGTTCTCTCCCGTTCCATTTCCGCCGCCTCTTTGGCATACATCAGTTCCTCACAGAACGAAGCAGCGGAATCCCATGCTCTCTCGCACGGAATGGTCATGGTTATGGCCATAACCATGGTTTCCAGTGAGAGGCTACCCACACCAATGGCTGCACCACACCAATGGCTCGACGCGCTGCTGCGTCCACCAAGTGCACTCTGCCAGAGTGGGAAGTGCAGTATCCTAGCTGCAGCCCCCGCAGTGGTGATACACAGGCGTTGGTTCCCGGCCTATGCGACACAGGTACTTTCCGAAGCAGCTGTGTCCGGTAAGCACCTGCGTCATTCGGTAGTAGAGGCTTCTGTGCTGCCTCTCCAGCCAATCCTCCATAATGGGTCTTACCACCACAATCGGGGCGTGCCCTGCGCCCTCGATCGCTCAAGTCGTTCTTTCATGAGCACATGGCGGTGCTAGTACCGCTGAGCCTCGACTTCGCTCTGCATAAGTGTCAGGTCCCAATCCTGCGCCTCCATGCACCACTGGTATAATGAAGGATTTTGCCTCCAGGTCCCATGGCGGAATCCCAGCGAGGAGACTTGCCGCTAAGAAAATCCAAAGGACAGACAGTTATGTGACAAACCTTTTGCGAATTAGTCAGCTTTATTTATAACTTACTAGCGGGTTGCTAGGAAGTTATAAATCTGGTTTCGCACGGGTACAAAATATAAGCCTAAGCCTTCCTTATGAATCACTGTATCTATTAGTGAAAACCGCATGAAAATGCGTTCAGTAGTTTTCAGTTTATCGCGAACAGACAGACAGACAAACGCGGTGGGGGACTTTGTTTTATAATATGTAGCGATGAATCAGTAATAATCAGAAAAGTTTGTGGATTGACTTAAAACTTACTTACTAATAACTTTACAGTTTGGCAGAAGTTATATTTTTGTAAAATGATTTAACCAATAAAAAAAAAACGGTTTCCAAAATTCCTATGTCAGCCGGAGTGATTGTGTTAGGTGGTTTCCATGTGTTTCTCAACCACTAAAGGGTGGATTAGTATTTGCTTGTTTTTATTGTACTCTCTAATACACATGTCTCAAATATTTTTATTTATTTATTTATTACATACACACAAACTATCATTACAGGTTAATACCCATTTTCATAGTCGAGCCAGACGATATAAACAATAATTTACATATCTTCTTATGAAAATTAACATTTTAATTGCACCCATTAGCAATTGAAGTTTTCCTGTTAGTTTAATCATGTGAATCATGATTACTTTCAATCAGATTATGTAACATAAATAATTACATATATATGAAGTTGATTACACCTAACTCAGAAAAACAGCAATACAAAGTGATCATTGTAAGAAATGTGAAATACAAATTACTAAAACTCAACCACTCGGTTTGTAAACCCTGAAAGAATCATTAAGCTGTAGGGATACCTTGCTCATTGAATTAGTCTGTCCCCATTTGCACAGTTGGTCTCCTTGATACTTGAATATTGCACCCAAAATTATTAATTGCAAAATTAATATTTTAGTGGGGCTCCCATACAACAAATCTGATTATTTTGCTTGATATCAATAATGGCAACAGGTAAACGCTTCAAATATTTAAAGAATATTATAGTGTCTAATGTTGTATAGGTAACGGTACGGAACCATTTTTTTAGAGACATTTTAACAATAAGGAGTAGACTAAGGAGTAAAAATGTTATTGTTCAGATTAAAGTATTATTAATTAATTAATTATAAAATTAAGTAAATAAACACTGCATAGTTATAAATCAGGATGTATATGGCCCTTTATTTTTTTAGTGGATCTTTCAGCCGGTCTCACACACAAGTGTTTACCAAATAATGTTATTTTATGCTTATTCAAGTACATCTCAAATACACACTCTCTTTTTGGTATTGTTGTAACTACATTGTCGTGTGATACTAGTTTAAATGTGTTTTTAGTGTCCATTATACAAATACCAGTTTTGCCGACATAGCTAGGACATTTTGACCTTATTACTGAAAGTAAACTTCCATGAAAATCGGCTTTGTAAAGAGTCATTGTAAAGTTTTCCCATGCTTTACTGGTGCAATCTGGAATTGGCTTATCTAAATCTAACACTTCACTCATATATTTAAGCCAAATTGTGTTCATTGGTAAAATGTCATTATACTTAACGCCATCTCTAGCGATTGTATAAAAACCTAAAGATTTCTTCTCTTTCCTCGTCAAGCTTCTTACTTTCTTCTTCGTTTTTCTTCTTGTTTGGACTTTACTTCTTCTTTTGGCAAGTACAAACTCGGTCTTCAGTTCACTTTCAATATTTGGAATCGCCGACTTAGATACATTCGCTTGTAAAAAGCCAATAATAGCTTCAGCCCCTCCTTTGTGGAAGGATTCTTCTGACGTCATGTCTTATCGGTAAAAATAATTTGTTTAGCTAGAAAAATCTGAACTTCTGTTTTTGACAACCATGTGCGAAAAAAGGTCGATGTCGAGCTCAATGTCAAGTGTCAGTTATGTCAGTTTTCAGTTTCACTGTAGACATATGTAGTTCCGGAGCGTAATAGTTCCTGGAACTATGTCCGCAGTCGGAACTATGTCAGTTCTTTCCGACTTGCTTAACCTAATAGTTCCAGTTCCACAGTTCTTCGGAACGATCACGCGGATTGAAGGAGCGGCCGGAGTGGTATTGAATGGTGGAACGAATAATGAACTGTCATCTCCTACTTCTGTTCCGTGCAAGGGTGTATTTTGAAAAGCAGCACTTACTTTTATGAACAGAAGGCAACGATGGAAGGCATCAAAGGTGCCTGAGCTACTTTTTATTTTAGCAATTATTATAAATAAAATACCTATATATAATATATGATGTACAAATTTAAATATTACTTAATTATGTAAATATACTATCAATTGATTTATAAAGACCAAGCCGAACCATTAATTTAAAACATTTTAAGTATAAATTAGTTGATACCATTTATGTCCGAGGAACTGTCTGAATAGAAATAAAACTGTTAACTACAATGTCCGGATAAAACTAAGGAACTAGATAGTTCCTCGGACATGTTTCCTGGAACTAGTTCCGACAAGGAAAGGAACCGTTCCAGGTTCAATCCCATGTCGGACATGGTTTGCGCATGTCTATTTCACTGTAATGGTGGGTTTACACGCTCGCGTTCAAACCGACATTCAACGAGCACATGCACGGGCACAAGCATGTGAACAGGCTGTTTGTGTATGCATGCGTGAATGTGCTCGCGCTTGCCGCCGATCGGGACGAATATCAAGTGCGTTCACACGCTCGCGTTCAAACCGACATTCAACGGCACAATCACACACACGCGCTCGGCCGCGTTAGTATAGTTTGCATCTTCGTGGCGAATGGACGATGCAACGATCGAAATTAATTTTTGACGACACCAAATATATCGGAATGATCTGAACCTTTACTATTCACGAATCGAAAGCAAAAGAAGACTTCAGAAAGATGTTTCTGAACTATTATTTTAGTAAAAATTAATATTGTCTATCAGGGCCAATAAAATATGAAACAAAATAGTGCCAATTCTAAGGATTAAAGTTAGTATTGATTGATTGATTGACGATTAGAGAATTGTAACTAATCGCATATCAATGATGAGCAGTAAATAAAATAGATTTATGTATGCCTTAAAACAGTTACGAAACACAGCTAATGAAGTAGCCGCCCCCAATGCTTATCATGGTTGTTTATGTTCATGTTTGTTAGAAATAATAAAAAATTCTATTCAAAAGTTAGCGAGGATAGTAAATTTATTAAAAGAGATCCCATTAAAATAAGAAACGAATCATGTAAAAGCACTCTTCGATGTAAAAATAGTTATAATGCATGTCAAATAAAAAAATCAAATTAAAGTTTGGGCTACTTGAAAAGTGCTTTTATACCATAAATGGTTTTTTAGTTGTAAAATATAATAGTTTTAAGTAAAATTTCGCATGCATAATTATGTCGGGCTGCTTTTTTTTTTTAAATAAAAATAAATCAAACCCAAAGCAGTAGCCTGCAGAAGTCCAGAATTGTCTTCGCCGCATGAAGAATCGGAAAGCTGTGGAGCCGATGGAGTCCCCATCGAAGCCTGGAAAGCGATGGGCTCTCATGGTGTGGGCATCTTAACCGACCTTTTTAACCGGGCACTCCTTACCGGTATGATCCCGACCCAATGAAGGCTGCAATACTCGAGTCTTCAAAGGCAAGGGATCGGTGCAGGAGTGCGGTAATTACCGAGGCATAAAGGTCATGTCCCGTCTTCGAGAGGGTTATCGACTCTCGGATCCGACAGGAATGTACTGTCTCGGAGTGTCAATATGGGTTTCGCCCTGGTTACGGGACTATGGACCCTGTCTTTGCAGTAAGAACTGTCACGGAGAAAAAACAGGACAAAGAATACGCCTCTGCATTGCCCATTTCTGGACATGCAGAAGGCCTTTGACTGTATTCCTCGCGTGATGATCTGGTGGGCACTGCGGCCTAAAGGGGTTCCTGAGGCTTATATTGACATCATCCGAGATATGTACAGCGACTCCGATTCCGTAGTCTGGACCGCTGTTGGTGACACTAAACCCTTCCCCATCACCGTTGGGGTACACCAAGGGTCCGTCCTCAGTTGGTTTCTGTTCAGCGTGATATTAGACGTCCTGTCAAACAGCATTAGAGATGCACATGAGCGGCCTCCATGGCTGCTCATGTATGCTGACGATATCGCGCTGGCGGATGCGGACAAGGGTAGGTTGGTGCGACGCGTGAAGGCGTGGAAGGAGTCGCTTGAGAACGGCGGTCTGAAGCTCAACGTGGCGAAGATCGAGTACTTGGCCTGCAACTCTACAGATCCCACACCCGTGTGCATAGACGGGGACACGGTAGAGCGCGGATCAGGTGAAATATCTGGGATCTGGTTTTCACGCGTCTGGTGACATCGACAACGATGTCAAGGCTCGCATTGCTGCCGCGTGGGCCAAATGGCGTGAGGTGACTGGTGTCATTTGTGACCCCAAGGTACCGGTTAAGTTGAAGGGACAGGTCTATAAAACCATCATTAGACCTGTCCTTATATACGGCTGTGAAACGTGACCCTTGCTGGAGAGACACAAGCAGGAACTGCGTGTCACGGAGATGAATATGCTGCGGTGGATGTGTGGAGTAACGCGGAAGGACCGCGTTAGGAACGCCCGCATCATGTCCGTGACATTGCTGATAAATTGCAGGAGTGTCGTCTTCGCTGGTACGGCCACGTTTTACGGCAACCGGCTACTTACATTCGGAACAAATGTCTGGCCATGCCGCCTCCGCCGGGTCCAGGCAGAAGGGGTAGACCTAACAAGTGCTGGCTTGACGTCGTAAGGGGTTACATGCTTGCCAATGGACTCACTATTAGGGATGCCGAAGATCGTGCGAAGTGGAGGAGAAAAAGCCGGAAGGCGGACCCCGGGCACCGAAGCGAAAGTTTCGGTTGTAACCGGGAAACAACGCCATGATGATACGAACACTGACGCTGACACTGACGATTAGAGAATTGTAACTACTCGCATATCAATGATGTGTAGTAAATGAAATAGATTTAGGTATGCCTTAAAACAGTTTAACACATTTAATGAAGAAGCCGCCCCCAATGCTTATAATGGTTAATTATGTTCATGTTTATTAGAAATATTAAAAAATTCTATTCAAAAGATAGCAAGGATAGTAAATTCATTCAAAGAGATCTCACTAAAATAAGAAACGAATAATGTAAAAGCACTCTTCGATGTAAAAATAGTTATAACGCATGTCAAATAAAAAAATCAAATATAAAGTTTTGGCTACTTGAAAAGTGTTTTTACACCATAAATGATTTTTTAATTGTAAAACCTAATAGTTTTAAGTAAAATTTCGCATGTCGGGCTGTTTTTTTTTTTCAATAAAAATAGATCAAGCCCAAAGCAGTAGCTCCCACGAGATCTACGTCTACATCGTCTCCCATGTTTGCACTGACTACCATGTCCACAGAACACTAATACCCTACAGACCATGCCTGCAAGTGTGTGAAACAGGGCTGCCAGATTGTAAATTGGATACAAAATTGGTATAATATCGGTTATCTTTTGTACCCTGTTTGTATAGTAGATTGCATTGCATAATTGGATACATTGTCATTGCTGATGTTATAGCGTAAAAAGTACGTACATACACATAGAGATACTTAAAACAAATCATGTCTGTGATAAACTGTTAAATCCTTATACGTTAAAGTTAAAACACCTTTTACTAAAATCCCCAAAGAGTGACGTTCTATAGTTGTACAACACTAATTTTGTATAATAGTACATGATTTTGTATAATTTCCGAGTCTTAGCGGTATAAAATAAGTTGTCTTTACTGGCAGCCCTGGTGTGAAAGGCTTACGTGGCACGCTGCGTGGCAGGCTGCGCGCCGAGCTGCGTGCCATGCTGCTTGCCAGGCTGCACGGCGTGTGTGTAAACGTACATGATGTGTGTCAAAAAATGATTATATCGATAGGTACTTGTCATATTCGGTCTGTGGTTTTGTTTTGAATTTTGAACTTATGTTACTGATAGGTATGTACCTACCTGTTGATCCTGATAACTTGGTTCGAGTGATAAGGTATAATATCATATCAGTAGTCATATACTGAAAGACAAGAACATTTTAAACGTGACACACGCATATTTTACTGTTTTTTAAAATGGTGTTCAATAATATTAAATTGTCGAGTGGTTACTGTATGCCGGTTGTTGGCCTTGGTACATACGCAGTAAGTACCTATTATTTTATTAGAAAAATAGAAACTAGCTGTGCCCGCCTCGGCTTCACTCGATTGTACATATATTCTTTGCGCGGAATCGAAGTTCTTTTCCAAAATAAAAGTAGCCTAAGTTACTCCTTCTAACATCAGCTATCTGCCAGTGAAAGTCCCATGAAAATGGTTCCACCTGTGTGACCACACCGAATATGTTATAATTGTGTCATCCATCTAACACATCTATATAATTTTTTCAGAGGAACGCTGACGCTGGACAGTTTCGGCAGGCCGTAGAGTGGGGTATAGATGCTGGATATAGACACATAGACACTGCATCAATTTATGATAATGAAGTAGAAGTTGGGGAAGGTATCAAGAACAAGATCAAAGATGGAGTTGTTTCTAGAGAGCAACTATTTGTCACTACTAAGGTAAGTTGTATTACACCTGTTTTAAAAATTAAAGGTAATTTAAATTCCTGTTAAAAATAAAGCAAAAGTTGTGGTAAAAATTTGCCGAAACTGAAACAGTTAGATAAAATACCGGCTCTCTGGGAGCATGAGTTGTTTTTCTGAGAAGATTTTTACAGATCGATGTAAGAATGTCTTAAAAGTGTCTAATCTTCTCTACTGAAATTTATCGATATTATTATTCGATAATATTTTCTTTCATAAGTAGTTCAAAATCTTACCACTGAATATAATATAAATGATTTAAATATCTATATTGTTTTCTCCAGCTTTGGAATGACAGTCACGCTGAAAGGGATGTGGTGCGATCACTTAAGGAATCTTTGGCTAAGCTCCAAGTGGACTATGTGGATTTATATCTTATTCATTGGCCTATTTCAGTAAATGTAAGTACCACAAAGAAGGATAAGTCATTTGTGACATAGGTACTCTATGAGACTACAAGTATGAGACGGCCTCGACTTGTCGGACCAAATTCTTTGGGCTGCGCGCCGGGTTGAGTCGTGGTGCACTTTAGTTCGATACTTACTCACGCGCCGCGTCGCCTTCGCCTCGTCTGATAGATATTACTTAACTATAATAAAAACAAACTATACTAATATGGCATCCTATTCGGCTGCTTAAATAATAACAAGGATTCGAAATTCACGTTTTCACACTTCCAAAGAACATCGAAAGGTAAAGATGTGAAATCCTAACGGTGTCAGAAGAGATAAGAGTTACGCGATAGAAAGAGAGGGAACTTCTAGGTGAATTAACAATGAATAAATTCAATTGAATTTTGACTGAATTGAAATGGATTTTACTTTGTTTTAGAGGAAGAGTCACAATTTATATTAATGATTTTGCGGAGTAAGGGCTTATGTACTCTTACTATTACGTATTCTGTGCCCTAGCTAGAGAGGTTGGGGAAAATGCTTATTGTACGGTGCAACGCCCGTACAAGCAGCTGTGTCAGCAAATTTGTATACTAATATGCTAAGAAATAAAAATTCATCTTACGAATTAAACTTAGCTGGTTAAAGCAAGACTTTTAATGATTGTATAATAATTAGTATTACACACTTAGTGTTGCTAATGACTATAGGCTATGGTGTCCGCCTTCCATCAGTCGTGACACCACATTATCGGTGCAATAACAGCATGTGGTTAAAATACTAGATTTCGGATATTCTATACTCTCAGATTAGATTAATCCATGTTTATTTTTTCAGGCTAATGGTGAAGATGCTGGCATAGATTACTTAGAAACATGGAAGGGAATGGAGGAGGCCGTGAAACTTGGTTTGACTAAGTCCATTGGTGTATCCAACTTTAACGAGTCTCAACTCGAGCGGTTAATAAAAACAGCCAATATTAAACCCGTTGTCAATCAGATTGAGGTAAGAATTAATCAAAACTAATAAATATTATTCACTTGTTTCTTATCTTTAAGCTGATTATTACCCGCAACGACAAAGACGAAAGGGTTATGATTGTCTATGTCTGTATGTAAGTATGTTTTTATTTACGTGTGTTCCACCGTAGTGCATGAACTGGTGAACCGATTTTGATGAATGAGGTATCGATAGGTTCGTAATAACGATACGGGCTACATTTCTAACAATATTTAATAGTGTGGTACACTTTACACTTAAACACTGAACCTCAAAAAAAAATTGAGATAGTTATGACGTGCAAGTTTTGCGTAACTCATTAATAAAAAAATTTACATGTAAAGTAATTTATTTACTGCTTTTCGAAGTATTCTTCATTACATTTTAAACACTTTTTCATTCGGTCAAACCAGTTTTGAAAACATAAGGCCCATTGGTCTAAGGGCATGTTTTTCGCGTGCTGGTTGAAAGCTATCACGGCCTCTTCCGGCCTCGTAAATGTCATACCTTTCATCAAATCTTTAACTTTTGGGAAAATAAAAAAATCGCATGGTGCCAGGTCTGGACTATGTGCGGGATGGGTCACTAGTTCTACCTTTTCAGAAGCCAAAAATTACTTTGTTCGCGGTGTGCGCCGAAGCATTGTCTTGGTGCAATAGGATGCGACTTCTTAGTCGTTTTTCCCTAACGTTTTCAAAGACACTGGGCAAACAGATGGTGGTGGGATCGTGCAGATAGGATCTGTCCGGGAGAAAAAAACGCAATATTTTTTTTACCTACGTTTCTCGCCTGCCACAATTTTGTTAGTTTGCTTCTTCCTTCGAACACCCATGCAAAAGACTGTTGCTTTCTTTCCGGCATGTAACAATATATCCATGTTTCATCTCCTGTCACAATGTCATACCAGCATTTGAACGTCCGTGTGTGCAACCGCACCAGGCGCCGTCATGCGGGGGGCGCCGAAATCAACCGAAATATTACCACCAGGCGCCGGTCACCGTTTCTTTACTATAATCATTATTAACCTAGTTACGATCATTGGGGCGTTGACGATAGGGGCAGGCTAATAATCTGCTGTCACCCAGGCACCAGCCATACGTAAATACTTACGAAGTCGTCTAAATACTTATCCATACTAGACAATGTACTATTGACGTGACACTAATGAAGAAGTCGAAGTACTAGAGTGTTTTGTTGCTTACAAGCTGGTAAGTGACTATAATATAAACATGACTCACTGGCCTCTTTCTTGATGCAATTGTCTAAGAATTTGACTTGAACGTGAACCATTGTCAAGGTCAAGGATCAAAAAAGGTCAATAGAGAATGTTGAATAAATAAATGTTACAAAGGCAAAATTCAGAACATTATGATATTAATATATGATATTAATCAAGTACTTTTTTAGTACTTTTTAACCGGCTTCAAAAAAAATGTTGAAAAAAAAAGGTTTTTTTGTACGTTACCGATTACTCGAAAGAAAATTAAGAATGAAGATATGCAATATGGTCATGGGTGAACGTCTCCCTGCCGCATTTATTCCTCGACCTGTGAGGAAATGTTTATTTGGCGCCTAGACGTTGAACAGGCGCCGTGACGGTAAATGTGCGCCGCGACGGTGAACAGGCGCCGCGACGGTGAATGGGCGCTTGGACGTTGATCATTCGCCGCGACGGTAAATGTGCGCCGCGACGGTGAATAGGCGCCTAGACGTTGAACAGGCGCCGCGACGGTAAATGTGCGCCGCGACGGTGAACAGGCGCCGCGATGTTGTACTGGCGCCGTGACGGTGAATGGGCGCCACGACGTTGAACTGGCACCCTGACGGTACATTTGCGCCGCGGCGCTGATTTGGAGCCGCGACGCTGAATTAGCGCCGCGACGGAAAAATGGCGCCGCGACGATGAAATGCCGCCATGACGGTGAAAGGCCGCCGCGGCCATGAATAGGCACCGCGAAGGAGAAAGGGCGCCGCGACGATAAATTAATTATACTCGCTATATAATTCGCACATGTCACCCACTGATCGCTGTGGCGACTTCCAAATACAGCAAAAAGAAACATCTACTACCTACTAATCCTGCATCGCGCTATGAGAGTTCTCGCGCCGATTAGTATATATACAACTTCCCAACATCATCCGTTGGGCCGCGGCCAGCCAGGCATGATCACCTCGCCTGGTCGGAGGATCCTCCCTTTGTGTTGGAGGGACATAAGACCCGCTCCTCCACAATCGCAAAACTTGAATGAATCCACCCCAGTTGCCTGCCACCTATCTTACAGAAAGTTCGTGAACTTTCCAAAATGCGATTTTCATCACATCCCTTTCTAGAACATTCTGTTAGTTCCATTATTCTTTAACAGATGGCGCCCGCGTGTCATTTTAGGGTTCCGCAACAATACTGTTATAATAATGTATCCTCTTTACCCCTGAACTTTTATCTTACACTAAACATTCCAGTATCATCTAATACATCTAATAATGTACATGTCTTTTTAGATAAACCCCACATTAACCCAACACAAATTAGTTGATGTCTGCAACACATTGTCAGTGGTACCAGTCGCTTACACACCCTTAGGTTTAATATCTGATGCAAGGCCGGAGTTCATTGGAAAAGATACGATCAAAACAGATCCTAAACTCGCCGATATAGCCCGGAAATATGGAAAGACTCGTGCGCAAGTTGCACTGAGATATTTGGTAAGTAGTTTTTAAATAATAATAATAACAAAATCCTATTTTTTTTATTTTTATATTATAGGGGCAAACGAGCAGAAGGGTCATATGATGGTAAGTGACTACCAGCGCCCCATGTACATCTGCAACTCAAGAGTCACAAGTGCGTTGTCGGCCTTTGCGATGGATGATCTATATATATTAAACATCGCTATCTGAATCCAGAGCAGAGCTTGTACTATAGGTACTAGTACATGGATAAACATATACCTATATATTTATGGATAAAAATATCTGCACTAAACGGGAATCGAAATCGCAACCCACAGCTAATTTCTATATTAACACTTCTAATAACTTGATCATCCCTGCCATGGCAAGTCTACTGCTGACTATAGGCCTCTCGTAAAGGCTTACATAAAGTGTGGTCTAGCGCCACCCTCATACGTCCTGCCAGTGTCAAGTTGCCAGGTTGGTGCTTCTAGGGACGGCCCAAGTCACCTTTCTTACCCAGCGGTTGTCATTAGCCAAATGAAACGGGTAGGCCAAATAGTCTGGTATAAAGCTATGCAAATAGTGCAGTATACGCACGCGCCTTTCCCCAATGATTTTATACCTAGGTATAAAATCATTCTAGATCACGCCCTCCGAAAACTGTGTTTTAACCGACTTCAAAAAAAGGATGAAGTCTCAAGTTGCCAGAATATTTTTAAAGTGAAAACTCCTTTAGGCACGTTTGTGCAGTTTTGCTGGTTTTGTTTTATACATAAAATAGGCAGTCCAATGACTGCCTATTTTATGTATTTTCCGTGATTACTTAAAGACGCCTGGACTGATTTGGACAATTCTTCTTTTGTTTGAAAGGGTATACTTCCCAGAAGGTCCCATGGTCATCAGGTCAGGATCTGATCGTGGGATCTTGGAGAAATCGTGGGAATTCTTTAATTTTTATAGGCACACTTGAAGCGATTCGGCTATTTTTTTATAGTGATTCGTGCATTTGTTAATTGAATAAGTTTTATTCAAGGTTGGTCTTATTTCAATTTAAAGAAAATATTACACGTCTAAGGGTGGAAAATGAAGGGATGAAAAATACAGCTTATTACAAATTATCATGATTTAGGCGCACCCAACAGTGTCTATTTTCATATTTTGTTTACACAAAATTTATTACATTTCAGGTTCAACGTGGCATCACAGTACTTCCAAAATCGTTTACTAAATCTCGCATGGAAGAAAACTTAGATATATTCAACTTTGAGCTAACACAGGAAGAGATGGCCATAATGGACAGTTACAATATAAACCACAGATGTGTGCCTGCTACAAAATTTGCCGGTTTTAGCAATTTTCCCTTTTAAATACTTAAATATCTTAACCTAAAGTCTTGTGTTAATTATTGCAGATGCAAAATATTTATTTGTAAATTTATTATATATATATTATTTATTATATATATAACATTTTTTTTGTTTGTTAATCTGCCATATCATTCACAATAATAATGTTTATAAAGTAGCAACACAGGAGTGTTTTAATTATTATTTTCGTAGTCCGGTGATACGTAAAATACTCTAATGAATTTTAAAGTGAGTAAGATGTGATACCGGGAACATTAAGAATAAATAAAACTGTTAAGTAATGATATGTCGTCGATGATAACATTCCTAAAAGGCCTAATATTACCTCTCAGACATAACGTAAATTACAAGATCCGATAACTAGGTCTTGTGGCATTGCATTGGTAATATTGCATTTTAAGGCAATATTACCAATGCCACAGGCTAGTTTTGGATCAGACGGCCGTGTGTGAGATGTGTGGAGTTATTATATTATATTATTATTAATATAGTATATAATATAATAATTTTATTGCGGATGGTAGCAATATGAAATTGATCTGAATCGATCGAATAAAGGTTTCACGTTCAATCCTACAACCTCATTTAAATATTATATTGTGAAAAAAGATAATATTAAAATGAAGCTTTTGTTCAATAGGCCGTAAAACAGTTTTTTATGAAACCTATCATAATAATTGTATTGCAATCTACATGTATCAAGTGTCTAGGGACCAAGTACATTTTTAACTATAAAAAATCATCCAATTAATATTTAGCCAATCTAGCCTTCCTAACTGGCTTCTTACTTTGATTCCTAATGTTTAAGTTAACATTTTATTCCTATGTTTTGTATAAAATTAAGAAAAATATCAATTTTGCAAATTGTGGGAAATTAACCTGAGTTAATGACGCCAATTAAATATTTTTTATTGTAAAGATAAAAAAAAAGTCCTGTTTCCACCATTGACACGAATCACACAATCACTAGACCAGGGTAGAAGCCTTTAAAAATAATGAAAAGTGAAAAAAAATTATAATAGAATGAAACCCATTAGAAAAGGAGGGAAATATGATAAAAATGAAAGGAAAAATAATTTACGGGCGATCTGAGGTTGGGAAGGGGATGGGGGTGAGTTTTTAAGGGTAAAAAACGGTTTTTCTCGATTTCCGGCAAAACTAAAAGTCCTATCGAAAAAAGTCAAATGGAAAAGTTGTAGATAATAAAAAGATCTAAAACTTTTGTATTTACACTTTTTTCACATAACCTCAAAATTTATGTGAAAAATTCAAAAAACCAAGTTTTTGGTTTTTTATTTTTATCTTTTACAAATTTTTTTTTTTTTTAACGAAATTTTATGAAAACTTACCTTTTTATGTCTCAAATACGCTGTAATTTATTTAATTAAAAATATTTATTTTTTCACCTTATTTTGAATTAATATCGAAAAAACACCCTAATTTTCAATCGAAAATTCACCCGTCAAAATATCAGCTTTTTTCAAAAAGTTGGTGTGGTTTCTGTTCGTTGAAATCTCTACTTTCCGATGGTGAAAAAAAATATATATGTTACTATGGTAAATCTTCTCAGAAAACGCAAAAATTAAAAAAAAACTTGAATTTGAAAATTTTTTTTTAATTATTATAAATAATTTTGAGCTATTTATTAAAATTTAGACTTTAATTACTCGAAAAACGTTAGATTACATGTGACGTTGATAACAAAAAAATTGCAAATAAAAATATACTACTATCTCTATTTTTATCTGTATCAATCAACTCAACCATAAAAATCGTAATATTTTCTTTAAAAAATAGTATGCTTAACTTAACATAACCTAAAGATTGAAATTAAATGATATTTTAGTACAAGATTTTTTATAAGAAAGATGCAAGTAACGAAGAAATAAAAAAAAATGGGTTACAACTAATCAAATCTATTTATAAATGTAAAAAGGAAAAAATTACACTGAATCAATTAAGGTTTAAAAAATATCAATTGGCAAAAATTAAATCATCTTTCGTTTTGGCAAACCTCCCACCTACAGAAGGAGCAGCAGAACAACATTGTTACAGGGCATATTATCAGCTTCAAACTTGGTTCGGTAACGAACTAACAGCAACAGATTGGGGCTGGAAGCAATTTCAACGTGGAATTATGCCCAAATTTACACAAAAAGAATTAATTCCGGAAATATTGCTCAAAACAATTTGCTGCAGCTGTGAAACTGGATGTAACAGTTTAAAATGTGGTTGCCGAAAACATGGTTTAAAATGCACAAATTTGTGTTCAAACTGTCATGGTTCTGAGAATTGCTCCAATATTGAAAAAGAAACCTATGAGGAAGTTAATGATTCAGAAGATATTGTGGATGAAGAACCAACGCAGTCTGGAAGTAATGTTGGAGAGGAAGAAGGTGATAATCATGAAGATTTCGAAGATCTACTAGAATCGGAGATGTTTGACGAATCTAACGATGAAGAAATGCCATCAAAAAGACAAAAAGTTATGAATAAGTGATTAGAATTGAAGATAAGGTATTTATGAATGATGAGATTAATGTGTTTAAAAATATTGTAATGAATAACGTAATGAGAATAAAGCATCTACATTTAATAGTACGATTTACATTTATATTTATCTATAATGAGATTTTCTATGACATAATTGTAATTAGAATTAAATAAATCAACTTTTTAATAGAAACAAATTGCAGCAATCACATTTTTTAGATGAAATTATTTATAATAATTAAAAAAAATTTTTCGAATTCAAGTTTTTTTTTAATTTTTGCATTTTCTGAGAAGATTTACCATAGTAACATATATTTTTTTTTTTACCATCGGAAAGTAGAGATTCCAACGAACAGAAACCACACCAACTTTTTGAAAAAAGCTGATATTTTGACGGGTGAATTTTCGATTGAAAATTAGGGTGTTTTTTCGATATTAATTCAAAATAAGGTGAAAAAATAAATATTTTTAATTAAATAAATTACAGCGTATTTGGGACATAAAAAGGTAAGTTTTCACAAAATTTCGTTAAAAACAAAAAATTTTTGTAAAAGATAAAATAAAAAACCAAAAACTTGGTTTTTTGAATTTTTCACATAAATTTTGAGGTTATGTGAAAAAAGTGTAAATACAAAAGTTTTAGATCTTTTTATTATCTACAACTTTTCCATTTGACTTTTTTCGATAGGACTTTTAGTTTTGCCGGAAATCGAGAAAAACCGTTTTTTACCCTTAAAAACTCACCCCCATCCCCTTCCCAACCTCAGATCGCCCGTAAATTATTTTTCCTTTCATTTTTATCATATTTCCCTCCTTTTCTAATGGGTTTCATCCTATTATGATTTTTTTTGGTTTTAAAAATTATCGACCCTGGACTACACAGCGAATTGGCATGCTTAGAATCGGTTTATCAAAATCACTGAGGAATGGCCGCCCACGTTCTTTCTAATAATTCAAAAAGTTGCATGGTATGCACGGCATCCATACTCAGCAGTGCTCTTCTTTGGACCATTTCCAATGCGAGCTCAATTGGGTTGAGGTCTGGCGATTGAGCAGGCAAAACGTACCTGATCCATAGACACTTTCAATGTATTCTTATAGTCGTAAATATGAATTCTATCTTCATTGTTAAGAGTTTGTTATACACTGGTTTTTTAAATAAATATATTTCATATTACTTCAGCACTTTTATTTCTACTGCAGACTGACGAACATCCACTCTTACCGTAGTTTTGGCAAAGATTTAAATATTGTAAAAGGTAGGTTACACTAATAATCGACTCAATTTAGCCAAGAATTATGAAGTGGAAGTGGTGTCGGAACTTAGTCGCGTTTGTCTGTTGTGAAAGTTAACCAAGATAGTCGCGAGTTCTAGTGGCACTTTGGACCACTTACCTCCGTAAAATTAAGTTTAGCTTTGTGTATTCAAAATGAAATCCATAATTAAATTGTCTGACAATTTTATTAATAGAAATTATAAATAAATAAACATCAACATTGAATAAAAACAGAAACAAAAAAATATGATTGATTTTTATTTCATTACGTAACTTGGAATGTCTGTTTAAGATACCTTAAGGTGCGTATAAAAAACTGGTCATCCTTAAGAGACCTTAAATAGGATTCTTAAAAGTGGAGTAAAAAAAGTCGTTGAAATGCCTTGAGGAACAAAATGTAAGGTAATAAATGCAGTTGTCGTTAGTTTCTCTAGCTTCCTATGCACATGGTACAAGTAAGGAAATAAAAAAGTCTATGAAGCGTATATACTGACTATTCTTAATCTCTTTAAATATTTTAGCCTTACAGTAGGCAAGCTCAGGTTATCGTGTCTAGTTTGGGAGGTCTGTAAGTGATTTTTTTTTACGATTTGAAACTGTTATTTTTTTACTATTTCAGAATTGCTATCCATGAGAAGAAATATTAAATATAACTGACTTCCACTGACACCTGAAAATGACAACTGCAATTAGAACCAACTTTAAATACCAGTGTATACTATCTCATAAATGTCAACATATTTCAGTAAAGTAAATCAATAAAGTCAGTTCGTTTGACTAAAAGATTGACAGTTTGAACAAAATTACTAAACATTTGAACAATTACACCTTTTAAAATCGGTATCAAGTTTTGGGCCTATAAAAATATATTAAAAAGTGAATATTTACAAACAATCTATAAAACATTTGGAACTTCCCTTGGGGACTTCAACTAGGCATTAAATGACACCATTCGGTTCATCGATACTGTGCTTACAAAATAAAGCCATATATTACACCCAAAAAATAAATAAAACGTCATAAAATACCCAGTACTAAAAACAAAGTTAATTAATGGATGTCAACAAAGTAACAATAAGTATAATAAACAAATTAATACTTACTTATGGTAAGTTTTATAAACGAAATTTAGATGCACTTACAGCCGCGTAAGGACTTCAGACTTTTAATTATATGAACGTCTATATATGTTTTAAGGATTAACTCTCCATATTAAGTATAGAACTTCCCAAAGTAAAAGCAAACGAAAAGAAATCTTTTATGTTTACAACATTTGGTAGGTCTTGACGTCTATACGCGGCTAACGAGGCCTATACACATAACATGATTTAGCAAAAAGCACTTAATAGTGCTTCTTTGATTTCATTTTTCCTATTACTTTACGGCGCCGATGACGCCTGGTCTGCGAGACCCAAGTAAATGTTGTCGGTTTTGATTTTTGTCTGTAAACTACGACAAGATTCGAATTCGAAAAAATTTGAATGTTGTCGAAGTTTGAAGTGTATTTGTTACATAATATTATCTCGCTGGTCTTTGAGATCTACGTCATCGGACGTTATGTCAAAAATATACATTTCATTGTAAAAAAAAAAAAATGCATTAAATCGTCTGTAAATAAAATGCGACTGAAACATTTTAAACAAAAAGTTGCGTAATGGTTACTTAAATATTAAATTAAAAAACTCAAACTCACTGAAGCATTTGTTCCTATTAATAACATTCGTATAATAACTACTAATGGTATGACGGTGTTTTTTAGAACATTATGTTCTTTATAGGATAACATTTATAATAGTCGTGCCGAACGGAATGGGTACTTTACGAACAATACTTCGTCATTCGTGTTAAGAAAAACAGGGATATCGTATCCTTGAGACTTGCAAGAATGTTTAACATTCCAAGTTTTCTTTAAGCAAACATGTTTACAAGTTGGTTGCAGAATGTAGCTCATTTGCAAGACAAGATTTCTTTGACTTTTCAATTCAGTAATTGTCTTGCTAAATTGAAATAGTATAGTTTGTACCACTTCCTACTACTCGCCTCATTTTTACCTAAACATACATATATTATATTCCATTTTAGAATAACAGAACTAAGGTATAATATTCTACTGTAGTCACTTCTATTTTTTTAACACAAATGAACAACTCTTAATACACTTGGCCGTCACAGACTATAAACAAAAATATCATTTTTCTCTTAAAATATCTTCCATATTTGTATTACACTCATTTATAATAATATTTAACCAAATACATTTAATATGACTGTAAACGGTAACATAGCTATTGAGCTTTAAAGAAAAATGATTTAATAAACGACATTTATTTGTTTAACAATCGTGACGTCAGCTATAATTAGAATTATTTAGACTACTTTTTGATAAGATTGTTATACACCATACTTTCTTATGTTCTAATTAATTATTCTTTGTTTCTCTACAATAACATAAGACACATTACCTACTGGGAAAAAGATTTGTGGCAAATGCTGAGCATCCTTTATAATAACATCAATAATATCCTTTTAATACCTGGCCACGAGTCTACTTTCAATATTAGGTCACAGAATCAACATAAACATGCGAATTCTTGCGATGCCAATTGTCAGATGTAGCTATATTATACACCAGATATTAATACGTGTGACGGTGCTAATAAGGCAGGAATTCCTATGGCAGCATTGTCTCATGCTCATTCATAAGCTATGTCGTAATAATTCGATTTTTTGTGTGTTGACCTGTAGTCCAAACTGCAGTTGGTTAAACCACCCTTCTATGAACTGTATTCATTTGTTTCCTTTACACAACACACTCAAATTTCTACAAATGCGAAGGTTAAATGTTAAAATAAGCATACAATACGTGGCCTACACTCAGCTGTGAGCCACAAACCCTTTGCACAATGAACATTCCAGTTTCTAAAACCCACCGCCACATTTAGCTTACTTCCATACATAATTAAATACATCCATGATAGAATCGTAAATAGTGAATGTTATGGCTACATCGAAGACCACTCTGGACAGTCTAGGGACGGTACCTTTGTAGAAGGCTAAAGGTCCCTCGGCTTTCCAGGTCTTGATGAAACAGTCCCAGGTGCTTCTGTACTTTGCAGCTTCGAGTCCTTGCATGCGAGTTTTGACTACGTCTATAGGTGTGTTGCCGAAGACTGACGCGGCTCCTGGAAACAGAAGTAGTGATAATCTATCTATCATCTATCTAATTCTCAGGGTCACTAACGAAATAATGTACTTAGAGTTTTATTATGAAAGAATAATTTAGATCTGGCATATCTGAAACTAGATATACCAAGGCTAGATAGATACCTGTCTACGTTCGTGACTGATAGCTTCACTTTTAACTATCTATGTAAACAAATCTTGGAAATGAATTTGAACCTACATCGAATTGCTTTGCCCATACTATTATTTTGCATCTTAGAGCTGATCTGATGATGGAGCCAGGAGGTGGTTAGTGGAACTCTTCAGTGGCTACTAGTAAGCCCTTCGAGTTTGAGCTCATATGATTCGGTTTGATTAGTGCAACAGTGTCAAGGGAAGAAGGTTGGAGAAGAGAACTTTCCTTGAGGGAAAATTCTGGCCTAGTGGGAGGAGTGTGTCACGCGTCACCTCCCTCTGCCCACTATTACACCACCCCTTTCCGCCTCACGCCACGCAGTGACAGTATTTAAGGACAGAAAGAAATGCCTACAGGCATATGCCTAAATGACATGCCTGTAGTGGTATGCTTATCTGTATATAGTTAATAAACAGGCTGTGAAAGGCAAAATAAATATTTCAAATCGGACTAGTATAAATTGATTTCAACTTCAGTTTTATATTAGGGACAGTTAATTAAAATAATCAAAAGATTTAAAAAAATATATCACATACCAGCGACACCACCGAATAACGCGACAATGTACTTCGGCACTGGCTTGTTCCTGTCCCCGCCCTTGTACCAGTCTCGGAGCGACTCCATCACGAAGAATCGAATGGCCTGGTTGCTTCCTTGTTTCATTATAGTGGCTGTGACTCCTTTGTACACGCCTCCAATACCTATAAACAAGTTTACAATCATCATTAGTGGCTGAAAGTCAGACCTGCTTTCGCATGGTGGTTCAAACCCCCTCATTATACTATAGATGTGATAATTATACTATAGCTATACTGATGCTGATGCTGTTGCATTTTTAGTTATGTGTCCTCTTTGGTGTAACTTTCAAAAAACCTTTTTTTTATTTTTTGAATTCAAGATTTCTGTCAAGGTTAACTTCAGTAACAAATAGTCTAAACTTTTTTAAGTACACAACATTAATCGCCATGAAATTTATAAAAACAATAATGTCTAATTAACTCAATTCATCAGTTGTTCTAAAATAATTTAAGTAAAACAAACAATCGAAGGAAAGTGTCAATTAAAACTGTTAAAATTATGGTCTCTACCTAATTACATAGTAATAATAATTTTTCCAAAATAATGTTACAGTATAATGTAATTAAGTATAAAATATTTAAATTTTTAGATAATCAAATTATAATTTTTTTTCTGCGATAAAGAAATTCTAGAAACTACCAGCTATAGGTTCTCCGATGATTTCAGTAACTGTACTAGCATTTTTAGTATCTGCCAGGAATAAGTTCTCCGGTGATTACAGGTATTGTACTAGCACTTTTAGAAAACTTAGAGCAATAAGTTCTCCGGCGATTTCAGGCATTGTACTAGGTTATTCAGTTCTTGTCAATGAGAAATTATAAGAACATTTTCATGTTTCTTCCGACATCAATCATTAATTGGTTTTTCTATATTTTGAAAATTTTCGTATCAAACTTGAATCATTAGAATTATTTTTTTTACACCGTAGAAGAATCATTGTCCAGTATTGATAAATCTTTGAGGTGTTATATTTTCATTAGGAATCGAGTGCATATTTTATGTGTCTTTGTATTTCTAGATAGGGTTATATAACACAAGTAAACGTGTCATATCCTATAACATTGGCTCCGTTACACTGTCCGTAATGAAGTGGAATGAAATAAGGGGTTTCATGTTTATTATCAAGGAGTTCAGACTATAAAACAGTCACTGGCAAACGTGACCTAACCTTGGAACTGTATGCATTGTCTTTTTCATACTTTTCTAGCGTTAAATGCATAAATAATAATATCAATGTTATATTATAATGCAAAGTATTCTTTAAAAATATTTATCATGGTACTTTAAAAACGGCTTTCTAATGAGTTTCCAAATATTATTTGAAGTGAAGAAATACTCTCATATAACTGTCTGTTCAAGTAACAAAAAATAACAAAATACCCCACAAAGCACTAGTACAGCATGAATTAGGGTACTAAGGACAGGGTGTGGCGTTCGTTAAAGATACTTAAGTAAAAAGCAACCCTCAAAACACGTATTAAAGTGCAATTTAGCTTGAACATTAAGGCCTAAGGCTGTAACTTGATTATTATGGAGAATAGGAACTTAGCATCTCAGGCTTAAGGGAATTGTTGTCTGGCATCACATAGACACAAAGGTTCTATCAAGCAGTAATAAAAAAATACGCACCTTCTTCCCTCACAATAGTCCTGACTCCATGAAAGAATCCTTTAAACCTGGGTTTCTCCATTCTCATATCATTAATAAACTTGACCTTGACCGTCTCCATGGGGGTCACAGCGAATATCGCCTCAGCCACACCAGCGGTTAAACCACACAGAAGCTTGCCGGACGTGGAGAGCGTGCCATCTTCTTTTATCATATACAGCTTGGCTTGCTCGAAAACACCGAATCTAGAAAGAGAGACAATTTTTGTGTGTAAACAATAACTACGTACTGTATTTAGGCGTGTTATAAATTATATTCCTAATTTCTATGTGTGACGCATATTGTGCGTGAAGTGAGAAGTAGAAGTGGTCGCTTCTCAGAGACGGAGTCGGACTTTAAAAGTATAATTACCTATAAATACATACAATAATAATAATGATGATAAAATATTTGGATTTGTTTCGCAAGATTGTTAGACGGATAGTTTTTTTTTAATTTCTTATTGTAACTGCGTGCTAAAGTCATGCCCTTTCACTTATTTACATAAGTGTTACTTTTTCAAATACACTCTGTATATGAAAAAGGAAAGAAATACAGAGAGCTAGAAAATAGTATTTTATTCAGATAATATAATAACAGGTCGTTTATTGCGAATAGCATAACATAGAATTATTATAACAACAAATTATTATATTTTAACGTGTTGATATTTGACTCTGATAAATAAGAATTTCGCCAAGTAAGACAACATAATATATCTCTACATTAATAAACTTTTGTAACCAATCAGAAGGAGTAAAATAATATCCATATCGTCCGCCTTTGAAATCGTAGATAGAATCGGAAACACTGGGCCGACGCTCTTGACCTATTTTGAACGGTAAGATATTTTTACACCCGATATATGAATGTAAAAATATCTAACGAATCAACAGTTTTGCTTTCTGTTGCCCGTGAATTTATTTATTTTTACCCGACTTCCAAAGAGGAGGTTCTGTATTCGATCCGTATGTATGTACCTGTCTGCGATTTTCTTAAATAGTAATACTCTATTTTCGTGATTGTTATACTAACGTATTCTTCAGCGGAAGTTGCATATTATATCTAATATCTAGTGATGATGCATATTTTCACTATATTTTTCGGTAGGTTACAGGTTACATATTGATAAGTATAACAATAAACTCTACAACCAACATTTCGCCAAATACACCACACAATTTTCACTTATAACAATATTTTGATTGATTGTAAACCTACCTACCTGATTGTTTACGTTTACAAAAATGTTAAATCATTTTTCATTTTATTGCATAATTAATAATTTATTATCGTCTACAAAGGTGTTACATTTTGGTATTGATAATTTATGATTGAATAATTCAGTCATTGTATGCTGATTTAGAAAAAAAAAAAATTGAGTGTGTCAGCTCCGACGCACGACTGGAGTTTACAATTTACTGGTCTCTCTCTCTCTCCCCCCCCTCCCTCCCTCATTATATACTGTATATATTTACATATAAATATAACAAAGGTACACATATCTACTTACATGCATCGAGAATATGGAGTAAACTCCAATAAAGCATAAAAAGCACGACGAAGCGTTAAAGCGTTACGCTGCCCTCTGATCACTAAATTTTACTATTCATATTTTTTTCATACCGGGCGCCTTATATGCAAATCGATTATTAAGGAGTAAACTCCAAAAATAAAACCTACCACTTTTTCATTTTTTTGCGTTTTCTAAAACTTTAATGTTGCATATTTTACAAATTTTATGTTGCATATAATCCGGTGCTTAGTCATGACGATTGGATTCGCCGTTATACGACTATTTTTATCATGTATCAGTGTTACAGTGATATGTTCATAGATAACGTTACGTCCTGATTGTCATTGAGCGAGCTCGAGTTTATCATTTCACGTTCAACCTCCGTGAAGTGACATAATGAACCGAGGCCCAGTTATCAACCTTGTGACGTCATTTTCTTTCCATTAAAACGTGAGTAGGTACCAATTGTACTTGACACAATCTTCTAGAATTAGAGGGCTTAGAAATTAATTTGAGAATAGACTTTTATGTGGAATTCGGCCCGGCAAAATAGTTATCTCTTTTAATAGTTTAGGAATGCTTGCAAGAAGGTTAACTTTAACCAAATTTGTAAGAACCTAAATGTTAGATAGACGAAGTGTTCTTCGGCTTCCATGAGCGCTGGGGCCTGGGGGTAGCGAATGAGGTTGCCCGTTACCCTAACAGAAACAGGCCTGAGAAGGTTCCGCGGACGTGTTCCGCGCGCACCTCTCTAAATCGAAAGAGGGGCAATGCCCTCCGTACGCAATGGTGTGGCTGCCTTCTGTTTAGGAGGCGGCCAAGGTTTGCCGGGGTTCTCGGGGACCTCCTTCTTAGGGTATACCCGAGTCCAGACCGTACTTCGACGTGTGACGTGTTCGATTCCGACATACCACTTCACCAGTAACCATGGTGAGGTGATGACCCGTGGGGGTTTCCACACGAAAAAAATAAATAAAAAACAGTTTAAGAAAATCGTCAGTTAACTTGTTTACAGTCCTGTACTGTTCAAAGTAGTTCAACTTACACATACATGACGTAATGTACTGCTACTATTTACCATTATTTCAGAGAAAGAATAAAATATTTACAAGGTTGTCTGGTCGGTGAAGGTGAGTTTAGATTTCAGTCAATACGGTAATATTATTTTAAATTTGTATATTTGTTTTCATGTTTATCTTTTTATAGAACTAGCTGTGATCGCGGCTTCGTTTGCATTCATTTATACCTATTACTGACATAAAATATAAGGCTATGCTACTTCCGGATAAAGTAGCTGTTTAACGGTTAAAGAATTATTTAAATCGGTTCAGTAATTTCAGAGTTTATCGACTACAAAGAAAACATTATGTTCTCTTTAGAATATAATAATATCTACAATCAATTATATCATCGATAAACGGTGTGTATGCGCTCTTAAGGTCAAAGCTCATTAGAGCTACCCGGCACCCGATCAGTACCGCCTCGTCGTTCGGCGTCTACACGTTGTCGACAAGAGGTCCACGGGGGGACGCCGTGCCGCGTTGTCACCTGTAAACGCCGCCTGGCCAACGAGTGGACATCGCGTGTCAGCGATTGGATAGGTCTACACGCGTGTTTCGTTATGTAAAATTTTACAAAACGTAAATTGACTCTGATTGCTATCACTCTCGATGAAAAAGAAAATGCAAGACGCTAAAAACAAAAAGGGTGAACAAAATATTTAAAGAAAGAAAGAACGAAGTTGAATATTATAATATCCATACATCAATCATCAGTCTGTCTTCGTCCACTGTTGGAGATATTAATATTATACATATTATTGGTCCACTTTGAACTCTGGACCCGTGCGTTTGCAATGCGCAGTCAACGCAAGGCAAGCATGCGAGCAGCGAGTTGTCACCGACTGGTCCGCTCGCAATTCGCGCGTGGACAGCATGCGAGAGCGAGCGAGGCGATCAGGTGACGATAGGGAGTTGATGTAGTGAGTACACATCAACAGAAGTCCATATAAAGAATACTAATCGCGCGAGCCGAGGCGGTGTAGGTCGGGTGCCGAGTGGCTCCAATGAACTATGAACTTTATCGTTAAAACGATTTGTTCCAGACAATTTCAACATCCAGACATTCCAAACCGCAGACGACAAGAAGTGGTAGCCGATTGCGTACTAAAACGATCTAAATATGACTTATATTCACCAGAACAGATATCGAAACAAATATAATATGCTCGACAGTGCATCTTCAGAAAAACATTTATCTTTTTATAGCAATATAAGCTTATAGTAAACACCATATTACCAACTACATAAAATGTAGTACTATAGGATAAATCATTTATATAAATATAATATTACAATTTAAGATATATATAGCAAATAGACCGGCACATTAAGTTACATTTCATCGCAAGGAATAAGATGTAATACAAATAATTTAAACATTTATTTCCATTAGTACTAATAACAATTGTCCCATTAATTTTTTCTGCATCTGGATTCATAAGCAAAATGTTAGGTAAGGGCTGCTACTTGCCAGAAACTGTAAGTTGCTGTCTGTATCTAAGTAAGATACCTCGCGGATCGCGGTGTTCCCAGTATTGCTGTCGTTGCCGATCAATCGCACAGTTTTATCTTAATTCTTTTGCTCTGACCGTGAACTGGTACACAACACACAAGACAACTTTGTTTAGCTTTACTTGTCTGTAAATAATTTTAAGCCAAAGTGTGGGGGTTGCACAAGCGTAGGGCCTACCTACTTAGTGTGACGTGGCCATCTTAATGTACGCGTTGCAACACTGCGGGCTGCAGCATTTAAAAAGATAACCAAATTACACTAGGTTAATTTAAAGCCGAGTGCCCACCGACCGGGAAGCGAGAGGAGTCAGTTTATAAAATCATAAAAGAAATGTCGCGTAAGTACGTTGCAAAAACATCGATAGTATCGTCTCGACTATAGAAAACAATTATAGTAGATGAAATCTCACAAATAGAAAACTCAATGCCACACTTCTCACAAGAACACATCGCCTGCATTCGCTTTTGATGACAGATTAGTGTTAGTAAATATGTTTGCCTGACAGTCATGATAAAAACGGGACCACGGTAAAAAGAGATAACGATTTTAACCCATTATTTAAATTTTTATTCAACTTACGTACGTTAAACGTAAAATAGGGTCTATAAGGTCCCTTTTTGATTGGGCAAGATTTGGTAAATAATGATGAAATATTAAATACGACGATAGAAACGGCGGGAGAGCGTGGGAGAGCCATGCCTCGGCACGTATGGGCCGGCTCGCCTCCGATCGATACCACGGCCTCACAGAAAACCGGCAGTGAAACAGTGCTTGCATTGCTATTCGCCGCGTGAGTTAGCCTTCCGGTCTAATCCCCCTCTCCCGTCTTCCCGCTCTTCCCCTACTCCCACCTTAAAGGGCGGCAACGCACTTGTGACTCTCGATTTACAGGTGCCCATGGGCGGCGGTAGTCATTTACCATCAGGTGACCCGTCTGCTCGTTTGCCCCCTTTACCATAAAAAAAAACCACCCAGTCTTAAGAAAAACGTCGGATTTGATTTTTTGACGATTTTTGTTTTTGACATAAGCCCACTGAAAACATTATGCTTTATCATAAAACAACAGTTTTCAAACCTCATACACACAGTATCATTTTCAGATTTCATTCACAGTAAAAGCCGTTTTCAAAATATTACGTAAAACATCATTTGAGAACTTTAAAGTGCTCTCGTGTAAAGTTACTAAAAATCAAATCCGTCGTTTTTCTACGACGACGACGAAATTTGAAAACATAATACAGTGAAGGACCGTTTCTTCACTGTAAGAGGCAGGTTATTCGGTGATTATTTTAGAGCTGTGGCAATGATATTTTATAGACCTTCGTGCGGCTTTTCCTGTAACGGTGACTGGATATTAAATTGGTATATAATATAATCATCATTACTGACAAATGTTATCAATTATGCTATAGTTGTCACGAGATTCGAGATGGGGTTATATGTATGTAGGTGATTTGATAGTGACACCAAAACAAATTGTCTCTTTTCCTCCAGGTTTCGTTACTTAGAGAATCAAGCATTAAATTTCTGACTTTCGGGATTTCTGACATTATTTCCTTATGTTTGAGCTCGATAAAAAGGTTTTATCTATTGTTTTTTTTTAAATAACTGGCCGCCTGCGTCTGCTAGTTAATCTCAAAAAACTTTGAGAGGTTCTCGTACGCTTTATAAAACGCAAACGACGTTGCTGCCCGTCTTTTGGTATCTCTATCCCTTTTCGTTGAAAATTCAATAAAATTTTACCGTCCGTAAGCAAAACCAATCATTTCTTGATTATAGGAGCCGGGCATTGGTCTGTTTCAAATACAGAAAGTTATAGAAATAAGTGTATAACTTAGGAGTTTATGATAAACTAGCTACTGCTCGCGACTTCGCGCGGAAATTTTGGTAGGGTGTCCGGGAACCGTAAATTTTCCAGGATAAAATAGCCTATGTGCTATTCCAGATTATAATATATCTCTGTGTCAAATTTCATCCGGATACGTTCAGCCGTTTTTGTGAGAAAGAGTAACGAACATCCATCCATCCATACAAACACATTCGCCTTTATAATATTAGTAAGATGATTATAGGATAAAACCTAAAAAAATGTACTTCTCAAACCTTTATTTTTAGTTATAGTATCTAACGATATGTTACACAATTATCAATATCGTTCTGTAATGGCCTCATTAGTAATTACTATATCGTTTCGATTAGGATGTTAATTGATTGCCGATATAAATATATTTTTAGATGTATACTTATTACTGGGCAAGATAAGATATGACGATTGAGCGTTAAACTGTTTGATTGAAAAAAATATTTGTCACTGCATTTTAGTATTTGCCATAAAAGAGCAAAAGCTTTTTTGTAGATTGGGCAATAATCTGTAGTTTACAGATGTTTGAAATCTGAGTGTATGTGTATGTTATTTGGTAAAGATCTCTCAACAGGGAAAATTTCCTAGCGCCAAAAAGTTATTTAAAGAAAGAACCTTTAACGCGGAAATGAAAACCCAAGTATTTATTATTGGAGCTTAAGACTTGTTTAAAAAAAACCAGATAATAAACACTGTACTAGGGCAAATAACGGACACGACTTTTACTTCAGGCGGTCCGTGAGCTTTCCACCTAAAGGGTGCAAAAAATGAGAGTTTAACAAGTCTAAGTTCTACACTGAAGACTTCTAAATTGCGATAGAAATAATGCGCACATCAAGAGGCTTTTAATAAATGGGTATGGGTAACAACAAAAAATGTAAACCATGGGTTAATTCCCGTTCGACGTAACTGTAGTAAGGCTTTAGTTAAATTATCCAAATGTTGTCGCCACTTGAAAAACTCTTATTTATTTTATTAAAAAAAAAGGCCAAACTATAATAGATAATAACACAGTTCACTATTTTATAAAAATAAGTTAATAGATATTATTTTGACTGGTTATACCGGTAACAAATGTAACGTGAACTATGCGATTTATTAAATACATGGATAAAAAAGGATATGTTCTCCAAATGTCCTTTAAACAACAACTCATCCAAATAGTAATTGTTCTTGTACACATTTCAGACCCGCAGTCGATAGTCGATGTGTGATGATGAGGCAATATGGGAGCTGGACAGCAACATATACTACAGTGTAGTACTTAAAGCAAAACCCGAGAGTTATCTAGTTTTTAAATTATTCTCTGACAATTTTAAAAAGTGTATAGTCATATCGTCAGCCAAGGGACTATGTCCCCGGCGCACAGTCTCTTTGTACCGCTTTTGTCAACATGCTCTGCGACGAATGGATGATAGATGGATTTTGGAGGAGTTCCCAGTTCCCGGTGCATTCCCAGTTAGTCAATTCGATCAGAAATTTCTGTACTCTGGGTACAGAAATTTCTGATCGAATTGACTAACTGGGAAGGCACCGCCACCAAAATTTTACATTTTAACAACACTAGTGGTGTAGTCATGTATTTTTTTGCAGTCGTGTATAATCCAGATCTCAAAAGAGTGTGAATGGGTGGGAAGTGTTTTAGAACGCGCAAACGATTCATTGAACCCTTATTTAGATAGTGACAGTTATCTTTTCGGGCTTTACCAACATACTTTGACATCTTATCGATTGTCATATAAAAATAATCTTGATATTTCTAATCTTATTGTATTTGTTTTTGAATGATGGAAAAACTGACAAACTCTTATACCGCATTATATTATTCGTAAATATAAAAAATATCGAAAATATGCGGGTGGATGAAAAGTCTTCGATCTCGCGGACTCGACGAGAGGGACGGGCGTACACCACGGCCTGTGAGCCTGGCTAGTGCCAACTGGTCAAAACGTCAGGTGGTAATTCAAAGGTATGTAATGTCTATTGATCGCGTGACTTCCCGTATGAATAATTATATAACGTTATGTCCAATTTCATAAATATAAATCTGTCCTAAAAGAAACATAAATTCTATTAATTGTCCATTGTACAGCTTGTTTTGATCGATATTGATCTATATCAGGCTGATAATCTACGGGGCAAAGGCCTAATGTGATTTAGCAGACTTCATGAACCTTCAAAGCATTAAGGAAAAATCTGAGGTACCTGTGTAGCTTTTATCACGATATTTTCTATCATTGTTAAAGCAAGTGATAATTAATTTCAAAAAGCATATTTGCAAGCACACTTTGAAGAAAAGGAAGTGCATGATCGGGAATTGCATTCGAAGGGCATGAAACGTCAATGGTTAGGCCACTCGGCTATCACTGCTCAGTTTGTATTGCAATTTCATTTACAAACATTGGTTCGTGCAAGTTGTGCTCAAGTGACCTTTTCGGTCACGGAATTTTTCCATAATGTATTCGTCATTATTAAGTACTTGACCTATTATGTTTATTTAATAGAAAATTACCTATAAACGGTTCGACTGGTTCAAAAAAGGCTAAGTGAATTTGAACTAAATAACTACTACATTATTTAAGAGGTAAATCTATACTAAATTCATCTTATAGGAACAACTTGCGTACTTACGTAGACGTAGCAGGTATTACTTAAATGTGAAAAAATAAGCTGGCATCATGTGCGTCACTACTTATGACGACAAATTTTTAATTTTCAAAGTGTTACTAGCATTTGCTCCGGACTTTCAAGCTCAAGGTGATCTAAATTGATCTCTGTATGGCCCCGGACGTCCTCGTTACGTATATGATCAAGTTAACTATATATACATCTATATTTATGTACATATCATTCTAATAGTACAAGATATGTTGGTATAAATACCTTTACTTTGAAACTAATTTTAAAAAAGAAATTCAGTGACTCATTTATAATTGAAAATTTGTAAAAAGTTACCTGACTGCAGATTTGGGTATGGATCCATAGAGCAGCACACTGAGGCCTCTGTAGAGACCCAAAAAGCCATGTCCTTTAACAGTCTTCTTGACGCAGTCGACAATACCCGCGTACTTCTTGGTACCTCCTGTAAAAACATAAGAGATTAAGTCAAACTCCATATGTAATTAAATTTCCCTAAACATTCAAAGCCTAACCAATCGATTACCAATTCCTGTTTAAACCAGGGAGTGGAAAGGATTATAAATCTAAAATTGAGGTGTGTCAGACACCTGGTTAAACCTTGCGATGATAGCCGAAGCAAATCGATCGAGTAATGGTCGAATCAGTCGGTCGGGTGACTAGGGCGAGATTGGGCGATGACATCGCCCATGCCAGGACAAAACCAGGATCAGATGGCACGAGGAGAGGCAGGACTATACTAAGCTTTGGATCAATCCGGCTGCGGATGATGATGACAGAGGAAATAAAGGAGTTTTCAGTTTTCTTACGCTATGGTCCTAAATCCCCGCTAGTAACAGTCCACCGCTATACTCCTACTTCTCTACTTCTATTCACCATCAATGCGACAGACAGTCCACTATGCAGAGGTGGTCTCAACGTGGAGAAAACGGCCGCCCACGTTATCCTGGAGTGCGAGGGAGGGGCCACACAACGGGCAAGTATCCTCGCGGGTGCGAGGTCGCTCCTAGAAGCCTGTGAACGCCCCAGGAGGCTTCTGTGCTTCTGGAGGGAGCTAGGCTGGCTCAACTAGTTAGCTTATCTGAACGCATAATGGACCGCCTATGAGTCTAAATGCGGAAACAGAGCCCTATACCAATATACTCCTACTTTCGCTGGTTCTATAAAAGTAACATTACCGGAAAACTTAAAAATACGGTTGAAACACTAACTAAACCATCAAAACAAACTAGGTATATTAGTTCATCAGTTTACTGCCTTAAACTTAAATATTTGGGTAATCATATATTTAATGATTGACCCCCCTGCAAGAGATAAGTTTGATTTGTCTGGTGAGTAAATTGTGTAATAATGTCATCAGACGGCCCTGACCGTTGAGAGCAAATCGCTTCTTGTATTTTAACTAAACAAAAATTCGGAGTCAGTACATTACTAAGAACCTATATGATAACGTCTTAATCGCTAAACATTGACCGATATTTATATGGGTTGTGTCATAATGACAAACACGAAAACTAGTACAGCATTATCATATTTATCGCATACTGAACTTTGTTGCTTTAATAATATCAGTGATTACTACTGGCGATTTGCCTCGATTCTATCCACAATAATCTATGTGTATCTACTAGTACCCTGGCTGACTGTCAAATAAGGAACATAACATCACTTAGCCGCAAAATGTCCCACTGCTGAACACGGCCTGTGTTCAGCAGGGCTTTGTGTTCTCTGGAGAGAGGAGGAGTCCTCTTCCACTAAGAGAGGTCATGGTTATTCTTCATCCTTCAACTCAAATATCCCAAATTCAAATGCCGCATTACATACATATACTGAAATTAGATTAATAAAAAAGTTATCCGGTGTCTACAGCATATTGCCGAGGAAGACGTGGGACGGTTCACACGGTACATCAACCAAATAGTCCTGTACCAACGTAATCAAGTTCAAAGATCGTTTTTGTATGAAGAAATTTTGTTCATTCTTCTTGAGAGCACTTGTTGCATTACGGACCTCTTGCTCAGCAAAAGCTGTGAGCACTTCGTCTGTGGCGGTGTTTATAAGTTTAGAAGTGTTATCCTTATCTACCACCATAATAAGATAAGTCTTTGTTTACTATGGCAATGGGTAAAGATAATTGTTTGCATTTGCCCTACAGGTCAGTTTTGCAGGAACCGATGAAGCAACGTAGGTATCGAATTTCAAAAAGGCCAATGAGACGTTATCACTCTATGAAACATATTAGTATAATAATGCATGTATATTGTGTAAATAGGAGTTTATACTTATAAAACAACGAAGCACGTGCATCAGTACCACATGTTAAGTCTCATTAACCGTGAATATTACAGGTCAAGTTGTTCAACTATTTGAAACAGTGTAACCTTCGCCTACAATAAGTAGTGGCTAGATTGTTGGAATTAGATTATATAACAACACTGCAACATATAATAAGCGTAAATAAATATTAGTATAGATATTCCTAAGATATCAATAAACACCGAGTCAATTCAATAAATAAGATTATATAGAGTTCGGCTTTTAATCTTGTGTGTGAACTTATTAAGTCACTGTGTCTTTGCTGTAAGTATATCGTATGTATGATATTCGCATCCGCATTCAAATTGCGGAGCTTCCGCATCGATTCGGATATCTGCATCCGTGTCCGCGAATTGGTGCCTTAAAAAATCCGCATCCGCATTCCCATCCGCGGATGTCAAAAATTCTCTAGTTCAAGATTCCTAACGACGTAAAAGCTCTGAAATGTATATATATGTACGGGTAAAGACAAACAAAAAGTTCATTCAGAATCTTATGACGATCGAAAACTGCGATGAACGCCATTACATAACAAGTTGTTAGTTAATATCGTGATGATACGCAAACCATAGTTATGCGTTCCTTGCAACTCTTCTTCTGCTACGCATACTCGATTACCCTTAAATACTTTATTAAGGTTAACATAAATGCTGTACACAAACATTGCTTAAATCAGCGTGGGTTACGTTCAAAAGTTAACAAACTATATTTATGTTTAGATACGCATCCGCCCAGTTCTTGCATAACATCATTTTCCGAAACAACTGCGGATACGTAGACTTATGTATCTATATTATATACGTAAAGACATTCCTTGTACGCATATTGATGAAAATTTTGCGAACGCAGGAACGTGATATGAGGAATACTTAAAGTTTATGTATAGAAAAAGTGCAGAAAGCTAAAAATTTTAAACAAGCTGTTACAAATTTAGAAATTATGATTAAACGGCTACATCAAGCTACACGCGTCCAGTATATATGTGGACCTATCATGGTACAAAAGTCTTTACAATGACAATTCAAGTTAAACTGGCCGTGAAGAAATAAACCAAAATTCAATTATGGTGGAAATTCGACCACCAGGCTTCAGGCAGGCCATCTCTTCTACATATAAATAGTAATTAGTGGGTAGCGAGTATTTTACTTTAAAACTGACTGTTTGTTTTTTACTAGTGGTCGGATTTCATTTTTTTTTTGCAAATAAAAAACTATACCATCGTATGCACAGGTATTGGTTTTGGCCGTAAGTCAATATACCCTGGGATGGTTTCGGGCGTATCATTTATTTTTAAAAAGCCAATGTTAGAAGCCGATGCGGCGCATGTGCGGGTATACAATTATTTATATGATAGATGTACTGGCACTTCTAGAATGTGTCTTGGGTGAAGGACGGGTCATTTAGCGGGTAATTAAAGGGAACGATCAAATGAAAATGCAAAAGTTTAGGTATCTATTGTAGTATGTAATTCCTACGCGCACCTAGCCTAGCATAAGTGAAGTATGGACCAGAAAGAGACGTTTTATCGAGTTAAGTGTAGTTATGGAGGGATTTTTAATTTGAACGTCGTAAGCGGAACCGAAGTGAAAACTAGTATACAATATACTCGATCGTGTGACAATATAAAAATCTTTTGTAGCAGACACGCAATTGGATATTTAGTACACTTAGCTGGCTAATTTTTTATTGGTCAATGCAGCATTAGTTGTTAACAATCCAGCGTTTTGCTTCCGACTCCAACAATTTTTTTTACAGCTGTTCTTTAACATGTTATGCTATTGTATGTATGGTCTGTCCAATCTGCGAACTACTACAGCTGCAGCCTACCTTGTACACTCGTGGTGACTTTTCTACCTATCAGTGCGGATTGTAGGCAGTCTTAATATTGTACTTTGTACGTAAATAAAAGGATTTTGTATTCTTAAAGTAATATATTTTCAGTTAGTTCAATAATGCATAAAATAGCGAAAATGCTAAGATAATTTTACAGTATGTTAATTTCTTTTCCTTGTGACGTATTATGAATTTATGAAACACTTTACTGACAGAAATAACTATACTATATTTTTCTTTTGTAAGTGTACAGTTCCAAATGAATGACAAACTACACAACTGGCAGAGATGTAAAGCAGTCGTACGCAGCGTACTCAGTTCCGTGAATGTAGACAATGCACTATGCAATGTATGAATGAATAATTATAGACGTTAGATAATAATAATAGTACGACGGGCGTTGGGGGTGCATAGATACAGCACGTTTTCAAGGATGTTCCATTTGTACGTAGAACGATTTTTTTGATACGAGTATGTATGGGCTCTATAATCCACTTTGAATTAATTCAGCGATGGCGAGACAGATCGCCTTAACAGTTTCTTCACTGTATCTTCTGATCGTCAGAGGGACACGTGAAGAAACAAAGCAGACAAAAATGCGGTGTCTTCCTGCCTCAAGCAGAAATTTACCGGAATGCAGGAAGTAACATCTCCAAGGGAAAAGTTCAGAGGTACCTCACACCTCTATTCATCGTGAATCACAAAAGCCGGCTCGGCAAAGACGGCACAAATTAGGTTAAAATTGATAATTATATATTATTTCAACATTGAACATTTTTATCAGCTGTTGTTATGTGGTAGTATCGATTTCTGATAAGATTATTTATGTTTTATTGGTCTATGATCAAAACATTACAATCCAGTCTGGCTTTTTACTTCATCTGGGGATATGTCTTAATATATGATGCTGAGACTTTACTTATGTATAAGAAACAGATACAAATTCCACCAGAATTCAGACAAATAATCTACGGATCACAAAAGCACAACACTTCCCGCCGTAGTAGTAGGCGTGCAAAAATACGCAATAGACGGAGAACCCAACTCAGTGTCTCAGTGCAATCAGTGGTGCATCAGGGTCCAAAATTGAGACTGTTTAGCACCTAAATAGACTTGAAATGTAATAAAAAATAAATTGAAAATCCTCCTTTTTTGAAGTCGGTTAAAACAGCAAAGGAGTTCTCTATACAAAATTGACCACAAGGAAAATTATTACTATTGAATAAACTAGTTGAACTAACCAGTTTGATGAGGAAATTAATTCCTTTGGACAGACAAGTAAACTAACATTAATTTGTCCTACAGTCTTAATCATCAAATTAGTTATAGTTTGACAACCAGTTTCTTGTAAAACCAATGATGGAATTTTTTTTACAAAAACACGAGATGAATACAAACTCTTTGGTAAAGCAAACTTTTGCTTGTTTTTCTTGTTATAAATAGATTGCTGTTATCAAAAGAGCTTCATTTCGTATGCACACACAATCTGCGTTAATAAACGATGTCAACAGCGTAACGCTACGTCAGTATTTAATAGAGGTACGATTCTTATAATGTGAAAGTAAAACCACAGGCAAAAGCTGTATGAACTATAGAAAAAAGTGTATGGAAAATTTGGAGTATTTGAATCGGTCGAATACGTAAACACTACCTAATTATAGGAAACGTTATGCTGTCACTGTCATTAGATTATTTGTAGCGACTAGTGATGTGACGGATCGTTAAAAATGTATCCATTTATATACATTTTTAACGATCTGAATACGAATTATTAGTGTCTAGATCCGCGAATACGGATCGCAAGTTTTTTTCTCATTTGATGCCGCCCGATACGCCTGACTTTGACCCGATAGTTGACGTTGAGGAAGATGAGACAAGATGCGTTCGTAACTGATACGGATACAGATCTTTCAACAACTTTCTACAAAATTCAAAATGAGAAGCAAGTTTAATAACAAAATTGTTTTTATCTAATTCAACCTCAGGTAAAGTTAAGACACATAACAGGAAATCAGTGACAAGTTTATGTTAAGTTTTTAGCATGTCTTGTTTGAGGTATAAGTACTGTGCCTAAAATATGCTAACTAAAATAAAATTATTTAAAATCATAAGCAGATATTTTGTTCATTATACAGATAGATTATGTTTCTAACTCATTTTCTCTTCCTTGCCTGACTCGGAGTTGACATCACTGTTCTGCACCCCTACGCTTAGATAATTATAATTATTTTAAAAGTACCTACATAGTGATTAATGTTTTTTGTACTGTATGTGTTTACTGTACTCTATAGAACTTGGTTTTATTGACTTTCCTTGATATAGCATCTGTTGCATTTTTACAAACCTCAGTGGTTTTCAAATGCACTCTAATTAATGATTGTAAATAGTTTTGTAAAATGGTAAACAAATAATAAATAAAAAAATAATAACAAAAAGTAGATAATTTATTTAACCTCATAACAGACAGCCTCAGGTCACCCTACAAGTTACACTCATAATAATTGTCACAAACTCTTAAAAAGTAATGATTCAAATGCCCTGTATAAAATGCACTCTACACTTTTTACCTTTGTAATTTAGTGAGTGTACAAATTTGGAGGTTTAAAAGGGTATGTTTATAGCAAGAAAACACTTATTTTTAATGAATGGCTAAATGCTTCGGCTGTATTTTCAAGCTAGCTCACTCACATGACTACAACACTTCACGCGATCCGATTTAAATCGTAATCTTTGCTATTTTCAAATAAACAACAAAGAATCGCCTCTGAGAAGGCCGAACTCTCCATGCTCCCAGTATCGATGTGTTAAACGAAGGCGCTAATTTGATTACAAAAGCAATTTGCAATAATGACAAAAAATACCTACATTGTGTACTATGAGAACTTACTTACGTATGAGCGTGATTCGAATATTAAAAATTGATTAGATTTTATGGATAGCAATAAATTGAAAATAAAAAAATGTTTCCGAAATTGTGTGTGTACAAGTGTCGCAGTTTAATATGAGAATATTTTAATAAAAAGAGCTGTAATTATACTGAAACAGTATACGGTGATTTGTTATTGGATAATACCAATATGACATCAACGACCAAAGTCCAATACTTCTACAAATAAAATATATTTATACGTGTATTTCTGTGTAGAAACCATTTCCTGGTTCAAGGTCACCTAACCTTACTACACTCTTAGAGTCCAACAAGAATCGAATATGTTTACCAGTTGAATGCAGAACGGAAATTGTTACTATCATCTCCGTTTTAAGAGGAAATACAATAACTACATGCAACAAAATAAACATTAAAAATGTGCGCTTTACTGTACTAACATATTTTTCACTGAATTAGGAAATTGTGAATAAAAATCTATACTATCAAAATAAAACTAAATACACATACCTTTCTCATCTAATTGCAGTTGTGTTTTTACGTATTCAGTGGGGAATGTAATACAAATTTCAATGCCACCAGTTATTCCGCCGGCCACAACACCTTTTAAGCCGACTGATCCCGTACCTCCAGCCGCGGCTGCTGCTCCTGTTTCTGTCATCCATGGCCGTCCAAAGGGATTTTTAAAGGTACCGGCCTTATTCATGTTTATTATAAATTAAGAAATACTATTTGCTTGAGACTGCAATTTATGCCAGCCTTCCCCCCCAACATAAAACTTCAGACTGATTTTGAACGAATGGTTCAATTCGAATGAATGACACAAATACCAATATAATCACTCATATCGATATATTTATGAACAGACAAGCAACATCTGTATCATTATAATTGACATTATTTGTGCCCATTTAAATCTGTTATTCTGTTATTGTGTAATCCTAGCCATTAAACGGAGAGGACTATAATATTAATTAATGGGATTTGATCAGTGTCCCTAAGATTTGAACATTTCGGAACCATAGCCTTAGAGATAGGACAAAAATAAAGTATGAGGTCAGTACCACAATTTTTTACTCATTTAAGTATGAAAAAGCTCAGCTTTGTAGGTTATTTACTGAGAATGAAACGTAAATATTGAGTTTGCTGAGAATACATCTGCAAGTGTTATATGCTAGCAAGCTATTTAGTAGACGTTATTTTGACAGTTATAGTTAGTAATCTGTGGTATAGTCTTATTGTACTCTGTGCACCGTTCATTAAATTTGCATTCACATTCATTCAATTTATTTATTCATAACGCCAAATAATACGGCGTTTGGTTTTAAGCTTTTGTTTAGAATTAATGGTATTTTGTTGTTTACTGAATAGAAAAGTAAGAAAATAAATCAAAGATGGCTCTTAGAACATACGGCGATAAGCCGATAAGTTTTCAAATAGAAGAGGGAGGAGAATTTTACTGTGTCGGCTCAGAGGTTTGTGGCATTCATTTTGTTCTAAATAATGTCTTCTGGTATTCACAACTAGTAGCGTTTATCATCTTTAACTGTTCAAATTTGAAAGATAATAATAATTTTATCGATATCGATAAGCTTTTATTACCTTTGCAGTCAGGTTACAATTGGTTATAGAATATGGCTTATAAACAATCTTTTAACAATAATACATTGTTCAACCTATTTTATACCGTAAACTCTTTGCTAGGTCGGCAATTACCTGCGGTTATTCCGTGGGTCTCTCTACAAGAAGTATCCGGGTATGGCCCGGAGAACCCTGACCAATGAGGAAAGGAAACGTCTCATAGACAATGGTCTAGGTGCTCATGTGCTGTCCAGCTCAGTTTCGTTACTAAAGGCATCTGAAGTTGAGGATATTATTGAAGGGAATGATGATAAGTAAGTATTTTGTTACAGTTTTTTAGTTCATGAAGTATTTGATAAATAATCACAATCAAAAAGTTCATTATTTCATGAAAACAAAAACAGAATTATTAAATAAAGTAGCAATTCTCAAGTAGAATGTAACTATGCTAGAGTTAGTTAAATCAAAAGTTAAAATCATTTAATTATACTATTTATTACCATTCCTAAGTAGAATACTGTACATACAGTATTATTTTAAAATAATTTAAATAATTTAATTTAAACATTTTCAAAATAAATATTGTTTTTATAAATGAAAAGTGATACTTTTTATTATAACTATGTAGTGAAGAGAACAAATGTTGCTATTACATTTCTACATCATTAGAATAAGTATTTCCTTAATAGTTAACAATAATTTATTTACAATAAATAACATTAATATGTTGCAATTAATATATGCAAGTTAAACCTAGAGTAATTACAAATGTAGCCAGCTACAAAGAATGCCACTCTCTGTCCATACCACGGTTATGTCTAATCAGTCTGGTGCTATGGAATAGTCATATGACTATTCCTAAATGCTATGCTGTCCTAAATCTACAGAGTTAGCACATAGAGGTTAATTCTGTAGATTTAATAAGAACATTTAGGCACAAAAGAAATGTGTGATGGCAATAAGTGGTGCTGAATACTCATTGTTTAAGGAATACATATATATGAGATTTGTTTGTTTGTTTATAAAAATCCAGAAGGAATCCAGTAGGAATGTAGATATCCTAATAAATTATTTGTACTGTAGGTCCAATACAATTTAGAATAAATTACCTTACTCCTTTAAAGACCTCAGTTGAAATTTGTTAAGGCATTAATTATTCAATTTATTATTAATTAAATGTTATTATTCAACAGATATTTCTTAATTATAAAAATATTTAGTAAAATAAAAAGATAATTGTAAATATAAGATTACGAAACAGAAAATATTTGTTCACCAGAAATGGTAGAATATAAGAAATTTATTTATTGGTTTACCTACAATTTGTTACACTTACATACATGTTCATAATATACATACATGCTCATATAATACCTTAACGCACAATATACAACGGCAAACACAACATTAAAATGTGTATAATATAACAGCTAACCCCGACATTAAACCTATATAATCTTACTACTACATGCTCATGTTAGGTTATGCCAGACAACAGTGCCAATAGATTTACTTGTGACTATCATTTTAATTGTAATATTTTTACTAAAACGTGTTGTGTAACAGGTACAAAGCTGTCTCTGTCAGCCAGGAGCTGGCTACTCCAAGGGAAAGTAAGAGCAAGAAACCACATAACCAGTCATGGCTCCCAGTTATGCCAAACTCTTCACATTTGGATGCTGTACCACAGGCCACACAGATCAGTAGATCTAGGGTGCATAATAAGAAGGTAGTATAAAGATAATTTATGCTCTAACCAGAACCAGTAATAAATAATGCACAATCAACTCTGGGGAGAGTACCTCCAAACTACAACATATAATATTTTTACACCATGTCAGTTTCAAACAAGCATATGGCCTGCCTGATGCTAAAGAGTTACTGTACCCTATGAACCTAACTCCAGACTTGAATGTGCTTAGCTGACCCTTTAATTAAAAACCATTACTATCATATTTGTGTACTGGTGAATTAGGTTTCATGAGGGGTCATGGTTGGCACTGCATAATATAATCAACCATATGAAAGCAAAACATTTATTTCAATTAAATCAATCATAGGTATTTTGAATTGTCAGTCTGACTAAGTCAATTGTGAAGCTAGTTGCCTGTTCCAATACTGACTGAGGAGAAGAACTGGCATGACACTCTTTTTCAACATATTTTTTAGAAGTTTCTGTGCTTATAAACTCATATGAAATGGCAGGACAATGTAACCTATTGTTCTAAAATATAAACGGTCTAGCCTAGAGAAGACTACCTCCAACCATCGGTACTCTGTCATGAGCGTTGATGATTAGAGTTTTAAAGGTAAAACACAATAAAATGAATATAATGTCTAACTTTAATATATGATCTGTGATATTTCAATAGGCCAGGTTCACTCTGTACTTTAGGCATAAAGTTACAAGTACGTGGCGGGGTCGACTTGTCGGGCCAAAAATTCAGTAGATTGACGCGCGCCGGACAGGGAGCACGTTAGTTCGATACTCAGTCACGCGCTGCATTGCTTCATCCGTTCATTCTTTCATTCGTTTATTTGTTTACTAAAATAGAGTAATAGGCACATAACTTACTTTTAATTAAATATTCAGAATAATTCTTAAAAAAAAAGACATCCCTAACGTCGCGGTGAGAACAAATAAAGGTTACTCGATAGAAAGAGACGCAACTTCTAGGTGAATATAACTAGATAATTAGCACTGTGCGACCGGAATTGCGACTTTAACAGTCGGAGCAAGAGTCACTATTTATTTCAATGATTTTGATTATGTATTCTGTCATATAGCTTCGATCGATTGTATTTAAATAGGTGCAGAAATTCTGCAGAGTAGGTACCTACCACTTACATACAAACACACGCACACTGCATTAAATTTTAAATATAGATTGTATAATACTAAATTTAGAAGCAAATGTTTGATGTTTTTATTTTTCAGATACGTACATTCCCCTTATGCTTTGATGATACAGACATGACAGCTATGCTTGAGAATGCCTCACAAAAACAGATTTTGGTACCTATCAGACTTGATATGGAGATTGAGGGGCAGAAGCTCAGGGACACCTTCACTTGGAACAAAAATGGTGAGTATTCAGTTATTATAACACTAATGTGATTTTCATGATTCAAAAATCCAGTAGAAACTAATTTTTAAAACAAGAAATAAATATTGTAGATCACACATCAGGGTAGATTTTGCAAGATAAATTATTTTCTATAGTATTGTTGGATTATTTTGAAAAATTACTTCAGCATCTTCTAGCAAAGACAAGACAAACCACTGATTGTGCAAGTACTATGTGATAAGGCCACCCATTGTACATATTGTTTCTGCCATTTATTTGTAATTGGTGTACAATAAAGTTTATTTCTATTCTATTCTATGAAAGTTTCTATGACTTCTCTATATCAACTGTTTGGCTACAGCCTGTCAGGTATCATTACTTAACCAGGTTTAATGATCCTCCGTTTGTAATATGGTTATTGGAGTGTTAGTGGATGTCCCTTCACAAATTCCCCTACCTCCTCCACAAAATCACTAATTAACCGACTTCAAAAAGGAGGAGGTTCTATGTTCCACTGTATATATATTATGTATGTTCACCGATTACTAAAAGATGCCTCGACCGATTTGGAAAATTCTTCTTTTGTTTGAAAGGGTATACTTCCCTGTCATCAGGTGATCAGGGTGGTCATCAGGTCAGGATCTGATGATGGGATCCTGGAGAAATCGAGGGAACTCTTTAAGTTTTATAGGCACACTTGAAGTGATTTGGGTATTTTGAGGCGCATTGAAGTCGGTGATACTTTTTTTAAAGATAATTTATGAACTATTCACTCAGTTATTGAGAAAATCCATGAAAACTTCCTAACTACTACTAACTTAAAAAAAAAAAATCTTGTTTTTCTTATGCTTCAGAATCAATCATAACACCAGAACAATTTGCTGAGGTCATGTGTGACGACTTGGAGCTCAACACCAGCACGTTTATCCCGGCCATTGCATCGTCTATACGACAACAGATTGAGGCTTTCCCTAGTGAGCCACCAGCGATATTAGAGGAGCAACCTGACCAGAGAGTGGTTATCAAATTGAATATACATGTCGGGAATACATCACTTGTTGATCAGGTCAGTTGAAAACAAACCGCTGTTTTATATCAAAAGACTCAGTTAGTCTTTTAAACCTAACATCAGCGATTGCTACTGAGTACATCCTTCCCCATATTTTTATTTTGATGGCATAACTTTACAACAATCAAGAAGTTTTATTAATTTCATTTCCGGAGTATTTAATTAAACAATTTATTGTCCTAGATTTCCAGCTATCTTAATGTAACCCGGATTCATTGCTCTCAACTGCAATTAGTGTTCAAACATTATTATAGAAATATTACTTTTAGGTACAGATGCATTACCTAATAATACTGTCACTGCTTCTTTCACAGGTTGAATGGGATATGTCAGAAAAAGAGAACAATCCAGAACAGTTCGCGATGAAGCTGTGTGCTGAGCTCGGGCTGGGCGGAGAGTTCGTGACAGGCATCGCGTACAGCGTGCGCGGGCAGCTCAGCTGGCACCAACGGACCTATGCCTTCAGTGAGGCGCCGCTACCTCTCGTAGAGGTAACGAGACACTACTGGCATTTACAGTGACATCGCGTACAGCGTGCGCGGGCAGCTCAGCTGGCACCAACGGACCTATGCCGTCAGTGAGGCGCCCCTACCTCTCGTAGAGGTAACGAGACACTACTGGCATTTACAGTGACATCGCGTAAAGCGTGCGCGGGCAGCTCAGCTGGCATCAACGGACCTATGCCTTCAGTAAAGCGCCGCTACCTCTCGTAGAGGTAACGTGACATTACTGGCATTTACAGTGACATCGCGTACAGCGTGCGCGGTCAGCTCAGCTGGCATCAACGGACCTATGCCTTCAGTGAGGCGCCGCTACCTCTCGTAGAGGTAACGTGACACTACTGGCATTCACACAGTGTTCACAGTGACATCGCGTACAGCGTGCACGGCATCTCAGCTGGCATCAACAGACCTATGCCTTAAGTGAGGCACGTCTATCTCTCGTAGAGGTAACGTGACACTACTGGCATTTACAGTGATATCGCGTACAGCGTGCGCGGGCAGCTAGTGAGGCACGGCTATCTCTCGTAGAGGTAACGTGACACTACTGGCGTTTACAGTGACATCGCGTACAGCGTGCGCGTGCAGCTCAGCTGGCACCAACGGACCTATGCCTTAAGTGAGGCACGGCTATCTCTCGTAGAGGTAACGTGACACTACTGGCATTTACAGTGACATCGTGTACAGCGTGCGCGGGCAGCTCAGCTGGCACCAACGAACCTATACCTTAAGTGAAGCTCTGCTACCTCTCGTAGAAGTACTGAAATTCACACAGTGTTCACTCAGTTGGTATAGTGATTCCAGAGGTCGTAGGTTCGATTCCCATCCAGGTCAAATAATTGTGTAAAGGGCACGATCATTTGTTTGAATAAAATAAGGATTAATTATAATTAATTGTACAATATTATGTTCAATGAAGTTTACTATTCAGTTTGGCCGCCATTCTCGGTAATTGCCAACCTAAATTATACCCTAGCTCCTATGTACTGCTTGTTCATTTGTTTAATATGTCAATACGATTATGAGAATTTTGATAATGACGTCACACACTGACTACAGATCCTTATAACAACTACATTTTTATTACGTGAAATGCATTTTTGTACTTAAATCTATTGTTAAAAATGAAATTATGAATATTCCGAATATTTGAAGCCTTTTTAAAAGTCAACATCCCCATGAATGTCCCCAAGAGTGACGCAGCAGACCTCGAGTAAGTCCGTGTGTGTGCGCAGACGCCGTACCGCCAGCCGTCCGAGGCCGAGCAGTGGGCGCCGCACCTCGAGACGCTCACCAACGCCGAGATGGAGAAGAAGATCCGCGACCAGGACCGCAACACTCGGCGCATGCGACGACTCGCCAACACCACGCCCGGTTGGTAGACACACACACACACACACACATATATATATAACTACACACGCACACTTGTACACGTTGTTGAGTCGTGTAATTATTGCCTTAAATCACATGATTTATTTATAACGGACTAAAATATCTAAGTTTCACTGCTCGTCCCATTGTTTTCTTATAATTAAAAATTTAGTTTAAATTATTTTTATTTAACTGTTATTTATTGAAAAATAATTTGGCAGCCAAATTAAGGCAGCATAGACTAATGTTATTTGTTGGAAATGAAACACAATGTGGTGAAGCTGTAATACAAGATGTGTGTCTATATCGGCAATACATCAAGTGATTAAATGAACATATAACACAACCCTGTATACACATGAATGAGAGGTAAATGTGGTGAGCAAAATTTTATTTGTGGAGGAGGGGGGAGGGGACAAAAATTTGATCCATTATAAAAGTGTACAAGAATGTGTCCAACAAAAAAAAATTGGGAGTAAGTCTTCATGTTTGATATCAACATAACCACCACAGCAATTGTAGACACACAGTTACACACCTAATATGAATAAAAAGGTTTGCACTTTTTCCTACTACCAATATAAATTCCACAATTAGTCATTAACGGGTAATAATTTACAGCCTATAACTGTGACTGAGTGGTGTCAAATTTGTCAACTCTAAAAACATTGAATATAGAGTAAATAAGTATTTTCTATAACCACAAAGCTATCACAAGACTGTCGACAAAGAGACTGTGTCAATATGGCCAAGTTTGTCTGAGACATATTTATAACGCCGTTGTTCAAGGTAGTTTTGTTAAATTCTGTTTCAGTGACATTGAAATCAAAGCAAATTAAATACATTAACGCACAAACATGTACTTAGACCTTCTGATCGTGAGGGAACGATTTACGCTTCTGTTGTACTTAAATTTAACATGCCTGAGACAAGCTTTGACATACCAGCATTCATCAGCATAGTTTATAATTCGAAAATAATCAACGCAAACACTAATACAACAAAAAGGTGATATTTCTAGGATATTTTAACATAGTAGACTTTTGCATGAAGTTCAAATATTTAGATGAATTTTCAGGGGATATTTATCACATAGGGTTGCTTACAAAAATCAGTCATTTAACGTGACATGCCTGATGTTGCCACAATGTGCTTACAAAAATCAGTCATTTAACGTGACATGCCTGATGTTGCCACAATGTGCTTACAAAAATCAGTCATTTAACGTGACATGCCTGATGTTGCCACAATGTGCTTACAAAATCAGTCATTTAACGTGACATGCCTGATGTTGCCACAATGTGCTTACAAAAATCAGTCATTTAACGTGACATGCCTGATGTTGCCACAATGTGCTTACAAAAATCAGTCATTTAACGTGACATGCCTGATGTTGCCACAATGTGCTTACAAAAATCAGTCATTTAACGTGACATGCCTGATGTTGCCACAATGGTATGCTTGTGAACGTAATAGTACTTAAATCACTAGTAATTCGCGAAAAAAAAACTACTAAAGAATTTATAAGCTATTTGACGGCCTATTTTCATGAATACAAAGTTTGAGTAGTTCTATTTTAAAAATGTAAATATAAAAACAATATTTATGTATGTATGTATGTGTTAATCCGTGTTCCAAAACCCTTAGTACAAGCTATGTTTAGTTTGGGTTTAGATAGCAATGTGTAATATAAAAATTGCGGGCTTTGTTGGACACTTACGTAATCTTATCTAAGGAGAACTATTGTGGGGCAATGGACTATGATACCCCTCTAACGTTGATGTAGAGATGTTGTACAAGAAATTTTATTGCGCGATGGAGGGTCAGTAGTTATTATTAGTCATGATTTCGTTAGATGGCGCTGTGCATGTTGCCACTTATTTTATAATCATAGTCATCATAGTTTATTTGTGATAATGTATGCTCAATTATAACCGGAAGTAATTTATGCTAAGTCTTAGTAAAACTTACCAGCCATTGTGGTATCAACACTGTTACAGCTTTTAAATTCTTTAGTCATTGCTATAAATCTTCCGTAAGTTATGGCGCAGTAGTGCAATATTATGAATAGTTAACGATAGGTTTGTTTGACCTTAGTTTAACCTCGACGACAGAAATGGCTGATTTTTGTAATTGTATCATATTATTATTTTAGTACAGTTATTTGCGAATGGTACTTAAATCACATACTTAGTACATAATTTAATTAGTGTTACATTTTGACGAACAAGGCTGCCTTAATAATACTGCCTCCTTTTTAGAAATAGACAATGAACTTTTTACTGCCAAATTATCACCATTTATTAGCTAGAAGGGGGAGGAAATGACAACCAAAGAGTTAGTAATGTTACGCTTGTTATTAAATTAGTAGTTTGTCATTTGTTTTGAATCACCCCTATGGGATCATTGAGATCTTGAACCAAACAACAACCAAAGATTTTTTTCCTCGAATTGACCTCGAATACTATCCATACTAAAGGGTGATACAAATGTGACATACAAATTCCTTCAGTCTGGTACTTCATACAAGACATGTTATTGTTCAACATGATCCGTGCCTTTATCCCATTCATTTTCTACCACACAAATTATCAAATTTTGAATTTAGAAGAGTCTGAGACTCTAACACTTCTTTATGGTAATGGACTGTAATAGGATATACTCTATTTGGCAGTAAAAAGTTGTAGTCTGTGCTAGTCCAAAGATAACCATTGTCGATTCCAGTCAGGATTTCAAATTTCGAATAATCTGTGTGAAGTTGGTTTAGTCCATACCAATAATCGATTCTATAGTTAATCATAGTTTTTTAATAAATTTAATGATGTCAGAGTTTATTAAAAAAGTACAATAGAGCCTCGTCTTGTATATTTAAACTGTTTAATGAGCCAAACATGTTGATATATTTACAACCATAATAGTTAACGAGGCTATCGTTATTTACAAGCTACGGTCAATCAATATAGTATTTAATTGTATCTATAAGTATTCACGTAATGACTGAGGGTATACGAGGTTGGCTTTTTGATTGCTAATAAAAAAACATGGCTGCATTGGTCACATACCTACAGACCCGTTGGTCGTATCACACGAGCAGTGTTCGCAATGTACGGTCGGATGGCCGGTGTTGTATGTATTCATACGGCCGTAGGTCGCGTTACAAATTTAGAGGACACTTCGTACGTTCGTTAGTCGAGTCGCAAGACCCGGGAGTCGCTTCAAACGGTCAATGGTACCTGAACGTGTTGTCGCTTGTTTTACCTGATAGCTAACTATTTTATATAGTAGGTGTATCCAAAGTCTTCCTGGCATAATAATATTAATAAAAAAGTTGATATTTCTGATGCAAACGAAAAAGTCACTTCGATCTTGAATGCCCATTCTCAATTAATGCTTCTTTCATGAGCAATGTTGAAGTTATTTTGATATGTTAAACCTTTCATGGCGACAATTTTATTCGAAAGTATTTTCTAGTTAAATTTACAATTTACAATTATATGTTTATCAAATAATAAATGGAAATGTATTGATGCCTTTCAGAAGTACAATTTCATAATAAATGCAATATTATTAAGTATTTTTGAATAAAAATTGCACGAACAATTTTAAGCATAATCACGTTAGTCACTGCCAAAAATCGAGTGAAAGCTTTTTATTTATTTATTTGTTTTTTTTCGTGCAATTTTTATTGTTGTTTATTGTATTAAAGAAGTAAGTGGACTGTTAAAATTCTATCACATTAAAAAGAAATTTTCCAAAATTTTAATTTTTGTTTCATTTTAACCTCTGATTAAACTAACCTTATTATTGGCTTGGGTGATTCAATTGACGCAATCTGCTTACCATCGTTTGTGTAATGGAATACGGCAATGTGTATCTTATACAATGCCTTAGTCTGATATGTAGTTTTTGTAGTTAGTTGGGTAGAATAATAGTTATATAACTGTAGTTGACTCATCAAACCAATCAGGAACAGTTTTTTTGTAAGCTTCTAACATCTTTTTATAGTCGATTACAACACAATTGTCATAATCTACTATTACTAACGTAAAATCGACTAAAGTACTTATTGCACTGCACTATTTAGATACTACATTTATATCTAATAGAGTGGTTACACTTTAGATTTAAGTGTAGTGATGCTTTAGATCTGGGTGTAGTGTAGTGTCCTAGCGATCTAGTGTCACCTCCTAGTACCTGTTCTAGACTTTTGGTTTATTATTTCATCAACATTATATGTCATTTGATCTTTTTGATTATATTTAAATGATTTCGATAAATGGGTTTTTGAAAGGAACTGTCGCTTTTTGTAATCATCCCGCTCCCCCTCTATAGCGAGTGATTTTATAAACATCAATTAAAGAACACCAGTTACTCCCAGATTTAGAACAGCTGTCTGCTTGTTTCTTGCTGGGATTAGGTTAGTTGGAGCCTTTAACTAAAAAAATAACTAAAATGCTAATCAAATCCTTTAAAAAACTGTGTAATCAAAGTGTATGACGATTGAGTTGTCATCCATGACTGTGCATCCATACCTAATTAGTATCAATGATCCTCTGGCTAAAGTAGGTGAATATTTAAGTGATTAACAGACTTTTCTTCTAATTTTGGATGTACTTTGTGTTCATTAATTATTAGATTTGAAGTTTGGCTAAGCGCGATCGCGGTAACACTTGGTTTTATTTTTGGTAACAGATGTGTCGTTGAGTCGCGCAGTCAACCGGCTCATCCGCGCCGACGAGGCCCTGTTCCAAACTACGCCAGAAAAGAGGAGGAAAAAGATTTAATCAGCCAACTGTTTACAACTACTGCTGTGTCCACTAGCTAAAGTATAAGACTCCATATTATGAATTATACCATTTTCATTTATGTACAGAAAATTGTGAAAGACATGGAATTATACTTCTTCGTCGTCACACTCTTGGCAGAGTGGTCGTGGTCCTCACAATCTGTCCCCAGTCCTCTCGTACTGTAGCTCTTCTTGTACATCCGTGGAGTGGACCATTGAGTGATTGATTTTGACTTGGTCGGTCCAATGGGTTATACGTTTCGGATATTATATGCGTTTGCGGTACTGCATGGGAATTACATATCTTGTTATAAAGGCAAATTTGATCAACAATATTAAATTAACGGTATGTACCGTTATGGATGTCTAGTTTTGATTTATACTCTGAACAGCAAATCATTTGAAGTCATAATCTAAAGATATCAACTATTTAATCGTATCGCTATAGGCTTAGTATCTACTAGACATCGTAGCGGGTAATTTCACCCCAATGTGCTAAAGCTGCTATATTATCTATATCATTCAGAGATTTAGATATTTCTTAATTCATCCTGTAACGTTCCATTGTTGAAAATTTATCGTCCTAAAAAATAAATACGTCAATGTTTAGATATCTGACTCCGGAGGAGCATCATTGAAAAGAACAATAAGAAGGACGCAACAATATACTTATTTTGCACTTAGGCCTCTCCCAATGTGCGCCACAGCATCCGGTCCTCCGCCTTTCGCATCCAGTCTATCACAGCTACCTTCTTCAGGTCGTGAGTCCATCTGGCTGGGGCCGTTCTACCTTCCGTTTACCGATTGTCACATATATGTAACAAAAATACAATGGAACACATATAAACCATTACATTTGTGAAAAATTAATAATTATTTTCCCGCTGCCACCTTTGTCTCCTTATGCCATAATAGTTGTGCAACTTTTTCACTATTAACAGCGAAGGATACATTGCATCTCTAAATTAATCTTGCCATAAGTAAATAGATTAGCTAGTGGATACAGACGTCTTTATTTTTCTAATAAGGGCCCTAACGTCATTCAAGCCCTCTGTATGAGGGATCTGCAGAGGGTTGGACCGTTAAAAGGAACTGCTTTCCTGTAGAATAGAATAAGAATAAACTTAATTGTACACCATCAAAATATTACTTGAAATAAATACACAAAGTGGATCTCTTACAGACCTTTGGATGGATAAAATTGATAATAACTAATAATAAAATGCTGTATGTATCTAATATTGCTGTTGGTATTTATCCTTTTAACATTTGGAGAGCTATTGTGAAGTCAGTATTGCCAAATTTTCAGTGTGAGTGTTGCTATTTGAAATAATCATTCCGTGAAAACTGTGTTAGGTAAAAATCAGATATGAACCATTTTAATTAAAATTAGATTTGAGTATTTTGAAGAAAAAGTAATATTTTTATACTTTCTGTAATCTGTGTTATCTTTACTTAACCTTGTATTTGCCATTCCATCTACATAGACAGTCCAGTGTCGTGATTCAGAGTCATGAAGCGATTGGTCTAATTGCACCGAAATGAAATTATTTTCGAATTTAATATTTTCGTTAGTGTTATTATTTTATTGCTGTAATAGCATACAACTCTCATATCTGTACCTAGCGTCTAGTTTAGATGATTAAGAAATAAAGGTATCTTAACGTAATGGTTGTTGTTTATTTTCCTTCTAATCCGTTCAAAAAGATCCATTTGTCAGATTCATACGTAAACTATCATATATGTTAGAAAAAACCTTTATCGTAATCTTGCCTATGAAAGAGTAATGCAGTCCTAATGATTCATTACCAGTTCATAGTACAAATAATTGAAGAAACAATTATGACAGTCATATTTCACCATACTTCCTGCATTTGAGCTATTGTTACGTTGCAGTTGCCAACTGACGCTATATCAAGTGAGGTGCTCTCCGGCTCCACATGCAATTAATTCGTGTGATATTTCTGTATTATTATTTACTCATTGAGACAAGTAAAATCTTTGAGACAGTTTTAAGAGGGTAGTTGTGAAACCAAATACCTACGTATTTTACCTACGACTTTTATACTTATAAAAAGTCTCCTACTAACTACTAATATTTTAATGAAAAACATTATTGGTGTTTTCATCCAGTTATTTACACTAAATTGTCTATGATGATATCTCAAATAAGTGTTTAATTCCACAAACCCGTCCGCCGAGTGTGAGAAGAACCTACAGGAATCGGGAACGCCTGCTTCTAGGAGTTAAATATATGTCTGATTCTGATTATAGCAAAGTGTGAGAGATCGATATATCTCTCTCCCTCTCTTCCCCTCCGGCCATGGTGAGTGTCACACCGCAATTTGTAGCTCCGCAGTTTTTTAATTAATAAAATAGTTACAAGTTACAATTACCGTGTTATTCCTGTTCCACATGATTAATGAACCCAAAATGTAACACAAAGAAACTATTTAGTTAAGAAAGTACTCAGTTAAAATTTACGGTTGATAAGAAAGTAGTAGCTACTCCAATCACACAGAAGATTTTCTGTAAGTATTAATATCAGCAGTCTGGTAACCATAGTACAGGTTCTGCCTAGTTTGGGATCAGATGGCCGTGTGTGAGATGTGTCAAATTATTATTATTATTATTATAGGACGTTGCATGATAGTATCTGATCACGTGCAATCGGATTTAGGTATAAGAAATGACAACCAAGATGCATGCATTTGACGAGAGTCTATTTGAGCTTGAACGACAGAAGGGTCGCATTTCGCAACTTTGCGCTTTTTTCACTTTACTTTGCCCAAAAAAGCGCCAGTTGTACGTAAATATAGTTTTAGTTAGCCTTTTAACCTTCGAGAATGATGACCGAATATCATAGATTTCTCTACTGCAAAACGTAGACCAATAAGTAAATTTTATCTAACGGACGAGACCTTAAAGTACCTAGTAGTTATTTCAGTAATATTCGAATCTGCAATCAATCAAAATTTACATTAAACACATTATAAACCTACCAACTCATGTTTGAAGAAAATATCGCTCGACAAACTCAAACCGGAATATCGTTCGGAAGCTTTCATCTTGAATGGTTCTCATCAATCATATGACGTCACATGTTGAGTATGGATGACACACAAAGCACAAAATAAACCGCCCTTGTTGGTTGGATTTAAAGTTTCTTACTAAATCTTATCTAACGTTCATACAAAAAAAAAACCGGCCAAGTGTGAGTCGGACTCGCGCACCGAGGGTTCCGTAAAGTATTTTTATTATATGATGTAACTAAAAATTTATGGCTTTCGCAATTTTTCCTTTATCTGTGCTATAAGACGTTGCTTCGTACCAAATTTCAAGATTCTGAGTTCACGGAAAGTCTCCTGTAGGTTTTGTCGGTCTTCCTCCAAAATATTCGTAGTCTCAATGTTCTTATTCTTATTTACTTCTATCGGCCTGCAGGACCTGTAATAGAAATCACGGATTTAAACTCAGTTGACTCAAAGAAGTTCAGTTTGTGTTCGCTAGATGGCGCTGCATGGATGTAGTAGTTGTATAACTGTACAGTACCCACTTACTGATATGTTTGGGACACAGTAATCAAACACCGAGATTCAGAGCAGACTGGCTTTAATGTGAATTGTTAAATCCTATCCTCTGTGCTGTTACAATTGTGTACTAGGTGACGACATGTACTTATATCGAAGTACCCTACTGTCCGAGGTTATTATTTTTTTTTTTTTATATTATAGGGGGCAAACGAGCAGACGCGTCACCTGATGGTAAGTGACTACCGTCGCCCATGGACACCTACAACTCAAGAGTCACAAGTGCGTTGCCGGCCTTTGAGATAGGAGTACGCTCTTTTCTTGAAGGTTTGAAGGTCGTATCGGTCCGGAAATACTGCAGGCGACAATTTGTTCCAGAGGTTGGTTGTGCGAGGCAAAAAATTCTGGTAAACCGCACAGTGGTGGATTGCCGATTATCCAGGTGATGGGGATGAAAGTTTTGTCGGGTTGAACGATGGCGAAACGTTGCGGCCCGTATAAGTCCGAACAATTCCTCGGAGCACTCCCCATGATACATGCGATAGAGAATGCAGAGTGAGGCTACATCTCTACGCAACGTCAAGGGGTCAAGCCGCAGTCGCTCTCCGTTGAATGCGGTCAAGAGAGAGAAGCTGGTACTGGGGTGCTCCTGCATAGATATGAGAACAGTATTCCATATGCGGCTGAACCTGCGCCTTATAAAGTTGTAGGCGGTGGGCCGGGGTGAAATACAGTCTCGATCTGTTGAGTACACCAAGCTTCTTCGATGCTAATTTGGCCTTACCCTCCAAGTGACCGCGAAACTGGACTTCGCTCGATATATCGATGCCAAGGATTCCGATGCTGGCTGTAGCAGTCAGGGAAGTGCTCTCAAAGCGAGGTGACACGACAAACGATATCTTTTTAATGGTGAACGCGCAAACCTGTGTCTTCGTTGGGTTAAATTGGATTAGATTGAGTCGACCCCAATCGGAAACTCCTTGTAAGGAGGCTTCGATTTCAGACACAAGTTTGGATCGACTCTCAGTGACGTTTTCCCGAGGGATGTTAGCGCGGCCGGTATACAAGGCATCACTCGTGCTATCATCGGCTTAGCAATGAATACTGCTGATTTGCAGCATATCATTGATATGCAGAAGAAACAGCGTGGGTGATAACACACAGCCTTGTGGGACACCAGCATTCACAGACTTGAAGTCGGAGCATGCACCGTCGACAACGACCTTGATGCTTCTGTCTGCGAGAAAACTGGTGATCCAGTTGCATAATTTCTCGGGAAGCCCTTAGGAAGGAAGCTTCGAGAGAAGCGATTTGTGCCAGACTCGATCGAAGGCCTTCGCTATGTCCAAACTGACTGACAACGCCTCCCCCTTGCTCTCGATCGCCTCTGACCAACGGTAAGTCAGGTATACGAGAAGATCACCAGCTGAACGACCCCGACGGAAACCGTATTGGCGGTCATTGAGTAGCTGGTGGTCTTCTAAGTACCGAAGGAGCTGGCGGTTGAAAATGGATTCCATTATCTTGGAGAACAAGGTGGTTATGGCTATAGGTCTGTAGTTCACCTTTCACCTGTCATCTTTTTTAGGGATCGGGTGCACTAAAGCTGTCTTCCATGAGTTCGGGACGACGCCGAGGGAGTAGGTGAGCCGATAAAGGCGCGTTAAAACCGGTGCTAACTCTGGAGCACACGTCTTCAACACGATGGGAGAGATTCCGTCGGGCCCACTCGACTTACGAATATCGATCGTTATTATATGCTATAACATATATCTAGTAAATATCTATATATTGATACGTGAAGAAGATTCTATATACCCCTTTTGAAGCAAATTTCGCGAACGGAGGATGAGAAAAAGAGAAAAAGAAGATGAGTTAAAGTTTAAAATGTGTCAAATAAATGCAGATAGCTACATTTTATTAACAATTTGTGATAAAAACTTCAAAATTATGTGAGAATGGCTTTAACAATGTAGACGTGTTCAGTATATACCTTGACCTTTCATGGTACGGGAAGTTCATACAGTGACAGATCAACTTATACTGGTCAATGAAATAACCAAACAACAAAACATTAAAAGTTCAATAACCTTAGTGAATTATGGTCAACATTAGACCACCAGGTGATCTCTGGTATGAGTAACTAAACAAGGAAAACAATCATCCAAGTTTCTATTTGTAATACAAAACAACTCACTGTTTCATTAATTAACAATAATACAAGGGCCAGCTATTACCTGAAGTACATTGTACGAGTATATTAAACTGTTGATGCTCAAAACTAGTCGTAGAGAGTAGTCGTAAGAGTACTGTGTCGATGTACCGACAGTGTGCACAAAAACGGCACAGTCGTAAGTGTACTGTGTCGGTGTACCGACAGTGTGCACAAAAGCTAAAACCAAGTGTGGATATTCACCAAAACTTACGAAGTACCTAACTATTATCTTATCTGTGCTAAAACTCGCAATTTACGGCGGCGTTTTTGCTTTTGCTTGTTGTTAGTAAAGTGGCGGTAAAGGGTATCTGACTGGCCTGGACTGAACTAGATATGTGCTATTTGGACTGGCCTGTTCGTCTAGTGGTTAGTGATCCTGACTGCTAAGCCAGAGGTCGTGGGTTCGATTCCCACCCAGGACAAATAACTGTGTGATGAGCATGATCATTTGTTCTGTGTCTGGGTGTGATTTATCTATAATAGGTATGTATTTAGAAATATATAAGTATGTTTATCAGCAGTCTGGTTACCATAGTACAGGCTCTGCCTAGTTTGGGATCGGACGGCCGTGTGTGAGACATGTAAAGATATTATTACCGCCAAGCCCCCGCCTCTGACAGCAATCTCTCATATTCCTCGTGAGTTACTCATCAGACGTGGATTCTTATGTGGGAGAGCCATGCTTCGGCACGAATGCGCCGGCTCGACTCCGCTCGATAATACGGCCTCACAAAAAACCGGCAGTGAAACAATGCTTGCATTGCTGTTCGCTGCGTGAGTGAGGGTACCGGAGGCCCTAACCCTTCCCTCTCCCCTATTCCCGTCCTTCCCCTCACCCCCTCTCCCGTCTTCCCGCTCTTCCCCTCTCCCGCAGCTGATAAGGTTGACCTTGAAATTTCGGGAAATCTCACGTTTAAACCCCTCTCATAAATAAAGGTCTTTTCTTCAAAAGGTCTTTAAAACGGCTGAACAGATTACCAAACAACTAAGCATCCGAGTGGATGTCCTGTAGGGTATTGAGTAGTCATAAAACATTTATGACAAGGGGGGATTATGGTTCGTTTGTTACATACATCATCCTGGAGGTCCCATAATGTACAACAACCCCAATACGTCACTGTCATATCTGAACATGACACAACCTTGAAGTGACTGCTTGAGATTTACGTATGACGTACGAGTATTGCGAGTAAACCATTAATAAAATATAGTTGAAAAAATAATTATCTTACAAATCACAGTACATGGGCGGTCAATGTACAACAATATTAGGATGGAGATAATAACAACATTATTTAATAAAAACATAGTAGTTGATGGCGTACTTTAAGTTAACGCGAGGAAACCTGCGGGTTAAAGCTAGTTAACTGTAAAGGCTGTATACAAATTCTTCGACATGCTACGTGACGTAGAGCCTCTACGCTTCGTAGCTCTAAGTGAAACAACCCGAAAGCCTAATCTACATATAATCAGGCAAACTGAGTTATGACGTGTCGTGTGTGTGCTTGAATTTTAGAGTAAAATTGACTATATGACTATATACAGGTGTAAGTGACACCGTACCGAATCCTAAAATAGTGTATTCAGACCATCATTCTGAGTGGAAAATCATTGAAAATTTCTGCCGGAAAATTAATTTTTTTTCTTTTTCATTTTTATGCTTAAAAGTGATATCACAATGAGTAAACAGTAACAGAACATTTTACCGAAAAAAAATCAGTAAATACCCCATAAGAATAGCCGAGCGCTCCAATCATTGGCGTATGCCTCCAGCGAATCCAGTTCCAGTAGCACACCACGTAAGTAAGAAATGTGTAAAATATAAGTTACTTAGCCACGCGTTGCTGTGGCTAAGTAATTTGCGATAAAAAATATAATATAACTATAAATTGAGAGTACCAGGATGACCAGTTTCTTTTTTACGTTGTCTAAAAATGAAACCTAGCTAGATCATACTAAATTTCATGAAAATCGTTGGAGCCGTTTCCGAGATTCAGATTATATATATATATATACACTAGAGTCAGTGCAGAAAGAGCCGTCGGAGGATTTGAGGTCGCAGTAATGCTAAATTATCTTTTTTGTTATGTTAACAACACTGTTACGTCATTATAGTTTGACAGTAAACAATACTGTACAACACGATAAACAATAATGACGTAACAGTGTAAAAGGGAATTTAGCACTGCTGCGACCTCAAATCCTACGACGGTTCTCTTTGCGCACAGACTCTAATCCCTCAAGTTGGACAAAACTGCACACAGTGTGCAAAATTTTATTAAAATCAGTTCATTATTATCGGTTGAGAGGTCAATATACTATTATATAGTGGACGCGCATAGCTTGATGTTATCGTTTTCACGAAATTGTAGCACATGTTGTTTACAAAAATTACTTTCTGCAATTATCTTTGCGTATTAATATATCCTTAGATTACTGGCCGAAACATCACAATATTTAAAAACTTTTTCATTTCACATTAAAACTTTTTGAATAGGTCGTAAAAATGGTTTATCTTGGAATTGTCCTGTCGTCATTCATCATGGCGATACTGGGAACATTGACCTCGACTTATGTAGATGTTTGCGAAACCTGCGAAATTCACGCAAATGGGCCTCTTACAAGATTTATAGGCAGTCTACAGACGAAGTGAAATCTAACTTGAGTTTAGTGACAAACATTTTGTGCGCATGCGTGGCGCCGACCAATGTTGTTCCCGTGCTATGGACAGTGCGTGACGGTCGCACTCGGGACGATAGTGAGGAGACATATCGATGAATCTTACCCGTGACTCGATGTATGATATAAAATATTGAATGATAAGTGAAAACATGGAAGTTACAAATCAAGGTTTAGTGATCAGAATTAATTTTATTCTATTTATTTACGAAAACCATTAGGCCACTTTTATTTCTCCTTAAATGTAATTCAATTAATAAATTCTGAATATAAATGTATTTTTTTTAATTTGGAACTCGCCATACTTCCTATGATAGAGCTTGTTTACTTTTACTACACCGTTCTTACTCAATAAACAACACAACAGTACTTAAACACACTACAAAGACTTTATTGCAGTGTTTATTTGTTTCATCCGAAGAGAACGTGTGGTATTGTTTCGATAGCGAACATTATAGCGAACAATAAAAGTCGAGTCTAGGGCACGTCCCTAATGGCAGATTTCACCAATGTTCAGTGTGATAAAATGTTTGGGACAGGCGGAGGGAAGCGCGCTGCTCCGCGTAACACTCCCGCCAACCACATATTCAAATTTGAAAGCATAAACCCTAAACTAAATTAATAATTACAAAATCGTGTTCTTAAAAATATAATGTGTATTTTTTTTAAACTAATATTTTAAACTTATTTTAACTTTGAAACTGAGGGTTTTCGCGTTGCGTTTGTGTAAGTTTTGTAAATATTTTAAAACTATTGGTTTATGTGTTAATTCTTGTTAAAACTTAAAAAAATGTGATAGATAAGTTATTGTTATGAACTGTGGTATTTCCGGCCTGCATGGAAGTTTCATATAAGGTAAGTGTAATTTACTACCCTAGTTAATATTATTACCTATAAGCTTAATAAAGTTTTTGTTTTAGATAGGTAAATTATATTCTATATAATTTGAGTGTACTTTGGATGGGTGTGTTTGACTAATTAGTTATTTCGTACATTATTCTAGAACCCGGAAGAGATAATAAGTTTATTTTTTACTACTTACTCTTTTTAAAATATAGAACATAGATTGCATTTTGGTATTCTTTATTGTGTAAAATATTTTTTTCTACGTGGCCATATAATCCGATCTTTAAATGGTAAAGATTTTAAATTATAAAACCTATGATTTCATTTATATTATAATTTTTACGTGTAAATCCAAAATGTACTTTATGGTGAACATATCCTAGACTGCTTTAATTTTAACGAAAGAATATCTCATAAGCCCAATATCCAATGTTATCACGGAAATCAATTAGCGGGATCCACTTAAGATGTAGTCCCGTTTTATAAAGTCTTATAAAAGCTGTGAGGAGCGGATTACGTTCCCGTCTCAGTATTTTGGAGCTTCATTACCACCTTTATTAAAATTTTTAATTTATTATGAAGATTGTTTTAGAGTTAATGACGGGACATTAATTTTCGAATATTCTTGATGGTTTTGTGGAATTGCGGAAGAATTTTCACAAAAGAATTTTCTTTTTTATTAATAGGTATTTTTAGGTAGATTTCGAAGAAAGTCTACCTATTGGTTTTGTAGCAGTTGTCAAGTCTTTTAAAAAAATCTTCACAGGAGGTCTGGTTATGATCCCTAGACCCCAAAACAACCGCCAGTTAAAAAGTTTATAAATATTGCAGATTTTCAAAAAAAAATAAAAAACACGAAATCTACCTCTGCGGGCCTGCTGCGGGCCGGTTTTTTTTTTTTATTTCAGGTAGTTTTCATATTTTGTAGATATACGTTTATACTTTAACGTTTCTTTTTTAAACAACGACTCTGTGGCTTACAACATACGGCCTACTTCACGAAGAGCGATTACTGCTGCTTTTATGACATTTTCAACACTCTTGGTGTCACTCGCTTCAAACCTAGCCCTTTCTTACGGAGCTTTTTAAAATCACAAACTATACTGTTTTAGATAAGATCATTTAGAATGGACGAGAATCTTTTTAGAAAGTAAAGCACTGCAGATTTTTGCTTGAAATGGAACCGGATTTATACACACCATCACCCTAATGAGCCTGCTACCTAAACACTTGCCGTAGTTACAACTTTTGTTAGGGGAACAATCTATTTTATATAATCTTTATTAGGCGTTATATACAAATGCCAGCTTCATTATTTCAGTTGAGTCGCAGAATTAAAGTGTAGAGATAAAAGTCATATTTCTACACGCGTACTGTTTAGTATTGGTACCAAATTACTTTCTTTTAGAGCGAATATTCCTCTCTTCAAGCCATTGACAGTTAATATATTTTAAGTTTTAATTTTATTTTAAATTATATTTTAACGGTTACTGTTAACAGTTAATAACAAGTTAATTTTTTATGTATCCCAAATATATAAATAATATGACCACGGAAACTCATTGCGTCCCTCCGTGCATCTCCCCAGTAGATCTACAATTGAAAGATCATTATGTCCATATATTTCAAACTCCATTCGTATGATAACTCATGCCTTCCATTGTCCTACCTCCTTACCTACCTTTCGCTTTCAATGTAGTCCCAACATTCCCTTCTTTAATTTCCAAAGTGCCCCCCATTACATGAGTGGGATTAATTATATTTGGTAACATGAGGGTGTTTAATACATATCTGCCTACCCCTACAGGAATCCAGGTCTGAGTGTATGTATGTTATAAAGGTATAAATATATATATAGAAAGGCAAATAGTGTGGTCCCATTATGAAATTCAGAAATATTCGTACACTTTCTTTTATAGTAGCAGGCTTTACGCTTATTTTCCGCGGCCTGAAAGAGATTCATTTATTTATTTATTTATTAAATAGTACAACCACATCATACATATTAATACATTTATAAAATATATATTGTTAGTCTTCAGTCTGATATGTATGACACTTACGGTGTACATAACATTGGCTAGTTATAGTAGTGTGCTAAAGAACAAAATAAAATAAAAATAACAAAAAGTAAACAAACAAAACAAGCTAAAGAAATTTAACAATTTAAACAAACATCAGTTATTTGAATTTGAATTACTATAAAATATTTTTTGAAGTTTAATCTTAAATTTATTAAATGTATCTCCAAAGATGTCAATGTCTGGATTGTGTGTTTGAATGATATTGCACTGATTGACAATCATTTGTTAGTGGTGGTGTGAAAAAGTGTATTTGACTAGCTGTTGCCCACAACTACGTTCGCTTGGAAACAGTATTCTGAAATTTTCTAATTTTCTGCGTATTTTTCTTAAATTTTTCTTTTATAAGAATAAACACAAAATATGAGTTAGCGAAATCGGTCAAGCCCTTCACGCGTGATGCCGTGACCAAGGGAAACAAATATTTATAGTTTGTATATAGAAGAAGTGCAGAAAGCTAAAATTTTTAAACAATATGTCTTACTACTTTAAAAGTTACGTGAAAAGGGCTTAATGAAATTACACGCCTTCATTATATGTGATTACCTGTCATGGTAAGTAAGTCTATACAATGACAGCTCAAGTTATACTGGCCAATGAAAAAACCATGGTCGAAATTCAACCGTAAGGCGATATCTAGTTATAATAATTAAGCATATTATGTAAACAAACTACTTTCAATGCATGCGATTATGTTGTTCAGGCGCAGGATTATATTAGAATTGTTCTAAGCTGCCTTTAGTTACAAATTTTGACATATCTGATAGGATATTTCGCAAATAAAACACTTTGTGTTCTTTCTAAAACTCGGTAGAAAAACGAATTAAAAACCTTCATAGTTTGAAAGGAATATGAGTGATTTGTCATCAGTCGTCGTCGTCATAATACGGACTTTAATATGGCAAATTACACATATTAATACTTTAGCTATCCATGCACAATACAACGTGTGCCACAAAGGTGTGGTAGGTAATATATCAGAGTCGTATTCACGACAACGTGGATAACTTAAAGTGCTCAACATTGTTGCGTGATTCGCCATTTTAAATACAAAAACATTCTTTTGAAACTGAAAAGATGAATTTGATTTAACGACAAACGTAAATATTGGTTTAAAAAAAAAGTTTAGAGTTTGAAATGTGTGTAACGATCTTAAAATATGTATGGTCACCACATAAAAAATCGTCTGTATTTTATTAAAAATAGGGCCAAACTATGATAGATGATAAAACAGTTCACTATTTCATAAAAAATATTTAATAGACATGACTATGACTACTTATACTGATAGCGTTACGCCATTGGTTGGTTAACAATGGTGGGGTGATAAAAGGTAAGGCATGCATTATAAGTTGATAACAATCACTTGAATGCTGATTGAGGTATAAACAACATAGCAGTTACTGTTAATTAAAGATTTGATTTTGATAGTTTATAGCAATAGAGGTGAGATTGTTGCTAACATATAACTATACCTTTCTGTGGCATGTTTTATATATTACATTCTGAGGTTAACCATCACGTCCGAACTGTAAAGAAAGAAAGAAAGACAGGTAACGTTTCGTAACAAGCTATATGCCATTTTTAGGGTTATCCTAAGGGTGCCAACGGAACCCTATAACTAAGCCTTCGCTGTTCATCTGTCTGTCAGCGGGTCGCATCACATGTATCGTAATAGCTAGACAATTAAAATTTTCACAAAGTGTGCATTTCTACTGCCACTGTAACAACAAATGATGAAATAAAACTAAATAAAAAAAATTAAAGGGGATTTTAGCTAAATCTTTTACGAAACCCTTCGTGTCTGATAAATTCACAACATCAATACCTTTTCTGGTTTTGAACAAAATATTAACAAAATAAGGACAATACCCTTATATGTATACCAGGATTACTTTCTGAAGGACATGTTAAGTGTTGATCCGGTTACACCACAGAGGGTTAGAGGGAAGTACTAGAGGAATGAGTCAACTAAAGGAAGTGCGGCGATTACCGCTCGCGCGCCCCTTAGGCAAGTTAGCTGTTTACATTCTCGGAGTTCAAACCGTTCAAACTATTTCGATTGGGAAATGGGAAATTTAATCATGAAACCGGATTATTTTATTTATTACTAACTTCCGCCTGTAACTTCTAGCTTTAGATATTGTCAAACAAATTACTATTTAACGGGGAGATCTGACAGAAACATTAAAAATATTAACTGTAACTACAATGTAAGAGATATCAGCAATTCGAATGAAAACTTTTGTGAGTGAATAGTTTTTTTTTAAGCTCATATAAGTATTTGCACGATATCTGTCTAAAAATCAGTTTTTTAAAATGTTGGCTGTCTGTCCGTCTGTCTCTCTGAACGGGTGGACTGATTTCCACGGGACTTTCACTGGCAGATAGCTTTAGTTAAAGGAAGTAACTCAGGCTAATTTAATTATGGAACAAGAACTAGGGTTCCGCTCAAAATATATAAATATGTACACGCGAGCGAAGCCGCGCGGGGAACAGTTAGTATTAAATATTTTGCAAAAGCAACTAACATATTATAATTTGAAATGTCTGTTTTGTTTCGAAAATTAAACATAATATATTTGCGTTTGTGAACTGTTATTGTTTTAAATATGTAGTATCAAAAAGTGATATTTATCCCAATCGTTCCACTTGGTATTTCTGTAAGATTGTGCATCGAATGTTTTGGTTCGATTTCAACCTGGGACAAAATTAGTGCCTGGCAAACATACTTTTTTCCTTTAATTTTTTTATATTTTGAATTGTTTGTGTATGACAATACTATTTGTACAAAACAATGTGTAATTAACTTATTAAATCGAACTTGAACTAATCCATTCCTAGCATTTTTGTTTTCAATCATTAATATTAATATTTTACTTTGGAAGAGTAAAAGAGTTAACAACGTAATTGCTTCTTGATTCTACCCTTAAATTATTTGGAGTTTTAAATTTATCCCGATCATTGATCTCTAAACAATCTCCTACCTCTAATCGTGGGAGAGCCATGCTCGTTTGCCCCTAAACCGTAAAAAAAATGTTTGCTTTTTGAAAAAATTTAACTACCATTAATTAATTTGTAAGAATCCTTAACTTATTTGCAGGAAGTAACAGGATATCATGAACGTACAACACGTGACCCTGTGTTGGCGGTATCAATTTAGTGCTATTTGTACATAACGTTGGTGTCATTTACTAGGTACCACTGATCATACTGAGAACTCCATCGAAGAGGAAAGATGGTAGATTGGATGCGAAACTAGTTTATTAGGTCAATCACAATAAAGACCTGTATTATACGTGAGAAAATGTATTTTATTTATTTTTATTAGTTTTGTTATTTTACATCATAATTAATTACAGAGGCAGAAATAATGAACGCGGTGTAGACACCGCGTTCATTATTTCTAAGTTCATTATTTCAAAGTGTGAAAACTAGAGTTTTCACACTTTGCTGTTGAAAACTTGATACTCTGTCTACCTGCGTGCAATAATCAGTTTAGACCAAGACTGATATCTGTTATCGTAGCTGTGGAGGAACGTTGTTATGTCCCTCCAACACAAAGGGAGGATCCTCCAACCAGGCTAGGTGATCATGCCTGGCGGGCCGCGGCCCAACGGTTGATGTTGGGAAGTTGTATATATACTAATCGGCGCGAGAACTCTCATAGCGCGATGCAGGATTAGTAGGTTGTAGATGATGTTGAGTATGTTTCTTTTTGCTGTATGTGGAAGTCGCCACAGTAGTCTTTAGAGTACCCCAGGCTTTGGTGATGAATTTCGTTTTAAGTGTTCATGACAACAGAGCGAAGAATATTTTTTTCGTAATGACTTTTCTTAGTAAGTAAAGTCCTTGAAAGAAGACTGGTAATTGTTTTTATCGAGTTGTTGATAGCCCGAAAAACATTTAGGTACAACGATTTCATATCGTACAACAAATTTATCTTAACTCAGCACTAACTAGATAGATAGATAGATAGATAGATTACACTTTATTTGTACACCAGGGTTTTACAAAGAATATGTAACAGAAGATGTATCTTATAAATAGTGTACAAAGGGCGGCCTTATCGCTTAAAGCAATCTCTTCCAGGCAACCTTGGGATGGATAGGTAACTAGTAGGTATTACGTATTCCATCATGAAACGAAGAGCCAGATCAGTAATTTCGAGGAATACGGCTCCCCGGGGGAGACGTTCCAAGAACTAATAAGTAAGTTCAAATTAAACTTCTGTTCGTCTTTGTCCGCCAACCGACAAACGGTGTGAGAAACTTGTGGATATTACATTTATTGGTATTAAATATATTTTCTTCAAAGAACCGATTGTAGACCCGCGCTTAATAGAAAAACCTTACAAGTGTAATAAATGTAAATAGAACGAAGAGGTCGACTGAAGTATGAAAAAAAAGCTCGGAAGTACCGTGGGAAGTCGCGGAAGTATAGTGGGAAGTTCTGGCAGTATAAGAGGAAGTCTATTAATAGTTTGTATCTGTAAAGAAGTATAACTTCGGCTTGTTCAGGAGCGATTTATTAACGGTCACTCCCATTTAATTTAGTAACTTAATACGTATAATAAATGTATATAATAGAGACGCGTCGACTGAGAGACAGAATTAGAAGTGGGATGATATGAAGTATGGAAGGGCATCTGTTTAGAAAATTGAGACTAAAACAAAATAGTACCATGTCTATTATAGTAAGATAAAGAGTATATGGTTGTGTTTCAACAGCGAATCCAGACTTCGCGTTAAAGGGTCATCGCACCAAAAAGAAAATCTCTTTCAATTTCGCTCTTGACTTTTATTCACCTGAGAATTACTTTTGATCTAATTTTCGGATGTTCAGTAGTTACGTTAGAAAGGTTTATTTAGTATTAAAGAGTGTGTAACAGTACACTAACGGTATTCTTAAGATAAATATAGCCATTAACTTAAATTGTAGGACTAAATCGCCTCTCACAGGGGTATCGGTTGAATGTACCTAGTACATAATATATTATTTGTATAATAAGTAAATTTATAGGTAAAGGTGTGTTTCATAAACTACATTACGCTTAAGATATATTGTATATTGTAAGGTATATTGCATATTAATTATATAAGTATTGTATATATTATAGCTAGGTTTATGTATGTATATTGATAAGTACCTATTGGTATTTATAGTGGGTAAAGTAGGTTATTATAGACTATATGTGTATATTTGTTTTCATATTTATTAGAAATTACAATAAATAATATTTTTTTTAAATATAACACCAACTGCCACTGTCTCTCCGAATCATTTTGATCCATCCTAAGGCTGCCATGATGAGATTGCATCTAGCAATAAGGCCGCCCTCTGTACATTATCTGTTGAATGTAATTATGTAAATGTATCTTCCACTGTAATGCTAATGTACAAATAAAGTATTATCTATTTATATACATTTAGCATTATTATTCACACTCAAACACGGCCGAATAATCTTTGATGGACGTAATACGTATCACTGCATTCAGAAGATTAGTGTTATGCCAAATGGGTTTAGCACAAGTACCAAAGTACCCTTATAAAGCCGTGAGCAGACTGTTTGTTGATCGAGTGCGGTTTTCCTTCTCTGTTTGTCGCAGTTTGTTTGTCACTATTAGGTTCTTACCTTCGTTAGGAACCTTCTTAATTATTACTTAATTTGGCAAATTTGTCTTTAGAATATTTGTTAAGAATAGATTGATAACCTAATATGATTTTAGGACCCTAGGCTTTCGGTACAAAAAAAAATGTATGTAATGTATTTAAAATTCTTATGATTTCAAAGGTTAATTAATAGTATCACTACATATTATAAAACAAAATCCTCCGCCGCGTCTGTCTGTCTGTTTGCGATAAACTGAAAAACTACTGAACGGATTGTCATGCGATTTTCATCAATAGACAGAGTGGTTAATGAGGAAGATTTAGGTGTGTAATTTGTTAACGTTTTATGTAAATTGGTTGAATTATGATGATGATTGTTGAATATGTCTCTACTGCCCGTGCGAAGCCGGGGCGGGTTGCTACTATCATTATGAATCATAGGAGGTATAGCCCTAGGGGAGTAAAAAAAGAATAGGACAGGGGGTATCATAAGTATATTCTTATACAAGTATAATTCTACTTTTATCTTTAGCTAATTGTTTCAAACATAATTAAAGATCAAAAACACCGGTTCAACTGTATTCTTGAAAAATAAATGAATCATAATTAAATTTCTTACTAAAGAAACTCATAGTAGAAGGTGGTAAGTAAAGATTAAGAGTAATTAAATCATAATGATTTTTTAGGATTCCGTTTCTCAAAAGGAAAAAAGGGAACCCTTATAGGATCACTTTGTTGTCCGTCTTTCTGGCTATCTGTCAAGACCTTTTTCTCAGGAAAGCATGGACGCATCAAGTTGAAATTAATACCATATACATAAGTCTGCGGTTCCTTGAAGCCGTAAAAATATCAAGCTTCTAAGTCAACGCAATCATAAGAGATGGCCCACATAAGCTTTATATTTGACACAAATTGAGACATTTCGGACAGGTAAATCAAACCTATGGGGTACTTCCCATTGACTTAGAATCATGAAATTTGGTAAGAAGCAAGGTCTGATAGCACAAGTAAAGTAAAAAATCAGAAAGTCGTTAATTTGTTGTTATATCACATAAAATAATAGTTTTTATGAGTGCAAACTTATATTTTGCGGTTGGATTCTTGACTTTGTGATACATCGCAACTGCAAAGTTAAGTTTGTCTTTCGAAAAAGACGGGCAAAAGTCTTCGAGAATTGATTCCCGAGATGGACGTACTATCTACCTACATACAGGTTTGTTTGCTTACGGAACCCTCGGTGAACGAGTCAGACTCGCACTTGTCCGGTTTTTTTTTATTACCCTAACATTAGCCGTGTCCCGCAGTTTCACCCGCGTTTGTGGTCACAGCTACTTTCCTAGGGGTCGTAGCGTGATGTTACATACCCTATAAGCTTCCTCCAATATTACTCTATCTAATACAAAAAGATTTTTTTGAATCAGTCTGGTACTTCCAGAGATAAGCGCATTTAAACCATCAAACAAAAAACTCGCCAGGTTTATTACATTACTATACATAGATTCATAATCCACGGTGGTTCCGCCAGCGTGGATCTACGATCCCGTATGCCTATGTGTTAATCTAGAATGCAACCTGTGTTCCCAATGTAATTCAAATTCAGTGGAAAATGCATGCTCGAGTAATATACAACTTGCATTTCAAAGAAGAAACACTTTCATATTTCCACAATTTATAACGTTCCATTCATCTAGGTGTTCTTAAGTAATGTGACTACCAAAGGAAGGTATTTTATTTTTATTTATTCATATAGGATCAGTATACTACTCTATATTATCTAATTAACTTGTTATTTCAGAATATAGTCACCAAAGTAATAATCCACCACTTACATAAAATATCGTTGTGTCACCACTACGCTTGTCAATCGTCATGAAAGTCATTATTTTTATTCTACAGCTTCCTTAGTAATTGGCTAACCAAAATAATATGGGTCTGAACGAAGTGTGCATTTTTTAAACAAAATAGTGATCATATGAGAGGTCGTGGATTCGATTCCCACCCAGGACAAATAATTGTGTGATGAGCATGATTATTTGCCCTGCGTCTGGGTGCAATTTATCTATGATATACGTATTTAGAACTATACAAGTATGTTTATCAGCAGTCTGGTTATCATAGTACAGGGTCTGCCTAGTTTGGGATCAGACGGCCGTGTGTGGGATGTGTGAAGTTATTATTATTATATGATATAGTACCCAGATACTTCATTTGAAGGATTGTGTTATAAAATCTAACACAGAATTATATCAGTATGGTCAATTACTTTGTAATGCACGTGAACACGTTCATATTCACAATTGGCGACTCGACCACCACCTGCTTCCACGTTACAAACACACACACTTGATGTAGATTACAAATTATATCTTAAAAGTAAACTTTGTTCAAACGATTGTGCCATAAAACCAAGGATGTATACTAGACTTAAAACAATTAATCTGTAAATCATACAATTGATTGGCCTGTGGCCTAAAATAATGGTGATCCCATCCACAATGCTGGATGCGGGAGCGTTTGGTGAACTAATCACTTTAACAGCGATGCCATCCGTGTACTTATGCTCAAAAATACAATTTCTTAACTGCTTTACGCGATAATTCTTCCTAAAATAGATACAAGAGACAACATCTTTTCAACTCATAGCCTCTTTTTCTGTTAACTACAAATAAAACATGAAGTCTAAATAATTAAGATAATTTTCAATGTACTTACTTCTTCTTTTCTCTGCATCACGCGAAAGTTGACTGGTAGAGAATGCCTTAGGCATTAAGTCCGCCTATGTACCAAAATGTTGTTGAAATAAATGAAATAACTAAATGTGGCGACTCCACATACAGCAACAAGAAACATCTACAACCTACTAATCAGGAACATGACACCCGTTCCTGCACAGTGGTGACCCCTAGTGTGTGGAGGAACGGGTATCATGTCCCTCCAACACAAAGGGAGGATCCTCCGACCAGGCGAGGTGATTATGCCTGGCGGGCCGCGGCCCAACGGTTGATGTTGGGAAGTTGTATATATACTAATCGGCGCGAGAACTCTCATACCACGATGCAGGATTAGTAGGTTGTAAATGTTTCTTGTTGCTGTATGTGGAAGTCGCCACATCACTCCCCTCCAAGACCGGAGGTCGATATCTTGATGAGTCAGCTGTCTATGCTCTATTAAGGAGCGTGCCAGGGCCAGTAGTGAGTTGAGCCGAGAGAGTCGGAACTGAGTGCCGCAAGTTCCAGTGAGCCGGAACTGTATTCCGCTAGTTCCAGTGAGTCGGAACTGAATGCCGGTAGTCCCAGTGAGTCGGGGCTCTTCTTACGTGGACCGTAGGTGCAGTGTGCTGTGCCTAGACGCTGATGAGGCCTTAGGGGTATAACCAGGCTGGAGCGGTCGCTGCAGGCGTGTGGTAATCCCTGTTGAGGCCGAGGATGCTGGCTGGCTGAGACTTGATTACCGCTCATTGCTGTAGGAGTGTACATGACGGTGGCGTTGATGATGCTGCTGATCTGCTTCATGAAGGCTGCTTCCAATCACATCCTGGTCACCACTGTGGCCTCCGACCAGGCGAGGTCGGAGGATCCTCCCTTTGTGTTGGAGGGACATAGCACCCGTTCCTCCACACTAAATACTAAAAATAATAAATACAAAAAAAAAAAATACCATCTTTTCTCGATGTTGTCCAACTTGTCTGTCATCTGTTTCAACTGCTAACTCTGTGTGAACAAATGAATGAGCCTAGATATGAACCAATGAAAGGACAAAGATTTATCCACTTGTACATTATGTTTGAACTACCAACTGATTTTCTCAACCATGATAATAACATAAAGGAAACTATATTACTAATGATATCCTATAATTAGTTTGTTAGCGAAAAATGTGTTCTGTCGTGTTCATTTATGCGTTATGGGAACGCTTATTTGATTCTGTATTCCAATATGTTGTGTTTTGCAATCCAATATCTCACAATAGTAATGATATATTTAGTGGTCTAACTTATGTTAAGCTTGTATCACTTCTACCCAAAGGCGAGTTATGATTTGTTATGAATTTTGTAACTAAATTTTAAATGAAGTAAATACCAATTTTTTATGGTATGGCAACCACTAGATATCATATACAGATGGGCCTGACGAAGTGTTTATGTTGGGATCGAACCGACAAAAACGCTACGACTCCTACATTTGCAACATAACTTTTTCAGCTTGCAGCTGCCTAAGCCGAAGAGTCAAAAGTATCATGAGTTAGTGGTTCGGATTAAGGCTCGAAGAAGTTTACGGCTTGCCTGGTGAAGCAGTACGTTCTCTATTCCCAAACAACGAAGTCGCTGCGGCTGTCTGACTTTTCAAGAATTTCTTCCGTTTCGGCCCTTTTGTGGACGGGGTTAATATTTGGGCCAAATGTAGTTTACCCGTATTTGCGTTAAAATGGAGATCATGTCCACCGCTCTAAAAGAATCTGTATATGGAGAATCTATCCACCTGTCACCGTTTCTCTACTCAACCCTCTGCTAATTAGGGAGAAAAGCATGCACTGAGAAGCAGAAAACGAGGGCCACACCCTGCTATGCCTGTGATACTATGATGATAAGCAATAAGTAACAACGTCTCCGTGGGTTAGAGGTATTGCCTGTATAATTCTGTGATATGTTACACAGTGAATCTAGACCAAAAGAAGTCGGTTAACTAATCATAGCTTGTACTATGAATTCTATACTACATTATATTTGGTTTAAGTTTATATTACGTTTAGTTTTAACAGGGATAAACGTTGATCGACATATTTGACAAATAAATCAAACTTCTGCATTTGCTCGTCATGTTGATAGCGTCTTAAACCAATTGTGGTGACCTAATAAAACAGAAAAGATTTGGATCCGTTCAATGCGAGACTGCATTCGCAAGATCTACGTATATACAATCATTTATAACTAGCTGTGTCAGCAAATATTACATGACGCAATTTAAACAACTCAAACAAAACAATGTAATTCTGAAACAGCTTTTGCAACATACACGTTGAATATCTATGAAACTAAGGAATACAATCGCGAAAGCCGTACCCATTCGTTCCACACTAGAGCAGTAGTGTAGTGCCTGTAACGTTACTAAAGTGATGGTCAGTACATCGCAGTGTTTCTGCAACAATGACACTATGTCTGTCCAAGTATATGTATCTATAGATAAACCACAAACTCAATTCGTTTGCTGAGATTTGCTTAGGTCCCTGAAAATCAATGGTTTTAGACTGGTTTGCAAATATTACAAATATACCTAAGAAAGGCGTGACTTTTCAATGCAAAACAAATTGCTTATTCCGCAGTTGTTCGCAGATTTCTTTTTTTTCTGTACTGGGTAGAGTGGTTTTACAGATTTTTGAGAAGATTCTAAACGAAAAAGTTGGCAATACTACACTTGATGGTGTATTGTGAATTGATGATGCAGATATACAAATCCTTACCTAGTGTGGGTGTTATAATTTTTAACCGACTTAAAAAAAGGAGGAGGTTCTCAATTCGTCGGAATCTTTTTTTTTATGTATGTTCACCGATTACTTGAATACGCCTAAACAAATTTGGAAAATTATTTTTTTGTTGTGACCACCTGGGAAGTATACCCTATATTCTCAGGTGGTCCCATTTAAATTTTATCGAAATCAGTCGAGCAGTTTTTGAAAAATCAACAAATATCTAAATATTGTATACATCGATGATATTTTCGTTGGCTCCGAAACATCGCTGTCTCATTGGAGCAGTGCGTTTCGTTGGCCTACCCATATAATATTTAAACAAAATACATCTACTTTCCACTAAAAAGCACATTGAAGTCGGTGATACTTTAAACAAAAAAATATTATGGCAAAAAAACTATCCTTTGTTTTGACTTACGATCTTGTATAAGACCGGATTTTTTGTTTTTGTTAAAACAACCTAACTAAAAAAAAACAGAAACATAATATAAACATGCAGAGACAACGACAACCGCATTCGAATGCGTCTGCATGTTTATACACAATTACTGAAGTTCGGCGTGACTTTCTTGTAAACTATTGAATGCATAGACGGGAATACAATACAATGCAATGAAGGTTTTGTTTTATAAAGTTAAAAGTTAGTATTAATCAAAAATTTACACATAGTAAAGTGGGTCAAAATCGCGCCCTAAGGAGTCGGTTACAAACAAACATACAAACAAACATACAAGTGAAGCTGATATAAAGCGTGTAAAACGGTATAATATTAGGTCATTTAGATAGTTATATATTTTATTTATAAAGGAAAAACAAACATTTAAACACCAATCTTAATCAATCAAAATTAAGACTGCACGGATGGCGCAATGGTTTAAGTGGCCACCTCGCTACTACGCCGCGCCGAGTGTTGTGGGTTCGAATCCTACACGGGACAAAAATTTGTGTGATCCACAAATAGTTGTCCCGAGTCTGGGTGTTTCTTGTGTCCGTTGTTTGAATGTTTGTGAAGCCCCCCGCGACACAGGATTATTCCTATGCGGGAGTTGTCTTTTAAAAAAAACAAAAAAAAAAAAAACTCAATTAAAACAGGTTCAATTTTATGTGTAGTTTTACGAATATTTTACTTTATTATGTCTAGCCATTATATGGCTGGAGTTGCAATAATAGGAAAACCATATACAATCCAAAATCAAAGCAATTTATGCGTAATCTGGGAGAAACACGTGCCCAAAAATGTTTACTACTGTCTAGAACTGATTTAGTTATTAGTTATTGGTGTTTAGGACAAACTTTTACTACACCTACACGGTAATTCTAATATCGACCTTTTTTTTTATTTTTTATGCGTGTGGAAAGCCCCTCGGGCCGTCACCCCACCGGGGTTTTGGTTTGGCGGTGTGTTGGAATCGAACCGACTAAAACCACACGGTGTGCCGTACTGCGCCTTAAGTAGGAGAGATCCGGGAACAGCTTTTATTAAGACATCCGGCACCCTCCTAGCGCCTGCCCGCAAAAGCGCGGGCACCACTAACTCTAATATTGACCTGGTTTAGGGAGTGAGCAGTTTACCCACTACGTTGAGTATTAAACAACCTCCAGTAAGGCCTGGCCACGATGTCTCACGACCTCGCCTATATGGACCATAATCTCGAAATACTCGATAGAGACAAGAACATGTGTTGTATTTCTATGAGTACACATATATATATGTGTATTCCCATCGGTTAAGGCCAATAGGAATCACTTACGTGCTATCAGTGGGTCGTTCCCTGGTTTCTCTTCGATGCCTGTTTATTATTAACTTTAATAGTATTTGTTGCATTTAATTAAAGTAGCAATATTATAATTTTTTTTTATGGTAAGTGTATCATAGATTGTTTTGGTTTTCTGTATGTCGTGATTCCATTAGTTAAACAAAGTAAGTTTGCTTACCTCATTGGGATATAAATTCTAAAAATATTTGTCTGAAACGCCAACTTCCAAACTTTTCAGCCAAATTGCCTAAAAAAGCGAACATTGTAGTGTTTCAAAATATTTATTTTGGACACAAGTCAGCTTCCATGCCGCAATCCTCCGTGAGAACTCCATTTAGAAGTTACATTACTTGTTGTTTGCTTTTTTATTTCCGTACTGTTCGTGAGTTCAAAAGAAAATAAAAAAAGTTTCAAGAAGAATGAGTATAGGTCACGTAATTGTTGAAGAGGTTGTGTTGCGGCAGTGGTTGGTAGCTTCATTGTTTAAAAATCTGTGAGGTTAAGGTCGTTAAAGCTTAACTGTAGCCAATAACTGGTTAATGTTTACATTCTCAAGGATCGATGTTGACTTTTAAGATCCTCTGGAACTTCATCAGTTCTATAGTTAGCAAATTTTTGTATAACACTAAAGCTGCAAATAAGAATACAGTCCACCTGATGTCACACGAGCGTTGCTTTGAATGCTCTAGAATAACTCCGTACTCCAGTCATTTCTCGTTCAGAAAAAGAAAACAGAACACAAATTCTATGTTTTCGAAATGAGCATTAACCCTTTAACCCTTACCACTGTAAGATGTGCAATGGGTTGGCCAGTCGATGTTCCTGTCCTAGTGGCCTCTCCTATAACAGGACGGACCTTCGGGTACGCGACCCTGACCTCTTTGAGCTACTGCAGTCTCAGTCTTGTTTCCCCATCAGAGACTTGCGGTATTCCTTATCCTAGCTTCCTCGCCCTATCCGTTTTCCTTACCCCAATTTACATTCCAAGGAGGGTTGGCGTCAGGCAGGCGGCTAGCCATAACAGAAACAAGCCAAAACCCTTTGCAATGTTGAAAAAAATAAGTGATGGTAAATGGCTATCGCCGCTCATGAACCCTTGCAACTCACAAGTCAGAGTCACAAGTGTGTTGCCGGCCTTTAAGGTGGGAGTAAGAGAAGGGAGGAAAAAGGGGCGTAACTTCACTCACTCAGCGAAAAGAAATGCAAGCATTGCTTCACCGCTGGTTCTCTGTGAACCCATATCAGTCCGGTCGAGCCGGCCCATACGTGCCGAAGCATGATGATGATGAAGATGTGCAATGCTAAATTCTCAGAACACAAACGCACGACCACAAACTATTATACTCACGGTACACATACGAAGGCAAAAACTCTCCTAAAGAACGATCGGATATTTTGCAATTCAATTTGGCAGAGATTGCTAATTTTAACATGGCATCCATATAATGAAGCGAAGAACGAATGAATAAAATTATTTCGGTCTAGCGGCGTCATTCGTTCTGAAACTGGTGTTACGTAAACGCGTTCCCGAATCCAAGAATACTATGTATGTATATAGGCTAAGTAACATCATAAATATATTTGACTACGTACAAATACATTCAAGTAAATGTATCTATTATACTCTGTAGATTCTTTAATCTTCTTTCGACAGTTCGATTAGTAATCAATTAGTGCCTAACACGTTACCGATTCGATTAAAAATAATAATCGATTTCATTTAAAAGGAAGTTTTAATCACTTTAAGATAGTAAAAAATGCTAAGGTCTTTTAATTCTTTTTTTTTAAAGACTACTTACTACTAGTAACGTAGGTCACACATTACTAGTATTCTTGTTAACCCCTCCAGCTAAGCTAAATACTTGTGTAAGAAGTGGGTTAACGCCGTACCCATGCGATCTCGAGAAACCAAATCTTTAATGCACCAATTCCAATCACTTAACAACAAAAGCGAGCTTCTACAAAGAAGTTCTTTTTAAGTCGGGTAACACACCCTCAGCTTGGAGTTCTGGTTTACATTATATAATTCCTTACTTGGTTGACGATTTTAAGTTTCTACATACTTAAGCAAGCCATGAACACTGTATTGGTATTAGAAGTTGTTTACAATAGCTTACATTAAAATCATCTCATCTCATCTCCTTTTATAAGCCATGTGAGCATTGGCTGCCCTCTCTGGCTTTTGTATGCTCACGTAATATTAAGTTTATTAAGGTAATTGGTAATCAAATTTTTGATTTGCCCTCCCTGGACCAATAAAAAACATTTTGCTTATACCTTGTCGACAAAACAACAAATGCCCTCCCCTGGGCATTTTATCAAGTTGGGTTATCAATGTGGGTTAACTAAATGTCCTCCACCAGCAGCAGAGTTTCCCTCGAAGCGGTAATGTTTTGGATATCGTCCAGTTAGTAGACGTGCTCTAATTCCCGCCCGGTGTAATATATTTGCATTGGTTTGTGTGTTTTTTTGATTAATATGTATGTATTTACAAAAAAGTGGATTTAATTTTAGTTTATCCGCTTTCTCGGCCTTTAAACATTGACTCCGTCAAGCACCGACAGGTGGCGCTGGCGTTTGCAGATATGACGTAATTGCGACATATATAATAAAGCCAAAGAGTATTTTCTTTGATAGTCTGTTTGGAATCACCAGTGGGGTTCGGAAAATTATATTTGTATTGGATAGAGTATTCATTGAGGAAGGTTACAGGCTATGTAACATCACGCTACGACTCTTAGGAGCGGGACAGTAACCATACACATGCGTGAAAAGCAGACAACGGTTAGTAATGAATGTTATTAGCGTGGGTTACACACCGTAAGTCGGATACCTTAGTCATTACGCTATTGCCACGTGTGCCTATTGTTATTTCATCGCCTTATAAAATTGCGAACAAACCTTATATAACTTCAGCGCAAAGAGTCGAAGTCTTAGCATATATTTGTGTATTTTATCGAGCGATAATCGGACAAGTAAACAATCAGATACTTCTAATCCGTAATCAACTCAGACTAACATTAAAACTTGGCACTTTACCTCGCAATAAAACGCTCAATGAATTGCATTCCGACAATTAAGTCTAATGCTTTGTTCATTTCTACTCAACATAATGAGTAAACTTAATTATTGTAATGCTTTGTCTGTGCTTATTTGGCGACTATTCCTATGTTACGATATAAATGTATTAATACTGAAATGTACATCTATACAGGTACAGCTACAAAAATTATCCCCACAATATATTTGAGTTCATAAAGTCTTTCTTATTGTTCAGCTTCCCAAATTTGAGCTTATTTACTTTTAATCTTAATAACGTAACGCACAAGACGACGCTGTAATACAATTTGACTAAATGTTGTAATAACTATATCGTGATGATTTAAAAGAGAGACCGTGAGTTTGCCCGATTTCTTCTACTTCTACAAGGCTCAACTATTTGGAAACGCGCGGTTATATATCGACATAGGCAGATCCAGTATTATTTGTCATTAATACCTTTACTCTGTCAAAGTAACCTATTGTTATTGACTTAAATGTGTTGATTTATAATTTTAACGTGACAACGTCTTATAATTCGATGGAGCCGGCTGCACGCACGAAAAAACATGACTCATGCGGCGTTACTTCGCTATGAGGCGTCCCTATGACGTTGTCACGTTCAACTATCGTCAGTAAACCGACTTTACAGACAACCGATTTTTAATATTAAAAAGGATGCTTTTAAATAATTGTACACCTTACTAACCTTATAATTAAGTAAATTAAAACTAAAATATATATATATATACGGACTATTTACACGCGTCATAAAATTCCTCCGCATCGTCGCTTAGTGGCAGTGTTCCCAGAAGGCTGGCAGCATTGCAACGTTGAATGGCAAAAGAAGAAGTAAAGACAAATAGAGAAGCAAGTGAACGTAAATTATATTGTAATTATATTAAGTGGCCTGTTGGTCTAGTGGTTAGTGATCCTGAATGCTGAGCCAGAGGTCGTGTGTTCGATTCCCACCCAGGACAAATTAGTGTGTGATGAGTATGATCATTTGCTCTGTGTCTAGATGTTATTTATCTATAATATCTAAGTATTTAGTAATGTATAAGTATGTTTACCAGCAATCTGGTTACCATAGTACAGGCTCTGCCTAATTCGGGATCAGACGGTCATGTGTAAGGTGTCTCAAGTGATTGTTATTATTAAGTATATCGATGTCATTCGAAGCCGGATGTACAAGAAACGCTGAAATAAACTGAGAAAGTTACTTATTAATTTTTTTTATGGAATAGGGGACAAACGAGCAGACGGGACACTAAATGACTACCGCCGCCCATGGGCACCTGCCACTCAAGAGTCACAAGTGCGTTGCCTTTAAGGTAGGGGTAGGGGAAGGGTGGAAGAGGGGGATATGGGGGGACGGGCCTCCGGTAACCTCACTCATTTAACGAAAACCAAATTGCTTCACTGCCGGTTTTCTGTGGGGCCGTGGTATTGCACCGGTCGAGCTGGCCCATACGTGCCGAAACATGGCTCTCCCACGATAACATTAATTAACATAACATTAATAAAATAATACCTGTATCGAAAGGATTGTAATTGGCAATGAAATAAGAAACTTTTATAAGTTTACCGTTCAATGTTACTTAGTACCCTACTTCTGTCGTGGAGATTATTCTGTCAAACTTTGACCGGTCGAGGGGTCAAATAAAGAAACAATTATTTTCAGTTGTGTTGGCAAGAAAGTTTCTGTTCGTCTGTTATGGTTGAGGTTTTTGAAGATATTATCTCATTCTCAATTTTAGAGGTTGGCCAGAGGTAAATATTTGAGCCGTAATTTATTAAATAATTGATTACAATAAAACTTCGTCGAAAGTTGGGCGAATATTACCTCAAAATATTGTCTTTGAAATTACTAAAGCTCGTCAATCGCTACTAAACAAAGAGAGAAACCGGACAAGTTCCAGTCTGACTGGCGCACTGGAGGTTCCGTAAGCAAACAAATTTGTATGTAGATAGTTTAGATAGTTCGTCCAACTCAGGAATCGATCCTTGAACATTTTTTCCCGTTTTCTCTGGAAAACAAACCTAACTTTGCAGTTCTAAAAATACTCTATACATTGATGTACGTCACAGTCAATTTTAATACATATGAGTTTGTAATCACATAAAATATTTTTTTAATGAGATGTAACAAAAAATTACCAACATTCAGAATTTTCCTTTACTTGTGCTGTAAGACCTTGCTTATTGCCAAATTTCATGATTCTAAGTAAATGGGAAGTATATATAGGCTTTGATTTACCTGTTTGTGTGCAAAATGTTCAAAATGTATTAAATATTAGGTTTAAATGGCCGTATCCTTTGATTGTGTTGACTTTAAAGCTTGATTTATTTACAGCTTGAACCGCAGATATGTATTTAATGTTAATTTCAACTTGAAATCAGCACGCGTTATTAAGAAAGAGGCCCTTGACAGATTGATAGACAAACGGATAACAAAGTCATCCTATAAGGTTTCCTTTTTTTTTGTTTTAAGGAACGGAACCCTAAAAAGTTAAATCGTTTAACAGAGAGAAGAGAAATGCACTGAACTGTTTTGTCTTTGTCTATTTATATATCGATGCAGTACGTGCTAATATTATAACATTTGATATAAAACACTTTAAAGATGTTGAAATATAAAATTACTACTACTATCACGATACAATAAGGTCTTAACGAGGATACACAGAAATGCATGTCAAATTCGAACGACTTGAAAATTGAAGTAATGAATTAGTTCAATAGAATTTCTTTTGTTTTCATAGCAGTCTGTTAGTCATTAGATTGTTGTACATACTTACATATTCTCTTGTAGGTATCAAATTTATACGTAAGGGGCAGGGCTAACATTCGATTGAATTCAGTATGGCACGTGAGTATTGCCTGCGGAGTGAGACAAGCTTTTATTTCATTAGAATACTCCCAACGTGACCCTGGGAAGTCCTTATAAGTATTAAAAAAAATACTGTCGCTAATAGCATCGTCGATCAACGTCGATATAACATAACATGCCCAATATTACGTAATGGTAATGAATTACAGGAAACAAAGGCTGGTCTAAATGTGTAGCCGGTTTGTAACCCAGCTATGGCTTTGTATAAATGAATGAGGGTCGTATTTATTACGAATTTCGAGTTGATTTCACTTTAGACTACGTGCTATTTTGTCTTTCATCTCTTCATTTATTTAATTTAATCTTGCTATTAGAGGAAAATTTAATTTGTCATTAAATTGCGTTTGTAAAGAACGGAAGTAAAAAAATTACGATATAAAATGGTTATAAAGAAATAGACCGTCTACTTATAAATGTAATTTAGTCAGTTGTATGGATCCATGAGTAAATTCCAAATTTGAAAAAAAATCAATTAAGCATTGATACAAAAGATGCTTGCTTCATCGAGTCATTCAATTCATTTCTAACTTAAGTTAATCAAGTACTTTTATATAGCATAACTCATTTACCTCCTAAATATTATGAATATAAATGAATTGGTTCTATCATAAACCAGAACCACCATGTAAGCCACATATCACAAGTGCAACTGACATGTTTTTAATTTATATAGACTTGGATCCTTGTTTGTTTCGGCGTTTCTTCTGAAGGTTATAAGAAATGTCGACACCATCTATTTTTACCAGAACTAATTGATGTGTAAAAGTGTCTGAAAAAATCTATCACTAATGTAATGTGTATTATTTTGCTTATTTATATTAAGAACGAGGCAGCTGTTCCTCCATACCACATGCACGAGTACACTAATGAAGACTGACGTAAGAGAAATGCTCCTCCAAAATGGCGTTACTATTAATATACGTATTGCGAGAGAGGAGTGTGGAAAAGTGTTTTTAGACATGTATTTTTAGACAGATGTGCCTGTTTGTCTGTAGATAAGTACGTTAAATCTCTTCTAGACAGCCCTAAGGCTAACCTAAGGCCCGTCTCTTCGGATCTTCGTAATCCATTCTAAAATGGATTACGAAGAGACGGGGGAATGTTTATTTAAGAATCTGACTAAACCAGTAAACAAAATCAGTATTATGTATGTTTTTACATACATATACTATACTTACGGTACGTTTGCATTTTGTTAACCATTTATCAGATCGAATTTAACATTAATAATAATAATAACTCCACACATCTCACACACGTTGATCACTTGCTTTGAACAGACATGCCCACTTTCGACCCCCAGAACTGGACCATGCAGTAAACACTACTGGTGGGGACCGGAACTCGAGAAACTACGCCGCAAGGTCAGAAAGTTGTTTAATAAAGCAAAGAACTCTCGACTTGACCAACATTGGGAAGCATATAAGCAGGCCCGACATCACTACAAGAATCGGATCAGAACCAGAAAAACTGAATGCTGGAGAAGCTTCTGTACTAACATAGATAACAACAATCAGGCTAACAGAGTCAAAAACATTTTGAGCTGTGAAAGAGGTCACAGCCTTGGCTTCTTGAAAAAACCTGATGGGACTTATACAAAAACAGATTCAGAGACCTCAGAACTGTTAATGACAACTCACTTCCCAGGATGTCGAATATCAAATGAGAAGGACACATGGGAAGACAGTGGGGAAAATACACCAGATGATTCAGACTGGACCACTGCCCATAAAATCGTGAATCATGAAAAATTAAATTGGGCGATCAATAGCTTCCTTCCATATAAAGCGGCAGGATTGGACGGTATTTTCCCAGGCCTGCTAAGATGGTGTGATGGGTCTTTAATAGATCATCTCCAGATCATCTACGTAAGCTGCTTGGCTTACCGCTACATCCCCTTGAAATGGAGAGAAGTCAAAGTAGTCTTCATCCCCAAACCCGGCAAAGGAGATTACACACAACCGAAATCATTTAGACCCATCAGTCTCACATCATTCTTACTTAAAGTGCTGGAGAGACTAATAGACAGGGAAATCAGGAGCACTGCACTAGTCAGCTACCCTTTGAACCCCAACCAACATGCTTATTCGATGGGCAAATCAACAGAATCTGCCCTACATCGAGTCGTTTCATATATAGAGGGCAATCTAAAAAACAAAATATCAACCCTAGGAACCTTCATCGACATCGAAGGTGCCTTTGACAAAACCAGCTTCACCAGCATAAGCCAGGCTCTGTCAAGACATGGGGTCGATTCCACAATTGCTGGGTGGATCGACAGCATGCTTAGATACAGAGCTATACAATTTACTGTAAATAACACATCGAGAGGGGTGGTGGCCAGAGGATGTCCGCAAGGTGGAGTCCTCTCACCTCTCTTATGGAACATTGTGGTCGATGAGCTCATTACCCAGCTCAATGACCGCAAGTTCTTCACAGTGGGCTATGCGGACGACCTGACCATCCTCATCAGTGGCCGCTTTGAGAGTGTGGTATGCGACCAAATGAGGTCGGCTTTGAAGGTCGTAGAACAGTGGTGCGAAAAACACAACCTAACAGTGAACCCGACAAAGACGGAGATGATTATGTTCACAAATAAACGAAGTTTAGGAGAACTGAGGCTACCTAAACTATTCGACACCCGTCTAGCCCTTACCAAGGAGGTCAAGTATCTAGGAGTGATACTGGACAGTAAACTCCTATGGAACAGACACCTGGACGCAAAACTAAATAAGGCCTGCATTATTTTCTGCCAATGCAAGCGACTCCTCGGCAGAAGCTGGGGGCTATCACCGAAAATCACACTATGGCTGTACAAAACGGTTATACGGCCAATCATCACATACGGTGCTATTGCCTGGTGGCAGAGAACGGAGCTAAGCACTGTCAGAAACAAACTACAGCAATTCCAGAGACTAGCATGTACTGCCGTCACTAGTTGCATGCGCACAACTCCCACAACTGCCCTTGAGGTGGCTCTTGATCTAGCCCCACTGGACCTGTTTATACAACAGGAGGGAGCTGTGGCAGCCATCAGACTTAAACTGTTGGGTCTGTGGTATAACCGAGAGGGTCCCCATATAAAATTATGGAATCAAGTAGTGGAATATCAACCACTAATCGCTGCCCCATGCGACAGGATCCCGAAACAACATATCTTTGAGAGGAAGTATCAAATACAACTACTTGAAAACGACCGAGATCAATCTGGCATACATGAAGTGCGAATATACACGGATGGTTCCAAGATGGGGTCAGGGACTGGAGCCGGAGTTTTCTCACAAGATTTAAATATAAAAATATCACTGGCGCTCGGTCAACACAGCTCCATATTTCAATGCGAGTGTGTTGCAATAACCTACGCCGCGACTGCGGTCATGTCAAAAGGTATAAAGGAGTACAACATCCGAATACTGTCAGACAGTATGGCCGTCTTAAGAGCCCTGGAGGGCAACACCATTAACTCCGGTCTCATTTATGAATGCCACCAGACGCTAGAGCGTTTAGCCTCTGCCAATGGGGTGATTCTGCAGTGGATCAGAGGGCATAGCAATTCATTAGGGAACGACGCCGCCGATGAGCTGGCAAGGAAGGGATCCGCAACGTCAGTGGCAGGCCCAACTATATTACTGCCACTTCCCTTTAATCAACTTCGCTCATGGGTAAGACAACGGACTCGTGAAGCGCACAACGGCCGTTGGGCCGTCACACCGGGCTGCAGGCAATCTAAACTGGTGCTGACGGAGGTCTCACCACGTTTAACTTGCAGACTGCTCAGTCTTAACCGACTCGACATCAGAATAGTTGTAGGGACTATTACGGGCCACTTAGCCCTAAACCGGCACCTATTCACCATCGGTGCGACAGACAGTCCTCTATGCAGAGGATGTCTCGACGCGGAGGAAACGGCCGCCCACGTTATCCTGGAGTGCGAGGGAGTGGCCACACAACGGGCAAACATCCTCGCAGGTGCGAGATCGCTCCTAGAAGCCTGCGAACGCCCCAGGAGGCTTCTGTGCTTCTGGAAGGAGCTAGGCTGGCTCAACTAGTCAGCTTATCTGAACGCATAATGGACCATCTATGAGTCTAAATGCGGAAACAGAGCCCTTCACCAATACCAATACCAATACCATCTCACACACGGCTGTCTGATCCCAAACTAGGCAGAACCTGTACTATGGTAACCAGACTGCTGATAAACATACTTATATATTTCTAAATACATACATACTATAGATAAATTACAACCAGACATACAACAAATTATCGTGCTCATGACACAGTTATTTGTCCTGGGTGATTATCGAACCCACGACATCTGGCTTAGCAGTCAGGGTCACTAACCACTAGACCAACAGGCCAGTCAAGAAAAAAGAAATAATAATAATTGCAAAAGAAAAACAAAAGAAAAGCATAAGAGAACTGGAATCCATCAGCGGCAAGTTTTAACATTTAATTAATTATTATATAATCTGATGGAATGCACTGAAATCTCCAGATTGAATATACTTTAGACATTTTGTTACTATTTATCACATTCTTTTCTTCATAAATATTCTTTGCTTCAGAAAAATTCGTTCCCCATTATAAGACCGTGGGATATTATATTTGTCCCTTGCGCTGCTTCCTATAAGTTAGAACAAAGCGGTTCAGGCTGTTCCCTCGTACGGTAGTTGTTTTAGCTAAAGTAGTACGCTACTACCGTGTGGTTTAAAGGAGTTCATCTGGAAGGAGTAGGTGGGTGATTATTCCTTCGATGGACTTAATCGCGATAACAATTACAAAGCACCTGTCCATTACCATTACCATTACCTGTCCACCCGTGACCACGATCGGTGCAATTCGTTCGAAACGTCGGGTAACCAAAAAGGGTATTGTGCCTTGTAATTATTATCGCGATGAGGTCCTGATTTACACATCTAATATGTTTCAAAACAATTATTCATTCTTTTCCCTTGCGGTGTTCGCATCACAAAAAATCGTGGAAAGTTTATCAATTCTCCTAAAATAAAGTGGATATATTTTAATCCTTGTCATTATGTCAAGCGCTTGATTTAAATAATATAGTACTTTAGGACAATTTATTATTTATTTATTTTATTATAAGCCATGGTCGTCCCACTGCAGGCCAAAGGCCTCCATACACTCCTTCCACTCCTCACGGTTTAGAGCTTTCTGTCGCCAATCTTATCAATAAGCATCCAGTACATCACGCCATCTCTTTTTGAGCCTGCCGCGACGTCTTTTAACGCTGCGTGGGCACCACTCGGTGCTGAGTTTTGCCCACAGTTCGTCCGGCATGCGGCAGATGTGACCAGCCCAGTTCCATTTTAGGCTTGCAGCCTTATGGCCAACGTCGGCGATCAGAGTTTTAGGACAGTAATCAACGATGAATAAAATTTCTGCAGAAGGACCATGACGCAGAAAAATCAAGAATTAAAAAGAAGCAATATTCACCCAGGTACAAATTGTGTCTTCTAACTACATATGCTTATCTGTGTTAATATACTGTCCCATTGATGAGTATGAGCCTTCTCTCAGGAGAGAACTTTGGCCAAAGTAATCGCTGCCATGGTAAACATTGGCAGACTTCGCAAACCTTCGAGAACATTCCTCAAATCAATTGATAGCTTTTTGGTAAGATTATCTGAATCGTATCCTACTAATATTATAAACGTGAAAGTTTGTGAGTATGGACGTATGGATGTTTGTTACTCTTTCACGCCAAAACTACTCAACCGATTGCGATGAAACTTGGTATGTTGATAGCTGGAGACCTGGATTAACATATAGGCTACTTTTTATCCCGATATTCCCACGGGATCGGGACTTACGAGGGTGAAACCGCGGGCGCTGCTAGTATGAACATATAAAATTCGGAGTCGCGCGACCGGGTATCGAACTCGGCAGGGACAGCTCACCGTGGTTAGGTGCAATACAACGAGTGCGTTGTCTAATGCAATTTCCTAACTAAACATTGTTATTTGTTGTTGTTCTACCAGCGCAATAGTTATATTATGCAATCTACTGTGGCCAGACACGTCCCTCATGCGGGTATAGAGTTTGTTGGGACAACTTTTCTAATCTCATTTTGTGTGCGTGTAATAACGTAGGTTTTATGACAGAGGTTTAGCCTCGAGAGATAGAGATCATGTCAGGTGAGGAAGAATGTCTATATCTAGTGGTAGACACACAATGTGAGATTCGAACTAGTAGACCGAATTGTTTATGAAGAATTTCAATTTTAAATTACTAACATCAAAATATAAACATACACATGATTAGAATTAATAATAATTTTATATGTCACATTTTTGAAGAAAAATAAGTGTATTTAATTAAATTTATAATGCACAAAATCGATGAAACAAAAGTAATACAAAGAAAAACGCATTAACAATAAAAATATTTGAAAGTAGTTTAGTAAATGACAGATGAAAACCGTCACTTTCCAGGTTACCAACTTAATTTAAAAAAATCGGACCATTCTTTTAGCGAAATTACCACTAAAAGGTTTTAAGTGTGGTTATTAGGTAATCTAAAATGAAATTAATAAAAACTTTTAAGTGTTGTTATTAACTACCCTAAAATTGTTAGATACGATTCAATAAAACAACAACGTAACTAAACGAACTTACAACAGAGATGATATCTTTATCGTTTATGTCTATTGTACTCGAAAAGGCAGGTATATTGTATTATAGAATAAAACCTTTGTGCACTTGCGACATTTTAATGATATTCTCACGAGACATACCCGATGAGAGGATAATTCCCTAAACGTTATAAAATTAAGTTCAAACTTCTTGTATGAATACCCAATAGTAATTCACTGATCTAACATTTTTAGTTCTTATATTAAATGATGCAAAACTTGAGAAGTAAACTGTAATGGATGTTAGACCTGATTAAACCACTTGATATATGAAATGTGTCAATTGCATAAAAAATATTAGATCGTACGGAGACAGGCAGCCGCCGCAATATCCTGTTTCTTCAAGATGTCGAAGAGAAATTGATCAAATTAAAAATGTCATGTTATATTATGATATCTGTTGTCGCCACATTAAAAACTCTTATTTATTTTATTAGAAATAGGGACAAACTATAATAGATGATAACACAGTTCACTATTTAATAAAAATATGTTAATAGATATTATTTTGACTGGTTATACCGGTAACGCAATACTATTGGTCGATGGATAAATATTAACAAATTGTGGGATTATAAAAGGGTAGGAATATGTTAAGAACGATTGAGTGCAAACAGAGGTACGAACAACTTGGCAGTTGCTGTTAGTTAGTGATTTTCATAGTGTATGTCAGTGGTTTTGAGACTGTTTCTAACATATCACTACGTATTATAAAATAAAAGCCCCTGCCGCGTGTCTGTCTGTCTGTTCGCGATAATCTGAAAATCCCCAAAACGGATTTTCATGCGGTGTTCACCAATAGACAGAGTGTTCACCAATAGACAGAGTGATTCATGCGGATGGTTTAGGTGCATTTTTGTTAATATTTTGTATTAATTAATTGTTATTGGTTGATAATTGTTGAAGATGTCTCTGTTACCCGTGCGAAGCCGGGGCGGGTTGCTAGTTAATGAATAAAATAATGGTTGAATTCAGTGTTATGAAAATCTTTTAATAAGAAAATACTCTTGTTGAGAAAAAAAAATGTCTAATTGTAGGCAAACAATAATGTTGTATCCAGTTCAACTGTTGCTTAGGAAAATGTGCCGAAACTTATAATATTCGGTAATAACTTTTGATAATTTGCATTGCTATTGTTTCATACAGATAGAGCACTTTTTTTCTAAATAGCCAGTAAGACTGTCCTGTTGGTCTAGTGATTAGTGAACCTGACTGCTAAGCCAAAGGTCGTGGATTCGATTCCCACCCAGGAGAAATAATTGTGTGATGAGCACGATAATTTGTTCTGTGTCCGGGTGTAATTTATCTATAATAAATGTATGTATTTAGAAATTTATATGTATGTTTATCAGCAGTCTGGTTACCATAGTACAGGCATGCCTAGTTTGGGATCAGACCGCCGGCGCCGTGTGTGAGATGTGTGAAGTTAAAAATTTTGTTGAAATATAAGTAATTTGGCAGTTATATATATAATAAGGTAAAGAGAATTCCTTGTACGCATAAAAAAAAATCGCAAACGCAAAAACGTGAAAATGCAGAAATCTAAATCAATATTTGTAATACATTTAAAAATTACATCCCAACAGCTTCATCAAACTACACGTGTCCAGTATATATATTGACCTAACATGGTACGTAAGTCTAAACAATGACAGTTCAAGTTATATTGGCCTATGAAATAAACCAAAAAATAATTATTGTCGAATCTCGACCACCAGGCGATCTCTAGTATGCATAATAACACCTTTATAAGAAATAGCTTCAAAAATCTAAATATCGCAATTACAAACGTACAATACACATATTATACAATACAAACACGAACATACAATACAATACAAGTACACACACACACGCGCGCGCACACGCATATACTCTCTTTACTGTATTTTTATTCTATAGCTTACAAAACAAAATGGGTGAAGACACTGTCTCCTGTAAAACAGGATACAGAAGACAGGGTTCCAATGTATTGCAACAATGGCTATGTAAATAAATAAATAAATAATTATTATTTCAGTACATGATTTTTTGTGTTTGTTTCTATCTTTAGAGGATATTTTTTATGGAATCTGGAAATATCCTTAAAGTTTAACCTATACAATTAAAACATACTCATTAAAACCGTTTACCGTATGGCTCAAATTTTCGTGTGCATATTCTTAAATAGACAAAAGACAACACTTCTATCTACATGATACTCAATCTCATAAAACACAATCTTTCTCTTTTCAAACATGTGTTGTGTTTTGTAAATGTAAGAATAACATGAATTCTAATTACTCTATTAGACTACAAAGCTGGTTAAACGCGATTCGTAAAATTGAAATAGATTTAAACCTATTAGCACACTATTAGCGATTCGTATTAGAGAATATACCCGAGATGTATTATGGGCTCTCATATTCAGGAAACAGCTGTACTAAGTCCTCATAATAATATAGGAGGCATCTACCTTCTTTAAATGGGGTTAATATGAACTTATGCGTTCCTACCCATGCATGGTAAAGGAAGTTACTGTCGACTGTCTGCTTAGTTCTATTTAATATATTGTATTATGTTAAGACAGGAATTCTGCCTTCTAAGTGTGAGGAACGGTCATGTACAAGGCAATGAATTTAAATTATTGTTTCAGACTTTTTAGACTATAAATGTTCGTCATTTGTATAAAAGGCATCAATAAAGAAGCCAACCAACAAACAAAAATGATTTCATATAATTTAAAAATATTTATAAAAAACTTCCTAAGTTGCAGGTGGTATTATGTTAACATCTAGAAATACTAATATATGCAAGGAACAGAACATTTATTGCAGCATTTATCAGCTAAATATGTACATAAGCGTTTTACGATAATCTTAGTGGACGCCAATAAAAATGAAAGTGATATCTTTATATCTCACGGAGTAAATTCCGCATGGGACAAGGTTTGTGTGATTCTCAGATAGTTAATTGTTCTGATGTGAGTGTACTTTGTGTCCTTTAATGTGTGCATATAAAATCACCCAAGAACGGAGTGTTCACTTGAGCAGAGTATCTTTAAAGTAAATTATAGTTTAGAAAAAGAATTATCAAAATTGGTTCATAAATAACGGAGTGAGGGCTGAACATACATAAAATAAAATAAACCTTTTTTTTGTTGGTTAAAAACTAAAAAAGCACGCTCCATCATCAGACTCACGATACCAAGCCCAATCTATTGGAGTCGTTAAAACGATTTATTTCAGACCAAACTCAAGGGATTTTGCCACTGAAGAGTTCCACTATTCACCTCCTGGGTCTATCATCAGATCAGCTCCAAGATGCTAAATTATAGAATTGTCATCCAACCTACCTACATACACAACCAAAGTTTCATTTAGTTAAATTCACTAGCAAAACTTGTTTACATAGTTACAAGGGAAGTTAATAAAACCGTGTTAAAATAAATTAATAGTAAAAAAAAAAACATTTTTAAAGACATAAATGTTTTTATAATAATTTTTTTATTTATTTATTTATTGTCATCCACACCATTTAAGCGGTTGAGGATAAATGCTTTAAAATTCAGTTGCAAGATTTATGATTTAACCATACACACAAACATTGCAGGTTAAGGAAATAAAAGCCTGTAAAAAATTTACTTGAATTTGAATGACCGATGAGTTACGATCAAAGAGCATATATAATATGGCAATATTTGTATACCAACCATTTGAGTACCAACTTATTTATTTGATCCTGACGATCAAATAAATACTCGTAATATAGTAATATATGTTTCAAATCGTTAATTTCATTGTTGCCGATTCCCTTTATAACTACAAAAAGTTCACGAACATCATGACCACAGATAGCGGAAACTATACCAGTTTCTATGATTAATATACTCGTACAAACACTTTGAAATCCATAATCGTACGTTCAAAATCGTTCACCCGCACCAAAGGTATGCGAGTGTATGGCATTCGGGAAATGTCTATTCAAGCGATTGTTAAACATTTCATATATTGTAAGGGGTCATTCATTAACTACGTAACTTTTTTAAGCACCCTGAGGGTTCATGTAAGGACACAAAAGAGATCTCGGGCTCTCCCTTCTGAAGTAAGGTTAGTTAAATGTCATTAGAACAGGATCAGGTACACAAGTATTCATAATTTGACATAAAACAATGTTTTTTTTATTTTTTTTAAATAATTGTTTGGATTGTTGCGTGATAATAAAATACTTTTTTATTACAATTAATTAAAGTAATATTAATAATATACGAACAAATGTACAACATAACATAATGTTTATTTAAAATACAAATATAAAATGCTTTGGCACGAGACTTGAGTTGCAGGTGCCCATGGGCGGCGGTAGTCACTTACCATCTGGTGACCCGTCTGCTCGTTTACCACCTATCCCATAAAAAAAACTGTACATAAAAAAATTGAAAATTGATTTCATACTTGCTACCTAACGCTTTGCTCCAATGTAACATCAATGAATCAATCAATCAATGGAGAGTAATGGACATTACTACTCTCCATTGAAGAGACGCATGAAAAGCGGGCCGACTTGGAAAATATTACTTAAATATAGCTTTTACCCCCCCCATCCCCCGTGATAAGGTCAGGAGATTCTTTGAACCTTTCCTTTCGGGACCATTACGTAATTACTGAACAGCCCCTAAGGTTCTAGCAGCTATAACATACTGTTTTTTGCCCAAGGATGCATTTCCCATCTCTAAGTTTTATTGTTTTTATTGATAATAATAATAATAATAACTTCACACATCTCACACAAGGCCGTCTTATCCCAAACTAGGCAGAGCCTGTACTATGGTAACCAGACTGCTGATAAACATACTTATATATTTCTAAATACATACATATTATAGATAAATTACACCCAGACACAGAACGAATGATCATGCTCATCACACACACCGCTTTCCTCGAGTACGACTCTCCTAGCTAAGCGAGTGCTCCAATATGTAGATATCTATATTAATAATTCGGTCAATTGGTACGGTAGACTGGATTGAAACCTTACCTGAATAATAAATAAAACATAAAAGAATAATGATTTCGAGTCGACAACATACATCCGCAAATTCGGATTGTAAAAGATTGTGTATTATGAGTCACATTGCACCCAAGCGAAGCCGGGTTTTCATATAGTATTTACATAATTGTATACCATAGCCTCACAAAGGCAAGGCGGTCGAAATTAAAACAAAGAAACTTAATTAAAGTTCTTTCATAGTTGTGATTTCCTGGCTCCTTTTACTAAATGTTAAATATGTGCTTCGTTAAAATATAAACTTACAGTTTGACATAATTTAGTTGTAATGCACATAAATCGGTCCATTCGTTTGGGAAAATAAGATGTAACTCTCAATCTGATGGATGTTTTTACACATGAAAAAAATGTTATCGACATCAGTTTGCTACAAGTCGAGTGTGAGCAGCGAAATTACGGTCCTAAATGCCTTGTAGATTTAAGAATACAAAAAAAGAAAATGCTATGTCTAATTTTGCAACACTTATTCAATAGAAAGACATTTTCGCAAATAATGTGCTATCGAAACGCGATCTTCGTTATGTTGGCGGTCCTTTCTGCGTCAAGATACGCGAATTGGAGAAAAAAAATACTGCAACGCACATCCTGCGAATTTTCTAAAGTTTGTTTAAACAACAGTATGTAGTTATATTTTCTCTTTATTTTTATCTTTCCTGGCGTTGGCTAAAGTAAAGCTGAAAGTGACAAAACCACATTTAAAAATATATATGTCTGAAAATGGTCCCTCTAAGTAGGTAGCTGTATGCTCTTTGCACTTTTGTTTGCTGGAAACTTGTTAGATTCACTGTCAAATGGTGAGAAAGTAATGCTTAGAAACATTATACTTTTGAGCTCCACTGAAGACATTTTCTGAAGTAAGACAAAGACTTTTACTATTCCTTTGTAAAGTTCACTGTCATGTAGTGAAAATTATTATTATTTTTAACGTGTGTATACAGTATGCAATAAACGTACAATAGTAATAAAATCATTGCCTAGTCTAGGCGTTTCAAATTCAGGCGTAATAGCATGGTTACATTATTTGACAAGCCGCTATAACTAAATTTACTTTTTGTATAGTATTTCAGCTTGAAAAATAAACAATTATAGTCAAAAATAAATTATATAATCAACTATGTACATTTTTATACAATTTAGACTACCGTGGCAGCTGTTTAATATATAGCTGAAGTAAAGCTTATGTTAGGATAAAAACCAAACACTGTGTTCTCAGCTACTACTCAAGCTAAATTCAATCAAGGTACGTTTCAGATAGTTCACTAGCTATTGCTCTGTACCTGTACCCATAATTTATGTTTTAAATTAAAGTGTGATTTTTAGGGTTCCGTACCCGACGGGTGACCAACGGGAACCTATTACTCAGCCTCCGTATCTCATGATCCAGTAGGTAGACAGTTGAAATTTTCACAGAATGTTTATTTCTGTTGCCGCTATAACAACAAATAAAAAATTAAAGGGTTCCCTTACTAGAAACGTACTTTTTTTGCCTTCTTTGTTCGATCTTAATAATGGCTGTACAATGGTGCAGAAACTTTCATGCGCGAGTCCGACTCGCACTTGGCCGTTTTTTTATTTTTGTTTTTTAATTAATTTTTGCTTTATTTCATTGGCCAGTATAACTTGAACTGTCATTGTATAGACTTACGTACCATGACAGGTCAACACATATACTCGATGCGTATAACTTAATGTAGGCGTTTTCACATATTTTTTAGTTTGTAACATATATTGTTTAACATTTTTAGCTTTCTGCACTTCTACTGTACATAAACTTTAACTAAGTATTTAATGTTGCATTCCTCCGTCCGCAAAATTTGCTTCAAAATGGATTTAAAGTATCCTCTTCACGTATTCATTAAGATATTTCGAAATTTGTAATGCATTTTATTCAAGATGCACATAATATTATAGAATAGAATATTCTTTATTATACACCATATAAACTTACAATAGATCTTAAATTCAATTCAAATGCTACTATGTAGTATGAAATATATATATATATATATATTTTAACTCCCGCATTAGGAATTACTCCTGTGTCGCAGGAGACTTTACAAACATACAAACAACGGACACAAAGAACACCCAGACTCAGGTGGGAATCGAACCCACGACCTGTAGCATAGCAGTCAGGGTCACTAACCACTAGGCCAACAAGCCAGTCAAAATATTCTAGATAATATTATTTTACCTTCATTACTTTATAATTCCTAGGAACTCCTAGAAGAACTTCTATGTAACTACATATATTATGTACATTTTCGTTTACAACAATTTTCAAATAAAGTTATTCTCACTAAAAAAAAACCTTTTGTGGAATGAGCTCTAACGTGTTCGTTTTTGCTTTGAAAATAAAGTTAGGACGAAATAAAATTGCGTTGAAAGCGGCATTTTTGGGCAGAGATAAGACTGACGGCGATGCGGCCATTTCAAAGACCTCTTGAATTTAGCTGGATTACTTTTTCTGTTATATTACGGATGAGAGCAAATGAACGAGATTAGACATTAAGGCTGTAATGTTGAGGCGTATGTAAAATATTGCAGATTTAACTTAAATTGTGTTTTTTTAGTTTTTTACAAGACTTACAATAGCATGACCTGTATCTATCTATGTATATAACGGGATCTTTCAATGTAGTTTTAACTAACTTCAAGACGTCCGATTGACTTTGCACACGTTTCGAGTGTTGACATTACTAGCAACCCGCCCCGGCTTCGCACGGGTAGCAGAGACATCTTCGACAATCATCATCATATTTCAACCAATTTACACAAAACCTTAACAAATTATATACCTAAACCCTCCTTATGAATCGCTCTATCTATGGGTGAAAACCGCATGAAAATCCTACATACATTGTCACTACATATTATAAAACAAAGTCCCCCGCCGTGTCTTCGTTACTGTGTCTGGGTGTAATTTATCGCAATCGGTTCAATGGTTTTTGATATTTTACGTGAAGCGACTGCCACCAGACCTTCACAACCCAAGTAGGTACTAGGCGATATCGAATTTCTATATTTAGACCAGGTTGTCGGACTTTTAAAATCTAAAATCCGTTCAGTCCCTTCCTTGTTCCGTCATCTTTCATTAACAACGCCTAAATTGCACTGGATTAAACGAGTCTTTAACTAACCTTCGTTGGTGACCTCTTTCTTATCAACCAAATCACCTTCCAATCTATAAAGGGTCGAAGTTGATCGCAATCTTTAGTCCAAAAACACGGCTTGTCCCTTAGATTGAATCCACCAGGCGGTCATAAAAGGGCTTAATTAAAGACTTCGAGTAGATTTCAGGAAGATATCGTGCTCGCAATCGAATGAATTCATTGACAGTTGCCGAAGACCTCAATAGCTACATAAAGATTCTAAGACATTTTAGCCTTAGAATAGTTACCGAACGCCAAATTATAAAATACTAGCTGAACTGCGCAACTTCGTCCGGTTTGTAAATTTTCCCCGTTTTTGCAACATCTTTCATTGATGCTCCGCTCCTATTGGTTGTAGCGTGATGTTATATACTTAGCCTATAATCTTCCTCGATAAATGGGCTATCTAACACTAAAATAATTTTTCAATTCGAACGAGTAGTTCCTAAGATTAGCGCGTTCTATCAACCAAACAAACAAACTCTTCAGCTTTATAATATTAGTATAGATTAATCCAAGTAACTTTACCGTTAACTTACTATTTTGACAAGGTCAAAAGTGTCCTTTCTTATATCTAGCTACAGCCTATGACCACGGCCTCAGTGCAACCTGGTCGAAGCGTCAAGCCATTCCCGTATATATACATAATTAATACTATTATGAATGAATGCGTAAGTTTGGATGGAGGGATGTTTGTTACTCAATCACGGTGGAGCGGTTGAACGGATCTGGATGAAATTTGGCACGGATTTTTTAAATCTGGAATAGCACATAGCCTCCTTTTTAACCTGGAAAAATATGTGGTCACGTGGGATAAATTTGAATTTTCCCGCGAATAAAGTTGCAGGCAAGATATATTAATATTATAAATGCGACAGTGAATTTGTTTGTGTGTTTTCACGCCTTGACGAAGGTCATCATCTGATCATCATGAAATTTTGTATGCACGTTATCATTGGTATACTATATATATATATATTGGACACAGAGTACGTTTATCCAGAAAAAAAGTACTTGTTCCCAAGGACTAGATTGATTGACAAAATGTATATTCACGCGATCGAAGCTGTGGACAAAAGCTAGTCATCTATATTTTGGAATATAAAAAATTGAATCTTTTATGTGATTCATTCGATTTTATTGTAGGACTACCCCCGCAGTTTCACCCGCGCAAGTCCCGATGCTGTAAGAATATCGGGATACAAAGTAGCCTATGTGTTAATCCAGGTATCCGCCAACTGTCAAACGACTGACAGTTATGTCAAAAGCGCTGAGGTTACATTAGAAAAGTTAATACGGTCATTAAGTTTTCTGATTTTTTTTAGTTTTCCACCCAACTTTCTTAATTTTTCCTTTCATAAGAACCTTCTTCTGACAATAACAAACACAAAGAAAAAAGAATTAGCGAAATCCGTCCAGCCGTTCACGCGTGATGCCGTGACCAAGAGAAATAGGGATTATTTTTTATATAAATACATTTATTATTAATGAACGTCTTTTTATCATTTTCAATTTGCCATTATTGTGGTTTATTTTATTATTATATTTTAAAAACCAGCATTGTTTATGTAGTGTAAATAAATCTAGCTTTCAAAGAAAACTTTGGAGCCAGATTTATTTTTCCTTCGTGGGAAAAAAATTATATAATCAACATGTTTTCCTTCAGGTTGTTTCAGCTAAAGGCTAGTCATAATAAATGCCGGCACCATCTAGCTTTCAAGAAGGAATCGACGAAAGTTTCTTAAACGACCTATTTGCAAAATAACTAAATTTATCATTTATATAATTTTTGTTTTTCAACAGTTGTTTCTCGAGCATTTATTAGCACATAAAAATTGCAATTTTTATTAACAGAATAAGATGAAAAGAAGAGATATTCAGTTTTTTCATTAATAACTCAATGCTATTCATATTTAAGAATTTTTGAAAAAAAGATCCTTAAAGAGGAGGAAATTTCCAATAAAAAAGTCCGTACTCCCGGAATTCTATCTCTATTATTTATAATTTTTATTCAACGCCTAAAATAAGTTTCCGCTCGGCCGTTACGCACTATGAGCGCAATGCACCTTGAGACAGTATTTCACACAAAATATTATTTTTCTAGTTTTAAATATTAATTTAAACATTTGAAAAAAAAAACATCGTTACATCAGAACACTAAAGAATAAAGCCCCGTTATTAAAAACAAAAAAGTCTTGATTATTCAAAAAGTTATACAATTGTTACTTAACTATTTTTTTTCCAATCTTTGTTGTTACAAATATCGACATACAAGTTTAAATATTTGAACTAAAATTAGTTGTTCTATTTCTAATTTGCTACTCTGTGGCCTTATTCTTGATCGAAGGCTGTAACACTGTACATTTCCACATAACATACATTTAGTAGATACAACAATCTAAAACCACACACGCACCACACACGTAACAGACAGGTATGTCTAGCAGATTGAATTGCGATTGCAATCGTCAGGATTGTCGTAAACCACGTCACATCGTTTCGTTTATATGTGGTTTATATCTCTATTCAGTTCACCGACCGTTTCATGACATAATGTAAGGAACAGTAAGAGAACTTATATTGGCCCGATTTTTAGCGAATACTAATAAAATAATCCCACTAATCCCACTAATATTATAAATGTGAAAGTTTGGATGGATGAACGGATGTTTGTTACTCTTTCACGCCAAAACTACTTAACCGATTGCGATGAAACTTGGTATGTAGAAAGCTTATCCCGATATTCCCACGGGATCGGGACCTACGTGGGAAAAACCGCGGGGCGCTGCTGGTATAATATATGTAGTAACTATTCATGACGACAAACGTTTCAATTGCAATTATTAGTAAAGAAAGATCGAGAGGATGGATGGATGTTTGTTACTCTTTCACGCAAAAACGACTGAACGGATCTGGATAATATTTGGCACAGAGATAGATTACAGTTTGGAAAAGCACGCAAGTTTGCCCCCATAACATAAACAAAAGTCCTGAGGGGTTGTTACATATTGCCATCTAGACCCAAACTAAGCAGAGTTTGTATTATGGGTTCTAAAACACGGATCAACATACATAGATATTTTTATCTTGTAAACAATACTTATATTATGAAGAGGTAAAGTTTGTCTTTGGTTTTAATAGAATACATTAAAAGCTGGTACATGATACATATTCTATAGTTATAATTAAAAGTTTTATTTTAGACTAGCAACCTGCCCCGGCTTCGCACGGGTAGCAGAGACATCGTCAACAATCATCAACATATTTCAATCAATTTAACAAATTATACACCTAAACCTTCCTCATGAATCACTCTGTCTATTAGTGTAAACCACATGAAAATCCGTTTAACTAGTTTTCAGTTTATCGCGAACAGACAGACAGACAGACAGACGTGGCTAAGGACTTTGTTTTATAATATGTAGTGATTTTAAAAAGTAATTTTATTCAGTTACAAATTTTGTGTGTATCGAAGCGTATACTTACAGTGAGTACTGAGAAAGTAATTATTTTATTCCAAGAGTTTAACAACTCTGAAAATTGTTGCATTTAATTGGATGTTTTATAAAGAAAACGTTTTATCATGGCGAGGAGCTAAGAACACGATATTCAAAGTATAAATTAATTAAGAATAAATTGCTGGCATCCAGCCGCGTCTGTATGTCTAATTAAATTACTTTTCAAAAAAGTTCGCGTATTGTATTTTTATATCTGTTTAACTGGCATAATAAATGTGTGATATTTTGAGTTGTATTTTTAAACGCCGACCCAAAAAATTGGATTGTTATAAGTTAAACGTGTGTATCTGTGTGGCATCATTGCTCCTGAACAAATGGACCAATTGTGATTAATTAATTTTATTTGAACGCTGACTTGATTGAGAGTGTTCTTAGCTTATAATCTCTTTATAGCTAAGAAAACAGCTATCTCTCTTCGAATCGTAGAAGGGATTTTTGAGTCTGGGGTGTTTTAAATTTTTTAATTTAGATAAGTTTGTGCTTATTATTTAAAAATATCATCTCCTTAGACTTATACTTGTCTTATGTACCTAACATTTTGTATACTCATACTAACATTTTGTTTACGGTGGGGTGTTTTCGAATCCACTAACACCGGACGATGAATGGTACATCGTCTGGTACGTCGACTGATGCAAAATAAGTGAATAGCACTTAGTAGAACTCCGGTGTGACCTTTCTCAAGAGGATTCTCTTGACAAATACTTATATCAATACTTTAAAGGAAGAAAAGAAATTGAGTTTATTTAATAAGACGAAGAAAGAAATTTTGCAATGATATTTATTATATTAGGTAAAATACTAGTTGTAATTCAACACCAATTTTGACCTATGGTCTTGATTTGACATATCTGTCGCATGACGTGGTAAATTACCACATTTATTATATACTAGCAGCGCCCTGCGGTTTCACCCGCGTAAGTCCCGATCCCGTGGGAATATTGGGATAAAAAGTAGCCTATATGTTAATCCAGGTCTCCAGCTATCTACATACCAAGTTTCATCGCAATCGGTTCAACAAAAGAGTAACAAACATCCATACATCCATACCTCCACATATCCATACATCCATACATCCTCACAAACTTTCACTTTTATAATATTAGTAGGATATATGTCGCATCTTCGGTCATTAGTACGGAGGCTTAGAGCGCCCTCTATAATAAATTCACCGGAAAGGAACACAAGCGCCATCTATCGGCGTTACGCAGAGTCTAGGCGGAGGGTGTTGGCGTTCGGAAGGATGAGTTTCACAAGGATGAGTGCGTGTTTGCAATACATCAGTGATTAAGTATCAAAAGGGAGTTTACTCGTCGCCCGTACCCACTTCGTGCAAACATTGTGCCTAGTCCTGTGCCTGAGGATACTACTATATATATATATATATAGGTTATGTTACGCAATGCTTTCTTATCCAACATCTTATATGCATACAAGATAAAGTTTCTTTAAGTTAACGAGGGTTGTACGCCATGTCCTACAAATACGGGGACTCTTAGCATTTACTGCGATGGACGTGTTCCATCCCAGTACTGATTTTCAGTGCTCACATCTTCGCCTGGCTCTACAGCTGGTGGCTATAGAACCTACCGTGTCCTCCCGTCTACGCTTGTCTCGTTCAGTCGATCGAGTCTAAATGGAGGTGTTTCTTACGAAACCACTACGATCTTGCAATGAGCTCCTTGGTCTTGCCACAATACGACCTCTTTACAATACCACGGACCTCAGGGTTGCATATATTATCTTAATTCACACATTGAAGTGTGTAATTATGGGTAATTGGGCATCTGACTCTATTCGGAAAAGTATTGGTGTCAATTATCCGAGATCCTTGTAGAATGGTTTAAAAAGAATTACAGTGTCTAACGCCCAAGTGCTCCTTTAAATGACTTGATTAGTTACGTCATTTGAGGGCAAGGGTTCCCAATCGTCCCATAGTAAAAAAAAACTCTGTGAGGTTTGTATTGCGTGCCGTCCTAATCAGTACAAACTAAAATGATATGTTGTAATTGACACAGCGATTATAAGCAAACAATTTAATATATTTAATATTTACCCTATGATATATGGTAATTAAATATTTTTAATATGTTAGTACTTTATTCGATTTTGACTGTTTTACATAATTTATTCATTGTATTAATTTTAATGAAATTGTTGCGTGCTAACTTTATTTATTTCTTTGATGTGTTTTTGCTTGACTTGACTTAACTTGTTACAACTACTACTAATTTTACTATTTAATTTATCTTGCTTGAATGTACCTTTTTGTTTAATTGCTTTTGCTTTTGTTTTGATATTTTGATTAGACATATTTCAATTTTATTTATTATACTGATTTTAATTAATAAAAGTAATTAATTTAGCTAGACACATGAGCGTAATAACTTTTTACTGTCTGGGAAATACTAGTATGATAAAATACGAACAAAACCTTCCAAAGTACCTAAACAAAAAGTTACATTTATTACAACCTTAAATATTCTTATTCGATAAATCCAGGAGCCATATCATGTTTCATCTTTATAACTTAGAAGTAACTGAACCAATTTTCGTAAAATGATTTTCAGAAAAATACACTTTCAAGATTGTATTACGTACGACCTTTGGGGCTCTCAACGAGGAGAAAAACGGATTATTATATTTTTAAAACCAAATGAACCCCCAGAAAATATGTTATCTTTGAAATAATATGTTTAAGAAACAGTAAATACCACTTCACTTTTCAACTTTAGGACGTTTTTTGTTTTGTTTTATGCTACTTTTTTTGTGCAAATAAACTTAAACCTTTTTAAGAGACATTTTTAGGCGTGTTTTCCTAACACTAGCCAGTAATAAGATAAATATCTACCCCGTTTGAAATCGTATCCTTTATCGTAGCTCCAACTTAAATCGCTTTCTGTAAAATTAAATAAACTTATATTCATTCATAGTTAAATGCTCAAATTAATTTTAAATGCGAAGGAACAACTGTTTATTTATTTATTTGTGCGCCGTCACGTTAATACTATTGGCGACTAAAGAGGCAGTCAGAGAACGTCCAACCTGTTTGGTTAAAGTATTCATGTGGCTTATAGCCGGGAAAACTTTAAAAGAAGGAGTTCACGAAAGAAGAAAGTTAAGAAATCGATAGATTCTACAGAATGTGAAAATTGCAAAAAAAAACGTCTATCACTTTTTTTTTGCAATTTTAACCTTCCTATGATTATACTCTTTTAACAAACTCCCACTCTTTATGTCTTTCTCAGTCATAAGACGATTATAGGTTGCTTTGGCTCCCTGCTACATTGACCAGGTACACGGTCTAAATCTAGTGAAGGTTCATCCCATACTGCGTTTTCGATTTCTTGGTCGTCAGCTTTCATTTCCAATTGTGGTTAGTAATCGATTGTCAGTTGGATCGCCAATAAAGTTATGGCTTATAGCAAATTCCATAGCCTTAGGTCCTCTGAATCACATCTCCTACAGAAACACCTAACTTATTTCTTCTTCTTTTTGTAATCTATAATTGAACTATGTATTTTAAGGTCTATCGTCATGAATATAAATTATTTCTTATGAAATATTTTTTTAAGATTTATTCCACTTTATCGATGTTTAGATGAATAGAAGTGAAAAGGTTCCCATTTGCCCAACTTTGTATTTCGTCTTTTATTTAGTGCTTAGAATCCGATCTCTCCGATTTAAACTTGGATCAAACAGATTTATAAATCTCTTTGACCTACACTGAGAGATATAATGCCAGTTAAAAATAACTAACGACCCGACGCAGCTCCGATGAAGTGCAAATTGGTTTTTACAACTATCAGCCTAGGGCTTTGTAATGAAGTAGTTCATAGCAGGAGTCTGTTATGACCTACCTCATTAAAATTATTGATCATTTCTCAATACAATTTTTAGAAGTGGAAATTTTAAGAAACGCCTTCATCCATGACCTACTTTAGCGCGTTAGGTGAATTATTTCTTTGAACGTATTTATTAGTATTGATTCCAAATTAGTTTATGTGTGGGAGTTATCACCTGTAAACACTTAACTATTCAAATTAATTTTACTAGCAATAAAACTCGGTTTCTTCCTTGCTCGCTTCTTATTATAAGAAAGATAGAATTATTAATATTAAAATAGTAGTAGTCAGTCGTAGAACATCACACACATCTCTATATATTTTTGATGTAAGTGTGACGGTCACGCGAGTTTAGTGTTTCTCCCCATACCAAAAGTGCCCAAAAAAGTTTTCACTTCAAACATCTAAATATTTTTAATTTAACCTTGTGTACCCATGCCGTGTCAAAGTTATTGAAATTTAACTGAAGCGTAAAATATGTCTAACCGATTGAAAAATTTATAAGTAAGCGGAATTCAAGACAGACGGAAATTGTCACCGCTGGCTGTTACGCAGCACGAATTTGAATTCAGGCTGTTTTTTAAGCAAATCGTACTCCTTAATTTAAAGTCATTGGAGCTACAGTCGCAGTTGAAGTTTCTACATTGGTAAAAGGATAAAATTTTCTTTCGTAAAACGTACTTTTGTACTACCTACTTCGTTGTCAGCTTTTTACTGCGAAACCAAAAGTTACCTACCTACTCGGTAAGTATTTATTTATCGTAACGACACGCGAGTCATGTGAATATAGCAAAATATTAAAATTACGGAAAATGAGTCCGTGTAATGGGAACCACTGGTAAACCTTCCTAATGTTGTCGCCACATTAATAACTCTTATTTATTTTATTAAAAATAGGGACAAACTATAATAGACGATAACACAGTTCATTATTTAATAAAAATAAGTTAATAGATATTATTTTGACTGGTTATACCGGTAACGCAATACTATTGGTCGATTGATAAATATTAACGAATAGTGGGATTATAATAGGGTAGAAATAAGATGAGAACTTCACTTGAGTGCGAACAAAGGTACGAACAACTTGGCAGTCACTGTTAGTTAGTGATTTTCATAGTTTATATCAGTGGTTTCGAGACTGTTCCTTACACTAACAATTTGCAAATAAATCGAAAAATATAATTACATGATTGGTTATACAAATATAATGCTTTTCAAATGTCTTGGAATCTAAATATTGATACGTGATGAGAATTCTTTGTTTTAAAGTAAATTATTCTCCCCTTTTAGGGTTCCTTACCCGAAGGGTAAAAACAGGATCTTATTACTAAGACTCCACTGTCTGTCTGTCTGTCTGTCACCAGGCTGTATGTCATGAACCGTGATAGCTAGACAGTTAAAATTTTCACAGATGATGTTGTTATAGCGGCAAAGACATCTGTTGCCGCTATATCAGCAAATACTAAAAACAGAATAAAATAAATATTTAAGGGGCTCCCACACACCAAACGTGATTTTTTGCCGTTTTTGCTCGATTTCAATAACGGTTAAATACCGGGACAGGTACAAAAACTAAATAACAAGGTTATAATATAGTGTCTAATGTTGCATAGATAATGGTACGTAACCCTTCGTGCGCGAGTCCGACTCGCACTTGGCCGGTTTTTAAGCAAATTTTGCACACGGTGGAATGTGAAATTTGGAATGCTTAAAGCTTATATATAGAAGAAAAGTCGATAGTTATATTTTTTTATCAATATGTCTTAAAAGTTATAAAATTATGTGAAAATGCCTACAACTAAAACTTGCACAAGTCCAGTATACATTATGTTGACCTGGTCAAGGTACGAAAGTCTATACCGGTCAATGAAATGAAGCAAAACATTCATAACTTTATAATAACGGTCCAAATTCTACTGCTAGGCGATCGAACCTTACATAATATACTGTAACATCTCGCTTGGCTCGAGAGGAATCGGGTGTTACAGAGGAGATGGTGAAATTGATAGAAGCTGGAACGGGTATCATTATATTTGCGATTGAATTAGCTATAATAAATACATAAACTTTATAATGGCCTCATAGATGTAGCCCAGCAACTTGACAGCCGTCCTCTCTGACTTCTCTTGATCTCTTCTTTCTACTGAGTCTATACAAAAACAATTCAAAATGATTTAAATATTATATTACCAGCCAGCTTCCCGCAAGGCTCGAAAGAGGTTCGAACCTCACAATACGTAAACAAGAGATAAACTTAGGCTATTTATTGAACCCAATGTTTATGTTTCGGAACAAGTTATTACAACTTTCTCATAAACTATATGTTTCTCTAAATTAAAGTTGCATGTTTAGCTTTCGTGTTCTGTAAATATAGTTGTAATAGTTGTAATGCTTATGCTATTGGTAGCCAGCGCCAATCTCATCTTATGTTTAACAAAAATAAACGTATTTTGGTCTAGTGGTTGGTGATTCTGACTGATGAGCCTGAGTTCGTGGGTTCGATGCCCACCCAGGACAAATCATCATTTGTTCTTTGTCTGGGTGTAATTTATCTATAATATGTATGTACTTAAAAATATATACATAAATATGTTTATCAACAGTCTGGTTTCCATAGTTCAGGCTCCATCTAGTTTGTGATCAGACGGCCGTGTGTAAGATGTGTCAAGTTATTATTATTATACAATGGACCGTACTCAACTTGTGCGTAAAAAAGTAGGTAAGTTGTCACGATTTGAATAAATCGTGTTCCTCTATTTAATTAGAGAACATATAAAAATAAATATACATGAAATTAAAACATTTTAGGAAACCAAAAGGTAAAACTACTCTCCAAAATTAACTTATTCTATAATGTAACTGGCACGACCACCTTTTCATTGCACGTTATGACGATATAGTGTTGCTGAGTGCGTCTGTATGTGGCTGTTGCAATTGGTGAAGCTTATGCTGAGCGGCATAGATTAAAATACAATGCTATAAAAAGTGAGGTCATGGTCTTTGGAGTCAATGACACAAGTAATTTTTAAAAAAGTTAAGCTCAACGGTACAAATTTACCTTCTGTATATTCTGACCTCTGACATCAAGGACGATGAAGATAGCGAACATGACAGCTCGCAGTTCTGCACGTGATACCACAGAAGTGAAAACTACACATTTCTGATCATATTGCACATCATTTTAAATGTAACCTGTGGACTAGACATACTAAAAAATCTTACAGTGCCCTCCGGGTCCAATATAATAACGCGTTTAGGGTGCTGATAAGATTCTGTAGGGATCAGGGATGTTCGCGCAATACCATGTAGATTGTTTCTACGATGCGTAAAAGATGCGGCTCCTGGTGCGCATGGTTCGTGGCAGCCCCAACAGCATTCTAAGCATGATCGCCAATCGGCTAGACTGTTTCTTTATCAATCAATGTTCCGCAGTTGATAATGGGATTGCGCAACAGTGATTGTTAATGTTGTTGTAGGTATATTATTTCCCTTGATTGTGTCTATTTTACTAACATCTATGGTTAGTATGGTAAGTAAACTGTAACTAACAAAATGGATATCATCATCCTCCGCGCCTTTTCCCAACTAAGTTGGGGTCGGCTTTCAGTCTAACTACGATACTGCCGAACTTTGATATTTTACGTGAACTGCCATCAGACCTCCCGGGACCGACGGTTTAACGTGCTTTCGAGGCATGGAGGGGTCTCAATGTGTTAAGAATGGTCACCCATCCTAGACTGACCTGGCTGGTATTATTTAACATTGTAATATGCTAACCTACTCCCTTACCACTTAGCTACGAGCCGCTCCTATCTAACTAACAAAATGGATATATGCTCTGAAATAAATTTATTACATCATAAATGCTGCATGTCATTTTATTGAGAAAAAGGGTACTAAATTCGAACAGTTCACTCTTAATTACTCGGCGTCGATCTTAAAAGGCATTTCAGGATTGCCGAGTATCAAATGTAACATTAGATCACATGAAATGAGGTTATTTGTTTTTATAGCATATGAAAATTATATCACGTGAACGTTATTTCAAGTGATATTATACTATCTGTTACTATGCCATAATTATATTACACACCCACCCTACCCGTACCACCACTGGTAGGGAGGGTTCTTTGTATTTCATCATTTCATTTCATTGCCTTATATGTTATGCGATTCTGGTACATTGTTTCATGTAGTACCTACCAATGTACCAGGGTCACATAATATATATGGAAATTATAACAGAACGTAATCAAGGGGCTATGAAGTTAGGTGAATGGTCTGTACTCGTAATTGGAGAGGTGTAGACGCAGTCTAGTCGATAACTCGATTATTTCGAAGCCTTATATGAAACAATTATTGTCAAGTGTAAGTTTCAAGATACTTCCGTGTTTGTATCGATTGAGTTTTCCCAATACCCGTGTTTACCGTGTTCATTATGTACGATGTTTGAACGTTTGGATCAAGCGATTGCTGTGTTAGCAATATTGCCAAGGTGCGCATCCTATCGAGGTATAAACATCCATATGTGTCTTTAAGTAGTTCTGGAAGACCAAGCATTCAGGAATATAAGTGACCAGTTAATGGGTATTTAACGTAGAGGGTGGAATACGGTAGGTGTTAATGTGGCTTGAGATTGAGACAACGCATAGCGCACTATGACGTACGGTATAGGGAGCAAAACACTGGACGAAGTGCTAGTAAAGCCACGCTCTTCGATATAGTTTGTAATTAATCCACCATCTACCTATTTATAGTTACAAATTAAAGTCTATCTATCTATCTTACTGAGATGAGTAAATTATATGTATTTCTAAGGTCACGTTCAAGAGCAAAACTTGCTTTAAATAAATATGGTTCAAATTAAATTATTTTATCCGTAGGTAGTGTTTACTGAGTAACATGAAAGTGCAAAGTTTGCGCTCCGTCCTTGCGATTTAACTTTCAAACTGATTTAGTTTCGACAAACGACCCTCACTCGGAAACTCGAGAAGAGTATACATAAGATATTTTTAATTACATTGTGTAAACAAATACCTAGATTACTGAAGGTTTCTTAAGTTTTCAACTATAGGAAGAAATAATTAAAGGAGGTCTCTTTTTAACACAATAAAAAGTAACATGTGTATGTATCTTTGCTAAGCCTTAAACCTTCACCTATCTTGTGAAATTTATATTTCCATATGGTCCATGGCATCTTTAAGACGGAATTAGTAGTAACAGTAGCCATACATAGGCTGAGAAATTCTACCATAAAAATTACCTGGAATCATCAAAGCCTTTTTCAACAATAAAAAAACTACTCTCTTTTCAAAAAATTCAGTTTTCAATATTGAATGTTAAGTTGGGATTACAAAGGGGTAGTCAACATCGATATTGTTCACAAACAAGTAAAAAAAACAACGGATTTTGATGTTTGTCTGTAGCGTGGCATATTTGCATCGATATTGAAGGCAGCAATATTTTACAGCTGTCAGCTGGTAATTCGACTCTGTATAAAAGGGAACATCAACATTTGTTTACGTGAATTGGTTGAATGATGATATTTAAGGCATTAAAGTTTAAGGCTTACCTGATACTACAAACACATGTTACTTTTTTATTGTGTTAAAAAGAGACCTCCCGCACCAAAGAAATAAGCTTTCAGTTCTTCCTTCAGTTATTTCTTTCTATAGTTGAAAACTTAAGAAACCTTCAGTAATCTAGGTATTTGTTTACACAATGTAATTAAAAATATCTTATGTATATTCTTCTCGAGTTCCCAAGTGAGGGTCGTTTGTCGAAATTAAATCAGTTTAAAAGTTAAATCGCAAGGACGGAGCGCTTTGCACTTTCATGTTTCTCAGTAAACACTACCTACGGATAAAATAATTTGATTTGAACCATATTTGTTTAAATCAAGTTTTGCTCTTGAACGTAACCTTAGAAATACATATAATTTACTCATCTCAGTAAGAAAGATAGATAGACTTTAATTTGTAACTATAAATAGGTAGATGGTGGATTAATTACAAACTATATCGAAGAGCGTGGCTTTACTAACACTTCGTCCAGTGTTTTGCTTCCTATACCGTACGACATAGTGCGCTATGCGTTGTCTCAATCTCAAGCCACATTAACACCCATTAACGGGTCACTTATATTCTTGAAGGCTTGGTCTTCCAGAACTGCTTAAAGACACATATGGATGTTTATACCACGATAGGATGCGCACCTTGTCAATATTGCTAACACAGCAATCGCTTGATCCAAACGTTCAAACATCGTACAGAATGAACACGGTAAACACGGGTATTGGGAAAACTCAATCGATCCAAACACGGAAGTATCTTGAAACTCACACCTGACAATAATTGTTTCATATAAGGCTTCGCCATAATCGAGTTATCGACTAGACTGCGTCTACACCTCTCTAATTACGAGTTCAGACCATTCACCTAACTTCATAGCCCCTTTATTACGTTCTGTTATAATTTCCGTATTATACGAGACCTTGGTACATTGCAAGGCAATGAAATGATGAATTGCAAAGAACTACCCTACTAGTAGTGGTACGGGTAGGATGGGTGTGTAATATAATTATGGCATAATAACATATAGTAAAATATCACTTGAGATAACGTTCACATGATATAATTTGCATATGATATAAAAACAAATAACCTAATTTCATGTGATCTTATGTTATATTTGAGACTCGGCAATCCTGAAATGCCTTTTAAAATCGACGCTGAATAATTCTTTTCTTTCTTTTTTCTTCTTTAAAAAGACGACTCCCGCATTAGGAATTACTCCTGTGTCGCGGGGGACTTTACAAACATGTAAACAACGGACACAAAGAACACCCAGACTAGGGTGGGAATCGAACCCACGACCTCTGGCTCAGCAGTCAGGGTCACTAACCACTAGACCAACAGGCCTGTCGCGAATTACGAGTGAACTGTTCGAATTTGGTACCCTTTTCCTCAATAAAATGACATGCAGCATTTATGATGTAATAAATTTATTTCAGACCATATATCCATTTTGTAAGTTAGTTAGGAGGGGCTCGTGGCTAAGTCGTAAGCGAGTACAAGGTAGGTAGGTCTAGGATGGGTCACCATTCTTAACACATTGCGACCCTTCCGTGCCTCGGAAAGCACATTATACCGTTGGTCCCGGGAGGTCTGATGGCCATACATTTTGTTGAAAAGGCGCGGAGGATGATGATATTCATTTTGTTAGTAACAGTTTACTTAATCTATTGTTATAGGAATTTGGTATAGCGAAATAGTATACCTACAACAACATTAACAATCACTGTTGCGCAATCCCATCAGCAGCTGCCCATAACAGTGATTGATAAAGAAACAGTCTAGCCGATTGGAAATTATGCTTAGAATGCTGATGGGGCTGCCACGAACCCTGCGCACCAGGGAGTCGTATCTTTTACGCATCGTAGCGTAGAAACAAGGTATTGTTTATTTATTTTAAGGTATTGCGCGAACATCCCTGGTGCGCTGGCAGCCCCATTGGCACCCTAAAATCTTTTAGTATGTCATGTAAAATGATGTGCAATATGATCTGAAAAGTGTGATTTTCCCTTCTGTGGTACAACGTGCAAAACTGCGAACTGTCGTGTTCGCTCTCACCGCCAGCGCCCTTCGTTCTCGTTCCATGTCGTCATCGTCCTTGATGTCAGAGGTCAAAATATACCCAAGGTATTTACATATATTTTACGCTGCGTAAATCTGTACCGTTGAACTTAACTTTTTGAAAATTACTTGTGTCATTGACAAAGACAATGACATCACTTTTTATAAGACTGTATTTTAATCTATGCCGCTCCGCGCTTCAAGCAAGCTTCTTTAAGCCACATACAGACGCACTCAGCAACACCATATCGTCAGCGTAACTTGCAATTTGCAAAGCGAGCAAAGCAATCACATATTATATTTCTATGTAATAATTATGGAAGCAAAACGTAATTAAATTAATATTTGAGTTACAACAAGCATACTACAGTCAAATAACGGGTTTATGTCAAACATAAACCGCTATAATGAAAGGTTTTTAGGCCTTCACTTTCAAAAGTCAGCCAATGGTCACGCATATGAGGTATCGACCTTTCGATCAGTTCTAGCACTGTACTAGCTCCTGCTTCCTGTGTACCCCTAATATGTACAAAGTGATATCAGATGAGCGGCAGCCTATTTAGTTTCTAACCGTAAGGGGGTGAAGATGACTTGGTTTTAAGATAAAATTTGCAACGCCTCTTATTTGTCTATCCACTTGTTGCTACGGCAATGCTATGACTTCTGTTGTCTCTTGTCGGATCAGTTGCTTTAGATGTTGTAGAAACCAAAGGTCGTGTCCGTTACATTATAGAAAAAGTTAATTTTGGCGAGTAGTTGTACTTTTTGGTTTCCTAAAATGTTTTATTTTCATGTATATTTATTTTGATATGCTCTCTAGTAGAGGAACACGATTTATTAAAATCGTGACAACCTACCTGGTTTTTTAGGCACAAGATGAGTACGGTCCATTGTATAATAATAATAACTTGACACATCTTACACACGGCCGTCTGATCACAAACTAGATGGAGCCTGAACTATGGAAACTAGACTGTTGATAGACATATTTATGTATATATTTTTAAGTACATACGTATTATAGATAAATTACACCCAGACAAAGAACAAATGATTATTTGTACTGGGTGGGCATCGAACCTATTATGTAAGGTTCGATCGCCTAGCAGTAGAATTTGGACCGTTATTATAAAGTTATGAATGTTTTGCTTCATTTCATTGACCGGTATAGACTTTTCGTACCTTGACCAGGTCAACATAATGTATACTGGACTTGTGTAAGTTTTAGTTGTAGGCATTTTCACATAATTTTTTAACTTTTAAGACATATTGATAAAAAAAATATAACTATCGACTTTTCTTCTATATATAAGCTTTAAGCATTCCAAATTTCACATTCCACCGTGTGCAAAATTTGCTTAAAAACCGGCTAAGTGCGAGTCGGACTCGCGCACGAAGGGTTCCGTACCATTATCTATGCAACATTAGACACTATATTATAACCTTTTTTTTTTAGTTTTTGTACCTGTCCCGGTATTTACCCGTTTTTAAAATCGAGCAAAAACGGCAAAAAATCACGTTTGGTGTGTGGGAGCCCCACTTAAATATTTATTTTATTCTGTTTTTAGTATTTGTTGTTATAGCAGCGACAGATGTCTTTGCCGCTATAACAACATCATCTGTGAAAATTTCAACTGTCTAGCTATCACGGTTCATGACATACAGCCTGGTGACAGACAGACAGACAGACAGTGGAGTCTTAGTAATAGGGTCCTGTTTTTACCCTTCGGGTACGGAACCCTAAAAGGGGAGAATAATTTACTTTAAAACAAAGAATTCTCATCACATATCAATATTTAGATTGCTTTCCAAATGTGTTGGATTTGAAAAGCATTATATTTGTATAACCAATCATGTATTTATATTTTACGATTTATTTGCTAATTGTTAGTGTAAGAAACAGTCTCGAAACCACTGATATAAACTATGAAAATCACTAACTAACAGTAACGTGGCGACAACATTAGGAAGGTTTACCAGTGGTTCCCATTACACGGACTCATTTTCCGTAATTTTAATATTTTGCTATATTCACATGACTCGCGTGTCGTTACGATAAATAAATACTTACCGAGTAGGTAGGTAACTTTTGGTTCCGCAGTAAAAAGCTGACAACGAAGTAGGTAGTACAAAAGTACGTTTTACGAAAGAAAATTTTATCCTTTTACCAATGTAGAAACTTCAACTGCGACTGTAGCTCCAATGACTTTAAATTAAGGAGTACGATTTGCTTATAAAACAGCCTGAATTCAAATTCGTGCTGCGTAACAGCCAGCGGTGACAATTTCCGTCTGTCTTGAATTCCGCTTACTTATAAATTTTTCAATCGGTTAGACATATTTTACGCTTCAGTTAAATTTCAATAACTTTGACACGGCATGGGTACACAAGGTTAAATTAAAAATATTTAGATGTTTGAGGTGAAAACTTTTTTGGACACTTTTGGTATGGGGAAAAAGCACTAAACTCGCGAGACCGTCACGCTTAGTTGAAATATATAGAGATGTGTGTGATGTTCTACGACTGACTACTGCTAGTTATGGTATATGCTTACTAATTCCTATGTTAACTATTTTAGTATTAATAATTCTATCTTTCTTATAAAGACAAGAAGCGAGCAACGAAGATACCGAACTTTACTGCTGGTATAAAATGAAATGGAAAATTAATTGAAATAGTTAAGTGTTTACAGGTGATAACTCCTACACATAAACTAATTTGGAATCAATACTAATAAATACGTTCAAAGAAATAATTCACCTAACGCGCTAAAGTAGGTCATGGATGAAGGCGTTTCTTAAAATTCTCACTTTTTTGAGAAACGATCAATAATTTTAATGAGGTAGGTCATAACAGACTCCTGCTATGAACTACTTCATTACAAAGCCCTAGGCTGATAGTTGTAAAAACCAATTTGCACAGCTCCGTCTCGCCAGCAACGCAAAGTCGGGAACCTGCATTTAGAAAATGCCAAAATTAGGTGCTTTTTAGGTGCTAATTAGGTGCCAAGTTTAAAAATTAGGTGCTCTGTAATTTTCACAGCAACGGAATACTCAAAGTTGCGGTGCTAGAAAAACGTGATGCTAGCAACGCAATAATTACAATTCGTTGATTGTTGAGGTGATAGAATAAGGTGCTTATTAGGTGCTGGAGAGTCACTTCCGTGGAAGTGTCCGAAGAATTGATAAACGAGTTAATTTCCGGGAGATAACGAATCTAAAAATCAGGTATCTCTAAAATTAGGATCAATACTCAATCAGGTATCAACTGAGCAGAAACAATAGGTACTAATTAGGTGCTCGTGGAAAATTAAGATTACAAAAATCATATGTGAACAGGATAAAAATTCAGGGTACCTGATACTACCATAAAAAAAAAATTGTAAATGCATTCTTAAAATGCTGAATATTTAAGTGCTATGTAAGTGCTTTAACGGAAAAAAAAACATTGCAATAGATTTGACTTTATGAGTGTTAAAAGCCATAGAGCCACCATGAGTTATGGGATACGTCCAGGGGAGGATTTTTTATCTCCGAAACTGTTATAGAATAAGGTGCTAATTAAGTGCTCACTAAAAAATCAGAAGACAGTCAAGAAATAACATTTCTATAGTGTTTGGAGACCTCAAAACCACCGTGCCTGATGTACTAAGTAATAGTAGGATTTTTCCATTTTAAAAACTTACAAAAAATTAAGTGCTAATTAGGTGCTCACTAAATAATTAGATGTCAGTCGAGAAATATCATTTTTATAGTGTATGGAGACCTTGAAACCACCTTGCCTGATGTTCTACGTCCTAGTAGGATTTTTCCATTTTGGAAACTGGCATAAAACTAAGTGCTAATTAGGTGCTCACTGAATAATTACGAGACAGTCGAAAAATAACATTTTTATAGTGTATGGAGACCTTGAAACAACCTTCCCTGATGTACTAAGTTCTAGTAAGATTTTTCCATGTTGAAAAGTGACATAAAATTGAGTGCTAATTAGGTGCTCACTAAATAATAAGGAGACAGTCGCGAAATATTATTTATACAGTATTTGGAGACCTTAAAACCGCTATGCCTGATGTACTAAGTCCTAGTAGGATTTTTCCATTTTTGAAACTGACATAAAATTAAGTGCTAATTAGGTGCTCACTGAATATTTAGGAGAGAGTCATGAAATAACATTTCTATAGTGTTTGGGGACCTCAAAACCACCGTGCCTGATGTACTAAGTCCTCGTAGGATTTTTCCATTTTACAAACTTACATAAAATTAAGTGCTAATTAGGTGCTCACTGAATATTTAGGAGAGAGTCAAGAAATAACATCTATATAGTGTCTGGAGACCCTAAAACCACCGTGCCTGATGTACTAAGTCCTAGTAGGATTTCTCCATTTTGGAATATGTGAACAGGATAAAAATTCAGGGTACCTGATACTACCATAAAAAAAAAAATTGTAAATGCATTTTTGAAATGCTGAATATTTAAGTGTTACTTAAGTGCTTTAACGAAAAAAAAAAACATTTGCAATAGATTTGACTTTATGAGTGTTAAAAGCCATAGAGCCACCATGAGTTATGCGATACGTCCAGGGGAGGATTTTTTTATCTCCGAAACTGTTATAGAATAAGGTGCTAATGTATTTTTCTTGTAGTACTAAATAATTATCAGGACATTAATTAATTGAGCTAATAAATTTAAAAAAATTGCCTAAATAGTTTTTTTCAATATTTTTCATGTCTATTATTGTTAATATTGGATTTGATGTCCAATGATGTTTAAGACAAAAAAAATTAAATAATTACAAAAAAATAATATAGGTATACATTATTGCGAAAAGTGATTTGTACTATTAATTGTATTTTTATTTATTTATTTATTTTATTCTACTTTAGACTTGTACCATACAATCATGGACTTAGTTGAGTGAATTTACTAATTTTATCATTGATAAACTATTGTTATTTAGTCCTTCGTTTTCAGAATTCGCACGTTTGACAGCACCAACTTACTTAGTAAAACTTTGTAATTTTGGTTTAGTTCAAGAAGTTTGGTGAGGTCACGGTATCGGCACTAATATCTAAAAAACGACTTAGTAACTAAAACATAATTCATTCGGTTTTTGTTCAAGAGGTTTTTATGAAAAACCATGTAATTTTTTTTTATCAAAATTAAATTGTTTAAACAATTAGATAATTAATTTTACTGTGTATTGGTTTTCTTCTGAACATTTTTTTTTATGTGTTTCTTAGATACATCCGTAGTTTGGTTCAAATTAATTTTGTTATTTCATGACTCTCTCCTAAATATTCAGTGAGCACCAAATTAGCACATAATTTTATGTCAGTTTCAAAAATGGAAAAATCCTACTAGGACTTAGTACATCAGGCATAGCGGTTTTAAGGTCTCCAAACACTGTATAAATAATATTTCGCCACTGTCTCCTTATTATTCAGTGAGCACCTAATTAGCACTTAATTTTATGTAGGTTTCCAAAATGGAAAAATCTTACTAGAACTTAGTACATCAGGAAAGGTGGTTTCAAGGTCTCCATATACTATAAAAATGTTATTTCTCGACTGTCTCGTAATTATTCAGTGAGCACCTAATTAGCACTTAGTTTTATGCCAGTTTCCAAAATGGAAAAATCCTACTAGGACGTAGAACATCAGGCAAGGTGGTTTCAAGGTCTCCATACACTATAAAAATGATATTTCTCGACTGACATCTAATTATTTAGTGAGCACCTAATTAGCACTTAATTTTATGTAAGTTTTTAAAATGGAATAATCCTACTAGGACTTAGTACATCAGGCACGGTGGTTTTGAGGTCTCCAAACACTATAGAAATGTTATTTCTTGACTGTCTTCTGATTTTTAGTGTGAACTTAATTAGCACCTTATTCTATAACAGTTTCGGAGATAAAAAATCATCTCAACAATCAACGTATTGTAATTATTTTCATTACGTTTTTCTAGCACCGCAACTTTGAGTATTCCGTTGCTGTGAAAATTACAGAGCACCTAATTTTTAAACTTGGCACCTAATTAAAGAAGTTGGGCAAATAGGAACCTTTTCACTTCTATTCATCTAAACATCGATAAAATTGAATAAATGTTAAAAAAATATTTCTTAAGAAATAGTTTATATTCACGACGATAGACCTTAAAATACATAGTTCAATTATAGATTACAAAAAGAAGAAGAAATGTAGGAGACGTGATTCAGATGACTAAGGCATTCTAGGGGGAAGCTATGGACTTTGCTATAAGCGATAGCTGTATTGGCGATCCAACTGACAATCAAGTACTAACAACCATTGGGAATGAAAGCTGACGACCAAGAAATCGAAAACGTATTGTGGGATGAACCTTCACTAGATTTAGACCGTGTACCTGGCCAAAGAAACCTATAATCGTTTTTTGTATGAGAAAGACATAAATAACGAGAGTTTGTTGGTGAAAATTGCAAAAAAGAAACGATAGAAGGTGAAAATTTGCAGTTTTCAAAAAGAAAGTTAAGAATTCGATAAATTCTGTAGAATCTATCGAATTCTTAACTTCCTATTAATAAAGTGTCAGAAGTTAGGACACAACATTAAACATTAACACGCCTGATGTTTCCAATAGACGAGAAGGAGTTTCTACAAATGTATAAGTGATTAATTAATGAGTGATTGAAATACTTAATAAAAACTTGCTAAATACCATGCTATGATAAAAGTACATAATAAGATTTTTTCAAGTGGATTAATTTCATTATTTTCTTTTAATAATATATTTTATTTATTTTGGTCTGAGGCAGGCTTACAGACTAATAACAAAATACTGCATAAACATAAAATAGGTAACTTAATTGCTAATGACAAGCCCCCACAGTTACCCTGGCAGAAGCAGGCCTGAGACGGCGGCGCGACGTGTTTCGAGCGCGCTTTCCTAAATCCGAGGAGGGCAAGGCCCCCCGTACACCACAGTGTGGCCGCCTGTTTAATAGGCGGCCAAGGTCTGCAGGGGTTCCCGGAGGCTTCCTTCTTAGGGTATCCCGGGTCCTTTACAATAGACCCACTTGTGACGGAACACCGTGTGGTTTTAATCGGTTCGTTTCCGACATACCACCTCACCGTTAGCTCCGGTGAGGTGATGACCCGTGGGGGATTCCACACGATTATTTAATGGTTAACAAAAACAAAATTACAGAAATGTTAGACTATGAAATAAAAAATGAAAAAATAACTTATACATCAAGAAAACAAACACTGTAAAACATTTCAAGCTTGGATAAGGCTTGCATAAGACTTGCATAAGACTTGCATAAGGCTTTTAATAGCAACATCTCCGAGATGGAGGTATACTGGTGTAGGTTATTAAATCCCACACAATTGATGAAAATAGAAACATGACGTAGGTGGCCTTCGTTTGCATTCTTGGAGAATATTGAGGGTTATTACTTACTTTGGTCGCAAGGAAATAAAAGGTCACGCCTATTAATTGCTTGTATGAAAGCCCCCACTTATACTATCGCATCATTTTGTGATAATCCTAGTTTTAATGATTGTTGGCATGTGAAAATAGTAGTATTATTTAATAAATACTAGCAACCCGCCCCGGGTACATATTAAACATCTAAACCTTCCTCATGAATCACTCTGTCTATTAGTGAAAATTGCATGAAAATCCGTTCAGTAGTTTTTTCAATTTATCGCGAACAGACAGACAGAAAGACAGACTGACGCGGCGGGGGACTTTGTTTTATAATATGTAGTGATATACACTCACACCTATATCGCCGAAGGGATAGACAACATTATTAATCACCCGTATTTGCCAACTGTGAATGTAAAAGTTTATAAATTTTGGCATTCAATCACGCTCTAACCGTTGCACGCTGAAAGCATTAATATGCTAGGCATAGATATAGAATGTATCCTGGAATAACATATAGACAGACAAGAACTGGGTTCAAGAGGTAGTTTTCTAGGAAAGCTTGTTATGAGATAATTTATCAAATCAAAATCGTTTTATTTCAGACAACAAGGCCCATTTCTTGTTAGTATTAAGCATCTTAAAAAATATGTTAGTATAACATTGCCATATAATTTAATTTAATTAAATTATATTTTTAAATTAAATTAAATTATATTTTTTAAATTCGATTTTAAATTAAAATAAGTTGATTATTAATAATCAAGCTACACGTAGCTTGTTCAATCTACCAAAGGTAGGCCCATCTAGCCTCTCCGCAAACACTTTCAGTATGCCCCCCAGTGCTCCCCCTAACCCTGCGTAGTAAGGAGGCAACTTTCTTGCGCATTATCGCATAAAATCGTCGTCGTTATACTGTATACGCAAAGTGTTGGCTGATTTTTGGGTTTGGTTAGACCAAACAATGCTGGTGTAAAAGGTTGTACAATAAGCCTTGAAAATTGTATTTTTAACTGGTACAGAGCAACCAGCAAACCTTCGAGCCACCATATTGCCCCTCACAGCCAGCGCCCTGCGCTCCCTTTCCAAATCCAAGTCATCTTTCAGATCCTCAGTAACAATATGACCCAAGTATTTGAATTTAGAAACCGTTTTCAAAGGTGATCCATTGAGTGTAACCGGAGGGACATGAACTGGACTTTTATTAATTCCTCTAAACACTAACATCTCACTTTTTACAGGGTTATACTTTAATCCATGTCGTTCAGCATAATTCTCACAAATATTTAACAATTTTCTAATTCCATTGATTGATGGGCTCAGCAGCACCATGTCGTCTGCATAGCTTAAGTTATTTACACATACCCCATCTACATGACATCCAACATGTGTGCTGCTGAGCTCAACAAGTAATTCATTCATATAAATATTAAAAAGCCTCGGAGAGGTAAGACCTCCCTGTCTTACACCACATTCGAGCTTATAAGGGTCTGGTACAGCATTAGACCATTTCACAAAATTTCTCTGTCTGTCATACCACACAGACAGTATAGATATTAAAGAATCAGGAACGTCCATTGCTTTGAGCTTATCCCATAATACTTTATAGGACACTAAGTCAAAAGCTTTGGTGAGGTCCAGGAAACAAGCATACACTGGTGTTTTCCTATCCGTGTAGTATTTGACAGTGTGGTTCAGCGCAAAAATAGCACTCTCGGTGGATAGCCCTGGTCGAAAACCAAATTGAGAGTCATGTAATTTTGTATATTCACTGAGATGCGCGTCAAGCACACTGTCAAGCACTTTGGCAATCACTGTAGACAGCGAAATAGGCCTGTAGTTACTCTTGTGTGCCATGTCTCCTGTCCCTATTTATAAATGTATAGAATCATATTAACATATTTTGAAGAGCAAGTTAATCGGTACGTTATTGGCGTAAGGAGGTTTGCTTACACTACTACTTGCGTCCTTTACAAAAAACTTTTAACCATATTATCTGGTCCTGTTTTATAAGGGCTCTGACCCAACTTTAAACACATTGATTATTCTATTTTTAACCCCCGACGCAAATAGTTCGTTATAAGTTAAACGTGTCTGTGTGTCTGTCTGTGGCATTGTAGCTCCCAAACGAATGTACCGATATAAGAGCGTTTGTATTTGTTTGAAAGGTGACTTGATCGAGAGTATTTTAAGATATAATTCAAGAGGCAAGAGGCAATTTTACTCTGTACAAAGATCTTTGGTGTATGTAATGTATATATTATTCCTTTCACGTGAAACTTCATATAAACAGCTTCATATTATGAAGCTGTTTATATGAAGTTTGTTTACTTACTGCCAAGTTTCATCCCATTGCGAGACGTCCGATAACATAGCGAAGTTTCATAAGCTGAAGCACTCTGCCGGATATCAAGATAAACTTTGATTAATTTTTACTGTCTATAAAGTATCTCCACTACTTTTATTTCTTTATCTCATCATTTATAGTTGAAATTAATAAATAATAAGTTTACTACGGTAACTAAGCATTTACTTTGATTTTTTATTTAAGCAGCAGACTTTAGTTTGTGGTTAGTGAATGTTAGTACTTCAGAATTCAATAATACTTCAGATTAACTGTGTTACTCATGAGTATGTCCATAATTAAATTTAATATATAAAAATTCATGTTTGTGTCATCATGAAATTTTGCATCCCCGTTGCCCAGGGATACTAAAACATTGGGTACTTTTCATAAAGAAAAATACCGGACAGATGAGAGTCTAACTCGCGCACTGAGGGTTCCGTAAACAAACAAACTAATATGTAGATAGTACGTCCATCTCGGGAATCAATTCTTTGCAGTTCCGAAAATATTCTCACATACGTAGATTTACGATAAAGTCTACTTTCCTACCGCAAACTATAAGTTTGTAATTACAAAAACTATTTTGGCATGTCAAATTAAGGACTTTTGGTTTTTTCTATACTATAACGGGCAAACGAACACCGGGTCACCTGATGGTAAGTGACTACCGCCCATGGGCACCTGCAACTCGAAAGTCACAAGTGCGTTGCCGGCCTTTAAGTTGGGAGTAGGGGAAGGGACAGAAGAGGGGGTGAGGGGGGGATAGGGAAGGGTGAGGGTTTCCGGTAATCTCACTTTGTTTTGCTTTATTGACGCTTTTCTGTGAGATCGTGGTTACCAAATTTCATTATTCTAGGTCAATGAGAAGTACCCTATAGGTTTTGATTTACCTGCGAAATGTTCAAATTTGTTGAAATCTAAGGCTTAATGGCCGTATCTTTTGGTTTCGGTGAATAAGAATCTTCATTATTATACAGCTTTAGCCTTGGGACCGCTGATATTTGATGTTACTTTCAACTTGATGTTTCCAGGGGTTGCTGAGAAAAAGGGTCTTGACAGACAGACAGACTTAAAACAAACTGATCCTATAAGGAGTTATTTTCCCTTTTGAGCACGGGACTCTAAAAAATGCTGTTCGCGAGGGATGGAAAAATAATTTTTACACAAGCGAAGCTGTGGGCAAAAGCTGGTTACTAATATTGCACACGTAACATATTTCTTAAATTAACTACATGGGATAAGGTATACCTTTAGCTGGAAAGGAGTACTTGTTTGCCACTTTTATAGTTATTTCAAAACAAGTGTCGATAATAACAAAGTCCAGAAAACAAAAAAAAAAAATCTTCAATCAGTAATTTACTTGAAAGTACCAGGGGCGCATAGACTGAAGTAGTTCAGTGATAAGTCGTTGGTAGGATTTTCTCATTTTCCAACGTCCCCCCGAGATTGCCTTTGCCGACTGCACCACGGAAATAGATTATTTGCTATTGATTGAATTGACGACTAACTTCTCTCTTGACGTAAACAACGGCCGAGTTTCACAACTCTTGGATCTTTTTGGTGACCTAGTACTTTAAAGGGATGTTTATATGGTTGTCGGTTCTTTAGTTTAAAAATAGAATATATGTATTAAATACTTTTCCCGTAGGAACGTGTGTTAGTTTTAATGGTTATTTAATGCTGATGAACAACTAGCCAACGCTTGTATTTATGGTAAATTAGAATTGCATTGTTAAAAATATTGGATCGATAGTCATACGCTCAGGCTATTAGGCCTCGGAGTCCGATTGTTTTGACAAACATGTGTAGAATGTTTACTTCTTCTGTTCTAAATGGCTCCAGAGCCATAGCTATCTGAGAGATGGACAGACAATAGGATAAGTTTATTAAACTTCGCCTATTGCTGGGTGTAGACCAATCGATGCGATGGCGAGAGAGCGCCGAAGGCTTATACATTAAATAAAATATGAGTTTGAACGTTACAGCAAGCTTGTTTTAGCCGAATTAAGATAAACGAGTAAGTACTCTTCTCGGGGACAATACTGATCATTTATTTATAACTAGTTGTTCCCCGCGTGATTTCGTTCGCGTGAACATATTTTAATATATTGCGCGGAACCCTATTACTTTTTTCAAAATAAAAGTAGCCTATTAGCTTGTGAAAGTCCCGAGGAAATCGGTCCAGCCGTTCCGGAGATTAGCCATAACAAACAGACAGACAGACAACAATTTTAAAAATAGATTTTTTGTTATATGTACCATGTAAACATTCGAATGCATTGACATTACAAACAGACACTTCAATTTTATTTATTTCTATACATTTATTAATCTACTAAGAATTTAACACCTACACACAATGTTACAAGTTAAATTAAGTGTTTTTATAAAAAACTAGCTGCGCCTCGCGATATCACCCGTCACTCCTGACAATAACAAACACAAAAAAATCGGTTCAGTCGTTCACGCGTGATGCCGTGACCAAGGGAAATGGGGATTCATTTTTATAAATATAGATTTATATCCCTCTAAAAACAAACGTTGCTTATAGAGAAGTTCTAGTGTCGTTAAGTGATTGACATAAAAAGAAAAGCACATGGTAATCGAAATACATGAATCACTTTCAAAAAGCATACGTACACAACAACTTCATTGGCATGCCTTGTAATGACAAGGCATGCTAATGTGTAATTTTGTTACACTATTAGCATAACAAGGCATGCTAATAGTGTAACAAAAGATGTAAGTTCATATGATCATATATGAATGCTATACATTTTTACTCGTGATAGTAAATCGCCTATTACGCGAAGTCAAACGACCTTCCCAGTAGGGTTCGTAATAGGATTTGTAACTTGTTTTAGTGTATTTTTATACAATGTAATAAAGTAAACGAGCGCGTGCGTTGCGACTACGTGATACGTATGTATGAGGTGCTATGTAACGTTCTGTGTTCCTAGTAGTAGGCGGGGCTGTACTTGGTACTAACCACTAGGAGCAAAATGCTAACTAAGGCATAGGTGTTAATACTTGTATTTAATATCTGATACGAAATCATAAAACGTTAAAAAATTATCTTAATAAACAGTATTTTGTGTTTTATTAATCATTTTGTAAGACAATAAAAATTACGATTACATAAACACATTTTTTTTCTGTCATTGGGATTAGATATGCTACATAATTTAAAAAATCAGTTGACACTACCAATTACAGAACAAGCATTATTTTTTTTTTATGTAGCCATGCATCATCAGCACGACTATACGATTTCGGGGGCGTTTTATAAGCGATGGAGAGGAGAGCAAAATATGCCCAAATTATTTACAGGTGTACTTAAAATAAATAGATAACATATGTAATAACTGAATTACGTAAATGTCTATTATTGGTACGTTTTTAAAAACATTTTTTTTTATTAAAATGTAATCTATATTTTTTATTGCTGTTTTTTTTATTCATGAACGGAATAGGTCTTTCAACCTACCTGATAGAAAATGGCGATGAAGATGAAGATGATAGACAGCTATCCAAGAGAAACCTATTCAGATTAAATAGGTTTCTTTCTACTTCTACTTTTACAAGATTATAATTGAAGATAATATATGATTGTGAATATTTCTATTACTAGAAATTTCAGCCTACAGAGCACGGTGCATAGCCAGCTTTTAGAAACGCGTTTTTTTTCTGTTAGAAAATAGGGTCACTACAGCTTCATCCTATGAAGGTGGGATAGGGTCAGCAACTTGCAACTGGTACTTTATAGGCACCGGAGAAAAGACGGTCACGTGCTTTTTGTCAATACAGGTGTAAAATAAAAAATGATGTGTCTTTCCGTAGAATAGATTTTTTTTTTAAGACAACTCCCGCATTAGGAATTAATCCTGTGTCCCGGCGGGCTTTACAAACATACAAAGAACGGACACAAAGAACACCCAGACTCGGGTGGGAATCGAACCCACGCACGCATAGCTGTCAGGGTCACGAACCACTAGGCCACGTGTTAGTTCCAAGGGTTCGGTTGGAAATGTACCAGAATTTAATAGCCCCTCTACACTACTCGCGAAGTTGCTTCAACGAATTTAAGAAAGAAAGAAAGAAAAAAGAAAGAAAGAAAAGTATTTCTCGAAGTTGACCGAAGTCCGAAGTATGTCACTACACACGCGTGGAACTTGGTAGGGAGCTTATTCGTCGCCCGTCGCCGTCGTTGGAACTTCGGGACACTTCGAGTCCTTTGACTCAGGCGCTAAAACCGACAACGATCGGAAGTCGCCCGAAGCCAGGCAAGGTTGCACGAAGCAAAGCAAAGTGCCCGTCTACACTGTCGTATTCGCATAACTTCGGGCAACTTCGCGAGTAGTGTAGAGGAGCTTTAACAATCTATAGATCTCTACATTGATTGTAAAATTCTTGTATACAGTATTACAGAAAGGTAGGGGTTGTCAGTGGTCATATTTTAGGATAGACCCCGTGAATAACGTTGAATTTTAAGAAAAATGGTGATTTTTAACACAGAATTCTTGTTTTAAAACTGAAATTTGAACTTCAAAATCACTACATATTATTAAACAAAGTCCCCCGCCGCGTCTGTCTGTTCGCGATAAACTGAAAAACTACTGAACGGATTTTCATGTTTTCACTAATAGATAAAGCAATTCATGAGAAAGGTTTAGGTGTATAATTTGTTAAGATTTTATTGATATATGTTGATGATTGTTGAAGATATCTTTGCTACCCGTGCGAAGCCGGAGTGGGTTGCTAGTTAACTTATAAAACTAATATTTCGTAAGTGAGCGGGCTCACATAAATTAAACTATGGCTATTTAATACCAAGAATTTTGATGAATTGTCTGGATTAAAAAAAAAAAAAGTAGGAAAAATTTACATAAATATTTTAATATGTGGTTTAAAAATACAGCAGCAAAAGTATTTTCGAAAATAAAAATTCCAAGCAAATTCAAATTTTTTCGCTACGCTTAACACTTCTAAAATTTTGATCAAACGTTTCTGTAACGTACTTTATATTTCCACCAAAAATTTCTACTAATTTTACATTTTGTTTCACATTTCTGGTATAATTTCTATGTATAACAAATTGTATTTACTACCACGTATAGAAGCGGATCTGAATCCAAATTAAACGCTGATGGAATCGAAATGCATCCTAGCAGTAACATGAAATGATATTGACATTCGTATTGCATCGTGTCTCGTTTCAACTACTAATCCTGCCGACGAGTTATGTTATCACTGAACTACTTCAGTCTATGCGCCCCTGGTACTTTCAAGTAAATTACTGATTGAAGAATTGTTTATTTTTGGTTTGTTTTGTGACCTTTGTTATTCTCGACACTAGTCTGAGTTATTTCTTTCACACATCCAACTTACTTAAAGTTTACTAGATTGGTTGAACAACTCAAGGCCTTCTAGTTATTGTGTGTGTATATACTGTTACTGAGTTACTGAAAGCAAAAAACCTACAGTTTACCACATCCGTTGATGCTTACCTACAAGTTAACCCCATTATTAATAAATGAGTTTTCACGCAAATAAACCAAGATTAAAAAGATTTTACCAAATCTGATTCCTAGTTTACGACATAAACGCGTTCAAACTCACAATAATAGTATGATATTCTTATAGTGATCAAAAGTACATCTAAAATAAGCCAACGTCATGTCTAAAAAGTTCGGTTCATTAAGACACTATCTGGGGCCGTCTTACCCGTCTTGTAAGGGATCTAAGGCACATTAAGGTCTGTCCTTAGAAGAGTGGGGAAGGAATGCGGCGTCTGTCGGGCCGCACGTAGTTGCGATAAATTAGAGAAGTTCTTTACTCGGTCCATTACTCATCCTACTCATCCGGTACATAACTTGTTATCAGTTTTTAATTACAGAACTTTTAGGGATACCGTCAGGTATTTGTCTTATTTAATTAAATAGGAATCACAAATGTTACATTATGCTGAGACACGTCATTTTAATAATATTAATAATAATCAGCGAGTATTTTTAATTAGAGGTAAGAAAAAAGAAAAGACTTGACGTTTAACTGGGGAAGAATTCTACCGAAAAGATGATAGCTGTTAACCATAACATTGTAATTTGTGTATATCTACCTTCTAAATTACTAAGAAGTTTCCACCAACTTCAAGACGTCCAGTTAACTTGGAAATTTGCACACGTATTAAGGACATATGAAAATATATAAGAAAATATATTATAGTTAAAAAAATAACAAAATCAAGCCAAACCAAAAAGATAAAAAAACGTGGGGTGCTCGACATCAAATGATACAAATAGTTCTTTAATAGCTATTTATAAAAGTAGAGTAAAAATATAATAAAAAACACCGCACGCTTTTTTACAACACAAACTTTTCAAATCTAAAAATGGTTTTCTACTTTCTAGTTTGCTTTGCAATTCAAGCGTTTTTATTTTTTAGTTTTTTTACTATAATTTATTTCAAAGTCAGAAGTAAGAGTTAAGAAGTATAGATATACGCCTATAAACACTATAATAGATGTCTGTAAACAACAGTGATATTACTCTGTCTTAATTATCACAATACATATTATGTATTATATAATACGTCATATATTCTTAATATATATTTCTTGAATACAGTATTAACACAATTAGACTAAATTAGACATTAGACGATTACATTAATTTTGATTTTGATTTTCTAATGTTTTATTTTTATCCTTTAAATAATAACGAGCCGCCTTCAAAACGTTTTTTTAATTACACAAGTGTATGTACAGTTTCACAAAGTAGCTTGGACATTTCTTCTCTAACAGAAAATCTTGAAGATATTGCCAAGCTGTACCTATTACGCTCTATTAACTTTAACATTAAAAATATTTCGCGAATCAAAGGTTGTAGCAATATTAAAATGGTTCCGTCTCCTGTGAATGAATGAAGCGTACAGCAGACTTAATTCCATTCGTTCGTAAGCTGATTGGGCGGGAAATAGGTTGCCGGTCGTATGGCCGCGCTAGCGAGTTAGCGAGTACGTCAGGGCAAACATTTAAACTTCAAATATTTTATGCTAGCCTTGTACTACAACTTTCAATCAAGAATGTAATAATAATAATAACTTTATTTACCATAAAGGGATTGCAGTACAAAGGTTTGTCTTATTCTCTAGTTAGTACTAAATTAATCTACAATGTAGTGAGTGAAGTGTACTGTTCTCCTAGCTAGATTATTAAATAATCTGTAACAGTACCTGTAACTTAAGGAGTAACAGTCCCTTTCCCTCCTATATTATAATATAATTCTGTAATTTATATTTGCTATTAAAAACATTTGCATTTTATACTAAATTCATAATGAAGTACAATATTTGGTTACAATACACAATAGTGCAATAAAATCCCTGTTTTTAGGGTTCCGGTCCTTTAAAAGGAAAAAAGGATCCTTATTTTATCACTTTGTTGTCTGTCTCTCTGTCAAGACCCTTTTCCTGAGGAACCCGTGGACGCATCAAGTTGAAATTAATACCAAATACATAAATCAATCAAGCTTCTAAGTCAACGCAATCAAAAGAAACAGCCATTAAGCCTTAGATTTTAACAAATTTGAACATTTCGCAGGTAAATAAAAACCAACACGGTACTTCCCATTGACCTAGAATCATGAAATTTGGTAAAAAGCAAGGTTTGACCGCACAAGTAAAGGAAAAACTCCGAAAATCGTTAATTTGTAGTTATATCACATAAAAAAATAGTTTTTGAGCATACCTTTCTGTCTCAGTTGAAAATACTGTTTTTTACTTCAACATATTTCGACACGCTTGGATGGTAGTAAAAAGGCTTTTTAGACTAAAGCATTTTTAGACGGGCTCTGTCTCGTTGGTTCTTTTCGACTTGGGGCTATCTTAGTTCAATTTTACGTTGCCAAATTGTTCAAATTGTTCAAATGACTGTTGGGTATAAAAACCTTAGATTATTTGTTTCCTACTTGATCTGAGGGCGATTTCAAATAGTAGATATCATGGTTGTGTGAGTGTAAAGTCTATTAACTTGTTACCGAGAAATCGAGTATGTAACATTCTTAAAAAAAATTACGCTAGGAATATGAAACTCTATTCTCTCTCTCTACTCTCTTCTTAGTGGAGATGAAGGAACATGATATCTTACCTTTTATATATATAGTTATCACGACTTCGGAGTAAAACCTTCAAAGTGTCATCCTACATTGAACTAGCTTAATGTTAGATCCTTAGCAATGAGTTGTAACTTTGTGACCCCATTAGTCACAATTACAAATGAATACACAATAACAAGCCCAATTCAAAAATCCTCCTCCGCGACTGTAAATGGTAACTCAGTTACAAACTATACCTAAGTATTGTTGTTTTCAATAATTGTATATTGTGTTTAAACTTTCACTATATGTATCCATCTGAGATCTGTAAATTGGAATTTAAGCGCGGTGCTCTTTATAAAGGTCCTACACACAACGCCTGCGGCACAGACCGCCGGTTTTTGCCGGGTGCCTGTGCCGCCGGCGCGTGCCGCAGAAATTTGCACAAAGCCGCCGAGCATCATTCCAGTTGTGACAGTCGTATAGAACGCTAGTGAGGTGCACATTTTGTGGTTGGTTATCGATTACGATGAACAACGAAGTCATCAACATTGCCATCGTAGCTGTAGCTTTTATTTTAATATGTAAAAAATTAAAAGAAGAAAAGCAAATGGCAAAACTGAAATATTCTAAAATATAGTAATAATATAGTAAAAAAAATATAGTAATTTTCTGAAAATTATAAAAAAGATGATGTGGAGTGTCGGCATTTGCGCAACAGCATTTCTTTGCGTTTTTAAGAATGACATACGAAGATTTTGAATTTTTGCTGAATAGTACTTACTGACTACAAAAAAATATACTGGTAGGAGAGAATACCAAAAAAAAAAAAGAATATAGATAGGGAATACAAAAAAATATACTGGCCAATGCAATAAACTAAAAAACACCGAATGAATTATGAAATTCGAACACCAGGCGATTTTTAAGAGATATAAAGATACCTTTATGTTTACTGACAATTGGGTGTTATCTTCACTTGGTCCTCATGTTTTTTCGTTCGTATTACTTGGAAACACTACACTCACAATGTCAAATGAGTGCTGTGGAAATGTTATGTGTAGATGATGACGAGATTCCATTGTTTATTTTATATTTTGAATTTTATTATTATATTTTTGGATTTTGACCAGACAGTTTGGCGAGAGTAACTTTAGTTGATATAGTTATCTGATAAAATTCTGATTTACACATCTAATTTCAGCATGCATTGGATTAGGCACAGATATGAAAATAGTTACTTCGCCAGTATAGTTCAAAAGATTATTTACATTTTTACCTCTTTTTCTATGAAAGAACTAACTACATTTGTCTCAAGTCAAAAAGAAGTTTTGAGAGTTAAGAATTATTTTGAGCAAAAATCATATAATTTATAAAATTTAATTAAAGTCATGATAACTCAAATCACAACATAAACGTAATTGTTTATGTATTTCATAAGTGTCATATCAGTAGCTTTCAATTACTAGTACATCATTTTTAAACGACCATCATTATATATAAGAATTCCCTGCGAAGTACCTTTTCACTCTAACACCTCACTTATAAGGAGTAACTCTCAAAATTTCTGAAGGGAATTCGAAGTTTTGAGCAAAGTCTAATTTAGGGGTTATTTCATCAAAAAGGGTCCCGTTCTGAACAGTGCCAAGCGGTACTTCATGTCAGGCCGATGGCAGTTTAAATTTTCAGGTATGACCGCACGTTCCTTAGTTGTGGTGAAATTGCTTTCGTCATTAGGTAGGGGGTATACTGTATATAAGTTAGATGCGAATAATGTGATACCATGGATTCATGTCTACTATAGATGACATAAAAGTTGTTGATGTGGCAACACAAGTTGTTCTATCGTTGAGAACATCAGTACGAAATATCACCTGAAATATGTTATTTATTCATTACTACCAGAGATCGCTTGGTGGTCGAAGTTCGACCATAATTCACTAAATTTTGAATGTTTTTGTTTTATTTTACTGACTTATTTGTAACATAAAGCTAAAATTCATTTCCAGCTCCAATATAAATTGAACTGTCATTGTAGACACTTGCCGTACCGTAACAGTTCCACATTTTTTTTTAATTGGACACATGTAGCTTTTTGTAGACGTATTCACATTAATTTTTTAGTTTATAACTAATTTTATTTTAGTTTTCTGCACTTCTTTCTACATACAAACTTTTAAGTATTTAGAATTTCGCGTTTGACTGGCCTGTTGGTCTAGTGGTTAGTGACTGCTAAGCCAGAGGTCGTGTGTCGTCGGTCGACTCCCACCCAGGACGAATAGTTGTGTGATGAGAATGATAATTTGTTCTGTGTCTAGGTATAATTTATCTTTAATATGTATGTATTTAGTAATATACAAGTATGTTTATTAGCAGTCTGGTTACCATAGTAAAGGCTCTGCCTAGTTTGTGATCAGACGGCCGTGTGTGAGATGTGTGAAGTTATTATTATTTATTTATTATTCCTCCGTGCGCGTAATTTGGTTAAAAAGGGGTACAAAAAATTCTCTTCACACATTAATATATCTAGATTTATTGGGTATTGCTGGATTTAAAAATAGAATAGGTATACCACACAAATGATTAATTATTGCTATAAGTAGATATGACTGTTTTTGATTGTGTGTAATATTGTTTTTCTTTGCAGGTGACCTTTACTTCACGGGCCGATGATGACATGTGCTTCTAACAAAAAGGTAAGATTTTTCTTTATCGTTTCAAAAAAAATATATATTTAATTATTTAACAAAGCTAAATAATACAAATTAAATAATAAATAAGTAGTGTCTGTTGACGTAATAAGGTTGGCGCTAAGTACATTAAATGAGTTTATGTATAGTAATTTACATGGTTCATAAATACACAATATACCTATATAAATGTGTAAATTATGTACTCTAAAGTGGCGTTATTTACGTTTGTTAATATCTATATTTGATTTTAAGACATCTGTCGCTCGCGATTGAAATCTATCCCACGGGAACCATACATTTTTCCGAGATAAAAAGTAGCCTATGTTTTTGCGTGAAAGAGTAACAAACATCCATTCATCCGTTTATCTATCTATACACCCATACATCCATCCATCATCCTCGCAAATTTTCGACGTCTTTACAATATTAGTAAGATTGTTTTTATTATTATATTTTTAGAGTATATAAAACTTCACCGACAGTATGGAAGAAAGTATATTTTATCGTTCAAATTTCCGATTAGAACGATGAAATATAAGAACGATACTTTTATTAATAATAATTTCATAAAAGATTCCTGAGATGAGAGAAGATTATTCCTGATTTCCAAAATCAGCACGTTCCACGTATAAAAGGTCTAACATAAATAAAATAACTTAACTTACGAACTTAAATCAAAATACATCTACACCAAACACCAAGTTTTTTGAAGTTGGTAGTGAAAATGAGGTTATATACGTCTTGCGAACTTTTTTTTATCTATGCTAGGGCTACCTACTGCCCGCGTCGAGCAATTATTACAAACCGTTTATAAGAATACCTACAAATTAACAAGGGCGTTCTCAAAGTTAAAGAAAATAGATCAACCAATGAAATAAGGGAAAATGGTGTATACAGAAAATATAATAATTGACTAGGGGAACATGGGAAAGAAGAACTGCATGAGGCTGAATTTGACCAGTTGTACTAATTTAAATGTAATATGGGTAGGCCAACTAAACGCACTGCTCCAGTGAGACAGCGAGGTTTCGGAGTAAACGAAAATATCATCCATGTATACAATTTTTAGATATTTGTTGATTTTTCAGGAACCGCTCAACCTATTTCGATAAAATTTAAATGGGACCACCTAGGATGCATACGCTTTGAAACAAAAAAAAATTAGTCTAAATTCGTTTAGGCGGCTTCGAGTAATCGGAGAACATACATAAAAAAAAAAAAATCGACGAATTGAGAACCTGCTTTTTTAAATTCGGTTAAAAATGCAAGTCTCGCAACGCAGTTCTTACACAGCAAAGAGTCGTAATGTGACCGAGAGCGCACAGCATTTTATAGTGACCATATTAATATATTCCTTCCTTCCTGTGCCGAGCAGTTAAAACCTGGAACTCACTACCAGCGCACGTGTTTCGGTCCCACTATGATCCCGGGTCCTTTAAGCGGGGCGTGAAAGAGCATCTCACTAGGCCGCCATAGTGCTGGTCACCATGCTGCACTGTCCTTGTTCGCAGTGAGGATGGTGACCACCACTCTTGGATTCTGCTTGTGCTTTCCATCAGTCGGCGCAGAGTCATTTTGGCATTTGGCTCAAATATAAAAAAAAATAATATCTATTAATTTCTTTAATAAATTTAACAACTTGGCTTACGCACGGTAACATAATCACTAGAGATCGGATATTCGGATGCATATTTACCTAAAGTTGAGATGTTGGCTATTATGGAAAGCACTTTTTTATCGAAAGAATCCGAAAGAATTCCGGGAAATTCAAATTTAAGTGTACCTATACTCCGTGAGATGTAATAAACCCCAGTTTGACACAAATGACACTTGCTCTGTTACAACGTATAATGGTTGCTTTTCCCTACTTTTATTGTCAGTGATTTTTGACGAAGCAAAAATAACCTTATTACGTTGTAACAAGTGTCAAATCGGGCCTATTAAACCCCAGGAAATGTAAGCATTTTGTAAGAGTGCGAGTGAGGCGGCAAATTATACTTGCTTGTGCGCAAGTAGCAACGCGACAATACAACTACATTCGTCGCTGTGCTTGCTATGCGTTCGGGTGTGTTTCTCAAGTTTTCTCATTTCTACGATTACTTACTTGGCTATTGAATAACGATTTCTGATTTGCATCGTGATTTGGATTTTTGTTTTACTTGAAACGACGAATTTTGTGCCACGAATCCTGGATTTACCTGCTCTGCGGCTTGGACCTCTTATTTCTTTTATTAACAAGGTAAGAATTATTTCTTTTTACAAAATCATTTAAAAACATTGTACCTATTTGTATTAGCTGGAAAACAGATTTTGACTATAGTTATTTATTATATTGTACATATATATATATATATGTACAATATAATAAATGACTCGTAGTAAAGTCAAATGTACCTGAGTAATGGTAGTTTCGCCAGATAGTAACATGTTCTGCTCTCTGATTCGTCGACTGTTGTATTAAGGGACTATTTTTTAAACAGATTTGCTGTATATCAGGTTGTTTTAAAACAATGAGCTGCGTTGTGTGGTTATCTGATACTGTATTTCGACTATACATATAAAACAACCAATTTAAAACGTTTTAAATAAAATGTTGCCGTTCTAAACCCCAAATAAAATACACAAACTAGATTAGAAGACATCATTAACACAATGCCGTCCGTTTTACTTGCGAATGAAAGAGACAACGTTATGTTTTCAAGGCCTTCGTGACGACGTCAACGAGAGTGCGAGATTGTGAGTTTGGTTTTAAACCAAATCAAATTGATTATATTGGGAAACACCTTAACTAAAAAGAATTAACTTAAAGTAAATATACATCCGATTAGTTATGCGATCCCGGAATCCCGGTATTTTATTTTAAATAAAAATATGCTTAGAAGCCGCTTCCATAATTTGTTATCCGAAAAATAACTTTTGGTAAATATGCATCCGATTATCCGATCTCAAATAATCACATAAGAATAATATACAATTTATTGAAAAGGTCCTAATGGATCGCTAGCGAGCCTTTATGAATACACAAACATTGCCGTGTGCGATTGCCAACATATTTTTGTTTGTTTTATAATCTCATACTGATACACTGAGCACTTAAAAATGTTGTTAGTTAAAAAATAAGTAACTACCAGATCGGTATAAGAATCTACCTCAGTGGGCCACTTGACTCTTAGTAGTTATTCAGGGGTATAGCTGGCCCAGTCGTAAAAATACATTCGGGCGAGAGGCCTAAACATCTGACCAAAGGGTACAGTTCGCCGGAGGGCGAGATTTCAAGAGGGCGACATGTCTCCTAACCCACAATTAAATCTCATAACTTTGTGCGGTAGAAGGACTGCATTGCAAGACTTGCATTTTTAAATGTTATGTTTTAGGCGTATCCTCTTTTTGCATCCAGAAGAACACCTAGGCAACATCGAACCAACTCTAGCCGACGTTAACAGATTTAATTTTACCGTGGCTATTATGAGCAAAGCAACTCGCTTTTTTCATTTCAAAACAAATCAAACAACAGGTGAAACATGGAAACCTACAATAATAATAATTGTATTAAGTATTACGAAAATCTTAAATAGTAATTGAGCAGAGAATACTCACAAAATAAACTAAATTGTTACCCAACCGTTTTTGAAGATGTCTCGTGCAGCAGAGACAAAGCACGTGTAGTATTCAGCTACGCCTAGTAATATATAAAATAATACGTCTCTGTTGTGCGGGTTTGATTTGCTTTCTGTCTATGGATATTCTTCGAGGTTTATACTTGGCTGTTGTCATCGTTTGGGTTTACAAAACGAGGGTGAGTCGTGAGTATTCCCTCCTCGATTATTATTTTTATGAAAACAATAGGTACACTAACTCATCTTTAATTTAAAGCATATTAAAGCATGATGTTATCCAAAGGAACTGTGTAGTTTGATATCCGTTTCATTCGTATTAAAAAGGGAATAATGTAGAATTGTAGACATCCTACATTTTAGTATTCTTGTCATGTGTCAAGATAATTCTCTCCTATTCGAAATGCGAAACAGCGACAATCATGTTTTAAAGATTAGTGTGTTCAACTAACTACTGGTTAGGTATTTCTGCTACAGATTATTATTTAACGTTGGTTCAGAGAACGAATTTAAAACTTTATGTTGTACAACTGTGAATGATCAAAAGGACACCCTTTTAATAGGCGTCGTGAAACGTGAACACAGATGTTTTTATATTATCTGCTTAGAACAGGTATCTATATCATTCTTTAATGTTTTTTAAAGTACCTAATGCGATCTTACGATAGTTTGAGTTTGAATATATTAGTAGAACCACTAAAAAGTAAAAAGTGTAAATATGTGATAAGCACATGAGTTTTATTTGGGGGTTTTAGGCGGGACCCAATTGCAAATTATAAACCGAAAGAAAACTAATAGGTTCCGCTTGCAAATAAACTTAATGCGGGTATTTAAATTAGGCTTTCAGCTCATAATATAGTCTGTTAAACCGAAGTAGAGTTTACTTTATTTATAGTTTATTTTAATTTTGTTTTCTGTTAGCAATCTTTTTTCGTTCTATTTAGAGCATTACTTTTAAATTGTCTTTTTTGCAGTCGGGTTTTTGGTTTTTTGAACTATTTATTTGCATCAAATCGAAACTTAGTCTATTCTCAACTCTCGCGAGTTCGGTTGCCTTCATATTAATAAATATATATTAAATGTATCAAAATTAAAAATCCTTTTTTTTAAAACGTCATCTGAAAGGGACACCACAACAGTTCGAACGCACAGAGAACGAATTTATCTAATCTATATATTAATACGTAAATAGAATTCTTTGTACCCATTTTTAAGCAAATTTCGCGAACCGAGGAATATGAAATTGCTAATATTTAAAGTTTATATGTGGAAAAAGTCAGAAAGCTAAAGTTTTTTATCAATATGTGTTTTAAATTTATTACATCTTAGTAAAGTGACATTTTTAATTTTATTAATAAACGTCTTTCTTGAGCAGTAATTTCTTCCGTAAATAAGTATGGATACGCTTTAATAACAAATGCTCGCTTCGCGGAAGACCGATAGTAGTTAGCCGGAATTCTTGCGACTAAATACAAGTAGACTAAAACTTTAGTCTCTAGCTCAGGAAAGGTATTTTGTAGACTATTTTCATTAATAGAATCTATTAACTCGAAATGAATTGGTCTATCGAATTGATTCACGTGAACTCGAATGAATTATCAAATGCTTCGTGAAAAATCGAAAAGATATTTGTAAAATATATTATTGCTAATATAATTACTTGCAGAAGATATGTTATCAATTACTTTGAACACAGAGTTGTCTGCGATTAGAATAGCATTTACCTTATTTTCTACTAGCAGCGCCCCGCGGTTTTACCCGCATAAGTCCCGATCCCGTGGGAATATCGGGATAAAAAGTAGCCTATATGTTAATCCAGGTCTCCAGCTATCTACATACCACGTTTCAACTCAATCGGTTTTGTGGTTTTGGCGTGAAAGAGTAATAAACATCCATCCATCCATGCATCAAAACATTCACATTTATAATATTTGTGGGATTATTACTTCTGCAGACACTGTACATCGTCACAAGGAACTACTTCAATCACATATTAATATCTAATTTAAAATTTTAGACTCATTATTGTTTATATCCACAAACTCACACTTGTTTACAAACTAAACAGAATTGAAGTTGAATTAAAACCGAACAAGACAAAACAGTCACTCAAATGTACTCGTACAAACTTCGCCTAAAATCCCGATTTAATTTCGTTGTAAATTAAGCAAGCTACATTTTAAATACAAACTCAAAAGTAGACAACATGCTCCATAGGTAGTAAGATATTGCAATGTATTACGAAAACTCATTTTAGCCGACTAAAATGAGTTTTTTCAATTACCTCATTTCGCTCACACTCATTCGGGAGTGCGAGCGAAATGAGGCAATTCGCATCAGTCTCACTCACTACTACAAAGCACAGCAAGCAGATCTTTGACCAGCGAGAATTTAAATTTAATATTGTTTACTTGACATGATAACAGTTAAAGTACGAATTCATTCATTTGAAGTTAATGCAATATTTTTTTTTATCGCACGTTACACTTCAGACGCTCGGCGGCCGGCTGGTAAAAAAAGTGTTAGCGCAAGGAAAAATACTGACCGAGGTTGATTTATTTTATTTTTACGCCATCTGTGGATTCTGCGCGATACTACTGTAATATTTTGCAAACTTATTATCCGTATATTAGTTGAAACGATTAACATATAGGCTACTTTTTATCTCGATGTTCCCACGGGATCGGGTCTTACGCGGGTGAAACCGCGGGGTGCTACTAGTATATATATATATATATATATAGCAAAAAGAACTTCGTTGGTAGTTTGACAAATAGGTAGATAGAACATTGTTTATTGTACACCACAGTTGAACAGAAATTAAACATAGTTATATAACCAACATCAAATAACATTAGTATGGCGCAGAATCCACAGATGTCGTAAATAAAAAAATCATCTCGCGGTCAGCATTTTTCGTAGCGCTAACACATTTTTCCGCCTAGCTGTGCGATAAGGGACTTCATTGCAATAAAAAAAAAGGGGTTGTATACCTATTATACATAAAAACACCTAAATACATGCAAAGGCTAATAGTTTGTACCCAAATTTAGTTATAAAATAATAAAACTGTCTAACATTTGTAAATAGCCGTCGTGTTTTATCTGTTTTTTGTTTACGAAATCGACGAAATACATTCTAAATTCTACTAAGAAAACATGCCAATGTATTACCCTCGAACACATTAATGTCATCAATCAAATTCGTTACCTTCCTCAGCTCCGCAACTCCGCAACAGCCTCTATATATATCGCCTCCGATCGATGATCAACCCCGCATCTCAATTGAGGAAATAAATATTTACTGTACGGTACTAGACGTTCCCCGCAGTTTCATTTATAGTCACTGCTGAAGGTCCTGAAGGTCGTACCGTAATGATACAAGTACTATACCTTCCTCAACGAATACTCTATCTTATAAAAAAAGAATGATTCAAATCTGATTGATAGTTCTGGAGATAAGTGTGTTTAAATAAACAAACAATCAATCAAACAAAAAAGTTTATCTCATTAAATTTTTGAGGTAAAAACTTCTTTAGTTTTCGTTTGTGCACTTTTGCTATGGGTAAAAAGCACTGAACTTGTGACCGTCACGCTAATAATACATATTTAGATCCACTAGAGACACAACCCAAGTACTAGGCGATATCGAAGTTCTGTAGTTAGACCAGGTTGTTGGACCTTTTAGGACTCCAACTACCCGTAACGAATGCTACAGATGTTCGTATGGCACCCGGAATTGACAGTTTAACGTGCTCTCCGAGGCACGGATCGGTCTTAATGTGTTAAGAATGCTCACCCATCCTTTATTTTTTTTGTGCGTGTGGAAACCCCCTCGGGCCGTCACCCCACCGGGGTTTACGATGGGGCGGTGTGTCGGAATCGAACCGACTAAAACCACACGGTGTGCCGTACTGCGCCTTAAATAGGAGGGGTCCGGGAACAGTTTTTATTAAGACATCCGGAACCCTCCTAGCGCCTGCCCGCAAAAGCGCGGGCACCACCTTCGGGTAAAAACCTCTCATTTAGGCGACGTCCAGGCACACGCGGACGCCGCTTCCTCGCGGGGGGCCACTATAGCGGGTGAAGGGGAAAACCCGTCCCGTCCACCCGCGGCCACACTCAGGGCGGCATGAGGCGCTGGTAAGCGCGCCTCCGCCGCTCGGTTCGCCGGCGGCGAATTAGGTCCGAGTGGAGGTCGTCCTCCCGGACCCTCTCCGCCGCCTCCTTCTGCGAGATGACTTCCTCACAGAAGGTTGCGACTCTAGACTCAATTCCCTCCTAGCGACCGAGTGCAGGTACTTCCCGAAGCAGCCGTGCCCGGAAAGTACCTGCGTCAGTGCCTACCTGCCCACTCGACGATGACCGGCTGGAGCGCCTCCACGGCGGCAAAGCCAGCACGTGGAGCCTCCAGCCGGGACGACCAACGAGCCATGGTGGCTCGGCGAGCGGCCTCACGCCATTCGCGTACCTCTTCGGGCGGGGGCCTACTGCCGCTTCCCGCCCGGAACTCAGCCGTTCGCCGATATACTTCGGCGAGCACTTCCGCCTCCAAATCCCACGGAGGAGTCCCGGCCAACGCGCACGCCGCCTCCGTTGACACGGTGCGGTATCCGCGTATGGCTCTAACCGCCATCACCCTCTGAGGGCGCCAGAGGCGCGCCCTATTCTGGGCGGTCAGAGCCTCCGCCCACACCGGTGCACCGTACAGTGCCATTGACCGGACAACCCCCGTGTACAGCCGTCTCGTAGCGACGCTGGGTCCACCCAAATTGGGCAAGAGTCGCCCAAGGGCGGACGCAGCGCCGACCAGCCATGGAGCAAGCTGCAGGAAGTGCTCGTCGAAGAGCCACCTACCGTCGAGGATCAGGCCCAGATATTTTATGTGGGCCTGAACCGGTACGAGGACCAAGTTGACCTCGATAGAGGCGCCAGGGGGTGGACCACGACGGGGCCCATGAAATAACAGGGCCTCCGTCTTATCCAGGGCCACCCGCAAACCCAGCGCCTCGATGCGCCCGACCACCAGAGAGACTCCCCTGGTGGCCAGGCACGCCGCCTCCTGAAAGTTTACCCCCCGGGCTGTGACCAAAGTGTCATCGGCGTAACAGATTACGCCGAGCCCGGGGGGGAAGTCGCCTCGAAGGGCCCAGTCGTACCCCATGTTCCACAGGAGTGGTCCAAGGACAGACCCCTGCGGAACACCGCACGACATGGGCCGACAACTCAAAACTCCATCTCGGTCCTCGTACATGACGGTACGCTCCTCTAAATAGTCTGCCACTAGCCGCCTCAGGTACCCTGGCACTCCGTGATAGTGGAGTGCTTCCCTGATGCAGCTAAATGGCAGACTGTTGAACGCGTTGGCGATGTCCAGCGACACCGCCAACAGCACGCCGTCACAGCTCACTACCTCTTCGGTCACGGCCCTCAGGCGCAACATAGCACCGACCGTCGAACGCCCCGCTCGAAAACCGAATTGGGCGTCCGACAAATCGGGGCCAACCTCGCACAGGTGCCGGACGATGCGGGCAGAGAGAACCCTCTCAAACAATTTACCCGCCTCGTCAACACGATGGGCCTGTAGGCCGCAACCGAGTCGGTAGGCCGTCCCGGCTTCCTTAAAAGGACCAGCTTCCCGCTCTTCCAGCAGTCAGGGAAGCGCCCGGACGCCAAGCAAGCGTCGAACACTTCCCTGAGGCGGTCGGACATGTGGTCGAGGGCGAGGGCCAACACTCGGGCAGGGATCCCGTCTGGCCCGGGGGCGGTGTTCTTGGAACGGATCCGTAGAACAACCGCCCCTACCTCCGCCTCCGTGACGGGCGGAACACCATCCTCCTCGTTCTCCCCGTCGTCTCCGGCCAAGGGGGCCATCGACGGGGGTACGTGCTCCTCCACCCGTTGCGGGAAAAGGCCCTCAACCACTTCCTGCAGGAAGATGGGCTGGAGAGTCTCCGTAAGGGGGGGGCCCGACGCGCGGAGCTTTTGTTGCGCCGCGCGATATGGGCGTCCCCAGGGGTCACCATTGAGACCCTCCAGCATCTCCTTTCTTTTGTCCTCTTTGGCGCGGCTAATGGCCAGCTTCAGAGTTTTCCGCGCCTCTCGGTACTCCTCATGAAGCTGGTCCTTCTCCCCCTCTTCGCGGTGACGCCGCCGGCTGCGAGTGTAGGACCTCCGGGCACGAGTACAGGCCGCACGGAGGTCCGCCAACTCCTGGGACACGCCAGTTCCTTACTCGTGCGGCGAGAGCAGGGGTAGCGAACGAAAGGTCCACTATCGACCCCCCCTGCTGTCGCACGCACGTGTTGGTGGAGCCTCTGTTTAAGAGACAGAGGCCCACCGATGCCGCCCACTCCTCCACGGCATCGCCCCGTGCGTCCGTCCTGGGGGAACCCCACGCAACGGACTTTGCGTTGAAGTCCCCCAGCACTAGGACGTGCCCAGACGCTAGTCGCCGCATCGAGTTCTCCAGGTTATTAAGGAAAACCTCGAAGTCGCCCAAACTCCTGTTGGGGGAGAAGTAGATACCATATATGGTGATCCCCCCCCATTCAGCGGCAACATATTCATTACCCTTGTCTCTTAGCGACAAGGGCGGGGAATGAGCCGCCGTGGAGCTGACGACTGCCACGGAGCCGTCCCGGTCACCCATCCAGTTGGGACGGGGAGGAACGTAATAGGGTTCCGCAGCTACGGCTATACCGACCGACCACTCTGCCATGGTTTGCAAGAAAAGATCTTGCGCACCGGCAGAGTGGCTGAGATTCGTCTGGACGAGGAGGCTGGAGACTTGGTCCATTTATTGGATCGCCTCTACAGCCACCTCCGTGGGCGACGACGCCGACGCACGACTGACATCGGAGGTAGCCTGGGTCGACTGGCTAGCCCCCGATGTTTTCTGAGAAGCGCGGGGAGGCTTGCAGCCCCCCTGCCCCATCTCGTGATTGGCGGGCAGATTACCCGCCGCACACGCTGGCCAGTGAGGGGCGGCGGAATGTTCCGCCGCCCCGGTTGTGCCCCGGTTGACCGTAGCGGAAACATAATCCGCTGCAGTCAAAACAACTCGAACACTTGACGCGGGTGTGTCCCGACCCTAGGCATTTGAAACACCTCATCGGTCTCGCCGTCAGAACTGTGACTCTGGCGTTCACGAAACCGATGAGGACCTTGCCGGCATCGCCCAAAACTTTGGCCGACGCGACGGGACAGCTGACCCATACCGCGCCAAGGCCCCCTGGACCGGGGCGGATGGTACCGACTCTGATGCTGTCCGCGTTGCATCCCGTCTTCTCCTGAACGGCAACGCGGACATCTTCCACCGTCACAGAGTCGTCCAGGCCCGAAATGCGCTGTTCTGCGCACTTGGTGGGCCTGGCGATCTTAACACCATCCGTCGTTGCAAAATTACCCCGCAGCTTCTCAGCGAAAGTGTCAGCCGTCTTTGCGCCTTCAGCCCCGGGGAACTCTAAAACTCGAGCTCCAGTCTGGGCGAGTCGCATCTTCACGCCTACAGTCTCGAACTCTCCGGCGAGGCTGTCTTGGGCCTTTTTGAAAACGGCCGCGTATGACAGCCCACCGTCTGTCGCCTCCGGCGACACAGTGATCACCACAGCCGCTGTTCTAGGCGGTTGCAGTTTTCGTGCCTTCTTCGTGGTGGCCACTACCACCGACGGCGACTGCGGTGTAGAGGCCGCCTTCTTGGCAGCCTTCTTACCCCGCTTTCGGGACTTCTAACCCCCCGCGACCACTTCCCAACCATCGTTTGAGGGGGTCGATGCTGAAGGGCCAGGCACAGTTTTTGCACCAGTAGGGACTGTCGTGCTGGTCCCGTTAGGTGTAGCAGTGGGGAGCGGAGGGAACTCCACCACTGCTTTATTTGTGGCCTGAGCCAGTTGCCCGGCTTTTGGTGCAGCCGCCTTTGTTGTGGCCTTAACTAGTCGCCCGGCCTTCGGCGCGGCTGCAGAGACCGGCGCTGACACCGCCGCCGCAAAGGAACCTGTGACGCGGCCACCCGATACAGGAAGCGGCGTAGGGGCTGATGCGGTCTTCAGCTTATCTGCTGCAAGTGGCGGTCGAACGATGGGGGCCGGTGGCAGCCTTGCTTCGAGTCCCGCAAGACGCCCGTCCATCATCCTCCACACTGCGTCAATAACCTGACGCAGGTGGGAATCCGGAACTTCAGAGGGAGAGGTGGCGCAGGGAGGAGGCCGCGCCGCAACCGGGCTCAGTGGCTAAGGGACTTCCGAGCGTGCTCGAAACTGGGCAAACTGAGCGCTCAGTTCGGCAACCTGCTTCGTGAGGCGGTCGTTTGATGCCGTAAGGCGGTCATTTGCCTCTTGAAGGCGCGCCACGCCTTCGATGAGGCTTTCAACGGCCACAGACACGGCGGAGGAGGAGTCCTTCAGGGCTCTGACGAAAGAACCCTTCAGGTTGGTGGATTTGGTGGCCACTTTGTTTATGATGGCCACCGCTGCGCACGTCCTCTCCTTCAACGTCGCCGGTGATTGAGGGACTGAACCCCCTTCCACCAGCGCACGAATCTTAGTAAGGAGATCCGCGATCTCCTCCTCCGCGACTATTTCGCCCTCTGCACGAGCTCGCGCATACACTTCCGCCTTAGAAAACGCGGAACCCGCCGGAGCTGAGATTGGCGTACGCGATCTCGACCTCCCTCTTAGGCTGGTAGCGACTTTTGGAGGGAGCATCGCCTGGGACGTGTCGGCATCCTCGTCCGTGGAGCGTCCGCGTTTTCGTCTGTCGTTGCCGCGAACCTCCACTTCCATCACCTCCATGTTGTCTGCCGTCGTATCGGTATTTCCGTCTGATGATACGACAGACCTGGAACGGAGACGTTCCGAGAATCTTCTGCTGCTCCCAGGAGTCGGATTGACTTCTGGGAGCTTCTCCGAGATAGGCGTCCTGGTTAACACCTCCTCGTCATTAGACGAGGTGTCGTCCGCCTTCTCATTTTTCTTCTTCCTCACACTTTTCTCTTTTTTTTTTTCTTCGATGATTTTAGTTTTAAGTATTTCAGTTTCCATAATAGACCCACGAGATGGGGAGAACTAAAAGTCGACCCGGGCAGAGATCCCCAATACCCGGGCAAGCGAAGATTTATGCCCAACCGAGGGGTCCGCAGGTGCCCCAGCTGGGAGTGCGCTTGCGACTGAACTACCCATCAGCCATGCATCCCCTGGTCACGCACCAGAACACGGGATTCGGGGTAATTTTTTAGAGAGGTTTTCTTCCTCGCAGTCCGGGCGGCTAAGCCAAGACCCTCGTCCCCGATCGGAGTCGCGAGACATGACCACGACTCCTTTCGGGATTACGATACGCCGACGGTGACAAGGAAACTAAATTTCCCATGCCTGCTCGGTGGCAGTGTGAGTGCACGCCGAGCCCGTCCTCCTTCTCCACTGTGGACAGTGGAGAAACTCCGACCCATGGCAGGGTCCCACCTCCATGATTTTTTACCGAGGTTCATACTTCCTCATTGCTCCGAAGAGCGAAGAGCCAACAGAGGAATCGGCAGACACACCCGCTCTGTTGGGCCAAGCCTCGACCGAGTCAACCGGCCGAAGAAAAATGGCCTCCTCTTCGTACTAGAATATTAGCCGTTGGCGATGACGCCCTCCTCAAAACGGAGGAAGAAAAGGCAGCGTCATCGCCAACGTTTCCAGGGTGCACCACGTGGAGGTTTTCTAGACAGCACCCCATGCTCACCCATCCTAGACTGACCTGGCTAGTATTACTTCGTAGTGTGCTAACCTACTCGGTTATCACTTAGCCACGAGGCCCTCAAGTATAGAATTATACTTGACATGACTTATACCATTTTTAGAGTTTCGTACCTCGAAAACAAAAAACGGAACCCTTATAGGCTTATAGGATTACTTTATTGTCTGTCCGTCTGTCTGTTTGTCAAGACCCTTTTCTCAGGAACGCGTAGAGGTGTCAAGCTGGAATTTATATCAAATAGGTCTACTGTCCCTTGGAGCTGTGAAAAAATCAAATTTCTAAGCCAACGCAATCAAAAGATACAGCCGTTTATGCCGCAAATTTCCGCAAATTTTCGACACTCGCAGGGAATCAAAACCTGCAGGGCACTTCCCGTGAACTCAGAATCTTGAAATTTTTTAAGAAGCAACGTCTTATAGCACAGATAAAGGGAAAATTGCGAAAACCGTAAATTTTTTGTTACACCATATAATAAAAATATTTTACGGAATCCTCGGTGCGCGAGTTTGACTCGCACTTCGCCGGTTTTTTTGATATTACAGCATACTTATAACATGATGTTAAGCACCATCGCCGCCTTTAAATAAACAATGTTACATGCACATTAATGAATAGTATGTCTATCTCTCTATTTGTTTACTTTTCAAGTCCAATTTCGAAAACTTTATGGCGATTAAGTTTTTAGAACTAATAAGGCAGTGGCCTTACAAGGAAACAGTAGTATAGATCTGCCACACGATTGGTGCAATGTCAAAATAAAATGTTCTTTCTTGTTAAAAGTAGTATTTTATATAAAATTTATACTGTTCACATATTGTTAGTATTCTTGTTGGGAGTGCGTGCGGCGGTAGTGTACTGCCTGGGATTCGAACCCGCAACCAATTCATCGCAAATCCGACTTCTTAGCCATTATGCTGGAACTTTATTACTGTATTAATATTACCTAAAGAGAAATGTCATGAATATCGAAGAATACTACTTAAGTTCATTTTTCCCACTAGGTTTCGTTTAGTTACAGGATCTCTTTACAGTGTCTTGGATGTGTCGCAATTTATCAAAGAAAACTACTTCGTGTTTGGTAATAAAATAGATAGGGATTTCCTTCTCGGTTGAGGAAAAATTTTGTGGTCGTGTTTTTTTTTCTTAGATGTTACTAGGCAGTAAAAAGGCCACTTAACTTTCACGACTGGCAATTTACGAAAGCTTGATTAATGCCGCGTTCATAATCAAAAAACGATTCGTTTTGCTTATGGACGGTAAATTTTCGTTGAATTTTCAACGAAGATTTAACCGTCTGTAAGCAAAACGAATCGTTAACAAGTGAATAACTACTAGTAGCTAGAACACAATAATGTAGCAAAAAGCATGATTTTGTCACAGTGCGTTCTGTTATGACCAGAAACTGACCCTTTAAGTGATGACAAGCTATAACAAGCCTTCAGCCGTGTCATAGACGCTTGGTCAGCGGATTTGCCCCAGTGCATGATTGCATCAGTTCGAAAATTAGTCTATTCTCAACTCTCGCGAGTTACGGTTGCCTTCATATTAATTAATATATATTAAAAATCAAAATTAAAAATCCTTTTTTTTAAAACGTCATCTGAAAGGGACACCACAACAGTTCGAACGCACAGAGAACGAATTTATCTAATCTATATATTAATACGTAAATAGAATTCTTTGTACCCATTTTTAAGCAAATTTCGCGAACCGAGGAATATGAAATTGCTAATATTTAAAGTTTATATGTGGAAAAAAGCCAGAAAGCTAAAGTTTTTTATTAATATGTGTTTTAAATTTACAAATTATGCGAAAACTACAAAAAGCTATAAAAGTTCAGTATATTTTTATGTTGACTTCTAATGGCACAGAAAGTTACGGAAAGTCAACCCGATTTGAAGATCTCCATTGGATATATCATATAATATATATAATAGATAATATCTCATCTCCATTGGATATATAATATCCAATGGAGATCGCCTGGTCTTCAAATCTTGTTGACTTTCCGTAACTTTCTGTGCCATTAGAAGTCAACATATAAATATACTGAACTTAAGATAATACACGACTAGAGTCTCTTATAGACGGCACCTTTAATTTCTAATCATTCATTGCAAAGAAATAAAAAAAAAACCTGATAATTAAGAAAAATACAATTCCTGGTCTCCCTTTCAGAGACAAAGAGCATGCAATCAGTACGTTTAGCAAAAGCTTGCGATAAATTACTGAGGATCTATTATAGATCCCCAGGGATCTTTTACCAGCCTTTAACATTGATAAATTGACAAAGCCGAACAAAAGAGTACATGGAACTATTGGAAAAACAATTTAAATAGCAAATAAAAACTCGAACTTCTTCATTGTTTACAAAGTTGGAAGTGAGTGTGTTTTACTTTCCTAACTAACTCAAACTGTCCGATGAGGTGAATCAATTCCGATGCACTGGTGATGTTACGTGGGGTACACGGAAAGTTTTGCGTAACTCATTAATAAAACAATTTACATGTAAAGTAATATATTTACTGCTTTTCGAAGTATTCTCCATTACATTTTAAACACTTTTTCATTCGGTCAAACCATTTTTGAAAACATTTTGTCATACCTCTCATCAAGTTTTTAATAATTTTTTTAAATTAAGAAATCGCATGGTGCCAGGTCTGGACTATGTGCGGGATGGGTCACTAGCCTACCTATTCAGAAGCCAAAAATGACTTTGTCTTCGTCATTGTCATGTTGCAATAGGATACGACTTCTTGGTAGTTTTTCAATAACTTTTTCAAAGACGCTGTGCAATCAAATGGTGGTGTACCACTCAACATTAACTGTCTTTTGGTTTTAAAGTGGGATCGTGCCGACAGGACCCATCCGGGAGAAAAAAACGCAATATTTTTTTTGCCTATGCTTCTCGCCTGCCTCAATTTTGTTAGTTTGCTGTCACCTTCGAACACCCATGCAGAAGACTGTTACTTTTTTCTTGCATGTAAGAATATATGCATGTTTCATCCCCTGTCACAATGTCATACACAGCATTTGAACGTCCGTGATGGTAATTAAACAAATTTTTTTACACCAATCAACACGAGTCCGTTTTTGTTTTGGGGTGAGTTCATGAGGAATCCAGCGGCAACAAAGTTTTCTAACTTTTAAATGGTGATTTTAGATTTTTTGATTTTGGCTCGTACTAATCCCCAAATGTCCTCGAATCTCCTCATAGGTGATACGCGGTTTTTTTTTCAATTGGTTGCTTGACAGTAGCCACATTTTCCTCATTGATCGCAGTTGTCGCAGTTCACGAATTTCATTATGGAGAGAAACACGGTCATGATCAAATTCTGCGTACCAGCGCCTTACGGTGCTCAAATGAGGTGCTTCCCTCCCAAGAGCATTTTGAAGACGAGCAGTGCAGTCTTAAAAAATAAAAATAACCTTGGCAATGTTCAAATTAATTTTAAAAATAACATTGAAAACATCGATAAAATTTGATCTGTTTGAACGCCGCCATATTTCGCGGGCGTTGGATGACGTCACGTTACACGCTTAGTTTTTGCAATTAAACACGAACTAAATAAGAAAATAATTGTTTAAGCGTAATATCTGGACAATAAAGATTCAAGGGAAAATTAATCAAGTAAATTTAAACAACATGCATATTCCCTATTGACACGCGATTTCCAGCCGATTTATTTTTACTCAATGATTGAGTTTCTTATGTTTAAAAAAATACAACATTCGAAATTCAAACATTTACGAGCGGCCAGGAACGCAGAACTTTCAGTGTGCCCTATGTGTAAGAGAAAAGAGGTAAATGTATTGTACACGATCGGCCTAGTTCAGTTTTGTCGATGATATCGTGACGTTTCTTTTTGTATCCATAAACGTGTTCTGGGCCTCGTAACTTATACTCGTAACTTATAACTAGTAACTTAGACTTACTGTTCATAAACATCATCTATGGTGCCATATTTAGCGCCATCTAACGATAACAGTCTGAACTTCTTCATAATTGGTAATCGTGTATCGCAGATTGAAAGTTTTCACGCTAATTAGTTTACAACTTTCCCAACGTCAACCGCTGGCCGGGGCCTTTTAGGCACATTAGACCCTCTGCCTTCTTATATTATTCTTGATTGGCAATAAATAATAAATAAAACAACATTTTCGAATAGTGCTGTACTGTATTAGGTAGGTCCAGGAATAATACAGTATTATATATGTTTAGTTACACATTAAATATTATTATCATGTAAGGCTTTCCTTTTCATCAACATATTTTATGACTGAATATTATATAAAGAAAGTAGAATTGAAAAAGGTACGGTTCGAGTGAAGATGTTAAAATATTCCCCTTCATACAATATTATTGTTAAATATTGTGAGTTTATGTATGAAATATATGATACCACGGCCTCACTGTGAACCAGCAGTGAAGCAATGATTATGTTGTGTTTTGCCGCGTGAGTGAGGTTACCGGAAGCCCTAACCCTTCCCTCTCCCCCTCTTCCCTCCCTTCCCCTACTCCCACAACCACAAAAGGCGGGCAACACACTTGTGACTCTTGAGTAGCAGGTGCCCATGGGCGGCGGTAGTCACTTATGTGGCCCATCTGCTCGTTTGCCTCCTATCCCATAGAAAACCCATGCCTTATTTCTTTTGTTAGTCTATGTTTGTAAAAAATTGCTCTAGAATCTTATTTATGAGGTGAAAACTTCTTTAGGCACGTTTTTGCACTTTTTTATGGGGAAAAAGCACTGAACTTGTGCGTCACTCTAATAATATATATATGTATATATATATCCACTAGAGGACGCTAATCTAAACATTGAGTTTTGTCAGCTCCTTAATAATAATTAATCTTTAAAAATATAATTAGTTCAATAAAAGTGAAAACAATATACTCATTTGTCTGTGGAAGTGTTATCTTTACTTTGATAAACTTGTGAACTAAATACGTAGTGACAAAGATGTGAGATGTGTGCATGGGTATGTTCCGATACACACTGAGAGCACTGTACAGTGCTCTTACTGGGGAGAAATTCGTTCCGTTATAGACTGACAGTATACTGCCGTGGTATCGTAGAGAAATATATGACGTCATAAACGTCGCCATTTTTGTGTTGTGAGCACTGGAGTTTTCGAAGTAAGGCGCTCTCAGTACTGTCACACTGTCACTTTTTTATGCGATTTGACCTCGATTTAACAATTGACTATAATTAACAACTGACAGTATACTGGACTGCGTTCCGTTATAAACAGTGTAGCTAACTATAAAGGAACGGCTTTGCAGTATACTGAATTGACGTCATACCTTACAGTGCTGTCAGTGTACATCGGAACCCACGCTATAGGTTTTCACTTCTGACGGGCAATCCTACGACCAACAGCTTTATCCTATTCAGTGTCATATGACGATAATCACATAGCGTGAACCAAATGCGTCATATTTAAATATAATGTTATAGTGATTTATATATTTACATAATGTATATTTATAAATCACTATAATATTTGAAAACATGAAGTTATTCGATTATAAGTAGTCCACAAGTCTATTCCTACACTACAATTTAAAACAGGCAGGGTCAATACGAGACTTTTGTCTAAAAACTAAGTGGTGTTTTAGTTTTCAGCCATTAAACATTGCACATCAAGTATTTAATCTCATGATTTAAGAACACGATCTCAGGTTTTTATGAATTTTCTTTTCAAAATTAATAAATCTCAGTAATGATCATACAGCTGTTACTATGGTTTCATGCTGTTATTAGAACATGAACAACAACAATGAATTGTAGCGTGCGTCTCAGCTCTAGTTCAGTGCGTCCCCAACCTTATACAAATCGGTAACAATAATAAATGCTACCTTCCAATTCTATTTCTTAGACTTACGTTCGCAATATAAAGTCTTTTGTTATTTTAAATTTCTGTTACATTCTGTTACATGTTCTTTATGGTAACATTATTGAAGTATGTTAATAAATGTAGGCATATAGCGCGGCTGTTAGTGATCGTGTATGTTCTAAACAGTTGAACCGTTTGAAATCATATCGGTTCGGAAATCATATCATATCGGTAATTGTTATTCTTGTTTGTAACACCGAAATCAGTGATATTTGTTCTGATATTAGGTGTTTCATATAGTAATTAATTCCTAACAAGGCCTAAAGGAGTTGCCAAAGTCATGCCGCTAGAAATTATAGTTACATATTTTTCCATTACCATGCAATTTGTTATTCATAGGGGGATTTAAGGGTCTTTTATGTGAACGCATTTTGTAAGAATAAAAAAAAATATCACAACGTACTTATACATAAAAGAGTTTTAGTAAGTATTTATATTTGTAAAGTTTTCCTAAATAGTGTCTTGAGCCATAAATAGAAGGCTTCATTGTCTTCAAATGTAAGGCAACGTTGTAATAGGAGTCATTATCTCTGTACTAGGAGTGAAGAACTTAGCCAAGGCTTTATTGTACGGTAGTTGACAAGGATTAGTGTCAATATCGACAAGGTATCTCCGATAAGACTATTGTGGTGCACGCGAGCCATTGTGTGGCCGACAAAGAACTCTTTTAATGAAATATTTTAGCGATACAGAGATAGTGTTAATGACGTCTGTGTAAGATATATCTTACATGTTTGTGCCATCCTTTTATTATATTACTAAAATTGTTGGTTATAATGTTCGAAAGGATCAGTTTTTTGTTAAGTATGCAGATTTTTGGCTATAAAAAAAACAATAAATACTGTGTTTAAATTTTTTTAATCAGATCAACAATGACCAAGATACAGAGATTTTAGTGCACCAACTTAAAAAACGCGCGCTATAATGACCGTATGGGCTGTGACGTCATTCATCGCGTATCGGCAAAAGAGGCGGGTCGCCGACGCGTCCCCAGCTTGGTAAGCTTCTAGTCCAGCGCAGTTAGGGCAACGACCTGACGATTGTTGATTTCTTAGATTATTTTTTAAAGTGATAATGTAGTCAAATGAGTATTGCATTGTGCCAAAATGCAAAAATACAAGCGTTAATGCACCTATAAGCTTTTTTGGACTAAAATCAAATGGTGTAGAGCAATGCGGAGAGATGACAAAACTCCTTTAAAGGTACTGTTGCGAAGATCATTTTGACGTAAGTACCTGCAGTATCCTAGCTAGAGTATCTACCTAATATCAGTAGGTACAATATGATCAACGGATCTAGTGCTAATCATTCGTAAAGTTAGCAGTTTCGATGTACAGTAGACAGTTTAGTATGAAATGCTGCACTGCGCATGTCAAACGGTTAAAATTCACGAATAGATCCACTGACCGTATAGATTTTATTATAATATACCTACCTATTGTTCATCGTTTCTATCATTTCTTAATAACATTTGAATTTCCGCGGATAGCTTTGATGTTTGTTCATACAGATGATGTTCGTTCATTCATGCCTAATGCCTACTTACTCAAGTAAACAATGGAACACAAGGATATTCGAGCCAGGGCTGTACCCAGACCACGGGAGAGCCGTGCTTCGGCCCGTATGGGCGGGCTCGACCGGAGTGATACCACGGCCTCACAGAAAACCGGCAGTGAAGCAATGATTGCATTGCTTTTCGCCGCGTGAGTGAACTTACCGGAGGCCCTAACCCTTCCCTCTCCCCTATTTCCGTCCTTCCCCTGTCCCAGTCCCCCTCTTCCTACTCGTCCCCCATCTCCCCCTACCCACCTTAAAGGGCGGCGGTAGTCATTTACCCGTCTTCTCGTTTGCCCCCTATACAATAAAAAAAAGAGGTCCCCTGAGCGGGTTGGTGATTTTGTCATGTGATAAACGCAATCTGTGATTATGTGTGAAAGCGCGCCTGCCGCCGGGCGCCCGATACTTACTGTGGAGTATTGTTTATTTGTATCCTATGATATACAATCAGGCGAACGTTTGTTGTACCTAATTTTTTAATATATATTTTTCCAAAATGCAGTGCATTTGGATAAAATGGTCAAACAATAGTATAGTTCTCGTTATAGTCAACATCGTGTATAGCTAAAGATTTATCTTGTTCAAACTGAGGGCTCAGTTGGGTTTGTGCTTTGCACTTGTTAGAGATAATATTTGAATGATTTAAATAATCCAGAAAAACCTTATCCTCAGAACACGCAGTTAAAGTGGGTAAGTAGTTAGGGACCTATTTTAGGTACTCAGTGGGAGTAGGTATGTATAGACTTAGTACGTTTTCATTTTATCCCTACAAAACCGACCTCCATAATAGATAACTACCTACTCGTATCTATTTAGATATCAATAGATACTCAATGTCAATATAAATACTGTTATACTAATAATATAACATCAAACTATAGTAAAAACTAAATAACTTACATGCCACGACATGAGCGAAACGGTGAATAATCTGAACCAAACTGACCAAAGTAGCGATTTTGCACGGGTGGCGGACGCGTTTCGCGACGTGTGACGTCATCATACCAAGCGCAGCTCCGAGCAAGCGTTTCGAAATAGCCGAAAAGAAAACTTTAATAACTTTGTCATTTCTTGTTGGATTTGAATCATTTAAAAAACGAAATGATCTGAATGTTATAGCGCACACGCCCCCATATTTAGAAATCTAATATTTTGTTATGTGACTGATCCTCATTTACATAAAATTTTAAGCTTCAAATAAAATTGTGCAATTAATTTTCAAACGAGGGTCGATCGTTATTATCTATAACACATATGTGTACGTAGGTACTTAGTTTGTGACTGGTTTATATGTTAAATATCTTTGTCATAAAAAATCAATAATCCGTCTAAGGAATTCACTGCTTTCCAGAATTTAATAATAGATAGATAGATGTTTTCAAAGTCAGTGTTTCTTTATCACTAAACGGGTCGTGTAATATTTAATAGTAAAAAAGTTACACACTAAAAAAACTTTTAGATATATTCTGTTTGAATGTTGGCACTGTCATCACATACGAGTACCTGATATTACTTGACGCGTATCCGAGTCACCGCGACGTGTTTTAATTAACGACGTCACTGAAAACTGGTTGCCTAACGTTACGTATTTGCAAAACGGACTTAAAAAAAAACCTAAATTATTGTTCTTTTTTGCGTTTTTGTGCCTTTATGTTGTTTTTTTTAAGTCCGTTTATTTTTTTTAAAGTTTGTTTATCAAATTTCGTAAAGCCGAATGTGAAACTGGTTATCTAGCGGTATCTGTAGTATTGGTAGGTAACCAGTTTCAGTAACTTGCTTGATATTTTTTTGAAAAACGTGCGAATCACAATCTACTCATTCTGAAAGATGTCAATTCAAACGCAAATAAATTCCATCTGTGCGTATCGACATCTTATTTTTAAAAGGGTTGATGCGAACGAATTATGCGAACAGATTTATGCAAAACGACCACTAAGCTAAGTAGTTTGTGCAATTGTAGCAGCAGCAGAATGGTAGCCAATGATACTAAACCTTAGTTGTCGACAAAGTATGATTCGGTGCACAGTTAGTGTGGATTGCCATACGAATGTCGTATAAATTCTAGGCGACTTTTTCCAGTATTTTCACTGGACTGCATGTGTAAATATAGCGAGAAGTAAATTCAAACGAGTAAAGAGATGGTCCTATAAGTTTGTTTGGTCAGTGGGCGAAACCAGACGAGTGCGAATCAGACTCGCACGCGTCCGGATTTAATTTTTCGGTATATGTAACGTGTAAACATTCGGATGCATTTATTAAAATGTTGTTATTATGACATTACAAACAGACACCTCAATTTTATTTATTTGTATAGATTAACCACGTCAAGACATTAAGTGTGATCGAGTACCGCTAAAAACTCTTTTTCAGTAGCTCCATAACTTCAAGAAATGTCATTTAGAATCCTTAAGAGCCTAGGAATCTTTAATGTTGGGATCTCAAGCGACGATAAGTCAGCACATCCATGTATGTATTTTGTAGAAACGGATGACCTATAGTACAATCACTTTTGCTGTTCACCTAGGTAGGTAATTAGCAAGATCAGACGTAACGTAGAATAAGTTTCCTTTTTAAAATAAGGTAATACATGAACTTGAAAGTGTAAAATTACCATGAAATTACAGAAACGCAAATATATAATTTATTTACATGTGCGAAAAGATTATCATATATAAAGTGCTGATTCAACTCGTCGAAGAGGTTGTCTATCTAACCGCGAAGGGCAAATTTAACGAAGTTTTTCAATCTCTTTTTTTTCAGGAGTTCAAAGTATCTAGTAAGTGTGTTTCCTTTATCATGATATTCAAGTTGCTGTTGCTACTGCATGCCTGTTTTACGATTTTATATAGAACATTACTAAAAACTTTATTGTTGGAAACAGTTCCTCGTAGTAGTTGACAACAGACGTTATAGACGTCACATACTATGTCGTTGCACTATCCAAGATGCTACATTTAGTTTAAAAAAATGAAGTCTCTCGAAGTTTGCACAACACAACAATAACAACGAAGCAACATAACTAAAGCTTTAAATAAAGTGTTTCGTACGAAAAGATGTAAAGAATATAACTTTTCTATTTATAGCCTTCATTGTTATTTTTAATACGTTAACTTGTGGCACAGACAACTAACTTCTTTCTGTTATTATAACTGGCAACTTTGTCAACGCTCGTAGTTAATCTGAAGAAGAGTTTTGTAGGACATACATCAGTTTGAAATATGTTTATACGACAATGTTCATCAATTCTGTTTGATAGAAACTTTCGATTTCTTTCAAGAGAGTTGTGTACTTGAATTTTATTTTCAAAATATATTTAAAAAATTCAAATTTCTGTGTGACTTAAGATATACATATTATGTACATTCGTTAGATTGATACCGGGTGATTGTTATTCCACTTCCTAGTGAATTAAGTTTGGTTTTAACTACTCATTACAGACCTCAATTTGTTCCGGCAAACATTTACAGTTTACCATTTAATGTGAAAATATTTAGATACTTATATGTTTCTCACGCTCCAATCATTGAATCAGAAACTGTGTACATTAGTAGACCTGAAAATAAAACAAATGTAATAATTAATCCTCAAATTTATATCGACTTTATATCCCTAATTCGATTAAGATTCGATCGATTCAACGATCGGTTAAAAATTTACAAGACTATTGTTGTTTGGCAACGCGGGCAAAGCCGCGTGTACAGGTTAGCGTAGCCACTTATATAAACACAACGAAGAGAAAAGCAGACGTGATTCAGTGTATTGGTTTAATGAAATACATGGCAAGTATGGAAAATAGTTAGCATTGTTCTTGCAGGCTGCGGTACCCTGGTCAATGTTGAGAAGATGTATGTTTATTAACCAGAAAAAAAATACCATTGAGTGATGCAGGATCGCTAGTTGCAGATCATCTGCTCATTTGCGCCCTATCCCATAAAAAAAAGAAATAATTTTTATATTTCCATAGTAAAGACATAAAGTTTACACAAAAAAGTATTTCAACAATTTTTTGGGTCTGCCGGTGACTTAGGAATCAGTTCTCCTCCTACAAATGTAATATGCGTATGTAATTTTCATGTGTCAAAAAACATATACATAATGTAATTACATAACTTATATTCACGAATAATCACGAAATTTCCTGAAATTGTTAGTGATTTCCGTTATTCACGGAGCTTTCGCATCATGGAGTTCCGTAGTAGTTAACCGCTTAAATCTAAAATACGGTACTTCTCTACTAGTTCTCCTCCGTTCTTCAATGAAAGCTAATGTGTGTCTCAAATTTATTCCATTGTTTCTTGTAGATTTATCTTTTTCATGTTAATCCCAAACAATTTGTTGTCGTCAAGTCAATTTCATTCGCTCCGTTGAAGGTTACAATTTACTCTCAAAAACGAAGCCTTACCCTTCCTTAATTATTTTTAACGATCAAAATAACAGTATATCACTTCCAACACATTAACTGGATTTAATTAGGCGTAAAAATTTGAATTTAGATTATTTACAAATAATGATTTTATCAATTCAGGCTTTCTTAACACGCTTTTATTAGCTTCACGCATTTTATCGAAATCAATCGAGCGGTTTTAGAAAAATCAACAAATATCAAAAAATTGCATACATGGATGATATTTTCGTTTACTCCAAAACCTCGGTGTCTCATTGGAGCAGTGCGTTTAGTTGACCTACCCATATTATATTTAAACAAAAAACATCTACTTTCCACTAAAAACCACATTGTAGTTGTTGATACTTTTTTTAAAAGATAATTATAAATAAATAAGACCTGATCGTGAAGGGTCTATCTTCAGGATCTAATGGATATTTAGAAGGAGATACACGTCGTGATTGCTGCACTGTCCTTGTTCGCAGTGAGGATGGTGACCACCACTCTTGGATTCTGCTTGTGCTTTCCATCAGGCGGGGCAGAGTCATTTTGGCAGCTCAAATATAAAAAAAAAAAGCAATGTAAAAAAATCTTGGAAGTCAGTTTTAACCTACTTCTAATTGTTGCATCAAAATGTTTGTATGTAGGTGTAGTTTGGATAAAAACACTATAATTTGGCATCTTAGAGGCTAATCTGATGTGTTAGGAGGTGGATAGTGGCACTCTTCAGTAGCTGCTAGTAATGCCCTTGAGTTTGGGCTCATATGATTCCAATGAGGCCAACATATTGGGCTTGGTAACGATGATCTGGTGATGAAGTCAGGAGGTGAATAGTCGAACTCGTTTTAACTTTTTAACTCGGTACCCCATGTAAGCGTGCTTTCTTAGTTTTACCACAGATAACATAATACTATACTGTTTTACTACACTATAATTATTAGTTGTATACCTAGCAATAAGTAGTATATAGGTTGTAAAAACACATCCAGTCTAGACTTAAAGTGTTCGTATATGTAAAATTAATTAGACTGGATGTAATTCTTTTTTAAAACCTACATACTGTATATTGCAAGGTAAGGGGCCATCCATTAATCACGTGATGTTTTTTAGCAACTTTTTAACCCCCCTTTCCCCCTGGTGATACGTGGTGAGGTATTAGACTAACCCCACCCCCCCCTAGCCCACATCACGTGTATTTTTTTTATTTCCAAATATAGATAGATAGACAGAATATTCTTTATTGTACACCATTAAATAAAATTAATTGGAACAGATCATGGCTTAAAAATAGAGTACAATGGGCGGTCTTATCGCTAATAGCGATCTCTACCAGACAACCTTTAGATGGAGATAATTATAGAAGTATCAAATAAAAGCAATAGTTGATGGCGTACTATATAGAAAATACAGACAAGTATTTACACGTAATATATACATATACATACATACACGTATACATACACATACACACACACACACACACACACAGACATATATACTTAAATAATCCAGCTATTCAGTAGAGATTACATAGTAAAATCTAAAGTAATTTTGATCTTAAGTGTAAAATGGAATAAAAATAAAGAATAAAATAAAGGTATTACAGTGATAGATAGTATTGCTTGACCATATTTTTAAAGGCTGTAAGGGTTTCAGCTTGCGTATTTGTACTGGTAATGCATTCCACAAACGAACAGCCAGAACCATAAAAGATTTATCAAAAAAAGTTGTTGAATGCACCGGCATCTCTAATATCAGACTTTCCGATGATCTTAGGCATTTCCTATGGGTATCATGAAGGAACTCAAATCGTCCTTTTAAGTAGGAAGGTGTGTGAGGGTTAAAAAAGTATGCTGTATAGCAAAAAACATGGGCATTCCGGCGAAGACGAATAAGTAACCACTTGAGCTCTTTTCGGAATTCAGAAACATGATCATATTTACGCAGTCCAAATATGAATCGGATACAAAAGTTTTGAAGTCGCTCAAGTTTATCTAATTGGTTTTCGGTGAGATCTGGATAGCTGGCGTCTGCATAGTCAAGAATTGGAAGAAAGAGTGAATTTGCAAGGGCAGTATTGGTGGCAGTTGGTAGAAAATTTCTCAATCTTTTTAACGATCCTGCAGAGGCGAATAACCTACGGCTTATTTCTTGTATTTGAGGAGACCACGATAGCTCCGAGTCAATAAGTATTCCTAATTTTTTTACTTTTTCACTAAAGGGTATAATAGCGCCATTGAAAATAATCGGAGGAACATGTGACCAGTCACTCTTTGAAACTTTTCTAGCGCTCCCAAAAAAATCAGACTATTATCGTTAAATAGGTACAGATATAATAGCACGTTTTAGAAAAAAATAAATACACGTGATAACTCACTACACCCCTACACACCCCCACTACACCTCCCCCTTGTGATATTTCGTGATTTTTTCCAAACCTTCTCCCCCTCCTTTCGAGGCTCACGTGATTAATGAACAATCCCTAATCAGCTAAAAAAGCCTTTTAAATAAACAAGGTCTAATCGTGAAGGGTCGACTTCAGGATCTAATGGATATTTCGAAGGAGATGCACGTCGTGATTGCTGTAGTTAGGACGATATAGTAGGCGTGTGTTCTGTCGTCAATCCGCATATAAATAAATTCTTTTGCCCTAGAATGGCCGTTTTAATTTGCCCCTCGCATTCAATTAGGCGCCAATGTTAAATTGTCCCTAGTCTTATTGGGTCCCGCTCTATTCGTGCTACCGTATTTGGTTATCATCATTTTCTAAAATGGGAATAAATAGATACTAATAGATCAATGGTAAGGTAACAATATACTTTTATCACATCCAATAGAATTGTACCGGTCGTGGCTACGGCTGATTTATTTTGGTACGAGTTAAAAGTTTGAATTTTAAGTTTTTATTCTACACACGGACACGACTTTGTACTTAATTACTTGTTTATTTTAACATACTTGTTTTTTTAAGCTACCTCGTTTGTATGTGGCGTGCCTATACCTACAGGCAGTACAAAAAGAGCGGCACGGTTGACACGGCTACTTTTACAGACACGGCTATCAGAGAGAAGAAAATCTATGTATTATATGTATATTGTTTACATGTAATACATAGATTTTCTTCTCTCTGATAGCCTGGCCTGTTGGTCTAGTGGTTAGTGACCCTGACTGCTAAGCCAGAGGTCATGGGTTCGATTCCCACCCAGGACAAATAACTGTGTGATGAGCATGATCATTTGTTCTGTGTCTGGGTGTAAATTATCTATAATATGTATATATTTAGAAATATATAAGTATGTTTTTTGCAGTCCGGTTACCATAGTACAGGCTCTGCCTAGTTTGGGATCAGACGGCCGTGTGTGAAATGTGTGAAGTTATTATTATTATTATTGTGAATCATAAAATTTAATTTGCAAATACTTTTCATTAAACACTACTCTGTTATTCTATTCGCTATTGAACAAATAAGTAGGTAGAGTACTTTAAGTCTACATGTATATCTACATACTGTAATATATCATACCCTTGTGATATATTTGTACTAGTGTGTGAGAAGTCCGCACTGTGTTCGAAACTTGAAATTTTAAATATGGATAACTTGTTAGGAACAAATGAGAGGTCTGTCAAGAGTTGTTCAGAAGTGGGAGCGGTCTGAAGAGACACACCGCTCATATTAAATAATTAATTATTATGTAATAAGAATTTAATTGTCAGATCTTAATATCGATATTTCGGATAAACCTCTTTTACTTGATATCCAAATACACATACACCCTTTCTCAAGTGCTTCTTCTAAAATACCTACATAGTATGGTATTAGTATCTCAACTAGCCATAATTTCATCATCATCAGCTTGATTTCTTTATGGTATGGGTTATTGGAATTGCTTAATATTTGCTAAACTACTTAATAAGTGATTCCGCTCCTACATAGAGTAATACTATTTCCCAAATCGTTTAGTATATTTACTACGAGTACTTTCAAACTTTATCTGTCGGGCTGGCTGGCCGCGGAGACCTTCATGATCACCAGCCTAGCCTGGTCAGAGCATCCTTATTTCTGTTAGAGAACCATTACACTTATTTCTAAGGTGACAACTACTAGGTGCCACTGACACTAGCAGTCTGTTAGTCATATTAACTTTTATACTTGTTGGGAACATCTAAATTGCCCGATATGGATGCCAGTATAACTCTATATGCGCTAAACCAAGATAGGGGATCAAGATTACAAACCAAATAGAAATATTTATGAGCACGTAAGCCCCAAAGTCAGACTAGTCGACGAAAACCTATGCACAGGAGTTGCTTACTTGGCAGTGTGTTTATCTTTATCCCAATCTACATATTGGTTTTTAGTTTGGGTGGAAGTCACAGTCTCGCCGGTACAACCCCAACATGGAATACTATATGTAATATTTGTAGAGAGTCTTAGGGTATATTTTGCGCTTGTTTACTATTTATAAAGTCCAATGAATCGTAAACGAACTGTACGAATTGTAAAGTCCTCAGTGGCAGAAGAAAAATCTAGTTTCTGGGCTCTTTATAATGTGAGTCTTTAATTTATTATATTTTAACACAGCTATTTTAGCGGTTACTGATTTATTAACATATTAGCAATTTGTTTTTTCATTAAGGTATATATAAGATATTGGAGAAGTTTGTAATAACTTTAAGATCCATTGTTCTTTTTATAAGGTGTATAATAAAGAATATTATATTCTATATTCCTTCCAAAATGAATTAACGAAAGGACTAAGCTACTATATTAAAGTGGTTTGAGCTCAAGAGTATATATTAATAACTTACAACACTTCTCACACGCCGTCTGATCCCAAACTAGGCAGAGCTTTTACTATGGTTACCAGACTGCTGATAAACATACTTATATGTGGGTGGGAATCGAACCCACGACCTCTGATTCAGCAGTCAGGATGAGTAACCAACAAAGCAACAGGTCTGTTAACATATAACAGGCATAATGTAAGATGGCTTATTCATTGGATCATTCCTAGCATGGCGACAGACAGTCAATTACGGAACCAATAACCTAAATTAGAACATTAATCCTGTCTGTTTATAACAAAACATTTATAGCATAAATGTTTTATAATAAACAGGTTAAAAACTGGCCTTTCCCCCACAGTTTAGTTCGCGTCGATGGCCACAGCTCTTGTATATATCAATCAATCAACCTATCATAGTCCACTGCTGGACATAGGTCTGTCCCAATGTGCGCCACAGCACCCGGTCCTCCGCCTTCCGCATCCAGTCCATCCCTGCTACCTTCTTCAGGTCATCGGTCCATCTGGCTGGGGGGCTTATCCTGCGAGCTATGTCGGTAGCTTTGGTTATATCTTACTATGTTACTTGTATATATATATATATTTTTTATTATTTTTGTTACTAAAATGTATACACCTTTTGTTTAATTAGAGATGCCATCTGAAAATCAGTGCTGCACAACATTCTGTTAGGTGCAGCATTAAGCTGAGATGGTGACCTATTCAAGCCCGCATCAATGTACGTAAAATCTTTTAATTTTTAATAAGTATATTTTTATGTTGTAGGCATTTAATAAATTAATTATCATTCTTTCTTTCTTTTTTTTTTTATATTTGAGCTGCCAAAATGACTCTGTCCCGCCTGATGGAAAGCACAAGCAGAATCCAAGAGTGGTGGTCACCATCCTCACAGCGAACAGGGACAGTGCAGCATGGTGACCAGAACTATGGCGGCCTAGTAAGATGCTTTTTCACGCCCCGCTTAAAGGACCCGGGATCATAGTGGGACGGAAACACGTGCGCTGGTAGGGAGTTCCAGGTTTTAACTGCTCGGCACAGTTGCTTGGTTCTTTCTTTAGGGGTCGTAGCGTCATATTAAATAGCCTATAAACTTCCCCCAAACATTCGACTTTCAAATCATAACGAATTGTTCAAACGCGATCGGTATTTCCATTTTTCAAATGCGATCATAAATGTTGTCAACCCTTCGATCATATATACTATGAATGTTGCTGTGTTGATGTGGGTACTTTAATCAGTTGTAAGCACAGTTTTCAAACGCTTCGCGTGGTAGTGATGTGACTATTCAAGTGAATTAAAAAAATGCGAAAAATATTAATATTAAAAATATTAGTACAAAAAGACAATGAAATCGATAAGTATAAAACTTTAATGTTTTAAAGTATAATAATGACACTGTAAGAATTTTTTTTTTTAAGTACTTTATTTAACTAATTATATTTTTAAATATTAAATAATAAGGACCGGACACGAGTCAATGTTTAGATTAGCGCCCTCTAGGGGATCTATATATGTACTACTAGCAGCGCCCCGCGGTTTCACCCGCGTAAGTCCCGATCCCGTGGGAATATCGCGATAAAAAGTAGCCTATATGTTTATCCAGGTCTCTAGCTATCTACGTACAGTACTAGTTTTGGCGTGAAAGAGTAACAAACACCCATCCATCCATCCATCCATCCAAACTTTCACATTTATAATATTAGTGGTATTATTGGGATAGTGGGATTAGCGTGACGATGCGAGTTCAGTGCTTTTTCCCCATAACAAAAGTGGTCATGCATGATATTTTGAAAATGTTGTTATTTTGAAATGCGCCGCTTGCGCACCTGTCCTTTATTACACTCTCGCGAGCGTGAGTAGGTATCAAAACAGTTCAATACCTTCTTTTTTTCCTCTATTTGTCAATCAATTTTCTTTATTTTTTGTTTGGTTTCATTTCAGTTCAGTTTTTTCGAGTTTTAGTGTACCTCCCTTAATGATTCAGTGACGTTTTATATGATATGAAACTTGTCACGAGAGTATAATTATCTTGCCACAGCATTAAGGATTATCTCGCGATTGAAAAAGTGAAGGGTTTAATTCAAAGTATTTTTTTTTCTTCTTAGACCATTATTTTATTTTAATGATCTAAATGTATAATCTAATTTCTCTATCTATCTAATCCCTCTTTTCACCCATGTTTTCTCTATCCATCCAATTATTGCCTGGAAGAGATCGCAAATTGCGATAAGGTCGCCAATTGTGCATAACCTTAGCTAGTAAGTAGATATAAGTAAAATATTGTAACCTATTTGTTTGTCTACAATAAAGAGTACATCTATCTATCTATCTATCTAAAAAACTTGTTTTTATTTCTTTACAAAAGTTAATTAATTAATACATTTTTAGTATACCCTATTTAAAGTTTTTATTAAACACAAAAAGCAAATATGTGCCCTTTATAACTGGTGGTTTACGAGTAAAGAGCCATACCTACCTTGTCTAGAAGAACGGATTTCAACATTATTCACTGTCAAATGTCATGTACAGGTAATTTAAGGTACAGCTGACAGATAGGTACAATTCATTACAAAAAATGTTCCCCTACCAGATTAAACAGTGTAGCAAAATTAATGGGTATCGGATACGAGGCATCTCATTTACCGATGCGTAAAAAATCGTCGGCGGGATTGCGGGAAAATGGTGGTGAAGAAAACTAAAATGTCGGATACCTACGTGATAAATTTACGTTCGGAATTCTTGATTTATATGTGGGTGTAACCGTTGAGCATTTTTTGAGCATTTTTATTGGGTCTATATTCTATATTTAAGTGGTATAAAAGAACTACGATACATTATGGAAGATTGAGAAGTGAGATACTTAATATCAATCATGAATCATGAATGGATGGATCTGAAACACAATAGATAAGAATGTAAAGGAATCTTGCAAGTAAATTTTTATCAACTAGACGTTCGATCTTTTTTTAGGGCACCGTTCCTCAAAAAGAAAACAGGAACCCTTATAGGATCACTTTGTTGTCCGTCTGTCTGTCTGTCAAGACCCTTTTCTCAGGAACCCGTGGACGCATCAAGTTGAAATTAATACCAAATACTTATGTCTGCGGTCACTTAAAGCTGTAAAAAAGTCAAGGAAATCTAAACGGCCGCTTAAGCCATAGATTTAACCAAATTTGAACAGGTGCGCAGGTAATTCTAAACCTATAGGGTATTTCATTATATTTTTTGTCTTAATCTTCCCTTACCTTATTCAATGTGTATTTTAAATATAGACAGTAACATAGAAAAAATGTACGCTAATGTTTTTGCAATAAGTTATCTTTTCTTTCTTCTTTCTTCACATTAACCTAGAATCATGAAATTTGGTGAGAAGCAAGATCACAGCACTAGTTCAAGAAAAAATCCGAAAGTCGTTAATTTGTTGTTATATCTGTCTGTTTGTCTGTCAAGACCCTTTCCTCTGGAACCCGTGGAGGCATCAAGCTGGAATTAACATTAAATACTTATGTCAGCGGTTACTGACCGAAAGTAAAGTCTAACAGCACAAGCATAGGAAAAAATCTATAAGTCGTAATTTGTTGTTATATCACATAAAAAAATAGTTTTTGTGATTATACATTTATATTTTGCGGTTGAAAAGTTGACTTGGTCGTAAATCGATGTACGGGAGAGTATTTTTATAAATGCAAACTTGATGGAGAATTGATTCCCGAGATAGACGTAGTATCTACATACAAGTTTGTTTGCTTACGGAACCCTCGGTGCGCAAGTCAGACTCGCACTTGTCCGTTTTATTTTATTTTATTAATTGAACCTATTTAATTTAATTTTTTTAAAAGATTAACAGTTCTCTAATAGATAAATCTGTAAAACTATTTAAATTGTGTCCTATTTCCTATCTTTTTTTTCATCAAAAGGCACTAACTTCATAATATTAAAAAAAAAAAAAACATTATGAAGTTATTTTAGCTGAGACTATTTTTCCTGTCTCACTGTTTTTGGCTAAATAGGATAAGCGACATTCATTCCTAAGCTACTTAATCATTCGTAATAATATAAGTACCATAGAATTTGGATGAACTTTAAATATATTTTAATGGTACAACGAAAAAATCCAAATATAAACTGATTTTTAATGATCTTATTTTAGTTTTTTGACTCTCCTGTAACTAGACTAAACAGACTAGTGATATTAATGTCACTTATTCACTTTTGTCTTAAAAGGGTCAATATATAAAATCCTGTTTGGAAATAATTTTTTAATTAAAACTTCAACACTTTGCTTTTATAGGCCTTAATTTTTGAATTAGATAACTTTACAAATTATTTTCCGATTCGTAAATTTTTTTCCGATTTCGATCTAAAGAAGCTATATTTAAACTAAGAAAAGATATAAAACAAACGGCAAAGTAATTTGTTTTTCTTGCGATTAGCCATTTTCAAAAAACAATCACTTTTTTTATTTTTTTGCTGCCAATGTCTGGGATAATATGTATTTTTGTTACACAGAACAAATTCTGCTGAAGAAAGCTTCAGAACAAAAGAGCCGGGAGCATCCGGCTGATGGCAGCTGTCATGACAAATCGTTTGTCACCACGACACCATTTGTCAATCTCATTCAATGATACAATTATTTTTTTACCAGCGTTAAGTAAACATAAATCCATTTAAATTATGACCTTTAAGTAAAATAAAAGTTAAGACAATTTATGTAAAGTGTGGACGGACTAACACAAGTATCGACCACAGCCTTCTCCAAAAAAACCCTTAATCCGATATTAGTTGTTATTAGTAAAGAGCAGGATAATTAACACATATAACTGATAAATATTAGTTATTATTAGTAAAGAGCAGGATAATTAACACATATAACTGATAAATATTAGTTATTATTAGTAAAGAGCAGGATAATTAACACATATAACTGATAAATATTAGTTATTATTAGTAAAGAGCAGGATAATTAACACATATAACTGATAATATTAAAGTGAACGCCGTTGGGATTCGTGTCATATGAAGTCTCTGCTAGCTATTCGAGTAATGGCAATCCAAGGCATCTCATACAAAAAAACCGCCTCTTGCTTGTTTGCAGTCTTAATTGTGTAAATTATTATTATTAAACTCCAAACAATTTGTGAAAATTGCTTACAATAAACATAAATTTACAGAAACGACTCATAGAAATATATCATTACATAAAATCAAGTAGCAAAATTTTCTTCGAAAACATCCATAGTTTCTGATTACTCAGAACTAAATGTTTATTCACCTCATAAAGTCTGAATAAGGTTTGTGACAAATAAATATTTTGTATAACTTAGGACCCCCTCACACTGTGGGCTCAGCGAACATTAATCGCTGCCCAAAGTATGTGATTGACATGTGTGCACGGCTCGTTAGCTTTCCCTATGTTATATTTATTAATATTATATTAGAATATTTGTATTACGTATGTGTTATTGCACGTTTGTGCCAAAAGTTGTGGATTGATCCACTATAGTTTGGTTAGAATTGTTCTGGCATTTTGTCAAAAACTTATTTCTGAAAGGCTTTGTCGCTAATAACGCGGCTAATGTTGCAATCGTCAATGGACTTCTGTAACCCCTTGCTATCTTTTGTACGCTTTGATTTTTGGAACTTAAGCGAATGGAATTACACTCAACACTAGATTCCACAGATAATGGAATAGCCACTTTCAATCAAAGTTTTGAAAACGATTTAAACCAACGACAAATTTAAAATATTAATTAATTATATAATGGTAACCGAGGCCACAATTTTAAATATCATTCACACCAAGTTGGTCAGCATTTCAAGCGAGCGTTTGTTGCTTCGAGGTCGCTCAAACCTCAACTCATTGCTTGGTGTGTATAATTTATGCAAACACGCTGTAATTTTAATATAAATATAGATTACGTATCTAAAGAATGTTATAAAACTGAAGATTAAATTTCATGCTTATCTCAGTTACATCTCAGCTTTAATAAACTCTTGGGATGGTCATAGCCCTTGTGGTAATATATCTTTTTTTTCAATATATGTTGTGCAGATCCCGTCCAGTCCTCTTTACGGGAGTTAAATTAAAGGTGAGATGCTGGTATCGAACAAACGTATGGTGTTCCATTATGGATTCTTATTACCAGGACTCGGGGTGTGACCTGGAAAAAAAAAAAATCTGAGAAGGCCGGCAGTAATTGCCGCTTCTTGACCAATAGGTAACTTTTGAATTTGGCAGTCACCAGAACAATTTATTTCCGGATCACTTTTATAAATGATTAGGTTCCAATTATATTCAATTCTGTCAGAGGAGGAAAGCCAGCTTCTTTTATATATTTTTAGGTTTTGCAGAGTTATGGGTACTTCTGATGTTGCAAGGATTTACAATATACTCCATGTCGACCTATACATAGAATTAGGTTATACATGATTATAAAACCAAATTACTTTTTTTGTATTAATAAGGTTTAGACTTATCCATATACATAGGCTGCACTAAAAGTATCGGGAATGGAATATTTCCACTGTTTCTGTCATATTAAAATCTTTTTAATTGAAAACACCTTGGTTTAAAAAATCGAATACCATTTATTTATTTATAAAAAGATTCTCGGTCTTATCACAAGGTTTTGTCAAACTTGTTTAGTCGTTGAGAAAATGGCATTGACTCGAGAAAATTCAAGAGCGATGATTTATTATGACTTTCGAAGTGGTTTAACGCAAAAACAGTTTGTTGATAAAGCCCCACCCAAAACCACAATTTATCGCTGGTTTGCTGAATTTCAACGTGGACGTGTCAAGCTCAGTGATGATCCCCGTCAAGGTCGTCCAAAAACTGCAGTCACCCAAGAAAACGTTGATGCTTTGCGTAAGCTGATTGAGGAAGATCGACATGTGACCTACCGCGAAATTCAGGCAACTTTAGACATTGGCATGAGTCAAATACAAATAATCTTGCATGTACAAATAGGTGTAAAAAAGTTGTTTTCCGATGGATACCGCATTCGCTCTGTGAAGAGCAAAAAGCGGCTCGCGTTACTTGGTGCGTCAGAACTCTCGAAAGATTCCACGCAGGATCCTCAAATGCTGTATACAACATCGTATCAGGTGACGAATCCTGGATATACGCGTACGAACCCGAAACAAAAAACCAGTCACGAGTTTGGGTGTTTGAAAATGAGTTAAAGCCAACAAAAACTGTTCGTTCACAGAGTGTTGCAAAAAAAATGGTGGCCACGTTTGTCTCCAAAACCGGCCATGTTGCGACTATTTCTCTTGAGGGACAAAGAACGGTTAATGCAGAATCGTATGCTAGCATTTGTTTGCCACAGGTCGTTTCTGAACTCCGTAAAGAGAACTGCAACCGCCGCATCATCCTCCATCACGACAATGAAAGTTCTCACATCGCGCACAGAACAAAAGAGTTTTTAAAGCAAGAAAACATAGAATTATTATACCATCCGCCGTACAGCCCCGACCTAAGCCCTAATGATTTCTATACTTTCCCTAAAATAAAGAATAAATTGCGTAATTGATCAGAGATTTTCATCACCTGAAGAAGCTGTGGACGCCTACAAAACGACCATTTTGGAGACCCAACTTCCGAATGGAATGGTTGCTTCAATGATTGGTTCCATCGTATGGAAAAATGTGTCAAATTTCGCGGAGAATACTTCGAAAAGCAATAAATACATTTTTAAGTAGTAATGTTGTGTCACTTCCTTGATTCCCGAAATTTTCAGTGCCGCCTTCGTACACTACTAAAACAAAAAAATCAAAAACTTTTGTAGTAACGAAGATAGCGATTGAATAAGGGTTAATATATAGATAAGTCTAACCTTATTAATACAAAAAAAAGTAATTTCGTTTTATAATCATGTATAACCTTATTCTATGTATAGGTCGATGTGCAGCAAAAGATTTTGACAAAGGAGCCGCATAGATGTTTACCATGTTCGAAAAAAAAAACGCATTATAACTGCTACAGAAAAAACACATAGAAAACTGTGTAAATATCTTAAATTTTTTCATAAATCAACATTAGATCAACATTCTTTCCATTTAAGCGGGAAATTAATAAAGAAAGTCAATTTGACATAGAAGGGTTTTAATTGTGAAGTTTGAAATACTTTGCTTTTGTTGTTTGCGTAACTGTTGAAATCTTTCGATGTAAGTGAAATTATTATCATGTCTGATCTTTAATATAATAAATTTAAAATTAAAAAGCATATTGAAGTCGGTGATACTTTTTTTTAAAAGATAATTACGTCGGTTTGAAGTCAGATGTTTACCGATAGGTTTAAATGTATTAACGATCGATATAATTTTATCGACAGTTAATAATTGGTTGTGTCGTAGAATGAACGCACTCGACTATTAAATTAGGAAGATATAATCCAATATTAATGGTTTTATCGAAATAATAAAAACAGTAGGGAATTGTGTCATGACATGATCATAAACAAAGACAATTCCGGGCTCACATACAGTTAATTTTAAGGTTGATTATGTTATTACAATCGGGTGATGTCAGTATTAAGTAACACAGCTGATGTTTGCAATCGTCAATGGACATTTGTAACTGTTTACCAAGCGTACAAACGATTTGATTTTTGTAACTTAACTAAATTGAATTAAACTCAACACTGAAAATGGAAAAACCGCTTTCAACCTAAGTTTTTCAATTAATATTTTTAAAACGAACTGTTAACCAACGACATTATATTAATATTATAAAGATGAAAGTTTGTGAGAATGTATGGATGGATGTCTTTTACTTTTTCACGCGATAACGGAAAGGATCTGGATGAAATTTAGCACAGTCATAAATTATAGTCTGGAATAGCTCATACTTTCACTTCAGAAAAAAATCCACGTGAACTAAGTCGCGGGCAACAGCTAGTAATATAACAAACCAATGTTTATTATTAATTGCTGCTTGACAAGCCGGCACTGCTGCGTGTTCTACCGTAGTCTTCAATCTGCGGTCGTGGATTGTCGCCCGGTTGTTATTATATTATTAAAGGCACGGATACCAGATCTTAGACAGGCAAGACATTTAAATAAATAGCAAATATTGCAACGGGTAAGTAAGGTTCAATCTTGATTATAAACGATAATGTTTTCTGTGATGAGCGCGATAGTTTGTTCTGTGTCTGGGTGAAATTTATTTATAATATGTAGTAATATATAAGTTTGTTTATCAGCAGTCTGGTTACTATAGTACTGTGTATATATATACTATAGTAGTGAGTTTATTGTTATAACAAACGAGCAGACGGGTCACCTGATGGTAAATGACAGGTAACCTCACTCACGCGGCAAAAAGCAATGCATTAATTACTTCACTGCCGGTTTTCTGTCAGGCCGTGGTATCACTCCGGTCGAGCTTGCCGAAGCATGGGTCTCTCACGCACAAATCTGGATGAATACTGGCACAGAGATAGATTATAGTCTGGAATAGCACATATTCATTTTCATTCCGGGAAACGTACTGTTAAGAAGTAATGTACGGGAAAGAAAGATAGGTAATAATATTAAACTTACATCTTAAAACAATTTCGCTTAAAATATTTTACCTGACTTGTCAATGGAATAGGTATCTGTCCATCGAATAACCAGTAAGTGAGTTAGGCATAATATAGGGCCAGTCACGTCAGTCAGTTGAACCTTGACATTTGCATTTGCAACTGGCTGACAGACATACATTAGGCGAAGTTAATGTAGCACGTCATAACAGTAGTGACATAACTGTGACGTGAGGCGACTTAGTGCCGTTCTCAGCTAGCAGCCGCAAGTGGTTTGCGAACTACATCGTGCTAGCTCTACGTGGCTTCCGTTTTGTCGACAAATGGTGTATTTTCGTAACACATACCGAAAGCAATTTTGCTATAGACCGTTTTAAATAAATTATTTTTATTATTTTCTAAAATGGAGGAATAAAATTGGTTGCAAGTTCGAATGTAAGGAGTTGGAGTTGTGACTTATGGTGAGTTCATAGAATGTATTCGGAACTATCATAAGGAAGATACCGATCGTAAGCTTAAGAAACCGAAGTGTAAAGAGTTACATGTGGCCTTTTTTGACATACACGAAAGAAAACTATAGAAATCAACTATACTACTATCTACTAATAATCAACTAACTAAGCAGAACATTTCTTATATTCTTATGAAACTCTCCAACTAAAACAAATTTATGCTAGAAGTAGATTTACTTACGTAGTTTCAAAGACTAAGATCGAACTCTTAGTGTGAATTTAATATCCACAGTAAGAGTGACATCCTAAATACTATATAATATTCGGCCTGTTGTAGAAACTAAACCGTAAATATTGTTGATAATTTCAGAAAAACGTATATTACACACAGCTTTTAATTTTTTTTCACTATTATTCATTTGTCCATTGTAAGTCTGACTATGTAGTACATATATTATTTGAGTGTATATTTTTTTTGCTATTTTTTGTTGATGAGACTTAAGTTTGGAAATAAGTAGATACTAAACAAAAAATAAAAAAAGGTTAAGCAAAACATCACATAGGTAGGTATTGAACGGTTTTGTCTTTGATTTTATAAACATAAACAATATTTTTAATTGATAAAACTAAAGCTAGTTAATAGCACAAATAAAGAAAAAATAAACAAAAAAGAAAGGATTTCGGTTGCCTAACAGAGGAGAAAAAGATATTGAACCGTTTTATTTTTTATAAAAAATGTTTCCGAATTTTTACATGACTAAAGCTCGTCAACAGCTATTAAATAAAAAAAAGGAGAAAATGGTTTTTAACTGTTTTGTCTTTACCTATTTACGTATATACAGCGTGTAAGTATCACCGTCGCGAATAACTTAACAAAAACCTTTTTCTTTGGAAACTTATCACAATGCAAAAGTCATAATCATAAAATCATCATCATAAAAATGCGAGATTAAGGATTTACAGTCAATAGTTTGGTTTCGAACTACGCAATGTAACGCAACACGCGTACTGTGCGGTATGGAGAATGACCTTCCGCGCACGGCGCCGTCGAAGCAGCTGATTGCAAAAATGTTTTACATTGCAGTTTTTGGCCGTATGGGGTATTTACTGTTTTTTTTTCGATAAAATGATCTGCTTACTCATTGCGATATCACGTTATAGCAAAAAAATTATAATTATTATTATGAATTTTCCTGCAGAAATTTCCAATGATTTTCCACTCAGAATGATGGTCTGAATACACTATTTCAGGATTCGGTACGGTGTCACTTACACCCTGTATACGTTTAAACTGCATTGTGTCTTATTAATTATCAATAAAAAACTGTAAAATATACCAATAAAAAAAATTTTTTGACAGTCATGGTGTAAAAAATTTAATTTAGCGGACCTAAAGAGCTTAAATTAAAAATATAACTTATAAAGGCCGTAAATAGTTTTAGCTTAACTGAGAGTGGCATAAATAAGTATTAGCGTTATTTGGATTATTATGATTAGTAAGGTCGAATATACTTCGCCTCGTGTAAACAAGCCCGTGATTGGTATATTGTATCAAACTCAGTAAGGCATATGACCTTCTCGTAAATCATATCATTGCCGCTGGGTGTATGCCCAGGGGTGTCATAGAGGCAGGGTAAGATTGAATATGGATGTCAGAATACGCAATATTTTTTATTCGTGTAATTTTTATTATTTCAATTTCATTTAAGGTTGCTTTACTACATACATACTACGGTAAATACTTACACCTCAATATCCCTGAGAGATGAACAGGGCTATATTAATCAGTTATATTATTGGTTTAGTTACAATTGAACCCAGGACTTTTAGATCCCCGTAAACAGAAGTGAAACCAACAACCAACTTATCTCAACTAGGCAGAGCCTGTACTATGGTAACCAGACTGCTGATATAAACATAGGTACTTATAAACTTCTAAATACATACATACTATAGATAAATTACACCCAGGCACAGAACAAATTATCATATGCTCAACACACAATTATTCGTCCTGCGTGGGAATCGAACCCACGACCTCTGGCTGAGCAGTTAGGGTCACTAACCGCTAGACCAACAGGCCCGTCAAATTAATTAATGGATCCAAAAATTAAGGACACTCCATAAGACGAGGGGACAGTTGGAAATGTTTCATAACAACTACAATATCGTCAATATAACGATAATAAAGCTTTTATCGTCATCCGTCACCACTGGTCATTCATCACCCCTAACTGCTCCGACATGTTGGGAACAGGAGCTTTCAGTGCCATTCTCAAGCGGCCGTTTGTCATTTAATTTTCTCGACACGTTTCATTCAGGCCATCTGTTTGATGTTCAGCATTGAACGGCTGATTCTAGTGACAGGACACACCCTCGGTCATTGACTCCGGAGTTTTCTTTTGCGTTTCCAGATAACAAAGCAGAACCCTTACATAATTAAATTAGTGTCTGTATGTACGTCTGCGAGCTTATTTTAATTTAGTACGCATTTACAATGTAAATCAATTCTGACTTTAAATATTGATGGGTAGATTAGAAATTAAAAAAAAACGCATGTCGAATGACATTTAATGTGAGAGCTTGATACGAAAAATGTAAACATTATTTCGCATTAATTTGTTAAAAGTATATATTTGATAACATTCAGCAACACTTGTATCCTTAAACAAAATGCTTTAGTTTTTTTTAAATAAATCAGATTAATAATGTAAAAAAGGTCATTGATTGACATTAATTGAAGGACATTGATCTTCTTGTTTCTTGCTAAGTAATTAAATATTGATAGTGAATAATGGTTTTCAATCAGATCATCACAAAATTTTGCATACACATTGCCAGGGATGCACAAAAAGACATAGATAGGGTACTTAATCCAGAAAAAGTAATGTGTAAAAAGAAAAAACGCGTGTGCGTGTGTGTGCAATTCACACACGCCGATGTAAAACTTCTAAATTAATTAACCAACGAATTTTAATACGCAATCCCACAAAAATTATACACGTGAATGGTACGAGAAGGCTTCGTGGTACGCAAGCAGGGCACGTACTAGCATAAGAAGATTATAGGAAACACTGTATACTTTTATTCTATCTCATTCTGTCGCAGGCTAAATCCTATTTATGAATGTTTGTCTTTTTTTAGGTTGTAGTTTCATCGAATTCTAGAATATTCCCGTCTTTCCCCTCACCCCCTCTAATCCCCCTCTCCCGTCTTCCCGCTGTTCCCCCCTCTGCCCTATTCCCACCTTAAAGGGCGGCAACGCACTTGTGACTCTTGAGTTACAGGTGCCCATGGGCGGTGGTAGTCATTTACCATCAGGTGACCCATCTGCTCGTTTGCCCCCTATACCATAAAAAAAAAGATATTTAAAAAGTAAGTGACACGTTTTAATGAACAATTCAAATTCCATTAATTAATTGCATCTACGAGTATGTGATACTCATATTAAAAATACGCACTTATTAATACTTAATATATGATAAAGAACAATAGGCTTCGTAAATGAGGGACTAAGTAGTTATAACCTAGGCCCTTACTAGGACCGATAAGACCCATAAACTTTAGTTAGTCCAGTGGAGTCGTTTCCTATGCCTTCACCTATTTCTTTTTTTTTTTTGCTAAGATGGGAAATAGATTAATAATATTCCTTACCCTTTTTATTAGCTTCGTACACACAATACACTTCTGATTAAATTCGTTCGGCCGAGAATCGTGCTCGGTCAATCACCTAGGTTTCTTTACAGTGGAAATGTATTAGTTCGAATGTAATATTGGTTGTACACACGGATATTAAATTAATTTGTAAATGTAAACAAGACCATTACACGTACCCTTGGTCATACAGACAAACATTTATGTCGAACCTATGATCAATAACATTTCAGTCAAATATATGTAAGTCGTATTAAAAAAATACTTAAGAATAAAAACATCATTAAACCCGGAGTTTTACGTGGGAGAGCCATGCTTCGGTACGTATGGGCCGGCTCGACTCCGCTCGATAAAACGGCCTCACAGAAAACCGGCAGTAAAACGATGATTGCATTGCTTTTCGCCGCGTGAGTGAGGTTACCGGAGGCCCTAACCCTTCCCTCTTCCCTATTCCCATCCTACTCCTCTCCCTCCTCTAATCCCCCTCTCCCCACTCTTCCCCTACTCCCACCTTAAAGGGCGGCAACAAACTTGTGACTCTTTGAGTTACAGGTGCCCATGGGCGGCGGTAGTCATTTACCATCAGGTGACCCGTCTGCTCGTTTGCCCCCTATAATATATAAAAAAGTTTAATGTTGTAAATGAGAAATTTATTCTACTCAGTGAATACTTATTATAGTTTCATAAAGGCTCAAATACTTATAAAGCACACATACTACTTAATAAAATGTACAATCTGCGTATTGTGTGGTTTTGAAAATTATGTATATTGTTCAACCTCGGGACCTTTATTGTCTCCGCGTAAAATACATTTCCATCTCTTCGCTAAATAGATTCAATTACTCCTATTTGTCAATCTCTTCTCCACAGATTGTTTCTAAGTACACCAACGCGGGTATCACTAATTTGTCAGCCTCCGGCGCTCGCTCTGTCCCTTTCTGATACCAAGATATCTCATCTTTCTTGTTTCTTTTACCCTGCGTGACTCTTTAATAATATAGTGAAGGAGCCCTAGATTTTCAATTGGAGATAAAACAAACCAGAGTGCCTTGATTTAAAAATAAAATGTTATGGAAATATATTTAAAGTTTATTTTAGCGGTGACAGTATTCAATAATTGAGTGGCCGTGAGTTTGTTTGCCCGATTTCTTCTTACAAGACTCAACCATTTGGACACGGACGGTTGTACACAGGTATATAATATAAGGTCTTATCGTAATATCTTGAATACTAATTGCCCGTATATTAGTTAGGGCAACTTTCACAGATGGCGCAATTTTAACTTCGAGTTTTTACAATATTTACAAAATTTTTAGATTGACTATTTTGAATAGTTGAAGACTAGTTTTTATGAAAAACGGATTTATCTGTTTACTGTTATTACATATAAACTGAAAAACTAAGTTTATTTTTAATAATACCCAAATATCTCGAGGGAGAGCCATGCTTCGGCACGTATGGGCCGGCTCAACCGCAGTGAGACCACGGCCTTACACAAAACCGGCAGTGAAGCAATGTTTTCATTGCTTTTCGTCGAGTGAGTGAGGTTACCGGAGGTGCTAACCCGTCCCTCCCCCTCCTCCTCCCCCTCTTCCACCCTACCCATACTCCCACCTTAAAGACCGGCAATGCAGTTGTATTGTGACTCATATGATCATGGTTTATGTACTACAGTATTATTTAAAACCATTTAAAGAAATACGTGGTTTTCGTGTTTTGTTGTATATATGACGAACGTTAGAGCTATATACCGAGTGTTTGATCTCGATTTCTACCACGAAACTTTCTCTTATCCTGAAACTCAAACCGATTTGTGCGGATCTCTTAAAAAAAGGTTTTTTATTGTCTAAACTGAGGCAATACACGTTTAAGTGATGGTTGACTTTCATTTTCAATATAAATAGTTTAATATTTAATATATGTAATTATATATTCACACGGGAATTAACGCGATCACGAAAAGGTATTATACACCTCTGAATTGCCTGACGTGTAGAGTGCAATCTGCACTGGCGGTTATCACAGGCTGACTGGCTTAGTAGTGCATGCCATCCGTCGTCGAGATCGTGTGGTAGAAAGTTCTTCATCCACCCGCACATTTATAATTTTTTTGTTTCGCCATGTACCGTCACATACTATACTAACAGTGTCCCTATTCTGTAAGCAAACCGATGTGTCTCTATTCTAGTGTTTATCCGACTGCGCATAAAAGCGAGGTGGCATGTTTTAATCACTGGATTCCACGCTGTAGATAATTTGAAACCATCTTCCCTATTCAAAGTTTAATGTTTTTTTTAATTTCAATCGCTTCAAGTACCGCTCTGGAGTAAAAGTGACGTTTCGTGGAGAGGGGTTCTGTTGATTCCCGTGTGGACACAGTTATTTGGACGATACGCCTAAATATCAGTTTTTAAAAATTTTGTCTGTCTGTCTGTTTGTCTGTACGTCTGTTTGTTCAGGCTAATCTCCGGAACGGGTGGATCGAATTTCACTGGTAGATAGCTGGTGTTATAAGGAGTAACTTAGACTACTTTTATTTTGGAAAAAGAATTAGGGTTCTGCGCAAAATATATCAAAATGTACACGTGAGCGAAGCCTCGCGGGCACTGCTAGTATCTAATAAATGTGCGTTATTTGTATATTTCTAATACAAATTAAGTCCGCCTTTAAAACAAAAAAAAATATATATATCAATATAAAGAAAATTATAGCTAGTCAAAAAGTCATTGTTTGTGGTGAACAGTTTTTTATTAAAATTTTAATGAGACGGAATCTCCACTTTTGCGAAACCAGACAAACACTGTCCACATATTAACAACATTTTTAAAGACACAATTAAAGGAATCACCTAAATCGATATCTCGCCTAGATATACTGGCTGAATGTAGGTCGACCAATAGCGCACGTTAGCCCATCCCAAGATGTCGACAGAATTAGAGCAGGGTGATATCGCTCACTAAGATTTGCAGCGACTTCAATAAGTTGTCTGGATGATTTGAAATCGCTAATTCCTTGTTACGGACATGTGTCTACTATGGAACAGGTATATACCATAAACTTAGTATGTATATTAAGTTTATGGTATATACATATAATATATTTTGACTGGCCTGTTGGTCTAGTGGTTAGTGACCCTGACTGCTGAGCCAGAGGTCGTGGGTTCGATTCCCATCTGAGTCTGGGTGTTATTTGTGTCCGTTGTTTGTATGTTTGTAAAGTCCCCCGCGACACAGGAGTAATTCCTAATGCGGGAGTTGTCTTTTTATAAAAAGAAAAAAAAAAAAGTGTATATGTGTACATAAAGCTTTGGAAGAAAGGCTAAAGATAGTCTTGTTTAAGTCAGAATTTTGTTGAAAAGATTTCAGCTTATTCCGAAGTATGTAATAAGGTGGCATTGCAGATTTCAAAGATTGCCGCAACTCTCAAGACTTACGCCGTTGAATTACATTGCAGTTGTATAGGAATGCATATTTTTAAAGTGAAAACTTCTTTAGATACGTTTGTGCACTTTTGCTATTGGGAAAAACACTGACCGTCACGCTAATAATACATATATAGACCCACTAGAGGGTGCTAATCTAAATATTGTGTTCTGTCAGCTCCTTATTAATTAATGTCACCAATGCTAATGTGACGTTTTAAGTTCGTCGTTTCGTTTAAGTTTTCACTTCTGTCGGCAGTCCCATGACTGCCTATTTTTTTATGTTTATGGGCGTTTACTTGTATTTGGGTTTAGCCTATTTTAGAATTTGGGTCTTAGTTCCTGTTAAATAACGAACGTGTATGAAACTGTACACTAGTTAATATGTGTTCTGAAGAGGAACTATCAACTTGGAAAAAAGGCAATTCATCTTTTGTCTTTTCCTTTTTTCAAATTACAAATTTCAGGATCAAATGTGACTTAATATTAAAACCCAGATGACTGTAACTTTTAACAGTATGATGTTGTCTTCCTACTGATATTATAAACGTGAAAGTTTGTGAGGATGTATGAATGTATGGATGTATCTATGTTTCTTAACGTCAAAACTACTGAACCGATTGCGATGAAACTTGGTATGTAGATATCTGGAGACCTGGATTAATATATAGGCTACTTTTTATCCCGATATTCCCACTGGATCGGTACTTATTGTGAAACGGTGCGCTGCTAGTATAATCAGAAATCGTTACCTACCTATCAAGTCGAGCTTACGATAAATCGCGACTTCGAATATTAAAACGCTTGCAATTTTAAGCTTGCTATTTAACCTTCAACGAGTACTGGAATTCAGATGCCTTTAGCAACGAGCTTATGAAAACGATTAAAAGTAATTGTAAAAATTGTAAATTGTAAATACATTGAGCAATTCTTTTGGGATGCACATATTCTAGTGACAGCGGACACAATACAATGCAAGCATACTCGTATACGCGAAACACAAAAAAAAATTTGCGCGAGAAAAAAATTTTAACTAAAAAATCGGTTTTTCCAATTTTCCTGCCCAAATTTAAGGTTTTGTGGAAAAATATTAGGTGCAAAAGTTGTAGATCTTTTTATTATCAACAACTTTGTCATTGAACTTTTTTCGATAGAAGGTCAACTTTCGTTGCTAATCGTGAAAAACCGTGAAATACCACTACCATCAACCCCTAAAAATTTACCCCGTTCCACCCGTCTCCATTTTGTTGACTCCAATTTATTTTTCCTGTCATTTGAACAATATTTTGTGTTTGTCTTTTGTGTAGGTCTCATGCTGTTAATTTCTTTTTCTCAAAAATGCTTCAGCACTGGTATATTATTATTTTAATACAATGAAATAACACTTCCATGAAAAAGTAATTGATGTCCATCAAACGGTCTCCCTTTTTATAGACAACTCAAAAATTTCATTTATTTATAATGTCAATATCTTCTATGGATTTCAATTTCCTCATATACTATGGAGAAAGTTAAAAACCTGCTGTAGATATGTATGTTACTTGAGCAGTTAATCATTTTAGTTTGCGTCTCTGAGAAGATGGCGCGCACCGCGCTGTTCCCTAGGGGACCAATTTATCCGTTACGCTGTTTATTCCTACAAGTTATATCTCTGGTATTTAAGAGTATTCGACCAAGACAGTACCTTTATCATTTCACAGCATGGGAATTTCCAAACAATTGCAAAACACTCACAAATACAACCGTATCCTAACTAATTCTAACTAATCTTACTTCTTACTAAAATTGTACAGATGAGTTTGTGAGGATGGATGGATAGATAGATGGATGGATGTTTGTTAATCTTTCAAGCAAATATGGCATAATGGATTTTGGCACAGAGATAGATATTAGTCTGAAATAGCACATAGGCTACTTTTATCCTGGAAAAAATTACGATTCCTGTTTCAGGAATGTGTTATTTAATCAAAATTTATTTTACTAGTTACCGAGAGGGACATCCATGTCACTGCTCCTCTTCTTAGAGTCTTACCGTGATGTTAATACTCTATCCAATAGAAAAAGATTTTTTCAAATCCGACTGGTACTGCCAGAGATTAGCTCGTTTAAACAAACAAACAAACTCAAATAAAAACTCTTTACCTTTATCATATTAGGGTGGATTACAATTAGTATTTGGCGGGCCTTTAGATTGTTTGCCTCATTAGTGATTTAAAAAAATATTGCGAAGTTCCAGAAAGGTCCTAAGTACCTACTCTAACATTTGTTTAGTGTCTATTTGGACCTTTTTACGAGTATAATCATGAAATTGTTGTAGGACAAAATTTGAGCATGGGAGACGTAAAAACTGGCAGTTTCAATGTGGGCCAGACCTTGTTCTAGAATGTTAAGAAGGTTCTAAGTATTATGTTCTGTTGTAAAAAGTTATATTATTATTTTACCAGCCTTTGAAATTTGTCCCAGTGACCTGAAACCTCGAAATTGTTCCGTTCCGCCTACCTTTTTAGAGGTAATTCTATTTTAGTTTAAATACGGTTCAGGTTTTAAGATGATTGTTTTTGGTCGATTAAAGATAATTACTGCAGAAGGTTGCTCTTCATTACTACGTTCATTACGTTATTATTTTAAGAGTTCTGTGCCTCAAAATAATTATAAATTTATTGAAAAAAACATTTTGATTTGTTTATTTCTGTTTCGTCGTAATAAAATGTAGTAAGAAATAAATACAAAAAAAAAATTGTAGTTTATGGTTAGGTTTATTCAGTGTCATATTTAGTGGTGTCCCATAATCATATAAAATACAAATACCGCAAATACTTATTTTATGTAATGTCGTTGCTTTCAGCGTTCATTTCTGAGTCTCTGACAGTGTGCGTGAAAGAAAATAATATGCAAAATATGTACAAACCCATACAAGCTTTGAAGTAAACTAAATGGAAAATCTAATATGGAACAAACTCCCATAGAGCCGACGCAGACTAAATAATTTTTTAAAGGTCTCTAACAATCTCGTTGAATTTATTCGTAACGAAATGGTATCTTTAGTAATATTAAAACTTTTTCCCCGTAAAAATACTACTATATTAAAAGACAGAAACATGGAAACTCATTTAACACGTTCAAAGAATTAAAATATTCAGTTCATATTTCACAATTTCGCCAAAAGCCCTTCAGACTCCGTTATTAAAAATTCAATACAAAAGTTGAATTGAGTTCTGACGTGTATACGTCGGAGACTGACACTCGGCCTGATTTGTGCCGGCAGGTTGCCTATTGCACTATGCGGGGAATTTTATCATTGTTGCAATATTTCATGATCTGAGGAAGGTAGCTGGTGGCGGAGGACCGGGTGCTATTACATTGGGTGACGCCTAGGTCCAGCAGTGGTTTGCGATAGGCTGTTTGATTGATTGATACTTCCCTATCAACCTCGTTCCAAATGTTTTTTCATTTGAGTACATTATTTGACTCGCTTTTCTGCCCAAAGACGCGAAATCATATTTCATTACAACACTGGAGATTTCAATAATTATGCAATTTAATATAAGATAACAAATATAAAGAGAATTAAAGTAATCCATATTAAAATCAGATTTTGGGTACTTTAAAATTTTATTAGCTATTTTGCAAGTAAAGGAGTTATTTTTTTTTTATTTATACACTTAGATAGTTTTGGTTGTTACATTTGTTGTGATCCTTTATTGCTGATTTATATCTCTATTATATGCAGTTCTTTTTTTAATGTAGAATTGTCGTACCACGATTGTTTGAGAATCAACTCTTATTTGAAGCGATTGAAAAATCAAAATATTGTTCAACTAACAGAGCTGTCAAGTTAATAGCTGTGTCAAAATTGCATTTAAAATAAGATTTGAAGTAATTTGAAATACAATTTCACAGTTCGATGATCAATTGAATGTGCCAGTGCCTAATCATGATTTCAGAACTCAATTTTACTTGACAAGAGCTTTGTACGTATATACAAACACTACGTTAGAAACAAGAGCTTTTGATTGATCGGTACTCTAAGATCAGGATTTCTATTTCTATTCTATTATTTTAAAAACGAATACATATTTTGAAGCTCCTTGCTTCATAATTTGAATTAGTTTTTTAAATGTATAAGTAAATACTTAATCATAGTGCCCCTTGACAAATGTGGTACAAATTACGTATTAGTATTTTAATTGTTGATTCAATAACTGTTTACTAATTGCAAACAGTTATTGCGAATGATAAACCCAGTGGCCGTGAGTTTACTTTACAATGAAAGTACTCGAAAAAAAAATCTTTAAATTAAATTAATAGATTTATTTCTTTCAGACTACTGTCGTTGTAAAGAAAATTCTCATTCTTACCTAAAAGTGGAAAAGGTTCTTAGTACAAACAAAATATGTGGTTAATTCAATCCTACTAGTATTATAAACGTGAAAGTTTGTGAGTAGTATGGATGGATGTTTGTTACTCTTTCACGCCAAAACTACGGAACCGATTGAGTTGAAACTTGGTATGTTGATAGCTGGAGACCTGGAATAACATATAGGCTATTTTTTATACCGATATTCTCACGGGATCAATAAAACCGCGGGGCGCTGCTAGGATTAATATAATTATTGCTTTGAATTTCGTAATAGGTAAGTTATAGATCAAAAAGTGGTTGCGGTGGTTTTGTTAGAATTTGGTAAAAAAGAGATTTGGTGGTAAAAGTTTAGTGTTAGTATTTCTTGTATTAATTTCGGGAAATAATAAGTGGTTGTTAGAACTTGTATGCGACAAGTGTTTAGCTTCACAGCTTTTAAACACAGAGATTTAATTATGTATATTTTGACTTTATATAAAAAATTGTACACACAGGATTTTATTGCTGAACAACTGGCAACACCACCTGTCAATAAAATTCAATGACGAGAAACAAAACAAACTGCTTTTGTTTATGATAAGTCTATTGAATATTTTGCGGTGTTTACTAAGAAAGTTCCTGTACGGCAACTTCGTATTATTTTGTTCTGTTTCTGTTATGATAGACTCCGATAAAACTCCTAAAGATCATTTATTTCTAAGAAAAGCTTCTTTTCAACGGTTTTTAAATACAAGGTTGATGTTGCAGATGCTAGAGATAGCATATTCTTGTACATTCTTTTATCTTATTCAACTATTTAGTTTCGTTTCTATGTAAAATATTGAAAAGGCGTTCATATTCCACACAAAGGTTATTTTAATCGATTGTCCTCTGAATAATTAATTGTTCTGCCATAATTTGATATATAATAGTAACTTTTAAACTTTCGCGTTCCATGATATAATATTATCTACGTATGAACGGGAATTAACGCGATCACGAAAATGTATTACATACCTCTGAATTGTCTGACGTTTCGACCAGGTTGCACTGGCCGTGGTCACAGGCTGACTGTCAGTGCGAAACGTCAGGCAATTCAGAGGTATGTAATACCTTTTCGTGATCGCGTTAATTCCCGTTCATACGTAGATAATATGATATATAATAGGTTTAATCCACGTTTAGCCGGAGCTTTACTGAGCTATGCTTTTTAAATTTAGAAACGTTTTCTTGTCAATATTTGATTAACCTGATAAAAGTTCTATTCCTTTTGATAATAAAAACAAAAATAATTATCATAAATAAAACATTTAGAATATCCCTGACTCGAAACTCAATATAGCGATTACAAGAGCTGATGATCTTCAAACGGTTGAACAGATTTACTTGAATTATATCTAAGAATACTCTCGATCTCGTCACCTTTTAAGCAAAAAAAAAAACGCACTGAAATCGGTTCAGCCGTTTGGAAGCTACTAGGCCACAGACAGATACACAGACACATAGATACACAGACACAGTACCCTCTCTTTGCGTCGGTGGTTAAAAAGGATCATATGAATAGATATGATCAAACCCGTAGTTTCTTTACTAGCTTTCTGTTTCTTTTATTGCCTTGACCCTTTTAATACATCTTAAGGAAACATTCACTTGGGAAAGTAAAAGAAAAAGCTGATACGAAGACTAACAATCTCGTTTTGGAAATTAGGATAATACATCACCTCTTACTGTTGAGGAAAATAGAACGAAAAGGTAAGGTCACTTAACTTCAGGTCTCAGTGGAATAGATTTCAAGATTCTGCACATGCAATTATTCATCGATGCAGTTATGTGTATGTGATGAAACTTGCTTTTAAGGGGTGACGACAATGAAATAAGAAGATGTGTTAGTGTGTTGTGTAAGACATACTGCCTAAGCTGACATATAAAATAGGTACTTCCCGTCTCGGTGTAAGGCAAGCCAACATTAGAGTAGCAAGTGATCCGCGACATATAGCTTTTGCTCAGTTTAATAATCATACTGATACACATATCTTTCGAACACTTACAGCTGTACGAAAAGCTTGCATCTCTTTATATATCTATACATATAAATAAAAATGAAATGGTGTTCGTTCATAAGCGCCTCATTTGGGATCGGCTGGACGGATTGAAAAAAAATGGAAAATGACCTTAAAAGTGCAAAATAAAATTTAAAAAAATTATTAAAGATGAAGATTGCCTGAAATTTTTTTAAATTTGGGGAGCATTAAAAGTGCCTTTTTCTCTAGACTAAAAACGATTACAAACAAATTGATTGAAAATTATCAGGATCAGATCTATCAGCATTTGAAGACCGCCGATCTAACTACGTGAATTCAATTGTTACATGTGATATGTGTATAATGAATGAATGATATGGTCGTAACTTTTTTCGGTGATTTAATTAAGTGTTCCATTATCAGATACACACTGTATAATACAAAAAATAGGTATTTCTGAAGATGCGTATAATCCAAATATTATAATAATAACCTTGCCAGTATGGCATCAACTTCAGTTCTAGAAATAAGGAGCACAAAACAATTTTACTGCTCGTCTGCCAAGAAAATTTGTAAGGAGATCTAGATAGGCTCTCCTCTGATTGATTAATTAAATCTAATACAAACGTAACAAATGAAAGTGTCTCAGTTTATTAACTCCAACTTGATTTGTTATAGTGAACGCTTGAAGCCGAGTAACGCTGACCTGTAACTTGTGTAATGACCTCGAAAATTGCTTACGGTTTTTTTTTCTTGTGAAAACCACTACGTACGTGTCCTATTTATGTCCGGTTCACAGCCGTTATGATCCTAAAGCCAACTTGTTGTTTTGTTTATATCATCATTTAAAACTTAATTATTGTAGTGTAGAGTGTAATGAGCAAAATATATTTTTTAAATGTCGTGTCTCATAAATAGACGTAGTCGATATATATAAAATTTTGTTAATATTAATTGGTGTTAGACAAATCTTCTTCGCTTTACAGTGCAATGATCGGATAGGATAAATTGCCATTTTATTATTATTTATATAATTCACTATTAGATTTATTTGTGTTTAATTGTTTTAGTACACTAAACGGATGGACCGTTCTTAACTTAGTTTTTTTTTGTTTGAAAGAGGATTTGATCAAGAGTATTCTAAGCTATAATTTAAAAAAAATCTGTTCAGCGGTTCGAAGATAGAACCGAACCTCTTTTCTAATGTTATTTTTTTTATACTTGTATTTTTTTATTATTTGGCGTAGACGACGTTTGACAGCTCTATTTTGAGCAGCGACCAAAGAGTATACAAACATGGCCCGTTGAACCTAGCCCGTAAATATTTATCCAGAAGAATATGTGTAGAAAATCTGTTCAGCTGTTTGAAGACCATCAGCTCTTTTATAATCTTTAAAGCGCATTTTGAGTATTTAATTTTTTTTTATTTTTACACATGAAAACTGTTCACTGATTGTGCACTAATCACAGTTTCAGGTAAACTGTTCCACATGGTCACGATTGGGCAAAAAATTGTTTTCTAGGATTCCTAGCGGACGGAGACCTGGTAAGCTTCAACTGATACCCAGTTAAGAGGACGCTCTTAACTGGCCGAGCCGCAGGTTGCCGACCCCTGCCATAGGTCAATCATTCTCGTAATAGAGGGAAGTATTTGCTCAGCAGTAAATTAGTTTCCATAGATGATGATGGGCACATTCACACCTAGCACTTTCAGATGATCTATGTGTAAAAGGAATATAGTTCTCTTATTGGTGATCAAATAAAATATTTTTAGTAATGATATATTAAAGATAATTAAAATAAAACTTAATTTGTTGTTAGTAGAAGAACTTGAGCTTTGTTATTAGGAGAGAATTTAATCAAATACGTATATGGTACATAGTACCGTTAATACCAGTATATTGCCGACGATGTAATAAAGTTTTTATTGGTGTCCCGTGTGCATTCCGTTTATTAGATATTTTCTGTGTATGCGTATATGTAAGGGCTAAAAATAAGAGGAAAATTGAGATGTTTATCAGATTTTTTTCGATTATCTATTACATATTAGAATAATGTAATAAAAATATTACCGAAGAATATAAATTTTTCCTATTCAATTTACTAAAGTCAGAAATGAAGCACATGAATTTCAAACAGATTTTATTCGCTTGATTTTTACATGCAATATTAGTCTAAGTAAATTTAAAAAAGCGCAGAAAAAAATATATTAATCATGATTGATTAAGAAGAACTTGACTATCATTTATCAATTTTGGTTCTGCTTAGCGATTTAGTTAAAAAAAATCATAAATTTGAGACCCTTGACGAAAGAAAAATTAGAGAAGCAACTAGGCCAAAGGCTCTTTCCAATACTACTAATACCTAGGTTAAACATTGTTAAATACTACACGGGTATACAGTCTATATCTCTGTTTAATCAATTGCCAGTAGAACAATGGATAGCTTAAATAATTTTGAAGGTAAATTGCGTGGTATATTGTTGAAAAAGTGTTACTATAGCATTGAAGATTACCTTAATGACAAATCTTTGTGAATATCCTACTAATATTATAAATGTGAAAGTTTGTGAGGATGTATGGATGTATGGATGTTTGTTGCTCTTTCACGCAAAAACTTTTGACCCGATTGCGATAAAACCTGGTATATAGATAACTGGAGATCTGGATTAACACATAGGCTACTGTTTATCCCGATATTCCAACTACATCGGGACTTACGTGGGTGAAATCGCTTGGCGCAGCTAGTTACAAAATATATTTGTGTCGAAAATTCAATGAAATTTTACCGTCCGTAAGCAAAACGAATCGTTTCTTGTTTATTGGAAAGCGGCGTAAATGTACTTCCGGGAATCTGAAATGTTCTTTGTAATATCGGGATAAAAAGTCGCCTATATGTTAATCCAGGTCTCCAGCTATCTACATACCAAGTTTCATCGCAATCGGTTCTGTAGTTTTGGCGTGAAAGAGTAACAAACATCCATACATCCATACATCCACCCATCCATACATCCTCACAAACTTTCACGTTTATAATATTAGTATGATTAATAAATTCAATAGAATACAAAATGCAATACAATCATATTCTTTCCTATTTTTACAAATTTCATAGAGCCGATCAACATGAATTTTTTATTAGTTAGGTGTGAAAGCTTGACAAACAAATAAACTCACATTCATGTTTATAATGTTATTAGTTAGGATTATTAACGAAGTTCGATAATACGCAAACACTGCTAATACGAAGCAAAGTACCAGGGCATCATATGTCAGCGACACGTCTATGGAGTCTCCCGAGGCATGATCAACGTTTTTTTTAGAGAAATCCGGCCGAGCCCGTGATGGATGCGTGTTGGCATAACGTCCGTCGCTTGGTTTAAACAACCTTATGGGAATAATAAGTTTCCGTTAAACTATTTCAGCAGTATCTAATGTCTTATTTTTTTTTTGAGAGATATTTTATTTATAACAAGAAGAATATTTCTAACAGCCTTTTGTTTGGTAAATAATGGGACAGCTTTTAATTATGTAGAATACAATATGAAGTCGTTGAAATATTTTCCAAACTTGACTTGATTCGCCGACTCAAAATTGATTAGGTATTTACATTAGTGTAGGTGTTGGAGTTTAGTTAGGCTAACAAGTTTATTTTTCGCTTTTCAGTTCCGTTCTTCTTTCGTTGGTTTAATTTTTTTGGAAAAAAGGTTTTAATTTTTAGGTTTTTGTGACTCAAATATAATTATAATTAATAGTTAATAATTTCTACTTACCTTACTTACTTAATTAACTTATAAATAAGTAGTGTAAAACTGTGAGCACTAAAATTGGGCTCTCTGGATCTCATTTGATCCAGAGAGCCCAATTTTAGTGCTCAAAAACTGTTTTTTTTTTTCGAGAACTGATTTTAAATCTATTATTAATAATTTATTTTTTCATATAATTACCTATTTTAACTATTGAATCAGTTTTCAATAAGATGAGTCAACTGGGAGAGCCATGTTTCGGCACGTATGGGCCAGCTCGGAATAATACCACGGCCTCACTGAAAACCGGCAGTGAAGCAATGCTTGCATTGTATTTCGCCGAGTGAGTGAGGTTACCGGAGGCCCTAACCCTTCCCTCTTCCCCTCTCTCCCCCCCTTCTTCTACTCCCCCCTAAATGGCCGGCAACGCATACCATCAGGTGACCTGTCTGCTCGTTTGTCCCATATCTCACAAAAAAAAAGAAAAACTGAACTAATAAGAACAAACACGAAATAGAGGCTGTAAATCGTTGAGGAGTTCCCTCGACTGGATTCCGCATCCATCATCAAATCAACTATAGGTCTGTCATGTTGTAGTGTCATTAGAACTACATATTTATGCGTGCTAAATTTCCACAAAATCCGCATAACATTCATATATTTCTGAGAGTATACATTAAAACCCTTTGTACGATATTCACAGAAAAGCAAGCCGCATTAAAACCGCAGAGCCTTTGAAGAGATGGGGTATTAATTCTCGTCATTCGGGTTGTATGAATTATTAGGCTTTTAGATTTGTTCCAAACTTTTCTTACCATTACTCCGTCATTTTTAAAGTTATGCGAGGGGCATTAGCGGCGATATTTTTCTCTATTAATTTTGAAAATATTTTTTGGTCGTTATCGCGTTAGAAAATAACTTGTGAAATTTAGAAGTTATTCGTCGACTGGATACCTTCATAGAAATTTAAAACGAAAATAAAAATACTTTAGGTCACAGGGTATATATATTATATCTAGAGGGTGTAAGTGACACCGTACCGAATCCTGAAGCAGTATTTAGACCATCATTCTGAGTGGAAAATCATTGAAAATTTCTGCCGGAAAATTCATAATCTTTTTTTTATTTATTTTTTTGCTTAAAAGTGTAACAACGAGTAAACAGAACATTTTGCCGAAAAAAAAACCAGCAAATAACCCAGTAGGTAATTCACCATACCACACACGTACGCGTGTCGCGTTACATCGCGTAGTTCAAAATCAAACTATTGACTGTAAATCCTTAATCTCGCATTTTTGATGAACTGACTTTTGCATTATGATAAGTATCCCAGGAAAGACGTTTTTGTAAATTATTTGCGACGGTGTAACTTACACGCTGTATATGTAGGGAAGCCTTCACCTGTTACGTCAGAGGTTCCGCGGTCGATTCATATTTAGAGCAAATATTTGTATGTCTGATAGATACAAATATTTCATTTGTGTATTTCTATTTGTAGGTATAAAACAATATAAATGTGTCTCAGTTTCTTCGTGTACTAAAACCCACAATAATAAGCCATGCTCAGTTACAATAAAAAACAATAACACTAAAATACGTCCCGTTTTTTTAATAATTGTCACAAGCACAGCTTAAAATTACATCCGAAGTTGAGAATTAGGAACAAGCGAAACCATGTAGCCCTGATACTGACAATTGTTAGTTATTATCAAAACGAAAGTTCCAAAAACAACCAGTTCATTACAAATCGCCGATATCCCCGAAGGGGTCAGCAGAGACGTATTAAATTCGCCAACACCACATTTTGCCAAGTATAACGTAACGGGGGGCAAAACTATCGCCGTCAACCGGTAATTTGGGCATTAAATATGGGAAAATTGAGAGAATATTCAAAATGAAAGGGGAAGGATATTGCTAATACGGATGGATTCGGGAGTGTTAGCAATTGCTGTGAGCAGGTCAGGGGCTCATACCTCTCACACGAATTGGCTGTTGCCGTAAAACACAAAAAAAATCGGACAAGTGCGAATCGGACTCGCGCACCGAGGGTTCCGTAAAATATTTTTATTACATGATGTAACTAAAAAAATTACGGTTTTCGCAATTTTTCCTTTATCTGTGCTATAAGACGTTGCTTCGTACCAAATTTCAAGATTCTGAGTTCACGGGAAGTACCCTGTAGGTTTTGATTCCCTTGCGAGTGTCGAAAATTTGCGGAAATTTGCGTTATAAACGGCTGTATCTTTTGATTGCGTCGGCTAAGAAGTTTAATTTTTTCACAGCTCTAAAGGACAGTAGACCTGAGTATTTGATATGAATTCTAACTTGATACCTCCACGCGTTCTTGAGGAAAAGGGTCTTGACAGACAGACAGATAGACGAACGGACGGACGGTTTTTTTCTTTCGAGGTACGGAACCCTGCAACATAATCTATAAATGTTAATAGGGGGTTAAATTCTGTACAATAGAAGTTTAGGATATTTTCTCGTAGTAACCGAAAATTTGATTAAATTGGCGCTGCTGTAACCTATTGAAGATCTAAAATTCACGATCCAATATGTAGAAGCCAAGGGTAACATAATATTTGCTCAAGAGAAATCGTGACCTTTAGGCCATTCGAACTGTTATAAATAGAAACTGCTCCCCTGCGAAATATATTTTTCAATAACTTTGAGTTTTTCCTTGGAGTTCCTTGTGTACAAAACGACATGTGAATTGAAATGTTTCATTTGCGTACAAGTTAAGGTGCATTTTAATTTTGAGCTATAATATTCTAAGAAATGTTTGTTATGAGAGTTCGCCTGGTAGTCGAACTTCGACAAGAATTCCTTACTATAATCAATTTTGAATGTTTTGTTTTATTAAATTGTCCAGTATAACTTGAACAGCCATTGGATAGCTTTCCATACATGACAGGTCATCATTAATACTGGCCGAGTGTATGTTAATCATTTGTAGCTTTCTGCACTTCTATACACTTGTAAACATTAAGTATACCTTTTATTTTTTCATTCATTTAATCCGTTGGCGATTTTTGAAGTGAAAACTACTTTAGCGGCGTTGTGCACTTTTAGATGGGTAAAAAATGTTAAACTCGCGTCAGGACACGTGACCCTGATGTCAGACACTGATGTCATACATTGATGTCCGTCCCCGTCGAAAATTCATACGACGGAGCCGAGTTTGTTATTTTTTATTTTGACGTGACAACGTCTTATAATTTTGAGGCGTTCCTTTGACGTTGTCACGTTCAACTATCGTCAGTAAACCGACTTTACAGACAACCGATTTTTTAAGAAACAGGCCTTAGTTGCTCAAAAAAAGGTCTGACTGATTGCCGATCTAACTTATTGGTTACCTCTACCAAAATATAATTCAAAACTGAATTTAGAATCCCGAACGGACTCGCCTACAATTTAAGCTGTCAAATTGCCAAACGAATTAAAACAAATGGAGGTGCCATATTTGTCGTGATTACTTTTTGAAGTGAAAACTTATTTTGGAACGTTGGGCACTATGGTATGAGGAAAAAGCACTGAACTTTGCGTGACCGTCACGCTCAGGTGTGTGTGTAAATCTGAAGTTTGTCTGATATATTCGCCGTGATCTTTGTCAGTAGATAAGCTTCGTTAATATAAAGAATGAAAAACTTCATTTAACAGTTTGAAGTCACAGTTGTCACATATATTATAAAAACCCGTAGGAATATCGGGATAAAAAGTAGCCTATATATTCTCTAGCTATCTACATACCAAGTTTCATCACAATCTGTCCAGTAGTTCTTCTGTAAAAACATTACAAACATACACACAAATGTTTCCTATTTATAATATTAATTTACATTATCAATGCAAAATTATCAATCAAAATTATTAATTATTATCAATCAAAATTAAAAACCTGCTTACTTAACAGAAGTAAAATGGCAGTAATTACAAGGAGGTAGCATACATTAGGTTTCTGCACAAGGTACGCGTGCTCGCTAGCGGCGATCTCTTATAGGGCATAGGTATTTAGGGTAGGTACAAACTGGCCTGACTGGCCTGTTGGTCTAGTGGTTAGTGATGCTGACTACTGAGCCAGAGGTCGTGGGTTCGATTTTCACCCAGGACAAATAATTGTGTGATGTGCACTATTATTTGTTCTGTGTCTGGGTGTAATTTATCTATAATATGTGTGTATTTAGAAATATATAAATATGTTTATCAGTAGTCTGGTTACCATAGTACAGGTTATTTTTAAGAATTACCATGTGTCAGATATGTAAAGAAAAGATATCCCCTATACATTTCAAGATTTGTATCTTTTTTTTTTAATAAATCGATTAATAGTCTGTAAAGTACCTTGACAAATGGCTTTGACATAAAGTAACAACGGTATAGTTTTGCGGTTAAATTTAGTGTCACCTGACATAAGAAGTACCTCACCACCATTGCTCTTACCCTTGCAACGTATCGTCATGCTTACGATTACATGGATCATTTATTTATTTGCCAACGTAATAAATTAAACAACACTATTGTCACTCATAATGGTGTCTACGTATTCCAAATATGCACATGTCAGCCATTAAACTAGTCTGCATCAAATGAGACGACTGGACGATAGTGGCTACAAAAACTGCCAACAACTATGAACATTGCCAAGAGGGTCGAGATGGCTATAAGGGACGGAGATTGAGACCCTCATTAAGGAGTAACAATCAAGTCATGGTAAAAACATTGTACTTGCATTACTAATGAAAAAATCTCGCAATTTCTCTATATAATGTGTGTTTATTTTGAGTTTAGAGTGTATTTTTTCCCAAAACGACTATAAAATTATCGTGTATATATGCTGAAGATTTTTGTGGTGCTAAATTTCAAACGTACATATTAAAAATATTAGTTTTCTGCGCCTCTTTACATACATACAAACTTTAAGTATTACTTTCGTTTGTAGTGACAAATAATTCTCTTCACCTTTGAATAAATGTTAGCGTTTTATTGTTACTAGATATTAATATTTTTGATTGGTGTTTTTATTCGACATATATACCTACACGTTAAATATAAACATTATTTTTAAATTGAAGTAAGTAAGTAAGTAGGTATGTATTGTTGGCAGTTAATGTTTTGTTGTTATTGTTGTTTATTGCAATTTTTTTGTCAAGGAAAGTAAAAAGAAACTCCCTCAATAGGTATTAATGCTTGTGTCACAAGAGACTTTATGAACATGCAACTCAACTATCACTCAAGATTATTTACTAATTACATAAATAATATTACACGCTTTATATTAGCTTCACTTGTATGTTTGTTTGTAACCGACTCTTTAGGGCGCGATTTTGCCCCACTTTACACGGCCAGATTTCATTCAAATTTTGCACACCTGTCAAAGACCGATGACAATGCAATAATTCTATTAAAAAAAAAAAAAAAAAATTGTTTAAAAATACTTGTTTTGTTATCTGTATGTGATGATTAATGTTGAATTAATTCAGTTTGTGGGTTTCTGGTTCGACGAATTCTACGGATATTGTATTTAAATTTATCGTTTGATCCTCGGAAACAGTATTTTACAATACATGTAACAGGATTTTGATGTATATTACTAGTAAACAATTGTAACTATACTTCATTGTAACAAAATCATTTTTATTCGTATCTGTAAAACATACATACAAAGCTCACGCCTTGCTCCTTTCGGGGTGGGCAGAGACAAACAGCTCGTCACTTACTTAAATACTTACATACCCCATGGGCTTCTTCTACTTTAATTAAGCCCAAACAACTTAAAATACATTTTTTCACGTTTACCATTTTTACAGTTGTTTTATCGTTATTAAGACTTTTTCACGATGGGTTTATTTTCTTGAAATTCTTCTCTTAGTAGACTCTTTGCATTGCAAGCAGCAGTGTGAGCTTTTGTCAGAAGGATGTTATTTTTCTTCGCGTTTTACCTTTAAGTAGCAGTGGGTAAACCCTTCTTGGGCTAGAACCAAATAATTGACTTGTGCGAGTGAAACCACTCGCACAAGCCAAGTATTTTGATATTTTATAGGCCTCACATAATCCCATGTTATCAGGCATGCTACGTCTTTATTTGCCAACTAATTTACTTGAATCAAAAATGAAATGCTAGCACTGCAATGTCACCAACCATTTGTGTATACCAATGTAAGTTTCTTCTCGAACTCCAATTACATAAATTATTCCGCTTCACTGAAGGTTAGTTACCAAGATTGCTGAATACCTGGTTTCGACTTCAGAATCTCGTAAATCGACAGTGTGCGGTTGTACGAAGCCAACAAACCGAATTGGCTGGAGGCTAACTATGTATTTTGGTTCTGGGCATGTAAAACATATAATAGGTAAGGCAAATTGTTTGCGGCTGATTATGCCTACTACTGTTCTTGATATTAAGGACGCATTAAAAAATTCAAAAAAAGAGTCATTAGACTATGTAACAGTTATTGTAATTTATGATACATACGGCGAAACTATATATAGTATAGCAAAGAAATGCCACTAATGTGAAAGGGTCTACTTTATGGTTCAGAAGACTTTCTTTATTGCCACATAAAACAAGATTTTTAAGCAAGCTGCATCTGCTCTTCAAAAGCTTTTTAATAATAGATTGCTGACATTGTTATTGCGTTATTGAGTCATCAATCGTGGACATGAGAAGAGGGAGTATTAAGTTTGTCTATGTTAAGCATTGGAACGCGTTGTAGCGTTAACACATACCCTTGTCGCTTTCCCAAAGGAAATCTTCTCATACAAAAAAGAAACATTATTATATTTAAAATAAATGATTAACTCTCGAGAGTTTCAAAAGTAAATTGTTTCTTATTTAAAATAAATTTTAAATAATTATTAATTGTGAACTCTGAAATTGAGATGATTGGCTAATTACGCTCAATTTATATCACAACGTAGATCGTATATCAGCCACTTACAGTAAGCTAAGTGAGGTTACAGCCTTATACGTTTCCTGAGTAAGTTTAACTCCACTCTTGGCATTGCTATTCAGCGCAACCACTTAGTATGCACTTGTACCCTCTACAGCTTCCTCTCAGGTTTTAGCATGACATAATGGTCATATGTTAGTTTCAAAGTGTAACAATTTAATCGATCACTTTGGGTATTAAAAGTTTTATAATTACTTTCTTAAACGTGAGTAAGCAATAACAACCATCTATCAGCTTATTGTGCAATTGCAATAGTGAGCGTTTTGTTTTCTATCTTAGTTTTTGTTCTGAGTTTTGATAACAAGCAATCATAGTGTTATTTCAACTCGCTGCAAATGAAACGGCTTTTAAACATGTCGGTGAGAATTAATAGAGTTAATAACGGATGTATTGTTACGTCCTAATCTCGTTGGCATGTTGCAATACACTCATGCGCTGGCATATAAAGCAGCAAATTTATGTTTTGTTTATTTACAATTGATTTTATTCACAAAAACGCAATTTCACAATTTGTAATCACAGGTTTTTTTATTTATATCACTATAGGTTAGTAATTAAAAATGTTACTAATACTTCAAATTCTCTACCAGTCAACCTTGGGGTAATGTTTAAAAAAGGCGATTGTATACTTGTCTTATTGAACCTTGATATAGAGCAATGCCTTATACACATATGGTCGTGGGAGAGCCATACTTCGGCATGTATGTGCCGGCTCGACCAGTCATACCAATGCTTCACAGAAAACCGGCGTGAAGCAACGATTGATTGATTCCCCTACTCCAAACTTAAAGTTTGGCAACGCACTTGTGACTCTTGTCAGGTGACCTGTCTGCTCGTTTGCTTCCTGTCCCATAAAAAAATGTCTAGTATATTGCCTAAAACATCGAAATAGACTATGTCATTTCTGTCCCAATATAAATATGGTTGATAGATGCGGTGTCAACTTTTTACGCCCCATATGTTTCCATAAACGTATTATTCAAGCAGTTATACGCCCAATGTCCCTGAACATAATCTTGGAGTTTGTTCTTGACGCCAGAAGACAAATGAGCGTGAGTCCTAACAATGGAGGAGATAACAAGGATTGTACGTATGTATGTATAATGTAGGAACGTTCTTGAACAAGCGAGATACAAGAAAGCGACGATATTAAATGTGTCTTTAATGAAGAAAGGGAAGACCTTCCTTTGGAAGGAATTTGATCCTTCGAAAATAACTATTAGGGTTATTTTTTAATGTTTTCGGTAAAAAAATTACTCAACCTCAAACGGTTCTAAATTTAGAATTTGTTTCATGGAATCTTTACACAGACTAAACAGGTAGATCTAAATTCTTTTTTGTGATTCTTTTTTCAAATTATAGTATTAGCCTATAGAAAGGTGATCGTGAAGTTTAATGTTGTAAACATTAGAACTTTTATTTTATAACAACACTCGGAATGCTCTCGATTCTGACACATTAGCAGTAGTCGACATTGAGTTTGTGTTGTCACAAATATACCAATCCAAAATGTATATTACAGCTTGTGATAGCTCTAAGTCAGATTAAAGGATATCCAATCTCCATATAATAAAATGATAAGAACAATACTAGTTAATACAATGGTATTAGATGCATAACCCGGGACTTTATCGCTATAATATTTATAAGGTACTATACCTTTTTTTTTGGTTCCCCGACGTTTCGACCCGTGACCACGATCGGAAATAATCATACATTTAAATTTAAAACACTCCTGACTTGAAAATCCCTTCGCAAATCAGAAAAGAGCTGATGATCCTCGAACGGCTGAACAGATTTTTTTAAGTTATATCCAAGAACACTCTCGATCAAGTCACCTTTCAAACAAAAAAAAAAACGCATTAAATCGGTAAATTCGTTTTTTAGTTACGATGCAGAGACACAGACCCACAGACAATACTTATAACGCCCCTCTTTTTCGGGGGTTAAGAAGGTATAGTATCTTATATATATTATCACGAGTAAGTTCCGAGTTACACATCTGATATGTATAAAATTCGCGAAAGTTTAAAAACAATTAATACGGCGGTAAATCCATTAGATGCTAGGTTAGATTTAAAACTTAAAACACCTTTTTTGCGTCGGGAGACAAAAATATGTTTTACACTAACTACAGACGTTAGGGTAGAAACTCTTACTAGGAGTACAGGACCTAAGCAGAGGTTAAAACTGATAACAGAGAAGTGATTTTAGCAGTAAAGTAAAGTTCTTATGAGAATAAACAAGACAACTTTTTGGCGCGCAAGAAAATTCTCTGTTTTCCGTTGGTCCGACTCACATAACACTTGTATATTTTATCTTGAATGCATCGTAAAGTTTTATGGTATGACCCGAATTTGCCGGTGGTGTGGTTGCAGGTGAAATAATGCTTTGTTTCACTTTATGAAAGAAAGAAAAGAAAGAAAGAAAAAAAAGCATTTATTTAGAATACACACTATAAACTATTTCTAAAATTTATAACATAAAACACTACAGCATAAAAAACTAAATCAAAACAAAGAGAGAGAAAAAAAAAGAGAAACAGGCTCCATTTTGTGCGAGTCAAAAATGGCCGCCATCTCAGCATATGCTGCATGCATAATTTTTAATAAGTTTTTTTTTTTTTTTTTTTTTTTTTAATAATTTGCGAGATGATTATAAACTAACGATGTTTACAATCTTACGGTGACATATATATTCCTAGCTTTAGCCCGTGGCTTCGGTCGCCTAAACGTTATTTTTTATCCCTCGGGAACAGATTTTTTTTTGGTATGAAAGGAACGCAATGTCCTTTTCTGTGCAACGGTAGTTAAGCCGTGAAAGCATTCTTTGGCATTTATAATATTAGCTAGGATTATATGACTGCTTGTGTATATAGAATGTTACGTGTTGAAGTTGCTAAGGCTTTTCAAACGCCATTAACACGTACATTCTAACTAGTAGATTATAAAAATGTGGTTTTATATGTCCCGCAGGTTCCTTCTTATATTAAGGCCGTAGCTGTAAATGTATATTATGTATTGACTGGCCTGTTGGCCTAGTGGTTAGTGACCCTAACTGCTATTCCATAGGTCGTGGGTTCGATTCTCACCCGAGTCTGGGTGTTCTTTGTGTCCGTTGTTTGTATGTTTATAAAAGCCCCTGCGACACAGAAGTAATTACTAATGCGGGAGTTTTCTTTAAAAAAAAAAATATGTATCTTCTGCTTTGTCTTCTTAAAATTCATGATGATCAGGTAAGATCGGTTAAGTGAAAACAAACTAAATCACTAACGCATTTATACTCACTATCGCATACTTCGTTCCCGAAATGTTGATGAAATCTATCCCAGAAGAACCGTTTTTATTCCAGACTATAATGTATGTATGTACCAAATTTCATCCAGTTCGGTTCAAGGTTTTTTGCGTGAAAGAGTAACAAACATCCATTCATTCATCTATCCATTCATCCTCACAAACCTTTACCTTTATCATAATAGTAAGATTAATTAGGATATATATTCCCCGATTACTCAAAGATTGCAATTCGATTACTTTAATATGGTTGCCGGGCAATTTAAGCACGTCACAATCCACTTCACCGGGGCCGAAACATTCACAGATTTCTAAAAAGGAGAAGTATTCATTTTAACCGATTTTTTACGCGATATCTTCCCTAAATTGTTAACCAATTTTGATTACTCCTTTTTTATTGAATTGGTTATACTCAAGGTTGGTCCCATTTAAATTTGAAACAAATGTTCTAACTTTAAAGGTGGAAAATGAAGCGATGCTGAATTCAGCTTGTTGGAATTTCCCATGAAATCATGGTTAATTAAATTCAAACAAGTTTAAAGTTAATTATAATGTTAAAATAGATAATTAGTTTAGGAGAATATTGTGCTCACAGTATTTATATTGTGGGTTTATATCGCTGATTCTTCCTTGTTTGTATTGAAACCATAGTCGTAAACAAATATAACTTCTAATTTTCATTATTTTGTAATAAACAAAAAGTTTTTAGGAACTATTGCCTACTACAGAGAGAGGAAGGCAGAGCGAGATAATGACTAGTCTTTGATCAAAAACTTCACCAACTTAGATATAAACCGTCTCTTTGTAAGTAAAGACTTTAACACAGTTGGGGTTCGATATTCTTTTTCTTCCGGTTTACTTTTACGATTTCCGGGACAGCAAACATCGAAGATACCTTTTGTGTATTTACTGTACAATAAAATAAAATGTTATGGAATATAAAATGTTGAAATTTAAAGGTGATATTTATTTACATGGACAGATAAGTTTTACGGGATTACGATTCATAATGTATCACAAATGGTCATCTATAGACATACATATGTACCTATATATATATGAGATCAGTAAAATCTGATACCTGCACGTGCAAGTTTTCATCCTGATAGGTCAAAACCTATCAGGATGAAAACTGGCGAAGGTTATCACTCTTTTGTAATTTACCAATACCAAAAAAATCAAGTAGTTTGCTAGTTTTTTTTAATGTTAAAAATACAACTCCCACATTAGGCATATTCCTGTGTCCCGAGGGTGTTCACAAACGTTCAAACAACGGACACAAAGAACATACGACTGGTCTGTTGGTCTAGTGGTTAGTGACCCTAACTGCTAAACCAGAGGTCATGGGTTCGATTCCTACCCAGGACAAATAATTGTGTGATGAGCACGAGCATTTGTTCTGTGTCTGTGTGTAATTTATAAATAATATGTATGTATTTAGAAATATATAAGTATGTTTGTCAGCAGTCTGGTTGTCATAGTACGGGCTCTGCCTAGTTTGGGATCAGGCGGCCATGTGTGAGATGTGTCCAGTTATTATTCAGACGCCGACTATTTTTGGAACACAATTTTTTTTGGTCTCGGGTGGGATTTGAACTCACAGTACTATTCTCTTTCTTAATTAGTGAAATTAAATATTAAAATCAATTAATAAACTAAAATTGTAGAAATTCATTATTGAAGAGCTCCACCATCCACTTCACAAAGTCGTTATTAGATTCTAGAATCATACATTTGATGACGCAATCATACCACCGTCAATCGTACGTAACTCCCACATGTTAATTACATTTTGTGTCTAGACAGCAAATGTAATTAAAATGTGGAACTCGCTAAATAAGACGAAAGTTTAGGGAGTTACTAATAGACGTTTGAAGAGTTATACTATTTGTTTCCCATCTGCATCATCATATCAGCTTAAATGTACTACATAATTATATTGTTAAAAAAAATTACGTTAAATTACAGATGGTATTAATAAACAACATGTAAATGAGTAAAAAGTCCGTGAAGTAAATAGTATAAAACTCTAAAAGAATTGGAAAAATAGAGTCAAGTAAAAAATATCGTTTTCTGCTGACATGTACACCATCATTTAAATAAAAAAAAACCGGCCAAGTGCGAGTCGGACTCGCGCACCGAGAGTTCCGTAAAATATTTTTATTATATTATGATGTAACTAAAAAATTACGGTTTTCCCAATTTTTCCTTTATCTGTGCTATAAGACGTTGCTTCGCACCAAATTTCAAGATTCTGAGGTCACGGTAAGTACCCTGTAGGTTTTGATTCCCTTGGGAGTGTCGAAAATTTCCCGGAATTTGCGGAATAAACGGCTGTATATTTTGATTGTGTTGGCTTAGAAGTTTGATTTCTGATGATCAGTAAACTTGAGTATTTGATATAAATTTTAGCTTGATACCTCCACGCGTTCCTGAGAAAAAGGGTCTTGACAGACAGACAGACGTTCGGACGGACGGACAACAAAGTGATCCTATAAGGGTTCCGTTTTTTCCTTTCGAGGTACGGAACCCTAAAAACAAAGGAAGGCGATTAAAAACAATACCCAGTATGAAAACAGGGATAGATATTATGTAAGAATGTTATCATTAGTATTAAAACAATGAAGCACTTAAGTATAGATGATTTTAAGTATTATTTAGTGACTTTCAAACGCACTTGTGACTCTAGAGCTGCAGATGTCCATGGGTAGTCACTTACCATCAGATGATCTTCTCGTTTGCGCCCGATTTTATAAAAACAGCTTGCAGGAATAACGTGAACAATGTGTACTAAAAACACTAGAAGACCTTTTAAAATATTGTACCATAATATTGTGATCATTTAAAAATTCGGAAAAATAATATTTATATTTATTGTTTCAGGTGAGCGACAAAAAACAGTTGTGGTATGTATTAAGAAAGTATTTTATATGCTATCGTTGAAGTACATACGTACTTCAACGATAGCATATAAACAGCCCGTAAATGGTATTTTTTCTTATTATAATTACGAGACCACCAGACAAATAAATTTAAACAAACCAGACTCTCATCCGTGGCGTAATCCTACTAATATTATAAACGTGAAAGTTTGTGAGTATGGATGTATGGATGTTTGTTACTCTTTCACGCCAAAACTACGGAACTGATGGCGATAAAATTTGGTATGTAGATAACTGGAGACCTGGATTAACATATAGGCTAATTTTTATCCCGATATTCCGTCGGGATCGGGACTTACGCGGGTGAAACCGCGGGGCACTGCTAGTATTAAATAAAATTCTTTAATTTATTTCATTTTTATTTATGAACCGTTAGTTGTAATTTTATACAGAGAACTACCTACTGAACTTTAAAAACCTACATTCCAAGAGAGAGCTCTTTAAAAGACAAGAAGTGTACTCTGACATAACGTCATAGTCAAACCGACAACTTTTTCCATTTTTTCTAAGTTGTAGCAAAAGTGCTATTAGGCTACAGCCAGGCCCTCTCGGTGACCTTTTGAATCCTGTGAAAAAACCCCGTTACCAGTTAGGGATTCCTACGTTGGCAAGATAGTGGATATAGAAAGACGAACAGGACAGGCTCCTGGTCTGTAAAAATATAATTCTGAAGCGACAACGCAGACCCAGTGAGACTCTTAAACGGGTTTTCGTTTATTTAATTCATGTTGGTTTAGTGGGGAGTGATCCTGACTGCCGAGCCAGAGGTCGTGGGTTCGATTCCTACCCAGGACAAAATTAATTGTGTGGTGAGCATGATCATTTGTTCTGTGTCTAGGTGTAATATATCTACAATATGTATGTGTTTAGAAATATATAAGTATGTTTATCAGCAGTCTGGTTACCATAGTACAGGTTTTGCCTAGTTTGGGATCAGGCGGCCGTATATAAGATGTGTCAAGTTATTATTATTTCATAACGTGAACTAACTGGTTAAATAAAGATCGCAGTGGGCGCTTTCTACCTGTAATTAATTTAGCAAGGGTTAAGGCGTTTCGTAACTAGGAGTTAACCCTCCTTTACTGACGTGATACATGAACCATATGAAACTTTTATGAATAAGCATTCATTGGTCATTAAACCAAGGCAAAAGCCTGTTAATGGAAATAGGTTGACTTATTCACTTGAGAGTAAATTTTTATATTATAAAAAGTGTGTTAAACTAATGTAAATATTTAATTTTCATGTGAACGTGATAGTTAGTAGATTAGATAATGTGCTTAAAGACATTCAAAGAACTTTGAATTAAAAACCTACGGCAACAATAAAACTGTTTTTTAATAATGTGTGTATCGAGAAGTTAGTTTAACTATATATAGCCGTCTACTTGTAGGAAGAAAAACCACTTATTATTAGTATGTCTTTGGTAATATATGCTCCACATCTTATTTGTTATATTTAAATGATTATTATGTTCTTTGCTTCGAATATAACAAAATAAGTAAATCGCTTATTTTTTTATATTCATTTATTTAAAGGATTTGTGGATTTACCTTACAAAGGTTCGACAGCGTCATCGTACTTTAAAACTATATCGCTTCTCTTAATGCAAGCTATTAGCCAAACGTTCGGACTTCTGCCATTCCACGGGCATCATCCGCAGGTTAATAACCGTCTTAAAAACTTTTAATAAACTTTTTGAAGAACCGTTAGTGTCTTGGGCAAAACATTTAAAAAAAGTCAGTTCACTATACGATAGTTTCTCTTTGTTAAACGTTAAAACTATACTTTCTGTATAAACTTGTATGAAAAACAACCTGTGATGTCATCAAATCATTTACTTCTAGTGTTTGGTTAAACGCGTAGAAAATAACAAACTAGAAAATATATAATTATATTAATGGGAATAATAAATGAGCACGTAATAGGTATAACATACCTTTGAATTGCCTGGCGTCACGGGAAGGCAATTCTAAATTATGGGTAATCGTATTAAATACAATGAGATACCCACCTACATTGAAAATCATATTTATTACAGACATACGGTTCTACTCACGTATGTATGCCTGACTAGTTCCCGATGGGGGCTCTTTATCAAGGGGCAAAGCGACGAATGTGGCGCCACGTCGGTGTCAGGTGCCACATTCGAATACAACTCACGATTTTTTTATTCTAATACAAAATTATGTTTTAATACTACTTTATCATAGTAGGTATTTCTCAGCTACATACAAAACAACGCTGTTAAAGTTATAAGAAAAGCTCTCAAGGCCACCCTCAGGCCAACTGAGGGCTGAACGAATGAAGGATGCAATTATTAAGACCGCAGCGAACAAAGAAATATGATGTTGTATAGCTACTTGTCTCGCACAGAGGCGGCGATAGAAAATGGATGACGTAATTTATGAGATACTTTGATATTAAATCGTTGTTTTGTTTGTGAACATTTTGTAGTGCGTATTAGTATTTTATAGTAGCGGACAACGTGTAGTTAGAACATAAACAGTAAATAAGTAACTAACAATAACAACAACGCAATGTCAAAACATTGCGCTCTTATCTAAAAATGATATGTTGAAACGATTGGTCTGAAAATGTTAGGGTTCCTTTTTAATGCAAAGAAACTTTAACAGGAAACAGAAATGATTATCACTTGTATTCAAAATTGCTGATATAACTTTGGTACAAACAATTTTATAGGACCTGAAACAACTTTAGAACGAATAATCTCAGACGAATGAATTGTCTCATCTGGATATCCATCTGGAGATGATTAAGTATAAAAAAATCTTACGTGGATGTCCCTTTTTTATTTTTGGGATTTTATCATAGTACTGATTAACATGAAGATAAGAATCTAGGTCAGAAAAACAGTTTCCTTTTATATTTAAACCACATGACGCCTTAGATATTGGAACAGACGCCAACAAATCAAGTTTATTAATAGAAACGTTGAAATATGCTGATTTTATCATAGAGCATAGAAGTAATGCCAAGTTTGGAATCTGGTTGTATAGCTTCCTCTCTGCCAAATGTTAAATGAGGTAATAGTGTATTATTTTGTGAGTCTATCATCATGTTTTAAATGTTATAATTCTTCAGTATTCTTTTCACTTTGAAAACATTGGGGAAACCGTAGCGAAAGAAACAGTGTTGAATGGCCTGAATGGAAGAGGAAGCCAATAAATTGAGACGTGGAATGGAATTCAATGCCATTGTATTTTTATTGAACCAACTGAAGCAGCTAACTTTTATTGATAAGCAATTAACTGTTTTATTGTTGATCAAGCATAAGGCAGGTCTAATGCTATGCGGTGACTAATGCCATGGTCCGATGGGCGTGCGTGGGATTCCGCTGCCTTATTTCGGGAGAGAGTGATATATGCCAAGAGACTGAGGAAAGGGAACTGAAGAGAACTAGTACTCTCCCGCTCCTAAAAAAACGCAGAAGTTGCCGGCGAATCCAAAACGATCTCCGGCCTATATGAGTGCTTCCTTGAAGGCGATGGAGAGGGTTATTCTGACAATTAATCTAGTCCTAGCAGGCCCTAGACGGCAGCGAGACGTTGTCAGTTTTTTTAATTTATTCATATTTGGTATAATAGTAAATATCTAAATTCTAGATTAGTCTAACTCACAACTTCGATATCGCGTAGTACTTGGATTGTGGAGGTCTGATGACAGTCGCTTTACGTAAAATGTCAAAGTTTGGCCGTATCGTAGTTACATTGAAATCCGACCCCAACTTAGTCGGAAAAAGGGTCGGATGATGAGTAAATGTCTAGATGTTAATACTACACAACATTTATCTCTTTATATTTGCTAAACCTATTCTAAAACATTCCACTCGGATAAATAGTACCTTTGCATACACTGCCGCTGTCGAGATAAACTTAAGAATTAATTATAGCATTATCCCGCTCGTTCAATTAGACCGAGAACTGTTTAAAACTACTTACAACGCTTAATGCAGCTTCCGCGTCAATGAGATACCACATTAAAAAATATGATTGATCGTATTTCTGTCGGCGATTCCTGTGTAACTTCAAAAAGGTAATATGTGATGGAATTGTTAATTATTACGTAGAAGATATAACACGCAACTAAATTTGGGTTTAATCCATACTTAAGAGTTGTTTTGTTTTTTTTTACGAATTTAATTGACTTAAGTTAAAAAGTAAAACAAAGAAATATAACAAAACTGAGGACTTTCTTATATGAGCAAGGACTTCTGGAGTTCTCATAGGACTTCGTCTTAGGTGAACGTCGTAATCTCTCAAACTATAGTCAGATTTGAAAAAAAAAAAATATTTGTTGCATTTTTTGACGAAGATTAAGTTATTTAACTTCACACTACGAACTTTCAGAGCAATGCAGTGACCGTAATCGCGGTTTCAACTGCGAGGGACAGCTATACATATTTAAAACAACTTTTTCTTTCCTTGAACCTTTCTTTAAGAGACACGACTACCCAAATTTATTTGATAACATGTACTGTACCCTTTTGGATAACACAAAGAGTTTAAATATAAGCAGCTTGTAAACAAAGAAGTATTCCGAGGATGTAACGATGTGGAAGTAGCATAAAAAAAGGTCTAGTTGTTTCTGGTTACCATAGTACAAGCTCTAGTTTGGGATCAGACGGCCGTGTGTGAGATGTCTCTAGTTATTATTATTATTATTCTAAAAGTGGCCAGATTTGACCTCATTCTAATTAATATAATATTTAATATATAGTATAACCATAATTAGTAAGCAAATTTGAACTTTGTGAATAGTAAATCTTACTTATAATAAAAAGGCGAAAGTTTGTGAGTATGTATGGGTGTATGGATGTTTGTTATTCTTTCACGCAAAAACGGCTGAACTTATCTGGATGAAATTTGGCACAGAGATAGATTATAGTCTGGAATACCACATAGGTACTTTTTATCAGGGCAAAATCGCGACAAGAAGTCGCGGACAACAGCTAGTTATATTAGAAGACCAGCTTCACCACACGGTTTCACCCGCGTAAGTCCCAATCCCGTGGGAATATCGGAATAAAAAGTAGCCTATGCGTTAATTCAGGTCTCCGGTTATCTACAAACCAAGTTTCATTGCAATCGGTTTCGTGGTTTTTGCGTGAAAGAGTAACAAACATCCATCCATCCATCCAAACTTTCACATTTATAATATAAGTGGGATTAGTAGGATGAGGATTCCACAAACGTTCGATTCCAGTGAATTTAATTAAAGTTAATATAAACAATAGTATTTGCCGTACTGACAAATACATTAGGGACCGATTCCATGAATGTTTTGTTTTGTCGGTTAATATAAATTGTTACTTTTACTTTGTACAATTATCCTTATTTTTTAAGAAGTTCCCTAACTGAAAAGAAAGTCGAAGCCTTCATCATTTCATCGGCAATCTATTTGGCTATCAGGATATACATGTAAGACAGATTTTTTTAACCTGCAGGCACAATCCGAACAGTAAGAAAGAAAAAAAAAATGTATATATTTTGTACTCCTATGAAATATGAGTGAACGTAGTAACTGTTTAAACATTAAATTATACACACTAAAATTACATTATGAGTATACTATTCTATGATTATGACATAGTAACTTAAAACTAACAGGAGACAAAAATGGTTCTTAGATCAGCATTGAGCCACTTCTCACTAAAGTGGCGGCGCTGATATTCTATCAGCTATTAAACTATCTATTAATAATAAGATCTCAAGGATTCCGATTTCAAGAAAAACATTTAAATTATACTTCTACAATTTTATTTCGATTACTAACTCGTGTTTGAATGTATACGATATATGTATAGTAAAGTGGATGTACCGTAGAATATGTTTTCATTGCAAAGTTTAGTTTGTTTAGTGATAGCATTATCTAAGAATGATTTATTAAGTAAATTACACTTTGTTATATTGTCGCCACATTAAAAACTCTTATTTATTTTATTAAAAATAGGGACAAACTATAATAGATGATAACACAGTTCACTATTTAATAAAAACAAGTTAATAGACATTATTTTGACTGGTTATGCCGGTAACGCAATACTATTAGTCGACTGATAAATATTAACGAAGAGGGAACTGAGAACGAACTAGGTTTATAAAACTAGAAAAAAGATTAGAACTTCACTTGAGTGCAAACAGAGGGACGAACAACTTGGCAGTTGCTGTTAGTTAGTGATTTTCATAGTGTATATCAGTGGTTTTGAGGCTGTTTCTAACAGTTACCTCATGAACTGTCAATATAAATCAGCTGATACGGAACTCTCTGTGACCCCACTCTTGGTCATTAAAGATATTTTTTTAGGCGATTATCGGTGTATACCGAAAACTTTAAAACCACACCAATAACGGTCTCTATCCGTTATTAGCGAGGTCATATTTATTTTAGTACCGTAAACATTGTACATGTTTACGTAACGTTATCCAGCTTGTATCAGCTCATAACATATGGGATATTTCAAGTTATTTTTTGAATAAATATGGAAGCAAATTTATTTTACAGGGAATTTTTAATGAAATCTGGGCCTCATAACATGAGGCAGGGTTGAGGATGATATCAGATGACAAATGATGCGGAGGTGAATGGAAGGCTATACATGTTATAATGAGACTCTTCGTTTGCTGTGTGTGGGTATGAGGTATACAATGAAAGTATATTAGGAGTATATTACTCGAGTGTTCTGTCAGAGGTCGCGGATTCAATCCAGTGCAAATAATAGTATGTATAAAAATGTTTCTATATATTGTTGTAGACATTCTATTTATAAAAAAAACCAGCATGGCCCCGATCCCGTTGGAATATCGGGATAAAAATAGCCTATATGTTAATCCAGGTCTCTAGCTATCTCCATACCAAGTTTCATCGCAATCGGCTCAGTGGTTTTTGCGTGAATGAGTAACAACCATCCATCCATCCATCCAAACTTTCACATTTACAATATTAGTAGGATATTAAGTATAGTTCTAGAATGTACTATGAGTTCTAGAACAAGGATATACATACATGCATTTTTATACTTATTTTGAATCTAGAAAGCGCTGTGTAATAATATTCCCTACAATATCATTATATTATTATTTTTAAAACCACCACCATACTTGTACTCGTTCAGACGGATAAAGAGTTATATTTCTGATACTGTTAATGAACCCTTAGCAACCAACAATACAAAATAATTAACGTATCGATTTTCTTTGTTTCTAAATCAGTTCTATTTCACGCAGATGATTATTACCGCCGTCATTTATTCAATTTGACAGCTCATGTCGTTCTATTTCTTACAATAAACCCGTAGGGATAACGACGGACCCTCCAGACCACGTGACCAGATGAACTGATTGAATATTTAGTCCTTGACATCGTTTGGACACGTGACCGAGTGTCACGTATGAGGGTATCTGCACACTTATTTGAAATGTAATGTAGGGCAAAGTTATCCTTTTATACCCTTAAAATTGTTGGTTTAGGGTTCGTTCAGACCATATGGAACATTCGAGCCAATTTTATGATTTCTCACTGAGTCTAAGGGCTCGGACGTCACTACAACAACCAGTTCGAGTTACAAGTATGCGACCCCGATGTGCTCAAGCTATTCCTTACACCCCCCAATCAGCAATATCAGCAATATCCCTCTTCGTCCATTACCTTCCCCTCTTACCTACTTAGCTCAGGAGTATGATTGAGCCATTGAAGACTACAGGTAAAATGGTCCTAGAATCAATCCTACACAAAATACGTTTACTTCCAATGATGACCGACTGAGATTTGGTAGGGTTTACGAATAAACCAAACTTCATCGACCAGCGTTGTATTGACTTTAAACCATTGTTGATATTGCTGGCCTGTGTACAATAAAGCTGCAAATCGTCGATGTTTAGGTGATACGCATACGGTTATGAGGTATACATTGAGAACAAAAGTGGAGATAAAATACCAGCTTGAGGAACGCTAGTGTGGAGATCATACCATTCTGATGTTTATGCTATAGGGGGCAAACGAGCAGACGGGTCACCTGATGGTGAATGACTACCGCCGCCCATGGGCACTTGTAACTCAAGAGTCACAAGTGGTGGGAGTTTGTTTAAGGTGGGAGTAGGGGAAGAGGGGGGAAGAGCGGGAAGACGGGAGAGGGGAATTAGAGGGGAGGAGAGGGGGGAGAATGGAAGGACGGGAATAAGGGAGAGGGAAGGGTTAGGGCCACCGGTAACCTCACTCACGCGGCGAAAAGCAGTGCAAGCATTGATTTTAAGTTGCGATTGTTTGGTCTGAAGTGAACCTTTTAGGAAAAAAAATTATACGGTGTACTTACATGAATACAGTAGAAATAGACCATAAGTAATTTAGATTGGTTGTTGTTTTGAGTGCTGAAAAGCTTTGAGCGGATTCCGTTAATTTTAAAATACAAATGAATCCTTTCAATCATTGGATAATTGTTGTGATTGGTATTGTATTAAAATTCTTTTGCTAAGTTCCGTTCCCACTATTGTAAATATATATATATATATATATATATATATTATTTTTCTTTTATATTATAGGGGGCAAACGAGCAGACGGGTCACCTGATGGTTAACTTAAATCAGAGCAGCAAACAAATATATTTTAACATTCGATGTTTTTACCAGGTACATAAAAACAACATTTAAAATGATTAATAATATATTTTCCTTTACACACCAATGATCATAAACTAACAAACGCCTCAGTGGTATGAAACATATGTCTTACTCATTTTCTACAGTGTGTTTATTTATTTAATTAAATAGAAACAAACTTCACAATAAAATATTTAAAACACAGTTTTCCGAAACGTGGTTTCAGCTATTTGAAGTATTTGTGAATATCTATTTAGCATTTCTCCAGTGTCTATATACCCGTTCCGTTTAAAACGTTTGAGGCTGATTGGTTGGTTCGCACACAGCAGTATTTGCGTATGCACAAAGGGAGGCCCGCTGGCATTATCTTCAATTAAGACTAATTTATAAGTCGCAGGTTCAGGCGCATAACGAATACTGTTCTCATTCCTGGGCAGGGCAGTACGAGCTTCTCCCTCTGGACCGCATTCAACGGAGAGCGACTCGAATCGAGAATTGCTTGAATTTCTGATCAGCTTGACCCCTTGGCTTTACGTAGAGATGTAGCTTCACTCTGCTTTTTCTATCGCTTGTATAATGGGGAGTGCTCCGAAGAATTGTTCGGACTTATACTGGCCGCAGCTCTAGCTAGGGGAACCTTCCCATCATAGTCTCACAATTTCTAAGTCTTTCCTGACTTCGTATCGACCTCGTAAATAGAGCAGGAGTAATTATAAGGCTTATAGTAAAAATAAATACTTTTAAGAAATCAATTATCAACTAGATAGTGATTAACAAGAACAAATTTTGTGAATATTTACTCAAATGGGTACATATTTTTTTTTTTCCAAGATTACTAGTACCGTGGATCACACATTACTAGTATTCTTGTTAACCCCTCCAGCTAAGCTTAACGCTTGTATTAGGAGTAGGTTCACGTCGGTAGTGCACTGGGTGGGGTTCGAACCCGCAACCACTTGACGCCAACGCCTTAGCCATTACGCAACCGCTGCTTTAAGAATCAATGACTGAACAGTCAAAGGCTACTCAATCACTCGATATCATTAGTTTCATTCTAAAGCTTCTTCACAATTTACGTAACAGTTACATCTCGAAACTTAATGACGTATAATAATTAAGTCACATTATAAATTCAAGTCTACAAGTATATCAAGTTGTAAAGCCCACTCTGTTCAATCAATATGATCTAGCATTTGACTGTGTGAGTAACTCTTACAGCCTGTCAAATGTTAGTAAAATATGAGTAAAATTAAAATGTCCTCTATGCGCTGGTAGTAAAACCGCCATGCACACAAGCACAAAGATTTTACGTTATACACTCGCGTTGGGCGGGGTTTACTTACACAGCTCCGAATTGTGACTATAGAGTGAACGATGAGTTTTGTACTGGTCAGGGTATCTGGTCTGATATAATCTAAGGTTGAAAGACTTAAATCAACAGCGCACCTATAAGTTTTTTCTCCGAATACTATGTAAATAAGTTGCGTGGTACGTAACTTGAACCACAGTGTATTTTTATTCAACTCATATTATACTAAAATGAAATGAATACGAGTAAAATTTGTATAAATAAACTCATTAGCAATGATACATCGCTCGAGCCGAGAGAAGCACTTGAATTGAATGCTAAAGAGGTAAGGAGTAGTTTACACTTACAAACATATTTCTTTCACTACGTACGCGTGTGTATTTGTCTGTGTTTGTATGTGTGTGTCTATGGCATCATAACTCCTAACCGGATGGACTGATTTGGTTTTAGTTTTATTTTTGTTTGAAAGGTGACTTGATAATTCAAAAAAGTGGGATAGCCATGCTTCGGCACGTATGGGTCGGCTCGACCCGAGTGATACCACGGCCTCACAGAAAACTGGCAGAGAAGCAATGATTGCATTGCTTTTCGCCGAGTGAGTGAGGTTACTGGAGGCTCTAACCCTTCCCACTCCCCCTCTTACCCCTTAACCTACTCCCACCTTAAAGGCCGGCAACTACTTGTGACTCTTGTGTTGCAGGTGCCCATGGGCGGTGGTAGTAATTTACCATCAGGTGACCCGTCTGCTCGTTTGCCCCCAAGCCCATAAAAAAATCATAACTTAATTTAAAGTAATGTTTAGTGTTAAACTAAACATAGATTCAAAATAAAACTTTTAACCACCTTATAATTAAAGTTGTTTTCGAATTTTCCGCTATTGGATATGAGGCTTTATGGTAAATATCTCTCGCATGCTCCGAGTTGCTATCATCTGAGCCTGAGAAGTAGGGGAATGAATTAAACTTTTTATGTATAATTAGATGCTTATAAACGTTAGTCCTTTGAAGCATGCATATAAAGGTTATTGCGCTTCAGCTTATCATACGTAAATGTTAAGACGCTTTTGAGGGGGAGGGGGAAAGATACTTGAAGATAAACAGCACTGGGCCAATAGTTACTATTTTGTCTTTTATGTATGTTACCAATAACCTCACCACTTTTGCTTTAAACTATCAAATTCACTAAATAACCTTAACCGCGATGTTATTCGTATCTCGATCAGTTTACTATTTCAAAAAAACTAGTTAATAGACATTATTATGACTAGTTATTGGTAAGTTATATAATGAAAGAAAGAAAGAAAAATATTTTGTTTGTATCTTCTACAAGTTACGCAAAAAACATTACGTATTAAAACTTGGTTGGTATTGAAGATCAAATTATGGCACTTCACTAAGTGCCATTACATAACTAATAATGCACGCGTTGCCTTTTTATCACCCCTTTTTGCCCGCCATTTGTCAGACGGACCAATCTCATGGCGTCACCAGCATGACTAATCATAATAATGTCTATTAACTATTTTTTATTAAATAGCAGACTGTTTAACGTCTACTATTGTTATCCCCAATTGTTAACCTCAAAAATTCAAGTTTTTACGAGCAGAAATCTACTATGCGAAAATAACAACTATGGGAAAGAGATCTGAATAGTCAGAGTTGCATGGCCTGGGCTTGAAAGACTGTTACGGATTAAAATATTCATTTGTCACTGCTATACATTGAGCACTTCAATCAGCGCGTTGGTCGAAAATTAGACTGTATGTGGCAAGACACGGGTTCAATTTCCACTCGGCGCAAATATTTTTGTATGCATGAATACGTCTAATTCTTTCGCATTGTTTTGGTGTCACTATGTATAATATATATATATGTATTTAAGCGTTGTAAGGTGTTAAGGTATATCCAAGCATTTTATTTTGATAGTATATTTGTAGTTCCATAGTACAAGTAGAGTCCATAGCTAAAAACCTACCAGCCGCTCGTCCGCCGGCGGACCTTATACGCTGTCTCGCGCAGTCGGTTGCAGTCAGCTGCATCGAACGCACACACTTTTATTTAAAAAAAGTATAAAAAACTTAATTCGAGATCGTATTGACATATTCTTTAAATACTGTAAAATTCATAGTAGAAATTGACATGATTGTTTACGTGCAGTATAAAATGTAAACGTGTGCATACAAAGAACGAGAAAAAGAACCCGGCAGCGCTATTTATGTATTTTTTAAAATAAACCCTCAAATTATTTATTAAAACTTTTTGAAGATTTAGAATATTTTCCACTATACAGTTTAATGATCGAGATTTTAGAAAAGGGAAGAAGTTTATATTAAAAATAAAACAGATGAGAGAGAGAGAAGAATTTTTGTTTACTGAAACATTGGAAAAGAAAAATAAGCATTAAGTACTTAACTTACATAACAATAATAATTTTATTATGAAAAACATTGTTGAAAAGGTAACCCTACACACATTTAATATTATTTAAAGCCCGGAAAAAGTAGGCAATTAAAACGGTAGGTATCGATATTTTTGTAGGGAGTGATTTATCTGTTACGTAACAACTACTAAGTAATCTGTGTCCATATTACAGGCTATACTGTTTAGGTCTATGGTTTGCCGTGTAATGAATGAATGTTTTTTATAATAGAAGAAAGAAAACCACTTGGACATAAGTTTTATAATCTATTCACAAAATCCTGTACTGTAGTTATCGTAAAATTCACGTCAATGTCACATTGCAGAGAGCTCCCTCCTAAGCAAGCCCAGACTCAAGCACAATAGATCTATCTTATCCAATCTTGAAATATGCAAGACAAATGAAAGCCAGTTTCAAGCAATTTTTCACACTGTAGAGATACCGAGACGGAAGACTGTTCTTGCATTCCCATCACTATGTATTTTGTCATTATACTTACCTGATACGCTTTACACAGGAAATTTATATGATACTAGCAGTTCCTCCGCGGCTTCGCTCAAGTGTACATATTTATAATTTTTTTTTTCAAAATAAAAGTAGCCTAAGTTACTCCTTATAACACTATCTATCTGCTGGTGAAAATAATATGGAATTCGGTCCATCTGTTCCGGAGATTAGATGGAACAAACAGACAGACAGACAGACAGACATAAAATTTTAAAACTGATTTTTAGGTATAGGTATCGTGCAAATAACTGTATGAGTTTAAAAAAAAACTATTGTTTTGACGTTATAAACTAACACTTTAATTTTGATTATTTGTATTGATGAAGGTTTGCAATGTATATCACTACATATTATAAAACAAAGTCCTCCGCCGCATCTGTCTGTCTGTTTGCGAAAAACTGAAAAAACTACTTAATAGATTTTCATGCGGTTTTCATTAATAGAGTGATTCATGAGGATGGTTTAGGTCTATAATTTGTTAAGATTTTGTGTAAATTTATTGAAATATGTTGATGATTGTTAAAGATGTCTCTGCTACCCATGCGAAGGCAGCCGGGGCGGGTTGCTAGTGTATTATAATTTAGGCATAGTTTCGCGGCTGATACCATATGTTTTTTTAATAAAAAAAAGTTTGAGGTGCATTGAATGCTCTGTACGTTACCAACCGAGGATTTTGTAGCTACGATCCACGTTGAATTTATAAATAAAAATAACTATAAATTTAAAATTTAAAATACCCCCGACTTGAAAATCCCTTCAACGATTAGAAACGACCTGATGATCTACGAACGGCTGAACAGATTTTCTTGAATTATATCTAAGAACACTCCCGACTAATTCACCTTTCAAACAAAAAAACAAAATGAAAATCGGGTCATCCGTTCGGGAGCTACGATGCCAAAGACAGACACAACACACACACACACACGTCAAATTTATAACACCCCGTCGTTTTTGTGTCGGTCATTAAAAAACAAAACAGACTGTATTTTTTTCACCTTAATGATATAAAAGTATACCTCAAAACTCGTTTTAAACGTTCTCATTCATTCCACCAAGCTGTCCGGCGTACCTATCGAATTTCCCAACTTACGTAGGAAAAGTTTCTTTGCTTTTTTCAAGTTCTTTTGATATTTTATACACAGAGATCCGGATCAATTAAGTACTCCACGAGGAACGTTCTTTGATATCTTAAAAGGAATAGTAAAAAAGATTACTTTATTTATACGCGTGTAAAGTCTCCACCACAAGTGATAGACTGATCTTACGATCTTTTGGAAATAAAATACAGAGTGTATTTGAAAATAGAACACTTACTTAAATCACTGTAAGGGTTCCAAAATTAAAAAATACGTACAATTAAAAATCTTTAAGTTTACACGGTCATAATTTGTAAACAGATAGTTTTTTTTTATTTGTTTTTTATTGTATGTGCATGCTAAAGTCATACCCTTTCAGTGACTTAAGTAAGTGTTCCATTTTCAAATGGTGTATTTGAAAATAGAACGTATATCGGATCGTATAAGATGAGTTGAACATATCGTGACGATAACATCGTGTCATACTCGTACACGTTCATGCATAGCATTGCAGGATTATGCAAAAGCCCTACCGTTGCGTCGACTTAATACTTGTGAGTTTGAACTTTAAGTCTTAGCGCTTAAAGTTAATAGTCATTATAATTATTGTCATTACAAAAACTGTATTAAGTTTATTTAAAGATACGTTTGTTACAAATCAAATATACCAGCAGTTTATTTTAATGTTCATATTTGTATTAGGTATATTGTACAAAAGTAATAATATTTTATTATTTTCGTCATACAACTTTGAACATTTCACATTCTCTCTTAGACATTATACAAGTAAAGATTTAATTTAATGAAAAGTAGATGATAACAATTCGTAAATATTCGTGGGAGATCCATGCTTCGGGACGTATGGGCGATACCACGACCCCACAGAAAACCGGTGAAGCAATGTTTACATTTCTTTTCGGCGAGTGAGTGAGATTACAGGACGCCCTAACCCTTCTCTCCCCCTCTCCCCCCCTTCTCCTACTCAGATCTTAAAGGCCGGCAACGCACTTGCGACTCTTGAGTTGCAGGTGTCCATGGGCGGCGGTAGTCATTGTCAATCAAGTGACTTGTCTGCTCGTTTGCCTCCTATATCATAAAAAAATATATTTATCAGAGTCCGTGAGTTATTCAACATGGTAATAGTGGTGTTAATAATAATATAATCAGGCAATAATTCAACCGGTCTTGTCAAGTCATTGAGGGAGGCCTATGTTAATAATAGACATTCTGTGGATGAAATGATGATGACAACGATGGATAATTGTACAAAACATTGAATACAAGCTTGGTGTTTCCCAGGCTCTAAGCCTGGGAACAAAGGCTACGCCACCAAAAAAAAAAAAAAGATTTACATTACATAAACTAAATGGCACCATATAATAATAAGAAATGTATTTTCTTTTTTTATTTCTTATAATTATATTAAAATTTTGATGACGAACGGATGTTTTTTTAATAGTTGCATTTTGTAAACTCTTTAAAGAGGGAGAGGAGAAAATTCTTTCCCAAATCCCGCGATTGGTTTATTTTATAAAAACAATTTGTTTTTTTTAAATCTATTTAGTTAGTATAAAACAATTTCGCTAACCAATATTGATAAAGTTTTAAGTGTGTCATAAGTATAAGGTTTCACCTTTAAGTGCCATGTCTCGTCTGGAAAATAATTGGAAAAGGATATCTGACTTGAATTTCATAAAATATCGTGCAATCTGAAATCGAAATGCATCATAAATATATTTCACATCGATGCCGCGTGACCTTTCTGTGTCAACTTTTATTAAATGCTAGTGCTATGGCTCTACGCCGTAGAATACGCTACGATACCACCGTAGAGTGTGCTACGAAGGAGTGTTTACGTTCATTATGTAATACGACTTCTTCTTATCGTTCTCGCGACTCGTAGTCGTATAAATAAACCGACTTAATATTGGGAGGTTATTTATTCAAGTGTATTTTTATGTGTATGTTAAGTGCAATCTTCACAAACTGTGATTTTATTTAATCTTTTATTTTAATCTATACTTCTATTCTAATATTATAAAGCTGAAGAGTTTGTTTGTTTGGTTGAACGCGCTAATCTCAGGAACTACTGGTTCGAATTGAAAAATTATTTTAGTGTTGGTAGCCCATTTATCAAGGAAGGCTATAGGCTATATAGCCTCACGCTACGACCAATAAGAGCGGGACAGTGACCATAAACGCAACTGAAACTGCGGGGATGGCTATTCCCTTATAAATATGAATACATTAGCATTAAACTCTGTTGTACTTTTTAAAAGTTAATTATTGTTTTAATTTGTTCTGTATATGTTTATTCTACTCCATATATTTTCGTTATTAGACAGATATATTTACAAAGCAAACCAATATTACTTGTAATTAATATGTAATAAACACGGTATCCTCAAATATCAATTAAACCAATACCATAATTAAACATTAAAACTAGATATTTACACGTGTACACAAAACGTTGACAAATTATACGCCTAAACCTTCCTAATGAATCACTCTGTCTATTGGTGCACGACTGACTTAGTCTGACTGACTACTACTCCTGACAATTCAAAAATACCTATATTGGGTTTAATTGAAATAAATGGTTTTGATTTGCTCAGACTTATGGCTTCGAAAAACCTCCAGAGTCTATCAGCAGTGATTGTTTGTATTGCCTGCGGTAGCATGATGTGCATTGTTAATACTTCGGTGTCGCATTAGTGGGACACTAAAGCTTAGAATATGCATTGCAGTTTGTTCTGCCTTTTGACAGAATCTGCATATTGCAGATTCAGAATAGACAGCAGTGTTAGCGTATTAGCTAAGGTCATCAGACCTGCGAGCCATTGAGTGGATCTGATTCGAACACAACCTAGTACACTATCGCTTCTAATACAAATGCTTATGGTACAAGAGCTAAAATCGTTTATGAGAAAGAGTTTTATAACGGCTAGATTTTGATAATTATGTTATTCTCTACTAGCAGCGCCACGTGGTTTCACTCGCGTAAGTCCCGATCCCGTGGGAATATTGGGATAAAAAGTAGCCTATGCGTTAATCCAGGTTTCCAGCTATCTACATACATAGTTTTATCGCAATCGGTGCAGTGGTTTAGCGAGAAAGAGTAACAAACATACATCCATCCATCCATCCAAACTTTCACATCTATATTAAAAAATTCGGTCAAGGGGTACGGTAGACTCGATTGAAACCTTACCTGAATCATAAAACATAAAAAAATAATGATTTCGAGTCAACAACATCTATCCGCAAAATTCGGATTGTCGAGTATTTTGGTAAATTCTAATGGTGCAAATGGCAGTCGCCATATTGGCCACTTGGAAGCCGTCTTGAGTTCGTTAAGCCCGATTCACACGTATATCTACTTACATTTTGTAAAAGATTGTGTTTTATGAGTATGAGTCACATTTCACCCGAGCGAAGCCGGGTTTTCATCTAGTTTATAATATTAGTGGGATTGCATGCAGAGAGGGATGCAATAAGTCTGGCACTCGCGAGTGGTTGCGTTTAGCAGTGCGCATCCACTTCTGGCAGATAAGATGATTCTTTTTTTTTATATCTTATTTTATGCCTTTTTAGTAATATCTATTCACAGTTACCAAACTGTTTTACATTTTCGCTAGTTCTTGTACCATTATGGGCCGGCTCGACCGGAGAGATACCACGGCCTTACAGAAAACAGGCAGTGAAGCAATGCCTCCTAAACCTTCCCTCCCCTCACCTCTCCCACTCTTCCTGGCCTTTAAGGTGGGAGTAGGGGAGTACATCCCCTACTCCCACCTTAAAGGCCGGCAACGCACTTGTGACTCTAGAGTTGCAGGTGCCCATAGGCGTTGCGGTAGTTATTTACCAGCAGGTGACCCGTGCTCGTTTGCCCCCCATATAATATAAAAAAAAAAACATATAATATATCAATACACAGTTACCAAACGGTTTTACATTTTCGCTAGTTCTTGTACCATAAGCTTATAAAAAAAAAACTAATAAATGAAAATGAAATATATAAAACCATATCAAGTACATATCAAGTCATTGTACAATTATTTCTGCGATTTCCTTGTAATTGCTGTACAATAAAGTTTATTTCTATTCTCTTCAAGTTTGATAAGTCAATACAAGTAGTATTCGTTCACGAGCATGACTCATAGACTACTGAATAGAGAAGTGTGTATTTACATAGCATATTTTGACGACATTTGTGAGGCGGCGGTAGTGCATTTGACTGCCATGTCGGAGGTCGCGGTTTCAAATTCAATATCTTTATTTCATAAAATTGTTCACCAATTATTCAAATTAAAAAAAAAGTCAATACAAGTAGTGTTCGTTCACGAGCATGACTCATAGACTACTGAATGAAGAAGTGTGTATTTACACAGCATATTTTGATGACATTTGTGAGGCGGCGGTAGTGCATTTGACTGCCATGTCGGAGGTCGCGGTTTCAAATTCAACATCTTTATTTCATAAAATTGATCACCAATTATTCGAATAAAAAAAAATAATGATTATAATTTAAAATCATAGATCGACACACTCAGAGTCACCGCAATAATAGTTTGCTTTGTCAAATGTAAAATTTTAAATTATATATTGTTATCAATTTTTTTTAATAATTTTTTTCATATCTCCCTGTGTCGATCTATATCCAGCCGTTTCCAAATGGTTGAGCTTTCGATTTTATTATCTATCTATATATTTTGTATGAATATGTGTATTTGCATTGGTCTTGGTGTTTTAAGGATAAAAAAACCAGCCAAGTGCGAGTCGGACTCGCGCACCGAGGATTTCGTAAAATATTTTTATTATATGATGTAACTAAAAATTTACGGTTTTTGCAATTTTTCCTTTATCTGTGCTATAAGACGTTACTTCGTACAAAATTTCAAGATTCTGAGTTCACGGGAAGTACGCTGTAGGTTTGATTCCCTTGCGAGTGTCGAAAATATGCGGAAATTTGTGGCATAAACGGCTGTATCTTTTGATTGCGTTGGCTTAGAAGTTTGATGTTTTCACAGCTCCAAGGGACAGTAAACTTGAGTATTTGATATAAATTGCAGCTTAATACCTCCACGCGTTCCTGAGAAAAAGGGTCTTCACAGACAGACAGACGGACGGACGGACGGACGGCAAAGTGATCCTATAAGGGTTCCGTTTATTCCTTTCGAGGTACGGAACCCTAAAAAAGCTTAATTTTTCATCACCACTGCATAAACAATGATTGGAGTTCCTAACAGTCCCTTCTTGAAAAGTTTTGCTTAAAAAGAAGTCTAGAAAGATTTATGATAGCTACTGTATTCAGTACTGCTCGAAATATTAAATTCTGAACAATGTAGGCATAATGATGTATTTCTTTACGCGGAAAAACCATTTTGATACGTCTCCATGTGTAGGTTAAAAGTACCGGTCAACCTTTATAGTTCACGGAACAGTAACCCATAAACTAAATGTAGTAAAGTTGACAATGGACTGTATCAGAACGGCTCTATTCCAAAACATATAAAATACAATATTTTCTGAATCAGTGAACTGATGTAGTGAACATTATTAATATTGTGAGTTGTATCTGCTTCCTCTCGGGAATTTATAAGTAAACTTTTGGTTGTATTGTGTGTAGGGTTTTGTTGTCTAGCTTTGAACTAATTTAACCACAAGCGTCGGTTTTACAGTCTAGTAACGATATGTGAACGTTCCTGAACATATTTAGTATTGAATTACATCATAATCGCTGAACAGATTTGGATAAAATTTCAAAGAGAGACCAATGAACTTACTCAAAGCCTGGGGTGCTTTACACTATATTTTTATATATATATATATAGGATAGGGGGCAAACGAGCAGATGGGTCACCTGATGGTAAGTGACTACCTCCGCCCATGGGCACCTGCAACTCAAGAGTCATAAGCGTGTTGCCGGCCTTTAAGGTGGAAGTAGGGAAAGAGGGATAGGGGGTGAGGGGAAGAGTGGGAGAGGGAAGAGTTAGGATCTACGGTAACCTCACTCACTCGGCAAAAAACAATGTAAACATCTTTACTGCCGGTTTTCTGTGAGGCCGTGGTATCACTCCGGTCGAGCTGGCCCATCGTGCCAAGCATGGCTCTCCCACGACAAGTTTAAAATAAGAATTAAGTTAGGGGTAAAGTTAATTCTTATTTTAAACTTATCAGATTTTTTTCAATTAAAATGAATCAGTGGACTATATAATAGCTATAGAACCAACTCTTCATATTTAAAAAATGTTTTCTACTTTTAAGTCGGTTTGCTATTAAAGCGTGTTTTTTTTTATTTCTTTAAACTCTAATTTATTTTCTATTTTTTAGCCTTGTATTGTCTTTGTACCTTCAATTTTCAAGTTAATCAGATGTTTTGAAGTCGGTGGTGGATAGATACATACAGGTGAAGCTATGATTATTATTAAAGCTCCTCTACACTACTCGCAAAGTTGCCCTAAGTTATGCGAATACGAGAGTGTAGACAGGCACTTTGCTTCGCTTGGCTTCGCGTAACCTCGCCTCGCTTCGGACGATTGCCGATCGTTGTCGGTTTTTGCGCCCGAGTTAAAGAACTCGAAGTGTCCCGAAGTTCCAACGACGGGCGACGACTGAGCTCCCCACGAGGTTGCACGAGTATGTAGTGACATGACATATTTCAGACTTCGGTCAACTTCGACAAGTACTTCGTCGCAGCAACTTCGCTAGTAGTGTACAGGGGCTATTATATTTTTAAGTGCCTAGTGATATTTCGACCATTTCTGTTCTTTTGTAGATCACTGCTCAGACTATAAGAAACCTCCAGATCCTATCAGCAGTGATTGTTTGTATTTCCTGCAGTTGCATGATGTGTCACCCTAGGTTAATACTTTGATACTGCATTAGTGGGCCACAAGCGCATAGAATATGCATTGCAGTTTCTTCTGCCTCTCGACAGAATCTGCATATTGTGTTACCGCCCAACTTTAGGTTGAACGTATGTTTGTTCAGTTTGCAGTATCTGGTGAGGATTCTTGTTACTGCCCAGGTTTTGTACCTTTACAGGTAAAGCTAATATAAAGGGTGTACAAATAAGCAATTCTTATCAAAATTTAGCATTATCCAGAATTGAGTTTTTTATGGTATAGGGGGCAAACGAGCAGACGGGTCACCTGATGGTAAATGACTACCGCCGCCCATGGGCACCTGTAACTTAAAGAGTCACAAGTGCGTTGCCGCCCTTTAAGGTGGGACTAGGAGAAGAGGGGGAGGGGGGAAGAGGGGAGAAGGGAAGGACGGGAATAGGGGAAAGGGAAGAGTCAGGGCCTCCCTTACGCGGCGAAATGCAATGCAAGCATTGCTTCACTACCGGTTTTCTGTGAGGCCGTGGTATCGAGCGGAGTCGAGCCGGCCCATACGTGCCGAAGTATGGCTCTCCCATGTAAGTTTTGTCAGGTTTTAATTTCAAATCAACTTTAAAAAAAGTGTTACCGACTTTGATACGTCTAAATAATCATAAATTGTAATAAGCTGTGTTCTTCATCTCTTAATTTGCCACCCTTAGGTATGGAATATTTTCTTTAAATGGGACCAACTAATGAGTACAACTAGTTTACAATAATAAACAAATAGCGAAAATATAGCGTAACATACAAACAAAAAAACTGTCTCATTGAGAAACTCCTCCTTTTAAAGTACACGCACACACACACATATACACACCCACAGATACAAACACACACATACGCACACACTCATACACACACACACACACACACACACACACACACACACACACACACACATATATATATACATGAACTTTAAATGAAAATCATCAGGTTCTAATTTATTTCACTAAATTGGTTAATATAAGTTTAAATATGTACCAAATAGATGTAATCACATGTCAGTTTCAAAGTATCACATTATGTATAGAGCACAGCATACTATTTCAAAGGATCCCCTTTGAACCCGGTACTGTTATTCCTAAATACAGTTGTACCAATACAACCTAGCTAGGAGTTTAGGACCTTTACCAAATTATAGTAGTTATAATTCGATTATGATTGATTATAAATGTTAACTTCCTTCTACTACTATCTGTTTGATTAATAAATTAAATTATGATTATAAATTATTAATCACAAAAAAGTCGGTTAAAAATTAAAACCTGACTACGGATATTATCGCACTCTAAAAAGTTCAAAACGATACAATAATCCTGTCTGAATTGGCGCTGTTATTTCAACACTATTAGTGTGCAAAGAGAAATTGTAGCGGAGGTTATATTAGTTTATGTTAATGTTAATTAGTTCCTTAGTCAACTTAAGTTAGTGACCCAACTTAGATTTATATCTTTCATTTGTTATATGTTTAGCAGCCATAAAGTACTTGCGATTAATTTATATATACATACTAGCTGCGCCCCGCGGTTTCACCCGCGTATATCCCTCGTTAAGTTTTCTAATTTTCCGCCCAACTTTCTTATTTTTTTCTTTCATAAGAACCTTCTCCTAACAATAACAAACACAAAAAAAAGAATTAGCTTAATTGTGTCCAAGGGAAATAGAGATTCATTTTAATTTATACAGAATATGTATGTCAAAGTCAAAGGGGTCATTGTGTAGAGACAAAACATTAACTTATTATAATTTTACGGCTTTCTCTTCATCTCCTTTCTTCTCCAACTCATTTTTCAGAATCACAAAGCTTTACTTGTGAACATAGGTGGAGTTACAATAATATGTGAGGTGTTACAGTATAGAGCATATGCGCTGTTTTGCCATGTGGCGTACAAATATTTTAAATTCAAGATACATAACGGATTTACATTTTTTTTTCAATATAGTGCGATTGAAAACATGACAAATAATTTATGCAAAAAAGATAATTTGAATAATAATTTTATTTAAATATTACCATGTCAAAATTATAAATAAGTAATTAACCATCATCATAATAATTACTAATAGCTACTTCTAAATTACATCGGTATGAATTTGAGTTAGGGTCAATTATAGTTTAATAGATGGTTACAGTAAAGCAGTTCTATAATGTCAGCAATGATGTATATTCAAGAGTGTCAATGTTTTACAAATAATAATAGTACACAGTGAGTCAAAATTATTATGAATTCCAATGGAAGTTATGCAGAAGAGAAATATATATTTATTTTGCTAAAGGAGTAATTATAGAATTGTCATCCAAAAATTCTTTCAGAGAGTAGTAGCATTTATTTATAAGTAAATTTAATAGTTTATTTTTAATTGGTCCAGGTTTAAAATTTTTAGTGTCTAATTTATTAAATATTTTTTGGCCCCAGAAAAAACGTTTATTCTTTAGAGCAGTTTCTCCATACGGGATATCGAGCTCCAGCTTATTTTTGTCCCTTAATTTTCTATAATGGCTTTTAAAAGCTATTTTGTAGAGTGAAATGTTTGTTTTTACAAATACAGATACCTCGTAAATATATAAAGACAGTAGGGTAAGTAATTTTAAGTTTATAAATATAGGTTGACAGCTATCTGAGCTACATAAGCCACACATGGCCCTGACACACCGTTTTTGAGCTCTAAAGACGAATTCTCTGTCCACCGAGTTACCCCAATATATGATACCATACCTAAGAGTCGATACGACGTAACCATGGTAAGCTTTTAGAGCTGATTCTAGACTGAATTGAGTCGAATTGAGTCGTTGAAGAATTGGAAACATATGCACATTTATTCATTTTTTTACAAATTGAGTCTGTCTGGGATCTCCAGGTCAACTTATTATCAATGATGATACCAAGGAATTTAGATTTAGTCGTTGGCTCAATTTTAGTCCCTAGATAGTTAATATTAAGATTCGTATTTGGAATTCTCTGATAAAAATGCATAATTTTGGTCTAAGTTTCTAAGTTTATTATTAGATTATTATTATTTAACCATGCTACTATATTATTTAATGTCATATTTTCGTCTTCTTTCTCCTTCTCCATCGTAAAAGGCCAGTTTATCCCTTCATTAGTATTCCCAGACTCAGCATAGCTTGTTTAGAGGTTTATAAAACCGATTAACATTATTAGATACATCTTATTTATAAACCACTAGAATCACCCAGACCAATTTACATCGACATATTCATACATACTCGTACAAATATTTGCAATATACGGGAATCGAAATTGATCATTGACGTTGTCATTGTGACCCGATATAATAATAATAACTTCACACATCTCACACACGGCCGTCTGATTCCAAACTAGGCAGAGCCTGTACCATGGTAACCAGACTGCTGATAAACATACTTATATATTTCTAAATACATACATAATATATTATAGATAAATTACACTCAAGACACAGAACAAATGATCATGCTCATCACACAATAATTTGTCCTGGGTGGGAATCGAACCCACGACCTCTGGCTCAGCAGTCAGGGTCACTAACCACTAGACCAACAGGCCCGTCATAATAATACAAAATAATATTAAAAGTTATTTGCGCTATTTCGGTACCAGGAGTTTATAAATACGTTCAGTTCTCCGATAAACGACAATGAAGCATTTTTAAACGGTTCCAGTACTTAAAATAATTTATGGAAGCCATTACCGAAAGTCGTCTACTGCGATGACTCGTATATTAAAAGTCCAGGCAAAAAGAGAAAGCCGGATAATTATGATAAGTTAGTGTTTTGTCTTAGTCACCCATTTGTCTTCGATATACTTGTGTATAATAATCAAACCCAAGTAGATTTAGTTATGTCTAATAAAACATTCTCAAATTGAATTAACAAGCACAACAAGTAACCTACAAAGAATGTTATAGACTGGCTTTGCTTCGGTGCTGAAATGTGGACAATAATGGCATTGCTAGTTCATAAATTTGTGATCCCGGAGCGAGGTGCACTTTGAAAGTTTCTTTGAAAGATGAAACTCGCAATGTTGTGGTGATCCATCAAAGAACTAAAGGTTTGCTCGCAGGATAAGCAAAATGAAGTAATATTAGATTGTTCTTATCTACCGATTAGGGTCAATGGTCTCGGTCTATCTACCAATTTCAGTAACTGACTCTTACGAGTACTAAAGATGCATCACAGCTAAATAGGTAGCTGGGATGGATTGAATGTGGAAATCAGAGGAGACTCATGGTTGCAGGTAGAAAGAGCCGTATGTCCAGTAGTGGCGATAGGCTGATTAGTTATTAAAAATCTATCTTATTAAGTTTACTGGCTACTCCATTCGTATAGGTACCTGTAAAATTAAAAGTAACGGACTAAGCCACTAACTACTTTTTACATAGCCTCACAAGCAACTCGTCGAGTTCAAATAACATTAAGCGGACACCCATCTATGGGATGCCATCAGACTAGGTTGCTTAACTTCACTGATCGTTTACCGAATAGCGACTGCAGCTGGCTATGGTAGACTGAGATTTTAAATTACCATTTTACTTGAGCTCTCTAATGTATGGCGTGGCGAATAAAACGGAGATCAATATGTATCTAGATTTATACTTAACCAATTTTGATGGAACTTGCAGCAGTATATAAGTTATAATATTAACTTTAAAACTGCATAAAAGTAGTAAATATCTATTCACGGAGTTTTGTGTGAAGCTTGAACAAAAAAATAAGCAGACATGAAAAAAACAAAGTATAGTTTCGGATTCAGAAACCCTTAATTAGTTGATGTAAACTAGTTTTATTTTTAAATATTATATCTTCAATGTACAGACACACACATTAGTACATTGCATATAATAGTAAAGATTCTAAGAGCCCTCTAATTAATATCATAAATTTAAACTGTTTTCTCTAATAGGTGGAGTTCGTTAGTTCTGCTTTAGCCGAAAATCTGTCTGTAGGTGTTCCTTTTATCATGTGCCACGTCGCCCAGACCTTGCACACATTTTTCTCTTGCGTATTAAAAAAAGAACTGAATATCTCCTAATTCGTACAGAAACATATACATAGCAAGATGGACAAACTAATCAGATGGGACCCTGAATGACAAACCTCGTCTATTCACAGTAACGGATATATATAATAAATTTCAATTCATCTTCTGAATTGCCTTACTTGTCTGATAGTAGCGATTGTGAAAGGTACAAGAATAAACGGGTAACAAATTTTATAAGGCATTCGTTTCCTTTTCAGATAGACTTTCGTATTGATGACAAAGGATTGACTATGAATACTGATGCCGAATATTCAAGGCAACAGTAGAATTTCTAATACATGTGATATTATTAGGACTTCGACTTCAAAAAAAATATACTAGAAAAGTTTTTCACACCTGACACAACACACACACACACATTATAATTAATTTGCTATAAAACAATTAAAGAAAATATAGTTAACTTTAACATGAGGTTTTGTTCAACGCATCAACCACGGAGTTGGTGTTGGCACACATAACTCTTAGAAGTTACAATTGCGGCCATAGCCATCCTTTCACTGTTGCCAGGAATGAACTGCTTACGTCTATTTTTGCAGACAATTATGATCCTAGATCGTTTCCAAGTAGAGTGATAGGTTTATTTTGGATAGGCGTATTTAATTACCTGATGGCTACGCTTGTAGCATACCTAATCACTGCTAGTGAGGGCGCTTTATGCAGTGATTTTAGTGCTATATGTGCTATGTTTTATTACTCCATTTACCGAGCGCATGCATGTCGGGTCGGTGTAGGTATATGTTTGTACTACTCCGCTAATTGAGCTAGGCTTACCAGAATTTATGTCGATCCATACTCAAAAGAAGATCAAATCACGTAGGTTGTTTTATTAAAGAAAAAAGTTATGCGTGGTCATACCAATAAACGGGTTGCCTTGAAAACCTCTTCCGTTTTTCCGTCGGTTAAAAACTTGTATTAGAGGTGCAGTCGTAAAGTACTAGGCTCGATTCCTGTGCCAGGTAAATTGATATTGTGTAAAAAGGAAACTTGAATTCTGTTACTTAAATCTTATTATCGGCATAGAGTCTGGAAAGCCTCATCCCTGATGGAAATAGTCTCAACCGTTGTTACGTAGGACAGAAAAAAATATTTCACTGACCGCTTGGTAGCAGTTCTTGGTGGTCAAACCCTACTCTGGTATAGTAATACCTGTATGCTGTATACCGACTTCTATAGTAGGTGCTCTCCAAATATACGGCTCCAATACCGCCTACATGAATAGGTATTTCATCGGATGTACAAACAAAGACTAAAAAAATGCTAAAACAATTGGAATTTTTAAATTTAGTTTTCGCAGTAAGCAAAACATTTAAACGCGAGTTAACGCAAGCAGGCCTACAATAACTTATTTTTTGTGGCATATCTCTTTCTTAACTTCTCGTACTATCTATCACGAGTGACAGGATCGTTCGAAAGACAAATGACGTCAGATCCGGCTTTTTTCTCCTATGGCTGCCAGTTTTTTGTATTCCATTGCCGTTATATATCATAACTGTGTGATATTTTTTGCGAGTTCGTGAAATAAATTTTGAGAAATAATGTTTAACACGTTATCTTAAGGGGACGAGAAGGAAGTGCTTGGTGTTACAAAAAGCATTTTTTACTTTGATTCGTAATCCGGTATATAAATAGTATACCAGATTTACCGGGACCCTTTTAATCCTTATGTAATCAAATTTCACAAACAAGCAAATTACATACGCCGCGCGCCGGTCGGGATTGTTTTTTTTTCTATAATAAAAGCACAAGCAATAGATCATATAGGTATATACTACGTCGTCGATTTGGGTCGTTCCTTTCTCTTTGGTATAGCAAGAGCACTCAATCTATACTAATATTATTAAGCTGAGTATGTTTGTTTGTTTGGTTCAACGCGCTAATGTCAGGAACTACTGGTTGGAATTGAAAATTTTTTTTTAGTGTTGGATAGCTCATTTACCAATTAAGGCTATAGGGTATATAATATCATGCTACGATAGGAGCAGAGCAGTGATCAAAAAAGCAGGTGAAACTACGGGGAGGGCTGGTGGATGATATGCCTCGCCGGTCGGGGATGTTTCATTCTCTGTGGTGTAGCACAGAGCACGTAATGGATCATATTTATGGATCACGGTTGTAAAGTTCACAACAATCAATGGATCTTTCTATTTCTGTCTAAATATACTTATGTTACACTAGAATTACATCAACAAAAGATACGACACATAATGTATAAATTCATAAACTATTTTTCTTTCATATTTGTTTAAAGAATCAAAACAAAGCACAAAACTAATGAAACAAAATTTGTTTTGTTTCATTCGTTTTGTGCTTTGTTTACCACCTAATGTTACATTTACGTCATTAAAAAGTGATGATTGGCTTGATTAACGAAGTGAAGTTAAAAAGTGAGTAAGTGTGAGTCACAGTAACGTGCAGAGAGTTTACTGGAATAAGAATACATTGGATGGATGTAGAGCACAATCTATTTGTGATTGTGTAACAACTAACATCCTTTAGAAAAGGTAGATTGAAATGTAGATAGATTAAAAGTAGTAATCGGACATCCCCAAAATTCACACGCGAGTCATCATCGCCTGCCTACCCTTGTTCCAATTTTATTTGGGGTCGGTGCAATATGTTTTATTCTTCCATTCTACTTTATCGTTAGTTATTTCACTGCTTACTCCCTTTCTAACCATATCTTCTTTCACACAGTCCATTCATCTTTTCTTTGGTCATCCTCTTCTCTCGTAAACGTTAACATCCATACATAAAACTCTTTTCCCCACATTTTGCTCATCCCTCCACATTACATGTCCATACCACGACAAGCTATTGCTCTTCAGCTTTTCATCCACTGGTGCTACTTTCAGGCTCCCTCTAATTTATTCATTTCTCACCTTATTCATCCTAGTCACACCACACATCCATCTCAACATTCGCATTTCGGTTACGTGCAAGCGTCTCTCATCCGTTCTCTTTGTAGACCAACTTTGACGTACAGGATTGCAGGTCTGATGATACTCTTATACACTTGTCCCTTTAACTTAATAGGAAACTTGGGATCACAAATGGTTCCTGTTACCAGCCGCCTCTTCATCCACCCTGTAAAATTGAAATTCACACCTGAGTGAAATCGTATATATCCTCTTTAATAAATATGCACACACAGCATTGCATTACACAGCAACTCTTAACTACTTAGCAGCTTTCCTAATAAATTATCATAGTTTGTTTTGACTACTAGTAAATATGTTTGTTATTTCAGTACCATAGTGAAGCCCTTTGCATTTTCTATATTTTATTTACTTTACTGCTTTAAGTGGAGTGTGTGTGTAGTGTATGAATAATTGTCTAAAGACAATCTTAACTTCTTCGTGCGGGTCACACAGCATACAAAAGTTATTAGCGTGTAAAGCATTGTGACCTAACATAATAGACATCCAATAGAATACTTAAAGTTTAGAAACGTTTTGACGTTGCAAGCTAGTTTGCACTTTATTTGGTATACGAGAGAGTCCTTATTTATTTGTATCCTTCAAAGCGCGTGAAAGCTATGACTGGCTACAACAATGAGTATTGTTGCTGAAAGGAGACGTTACAATAACGCTCATGTGTGTGTGGTGATAGCGTCCTTCATGGATTTCATATATGTACACAATTTCAAAGCGTTTAATAAAATATTTCATTAAATGCAAATAGTGTTACATAATGTTACATCAAAGCATTCAACGCGGTAGATGACTGTCAAGTCAACTCTTTTTATTAACAAGCTTGACGGCGCACCGATTATTTTAGTTGGCAACATTATTAATAAAGTGTCAGAAGTAAGACACTGACGCGACGCAACACCGAGCGCTGGCGCGCGACGATTGACAGTTACGGTTCGGATAGGCCGCTGGAAAGGCAGAATCGTTTTACATCTCGTAGGCGCACCACGTGTTCTGTAGAGTGTCGTGATTTATAGCTTGGTTGAAGATATCTAATGATTATTCAGAGTATATTTTTGTGTTTTAATAAGTGTAGTAAAATTACTGTGTGACAATCATGTTATTATTCTCCTCGCCCTGCAGAATTAAACATGAACACGCCCGATGTTTCCGATAGACAAGGAGGAGTTCTACAAGCTTTTATATTAATTTGTAACTATGTAAACAAATCTTGGAAATTAATTTTAACCTACTTATAGTAATCGTATCGAAATGAAATTTTGTTTGAATAACAACACTATAATTTGGCATCTTCGAGCTGATCTGATGAGCCAGGAGATTGATAGTGGAACTCTTCAGTGGCTGCTAGTACACCCCTCGAGTTTGAGCTCATATGCTTCATTTTAACGAGGGCAAAAGATTGGGCTTAGTAACGTTGGTATGATGAAGGAACCATTAAGTGTATTGTAAAACTATATTTTTATTTGGTGTTAATAAGCATGTTTTATAAGTTTTTCTAAACTATAATTTATTGTTAAGCGTTAAAAAGGTGGATTCTGTAGAAACTTGCGTAAAAAATCATTTGTGACGTCATACCTAGCTTTTGTCAAATCTTTAAGTTTTAGTCATTGGTTTAAAAATATGTAGGCAAGAATCTAATTTCTCAGTGCTATTGACATTTACAGATTGATACATACTAGATTATCGTATACGTATGAAACATGATAGCATTTATTAACTTTTCCCTTTATTTTCTCTTCACAAACTGTGAGTATCTAATGACGCCGCTAGACGAGGCAACAGGCACTGACTTCCCTTTCACTTATGTCTTTTTGTCGTAGCCTCGAAGTCGTACCAATCCTCCTAACCATAACCGGGCGACAGAATGAGACAGACTCCACTGATCAACGAATTTAAAGATTGCATGCCCACCTGCCTCCTCGCAGTTTCATCACTGTACAATTAGCAAACTAGAAGAATACTGAAGTGACAACATCTACGTAAAGCAGTAACATCTGCTCCAATGAAAAAAAACAGGTGTAGCCTCTTCTCCTAACTTATAAGCTTCCACGTTCCATGATACAATATAGAGGGCGTGTACCACTAAGCGGGTCAGCCTGTAACCACGGCCAGTGAAATTTGATCGCAACGTTGGGCAATTCAATGGTATACCTACCTGTCAAGTGATTGCGATAATCCTCGAATATATAATTTGTATGTAGCAGCTGGAATAGCATGCAACACGAGATGATGATTGATTGAACATGGTTTTCCTATACCCTACATAGTTTTAATATAAAAAATTAAAACAATACAATAACAATACACGTGTATTTGACAGAAAACTTCTTGATTGTGTTTGAAAATGAGTTCTTGTTTAAACGCATAGCCTGTACGTGAAGTGTTTGAACGAGAAATTTTCTAATATCATAAGTTGTTCCACACCGGCTCGCAGTTACTAAACAGTCAAACTTGATAACTCGTAAAAGCGAAGTCATAAAATATGATAACACGAGTAAATATTACTCTTTCCTCATTTACCACAAGTTCCTTACTTTTTTAACGTTTCTTTTTGTCAAAAAAAATATGAGAAACTTTTATTACGTTATGTAATGGATGTAATAAAACAGTATTCAGATTGCGACACTTAAATACTTTAAACATCATTTATTATCTGGTGGGAGGAGGAAATAACACAACATCTAAATTATTGCTAAGTTCCATAGATAATTCTGAAGATTTTACTTAGCTAGTTTTTAAGATCGTGTTTAGGTTGGAAGATTTTTTTGTTGTTGTTCCATATCACCTGGATAATTGGCCATCCACCACTGTGTGGTTCTCCAGAACTTTTTGCCTCGCACAAACAATCTCTGGAACAAATTGTCGCTTGCGGTATTTTCAGACCGATACGACCTTCAAACCTTCAAGAAAAGAGCGTACTCCTATCTCAAAGGGCGGCAACGCACTTGTGACTCTTAAGTTGCGGGTGTCCATGGACGACCGTAGTCACTTACCATTAGGTGACCCGACTGTTCGTTTACCCCCTATAATTAAAAACAACAAAAATCAATAGTGATTGTATCGGGTGAAAGAAAGATCAGACTGTCTCTTTGGTCACTTCCTTGTTTTTTCGAGCCAAATTTGACGTTTAGGCCTGAGGAATAAACATAGGTTCTTATGGAAGAACATCTAATAAGTTGTTAGGAGTCACCTTTTTAATTTATGAATACAGTATTTTTTATATAGTATTGCAGATATTATTTAATCTTAGGTAGTTTTCAATTGCAGATATAATAAATAATTCTAAACACTTAATGAGAATATAATACAAGTTACCAGGCAAGCAGTAACACCCAAAAGGTCAACATCAAAAGCATTGAAAGTCCGCTACGGAAGCTACTCAACGAAATGATTCCCTTGTTCTAAATTTGTTCACTTTGCAGTGAGATTTAGACGATCACGAGCCGTCGGTAGTGTTATCCATCATGTGAGCACTTATCGACACCCTCTTTCGTTATGTGAGCCTGATATTCGAGTTTGAATGGAGCGTGAAGGACACTTCCGATGTACGGATTTTCCTGTGTATTTTTATTTTATACGAAGATATTGTTTTTTTTTTTAATACGTAATTTAAGTTAACGAAACAAATGTATATTATTGAAGATAAAAACAAAATCATCAAATCGAAATGAACTGATCATTATATCGGGTGTGCATTTCAGGTTGTTTGTATTTATGACCCCCCCTCTCTCTTAATACTTGGATTTATCTAAATAAATAAAAATACCCTTTGTTGATTTTCTCAATTATGTTTTAAAATAATCGTGATAGTACAAACTAGATTTTTAGACAAAGAAAAATTACAAAGGATCCCTGAAAATTTTGAAAATTTGATAAAAGCCTAAAACCGAAATAAAAAATTGTCACCTGTCGTATCTTTTGTCCGATACGACCTTCAAACCTTCAAGAAAAGAGCGTACTCCCACCTCAAAGGCCGGTAACGCACCTGGGACTCTTGAGTTGCAGATGTCCATGGGCGACGGTAGTCACTTACAATCATTTGACCCGTCTGCTCATATACCATAAAAAAAGTGCTATTTTCTATGGAATTAGTACGATTACAAACCAATCAATTGAAAATCGACAGGACAACGTCTGCCAGTGTCAGCTAGTATGAAATAAAATACGTTTGTTGCTTGGCGAAATTAACACCAATTGTATCACTTATGCGTTGACAATCTGTGCTTATCGTTACATCATAATGTAAGAAATAAATATACATATATTAAAATTGAAGAACAAAATGTTTTACTTTTCAAAAACTGTTGATGTGAAACAAAATACTTTAAAGTTGAAAGACGAAAGAGGAACATTGAATTGTAAATATGAATAGTTGAATAATTTACATAAATAAACATATGAAACGGACAAAACTTTAGAAGTAGATACCTTCTCTAAAATATTCAGTTGAATACTGTAAAGTATTCAAAACACAAATTTCGGAACCCTGAATTAATTTGTCTGTCAGTTTGCATGGAAAGCGTAGCGTTTTAAGTGGCCAGTTTGTCGATTGATGTACATTGTAGGATTGATTTGAGAGTGGACTGTGTGATTTAAAAAATAATTTGTCCGTGAGTATACTTTCATGATTATGATTAAAAAAATACGATTGAGGTCGCACAAAAAACTCCTAATTTGATTAAAGAAGATGGTTGGACCGGGCGTTCCCATGACCATGGTATATGTATCTACTTATTGAAATTGAACAGAGCCATTTATGTATATATTTTGTATTGTCTAGTCTGTCTGTACAATAATTTTTGTAGGTGTCGGGATGATTAAAGAGAGTTATGACGTATACTTTTTTATGGTATAGGGGGCAAACGAGCAGCACGAGTCACGTGGTTTTTAAATGACTACCGCCGCCCATGGACACCTGTAACTCAAGAGTCACAAGTGCGTTGCCATCCTTTAAGGTGGGAGTAAGAGAAAAGGGAGAAAGAGGAAGAGTGGGAAAAAGGGAGAGGGGGGAGAGGGGAAAGACGGGAATAGGAGAGAGGGAAGGGTTAGGGCCTCCAGTAACCTCGCTCACGCGGCGGATTACAATGCTACGTTGCTTCACTACCGGTTTTCTGTGGGGCCGTGGTATTGAGCGGAGTCGAGCCGGCCCATACGTGCCGAAGCATGGCTCTCCCACGATATAAAAGTGTAAAATTAGCGTAATATTTTTGATACATACCGTTAAAATATCTGACGTTTTAACCCATTTAAACTGGCTGTGGTCACAGGCTGCCTGTAATTTGAAGGTATGTACATATGCAAAACAATACAATATTTAACTTCCCAGTCTTACAAGTGAAAATGCAGACCCGCAGTAGGTTTGCAGAGGTAGATTTCGTATTATTTGAAAATCTGCCCCCCAGTACCCCCTTTGTGGGAACATATCCCCCATTCACGAACTTAACCTTCATTTTTGCCCTATTGATTTGTCGTCCAAATTCGAAAGCAATCGGTGCATAATTGCGACCTCTATCGTGCCGGTAAAGTTGAGGTATATATATAACTTTTTAATTGGCGGTTGTTTTGTGGTCTAGGGATCATAACTAGACTTCCTGTGACGAAATTTTTGGAAAACTCGGCAACTGGTACAAAACCAATAGGTAGACTTTTCTTCGAAATCTACCTAAAACTTCGTTTTATTGACATTTAAAAAATAGAACATTTCGATAAACGGAGCAAGGAAGTTTATCAATTTGTCAACACTGGTTTTTTGTCGTCGTTTGAGTAAGAAAACGTTCGAGAAAACGCGACAGTTATTCCATTAACATCGAGATGGTCTGTCACTGAGTTACTTACGGCTTTGGTAATATGATATTTTAACACTTTTAGCTCTCTTTTAAATCCAATAACAAATTTTAAGGACTAGTTTTTATGCTGTATTATATTAATTCCTAAAGTTATGTTAACTGGCCTGTTGGTCTAGTGGTAAGCGACCCTGACTGCTAAGCCAGAGGTCGTGAGTTCGATTCCCACCCAGGACAAATAATTGTGTGATGAGCACGATAATTTGTTCTGTGTCTGGGTGTAATTTATCTATAATATGTATGTATTTAGAAATATATAAGTATGTTTATCAACAGACTGGTTACTATAGTACAAGCTCTGCCTAGTTTGGGATCAGACGGCCGTGTGTGAGATGTGTGGAGTTATTATTATTATTATGTCTAGCACTGATAAATGTTTCATGTCAGGCAGGCGGCCTGTGGTGTTGGTGTTACATGTTATCTAAAAATAAATAGATATGATTTCTTAATGAAGCTGGTTTAATAATGGCTTAAGATGATATTTAACCGAACTCTACGTAATTAAATACAAATCAGACAATGACGTATATAAAAAACTAGCTGCTCACAGCGGTTTCACCATAGGTCCCGATGCCGTGGGAATATCGGGATAAAAAGTAGCCTGTCTGTTAATTCAGGTCTCCAACTATCTACTTACAAAGTTTCATCGCAATCGTGTAGCGAGTAGGCGAGTAACTGTAGACGATACAACGTGCATCAGATCATACGATGCTACGTCACATATGGCGTGATTGCTTACACGTGTAAGGGGTTAGTGCATCAAGCCCCGCCTACTGCAATATGGCCTTCTACGCACTATTGTCCTAGCGGCGCGCGCGCAAGATGAACGCTGCACATCTATTGTTCATCGTCACCGCCCACGTTCGAAAATGATCAGGACCGAACTTTTATTTTAATGACTCATGTTTACTATTGTTAATTATTTTTATGTATAAATAGCGCATTGCCGCATTTGTTACTTCACTTCGCTTTCGTCATCGCTAAGGTACAAAGTAAATAACTACATTGTTTTGTTGCTCGAGCTTTCTTATTGCTACCTACTCGACCTGCAAGTACTCTCCGCTCCAGTTCACAAGTACTAATTAGTAAGTGGTTGGGGATAGTAACCTAATCACTTCAGGTTCAATAGTTTTTACGTACTTGAAAGAGCAACGAACATCCGCACAAACTTTCAACTTTTTAATGTTAGTAGGATGATATTTATTGGGAAACTAGAAAATGCAGTACCATTTTGCAACTTAGGAAGCGAGAAATCTTACTTTATGTTGCAAAATTAAATAATTATCTGTTAAATTCCTACTGAAATGACAATCGAATGATAGAACAGATGCTTATCAATCGATTGTACTTAACGTATGGAGTTCATGCCAATTATTTTATACTTGGCATTTTCGGTTATCGACTGACTCATGATGGATGAAAACCTACCTCACGTTTGTTTTGTTTTGTTTTGAACGTACACGTATTTTCCATTTTGAATTGTATGACTCCACGTTCTCAGTTTTATTACAGTCTATTTGATGAAGTTACGTACGCCTATAGATTCGATTTTTACTAGTAATCTCACACTAAAATAAATATTTGTAAAAAAGGAGTAGTTATTTATGGTAACACAAACCTAAGCGTGTATATATATATTATTATACGTTATACTATTTTAAAGCAAGATGATAAGCTAAACATTCAATTCATTCAATTCAATGCGTGACGATTATTATGGTAATTTGACTAGTAGTGATTTTTATCAGTATCTCGACTATGGTTCGTCATGCTCACTAAAATGTCATTGCTTGCGGCGTCGTCATTAGGCGGGTCATTTCTTTCCCTCTGATATGGCGAAGGAGATGATGGCTGGTCCATGCGTCATACTCGTGAACGGGTGCTGCTTGGGGTGACTGGTCGGCCTAGTCAGCGATGCTTTAGCCTATACTATTATTTTGGTTCGATCAACTGCAACTCTAGCCTCTTAATCCAGTCATGAATTACTTTTAACAGTAGATTTTGTAACTGAATGAAGGTAGATGTGCACCTTGAATGATTTCTATGTTTAATAGGTTCAAACCTTTAACGGTATCACTGAGTGATTTTTATTTTTTAGTACGTTAGTTTTTGGAGCATTTCAATAAAATGAAATTCAGGTGGCATCAGCTTGCATCCTCTTTACCTTTCGTGTAACACCAACACTATTGTACCTGAAGATCTGACTTTTAAAAAGAGTTGCCATGAGTTTCTTTGCCAGTATTCTTCTCATAAGGCCCTACGCATTTTGGAAACTGGAAGTTATAGATCGACACAAGCAGGCAGTAGATTTTGGTGTTTTCACCTAATTTACCTTGACAATCCAGTACATGCTGTGGTGTCTGTTTGTGCCGATCTATGATTTAACTCTAGCTTCAATTTAACGTCCATATATGTCACTTAGTGTCATAATTGAATAAATGATTTTGAATTGAATTTTGAATTTTAGATTTAGAACCCTATAAATTCTGCTCAGTAACTGAAAAATAACGTGATTCAGCTACAGCGAACAACGCCATCTATCGAGATGTGATTTATATTTTTAATTTAATAACTACCTCTTAACTTAGTTTAAATCCGCTGGTTACTCCGCTCCGCTATAATATAACCTCATCCCTAACTTTATGCGGTAGGTAGACAAATGGTGCCATTTGTCTGTCGGGATCAAAATATGTCGCAGTCCAGTCTCTTAGTGTGATTACGCTGTGAAGTTAATGTTGGATTACAGATCTATTTAAACTGCCGTAATTCATTCAGTTCTTTTGTGGCCGCAGTAATTACAGAGTTGAGATACTTTAACAGCAATTAATTTTATGAACACAGAAATCATTCCTTTTATAAATTTCATTTGGAAGTGATAAAAATGAAGAGTGAATGAGTTAGTATACACATCGCTTATGCTTCATTTATAATTCGATTGTATGACATCAAGTTATAGTTCATTTTTGATCATTGTAATCTAATTCTAATCTTCGTTCGATTGAAATATTCCAACGTGTTTACATTTGCTGTTGTTATCGTTAGCATTAACATGTTCCTTGGAGTTTCTACTTTTACTACAATTTTTTAACAAATGAACTGTAATCATAAATTTTTGTTTATTTAACTTTTATTATCATCTATATTGAAAAGAATGGACGTAATTATGCTAGTTAATCATCAAACTTCTATGCCAAATTAGTCTTTTTATTGTGCTTCAATCCGAAAATTACAAAAATGTATTACTTATTTTGCACTGTGTCCAAGTTTCGTTTGACTTGTAATGTAATTAAATTAAATTTTTTACTTATTTTTTATCTTATCTTTCATCATGGAAATATAGTCTGTTTAAGTTCGATAAACCATCGATTGTTGCCATATAATTAACTTTTCTCTGCGCTGTTGGAAAAAAAAAATCTGTAACCATTATTAATACATTAGGTTGACATCCCTATTTGAGACATTCATACGAAGATAATTATAATTATTATTGCCTTTACTAATAGAGTACCAAGCTAAATACGGTTCTATGAAATATAATCCAATATGTCCTAAATCTTTTCAACGTAATATATTGGGTTTACTTTGATGTAGATATCATTGGTGTCTATAGATGTCATTAAATATTTTAGCGAGGGGTAATTTAAAAGTAGATAAAGTAGGGCTGCCGCATAAAATGTTAAAGTTTTTAGGTAAAGAGAGGGAGACGGAGAGAGAGGGGGAGAGAGAGAGAGGGGTAATGAGATATAGATATAAAGTATTTCTGAATATTTTATAGGTTATAGAAAAAAATAACCAACATTTTTATTCTAATTAAGAAATATACTGACCTGATCTCAAAAATAAAACCCTGTAAATTAACAGCGGTATAAGAAAACAAAGGTGTTTATAGGAATATATGACAGAAGCAGTTCTATGAACCACACTGTAGTTGTAACTAAAAGATCAGTTGAAGTCTGAAGATGTTTTGAAGATTGTATTTAGCGTAATAACAAAGAAGAGAATAACATTTTTATTATTTTTTTGCTGCAACCTTCGGTAAAGTTAAGCTACTTTCCCGATTAAGTTATTTCAGCTATTTTGGTTTTGCGTTACTTTATAATTCTTTCATAATATATCAGCCAAATGCCACATAAGTCCAAAACGCTGCCTATCCCGAAACCACTTGTATTGTCAGAAGTAGTCTCAGTAATATTATAAAGGCGAAAGTTTGTGAGGATGCATGGATGGATGCTACTCTTCCACGCAAGAACAGCTAAACGGATCTGGATGAAATTTAGCACAGATATAGATCACACATAGGTTACTTTTTATCTCGGCAAAGGTACAGTTCCCGTGGGATAGATTTAACTAAAATTGCCACGTGAACTAAGTCGCAGACCACAGCTAAAAAATTATAATTATAAAATCATTTGTATCGCTTGTGTGGAAGACCGTGAGTGCATTCAGCTATTTCAACCGTACGCAGAGAAAGTCGCCACTTTGACTTTAAAAAATACTAAGTGACTTCTCTAAACAAAAAAAACCGGTCTACCCACTAAACCACCGCGGCGGCCAACCTCGGCAGTCGGGAGGAGCTCCAGGTACGCATCGGCGGCTTCTGGAGTCCCCCCTGCCGTACCTCATGACTGAGGTACATCCCGGGGTGACCAGAGTCACCCCCGTGGCAGGTCGGTGTCACCGCTTTACACGGGAAGACGCGGAAACCGACCCGCCTTGGACGACACCCCCCGGCCGCACCAGAGTGTCACCGTTCCCGGTCGCCTACAGCGGTTACATCTTCTCCAGATGTGGCCACAAACGACCCTTAGGCGACGATTGGGGAGCTAGCGGCCTCTACCGCGTCCCCTACGTCGCCATTCTTCGAGCGCGATCGGCCCTTTCCCGATCCCGCTCTGCGGACTCTTTCTGCAGCATAACGTCCTCACAGAAGGAGACCGCGGCTTCCCAACCCTCACTACTCGCCAGTATTGCCGCAATCAATGCTGGCGGTGAAAGATTTTGTCCGATTTGTCCGACCAGGACTCGACGCTCAGACTCCCACGCAGGGCATTCCTCCAGCGTGTGCTGGGCGGAGTCCCGGTCGGATCCGCAGTGGTGGCATTGTGCCGTAGCCTCACGTCCGATCTAGTTCAGGTACTCACCGAAGCAACCGTGCCCGGTGAGGACCTGAGTTAATCACTAGATGACACAGTCGGACCTCCCTACCTAAGCTCTATATGGCATACCTACACGACAGGTCAGTGATAAAGAAACAGATCCACCCTAGAAGTTACCATGACAATTTTAATCTTAAAATCTTAAAAAGTTGCCATTTTCTTGGTTGACACCCCTGGACAAGTGCTGTCACCCATACCTTATTATAAATCTTGAGTTATCCCTCGCCCATTGATCTTCCATTAAGATTATTTAAGAGACTGAGGAGGCCGAAAAGTAAGAATACATTAGTTTAGTGCCATGCTGTGTGAATATTAAAATCGGTTTGGTTTCATAGTGTTGTAGTCATAACTTTTAAATTTTCGCGTTCTATGATATATAATTATACAACGTGTTAAATAAGAATGTTTATAATGTCAAACATTTTTAAACAATAGTAGCTAAGATTTTTAAAGATTTTGTTTGACATACGTTGGTTTATAAAGAATAACTAGGAAGAAACTATGTCACAAATAAACAAAAACAAAAAGATATGTGGGGTAAAATATTGAGATCGGATAATCATTTTCTGCTGGATACAATGGTACTCTAATTTCTAGTGACCTTTTCTTAGTCTTCTAATAATAAAAAGGGAAGCCACGTATGTCGCCAATAGCAACCTGACAATAAACACACGCATGATGTATGGCAATACGATACAATACTCATACTTTATTAACGTCAGTTATAATAAGGCCATCTTTGCACTTCAAATGAGTGCACGCCATTGTTCACTTTAAGGTGAAAATAGCATCGTAGCTACAATCAAAAGGTACATACAAAACATATCGACATGCGCTTATAGCGCAATGTATTTATTTATTCACTTAATCTTGGCCGAATAAATTAATGATAAAATAGCACAAGATACGCAGTTGAAAACTCATCGCTTCACCGTACAGTTTCTAAGTAACGCAGACTGGGTAAGCTTTAGGTAAACTACTTCGCATTATTGTTCATGGTTCTTAGTAATTTTTTAATCTGCATATGCATTGTGAAATATTTATGTGAAATCATGGTTTAGGAAAGAGACAAAATTCACCGTGTAAGTTTCGGCGTCGCGAAGAACTTACAAAAACGTCTTTCTGTGAATACTTATCACAATGCAAAAGTCAGTTTACCATAAAAATGTGTGATTAAGGAGTTACAGTCATTAGTTTGAATTTGCGCTACGCAATGTAAACGTAAGAAACGTTGGTATCATTCGTGTGCGGTACGGTGAATGAGCTTAAACGTTCGGCGCCGTCGAAACAGCTGATTGCATAAATGTTGTTTTATTCATTAACTACATTGCAGTTTTTGGCCGTATGGGGTATTTATTGATTCTTTTTCCTTAAAATGTTCTGTGTACTCAACCCAAAAAATTAAAATTATAAAAATAGTGATGAGTTTTCTATTGATGACAATGATTTTCTACTCAGAATGGAGATCTGAATCCACTATTTCAAGATTCGGCAGGCCGGCCTTACACCCATTATAGAGAAAATACATCGCTGTATCAAATTAAGTAGTTTTATATGTAGGTCGTAGTGTTTCAGTAATCTAAAAATGTCTAATCTTTGTAGGTAAAACAGCATTAATTAATGTTACTACAGGGTATACATTTTTTTACTAGCAACCATGGGTTTATTTATTTTATAGTCCCTTTGTCAAATGGCTAGCAAGTGAAGTGGATTTAATATATTTCTAATATTTTTCAATTTAGTTTAGATGAAAAATTGTGGTTTTTCTTTACTATTTTATTTTCTTTGCGCAACGATTCCTTTCTTCGGCAATGCTATTTTAGGGATTACAGCAGTTCACAAAAGTATTAAGTGAATGAAGTGGATGGCAATAGTCGCATGGTCTAGTGTTAAATTAAAGTTTTCAGTGACGCCAAGCCGAGTTTGCTATACACGGCAAGTAATAAATCAACTTTTTCTTGGTGTAATTTTTTTAAAATTTCCTTTCATCACATCTAAAAACTCTTTATATGATTGGCTCAACTTTTACATATATACATATAAATGTGAGTGACATTGGGAGAGAATACAATAAACGAAGTCAATACCTGGTACGTGACTGACCCATGGCGGAACCAAAACGTAGGTTAGTCATACACTGGAGTGAATTTCGTCGAATAGATACAAAACACGTATTTCAATTTACATACATTGATTTAATTTTGTTTTTACTACAGCTATAGATATTATATTCAGTTCCAAGACAGTAAAGTTATGATAATAGTGTATGGTTTCCACTTCTGGAAACCACAATGATTCACGGTCTTGTTTATTGTTAGACACATTTTTTTTAATATTATATAACTCTTACACATACGCGTGTGTTAGAAATATTACATAATATATTCATAGAAGAAACAAGTTTTAAGGGGCAATAAGATAAAAGATTACCTAAAGTCGTTATTTCTAAATACCGTCATCTATTCAATAAATATAAAAAGAGTATTAATTAACCTATTGGAATCTCATCATCTCATGCATGCAATGCAGAGATTTCTTTCAGACAGAGTTAAGATTTGTCAAACCATACTTTGATCGATTCAAAGATTTTTTTCAGATAGACAATGTTAGGTTAGGTTAGGGACAAACAAATATTATTTGGGATAATAATTGGTAGACGCTCCCAGATTAAAAAAAAAACCGGGCCCATAGCAGGCATGCAGAGGTAGATTTCGTGTTTTTTTATTTATTTTGAAAATCTGCCCCCCAGTCCCTCCCATTGAGGGAATATCCCCCCTTCACGAACTTAACCTTCATTTTTGCCTTGTTGATTTGTGGTCCAAGTTTGAAAGCAATCGGCTCATAATTGCGAGCTCTATTGTGTCAGTACAGACATAAGTAATCAATACACATATATATTTATGTAGCATACTGATAGCTATTTGTCTATGGCACATTTCCAATTTCATTTCTTCCATTCTTAGTTATACATCTTTTTTGTTGTTGTTGTCGTGACTGTTAAGTCATACGGTTCATTTTTTCTGGGAGTCGACTAGATTTACTAATAAATTTCAAAAGGTTCAGTGAAATCGCTACTAAAAAACAAAAACCTATCAGTTTGTATCGTCCATTTGTAAAAAGTATCTGCTGCTATTGGTGTTAATATAAGAGCATTAATTTTTATCATTCAGTCAGATATATATTTTAAACCACGCTTCCAAAAACTACAGTAAAAAAAACATTTAAAACAAGTTAACCTCACAGTGATCAACGTTATGTCAACGGAGCCCTCATCGTAAATTAAATTCCCATGTCGGTGTACTCGTATGTCTACCTCTTTATATAACCGACAGGCCCACCTGAAGCACGCCTCGTTATTAATTTATTTTGACATTGGCATCGCAATATATTCTTAAGTTTTGACAACGTATATCATGGTGACAAAGTTTAAGTTTAGGAAGCTTGTAATATAAATTTTGGACATGTATTGTAATTAGTTTATTTATATATATTGTTCATTTTTAAATTATTTGTTCTCTTTTTTCAGATTTCATTAGATACAAGAGAGATTTTGAGTTATATCAGGAATAGGATTCTTAGAGAACATCAATCATCATACTGATTTTTTTTTTAAGCATGCATGTTTTTATAAATTTTGTGCAAGGACTTCGTGCAGGTTAAATCGTATTGCATTTTTTGTTTTGCGCCCTGTGTTTACACTGCAGAAAACTTTAACTTTGTTTTGAGTTAGTGCATATTGTTTAAATAATTATTTAACACATCACTACTCACTATCGTGACTAAAAGAGTGAAAAAAAGGTGACGACCTACTACAAAGTTCAGTATAAAAAGCTCATAAGGCTTTTGTATACGTTAAAGACTTTTATTTTATATCAATGTATATTTATTTTGTTGCAGGTAAACTTCTTCATTTACACTTTTCAAATCTAGCAGGTAAACTACGGATTAATTTTATAAATAATTATTGTTTTGAGCTCTAGAGAAGCCCGATGTTACGGTTCTTTTGAAGCATGGAAGGATCCTCTGACCAAGTTACTAACTCCTAGATTACTGTAGGCTTTATTATACGTAGTGTGGCAGAAAAGTAATGAGGCTAGCAACATTGCAAGCGATCTACTACCGTTGCACTGTTGCCCGATCGCTTGCACATAATTATATCAGTACCTTTCTATAGCTCATTGCGAGTTTTAACTCCTTCTGTTAACTACGGTTAACTATGTGTATGTTTTTGATGTGCGTGAATCGGCAAGTGTGACATTTGAAAAGTTAAAACAGGCCTATGGGGAACATTCTTTATCAGCTCAAGTTTTTAGCTGCACAAATAGGCCTTCAACTTCGAAAACCGACGTGTAAACAGACTTGTGGGATCAGACGGTCGTTTAACATTAAAAATGTTGAGTGAACAATTCAATTTTGAACAAATTTACCGTTCATCAAATTTTGACTGAACATTTGCACATGCGAAAGGTCTCTGCGAAAATGGTGCCGAAAAACCTCACAATTAAGCCAACAATCCAAAATACAAGTGTCTTAATCTTCTTGACAGAATCGCCAATGAGCAAGTTTTCTTTAGTCGTATGATGACAGGTGATGAACAGAGGTATGGTACAAGCTGTAAGCACAATATTGGACGAAAATGGACATTACAGAGCTGATCTGATAGTGTAGCAGAAAGATGCTAATAGAAAATGTCCTAGCGTATTTGGGTCTTTTAAATTTCTATGTTACTAATTTGTTATTACTTATTATACATAAGTATATATATATATATATATCAAAGATAACTCTCGTATTAGGCTTGTTCCCGTGTCGCGGGAGGCTTCACAAACATTTAAAGAACGGACATGAAGAACATCCAGACTCGGAACCACTGTTTGTGGATCATGCAACTATGGGAACCACCCATAACGTCCTATGTAGCTGTAGATATTGCTGATACCGGGATCATTTGATGGAACTGGCGAGTACAAACATGTTTTACTATATTGAAATCAAAAATGTCTCTTGATCCGATCGCTACTAAACTTCACAGGATCACCCGCTGGGCTAATCTGAAGATTGCTTGAAATTTTCATCAAAATCGGTCCAGCCGTTTTGGAATCCATAGGAACATATATTCACACATTGATTTATATATATACTCGTACATAGATTATTTGAACGTTATTGTCAGGAATTTGTAGGATTTTGATTTTTTTTTCGAGTCAGCTGAAAATAGTTTTCTTGCCCTAAGAACGCAAGAAAATTATTTATTTCGTTAAGAAACATATTAGTAGGTAGAAATTGAATAAACTTATGATTACCACGCCAAATGTCCTCATTTCAGAATTATACCGCGCCATCTAATTAAACGCCTTAGGCTTAATATTCTTCAATTTTATTCTAGACTGGTTCAACGTGGCTTCGCTAAGTCAATTTTCAAGCCATTGCTTCTTACATCTAAAGTCAAGTATTTTAATTCTAAAACTCTTTCCCTTTTAATATATTTAAGAGAACAAATATATATTTCAGCATTTCTAAAATGAAAAACTTGAGAAACCTTTATTCATAGAATTGTACTTAAGATTCCAATTGTACACAGGTTCACGGAAACCGAAATCAATGCGAATGAAACTGAGGGAAAAGCTGATGGTGGTATCTTGATTTATTTTTATAAATAGGTACTGGCAATAAAGATTATAAATAAATAGGCTGCAGGTGTAGTATAAGAATAAAAAAACACACTGCAAAGCTGCTGACTTTGAATCGTTTTAGTTCCTCAACCGCCCGTGACCTATCAACTTAACTTCTAACCGTTTGATCTAGACTACGAAATTATTAACTTTGAACGCCACTGCGTAATTTCGTGCTTACCTGTATTTTTTATTTACTTTATCTACTTCCAAATTTTGCGTCTAGTTTTAATTGAGCTTCTTATGTTAAAAGGTATCTAGCATAATAAAACTCGGTAATAGGATTTAGCGCTGTTTCGATAAAAAAAAAAAATTTAAATTTATGGTGCACGGTCGACGGGTAACTGGTAAACACACTTTAAGCATTTGCATAATTGATCAAATGAAGCTTCTGTGGTAATCGCACAAGATTATTTCTTTTATGAGGTCAGATAATATGCTTTTGCTGGGTGGTAATTATAGCTTTATAATAACAATTCTAGCATGATAAACCAGCTGAAATAAGAAAACCTCCGACCATCTTGTTTCTTGGCATTGATGCACACAGATTGAAACGTGGCACTGTTCAAAACATAGCGGGAACGTTCCAATACTAAAGGCAAATACTGCTTCTATTGCAATTCCGATGTTTTATTTATATTTTATCAGTACCTCAGTACAAACAGTACAAGTCTAAACCCTAATTAGGTTTATATAAACCCTAATTAGGTTTATATAAACCTAAGTAGGGTTTATACTTATACTGTTTGTACTGAGGTACTGAGACTTATACTGTACTGTATATTGTATACTGTACTGTATGACCCTATTTCTTATATTCTTTCTATGACTTAATAATATGGTAGGATTTATAAGTAGTCTTCTATATTTCAAGAATACTCAATAATATTATTTTAAATTAAAAAAAAAATATCTGTAGTAAACACGCTTTAATATTTAATTTTTAGAAGCAAAATAGCAATACAAAGAAAACCTTCTAACATTAGATTTAACTCAAATGCATCCTATATATCTTCCCCTAGTGCACCATGGACAACGAAGGCAATAGACTCTCTGTTTTTTTAAATCGTCACAGAGAACAGGATGTTGTTTCTCTTTAATTAGCAGAGGTTAAACTGAATTTTCTGCCCGCAATACGTAATAACGGACGTGAAGGTTGAAAGATATGTGCACATATAGGCACATATGAATAAATCTTTTGTTTGGGATGCACTACGAATTATATCTTCTCGCTATTATAACCGTGCCTCCGTAAGGAGCTGTAGCTTACACTAGTCTACTTGAACTGTTGTTAACTAAATTGTTGCAAGAAATTCGCAAAACTTCTCCCTCCACTCTTCATTCGTCACCAAATTTGTCACGTTTTGTGGCCCCTTGGTAATGCACTATCACCTTAATCAGATGTTTCAAAACTTTTTATTTTTTTATCTCTTTCTCTCAAGTCTATTTAACTAATTTATAAATCATGGAAAAGACACAAATTTTAATGTGTAATAATATCTATAGGCGTTAGGCCGTCCATCTGGTTATCCTATAGTGAAAAAGGGAAGGAACTATCAAGTAATACAACTATGTGACGCAGCAGAGTGTCTGTCTTTTCTCGACCATAATGTCAACTTTCAACAACTGCTAACTCTTTGATTCAATAGGGAATATGCATGTTGTTTAAATTTACTTGATTAATTTTCCCTTGAATCTTTATTGTCCAGATATTATGCCTAATCATACCAGATCAGATGGAGTCATACCAGATCAATGGTCACAGGTCACGGTACGCTTCATACCGAAAGTAGGAAACAGGGACTATTCAGTTCCGAAATCCTTTAGACCTATAAGTCTTACCTCTTTTCTTCTAAAAGCTATGGAAAGAGTTATAGACCAGCACATTAGAGCAACGTACTTAGTAGAAAGACCACTAAGTCCCTACCAATATGCTTACCAAAAGGGCAAATCCACGGAAACAGCTTTATTAGATCTGATCGACATAGTGGAGAAGGCTCTAGAGGATAAGCAAACTGCTCTATGTGCTTTTCTCGACATTGAGGGCGCTTTTGACAATACACCCACAGCAACAATTCTCAGAGGAATGATTGCAAAGGGCATTGATGTCACCACCATAAAATGGGTGGAAAGCATGCTCTCAAACAGAATTGCGACAGTTTCACTAAATGAAACATCGCACAAATTTTATACGACACGAGGGTGCCCACAAGGAGGCGTCCTATCCTCACTACTTTGGAGGGTCCAACGCTGTTGACCAACTCCTTGTAGAAATGTCTAACCTCGACTATGACATACAAGGCTACGCAGATGACCTAGTGGTCATAGTCAGAGGACCATGCCTCCACACCATTCAACACACTCTCCACTCAACACTACTACAAGGAGCACTCAACACCATCAACAACTGGTGCAGAGATAACGAATTATCAATTAACGCAGACAAAACTACGATAATTCCATTAACAAAGAAAAGGAAGCTGGAAAGTTTGTCAAACCCAAAACTAAACGGCAAAATCCTTTCTTTCTCTAGTGAAGTCAAGTACCTAGGGGTCACACATGACCAAAAGTTAACCTGGAACTCACATATCACAAACATAGTCCATAAAGCAAAAATGGCTTTATGGATGAGCTGTCGCATGGCCGGCGCCAGATGGGGACTTCAGCCCAAGATTGCCCTATGGCTATATACGGCGATTGCAAGGCCAATCGTAACGTATGAAGCTGCCGTCTGGTGCCGTAAGGTAAGCCAAACAACTACCTCAAACAAATTAAACAGCCTACAACGTACGGCTTGTTTAATAACCACTGGTGCGCTATCCTCGACGCCAGGGGAAGCTCTAAATGCACTACTAAGCCTGACTCCGCTCAGCATCTATGTGCAAAAAGAAACTGCCAAAAGCATATATAGGATATGTACACAGACGAAACCAAAGTGGCAATCACGAACACTAAACTCACTAAAAGAGTCGGTTTTCGGAATAAAATCTCTGAACATGCCAGCGGTTGACATGCAAACAGAGATTGACTTCGTAAGAAGGTACACAGTAGACATACCACAGAGGGATACATGGCTGGAAGGCCTCTAATCCAACAAAAATGGTAGTCACGAGTGGTACACCGACGGATCCAAAAAAGGCCTTGATGTAGGTTGTGGAATTTACGGAGAGAGACTAAAATTCAGGTGGAGCGCCAACCTGGGAGCAGAGGCCTCCGTCTTTCAGGCTGAGCTCTCTGCATTAAACATGTGCGTGGAGATCAACCTTGAAAGGAAAGTAAAAAATCAACACATCTACATCTGAGTTGATGTGTTGACAGCCAAGCGGCGCTATTGGCACTAGACAATTTTGAGACTAGCTCAAAGCTAATACAAAATTGCAAGGAAAACCTGAACACACTGGGGCAATCAAACAAAATTACATAAAGATGGGTACCAGGCCATTCAGGTATCGATGGCAACGAAAAAGCCGATGAACTCGCCAGAGCTGGTGCAGACAACCGACAGCATGGCCCAGAACCATTCTGCGGCATCAGCGAGCGTATTCTATCATAAACGCCAAATATACATCGTTGGCTATTAAGAGATGGAAGATCACGACTGGTCTAAGACACTCGAAAGCCATAATAAAGGGCTATGATAATAAAGTATCTAAAGAACCTCTGGAGCTCAAAAGATACAAAACCTGTGCAGTAACAAGAGTCTTCACAGGACATTGCAAACTGAACAAACATATGTTCAACCTAAAATTGGGTGGAAACACAATTTGCAGGTTCTGTCAAGAAACAGAAGAGACTGCAATGCATATTTTATGCTCTTGTGGCCCACTAATGCGGCACGCAGGAAATACAAACAATCACTGCTGATAGGATCTGGAGGTTTCTCGAAGCCATTAGTCTGAGCAGTGAACTGTAAACCAGAAGTGCGCTACAAAAGACCAGAAATGGTCGAGGTAGCAAAAGGCACTCAAATCAATAATAATATTATGCCTAAACAATTATTTTCTTATTTAGTTCGTGTTTAATTGCAATATGGCGGCGTTCAAACAGATCAAATTTTATCGATATTTTCAATGTTATTTTAAAAATTAATTTGAACATTTCCAAGATTATTTATATTTTTTATTAGGGTAGAATGATGGAACAAGTCAATAAAAGATAAAAAAAAAATACATGCATATTCCCTATATATATATATATATATAAGTTTTACAGCCTTGTTCAAAATCATAATATAAAGTTAAGATAAACTGTTGTTGGCACAGATATACCTCAAAATGCTGGCGCCAATTCAAATTAAATTCATTTATTGGAAAACAGACGCGACTGGGTCAGATTGACCCAGTTGGAGACAGATAATAATATTTAATATGTTGCTACCTGCAAATGCTGCCGATTGCTTCCCGAGTATTCCCGGTTTAAGCAGATAGTAATTTGCAATAAGGAAAGAATTCCAGCAGGTTTTCAGAATTGACTTTAAGCGTATCAAGATTTCAGGAAACGCTCGGGAGAATCTTCATTTGTAATCTTGTGGGCCTCACTCATGGTATTAATAAATCCCGTAGATTTTTGTTGTCTTTGGACGATTAGATATTGAATTAGTGATGATCACTGGACTTTACAAACACATAAAACAGATATAAACTCATATGCACTTAAAGCATGTTACAGAAATAATGATCTCGTAGGGAAATGGCATCTACAACATTCGATTTCGTAGGGGCGAGGGGACAATACATCAACGTGCGATCCATGCACTCAAATTCTTATTAGAAGATTAATTATTGTTGTCTGTCTGTCTGTCTGTCAAGATCCTTTTTCCCAGGAAGCCGTGAACGTATCAAGATGAAATTAGTACTAAATACTTATGTTAGTAGTCCCTTGAAGCCCTAAAAAAAAGCTTAAGTTATTATATCACATAAAAAAATTGTTTTGCTGATTACAATTTTATATTTTGTGGTTGGAAAGTCGTAAATGGATGTATTTTTAGAACTTGAGTTTGTCTTTCGGAAAAGGCGGTCAGAAATCTTCGTGCAAAATGGACGTGCTATCTACATATGTAAAGTATGTACATAAAGTTTGTTTGTTTCTTACGGAACCTTTGCTTTTTTTATTAACAGTACAATAATTATTTAATTAATACACAGGTAAATATTATTGTATGTGGAACTCGAGTCAAAATCACAAGTGATTTCATGTTCCAAAGTCTCACAATGCTTCACTCACAGTTTACTTTATTATAGAAAAGATAAGATTGACATTGTAAATTGCCTCTACTACGATTGAACTACGTCGGAACTCGCATTCGAAAATTAGAATATTTTATAAGGCTATGTTTTAATTCAAATTTTGAATATAAGAACATTTGATAATGAAGTCAAGAAGTCAATAGCACGCTATTTTTTTAAATTTAAATGCAATGGTATTGTTGCAAAAAAATAACAATGCCAAATATCTGGAACATTTTTCATAAAGTTACTATGTATCGCCATCCTTAATGGATATTGTGTGTTGAAGACATTGCAAAGCTGATTTTGTAAATCTTTTTTTTATACAAAGGAACGATTTTTATCAACTTGCGGTAAGTTGTAAAAGGCCGAAGTTTGTTTTGTTCCTGTCAAATCTTATTAAGGACAAAAGTTGTTACTTTTGTGTATCTCTTTGAGTTATGCTTTCCTGTTTCATTTTAAAATGAAATTGTTTATGAAACAATTCCCTTATTATGTAGACAATGTGCGCAATCACGATGTGTATATAGGTGAAGCGCCTGAAGGTTTTCAGTTCGGACTTTTGTTACAGTGAACGAATTTATATGGTCGAGGTGAGATTTTATTTTTAAACTATAAATTTAAAAGTTCACCAAATTGTTGTTTTGTGCTTTTCATTTTAAGGTTTCCGTTCATCACTTAATAAACCGTCTGTCTATCTGTCTGTCAAGACACTTTTTCTCAAGAGCCCTTGGAGGCATCAAGTTAAAATTAACATCGAAAACTTATGTCTGCGATCCCTTGAAGCTCTCAAAAAATTAAGCTTCTAAGTCAACGCCATTAAAAGATAAAGTCATTTAAGCCTTATATTTCAACAAAATTAAACATTTCGCAGGTAAATCAAAACCTATAGGGTACTTCCCATTGACCTATAATCATGAAATTTGGTAAGAAGCAAGGTTTCACAGCACCAATAACGAACTGCGGAGGCTGTCACGAGGACACTGCACTCCACACTTTGGTGGAGTGCTCAGCATGGACGCAGCAGCGAAACGATCTCGCGACAGCTATTGGGGTAGGAAGCCTCTCGCTAGAGACCATGGTTCTGTCCATGAGTGTAGGGGGGTAAGGCCCCCCGTACTCCATGGTGTGGTCGCCTGCTGAAGGCGACCAAGGTCTGCAGGGGTTCCCGGAGGACTCCTTCCTAGGGTATACCCGGGTCCTCCTGCAATAGACCTCCTTATGACGGAACGCCGTGTGGTTTTCGTCGGTTCGATTCCGACATACCATCTTACCGTTAGCTCCGGTCACATGATGACCCCACGGTTTTCACGGGTTTCCACACGGTAAAAAAAAGCAAAAATAACGAAACAAATCTGAAAGTCATTAATTTGATTTTATATCACATGACTTTTTTTTGTCTGTCTGTAGCATCGTAGCTCCCAAACGAATGTACCGATTTAAGTGCGTTTTTTTTGTTTGAAAGGTGACTTGATCGAGTGTGTTTATTTATTTATTTCTCTCTTTATTGTACACCAAGTGAGATACAATCCCAACATAATCTATTATCAAATATATTTCAGGTGTACTGATATAGGTTAATATTGATTATAATATATAATAATATAATATATAATAACTCCACACATCTCACACGGCCGTCTGATCCCAAACTAGGCAAAGCCTGTACTATGGTAACCAGACTTCTGATAAACATACTTATATATTTCTAAATACATACATATAATAGATAAATTACACCCAGACACAGAACCAATGATCGTGCTCATCACACAATTATTTGTCCTGGGTGGGAATCGAACCCACGACCTCTGGCTTAGCAGTCAGGGTCACTAACCACTAGACTAACAGGCCAGTCAATTATAATATGTACTTTATACTAGTATAGTATACTACTACTACTATACTAGTGTTCTTAGATATAATTCAAGAAATTCTGTTCAGCCGTTCAAAGATAATCAGCTTTTTTATAATCGTTAAAGGGATTTTCGAGTCGTTGGTGTTTTAAATTTTATTAATAGTAAATAAAAGAACTAGAAGTATTTGAATACAACAATGAATCAATAACTAGCTCAGGGTAGTTTATTCCAGATATCATTTTGTAATATTGCAAAAAGCGATGTAGATTTGCTCGTAGAAACCGAAATTGTGGCTTTTACTGAAGTGTTACAAGTCTACAGTGCAGGGAAAATAAAGCCAAATATTATCAAATCAGCAAAAATATTTTAGAAACATAATTATGTCTAATTCTAACTGAACTGTTATATATTATTAATTTATTATATTCTGTGCTAATACTTTAGTTTTAACCGACTTAAAAAGGAGAGATTCTTAATTCGTTGATTTGTTATTTATGTTCAGAGTTAATTCCTTACTCTGATTATCTTTTTTTTTTCTTTTGTTCAAATTATGTCAATCGTTAAAAAAATAAGGCAAAATTTTGATTAAGATCTCATCTCACGTCATTGTATAGATGTTTTAAAGATATTGTTAGTGTGTGTAAACGAATTTTGGATTTAGGGATCCGTTTCCAAAATATTTAGCTTTATCTTGCTAATTTCAAGAGTCAAGGGTCTCCCGCCAGTGGTTACGTAGCTAAATAGTTGTTTTTAATTTTTATCACAGCTATACAAAGAATACAAAGAAAACTATCTAATATAAGTAGGCTTTACATATTAATGAGTATTAGTCGACAAACTTATAAAATTTACTTGAAAAATACTTGCAATAGCAAAATTTCGTACAAATTCCAATGAATTACTTAAATGGAGGTGTTAATTAGTTATACAGCGCGTGGGCCGCCACGCGCTTGACCGGATTTATTTCTCATTATTTTTGGGTAAGGTCCATGTTCTGTGGTGAGATGGTTGTGTCGATAATAAGTAACATAAATTATTACAACCAAAGCGAAATACGGCAAACATGATAAGGTGATTATTGCTTCTAAATATAGGTGTGTTGACTAAAACTACGCTTCTTTGCCTATATTTTGCAAATTAATACTCGTAATCCATCAATAGTTTAAATTGAAAATATATAGATGAAACTATTCGAGATTCTTGATTTTATAAAGTGAGTCTGAGTAAGTGGTTATAAGGTATAAAATACACTTTGTGTATTCTTTAGATATTATCAGAAACTTCTTTATCCTTGAAATTTTACGATATCTATTATGCAGGCTTTTAATCACGAAACTCGCAGTTGTATTGGAAGCTACGACAGTCTGTCAGACAACTTGAGATAGTAGCTTCAGCAAGTTTTGATTTATCGCCTCGGATCTTGGCCAGATGGTACACACGCCTCGGATCTTGGCCAGATGGTACACACGCCTCGGATCTTGGCCAGATGGTACACACGCCTCGGATCTTCGCCAGATGGTACACACGCCTCGGATCTTGGCCAGATGGTACACACGCCTCGGATCTTGGCCAGATGGTACACACGCCTCGGATCTTGGCCAGATGGTACACACGCCTCGGATCTTGGCCAGATGGTACACACGCCTCGGATCTTGGCCAGATGGTACACACGCCTCGGATCTTGGCCAGATGGTACACACGCCTCGGATCTTGGCCAGATGGTACACACGCCTCGGATCTTGGCCAGATGGTACACACGCCTCGGATCTTGGCCAGATGGTACACACGCCTTGGATCTTGGCCAGATGGTACACACGCCTCGGATCTTGGCCAGATGGTACACACGCCTCGGATCTTGGCCAGATGGTACACACGCCTCGGATCTTGGCCAGATGGTACACACTGGACACTCTTTATTACTCTATCTTTGTTAAGAGAATACATATTTTTTATAAATATGTATACAAGTAGATTAGATTAAAATAGTTTTTTTCGCTTAAATTACATAATAATTTGTGAATTTTTGTCAACATTACTTAAAAACGTTTTTTTTTGAACTCACCCACGAAATGATGTCCTTATTTTGAACACACTGGAGTCTTAAATTCTTTTTCAATACATAATTACCCCTTAACTCAGTATAATTATTGTTTTTTCACCCAGACACGCCCCCGTTGATAGCATATACGCGAGTACGAAAATGTTTGCACATGTTTGCCGAAGCTATGAGTGTATGCTTTGGTGCGCGTACCCTACCCACATCGCATTTCTTACTTATTCTAAGTTCTGTGGTAGATACATAGCTATATTTAAACTAAATTCTTTAAATTATTACTCGTATACACTCTGACAATGAATTTATAGAAATATCCTGAACTGTCAACTCAAACAGACTGAAATATTCAGTTCCTGATAAAGTGATTCCTATTCCCAAGCCCAATTACTCACGTTATTCAATTTATCTCTATCAGACCTACAAGTATATGTTGTATCGGCACGATTGACACTTGGATATGGGTAGCGGGTAACAGTCGTACTGACCCCGTTGATAGGTTTTACTGAGTAAATTTACACCTATTAAAAGCTTTTGTATTCTACTAAGGTGACAAAATAAAACACACGGCTGACTGGTAAGTAGTTACTAACTTGTGGACGTTTGGAACAGCAAGGATGTAACTCGCAGTTTGCAGAACACAATGTTGTAGTCTTTAAGGAAAACCATAGTTTTGATAAAATTGTTAGTATTATAAAAAAACACAGGTCATCTTTTTCTCCTATGTTCGTTGATATTCTTTTTTGGTTTAAAAGCGGTTGATGATTTATAGTGTTATAATTATAAAATTAAAATTTGGAATCAGTTGTTTTCCTCTACCGTCGACGGATAATTGTTATGGTCGAATTTCGATAAGTGGGCAAACAATATCAGATATCACAAAAGTATGAAATGTATTATTTAGTACAAATACATTTATTACTTTCACATTATCATTAAATTTTAAACTATATTTTCATTACAAAATATATTTTAATAAATGCGTAGTACATTTATTTATACCTAATAATTGACTATACTATATATAAATTGGCAATTATTAATTTACATATGAAGTTTGTACAATATACATAAGTCTATGTTCCACAAATTGAGCAATTCAGCATTCCATTTAAATCTTGCCAAACTCTTTATTTTCCATCCAAATAATAGTCAAAACAGACCAAAAGTAAGGATTTTATCATCGGTTGTAGAACAACTTATACTTGTGAACAGATTTCAGTTAAATATAAGTTGAGTTTTATTTTTCTTTTGTACGCAATAAACAGTATATCTAAATAAGTACCATATCTATAAAACGGATCGAGTTATAACCAACGACAACTCATATTTATATTGCTCTTATAAAGTGCAGTCTGCTTCCTATTAAATCAAGTACAAGCACTCGAAACCAATATCTAGAAATGGGTTTGAAACTTTCAATACTTTAAATTGGAACTGAATCGCTACCAAGTACTGAACTGGCAGGATCACGAATAATAAACAGCAATACTTGGCATAGAAACAACTGGATATAATACATTTTGTTTCTTTTGAACTCCAAGGCTGGCTCATTAACTTTTATGTGCATTTATTAGCAACTAAGTAAACGACCAATGTATCGGTGATGGAGCATTCGAATGCAACACCATATCCCGCTCAGATCAATTATTCGAATGCATTATTTTTTTAAATCATGTAAGTATATAATAATAATAATAAAGAAGCAATCGTTACAGGAACGTTTCTTTGGCCGCCTGAAAAAAGTATTGAAAAGTCTTTTGTCAGGTGGTAATAAGGTGCGGGCCTATAATGATTGGGTCATACCAGTCCTAACCTACTCCTTTGGCATACTTAGATGGACTCAGACTGAACTAGATGTCCTGGATAGAAGAGTTCGTACACTGCTTCCCGCGTACCGAATGCACCATCCACGTTCATCGGTCATGAGATTGTATATCCCGCGGAAATGTGGGGGTCATGGTTTTTTAAATGCCAAGACCCTCCATAACCGCGAGGTATGCAACCTTAGAGATTACTTCCTCTCCGTTGACCTGGATGTGTATCGGGATGTGGTGGCAGTTGACAACGGACTCACTCCGCTTGCTCTAGGAAAAGAGAACTGGCGCAAACCAGCAGTACTTACTATTACACACCGCAGGGAGATATGGAAGAGCAAGGCGTTGCATGGACGTTTTTATCGGGCCTTAAATGGGCCCGATATAGATTTATTAGCATCAGTATCCTGGCTACGGTTCGGTGACCTCTTCGGAGAAACTGAACGTTTTGTCTGTGCAATTACAGATGAAGTTGTTATGACGAATAACTATCGGATATATATCCTGAAGGACGGCACAATTGACATTTGTCGGGCGTGTCATCGTCCCGGAGAAACCCTCAGGCATATAATTTCTGGTTGTTCTCGTCTTGCCAATGGCGAGTACTTGCATAGACATAACCAAGTGGCCAGGATAGTCCATCAGCAACTTGCTGTTAAATATAATCTTGTGGCTGTCGAGTTACCGTACTACAGGTATGTGCCCGACCCAGTTCTCAAAAATGGTCGTGCAACATTGTACTGGGATCGATCTATCATCACTGATAGGACTATTGTTGCCAATAAGCCTGACATAGTGGTGATAGACCGATTAGAGCGCCGAGCAATGATTATTGACATCACCATTCCCCATGACGACAATATCTCAAAAGCCGAAAAAAATAAAGGAATAAAATATTTGGACCTAGCTCACGAGATTGTCGACATGTGGGATGTGGATTCAGCAATCATTGTGCCGATAGTCATTTCGGCCCATGGGTTAATTGCTAAGAGCCTCGACCAACACCTTCAGAGGCTCACGTTAGGCAGCTGGATTAAGAGCCTGATGCAGAAGGCAGTCCTCCTTGCACTAACTTACGGCACGCATTGTGAGGAGGTTTCTATCTCTGGAACCCTAACCACCGGTAGCTTGGTCCCTGTGCCCGATACCGGTGGGACACTATTTTTTATATTTTTAAACATATTTGTTTTTATTTTTTTATAGTGAATGTATTTAAAAATGTAATTTATATGTATATTAAGTAAATAAAGAGAATAATAATAATAACTTCACACATCTCAAACACGGCCGTCTGATCCCAAACTAGGCAGAGCTTGTACTATGGTAACCAGGCTGCTGATAAACATACTTATATATTTATAAGTACATACATATTATAGATAAATTACACACAGACACAGAACAAATGATCGTGCTCATCACACAATTATTTGTCCTGGGTGGGAATACAATATGTATGGCAATTATCGAGATCGCGTAATAGGTATTACATACCTTTGAATTGCTGACGTTTTGACCAGGTTGCACTGGCCGTGGTCACAAACTGACCACAGCTAGGTCAATCTGGTCGAAAACGAGATCACGTAACCCCTTACGTGACTGCTTTAATTCCAGTACGTATATCATGGAGTTGAACGAAAGTTGAAAAGTTAGTATTGCATACATTTTTGCATAGGTCCGGGTGTTTCTATGTATATGTAAATGTATTTTTCTATGTTCTTGAACCGATAGTGCTATGTTTAGTTTGGGTTTTGGTATTTCGTACAGTACTAAGAATTTCACAACAGGGAAAACCAATAACAATATTCCTGAGCTGGGAATCGAACCCAGTAGCTCACGATTCGCCATAAATATAAGCCAACTTAAGCCACGGGATCAATAAGCACTGAATTTTAATTTGTAATTTTATTCTGCTTCTTTGCAATGGAAGTATTTACAAACTATTTAATACTTTGATAGTGATGATTCTCTAGTAAACAAACAAAACGAGTGGTATATGAATTCTTACTTTATTTTAGCCGTTTGAGATTTAACCTTTTGCCTTAAGATTGTGTTACAAATTTGCTAATAGGTTTATAGAGGGATGCGTTAAGCGTCCATCAAACTGTTTGCGAGTTCCTCGAAAACCACCTGAGCTCTCAGATCTCAAAGCTTAAGCGTCCCAATCCCAAATGTCTCAAGAAGATAATCGTCTACAAGAGTAATATTTGCGCTGTCGAGAGTCTCAGACAGTAAAATAAACAAAATAATATTTCAGAGAGAGTTTAAAAAAAAGCTTCCCTCCTACTCAACTAACTTAAGTGGGTACCCAAGATTAAATGAAAGAGCTCGTTTCAGCAAGTGGCCATCTTGATTTCAAGGGGAAGCTCATTCCAAAGAAGACCAGACTAAACGAAGAAAGAAGAGTGTGAAAGAGACAAAGAATAAGAAGATTTATTTAGGAACGAAGGCTTCTATCTTGATTATTACTTAAATATTTGAAATTTGTAATTAAATACGTTGAGGAAGATAATTACCATTAAATTAATTACCATAAATAAGGTTATAAGGGCTTGCAACATATTACGCTGACGAATATGCAACCACTCAAGCTCAAAACGGAAAGAGGACGCATGGTTATATTACTGCTGCCATCCAATAACAAATATCCACACTATGTAGATTGTATTTTGTTGTTGAACAAAAACGTGGCGGGGGTGTTCGTCGTTTGTTGAGTGGTTTGATATTTAAACAAAAACCCGTTCGTAAATAGCAAGAGTTGCCTGGTATTTAATTAACAACACAAATTGCACTGGCAGGAGCAACTAAGTAGAGTGAATATGCAAATGCGCATTTTGTTCTAATTATGTTTATATACGGGTATTAAAGCGATCACGAAATAGGTATTACATACCTCTGTATTGCCTGACGTGTCGACATGGTTGCACTGGCCGTGGTCACAGGCTGACTACCTTAGTGGTGCACGCCCTCCGTCGTCGAGTCCTTGATGTAGATCCACCCGCATTTTTTCCATTCGCACATCTTGTTTCACCGAAACCGTTGAACCGATGTGTCCTTATTTTGATGTTTATCCGACCGCGCATATAATAGACGTGGCATGTTTTTTATCACTGGATTCCACGCTGTAGATAATTTGAAACCACCTTCCCGATTGAAAAAATATCTGCTTCGTAATAGTGAAAGTAGCATTTGTACGCCACATGGCATAACATGGTGGACATAATAAATTTTATCATCTATATCTATATACCTATGTTAAACAAATGAATAAATGATTATGATTATTGGGGAATTTCCAAAGGCTATTGTAAACATACTTTTATTAACATTTCAATTTTTTTTCTTTAAAAGAAGTATAAGCTTTTCTAGTTAGTTAATGATCCAGAATCAATTTCCACATCTTACGTAATATTATTGATTAACACCTCTATTCTAAGAAAAAAAAGGTCTCCCCTTCTAGAATAAAGCAAAAGTTTTGTTAACTGTGGTTCATGTGGTTTCCTGTGATAAATATCCGTACGCCCAATACTTCCGGGCATAAGGGCCGCGTTCACACCCCACTTGGCAAGCTTTAAGTCTTTCTTTTAGCGGATTTAGACACTAAATACCCACCAAACTGCGCAATGTAATGTTAGAGTTTTGTTATGTTGTACTTTAAGCGAACTAAATGAAGTTTTTGATTAGTTTTTCATAGGCCCAACTCATTTATAATATTTTCTTTTTTATCGTAACGAACTAGCAACCCGCCCCGGCTTCACACAGGTAGTAGTGACATCTTCAATATTCATCGTCATATTTCAACCAATTTACACAAAACCTTAACAAATTATATACGTAAACCTTCCTCATGAATCGTTCTGTCTATTGGTGAAAACCACATGACAATCTGTTCAGTAGTTTTTGAGTTTATCGCAGACAGACAGACTTTGTTTTGTAATATGTAGTGATTGTGATATTATAAATGAGAAAATAAGTTTCTTTGTTTATGTGTTACGCTTTCACGCTTTAACTATTAAACAAATCATCATGAAATGTTGGGTACACGATAGGTACTACCGAGGGATAACCAAATTGATTGACTAAATCTACATTCACGCAAGCGAAGCCGAGGGAAAAAGGTAGTAATATAACATTCTTAGACAAACTAAGCATTGCCTGTACTGTGAGTTCTAGGACATGGATAAACATTTGTATTTAGTAGTTGTATATAGTAGTAGCTTGCGCGAATGTTTATAGTTTAGAACAATACGTTACATTGTCCTCACATTCAATTTGCGCGTATAAGCAATGTTCTTCTCCACAGAATCTACTTATTGGAACAGGCAACTAGATTCACGACTGACTTAGTCTGACTGACAACTACTCCTGACAATTCAAAAATACCTATAATGGGTTTAATTGAAATAAATGATTTTGATTTGATAAGATATACTTTCTTTTTAAATACGTATATATTTATTTATATATAAATACAGCCGGTCTGGCTGTCGCAATGCAAATAAACACATATACATATTTGCAATAAACGCAAATGGAATGCACTACCGATCCACATAAAACGTTAAATAAATATATTGTATCAAATTCATCACTAGAACTACTTATATCATCTTGTTCTGCTGAGGACAATGACCGTATTATCTTATTAACATTAGGATCAAATTCATTTGAACAGCATCAGTCTTAAATAGGAGGGTTTTTTTTTATCGTGTGGAATTATCACCTCACCGGAGCCAAGAGTTAAGTAGTATGTAGGTCTGGAACCGACTAAACACACATTTACCCTATAGGAGCGAAGCCGTAAAACTAGTACGTAAATTCTTGGCAAGGACGTGAACCAAGGTGTTTTTTTACTTCATTTTTTGGAATCATTATCCAATAAGGATATTATCAGTTTCATGAATCTCCTTGTGTAATAAGGAGAAAACCTATAGAAAAAAGTTGTTTAAATGGACATTATGTAAGTAACAAGACTGATAAATAGATATATTTCATAGAAACAGTCTCAATATAAAGCCGTATATATGATGGGCGTTACTCAGAAACTTATTGAAATCAAGATTATTTTCAAGGGGCGCTCTGAAAATGTGGACGGAAATGAGGAATGAAATACATACATTTATAGATAATATAATTTATATTATAAGTAGATAAGGGTTGTTAACTTGTTTACTAATAAAACTGACAAAGTTATACAAAAAAAAGTGTCTTATTGGTACCCTGGCATAAGTTGACCTGTGATGCCCTTTTATCCTAGCCATAGGGCAGGTAATTTTCAAACGTATTCAAACGTTATTAAGGCGAGATGTGGGTGTGCAGTACATCTCCACCTACGCTTTTGAATGGCGTGAATATGATTATATGTATACTAAAAATGTGATCTAGGTTGTAAAGAGTTCAACGATGACATTTCTGTAGGTTTCTACATTTGTCAAACGGTTTTGTGACGCCATAATTAAATGCCTTACAAGAAGTAGTCATATTTTAGAGTCGTTATGTTGAAGTGTCGTGGTAAATGAAAGACATTTGCACTCGGTAACGTCTCGATTTATTGTCCGATCACATAGACTGAGCGTACACGATCTTAACATAATGCTTACTTAGCTAATCCTGAATAAGGTGTGGTTACACACATACATAATAATACTTACGATACTTGCTTACACACACTACACCTCCGGGGGTATAAGAAAAAAAAAATAGAGCTCTTAATTTTTTTTTTACAATATGATTACGACAACTATTAAAAATAAAAATACAAATATATCTTATTTACTATGAAACATTTTAGTTCTGTCCTTATGAATCAATTCGATTTTATTTTGTTTTAGAATTTTGACGTTGGGACCCATATCCTCTAACACAATATACGGGCCTTCAAAAATATTATCCAATTTCTTTGTTTGTTCACTTTTGACTAAAACTAAATCGTTTTTATTATAAGTAACTGGATTACATTTCTTATCATAAGCTAATTTTCTATTTTGCTTACTTATGTCTAAATTATGTTTAGCTTCTTTTAGCGCTACTTGTAGCCTATATCTTAAATCTAAAGAGTAATCATTGGGGTTATATAATGGTTCTATTCTATTACAATTCTTAATATTACTAGGAATATTACATCTCCTGCCGAAAATTAGTTCGAAGGGCGTGTACTTCGTCTCTGAGTGGACGGTGTTATTATAACTGAAACACCAACATGGTATCCAGTGTGACCAGTCACAATTTAATTCACGGCAACTTAATTTTAGTCTGTTTTTTTTTTTTTAATATTTTACTTGCACGGGATTCCGGGAGCTGCGACATCATCACGGGGAGCGTTCTTGAAATACATTGAGGTCTGCCTGCGACGTATAGACCTGCGGTTCATTTGCCTCTCCATCCACTTGACATGCATCTTCTTGTAACATTTACAGACAGCATAGCCTGCCGCCGCCAGTAGGACGATTGTAATCAGCGTGAGGAGGATATTTGACGTGCTGATGCTGGAGTAGAACTGCTCGGTTTTTGCACTATTTTTCCCGTTACCAGCAGCCGTTTGTGCGATGATCGTCTCTTCTCTCGTTTGAGTAGATTGACACATGATTTGTAATATGGAACCACTTATTTTGGAGTAATGTCCGTTTTTCTAATCAAACTTGCTTTTTTTTTTTTTTTTTTATTTGTCCAAATTTTCACTCGCGGTGTGACCTTGAATGGCAGGGTCGCCATGAAGTGTCGTGGTAAATGAAAGACATTTGCACTCGGTAACGTCTCGATTTATTGTCCGATCACATAGACTGAGCGTACACGATCTTAACATAATGCTTACTTAGCTAATCCTGAGTAAGGTGTGGTTACACACATACATAATAATACTTACGATACTTGCTTACACACACTACAATGTATAGTCGATAAATATGTGTGAAGTGGCAATTGTATATACTGAAAATCCTTACGCTACAATACAGCAAACTTACATATGATCCGCTGTTGTTAAACAAACGTGGAAAACATATGGTGTACGGAACCCCGATATATTGCGAAACTAATTTTAGTAGAAATTTTTCTGACAGTAATGGGTCCCACTTATCTATATAATAGAACTCTTAACATCCCACAAACGAATGCAGTGCAAAAAAAAATGTTTCCAAGAACTTAACTATGGTCTACTAGAGGAGCGCTGACAGTTGAAACACAGGCTCTGCCTAGTTCGACTACAGCAGCTTGATTGATTTGCTTATAAAAATCATAAAATAGCCTCCAAATATGTATACCTAACTAACATGTATGTTTTTATGAAATAAATAAATAAAAATAAATGTAGTTGAGCCAGCCATTTACATTCTAAATGTTGGTAATAGTCCTGATAGTTCAAAAATGATAGATAATTAAAAATGTACAAAACTGAAAGTGTTGTATACTGGCAAAATGAGTTTAATAGGTAGATTGTACTCTTAAAACAGAGACATATGGAAACCGTGATTCACGCAGGCGAAACCCTGGGGTACAGATAGTCTTCGTATCATTGTAATACAAATACGTAAAATAAAACATTCTAGAGATATATATAGCGCAGGTTAATAATGATTTCGTTTTCCTTTTGTGTCATCAATCGTAACGAACCTAGAGTGACGTGAAACATGGTGTCATGGCGCACTTCTAATCATTACACTCCGAATGTTCTCGCCGATAAATGAAACAAATTATATTAATCCGATAAGAAGAAAAATAAGGCTATTGAGTGAAGTTATTCGGATTATTGGTAATCGGGTTCGAAAATAAGTTGTTTATTTTCTTGGCACACTTAGGTGTTAGCTGAGGTTACATTTTCACGACACAAAATAATAATAACTGAAAATCGCAAATCAAATTTCGTCCATAATTAATTAAGTTTCAAATGTTTTGTTTTATATCATTGCCTTACATCCTTGTATATACTTTCCGTACCATAACAGGTCAACATACATACTGAAGCCCTGTAGCTTATTATTAAACAGTTTAATTTTTAAACTCATAACACATCTATACTAATATTATAAAGCTGAATCTCAGAAACTACTGTTCGAATTGAAAATACCTTTTAGTGTTAGCTCATTTATCTAGGCTATAGGCTATATATAACATCACGCTACAATCAATAGAAGCGGAGCAGTAACCATAAACGCAGGTGATGTTGCGGGAACGGCTAGTATTAAATAAAAATGTTATCTTTCTTTCTCTATCTTTCCTCTCTTCCACATAAAAACATAAGTATTTCAAATTTCGTATTCCTAAATGCGCGAAATTTGCCTAAAAAGTGTACAAAGAAATCTCTTTCTTTTAATAATACTAAGAAGATAATAATTTATTGAATCAAAAAACCTTAAGTAACAAAACATTTACCAAATAGATAAATAATCACAGAAATCATTATGAAGGCATACATATGGTAAACTCTGCCTCAACAAACTAAACACGATACTAGATGATTTATCCCATACTGCTAAAACATTTGTGAAAGTAGGTTAAGTATTATTGATAAGATATATTTTCTGAATCTAATCTAGATACAAATTAATAAAATTGGAGGGTCTGTTTGCAATATAAAAATATCAGCTTTTTATTAAATGTTGATGGATGTTATTGTTTGAACACGGTACTTTTAATAATAAATTCATCTTGATTTTTGTCTGTCTGTCTGTTTTTTCGAATAAACTCCAAAACTTAACGTTTGACCAATTTTCACGGGACCATCACTGGCAAATAGCTGGTTTAATAAGGAGTAACTTGGCTACTTTTATTTTGGTAAAAGAATTGAGGGTCCACTCTAAAAAAAATACATACGCTAGCGAAGCCGGGGCAGTTACAGCTAGTCCCACGTAAAATAGTTTTATAAGTAGCCCAATAAGGCTGCGTTTCCACCAGAGATGGGCGAGGTATCTGAGCGGTGCACCGATGCGTAACGAAGCTGTGAATCGATGTGAGCGTTTCCACCAGAGATGTGCTAGGCCGCTGAGCGGTGCGAGGATGCGTAGCGACGCTGTGAAACGGTGCGCAAATGAGTGGTGTGAGGATGTGTACAATACACATCGACCTTTAACAAATACCGTCTAGCACACATCCCTCGCATATATCTCTCGCGCGCATCCTTCGCACCCATCCCTTGCTTGTTTTGTACGTACAAGCGAGGTTTTTCCCTCCGCTAAGCTGTTCCCACAGGAGCAGCGCTGAGCGAGGCTACGTAAATGAATATGATTATATGTACACTAAAAATTTGATCTAATTCTATTGGTTCTTAACAAACACATCCCTCGCTACGCATCCTCGCACATCTCTGGTAGAAACACAGCCTAAGATTGCTTTTAATAACTATCTTACCCAATGTTTTTTTATAGGTAACTGAGAAGGTCAAAAGCACTTACCTCAATGGTTAGTGTTTACCGGTGTTTCTACACAATCTTAATATAATATAATAATTTATTAGATGGCTCGCATTTTCCGGCATCAGCCTTTCGAATACCAGGCATGCAACCCTGAACTGCACACAAACAGAGTTTCACATTTAGAATACACATATTTCACATTACATTTATTTATTAATATAAAAAGAAATTATTTAATAATTAACAATTGCTTCTTTACCAATCCAATAAAAATAATATATTAATATTATCTGACAGATGACATACGCGTTCGAAAATACACTTATGAACATGGGAAAATTATAACTATTTAATTTGTTTTGTTAAATAGTGTGAAATACAACTATTTATGTATGGTAAATGTATAGTATATGATTATTTATATACCATTATTGATATTATTTATATGTAAAATATGAATATAATTATAATATGTATATTTAGATAACTGACTGGTTCTTATTAAAAAAATATCAACTATGCAAACTTAAACTTTACTAACAATATTTGAGACTTAAATAATATTACACACAAAATAAAATCAGAAATATTAGAAAGCAATACGACTATGGTGAACGTCCTTCTGATCCGGTGGTCGCAGTAAAAGTTGACGAGAGCCACCGCTCGCGCTTCCACCTTCCTTCCTGATCCCCTCCGCAACTGTTGGCTCCCCCACATCACGCCACTATGACGTTTTACGGCTAAGCCCCGCCTACCAAAGCTTTTGTTTCCGCTAACTGTATATATAATAATATAGATATTTAAATTTAATTGGGGCCTGCGAGAATACCAGCTTTGCAGAGCGATCTTTAATTGGGGCCTGCGAGAATACCAGCGTTGCAGAGCGATCTAGCGTTATAACTGAAGATACAAATTAAATATTTTTCTTTCTTTCTTTCTAATCAGGTTATGAGCAGAGATTAAAACTCTAACGGCGAAATATGTATGTAAATTATTCTATGAATTTTCCAGACTATATTAATGTTTATAGACTAAGAACCATTAGTGCAGCATTAAATATAACAAATATTCTTTTCAGACTTCTGCTAATGTTGTTTGATAGAAGTAAATCTAAGCAAATATAAATACGTTTATACTCGTTAGTGTTCACAAACATTCACGGAAGTATTTGCAGGCCATTTTGTAAGTATGTGCCTGCAGCTTTTCCGATATTATAAGTAGACTGTGAAAATATGGTGGATGTTAAAACACTGTCGATGTAATATCGTCTTTCTTATGCAACTAAATTGGCAAAGAAGCGCTCGTGGTAAGCGATCTGTTGCCCATAATTGCCTCACCAGCTGAAGTTGTCGGAAAGTCCGAGCCTCTCTCTTCTAACCGAATAAAAACAAAAGGTCAGAAATATTAACAACCTTCTATTTGTTGGTAGAAGATATTATAGTATAAGAAGAATAGTATAAGAAGGATATATCAAAAAGTCAGTGCCGATTCTTCTCTATTTTATAGCACGAAACTGCGAACGCTGACGGTAAATTGCCAGCGTTATCATCAATACACAAATAAATAAAATTGAAGTGTCTGTTTGTAATGTCAAAATAATAGTTCTTTTTAAGCTCAAACAGTCGTTTGTACGATACCTATGCCTAAAAACCAGTATTTTTTTTAATTTGCGTCTGTCTGTCTATCTGTCTATCTGTCTGCCTGCCTTTCTATCTGTTTGTTCCAGCTAATCTACGGAACGGGTCAAGCAATTTCCACGGGACTTTCACTGGCTAGGCTACTTTTCTAACTTTTAAACTTTCGCGTTCCATGATATAATTATGTATTTAAAGGGTTCAGTGAGTCTGTGACTACTGCTAGTGCAACCTGGTCGAAACATCAGGTAATTCACAGGTATGTAATACCTTTTCGTGATCGCGTTAATTCCCGTTTAATACATAATTAGGCTACTTTTATTTTGGAAAAAGAATTAGGGTTCCGCGCAAAATATGTAAATGCAAGCGAAGCCGTGCGGGAGCTGCTAGCTATGCAATAACATTCTGAATTCTCTTTCGCTTTATGATATTCAAGGATCGTGGAAGTTGGTATTAAAGTAGGTATCGAGTTTCGCAACTGGCAGGCAGACGCCTGTCAATTCCTAGAATCTGGCATATTTTTTAATTAAAAACTGTAGAGATGAAAAAGTGTTCTACTCGCTTAGTTAAATAGTTTCTGTGCTTTTAAATGTAGTTTAACCGAAAATGATTGCTAGAACCTTGTGAATTTGAAAACGTAAGTAAATTCTTAAAAATATTAGTAAAACTACACGTGAAGGGTGGTGACCAACGTTAAAAACGCTCGTTGTTACTGAAAGATAAGAATTATTGCTTTACAATATTTATTTTATTGAAAACCAATCAAATAGAAAATCGGTCAGGGTCCTGCTATATCAGCAGCTGGGTACTAGGCTAAGAAATTACAAAAATTTATAGTGTCAATTTGAAAGTGTCCAGTTAATTTTCTACCCGACTACTTGACACCACCCTTCACGTGTAGTTTGATGACCATTGAATATAATGTTACAAATAAGACAAATTAATCAATTTGGCAAAAAGCTTCATCACGTAAATTAATAAACTTCATTTGTCTTCTACGGTGAGTGTAAGTATGTCAAGTTCTGTAAAGCCCGATCACTGACAGGCAACATCAGATATTCTTTTGTTTTTAATTTCAAGAGTCTTGATACGCCTCATCGGATGTGACAGTATCCAGATTTTGTCCAGTTCAACCTGGCCTGAAACAAAAATTCCAAAGAAAAAAACAGCAAGGAAAAGCCGCGAGTAGACAAATGATTTACGGTCAGCAGAATTTTTTAGACGTAGCTCATGCTCATTATCTGATTATATGTAGCTCATGCTCATTATCTGATTAGGTATTTAATAGCTTGGAGATGCTTTAAAATTACTGCAAATAAATAGTATCGTGGTCTCATACAGTCAGTGACAGCCCTAGAGGGCCCTCATCTATTATCGTAAGTTGAGATGCTATCACACTCCTGTCTATCACGGTCGTTAGTGTTCTGCGAAAGTTTTTCGTCACTAATATTGTTTTGCGTCGTAACAGTATTCAGAAATCTATCGGAACCTTATACCTGTTAAGTAAAGGTGTTGTTCATCTGCACAGCTATGCGTTGATGAACCCTAAGGGAAGATGAAAACCTAAGAGGTTTTCAATTTTTTTTAATGTTAAATATTTTGAGGGTGTTTCTTGTTTGTTCAGTAATAATTTTATCGTAATTAACTTCTTGTACACGGTGTTTACAGTTGCAAGGGTTTAAGTGATAGCATGTCAATAAAAGCTTATCATCTAGTGAACCGTATGTTTGTATGTTTATTTTATTTTTGCTTGTTTATTACAACTAAAACTCTTAACTGTTTAGTTATTCTATGTTGACTAAGTTACTTATTGTTTTTTTTTAATCTTCTCTTTCTTTCATTTATCTATTTTTAAGCAACCTTCTTGAGAGCAAATACTATGCAAGAATGACGAAAAATAAAATTGTGACTAACAATAATACATTTCTGAATGATCCACTTTTTGTAAGGATGTTTTAAATGTGGTTAACTCATAATGAGTATTGCTTTGTACTTTTTTTAATCTTACTGAATTAGGTTTACCATAATCCCACATAATATACTCTTTTACTTATCTTACTTACACATATATATTATACAAACTTATATATTACACAGAGCACGGATAATATTCACTCAATCATTTGACTGACCTTTTGGTCCAGAGGTTAGTGACCCTGACTGCTAAACCAGAGGTCGTGGGTTCGATTCCCACCCAGGACAAATAATTGTGTGATGAGCATGATCATTTGTTTTGTGTCTGGGTGTAATTTATCTATAATATGTATGTATTTAGAAATATATAAGTATGTTTATCAGCAGTCTGGTTACCATAGTACAGGCTCTGCCTAGTTTGGGATCAGATGGCCGTGTGTGAGATGTATGAAGTTATTATTAGTTATTATTATTATTCTGTTCAACTGTAGATGCTCGAACTCATAAAACTCAACATAAGTTTATTAATAATTATGTATTAAATAACAGGCAAGTTAACTCTTAACTATTATTTATGCAAAGTTCATCATGGCTAAAACAATTTTCAAAGATACTTTTTCCGCACGATGTTATGGGTGTAGCGGCGTTAAAGCATCAGCCTGCCGAGTCTCATATTAGGTCGTTAGCTGACAGTAGTGCACGCTTCTGGCAAACATTTTACATTTTAAATTTTTTGTGAGACACAATAATTTTTAACTTGTTGACAATTTTCAAAAAACTTGTCTTAACCGAACAGAAAAAAACAGGTACTCTCTCCTACATCCTGCATTTATTCCACGCTCTATCGTCGTCGCCAAAGCACGTGAGATTTATTTACATCTACCGATTTTTATAATTTTTAAATTGTTACCTAGTTTGCTGAAACTAGTTCGTACTATGTTTTACCGTCTAATTTATCTGAAATATTATATAATTTTATAATATTAATAGTTTTTTTTTTACATTTTTCTTTATAACTTTTCTGACATTTTTCAAATAAAACACGACAAACTGGCCACAAATATGGCCTGTCGCGTGATATCACTATTTGCACCTCAAACAGCTGTGTGATTGAGTGGGACCGTAAGTGTTTCAAAAATTACCTAATAAAATGGATTCTAAATACGTTTACTGTAAACAGTAAACGTATTTAGATGCCACCGTGAAAAGGCACAACAATTAAAATACCAAAGAACGGTTTGTTCACGTGTCTAAGGAGGAACAAATATCTAAAGTGGCTACAACTTGCAAGACAACACGTGAATATGAATGTACATATTATCTTATAAAAGTTTCACGAAAATACTTTTGTGAGGATAATTTCGTTATAAATGTGAACTGGTTTGTTTAGTATTCCGTACATCGTAAACGATAAGAAAATGCACAGTACTTCTATAAAAAACTTATGCCATTTATCTTTTTTTTCTTTACTTAAAAATGATGTCTTTTTTCAGTGTTCAATAATTTACAAAAAAATAAAAGGAAAAAATACGAGAGTTTTTACACAAAAACTCTTTTGAGTGAGAAAAAAAACCGGAAAGTACGAGTCCGACTCACGCATCGAGGGTTCCGTAAGCAGTATGTTGATAGTACGTTCATTTCGGGAATCGATTTGCCCGTCTTTTCGGAAAGACAAACTTAACTTTGCGGTTCTAAAAATACTCTCGCATACATCGATTTACGACAAAGTCAACTTACCAACCGTAACATATAAGTTTGTAATCACAAAAACTATTTGTTTTATGTGATATAATAACAAATTAACGACTTCCGGATTTTTACCTTTACTTGTGCTGCCAGACCTTGCTTCTTACCAAACTTCACGATTCTAGGTCAATGGGAAATACCCTATAGGTTTTAATTTACCTGCGACATGTTCAAATTTGGTGAAACCTAAGGCTTAAATTACGATATCTTTTGATTACGTTGACTTGGAAGATTACTTTTTTTACAGCTTCAAGGGACCGCAAACATAAGTATTTGGTATTAATTTCGACTTGATGCGTTCACAGGTTCCTGAGAAAAAAGGTCTTGACCGACAGATTGAAATGATAGAAAATGATAGGATCACCCGTAAGAGTTCCTTTTTTTTCATTTGAGGAATGTATCCCTAAAAACTCAAATCGTAACATAGGTCAGTAACATTGATTAAAAAAAACATATAACGACGACCCAAAAGGGTCAATACTCTTCGCAAAGTATCAGTTAGTTTACCTCTACTAAACTTAATGTACTGACCAAAATCACACTCTAATGTTAAACGCTTTAGAAAGTGCTTTAATCTGAGCGAAATAGGTCTTAAGCTTGGGTCACTTTATTTTGGTTTAAAGTTGTATATATTTTGGAAGCATACATTTTTAATAGAATAAGTTACCGGCTCGTGTATGAAAAAGCTTTGGTTTAAAGAACGAGAGCAAAAGTTTGAATCTAATGTGAGTTCTTAGATGTGAAAGACTGGCGTAAATCGGGGCTTAATCGCGATAATATGTACAACGTACAATATCTTATTTTTACCCGAGGTTTCGATTGAATTGCACCGATCGTGGTCGCAGACTGAACTAAATAAGGTATTGTACCTTGTAATTATTATCGTGTTTAAATCCCGGTTTACACATTTAATGTAAAAGACTTACAAATCAAGGTACTTTTGAGCAACTTTTATTTAATTTCATGAATTATGCTCGAAGTTCAACCACAAAGTGATATTTTGTAAATATAAATACCTAAACGTCTACTATTTCTCTTGTAATAGGACTACTCTTGTACTGGAGAGTGAACCCCGGGAAGTTAATAAACGAAATTGAGTCGAAATGTCGACACGTAATTCGTCATTCTAGGCTCTTGTTCTAACGTGGCTTGGGGTCGGTACAATATATTTTTCCCGTCATAGCTTCCTGTCTGTTTCTTCCTTATAATCTTTTATATACTGAACATCGATACGATTTGTAACAAAAATATACGATATTCTATGAGAATAACCTAAATTGCACTTCAGAGAACCTTGTTATCATTTATTTAGCCTAAACGTCTGCAGCTGATAACAGCTACAGACGTTTAGACTCTAAATTAGTTAATAAAGTTATGTTCTTCTTTATAAAAAACCCAAAAACTGGTGTAATATATACCGCTTTTTAGTCGTCAATATCGTTAGTTAGGTAGTAAACGTTACTTTTTCATTTCTCAAGTGTTAAAAGTCATAATAGGTTTGTGTAAAAAAAAAACATGTGCGCTGTAAAATCTGGACTAACTTATAATAGAGTTACCAACTACTTCCTCGGAAGCTTTTAAATTGCATTACCAGCTTTCTGAGAACCACAGAGTAAATGTTTGGCAAACAGTTTGACGTAAATTTTGTAAGTTCCTCCAAGGATATCCAGTATACTGAATGTATTTATATCGCTTTTGTATCTCTACTAACTTATAACGGCTCGCGTTCTATGATCTATTATTATGTTAGCGGTAATTAATTTTCGAATTTCCACCAGGTTGCACTGGCCGTGGTCACAGGCTGATTTGCCTGAGACTACTGCCAGTGGAACCTGGTCGACACGTCAGGCAATTCAAAGGTATGTAATAATTATTAATTATATACTACACCCATTAACATAATAAATATACTTTGATACTGTCATCATATAGCATTAAAAAAAAATTACCATTTTTAAATAATATCCCTGATTTTGATGTTTTTAGCTGCCAAGTTTTTTACATATCGCACTGAGGGGCAGGAGTTCTATCGATTGACTTGGGCCAAGGCCCAAAGGCCAGGTTTTTTTTGTATTATACCTGCTGCCTATTATATCAGCTTTGTCTAATAGCTTAGTTGTATTAAAAAATCTTTAAATTTAAAACTGATTGGGAATTGAGATTCCCATACGCCATAAAATTTATTGATACTGTTGTGTTACTACAGAAGTAGCATAACCTATTTTGTGGTAGTGGCCCTATTGCCAAATTGGTAGAATATATTGTGACGTCTGAAACGTCACTGTTAGCTCTAAAACTTATTTCGTTTTTGTATCTCGTCAAATAGCGATTTTTGGAACGTTCTGGATTTCTAAACTTTAAGAAAATCTAATCGAAATTAAGACTCTAGTAGGTGTGATAGGATATATAAGGAGCCGCGAGCGGCACAGCCAGCAGTCAGCATTGGTCTAGGTGTCTAATTAAGTGAAAAGAGGAAAAGGAAAGAAAAGAAAGAAAAGGAAAAAGAAAAGAGTGTAAGCGTTAGAGCGACGCAACGTCAGAGAAGACCACGTCAGATCTAAGCCACGTCAAGAGGGATACGTCACGTGGTCCGGGTTGTGTGTTTCAAAATATAGCGTCGCCGCGTTGTCACAGAAAGATAGTTGGTTCCTGTCAACACCGTACCCACTTCCGTAGCATTATTGTAAAATATTTGGTGGCGCAAACGACGTGTTGGTATTTACGATGGCTACAAAACTTGACAAACAGTATCCTTGGCAATAGTAATTGTGTAAATTAATGTCTATGGTGTTATATGAGTATTAAATTGCCAAATTATAGACTTTATAGCTTTCAGAACATAATTCGTTTTATATTATGTACGCATAAGAAGACTCATTTCCAAGAGTTTATTCCATATTTTAATGATAATGTTTTTGGTGTTCGTCGTGTGGTCTGGAGAGATTTTACTACTGCATTTATTACGCGACGTTACTCTATGCCATCTCCATACGATGGGTGTAATCTAATTGGCTATTAATTAGTGACGTTTAACATGATTGGCCACCGTCCTGCTACTGCTGTGAACTATACAATTTACAACAGGGTGCTTTTCGAACGTAAGACCGTATATTTGCTACAAACTATAGGTTAATTGTAATCACTAGGAAGTACTCTTATTAAAGTATGCAGATTCACCTATCTAGACACACCGTCTATTTCGACAGAGGTGTGTTTTTGCGTATCTTGGCCATATACGTGGGAGAGCCATGCTTCAGCATGTATGGGCCGGCTCGATTCCGCTCGATACCACGGCTTCACCGAAAACCGGTAGTGAAACAATGGTTGCAGTGAGGTCACCGGAGGCCCTAATCCTTCCCTGTCCCCTATTCCCGTCCTTCCCTCTCCCCCCTCTCCACCCCCCTAATCCCCCTCTCCCGTCATCCCGCTCTTCACCCCTCTCCTCCTCTTCCCCTACTCCCATCTTAAAGAGCGGCAACGCACTTGTGACTCGTGAGTTACAGGTGCCCATGGGCGGCGGTAGTCATTTATCATCAGGTGACTCGTCGTCTGCTCGTTTGCCTCCTATACCATAAAAAAAAAGTTTGCATCTGAAAGCTAAAAATTTGCTACAAAATATCCCGTCAATTTCATCTTTCTGTGTGCGCGCTATTGCAGAAAGATGCGCTAGCTTAAGGCACATCTATGTGTAACTACCAATGTATGGGCTCCACAAAATTATTAAACTCACTACAAATTTACTACAAATTAGCTACAAATTCCCCATATGATATGGTTACAGGGTTCGCAAGTGGATGAGCTGGCTTAATATACGTTATCTTACTAATGTTATGAAGGCGAAATTATGTGAGGATAGATGGATGGACGGATGGATTAATGTTTGTTACTCTTTCACGCAAAAACGGCTGAACGGATCTGGATGGCATTTGACCCAGAGATAGATTATAGTTTGGAATAGCACATAGGCTTTTTTATCCCAATCTTCGTACCCAACTCTTTTTATCGCAGGCAACAGTTAGTGTTTAAAAAAAAAATTTTTGTTCTAATCATAAGAATCGGTCAAGATTACACGGAATCATATTAATATCATAAACGTGAAAGTTTGTGAGCATGTATGGATGTTTGTTACTTCTTCACGCCAAAACTACTGAACCGATTACGATGACACTTGGTATGTAGATAGCTGGAGACCTGGATTAATATATAGACTACTTTTTATCCCAATATTCCCACGGGATCGGGACTTACGTGGGTGAAACCGCGGCGCGCTGCGAGTTGTATATAATGTAAAGTTATGGTGATAACATAGGTAGCAAAAAGGCAGCAAGAAATTTTACAACACGTAAAGTAACAATCGCCGTTTTATTGTCATATCCAATAACAATATTGATTTTGAAGGTGTTAGGCAATATGCGCTTTAGGTCATTTCTAGCAATAAACGAAACAGCGGCTTAACAAGGGTGACTAGACTCAACTGGGCCATATTACAGCATTGTCGTATATTATAGCATCTGAAAACCATTAAGATCAGCGAACCGCGAGTTAATATACTGGGGTCAAGAGTAGACGACGCGACGTTAGGGTTAGGTGTGAGAGAAAGCGGGTATTAGGTTTAGTACAAAAATATGTTTGTGTGCCTCGTACTATTTAGTTTGTATGGGGACCAGTCTCATCAAAAATATTTACTAAATAGGTTACAAAAAAAATCACAACATTTTAAAAAGTGCTACTATATCGTTAATATGATATTTATATTCTTACCTATAGTTACATTGATTTAAAAAATTTAAAGTTGATACATAAATTCATCACTCGTTTGACCGAGTAAAACTGTAAAAGCCTTTGGTATTGAAGCATTTATTTAATTGTGTTCACTATCCGCTCCCACAGCACCTGATTGCCTTCCTAAAAATAGAAAACTGCTATTTCCTACTATGTTCATTCCGTCTGGCAATTTGTATCTTGTCTATGAATCATGTATGTTTTTTGGGAGTTCAAATGGAACAAAACAATATTGCTTCTTATCAGTTTTTGTTTAAGTGAAGTATTATTTGTGTCATGCAGAAATAGATTATTGGATGTTTGTGTCCGTTAGCTGTATGTTTATCAAGTTTCCTGCGACACCAGAGAGAACCCAGATTAGATCGAATTTTAATAACTCGGTAATTTTCCACACTAACTTTATTAAACAAAAATGGTTGAGTTTTCAAAGTTAAAATTGTTAAAATATTTTGAATAAGCATAGGTATCGATCGGTAGCCGCTTAATATCAGGTGGGACTTTTACTAGTTCGTTATTTTGTAGAATAAAAAAATGACATGATTTATGAAGTAGTAGCAAAGGTTGGTTGAAAACGGGTCGAGTGCAAGCTACGAATGCTTAATTTTACAGCGGCCTTGGCCTAATTGATGTCAACCTAACGCTCTCGATAGACGGTATACCAAATAGATCAATGTGATAATTTTTTTTATGGGTTAGGGGGCATATGAGCAGACGGGTCACCTGATGGTAAGTGGCTACCGCCGCCCATGAGCACCCGCAACTCAAGAATCACAAGTGCGTTGCCGGCCTTTAAGGAGGAAGTAAGGGTAGGGAAGAAAGAGGGGGAGGGGGAAGAGGGGAAGGGTTAGGGCCTCCGATAACTTCATTTATTCGGCAAAATACAACGTATTATTGCTTCACGGCCGGTTTTCTGTGAGGCCGTGGAATCATTCCGACCGAGCCGGCCCATACGTGACGAAGCATGGGTCTACCACGCAGAATTGTTTGTAGTCCATCATTTTATATTACTGGTGATTCACCAGCTTACGTACCCTTGGCTATTGGTCAACTGTCACCTATCTGTAAAGTACACCTTTGCAAATAGCTGACCCATGCTGATTATTCTATTCTTTTATTGGTCCTGAGTATAGCCCAAACCAAATTCTTATAAAAATTATATAAAGAACATTAAACAGGTTCTATTTAAAATCGTTGACCTTGAAAGCATTGTGACTTGTACTCAGGAGCTCGTTACTATAACCTAAAAAACCATCGACGCGGAAAAATGTATGTGTGCATCGAAATGTAAAAGGTAACAAGAGTCTTCAGTTTGATGACACGGAAGCGGACGGACGAATTACGTCACGTTGACTTGCAAGTGTGTAATTTTATTAAAAGCCGAGGACTTTACCGAAAAAAAGAGTGTAAGTTTAACATAATTAAGACAACATTCAGATACATAATTCAAACAGATTTAGAAATTACTATACTATGCAAGAAACCTTTCTTCTGAAATATAGTCCATTAAAAAAACCGTGCCCGCAGCAGGCCCGCAGAGGTAAATTTCGTGTTTTTTTATTTTTTGAAAAACTGTCCCCCGTTGTTCGTGAATGGGGGATATTCCCCGAAAGGGGGGGACTCCTTTGGGGGAATATCCCCTATTCACGAACTTAACCTTAATTTTTTCCCTGTTGATTTGTCGTCCAAGTTTGAAAGCAATCGGTGCATAATTGCGACCTCTGTCGTGCCGGTAAAATTGAGGTACATAAATATATATAAACTTTTTAACTGGCGGTTGTTTTGGGGTCTAGGGATCATAACTAGACCTCCTGTAAAGAAATTTTTGGAAAACTCGACAACTGGTACAAAACCAATAGGTAGAATTTCTTTGAAATCTTTCTAATAAATGTAAATTGTCGTGTAACATTTTAAATACTAGTTGTTCTCTCGGTTCCGGGAGTTAGGTGTTTTTGTTAATAACTTAAAACATAAAAATCTTTTTAATAAAAAATTAAACCGACGAAAAGAACTAAAAAGCAAAAAATAAATAAACCTTAAGTCTTAAGTATTCAGCTTATTTACATAACCTACCTAATTTGTTATAAACTTATTTTGAGTCGGCTATTTTTTAGTTGTTTTCGTCGGTTTAATTCTTTGTTAAAAGATTTTTATTTTATGTTTTTCTTTCATCATCACCTCAGCTACATGATGTGATGATTTCTAAACGGAAATACCTGATAAAGTAATGAAAAGTAAACAGAAACACTATTCGTTCCTACAATTTTCGAGGGTTTCTCGCAATTTTATCAGGATCCCATCATCAAATCCTGACTTCCTTGACATGGGACCACCCTGGAGGTATACCCTATCTAACAAAAAAAGAATAATCAAAATCGGTTCATAAATAACGGAGTGAGGGCTGAACAGACATAAAAAAAAAAAAAAATATATATATATAATACGGTCGAATTGAGAACCTCCTTTTTTTTCGTCGGTTAAAAATAGTTTGAATTTTTATCAAAAACTTCTTTTTCGGTAAATACATTTAAAAAATTACGCTCATTTCTCTTCAACATTATTCTAGATGACCATTTATCGTTCCTTAATTTCGGAAAAAAAAAACGTTCAGATTTTTTCACACATGATTAATGGATCATTTTACGACAAACTCTGAAGGGGTCTTGCTGACTTCGGGAACTTTAACAGATGACCTTAATGAGCTATTTAAAAGTTTACGGAAAAGGTGGTTGACTTCGTAAAGTTCTGATTTCTCCCGACTTTGCAGTAAAAATATGTTGTAAAAGTATCTATCTCTTTTTAAGAGTTGGAAAGTTGTTTGTTCGTATGTGTTTTATATATTGGAAAAAACCTTTTCTTGTCAAATAATTTTGAATCGGCACTAAACATACAAATAAAATGAAATTTGAAAACATTTTGGGACGCGTTGCGGATATAATACCGCTGCAATCATTTCATACTTATTCTTTAATCTGCTTGTATGTAGGTTTGGCACCGACTCGAAATCATTTAGGTATTTACATTAGTGTGTTTGTTTACACACTTGTAACTAGTTTCTTTTTTATTATTTTTCGCTTTTCATTTCCTTTCTTCTTTCATCTGTAAAGTTTTAGTTAAAAGATTTTTATAAATACCTATACTCATGTGTCTAGGATACAAAAGGTAATTGAAATTTACATATAAAAATCTTATTAATCAAAGCAGCGGACCCTTATCAACGTTGAGTGAAGTCATATGACATCATTTATTTTCTAAGTCCCTCCTACAGTTGATTTCTAACTCGATGACTCAAGTTGTCCATACTGTATTTCATAGATGATTATTTTCCAATTTATAGACTAGACTATATTGTAGTATCCACACAATCACAAATGAGTAAGGTTCCGAACATATAAACAGTCCCAGAAACTACTACAATAGTTTAAATAATAGTTGTTCAGAGGTAACCGATTGGCCTGTCTGTGTAGTGGTCAGTGATACTGAATGCTGAGCTAGAGGTCGTGGGTTCGATTCCCACCCAGGACAAATAATTTTGTGAGTATGATCATTTGGTCTGTGTCTGGGTGTAATTTATCTATATATTGTATGTATTTTGTAATATATAAGTATGTTTAGCTTAGCTTGGGATTAGGCGGCCCTGCGTGAGATGGGGAGTGGGCTAAAGGAGGGGAGAGGAGGAGAGAGGTGGAAGAGGGAAGGATTAGGGCCTCCGGTAACCTCACCCCTCGGTGAAAAACAATGAAAACATTGCTGCACTGCAGGTTCGGTTTTCTGTGAAGCCGTGGTATCCCTCCGGTCGAGCCGGCTCTTGCGTTCTGAAGCGTGGCTCTCCCGCGAACATATCATGTTCTAAATATAAAAATATAAATTAAACAATTAAAAAGCAAATATTTTTATAAAACCGACGTCGATATATAGCCTCATCTCCACAATATATTTGCACGCTCTCATATATTTGATACTTATTTTGGGTATTACGTGACCGAGATCCTTAAACATTGTGTTAGGTTACCCGCAAAGTAATATCTTGCTATTAAGAAAGGTCTGGCCTAAAAATAGACAACTGATTGCCAAGAAAAGGATATTGAATCAAAAGCAAGAGTCTTGTTATAGAGTAGTTCATTATCTTAAATCAATATTAGTCGCCTCTCACTCAGTTTTTTTAATGTTTGTCTGTCTGTTTGTTCCGACTAATCTCCGGAAAGGGTGAACCGATTTCCACGGGACTTTCACCGGCCAATAGCTGGTGTTATAAGCAGTAACTTACGCTTTCACTTTGGAAAAAGAATTAGAGTTCCGCGCAAAATATATAAACATGTTCACGCGAACTGCTAGTCATTTTATATATGCGAATGTAAGTGTGTTTGTTAGGCTTTCACGCCTTATGTACAGAACAGTGTGGTACTTGATGTAGTGAAAAGGTACAGCACCCGAGAAATGAAAAATAACTTTTACGCGAGCAAAGGCGAGGTCGTCTTTGCTCGCGTAAAAGTTATTGTATGTATACTTAAGGGGGAGGCCTTTGCCCAGCAGTGGGACACTTGTGAGGCTAACTAAAAAAAAATATGTATGATTCTATTTGCATTAGTATGAGTATTTTTATGTATAATTTGTATTTATTTACAAAAATATGTACCTATGTATATTGATTAGTGTTTAACAACCCATACAAGCCCTGCTTCGTTTGGGTCTAGATAGCCATGTGTAAAAACCGCTGGCAAAAGCTAGTGTGTAATTTACTCGTGGATGGTTGACTAACTTGATTTTTTTTATTTAATGTATAGTGGTGGCAAACGAGCAGACCGGTCACCTGATGGTAAATGACTAATGCGCCCGTGAGCACCTGCAACTCAAAAGTCACAAGTGCGTTGCCAGCCTTTAAAGTGATAGGGGAAGGGTAGAAGAAGGGGAGAGGAGGGAGGGAAGGGTTAAAGCCTCAACACAATGATTGCATTGCTGTTCGCAGCTTCACTACCGGTTTTCTGTGAGGCCGTGGTACCACTCCGATCGAGCCGGCCCATACGCGCCGAAGCATGCCTCTCCCAGTCTAGCAGACGGCCTATAATTAGTCCCTTCTTAAAACTCAGTGTTCACTTGCCACCCTACCCCCTTCGTCTAAAGTTACTATTCGTCCACCAGAAATACTATTACACACTATTTATTGAATTGAAGTTTTTTTCCTAGTCGGTCTACTCCAATTGAAGTAGAACTCTGTTGTCCTGCACTTTTACTCACTTCTTGGAATTAAAAACCATTTGGGCCTCGATTAGCAGTTAGTGTCGTACCAACTGAGACTGGCCTGTTGGTCTAGTGGTTAGTGACCCAGTCGTGGGTTCGATTCTCATCTAAGTCTGGGTGTTCTTTGTGTCCGTTGTTTGTATGTTTGTAAAGTCCCCCGCGACACAGGAGTAATTCCTAATGCGGGAGTATTATTTAAAAAAAAAAAAAAAAACTGCTCTAAGACCTAAAGGCCCAATAAGCCGCGGTTGCACTAAGGCTTCAGAATTGCGACTAAATCGCTGCGGATTCGAACCCCACCAATTAACATTTTAAGGAAGTAGTCTATATCGGACTAACATCATACCAAAATATCTGTCAACTGCCACACTTCTTAAATGAATGGACAAATTTGTCGATGACAAGAACACACAAGCTTTGAAATTTATGAGCGATTAATTTTCTAAGGAATTAATGAAGGGATAAAGATCTGTAGCGGAGGTACTTTTGGAACATTTTGAAGAAGAAATTGATGGAGCAAATTAAATAGGAACAAATCCACTACTATATTTGTACAATTTTTGAAGTGAAAACTTCTTTAGGCCTGTGGGCACTTTTGGTATGGGGAACAAGCGCTGAACTCGCGTGGCGTTCATGGTCAGATACTTATACAAGGATGTGTGTGTGTTTTCAATGGTGATGTCCTACTATTGATAGTTTCTTTTAGCTTCTCAAGTTGTAGATGTTGAGATGGAATTTAAAACTGTAGTGTAGCAGCCCAGAACTTAACCAGACGTAATATAATTATGTAAACGGGTATTAACACGATCCCTTACTTAAAAGGTGTTACATACCTTTGATTTGCCTTACGTTTCGACCGGGTTGCACTGGTGCTGGTCACAGGTTGACTGGCTCAGTGGTGAACACCTCCAGTCGTCGAATCCGTGAGGTAGAAAGTTTTTCATCTACTAAATCCACCATTCTCAGTCAGTCGTGTTCAGTTATATTTAGGGTCCGTTAACTCCCATGGAGTGCGGGTGGAATTTTTGGCAGAATGACATTGCAATTATGTAGTCCGAATTAGTGTGAGTTAGTGTTTTGGGACACGCCCAGGTATGGAGGCTATATAACGATTTAAAGGTAAGTCTAGGTACCTCAGGCCCAGGTGAAAGGTTTTTAAGATGGTTAAAGAACCTTTTCTGGCTTTAGGTTATGCACAACAGGATTTCATTCGTTTTTAGTTCATCTACTAAGGAAGTAGCTTTTAAAGGAACTTTTTTAAATCTTTTATGAATAGAAATATTTCTTGTATGGTATTCTTGCGGTAGATTGTTATTGTAAGAAGGGTATTGTTCTCTTGAGCTTATTGATGGGACTGTTTTGTAAAGAGTGTTATTGTGCACTTTATAAAAGTCTATATAAAGGAAAATATAAGCCAAGCTTATTAGCCTGGCTTCTATTTTCCTTTGTGCATTATAGAGCAGTTAGCGTAAAAAGAATTTTTCCATCTGAAAATGTATTAAATTAATGGCTGGTGAGCAAGGTTGAGAGAACAACATGTGAGTGGACACCATTGTGTAACCAGTGTTCATAGGTATAATTATCTGGCGAGCTGTGTATCATGTGCAATTTTTTTCAAGTTACGGATATTTTACACAATCTAAAATGGCGTCATAGTTCCTAAACATTTGAACCGATTTTGATTTGGGTTTTTTGTTTGAAAGATGACTTAATTGAGAATGTTCTGAGCTTTAATTTAAGAAAATCTGATTTGCCGTTTCAAGATCATCAGTTTTATTCTAACTGTTGAAGGAATTTTTGAGTCGGGGGTATTCAAAATTATATTTTAATCAATACATATTATAAAACATTGTCCCCCACCGCGTCCGTCTGTCTGGATGGATTTACTGGCGGTTTTCACCAATAGGCAGAGTCATTCATGAGGATAAGTGTATAATTTATTAACATTTTGTGTACTCCCACCTTTAAGGCCGGCAACGCACTTATGACTCTTGAGTTGCATTTGTCCATGGGCGACGGTTACTATCACTTGACCCTTCTGTTCGTTTGCCCCCTAAAAAAGACGTGGGCGACTATTTCTAGTCCAAGGTTAATGACTAACCTAGTTACTTATTATCGCCTTAAAACACAATGACAGTTATTTCTATAACTACATACTATCGTTTCAAACTGCAGATGTGTCTTAAATAATTCATTAGCAATGTGTATTGTTTCTTCCTCAGGTACAAATAAATTATATAATTATTACTGCTACTATGTTATTTGCACACTGTCGGTATTACATGCTGACAGTATGCAACCAATACTGGCTTGTTGGCCTAGTGTTTTGTGATCCTGGCTGCTATGCTACAGGTCGTGGGTTCGATTCCCACCTAAGTCTGGGCGTTCTTTGTATGTTTGTAAAGTCCCCCGCGACACAGGAGTAATTCCTAATGCGGAGTTGTCTTTTTTCTAAAAAAAAATACTGTACAAATTAAAGCAATTTCCTTGCTGTTACAGACTTAAGGTCCTTCTATACTCTGTGTGTGTAATTTAGTTTATGGATGTCAGTGCCCTGTGAACATCACTAGCGAAGATGAACCATATAATAACAAAGTATTTTATTAGAATGACAGTTTATTAAAGTTATAATTAAATAACAATAGTCCTATTGAAATTTCATTTAGTGACCGATACTTCATTAACATTATGAAATTAATTGATTCCCTTATACAATTAGTTTATCTGAGGGTTTATCTGAGCAATGTCTGGAGACGACGCGCGACGTGGAGACAAAACCATTGAGTTTCTTGTAATCTATTAATTTTGTAAGCAATTAATCAAAGAAGAAAGATTTACAATAGATGTCGCTTAGACTTTTTAACCGACTTTAAAAAACGAGAGTGTGTTATATTTGTTGTAAGTAAAATTTTGCTATTTCTTTGTACCTTATAAATAGCAATTTTTCAGCATTTCCATGATCAGCAATTCAGCAATCGAGCATTTCCCGGAATAAATGGTTGCTAATCTTTAAGCAAAAAATATTTTTATCCCTTGTTGATCCTTTGTTGTAAGAAAGTAAATATAATTGTTTTTTTTATTGTTAGGCTTTAGTATCAACTCTTTGATATTGCAAAAACTATCTACCAGTGGCGATTCTGTTGGTATAAAATTCTCCAAACTAACCTTAAATGACTAAAACTGGTCGTTTAGTCGTCATTTCGTATATTAAAAATGTAGAACTAATCCTATTTTGACTGACCTGTTGGTCTAGTGGTTAGTGACCCTGACTGCTGAGCCAGAGGTCGTGGGTTCGATTCCCACCCAGGACAAATCATAGTGTAATGAACATGATCATTTGTTCTGTGTCTGGGTGTAATTTATCTATAACATGTATGTATTTAGAAATATATAAGTATGTTTATCAGCAGTCTGGTTACCATAGTACAAGCTCTGCCTAGTTTGATGATTGATGATTGAGATTGATGCAAAGAAATTGGTGCTCAATATTATTTATTATTAGTATTCAGACATCAGAATAGTATAAATTCTCAAATTCTCTAAATTATCTTGGAAATAATCTTCAGTGAGATCTAGAACAAAATCGGCACCAACATCTATCAAAAACAAGTTTTGTTAAAATGTTATTTATGTGAGTATGTACTGTTGTATGTTTGTGTGTATGTAATGTTAAAATTCGGTTTTGTTAAATTACACAAAGCGGCGGTACTGCAGCATCTGATGACAGTAATTTTATGATAATGTTGACAATAACAAGGGCACCAATCATTATCTTAAATTGTACACAAAGTTAGGGCAGTGTCATTCTGGGCACTCTCACCGTCGCGTCGATGGCACTTGAACATTTTGCGCGCTAAGTCCATTTCATTTTCTTAACCTACGTAATTATATACATAATCATACTATGGATGTACTTAGTTTTTAAGTACAAGCTAAGTGCTGAGGTAAAATAAACTCTCACGGCTTGTGTTTATTTTTTGGGAAACTTGAGAGTTTCATTATAATTAAAAACTTTTTGTTATCATTATCCCCTTGTAAATCTTATTACTGTAAACGAGCAATTCTTGTATGTATAATATATAACAATAATATAATTATAGCACACATCTCACACACGGGCGTCTATCCCAAACTAGGCAGAGCCTGTACTATGGTAACCAGACTGCTGATAAACATACTTACATATTTCTAAATACATACATACTGTAGATAAATTACACCCAGACACAGAAGAAATGATCGTGCTCATCACCCAATTATTTGTCCTGGGTGGGAATCGAACCCACGACCTCTGGCTTATCAATCAGGGTCACTAACCACTAGACCAACAGGCCAGTATGTATTTATATTTAGGGTATCTCGGCAACGGCTCTAATGATTTTGATGAAATTTTGTATACAGATACAGTTTTGCATTTTAAGTCCAACTGCAAAGTTGTATTTCCTTTAAAAATGCAAATTTCACAAAAAAAAAAGAATTTACAAAAAACTACCGAGCGACTGGGTTTCCCAGGTACTTATGCTTATTTGGGCAAATATAACATTTGGTTAGAGGACTAGGTCTCCCCCAGCCAGTTCGAGTTGCAGGAATGCGACGCTAACCTGCTCGAGCTTCTGCTGAGACTCCCATCCACCCATATAAGCAATACCCCCCTCCTTCCCTTGTTACGTATCTTTCACTTTGAATATATTCACAATACTCCCATCTTTAATTCCAAAGTACCCGTTTAATGGCAACATTGTAATTGCCAAAAAGTTGACTACTCCTCTTCCTAGCTTTAGGGGATACAGGCGTGTATGTATTTATGTATGCATTCAAAGCATTAATTTAAATAATACAGCAGAAATACTACGTGTGTATACAGCAGAAATACTACGTGTGTCTTAAACTTTAAGGGTTTGTTTACAGTGAGTGTTAGGCCTCGTGCGCACGATGACACTAGAACCAACTCGAGCCTCAGGTACCTTAACACTAATGAACCTTCCCTCTGTGAAGAGGCTGCCTTGCTTATGCGGGAATTTTGTGTTCTAAGGACTGTGTGTGTGTGCCACCCGCCTTTTATTAGGACACGTTCGTATTATGTCACAGAGGTGTGAGGGTTTGTTAACGGTAGAGTGTTTGTTGAGGATTTGGAGGTGCAATGGCGTAGCAAAAACTACCAACAGTTGTATCTCTAACTACGATTATTCGTAGACCTTGCATCTGTGGGCAATTGTATCCTTGGCCGATAGCGAATCAATCTAATATTTTATCCTTAACTTTCATGATGGGTAGGTATGCATATTAGATATTGATTCGGTATTATATGTTTAATAAGGCCCGACATCTTTGCTTTGCCTTGCTTTTGGCATCTGGCCATACTAAGATGAATGCGATCAAAAAATGTGAACATTATATTTAATATTGCTTTATTCTTAGATTACAGTGTTTAATTATATCCGTTTTCTTTTTCACGATTCTTAAATTCCCACAAACAACAACATCACTCCCGCTTTAGGAATATTCCTGTGTAGCGGGGGGCTTCACAAACATTTAAACAAAGGACACAAAGAACACTCAGACTCGGTACAACTATTTGTGGATCACACAATTTTTTTTCCCGTGTAGGATTTGAATCCACAACACTCGGCGCGGCGTAGTGGCGAGGCGACCATTGAAACAGCAAATTTTCTAACATATCCAGTAGCCGTGTCACCGTGAAGAAGTAACAAGTAAATTAACTCACACTCGCGTGCATTTGTTACTCATGTTACTCAGTTACTCATGGTTTCTTTTAAAAATTTAGAATCGTTTTGCTGACTCGGAGATAAGTTTTTATGACTTAGTGACCATGCTTCTTACCGTAACACTGCAACTGACTAGATTTCTGTTACACAAATGGTAAATTATTATAATATTAATAATAATATAATAATATTTATTGGTTCAAAAATACAAGTTAAACTTACATATCACTAATTATTAATTAATTAAAGAAATTTCAATTTTACTGAATACAATACTGTGATTGATATGTTGAACGTTGACAGCTGTACTAGTATTAACTGTATGACAGCTGTTTGCGCCTTCTATACTTGGTAGGATATTGCGTACTTACTTGGTAATTAATGGTATGACTATTCATGTGTTGCTGTTTTTAAGGTTGACAAAGCTTCATGAGTGTGCATAAAAGAAAATTAGTCGATTTATTTACGTCTTTTGTTTTGAAGTTGATTAAAAAGATGCCAAAGTAAGTTTCTTTGTTTGTTAGCTTTCACTCCTTAACTACCTCAACTAACCATCGTGAAATATTGCATGAACGTTGTGAGAAGTAAAGAAAAGGACATATTTCTGAAACGGCGGGCATAAGCTAGTATCATATTTATGTTCTGAAAACAACTACAAATCACAGATAGACACCAGACAGTATACCAGGGCAGCATAGATAAAAAGCGTCACATTGCGTTCTATAAATCTTAGAAAAGCTAGAACACCACATTGTGGCGACGTCCGTCACTGACGTCAATTTATTGCGCCGATATATTGACATAATGGGCGGCAGATAATAGCTCTCTGTTTTCTATGTTGCCTTAGTAACGGGCACTTGTCACGCTGTTAGGAAATATGTATTACTGGTGATCTAACAAAAAGTGAAGAATAAAAAACCATTAGAGGTGGCACTCACCAACAGTACTCGCCTAATTTGAGTAGGAACTCTGTTTTTTTTATTTACAAATAATTTTATTTACTAGACTAAACTTCTTGCGTACTCTGAGACCTCACGGAAATATTTACTAAAACCATTCGCCTTGAGTGTTTATAATCCCTTTTTGGAACGAATTTTTGTGTTTTGTAAAATAATAATGCTGACTTAAGTTACAGCTATCGCTATTTTATTTAACCGCCTATAGAATGCGGAACAAAAATTAAGAAGTTATGCTCAAATTAAAAGAAAATTAGACAGAACACTTAAAGCTATATTCACACAGCGCGAGCGCATCTATATCAATGATATTATATAAAAAAAGGTAGGACAATTGTCGTGATTTGATTTAGTCGCTTAATAGACGCTAGTGAATAAATACGTTGCCAAAGCGTATGCGTGGAGTGCTAAAATCCCGAGTTGTGTGTTAAGAATGTGTAAAAACTATGGTTCCAAATTAAATAAGAATGAAGGAGTTACATACCAATGCGTAAGTATTTATAAGTTCGTAATATTTGTATTTTGTCATGGTTTTGTTTCCCATTTACCGAAATTATTAAATAAAATTCCGTATTATTAAAGTCACGGTAAAAAAAAGGATAGAGAATATGATTGCAAAGGCAGTGCGACAAGGACAAATAACGGGCGCCCAACATGCGTCATAGATCAATCAAATCGTAGGCACAATACATCCGCGTCTTCCTGTACCGTCTAATTGAATCTTAGCAGATTTTTTTATTCCATATATATATCCTCATATTACTACACATTATGTTCACTGTTTAGTTGTCTTTGTCTTTCGTTTAATGGGATGTATATATTATTATTTTTATAATTATAAAATAATTAGCAATAATAGTTTTTGAATGTATTATGATAAAAAGTAGTGTTGTTATAACTGTTATAAATGTTGTTTCATTTTCCAGATTTCCGAGTGATGATCTTACGAGATTCTACCCAACAAAAATGAAATCAAAAGTGGGTAGAAAACAAATAAAGGGCCTAAATTTTTATGTGAGATCGGTGCCAGTCGGTGTGTGATTGAAAAAATAATTACTCAATATTATATTAATACCCATTAATTGAAAAGAGTCCGTAAAAGGGCCGTAAGTAACTTAGCAGCGGCTCCTCATGCGAGCTCAACACCCGGAATTGCCGCGTAGCATCACTTCTCAAAATTCATACAGGCTATAAGATTTCACGAAATAAAATAATTTTAATTGGAATAAGTACGTAAGTCTTTATCTGTACAAGTATAGAGATTTAAATATAATACATGCATACTGTGTTTATAAGAAGCATACATATTGTGATTAAAAATAAATCGATGGTAATTTTCTTCGTTGTTTTATTTTTACTATATACATTTTCTACGGAGCACTCGTTACCAATCAATAGCTTTAAACAAACATGCAGATTGCGATATTCAATGTCCATTCTGTAACAATTCTAACTACTATGTAATTTAGTATGTACTTCAAGTGCAACTCACAAGAGATAGCTATCTCTTTCCCTACCATGCATTCCGTATTATCTTTCGCATTCGCAATCGTAATGTATGGACACACTTATAAATAAGTACGTCTTGTGATACAACAACAATAACTGGACGCCGTTCAGTATGAAATTAACCTATCTTTCTTTAAATATCATTAATCTACATTCACAAAATGCATACGTTCTCTTAAAGTTGCGCACTCCTGTTATTTCACCATTCCAATATAGAGCAGCATCTATTGTACATATGACACTTTTAATATAGGTAACAGTATAAAGGTACTAGGTACCTACTGGTCTGTTTGAAGTGGGTGCGAAGCTCAAAACGCAATAAGTAATACTTAGGGATATAAACAGCTCAATTAAGAACAGAATATAATTCTAATGAAATATCTGAATAATTTATTACAGAACTACCGATAAACTTACTACATAGTACTAACTTTTAAACTTTCGCGTTCCATGATATAATGTTATTTACGGGAATTAACTCGATCAAGAAAAGGTATTATATACCTCTGAATTGCCTAACGTTTCGACCAGGTTGCACTGGCCGTGGTCACAGGCTGACTGGCTCAGCGGTGCACGCCCTCCGTCGTCATTGTGAAGTAGAAGGTTCTTCATCCACCTCCACCTTTTGGATATTTTTGATATTTTCGTTTCGCCATGTACCGTCACATACTATACTAACAGTGTCCCTATTCTGTAAGCAAACCGATCTGGCCCTATTCTGGTGTTCACTTGGTGATAAAAAACATGCCACCTTGCTTTTATGCGCAGTCGGGCGCATAAAAGCGAGGTGGCATGTTTTTTATCACTGGATTCCACGCTGTAGATAATTTGTAACCCTTTTCCCGATTGAAAGTTTTGTGTTTTTTAATTTCAATCGCTTCACGTACAACTCTTCTGTAAAAGTGACGTTCTGTGGAGAGGACTTGCATACGGTGAAATTCAATCCAGTGATTGGTGCCCGCTTCGAGTGCATGTTCTGCAATCGCTGATTTGCTAATCTGTGCACCGCTGAGCCAGTCAGCCTGTGACCACGGCCAGTGCAACCTGGTCGAATCGTTAGGCAATTCAGAGGTATGTAATACCTTTACTTGATCGCGTTAATTCCCGTAAATAAGTAAATGATTACTACATAGTACTTACGTGTAATAGTCAAATTATGCAAATTTATCATCGACCTAATAAAGCATTTAAAATTCAATATCATTTGAGACGTGCATCAACGACGCCTATCTATCAAGTACCTATTTGGCTTGGCAACGACTTTAAACAGACCAGAGGTACCTAGAGCCCTAATAGTGTTACTTAGTTAAAACTGATATTGTTTTGGGGATGTAATTCAAACGTCTAATGTTTAATTAGTACTATTTTTTACATAATAATTATTTAAATACTGATGCTAATGCATATGCCACAGTTCATAATTATTAATATATACATATCATATACAAAATCACTCTCCGCGCCTTTTCCAAACTAAGTTGGGATCTTCTTCAGCTTTCAGTATAACTACGAAACGGCCGAACTTTGATATTTAACGTGAAGCTACTGCCATCAGTCCTCCACAACCCAAGTACTGGGCGACTTTTTAGGGCTCCAACTACCCTTAACATGCCACAGATGTTCGTATGGCAACTGGGAGTGACCGACAAGACCGAAGGAGCTTATAATGTGCTAACCTACTCAGTTTCTACCCCTTCTTACCTTACATTTTTAGTAAATTATTTGGTATCGTATGTTTTTATACTGTTTATTGCAATAAAAATAACATTAATATACCTATGTATGTATTTTTTTTATTCTATTCTAATGTATGAAAAGGTGTCAACTTATTCCGTCCCAATATTATACTGACATAACAGGACGTAATAATGCCTGTGCCGTATTTATTGAATGCCTACAATGCCAAGCATGTCACGTGTGCCGGACATTCTTAGAGCTGTCTGAAATAGCGATATGAAGGAAATTAGGAATTCATAGTAGTACGTTCGAACGTACGAAAAGAGAAAGGGCACAAGTAAATTTACGCTCCTGGTGCACTTAATACTATTAAGAAGTAATTGTCAAGCATTCAATGTTGTTTACAGACTTGCTTCTGTATTTACATTGGTTTAATTAACGGGTATCGGAGCTAATGCTAGAATATTTTTTATCCTTAAGATATTGGAGATAGTTCAGTAATGTCTGTAACAGTGGACATACTAATTTAGCATCAATGAATGACGTCACTACACTCTTTTAAAGTGCCTACACTCTTTTTCCCAATTTCTTTTGATAGGCTTTTTAAGCACCAAAATTGTATATTTAAAATTAAGTAAATGAGTAAAATTTGGATATCGTAAAGGTAAAAATAAACATTGACTTTAGTTATGATAAAGTAATGTTGAAATTGCTATATACTAAGGTACTGTAATAAAATAAATAGATTACAGCGCTGGCTCAGTAATGGGGCTGACTTCAAGCGAATGAGTGTATATTAACTTGAATTCATAGCCTCTATAAGGCTAAATTTTTAACCTTCATTCAACAACATTGTCTGAAACCAAATAACATCAAGAGATACAGAGTATTCTTAAATAGTATTTTTTTTTTATTTGTTCAAAGTAACATTAATATTATTAATCCTACCCATTGATACTTTCAAACATTTTTCTTTGATAAGCAAGTCTATAAAATGTATCCTCCTAGTTCTTGTTTTGTCTTTGCAGCAAAAAAATACAATTCATCGCAATTAATCGTCACGTTTTCTACAGTTTTGCTTCTTTATTAAACAAAAGTGTTAGCCGAATATTAAAAAAAAGGGGATTGGCCTCATTCGCCAATGTAAAGTTTTATAAATACAGGTATGTATGCGAGCGCATTCTGCATTAGCCGCCAATCGTATTTTGAAGGAGGTGATGATCACAATCAGCAATGGACAGGATACGGACACCATTCTTCCACCCATCACCCTCAGGGACATTTCAGATCTTATCACACAACATGGATAGGTAGTCATTGAGGGTACTACACTGGAACGCCCGCTCTCCTTTGCCCTCTAATGCTGGAACATTACATAAACGTGGCGCTGATAAATGAGACGCACCTGCGACCTACAGCTACAATTAAATTCCCAAGAAATCTCGTTTCATCATATCAATCAACACAGCGGCTGGTACCGTGGTCTGGCAGTACTAATCAAGCGGAGAGCAGAGAGAGAATCAAGTTGAGCAGCTACAACACTGTCTACACGCTGGGTGTGGAGCTACACCAGGGCGGCGCGCATCTGCAATAATTGTGTGTCGCCCATAAGCGACCCATCTCCTAGACGCGTCACACCCCGTACTCATTGCCGTAGATGCAATCGCCAAACACCCAGCGTGGAACGCTACAAACGCCAACGCTGCTGGAGTACGACTACAAAATGACGTCGAAGCCCGAAACCTCCAAACGTCCCATGCGGGGTGTTGTGAGGGCCTCAATGGTTCTGCATTGCCGGTTGAGAGCCCTCAGCGCTCAATGCAAGATTGTCGAAGCCATCTACGGCCAACAACCAAACGTCACACAAAAAAAGCGTTCTGCATACACTCTACGCTCCTTCGTCGTCGAGGAAACCTGTGAGATTTATGACAAGTTCGTTAACTCAAAGACTATTTTTCATTAAATTGTGTGTATTCTCATAAAATACATAATGTATCTTTAACATTGAATTTATAATCAGTAAAGCAGGAACGTCTAATATGGTTTAAATAAATAAATAAACATACGAAACGGCGGAAAATCGGATTGTCCCGTAAATTATAAAACAATCTGGTCCTCTAGGATTTCAATAAGTAAGACGGGATTAAGTGAACTTAAAATTTATCCAGGGGCTACGAAGCTCTCAGGTTTCACTGAGGTTCAATTATTCAACGCAATCAGACTGTTTTGCTAGACTATTGTTTTTAAGGAGTGGAAACTATAATTGTAATCAACCGAGACGAAGTATTGTAACTTTTAGAAGTAAAGATTACTATTTTGCGTAACATCTCGGCGTCTTGGCTATTGGTGATGAATTTGAGTTAAGATAAGCCCATGTCAATTACTCATTTAAGAAGTAAAGTTCCTGACTCTTGTGTTAAATGTTTTAAAGTACAATCATGTGGTCTGTTGAGGTGATTGAATGAGTTTTGTATTTGTTTTACTGACAATTCTCATTTGTTTGTTAAAGAAGATTGAGTTTCAGTGTAAAATTTTCTCTATATTTTGGAGGGTAGTGGTCAGGCGTGTAAATAGCCCGACCAGGGTGTGATTGCTCAACGGTTAGCGTACGAGGTGTAGGGAAGTAAACCACATCTATCGATCAAAACAATTATGCCAGCACTAACCTGCAACACCGACCAAGTCCCGATCCTCCAGAAGGCAGCGAGCAGCGGCGAGGTTTCTACGGTCTCTTGCAAGGTATTGACCGGCCGGTCACGATCGTAGACTGGAGCACTCCACATACACCTTGTAAAGGTTACAAGCGAGTCCAAACACTACACGGCTATAGGACTAACGGAAAATCAGCTTCTTTTCACGAGAAATATAACTGAAGTCCGTGGCGGAACAAAATTTTATATTAAAGCGTCTTAGCGAAAGCGATGAGAGCACGGTATGTCCGTTTTTTCTTGCACCAATCAGGCGCAGCGCGCTCACACTATTTGAAGACTGCTAACGCCATCTCTTGAGATCGTCGAGTACATTGGCAATATTACAGCAGTACCAGCACTAATTGCATTCGACAAACAGAATGTGGTTTACTATAAAGACTATGAAATTTATAATATAACGAAATATATTATGGTGCGATTATGTATGCATTTTATAAATATATTGGCGCTCCACCATGCACCCCGCCTTGGAACATCACAAGATGTTTCAAAACACGCGAATTTTCTAACTGACTGAGAGTAACACATGCATTATGCGATTAAATAATAAATATGATAAATATAGCGGCCTAAACTAAAAAATAAGGTTTAAACTAAGTTGAATTTATTGTGTAGGAATAGGATATAATTTAGTTACAGCGCGTTTGTAAATTCCAGTTTGCGTTTTAACTATCGCCACGCGTACAACGTTATCAGAGCCTCTGAACACATCCGTAATTACTCCTAACGGCCAATGCAACGGTGGAGAATTCTCCTGCTCAAGAAGAACAACAGTTCCGATTTCTACCGGTTTGTCGGGAGTAGCCCATTTTTGCCTAACTTGCAACGTGTGCAAATACTCTAAGTGCCATTTCTTCCAAAAGGATTGGACCATACTATCTAACAACTTTTTACGTTCTAACAGACTCAATCGTTGATCTGACAAATCAGCAGCGGGTAAATATTGCAACGGAGTAGACATCAAAAAATGCGCGGGAGTTAACACCTCAGGATAAGGGTCTGACGATAATACGCTCAATGGACGAGAGTTAAGAATACACTCTATCTGAGTAAGAACAGTTTGCAGTTCTTCGTATGTAAGTAACTGACTTCCTATTACTCTATATAAATGCGTTTTCATGCTCTTTATATTCCCTTCCCACATCCCACCAAAATTTGGTGATCTTGGGGGAATCATCTTCCACTCTATGCGTCGAGAGAGCAACTCATTCGACAGCGCGTTTTTGAAGCTAGAGTTCAATAAAAAACTATACAGCTCATCTAAATGTGCCTTCGCACCGATGAAAGTAGATCCATTATCGGAATAGAGACATGAAACTGGTCCTCGACGGGAAATAAAGCGTTTAAAAGCGGCTAGAAAGTTTTCAGTAGTTAAATCACTGGTCACTTCAATATGTAGACTACGTGTGACCATGCAAACAAAAAGAACGATGTACGCCTTTTGCGCATGTTGACCTCTGCGGCGAGAAAGGATTGTCCTTATCGGACCAGCGTAATCTACACCAGTGTGACAAAATGCCTTGGCCTCTGAAACACGGTAATCAGGAAGATCAGCCATTATAGGCGTTGGATGCGTTGGGTTGCATTTAAAGCAAGTGTTGCACTTTCGCAACTTAGACCTGATAACAGTCCTAGCATCCAAGATCCAGTAGCGTTGTCGTATAATAGACATAAGAAGTCCAGGTCCGGTGTGACAATTGACAACATGAAAATGCTGTATTATTAAGTCAACGACATGATCGCGTTTAGGGAGAAGAACCGGATGTTTAGCTTCGAAAGGAAGCATTGATCCAGAAAGTCTTCCTCCAATGCGTAAAATCCCTTGTTTGTCTAAGAAGACGAAGAGGCTTTGCAGCTTTTTTGAAGGTAATTTATCAGCCTTGATCAATTTGATATCTTCACAGAAGTGCACAGATTGAACGGCGAGAATTAACGCATTCTCAGCACTTGTCAACCCTGCTATAGAACGAGGTTCGACCTTAACTTTAGGTCTTGCGAATTTTAATACATATGCGGTGATACGTAGCAACTTTTCCCAAGAAGAAACACGTTGTGCTAACGTACACAGCAACGGCGGCTCTGTGTGAGTAATGGCAGCCAACACATTTGCCTTGAGTTCAGGCAAGACAGAGCAATTATTAAGCGAGAATGGCTTAATCGGCCACTTCTCAGATGAGCTGCGAATCCACGGAGGACCTTTCCACCACAAATCGTGGGTCAAAAGTTGCGATGGAAGCATACCACGCGAAAGACAATCACTTGGATTACTAGCTCCGGCAATATGATAAAAATGTTTAGAGTCCAAGTTTTCTTGGCACTGAGCGACGCGATTACCGACGAAAACTGACCAACGATGTGGTGAAGAATGAACCCATGATAAAGCAATAGTGGAATCAGAAAATGCGTATATCCCGGCAATGGGCATACGTGTTGCATATGTGTCTCGCACAGTTTTTATTAATTTTGACATAAGTAAAATAGCGCATAATTCTAAGCGAGCGAGCGTAGTGATTTTTGTTAGCGAAACCTTTGATTTAGCGCAAAGAATGCGAGTTTGAATGCCAGACGGGTAGGTACAATGGGCATAAATGACACATCCCAGACCATTCATGCTAGCATCACAAAAAGCAACAAGACGTAATTCACAACCAACTTCGACGCCTACATGACATGGAATCCTTAAAGTGTCAAGCATTTGAAGTTCTTGCGCAAGAGCGAAAAAACGGGTGCGTATGTGCTCCGGTGCAGGATCGTCCCAATCACACTTGCTGAGCCACAGTTCCTTAATTAACAACTTGGCATAGAGAATCACAGGCGCGACCAATCCGAGCACGTCAAATAGTCGTGCAACCATCGAGAGTATGTTTCTCTTGGTGCACCTTTCATTAATTGCGGCGCATGTGAAATGAAAATTATCTTCACATGGTTCCCATGAGAGACCTAAGACCTTAGAGACATTATTGTCAACATCAAAATCAAGCGACTTGCGGTGCGTGTCGGGAAGCGAGTCAAGTAGCACTGGTGAATTGCTAGACCACTTCACTAAGTCAAAGTCACCCGATTTGAAAAACTTAATCAAGTTGTGAGCTAATTGCGTGGCAGTATCCTCATTTGCAATAGAAAGAACCAAATCGTCCATATACAGACAGGTCTCTGCCACTTTCGCGGCATCAGGATAGAGCGGACTCATGTCAGTAGCCAGCTGTCGCACAGTGCGCATAGCTATGTAAGGGCTTGACTTGAGACCGAAAGGTTGCCTATTAAAGGCATAAGTTCGAATTTTTTCCGATTCGTTAAATCTAAATAAAATGCGTAGGTATTTATGTTGGTCTACTGGTACACCAATCCGTAAATAATATTGTTTTATATCAGCGTTCATTGCAATAGGAAATAATCTAAAACCTAACAATAATAAAAACAGATCGGCCTGTAAATTGGGTCCAATATGTAATATATCGTTAAGCGAAAGTCCTGTATGCGTTTTAGCACTCGCGTCCAATACGATGCGCGGCATCGGTTTATCAGGTCGGACTACTGCGTGATGCGGTATATAATAACCATCAGAGGACAGCTCAGATTCTTTAACAGGACTGAGGTAATTGTTATCAATATAATCCTGAATAACCTTGTTATAATTTTCGCGCACTATCGGTGCCTGACGGAGCTTACGCTCGAGTGAAACGAAACGGCGATAAGCGGTAGCGTGCGAATTACCTAATTCCGAAGGGTCCCTACAGAACGGTAATGCAACTGTATAACGACCTACGTCGTCACGGGTCACAGCCGTGAAAATATTTTCGCAATCTGTCTCCTCTGGTGACAACAAGCGTTTCATGGGTACTTCTTCAAGTTCCCAGAACTTTTGCACTATATCATTAAGCGCTAACGCAGAAAAAGACGCGGCAGTAGGTAAAATATGTTTACGCGGGTAATCTCCCATAAGTACGTAACCAAATGTTGTAGATAAAGCACACGGTGCGCGCGGCCCACACTCGACCATATTTCCTAAGTATATAAATGGGAATAGCTGGGCACCTAACAATAAATCAATCTTGCCCGGAATATTCCAGCTTAAGTCAGCGAGCGGAAGGTTACGAAAATCTAGGTCGCGATCACAATCGATAAATTTTGAAGGCAATTGATCCGTAATGCATTCTACAACAAGCGCATGTATAGTGTATTTCTGATCCGGATAAATACGGGATTCAATGTCTAAATGAACATAACCGATTATCGGACTTGAAGCGGAACCAACACCTTTAACATAGGAATTATTCAACGGTATTATCGGTAAATTTAATAAACTAGAACAAGCAGATGTTATTAGATTATTCTGCGAGCCATTATCTATCAAACACCTAACTACAGATTTGATACCAGCGCTACCCTTAGAGCGCGCGTATACCTGAGCGGTTGACAAAAGTATATCACCCTTATGACAAGAAGTGTAAGACTGTGTATGTGTAACTGGTTCTGTAGCAAGCGGGGGCGCTCGAATGCATGACGAAGTCGTGTGAGCGCGATGAGAAGGCGCGGGCGAAGTAACGGTCGCTCGATGAGCGGGCGGCGGCGAGTACGCGACGGCGGTATTTACCATAGCCGCATGCGATTGCGAATTATTACTATCAAAATGCAATAACCTATGGTGTCTTTTATTACAGAAACAGACTGACGTACTCTTACAATCCGGAAGTTTATGTAAAGTGCTTAAACAATTAACGCAACCGTACTTCGATTTAATAAACTCATATCTAGCCCTTGCGTCTCGCATATTTTTAAACTGAGCGCAATCATATAAATGTCGATGGTTACCACTACACAAACAACAAATCGCGGTAACTGCTGCGTAAGATTTGGAGGTGTGATGAACGCGCCGGTCGCGTGAGGGCGACGTAACAACAGCAGCGGGTTTCGTATATGACCAATTTCGCGGGTTTGAGCGCTCCAAAATCTTAGCCTGATCTTGTATAAAAGCGATAAGCTGTTGTGTCGTAGGCACTTCCACATCCCGAATCGAAAGTTCAAAGGCTTGGATGGTTTGAGGATCCATCCTTCTCAAAGCGCATTGAAGAAAAATAAAATCAGTTAGATCTGTTATGCCTAATTCTTTTAGAGCTGAAATCGAAGCGGAGTATTTACTAACAAAGGTATCAAGAGCGTTCGCAGTGTGCGAGCAAGTTTTTAAGTCCAGTATATTATTGAGATAATATGTACCTAATGAGCGTTTGTCGTGGTATTTCTTAACCAAACTATCCCACAGTATTTTATATGTTTCACCTGACGGAATAATACCGGAAGTGAATTTTAGTGCGTCGTGGGTGAGTTTAGAAATTAGATACTGTACACGTTGCGAGTCAGAAAGCTGTTGATTCAAATGAATATTAGCTTTAAAAGACTGATAAAAGGTATTCCAGTTTTCAGGGCGTCCGTCAAAACTCGGAATTACTAAAGGTTCTAATTTCACTACGGACTTGATCGAGCTGCTGGTCTCCTTTAATCCACCTTAGAAGTGGTTAATATTTTATTTCTAACGCGTTTAACTCTCGAGTATAAATCATCAAATGAATCGAGGCAAGAATACTCGGGATTGACCGTAATCTTTGATAACAAATTTATATTATTTATTCTATCAACAATGGACTCAAATTTATCGCGTAACTCATCTATCATCTCCGTTTCAGCCAGAAAATTCTCGTTAGCTCGCGTTGATGAATCGAAAGAAATTATACCTTTCGACGATGTGTACATACGATTAATACGTTGAAATAATAATTCTTTCTTTTGATTCAACATAACCAACATGACTTCGCGACTTGATTCACTTTCCGTCATGTTTATAAAATAATATCACAATACAACTACAAAGTGATAGGTATATCTACCTAGTTAGTGTAAAAACACAAATTAAATTTAAATCTTAAAATGACTTAGCGTAAAGTACAGTGGTGGAGCGGTAAATAAGTGGGTAGGTATGAATAAGTTCAACTAAATTGAGTATAATGGATATTATTACCAATTAATACGTAATTCACCAAATCTAACAATTAATTATATTTAAGTACGAGTCTACCAATAATTACGTAGTTCTCGTGCGTTTTAAACACAGAATTTACCAATTTTACGTAAATCTGTGAGCGAGGAAAAATGGCGGCAAGAATTCACTAGAATTACGTGAATCTTTTTTATGATATGAATAGAAAAGTAAATTCACCAATATTTACGTGAATCACTGGCCTATCCGTACTCGTAAGGACCAAATTATATGGTCAGGCGTGTAAATAGCCCGACCAGGGTGTGATTGCTCAACGGTTAGCGTACGAGGTGTAGGGAAGTAAACCACATCTATCGATCAAAACAATTATGCCAGCACTAACCTGCAACACCGACCAAGTCCCGATCCTCCAGAAGGCAGCGAGCAGCGGCGAGGTTTCTACGGTCTCTTGCAAGGTATTGACCGGCCGGTCACGATCGTAGACTGGAGCACTCCACATACACCTTGTAAAGGTTACAAGCGAGTCCAAACACTACACGGCTATAGGACTAACGGAAAATCAGCTTCTTTTCACGAGAAATATAACTGAAGTCCGTGGCGGAACAAAATCTTATATTAAAGCGTCTTAGCGAAAGCGATGAGAGCACGGTATGTCCGTTTTTTCTTGCACCAATCAGGCGCAGCGCGCTCACACTATTTGAAGACTGCTAACGCCATCTCTTGAGATCGTCGAGTACATTGGCAATATTACAGCAGTACCAGCACTAATTGCATTCGACAAACAGAATGTGGTTTACTATAAAGACTATGAAATTTATAATATAACGAAATATATTATGGTGCGATTATGTATGCATTTTATAAATATATTGGCGCTCCACCAGGTAGTCCTCACAAGTTTATTGGTGTAGGTGCTTGTGAATAATGTCTTGGATAGTAGGTACTATGCTAAACATAATTATTAAAGACTAGCAGCGCCCCGCAGTTTCACCCGCGTAAGTCCCGATCCCGTGGGAAAATCGGGATAAAAAGTAGCCTATATGTTAATCCAGATCTCATGCTATCTACATACCAAGTTTCAGCCCAATCGTTTTAGTAGTTTTGGCGGGAAAGAGTAACAAACATCCATACATCCATACATCCATACATCCACACATCCATACATCCATACATCCATACATCCTCACAAACTTTCACGTTTATAATATTAGTAGGATTTACAGTTGCAGTAGCCTTACGTAAGTCGTTGGGCATCACCGAAACACCCACTAGTCCTACTAATATTATAAACTGACGTGTGGATGTATGGATGTAGGGATGTATGGATGTTTGTTACTCTTTCACGCAAAAACTACTGAACCGATTGCGATGAAACTTGATATGTAGACCTGGAGACCTGGATTAACACATAGGCTACTTTTTATCCCGATATTCCCATGGCATCCGGACTTACGCGGGTGAAACCGCGGGGCGCAGCTAGCCTTTCATAAATATGAATACCACTCACGAAAGTTTTTATTTTAATATAATAGGTAACCATAATGACGTTTTTAATCGTCATAATGTTATTATTTCTGTTAGAATTTACTTAGAATATTTCTGCTAACGTGCTATATACATATGTTTTGTGTGTTTGTTACAGCTGTTTGGTCTATTTGGATATATGATATGATAGATTTCGTTTGAATATAGATGGCAACATTACCATTGGCATTGACAACATTGGCTAAAGTAAGATTACTAAAGTAGGATTATTATATATATGTGTGTGGTGGCAAATAACATGAAATACTGTGTACCTACGAGGGTTTGTCAAACGAACTGTGCTGTACGTTCTGAATCAGAGTTTAAAGTATTATAATAACAAACAAATTTTCCCAGTAATCGCTGTAGTATTATAATAATACATTATCAAAAATAATTGCCAACGATATTATACGCCAACGGATTTTTAGATTTTGGAGAAGTAAGTAGTCGTCTACAAAACAAAATATTAACTTTTAAGTATCTCCTGAAAAAAATTAAGAAATGGAAGTTAGTGGGTTCGCCAATTAAGGTATCGAAATATGACATAAAATGTACTATTTTCCAGGAAATGACGTCCTACGTCCAACCAAACCAATCGTTTTCGATTTATCGTCCCAAAATCCTCAGTTCAAATAATTTTGTTGCAAAATCCAATTGCGGAGCAGATGAATTTCAAACCCATATAATATAAGCATCGAGCATTCAAACGGGACATTGGTTCTATCTCGTATTATTGACATCTATTAGAGTAAGATGGCGCCCGATAAATCGTCTTACACAATCGGATTTAAGAATAGAGAATGGAGAATTTAGCTCGAATCTGTTGACATTTTGTTCTGCGTTACTCAGAACTTCGTTTACTACTGTTTGTGTGTGTCTGGCAATTTTTTATACACTTAAGTGTTCATTGAACAGTAACTGTAAGCTAAAGATATAGTTACGATTTTACTCACTTATGTGTTTCAGGAATACCCGACAAGTTTTACACTCAACAGTGTGGATTCTGAGACCGACGCGGCTGGTCGCTTTACTCCTTGATGAAGGGCTGTCGTTGGGTTATCTTCAATAAATGTTAATACCATTCACGAGAATGTTTGTTCTAACAGTACTGATTTAGCGATTAAAAGTTATGATGGTTTAATGTGTGTGATAAAAACATACATAGGTATACAATTATTGTTAGAAGAAGTTTCTATATAACCTATTTAGCGTTTGGAAGCTCCTGAAAAAATAAACGTAGGCATTTGATTACAGTTTACGGTAGAAAACAAAACCTATAGAATATCTATATCATTATCTATACTCGTACAATAGGTGTAAATGATCAAAACGTGTTCCTACTTGAGTCTAGATTTAACATTATAATGTAACTGACATTGCGGGTCTAGTCTAAATGTGATTAAATCCCTCAATAAAAAAAAGCGGTATTGAAAATATCAAAACAAAAACTGTTTGCAATCTCTGATTTTATAAATTAATTTGAAGGCGTCACGGTAATGCTCAATTAAATATTCCGATTTGTACGTGACCATTCGTACGGTGAAGGGTTTTCGTGATAATATAATCTATGTTAAATCTATGTAAACATGTTTTGTAGAAATTGAAATAGAATATTCAATAATATGTCAAGAATATTCCATACGTTTTATATTGGCAATAAGACGCACTAAACTCGAAGGAGTAAAGTGTAGGTTTGGTGATAATTTATTTATTTTTTGGCACCTGTAATTTGTTTTCTTTTCATAGGCCGTTTGCCTATTACTTTCTGTAGCAATGAGTTTTTTTTTTATGCGATAGGGGGTTAACGAGCAGACGGGTTACCTGATGGTAAGTAACTATCACCGCCCATGGACACCTGGAACTCGAGAGTCACAAGTGGGTTGCCAGCCTATAGGGTGGGAGTAGGGAAAAGGGCGGAGGGGGGGGGCTGGGGCCTCCGGTAACCTCACTCACTCGGCAAAACAAACGAAAGCATTATTGTGAGGCCGGTTTCTGTGAGGAGGTTTTATCACTCCGATCGAGCCTGCCGATACGTGTCAAAGCATTAAAAGAAGACAAAATATTTTAATGTAGATTACATCACGCACTTAAATTAAGCATAGCTTGTGCTACCACACACATTATACATAGAAACACCAACCATATATGTTTATGCGATACTAATATTTGCAATTCATCACGTCAAAAATGCTCCATCACCACGCCACAACGATCAACAATCATTATTATTATCTATTATTTATGTATGAATTCTGAATTCAAGGGTTAAATCGGTAAAAGTAATATAATAGATTATAATAAAATTTACTGTACATCATTATTATATTGCTTACGAGGTAGGTAGGTAGGTATTGCTTTGCTTGCTTATTAGTTACATTAGTAGACAGTTTTGGTGTGGAAAAAAAAAGGCGTGTGTCAACTCCAACACACGACTGGAGTTTACAATTTACTGGAGGCTCTCTCTCTCTCTCTCCGTTTCTCGCTCTCTATCTTTCTCATCATTTGTAGACGCTGTACAGTATATATTCTATATATAAATTTATTAATATTAGTAAATTATTTGTGTTGATTTAACTTTTTATTATTTCTCATTCTCTCGTGGGCTACTTTTCTGAATTTTTAAACTTTCGCGTTCCATGATATAATATTATCTACGTATGAACGGGAATTAACGCGATCAGGCAATTCAGAGGTATGTAATACCTTTTCGTGATCGCGTTAATTCCCGTTCATACGTAGATAATATTATACTTTTCTGAAGTTTCACTTCTGCCGTGTGTGAATTGCACAAACACACACTTTTCTTTATTCATTTGATTATCATGTGCAATGGAATGTCGTGCTTTCTTGTGTGTCGTGTCGCTTCCTGTGATTGTTTCATGAGCCAGGAAACCTTTTTTTTTCTAATACGGTGAATTGTTGATGTGGCATATACGATTCGAGCGCTGTTTGTGATGACTAAGGTTATGTAAAGATGTTGGATCTTTACATAGCGTTAGAAATTTAACTGATGCTCTTTGTTCATAGTCCAGCAATGTTAGTTTTCTTTAGTTCACAACTTGGTGGCATTCTACCCTCATGTAATTTCTTATTTAAGTGGATCTATTCGACCGTAATTATATAAATGTGTTACTGCGTTCCTTCACGAATTTCGTACTAACTACAGCATCTTGCTTGCTGTTACAGTTCGATTCATTTTACTTTGTGACTCGATTGAGGTCAAGGGAAACAAATCTAGCTAACCCGATTTAGTCTAGGCATTTAGAATAATACAAATTTGAATGGTGGATGGATATAATTTTGATTCACAACAGAATATTTTACCAGTACCTGATATAAAACAGCACAATGTGTTAAAACAGGCATTTAAAGCGGTTGACCATGAATCGCCTGAATTCTAACTTATCAAAGAGAAAACCACATGACACGCTGTAGAGTAGAGAATTCCTCATATTTATAGTGAAACTTCAAATATATAATTACTAGCAACCCGCCATTTTGCACGGGTAACAGAGACATCTCCAACAATCATCATCATATTTCAACCTATTTCCATAAAACCTTAACAAATTCTATACTTAAACCTTCCTCATGAATCGCTCTGTCTATTGGTGAAAACCGCATGAAAATCCGATGTGCAGTTTTTTAGTTTATCGCGAACAGACAGACGCGGCGGGGGACTTTGTTTTATAATACGTAGTGACTAGCTTTTAGCTGCTCTCGTGACAGTAATTTTTTTTGTCTATCAGAAATAGTACAGTTTTTTTTTTCTGAATGAAAAGGACCTAAAGTCCTTTTCAAAACCTCTGGCCACGTGAATGCAAAATGTTATGGTGACCGGTTCAAACAAACAAACACCTCTACAATAATATTGAGCATTAGGATAGACGAATGAGGAATAGATCGATATAATGTAACTTGCATACACTTTAACCTTATTCCTGAACGAGATATGTAGGTCACATCAGATTTCTGTTCATATTGATGCAATTCCAATTGACTGGGTAATTATTACTCCAGTTGAAAGTCCATCGGAAAATATTACCTTTCAAAGTATTCTCTGGGGTTAAAATAATCTTGTTACAAATTACATTTCTAAGAAATATTGTAATTGGGTATTTCGATAGAAAAGATGTGCTCCTTAGGCAATGAAAGCGACAACTCCTCTTTACTTTGAAATGTTGCTGTTTCCAGTGTTCCAGTAATGTTCTATAGAGGCAGGGTGGCCCATATTTTAAGCTTCTCTGTTTCTCGCCACGTCCCTCTGATAGGTAGTGGAAACATACTAGAAAACTTAACTTATAAGTCAACAAATCTCACACACGGCCGTCTGATCCGAAACTAGGCAGAGTCTGTACTATGGTAACTAGACTGCTAATAAACATACTTATATATTACTAAAAACTATAGATAAATTACACCCAGACACAGAACAAATAATAATGCTCATCATCACACAATTATTTGTCCTAGGTGGGAATCGAAACCTTTCAAAAATGACTGGTTGTCACACTATCTAAATCATTGACAATGATCTCTAACTCTCGCCAACTACCTAAAACGTACCTTTAGAACTTCTTGGAACCAATTCATACTACACATTTTGGCAAGTATCTAAGTAGTTAGAGGATCTTTAATGAGCTTTGTCATATTTGACAATGTCGCTCATAGTGATGTTTTATGTTCTTCTAGTACTGAATACTTATTTCATTTTCCAGATTTAGCTTCTAGTTGTTATCACTGTCTATAATAACTAACAATGCCAGCATTGTCAATCTCAGCGTTGCTGAGAAGACTGACGATTTGGCCAAACTTCTCACCAGTGGAACACACACACAATACTTCTAATAACGCTTTTGAACTGAAGTCTTCTTCACGGTGGAGGTACTTCCTTTTTACGCCCTTACGCAAAAAAGTGACGTGTTATAAGTTTAATGTATGTATCTGTGTTTCTGTGTGTCTGTCTGTGGCATCATAGCTCCCCAACGGATGGACCGATTCTGATTTAGATTTTTTATGTTAGAAAGGTCACTTGATCGAGAAGTTTATTAGCTATAATTCAAGAAAATCTGTTAAAATGTTCCAAAATCATCCGCTCTTTTATTTTTATTTTATTCATACCTACTTGTAAATATTACGTACGATACGTAATTTGACCGAGGCAATCTGCTATGCTTGAGATACATGATACATGATCTAAAATGATAGGTACATCCTCATTTTTATGTAGTCGGTTTCTGCTCTGAAATAGGTAAAAATTCTAACAATTTCCCCAGAATCTTATATTAATCTTATCTTTATCTATCTCTTGTTGAAACATGCAAAATATTACTTCAGAATGCGTTACACATCAAATGTCCTTTTGTCCTTCAGAGGGTTTGGTCGAATCACCATCAATTCACCGTGATATGACCCAAGGGATTTTACTTAAACAGTTTGAGAGAATGTAATTGATGAATGAACATGTTTCAGCGTAATAAATTAGAACCTTGTCAAAGACACGGATTTATATCGATCGTGTGCTTTCTGTGAAACTTCGTTTGACGCATATAATAAAATTTATTTCTTTGTTGTGTTTGTGTTTTTATACCAGCTGTAAGCATTATTATCTTACCACTATTATACGGTTTGTATGGATGGATGTTTGTTACTCAATCACGCTGCAACGGCTAAACGGATCTGGATGAAATTTGGCACAATATGGCACATACACGGTTTATCCCGGAAAGTGTACGGTTGCCGTCAGATAGACTCAGACATACACATCTAAATAATGCTGAGCTGGATACCTATTTTGGTGCAAACGCTAGACATGTTCTTCCACTGTTTCCTTTGATGTACCTTATATTTCCTGTGTGTCGACTTTTTTGTGTTTTGTATTTTTTAGAGATATAAGTACTTACATTATTAGAATAATTAATTTTTGACTTGTGTCTTAGCACCAAAATAAATGCTTATTTCTTTCTTTCTTCTTAAATTTCCAACGAAGGCACGGGCAACAGCCGCAGATAATGACAAAATTGAAATGAAGCTACCAAAAAAAGTTCGAGTCCAGTTCAAGTCCAGTGTAAACCTTAATTGTACTTTAGAAATCCAAATGTATCAAAACAGCTATTATTATAACAAAAATCCAAAAAATACAACTATTCATACAAAAGTAAAAAAAAAACATAAAATAAATAAAATATTCTAAAATCCTACTAATATTATAAACGTGAAAGTTTGTGAGGATGTATGGATGTTTATTACTCTTTCACGCAAGAACTACTGAACCGATTACGATGAAACTTGGTATGTAGATACATACCAAGTTTCACCTATCTAGCTATCTAGCTGGAGATCTGGATTAACACATAGGTTACTTTTTATTCCGATATTCCCACGGGATCGGGACTTACGCGGGTGAAACCGCGGGGCGCTGCTACACGTCTTTTTAATTACAGTTATGAGTTCAATAACAATGCCTTAAGAATTGTGTCAGGAAACATTAACATTTATAACACAACAGAGAAAATAAATTGTATGGTTTCGAAAGCCTACTTTATTGCGTTGATTCCTTTTCTTTAAAATTCACCCAACATTTTTTTTGAATTATTATTCATAAAGTATTGAGGCCATCAAAGGAATTGTAGGTTAATTTAATTCTAAAGAATTCACGAATGCTGATGATTTGAGTAAAAAAATAGCAGCATTTAGCTACTATTTTTTTTTTGTTCCAATATTTAGTCAGAGAAAAATAAAAATACAAAATTTTGCAAATTCGCTGAAAAATGCGCCGAAATGTTTTTAACCTCTGATTTATTTCCTGATGAATCTGACATCGGTCAGTGTTTAATATTGATAATGAATTATTAATTTTTTTACATTTACTAGGCATATGAATATGAATTTTAACTTTTTTTTTTTTGATGAAATCTGCTGTTAAAACACGTTTGTTGCATAACCTCGTAAAGTAGACGTTGGCCTAACTTCTTGAAATTAGCCATAGAATAGTATGAAAACAGAGGTGTAGGTTTACTATAAGATATGACAAAAAAGACAATAAATAATTGGTAGAGTGTACATAATTAAAATTAATACCTTAAAATTTAAAATAATTTTATCACATTACTAACCAGCGGAAATACTTATTCGTAATTCGTAAAAACTGAAATGGTTACATGATTTTTGTACAGTAATGAAGTTATTATTACCCTCAGCGCAATAAAGAGATGTGTTTATCTGTGTATTTGTGTCTGTATGTGTTATCGCGTCTCCTAAACGGATGTACCGATTTCAGTTTTTTTTTTTAGACTTTATTAAGAGTGTTTAATGCTATATTTCAAAAAAATCTGTTAAGCCGTTCAAAGACCACCGGACCTTCTCTAATCTTCGAAGGAATGTTCGAGTACGGGCTATTTTATAAATTAATAATTGTTTCAGACTGTAGTTGGAACACGGTCACTTGATTTCATAGTAAATTGAGCTACGGTTTACAAAGCGGCAACCATCTAAAAAAAATCACTTCTCTTGAATAGAAATCACATTGGCGATCTCTGTATAAATGTACTTTACATAACCTACAAGCCTATCTCCCTGTCGCGATGCATTTAAAATCATAAGAATGTTCATGGGGTCCAAAATTCTACGTTAAAAGTCACAACTGCACCTCTTGTACCATTAGAAAAGTTATAAGTGTACCACCAAAACTAATAGTAGTATCAATTTTCGAGAAAGGTATCTTACATACCCGGTGGGTGGATAACTGAAGATAAATATCCACTACTAAAGAAATATTGAAAGAAAACTACCTCCTTTATTTATTTTTTACCAATAGCACAGGACAGCGGTCCAGTCCACGAAAATTAATGGCATCACTAGAATTTATAGGTTCAGTACTATTAGACGAAGCACCAGTTGTTTAAATACATCCTGACAATTGCCACAAAATGAGTAAAGGTAAAAATCTAGTGTTACATAAAAAATCTTTTTGAAGAGATACACTATCATTTGGGTTTCTTTTCACAAGGCTCATTTGACTGGCCTGTTGGTCTAGTATTTAGTGACCCTGACTGTTGTGCCAGAGGTCGTGGGTTCTATTCCCACCCAGAACAAATGGTTGTGTGATGAGCATGTTCATATTTTGTTCTGTGTCTGGGTGTATTTCATCTATAATATGTATGTATTTAGAAATATATAAGTATGTTTATCAGCAGTCTGGTTACCATAGTACAGGACCACTGCCGAGTTAGGGATCAGACGGCCGTGTGTGAAATGTGTCAAGTTATTCTTAATATTTTGAAACGGGCAGTTGTAGATCGACACAGGCAGATACGGTGTTATCTTTTATATTTTTTTTTACAATTTTACATTTGATAAAGCTAACTATGTAGTGGTGACTCTGCGTGTGTTCATCTATAACTTTATTAATTATTTTTAAATGACTATATATCTAAATAACTGTTTAGCAATTTTATGAAATAAAGACATAGAATTTGAATTTGGAAAGTGCTGTGATTTTTAAATATCTAATTGTGTTTAAAATCACAATGCATCACGTCGTAGGCATGATAAAATCTAAATTAACAGATGTAAATTAATGCGTTTTATAGTTAATTATGTGACAGTGATACATTACTTAGTAAGGCCGACAGTAATTAGCTAATGACAGTATTCGGCTTGCCGATTGATTATGTAAAATATAACTATAATGAGTTTGGAAGGACGTGCTGTTTCATTGTGATTATGAAAATTAATCGAACAATCATCATCTGCTTATCCCTGTCCCAATTTTATTTTGAGTCGGTGCAATATATTTTATTATTTTATTCTACTCTATCGTTCGTCGTGTCACTGCTTACAGGGAGTAAGCAGTGAAATGACGAAGGGCAATATATAGATAGATAATTTTTTTATTGTATAGCAAAGAAAGAAATTAATACAAACTTGTATACATATATGTAGATTCGTACAATTGTATTGGCGACCTTATCGCGATTTCTTCCAGTCATCCAAAAAATTGGATGGAAGAGAGATTATGGATGAGATGAGGAGTTGCAGTGTACAATTCATTGGACACTTTGGATTAGTTTACTTATGTTTAAAATACATTTGTTAAGTTTCCTAAGAATATTATAAACTTAAAACTATAATCATATATACATAATATACAATATAAATATACGTACATATAGATAAAAAAGGTACAAATTCAAATACACGGTATCAAGAACCTTAAACACTTGGCAATTCAAGTAATGTTCTTTTAGTAGTTTCTTGAAGATGGGCAGTGTTTGTGCCCGTCAAATGGGCAGTGGTAATGCGTTCCACAAACGGATGGCCTGCACTGTATACGATATATCCATTAAATTTGTGGAATGCAGTGGTATTTTTAAAGTGAAGTTCTCCAACGACCTAAGGAACCTTGAATGTGTATCGTGTAATAATTTAAATCGTTCTTTAAGATAGAGAGAATATCTTCTTTCATGGACTGTATGATCTGACTATCGTTTCTTTGGTCGTCCTCTTCTCTTGTACTCGTCAACTTTCGTACATAAACCTCTTTCACCACATTTTGCTTATTCCTCTGCATCACATGTCCATACCACGATAACCTTTTGCTCCTCAGCTTTTCATCCACTGGTGCTACTTACAGGCTCACTCTAATTTATTCATCTCTCACCTTGTCCATCCTAGTCACACCACGCTAATTAATCGAACAATCAGTTTAGAAAAAAATAATCTGTTTTTTAAATAAAAAAATTATAATTTAATTTAAAAATAAGAAAATTAAAAATTTGTAGTTATACAACAAATAACTTATATTATATAATTAGGACAAAGGCTAGACCACTTTCATGATATACTCGTATCCCATCAAATTCCGAAAAAAATGTATTAATAAGTTTTAATGTAGATTCCTTAATTTAATGTACATTCCTTATAATTTATCTTTTCTTTCCTTGTTTCTTTTCTTACTATGTAACCTAATTACTTAGTGTTTTGTTAAGTTTATTTTTTTATTTTTTAGTTATTTATAAAAATAATAATAATTCTACACATCTCACACACGGTAGTCTGATCCCAAACTAGGCAAAGCCTGTACTGGGGCACGCCACAATTGTGGCGGTAAGACCCATCATGGAGGATTGGCTGGAGAGGCGACATGGCGCTCTCTCCTACCGGATGACACAGGTGCTCACCGGACACGGCTGCTTTGGTAAGTACCTGTGTCGGATAGGCCGGGAGCCAATGTCTGTGTGCCACCATTGCTTGGGCTGTCGCGAGGACACCGCACTCCACACTCTGGTGGAGTGCCCTGTGTGGGCGCGGCAACGTGCTGACCTCGCGATGGCCTTGGGTGTGGGTAGCCTCTCACTGGAAACCATGGTGATGGTTATGGTCCAGCACGAGAGCGCATGGGATTCCGCCGCCTCGTTTTGCGAAGAAGTGATGAGTGCCAAGGAGGCGGCGGAAAGGGAACGGGAGAGATCTAGCACTCTTCCGTCCCGAAGAAGACGCACCAGGCGCCGGAGAGAGCGAGACGATCTCCGGCCTCCATGAGCGCTTGCCTGAGGGTGATGGGATGGGTTACCCGTCGCCCTAGCAGAAGCAGGCCCGAGACGGCGGCGCGACGTGTTCCACGCGCACCTCTCTAAATCGGAGGGGGCAAGGCCCCCACGCGAAATTGTGAGGTCGCCTGTTGTCGAGCAGGCGGCCAAGTCTGCCGGGGCTCATAGGGACTTCCTTTCTAGGGTACACCTGAGTCCCTGGCAATAGGACCCCGTGACGGAATACTGTGTGGTTTTAGTCGGTTCGAGTCCGACATACCTTACCGTTAGCTCCGGTGAGGTGATGACCCGTGAGGGTTTCCACACGTAAAAAAAAAAAAAAAGCCTGTACTATGGCAACCAGACTGCTGATAAACATACTTATATATTTCTAAATACAATATTTATGTTTTATAAGTGGTTGTGTGTTCGTTTTTAGCCAATGATTAATAGCGTGTATTCCGAAGCTGTTTTAATCTATGTATAAAAACAAAATTTATAGTTCAGACTAATGTTATATCCGTATTATAATAGGAACAGGAACTTCTGTAGCATTAATCATTATCATCAACGGCCCATTAAATTCCATCACTTGACATGAAACTCCCCTAAAGAAAACATTTTTGCGACTACAGCTTTATCATCGCATATCACAAGCTCACTCAATCTCAATTGCGTTGACACCAACGTCGACAATATGTAAGGCAACTGTCCCACTGGCACTGAATAGCGAGTTGAAAGAAACATTTATGATTTACTAGCTGTTGCCCGCGACTTCATTCGCATGCGAAATTTTTTCGGGATAAAAAGTAGTCTAGGTGCTATTCCATACTATAATCTATCTCTGTGCCAAATTTCATTAAGATCCGTTAAACCGCTTTTACGTGAAAGAGTGACAAACACACATCCATCCAGCCATACTCACAAATTTTCGCTTTTACAATATTAGTAAGATTAAGGAGGTTCTTCAGTTGTTTTTAATCCCACTGTCCATGAATGTGCAATTTTGTATGGATGGATGTTTGTTACTCTTTCACACAAAAACCACTGAACCGATTGCGATGAAACTTGGTAAGTAGATAGCTAGAGACCTGGATAGGGACTTACGCGGATGAAACCGCGTGGCGCTGCTTGTTTAAAATAAATCTATTTGCTTCAAACGAGCAATTCTTGTATGTATGCATGTATTTATATTTCGTGTGTGAGATGTGTAGTTATTATTTTTATTATATCGGGTATCTCGGAAACGGCTCTAACGATTTTGATTAAATTTTGTATACAGATACAGTTTTGCATTACCAATATATGTACTCGTTTCTAAGCGCTTCTTAATGTACTAAGTACTCATGTAGTAAATTTAGTCTATCGGAATTTAAAGTCTATAAGTACTACGATATATGTTTACAACTATGAAGTTGTAAAAATATATCGTAGTACTTATTTATGTGTGCTTTGGGAAAGTCCACCAGTTTTGGGCCCGATATTACGGACGCCTTTTTAATGTGCTAAGCAAAATAGATCCTTGTAGGGTGTCATAACTTCACAAGTCATTTTGTAAACCAACATTTTGGTTAGCAGTACCGTCCTAATCGCTGCCTAAAAGTAGGAAATGACATTTTTTTTAATGTTTATTTTGTTAATAAAGTAGAATAGAATATTATATACCGATACCGATATTTTTTTTTATTACTATAAAAATATTCTAATACATTTAAACTAAATCTAAAACATTTACTGGATATCGTGTATTGATGTCAAATTGACATCTCGTAATCAAACAAAAACTGTCAATCAAAAATTGTTTTTTTTTGAAACGAGCAGACCGGAGCAGACGGGTAACCTGATGGTAAAGGACTACCGCCGCCCATGGACACCTTAACGTAACTCAAGAGTCACAAGTGCGTTGCCGCCCTTTAAGGTGGGAGTAGGGGAAGAGAGGGAGAGAGAGGGGAAGGCGGAAATAGGTTAGAGGGAAGGGTTAGGGCCTCTTTTTTTTGGACGTGTGGAAACCCCCTCGGGCCGTCACCCCACCGGGGTTTTCGGTGGGGCGGTGTGTCGGAATCGAACCGACTTAAACCACATGGTGTGCCGTACTGCGTCTTAAGTAGGAGGGATCCGGGAACAGCTTTTATTAAGACATCCGGGAAGGATTAGAGCCTCCGGTAACCTCACGCACGCTGCGAAAATCAATGCAAGCATTGCTTCACTGCGGGTTTTCTGTGAGACCGTGGTATCACTCCGGTCGAGCCAGCCCATACGTGCCGAAGCATGGCTCTCCCATGACTATTTCTAACAATTTGTCGCTAAGCTGTAAGTGAGAAGGTTGCCTAAGGATAATATGGAGTGGTAGTCAGCTTGAAGAGTATAATAATAGAACTCATTTCAAATTACCTAACTGCATATTCTACTAATATTATAAATGTGAAAGTTTGTGATGATGTATGGATGTAAATATGTGTGAATGTATGGATCTATGGATGTTTGTTACTCTCACGCAAAAACTACTGAACCGATTACGATGAAACTTGGTATGTAGGTAGCTGGAGAACTGAAATAACACATGAACTGCTTACGCGAGTAAAACCGCGGGGCACAGCTACTGTAGTATAAATTTAGAAATTATGTGAATACGGCTGACATCGTCGCGGCAGGGTGCTTCACTCCTTGAAAAGGGCCCCCGGCGGTTTCGAAACTAGTCGGTTGTCCCCGAAATAAAAACGTGAGTAAAACCGCATAGTCTTTAATAAACATGATTACCACTCACGAAAGTTTTTATTGAAATTCTTTATACTTTACAAGAGATTTGACATACGATTAGTTAATTTTTGCGTTGACCTTTCAGAAACCGAGAGGTAGTCAAACAACGCACAATATGCCAATTTAACCGACTACATATTAGCTGTAAAATAAGTTGAACACGCGTTCAATGGCAGAGCAATGGCCTGGGATCTAACCTTTTCTATACAAAAATAAGTCTCTATTGTAAGTTAAAAAAATAATTAGAAGAGAAGTTTCCGGAAAATCGAACTATCTTTTAACTATTTACAGTAATGAAATATCTATACTTACACATTTATACTTATAAATTAACCCTGGGCGATTTTCAATGTCACAGTATTGCTTTCTTCAACCAATTTCCTCTTGTGAATATCAAATTCAGCAAAATCAGTTCAGCCCCTTGGAAGCTACGATGCACCAAACATACCTACATAAAGTCTTACGTACACGCTTTATGCACCTCTGAATAAAAATATACCTGCACATGTCCTTAATCATTAGCGTCAAGAAATACAGTTGTGTAGACAAAGCAATTTGTATTTCAACCACAATTATTTCTGTCGAGACTTGGTATCTTGAGAGATTCATTGCTTCCTACATTCAGTACTTACGACACCTGGGTGTCGTAAGTACTGAACATAAATAAAGGTACCCTGCTGCCCTCAGTGGTGCTACAGATAGTAATTTTGTTTGAACGCTAACCTAAATTGTACCAGCGCCGACGAAAATTTTTCTTCTAGCGTTTTGTGTATTTGCCCCTGGTAGTAAGTAATTTAATTTTTATAGCTAGGAGTGGTAATGAGTTTTGCTGACTGCTATTTTGTAATAAATTATTATAAAGGGACAATAACGCTTGTTCATTAGTGCAATAAAATATCGTTTATGAATGTAATTCATTATAAAATTTTAGTGTAACTATTTACACGCACTTCTTCGACTCGTACGTGTTAAGCTTTTTATTATAGTCGAGAAGTGTAATATCCTCCTCTTTATGGGAATTTTTGCTGATTAGCGCTATCACTTACCGTTTTCATAAACAATATTCAAAAGCGGTACATTTTTTTTTCAGTTTTTTGTTTATAACAATGGAATTTTTTTTTGCAGAAAGAAATGAAAAATACGTTTTTCTCAGAATTCTATGCCGCGTCGAATGAGCTCATAATTCACTGACTTTTCTAGTTATTTTTCGCAGATATTACACTTCTCGGTGAGACTATTAATGCCTATATTAAATTCGTGTGAAATGTTAAAATATAATCATGAGTTAATATAAAACGTTATTGTCTTAATTCAATGTTAATTTATGCCGCGTTCCAATAAACAAAAAACGATTCGTTGATTTTCTTTGAAAATTTAACCGTCCGTAAGCAAAACGAATCGTCACTTATTTATTGGAACGCGGCATTAATCTGCTCCGTGGTTGTAATGCATTATGTTATCATTATTGATCATTTATTTTTTCAAAAGAAACTGTTTCAAGAAAACAGTTTTAAAAAGTTCTCGGCAACGACTTAACCGATTTGACTTGTATAAATTGTAATCTGTTAAGTTTGGTCCTGAAGGCCTATATATTTTTCTATGACATAGTTCTTTTTTATATCTATTTTTTATTTTTCTATCTATTTTAAATTCAAAATTACTTCGATTACCGTCAGTATCACACAAATTGGCGTTGTCATAACAACACTAGTTCGCACAGATTTAATATTCCTCGTATCAAAGACAAGTCTTTACTCTAAGACATTTTCCCATTTGCTAAAGGAGATATGAGAACCGGGCATAGCCATCAAATAAAGGTAAAGTACCTATTAACTTTGTAAGTAAAGACATGGCAGTTGAAAGCCGCTTATTTACTTTCTTATTAGAGTTATCTTGTTAAAGTAAGGATACTTTTTATTAAAAGGAAATTACAGTAGGTATGTTCATTTAAAAGTCAAATTTACCATGTCTATATATTATGTGGCTTCGGTTAGGGAACTCGTCGCTTTTTACGATCTAATCCGTGTCAGTTTTTGTTACCCCACGGTGTGTATATGCTAAGTAAGTTAAATTTAATGTAGTTTTTGTAGCATAGACAATAAGTGGCTATTCTTCATTTGAACAATACAGCAAGAAACTTCTGTTTTTGTTATAGTTACATAACTTAACCTTATTCCTTTATAATCAAGTCAATTATAGTTATATTAATTTAACATTTAATTTTGTTAGTACTAAGTTCAACTATGAAAAGCATAAATAAATTTTAAAATTACGTCTTATCATCCTGAATATGTAATAATAATAACAACAACTTAAGATACCTTACACGCGGCCGTCTGATCATAAGCTAGGCAGAGCCCGTACTATGGTACCCAACCTGCTGATAAACATATATATTACTAAATACAAGCACATTATAGATAAATCTCCGTCCGTATACGTCACTAGATGTTAGCAAAATACAAGCCCTACTTCCTCCAGGGAGCATTACGCTGAGCTAACGATCATTTTTGACTCATGCAGAGGTATTTTTTGAAAATTGTAACCTTAATTTAATTAAACCCGTGTACCTGTCTATGAGATCAAAATAAATTTGTTTCTTTTCTTTCTAAATTACACCCAGACACAGAACACAATTACTTAATTTTTTCCTTAATGGGTATCGATCTCATAACCTCTCGCTCAGCAGTCAGGATCACCAACCACTAGATCATCAAACCCGTCATGTGTGTCTTAATAAATATTTCAACCATTTATATGTTAATTGTTTTTAAACCTTCGCGATTATACACATTATAACCACGTTCGGTGCAATTCGATCGAAACGTCGGGTAACTAAAAAGGGTATTTTACCTTGTAATTATTATCACGTTTAAGTCCCGATTTACACGTCATTTATGTATTACATTTATTTATATTGTACTAGCAACCCGCCCCGGCTTCGCACGGGTAGCAGAGACATCTTCAACAATCATCCACATATTTCAACCAATTTACACAAAATCTTAACAATTATACACCTAAACCTTCCTCATGAACCACTCTGTCTATTAGTGAAAACCGCATGAAAATCCGTTCAGTAGTTTTTCAGTTTATCGCGAACAGTCAGACGCGGCGGGGGACTTTGTTTTATAATTGTAGTGATTGTTCATTTTTTCTAATTCTTTTTCTCTATATGAAAAATGTTGACCACCAAAAGTGCATCATTGATTCACTTCTCTTTTCTAGCATTTCTGTCCATCTCGCATATTCATTTACCCGCGTAAGTCCCGATCCCGTAGGAATATCGAGATAAAAAGTAACCTATTTGTTAATCCAGGTCTCTAGCTATCTACATACTAAGGTTCATTGCAATCGGTTCAGTAGTTTTGACTTTAAGGAGTAACAAACATCCATAAATCCTCACAAACTTTCACGTTTATAATATTCATAGGACTAGTAGGAAGTAGGATATGCTATCTGCTTACCGAATTTCGGTATTTACAAATATTTATTTGTGTAATATCATGTGTATTTTAACAAAGAATTATCTTTACATTTAGTTAGTAAATAACCACACACCAGATGGTAAAAGACCACCTGTGCTTATAAACACCTGCATGTCACTCGCTCGATGCCAAACTTTTCAGAAAACAAACTGATTTTCGTTCGTTCCTTTGTTCCGACTTTGCCGTCTTCACCTTAAATAAACCCTAATGTTTAAAAAAATACTCACAATTCATTTATAAAATCGACGTTAGATCCACCACCTACAAAACAAACCATCTCACGTATCATGCTACCCTTCCACGTACGCATCTACAACTTTGTCATCATATTTATGACGTCACAGACACTGTTTCATGATCCACATATCAATATTTTTACGAGTTATTTTATCACTTCTTATGGAATAGTGGCTCGGATAAGAAGATAGCCACTACTGCCGTAGTTATATTATATGTGATTCTTAAAGTGAGTTGCATTAGATTAGGTTACATTGTATAGAATATATTATTTTATCTGTGGTACGGATATAGTAAGAATTAGTATTAGAATTGCAGACTGGTTCAAGATGTCTTCTCGCCAACTGATACGATGTAGACTGCTGTGAGTTCAACCCCACACATTACAATTACTGTTATTGTTGATTTTTAGTCCAAGTGCACTTTGTGCTTCTTAATGTAATATATATTTACAAAGTCACATTCACCCTTGGTTATTTCCCTTCTACGTAGCTGACTTCAAGCTTGTAATATTTTAATATCAGTTCAATTTTAAATCGGCAAACAAGCAGGTAAACTTGTCCTGTGGTAGTTGTTTATTCACCTACTTTCCATGCATCCATATACTCACGCTTATTTTCCCGAAAGGGTAGACAGATATGTATTAAATACACACATTTTGGCATTTTGCATTAACTGCGCACTATGGGAATGGAAGATGGAAAAATGGAGAGTATATTGTGTTATCACCACTTCAATAAACTCGTATTGTTTTTTTAAAAATAAGGATGAACTACACATTATAAAATAAAGCCCCATGCCGCGTCTGTCTGTCTGTTCGCGATAAAATGAAAAACTACTGAATGGATTTTCATGCGGTTTTCACTAATAGATAGAGTGATTCTTGAAGAAGGTTTCTATAGGTGTATAATTTGTACCCGTGCGAAGCCGGGGCGGTTTGCTAGTAGATGATAAAACAGTGAATGAATTAATAGACATTATTATGACTAGTTATACCGGTGCCATTGGTCCGTCTAAAAAATAGCGGGTAATGGTGACAAAGGCTAGAATATAGAATTGCATTATAAGAGATGTAACGATCACTTGATAGATAGATAGATTAAAAAAAAAAGTATTGTACCACCTAGAAATTTAATATTAAGTAACAGTACAATGGGCGGTCTTATCGCAGTCTGATTACTTATATACAACCTTAGGATGGACTATACTGTATGTAAGTAGGTAACTCGCGGTGCACAATAACTAAAAATAATAAGAAAAATATACAGTTTGTAAATAACAGTCTATTTAAGTCTATTATTGTTTTTATTATTATATAAAAAAATACATATACATAAAGAAATATACATATACTACACGTACATATAATTATAATAGATGGTTCTTACGAAGATAGGTAATGATCCTTGACGAGTTTCTGAAAAACAGCTTGTGACTGTGCTCGTCAGATAGCTTCTGGCAGCGCATTCCACAAGCGCGCGGTTTGCACTGTAAATGATTTGTCAGAAAATGTTGTGGTATGAGTTGGGATTTACAACGTTAGATCGTCCGATGATCTCAAATATCTATTGTGAGTGTCGTGCATAGACAGGGGTAGTAGGGTTAAACAAGATATTATACAGTAAAGAGAGGATATGAGTATTCCGGTGAAGATGAATCGGAAGCCACTTGAGTTTAGTACGAAATTCGGAGATATGATTATATTTGCGTTACCCAAAAATGATTCTCATACAGAAATTTGAAAGCCTCTCAAGTTTATCAAGTTGGTCCTCATTAAGATCGAGATTGTTGACGTCGGCATAGTCAAGAATGGGGAGAAGAATCAATTTAAGTAGAAGCTGGAAGGAAATTACGTAATCTTCTTAGATAAACCGCAGAGGCAAATATCTTGCGACTGACATTTTTTATCAGGACATTCCATGAAAGGGTTTTGTCCATATGTATCCCTAGGTTTTTAACGTTATTGCTTACAGGAATAGTAACACCTTCAAAAGATATTTGTAGAAGTGAACAGTAAATTTTAACAATAAGTCTGGAGCTACCGATTATTACACTGGAGTACGGATCGAGGTACGAACAGCATCACGGTTAACATTATTTAGTGAATTTAGTGGTGCGATGGTTTATAACAATTGAAAGGGAAAATATTTAATCACAATCGAAATAATTGTTACCGGCAAGTCCGAGTTTTCTTCTTTACCTACTCTGATTTATCTTACCTAATACCTTTAAACGAGCATGATCGCCTAGCTTGGTCCAAGAAATAATCTTTTTTTTTTTTATAAAAGACAACTCCCGCATTAGGAATTACTCCTGTGTTGCGGGGGACTTTACAAACATATAAACAACGGACACAAAGAACACCCAGACTAGGGTGGGAATCGAACCCACGACCTCTGGCTCAGCAGTCAGGGTCACTAACCACTAGACCAACAGGCCAATCATATTTTGTTATTTTGTCATTTTGTGTTAGACGGCATCAAAACCCCTTCCTCCAGAGCGGCGAGAAAGGGGCACCATTATAACTGTCACACCTCGAGCAATGAGCTGTAATCAAGTCTTAGTCAGCTGTCAACCTCGGGTTTATCAGGTTTATAAACGAGTAAAACGGCTATATCAGCTAAGGTACCCCTAAATAACTGTATTTTTAGTCAGTAGTAATTTTATCTTATTTTTTATTAACGTTGAATATATTTTTTTTTATTTACAGGTACGTGCCAATACATAGTTAAGTGTAAGTATTATATATATAGCTATTTAAAGTTATTGCAACTATATAGTTTCGACATCATCATCATCATCATCATCATCTGCCTACCCAATTTTATTTGGGGTCGGTGCAATATGTTTTATTCTTTCATTCTACTCTATTCTTTGTCATTTCACTGCATACTCCATTTCTAGCCATATCTTCTCTCACACAGTCCATCCATCTTTTCTTTGGTCGTACTCTTCTCTTGTACCCGTCAACATTCAAACATAAAACTCTTTTCATTACATTTTGCTCATCCCTCCGCATCACATGTCCATACCACGATAACCTATTGCTCCTCAGCTTTTCATCCACTGGTGCTACTTTCAGGCTCCCTTTAATATATTCATTTCTCACCTTGTCCACCCTAGTCACACCACACATCCATCTCAACATTTCGGCTACGTGCAGGCGTCTCTCGGGCCAACTTTCAGAACCGTACAGGACGGCAGGTCTGATGATAGTTTTACACACCTGTCCCTTTAACTTAACTTAACTTAACTTTCGACATCAACAACATCATTTGAAAACTGTTTTAGTAAAACAACATCTCGTCTCGTTAACTTGAATAAAATAATATACAGTATGCTTATGGACATATAGGTATTTTTTTTATTTAAAAAAAGACAAATTTCGCATTAGCAATATTCCGGTGTCGCGGGGGGCTTCAAAAACATGCAAACAACGGGCACAAAGAACACCCAGACTCTGGACAACTATTTGTGGATCACACAAATTTTTGTCTCGTGTGGGATTTGAACCCACAAAACTCGGCGCGGCGTAGTAGCGAGGTAACTACTTAAACCATTGCGCCATACGTGCAGTCAAAAAGTTTTGTAATAAAATATACATTTAAATAAAAATTATAGATTAAACATAAGAAACAAAGGTAAACTTATTATGTTACATACGAGTACACTTAACCTTCATTAATTCTTACTTTGGTTAATGAATTTTGACGTTTCATCATGACCGTTTATAGAAATATCTAACGAAATGGATATTTTTGTTATTTTGGTATTTTTTAATGATTATAATTATTTTACTCATTAGTGTTTTGTTAAATTTCAGTATAAATAGGTATTTCAAAATATATTCTTTTAAAATTTGTGAATTTAGAAATAATATATTTACAATAGAATAGCTGTGTGTCTGCGTGTCTGTCTGTGGCATCGTAGCTCTCAAACGAACAGACCGATTTAAGTGCGTTTTTTTTTGTTTGAAAGGTGACTTGATCGTGAGTGTTCTTAGATATTTTTTCAGCGTTCGAAAGTCATCAGCTCTTTTCTAATCGATGAAGGGATTCGGGGGTGTTTTAAATTTATGATTGTGTATAATATATTACTTCGTATTTTACCTGGATAATAAAAATGAATAAAACCTCATTTTTACATTGCATCCTAATTCCTAATTGAAGTATTAATTAGCGAATGAGTAAATTAACACTAACAAGTGGGTAGTGGGTACGTGCACTCCCTCACTCAATGTTATATATCGCGAAAGGTTTTGTTAAACTTTACACCAAAGCAAACACATTAATGTGGTTGAAGAAAAAATATTCACCTGTTTTTATATGTTGTTGATTGTTAGATTTTACCTTCTATAGTAATTAAAGATAATAATAATAATAACTTGACACATCTCACACACGACCGTCTGATCCTGAACTCGGCAGAACCTGTACTATGGTAACCAGACTGCTGATAAATATACTTATATATATCTAAATACACACATATAGTTGATAAATTACAACATGACACAGAAAAATATTATCGTGCTCATCACACAATAAAATCAATAGTAAATAATATGTATCATAAAGCAAAAGAGTTTAATTTACATTTGGTTAAAAGCGCTGGTCTTTTTAACAACTTGTCCAGATTTTGTTTTGCATTTCATGGCCCATTTCTTAACGAAGGCCATAGTTTATTTAATATTACGCTAATTACGCTATAACTAAGACCAGAGCTGTGATCATCATCATCATCATCGCTTTTAAAACAGGAGGAAACGGAATTGTTTTAAATTGAATGCCTTTTGGGAATATATTTATGAGTGGGAGAGTCATGCTTCGGCACGTATGGGCCGGCTCGACCGGAGTGATACCACGGCCTCACAGAGAACCGGCAGTAAAGCAATGCTTATATTGCTTTCGCCGAGTGAGTGAGGTTACCAGAGGCCCTAACCCTTCCCTTCCCCCCCTCTCCCCATCTTGCCCCCTTCCCCTACTCCCATCTTAAAGGCCGGCAACGCACTTGTGACTCTTGAATTGCAGGTGCCCATAGGCGGCGGTAGTCATTTACCTTCAGGTGACCCGTCTGCTGGTTTGCCCCTATAAAAAAAAATATCAAAATACAAAAAATACACTTGGTAAATAAAGATTATGAATATGCCATCGTCAAAATAATACAAGTAAAACACGACAAGTGTGCGAAACTCGACTGATCGCCATCGACACCGGCTTTTACTACCCCAGTGAAGGCACGAAATGGGTTAAAGTCTGAACATATTACAGTTTTTATAAAATATGTTATGTTGCCACTCAATTTTCTTCCAACAAGCACTTAAAATATTTTATTCTGAATACCGTGCACGTATTACTCAAGCATAAACATATTTTGTATTCCACTACACATTTGTAAGCTAACACATACCCCAGCTTATGATTACCATAAGTTTATATCTTACTCAGTGCTATTCGAGATTCTTAACTGTGCCAATTTGTAAGGAGCTTTTCCATCCGGCGAAGATTTATTGACGGATGGATTGCGGTTTAGGCCTTATATTAAGAGGTTGATCCACTGAAGAGATAATAACGATCTCAAAGATATGAGATGATGATGTCTATAGAGCGTCTAACCTGAGTGTTTCTAAAGACTAAATGATGATGAATGATTTATTTCACGCGACTTTTTTACCGCTTCGGTAATTTACTAAACGACATTGAGTTTCAAAGAGCATTTCTGTGTTTGCATCAATGTTAAATCTTTCACAGATGATCCTTGTTTAACAAAATCTGAACCTTTACGTTGTTAATTATCCATCAAATAATGTTTATTAAAGGTACTGCAACTACTAATTTATAAAGAGTTTATGATAAACATAACATGAATATAATTTTAACAGGATCGCCCAATAAGATCTTTTGACCTAGATATACTACGAGAATATTTAGTTTCTGTAAGAACCATTTTATGTGTAAGAGGGGTGTTATAAGTTTGACGTGTCTGTGAATCTATGTGTATGTGATAATGTCTGTTAGAATATAATATTTTTATATGCATGTATTTTTTTGTTGTTTATTTATAAAACTTGTTATTGGATCTAAAGGGATGTAGATGTTTTTAAGAAATATGTCCCATTTTCAGTATCTTCCGTGCCACAACGCGTAAGAATTACCCTTCTGATATATACATCATCGGATAGCTACTACAAATCCAAACATGTGTCTCGTCAGAGCTTACATACGAGTGAATGAGCCTCGTTATAGTTTTGTACAATCGTATAACTTTGGTTGATTTACCCATTTTGGATAGTTCTCATATTCCACTTTCAGAGTCATATAATCAACAAAATGGGTCTTACTAAGAGATGGGTCGGTAGGTGGCAGTTACAATGAGAGTTTGAAGGTTAATGTTTTGGGTTAAAATTACCCACCATTAGTACATATGAATTAAAGTGAAGGACGAAATCAAGTGTATTATTGTCCATTGTAGGATTTTCTAGGCAAAGCAATTGAAGGTCTATCTATCTTTCTATCCTAAATTTACTTAATTTAATACATTATTTAGTGGATGTGAATGAAAACGTCATCATCTTCTTACCCTTTTCCCAAATTTATTTGGAGTCGGTGCAATGAATCGGTGCAGTTCATCCGTCAACTTCCATACAAAAAACTCACTTCACAATTAATGATCTAAATCATATCTGGGGGCGACGGACTGGGTTAACCGGCGCCCTAGAAGAAGCAGGCCCGAGACGGCGGCGCCGTGTTCCACGCGTGCCTCACTCACTCATAGGGGATAAGATCTCCCATAACACAACGGGGTCACCTGGTGTCTACAGGGGGCCAAGTCTGTGAGGGTTCTCAGGGATATTCTTTGAAGAGTACACCAGAGGCTCTGGCAATAAGGACTCTGACTGAACACCGAGTGGTTTGGTACCACCCTACCGCTTATCCCGGTGGGGGACCCGTGAATAATAATGCATTATGTTAGGTAAATAAATAATTAAAATAACTGAAATTAGTAACTAATATACTTCTCAAGGGAGTAATTAATATACATATTTGTATTTACAGTTTTCAAATTGTACGTAATGCTGCCAATCATCCGCCTCGTGTATGTTTGAACTTTATATAATAAATTAATAAATAATGCTGGCTATAAGCCGTTCTGCGTGAATAGTCTGATAAAAGCGGCTTGCTTTATAAATAATGTATCTATTATTAATTCACACAAAATGTCTGGGAGATCTGGAAGTAGATGAAAATTGCTGTAGATTCATCTTTTCATTTCTGTAGCATCATTTTAATAAAGGGAAACCGGATAATAAGTGGTGGGATCATGTATTTATGTCACTGAAAACATTGTTGCGCAGCCTTTAACAGACTTCTGTTCCAGAGACCTGTTTGCCATAAGGCTGCAACTAGGACAACAAGCATGGGTTCTGATCTCTGCATATATGCATGAGGACGAGGAACTCCCCCCGCACGATCTCACCAGAATGATCAGCTTCTGCGAAACGGCCGGGCTAGAGATTGTAGTCGGGATGGACTCCAACGCACACCACCAGCTGTGGGGGATGGACAGATGCAACAACCGAGGTAAGGCTCTAGTTGAGTATCTTTTTTCTACAAACCTGATTTTGCTAAACACAGGCTCTAAAGCTACTTACGTGACTAAGCGTGCTAGTACGATCATAGACCTAACTCTGGCAACGGAGAAGGCAGCTCGGTACATTGATGGATGGCACGTGTCCGATGAGGCCTCATGCTCAGACCACCGGTGGATCAGATTTGACCTACAGGTTTCGATTCCTCCCACACCTCCCAAGAGGAACCCACGCAAGACCGACAAGACCAGATATCAAAGGTCTCTTCGTATGGGACTTGCGCCGCTTGAAGCATCCGGTAAATTGGAGAATACTACACACATTGAAAAACAGGTAACAGAGCTAACAAATCTCATGATTTCTAGCTACCACGAAGCATGTCCAGAGAACTCACCTCCTGCTGAGCAGGGCAAGCAGCCATGGTGGGGTGGCGAACTTGAACGCCGAAGGAAGAAAGTCAGAAGAGCCTTTAACAGGGCCATGAACACTGACGCTGAGGTGGACTGGGATGCCTATAAGGCCGCTAAATCCGAATACAAAAAACGCATCAGGTTCTATAGCAAAGCAGGATGGAGAAAATTCTGCAGCAATATTGAATCCTGCGACCAAGCAAACCGGGTAAGGAAGCTCCTAGCTCAAGATTCGATGTCGAGAGCTGGCACTCTTCGAAAACCCGACAACTCATACACAACATCACCAGAAGAAACCGACCGCGTTCTACTAGAAACACACTTCCCAGGATGTGAGTTATTACAGGCAGTAAACTGGTATGACGATGTATCCAATACACCAACGGCTCATGATTGGCAATATGCGGAGCACATCGCAACCGAAGGTAAGGTTCAATGGGCTCTCCAAAGTTTCCATCCATTCAAATCGGCTGGACCAGATGGTATTTTCCCTGCACTGCTTCAGTGGGGGGGTCAATCCGTCACTAGGATACTGGCCGCCTTGTTACAAGCGTGCCTTGCACTAAGGTACGTCCCTAAAGGATGGAGGGAAGTGAAAGTTATATTCATCCCCAAGCCGGGTAAGAACGATTACTCGAATGCGAAATCATTCAGGCCTATCAGTCTCACATCCTTCATGCTTAAGACATTGGAGAGACTGTGTGAAAGAGAGCTGAGAGAAGGAGCGCTTAAAAACATACCGCTACATAGCAACCAGCATGCTTATAGTTCAGGTAAATCTACAGAATCAGCGCTTCATCGGGTCGTAGGACAAATAGAGGCAGCTATACAACAGAAGGGCATCTGTCTTGGGACCTTCATTGATAAAGAGGGAGCCTTTGACAGAACTCATTTTAGTAGCATTCGTGCCGCACTGGAGCGGCACAAGGTGAGACAGATGCTCACAGACTGGATCACCAATATGCTCAGCAAACGAGTAGTACGGTTCGCAGGTGAGTCACAGGTAGCCAAATTGGTTAGGGGATGCCCACAGGGTGGTGTACTCTCGCCGCTCCTGTGGAATATGGTCATAAATGACCTCATCACTAAACTAAATGCGAACCACTATTACACGGTCGGCTACGCAGATGACCTGACTATACTCATATCAGGTAAGGTCACAAGTACGGTCTGCGAGCTGACTCAGGCAGCTCTGCGCTTAGTGGAGCGATGGTGCATGAAGTTTGACTTGTCAGTCAACCCATCTAAAACCGAGCTGGTAATGTTCACTCTCAAAAGAGCCTTGGGTAACTATTGTCTACCCACATTGTTCAACAAGCAACTCATGGTATCGCCAAAGGTAGGGTACCTCGGTGTAATTCTTGACAGCAAGCTGACCTGGAGCAGCCACATAGAATACAAGATAGAGAAGGCGAGCATCATTTTCTGGCAGTGCAAGAGGATGATCGGCAGACGCTGGGGTCTATCCCCCAAGATCATCCTATGGCTGTACATCACAGTGATCCGCCCGGTTATTTCCTACGGTTCCATCGTGTGGTGGCCTCGAGTCAAGCTGACCACCGTAGAGAACGAATTACGAAAATTCCAGAGGCTAGCGTGCACGGCGATTACGGGTTGCATGAGGACTACACCAACTGCAGCACTGGAAGTCATGCTCGATCTAACTCCTCTACACCTATATATACAACAGGAAGCAGCTCTAGCTGCAACAAGGCTAAGGACGCTGCACCTGTGGAGGGACAACGGAAGCCCGCACACGGTGATTTTGGAAATGATATCCAAGGACATACCGATTGCGATGGCCATAACGGACCGGATCCCTAAACGGTTCGTATTTGATAAAAAATATAGAATCCAATTACACGAGGACCAACGCATCGAGGGTCTGGACACCCGTGAGCTCAGGATTTTCACTGACGGCTCCAAAACAAGGTATGGCACTGGCTCTGGGGTCTTCTCAGAGGACCTAAACATAAAAACAACAGCCACTCTAGGTACCCTTAACACTGTATTCCAGGCCGAGTGTTTAGGTATCTCCATGGCTGCAGCAGCTGTCACTGCAAGGAAGGTAAAGGATCAATCGATACGTATACTATCCGATAGCATGGCAGTGTTACAAGCCCTAGACGATAATGTCATCTGTTCGGGCCTGATCTACGAGTGCTACCAACGTCTTAATGAGGTATGCGAACTCAACAAAGTAACCCTCCAATCTAGAGGCAACGATGCAGCAGATGAATTGGCTAGGAGGGCATCGGAGATGTGCGTCATGGGTCCGGAACCCATAGTGCCCCTCCCCTTCGGTCAAATTCGGACATTGGTAAGAAAGCGTACTAGTGACCAACACAATTTCATATGGGCAAGCCATGAAGATTGCCGGCAGACGAGGGCGGTACTCCCCGCCATCAACAGCAAGTTGTCAAAGGTGCTACTCCGGCTGAACAAGCGTCAGCTGCGAGTGGCAACCGGGGCTATCACCGGACATGGCTCGTTTAACAAACACCTTTCTGCTATAGGTGCTACGGACAGCCCACTGTGCAGAGCTTGCATGGAAGCAGAGGAAACAGCAACCCATGTACTTTTGGACTGCCAGGGGGTTGCAGAATACCGGGCTAAGTACCTTGGGTCACTCTCCGAGATCGTCGGTAACGTGAAGGGGTTACTGGGATTCTTCGGGGAGTTAGGGTGGCTCGAATAGCCTTTTTCCCACCAACGCAAAATACGCGCCTCGTCGTGGAGTTGCGGAAATCTGCCCGTGAAAACCTAACCTAACCTAACCTAATAAGTGGTGGGGAAGGTAGGAGTTATTAGCAAGCTGTCACCTTGGCTTCGAGATGCCACGATGCTTGTATTTCAGCGGCCGGGTGGCGTCGTATACGCAGGTCTTGACTCACCAATATTATCACTCACTACGCTCAATGCCAGCCAATAGGCGTATGGTTCTCCCTATTCCAATAGTCCATTAAGGGAACAGCACGTTCTCCAATATTTCACGGTAATTGTTATTGCGGAATAATATAAGACGTCTTATTTTAGCGCCGGCGTATGAGTTGCAACTGGTTAGTTTTCAAACTTGACGTTTGCTTGTCAAATTTGATTAATTCAATCTTCTGTCTTCTCTCTTCAGTGCTTGCGAGAAAGGGATGGACAGAGGGTATGTCGTAGACAGGGAATAGGTTTAGGAAGTATTGGTAGTTTTTAGTAGAAATTAATTGAATGGCGATGGCCTTAACAAAAAGTATGTATAAAAATACATTCAGACTTCTCTGTTAGTTTCTATCATAGTTAACTAGCCGCTACTTTTAGTTTTTTTACATATTTTTTCTAAATTATTGTATGGTCATGTGGTTATGGTTGGTTTGTATGGTTTTTGTGAGCGCTTTACACACATAGTTAATAATAAGCTGCTTTAATTTACAAATTTATTACAATTGTAACAATTACATACAATTGTACATACGCATAGCTCTGGCTAATATCAGAACATTTAAAATGTATTTAATCTGTAGTAGATGACCGCTAATTTAAGTTAAAGGGAACATGATACTCACCTTCTTGTAGTATTCAGGCATGGAATTAACAGCAACGTACTAAATAAAGTGATGAGAGTGACATGAACACTTCCTAAACAGGAAACGAGCACAGCTAATGTAGCTGTAATGAACTCGTACAATTATCCAAAACGGGTGGAAGTTAACTAAACATAGTTAATTATGCACAACTTTTAAAAGTACAGTTAATGTTCGCAATAAACTTTTTAGGCAAATACTTGAAACTCTTTTTTAAACGAAATAATTAAGTATCTGTACCATATTTTCCGAAAAACGGTAAGAGACAGAGTTTGACAAGAAGCAGGACAAAACAAAGTTCTATTTGAATCGAATTTTGTGAATGTGTAATGTTATAATAGCCTTCCAAATAACAAAAAAAAATCCATTTAAAAGAAGAATGTGAAAAAAATAACCTGATGTTGTGTTCTTGCTGCGGGTTTAGTTTCAAATGAGCCGAACCGACAATAAGTGATATTTTGATTTATACTTAACAGATATGTCAAAAAGAGTACTGGCATTGGAAAAATACAGTCACTTATGACTTTATGACTTACATATCTTTAGGCTAATCAGCATTTGTTAAGGCTGGCTTAAGTTTAAAAAACTCTATGTAAAGGTAAGCTTACAAAAAGTCCACAAACTAATTATCTTGTAGGTAATGGAAGAACAAAGTTCTGCATCTGAATATTTTTTTAATCTCTTTACCATTTTCATTATACATTTCATTATTTGGTTCGTATACTCGACTATGTAAAAAAATACAAACGCAAGAAGCAATGTAACATACATAAAATGTTAAAATTGAACTCTTTACTTGTTGGATTATGTTGTTGTTTTTTTTTAATTTACAGAGTAAAATATACTCCTTGCGTGTGCTATTCGCTTACAGCCTAATAACACTGCAACTCTCAGTAAATGACTGCCGGACGTTTCAATCAAAGGTTGAAGTACCTATCGCCGCGAGTGCTTGGTCCATACTGAGAAGCGTTTGTATGAACACTAAGCTCCACGTAACAGGATTGGTCCTGGATTGAGTCTGGATTGGGGACTAAGAAGCTGGGATAAACATTTATATTATCAGTCTATCGATGAATCTAGTACCTAAAACATCGATTCAACTTTATTGAGCTTACTCGATTGAATCACTTGTATAAATTTTCCCCACAAAAGATTATTTAAAATTTTTGTCACGATAAACTAGCCCTAAATATAATGTTAAAGAATATTCGGTCAGAAGTACTTATCTTTGCTTATACATTTGATGACTCTCAATATTAAATTAATTATCGTGAGAGAGCCATGCTTCGGCACGTATGGGCCGGCTCGACCGGAGTGATATTACGGCAGACTTTCACAAAAAACCGGCAGTCAAGCAATGATTGTATTGCTTTTCACCGAGTGAGTGAGGTTACCGGAGGCCCTAAAACTCCCTTCTCCCTCTCTTCCACCCTTTACCTTAAAGGCCGGCAACGCACTTATGACTCTTGAGTTGCAGGTGCCCATGAATACTTACAACCCGTTGACTCGTCTGCTCGTTTGCCCCTATAGCATAAAAAAAATTATGAACAGTAGAGTAGTACAGAGCAGTAGCGTATTTTCTAATGCCACGAACATGCAATCCAGTCGATGTGGGCACGAACCGGATCCTAGTCTACTACCCAACTTGACCCACTCATAACATATTTTTTCTCCGAATTATAGGTAATTATTTAAAATAATTTATTAATTCACCAACATCTTTATTCATTGCTTTATTTCGGTTTAATTTTTATTTTTTTATACCTCACTGACTAAAGCCCAGCTGCCCAAAAAATAGCTTTACGAGGCTCCAACGGTAGGCTTAAAAGAATTGGTGAAATTAGGAAGGTCCTATTATAAAAAATATTTACGACAAAAAAAATGGCGACTTAAAATATTCCTGAAAATGTATAAGCAACTTAAACCATTACAACAGAAGTATCCTATTATCAACGGCCAAACTAGACGTGTGATTAATTCTTGAAATATTGTGTTGTACTAAACGTTACCTTATTTTTGTACTAAGCCGAAATTATTTCTCCATTTCATAACAGCGTACATCTTATACCCGTAAACAAATTGAGATGTACGATATTAAATGCGAAAATTACCTCGCAAACCGACGATGCAATAAAAAATAATGGTGTTTTTATTTAAACCCTGAGGGCACCTCGGCTCTAGTGGGTACGAATTTTTCGCGCCTACAATTTGTACTGTCAGAGCTTCAGAGGGCTGTTTGAACTTAATTTTATGGATATATAGAATTTGGATGTGGCTCGTAGAAAATATAAAAAAACATTGAGAAAGTTACCTATACAATTTCTGGTCTATATAAGTACCTACTACATATTTTGAATGTATCTCCAGAAATAGCAGCCTGATATCCATGAAATAAAGATCTTTTCTGTCATTTGCACACATCTTAAATTAATTAGAAACAATTCAAAATTGGTATAATTTTAAAAAGAATCACGTGACTACGAACGAGCCACGATTAGTCTTGACGTCATAATGCTAATGAATGTCACGATAGTAGTGTCAACGTCTTCTACACTGTCAAAACACTGTATCAGCTGTCTGAATTGTATGAAAAGAAATTAACATTATGACGTGTGACGTCATAATGTAAATTTCTTTTGAGTTCGGGTTTGTTCGGGAACTGTTTTCAGCACTGGGTTCGACAGTTTTTTTGACTTGACTTTTTGACTTGTTTTTTTCACCATAACTTTTTAGTTATGGTGAAAAAAAATAAAATAATTTTTCTATAAAACTTATATGATCTTTTCATTTATTACATTTTTTTTTTAATCCTAATTATAGAATTGTCATCCAACCTGCATATTCATTGACTGGCCTGTTGGTCTAGTGGTTAGTGACCCTGACTGCTAAGCCAGAGGTCGTGGATTCGATTCCCACCCACGGCAAATAATTGTGTGATGAGCACGATAATTTGTTCTGTGTCTGGGTGTAATTTATCTATAATATGTATGTATTAAGAAATATATAAGTATGTTTATCAGCAGTCTGGTTATCATAGTACAGGCTTTGCCTAGTTTGGGATCAGACGGCCGTGTGTGAGATGTGTAGAGTTATTATTATTATTATTCATACAACTTACAATTTTAATACTACAATTAGAAGTGGGTTAAAATTAACTTCCAAAATTTGTTTACATACGAGTATGTAGTTAATTACAAGTGAAGCTAATAAGGGGGCAAACGATTAGACGCAGACAGGTCACCTGTTTCTAAGTGGCTACCGCCGCCCAGGCACCTGCAACTCAATAGTCACAAGTGCGTTAGCAGCCTTTAAGTGGGAGTAGGGGAAGCCGAGAAGAGGAGGGAAGTGGGGGGAGGAAGAGGGGGAAAAGGAACGGCTAAGGCCTCCGGTAACCTCACTCACTCGGCTAAACACAACGAAGCACTGCTTTACTGCCGGTTTTCTGTGAGGCCGTGGTCACTACGGTCGAGCCGGCCCATACGTGCCGAAGCATGGCTCTCCCACGATTAAATTTGCTGGAGCCGATACAAAATTTCATAGTTCCATCCATAATAACGTAAACCAGAAGTCTTTTCCACTGACAGGCACGTCAGGCAATCAAAGATATTTACTTACCTCAAGTTTTGAACGTGATTATGATCTGCTTTTTTTGACTTACTTTAAGCTGCTAGACAATGCTATACATTTGTGTAGTAAGAGGCTAACGTTTAATGAAATAATTAACTTAATCTAATAACAGCACGCAAATAGTGTTCCATGTGCTGTGCTTAGCTACTGTGTAACAAACAAGCTAATATTTGGAAGCCATGCAAATATTAGTCTTGTCATGTAATTGGTTTGCACGCTTGGTCACGTATTGTTACTAATTTAACAGCCAACTATTCCATCATAATAGGCTGGAATTTGATTATAACAACCTATTAAACAGAACCCATAATGAAGTGAGTTACAGTCTCTGTAAACTTTGATTCTGAACGAAAATAAGGCTATAAAATGTATTGTGACTGTGAAGTGTCAAGATCATTACCTAATGAAAAATTGGTTGCCTGTGAAGTCGGTTTACGGACGATAATTTTATGTGATAACGTCATAAGAAAATAGTGGAAGAGAGATAGATGCGGCACAAGCCGAACGCTTAGGCCGATCGTGCCTCTCTATAGTTTGTTCCGCGCTCTCGCTTGCACGCTGTTCAGGCGGAACGTGACAATAAGGCATGCTTTTTCGTGCTTGCAGCCGGAGTTCATCGTTTTATAAGACGGTATCACGTCAAAATCTTGTAGTGTTGGATAGCCCATTTATCAAGGAAGGCTATAGGCTATGTAACTTCCCGCTACGACCAATAGGAGCAGAGCAGTGACCATAAACGCAGATGAAACTGCGGGGACGGTTAGTATTAAATATTCCAGTAACATTTATAGTAGACTAACTTTTGCTCACGGCTTCGCTCATGTTAGAGTTATTTTTGTATCCCACGAGAACAGTACTTGGTGAATATGTCCTTCTCTGTGTCTCTGTCTGTGTATGTCAATCACATGATGATAGGTTGAGTAGTTAAGACGTGTAACAAACAAACTCACATTCGTATTTATATTACTAGCAGCTTTGCTCGCGATTGCGTTTACTTGAAAATTTCGGTGAAATATATTTCACGGGAACTGTACATTTTTCTGGGATAAAGAGTAGTCCATGTGCTATTCTAGACGAGTTCATAGTAACAAGTATTCATCTATCTAAACCTCCATCCTCACAAATTTTCGCCTTTATAATATTAGTAACATTAAAGTTAGCTTCTCAAGTATAAGCTCTTATTTTACCAAAACCTGTACCTAAATAATGTTGTGATTTGTTCCGTTGAGCAGTATCCGTATCTCCAGGAGGTGACGCTTTGATCTCTGAAGAGTCTGATTTTTTCTTTTCTCGTGTGGATACTCCCACGGGCCATCACCTCACCATAGCTATCGGTGAAGTGGTATGTCGGAATCGAACCGACTTTTTAGTCGGTCGACAACTATGCCTGAAGGGCTATTACTCTGTGTTAGATTACACGGAGGATAAAAAGGCTTGGGACCACATTTTTTTTTCAAATTTACAGGCTATTTCAAATATTTAATAGAAATTTAATGTGAGCTAATATGTTTCTGATCCTCTGTCTTACCTTGTCTTTACCTTACTTACTTTAATTTTATTTTGTTTAGTTTTCGGTATTCATACTTTTATAACATTAGACATAATGTTTAAAAAAAAACATCAAAGAATATCAGCTACCGATTTCAACTTAAGGTCGGGTTAACGAAAAGGTATTCTGACTTATAATTGTTACCGCGCTTAAGCTCGGATTTATACATCTAATCTATATTTAATACATGATTATAGTTATAAAGTACGACGACCTAAAAGGGTCTTCAATAAACATGTTAGATTTAACTGGTATGTATGTGCAAATAGAGAATGGCAACTATACATATCAGTGAGGAGACTCCTGAATAAAACATACACTCACGGCGATGAAGGCGCTCACATAAACAGAATAACAGATATAGCGTTACTGGACGAGTCATGGTAATCTTTAATTTTTCAAATCTGTTTAAAAGACGTAGTTTTAGTGTTTTCCAACTTGAACTTTCCAACAAACCGACTTTTTAGTCGGTTCGATTCCGACATACCACTTCACCGATAGCTATGGTGAGGTGATGACCCGTGGGGGTATCCACACGAGAAAAGAAAAAATCAGACCATTCAGAGATCAAAGCGTCACCTCATACTGTACTGATTGAACACCGTGTGGTTTTCCACACGGTGTTCCGTTACAAGTGAATCTATCGCAAGGGACTCGGGTATACCCTTGGAAGGAAGTCCCCGAAAAAAAAAACAACTTTGGCTAATGTTATAAAAGTATGAATACCGAAAACTAAACAAAATAAAATTAGAGTAAGTAAGGTAAAGACAAGGTAAGACAGAAGATCAGAAACATATTAGCTCACATTAAATTTCTATTAAATATTTGAAATAGCCTGTAAATTTGAAAAAAAAAATGTGGTCCCAAGCCTTTTTATCCTCCGTGTAATCTAACACAGAGTAATAGCCCTTCAGGCATAGTTGTCGCTTTAGTTGTGTTTATGTTAAAAATATCAAGAGATTAACATAATTATTATGAATGTTATTTTTTTAACTTCTAAGTAAATTCGTAGTGAGCCAGGGTTCTGTTCATGAAGGTAATTTTGACAACCAGCGGCAAAAACAATTTCAAGGTAATTTTAGCAATCCCGCATTTAAATTGACGAACATTTCCAACCTACATTTCTTCTCACCCAAAATTTCCAGGAAATTATTATGTCCAAGAAATATTTGTTCACAATATGACATAGTTTATGACAATGTGTCTTGGAAATCTACACTTAAAATAAATCTGTAGCGGGATGAATTCTGTACATTGAATATATTTAAAAAAAATCGACTGATTGGTATTAAGATATCGATACTGATGCCGAATATGCGATCCAAACAATTTTTGTCTGTCTTTCTGTCTGTCTGCTTGTATGTTCATGATAAACTCAGAAGTTACTGAAGGGATATGCTTGAAACTTAGTATGATAATAGTTTGAGTGCCTGCGCAGGTTATAGGGTACTTTTTATCCCGGGTTAAACGTTGGTTCTTACAGGAAAATCAATGAAAGCTGTAATAACATTGTAACGTTAGTAGAATGTACATACTTATTTCGAATTACACTACAGCGAGCGTTTAGCCTATCTGGTATAGAGTACGATCTCTACTAAGTTGGGTGCCGGATCGAATTCCTCTTTCACACAATTTTTTTGCACTTTTTTTAATAAACTAATTTACTTTTTTAATTAGGTATCGTTTTTAACCGACGAAAAAAAGGAGGTTCTCAATTCGACGGTTTATATACATATTTCATTTTTTTTTATGTATGTTCAGCCCTCTCCGTTATTTATGAACCGATTTTGATTATTATTTTTTGTTAGATAGGGTATACCTCAAGGATGGTCCCATGTCAAGGAAGTCAGGATCTGATGATGGAATTCTGATAAAATTGAGAGAAACCCTCGAAAGGAGAAGGAGAACATCTCGCAAAAGGAGGAAGTGACAGTGTGGATTCGGTAGAAAAACTTCCAGGTGGAACCTTTTCACTCGCGCTCTCATGCGTACGCTATGAGTGGCGGTGGGTGTATGAGACGAGTTTTATGTTCTTCACTCGAAACAGAGTCTCCCGTGAAGAGGGTGTCTGGACATCGCCCAGTTGCCGTCCGCTAGCCAGCGCTGGGTGGATCATTGGAGGCAAAACGTCGCCGTACCGACGGTCAACTCATAAACGGTGCTGTGAGGCACACCGTGTGGTTTTAATTGGTTTAAGCCTGACATACGGCCTCGCGAATAGCCCGGTAAGATGAGCTTCCACACGAAAAACAAAGGAGTAATGTTACCTCGGCTAAATTATGTCGTTATTTCACGTGTAAGCAATCAAAACAACCTTTTTTGTACGCTCCAGGTTGTTTCTCCGCCATTACAGTATAAAAAATCCTGCCTGAAGAAAGAGGTACTATGCAATAAGCGACAAATTGCTGTTTGCCGAAAAAAACGCGAACGAAGTCGCGGGCACAGCTAGTAAATAAATAAACATTGAGAATATTTTTATGCACCTATGTAAGGTAATTACTTTACTGCGATACAAACTCAGGTTCTGAGAATAAGCTGAGGAGACGGAGTAAAATCCCCTTGAGGCATTAGAGATGACTTAATAAGTTGTCTGTAACGAAGAAATATAATATTTCACTACAGCTCTTTATTCGAAGAAAACCGTTACGAGGATATTAGAATTTATCAGAATATTGCATTGAGGTACCGCGTAGTCACATCGGCGCGGCGCGGCAAAATAATTGATTCCAGTAATGAGTAATACCTTGGTAAAATATAATGTTATTGAAGATTAAAATATTAATTATTACTTCGTCCATAGAATGTATTGACCTACATATTGAATTGAAATATTATAAGTGCAACATGGGGCATGCTGGAATCCATCCTGCAAACCGTAAGGCTTATATCAGACACTTGGTTTTGCGTTTCCGTCATCTATATAGAGGACATATGCTAAAGTGGTTCCCAGACAACTTTATGGGTCGCGGCTTGGGTGTTGTGATTAAGACAAGAAAGTTTGATATTCCGGGAAGTGTAATCGGTTCGATAATGTACCGAAATTTTTGCAGAAAAAGATTATATCTGTAATATTTTCAAAATAGTACCGATAGTAGCACAGAAATTGAAAGGTTCCAGGCTAATACATTGTCATCAGAAAAGGTAATTACAGTTCTAGCTAGTGTAATACAGTGACTTATCCCAAACTTTCTGAATCTTTAATCTACTTGACTACTTACGTCTTTTAGACTATTCTTGATATGTCAGCTAACGATATGAGTTTATTGTTTATTGCCGTGCCGTTATCCATGTACCAATAAATATATTTTGTTGTACTAAAGCAGGTAATGAAAATTTAGGGTTATATAAAATAGGCTGTATTAAAATGCTGAAATTTTAATAATGTTGAATTTAATCATTCTTAGGGGTTTTAAAGTTGTATTCAAATATTATTTAAGGCATATGTAGAGACCTTTGAAACGCTAATGTCTAAAATAACGTTTGGTGAACGTCACTGATATTTTCCCTTACACTCCGCACTTCGAAGCGTATATTCATTCAAATTATGTCTTTATTTTAATGCGGGCCATGATTCTCGTCGTGTACCTACATAAACCCGTAAACTCACGGGGCCATGAAATGTGGAGCTACGTTAACTCGTTAGTGTTCGATGTGCTCTTTTGTTAGGCAACTCAATTGTACGATAAAAAAACTCTCTGTTGAACATTGAGTGTCACTTGAATTCGGGGTAATTACCCCTTCAATATTATTTACATTCCAATACTCGTTGTCAAGCTGCCATCCGTTTTTTCACTTTAATAAATAATTTCTTTCCAATAATTAAGGGGACATAAGGTATAGGGATATAAGCATACACCGTCAGCTATCGTTTACTCCTAACACTAAATCCATCCAAAGGTTGTCTAGTAGAGATCGCTTTTAGTGATAAGACCGCCCATTGTACTTAACATTAAAATTAAAGTTAAGATCTATTGTTATTTAATTATGGTGTACAATAAATCTACCTACCTCTAATACCTCTTTATTTCTGCTTCACCCCAAGGTTGACTGGCAGAGAATGCCTAAGGCATTAAGTACGCCTTTGTACAATATGTGTATGAAGTTTTAATAAATAAATAAATAAAGAATATTCTATCTATCTATTTTACGCTATGGAAGACTGCGGGTAGACAACACTACTGTCCCCAAAACTCCAAAAGAAAGGATTGGCAACACACAAGCGGTTACGGGTCCGCTTAAAATCAAGCGTGACCGTGTTTTTGTTTTTGGATCTAGTTGTACAAAGAGAATAGATACAAACTCTAGTCAACAAAACATGATGTTTATTTGGTAATTGAAATCAGTTGCCAATGATTAAATACGATTATTTATAGATTATTATATAGGGTTTCATTTAGTTACTCCAAGAGAGCATCGTTCTAAATAGAGAATATTGTCTACACAATATTCTCAATGTATTTAAGCTCAAATATCTTCATTTAATTTTATTCATAAAGGTTAATGAAGAAACAGTTTCCTGACGCAAACGGGTAACTAACTAGCTTAAATGCTTGTTTGTTGTTGAAGTTACTGTATGTCGCTTTTAATTACTTTACTTGCTTGTATCACTCGCCATCTTTATTATGAGATTCTAGGTACATAGTGTTTACTTGTGGGAACATAGACATTAAGTTGCTGACTGCTGCTGTTACTAGCTTAATAAAAAAATGATGAGAACATAAATTGATCTATCCTGGACGGATTTAGCGGAACATACGAACGTTTTTCGTTTCGGAACGTTTTTTTGCGCATCATTGTATAGCGTATAAGTTTGATTTGTTTCTTTGTTAAAGTGCCAATAGTTTTTGAGTAAGTGGTTGCGGTATGCGGTATACGAAACGGACAGACGGAAATGACGTATACAATAAAATATGTATTAATTAATGAATATAGTTGTACAGAGTTCAATGCCACTAGTGGCGTTCAAATTATAAATCACTTCATATAAAAGACCTAATACACATAAGTAAGAAGTATTATTTAAGATGCCCGTGATAGTTTAGTTCATCGTTCATGACACTTAATAAATGAAAAACATTTATTAAGTTTATTAAAAAATAACGTTTCATTTTTTGTGTCAAGAAGTTTGTTGTATACTTTTGGAGCTAAATAAAATATACTTTTGCACATCAGACCTCTATTACTTCATGAATAGGTGTAAATTAGCTATTGTATATGACAACACCGACTAGACTGGAAAACAATTAAGGATTAGTTTTAACAAATATTTCAACTTATTATAAGGGTTTCAATTCTTGAAGCCAAAAGGATACTTCATTCAACTGCCTCTAATTGCCTCTAACTATGCCGAATCTAATCCCAACTAGAATGAAATTGACAAAGCTTTCCTCTCTTGTCGGTTGTTCAGTTGGTGGGATGGTGGTTCCACAATTAGGTCAAACCGCATCCCTACATGGCTCTTTGTAGGGTTGTATGTGTGGATGCAGAATGTCCAAATATATTTAAAGGACTTATTTAGCGCTGGGAAGTCGTATTCGGTAAAGTTGTGGCGTATGAGATCAAAAGGGTAGTATTTGTCTCATTTGGCTTATATGACATTGTTACTTAGACTTAATTTCAAAGTCGGATAACCAATAAAATGTTACATGCTATTAATTTTGTTGCATCTCTCACACACCTGAAAGGTTTATCAAAATATTGTTCAATCAACAAATTTGTCAAGTTGAAAATGGTTTCTCTAACGTAGTGTTTGTATATTATTTGGCGGTTTCACATCAGTTCGAGGTTCTGAAACGTTTATCAAAATTCACTAATAACATTCGAACATTAGAATGGCATTTTGACATAAGATTTTGCAGTAAAATTTGACAGCTCTGTTAACAGATCGGATAATTAAATCAAGTGCCTAATCATACTTTTAGCATCTATATTTGACAAGAGATGTGACATACAATGAATGAATTTTTGCGTTTGCGTTGCGGCGAAAGTCTACCAGTTTAGTATACCTCTTCGCTTCCTATGACAGCCTAGTACATTCAATCAATTGTAAGATTATCAGTAAGATTATTATGGCCTCATGTGTCATTATTACCGTTATGGTAGATCAGGTTCTGTCTGTGCTGTAAAGAAACTAGAAATAAGTAATATTCGTATGCGATATGATATTAGTGCAGATTAAATTATTTCTTGTTGTCTGTGTGAATGAGCTTGTTATAGGGTTTATATGGTATTTCTATTGTGAAATCTAATTAAAACTTATTCGAGCAAAACTGTTGAGTTATTTTATTTTAAATAAAATCAGTACTTTTGTTGGTTGACCTTACAGATGGTGGAGATTACAATATATTCGTAAGTACATTGAAAAAAATCAATATCAAACTGAGAAGTCGTTGAACCTCAATCGAACATAGTAGAATAAAGTAATAATATTAAAATGCAAGAGAAACTATTATTTTAAAAATACATTAAATATTAATTTATGAAATATAAATTTGGTAAACCTCATACCGTATTTAAATTTACCTACTGTAACTTTCCTCCTCGCAACAGGTGTTAATTAGTCTGCTTCGTTAGTAGGATCCATTTCAAAAGTGTAGAGTACATTAACATATAAAACTTTTAGCTTACATATGAAAACGTGAATGGTTTGTTCGTCAGAATTTCAACTCTCAATTAAATTTAGTTTATTCTTTTATCTGTGGTATTTTTAATAGTATTTTTTTTGCCTTAATAGTACAGCCATATTTTATCAAAAATAAAAACTTACGTTTCGAATTTGAATTTATACATGGGTACATTTAATTGGGAGTGGGTAGATATATTGAAAGGGGATGCTTATATGGCTTGGGCAGTGTTAGCAAAGTGTTAGTTCTCGAACAAGTCGAGGTCACGTGCCATGAGGTACAATGCGCACTGGCTATTGCCAAGAAATTCGAGCCCTCTAACATAGCATAAATATATTTACTGTTACGCTCGTGGCTAAGTGGTAACCGAGTAGGTTAGCACATTGCAAGGTTAAGTAATACTAGCCAGTTAGTCTAAGGATGGTTGAACATTCTTAACACATTGAGATCTGCCTCGAAGAGCACGTTAAGCCGTTAACTGAGAATAGCCTAAAATGAACACAATTTGAGTGGAGACAACTTATTTTTATTAATAATGTACATTTGTGCTTGTATTAATTTATTTATAAGGCTTATTTGGAAATAAAGAATTTGATTTGCTGTGGCGTACGTTACGGGTAGTTGGAGCCCTATAAAAAGTCCGTAAACCTGGTCTAACTACAGAACTTCGATATCGCCTAATACTTGGGTTGTGGTCTGATGACAGTCGCTTCACGTACCATATCGTAGTTCTGCCGTCTCCTAGTTTAACTGAAAGCCTTTTTTTTTTTTTTGTGCGTGCTGAAACCCCCTCGGGCCGTCACCCCACCGGGGTTTACGATGGGGCGGTGTGTCGAAATCGAACCGACTAAAACCACATGGTGTGCCGTACTGCGCCTTAAATAGGAGGGATCCGGGAACAGCTTTTATTAAGACATCCGGAACCCTCCTAGCGCCTGCCCGCAAAAGCACGGGCACCACCTGCGGGTAAAAACCTCTCATTTAGGCGACGTCCAGGCACACGCGGACGCCGCCTCCTCGCGAGGGGCCAATATAGCGGGTGAAGGGTAAAACCCGTCCCGTCCACCCGCGGCCACACTCAGGGCGGCATGAGGCGCTGATATGCGCGCCTCCGCCGCCCGGTTCGCCGGCGGCGAATTAGGTCCGAGTGGAGGTCGTCCTCCCGGACCCTTTCCGCCGCCTCCTTCTGCGAGATGACTTCCTCACAGAAGGTTGCGACCGCGGTAAAATTCCTGTCGCTACCGGCCATGGAGCGAATGACAGCCGGTAGCGACAGATCCACTCCGGTGACTGCAGTGAGGGCCCGACGCTGCGTCGCCCAACTGGGGCAAACCACCAGCGTGTGCTGAGCCGAGTCCTCACTGCAGTCGCAGTGGTGACGGGCGGGACTCAATTCCCTCCTAGCGACCGAGTGCAGGTACTTCCCGAAGCAGCCGTGCCCGGAAAGAACCTGCGTCAGTCGGAAGGAAAGGGTCCCGTACTGCCGCCTTGCCCACTCGACGATGACCGGCTGGAGCGCCTCCACGGCGGCAAAGCCAGCACGTGGAGCCTCCAGCCGGGACGACCAACGAGCCATGGTGGCTCGGCGAGCGGCCTCACGCCAATCGCGTACCTCTTCTGGCGGGGGCCGACTGCCGCTTCCCGCCCGGAACTCAGCCGTTCGCCGATATACTTCGGCGAGCACTTCCGCCTTCAAATCCCACGGGGGAGTCCCGGCCAACGCGCACGCCGCCTCTGTTGACACGGTGCGATATCCGCATGTGGCTCTAACCGCCATCACCCTCTGAGGGCGCCAGAGGCGCGCCCTATTCTGGGCGGTCAGAGCCTGCGCCCACACCCGTGCACCGTACAGTGCCATTGACCGGACAACCCCCGTGAGTTTGACTGAAAGCCTACCCCAACTTAGTTGGGAAAAGACTCAGAAGATAATGACTCGTGAATTAATTTTGTGGTTTACTATATATATTTACTAGAAGATACATAATTTATTTAGAGAGAAAGCCACTCAAAAATCAACTCATATGCGCTACACGTGACGAGAAATATCAATTTACGATAATCTTTTTTTATATTTTTTGTAATTAATAACGTAGTGTGGAAGAAAATAACAAAACATTTTGTACATTTTCCATACAGTTTAGTAGCAGATCTAAAAAACTATTTATAACTAGGGAGAGAATATCTTAAGCACCAAATCTTCTTGTCAGCGCATCTGAAACGATGTAAAAAAGAGTGAAGTAAACTAAAAACCTTGCAGCAAATTTTTAGAAACAGACATAAAAAAAATACGTACAGCCGAACATAGAACCTCTTTTTTTTTTTGAAGACGGTTAAAAATAAAGTACAAATAAGAGTAAAATAATTTTCAGCATTGCATTACAAGGCTTCGATGTAAATCAAAATTCGTAGTGACGTCACCGTCTTAATCGCATATTTATTTAAAATTGTGTCCTCCAACCAACCGATTTATGTCAGCGCATCATATAACACGACTATATGAAAAGAAAAAATCCATTAAGTAATCCGCATAGTAAATGGCTATTTTCAATTTAGCAGTATAATAGGGACGTACAGTTGACAAGCAATTTGTCAGTGTGACTCTCGGTGGAATTTATCAAATAAATCAACTGTTTGCGAGGGTCCCAAATCTGATACCTTACGCTAATTATATTCAAGGATTTTTTTTTCTGGTACCTATTCGTACATTGTTAATTTGTTGTTTGTAATCTATTAGCTCTAATAGGGCAAATCTTTTAGTGTGCAGGCTGTCCGGTTAGCGAATGCGTTGCTCTTACCTATTAGACGTGCCTAATCACTGGTCACATTCAAGAAAATGGTCAAAGAATATTACTTGGCTTCTTAATTTCTCCTCTTTGTCCTTTGCTGCATTTATCGGATATAATCTTATCAATCTATAAACATAAATGTGTTAGTAGCAGCGCCAAGCGATTTCACCGGCGTAAGTCTCAATCCCGTGGGAATAACGGGATAAAATGTAGCCTATATGTTAATCCAGATCTTCAGCTATCTACATACACAAGTTTCATCGCAATCGGTTTAGTAGTTTTGGCGTGAAAAAGTAACAAACATCCATCAATCTATCCAAACTTTCACATTTATAATATTAGTGGGATTTATTATGTATGTTTCTGTGTATGGTGTATGAATGTATTAAATGTTACAGAATGATTGCACTTGTTTCCCTGTATTACCTATCTAATTACATGTATAATGTATATGTTTATAGGTATAATTTACTAGTTTTAAGCCTAACATGTTTTGATACCCACAGCAAAACTACCCATTAGATTATTATATTTCCGGTCATTATTTTTCTATCCCAAAGTTGCCTGGAAGAAATTGCTTGTAGCGATAAGGCCGCCCTTTGTATATTTTAATTTTGTAAACTTACTTTAAGAAATATTTACTGGTGTACAATAAAGTTTATTCTATTCTATTCTAGTATAATAATAAATATTTACATTAAATTCAAAGTAGTCAAAAAGTTAAATAATATCAAAATAATTATTGTCTTACAGTTTTTACATTTAGCAATTTCAATGAAAGGAGTAAAGAATTGCCTGCGGTCCCTACACTAGGTCAAGCCGCAAAATTTGCTGGTCTAAGAGCGTTTCAGTGGACGTATGTAACTTTAATATTCCCTGGTTTTATACTCATTTTATTAATCTGGGAACTTTTAAAAGATTCAATCTCCTCAGGAACGTAACCTGTAAAAAAAAAGTGAGATTTAAAAACCAAGTCGGTCAAATTATTCAGAAACTATATATGGGATCATCTATAATATTCTATTCTATATATCCATCAACTGTCCTAAAATGATATCTATGGTATCATCTATTCTATTTATTCTATCATATTCTATTCTATATATCCAACAACTGTCCCAAAATACCATAAATTGTTACCTAACAACATTTTAAAGTGATCGTATCAATATGAGACTTTTTTCATTTAATAAATAGAATGACTTGACCAAATATATTGCTTGGATAGATTATTTATCGTTTGTTTTGTAGGGTATACTACAAATGTGGCGGTCGACCCTATCATAGAAGATTGATTGGACATATTAAGAGCTGGTATTACAAACTACTACAGCTTCTCCTACCGACACGTCATGACATAGACAGAGAGCCACTGCGAAGGCTGTCGCAAGTGTTATTGGTCTTCTCTCTGATAAAAGATGCCGCCGCCTCCTTTGCGAGGTGGTGATGTACGCTGAAGAGGCGGTGGAAAGGGACCGGGAAAGGACTACAGTTTGGTTATTAACTTTAGATCAGACAAACCCCTGGGGATTTCCCCACGGGATTCACCCGGCCAATTAAGGGACGTGTCCAATAATTGCTGTGCCCCGTCGTTAATCTGAACTACATTAGTTACAAATAAAAAGAAACCTGACATATATTCCCAACTTCCAGAGATATGGATAAGATATTATTTACTGGCTTTTCACCGCGACTTCACTTGCGTTAATATAGAGCGAGAGATACCTGAATTGATTTCGACAAAACTTTTAAACTTTCGCGTTCCATGATATACTTTATGGAATTAACGCGATCATAAAGTAGGTATTACATATCTTCACGTGTATTATTTTTGTGCATTTGCGTATTAAAATTGGTTGCTTAATTAATTTAGAAGTTTTACTTCTGCCGTGTGAATTACACACACACACATTAACTTTTTTTTATTCTATACTCTTGTTTATCTGAAATATATTTGGCCTACTGTTATTAGATAGGTTAAAAATTCAACTACCAGTAAATTTTTAGACTTTCTGTGTTTTGATTTAACTTGTGTAGTAGCGTGTGTATTAAGTTTAGGTAGGGACATAGCAAACTTCACACTCGTCAAAAAAAAAAAATTAAAAACTTATTAGTAATTGCAAATACAGAAATCTTTATATTTGGCGTTGTTTTTTTTTTGACAGATAAGAGTAACAATCCTATACTATCGGGTGTCAGGAATCTAATACTTCCATTCCATCCACTTCAATAATAATTCCAGTGAATAAAAAAAAAAAATATGTCTAGATATAGAAATATCGAGGCCAATTCATGGAAGCCTTCCTACTCAGTTACGTTAGCAGAACTTGCCAACTATGTGGGCAGAAGTCCAATTACTTTAAACTTTATTATAAAAATGTTCTGTAGGATGTCGCTAGGTATTGCGTAACTTAGAGTCACTTAGATAACGAAACAGGATAATGAAGATTTATAACTATCTCGAAACTTCTTTCTTGTAACTAAAACAAGAAAATGTATTATAAATTAGGTTTTCCTTGATACACTGACAAGTAAAGAAAAAAGGTTCACTTTACTACGCCAAGACATTAAATAGAAAATATATCGAAAAGGGATATTTCAAACCTTACGTTTTCAGGAAGAAAATATATATGTCGCATCTTCGGTCATTAGTACGGATGTTTAGAGCGCCCTCTATAATAAATTCACCAAAACAAGTATACAGTGTTTCCTATAATCTTCGTTTTGCTAGCACGTGTCTTTGCACCTGCGTACTACGAAGCTTTCAGAAAAAGCGTCATAGTAAAAGTTGTTGTATCATTCACGTGTATCATTTTTGTGCATTTGCGTAAAATTCGTTGGTTAATTAATTTAGAAGTTTCACTTCTGCCGTAAGTGAATAGCACACACACACTTTTTTTTTAACTGATATTGTTTAAAAATTTTAGATTTTTCTGTTACTCTTACAAATCTATCCCACGGGAAGCCTAAATTTTTCCGGAATAAAAAGTAATTCAGACTATAATCTATCTCTGTGCCAAATTTCATCCAGATCCGTTCAGCCAGCTGACAAACTTTTGCCTTTATAGGTAATATTAGTGAGATTTAAGAAATTTACCTAAAAATGGGTGCAATAAGATTTCTCTTCACGCACTTAAAGCAACTTGACAGACTTGCATTAATGGATATAATTTTTTATTTTTTTTTTGTAGAAATATAGAAGGAATATTGGTCAATCAAATCATATCTAACCGATATCACTAGACACTGCGCAGCTAGTATAGTACATTACTATCAGATAGTGCTCCTTGCTTTTAAAATTTAACAAAATTGAAATATATGAATGAATTTATTTCTAAAACTTCAAAAATAAAAGCATATACTGTTTTCCTATCTTATAAAAATATTTATATATAATAATAATAACTTGACACATCTCACACACTGCCGCCTGATCCCAAACTAGAAAGAGCCTGTAACTATAGTAACCAGACTGCTGAAAATGATACTTATATTTTAAATTACACCCAGACACAATAAATGATCGTGCTCATCACACAATTATTTGTCCTGGGTGGAAATCAAACCCACGACCTTTGGCTATGGGATGAGGGTCACTAACCACTACACCAGCAGGCCAGTCAATAGTCCGTATATCCGTATCAATAGTCAATATACGCATTTTTTTATGTAAAGCATTTAAATATTGAAGTCAAAGATAAAGGAGAATGGGTATCATATTATTTATCTTCCCGTAACGTGTTTAAATTGCTTAGGTGGTCATATTATCGAGCAGCCAATTTGTGGCTAACCGTTTGCTACATTCACATTTAACACTGTGAGGCTGTAGTGTTGCTCCGGTCAAGCCGGCCCCATACGTGCAAACGCATGGCTCTCCCACGATATAAGAAATGTAAAAATAATGTAATAAAATATAGTAATATCAAAAAAAAGATAAATGAGTAGCACAGAAAAATAGTACAGGTAATCGGGACATCCCTAATCCACTCAATATTTGATAGAAAAGTCTTGTACATAGTAACAGAGGCTTGCTAGAGGTTTCCATGGCCCGTTGCCAACGCTTTCTTTCTTCCTAAAAGTGTCTGACGTCTCTCCTATTACGAAGCAGTTTTCTATAATGGTCGAAGGAATCATTATATTTCTTTCTTGGTTTCACCCTCGTAAGTCTCTATCCCGTGGGAATATCGGGATAAAAAGTAGGCTACATACATCCATCCACCCTCACAAACTTTCACGTTTATGATATTAGTAGGATTAGTAGGATACATATATTAAAAACAATATCTTGAAGATATTGTTTTTAATATATGTATCCTACTCTTTCAAGCTCTTCCATCAAATTCGTAAAATGTTCAACAAAGGATAAATATACGAGATATTTTGAATAATTTCTTAAGTATTGAATGTGAAATATATTTATAAGAATCCCACATCGAAGAACCCACATCGAATTTAAAGGCAGGCTTCATTATTTTCAGAGAGAATGATTAATGTTGAATGAACCCGCATATCGGCTTCTAAAGCATCTTTAGGGCGTCTCCCCATTAGGCGTATGTTCTGCAAAATGGATAGTTTTATTTAATCTACGGAATGAATTGTTATTTATAAAATAATATGTTTTTTAAATACAAAATGCCAGAATAAAAACTTTCGTGAGTGGTTTTACACACTTCGATTATGGCGTCTTAAACTGCGCGGCCAGCACCCTGCCCGTCAAATTGACCTACCTATCTCCCCAATCCCGGTTTTTCCAGGTGAGTGTTTGCTTCTTTTAAACCCATAAGAGTCACAGGTTTCCAAGGGGTACTGCAACGGAGAATGCAGCGACTTCTCCAGCGAGTATCATACAATTATTATTATTATTAAATCAGTTGCCGTCCTGAAAAATACATCAAGGTTTGTAGAAAAAGGTCAAAGATGAGTCTCTGCCAGCACAGTTTTTTTAAGAGTAAGAATATAAGTCGAGGTGTTAAATGTGAATGTAGCAAACGGTTAGCCACAAATTGGCTGCTCGATAATATGACCACCTAAGCAATTTAAACACGTTACGGGAAGATAAATAATATGATACCCATTCTCCTTTATCTTTGACTTCAATATTTAAATGCTTTACATAAAAAAATGCGTATATTGACTATTGATACGGATATACGGACTATTGACTGGCCTGCTGGTGTAGTGGTTAGTGACCCTCATCCCATAGCCAAAGGTCGTGGGTTTGATTTCCACCCAGGACAAATAATTGTGTGATGAGCACGATCATTTATTGTGTCTGGGTGTAATTTAAAATATAAGTATCATTTTCAGCAGTCTGGTTACTATAGTTACAGGCTCTTTCTAGTTTGGGATCAGGCGGCAGTGTGTGAGATGTGTCAAGTTATTATTATTATATATAAATATTTTTATAAGATAGGAAAACAGTATATGCTTTTATTTTTGAAGTTTTAGAAATATATGAATGAATTTATTTCTAAAACTTCAAAAATAAAAGCATATACTGTTTTCCTATCTTATAAAAATATTTATATATAATAATAATAACTTGACACATCTCACACACTGCCGCCTGATCCCAAACTAGAAAGAGCCTGTAACTATAGTAACCAGACTGCTGAAAATGATACTTATATTTTAAATTACACCCAGACACAATAAATGATCGTGCTCATCACACAATTATTTGTCCTGGGTGGAAATCAAACCCACGACCTTTGGCTATGGGATGAGGGTCACTAACCACTACACCAGCAGGCCAGTCAATAGTCCGTATATCCGTATCAATAGTCAATATACGCATTTTTTTATGTAAAGCATTTAAATATTGAAGTCAAAGATAAAGGAGAATGGGTATCATATTATTTATCTTCCCGTAACGTGTTTAAATTGCTTAGGTGGTCATATTATCGAGCAGCCAATTTGTGGCTAACCGTTTGCTACATTCACATTTAACACCTCGACTTATATTCTTACTCTTAAAAAAACTGTGCTGGCAGAGACTCATCTTTGACCTTTTTCTACAAACCTTGATGTATTTTTCAGGACGGCAACTGATTTAATAATAATAATAATTGTATGATACTCGCTGGAGAAGTCGCTGCATTCTCCGTTGCAGTACCCCTTGGAAACCTGTGACTCTTATGGGTTTAAAAGAAGCAAACACTCACCTGGAAAAACCGGGATTGGGGAGATAGGTAGGTCAATTTGACGGGCAGGGTGCTGGCCGCGCAGTTTAAGACGCCATAATCGAAGTGTGTAAAACCACTCACGAAAGTTTTTATTCTGGCATTTTGTATTTAAAAAACATATTATTTTATAAATAACAATTCATTCCGTAGATTAAATAAAACTATCCATTTTGCAGAACATACGCCTAATGGGGAGACGCCCTAAAGATGCTTTAGAAGCCGATATGCGGGTTCATTCAACATTAATCATTCTCTCTGAAAATAATGAAGCCTGCCTTTAAATTCGATGTGGGTTCTTCGATGTGGGATTCTTATAAATATATTTCACATTCAATACTTAAGAAATTATTCAAAATATCTCGTATATTTATCCTTTGTTGAACATTTTACGAATTTGATGGAAGAGCTTGAAAGAGTAGGATACATATATTAAAAACAATATCTTCAAGATATTGTTTTTAATATATGTATCCTACTAATCCTACTAATATCATAAACGTGAAAGTTTGTGAGGGTGGATGGATGTATGTAGCCTACTTTTTATCCCGATATTCCCACGGGATAGAGACTTACGAGGGTGAAACCAAGAAAGAAATATAATGATTCCTTCGACCATTATAGAAAACTGCTTCGTAATAGGAGAGACGTCAGACACTTTTAGGAAGAAAGAAAGCGTTGGCAACGGGCCATGGAAACCTCTAGCAAGCCTCTGTTACTATGTACAAGACTTTTCTATCAAATATTGAGTGGATTAGGGATGTCCCGATTACCTGTACTATTTTTCTGTGCTACTCATTTATCTTTTTTTTGATATTACTATATTTTATTACATTATTTTTACATTTCTTATATCGTGGGAGAGCCATGCGTTTGCACGTATGGGGCCGGCTTGACCGGAGCAACACTACAGCCTCACAGAAAACCGGCGTAAAACAATGATTACATTGTGTTTCACCGAGTGAGTGAGGTTACCGGAGGCCCAAATCCCACTCGCCCTACTCTCACTTTAAAGGCCAGCAACGCACTTGTGACTCTTGAGTTGCAGGTGTCGATGAGCGGAGGTAGTCACTTACCATCAGGTGACCCGTCTGCTCGTTTGTCCCTATAACAAAAAAAAACAAAGGTTCCTCCGTATCACAATGCACTTCATCTTCTCATCTTTGTTTCTCCATCCATCGAAAGGTTGCTTGGAAGAGGTCGCAAATTGCCATAAGGTCGCCAGTTGTACATATAAGTAAAATATTGTATCCTATTGTTTTATGTACAGTAAAGAGTACACCGATCTATTTATCTTCTATATATAAATATTGGCTACCACTGGCAACATTGGTTACTTATTTGTTATCAGCCCTACCTCCTACTTCTCATGAAGCTCTGGTGTCACTATCCTTCAGCAAATAATATAAATCTCAACCATTTGTTAAACAAAAGACAACTTAGCTGTCTGAAGCACGAAAATATTTGTTCATCGTATAGTTGTACCAGTCTTACAAAGCAGCAATTAATGGGCACAAAATACACCCAGACTCAGAGTCACATTTGTGAATCACAATAACAATTTGCCCATTTGATTTCTTAACTATTTGAATTGAAATATTTTCACAGTATTTAGATTCTGTAATCAATAATTATTAGTACATAATTATCTTCAGTTATTTTTATATTTATGAAAATTGTCATAATATTATGTTTAATTTACAATCAGTTGTAAATATCTTCACTTATTTCATTAATATACCTAAGTATGTGGGTTTTTGTGGAGTTGTTGATATCTGTGATACGTTTGGTGTTCCGATTGGCGATACCCGATAAATGCTTCTGATAGGGTTTACTGCCTTAATTGTCTACAGAATGTTATCCTGAAAACAACATATTTTTTGTATAAAATATTTTACGTTCGATAACATTGACTTTTATATTCTTGGTAAGGTAGTAAATGTCAGGATCTGTTTTCTCGTTTTTGTTACTATCCAAAGTCATGTATTCCAATATCTATACATACTCGTATATATATATGACATTATTTTCTGTTGGTAATTTACTCAGAACCTGTAATAGACTTCATTGCAAATATTTTGAAAGGAACATGAAACTTTATTTGTGAAGCAGTTACAAGCTAGGATGCTTAAAATATGAGGCATACCATACCGAAGACGAGGCCTTTAATAGTCGATTTTAGTCGATTATACTGATTCTATCTATATCCTACTAATATTATAAATGTGAAAGTTTGTGAGGATGTATGGATGGATGAATGTATGGACGTTTGTTACTCTTTCACGCCAAAACTACTGAACCGATTGCGATGAAACTTGGTATATAGATAGCTGGAGACCTGGATTAACATCTAGGCTACTCAGACGGGATCGGGACTTACGCGGGTGAAACCGCGGGGCACTGCTAGTATCATTATAATCCGTTCAAAAGTTTAAGTTTTAAAACAAAAAAAGATAGAACACATTCCTACTGTCATAGATACTTTTACTGTTTAATATTAGTTTGGATTTTATCATGTACGGTGTATCAAACTATATCATTCTTTGTTACAAAACATCATGCACATCACTCTTGCAATGTACGTTTAGTAGGAGCTTATTTGGCCTTACTCGACATTCAAACACACTACTAGAAGAAAAAAACAAAATATAATCCATGATAAAATGATTACATGAAGTTTATCTTCTGCCAGTTTAACTTTCAGCAATTGCGAGTATCTGTTTAATTTCTTCATTTCAAAAACATGTATTTAGAACTTCCTTTAAGCGTAACGATCTGATATGCGTTCATTCATTTATCATTCATTCACACTTACTATCAGCCGTTTCGCTCCACTGCTCATGAGGGAGACACCACACTTTCCAAGCCAATGGGAATTTATATAGAAGATTATACTTGAAAGGTCTTTATTACCATGAAATGGTACCGCGATAAGGATTTTGTGTATCATGCATGAAAGCTATTTGACCAGATTCAGCCATGGTTTTGTGAGGTAAGTTTTAATGCCTGTGTTATGGAATCTTTAACCATTTATTATACGATGAAAACAACGCAATTAAGAAAAAATTGAAACCAGAAAAAAGGAAGGAAGGACTTGGAACTTTCTAACGGATTTTTTTTTACAGCAAATATGAATAGTTTTTTTGCCATGCTTAAATAATGATGATGACAACAGTTAATAAGTCTGCCATGTAATCACTTATCATCAACTTCGAATGTTTGTTTTACCTTCTAGTTATATTTACGAGGCCAAACGAGGCAATTATTTACCTTTCCTTCATCCGTCAGATGATTATCTTACAATACATTTATCTTTTTCAACAGCTCTAGAATTTATTTGACTAATAATGAGCTCCTGATATTCGCATTTTAATCTTTAGTCATTGATTAATAAGAAAACGTTATGTTCACATTCTTAGCTTTTTTCTTCTTTTTTTAAATCTATAACACATACAATCCTACTGCTTTACTTTGAATAGCGTATCCCTTGAGTACAATACAACACTACAAAAGGCATAAAATTCCATTCTATTCGAAGCTCAAATACATGCTGGTACAATCAGAATAAGTGTGAGGGCACATTCGTTCGTTCGTTCAAATCGTTCCATGTTCAAAGGATTTGGTCCATTTCATTCTCCAATCCTTTTTGAGGTGGAGATTGCTAACTAGTGATGTCAAATGAAACGGTGCACAGAATTGAGGTATTTTAAACAAGAAGTTTTGAATTTTTTTTTTTGATGTAAAATTTTGTATTTGGATTTGTGTATGTTTGTGTTAATAGTATCTTTAGGTTTAGGTGTTATAAGTTGAATAATTTAACTGAATCAGATAACAATGAAAAATAAATATTTATATAAAATAAGTGTAATAAGAAGTTTCCAGAAGAAGGGGGCATTTCTAATCAAACCCACATCAACATTATATTTCACATACACAATTCTATATCCCCTATTTCTACATATACGACTTTCTTAGGAAACTTGCCAGTTTGGAAAATAGCGTATTTGAGCAAGAAGAAAACAAGCTTCCGGTAACGATTGATTAACAGTTTTAAACTTGTTTAATACAGTACCTGTTTATGTGTTAAACAGTTGACTGTTTTGTACACGACAACCATAATCAACCCTGTTGAAGCGAATACAGCGATGTTGCTGATGTAAGTCGCAGTGCTTTTATGATAGGACGGTACAAGGGTGATCACGCATGTTTTTCCAAACTCTAGGTCTGTCCATACCATATGGTTTCTTTCCAAGTCATACGACCGCTGTGGCGCGGTGTTAGGGCATTCGAGTGCTGCGCCGAGCGTTACGGGTTCGATTCCCGATTAGTGCAAAGTTTTGTATGTATGAATATGTCTATTTGCATTGGTCTGGATATTTCATGTATAATATGTGCGTATTTAAAAAAAAACTGTCTATGTATGTGTATCCATGTTCTAGAATGCTTCATACAAGCTCTGCTGTACCAGGGTAATATTATTAAGTTTACGTGGTACTGGTACACATGCTGTAATAAGAACACGACAAGATAGAGGTGTATGGAGCCCAACACCTGACTTCCATTCTAGCTTAGATGTCAAAAGGCGCTGAATGATCTGAATCTACTGAATTATTTAAGTAAATATCCTACTAATATTATAAACATGAAAGTTTGGGAGGATGTGTGGGTGTGTGGTATATAATGATATAGTTAATAATAATACCTTGACACCTCACACACGGCCGTCTGATCTCAAACTACGCAGAGCCTGTACTATGGTTACCAAACTGCTGATAAATATACTTGTATATTTTTAAATCCTACTAATATTATTAACGTGAAAGTTTGGAGGGTGTATGGATGTGTGGATGTATATGTTATTTCTCGCAAAAACTACTGAACCGATTGCAATGAAACTTGGTGTGTAGACAGCTGTAGACCTGGATTAACACATAGGCTACTTTTTATCTCGATATTCGGGATCAGGACTTACGCGGGTGAAACCGCGGGGCGCATCTAGTACATACATAATAAAGATACATTACACCCAAACAGAGAACAAAATGTTCATGCTCATCACCCAACTATTTGTCTTAGGTGGAAGTCGAACCCACGACCTAGGTCAGTCAATGTAGTAATTACATACCAAAATATATAAATAAATAATTATGTGTGAAACAGTTACAATGTCTGCAAATAGAAGCTGTCATATTGTAAGATAGCTAAATTATTTTCCAAAAGCTTTCTCGCGGAAGCGATCTCAAATTTACCCCAAATTTAGGCCATATTTTAATTCAATCTTAATACTTTCAAGTGTCCGTAATGAAATATATTTTTTAGAAGCAATATCTGTAAGTGGGGACTTTAGTATAGTCTTTTGTATAGCCGGACTTTGGTTTATCAAAGTATAATTATTAAATATTAATCGTGTTGGCAATACGATTGTCAAGTCTCACAATTCTAAATCATTCAAATAAAATGTGTGTGTACTTATGTACTCACGTAAGAAGTTATTATACTTCTTTGGCGCTAGTTAAATAAAGTTTATTTAAATATCATAATAAATAATACATACAGTTAACTTACCTCAAATTCTACATACGTACTCAAAGTAATATGTAAAAACCATTTTTATCACTTACAATCACAGTAAACTATCTTGAAATCAATAAATTGTTAATAAACATCAGTTATCACGATATATTATTTGAAAATATATATATTTATGTATCTTTCTAAATTTATTAATCTGAAAGTTTGGATGGATGGGTGGATGGATGGATAGATGTTTGTTACTCTTTCACGCAAACGCTACTGAACCGATTGCGATGAATTATGGTATGTAGATAGCTGGAGACCTGGATTAACACACAGGCTACTTTTTACCGGTTATTCCCACGGGATCGGGACTTACGCGGGTCAAAACGCGGGGCGCTGCTAGTATTTATATATATTTTATTCGGACTGATACAAAACACGTGTTGTAGGTTCAGAAATAATTGAATAAATATCGTGAAGTAGGTAACTTTTTTTGAAAAACTAAAATGTTAACTAGCTAACTTCAGGGTGGTTTTTTGTGACGGTGTGCGCGCGCATCGTAAAAATTTATTCTCATAATTTTGCCCTAACGCACCAAAAGAAGTATAACTTCAAAAAGTTTTCCAATCACTTCGTGATCACATTTCTGCATCAGATTACGACCACTTTTACAACTCTATTCCGGTAAGTGACACTCAAGAATTCACGTCTCGCTCCGAATTCTGCCATCGTTTACCATATCAAGCATCACTGTACAATACTACCTCTTTAGCATACAACTCGCGTTTTTATGTGTTCCGTTTCACACATCGTCTGAAAGCATTTGAAGAGTAGTTTTGAGATTTTATACGTTTTGCAAAGCAGTTTGAATACATAAAATGCAGTTATCGGAGAAAGGTGTCGATAGTTTTAAACAACTTTTTAGTACCAATAGAAGTAGACAAAAGCTTAAATATAAGTCTTTTTTTGGCATTGTGCTTTAGCTAAAACAATTTGTAATGTAAAAAAAAATATACTACATAATGTAATTATGTAGACACAAAAAATTCTGTTTTTGTAGTTTTAAAACAAAAGAGCATTTATTGTACAAACATTTAACAGGTAGTTACGTGTTTTTTACTCGTCTCGTAATCAGATATGTAAATTTTGTTAAAGGATTTATTCCGAATAGCAAATGAATGTAAAAATATATAACTTGTAACATTGTGCTGGTCAAATTTTATTTTTACTTTTCTGTAAACGAAATTATGTATTTAAAATAACCACATAAATATTTTAAACACCAACCTGATATTTAAAATATTTGTGTTGTTTTAAATACCTACAGAATTTGTATAAAGATGTTTTTTTTTATCCTAAAAATATGAAAGGCTTTTATGAAAAGATATTTAAATGAAAAAATCTTTTTGGTGCTGCGGTTTCAAATCCCAGTTGGTATATTCCCGACGTGAACCAACTTAACTTCTTTTTTTGTGCTTGTGGAAACCCCTTCGGGCCGTCACCGCATCGAAACCACTAAAACCACACAGTTTGCCGTACTGCACGTAAAATAGGAGGGATCCGTTAATAGCTTTTATTAAGACATCCAGACCCCTCCTAGCGCCTTCCGCACGGGCACCACCTTCGGGTAAAACCTCTCAATTAGGTGAGGTCCAGGCACACACGGACGTCGTCTCCTCGCGGCTGGCCGCTATGGCAGGTGGAGGGGAAAACCCGTCAGTCCCCCTGCGGCCACAGTCAGGGGCCGCTCTGAGTGTGCGGTGGCGTAACCGCGCTTTCTAGTGAGCAGCGCAGCTACGCAACCCGGCTCGCTGGCAGCGAATTGGGTGGAAAGTGGAGATCTCCCTCCCAAGCCCACTCCGCCGCCGCCTTCTACGAGATGACATCCTCGCAGGAAGATGCGACCGTGGTAAAATTTCTGTCGCTACCGGCCTTGGAGACGACGATCGGTAACGAGAGGTCCTCTCCGATGACTGCAGTAAGGGCCCGACACTGCGTCGCCCAAGCGGGGCAAACCACCAGCGTCTGCTGCAGTGGTGATAGACGGGACTTAATTCCCTCCTAGCTCCCGAAGCAGCTGTGCCTGGAAAGAACCTGCGACTTGAACTTTCTCCTAACACAAGCATTTAGCTTAGTTGGACAGGTAAATAGGAATTTTATTGAAAAGGTTGTAGTACCGTTTTTAAGAAACATTTTTGGTTCTATCATATTAGACGTTAAGATAACTTGGTACGACTAACTTATGATAATATATCTAGAAATTTGATGCTCTTTATGCATCTGTTACCTTGTTGGTATCAGTTTTGAACAAAATATATTCATCCTTTACTTAACATAAAACTACTAAATTATGAACTACAATCGTAATATAAAATATGGCTAATAGAATATTTCCAATAGATTTACTAATCTGAAGATTACATTCAGAACCTTTGAATACTTTGTGAGACTTATTGCCATTATACCCTTCTTCGTAAATATACAGTTATTGTATGACTTTTTGTTTACGAAATAAGATTGTAAGGTATAATATTCTTTTATGAATTTTAAATGTGCTATTATCAAAGCAAGTTACACGAGAATCAATAATATTTGCATAACAATATATAATGTGTTTTTTTGGGCCCTTTACTAAAAATAGTAACAAAATTAACGACTTATTAATTTTATTCGAAATATAACAAATGAAAAGTCAGCAAACAAGACTCGGTATTTTAATGCCTTCTTATAGCATCTGTAAAGACGCTTGAGGGTTAAGTATATTGGTAAGCATTGGTGACCTTATTTAGAAACCGAAATAAAACGCTTTGCTATCAGCTCTTGTAAACCGCAGTTTTCTATTTGACGGAGGTACTGCTCATGTTGCAGTACTTCCTGCAAAAAGGGCATTAAGAGTCTTAAAAACTTAGTAAAACTGCTGCTGCGGCTACTGCGACCCTATTTTTGTTCATCAAACAAACAACAATATCTTTAAAGAAATGCATGTTACAATTTCCTATCATATTGCATTATTTGTCATTGTAGATAATAAATACCAGCCAGTATACATCGCTCGTTTGCGACAATAGCGACATAACTAAAAAATATTGATTTTAGAGAATGGAAATATTTTGTGATTTCCGCTGGAGTATTTTGTTCTAAATATATAATGAACTTGTCGCTTTTTAACGAACATTAGCATGAAATCAGCGTTGCATCTCTGTTCACCATAAAATATCAAAGATTTATGATCGTTTGGCATACTTAGTTCAATTCGGCTGAATTTTGAATTATGTCGATATTCTCACAAACAAGCGACATGTAACATTAATATACTCATAACTAACACTCAATAGTTTTTTTATTTATGGTGGTTTGTCTTGTAAAATGATAAATAGCTTACTAAGTAAAGACAACTCTAGCATTAGGAATGTTCCTGTGTCGTGGGGGTACGGACACAAAGAACACCCAGCCTCGGGACAACTATTTGTGGATCACACAATTTTTGTCTCGTGTGGGATTTGAACCCACCAGTGGGAGAGTGGGCGAGCTTCAGCACTTATGGGCGGGCTCGACCAGAGCGAAAGCACGGCCTTACAGAAAACCGGCAGTGAAGCAATGTTTGCATTGTATTTCACCGAGTGAATGAGGTTACCGGAGGCCCTAACCCTTCCCTCTCCTTCTTCCCCCCTTCCTGTACTCCCACCTTAAAGGCCGGCAACCCATTTGTGATTCTTGAGTTGCAGGTGCTAATGGCCGGTGGTAGTCTCTTAGCATCAGGTGACCTGTCTGCTCGTTTACCCCCAATCTCATAAAAAAAACTACATTTCACGCGGTGGCGAGGCGGCCACTTAAATCACTGCAGTCAAATCAAGATAACTTACACTAAATCACATATCAGACATAATTTTCGACACAATCATATCTTTTAGTATGTATTCAGATGCCGGTAAAATCTGTATAACCAACAACAAATACTGTAGCCACTTAAATTATTATCTATTTAGGTTAGCGTTATAAGTCCGATCTGCATGTACCCTGAACATTTGGCAAAAGTCCAAGGGACGAATATGAATAAATAATGTTTTGGGTTCATTGTGGCCACGGTATTGTTGCTACGATAATACTGTTGGGCTGCAAAATTATGGGATGAATGTAAATATTTTCTTGACCTCATTTACCATACTTTGGCATCCTTAATCCTTTTTTTTTTTTGGTGTGGAGTCCTACACGGTTCATCTCCTTACTGGAGCTAACGGCGAAGTGGTATGTCAATATCCAATCGTCTAAAACTACACGGTGTTCCGTCACACGTGGATCTATTGCAAGGGACCCGGGTATACCCTAAGAAGGAAGCCTGTGGGGCCTGGTATACTTAATCTTTGATTTATAAAAATACTGCTTTATCGGCTACTAGCAACCCGCCCCGGCTTCGCACGGGTAGCAGAAACATCTTCAACATTCATCATCGTATTTCAATCAATTTACACAAAATTTTAATAAATTATACATCTAAACCTTTCTCATGAATCACTCTGTCTTGTAGTGAAAACCGCATTAATATCTGTTCAGTAGTTTTTCAGACAGACAGAGAAACGCGCCGGGGCACTTTGTTTTATAATATGTAGTAATAATAGTCCAATTCCAATTATAAAACCTTGTAGGTATGCTAGGATTTTTAATTTATTGTGGCAGTAGGTAGTTATGACTGGCCTGTTGGTCCAGTGGTTAGTGATCCTGACGGCTGAGCTAGCGGTCGTGGGTCGTTTTATACCCACCCAGGACAAAAATTGTGTGATGAGCATGATAATTTGTTCTGTGTCTGGCTGTAATTTATCTATATTTAGAAATGTATAAGTATGTTTATCAGCTGTCTAGTTTCGAATCAGACGGCCGTGTGTGAGGTGTGCGAAGTTATAATTATTATGAAGTAGGATAATAGCAAGTAGACCCCGTGGCATAACTATAGACTTGCCCCAAAAAAAATAAAAAATTATAAACTTTTCCAAACATGAGTGTATAATAATTAACTTTAAAAAGAAGTATCACCGACCACAATGCTCCTAAATCATGGTTAATTGTAATAAGGTGTATTCTGTGCAGTGGTGATAGACGGGACTTAATTCCCTCCTAGCTCCCGAAGCAGCTGTGCCTGGAAAGAACCTGCGACTTGAACTTTCTCCTAACACAAGCATTTAGCTTAGTTGGACAGGTAAATAGGAATTTTATTGAAAAGGTTGTAGTACCGTTTTTAAGAAACATTTTTGGTTCTATCATATTAGACGTTAAGATAACTTGGTACGACTAACTTATGATAATATATCTAGAAATTTGATGCTCTTTATGCATCTGTTACCTTGTTGGTATCAGTTTTGAACAAAATATATTCATCCTTTACTTAACATAAAACTACTAAATTATGAACTACAATCGTAATATAAAATATGGCTAATAGAATATTTCCAATAGATTTACTAATCTGAAGATTACATTCAGAACCTTTGAATACTTTGTGAGACTTATTGCCATTATACCCTTCTTCGTAAATATACAGTTATTGTATGACTTTTTGTTTACGAAATAAGATTGTAAGGTATAATATTCTTTTATGAATTTTAAATGTGCTATTATCAAAGCAAGTTACACGAGAATCAATAATATTTGCATAACAATATATAATGTGTTTTTTTGGGCCCTTTACTAAAAATAGTAACAAAATTAACGACTTATTAATTTTATTCGAAATATAACAAATGAAAAGTCAGCAAACAAGACTCGGTATTTTAATGCCTTCTTATAGCATCTGTAAAGACGCTTGAGGGTTAAGTATATTGGTAAGCATTGGTGACCTTATTTAGAAACCGAAATAAAACGCTTTGCTATCAGCTCTTGTAAACCGCAGTTTTCTATTTGACGGAGGTACTGCTCATGTTGCAGTACTTCCTGCAAAAAGGGCATTAAGAGTCTTAAAAACTTAGTAAAACTGCTGCTGCGGCTACTGCGACCCTATTTTTGTTCATCAAACAAACAACAATATCTTTAAAGAAATGCATGTTACAATTTCCTATCATATTGCATTATTTGTCATTGTAGATAATAAATACCAGCCAGTATACATCGCTCGTTTGCGACAATAGCGACATAACTAAAAAATATTGATTTTAGAGAATGGAAATATTTTGTGATTTCCGCTGGAGTATTTTGTTCTAAATATATAATGAACTTGTCGCTTTTTAACGAACATTAGCATGAAATCAGCGTTGCATCTCTGTTCACCATAAAATATCAAAGATTTATGATCGTTTGGCATACTTAGTTCAATTCGGCTGAATTTTGAATTATGTCGATATTCTCACAAACAAGCGACATGTAACATTAATATACTCATAACTAACACTCAATAGTTTTTTTATTTATGGTGGTTTGTCTTGTAAAATGATAAATAGCTTACTAAGTAAAGACAACTCTAGCATTAGGAATGTTCCTGTGTCGTGGGGGTACGGACACAAAGAACACCCAGCCTCGGGACAACTATTTGTGGATCACACAATTTTTGTCTCGTGTGGGATTTGAACCCACCAGTGGGAGAGTGGGCGAGCTTCAGCACTTATGGGCGGGCTCGACCAGAGCGAAAGCACGGCCTTACAGAAAACCGGCAGTGAAGCAATGTTTGCATTGTATTTCACCGAGTGAATGAGGTTACCGGAGGCCCTAACCCTTCCCTCTCCTTCTTCCCCCCTTCCTGTACTCCCACCTTAAAGGCCGGCAACCCATTTGTGATTCTTGAGTTGCAGGTGCTAATGGCCGGTGGTAGTCTCTTAGCATCAGGTGACCTGTCTGCTCGTTTACCCCCAATCTCATAAAAAAAACTACATTTCACGCGGTGGCGAGGCGGCCACTTAAATCACTGCAGTCAAATCAAGATAACTTACACTAAATCACATATCAGACATAATTTTCGACACAATCATATCTTTTAGTATGTATTCAGATGCCGGTAAAATCTGTATAACCAACAACAAATACTGTAGCCACTTAAATTATTATCTATTTAGGTTAGCGTTATAAGTCCGATCTGCATGTACCCTGAACATTTGGCAAAAGTCCAAGGGACGAATATGAATAAATAATGTTTTGGGTTCATTGTGGCCACGGTATTGTTGCTACGATAATACTGTTGGGCTGCAAAATTATGGGATGAATGTAAATATTTTCTTGACCTCATTTACCATACTTTGGCATCCTTAATCCTTTTTTTTTTTTGGTGTGGAGTCCTACACGGTTCATCTCCTTACTGGAGCTAACGGCGAAGTGGTATGTCAATATCCAATCGTCTAAAACTACACGGTGTTCCGTCACACGTGGATCTATTGCAAGGGACCCGGGTATACCCTAAGAAGGAAGCCTGTGGGGCCTGGTATACTTAATCTTTGATTTATAAAAATACTGCTTTATCGGCTACTAGCAACCCGCCCCGGCTTCGCACGGGTAGCAGAAACATCTTCAACATTCATCATCGTATTTCAATCAATTTACACAAAATTTTAATAAATTATACATCTAAACCTTTCTCATGAATCACTCTGTCTTGTAGTGAAAACCGCATTAATATCTGTTCAGTAGTTTTTCAGACAGACAGAGAAACGCGCCGGGGCACTTTGTTTTATAATATGTAGTAATAATAGTCCAATTCCAATTATAAAACCTTGTAGGTATGCTAGGATTTTTAATTTATTGTGGCAGTAGGTAGTTATGACTGGCCTGTTGGTCCAGTGGTTAGTGATCCTGACGGCTGAGCTAGCGGTCGTGGGTCGTTTTATACCCACCCAGGACAAAAATTGTGTGATGAGCATGATAATTTGTTCTGTGTCTGGCTGTAATTTATCTATATTTAGAAATGTATAAGTATGTTTATCAGCTGTCTAGTTTCGAATCAGACGGCCGTGTGTGAGGTGTGCGAAGTTATAATTATTATGAAGTAGGATAATAGCAAGTAGACCCCGTGGCATAACTATAGACTTGCCCCAAAAAAAATAAAAAATTATAAACTTTTCCAAACATGAGTGTATAATAATTAACTTTAAAAAGAAGTATCACCGACCACAATGCTCCTAAATCATGGTTAATTGTAATAAGGTGTATTCTTCATCCCCTAATTTTCCACCCTTATAGGTAGAATATTATTTAATATTAAATAAGACCCAACTGAAGTATAACCAATTCAATAAAAAAAAGTATGATTGAAATCGGTTAATATATGCCCAAGATATCGCGTAACATATACAAAAAAAAAACTGTCGAATTGAGAACTCCTCCTTTTTAAAGTTAATAAAAAAATAACTAGCACTTTCATATTAAATTCTTATTTTTTAAATTACTGTTTTTTTTTGTATGATATAGGGCGCAAACGAGCAGACGGATCACCTGATGGTAAATGACTACCGCCGCCCATGGGCACCTGCAACTCAAGAGTCACAAATGCGTTGCCGGCCTTCAAGTTGGGAGTAGAGGAAGAGGGGGGAAGAGGGGAGAGGGAAGGGTTAGGTCCTCCGGTAACCTCACTCACTCGGTGAAAAGTAATGCAAGCATTGCTTCACTGCAGGTTTTCTGTGAGGCCGTGGTATCACTCCGAGCCGGCCCATACGTGCCGAAGCATAGCTCTGGCACGAATGATGTATTTACAAATAGATTATGAAACACTGTTTTGAGACATATGCTTGTAACATGTAACCCTTGTTCACCCTTCCTGTTTCTAAGTAGAATATTTCTTACTCTTAATTTTAACTCTCAAGCTCTCTCAACTACCCTAAACTTGTACCAGGAGTGGATTCGCGTCTGTAGTGAGCCGGGCAAAGTTCGAACCGCAACCACCTACACCTAGATGTTTAGAGATTCGAGGTTTAGGTAAATACAGAAGGTCCACGAGTATTCCCTATCTACAACTCTCAGTATCTAATAGTAATATACCTATGCCATTGCTTATTTTAATTCGTTTTTAAAACCTCGATATATCTTCATGCATGCTGCTTATTTCACGGCTATCTAGCTTTGCTGGCCTCTCTCTTATCAAGCAACTAATATAAACGCTTAACCAGAATATCATGAATTTCCCAAGGGGGATTTTTGGTCGTTCGTTTTAATGCCCTACCTATCCCTATCTAAAGTGAGTTTCTTTCCTATCTATTATTTGTCTTTTGAAGGACTGGTTCGATTAGTAATAACAAATTCGGTTGGTTATTTTGTAATGTGTATTATATTTGATTGATATGCAAAGTTATGTGGACTTGAGCACAATGATTCCTAGTATACTAAAATTATTCAAATAATAATCTTTTTTGAAGTCGTTTAAAATAAATAAAAAATAATAATATTAAATTAAATTTTTCAGAAAGATGTACAATAGCCACTTATAAAAGATCTTAAATCCAGGTTTACATTTTACATTTTTTACATTTAGATATTACCTTTGTTAAGAGAAGCATGTATTGATCTCTGCTACCCAAGCTAAGATTCAATATGTGTTATGGGTACCAGTGGCCTCATAGTATTTACTCAAAAGTGCAAAAAAAATAACTAATTAAAGTAAAAGTAAATAAAATAAATTATTAAATCAATAAAGGAAAAAATAACCAAAGCACATAATAAAACAAAGGATGCTTGTTTTAATTTGTGTACGTGTGTGTGAATGTAGCGCAAGTGTGTGTATGTACCGAAACAAACACATACACACGGTATGTGTTTGTTTCGGTGTTATAGTATTGATGAAATACAACAGACTTTAATTATGTATATTGAGGAGAATTAACGCGATCATGTAATAGGTACTACATACCTTTGAATTGCCTGACGTTTCGACCAGGTTACACCGATCGTACTCACAAGCAAGTGCGTGTTAATATCTGTATAAAGTTTAAAAGTTAGTACAATACGTGTGAATCATATTATTTTCCTAAATTTCTGGAGGTATACATGGAACAAATATTATTCAAATCTGTTCACAATTTTCAAAAATATCTCATTAGTACTTATAAGTAAACAAAGACAAATTGAGAACAATTTTTTATACTTTTGCTTTTACGTTTTTGTAATTATTGCAGTGTATCGATGATGCAGACATCGATACACTCAGAGTAAGTTCACATATAGGAAATTCAATTATGGATTAAAATGATTACAAAATACTTTTCAAATAAAAGAAACAACTTCTACTTCTCAGTTGTGTTTAGCACAAAAAGAAAAACAATATCAACATGAAGTCTATCTACAAGTAAAGTACTAATCAATACTAATTTTAATAAACATAATTTACATTTTAAGAGTTAAATATATTACAATATTTAACTGGTAACTAAAGTGTTCACAGACCTTTACGACTACTTTTCATCCGGGGGGACCGTGTAATTCTGTAGGTAAAGTCATTACTATGAGCTAACTTCATTGTGTAAATTTGCAGTTCACACATTGAGTTACAACACAACGATCAAAAGTCAGACTGATGTTGCCAGTCATGTAACAGCCTCAATAAAGTTATCTGCTTGACGTTTTCGATCCTGATACTACAACTATTTATTTTGACAAAAGTGAAATGTTGTCCGTCGTGGATTTTAAAATAACCGGTATTTAAAATTATGGAAAAAAGTAAAAATGGTTCGGCTCGACCGGAGTGATACCACGGCCTCACAGAAAACCGGCAGTGAGGTGAACCGGAGTGAGTGAGGTTACCGGAGGCCCTAACCCTTCCCTCCCCCTCTCCCCCTCTACCACGCACAGTTGCGACTTGCGACCTTTGAGTTGCAGGTGCCCATGGGCGGGATAGTCATTTACCATCAGGTGACCCGTCTGCTCGTTTGCCCCATATAACCATAAAAAAAAATTCAGAAAAAAAATAAGATGAGATGTGTTTTTACCGTTTATTTCATGTTCATTTCTCTCTTGTCATCCAAGACCATTGCTACGAGTATAATTTTAGTGTCTGTCAAAATTATTATTATTACGAAAATTGAGATATTAGATTCAATTTTCCTTATTGCGATGTCGTGTTATAAGGGTAAGCACTTTAGTAGTATTGACAGTGTATTCTATTGTTACTGACTACGAAAAGTAAGGGTATAGGACAAACATAGTAGGTTGTGTTTGTTATTCTTCTGTTGTGTTATTTGGATTGCATAAAAAAAAACAAAAAAGTGCGTATTCAATCTGCTCCACAACACTTTAACATTATGACACTTAGCTTATAAATTTCTTTATTATTGAAAAATAATTTTCTTCTTTGGTATTTTTTTCTGAGTATAATGTTTATAAGTCTGTATTACCTTAGCTTGCTAACAAAAGAAATGTATTTTTTTTATTTTTTTTATGTGGTAGAGAAAGGGCTGGCCACGCGTCATTAACACTATTGCAGCCTTAAGTATTTTGAGCTACTAGTTAGTAGTATATAGACTATAATTATGTCGTTGTAGTGATATCCACATACACCATATAGTAGCTACTGATCACTATTACTAGAGATCGCCTGGTGGTCGACTTTCAACCATAATTCGTTAAGTTTTAAATTGTTTTGTTGTATATCAATGACCAGTATAACTTCAACTGTTATTTTATAGACTTTCTGCACCACAACAGGTCGACATAATACACTCAACGCCTGTAGCTTCTTGCAGCCGTTTTCAGATTCAAATTTGTTTATTAGCAATTTATTTTTCGCATAATTTTTAAACATATAATATAATATTATATTGATTAAATATGTCTGCACGGATGGCGCAATGGTTTAAGTGGTCACCTCGAAACCACGCAGAGCCGAGTGTCGTGAGTTCAAATCCTACACGGGACAAAAATTTGTGTGATCCACATATAGTTGTCCCGAGTCTGAGTGTTCTTTGTGTTCGTTGTTTGTGTTTGTTGTGAAGCCCCCGTGACACAGGCCAAAAAAAAAAAAACGTTTGAGCTTCTTCTACATACAAACTTTAAGTAGGTATACCAAATTTTACATTTCTAAGCGCGCGAAATTTGCCTTAAAATGCGTACAATGAAATCTCTTTACGTATATATCCAGATATACACCTTCTCAACATCAACCGTTGAGAAGCGGTCCGCCAGGCATGATTGTCTAGCTTGGTAGGACGATTTTCACTCTGTGTTGGAGAGACACAACACTACTATAAAAAAAGGTTTACTTCTCAAGTCGACAACTCTAATTTGTGTAATCTGTGCACTAGCTCTAATGACACTAATGACAGTCCCCGTCACCACTAGTAACCGTTACGGATAACTATCTCAGCGAGACTATGTTGCTATTTTAGTATCAAAAATTGTTGTTTATATGACATTATCATTTTATTTCTCACTTGACCTAGACTTCTAGACATTTAAACAACAAATAAACAACACTATAAACTTGAAGAATGTGACAATAAAAAAGAAACAAACTGCTTTCTTAAGGCGCTAAGGGTTTACTTCGTATACATTTAAAAATATAATCTTTTTGTTTTGTAATCGACTTCAAAGCAATGTGTAGGTTTTTAATTCCATGTTTTTATTGAATAACGTGGGATGTACGGTTTTACTCACATGTACATTTCGGGGATGTCTGACTAGTTTCAGACCCGGTGGGGGCCCTTCATCAAGAGGTGAGGCGTCCTACCGCGTCGGTTGCAAGCACCAATCTGGCGCCTGCAATCGAAAGTTCGAAGCCCGACACTAGTTGGGCATCCCCGAAATATACACGTGAGTAAAACCGTGTATCCTTGAATGCTGTATGATTGTTTCTATTATTTTTTTAGTGTAAATGTAAATATTGAATAAAATACCTTCTAACTGGGGCGAGGACGAAGACATTTATTCTGCACAAAGTTCCACTATTCATATTACATTGGTAACGAAACCATACCGCGATAGAAAACATTACACAGCGCCATCTATTAATAGTAGTTACAAATTCTACAAATATGTTACCCGACTCTATAGGGATACTAAAATAAAGAGATAAATAATAGTAACAAAAAGTATAAACATAAAATAAATAATCATCACGAAATATCTAACGCAGTTTTTTGTGGTAACGTTCCCTGATAACTGGCAACATTGAAACGTTACGAGTGATAACTATCTATCGTTATCTTTTGTTGCTAGTACATAGCAACTCTCTAGAAACGTTGACAAATTATTTTATAATCTCCGAGGCTTAAATTCAAAGCTTCGAAGATTACAAGTAATGGATAGCTCTTTAGCTCTCATTTTTTTAAGTGCGTAATATATGAAACAAATACGTGTTTTGTAAAATTGTAGCGATATACATATTAATTTTAGATGCATCATATTATATTGCAATAGTTTTCTTATTTAAACATGATGGTAAAGATGTAAAGAAAGAAAAAGAAAGAGGCAGAAAGAAAATTGTATAATAATAATAAACTTTGAAATCGTGACTTTGAATTCACGAAGGTATGTTTGGGCCGCTGCATCGACGAATAAAATTATTGGTTATTTTTCATCTCATCAATATTGTGTTTTCGATCAACGGTTTATCTGTAACGGTTTTGATAAGTAATTAATTACTGTAAAACATGAAATGAAAATTCTTACTTGGACTGATTTTAGAAGATCTTTGATTAATTGTTATGTAGTTATTTTAGTCAATAAACAAAATCAGAAATTAATCGTACGTGGAAAATCTTTATATATTTGGATGGATAGGTGCATCCGACAGATGATGGTCGCACCGGATGACGGGACCGCCTTGGGCAAGACGGGTCCGATCAAGGACCGGGTCCGACCGGGTCAAGGTCGGGCGGAGAACATCCATGAAAATTTTCAACCCCGTCAACAAAAGAAAAAAACGGGTAATAGAACTATTGGTTTAATAGTTATGTGCCTGGCCAGCATCACCTATTGTTATCTTGAAGCTTGTACACTATACTTTAAATGTGTTGGAATATTGCGTACAACTAAGTTAAGAGTTCTATGTAGATAGAGCGTCCATCTAGGGAAATAGATTTTAGAACATTTTTGTCCGTTTTTTTCGAGTGATAAACTAAGTACTTTTAGGTTGACGTTCTAAAAATATTCTCCCATACGTTACGAAATTAAATTAAATGAATTTTCCGAGTGCAAAATATAAGTTAGTAATCGCTAAAATCAATTTTGTATGTGATATAACAACAGCAAGTTGACGACTTCTGATTTGTTCCTCTACTCATTGATGATGATTTGTTCCTCTCCAAGTTTCATGATACTAAGAAGGATCTTGGCAGACAGACAGAAGTACAATGAAGTGATCCTAAAAGGGTTTCTATTTTCCTTCTGAGGAACGGAACCCCAAAATGTACACAAATGTTAATAAACACCTATATATACAGCGTGTAAGTATCACCCGCCGCGTATGTCTTTCTGTCTCGCGATAAACTTAAAAACTACTAAACGGATTTTCATGCGGTTTTCACCAATAGATAGAGCGATTCATGAGGAAGGTTAGGTGATTTGTTAAGGTTTTGTGTAAATTGGTTGAAATATGATGATGATTGTTGAGGATGTCACTGCGACCCGTGCGAAGCCGGGGCGGGTTGCTAGTAACTTACAAAAACGTATTTCTTTGGATACATATCACAATGCAAAAATCAGTTCATCATAAAAATGCGACATTAAGGATTATAAGGAAAGATACTGTGCGGTACGGTGAATGACCTTCATTGTTGATAATATTATAAGTCTGTTATGTGCTTGCTTGGCACACTACTGATACAATTCTTTGTAAAGAAAAATTGCACTAAAATATTTATATTGTAATACATATTATTAAAAGGAATAACTCTTTAAATACATTGTTTGTCAAGCTTCGTCGGCATGTTTTTTTCCAACATCTTCAACAATCGTTATAACATATTTCAGCAAATTTATATAACACCCTAATAAATTATATACCTACATAAACCTTACTCATCAATCACTTTATCCAGTGGTGAAATCCCTATTATGGATTTGTGTATATATTATATATTAATGACTTATATTATGTTTATATATATATGTATATATGTAAGTAATAGTGTATATACCGTATATTATATATGTATATCAATTTGTATTGATAATTTTAACTTCTATATATAAATAACTTCAAATGGATCATTTGACACATCTTTACCCGACCGTATAACATTTCTACATCACCCTAAGGTTGACTGGTAGAGAATACCCTGGGCATTAAGTCCGCCTTTGTACAAATGTGCATGAAGTTTTAAAGAAATAAATAAATCCGTATGAAAATCCGTTCGGTGATTTTGAAGTTTATCGCGTAACACATACGCGGCGGGTGAATTTTATAAATCCTAACAGTGTGATTAGTTACTGTCATTATAAGGATAAGCAACTATTCATAGTTTAATAGTAGTTGACAAAGAAAAACCCACCACTCATCTTGGCTTATCTACACATACAATAAAAATAAATCTAGGTTAATTCATTTGAAAGAACATGCCACCTTATAAAGCTTGTTATCATGTGATTTTTCATCATTACTATTTTTTAGGGCTCCGTTCCTCAAAAGGAAAAAAGATTTTAGGATCACTTTGATGTCTGTTTATTTGTCAAGACCCCTTTTCTCAGGAACCCATGGAATCATCAAATTGAAATTATTACCCTTGTCCCTTGATGGCTGTAAAAAAATCAAGCTTCTAGGTCAACGCAATCGAAAGATAGGGTCATAAAGGTTTAGATTTTAACAAATTTGAACATTTTGCAGGTAAATTAAAACCTATAGGGTACTTTCCATTGTCCTAGAATCATGAAATTTGGTAAGAAGCAAGGTTTGACAGCACAAGTAACGAAAAAGTTTGAAAGTCGTTATTTATGGTTATATCATATAAAAAAAAATGTTTTTGTGATTACAAACTAATACTTTTAACTGCAAAGTTAAGTGTGTCTTTTGTCAAAGACAGGTAAAAATCTTGGACATTTGATTCCCGAGACATACGTTCTTACATACATACAAGTTTGTTTGGTTTCGGAACCCTCGGACCTCGGATACCCAGAGGTTTACGACCGCTGAATGGCTTCGTTCATTAGTACTACAGTAGGGTGTAATCTCTGGTAAAAGTCTTAGTTCTTTTTCTTTTTCTTTTTTCTTTCTTTTTCCTCTTCTAACAGTACTTATTTTCTAGATGTAAGGTATCCTAGGTCCTTTTCTCTATGCAAAATTTTACAAGCGTAACAAATAAACTCACATTAGCATTTTTAATTTTTAGTTATTTTTAGATATCCATCTAACATCTGTTAAACATGAGACCCACGCTTCGGCACATATAGGCCGGCTCGACCGGAGGAGAAGCAATACTTGCATTGTTTTTCGCCAAGTGAGTGAGTGAGGTTACCGGAAGCCCTTCCCTCTACCCCTCTTCTCCCCTTCCACTACTTCCACCTTAAAGTCCGGCAACGCACTTGTGGCTCTTGAGTTGCAGGTGCCCATAGCCAGCGGTAGTTACTTACCATCAGGTGAACCGTCTGCTCGTTTGCCCCCTATGCCATAAAAAAAATACTGCTTCATTACCCTTCGATTTAGCTGACTTCTTTAAAAAAAATTAACCATATTCAAGATGCAGATTGAATAGATAAATTAATATTATATTGTACCAGGGTTTATAATATACCAGAAGTACATTTCGTTAATTGTGCATTTATGTCGCGCTTCAGCCAAAATATAGTCATTAGATTTAATTGAATGAATAGTGGTCCAAAATATAAGAAAACGCGATATTATTTAACCTACCTCCATTCAGAAAACTACACAGTGTTTCGTCACAAGTGGGTCTATTGCAGAGGATCCGAGTATGCCCTAAGAGGGAAGCCTTCAAGAACCCCTGTAGACCCTAACCGCCAGACAGCAGGCAATCATACCGAGGAGTACAGGGGGCTTTGCTCTCTTGGAGATCAGAAAAGCACTTGCGTAACATGGCGCCACGGTGTCAGGCCTGCTTCTGCAAGGGTAACAGTCAGGCCTTCCGTTCCATTATCCCTACTTATTTTCTTTACTGTCTGAAAAGTTTCCAAGTGTTTGTAATTTCTTTTGTTTCAAAATATTTTGCGGTCGGTATTGGAGTCCTAAGATAAAGTGAACCTTATTGTGACAAGTTAATAGACTATCATCCATGGGAATCAGGCTCCTCTGTGCGCATGGGGCACAGAATATGAGTAGTAGTATTCAAAATGTCTGTGTAACTGCTCTTTGGCTTCTTGGTTAAGCACAGTGCCAATTAAGGACCTACTTATGTCGTTAGATTTTATTTAATATCGCTAGAAGTTCATCGATTGACCTATAACAACTGTTGTGATGTTGTCACATTACGTCACTTTGCTACGTCCAATAATCTCGGCAAATTCTATAAATATATTATATTCGTCTCATTGTTACTTAAGGAATTGTGACGTCATATTTTCACTTACTGGAATGTGTCGTTATATCCCTCTTTCTCGTTCTGATCTTACTCGTTGGTAATAATATTGTAGATATATCAACTACTATCTCGTACTACAACAATATTTATGCTGCTATAGGTAGGTATTTAGAATAAATCCGTGGCTGGCGTGAATATGTTGATATGTCTAAAATTGCTATTTGTCACGGTGGCCATTTTTAAGTTTTGACGGTTATATGTATATGTTGAGGTTTCAAGTAACGAATATTATTTTGGTGACTTAGTGTGAGTTGATAAAAGAAAATATCAATGTTCATTCAAAAAATCATGTGAATCGTTCATTTGACATGATTTTTTTTTTTTTATTTATTTAAAACTTTATGCACATAGAGTACAGAGGCGGACTTAATGCCATAAGCATTCTCTACCAGTCAACCTTCGGGTGATGCAGAGAAAACAGGCAGTAGGTGCAATAAAAAAAAAAATTTAGTTTATTAGGTAAATATGCAAACCAAATATCAGACAAAAATACTTAAAGTATATAGGATAAAATACATATCATAAACATACATACAAATATGTACACAAACATAATATATACATACATACAAATAAAAACATAGTAACGATTTAGATGATAAACTATGGGCAAGTTGCTTCTGCTAGTTGTTCAAAAAGGTACTCCTTTACTTTCACTTTGAATGAGTAACGATTGGTGGCCATCCTGATTTCGAGGGGAAGCGCATTCCAAATGTCAAACTAGACATGTTTAAATGCGAGATGTCAACATGTTTCCGAAGTCGATTGCTCCAAAATTTATATATATTTGAAACTGTAATTTATTTTCATATAAATTCCTAATGCGTAGAAAGTATTACACCAATGAAAAAAAAAACATGCAAGTCGACATGTCAATGTGTTCACGCCAGCCACGGAAATAAAAATAGTGGATGTCTAGTAGAACTGGTTATCTGAGGTCTTTCGTAGGCTGTAATTTCGCAGTGGATGGCCAATCATGAATTTTTCATCATGTCGAGTTTATTAACACTCGACCTGATGAAAAATGTCGAGTGTATTAACTCCCAATTCGACGTGATGAAAAATTTATTTACTTTCATTGTTTATGCACTCGTGCAATCTTTATCAATGTCACATCTCTTTCTCTTACAATTTACGGCTGCCTCCCATCTCTATCAGCAATAATAAATGAACACTATGAATGCGGGACCAACTATGGCTGGGGTTTGATTTATCAAATTGTAATTGATGTTGTAGTTTGTATGCCTCTCCTCTACTGTAATTAATATTGTCTTGTATTTCGGTTAAATTCACTCATTTGGCCGAATATTTCTATTGATAATGGAAATGGGGCGATTCTGATTCTTAGGGATGCCCTCTATTGTTAGCTGTTATAGTAGGTTACGTACTCCAGACGGCTTAAGAAAACGAACCGAATTACACCCATCGTGGTCACTGGTGGATAGACAGTCCATCCGTGACCACGATCGGTGTAATTCGATCAACTTGGTTGAGGTAGAGACTACTAACTGTGATTCTTGGTAGCTTTTAAATATTTTTGATAATACATTTTCGGTTTGCAGTTTTTTTTTTTACAGCTGGCAATTTGTGGTGAATTCACATTCACACTGAATCAAGCTTTAATTGCCGCAAGAGATTTAAAAATAAATCTTTTCATATATAAACATAAGGAATTTATGGTTGTGGAATGTTTGAATTAAACCTGATAAAGAATATGTTATTCTAGGTATTTATTAAAATCAAACAGGTAAGCACACACTATGTTTTTAAATTAAGAATCAATAAAAACTACCATACGTACATACGCACGTCTTTAGCTGCTAATCGTTCGAGTATTCAGTATTTAGATAATTATGAATAAGGGACCGGACGAGCTCTGTTTCAAAATAAATAAAGAATTTTCTGTACAAATGTGGAAATTTACGTATGTCTCAACAGGCGGGAAAACGGATTGCAAACTCTAATTACATTAAACTATTGTGCGAAGTGAGCAAGCTCATAATATGAAGTACGCGGAACTGGTCTTGCATCGTTGAAACCGTTTGTTGTAGGTAGTTTTTTTATTTTATAGGGGGCAAACGAGCGGACGGGTCAACTGATGGTAAATGACTACCGCCGCCCATGGGCACCTGCAACTCAAGAGTCACAAGTGCTTTGCCGACGTTTAAGGTGGGTTTAGGGGAAGTTTGGAAGAGGGAGGGAGGGAAGGGTTAGGACCTCCGGTAACCTCATTCACTCGGCAAAAAGCAATGAAAGTATTGCTTCACTGCCGGTTTTCTGTGAGGCCGTGGTATCACTCCGGTCGAGCCGGCCCATACGTGCCGAAGCATGGCTCTCCCAGGATAAAAGTAGGTAGTCAGGTACTATTTATAATTTCTTAACATAGGGACTCAATGAAATAAAAAATGTTACAATGTTTATTTTCAAACTTTCGCGACTTTTATAGATATAGATGTGTAACTCGACCCGTGGCCACAATCGGTGCATATCAATCGAAACGTCGCGCTTCGTGTATCCAAAAAAGAGAGTTGTACCTTATAAATATTATCGCGATTTAATTCCGAGTTACATATCTTATATCTTACATAATTCGCTATTTTAATTTCTTGATGTTGCAGTCGCATGCTGAGCCGCCGCGCCATATGGGTCACATTTGCCACTCACACCCAATACTCCCATAGCACTCTGGCCTATTTAACTCCTAACTAAGGTGAATTACAACCTACAGAGGGTACTCTTGTCATTGAAAAATAGTTTGAGCACAATCTTCTGACGTCGAGCGGGCTTCAGTCTAAGCATAATATTAAGCTTAAGGTCGAACGAGAGATTCTAAGCAGATTAGTGGTGTGGTCATTAAATCAGAGGTTTTATGTCGTAGTAAAATATAATCTCCTCACTGATTTCTGGTTAAAGGAAATAGCTAGTAAGTTTTTTTTGAGCTAACAACTAAACATACATAATTGACTGGAACACAAAATGATAAAGTTGATCTCGTCAACTAGAATGAAGCGTTTTTTTAAAGAGATACAGAAAACTGTTTTTTTATTTCTTTCTAAAAACTGTTTTAGCATAGACAAATATTTGATCAAGCTTCGGTCGTACAATTTTATGTGACTTATAATTGTATCCTTTTTTGTTAGTTTATATATAAAAGTTGATAGATATAAATCAAAGATTTTATTATTAAGAAGGAAAGTACACGTGAATACACACGAATAATGGCACATTACGTTTTACATGCGTGTACCTACTCAAACATTGTTTATTAAAGAAATTAGTGATGTTCGTTTTAAAACTTTATATACTGTTTACGGTTACATTACAAATCCACCTATAACTCGCGAATTTTAAGGCCCCGCGTACAACCATTCAATAAGGTATGCATATACATGTATGTAGAGGAACAGCGATTGATGACAGGTGAGACCGTGACCTAGTTCCGTGATCCGCGCCGCTCATGACTGAAAAAAAACGAGTGAGTACCAATGATGAGTTCGTTTTTTCTACTTAGCTGAGAGCTTATCTGCCTTATTGGGAACTTTATCGACATGTCGTCGCTTTTTTTAACCCCCGACGCAAAAAGAGAGGTGTCACAGGTTTGACGTGTCTGTCTGTGGCATTGTAGCTCCCAAACGAATAGACCGATTTAATTGCGTTTTTTTTTGTTTGAAAGATGAATTGATCGAAAGTGTTCTTAGATATAATTCAATTTTGTTCAGCCGTTCGAAGATCATCAGCTGTTTTCTAATCGTTGACGTGATTTTCTAGTCGGGAGAATTTAAAATTTATGATGTAGCAAACAGTCTCACAACCACTGATATAAGCTATGAAAATCACTAGTTAACAATAACTGCTAAGTTGTTCGTACCTCTATCCGCACTCAAGAAGATCGTTCTCCACTTACTCCTACCCTTTTATAACCCCACTATTAATTAATATTTATCAATCGACCAATAGCATTGCGTTACCGGTATAACCAGTCAAAATAATGTCTATCAACTTATTTTTATTAAATAGTGAACTGTGAAATATCATATATTATAGTTTGTCCCTATTTTTAATGAAATAAATAAGAGTTTTTAAAGTGGCGATTAACAGTGATTATTAACGCTTTGAATTATTGTGAAATATAGAAGTACAGGTAAGTACAGGTGAAATATAGAAATATAAAGGGTTCATATTGGAATCTATGCCACACAAACTATATATATTGTAGTGTATTATTAACAGTTTAATTTTATACCGCTATTAACCCTGTTATTATTATTAACATGTTTTGCAATGTTCACGGGAGTGCGCGGGCAAATTCTCGAGCCCAAAGCAGTCCAGTGCTATATTTACACGAACCATTTCAAGCCATTCCCCTCTAATTCAGGATCGGATTAACAATTTGAAATAAAATTTTGTAGACGCCGTAATGGCCTTCTTACTAATAAAATATGCCAGCCATGTTGATAAGTTTCGGAAAACAGTTAAGCAACAAATACATCTTCAAGTAATCGTCAAAACTAAATTATAATATACTGGACTAAATATTGTTATTTTAAATCTTACTATTTCTTCGGAGAAAATCTGTATATATAAACAGACTAGCTGTGCCCGCGACTTCGTCCGCGTGAAATAGTGTCTTTGGGTAGAATTTTTAATTATTTAGGCTAATTGATAATTGACAACTTCATCCCCACCTTTCAACCCCCCTTTTTTCGCATTAAAATACTTTTTAAGTCTGAGAGCCTGAGAAAGGACATATGCTACTCCATATGTCCTTTCTCAGGCTCTAGACTATATGTGTCCCAAATTTCATTTCAATCGGTTCAGTAGTTTTGGCGTGAAAGGGAGACAGAGAGACAGACAGACAGACAGACAGAGGTACTTTCGCATTTATAATATTAGTAAGGATAATAGAATAATTAAATAGTAACATTTAATATAACAATATTTAATCTAGTATATAATTTAGTTTAGTATAATATAGTTTTAATTTAGTCTCTACTCTAGCTTTATTTTCTTGTGTAGTATAGGTATATAACTTAATAATTAAATTTTAACCTTACACTTTAGATACAGGTAATGAGTTCACCCCTAATGTAAAAGCATAAATATATTTGTACTAGCAGCGCCCCGCGGTTTCACCCGCCTACCCATTCGAAAATATAATGGTATGAGTGTAGATAAAAAGTATAATAGTTCACCAGTACATTACAAAAACACTATCTCGAATTCCTACATGATCTTTCCATATAAGATATTACTGAAAGTTTTACTATAATCACTTCAATTCATCCCTCCAAACACATCACGTATGTTACCCCAAACATAAACTAATAGCTAACAACCAGACAACACATTTGTGTAAACAGCGTTGGTGTATATCCATACTTAACCGCGACAAGTTACATTGACGCGTACGCCATTCAATTTCCATTTCTCACCTCGACGACTACGCGAATGAAAATGACATCGCTTTTCAAATAAACATATTCAAACATGTACAGTTCACCCTTTCATAAAACATGTTACGTCTAAACTCTAAAGCTAAATCAATAAAGTTTATATTGCAGTGTGAGAAGTGTGGTAATCGGATTTAGAACCGCAAAGACAAGTTTGTTTTGGGAAGGATGGTAATTGGCTAAGACGTGTTTTGAGTACAGAATAAGATGTTAAGATCAATTTTGTCAATGTTTATGTTTAGGTGATGACTATGTTGATATGTGAAATCTATTTATAGGATGGATAGAATAAAGAGACATACTATTACTTCTTCAGGCTAACGTAGGCTCTGTTAAAGTGGGGTGCCGTCTAGAAAACCTCCACGTGGTGCACCCTGGAAACGTTGGCGATGACGCTGCCTTTTGTACCTCAGTTTTGAGGACAGCGTCATCGCCAACGGCTAATATTCTAGTATGAAGAGGAGGCCATCTTTCTTCGGCCACTTGGTTGAGGCTTGGCCCAACAGAGCGGGCGTGTCTGTCGATACCTCTGTTGGCTCTTCGCTCTTCGGAGCTAAGAGGATGAAAACCTCGGTAAAAAATCACGAAGGAGGGACCCTTCCATGGGTCGTAGTTTCTCCGCTGTCGTCAGTGGAGAAAGAGGGCGGGCTCGGCGTGCACTCACACTGCCACCGAGCAGGCATGGGAGGATTTGGTTTCCTTGCCACCGTCGGCATATCGTAATCCCGAAAGGAGTCGTGGTCATGTTTTGCGACTCCGATCGGGGACGAGGGTCTTGGCTTAGCCGCCCGGACTGCGAGGAAGAAAACCTCTCTAAAAAATCACCCCGAATCCCGTGTTCTGGTGCGTGACCAGGGGATGCATGGCTGATGGGTAGTTCAGTCGCAAGCGCACTCCCAGCCGGGGCACCTGCGGACTCCTCGGTTGGGCATAAACCTTCGCTTGCCCGGGTATTGGGGATCTCTGCCCGGGTCGACCTTTATTTCTCCCCGTCTCGTGGGTTTAGATATGGAACACTTAAACAAATATAATAATAATAAAATAAACGACGAAAAAAAGAAGGAGAAGGAACAAAAGCAGTCGCAGAAGGAGAAGAATGAGAAGAAGGTGGACACCTCGTCTAACGAAGAGGAGGTCTTGCTCGAGACGCCTATCTCGGTCGAGCTCCCAGAAGTCAATCCGACTTCTGGGAGCAGAAGATATTCGGAACGCCTGCGTTCCAGATCTGTTGTATCGTCGGACGGAAATTCCGTTACGACGGGAGAAAACCAAGAGACGATGGAAGTGGAGGTTCGCAATGACAGTCGTAAACGCGGACACTCCATGGACCACGATGTCGACACGTCGCAAGAGATGCTACCTCCCAAAGTGGCTAGTAGCCATAGAGGGAGGTCGCGCACGCCGGTCTCGGCTCCGTCGGGCTCCGCCTTCTCTGGGAGGGAAGCCTATGTCCGAGCCAGAGCGGAGGGCGAAAGCGTAGCGGAGGAGGAGATTGCAGATCTCCTGCTAAAAATTCAGAAGCCGGTGGCAGGGGGTTCTGTCCCCCAAACACCATCGACCATGCAGGAGAGAGCAAACGCGGCGGTGGCCGTTATCCACAAAGTGGCCACCAAGTCCACGAACCTTAAGGGTTCCTTTGTTAGGGCCCTTAAGGACTCCTCTTCCGCCATCTCTGCGGTCGTCGAGACCCTCATTGGGGACGTGGCGCGCCTCCAGGCCGCAAACGATTTGTTGACGGGGCAGGTCACCGAGCTCAGCGCTCAGTTCGCCATATTTCGGGCACAGGCGAATTGCCCTGAGCAGCCGAACCCGGTTGCCCGGCAACCTGCCCCCTCCCCATCCCCCGTTCCGGATGCCCACTTGCGTCAAGTTATTGACGCAGTGTGGCGCATGATGGATGGGCGCCTCGCAGGTCTGGAGGCAAGACTGCCTCCGGCGCCTATCGTTCGGCCACCACTCGCCGCAGCCAAGCCTAACGTCCCGACGCCGCTTCCCGTCTCGGATGGCCGCGTGACAGTGACGTATGCCGCGGCGACGTCTGCACCGGCGTGTGCAACCGCACCGAAGGCTGGTCGACCGGCTAAGGCCGCGTCAAAAGCGGTTGCACCAAAGGCCGGGCAACCGCCGAAGGCCGTAAAAAAAGTGGCAGCAGAATTCCCTCCGCTTCCCACTCCAGCACCGAAGGAGAAGAATGTGACTGCTGTTGTCATTGGTGCTGAGCCGGTGCCTCGCCCGTCCGCATCTGCCCCCTCCACGTCTGCCGCTTCCAGTGACGGGTGGCAGAAAGTCGGGGGAGGGAAGAAGCGTTCCCGAAACCGAAATAAGAAGGCTGCCAAGAGTGCACCGTCTCCGCCGCAGGCACCATCCGTGGCAGCGACTGCCACCAAAAAGCCACGGAAACTGGTGCCACCCAAAACGGCGGCTGTGGTTGTAACCCTGTCGCCGGCGGTGGGGGACGGCGGGCTATCCTACGCGGCTGTCTTTAAGAAAGCCCGGGATAGTCTGGCCGGTGAATTTGGGGCCGTGGGTGTGAGGATGCGCCTCGCCCAAACGGGAGCTCGAGTCCTCGAGTTCCCTGGGGCTGAAGGCGCAAAGACGGCGGACACCTTTGCCGAGAAGATGCGTGAGATATTTGCAGCCACGGATGGTGTCAAAATCGCCAGGCCCACCAAGTGCGCGGAGCTGCGCATTTCGGGCCTGGACGATTCAGTGACGGTCGAGGATGTCCGCGTTGCAATTCGGGAGAAGGCCGGATGCAACGCGGATAACATCAGGGTCGGCACCATCCGCCCCGGTCCAGGCGGCCTTGGCGCGGTGTGGGCCAGTTGTCCCGTGGCATCGGCCAAGATTATCAGCGACGCCGGAAGAATCCTCATCGGTTTCGTGAACGCTAGAGTCACACTCCTGGCGGCGAGACCGATGAGGTGTTTTAAATGCCTCGCCGCGGGACACACCCGCGTCAGGTGCGCCAGCTGCTTTGACTGCAGCGGACTGTGTTTCCGCTGCGGTCGACCGGGGCACAAGGCGGCGGAATGTTCCGCCGCCCCTCACTGCCCAGCGTGTGCGGCGGGAAATCTTCCCGCCAGCCATCAGATGGGGCAGGGTGGCTGCAAGCCACCTCGCACTTCTCGGCAAACTTCGGGGGCTAGCCAATCGACCCAGGCTGCCTCCGATGTCAATCCTGCGTCGTCGTCGTCGCCCATGGAGGAGGTTGTAGAGACAGTCCAGTAATGGACCAAGTCTCCAACCTTCTTGTCCAGACGAACCTAAACCACTCTGCCGGTGCGCAGGATCTTTTCCTGCAAACCATGGCGGAGTGGTCGATAGGTGTGGCCGTAGCCGCGGAGCCCTATTACGTTCCTCCCCGTCCTAATTGGCTGGGTGACCGGGACGGCTCCGTGGCAGTCGTCAGCTCCACGGCGGCTCATTCCCTGCCCTTGAGACAAGGGTACTGGATATGTTGCTGCCGAATGGGGGGGGATCACCATATATGGTGTCTACTTCTCCCCCAATTGGAGTCTGAGCGACTTCGAGGTTTTTCTCAACAACCTAGAGACCTCGATGCGGCGACTAGCGTCTGGGCACGTCCTAGTGCTGGGGGACTTCAACGCCAAGTCCGTTGCGTGGGGTTCCCCCAGGACGGACGCAAGGGGCGATGCCGTAGAGGAGTGGGCGGCATCGGTGGGCCTCTGTCTCCTAAACAGAGGCTCCACCAATACGTGTGTGCGACAGCAGGGGGGGTCGATAGTGGACCTTTCGTTCGCTACCCCTGCTCTCGCCGCACGAGTAAGGAACTGGCGTGTCCTGGAAGAGGTTGAGACGCTCTCGGATCACCTGTATATCCGATTTGAGCTCTCCCGGACCCAGGACCCCAGAAGGGGTCACACGGCGCGGCGTTCTTCCCGCTTCCCGCGGTGGGCTGTTACGAAGATGGACAGGGACCTACTAGAGGAGGCAGCCATCATTTACTCATGGCTGTCTCCGCAGCCTCTGACTGAGGAGGTAGACATGGGGGCAGGCCGCTTTCGCGATGCGATTACGCAGATTTGCGATGCGGCCATGCCCCGCGTCCGAGGTCGTCGGCCTCCAAGGAAGGAGGTGTACTGGTGGTCCCAGGAGTTGGCGGACCTTCGTGGGGCCTGTACTCGTGCCCGGAGGTCCTACACCCGCAGCCGGCGTCGTCACCGCGAGGAGGGTGAAGAGGACCAGCTTCATGAGGAGTACCGAGAGGCGCGGAAAACTCTGAAGCTGGCCATTAGCCGCGCCAAAGAGGAGAAGAGAAAGGAGATGCTGGAGGGTCTCGATAGTGACCCCTGGGGTCGCCCATATCGCGCGGCGCAACAAAAGCTCCGCGCGTCGGGCCCCCCCCTTACGGAGACTCTCCAGCCCAGCTTCCTGCAGGGAGTGGTTGAGGGCCTTTTCCCGCAACGGGCGGAACACATACCCCCGTCGATGGCCGTATTGGCTGGACACGACGCGGAGGTCGAAAATGAGGAAGTTCCGCCCGTCACAGAGGCGGAGGTGGGGGCGGCTGTTCTACGGATCCGTTCCAAGAACACCGCCCCCGGGCCAGACGGGATTCCTGCCCGAGCTTTGGCCCTCGCCCTCGACCACATGTCGGACTGCCTCAGGGAAGTGTTCGACGCTAGCCTGGCGTCCGGATGCTTCCCTGACTGCTGGAAGAGCGGGAAGCTGGTGCTATTAACGAAGCCGGGACGGCCTACCGACTCGGTCGCGGCCTACAGGCCCATCGTGTTGCTGGACGAGGCGGGTAAATTGTTTGAGAGGGTCCTCTCTGCCCGCATCGTTCGGCACCTTGGCGGGGTCGGCCCCGATTTGTCGGACGCCCAATTCGGTTTTCGAGCGGGGCGTTCGACGGTCGGTGCTGTCCTGCGCCTCAGGGCTGTGACCGAAGACGTAGTGAGCTGTGGCGGCGTGCTGTTGGCGGTGTCGTTGGACATCGCCAACGCATTCAATAGTCTGCCATTCAGCTGCATCAGGGAAGCACTCCTCTATCATGGGGTGCCACAGTACCTGAGGCGGCTAGTGGCAGACTATTTAGAGGAGCGTACCGTCATGTACGAGGACCGAGATGGAGTTTTGAGTAGTCGGCCCATGTCGTGCGGTGTTCCGCAGGGGTCTGTCCTTGGACCACTCCTGTGGAACATGGGGTACGACTGGGCCCTTCGAGGCGACTTCCCCCCCGGGCTGGGCGTAATCTGTTACGCCGACGACACACTGGTCACAGCCCGGGGGGCGAACTTCCAAGAGGCGGCGCGTTTGGCCACCAGAGGTGTCTCTCTGGTGGTCGGTCGCATCGAGGCGCTGGGTCTGCGGGTGGCCCTGGATAAGACGGAGGCCCTTTTATTTCATGGGCCTCGTCGTGGTCCACCCCCTGGCGCCTCCATCGTAGTCAACTCGGTTCTCGTACCGGTTCGGGCCCACATAAGGTATCTGGGCCTGATCCTCGACGGTAGGTGGCTCTTCGACGAGCACTTCCGACAGCTTGCTCCGAAGCTGGTCGGCGCTGCGTCCGCCCTTGGGCGACTCTTGCCCAATTTGGGTGGACCCAGCGTCGCTACAAGACGGTTGTACACGGGGGTTGTCCGGTCAATGGCACTGTACGGTGCACCGGTGTGGGCGGGAGCTCTGACCGCCCAGAATAGGGCGCGCCTCTGGCGCCCTCAGAGGGTTATGGCGGTTAGAGCCATACGCGGATACCGCACCGTGTCGACGGAGGCGGCGTGCGCGTTGGCCGGGACTCCCCCGTGGGATTTGGAGGCGGAGGTGCTCGCCGAAGTATATCGGCGAACGGCTGAGTTCCGGGCGGGAAGCGGCAGTCGGCCCCCGCCCGAAGAGGTACGCGAATGGCGTGAGGCCGCTCGCCGAGCCACCATGGCTCGTTGGTCGTCCCGGCTGGAGGCTCCACGTGCTGGCTTTGCCGCCGTGGAGGCGCTCCAGCCGGTCATCGTCGAGTGGGCAGGGCGGCAGCACGGGACCCTTTCCTTCCGACTGACGCAGGTTCTTTCCGGGCACGGCTGCTTCGGGAAGTGCCTGCACTCGGTCGCTAGGAGGGAACTGAGTCCCGCCTGTCACCACTGCGACTGTAGTGAGGACTCGGCTCAGCACACGCTGGCGGTTTGCTCCGCCTGGGCGACGCAGCGTCGGGCCCTCACTGCAGTCATCGGAGGGGATCTCTCGCTACCGGCCGTCATACGCTCCATGGCCGGTAGCGACAGGAATTTTACCGCGGTCGCGACCTTCTGTGAGGACGTCATCTCGCAGAAGGAGGCGGCGGAAAGGGTCCGGGAGGACGATCTCCACTCGGACCTAATTCGCCGCCGGCGAACCGGGCGGCGGAGGCGCGCTTACCAGCGCCTCATGCCGCCCTGAGTGTGGCCGCGGGTGGACGGGACGGGTTTTTCCCCTTCACCCGCTATAGTGGCCCCCTGCGAGGAGGCGGCGTCCGCGTGTGCCTGGACGTCGCCTAATTGAGAGGTTTTTACCCGAAGGTGGTGCCCGCGCTTTTGCGGGCAGGCGCTAGGGGGGGTCCGGATGTCTTAATAAAAGCTGTTCCCGGATCCCTCCTACTTAAGGCGCAGTACGGCACACCGTGTGGTTTTAGTCGGTTCGATTCCGACACACCGCCCCACCGAAAACCCCGGTGGGGTGACGGCCCGAGGGGGTTTCCACACGCACAAAAAAAAAAAAGGCTCTGTTAAAGTTGAAAACCTTACTTAAACTTACTGCTGCATTACATTGTCTTGTTTGAAAACCAAATACACATTTTTTTTTATTACAATGTTATCTATAAACAATTGGAACACTTTTCATTTTCTCTTCGAAACCGAGTTGCTCGTCAGGGATAGGTTCTACAGGAAACCGCGGCCAACTAGCCCTCCATTTTTGTTGTATTAGTATATTATTGTTTTTTGCAGATAAGGAAATTCGCAAGAGACCTTTCCTAAAACCGGTTAAAACACAATAAACACACAACCTCTTTGGTGGTGTTTCTATTGTGTTTCAACAACTTTGTTGTAGGTACTTTGGTCTTGGTACAGATTAAGAATAGCTAGTAGATAAATATTAGATGTGTAAAACGGGACTTAATCGCGATAACAATTACAAGGCACAATACCTTTTCTGGTTATCATCGACAAATAGTACCATATTTATTACGATGATTCTTTATACAGAGTTAAACAATTGAGCTAAGCAGTCAAGCACAATCTAATATTTCTCGCGTATCTTTTTTCTGTCAACTGTTATCCCTTGCCTTGGTAAATCGAAATCCAGATAAGAACTCGTGTAAAGAGCGGATATTATCGGCGTCTAAAAGAAAGTCAAATTTAGTTCCTCAATTGTAACAATTTCATATTCTCACGTTATATCGGTAGAGGTGTATTACACAAATATGGTCGAGTCCATTGCCACCTTTACAAAATCCGTGCTATTACTCTGAGTGATAATTTACCATACCCTGATTTGCACCCAGGACCTAAGATCGCATGCAATAAAACAAGCAAAAAATACAACTGGTCTACCGCAGCACAAGCTGTTGATTTAAAACGGTCAACAGCTTTAGCTTGCAGCTATCTAACATTGAATTCAGTCGTTATTGGAATGGATTGTTTGAATGTGTACGGCAACACAAGCCATCGCGTTATTTTTCGTAAATGTAATTTGTAAATCGTTGAAAACTAAAGTTTTCTGCTTTTTGCGTTACATTTTTGTAGATACATTTTCCAATTAGGTTATTTTTATGTTAGAATTAAATTCGTCTTCTTAGTGTATTAGTAGTAGGACTTCAAACAATTTGACTCAGACTTAAATAAAATTTGAACCTTAATTCGTGAGATACAATTTGTAAATCAGTCTTAGCTGTTAAATTTTAGTTTATTTCAGACAGATTTCCTCCTTAGTTTGAGTAGCTATTCAAATTCAATTTGTTTAAAGACTGCTTGATGACGAAGAGTAATTAAACAATTTATATTAAACTGAAGAGGATTTCAAAATTGGATTGTAAATGAAAACTAGGTTCTGAACAGTGGATCTAAAGTGCTGACTAAAATGACTAGGTAAATACACTTTGACCTTAATGTTTTTCAACCGACTTCCAAAAAGGAGGAGGTTCTCAATTCGTCGGAACCTTTTTTTATGTATGTCTTCGAGTAATCGGTGAGATTACTCGAAGACGCCTGAACCAATTTGGAAAATTATTTTTTTGTTTCAAAGGGTATACTTTCATTTAAATTTTATCAAAATCAGTCGAGCGGTTTTTTAAAAATCAACAAATATCTAAAAATTGTATACATTGATGATGTTTTCGTTTGCTCCGAAACATCGCTGTCTCATTGGAGCAGTGCGTTTGTTTTTGTTATTAAAGATTTTTTTCTACTTTGGAAATTTATTGGGGTTGTTTTTTTTTTGACCGGCCCCTGCCAGAGGTCAATCCTCCTTGGGAATGTAAGAAAGAAGGTAAATTGGGGTAAAGAAAATGGATAGGGCAATGGTGCTAGGGTAAAGGATACCGCAAGTCTCGGATGGAGAAACGGGACTGAGACTGCAGTAGCTTGAAGAAGCAAGGGTCGCGTACCCGTATGTCCGTTGATTGGTAAGGCCGCTTTTTTTTTTTTATGGTATAGGGGCAAAAGAGCAGACAGGTCACCTGATGGTAAATGACTACCGCCACCAATAGATGACGTGTAAATCAAGAGTCACAAGTGCGTTGCCGGACTTTAAGGTGGGAGTTGGGGAAGAGGGGGAGAGAGCGGGAAGATGGGAGAGGGGAAGGACGGGAGAGGGAGGGGTTTGGGCCTCCGGTAACCTCACTCACGAGCGAATAGCAAAGCAACAATTGTTTCACTGCCGTTTTTCTATGAGGCCGTGGTATCGAGCGAAGTCGAGCCGGCCCATACATGGCAGCCGAAGCATGGCTCTCCCACGTAAAAATATAAATGATAATAAAATTACTTCATAATTTAAAGGTGTTATAGTTTTACTGACCAATAATCACTAATAAGATACTGACAAAACTATGTGCTTATTAAAAATATACGGTTTTAATCACGTGTTTGTTTCGGGAATGTTGGATAGGGCGCTTCACTTCTTGAAAAAGGGCCCCGTCGGGACCCGAAACTATTGGGTGTGTAATGTGCATTAGTACAATAGCTATTGACCCATTTATTGGTTGGTCTCCGATTCCTGTTTTAAAATTGACGGGTCTGTTGGTCTAGTCGGGTTCGATTCCCACCCAAAAAAATAGTTATGTTATGAGCACGATCATTTCTTCTGTGTCTGGATGTATTTTATCTAATATGTATGTTTTTAAAACTATATGGGTACGTTTATCATCAGTCTGGCTGCCATAGTACAGGTCCTGCTATTGTGTTAAGTTATTATTATAACCCGAGGAAATGTACTCGTTACAAAGTAGTATGTCCAATTTTATCATCGTCAGTAAAATGCACGCACATTTTATTTTGAAATTATTAAGATCACGAAGCATTTACGTAACGTCACATCCAGGTTGCTCTCAAAGGGAATTTATGGCACTAAAGAACGCTGTCTAGAGCTTAGAGCTTCACATGAAATTGACTTTTATTTAAATTGAGATAACGTTTAAACTTTATTACGTACAGAGTACCTTCCCTTTACTTCAAAAGGCTCTCACTACAAGGTATAAGGTTAATAGCCAATCAGTTATAAGGTTCGTGTGCTTAATTTTTTTTTTTTAATTTTATCAAAAGTGTATTTTTAACCAACTTCAAAAATGAAGAGGTTCTCTATTCGACTGTATGTTTGTTACGCGATTATTCCGCCAATGAATGGCTGAATCGATTTTGATGATTCTTTTTGATTTGGTAGATCTTACTTCAAAGGTGGTGGTCCCATATAAATTTTATCGAAATTGATTCAGCGCTTTTTGAAAAAATCAACAAAATCAAAAAAATATACACACATATGACATTTTGGGTTTTTAGTTAAGTTTGTTCATGAAAGTATAGTGTTGAAGTCGATATTTGTTTTTTTTTTTTTTTATTAAGTTTACTATATGTTATTTTATTTCATGCTGATATTACTCAGGAGGAAGACGATAATTGCAACACAGTTTTTACTAGCGCAGGAGTTAGGGAATTCATATTATTATGTACCATTGGCCAAATATATCGTCTACCACTCTACGGTTGAAGGTCATTTGACATCATAAAACAACAAGGTTGATTGCTAGAGATAGGTTCAACCTTAACGCTGTTGTGATTACACAGAAACTTTTGTCAAAACTGGTAGACCGTTTTCTTTGTCCACTGTACATCTTTATGTCAATAAAGAATTTGAATTGAATTGAACTAAAATTCGTTTGTAATTACATATTTACTTAAGGTTAAACATGCGTAGTTTTAAGTTCATCCGTATTGTGTTGGTTCCAAGGAAAAAATGCTTCATTTGATCCTTGGAAAGGACACGACAGGACACATTATGTTTAATAAAGGGCCCCCGTTGGGTCAAGAACTAGTTGGACTGACTCACTATAATCACATCTCTCCGTACAAGAGGGATTAAGTTTACAGATTAGGATTGGCAGAGTTCTCGAAATTTCTTGAACATTATGGAAAACTCTCAGTTATGCAAGTTTTGTCACGATATTTTCTGTTAAAAATACCTAATAATTTAGGATTAAAACCTGACCTTATGATTAGATATTAAATATGAATGTATAGATTTTGTTAATAGATGGATTGATTGATTTGCCTGTGTGCACATACTATGTACGTTACAATCATTATACAATACAATGCAAAATTTGTTGGAGTCGTCTAAACGAATCATAATATGAGCCAAAACTCGATGGATTTACTAGTAGTAACTTGGTTCCATCATCTGATCAGATCCAAAATGCCAAATTATAATATTGCTATTCAAATCACATATACATACAAAGTTTCATTTCTATGCGATAATAATTAGTAGGTTAAAATTGAATTTTTTTTTTTTATGTTGTAGGGGGCAAACGAGCAGACGGGCCATTTGATGGTAAATGACTACCGTCGTCCATGGGCACCTGTAACTCAAGTGCGTTGCCGCCCTTTAAGGTGGGAATAGGGGAATAGAGGAAGAGGGGGAGAGGGGGAGAGGGTTAGGACGGGAATAGGGGAGAGGGAAGGGTTAGGGCCTCCGGTAACCTCACTCACGCGGCGAAAAGCAATGAAAAGATTGTTTCACTGTCGGTTTTCTGTGAGGCCGTGGTATCGAGCGGAGTCGAGCCGGCCCATACGTGCCGAATCATGGCTGTCCCAGGTAGTTAGTTACAAAGGAAACTAATAACAACTTATTAAAAAGACATACTACTGTTTTAAATATTGAGAACATATTAGGTAATTAGTGCTAAGATCGCAGAAAGTTTAAAGTACCCTAATCGAAAGTAATTATTCTTACCTAGGGTCGGTTTTAATACCGCTTTGCTGGCATCGTAAAAACTAATTATGATCTTTTAAGTCTACGCAGTTAGTCAGATACTTTTGAAAAATAGGATCACCAGAGGGTCATGAAAATAGGGTCTAAGTTCACTAATGAACATCTCGTAACACAGAGTTGATTATAAAATGATAAGTTCTGAAACTAAAAAAAAAAAAATCCAGAGACATGTTACACATCTCTGTCTAAACCCAAACTAAGCAGAGCTTTCATTATGGTTCCCGGAGGCTTCCTTCTTAGGGTATTCCCGGGTCCCCTGCAATAGGCCCACTTGTGATGGAACACCATGTGGTTCTAGTCGGTTCGATTCTAACATACCTCTTCAACCATTAGCTCCGGTGGAGGTGATGACCCGTGGGGATTACCACACGAAAAAAAGAGCTTTAATTATGGGTATAGAACACCGATATACATACATAGATTTTTTTTTAAATAAACACATACATATTGTACATAAATACACCCAGACCAATGCAAATAGACTGACTAGATACATTTTAATTTACATTTATTTCTAACCTCTCGATGTTGGATTCCATACTAACTTTTAAACTTTCGCGTTCCATGATATAATATTATCTACGTATTAACGGGAATTAACGAGTCAGCCTGTGACCACGGCCAGTGCAACCTGGTCGAAACGTCAGGCAATTCATAGGTATGTGAGTCAGCCTGTGACCACGGCCAGTGCAACCTGGTCGAAACGTCAGGCAATTCAAAGGTATGTAATACCTTTTCGTTGGATTACATGTTTTAATTTATTTCCAATGCTAGCGAATGGGTTGATATTAAAAGTACGGAAATATGTTGTTTTTACCTACCGCTGCAAAAGCCAATCCGAAAAATATTGAGAGCACCAACAAAATACAAATACGCATCAAAGAAAAGGAAAAAAGATGATATAGAAAAAAGAAAACGCAAAGCGTCTGCGAGTATGATGTACGCTTTGAGCTTCATATTCTACGTAAAGTTTGTAAATTACTCACGTACAAATTTTGATTTTTTCATGTAGCAATATCACTTTGACAATTACGCGAAGTAATAAAGATAGCATGCAAGATGATTAGACTGTGTTCAGATGACGGGCGTTGGCGACACGTCGACCGGGCGTTTTTGTATAGTGTTTACACGGTAAGCGTTTCTCGGACGTCTCGCGTTGTCGCAGTTCAGTTCGAGTTTTGTACACAGAACATTCTAACATATTTTTATTTCTCAATCAATTCTTTCAGTTCTCTATTATTATATTTTTGTTTTCTACTAAAATAAACTACCTGAAATTTATGAAATGAAATGAGTGCGCGGCAGCGGCAGCGGTGAACGACTTATGCCGCTTTCCAATAAACAAAAGACGATTCGTTTTGCTTACGGACTGTAAAATTTTCGTTGAAAATTCAACGAAATTTCACCGTCCGTAAGCAAAACGAATCGTTTATTGTTTATTAAAACGCGACATTAAACAAAATGCGTGTAGGTACTTGATGACGCGCGTCACTTCATTAATTTAATTGACATGAATGTAATTGGCCTACAATATGGCTGCCACAAAATATTAGAAGCGCTACGATGTGACGTAGCACTTTCATGACGGTACTACGGAAATAGCTCCTGCCAGATTTCTTTAAACCATATGGCAAGGTCGTCGTTTCATCTAGTGTTATATGAATAGACAGATACATACTTACGCCTGTGTCCTTGAAGAAGTAGGCCATTGATCACCCACATTTTTTACACATTTACACGTGTTGCATTACATTGCGTAGTTCAAAATCAAACTATTGACTGTAAATCCTTAGTCTCCCATTTTTATAATGAACTTAATTTTGCATTGTGATAAGTATCTAATGAAAGACGTTTTTGTAAGTTATTCGCGACGGTGATATTTATACGCTGCACACACACTAGTACATATATACAGTCTGTGTAAACACAAACACATGGATAATATACATAAATAAATAAATATATATATATATATTTATATATATTTTTTTATGGTATAGGGGCAAACGAGCAGACACCCGTCTGATGGTAAATGACTATCGCCGCCCATGGGCACCTGTAACTCAAGAGTCACAAGTGTGTTGCCGCCCTTTAAGGTGGGAGTAGGGGAAGAGAGGGGAGAGGGGAATTAGAGGAGGGAGAGGAGAAGGACGGGATTAGGGAAGAGGGAAGGGTTAGGGCCTCCGGTAACTTCACTCACGCGGCGAAAAGCAATGCAATCATTGTTTCACTGCCGGTTTTCTGTGAGGCCGTGGTATCGAGCGGAGTCAAGCCGGCCCATACGTGCCGAAGCATGGCTCTCCCACGTCCAAATATATATACAACCGTGTATAGATACAAACATACTTACATAAATATACAATATTGATTTATGAAATCTTCGCAAGGAACCTGCCGATGCAAACAATGACCTTATGCAATTGGGTGCCCTAGAATGGGGTAGGATAGAAATCAATAAAAATTCTTAGATTTTAACAGAGGTACTCCTTCGTGATGCAAAACCGTTAAACGTGATATTCGGTAGTTCAGTGCAATCCATTCTAGATATCACCCTGGGTCTGCCTACAACAATAAGTTGGGTCTTAAAAAGATTCACTACCAGTCTTTATTGATTGTTGAGTGGAAACAGCTTCAGTCAATTTATGTTGCCTAAAGATTTAAAAGTCATCTGCATAAAGGTGATAGGATGAGTTTAATGACATGTCTGATTATATGTAGACGAAGAAGAGAAATGTTGATTTGGCAAGTTATTTTAATTTTTTTTAGGAATGGAATATAAATGTGACTTTCCAACCCCTAATGTTCTGAGAAACTTCGAGAAATTCAAATTAATTTAAAATTTTTGCTTGGCCTCCTTTCTCGACTGAATGTATTGGCGTTATGCTATCCTACGAATCTTACTGCAGAAATGTTGTATGGCAATGTATTTTTTCCGGTTACTCAGTGTTGGCCGAGATTTGGACTGGCTTTTTTTTAGCTGCTGGTTTTGTGAATATTAAAGATTTAATATCGGCCGTTGGCCATGGTAAGTGTAAGTGAGTAATCTTTATGGCTCGGATTAGCGTATGCATGTCATAGAAACTAGTCAATTTATTGTTTGGCATATTTACTATTTACTCAAATAAGTGAACTCCAATTTATTCTGCCGTCAATCTGACGGACTGTTTCGAGGTTCATGTCAGTAAAATTACTTTGATTAAGGATTTTGGGTTTAGGTTTGGGAGGGTGAAGTTTATAAGATGGAAATATCAGGTTATAGCAGGAAAGTTTATCATCTGAGCCCTGGCTATACTTAGCAACTGAATTAAGGCAGCAAACAAGTGTAAGATCAAGAAGGAATGAGGTAGAATTAGGATAATTGTCAGTAGCATTCAAGGGGGGGATAGACATATTATAGGACTCGACGGTGTTGAAGAAAGAGGAAGAACGGTACTAATTTTTTGTATGAAAGATCTCTTTTAAACAGATACTTAATCACGTTTGGTGGTGGTGGTTGTGGTGACAAATTTAGAATACAATTAAGAATGTTATTACGTACGCTTATGGCAACATTTTCACCATTCGCTTGATCATTTATTATCAAATGGAAGTCAGGAAGCAAGTTGGACGTAAACCATATCTTCTGTTACAACAGAAAACAATGAATAATGAAATAATAATAAATTAACAAAGTAGCTTTATTAAGACATTCAACAATATAACACAAATTGTTTAAACCGAACCCCATTAATGGCAAAATGAAATTAATTAGTTATTTGTTGAAATGAATGGTTTAAGAAACAAACCTTTGAAATGATCATTGTTAAATTTATATAAAACAATGATATTCGTCTTGTTATCAGATATTTAATAAATATCCTGATTATCTGTTAATTTTATGGTCAAATTAGCTTTTTCCCGCGACTTCGCTCACGTTAATGTAGGAAAGTTTTTTTTTCTATCCCTCAGAAACAGTAGTTTTTTGTTAATGAATATTTCCTATATTCAAGAAACGATTCGTTTTGCTTCCGGACGGTAAAATTTTCGTTGAATATTCAATGAAATTTTACAGTCCGTAAACAAAACGAATCGTTTCTTGATTATAGGAACCGGGCATAAAGGAATTATTCTGTTGTTAATTACTGTGTTTTAATTGAGTTCTCAAAATAATAATTATTTTATACCACTATATTTGAACCTCATTGCAGGCAGGAAGATAAATTTGGAAGATTTTTTATTTCATGTCTTGCATCCATTTTGTTAATACATGTTGTTACAAATAATGAACTAATCTAGGTATGTGTCATTAGATCCCACTAGATGAGAAACCTAATCATAGTGCTGAAAATTAACATACAAAACACAATTATTAAGGAGGTATACAATGGTTAAAAAATTACATCATACGACGATTAAGTTTATCATGGGAGAGCCATGCTTCGGCACATAAGGGCCGGCTCGACCTGAGTGATACCATGACCTCACAGAAAACTGGCAGTAAAGCAATGATTGCTCCCCACCTTTCCCCCTCTTCACCTCTTCCCGTACTCTCACCTTAACGGCTGGCAACGCACTTGTGAATCTTGAGTTGCAGGTGCCAATGGGCGGCGGTAATCATTAAAAATCAGGTGACCCATCTGCTCGTTTGCTCTCTATACCTTAAAAAAAAATTAAACACACCTTAAAATTACTTTATAACTGTTAAACTATCCTACTGAAAATAAGAGTCATTTTCGTAGCTGTATCGTAGAGGTGCTACGGTGCTACAATATCATAGATAGGTCTACGATCTTGTTGACGTTGAAGACCAATTAAATTACCTCCACCATATATTATTGATGTTGAAACGTCGCTACTGCGTACTGTCTCGCCAAAATAAAATATTGCAGAATTAAGCCCTAACGCACACTTTATTTTCTTTTTACTTTTTCTTTCTTTGATGCGTATTTGTATTTATTTTGTGCTTTTAATATATTTTCTGAATACATCGAAAGCTGAGTTGCGCAATTCTCAAATAAATAAAACAATAGTTGACGACAATAGGCTTGCCTAGTGTTGTAGTGTAAAAATAGTAGAAGAAGTAGTAAAAGTGTAAAATTGCTGAGATTTGGAATAAATCAATCATATTTTTTTTAAACTTTGTAAACTTTATTAATGTGTCACTTAACTCTAAAGTTTGTAGCTAAGTTTTACCCATAAGTCGACTACCGTGATTGGGGTGCAAAGCGAGATATTATGCTGCGTTGACTTGACTACTTATTTTAAAGCAGGTGACAGACATTTCTTGAAGGTTTCAGCGAAATTTACCACGAGGTCATCAACAAATACAAAGGAAATGTTAGCTACTCGCGATAGAAATGTGAAAAATAGAAGACATAACTTGTGCCTCCGATTTTCAGAAACTTCTAATCTAGTGGATGTATGGCCCAAGTAATTTTACAGTGGCGGTTTTTCATGAAATTGTTATTTTTATCAGAAATATTTCATAACCAACATTTTATCAAAATATATTTTATTATCATTACACGGTTTTAAGTGGCGGTAGCGTAATGTCTAAGGTTGGACTTGAAATCAAATGGTTGCGGGTTCAAACCCCACCCAGTCACTAACCGACTAGACCTCACTCCAAACACAAGCATTCAGCTTAGCTGGAGGGGTAACAAGAATACTATTGATGTATATCCAACGTTACTGGTACAATAAAAAAAAAATCTCCAAAAAACTTGGTAGACTAAAACAATCGTCAAATGTCTGTCACCTACCTAATATTCTACAAGTCTGAGTTATATAAGTACGATACCACGTGGTCTGAGGCACTTAGAGTTTGCAGAACTTTAATGGAAAAGACTTTTGCGAACACTTTAAGATATTCTATATTGAGTGTGAGGCCGGAAAAGGAATATTTGATCTCTTGGATATAGAACTGTTTAGAATTTCCTACGTTTTAAGCGAAGAGAAATCATATCGCTAGTTATGCAAAGAAATAAGGTATGGAGATTCTTCTAATAAGATTATTGCGTGGTTCCTGTAATCAAAAAACAATTCGTTTTGCTTACGGACGATAAGACTTTCGTTGATTAGATTTTTTCGTTAATTAAATTTTCAACGAAATCTTAATCAAATTTCGTTAAAATTCAATGAAATTTGATTAAGATTTCGTTGAAAATTTAATTAAATTTCGTTGAATTTTCAACGAAAATCTCAAAGTCCGTAAGCAAAACGAATCGTTTCTTGACAATAGGAACCGGGCATAAGTAATCATGTGAAGTGCGTATCACGGTTGGTTTTACAATGCACGCTGTAAAACTAAAGTATTAACACACTTATATTAGCTTCACTTGTAACTGTAACAAATCTTGGTCAATTTACTTACTTTTAATAACTGTATCGAAATGAAATATGTGTGTATATGTAGTTCGTATGACAACTATAATTTGGCATCTTGGAGGTAATCTGATGATGGAGCCAGGAGGTTAATATTTGCTATCTCTTCAGTGGCTACTAGTAAACCCCACGAGTTTGGGATCATATGATTCGTTTGGGATTGGGCCTCATACCACTGGTCATTCATAGGATGAAACTAGGAGGTGGAAAGAGGATTTCTTTTACTTTTTATTTGGTTCGCCATTTAAACATGTTTTTTTACATTTTCTGAACCAGCCAGCTCGAATTACAGCTGTTCAATTTTGGATAACCCTGCAGAAGACCGCGTAACCAGCAATGCTAGCATATTTTTTTGTATTTCTGTCGTTGAGGTGTCGCGAATATTTATAGACTACTAAAAATCTCTTAAAGGTCACACGGGCGTTTACCATTTTGCTGGCATCTTAAAAAATACAACCAACTGTCACCACGATCGACGCATTTCATTGGAACTTAATATAATCAGAATAAATAATACCACAATTGAATCCCAATTCATTTCTAAAATACATAAAATTTGCAATAATTAAAAAATTGAAAATGAAAAAAATATTATCACATACGGATTTTCCTTTCATATGTCAGCCACATATTAGCATTAGCTTTAATTATGAATGAAAATCAAATAAATGGAAGATTCTGGATTTTCACACTAACAATTAGACTTGAATGCCATTTGTCGAATCCTATTACTTATATACAACTGTATAATATATCAATCCTTTAATCATTTTTCATGATTTTTTTTTTTACTGTACATACTAAAAATAACGGGAAATTCATTAACTCTAAACATATCAAATTGTATAAGTCTAACAAGATCATTTATAACAAAACAATTCAGTAATGTAATAATTTTAAGCTATTTCTCTTTCACTTAAGATACCAGCTACAACAAACAGTTGGCAATTTATTTTCTTTCAGAACTACTCCGTCGACGAGTGGTTTTATCTGGGCTCAGAACTCGAAACAAACCACTCGATAAAAAGGAATGAATGATGATGAAAGCCTTCCATTTAGGTTTAATAGGGATGAGTTTTCATTCTTTATGCTTTGATTAATTTCCAATGTTTTCCGTTTATGCTTTAAAGTTCAAGGTTTTGTTGTAAGTAATTTTGCGTAGGTGTTTTTGTACAAGAAGTATGATATGTTTTATTGTGTTTTAGGTAGGTTTCGAAGAAATTGTACATATATATATATATATATATATATATATATATATATATATATATATATATATATATATATATTATGTATATATATTAATAACTAGACCTCCTGTGAAGATTTTTTTTGAAAACTCGACAACTGGTACAAAACCTATATATATATATATATGTGTATTATGTATGTACCTCAATTTTACCGGCACGATACCGGGACTTTACAAACATACAAACAACGGACACAAAGAACACCCAGACGAGAGTGGTAATCGAACCCACGACCTGTGGCATAGCAGTCAGGGTCACTAACCACTAGGCCAACAGGCCAGTCGTTAATAATTTTATGAGCCTATGTACACAATTATTGCAATAAATAGCTATTCTATTCTAAGTACTTAGCCGGAAATTAGGCGGTTTCAATTTCAAAAAGGTCCGTTTGGTAATTCAATACCTAAAAGGTAACACACCGACACTTTGCCGAGCCGTCTAATTTTCTATTTTTAATACATAAATAAACAAATGTAAAGTTTTTTGTTATTAGACGGTGTTGGATAGAAAGAGTATAGATAGAGGACGCAGCCATGGCCTATCTTCACATCGGAGAGCATATTATAACCACTTTGATTAACTTTTATAGGTCCTTTGTTCGGATAAGTAATTAACTTGTAAAGCAATAATGGCAGAATAGTATATGGTCCTATGTAAGGAGTGCTTCATATAGGCATTTAGAATTACCAAACGGACAATTTCTTGAATATCCTAAAGAATCAATTGTTCTTTACGCCCTTTACTATACACGATAGTTTCGTTTTTTTCTGTAGATTAATATAATTTATATCCATCCTCTTTTTTAATGTATATAAGTATGCCTCGAATGTTAAAGGGCGTATAGACCAAGAAATTAAATGTGCTATAGACGTTCCTACTTCGTTTATATAAATAAATTAAATCATCCATTTTAACTGCCCTGCCAGCGGTGTCAATTATGTGTATTTATAAAATGATGACTTCTTTGGACAACGATTGCAATTAAACAGTAAATTAACAACGAATTGGATTTCATCTGCATGATTTATCAATTCCAAAGTGAAATATATGAATGTTCAATTTATTCAGCTGATTTTTTACACCATTTAGGTGAAAATCAAGAAAGCGACTCACCTGCTGTTAAGCATGTTGGCACATAGTTTTTCTACAAGAAAGATTAAGATTCTTAAACTATGAAGTGTCAGTCAAGAAAATTGTAAAACATTTCTTGATACACTTCACATGACCACAAAGCATTAGTCAGCTGTTTTCCAACTCTGGTTTTGCAAATGTCAATAGGCTGCGATATTTGCAACAGGGAGTACGATTCTTTGCCGCGTGAGTAATATAAAAAAGAACATTTAAACTCCATGTATCAGCTACATGATATAATTATGTATATATACGGATATTAACGCGATCACGGAATAGGTGTTAAATACCTCAATAAATAGAAATAAAATATCTCTGATTTTCTAATGCTATCAGTAAAACCTTTTAACGACAGTTTTTTTGAGAATGAAAGCCAATCACAACTGAATGTTGAGGACTATACTTTTAAAATTCAACTCTTCGAATAATCCTAATATTCTCTGAGACTGATGATGACGAACTACTTATACTGGTTAAGGGCTCTGTTTCCGCATTTAGACCCAAAGACGGTCCATTATGCGTTCAGATATGGCTGGTTAGTTGAGCCAGCCTAGCTACTTTCAGAAGCACAGAAGCCTCCTGGGGCGTTCACAGACTTCTAGGAGCGACCTCGCATCAAGGATATTTGCCCGTTGTGTGGCTACTTCCTCGCACTCCGAATAACGTGGGTGACCGTTTCCTCTGTGTGTAGACATCCTCTGTATAGAGAACTGTCGCATTGATGGTGAATGGGTTTAGGACCACACCTGGTCCCGTAATGGTTTTTACAGCTGTTCTGATGTCGAAACGGTTCTGCAAGTCAAACATGGTGAGACATTCGTCAGCAGAAGTTTAGACTGCCTGCAGCCAAGTATGTCAGGCCAGCGACCGTTGTGCGCCTCACGAATCCGTTGCCCTACCCATGAGCGAAATTGGTTGATTAGAAGTTGCAGCAGTATAGTTAGACCTGCCGCTGATATTGTAGATCCCTTCCTTGCCATCTCATCGGTGGCGTCATTCCCGAGTGAATCGCTGTGCCCTTTGAGAGTTACCCCATTTGCCGAAGCTAAATGCTCCAGCGTCAGATGGCGTTCATAAACGAGACCGGAGTTTACGGTGTTGCCTTCCAGAGCCCTTAGGACGGCCATGGTGTTTGACAGTATGACGAATGTTATACTCTTTTATACCTTTTGACGTACTAACTAACACTCTGTATCTTTTTTATTGATTTATATAAATTTCAATAAAAATACAAATTCTCGTGGGCAATTCGCAGCAAAAATACATTCAATTCATTTGATTACGAGGAGTAACGTGATTCAAAAGCATAAGCTCCTTACCAACCCACAGCATATGAAATCAATTACAAGGCACTGACGAACAGTGGGTAGGTACAGTCAGTTCTAAAAATATTTACATTGATTTAATTTTTAAAATTTTATTGTTACGCACCCGAAACCAAAAGACAATCTGCGCAATGAATGTTTTATTTCGAAGATTTGCTAACAAAAGTAAAGAAGGGCAAAAGTTTTCAAGGGAAAAAGATGATTGCCTCATTCTTTGGACGGGCGGGTCATTTTGCAACAATCATTCTAGAAGATAAAAGGAGTGTTACTGCAGATTGGTATGTCAGACATTGTCTACCAGTTGTTTTGGAAAAATTCCAAATTTCTTGCTCCTCCGTGGGCGAAATCTTATTAAAAATGCATACAAATAATTCTCTTCACGTATTAATATATAGATACTATCAATCAATTCAGGTTGACAACCGTCTGGTGACGAAAACCGTCTAAATTGAGGCGGTTCAATGCCTATTGGGGTAGCGGAAGAATGCAAAAACGGTCTGTGCTCCCCAAACCTTAGTCAAGCATGAGGTTGTGGTGGCAAGAGCCAGACAGAACCCTTCGCCTCTCCAAGGGGCATCAATGGTAGTTCAGACGAAAAAGTGTAACAAACAAACTCACCTTCGCATTTAGTATTTTAATGAGAGTAGTATCAGACACGCATTACTAATCCTGTCAAATCCTATGAGGAACTCATTAAGTAAAGTGCTCGATAGATGTTTCATGAGTGATGCTGAGTTATTAATAGACTTCAAAGAGGAGGAAGTTCTCAATTAGTTGGAATCCTTTTATTATTTAGTACTAGGAAACAGAAATTGCTGTCTGAAGCGTTGCCAATATTTCCAGAATACATATTTGTTTAAACTCTTAAAGAACGTGGCAACAAATATAATTTTTTTCATCCTCGGAAGTTTTTCTACAAAGAGGGTCTTGGCGTCAGTCGGTACTGTACTTTATATAAAATTTTTCATGTGAATACCGCTGAACGTGAGCGCCTATTTGAATACGTCTACACGAATTAGATGGCAGAGTAGGCACGAACCACGTCCACGATCAATGAAGGGAATGACATATCAGTAAATATAGTTACAAATTTATATTCTGCTAACTGTACCCCGCCGTTTCACTCACGTCTAACTATAATAGGTCGTAACTTTGTTTTATTCTTCCTTTTAGACAGACAGTTATTTTACAGGATATTTTACACTATGTCTAAAATTAAGAAACATAAATGATACGCTGACTCTGCTAACTGTTTTTTGAGTTTCAGGAATCACTAATAAATAGAAAACAAACCTATGACAAATAGGAATATGTTAAAAAAAATTATTAAAACACAACTTTGATGACCAACGTTTCATTTCGCAAATATTACATTCTGTAAAAGATGCTGTAAACAAAATATTCAATTCGCATATATTTTAACCGTAAACGTGTCGAGTTTTTAATCATCATTTATAACTTTTTTATTTTACTAAATTATTCGTTAGCCGAATTCGCGAATTTTTAGTGACGATACATAAATTGTCAACTGACAAAAAAATTCATCAGAAATAATTATTTGTAGGCAACCCAGAAATCCTTACTGGTATTATAAACGCTTTTGCAAACAACTTTTAGGCGTTTGTTTGTTAGGTACGCATTTACAGCTTCACTACTCAACTGATCATTATGAAAATTTGTAAACACTTTGTCAGGGAACATCAATGACATAAAAATACAAGTTTCTTGTCGTGTCTTCCTGATGAGCAAATGGTACAGTGGCGGTAGTTGTCACTTACCACCAGGTTACCCGGCTAATATTTACCGGCGGTCATTTGTCCCTTATCACATAAAAAAAACTTTCAAACTTTGTTACATATACCCACTAGAAATCATTAACTTTGTTATATATATGCACTAGAAATCATTGTGCAATGCAAGCATTGCTTCACTGCCAGTTTTCTGTGAAGCCGTGGTATCACTCCGGTCGAGCCGGCCCATACGTGCCTAAGCATGGTTCTCTCACGTTTCTATACTTTAACATAAAAATCAAAACATTTTCCAAGCGCAGGCAGCGATGTTTCTAAACCTCGTTTCACCCAAGTTCCGCCAGCTTATGTTAAGTCATATGCAAGAGGAACGGTACGGGTACAATTCTAAACTCCAAGGAACTACACTATTCTTAGGAAAATATTATTGGAAAAATGTCTGAAAATTCAATTGTGTGAATAAAATCTGCATGGAAACCTTTCCATAGCTGCGCTTCAAGCGTTCATATTTTATTTTACTTGACTGGAGCGAGACACCTACACGCCGAGGAAGAATATCACGATTGTGAGATAAAAGCGTGTAGGTTTTAAAAGGCTGTATAGGCAGAGTACGTGCTTTAAACATCGTTGGGAGTATTAGAGAGGAAAGCGTTGAATTTGGAATTCACGTGCAAATAAATAGCCCAGTCAAGGAACTAAAATACCTTGGATTACCACGCATTTTTATTTTTGGATAAATAGTAAAAAAATGCGCTGATAAGAATTTCGATCCCGCAGTTTGAACAAGTGAGGGGTTCTTTTTTAAAAAGTACTTTTTTTTAAATTTCGTATGATATCTCGTTTTCAGTGCATTTTTCGTCATTTGTGCCCGACGCATTTTTGTTATCCATTAAATTACCTACACAATGAGACCTGTTCAAAGTCACTAAATGCTTTTGTTTAACAGCAAATGAACGTAAAGTTAAAAAAGTGTGTTTTTTTTACATTTATTAGCTTTGAAAGGAATGGACGTACAAGGTTGAAACTTTCTGAAATTGTAGCTTGTAATGATACTAAAAAGTGTTATAAATTTCAGCTAGATAGGTTTTAATCTTTTTAAATTATTAAAAATATTTTTTAGCGTTAATTGCAAAATACGCCATTTTTTTTAAACCTCCAAAAACTATTTGTAGCAGCTTAGAAAATTCAAAAAAATATTAAAATTTATGAGCCCGTTGGAATTTTTAAGAAATATCGATTTTAACCGATTTTAGAACGATATTTTGAGGTATACCTTTTTTTAAATTAATTAAAATCAGTTCATCCTTTTAGGAGTCACAGACAGACACACAGATACACACATTAAACTTATAATACACCTCCTTTTTGCTTTGGCGGTTAAAAACAAACTATTCATACACAAAATGTTAAAACCGATTTTTTTTTTATGTTTAGCCTGCTGGCCCTGTTTTAGGGTTAAACTACAGGTAGTTTGTTACGAATTCGTGATAGTACGCTTTAATTCCTTTGTTTTTTTTTGTAATAGCTCCGTGTGCAATATTTATTTATTTATGTATTTTTGTACACTTCCCACAGATACATTGCATGAGGAGGACTTAATGCCGCAGGCACTTTCTACCAGTCAACCGTTGGGTGATATAGAGATGTGTGTGGCAGGTGTATAATAGATATAAAAAAGAATTGTAAGTTTAAAAGAAGAACAAAATAAGAGAATATAATAAAGGATATATTACTTACATAAACCTACATAATTATGTATACTATATATACAAATTACACTTACATATATACATGTAAATACATACAATACACTTGCAAATAACTATTCAGATGACTCTGCCAAAAAGTCTGTGTGGAGCTGTCGTATTTTAACCTTGAAAGTTTTTCGGTTAGTGGACATCCTGATTTCTAGTGCGAGCGCATTCCAGAGGTTCACATGTTATACGTGTTATTAATGTTCATACCAGGACTCAGCTACTGTTACCATATATTTTTAGTAACGAAAAAAACTTTGCACTTTATGAAATAATCGTGACATGCTGGCGTCGAACCCATACTACTAATTACATTAATGTTATTTGGGTTAATAAATATAGTTTTATTATTTTTAAAGCGCAAAAAGCAGGGGTGTTATAAGTACAATGTATTTATCTGGCTTATAACTCCTAAACGTATGGACCGATTTTGATTTAGTTTGTTTTGTTTGAAAGGTGTTGTGATCGAGTATTCTAAGCTATAATTCAAGAAAATCTGTTTGGCCGTTCAAAGACTATCATATCTTTTCTAATCGTAAAAGGATCTCGATAAAAAGAACAAGGAGAACGATGTATCGTGTTGGCATACGACAAGCACCACGATACACATTTTTTCGATTTTTCCAAACTATAAATATTTTCAGTTAAATGCACTTGTTAAACGCAACAAATCGCTTGATTCTAACAAACTTCTTTAATATTTCTGATGCAAAAAATGACGCACCTTTTCCATCATTTCTAAGGGATGGGAAGCGAGTTCAGGTGTCCGATGTTACTAAGATCAATAATCGAGCCATTGTTGACTCGCCCGACGTCACCCAGGACCTCTTTCGACAGAGCGGCGCCTATCGCTTGAGATAGGGGAGAGTAGTAATATACACAGATGTGAAATGATTATATTTGTATTGTAAATAAATATTTCGAAGGATTTTTGTTGGGTTATGCAATATTTATAATGTCTGTAACAACTGAAATTATCTTTGAAGTAAGATTAAAAAGGTAGGAAATAACCGGACTTCCACGTGAAATTTTGAGACGCCTGTAAAATTACCTCAAACCTAATAGAAATTGCAAGCAAAATTACGCTCCTCATAAAGGCAATGGTGTATTTGAGCTAGCCAATATAGTTACCAGAACTCTTCAACTAGCTTGCAGACTAGCGGTGGGTCATCGTCTTAATAGAGCACCAGTTCTGTCCACCTTTACAAGCATTGTATCTCTCAAATTATCGTTACTAGTACATATATGTGGGCCGGCTCGACCAGCGTCACACCACGGCCTCACAGAAAACCGGACTCATAGCAACATTTCGTTGTATTTCGCAGAGTGAGTGAGGCTCTAACCCTTCCATCTCTCCCCTTCTCCCCCTCCCCCTTTTTCTCCCTGTCTCCTCCCCACTCTCCTCTCCCTTCCCCTACTCCCACCTTAAAGGTCGGCAACGCACTTGTGATTCTCGTCACTTGCCATCAGGTGACCCGTCTGCGCGTTTGACCAGGGTTTGAAGTGGGTGACATTGTGTTGCTTTTACCTTGTCCGTGTTGACTGTTAACCAGTAACTTAAGGTGTCAATTTCACGACCTTTGAGTAGGGCTGCTCATAGGATTAACCGACCAGTAACTTACTTGCCACGTCATTTACCAAGTAGCGTGATTACTTGACGGTTTTATATATACCACGTTGTCATTGTGTGCGTGTTTCCAGGCATACACCATAAAAATGGATTTATTTGATTTGATTGATCATTAATTGGATGAATTAGAACGTTCTTCAACGCAAAGGATGCCGAGGATGCGTGTATTTAAATTCCGTGTTGATTATTTCACGGATCTAGATGAAACGGATTTCTTTGCTAGATTTCGTCTGTCGAAGATTGCAGTAACCCAAGTGCATAACCTTTTAAAACACAAAATGATGCCTAAAACGCTAAGGTGAGTGGAATTACCCATATTTTTAGTGAAGTGTAGTAGTGTAGTTAGTGAATTTCAAATAGGTAGGTAGGTACATATGTTATCCCTTACAAATATAATTTCAGAAATCAAGCAGTTTCAACAAAATCATGCCTACTATTAACGTTAAGGTATCTCGCTACTGGATCCTACTTCACTAACTAAGACTTGAATAACAAATAATAATTAAATCACACACGTAAGCTTCTCCCGACAAAGACAATAATAACATTAATAACACAAAAATGACAACTGCAAATCGCAATGACGTTTGACGGATGACACTTGACGTAAATTTGAACGACTGAAACATATGTTTTATTACATCATTCAATTACCCTGCAAGTTGTTACTCGAAGCTTTAATTTCGTTTGTGAAATTGACTAAAGTTACTCAGAACTTTTACTTGGCACGTAACGCTAATTGACAATTAACTAATCAACACATTACTTGGAGATGGTGAACGAGGCCCTAAGTCCTGTAAATATAAATACTTTAACCTGATGTTGAGTAAACCAAGCAAAATTATGAGAGACCTCAACGTTTCTCCAGGAAATAAACTAATTTACAAATTTAATTAAGGGCTTAAATCTTCAGTGAGCTCTTTAATTATATACTTGGATGGTAAATGTTGATAATTTATGCGGGTATTAGAGACTTATTGTTATCTGTGATACAAATTAATTTGGTGTAAATATATTACGTTGTATAAATATTTACTTGCTTTGCAATATATTACAAAATAAATCCGGTGGACAATAACAAGGTTAAAGTTACTTAATCACCTTAATATTTTTACATTATTTGGAAACTTAATATATAACAATAATATAACACTTCTAGTGACCAGGAGGCGGGGCTTTTTCTTGCACTAATAATTAGCATTGCCATTCAACGTGACAATGATGCCAGTCTTCTGGGAACGCTACCAGTAGGCGATGATGCGGAGAAGTTCAGATGCGATGACGCATGCATGTAACTAGTCCATAGTGTGTGGAGGAACTGGTGTTATGTCCCTCCGACACAAAGTTAGGAATCTCCGACTAGGCTAGGTGATTATTAGGTCCGGATGTCTTAATGAAATCTGTTTCCGGATCCCTTCTACTTAAGGCACAGTACGGCACACCGTGTGGTTTTAGTCGGTTCGATTTCAACACACCGCCCCACCGAAAACCCCGGTAGGGTGACGGCCCGAGGGGGTTTCCACACGCACAAAAAAAAAAAAAAAAGGCTAGGTGATTATACCTGGCGGACCAAGGCCCAACGGTTGATGTTGAGAAGTTCTATATTTACGGTGCGAGATCTTTCAAAGCGCAATGCAGGATTAAGTCACTCCGTAGTTCGGTGTGTCTTCTTTGGATGATAATGAGGTATGTTTTTTTACTGTGTGTGGTTCTCGCCACAAGTGTAATCATTAAATTAGTATGTTTAGTTTCATTTATTGTCTTTATTTTTAACATAATAATACCCTGGGACGTATTACATATCGCTATAAGAAAGAAAAAAAGAAAATATTTATTTTGGCACACAATTACACACACAAACTTCAAAAGAAAAAAATAAAACTAAAAAAAGAAAATAATAATATAAACTAATAAGGTAGAAAAAAAAGTTTATAAATTATATTTATCTTTTTATACCTAAACAGAGCCAAGCCTTGTATAACTGTGGTCCTAGAACACCAATGAAGATACTCACATTCATTTTTTTGTAAATAAATTCATATTATATATATATACCGTATAGGAATACCCAAACTAATACAGGTTTATATATTCATAAGTACAAATAAATAGACGGGGCGTGGATCGAACTTGCGACCTTGCAGGTGAATGACTTACCGCTCCACCACATAGGTCGTCACTGTGTTAAGAATTATTAACACGCTCTTATGAGCTTGTTATGTATGTATCTATGTAATTTATTTTAGGATGTCAAACTAGTTGCAAAATATAGACTGTAAGCATGGTGCGATGGTTAATGTGGTTGCCATACCACTAAGCCGCACAGAGTGTTGTGGGTTTAATTCCCACACGGGACAAAAAATTGTGTGATCCACATATATCTATAATTGTCCAGAGTGTAGTGACGTCGTCGCCAACGTCAGCGTAGTGATTCCGAACCAAACCTAAACGACAAACAAATAGATTTGGACGTACTTAATGTCACCACTCGGACTAAACGCAAGAGAACGGAGGACGATGGTGGGAATGCCATCTACGAATTTATGAATGATATGAAGCAACTGTTCTTAGAATTTAAGACTCAACAGGAGCAAAAAATTGAGAAAATTTATACCTCTATTGCGGAAATCAAACAACTAAACACTGATATTTGTTCCTCTACTGACTTCCTCTCTAAATCTTACGATTCCCTAGTGGAAAAAATTGGAAAATTGGAATTGGAACGCCAGGTTAATCTCGACTACATCCGGACCCTAGAAGATAAAGTGGAAAAGGCTGAATGTAGTGCTCGGGCTACATGCATAGAAATTCGTAATATTCCTTCACCGAGCCAAGAGTCTAAGCCCCAATTATTAAATACAATCACTAACCTTGGCAAATTGATTGACGTAACTATTCAATCACAACAATCACACAAAAAGCTAAGGATCGGAACACAAGCCAATTATCGTGGACTTCACAAGTGTTATTATGAATGAAAGGTTTATTCACATGTACAAGCAGTTCAAAAAGTTCACCGCACTAACTACGGAAACACTTAAAATAACCGGGCCGGTAAAACCGATATTTGTATCAGAAAACCTCTCAGCAAAAATGAAAAGATTATTTTTCCTGACACGAGATTTCGCAAAGGTGAATAATTACAAATATTGTTGGTCAGAACACGGTAAAATTTACCTTCGTAAAATCGACGGCGCCCCTCATTTCGTAGAAAGGAATGAAAATGAGCTGAACAAAGTGCCAAAGTGACTAGTCTCCCAAATCTTGTTAAGTAATCTTCACTTTAACCTTAGAACATCATCTTCAAATTACTGAAACTTTTTTATACCATATCTAAGCTCATTATTACGGATTGAATATTGTCTGCTTATTATAATAGATATTTTTTATTTTAGCATGTTAATTAGCTTATATCTTTCACATTACTTTGTATACCTCTCATATTTAACGGTTTTATTGTATTTATTCCACACTAAACTTTTAAAATACCTTCACTCAAACAAAAATCACACCACACTTCACTCACACACCACACATAAACAAATAGCGATAAAAGTCACCGTCGGTCGGAACTATGTGATTATTCTAGTACGAAGAAAAATACTACCCCAATTTGCACTAACCGTTCAATATTATAGTGTTAATTATAAAAAATCATACTGCATCAGTGTACAATTCATACGTTCTCTTTATTTAATAAATAGTTTATGGATAGCTTAAATATATTGAATGACATCGAACAACTGGAAGTCTCCGAGTCCCATATTTGTACTTCTGAACAGTGTGATATATACTTAAGAAATACCGTGACTTCCCTTAAAATAATTCAGCTTAATATCAGAAGCATTTCTTGTAATTTTGACCAATTCCAAACCTTACTACAGAGATTTCAGATACCGGTGAACATTATAGTTCTAACTGAGTGCCGGTTGAGTCAATGTTCTATTATCCCAACATTAAGTGGTTACGCCGTTCACACATCAGATTACCGTCTTCAAAATGACGGGGTGGTAATTTACATAAAACAAAATATAAGGTGTTCTGTAGAAATACCGAATTTAGCCGACTCAAATTGCCTCATTATGAAACATAAAGAACAATTTGCTCTTATTGCTATCTATCGGTCCCTATCTTTTAAATGCACCGATAATTTTTAAAAATCTCTAAATGATACCCTAAATTCTCTAAAACACTTTCAAAATATAGCTATTATCGGTGACATAAATATCAACATAGCACCCAACAGTAACGACCGTGATAACTATCGATATCTGAATACACTAATGTATCATGGTCTTATGCCTGCTAACAACCTGCCTACTCGAGAAAATAACTGCTTAGATCACGTGATTTTAAAAGCCAAATCTAAAGCTACCACTCTTGTCCTCGACACTCGTATTACTGATCATGTGCCTGTAATCGTGAGTTGTAGCATTAATATTCAATCTAAGCAAATAAAACAAATCACCAAGCGCCTAGACATTAATGCTTGCTTAAGTGAATTGGAAGTAACCAACTTCGGTCCTGTATTGTCATGTTGAAACGCAAATGAAGCAGCGTCATTATTGGTACACACAATTTCGGATATTGTAAGAAATTATACACGTACATTAGCCATTCCTAGCAGGAGAAAAATTATAAAACCTTGGGTTACTCCTGGCCTACTACGTTGCATGAAAAATCGTGACAAACTATACCGTAAATTAAAACAAGATCCTGAAAATACCACTGCATGTGTGACTTACAACCGCTATAAAAATTTCTGCAATAATTTACTGAAGAAGGTTAAGAAAGAGTACGAACGTGGGGAATTTCGGCGTGTTAGTAAAAACTCGAAGGCTATGTGGGAACTTATAAAGCAACATGGGAACATGGTTAAAGAACGAATATCTTGTAGCGATTTGTTAAGTTCAAAGGCAGACCCGATCGTTGTTGCGAATAATATAAACAATTACTTTGCTAACGTAGGAAAAAAATTGGCTTCTAAAATAACGTCAATTTCTGATGCCACGCACCCTGAACTCGATGTCACGACTCCTCCCTTAGCTTCGATGACTATTCTCGCCACTGACTGTGATGAGATTGATAATATTATCGTTGGTCTTAAAAATACATCAGCTACTGGATGGGACGATGTACCGTTATCGATTGTTAAACAGGCGAGACCTATTCTTGTACCTACATTGGAACATGTTTTTAACCTATGTCTTCTGGAGGGTGTTTTCCCTGATGTATTCAAGATTGGTCTTGTATTACCAATACACAAGGGTGGTGATAGGGGCAGTGTCCATAATTACAGACCTATTTCTATTTTAACAAGTTTCTCTAAAATATCGGAAAAAATAATCAATAACAGACTAGAAAAATATTTAAATTCTATTAACGTTCTTGCAAATAATCAGTTTGGTTTCAGAGCTGGTAAATCCACTGAAGATGCCGTCCTAACTCTAACAGATTCTATTACTATAAATTTTAATAAAAACCTTAAATCAGCTGCTATATTTCTAGATCTCTCGAAAGCTTTTGACACTGTCCCTATTTCCACCCTGCTCAGGAAGCTGGAATGCATCGGTGTTAGAGGCGTCGTCCACAATCTCTTCCGAAGCTATTTTGAAGATCGTTTCCAGTGCGTCAAGATAGGCAGTGTCATTAGCGAACGTGGACCCTTGCTTTTTGGGGTACCCCAGGGTAGTATCCTAGGACCTACCCTGTTTCTAATTTACATCAATGACCTTTGCAAATTGACCATTAAAAATTGCAAGATAATAACGTACGCTGATGACACAGTATTACTTGTGGATGGGGCAAATTGGAATGACACCCAAATTCATGCTGAGGCAGCTTTGTCTACAGTAACCTACTGGCTTTCGCGGAATCTTCTAACACTAAACGTAGACAAAACCAAGTGTCTCACTTTCGCACCCAACTCAATTTCACTTCCTCCTCCCTCTTTTAGCCTTATCGCACATGTAACATCTTGTAAATTGAAACCTATCTGTAACTGTTTGCGGATCGCTTGCGAATCCAAAATCAAATATCTTGGAGTCTGGATCGACAATCATCTTTCTTGGAAAGAACATGTTAAAGTAACCTGCCGAATTAGAAAACTTATGTATCTTTTCAAAAAGCTACGCTCAGTTTTGGACTTCCCTATGCTTAAAGTTATATTTTTTGCTCTGGTACAGTCAGTTGCTGGATACTGCATGCAGCCTGGGGCTGCACAGGAAAGACCAAATTACTCACGCTCGAAAGAGCGCATAGGGGAGTGTTAAAAGTCATGTCCTTTAAGTCTATTTTGTTCGCTACATCTCAGCTATACCTTGAGCTAAATGTCTTAACAGTACGGAAACTCTTCCTATTAACAGTAATACTTCGTAAGCACGCAGAGCTCCCTTTTATAAGTAATACCAATAAACGCAGAACAGATAGAGTTTGTATAATACAAATGTGTACATCGCAATTCGCTAAACGACACTTTCACTTTTTTGCCCCCTCGCTGTATAACAAAGTAAATAAAATTTTGAACATTTATCCCAACACTATACTAGAATGCAAATCACGAGTTACTGAATGGCTCCTTGGGCTAACTTATGAAGAAACAGAAGACTTAATCACATCTATTATATAATGCAACACACAGAGATACACCCTCCCTCACACACACACAAACTAACAAACACACACACACACACACACACACACATACATGCACACACACATACACGCGCACACACACACACATACACAAAAATCATTTTCAAATCCTCAGGTTTCTACTCTACACTGTTAAGTAAAGTTATATCAAACTACTGTTAAGTTATTATTAAATATGTTATGTAGTCAAATAAACAAATGTCATGGAACATATACGCCCCATCCGTAGGTGGGCGTTAGTGACCGCGCCACAGTGTTTCACTAATGCGGTCATTATCGAACACATTAAAAAATTATAATTTGTCATCCTGTTCCTAATAAAGAAATTTTATTTATTTATTTATTTAGAGTCTGTGTGTTCTTTGTGTCCATTATTTCAATGTTTGTAAAGTCCCACGCGTGACAGGAATCGTTTTTTTTATAAAAAATAAGAAATAAATGTAAGAAATGTTATATTATCTTACAAACATTTATTTTTCCTTTGAAATAACTCTAAACCCGATTAAAGTACTATGTTATAATACTGATAACATAATAGTTTAATCAGGTTATTTAATTTTTACGAATAGGTTTATTGTAAAGCAATCCAATTAGGCGTTTGGTCATCGGACTCGCAATCAAAATGTTGCGGGTTTGAACCACACCCAGTACACTCTCATACTCACCAAAACCCACTCCAAACACAAGCATTTAACTCAGTTAGACGGTTACTTAGAATACTATTATTCTCTATCTACATCTTAACGGAAGAATTTGCTTATAGGACTCTCTAAAGCATCATTTACTTTTCACTTTACATCAAAGTTATACAAATATACCAGACGTAGATACATGCGCTGACAGTCTACAATAAACGTATCCACTTCAATCTATTTTATTTTCTTCAATCATCCCCCTGAGTTCGTTCGTTCAAGACACACAAGTACATCTTGTTCCGAGTCGCAAATCTGGTTCTATTTTTAGACTTCACTATCTCAGTTACGACCTTTTTTTTTATTTGCTGAGAATGTTGTGCCTAACTTTAGCAATATACTACTATTTATGCATCAGAAACTAAATGTCAAAATTATTTGACATTTAGATTCTGATGTACTCCAGTTGGCAAACAAACGCAAAACGCCTCCGTGAGGTACAAGTATCGGCACTTGGTCCTCATTTTATTCATTTTTGTTCGTACTGTCGGTACTTCGATACACCAAAAATGGTATTGTACCTTATACATGTTACCGCGATTAAGTCCCGAGTTACACATCTAATGTTAATTTTCCATATCACTACATATTATAAGACAAAGTCCCCCGCCACGTCTGTCTGCCTGTCTGTTGCTGACTGCATGAAAATCCTTTCAGTAGTTTTTTAGTTGAGCGTCGCTAACTAACTAAAAAACTACTGAAAGGATTATCATGCAGTTTTCACCAATAGACAGAGTGATTAATGAGGAAGGTTTAGGTGTATTTGTTAAGGTTTTGTGTAAAACGTCTGAAATATGACGATGATTGTTGAAGATGTCGGAAAAAATCAATATGATATTATGCTCTGCTATCCGTGCGAATCTGCGTCTCGTTGCTTGTTGTAAATGTTTATGAACTACTAGCTGCACTGCCATTTTTTTATTTAGATTTTTTCTACCAGGAACCCTGATATATATAGATAGGAACTTATTACTGGAGTACCGGTCTGGACACCTCCTTGGAATGGGATCACGCTACTCATCTATTTTTAAAAGAGATATTGCTACAATGCAATCAAAATGATGCGAGAAAATTCGGCTTTTGGCTTTAGTCGTTACGACTTGAATCTGCCTAAGGCAATGTAGTAAAATACAGAGTTTTAAGACATACACATATTTTAAGAATAACTTTATTTAGAGTTTATTCTACAACTATTTTTTTTGATATTATAAAACTTTTGATTTAACGACTGTTTTCTTCTGTTTCAGATGAAAATTTCAAATTGTTTAGAAAGATCAAAAACAGTTTTGTTTAAAGATTTCAATTAAAGCAAACGTATCACAAAGTATTACTTTTTGTTAAAATCCTTCCTAAATACTATAGTGGTAGAGTATAAATTTGCTTTTGTTCGTGATGAAGTTGAGTGTAAGTGCGTACCGCGCTCACGCGTCCGCGCACAAGAAGATCCTGACGTCATCCTACCAGCAACACTACGGGAGTACCGCAGCGCCTCCTATTTGCAACCCTCAGCCGACCAACTTTACACCCCAGGTCAGTACTTAGATAAATTTACTTCACTTTTGAGTTTTTCTGAAGTACCTACAGTTTGGAAAGAATTATCTATCCGGTGTGACTTGATTTTTAACCCCCGACGCAAAAAGAGGGGTGTTATAAGTTTGACGTGTCTGTGTGTCTTTGTATTTGTGTGTCTGTGTATCTGTGTGTCTGTGGCATCGTAGATCCCAAACGGATGAACCGATTTGAGTGCATTTTTTTTTTGTTTGAAAGATGACTCGATCGAGAGTGTTCTTAGATATAATTCAAGAAAATCTCTTCAAACGTTCGAAGATCATCAGCTCTTTTGTAATCGTTGAAGGGATTTTCGAGGCGAGGGTACTTGAAATTTTTAATTTATGATTATTTATATTTACCAACTCTTAAGCTTTAAGAAAACTAACTAATATTGTATTTCCGAACGTGAGTTTGTTTGTTGGTTACGCTGCCACGATTCAACTACTACGTTGTCAAAAAGACAACCTTTTATCCAGAATAAAATTACGACTCTTGAAGGATACGTCAATTTATTGTTTTACAAAATTTACATTAACGCAAGTGATTGAAATTGTTCAACTTTTTCATGATTTTTTTTTGGGTAATTCGTAACGAACTGTTGGCCAAATAATAATCAACTTTATTGTTAAAAGGCCATTGTTTAAAAACCTTTGACGTATGAATTATAACAATTTCCACACATTCTGTAAAGAAAATCGTCTTCAAATGGTTCCCGAACGCCATATATCTTTGAGCTACGATACTAACTTATAGTGCAGGTGACAAAAGCATTATTCATAAGACAGAAGGCAGGACAAGTTGTTCGAAGTGACATGATACAAGTTTCCGTGACTTGTTCGCAACAGAATTATATTCGAGCGTTATTGAATTTCTCAAGTCATCATATTGGTATCACAGATGCTTATGTTTTCGTTCGTTTTGTCATACGAAACAAGACCTTAAGGTGTAGGCCCGTAAATGTCTTCTAACTTACCGTGTGGATTAGGATATAGCTGTAAAGTAACTACTAATATATTAAGTTTTTTAAATTAAGTTAGATACAGTTGTAGATGTTTGTTATATCTTCACGTTGAAACAGCTAAACAGATTTGGATAGTATTTTGAATGGATATAGCTTACACTCTAAATACGAAAACACAGAAAAAATCTTACCTGACATATCAATATTCAAATCACATGCAAAATCACTGAAATATGAAGGCTGTACGTGCAAGTCTACGCCCTCTTTAATTCTTCTGTACACAAAATTCCCCACTAATGACGTCTTTCCCTCATTAACCCTCACAATGGAGGGTCAACACAGACAATAGTAGTTGGTAGGCTTGCATTATTATCTCCAACAGCCATTCCACTCGAAATTGCCAAATAAACTAAAATTATTCTCCGTTTTACAAAGATAATAAAAATTATGACAGAGTTAGTTTGGTCTGCATGATAAATTCTTGTGGGATTTCAAACGTTTTGGAGTATTCGGGAGGCTGGCATAAATTTGGGATTATCATAAAGGTTTACTGTACATGTACATTAGAATAATTTTGGAAGAAATAGGGTTAATGTTGAGACATCTAAATAACAAGTTTACATACTCAGACACAAATATTTGGATTGAATTCCGTGACTAACTGATGTTGCTATATTTAACAATGTGTGAATACCAGCAATGTTATTGTGTTCAAATGAAAACTTTTGTGACTGATTTTCATATTAATTACAAATTAAGGATATATGGTTTTACTCACGTGTACTTCGGACTGTTATCGTCGTTGAAGATCGTGCGAAGTGGAGAAGAAAAAGTCGGAAAGCGGGCACCGAAGTGGAACTTTCGGTTGTAACCGGGACTCAACGCCAAGATGATGATGACTTCGGACTGTTATCTGCACCTGTAACCGACGCGGTAGGACGCCTCAAACCTTGAAAAGGGGTCCCCGTTGCGTCCGAAATATACACGTGAGTAAAACCGTCCATTCTGAATTAATTAATGTGAATACCAAGTAATTGTGGTTGAAAGAATCGATTGGGTCAAAGTTTTTATAGCATGTTCTTTTTTTTTTAATAATTAACTGAAATTTAGATGCAGCATTGGACTTTATTCGTACTTGTACTAAACTTTGACCCAAAATGAAAACTATATTTCTAGTGCTTGATTTTTTTACATTCTTTGTATAAACTCTACACATTTTCATAATAAACGATACTGATTAATTGCTTTAAAGTTATATTATAATCAATTATTACCTATGTCAGAACGTATGGGAGGATACATTTTTATTTCAGATATTGTAATAATTTAGTAGTTCCGAAAGATATGCTTTAAAATAATGTATCATTGGAGAATACAATTAAGACTGAAGTTAATATAGTTATATTGCAGACCTAAAAATTAAGGGTTTTGAATTGGAACAAAAAAATTATCAAAGTTATTCGCTTCACTCACTTTATAGTTGTTTCTTGCAAAAACAGTTCTTTTTTTCTGTAGTAAGGTAAGGTTTTCTGCACCCCTGATTAATAATGATCGACTTAAAGACTGAAAAAGTAACGAACAGGCAACTTAAATTTGAATCTATACTAATATATTATAAAGCTGTAGAGTTTGTTTGTTCGGTTGAACGTGCTTACCTCAGAAACTAGTGGTTGGAATTGAAAAATCCTTTTTGTATTAGATAGTCCATTTTTCGAGGAAGGCTATAGACTATAAGAAATCACTCTACGACAAATAAGAGTGGAGCACCAATGAAAAATGTTGCAAAAACGGGACAAATTTATAAACGCAGACATCAGGTCAGCAAGTTTATAATTATTAGTAAGGATTCATACTTCAAATTTATTTCGACAGACAATATAGTGAGTATTTATTGCATGTCTAACAATCCTTAGAGTTGCTTTATGCAATATATTTTATTGTTTTGTAAAACAAATTTATCGTGGGAGAGCCATGTTTCGGCACGTATGGGCCGGCTCAACCGAAAACTCACAGAAAACCGGCAGTAAAGCAATTTGCTTTTTACCGAGTGAGTGAGGCTACCGGAGGCCCTAACCCTCCCCCCCTCTCCCCCTCTTTCACCGATCCTCTACCCTACCTACGTTAAAGGCCGGCAACCCACGTGACTTATGAGTTGCATGTGCCCATGGGCGACGGTAGTCATTTACCATCAGGTGACCCGTCTGCTCGTTCATCCCCTATTTAATAAAAAAAAACAAATAAAATTATTTACAATATATTTAATGTAAAGTAACATGCCAACAACAGGCCATGTTAAACTAGAAAAAAATAGGACACTAATAATATTAATGTATATGAAAAAAATCGCCGATAGTGTTCGCTAGTTTTCAAAACAATTTTCAAGGTACGCTACGTACACTTTATGTAATGTCGCTAAATTGCTCCAATTTGTAATTCAAAGCGTTTTCGCAAAGCTTTTCTACACTTTCAAGTCCCTATTTTTGCTGTCGTACTAGTTTCACTTAGATTGAGTCATGTAGATTTTACTATGTTATGAAACATCTATATATATTCAAAACTTAAGGTTAATTCATTAGATGATTTTCTTGACCCTATAAAGGTATTTGCATAAGCATAAGCATAAGCGGCGGTAGCGTAACGGCTAAGGCGTCGGACTTGCGATCGAGTGGTTGGGGGTTCGAACACCACGCAGTGCACTACCGACGTGAACCCACTCCTAACACAAGCATTTAGCTTAGCTGGAGGGGTTAACAAGAATACTAGTAATGTGTGACCCACGTTACTAGTAGTCTTTAAAAAAAAAGAAAAAAAAATACCAGCGCTGCTTCTTACTAAGTAGCACAATGCTAAGCTAACTATACTTTAACTTAAACTTTACATTTTTTTTTTATTGTTTGGGTTTGTGTGAGTACAAAATAAAAGTGTTTTCTTTCACTTCTTCTGTTTTTCTTCTATATTTATATAAATTAAGAATGCGTAACCAGTAGTACAAATGTTAAATAAAAGAAAATGCAAAGTGAACTCGATCTTATTATGATAACTATTTCGCAACAAAAAAAACAGTTCGAGTGACATGGGATCGGGGACGCGCAAGAAGTTTTGTATCTACTAGATAAAAAGGTTAAGTCCAGCTGTCTATCAAAATGTTGACTGAAAATATTACAGTAACATTTCGTATTAAGTATGTTTGCTAAACGTAACTTTTTGCTTCTTTGGGCATATTAACAAGATTCTCCCATTACATAATGGGATTATATATATCCCATTATATTACGTACACTAAATGACGGTGTAGCGTAAACTCTAATGCATCAAATTATCAATTGATATGCTACTACTGATACATGTATTAAAAAAAAAGGTGTGTGTCGGCTCCGACGCACGACTGGAGTTTACAATTTACTGGAGGCTCTATCTCTCATAATTTAATATTTTTTTGATACCGCCTTTTATAAAAAATGATTCTTAAGGAATAAACTCCAATAACTAACTACCATTGAAGATGGGTAGACATTTGGTGTGGGACGCAACTTGCATTGACACCGATATGACATCTTCCAAGCACAGTTGGTTGTGCCGGCGTTGCTGCTGCATTTGCTGAAAGCGTCAAAACGGCGTAAACACAATAATTTAATCGGTAATTATGAGCCGTTTGGGGTTGAGTCGAAACGTTAGAGTTATCGCGACACTTCTCGAAACCAGAATGCGTGGCTTTTTCTTGCACAGAGAATAGCATTACCATTCAACATGGCAATGCTGCCAGCCTTCTGGGAGCACTACCAGTAGACGATGATGCGGAGGAGTTCTACGACGCATGCATACATGCGCCCTTGTAATAGTCCTTAGTGTAATTATTAATTAGAATATTTAGTTTCATTTATAGTCTTTAGTGGGAATAATATATAATTAGCTTAAATAGTTTCATTATTATATATTACATTATTCTATAAATGTTCACTATGTATTGATTCAAGATAGAGGAAAAGACAAAATGTTCAATGGTTGAAAAAAAAAAAGAATAAAGTTATTTAATTTTAAAATTTTCTCAAATGTCAAACTTACGATCGTGTAGTGGCTTCGAATCCAACCTGGTGGTTACCAGCCACTACACTACAGTACTGACTCTACTGACGTACCGACAAGAAAGGTTAACAATAAGATAATATTAGTAATGTGTTACAAAAATAAAAAATGTTTTGGTCCAACTCGGAATTTTATTTTTAGTTTACATTTTGTGACGCAAGCTTCACTAAAATTATAAACATAGATCCAAATGAATAGGTACGTAATGCAATAAATTGTTTTAGAAAGTATTTACCTATCACTCAAAAACTAAGCTTGACCCGAAGGAAGTTGAAGAAAAAAAATTCATTTCAATATGACGTCCACATGGATTTACACAAATCAGAAAAGTGTTGAAACCATTTACCTTTTACGGTAGCTATAGGAACGAATTCTAATATACTTTCAATTTTACAAAAAAAAAATGCGATATCTACACAAACGTGTAACACAAAAGTTCATCGTTCTTATTTCCAAACAGGAAGAAGCTTTGTGCAACGATTGTAATTCGAGAATCGTACTCTCGAATAAAAGATCAATCGGCACACAATCGCGTTCGATGAACTCCCAAATGATTCAAACGGAGTCTGATTTCGCCGAGCAAGGGTATTTAAGTTCAATAATAGACGTAAATATCGTCCTACCTTCAAAAAAAGCAAATAGAGTTATATACTCATTGATGGTTTTAATAATTTATTACATAGATTCCCATGTACATTTAAATAACTGTAATAAAAATAATTCTTACATTTTAGCAGAATTTCTTCTCATTTACATTAAACGAACGACGTACAATTTTACGAGATTTTACATATTACATAAGAATAACTAAATGACAATAAGCTTTCAGGTTTCCTATTAAATGTATTTCGCTTTTATGTCGCAGTGTTTCTGCTGCACGTATAAAGGTAACAAGACTTGCACAATGCATGAGGATTGTAACAAGTCACTTGGCGGCCATTTTGGTATTTGGCTCGTCTGACGGCATATTGTTATGTGATCCAATTGATGAGTTGAAACTGATAACGGCATCACAAAATTTTTATATTGTGTAGGGATTTTGTGTAACTACTAGTTTTTATTTCTTTTATTTTGGTAGTTGTAAGGTTGATGAGGAAATTTGGCCCTTTGAAAATTGAAATAAAAATAAACTTCTTTTTGTGATGAGTTTTATAATGTAAGAGGCGGTGGAAAGGGAACGGGAGAGGGCTCGAACTCGACGCACCATGATCTCTGGCCTCCATGAACACTGGCATGGGGGTAATAGGCTGTCGTTACCCTAGCAGAAGCAAGCCTAGGCCAGGACGGTGACGTGACATGTTCCGCGCGCGCCTCTCTAAACAAAAGGGTGTAGCTGCCTTTTTGTCTTTTGTTTAGGAGGCAGCCAAGGTTTACCGGGGTTCTCGGGGACTTCCTTCCTATTGTTTACCCGAGTCCCTTGCAATAGACTCCCTTGTGACAGAACATCGTGTGGTTTTAGTCGGTTTTTATTTAGATTACACGTTAAAAATCAAATAGTGGTTCATCCAAATATTTGAAACCTATCATAAGTGACGACGAGAAAAATCGTCTTTCTTCACACTATAAATGGAAATCCAGTAATAATCATGCCTTTAAGTCCGTCTCTTAAAGATATGATTATTACTGGTCGTTTGTGACAAACCTTAAAACAGTACCAAGGATCACAAGGATTATGTAAACTTGTTTACGCTTAAAAAGGTCGTTTTATTAAATTAAAATGTTCATCTCGTGTAGGTTTAGGTTTGGCCTTCCATGTTACAAGTATGTGATCTGATTTTAAATTAGAGCATTTTATATTATAAAGTGTTCTTTAGAAATGTATTTCTTATATTACGCGGTATTTCCATTTGAAATTGAATATACCAACAGCCTTTTTTATTAAATCATACTCGTATATCTCTAATTTAATAGTTTTTAGCTTAAGCTGTAGGCGTATTAAGTATTTTAGTTGTAGTAAGTATTTTGTAATTCTAATATTACATTTGTCTGAGTTTAACCTGGTTACGAAATAAAACATTTCTAAATAAGGCAATTGAGCTATGTACACCGAAAGCAAAAAGTCTTAAAAGTTAATGTGAAAACCTTCTTTACTTGTGCAAGCCCAAAAAATTATTAAAGTCACAAGTACTTTAAAAAGAAAAACAAAAGATACCTCGGGTAATTTCTCAGTTATCTTTTTTTTCGTGTGGAAACCTCAGAGGGTGTCACTGAAGCTGACGGTAAAGTGGTCTGTCGGTAACGAACCGTCAAAAACCACACGGTGTTCCGTTCACAAGTGGGTCTTTTGCAAGGGACCCGGGTATACCTGAAGAAGGAAGCCTGGGGTTCTCCGCATTATAATAAATAGATTGTAAATATTCTTTTTTTTTTCATTTCTAATGCCATGAACTAAGAAGTTTACGTATTGAAACTTTTTTAACTATTTTTTTCACCATCTATAGCTTGAACCTTTCCCAGTAATTTCCATTTTCAATCTTGAGAATCATTTAACTTTATATAAAGTACACAAAATGTAAGGTAGAGGTAAATGTAAATGGGAGCATGGATGGGAGATAGGTATAATGAAAATCACTAGTGGCAGCTGTTTCTCCGTTTCGAAAACAGCTGCTGTTTAGTATCTTTGTTGTTGAAAGAAATTCTCGATTACACATATTTGGTGACAAAAACGTATGTATAGTGTGTATCTACAAAATTAAGGTTATTTTGTAATTTAAAAAAAATTGGTTGTCTGTAAAGTCGGTTTACGGACGATAATTTTACGTGATAACGTCATAAGAAAACAGTGAAAGAGAGATAGATGCGGCACAACCCGAACGTTTAGGCCAGTCGTGCCTCTATCGCTTATTCAGCGCTCTCGCTTGCACGCTCGGCACGCACGCTCGTTCATCGATTTATAAGACGTTATCACGTCAAAAATATCACTATAGCTGGATTCCGATGTATGGCTTATACATCGGAACCCAGCTATAGTGATATTTTTATATATTAGCCTGTATCTGTTCGGACGACGACTTTCCAAAAAGTTCGTCGCCCGCAGGCCGCTACCTAAGGTGGCCGGAGGTCATTGAACGCCCTCCGGCTCCCGGTGCGTCTGCTGCGGGCAGAGAGAGTCGTACTCCGCTCCCACTCACGTTCCGCCGCCATCACCTCCTCGCAGAAGGAAGCGACGGCGTTCCATGCACTCTCGCTCCGAACCATGGCCAGAACCACGGTTAGTCCAAAGCATACCTAAGGTTCCGTAAATGTGAAGTTAAATTCCTTGAAATATAAATAACGCCTTCTACAAAAGTCTATACAAATTATACCTCTTAGTTGGAATGAATCGTTGATATGCTTTCTTAATATAATATTCTTACTTAGCGGACATCACTCACGCTTACTACATTAGATATGGAGGGTTCATAAACCGCGCATTTATTTTTATGTTGTGATGTATTATGAAGTTATACTGTTAAAAAGTTGGTGAAAGATTCTAAAAGGATTTTTCCATTAAATAACCATTATGTATAAGAGCCGTTACGAATCGTGAGTACATGCCTACATACGTTGCCTTAAAACATATTTTCTAAAGAAGTGATGCCGAAAAAGAATAAAGGTTTTAAATTGTTGGAATAAGAGATGAGTTTTTAGTTTTTGAATTTAAATGTGAAATGAAATAAAACAAGATGTGTAAGTAATTTAGACCATTTTTTTTATTTATTTTTAATCTGTTACATTAGCTTACGTAGCGTGTGGGTTATAATTTCAGCAAAATGACTCACGTGGACTTTACGTGACATCTTAGATGACCAAAGAACAACGTCTTTGCATAAATGGAGTGGAATTTCATTAAGAATAGAGCGGTAGTTGTCTATGGCTTATCTTTATGCAAACCACATAGAACATAGAATAATTAACTTTTAAAAAAGTATCACCGACTCGAATGCACCAATTAATTTTCCACCTCTAATGGTTGAATATTTTTTTCAACATTTAAGCAGCCCAACCTTGGTAATAACTTATTGAATTAAAAAAAGAAATGTTGAAATCGGTTCACAAATGGTGAAGATATCGCGTAACATACACACAAAAAAAAAGCATTTAGTTGAATTGAGAATAACAAAGTTAAAGTCAACAAAGTATATTTCACTAGATATTACTGAATATAATATGATGAAAAATAGACTATTATTCTGTTATTTTCTAGATTATTAAATAAGGGGTACTGTTTACAGCGCACTAAAATATTAGACCGTCCTTATCAAGTTGAGAAAGTGCCTGAATTTTATATAAGCAGGCAAGTTATATGCCGAGGTTAGTGGCTATATGTAGCTCTTTTAGGGTCGGAAAAACTTAATAAATTACAGTTACAAATTCTTTTCTAAGCTATGTTTTTTATTTATGATTTTAGAGAGGATCGTTGTGGACTCGCTTCGTTTAGTGTTGGTATTTTGTTTAAATTGTGAAGCTAGAGTATGGTAATGTTTGAAAAGGTTTGGATTATACCTCTTTATTTATCACTAAGGTAGCAAACGAGCATTCGTACCTACTGGTGGTAACGCCAGGGCACCGATACAGCAATAATCTATTTTAAAAATGTCAATGCTATAGGCTTTTGGGAATATCATGGTATATTGATTTATATGTATCCAAATTAGTAGTAAAGAATTGTAGCTAGCAAATTACTTACGTAAATGATTTTCTAAAGTCATTTCAAGCTTTGATTTAGAGACGGGTAGACTCTTTTGTCCCAGTCAACTTTTCTCAACTCACTATCGCCTCCGTAAAACTCCTCTGTGAAAAAAACATTAAGTATACTAAATATTAAAAAATCTTAATTGCAGTACAATGGCAAGTGTGTCCATGTACTAACACTTACCACTTCACCTTAGATTAAGTGTTTTCAAAACCACTTCACCCTGCAACAAACCCACTTACTTATAAAAACAATTTCGGGACTTACGCCCAAAGTGGCATTACAAGAGATAATTAAATGTAGTGCCGTGACCTTACATTTAAGACATAGGGTACATTGGTATTACCACTAAAAGGACTTACAGGACTAACCACACTTAAACTGCGGATTTAAGTGAATGCGTGTTTATTTCTTTTGTTATTAACTAGATAGTTCATGGTGGAATACAAATAAAAATAAAAATGTGTGTGTGTGCAATTCACACACGGCAGAAGTGAAACTTCAGAAAAGTAGTCTACGAGAGAATGAGAAATAAAAAATGAAATCAACACAAATAATTTACTAATGTTAATAAATTTAATTTCAGATAATTTATATAAAAAGTTATTGGTCAAATTAACACAGATGTGTTAAATAATTAACATAAATTAATTACCTAACCAACGAATTTTAATACGCAAATGCACAAAAATGATACCACTTTGACATTGATGCGCTTTCTGAAGTTGGCTTCATAGTACGCAGGCACAAAGACAAAGATTATAGAAAACACTGTATACTTGTATTCTATCTCATTCTGTCGCAGGCTACATCTTATTTATAAAAGTTTGTCTCTTTTTTAGTGTGAGTTTTTCGTTTCTTCGAATTTCAAATCACAACGATTCACATTTCACTTCAATATTAGACGGTGCTCACATTAGAGAGCTTGGATTTCCCGGCAACCGCTAGTTCCAGTTACGGGTACAGTATGGGACGCTGACCTGCGCTAGAGCTATTCTCACTCCCCAATCCAACCGTGTGAGCCTTCCATTGCTTCCCTTTCTTATCTATCTTTCCCTTTCAATATATTTCCAATTTCCCCATCTCTAATTCCCAACGTGCCCGGTTGACGGTAATAAGCTTACCTCAGTGGGACCTAAGTAATGAAGAAAATATGGTTTCAGAGAGAATTAAATTGGTTAACATTCAATAATACTAACATTTAATAATACTATTTTGCGACATATTAAATAGCGCTATCTAGACCCAAACTGACGGATAAAGATGTAGTGAACTGGTCGGATGTGAATGTGAAATAAAAAATCAAACCCTGGCCAGCCATGATTCATTGCATCCACTTTTTACACATATGTGTTAAATAAATAAGATTAAACATCATTTATCTTTTACATTTCTAGATTTTTATAGAAATTGTTACTTAAAAAACAATGTAATTTATGATCCAATGGGATCTTTATTACACGACTGTTGGGCAGTCGTGTTATTACACGACTGCCCAAACAAGAGGCGTAACAATTTCTGGGTATGGATCCTAAAAATATTACACTACTTTTTTGGACAGTCACTCACAAACTCAAAAACACAAACCAGGAAACATGGGTATGTTTGTGAGTTTCTTTATTCCACCATAAGTTCTAAATTCCTAAACAGATTTGCATATATGGGGTATTAGAATTATCCCTATTATCCCGAGTGACACTGGTTATAATTCTTAGAAATATTAATATGGTAGCTGTATTAACAAATATGAAAAAAAACCTCTTCAATTCGTTTTTTGGATGGGGAGACGTATCTTGTAATTACTTAATTGTTTCATGTCTTTGGACTTTAAAACACAACTTAAAAGATTAAACAAATAAGCAATTATTATGTCCATTAATTATCTATCGACATAGCATGAACCTGGTTGTAAATGAAATATTACATTTTATAAACTACATATTATAAATATTTCCAACCACATGCATCTTTTACGATGCAAAAACAGAAGTGGTGAAGCAATAAACAGAATATGAGTGGTCTAGAGATCGGTTTACGGATATTAAGTAGCTTTGTTTGCGCAGCTATGTTGACTGTAGAGCGAAGCCGAGACGGAATACTTGTTGGTACAAATATACGAAGATAGGCAAATATTAGAGAGCTTTGAATCGTGTTAGATACTAGGAATAAAAAAGTATTGTTGCAATCAAAGTTATCTGTAATCAAAGAAAACCTTATCTTTCATTTAAACAAGTATAAAACTATATTCGTGTATGAACGTATTAAATGTTTATATATGCGTTTTATTAGAACATTATTTCAGATGAGAATAATTAATACCTACTAGTTTTTTACAGACTTCAAAAAAGAGGAGGTTCTATGTTCCACTGTATTTTTTTTTATGTATGTTCACCATTTAGGTATTCAAAGACGCCTGAGGAAGTGATGTCCGCTAAAGAGGCGACGGAAAGGGAACGGGAGAGGACTAGTACTCTCCCGTCCCGAAGAAGAGGCACCAGGCGCCGGAGAGCGCAGAATGATCTCCGGCCTCCATGAGCGCTGGACTGGGCTGTGTGACTGCCTTCTGTTTGAGGGCGGCCAAAGTCTACCAGGGTTCTCGGGGACTTCCTTCCTAGGGATTACTCGAGTCCCTGGCGATAGACTCACTTGTGACGGAATACCGTGTGATTTTAGTCGGTCCGATTCCGACATACCACTTCACCGTTAGCCTCACCACGGCTATCGGTGAAGTGGTATGTCGGAATCGATGATGACCCATGGGGGTTTCCACACGAAAAAAAAAAGGTATTCAAAGACGCATTGGGCGATTTGGAAAATTCAGGTCAGGATCTGATGATGGGATCCTGGAAAAATCGAGGGAACTCTTAAAATTTTATAGGCACTCTTGAAGCGATTTGGGTATTTTGAGGCGCATTGAAGTCGGACTTCCTTAAAAGACAATTATCAATGAATTACACGGAATCAAATAACCTATAATCTCAGACTAAAACCTATCGTGAAGATAATTCTCTCATTTCGTTTTTAAGATAAAACGGAGAAACGTAATTTGTAACACTTAAGGTTTATAATATTGAATTGAGCAGAAAGTTATAATTTTCAAATAATATGTGTTACAAATTAATAATCATCTTTTAAAAAAAGTATCACCGACTTCTGTGTGCTTTTTAGTGCAAAGTAGATGTATTTTGTTTAAATATAATATGGGTAGGCCACCAACTAAACGCACTGCTCCAATGAGACAGCAAGGTTTCGGAGCAAACGAAAACATCATCGACGTATAAAATTTTTTGAATTTTTTTTTGAAACTCGATTTCGATAAAATTTAAAGGGGACCACCTGGAAAGTATACCCTTTGAAACAAAAAAAGAATTTTCAAAATTGGTTCAGGCGTCTTCAAATAATCGGTGAACATACATAAATAAAAAGATTCCGACGAATTGAGAACCTCCTCCTTTTTAGAAGTCGGTTAAAAAAAGACATAAGAAGGGCTACATCAAGCTTCATGCGTCCAGTATATACATATCCTGAGCTGTCATGTACGCAAAGTCTATATGAAATGAACCGAAAAGAGTTCAACTTAATAAATTATGATCGAAATCTGACCAACAGGTGGTCTAGTTTAAATAAATAGTCAAAGACAAAACAATTCACTATCTATTTCTCCTGTATTAATTCTATTTTTTAGCTATTAATTTGTGTTGTGGCTACGTGTTATCAATAAAAAACACTATTTCCTCATCATTGATAACGTTAAAGTTCCAAGCTTTAACGTTATCAATGACTTAAACAATTACGGTAACCCCTGGGCGATCACTCGTAAATGTAATTGAACTATCCACCCTTAACAGTAATAATGGATGATATTTTTACTAACAGTAATAAACTGTAAAACAATGCTGAACTAATTGGACATGGCCATCATCCACCATGAACTATAATATAAATGTCGTGTTATTTTTCATTAACATCTGTCAAGGATTTTGTTTATTTTTTTACTATTTTCAGGTAAAAATTTTTAGGTATCGAAAGTATATTCAATAATAAAAAAAATCATGCCTTGTTTGCATTTCTGAAGCATAGTTTTTCGGTTACACCTAACCTTGCATTTTTCGGTTACACCTAAAACGTCATATCTGCTAGTTCAACTGTGCTTAAAACTGCAAGCACAGTTTAGTTGGTGTCATTTCTTGAGCGCCGCCGCGCCGATCAAACATCTAGGGGCATATATAATAATCGAAGAGGTAGAAGAACTTAAAAAGGTATTTCAGGTTAAAGGTATCTTTAAAGTTATAGAGTTTTTGAGATATTTTGAGCTTAACTTCCATAGCGGACCGGACTGTTGAATTTTCTTTTTACTGGAAATTGGCCTAGGCTGTTATTTCCAACCATAACTCTCAGTATATACATATACCGTTTAACCAAATTAGAGACTACATATCTATAATACAATGGCATTGTTATAAATTGTACTACCTTTTTTTGTTCATACTTGTTGTATTTTTGTCGTAATCAGAGACGGGCAGCCCTTATTGTTCTTGGTGATTTTCGTAAGAAAATTGAGTCAGGTGGATGTATGGCTTCATTATATTTTTGGATCGGTGCCTTTTTTAGCAAAAGTTAAGAAAGTATAAGGAAATCTTTGAAATGAAAGTGAATTGAAATTTGAAACCAATCTGTTCAACAAATTGTCGCCTGCGGTATTTCCGGACCGATACGACCTTCAAACTTTCAAGAAAAGAGCGTACCACCTTAAAGGCCGCCAACGCACTTGTGAATCTTGAGTTGCAGGTTTCCATATGCGGCGGTGGTCATTTACCATCAGATGAACCGTCTGGACGTTTGGCCCCTATACCATTAAAAATATTTTTACTCGTGGGAGGTATATCTTGTTTGAGTTAAAATGATTATAAATGCGACTTTTAAAAGCTCTAATTATAAAATTAACACAGAACACTTTTAGTATATATTGCTCTTAAACCCTTCGTTATTATGAGGACTCATTTTAGTGGAAATATCCGCCGTCGAATAACCAAAAGTTTATGATTGATATGACTGTCTGAAACGTTTATGACTGTTAAGAAAGCACTTTTGTCAAACAAGCATGAAGACGAAGTTATAAGCCTCGTGTGACTTGCTATTAGGATTCAGTGGCTCCAGGAGTATTATTTTCATTGCTAACTTTAAGGAATTGGAATGATGTCATTGAACTATTCTGACATAGACCTCAGTGCAGCCGAACAAATAAAAAAAACAGAATCGTTAAACGGTGTGTAAAGAGTTATAGAGTTATTGTTTCAGTTTTCCATTTAAATTACTCCCTTAAGTTCGAAGGAATGGGACATAATCGGTGATTTATCTGAGTTTACCTTTACTTAACAATGTACCTCACCAATAGTAATTATTCTTGATTCATTCTGAGTGTAAATTATATGTATTTTTGATTATAATTTACAATTTATGAAGTCAAGTGTTGCGTTGTTTTCTACGTGCAGCGGTATGGCTTCATCAAACCGACTAAAACCAGACGGTGTGCCACACTGTACTTACAAAAGGATTCGTCGAAAGGTCCGAGAACGATTAAGTATTAGCACATTAGCGGTACCTAACCTGTCTAGGACCTGCCCGCAAAGCACTGGCACCATCTTTAACTCTCGAAGTTGGCAATGTACATGCAATACGGGTTAGCTCCAACCACACACACAGGTGTACATCTGTAAGTGTATCTATTATTGTCGCCACATCAAAACCTCTATTTATTTTAGTAAAAATAATGGCAAACTATAACGGATGATAAGATTGTCATGGAAGAGCTATGCTTCTGTACGTATGGGCCGGCTCGACCGGAGTAATACCACCGCCTCACAGAAAACCGGCAGTGAAGCAATGCTTCGTTGTATTTCGCCGAGCGAGTGAAGTTACCGGAGGCCTTCTCGTCTCCTCATATTCCCCCGCATCCCCCTTATTTCCCCCTCTCCCTCCACCTCCCTCTCTTCTCTCCCTCTCCCCCTCTTCCCTCCCTTCCCCTACTCCTTCCTTAAACGCCAGTTACGCACTTGTGACTCTCGAGTTGCAGGTGCCCATGGGCGGTGGTAGTCACTTTCCATTGACCCATCTGCTCGTTTGCTCAGTATCCTATAAAAATAAAAAAATTATAAAACAGCTCACTATTTAATAAACATTATTATGACTACAGGTAACGCAACGCTATTGGTCGGTTGTTATAAAAGGCTAGACATGAATTATAAAAGAACATAGCAGTTACTGTCATTTAGTGATTTTGATAGTTTATAGCTATAGAGGTGAGAATGTTTCTAACAGTATGTCTTTTAATAAAATCCCAATAAAAATATAAGTTGACCCGTGCAGCTCCACTCGCATAGATGTCGGTATTCGAGACAAAAATGCATTACTTTAGTCGTGAGTTTTGGCTCCGTTCCCAGCGCTTACATTGTTAGTTACCCTGATGGAACTAGTTCTGCAAATTTATTGCATATACCTAGATAGTTTTTGAAATCATTGACTAAAAAAATCTGTAAAAAACTATTCTCATAAATATTTATGATGAAAGGTAGGTAGTTGCATGCATTCTTAAAATGGCAAGATACACACAGAAAAAGAAAATATGTTTTCATTAACTTTTTCAAATTCCTTTAAATGGACCACAAGTTCCCGTTCAAGTAATTTGAGTTAAGAATACTTTTTAAGCAATACAGACTTATAAGACTAATATAAATCAAAAGTCACTTATTATTAAGACAGCATGTTTAGTGTTAAACGGATACAAAACCTACATATATTGAAAGTAAACTAACTAGTGGTAAAAAGATAGTGATTAATAAACGATCCTTAGACGATCATGCAGCATGACATGCGTTACGTGCATTTTTTTTTTTATGGTATAGGGGGCAAACGAGCAGACGGGTCAACTGATGGTAAATGACTACCGCCGCCCATGAGCACCTGTAACTCAAGAGTTACAAGTGCGTTGCCGCTATTTGAGGTGGGAGTAGGAGAAGAGGGGGAGGGGGGGAAGAGTGGGAAGAGGGGTGAGGGGGGAGAGGGGAAGGACTCGAATAGGGGAGAGGGCAGGGTTAGGGCCTCCGGTAACCTCACTCACACGGCGAAATGCAATGCAAGCATTGCTTCACTACCGGTTTGCTGTGAGGCAGTGGTATCGAGCGGAGTCGAGCCGACCCATACGTGCCGAAGTATGGCTCACCCACATTTAAAATGTGCTGGCAGGTGATTGACAATTCCTTTTATTTTTGAAGTGATAAGTTCTTATGGGAGGGTAAACCGCTTCTGTCTGGCGTTTAAGTTATCACTTCTGTCGAGCGTCCCGAGACGCACACGTTTTTCTTTTAATATTTATAAATTTATTTATTTATAAATCTGCCTGTGACAAAGACGTTTCCATACCAGCGCAAAAGTCCTCTTCACTGTACTATCTATATTGACTGAATAAAATGATTATACGAAGCGAATTATCATGCTGCATGATACACTCTCAATAGGTCCTTCATGCAGCATGATGATTCAGCACGTCATGCCGCATGATCGTCTAGGGTCCGCTATAGCGGCCGCATGTGTACCTACCGTTTACGTTTAAATATTCTGAAAGTTGAAGGCTTCTATGTTATTCCAAATTATTTAGTGATTAGTAACCAGCTATCTATTTTTATATATGTTTTGGAGTTTAAGAATTGATTTTCAAATAATAATTTTTACGCGTTAAATTAATAAAAGCGTTACTCAAAGGCGTTACATTTTCTTTTACTTTGAAATCATGTGTGTGTGAATTTAATTGTATTGTAAACTCCAGTCGTGTGTAGAATAAAACATACAGAGAGTGGGGGGAGAGAGGGAGATAGTCAAGGAAGTGGAGGGAGGGTGAGGGAGGGAGAGAGAGGGAGTCACTGTTAGATTGTAAGCCCCATTCGGGCGTCGGAGCTGACACACAAATACTTTTTTAAGGTGTTCAAGCCCTGGTATTATAGCCACTAGTATATTATATCTTAAAATATAGTTTTTTTGTTTCAAAAAATATTTATTTAAACGAATTGAAGTGCTCTCTTAATCCCAAATAAACTGAATGAAGGTTTACAATCATAGTTTCGTCATGATTTGACAACCTACCGCAGCGGTCGAGCATATGACTACAAAGACTCGCGCAGTGAAAAATATTTGTATGTACTTTCAAAACCCATAGTACAAGCTTTGGTTCTAAATTGTTGTTTGTAGGAAATCTAAGAATATTGTTATTGATAAAACTACAATTAGTAATAGTTTCAATTTAAAAGTTTGAGAGTCAATATTTGGTATACATACATAAATTGCTAAAGAACAAACAAGCTTGTTAAATAAATTATAAAGTTACTTTATACAACTTTATACACTGTTAAACCAAACCGCCTCAACAACAATTTATGAATAAGTACTTCCACTTGAAATTTCTGCTCAACTCCAAGTAAATTGCAAAAATAAATCTCGCTCACGCTCTCATACGATAATCGAAACGAAGTAATCGTTGCAAATTAAATATATAACAGATGTATATCAATATGGACAAAACAATTTGAAAAAGAGAGGATGTGCTCTGTTAAGGCATGGAACTGCGCTGCAACCAACGGGTATAGTGGGTATGTTATTATTATTTTTTTTGGTAGCTATAGGGGGCAGACGGGTCACTTGATGATAAATGACTACCCCGCCGCCCTTGAACACCTGCAACTCAAGAGACACAAGTGCGTTGCCGGCTTTTAAGGTGGGAGTAACAAATTATACACTTACACCTTCCTCATGAATCACTCTGTCTATTAGTGAAAACCGCCTGAAAATCCGTTCAGTGGTTTTTCAGTTTATCGCGAACAGACAGACAGAGGCGGCGGGGGAATTTGTTTTATAATTTGTAGTGATATATGATTCTAAATGCTATGCTTTATTGCTATAAGTACCGTTCTATTGCTAAACATTGCATCTAAATTAGTCCGCACTTCACATTGTCAGTTAATTTACTGGCCAAGCGTAATGTACGGTCATTAACCGTTAATGCCTGGTCGCAGATTCCTCCCTTTATGTTGGAGGGACGTAACACCCATTCCTCCGCAATCACTAAATAATAACACTGACTTCATTAACCCTAAAACCTGGCCAGATGATGTTCCTGTCCTAGTAGCCTCCCAGTCACAGGAAATACAGGACATTTGTATACGCGACCCTGGCCTCTGCGAGGTACTCTCAGTCTGTCGCGTTCCCCATCCGAGACTTGCGGTATCCCTTACCATAGGATCCCCTCCCTACCCATTTACCTTCCTTATACAAATTTACCTTCTTCCTTCTTTCCCGTCTTAAAACGACTACATTGCTAAGGAGGGTTGGCGACAGGCAGGCGGCCGGTCATAAAAACCAGCCAAAACTCTCTTGCAATGTGTTTGCTTGCAAAACACATTGCACTGATCCCAAGTAAATTTTGGGATACGGGTATTAAGATGATGTCTTCATTAACCCTAAACAAAGCCATTAAAAAGTAAATAATGAATAAGTAATGACACCTTCAATTTGACACCGCTATAAAACAGGTATCCACTGCGTAGTCAATCACAGTATACCAATTTATATAATCACTTAAAATAGCACTTTCAAACTCAGACCTTTTACTTTGAAAACGTCTTGAATATCGTCAACAAACCCTCAACGATGTAATGACTCAAATAATTTGATAATTAAAACCCCCGCATTGTATAAATTACAAGTAATACCCTTGTAACTAAAGCTTCCACCAATTTGTTTTGGTTTCTGAATATTACTTGGCATCGAAGGGTTAATAGCTTACGTATTTGAATTGTAATCACTATTTGAATTTACATTTATAACAGTGAAAGAGATTATTTCAAGGATAAAAATTGTTTTGATGCACTAAGATTAGGTTCTGTTCAAACGTGTTTACTTGTAGGCTATTAAATAAATGTCTTGTTTAGGTAAAATATTTATATTTTAGTTAAACTAAAAAAAAACACGCTTTGAATGAAAAAGTACTATAGTATACCCTGGCTTCATCATCAGACCACCATTACAAAAATGTTCATGAAAACGAATCATATGAGTCCAAATTCGATAGGTTTACTAGTAGCCACTGAAGGGTTCTACTATCTACCTCCTGACTATTATGTACCAACTCACTGTATCATCAGATCAGTTCCAAGATGTCAAATTATAGTGTTGTGTCGTCATCCAAGCTACATATACTTAGAAAGATTAATTTCAATACGGTAATTAGAAGTAGGTTCCAAGATTAGTTTACGTGTACATAGTTAATTAGTTAAGTGAAGCTAATAACAGTGTGTATTATACGGGACTTCTGAATTCAGCTATATCATTGTAAAAGCCAGCACACAGTTATAAAACTTCATTAAAATCTGACTTATTACCGTGAAAAATTTCGATTTGTGGGTATTTAAAATAGAAGCAAAAGTGAACCCAATCTTAAAAAAAAATGCAATCTGGAGCTATTGTGCCGTCTATCCAATCAGACATTAACATCAATTATCAATCAATTTAATTAATAAAGGTGATTTAATTGCGGACCGTAGCCACATATACATTTAACACAATTAAAAAGAAAAAAAAAAACTGTATATATTTCTCCACAAATCCAAATAACAAAATAGTTCTCTCTTACAAATAAATACATCTCCTTTATCTTGTAGCGCGGACGGAGTTAATTCCTGACTTTATATCTTCAGCACTAATCTAGTGTCCAGTGGCAAGCGGCATCCTTCCTTTACACAATTATTGCTACAGATAGAACGGCCACAGTGTAAATGAATTCAGTAGTTTAAGTTTTTAGTGGTGAGTTATATTAGTTGTATATATAAGTGAAGAAGAACTGAGAGAAGTAATTTGGAGTATGATTTAATGGATTTAATGAAACCCACAAGTAAGTCGGCAGAGCCAAGCTTCACGGGGCTCTTCATTTTTTATTTTATTCTGGGTAGCCCAGAGAAAAAAACACACAAGACCCATATAAAATAACTAAAACAAGTCTGAGTGGTCGGAGTTGGAGTTTATCTAAAAATTGTGATGTCATTAAAAAGGTTGATAAATAAGTAAAAAAAAATAAAAGTATTCTCATTACACTAAATAGTTCTTTATTTGAAACTAGCAGCGCCCCGCGGTTTCACCCGCGTAAGTGAATATCGGGATAGAAAGTAGCCTATGCGTTAATCCAGGTCTTCAGCTATCTACATACAAAGTTTCATTGCAATCAGTTCAGTGGTTTTTGCGTTAAAAAGTAACTAACATCCATCCAGCCAAACTTTCATATTTATAATATTAGTGGGATTGTGTAGAAGGGTTTTCCCCCAAGTACCACAACATACTTGCTTCACTGGCTTAGCCCATGCGATTCGGTTTCTTTTCTAATTAAAATGAAAAATGTATTAGTCTTAATAATAATTTAGTTAGTACATAAAAGATTATGTTTAATTTAAGTAGGCGTTCAGATTTATTGCTAAATTTCGGTTAGACGTGCTAAAATTTGTCTCTTACATAAAAGTTTATAAAGTCTTCGGGTTAACGGAAATGAAGGCGATAAAAAGTTAGTTTGCGTAGATATACATAATATATATCATGGAACGCGACAGTTTTAAAACCTAACATTTAAGATAGTAATTATGACTATGCCACCAATTTGCAAAGATGTCAATCAGCTATATCAATAAAGATGAAAAATCTGGCTACGAAAAAAGATACACTATTCGATATTATAGTTGAAAAATTATGCAACGTGTTTATAAACACATTTATATACACTGTGGCACCGGATGGAAGGCATCGTGTCGGAAACGTACATTGGCAACGGTTGCTAGTTGCTTGCTACATTAAACGTGAGTTGTTACAAACTGTGTTTACGTTTATATTTTATTGTTTATGTTATTTAATGCCGAGTTAATTATATAAGTTCTGATTGACCTAGACAAGTCGAGGAGAAACTTGAAACATTGGTCTTTAAGGATTGTCTGTTTTCAAATGTAATTATGTAGATAAAGATGAAACAAAAACTGTTTAAAAATGGATAACAAGTCCCTACCTAGTTATTTAATATGAAGAGAAATCCATTACTTATAATGTAATGCCGTGTAGTGGACGAATTCAAATAAAAGTTTTAGTTAGATTCAAGAATCCTGGCATACCGATCACGACAAGGCACAGTTGTTCTTAAGAGATGGCAACTTTGCGTGAAATGAAATGTTCCGTATCTGCGAGTGCAGCCTCCCAAGTTGTGACGCGTGACGAGTTCCTACATACATAAAACCAAGCGTTACAATGTAGGATTAAACGATTTTGATATAGAATGAAGTTTATATTTTGTGCTTTGGAGTCAAATATGTATATGATCATTTTTTATGATAAAATAATAATAATAACTTCACACATCTCACATATGGCCGTCTGACCCCAAACTAGGCAGAGCCTGTACTATGGTAGCCAGACTGCTGATAAACATACTTATATATTTCTAAATACATACATATTATAGATAAATTACACCTAGACACAGAACAAATTATCGTGCTCATCACACAATTATTTGTCCTGGGTGGGAATCGAACCCACGACCTCTGGCTGAGCAGTCAGGGTCACTAACCACAAGACCAACAGGACAGGCCTATATATAAATATAGGTATAAATAAATATTGCACTAACGATAGCTTCGAGAAATGAATTTAAAACACAAATATAATGTTTAAAATTTAATTTCAAAATATTTCTGGTTCTAAAATTTTGATATCTTTAGATTCAACCTATATTACATAACCTCTTTAATTTGAGGACTAATCATTTCTGAAACTTAAATAAAACTGTTTAATACTATATTTTTCTATTACTTACTCTATCCTTTAGTGTAGTACATACGCAAACTGCACTACTAAAACGTCCAATAACTTTGAAAGAGAGTGATGTTCACAAGAAGTGAGCAGCATACAAACCGGCGAGTCCACATGTTTGCTACATATAGATAGCTGTCTCCGTTCTTGTTCAATGTCTAACTATTTATTTATTTAAACTCCACGCATACCTGGTAGGGGCTTAAAGCCAATAAGGCATTATCTGCCGTTCAATCTTTGGGTCATGTAGAGAAACGAATAAGGAGGTGCATTTCAAATTGTGCCAATGAATAGTAAAACAAGTGGAATACAAATTGATGTACATAGCAATATAATATCTGAATTGTCTATGGAATGTCTGCATATCAAAAACAACCATGACCCAATACATTAAATTTAGTTAATGTATGACCATGGTATATAAACTATGCACCATATTGAACGGTGTGCTGTTGAGTTTTGGACTCGGAATCGTACGTGAAGCAGTTGAAATAAAAAAGCATAAAAATTTCAACCGAGAAAATGGGTACTGCTTATCAACATCTTGGAATCCCGTCATCAGCAAATGCTATCGTCAGCGAGTACACCCTCGACATCATTCAGGGGACGTCGTAAGTGTAGTGTGTCGAAGTACCGACAGTACGAATAAAAATAAAAATAGTGAAGACCAAGTGCGGGTAGTTGCCAAAACTCGCACTTCACGGAGGCGTCGCTGAGCTCTCATCAGTCCACTCGTGACCACGATCGGTGCAATTCGATCGAAACGTCGGGTAACCAACAGGTATTGTACATTTTAAATATTATCGCGATTAAGTCCCGAATTACACATGCAATATGTCTCAAAGTAGCGAAAGTTTAAAAACAATTATTTATGCTCATGACTCCGTGTGCCGGTATCTGTAGGTACTAACTTGACTTTAGCATATATAGGACTCACTTAAAACTTAACCTATTTAACAAGAAGATAAAAGAGTAATCTGTTTCAAATTCAGATTTTTTTTAGTATTTAATTTGAATATTTTAGAAAATTTTGATATAAGAATTTATTGTTATAAATGACATAATATATACCAAATAATACTTAACGCTTTTAATCATCTGAAATTCAAGACGACAATATGACGGTAATTCCGACATATTCAGAGTAGATCTCATCGTCCCGAGCACAATGGCGGTAGCTACTTCCGTTTCCTGCAATTTGTCACTTCCGCCAGCCCGCTTCAACTCGACTCTTTATAATTGGACGGATTTAAATTAAATTTCGAACAGATTGTGTTTTGATTGGCACAAGGTTCTTAGTGAAGTGGTTTTATTTGATTATTATAAGAGTGACGTCATGAACATGACGTCTTTGATTTCCAATTAAAGTTTTTATCAGATTGATTTTTACGATCATTTAATTCATTCAATCATTTATTCAGGCACAATACACAGACACATTCAATCATTTTTGGAATTAGGGTCAGTGACGTTATAGCCTAAAGTATTTAATAATCCCGTTACAAAAATGTTTCTTAAAATTAAAAATAAGTCAAACTTGTAAACTTATTAGTTTTGAGTAAGAAATGACAATCTAGGTTTTTGTGAGTAGGTTATGATATTTATTAATGTAAATAAAAAGTTTTGGAAAATAAATAGAAAAAAAAATGTTATCCAAGTAAGAAAAAAAAAATAAATCATTTTTCTAGTTTTACTAAATAGTCTTGAATTTCATCAAGGCTATTTTTTTATTAATTTATTAATATCCAATCTTGAAATTGAGCAAGCCTTCAATGGTGATATATAGCAATTTCTCATTATGAATATTATCAGCCCTAAATACAAATAATACAAATTTCTTCTTACTGTAAGAGGAGTTAAGTCTGAAACTATCTGTCTGGTTTAGTGCAGATTAGCAGACTTTAGAAATCTTTGATAATATTAATAAAAAAACAATACACTCCGGATATTTACTGTCAAATATCAATTCTCATATAATCATTTTTCCTTTATTAAACATCATAATGGTATACGTTCGTTATGTAGCAACTTGTACATACAAGTTGATGTAATGAGGATTAGATGTAGGGTCTGTACACCAGGATTTTGGATATAGGATAATTCAGTAGGCAGAAATAAATTAAACTGACTGATCAAGAAACGAATCGTTTCTTGATTATAGGAACGCGGCATATATTGGTAGAAAAAAATTATAACGATATAACTGAGCCGCGACACCTCAATTATTGATAGTCGAATGTTAGAAACAGTCTCAAAACCACTGACATACACTATGAAAATCACTAACTAACAGCAACTGCCAAGTTGTTCGTACCTCTGTTTGCACTCAAGTGAAGTTCTCATCTTATTTTTCCTTTTATAAACCCACTAATATTTATCAATCGACCAAAATAGTATTGCGTTACCGCATAACCAGTCAAAATAATATATATTAACTTACTTTTATTAAATAGTGAACTGTGTTATCATCTATTATAGTTTGTCTCTATTTTTAATAAAATAAATAAGAGTTTTTAATGTGGCTACAATACGAATATGAACGCGAACTTATTTGAAGTTTGATTAAAGCAAAAAATATAGTAAGTTCCTGACACGGTTCAATGCATGACATGCTTTGCTTTCGTTAAATCATTTACTTTAAATTATTGCTTCAACAACTAATAACTATCGATTGATCACGATGAACTTGAAAATAATAACGTATCTAACTTTTTTAAGTCTTTTATGACACATAATTTCATAAGACCGTTATATAATTTATTTTAAACACAGGAAGCTACCCTATTGATTTCAAATCTCACTCCATTAAATATAGTTATTAAATGGAAATAAAATGACGAAAGCTTACTAAATTGAATTTATGCAAAAAACCTACGAAAATCCAAAAAACTGGCATTCCATTAAGTGTGAAAGCTCGGATCTAAAGCATGCATGGGAGTATTAATCAAGTGAGATGCAAAATGGACGATGACAGAGAAAAATGTCGGTCCATTCCCATCTCTCCGTTAAAAAGGGGCTACAAGGACCATGTTTTTGCTTCTAAATCATTTAAAGCTTGTTAGCAAGGCTATTGTGTTGGACGTGTATAAAGATTTTGAGGAAAATGTTATGTTTTTTCCTTGAGATGAAGAGATAGAAGAGCATTTGTGATAAAACTATTGATATTTATCATACATACTTACATAAATATAAATTACACTAAACTTGGCAATGTGTGGCCTTACATGTATTCAGGAAATTAAGAGTTGAAATACCCATAAGCCTTGAAGTAGTTTTGTTGCTGACTATGCGGATAGCTTCTGACAATAATAAATACAGAAAATGCTCAACAGCTCAACAGATAACAATAGTATCAACAGAGTTCTATACAAATCCTAATTCCCAATCGTTATTTTCCTGAACCACTATAAATTCACCTGTCGCACTAATTTATTCAACATAGGTTGTATAGTTTTAGGCCTGGCGTATTATTCTTTGGAATTATACAGAGCTGTTAATGCGAAATGTTTGTTCAAATGTGTGGCCTGACCACTAAACCGATTTAGAGGGAGCGTTTAGTAGATAGTACTTAAAGCGATTTCTGAACTTCGTGAAGTATGAGTAGTTAATATGTTTATTTTGGCAATTAGTATTTACTTTGTAAATGTATATTCAGTACTAATGAGTATTTGTACTAAGCATGAAAGGATGGGACACTAGAACTTTACCACATCTTAATCGATGTGTACAGGGGTACACACATCGATGTGTGTGGAAATGGCATAATGGTCAAACTTCAGGCTTGATCGAATGTAATCCACTTTAATCCATTTATTGTCTAAAAAATAAAATACTAATTTACTAGGCTATTTCATGAAAAAATTACACAGTGTCATTGTATTAGAATAAAAACATCCGTCGTATTCTCATTAAGAGTTACACGCACGTTTAGTACCGACGCGACAGGTCGTTTCAACTCTTGACAAAGGGTCCCGGTCATTAGTTATACCATATGTATTTAATAGATACAATTGTCTCTTCATTTTTAGAATTTTAATGACATGGAAAAAACAATAAAACATCCAAACAAACTAAATAGTAGTAAGCTAAATAGAATAAATGTATACTCTGTCTGACCGAAACATATTGGGACACTGTCCTATGTTTGACCCAAGACTATCAGTCAATGTGATAAATGTTCTTAGCTAAATCTATGTAGATATAGATATTACATACTTCAGTATGTAAGTGTGTCGCACGACTATTCATTCTCCGTCCAAAAATGATATGCATCATTCGGATTACGAAGCATTTTCTGATCCGTGACCTGATATTACAAATGAAAAAGTTTATCAACATGTTTGTAACTCAAAAACGCTTTTGTCTGATATATATATATATAAAATATATATATATATATTGAATTGGATAAACATGAGTATGTATAGGAAACGAAATTAACTACACAAAAATAAATTATTCGCTTAAAGATTGGGATAACATTAATGGAGATGAAATAACGGCATCTACACCAAAATATAACGTCGATTTGACATCACTTCTAAACTATTTACGTTATCCTAGCTAGTATTGATAAATAATAGTTAAAAAAAACAAAAAAACACGCTTTTTTTAAACAGGTGTGCAAAATTTGAAATCTGGCCGTTTAAAGTGGGTCAAAATCGCGCCCTAAGGAGTCGGTTACAAACAAACATACAAGTGAAGCTAATATAAAGAGCGTAAAAATGCGAACATGTGTTTGTATGTTTATTAGAAAGAAAGAAAATCCGTTTATTTCGGTGCTGAGATACAAGTTATACCAATTAATATATCTATATCTATTACGCTGTTATGCCTTAACTACTCAACTGATTATCGTAAAATTTTGCACACACGTTGCCATCGGTACAGAAAAAGACACAGGATTCCTTTCCCCCAGAAAAAAGTACTGTTTCCAGGTCTAGGAAAATACTTTTACGCGAGCGAAGCTACGAGCAAAAAGTACTGCTGAATATTGTAGCCACGTTATTAGAAGTGGAAAATGGCAATCCGCATCTGTGCGATTCTCCATATTTTTTTTTCCACGCACAAGAAATCTCTGGAACAAATTGTCGCTTGCGGTATTTCGAGACTGATACGACCTTTAAACCTTCAAGGAAAGAGCGTACTCCCATCTCAAAGGCCGGCAACGCACTTTTTTAAAATTTTAGAGGGCAAACGAGCAGACGCGTCACCTAATGGTAAGTGACTACTGTAGCCCATGGACACTCGCTACTCAAGAGTCTCAAGTGCATTGTCGGGCTGTTTCCTTTCTAGCCATATCCTCTATTTAACGTTGTCCATACATCCTTTTTTTTGTCGTCCGCTACTCTTGTATCAATCAATTTCCATACGAAAATCTCTCTTCACCACATTTTGTTCATCCCTCCGTATCACATGTCCATACCAAGACAATTTATTGCTCCTAACTTTTCATCCACTGGCGCTACTTTTACAGTCCCCCTAATGTATTCATTCCTCACCTTGTTTATCCTAGTCACATAGATATGTATTTCAGCTACGTGCTGCTGGCGTATATCATTCGTTTTGTTGGTTATCCTACTAATATTATAAACGTGAAAGTTTGTGATGCTGCATGGATATATGGATGTTTGTTATTCTTTCACGCAAAAACTGATTGCGATGAAACTTGGTACGTAAATAGCTGAAGACCTGGATTACTACATAGGCTACTTTTAATCTCGATATTCAAACAGGATTGGGACTTACGTGGGTGAAACCGCGGGGCGCAGCTATTCTAGTTTTATATGCATGTAATTTTTTAACTAATGCCTCCTGTTACACATTATACACCTGCTCCCTACTTACAGTATGATCCAGTAGGATTAAAATAACTACATACAAATTCAGGACCAGATTTAAACGTTTTCACAAACTAATTTCAATATCGACAATTAAGCTCTAGTATTCAAATGAAATAAAACTCGTTTCCAAGCGATAAATTTAACTAATTTGATTATTCCCCTCTTTGTTAGCAACCGCAAATGTTTGTTCGAAAAGTAATTTTCTTTGTAGTTTGGGTCCTTTTTGTAGATGCATTAATATTACTAGAATAAACTTATAACAAGTAATATATTAGTCTACCCATAGATTGCCGAGTGATTAAAGTCTTTTGTGGTTAACGGGTTTATCTCAGCGTCATATTTGTGCCATCCCTAACAAAACACTGGTCAAAGACTTTTGATTTTAGTATTAAATAAGATTATCATGCCTAGATTCTCAAATAAAGCTTCTTTGTAGTCTTCTACTTTCTACTTCTACTATAAAAAATAATTTTATTTTTTTTATTTATTTAAAACTTCCTGCAGTTTACATTGCACGAGGCGGACTTAATGCCACATGGCATTATCTACCAGTCAACCTTTAGGTGGTTCAGTGAGGGATATGGCAGGTGTATAAGAATGAAATTTCATGAAGAATAATGCTCATCTTTAGACCCAACAGTCCTCAACTGATCCGTTAATGCAAGTCTTAGAGATATTTTTTCTTATGCCGCTGCAGGGACTTATGAATTCTGAAGTGAAAACTGAGAATTATTGATGGCTACATTCTACAAACTAAAACTTATTATGGTGAGATGCACTTGTCTATATTTTTTATTTATTTATTTAAGTTTTAAAACCTCTATTCAGTAACCCTACCATATTCAATTCGTTATAATTATCTAGGGGAAAAGGTAAGTCTTAATGTGATACAGAGATAAATAGTGTATATCACTTCTATTATATAATATTGTTCTATTGTTACATCAATTTGTACAAAAAAATATTGGTGTAGTAAACAATAAAAAAGAGGCCGTGGGTTTATTGGCTCCAGGTTAAATTGAGCCAATTATAAAAATTGCCTTTTATCTTTGTAAAATACCACATAATAATAAAAGCTACCGTTCCAACATTCTCTCTGTTAACATTTTTTGTTAATCTTTTTAAAAGACTTCAATAAAGATTAATTAAACTGTTTATTATTCCTTTCTTCTTATCTATTCTCCCTTTGTCTAAAGCTAGATTCTGGGTATATATATATAAAAAATATAAAAAAAATCAAGATTGTATTCTTTATATTCTTGATTTTTTTTTTGTTGACCATCCAAAATCTTTTTGGCCTAACGGTTGGATTTATTTAATATTTTTTTAATCAATAACATTGGACAACAATAACAATCATACAATGTGTTAAATTTAAATTTGACGCCTATATCATCAAGTCACACTTGACGTTTTTGCCTCTATACTCTGTCCAATCGGTGCTATACTCTCTGCTCTGTGACATCTAAATGAGAGTGTATTATGTTAAAGAAATTAAACAAATATTTCCATAAAAACATTTTATTTCAACTTAAAATATCACAATGGTTATATAAAGTTTGGCGTTATTATTATAATATATAAATAAAAACTTATTATTATAAAGTCAAAATTGCGAGTGCAAACTACAAAATGCGATGTATCCAAACTTACAATTTTCGGACCTAAAGCTTCATTATTTCTATGAAATAACATAGACATTAGCTCTATGCGACGATATCTGGGACAATCCTAAAATAATCAAGTATTAACATATTTATTAAGCATTAACATACATTGCCTTAGAGATTGTACAAGTACAAAATCCACATAATCCCCTCGCCCTTTCTGAGTCACGTTACTAAAAGAAAGTAAATGAAATCGTTCAAGAGGATTATCCTGAATTTGCACTTAGCTTACTTAGGACGGCTACACATATTAATTGCAAAACCTGGTCCTTGAAGTTTTTAACGGGTTTATTCAGTTAAAAGAAGGAAAATCGCGTTAATTTTACTTTCATCGTCACTCGTCCATTAAAATATTTCAGATGATGAAAATACGTGTTCATGGAAAAGTGTAAGAAGAAAAAAACATGCTGTAACATGTAGTTAAGGCATGATGAATCCTTAGTTATGTTTACTTTTCAAAAATATTTCATTATAGTACTTGTTGACATGTGCCAATAGCAATAATTTCGCATTTGTCTTTTTTACCAACGGCAACGTTCCTAGAACTTCCTTATAATCATTTTTAACTTTTTTATCAGCGTTTGTTATACAGCAATATAAGTAGTATGCTTATAACTACATATAAATATATTTATTGTTATCATTTTCTTAATATTTTTTGCTAACTTCTAAAATATTGAAACCTAATTCTTGGTGCAGGCCAATAACTGCAGTTATGAACAGCTTCAAATCTCGTGTTTTTTGTTTTCACATATTCAAATTTAGAAGCAACATCTGGGACTAACTAGTCTGCAACCACCCTTACGGTTGATTAGCAAATTATGCAGGAACGAGAAGAGGTTCATAGAAGGGAGTTATAGTGACATCCTTACGCGTACAAGGCTTGTATATTGGAGATTTCGTAAGCGCTTCCCTTGTTTTGATACAGGCAGTTTATTGAACATTTGTGTGACAATAAAGATAATATGCAACCTAAATAGGAGCTAGTCAAAATGTAAGAGAAAAGACTTGCACCCTTATTGATAAACATTATGTAGTCTCTCTCTCTCTCAGTGCCAAAGAACTCAAAGAGCATTTGAGTGTGTTGGTTGATCATAAGTTAATTTTAAATTTCTGTGTAACCACTAATACTTTTGTGAATACAAGGACTGTACACTGTACAAAGCAAAGGTTTGATTTACCTTTAGGAGAGTATTTTTTAGAGTTAGACGATTTTACACGCTTTATATTTCCTTGTCCTGTATCTATCTATGTAGCGGAACCTTTCAAACTAGTTTTCACCAACTTCAAGACGCCAGCTCAACTTGAAAATTTGCACACGTATCAAGAACCGATGATAATACAAGAATAAAAAATAAGAAAACAATTAATAAAAAAATCCGCCTCCAAAGCCAACCGAACTAAAAAGTAGAAAATACTTTTTGATTGCAAAAAAGCGTAGTGGCTCGACATATAGGTATATGACATGTTACCGTTACCGGTAGAAGATGTAACAGACTGTTTGCTATTGCTAAGAGTACTTAAAGACAAGAGATACAACAAAACAAACAAAAATAATGTAGTAGGTATCGTTATATATATCGTTACATATATTTGTAGTGTATTCTAAACTGATATAAGTATTAAGGCTAGGATAATGTATTGAAATTAAAGGCAACGAGTCCAAAACCCGTTCAATAAATATATACCTCGATTTATTCAACGCTTCGCTGAAATCGTACGCAGAATGTTGTGTGAATTGAATGTTTGGCCCACGTTCGGACATTTTCGTGTATTATAAATCTAGAGAAATGCAGTCGAAGATCAAACAGAAGCAGCATGCAGCGGTGCTTAGCTCCTCAGGCCATGCAGGCGAAGGAATATGTGCATCCCACCGTGTACTCTCTCGCCTCCATGACCTGAGGAACTGAGTAGATTCATCTGAAGACTTCCATGGAGAAGATAGTGATGGGTAAGCTTTTATTCATAGTTTTAATGTAAAACTGAACACTAAAACTAGAATACTGATCTTTTACTTGGCGTATCTATAAGTACTAATATTATAAAGAGGAAAGATTTGTTTGCAGTTGGTAATCTCTGAAACTACTGAACCTAAATAGCTACTTTATTCAGAAGTAACATATGCTATACTTTATTTCTTTAATAAGTAAATACTGAGACACCTGGCTTATAAATAATGTTTAAGAGCTGATATCAAGATTTCTTTGCACTGGGCTCCCAAAAACTACGGTCACTTTGGTAACGGATACTGGACTATACATTATTATAGATAGATAGATAGATTACACTTTATTTGTACACCAGGGTTTTACAAAGAATATGTAACAGAAGATGTATCTTATAAATAGTGTACAAAGTGTGTATTATACTTACTATTACAAATAGAAACATACAATTATAATGCAGGTGATTCTCTGTTTAAAGTGTAAAATACAGTAGATTACTATTAAATACAATATTACTTACAATGTTCCTGCAGCGAGCTTCCTATCTACTCCCGATTAAACTGAATATTGAACTATTTCAATTCGACATTTTATCCAATTGTAGACGCTACTGGTGTAAAAAAACGAATACACTATTGACGTTGATAATTCTCTAACGTAATTTGATATTGATTTCGTATTCATTTAGTTCTGGACTAACCAACTGTTGTAAGTTAGATCCAGTTCAAATCGTAGTTGTGACGGTTCACGACTATTATTTAAATATTTTATGAGTACAATATTTTTAAACCGTGTTACGCTTTCAAATAGGTCCATAATGTATATCGTACTTTTTTGATACATAATAATTAAAGAAATATTTTAATTTTATTTATGCGATCATAAATGAAGATTTTTTGTCAGCATGTACCTATTTTGCGTGAAAAGATTTTTGAGCTATGAGGATTTTCTAGTATACAATAAGTAAGTTTTAACAACTCTGGATCATTAGAACTCGAACATATATTAAAGCTTGGATGTAGTAATTGTAGAAAAACCTATCATCATCATCACCTGCCTAACCTTCTCCCAAATTATTCTTCTTGTAGAAAAACCTATGTCATACTATATCCAAAACGTTTTTAATCGGTTTTGCCGTAAATTATTTATTCATGATTATACATGTTTTGATATTTTCTGATATGTCATAGTCTATTATAAAACTATTTTAAAATACATCTAATTTAATCTCTACTAGATAGTCTCAGGTAAAACGGTGTTCAAAGTATCCCACTAATATTATAAATGGGAAAGTTTGGATGGATGGATGGATGTTTGTTAGTCTTTCACGCATAAACCACTGAACCGATTGCGATAAAACTTGGTATGTAGATAGCTGGAGACCTAATTAACGCATAGGCTACTTTTTATTCCGATATTCCCAAGGAATCGGGACTTACGCGGGTGAAACCGCGTAGCGCTGCTAGGATAAAATATTTTAAACCAACTTCATTTTAGTTGAGTTTCGTTTTAAGTTTATTTGTGGGTGTTTGGGATGGTCTTAAGTTATGATATTTGAGCGTGAAGTAATAAATTATTAGACTTTAACTTAGGATTAACTTAGAATTTTTCAGCGGACTTTCAATTTACTCTGTAGTTGTGTTGACTTATTTTGTCTGTAATACGAGTATATATGTAGTCTAGGATTCTTTATTGGCAAACTATAGGTTTTCGGTTACTAAACTTATTGTTGGGTAATTAACAATACAGTAATACTTTACAAAATATGTTAGTGCAGTGTTAGAAACCTGTTGTTAGAAGCGTAGGTTCAGAATCGAACAAGGTAGGAAGCCAAGTAACTCCAAGCTGTGGCTTCGTAATTGGTTTTCTAGTTCCTGCCTTTCTCATAATTGTATTTCTATTAAGTATCGTAACCAACTACGTACTCATTTCTGGGTCATGCAAATTGACTCGTTAGTTATTCAATATGTTTATATTATTTTTAATAGAATTGAAATGAACTGCAAAAAGCATCCGTTATTTTCTCAATTAGACTGTTTTGTTCAACAATTTTTATGATCCTATATTATAAATGTAAAAGTTTGTGAAGATGTATGGATGTTTGTTGCTCTTCCACGCAAAAACTACTGAACCGATTGCAATTTAACTTGGTATGTAGATAGCTTGAGACCTGGATTAACACAAGCTACTTTTTATGCCGATATTCCCACGGCACCGGGACTTACGCGGATGCACCGCGAGGTGCAGCTAGTTATTTTATAATTGAATACGTTATAATTCTAGGCTGGTAAGTTCAAAGGAAAACTCACAAGTAATAGTCAAATTATATGTACAACAAGTTATTATTTGAACTGATGATTAAATTTTGTAATTAAACTTACAATTGATGTATGTGTCCGAGAATGTGTCTTTAATTACTAATGACTTATTATTTTATTTACAGAAACAAAAAACAACGAGTTCTATATAATTTTCTATAATTAAATATAAATCTCAGTCGTCAAAGGTAAATATCGCTCCTATTAAGCTGACCTATAGATCGATAGAGATCGGTAGTCAAATCTAAGGACTTCAGTTCAAGATAGAACACTTAATATTTTATCATAATTTAATATAATACCTATTTATCAACTTTAAGCTCTTAAAAATTTTCAAATGAAATAATAGTTGCCAGAAGTTGCTCACTCATTGAAGTGGGCCTTTGAATTGCCATCATTAGCAATGAACTAACTAAGTGGAGGTTTTATATAAGAGCAGTACTCCAAGATACTTCTGAAAGGAGGGCTCTTAATTTTCGAATTTCATTTTTTTGGGACTTTTTCACTTTAGTGCCATATTCCAACAAAATTTATGTGACTAGTCGTTATAATATGATCAGTTGTGGATTCAAACCCCGTATAAAACAATTTCTGAACCCCAGATTTGTAGCTCTTGTTGGTTCTATGTCACGACACAGCGATAATCAACCAATCAATTTATTTCAATTAATATATACTCCTTATAATGCATTAATAACGAAATCATTAGAATTTAAATAATACAGATAAATTAGTCACAGTCAAATGTACAATAATAAGAATAAAATATAATTATTCAGCGTACCTACTACGTGTTGAATGTCAATCAGCCGATGCCTCCATAATGCCTTAGTGCAATAGTTAATAATAATAATAACTCCACACATCTCACACACGGCCGTCTGATCCCAAACTAGGCAGAGCCTGTACTATTGTAACCAGACTGATGAAAAACATACTTATATATTTCTAAATACATACATATTATAGATAAATTACACCCAGACATAGAACAAATTATCGTGCTCATCACACAATTATTTGTCCTGGGTGGGAATCGAACCCACGACCTCTGGCTTAGCAGTCAGGGTCACTAACCACTAGACCAACAGGCCAGTCCAGTAGTTTACTGTGGTGTTTCATTTGTAGCTTAGTGGTTCCAGTTAGTACCATTGGATTTCCTTAGGAGTTGAGATAGAGCTATCATTTAAGAAAATAGTCTAGGCCAACTAGGCTAAAACAAGAATGAACTTATTGAATTCGAAAGTTGCCGTAAACTAGAACGAGTTTCAGGTACCAAGTGCCAAATGCTGAATACATCCACACTAGTTTTGAGTCTGTCTTTATAGTGGGCCCTTTTTAAATTTTAGTCCCTTTCTTATTTGATCGGCCTTGGATCGGAATAAAGCGGATGGAACAATTGAATAATTTATACTAAAGAACATACTACGGAAAAATTTAACTACATTGACTTTTATCTTGTATTATTTTAGTGAAAAATAAATATATATGTACAAAAAACTGTCATGCTCTTACTAGTATGATGGGCGTTACGTATTTCTCACAGTAAAAACACCACTCGTAAATGTAGTTTATGTGCTCTATTGCAACTCGTTTGTTCCATCATACACGTTGCAGACAGATAAAAAGGGAATTTTAGGGTTTAATAATTAAAAAAAAAAAAAGTAAAGTGATGCACGAAAACTTGCAGGTAAAAATTACTAAAGTCTTGGTAAAAATATTTAGCAATACTGACTAATGAACAGTTGCTGTGTTTAATACGTTCAGTAAACATTATTTGAACTTAATTTAAAAATAGTAACATCTCATACATGGTTTTAGTGAATCTCTTTTTTTTTCACTTACACCCAACCTTACAGCCGGTGCCGTTTTATATAAATCCCTACATGACTTAGTTTTATTGTTTTCGGGATGGAATCGTGAGAAGTATAAAATTTTCAACATGTTACCAGTTTCCAAACATTGAAAGGTTCAATACATTGTAATAGCGCAGATAAACTTTAATCTTACTACTATAATAAAGTAAATAAGAAAAGTATATAAAGACTGGCCTGTTGGTCTAGTGGTTAGTGACCCTGACTGCTCAGCCAGAGGTCGTGGGTTCGATTCCCACCTGAGTCTGGGTGTTCTTTGTGTCCGTTGTTTGTATGTTTGTAAAGTCCCCCGCGACACAGGAGTAATTCCTAATGCGGGGAGTTGTCTTTTTAAAAACAGAAAAAATGAATGTTTAAATGGATTAATCTTTGTTTGTTTGTCAATCACCCCAGAACGGCTAAACAGATCTGGATGAAATTTGGCACAGCGGAATTTGGAATAGCACATAGGCTTTTTATCCCAGAAAATGTACGGTTTCAGTCGGAAATAGAAAGAGAATAATTTTTATCGGAATATTTGTTTACCGATGGATTCAGCTCGTATATTTCCAAATGGATATATATTTGGGTAGCCAATAAAAGTGACACATGAATGTGTCTATATGTGTCTAATTGTGTATCACTAATAACCACTAACGCGGTCTTTTCTAAGAAGAAATATCTGATTAGAACAGAAATCTTCTGTACTATACTTCCATATAAAACATTGTGAATATATATGTGTATTTAGTAATATTTAGTTACATACTGTGAATGGATACTGTATATATAAACCTTATAAGTAAGTATAATATATTTACACATTATAACAACAAAGTCCCCCGCCGCGTCTGTCTGTTCGCGATAAACTGAAAAACTATTGAACGGATTTTGTTAAAAACTTACGTGTGCGCTCATAAATGTGTGCCCTATACCTACTTCTAGATTTGAATTGAAACTGATGAAATATATGAAATAATAATAATAAATAATAATAATCTCAATCAAGGCATAGCCTGTACTATGGTAACCAGACCGCTGATAAACATTCTTATAAATTTCTAAATACATACATATCATAGATAAATTACACCCAGATCTAGAAAAAGCAGGTTTTCTTGTAAGTTTACTTATTGATGAAGCTATATTCTTGGTGTTGTAGGCCATTATTAGGTACAAAAACCACTAGCCATTAAACAGGCTATGTAATAGAAAAAATGGGATTTATGAACCCTTTATAGGTGGTCGAAATTACCCCGACGAATAACAGTCACACAATAACTTAAACACAAGCTTAAGTTATGTTACAGTAACTTTTCTTAATTTAAAGACAATGTGGCAAGGATTCTTTGTATGTTGCTTTGTATGCTTTGCCGGTTATGCCTTTTGTTAAGCTCTGACCCAAATATAAAGACTAAGATATGTCGGTCCTTGTCACTCATAAAGTTCCGGAAGAACTTACTAGAGCGTATTAAGACGAATTTATGTGTTGGTATGAAAGGGTTGGGTTAACTATTGCAGAACATTGTATATAGTCTGTATAGTTGCTTCATGGTTGCAGTAGTAACGGTGTTGCTTTTAAAAGAAATCATGTTAAAAATTAATGCCGCGTTCCAATAAACAAAAAACGCTTCGTAATGCTTACGGACGGTAATATTTCGTTGCATTTTCAACCAAAGTTTTACCGTTCGTAAGCAAAACGAATCGTTTTTTGTTTACTGGAACCCGGCATTAATCGCGTGTACACAGAGTTTAGGCGTGAAACTCAGTAACAAACTAATATTAGTTGGGAACGCTTTTTATACAGCGGTCCCTATTCTTATTTGCCAGCTTAGTAATTTAAAATCAGCTACTAAATAGCTATATATCTATATATTAATATGTTAAGAGAATTATTTGTAAGCATTTTAATTTCGCAAGAAGTTCTTTGGGTAGAGTGAGGTTAACAGGACTTCAATGCGCCTCAAAATACATAAATCGCTTCAAGTGTGCCTATAAAACTTAAAAAATTCCCTCGATTTCTCTACGATCCCATCATCAGATCCTGACCTGATAACCATAGGACCACCTGGGAAGTATACCCTTTCAAACAAAAGAAGAATTTTTCAATTCGGTCTAGGCGTCTTTGAATATGAACATTCATTAAAAAAATACAGTTTAACATAATTATAACCTCCTCCTTTTTTGGAGTCGGTTAATAAAATACGAAGAAACTTTTTCCCCGACCTTATTTATGTTAACCTGCCATAGAACTAAAAAAGTCAAACAATGACAGTTCATTTTATACTGGAAATGCTCAGGTAGAAAATATAACCACCGTGCCACCTCAACGCAATTTCTTCCTATCATTATAATACCGTATATGCATGTAAAGGGTAGCTCAATGATGAGAATTCTAATGTTTATTTTAATAAATTATACTTGTTGGTCTTCGTTTTGCTTTTAACGGTATTTTCCTAATAACATTCGCTATTGTAGGGTTGATATTATGTTTCCATAAAAATAAAGGTTATCATTTTATTCAATTCTATAATTTTATTATAGCCAATGAAAAATGAGTTACTGTTGCTACATATTTAATAACACATCAAGGCGTCTTTTATTTTGTGAATCGTTCTATATTGAAGAACACTCTCTATCAAGTAATCTTTTAAACAAAAAAAAACGCACTTAAATCGGTCCATTCGTTTGGTAGCTACGATGCCACAGACAGATACACAGATACACACACATACAGACACGTGAAACTTAAAACACCCGTTTGTTGCATTGCGTCGGGGGTTAAAAACACAATATAACAAGTTGAGTTGCTATCTATCTGTATAGCACTTTACGCTTTTAATAACACATTGATATCCTCCCTAAGTTATAGACTATGCGAAAAATCTAATATTTTAGTCTCTTGATACGAACAAAAACCACATATTTTACGCTTGCACAGTATATAGTAATTTAACCTTATATAGAGACCACAACATCTACAACCATACGTGCCTCTAATAAGAGGCACCATAGCCCATGGAGGACTCAAAAGCAAGAGTCACGGGCGCTTAGCCTGTATAAACCCCATTATTATCCTTTTTCTAATAACCCTGTACAAATTCCCCAGTGCAAAAGACTCACGAGTCACCGCGTACAATACGTCTACTGTCAGAAAGACATACACATTAAAAATACAATTTTACTCCATGCACCCTAACAGTGTCTGTGATTGTTACAGAAAAAAACAATCATTTTTGGATCGTTGCCAGGCGAACAAATTACAGTTGCAGCCGAGTTTCGCAAAATTATTTAAATATATCGTAATAAATAGAGACGGCATTTTAAAGGAAATGAACTTGTTCTCTTTGTTTATCATTATACTTCTTTGTTTTTATATTATTGATACTTATGTGTTTGTTTTGTATTTATAAAAAGTGCTATGGCACAATCTAAACTTACAGTTAATCTTTGAGACTAATTATCCGCATCAAAAACCAGCTGGTGTAAATACAGGACATATGGGTACGCGACCTTGGCCTCTGCGAGCTACTGTAGTGTCAGTCCCGTTCCCCATCCGAGACTTAGCGGTATCCCTTACCAATCCTTTTTTCCCTATACTAATTTGCCTTCTTCCTTCTTTCCCGTTTTGAAACGACCACTTTCCCAAGAAGGGTTGGCGTCAGGCAGGCGGCCGGCCATAAAATAAACCATTCAAACCTTTGCAATGTTTACACATTGCACAGACCTCAATGAAAATTTGGAAATTCTAGCATTTTCTGAAGATGATTATGATATCGACATGAAAAGGCGTAATAGAAAATATTATTTCAAGGTATCACTGGTGTAAAGGAGTCACCTCAGTGGGAATGTGTCACTCAGAATAAAATGATTGAATCTTAGACCGTGTTTGACCATGCATATTAATGAAGAAGCTTTTAGTCTAATCCCCACTTTATTAAGGCTTAGCGCACGTCACTAACATATTACTTAACGTCTTGGCTAATTACTTAAGTTATTGTTATACTAACAATCGTGCTTAAGAAAGATTGAGTAGACAAGTTATGCAACTACGACATCGGAGATCAGTTAATTAGTGTGGTTAAGGAAAAATACCAGTTATAGAACTTTTATATATTGCTATTAAAATTTTATAATAATAATATCAATGAACTTTAATTTGTAATTGGGTTTATTTTTTATTAAATGTAATTATTTTAACAACTTTTGATCAAGATTAGACTTAGTGTATTTTTGATAGTGTGTTTTTGATATATTATCATAATCATAATTTAATTTTTATCGAAACCTTGACAATGGTGTTGCCATTTTAGCCACTTTGTAAAGATAGTTGACAAATAACCATTTCTTTAGACTGCTTAGCAGGAGCCAGGTGTAAGGCAATTGGGGAAATATATTACCTTAAAATACCATGAAAATCGTGGCTTTATTTAAACATTTTTAATTAATTTAAATGCATAAATTAACATCAAAGTGAATGGTAAGAAAATAAGGCGACAGCATGACTGTATTGACGTAAAATATATTCAACCACACAATTCTTGTATAGTCCTGGGTAGCTTATTAAACATTTGAATGCCCATAAAACGGCTTTATGATACAAATATGGACATCATCAGATTTTTGTTGTACAATGTCTGTAACGTTTAAAACTTTACATCTTTAAGCGTGGGAGAGTCATGCTTCAGCACGTATGGGCCGGCTCGACCGGAGTGATACCACGGCCTCACAGAAAACCGGCAGTGAAGCAATGGTTGCATTGCTTTTTGCAGAGTGAGTGAGGTTACCGGAAGCCCTAAAACTTCCCCCTCTCCTCCCCCTCTTCCACCTTTCCCCTACTCCTTACTCGTTAAGGCCAGTAACGCTCTTATGACTCTTGAGTTGCTGGTGCCCATTTGCAGCGGTAGTCATTTACCATCAGGTGATCCGACCCGTCTGCTCGTTTGCTAGGCTAGGGATAGGGGATCCCAAAAAAAAAAAACTAAAATAAGAGCTCTCTCTTTAAGCAGAACCTCAATTCTACAATACATGTACGTACGTATATCTGATATTTTTAGTTTTTTTTTAATAATTTTGGGTGCGGACTTATGACTTTGTTTCAGAATCTGTTATTATCCATAAAAGTCCTATTTCCTACAAAGAGTTATCCAGATTATTTCCACTGACTGACTAGCAATAAGAATGATATAGATAAACTTCATACAACTTTTAAAGTTATATTAAAGGATATCCCTCAATATCTACTGGACGGATATTCTGAAAGGAACGTCGTAAAAGTAACTTGATAATCTTCAAACTTACGGGTGACATTACCGAACCTAGTTCACATGGTGTACAAGTAACAAAAATGTAGCGGTTGGTAAAATTTATGTTCATAAACTGATTGACATTGTTAAAGTTAAAAATATGCATTGTGGCGATTTTGAAATACAGCGTACAACAAATACATACTTCCCAACAACAACCGCCGAGCCGCGGTCCGCCAGGCATGATCACCTAGCCTGGTCGGATTATCGTCCTTTTGTGTAGGAGGCACATAACATCTGTTCCTGCACAGTCGTGAACCAAATGTGATTAGAAGCAGCTCATCATCATCTTAATTAGGATATACGGTTTTACTCACGTGTATATTTCGAGGATGCCCGACTAGTTTCGAACCCGATGGGGGCCCTTTATCAAGAGGTGAGGCGTCCTACCGCGTCGATTGCAGGTGCCAGAGTCTGGCACAAATATACACGTGATTAAAATCGTTTATCCTAACGAATATGAATACCACTCTAGAAAGTTTTTATTCGAATGTCATTATCATCGCCACTGTCGTATTTACTCTTACAGCAATGAGTGGTAATCAAGTCTCAGCCAGCCAGCATACTAGGTCTCAACTGGGATACCAGACTCCTACAGCCTCGTTATCCCTACGGCTTTATCAGCATCTACGTACAGCACATTGCACATGCACAATACACAAGAGAGAATAGACAGCTGACTCATCAATACTATCACCCATCGGTGTCAGAGGGGAGTCATGTGGCGACTCCCACATACAGAAAAAAATACTTCCCAATATCAAACATTGGGCCTCGGTTCGCCAGGCATGATCACCTTATCTGGTCGGAGGATCCTCCTTTGGTGATGGAGGGACATAATGCCCGTTCCTGCACATTATTGACAGTAGATATATCAGTCAATGACACGGAAGGCCTTTTTAATATTACTTTTGTTCTAATTTCTTCTTATTAGCCCTCATGATAATCTAACAACGGGTTCTAATAGTGACATTAGTTTCCACGTTATTTTAACACCGCTGTCTTATGTTGATAATATTTTTTAAGACGGAAACAACTATTCAGCTGTCCTGTAAAGTAGACAATTTAATAAAACTCGCTTCTGCCTATGACTTACGCGTAATCTAATAAAACAGAGTTTTATTGTGACATTGGCATTTTTGGGTTTATGACGCAATGATTGAACGGGCGCTATATTTGAATTATATTACTTCTGAACTCTAGTGAAATAATCTACTTTGTTTTTTAACAAATTGTATCCTGCGGTTTTACTTGCATTATTTTATGTGATTACTACTCCACTAGTCAAACCGCGTCAAGAATTATTCTTTCTCATCGAACTAGAAATTTTTGAGATTGTTTCTATAGATACATAAAAATCTCATACCTTTAAACGAGCAATTCTTGTATATATGTATGTATATATATAATCTGAATCTCGGAAATTACTCCAATGATTTTCATGAAATTTAGTATGCAGGGGGTTCCGGGGTGATAAATCGATCTAGTTAGATTTCATTTTTAGACAACGTAAAAAAAACCGGTTCAGTCTTCCAGGTACTAAAGTTTATATGAGATGTGTGAAGTTATTATTATTATTATTATACGCGTTGTTTAAAAGTTATTAAATACTGTAATTAATTTACTATAGTAATGTCAAAAGTAAGTGTAGTACCATCGTTTTGAACTATTTAGGAACTGTAAAAAATTCCTAGAAAATTCAACGAAATTTTACCGTCCGTAAGCAAAACGATTCGTTTCTTTTTATAGGAACGCGGCATTAAACCGAAGACAAATTCGTTGAAATATTTATTGTTTACATATTTGGATTAAATAAGCTGACGGACTGGACTTCAGTTGCGGCGGTTAAAGAAATATATTTACTTCAATCAATCAGCCTATTGCTGTCTACTGCTGGAAATAAGCCTCCCCAAACAGGCTCCAACAGTCCATCTATTCTTGACCTTAAAAAATTTTTACGTCATGTTAGAAATGATAGCGCTGGAGTTCTTAATTCAAATAGTTGAAGCAAAAAGCTCTAACTACCATGACAATGTACACTATGGGTCGTTTCCGCGAGATTAACGGCTGCCGCCACCAGCCGTCATTCATTAAATTGATGAGCGATGACGAGGACAGTTGTAGGCTATGAAACAAGCGGTTGAAGTGCTACTTGTTATGAGAGGTACGGGAATTTGTCGGGAAGCTGAGAAAAAAGTAGAAAGTCGTTTATTTCATAAAATAAGGTATATTGTGTTGAAATTTTTTTGTTCTGTTGATTCCCAATTGAAATTCAATATGTCCATTAATCTAATATCTAATATTTAGTAGCATAAAAAAATAATTGTAATGTCAAATTAGAGAAAATAGGTATTAGTAAACGTCTGTCAGTTCATAATATTACGTATACAGGGTGTAAGAGACACCGTACCGAATCCTGAAATAGTGTATTCAGACCATCATTATAAGTCGAAAATTTATCAATCAATCAAACAACAACATTTAAACATGTTATGCAATCAGCTGGTATTGACGGTGCCGAATGTTTAAGGTCATTCACCGTACCGCACAAAAAGAATAGCTACGCATGATGAAACATTAGTTTTATTTATTAGACTATAAATCCTTAATCTCGCATTTTTATGATACTGACTCTTGTATTATGTTAAGTATAAACAAATAAAGGTTATTGTAAGTTTTTCGCGCAGCTCAAACTTATACGCTGTATAACCAAAGTAGGATATCGATACTGTTGTTACTTAAAATTCCGCAGACGTGAGTGTACTACTTGTAGTTAATCCTTAAGAATGTTTTTAACACGTTTTTATTGGCTACACTTGTATCTATTCCTTCTTAGTGCTCTATCTAAATAAAACTTTGTATGTGTCCCGTCTTCCCGCTTTTCCCACCTCTCCCCTCTTCCCCTATTCCCACCTTAAAGGGCGGCAACGCACTTGTGACTCTTGAGTTACAGGTGCCCATGGGCGGCGGTAGTCATTTACCATCAGGTGACCCTTGCCCCCTATACCATAAAAAAAATGTATGTATACTTTGAATGACAATACTATAATTTGTCTTCTTGGAGTTGATCTGATCATGGAGCCAAACTCTTCAGAGGCTATTATTGCGATTAGTGAAAAACCCAATATTTAGTATCAGAAATAAATGTAAATCTAAAATATCTATTTAAATATCTTTCTAAAAGAATAATAAAAAAATAAGAAACACTCCGACTTTAAGGCCTCGTCTGTAACTCTTGACTGGTTGCGGACTCACCGCGTCTAATGGCGTTAAGCGATGTAGAGCTTGGGTGCGATTTGGTAGCTTCGACGATTATAAAACAAGATCCTTGAATGACACTATTAAAAAGCGTCTAGTCAGTATCAAGTTTCCCTTACTTCAAACACTATATTTTGAAGTGTTTTCTGCGAAGATGCGGTTTTCTTACGAAAGAGCAGCAGCAGCTTGATGTGGGCATTTTAAGTAAATAGATTCAACAATGTTTGAACTATAGTATAATATTTTATGGGTCTAACAAATATTTACTGTAAATATTATAAACTACAATTCGAAGGAGGCAATCGAGTGGGTAATTGAAAGATAAACTTTTTATACTTTTTGTCTTTGTAAAAGGAGATAATAGGATACTGATTAGCTTCTTAATATCACTGTGAATTTAAAAAACAAAGACTCTTTTGTGATAACGATAACAGAAAGAGAAACAAAAATTAATTGGAAAAACTGTCTTTTGTTATCAACGACTTTGTTGTGACAATGTTAATTTTTAGCACATCTATTACTAATGCTTTGGATGATATTTTATGTAAAATAAAACATAAAATACATTTGAACTTAAAGCGCTGGAACTTGAGACACATCTATCTCGTATGATTCATTTAGTAATTATAGTTTTTAGATACAAACAGTACATAGATGCACACAATACATACGCAATAGTTTACTTATATCTACTTACTAGCTAATGTTATGTACAATGTGCGACCTTATCGCAATTTGTGATTTCTTTTAGGCAACCTTTTCAGGCAAAACATTCGTCATCAAGACAACACATATCGCTTAATAGCTCGCACTAATTAAATTTCATTTATCTTCAATTTAGTAAAATTTACTATACCTACCAATGATTACATGTTCCAAATAAAAACCCAAAGCATCAATTGCCTGGTGCGACAATTTCCACAAAATAACACACACATACACACTTATAATCTTTAGCCACAAGAGGTGACTGTTACACAAATACTACTCATCACCTCCTTCCATCAGGGTCCTGCTCCTTAGACTAGTGGCATCAAATATAAGGAAATCTCATCTTACGCTTTCTAATTAGCAATCGCCATTCGAGATCCCTGTTTCCCTGGATTCCTGGTTATGCAGACTCCGTACGGCATTCAGCGTCGTTCACCCCTTAAAAATTCCTATAGTCATACTGTTTGAAAGTACAATAGGCGGATTGAACAATACTAATTCCATACAAAACTGTTGCGAATCTACAGTTTTATAGCATCTACCATGTTGTGCACACAACAATAAAACACGTTAATGCCACTTGTGAGTTTAATTACAGCGCCGTCGCCATCTGTTGGGGAGGTTAAGGGCTATGGCATTGCAAAGACTATTTGTTACTATGTTGCAATGTTTTTCGTATTGCTTAAGGGGATCTTAGATGCTATAATAAAGTTTGGTAGTGATCATTATTTCAGCGAGGCCAAGCATACATTAAAGGGCTTATAAATATATATATTTGGTTGGTGATATTCAAAATATTCGTTTATAAACGCGTGCCATCAGATTGTCTAAGCATAAAGAAAAATATATGAATCTATCATAATGTGGTATCATACAAGAAATAAAACTATTTATTACAAATGAAATTTAAGAATATACGTTGAAATAGTAAAAATGTACGCATTGGCTTGAGGCGTCCTGTGAAAGTAACATAACAAGCTGTCTAGACGAAATCTTTGTAACACGGAGTAATAAGTCACAGGTTCAAGTCTCGAAAGAGTTGACTTTGTTAATTAATGTTACAATTATTAACCCATTAAGGTCCAAATTGTAAATAATCTTTTTAAATAATGTGGAGATACATTAGAACAAACGAGCCAACTCCCGCTTTTCCTCTTAATTAAAACTTTAATCAAAAACTCGCCGACAAAAGAAGCTCGCTGAAATACACCCTTCAAAAGTTTGTCAAACGATTATAAGTTTAGCGTGTTTACTCATAGTTTAATGGCGGGCCAAGTTTGTATAGGACGTAAGTGTATGGCTTTATGTCAATTCGGGCGGTTTGTTGTCAGACCGTTGGCAGTTCAGCAGTGCCACGAGTTTGCGATTGTACCAGAATATTGTCTGCATTTTGACATGTTTTAATTGAGGGATTTGGTCCCCGTTACGAATTTATAAACAACTAGCTAACCCGCGCAACTTCGTCTGCGTTTTTAAGTTTTTCTCCGCTCCTATTGGTCGTAGCGTGATATTACATAGCGTTTAGCCTCCCTCAATTGGCTATCCAACACTAAAAGAGTTTTACAATTCGAACTAGTAGTTCCTGAGATCAACGTGTTCAACCAACCAAACAAAATCTTCAGCTTTATAATATTAGTACAGATATACGTGGGTCACACTGAAAGTTTTTAGAATAGACCAGTAATAAAAGCAGCTGATGAAAAAATTATTAAGATTTAGAATTAGGTACTCTTCGGGAATCTGTAGATGTTTCATGATTTCACATGTCATTTTTTTTACAAATTGACGGCAATTTAAAAAGTGTCTGTCGTACATCGAAATACATTTGACTAGAGAACATTTTTGCTCAATGATTTATTACGACTTCCGTTGCGGTCTTACTCAACAACAATGTTACGATAGGCTTCGGCTTGGCATTTCATTACGAAGCCCCATAAGTTTAAATGTGGTCGAAGTAAACTCACTAATGATTCTCGAGAAGGACGTCCTTCTACGGTGACTACTGAAGATAACTCGAGTATTGTGCGGCTAATAATAGAAGCTGTTAGAAGAGTGACTTATAAACAGATTCGGACAGCATTGGTATGAGTTGAGTATAAAAAGTCTTACATGAACGTCAGAAAGCTTTGTACTATCTAGTACGTCAAATATACGTACCTCAAATTATGAGGTATCCATCTGGATACCTCATAATTTGACGGAAGATCAAAAACGCGGATTGGTGCCGCTCAATGCTTGAAAAGTATGACGGAGGTGACTCGAATGCTGTATATGACAGAGTCACAGTAGGTCATACTCATTCTAGAAGATAAAAGGACTGTTACTGCAGAGTGATATGTCAGTCATTATCTACTAGTTGTATTGGAAAATGTTAGGCTCAACTCACACAACTGAGCAGGAATCAAAGCCGTTGCTTTGTTTCCTGCTCAGTTCAAATATTTTTATGCATGACTATGTCTATTCGCGTACATGTGTGGTGTTAAGGTAGTTTCATTCTGTGAGTGAGCACAGGAGAGGTTACATAAACGCAAGTGTACTTAACCCTTTAAGTGAATAATCAGAAAAACTAAAAATTACTACTTTCAGCTTCCCTTAAATAAAGCTTCCCTTGCTTTTTAAATGAACATGTTTTTTATACAAGGTGGCTCCCACTTGAAAGATCCGATTTAAAAATAGTCGTCACGTAGTTTTAAATTTCTTAAAAATATATTATAACGTAATCTTAAAATATCAATTATTCCATCTATTACGAGTAATGGTAATAAATCAATCTATACTTTTACGAAGGTCAATTGTTTTATAAGCGTTTTTTTGCCGAATTACATTTACAACTACTCAGATCTCATATCTCATTGTAGTTGTGTATATTTTTCATGAAGAAGAACCAAAATACCGTATCTGTACTCATGGATGCCCGTATGACGATATGCTTATATAGTGTAGTTAAAATAAGCAAAGCAAGCAAATTATTTTTTAAATTACAAGAAAAAAATTATCGTATAGGTTACTTAATCGTAATTAACAATTTTAACTGTCTGAGAGCCATGCTTCGGCACGTATGGGCCGGCTCCATTGGAATAATACCACGGACTTACAGAAAACCAGTAGTGAAGCAATGCATTGCTTTTTGCCGAGTGAGTGACGCTACCGGAGGCCCTAACCCTACCTTTTCCCCTCATCTCTCCCTACCCCCACTCTTCCTCTACCACCGTTCCTCTCCTTCCCCTACTTCCATCTTAGAGGCCGGCAACGAACTTGTGACTTGCAGGTGCCCATGGGCGGCGGTAGTCGCTTACCATTAGGTGACCCGTCTGCTCGTTTGCCTCCTATCCCATAAAAAAATATATATTATTATGTTGCTATGCTGCCAGTATAAAGTTAGTTTATTAATGCTGTAACGAAAATTGACAACGATGTTATGAAACAACAATCAGAAATGCTTTATTTCAGTAGTTTAATTTATTTGTATTAGCTTGCTGCATTACTAACAGTTACAAAATCTAAATAACAATCATAAGACGCCGCCTATTGAAAATGTGTAGATACACTCGTTGGACAACTCGGAAACTTGATACTCTCGAAAAGTTCGCTATCTGGAGAGTAGATGGCGCTAGTACCAAAATTGTATTTTAGAAATTGGTACGATGCGTGTAAAAAGGAATTCATTCATATCGTAAAAAAATCGAAGGGAGGTTTACAGAACAATTTGAATTATTTACCTTATTTTTTATCAATAAACTTGCTGTTTTAAAACCCTTGTACATCATTTGTACAAAAAAATAACAGGAATATAATTATTTCTTAAACCCTTCACTGGTATCGCACCCATTTTTTTTTTACATTTTTTTTAAATAATTTATTTTGGCATAGGAGGGTCACGTCACCTTTATCGGGACATGAATACATCGTAGTGGTTATTGAGATTCAAGACTATAACATCGCCATTATTGACTTCAAGTATCAAGCGGATCTACTGCATGTTTGCCCTATTGGTAGTTCAAAAATGGAGTACATAGCAGTGTTTTATTTCAGCAGTCTTTTCTGAGGCGAAGATACATCTATTCTAGATTTTAGCAACTCAAAAAAATACTTTACACATGTCTCACGATATGTTGTATACTACTTCTAGTTTCATTGTATTCTTAAAAACTAAATATTGTGTTTTCTATGTTACTTTTGTTGTATAACATCATCCTCCGCCCATTTTCCCAACTAAGTTGGGGTTGGCTTTTATTCCAACTACCTACGATACGGCCGAACTTTCGATATTTTACATGAAGCGACTGCCAACAGACCTCTGTAACCCAAGTACTAGGCGATATCGAAGTTCTGTAGTTAGAACAGGTTGTCGGACTTTTTAGGACTCCAACTACCCGTAACGAATGCCACAGATGTTCGTTTGGCAACCGGGACCGACGGTTTAACGTGCTCTCCGAGGCACGGAGGGGTCTCAATGTGTTAAGGTGACCTATCCTTAGACTGACCTGGCTATTGTTACTTAACCTTGTAATGTGCTAACCTACTCGGTTACCACTTAGCCACGAGCCCCGTTGAGCAGTATAACATATTGTAGCAATTTCACTTTAATTTATTGTTACATTTATTTTTCATTTATAAAGTAAACAACAAAATGTCGAGAACACCACCATTTATTATGGTGCCTTGTTGTAGTCGAGTCACTCACATTAATTAATAGTTTATGATGCAAAATAAACAATGCTGTAAAATAAAGTGAAATGCATTGTAAAGCACCATTTTGCTATTATGGCTTGTTAGTTATAAAAGTGATGTGTAATTAATATTCAAGACTTATAAATTGAATGAAGTAGTGTTTGTAAAAGTAATTGTTTTGGACTTAATTAGTTACATAAGGGCTTAAATATAGGTAGGTAGGTAAGTTCTACTCCGGTCTATGATACTACCTCGTGTTTTGCAAAACCTGTTAATATTGGTATTTATAGCCATTAGCTCTTCACGTTATTGGAGCGTCTAGCTCTTGAGATACTTTTTTTTTAAAGAATACTAGCGACGTGGGTCACACATTACTAGTACTTTTGTTAACCCCTCCAGCTAAGCCAAATGCTTGTGTTAGGAGTGGGTTCACGACGGTAGTGCACTGGGTAGGGTTCGTACTTGCAACCACTTGATCACAAGTCTGACGCCTTAGCCATTACGCTACCGCACTTTGAAGGACTATACTCGATTGCCGTTTTAGTTACTGAACTGGTATTCTTGTGTATGGTATATACTGGTATATGAAAATGAAGATAAAAGTAGGCTAGAAAACATGAAGGAAAACAAAAAAAATATTCAGACCGAATGATAAATGAACGAATTTGATATTATAGAAAATAAGTACATGTATACATAAACTATGGCAGTCTGAAATGAACATTCATACACGTCGCACACGAATATTTCTTGATGTCTCAAAGTGATTTAGAGTTCTTGGTATCAAGATGTTAAATGGCATCCAGTAATGTCCGTAGTTACCCAAAAGGATAGGTAAAGCTTGCGTTGAGGTTCTCAATAAAGCGAAGGATAATTACAAAACGGAGCGAAGGCTGCTTCTTCTTAATTTACAATAGTACATACCACATGGAGTATTGTTGTCGCCACCGGCGGGAGCACCAGCATATCAACTGGAGCCAATGTCGTACCGAGCAATACGGGTACTGGCTTTGCTTGGTGCCTATTTACACTATAGGATACTTCCAAAGGGTATAAAAAGCTTTTAAAAAAGAAAGAAGTTTGAATTGATTTTAAAACATTTACTGCATCACGAACTTAAATAGCGAGCTTTGTTAACAAACATTCAATACTAGTCACAGATGATAGTCGAAATTGAAGTTTATTACTACTCGCATGGACTATTAATGCTACATACTAACATCTAACTCTCCACCAGTAACATTTTATTCTGTTTTATAACATAGAATTTAGTAAGTTATCTTTTAAAATTCAATATGACATAAGCCCCCAAAAAGAAACTCTCATTTAAAAAAAAAGCCACACAACTTTCAAATGTAAATTTAAGACTCAATTGTGTCATTAATTCAAGACTTAAGATTTTAATATTTAATTAACTTGGGTATATATCAATAAAATATTTATGAACATTTTTTTATATTTACATTTAATGTCACTAGGCGAAGAAAGTTATAAAGCTTTGCACTAGTGCGTAACTTTACCTAAATTAAATTTGTTCCAAACAGCTGGACACAAAAAAAATCGCTAGGCGTTCTTCTTGGATCTGTTAGAACAGATTTAAAGCTATTCATTTATGGATGACCAGTCAGTTTGAAGGTAAGTTCAATGAACATCTCTATTTAAGCTGTGAGTATAAATAAAAAAAAAAAATAAGCGAAGATTCAGTATACACTCAGAAGCTGCCTTGTCATAGTACAGTAGTATCTAAAATGATAGTACGAGTATAGACAAATGGTGAGTGAACCTCATCAGATGCATTATTTCATAAAATTATATACTTTTGGTGTAGTATCCGATGTGGTGTTGCCGTGTTACCTATTAATGTAGTAATTAGAATTAAAGTATGAATACAAATAGAAGAATTGACAAAGATTCGGTTTGACAATTGATGTGGCGCGGCGTTCGCTTGCAACGTCCAGGCACAAGTTCGATTCCCGCTCAATGCAACATGCATGCACATGACTAAAACCGTATATCCTTAATTAATATGCATGAATATGTATATTCGCATTGGTGTTTCTGTATGTAATATGAATTTAAAAAAATATATATCTTAGTATGTTTACCCGTGTGTAAACTCTGACCCATCTTAGTATGTAGACCATATAAAACAATCTCGTTTAGGTTTAGATAACGCTGCAAACATAACCAGAGCTAACAGTAGTACATAATATGAGATTCGTACTAACTATCGCGAGACAGTAAGGCTTTTACGCACGGCAAGCATATCCCGTTGGAGTAACGCGATTATCAGTTCAGGCCGTATTGGATAAAGCATTATTCTCTGAAATGCTCTGAGCGTGCGCTTTTATACAGATTTGTCTACAACTTCCTAGGCTTAAATAGAATAGTGCAAAACATTTGTACCAAATTGGTTTGACATTCAGGAATGTCATTTGAGAATGCTCTCTAATTGTTATATATACGAAAATATTCTGGCAACATCAACTGTGTCATTTTCAGGTTGGCAACCATATCCACTCATGCTTTTTACTCTGGCCATCCTCACGGAAAACTCTTTGGTCCACAGCGAGAGCGCATGAGATTCCGTCACCTCATTCTGGGAGGAAGTGATGCACACCAAAGAGGCGGCGGCGAGAGAATCAGTAATCTCCCATTCCGCAGGACCGCACCGGGCGCTGGAGAGAGCTTAACGATCTCCGGCCTCCATGAGCGCTGACCTAAGAGCAGCGGCTTCAGGAGATAGGTCTGGAGCGGTGGCATGTCGCATTCAGCGCACGCATCTCTATGTAGGAGGGGTTAAAAGCCGTTATTCGACGCCGCCTGACGTCCTGACAGGTGAAGTCTGTCGGGGGTTAAGTGGTAATCCTTCTAGAGCATACCTTAACTCCCGACTATAGGCTATAATGACGTAAACCGTGACCGCTAAGCATGTCTTAATGGAAATATCCTACTAATAATATAAACGTAAAAGTTTGTGAGGATGTATGGATGTTTTTTACTCTTTCAGGTAAAAACTACTAAATCGATTGCGATTAAATATAGTATGTAGATAGCTGGAGACCTGGATTACCACATAAGCTACTTTTTATCCCGATATTCCTACGGCACCGAGGTGAAACCGCGGTGCGCATCTAGTAATATGCATAGTAACACAACGAGAGGGAGGACAAGTTATGTAATTTCTTGCTAATTTTAACCCCAATAACTGTTTACACTTAGATTTTTTTATTTAGATTTTGATGGCGACAAATGTTTGCAAAATAAGATTTATTTATGAAATGTTTATAAAGAGTAAATTAAACTGTTTTGCGTTGTGCTGTTTTAAGGGGTAATATCAAAGCTCATTCAATATCAGCTCTTTATAATAAGCTGGGTAGGTTTTATAACCCTAACAGTTGTTTGGGACATTAAATTGAACTGATATATGAATCGTTTAATTCGCAAAGCATGATCTGATAAATATCACTTTGTTTTGGGTAGACTTTGGAACGAAAAATCGTCATAAATTGATACTTTATTAGGAAGAAAACAGTTAACAAAACAGCCATGATCTGACGGAGCATATACCTCAAAATGCCATAGTGAAAAAACTCCTCAGTTTTTTTATTTAGTTTACAAAAAAAATTCCGTGTGTGATTGAAACTGATGCCCTATAAGTAGTAGTAGCATTTGTCGACGAACCACACATTTGAACCTTCAAATTGTTCAGATAACTCTGTGCCCTTCTCTGTTCCCTTCTTTCTGTAACCTCAGGTTAATTCAAAATAATACCATGTTCCTAACGGAACGTACAATGAATTTATATGAGATATTTCTATATATTATCATATCCAATCATGACTGTGTAGTACAGTAATTAATATCCTGCTCATGCATAAGTAATCTACAACAATGGAAATAATAATATTAATGATGATGCATAATATTGCGACTGAAAGCAGAAGTACGATTATACCGAGTTATAGCCGGCTAAACCTAGGTGCGGTGCTAGCAGTTGGTTATATTTAGGTGTATCCTTTCTATTTATGGCTAATATCAGATGTGCCGGTTAATTTCTGCTAAAACTGGGTTAACTTTCCTTCTACTTTATTAGCTATATAACAGCGCCTCACTGTTTTACCCACGTAAGTCCCGAACCCGTGGGAATATCGGGATTAAAAGTAGCCTTCCCGTTAATGCAGATCTTCAGATATCTATATACTAATTTTCATCGCAATCGGTTCAGTAGTTTTTGCGTGAAAGAGTAACAAACATCCATCCATCCAAACTTTCACATTTATAATACTAGCAGCACCACGCGGTATCACCCGCGTAAGTACCGATCCCATGGGAAAATCGGGATAAAAGTAGCCTATATATTAATCCCGGTTTCCAGCTATCTACATTCCAAGTTTCATCGCAATCGGTTCAGTAGTTTTGGTGTGAAAGAGTCATAAACATCCTACCATCCATCCAGGGATTTGTAGCCAATTTTATCCACTAGGCTTAAAACTAGGAGTAGGTTCTGGATATTGTTAAAAAAAAGTCATATTTATTTTATGTCTTTGGAATTACAATTTCAAGATGAGAAAATCGGTCTTTTAAAACTGTAATCTGGGAAAAAGAATAGTATGTCCATGTTTTGTTAGACTGTGTTAACAATAAAAGACCATAAGAGACCAGTATTAAGGAAAAAAGAAGAAACGATTTGGGAATTGCCTAAATAACCTCTTCCACACCACGATCAGCAGCGGCAAAAATACCAGGCCGCAGAGCTTAAGGCTGTGTGTCTTTGTTGAATTTGGTATGACGGTCACAATGGGTTTATAATTTGACCTATTCAATAATGAATATATCCTAAACCCACAAACTCTAATAATCCGAGTCACACAGCTTAGATAGCAGTGCGTAGTACTAAAAATAAAGTGTTAATTAAGCACCGTAGATCGCGCCATACATATTTTTCTTCACAAGTATATTGCGACGTAACATTTTTTAAGCATCACATGTCAAGCAAGTCCCTAACTGCAATGACGACATTACGCAAGTTTAATTACAATAATTTTCACGGTTTACATAGACGCAAACGCGCAAGTTATACAGAGTGATTAACGACTTGCCGTGGTGTAAAAGCACTTTGAATAGCTAGGCAACTATTTTATTATTAGGCGGTACTTACAATTGTTTTCAAACCGCCATATTAATTCGTTTAACAAGTTTAGACACTTTAAAACCTCAGATAAATTGGAATTACAAAACAAATTAACATTCCGTTGTTCAACATAGTGAGTAGGACTTGTTGGGTGAGTGTTCTTTTATACAACCGTTATATTATTATGCCGATAAGATGAGGTGATCATGCCTGGCGGACCGCGGCCCAATGGTTGACAGGCATAAATTACGCACTGCGGTACACCCTTTCTGCGTTTAGTAAACAAACTTTTTTCTTGATATCACCTAATATATATACCAATCGGCGCTAGAACTCTCATAGCGTGATGCAGGATTAGTAGTTACTCCATAGTTCAACTCGTCTTCGCTAAATGATGTTGGAGTATGTTTTTGTTCTATGTGGAAGTGGCCACAATTAGTTGGCCACTTATTGGCAATAATGGCACCTTTTTTTTCATTTTTACTTATTGGTACACACTTTAAGGTAGTAAGGTACATACATAAATCTACATTTATCTTAAAACACAGTGTACACATTATATAATAATATTGGCATCAAATAGGTTATTTATCACCACCTCGTGACAAGCATTATCCCGATAAAATGCCCGTATGACGTTTTACTCGGTGTAAAAATACCAGCCCTAAGGATTTTGAGGCAGTCTCCCTTTTTTGTCTCTGTTTTCGGAGATTAGTAAAATTAGCTCAACTTTTTCCGATCATTTTTCAAAGCACTTCTTAACTGTCTTGAATTTTCTAAATACCGCAAAATAATCATCTTCGTCTCGAGTTAAGAAGATAATAAAAGGACACAAAATATTCCTTAACTCTAGAAACTTCTATCTGGGCATCATAAATGAATTTTTCCGTATGTGATCACTACAAAGATGTGGGTTTTATTTTTAACTTCAGACACCTCTCACACTTCTGATCCCAAACTAGGCAGAGCCTGTACTATGGTAACCAGACTGTTGATAAACATACTTATATATTTCTAAATACATACATAAATAGATTAATTTCAGCCAGATACAGAAAAAATGATCGGACTCGCTTTACTCTGATGAATGATTAAGATACTTAATTTAGGAGTTATCATCCTCAAATATCCAACGACAAGCTGCTGGAAATCTCAATATCAATTTTGGAGAAACATGAAATTAAATTTTTTAATAAAAAAAAAATTATTTCCATGCAAAAAGGTCTATTAAAGGTTTTTATAGAACAAGTGGAACGGAAAAGACATTAAGGTGTGAATAAAAGTAATCGGACCAGATCTCATTTACATGAATTTCATTTGAAAATAAATTGAAATAACTTTTCGCCTTTTTATTGAATAAGGTTTTTTTTTTGATTACTTCAGAGCCGTACAAAGAGGAAAGAGAAAGAAGAGTATGTCTAGATAATGTTAATTAGTTGGCACCTGGTATGAGTGTTGTTTTTTTTTCAGTGTTGGTTTGAATTGAAAATTTCACATTCTCTTCTCAGCATCACTCAAAGATTGATTGATGGAGCATGCTATAGGCATTAAGCTCACCTATATACCAGACGTGTATAAAGTAAAAAAAATAGAGATGACCATGTTTTGCATTCTATACTATATGTTGCCCGTGACTTCATTCGCGGTAAAATTATGATGTCGGGATAAAAAATAGTCTATGGGTTATTTCTGACTATAATGTATCTTACTTACTGACATAGGGGTAATGTTCGACCACAAATTATCTTTCTCAGAACACATAAGTTACGTAACTACGAAAGCTTTTAAAAAAATCTTGCTAACTATGCGTAAAATAGTGTCCTTACACGCATTCCTCGAACCCATAACAAAACTTTTAGTGAAATTGATGTACTTTCTTGTTCTAAAAAAAAGCAACTCGATGTGTTTGTGTAATTTAACAAATTGTAAAGCGGGCAGCGATGTCACTGATATAATTGCTAAAAACCAAAAAGATTAAAGCACATAGCTGACCGCTAATATTATATTATATTGGACTGTGAAACGTGTTGACAAGTTTAACTAGTCTTATTCACCTTTTTTTGAAATGAAAACTTCTTTAGGCACGATTGTGCACTTTTGCTATGGGGAAAAAGCACTGAACTCGTGACCGTTGCGCTAATTATACATATATAGATCATTTTTTTTTTTTTCGTGTGGATACCCACTCGATTCGGGTCATCACCTCACCTGAGCTAATGGTGAAGTGGTATGTCGGAATTGAACCGACTAAAACCACACGGTGTTCCGTCGCAAGTGGGTCTATTGCAGGGGACCCGGGAATACCCTAAGAAGGAAGCCTCCGGGAACCCCTGCAGACCTTGGCCGCCTCTTGGTCAGTAGGCGGCCACACCATAGAATACGGGGGCCTTGCCCGCCTCCGGTTTAGAGAGGCGCACGCGGAACACGTCGCGCCACCTTCTCAGCCCTGCTTCTGCTAGGATAAGGGACAGTCCTATCCGTTACCCCCAGGCCAGCGCTCATGGAGGCCGGAGGTCGTTGTGCACTCTCCGGCGCATATATAGATCTACTAGAGGGCGCTAATCTAAACATAGAGTTCTGTCAGCTGCTTATTAATTAATGTCACCAACCTGCTAATGTGACGTTATAAGTTCGTCGTTTCGTTTAATTTTTCACTTCTGTAGGCAGTCATGCCATGCCATGACTGCCTATTTTTTTATTTCCTTTCTTTTAAATGTAACTTTTTGTTTTGTCCGTTCATTTACCGATTTATTCCTTCAGTGCTATATAAAGGAAAACCTGTAATTGGCCTTCCTTTACTATTTCATTGTTTTTGTATTATTTACTTGTAATGCTGTTGGTTTTCAAAATAAAAATGAAAAACCTTTGTGCCAATTTTTATTAAACAAATATTCATTAATCCAAGCTTTCGCATTTATAATACTAATAAAATAAAAAAATGGCTAGTGATGCTCCTGAACACCATTAAGCAAATGTAACAAAAACGACGTAAAGGTGATTCCAAAGCAATCACCAAAATTATTTCTAGTTGGTAAAATACTTCAAAGTATAGACCGTGTCTTCACTCTTATAAAAAAAATGTTATGCTCACTGGTTTTACTATGACAACGCTGATTTATACAACAGACTGACCTTAATCTCGATAACTTTTGATTTCAAAATTCGAATCGCATAGTTTTTGTGAGCTTTTAACTGATATGTACTTTTGTCATAGTAAAACAGGGATACTTCAGCAGACAACAATTTTTGATAAAATTGGGGCCGAGATATCGCTAATTAATAATTATCTTTTAAAAAAAGTATCACCGACTTCAATGTGCTTTTTAATGGAAAGTACACGTATTTTGTTTAAATATAATATGGGTAGACCAACTAAACGGACTGCTCCAGTGAGACAGCGATGTTTCGGAGCACACGAAAATATCATCGATGTATACAATTTTTAGATATTTGTTGATTTTTTAAAAACCACTCGACTGATTTCGATAAAATTTAAATGGGACCACCTAGGAAGTATACCCTTTGAAACAAAAAAGAATTTTTCAAATTGGTTCAAGCGCCTTCGAGTAATCGGTGAACATACATAAAAAAAAAAGATTCCGAAGAATTGAGCACCTCCCTAAAATCGCTCGCATCGATGCCGTTTTAAAAAACTAACAAGTAAAACCAAGGTATAATTATAATTCAGTGGTTTCAAACTCCATCGATAATTATAGTCCATGATATTTGAAATAGCAACGTTTAATGAAACATTATTTAAATGTGGATATTTTGTAAAATTGATTCAGTACTTTCAGTTCTTGAATTTTTTCATGCAATTGATAGTTCAGTATCGAATATATCAAACTACAGTAGTATCGCGCAGAATCCACAGATGGCGTAACAACATTTTTTTAAATATATGACACTCGGACACATTTTCGATCAGGGTCACGTGTCCTGACGCGTACAGATTTTTGATCAGGGTCACGCGTCCTGACGCAGACCCATTTTCGATCAGGGTCACGTGTCCTGACGCAAGTTTAACATTTTTTACCCATCCCAAAAAGTGCACAACGCCGCTAAAGAAGTTTTCACTTCAAAAAAATGCCTTACGAAAATCATGTAAACAACACCATATATATATACACCATAAACTATAAGAATAATATATACTTAATATAAATTTGCTAAATAAACATTATTAATTTTAACTGGGCTGCATGTAACAATACCCCGAGGAACTCCAATTATCGTAGCTGTTTCGTAGCTTTAGCACTTGTAGCGCTGTAGGGGCTACGAAACAGCTACAAGCATTGTAGAATTCCCGTAACAGTTTTGTTAATTAGTAGCTCTAATTGAACGTTGTACACACCGTACGAGTAAGTTTGGTTAATTTTACTTCACTAATTAACTATTAAACTTTCACCTATTCTATTTAAATGCTTGTTAGTTTCAATTAAATAATAATTTTACAACGTATACAGTTACGACGTACAGTCAGCTACAAAATCCGATGCAAGCATCTTAAAACTAAAATATTCAATTATTATGTGTCATACGTGTATTTTTTGTACACAGATGTGCATTACAGTTAGTATGCGGCTATCGATGCCAAGAAACAATCGTATTATCAAAAGTATCGTATATATGTTGCCAATCATCGGGATCAAGAACCTCTGATGACCCTACTCGTCACCTGGAACGTATCAATATGCAACTATCATAATAAAAAGTAGTCTATGCGTTAATTCAGGTCTCCAGCTATCTACATACCAAGTTTAATCGCAATCGGTGCAGTGGTTTCTGCGTGAAAGAGTAACAAACATCCATCCAAACTTTCACATTCATAATATTAGTGGACTTACAATATTTTCAAATAAAAATTGGCCACACAAAGAAATACTTATTTTACTGTACAAATTTAAATCATTAACGCTTACGTGTTTACGATCGTTTAGTTTAAAATAATAAAAGTTTATTGACCTTCATAATTGTTACAGACAAAAGAAATTCTGTTCTTATTAGAGACACAATCTGAACTGAAATCTCACACTTCCAAGTTGAACAACCTACATTATTTACCTTCATGATAATAAGCAAGTATTTCAATATCATCTTGCAAAGTTCTTTGTCCTAAGAGTTCAATCAGACTGGATTTGAGGAGATAAAAGAACGTAAATTGTTAGAATTCAAACAAATGTGACTTTAAAGCTAGAATAATTGTATTTTAACTTTATTCACTTTGTAAAATAAATATCTCGTCTATATATTTTTCAATTAAAAAAAATTAAATTTGACATTCTGTTTTGTGACCTTTACAAGACTTAAACTCTGAACTGTTCGTAAAGCAGTAGTAAAAATAAAATAGTTTTTCTTGAATTCTTAGGAGACATTTATGACAAATAGTGTAACTTGGCAGAAACCAAAATAATATGTTATTATATTTGTATAATAAAAAACTACCTGAATGACCGAGCTTTGCTATGGAATTACTAATAATTAATATTTCATTAATAAAGATATATACACAGTTTATACATAAATGTTATCTATTTCTATATATAAGCTATTTACATGCATGCGTCATGTATTATTTGTATAATAATATTTATCAAAATGTAATTAAATGTTTTTTTAAGTAATCACCAGAAGGTTTCGTTCAGTGGTTAGTGCAGTAGACGTAATTTCCGCTTCAGAATTGAACCTTTGTCCATACCACTTTTAGACCACTCAACCCATGGATGTGGTTTGTAAAATTAGTATAAAACAAGTTCTACTGTGGCAAAGCAGTCTGTAATCGCTAGTTACTCAAATAAGTATAAATATAAATACATCTTCAGTTTACAGATACAATACTACAAGTATTGTATCTGTAGATACTTCTAATTCCTATAAAAACATAAATATTCAAAATTATTAAATTAAATACTCTATTCAGATAAATTACCATTTTAATCTGGGGTAACGGCAGTGTCCCCATCAAGTTGAGCAAAAAATTAAAACAAAGCCATATAAGTATGCATTAATTTGATCCACCAGCGCTATGTTCAGTTAGGACTATTTTAAAGAGTAGAATATTCATTATATTATTATATAGACTGGCCTGTTGGTCTAGTGGTTAGTGACCCTTACTGCTGAGGCTGAGGTCGCGGGTCGATTCTCACCCAGTAAAAAATATTGTGTGAGGAGCATTATCATTTATTTTGTTCTGTGTCTGGATGTAACTTATGTATATATATTTGTATTTAGTAATATATAAGTATTTTTATCGGTGACCTAATTATAATGTGTAATTATTATAATATAATAATATTATTTTCAACCAACTATACGCTGCAACTCCTCTTGCCATACATAAACTGTCTTTCCATTCAATGGTTGCCTGGAAGGGATCGCAGAACGCGATAAGGCCGCCAATTGTACAAGGCTTATAATTTATAAGATTATGTTTATGCAGTCTTGTATAATTTCGTATGTTTTGTTCAATAAAGATTTAATCTATCTATCTATCTAATTATCACAGTACAGGCTCTGCCTAGTTTGAGATCAGACGGCCATGTGTGAGATGTCTCAAGTTATTATTATTATATTATTATGTTGCTAAACGATGGCTAAGTCATTGTATTTATCTAAAAAAAAATCCAATATTAATAGGGTAATTATAATATTACGCATAAATTAGGTAAGAAATGGATCTCACCACTTAATACGGTAGAAAAATTTGCGTTGCGAGTCTTGCATTTTTTTTACATGTTAGGTTTTTGACGGGTTTCTTTTAAACGAAATTACGAAAGTATTAAAATCTGCTGACACAGCAAAGTTTGCCAACACCAATCTTATTTATATAGCCGCCGCTATCCCGCAGTCTAGACGGAACTTCCCTTTGTGACCACCACACTGATGGATAGCCTAAATCCGAGTGAATTCAAGAGATATTCCTCGGACCAACTTTTCTATGATGAATTACGCTTTTAAGTAGATTATTTTATTCACTTTGCTGTTTTATTTCGTTTTTATACTTTTAACAGACAACATTTTAACTAAACAAAAATAAACGAACCCAAAATAACAATAGACCTACCTATATAAGTACAGTGGATAGTATTTCCACTTATTAATACACATGGAACCTAGTCGAAACGCCAGGTAATTCAAAGGTATGTAATACCTTTTTTTTATACTACGTCGGTGGCCAAGGTACCGTAGTCTATGGACGCTTGCAATTTCTATTACGCGATTGCGTTCATTCCCGTACGTTTATATAATTATATATTATCGTGGAACGCGAAAGTTTAATAGTTAGTAAAAACGCATAATATTGAGAATTTCTGAATGCACAACTTATTAAAAAAGCATATCTTAAGAATACGATACTACTAAAGATCATAACATACTATACCGTCACGGCTCCAACCTAGCAATTAAGTTGTCGTTCAAACCTGAGCATTAAAACGTGGTTGTATAATGTATTATACGACCACGTATTGCGGCGCGCGGACTGCGAGCTTGCACCTCGCAGGCGACACGTGGTAAACCACGCTGCGGCTATCGGTAACCTCAATTTCAGGCGGCGTCGTGCTGCAGCTGTGCCGTTATAGTGTGTGATGACCTTAAGAGTCATGGTTTCCAGAACACTGTAATTAATTACCCGTGATATTTTATTGATATCGACAACGTGAGTATTATCAATAGTTTCCCTTACTTTTAAACATTATTGATCATTCTTTCATCTAGCATTATTTATTTGGTCCATTGTTGTTACAAAAAGGTGTGGTCATGTTTTAGGCTCGCTTAGGAAACCCCGTGCAACTTCCCCTCTCCCCACTCTTCCCCCCTCCTCCCCTTCCCCTACTCCCACCTTAAAGGGCGGCAACGCACTTGTGACTCTTGAGTTACAGGTGCCAATGGGCGGCGGTAGTCAATTACCATCAGGTGACCCGTCTGCTCGTTTGCCCCCTATACCATAAAAAAAAAGATATCTTGAAAATTTACTGACAAAACTAATATTTTGCAAAAAAGACGGCTGACATGAATGAAACTACAGGTATTTATTACTAAGAATGTCAATGGAATAATAATAATAATAACGCAGCCAACACACGGCCGTCTGATCCCAAACTAGGCAAAGCCTGTACTATGGTAAACAATCTTATATTTTTCTAAATACGATGATTATTTGTCCGGGTGTTTGGGTGGGCATCGAACCCACGACCTCTGGCTCAGCAGTTAGGATCAATGTCCAGATTTTTTAGAAAATGTTTGTAAACAAATTTAAAAAACCGAAGTCATTAAAATTAATATAAAAAAATGTAATATGAAGTTAAAAAATGTGCACCTACAGCTGGAAAAGCATTTTTGGAAAGAAAAATAAAAATTTAAAAAGAAACAACATAAATTTTTTTCTCAAGCTAAATTAACTATTTGTCGGCTACACATAACGATCCTAACATTTTACCACAGCTTTCTATATATATTTTTAATATTATTCCCGTCTTTGTTGAACACATAATAAAAATAAAACAAAAAAATTGTTGCTTCGAAAATAAACAAAAGATGAAACCTAATTAGAGGTATTTGAAAGCGAATTACAACAATTCAGCTATTTTACGACGGTTATTTTTATAATAAAAAACGCTTCTTAATATCAAGTATTTGCTAATTAAGCAGAGACTTGAGATAGGGATTTTTTTTATATTCGCTTACTCAATACTTTATGATAAGGGGCCTTGAGATTAAAAAGGTAGCGAATTATTTAATTTTCGAAATTTTTATATAAGCACACTTCTCTTGGTAAAGTTCGATCTAAAAATTAGATAAAATTAAATAATCTGACTATTCATTATTCAAAAACTAAATACATACAATTCTGTAATTATAGAATGCATACAATTGACATTAACATAAAATATAATCAGCATATAATTGAACGCACTGACCATCTAAAATTCTTGCGTATTGCAGTAGATCGTTTCTGTAACTGGAAACTACATATAGCTGATGTATGTAAGAAAATAAATAGATTTGTGTTTGCTCTACGAAACCTTCGTAGGATGGCCTCAGAAAATGTGGCTCTAACAGCCTATCACGGTTATATTGGATCAGTTTTGCGGTATGGGTTATTATTGTGGGGTAACTCTCCACTAATTATAAACGTGTTTAGAGGTCAGAAAAAGTGTTTAAGGTCGATATGCAATGCCGCCCCTCTCGATTCATGCAGGCCGCTTTTTACTCAAAAAAAGGTCCCCACATTGACTGGCCTATACATTCAGAAACACTAGAAAGGATTGATTGATGGATGAAATTACATTAGAAAACATCCACATCTGTTCGAAAGGATTGATGCCAAAAGTCGTTTTAGCCAAAGAGACCCCACTAAATTGGTCATTCGAAGATGTAGGACAACGTTATGTCATAAAAATTTATTTAACATGTGTGTAAAAATATATAATAAAATAGCGCAGACGTTTATTCAGAGATGTTTCTATAATATTGAAGAGTTTTTCAATTGTAAAGAAAAATATAAACCATAATTAACATCGTGATTTAATCATATTGTAATGCATTTTATTATATATTAATTGTCTGAATGCTGATAAGCCAACAATTACAATTATTTTATTTGTGTGTGTGTTGACATTTAATTTGCCTATTTAATGCTGATAAGTCAACAATTACAATTATTTTATTTTCTGTTAATTTACCTATTTATATTAAGTCAATGTTATTCAATTAATTAATGTAATTAAATAATGTTTCTTACGCTGCATGTGACTACTTAAGTGTTCACTGTAATATTAACTAAATTTTGCATGCCACACCTTGCGGCTAAACATGTTGTGCCTTGTACCTACATACCATAAGATCTTAATATATTGTTACCACTTCACCGTCAGCTCCGGTGAGATGATCACCCGTGGGGGTTTCCACAGGAAAAAAAAAGCATGCAGTAAAAATATTTTTTGAAAAAGTGTAAAGTTAAAGATTTTAAATCTTATTTTTTTTTTGGACCTATTGACTTAGTTATTGAGAAAATCTATAAAAAATAACTTGAAAAGTTTTCGAAGTTAGTTTTTATGGATTTTCCTAGTAATGGAATGAAAAATTCCAAAATAAAAAATGTGTACGATTTAAAATATTTAACTTTACGCATTCCTCCTGCTGTTATGAGAAACGGAGGTAAAAATACCTGGAAATTTTTACCTCCGTTAGACAGTTTTGTAACTACATGCTAGATAGAGTCATGCTCTTTCAAAGCAAGTGTTCCAGTATCAGATACACTCTGTATATACGATGATACTCGTATACTCCATGAGTCCCATGAAAAGTTAATCTGTATGTAATCCCGTAAAGAATATAATCAGAAGTACTAAAATGGAACTACAAAAATAAATTTTAATAAATCCACTTTCTTCCGCAAAGCCGGAGATATAAGATGTAAAAAAGGAGCAAACAGTCTATAAAAAATCTTCTACTTCTTTGCCGGCAACTGATGTTGACAGCAAAGAGTATCCAAGTTGGTTAATGAACTCTAACCTAATACTTATACCTTGTGGCTCACGAAACAGATAAGAAGTTTCTTTTCCTTGCACTCTCTTCAGCGATACACAGGAGATATCTGTTCGAGTTGAAACCGCCCCGGTGGACTTGTACTACCCTAAAAAACATCACGGACAGAAAACACTACTTCTATGAGTACATACCAGAACCCCATTTGAGGTGTTCTATATCGATTAGGCAGGCCTTGTTTATGATTTTGATCACTACATATTATAAAACATAGGCCCCTGCCGGGTATGTCTGTCTGTTCGCGATAAACTAAAAAACCGCTGAATGGATTTTCATGCAGTTTTCACCAATAGATAGAACGATTTATGAGGAAGGTTTAGATATATAATTTGTTAAGGTTTTGTGTAAATTGGTTGAAATATGATGATTATTGTTGAAGATGTCTTTGCAACTAATGCGAAGGTTGCTAGTATATGATATAACAGTCTATTTTTTATTTTTCTATCATGTTTAATTCACTCAGGCGTGTAAATATTACATTGGAACAAGTGTTCTTCAACAATTTGCCACTTGTGAGGTTTCTAACAACGCTAACAATACGGTATTATGTCGTAAGAGTGAGTCTCCCGGGAACTTGTACCAACGTTCGTGTTAAAGCCATTACGTAACCACTGAATTTAATTAGCTAAGAGGTTTAGATGACAGGAGATAGTAACCAAGTTTCTTAGGCAAGTTGTATATTTCTAAAGCAGGTCATGTTAGACATTGGTTTTTAGTTTTGAGAACTGCACCATGTTTTGAATTACATACACACCACTATGGAGACGGAGGACGGCTTTGTAACGTACGTCCATGTTCCTCTTTCATTGGTGATCTTATAAGGGACTTATCTAGTTAGTTGGCAATATCAAACTTTAAGGATAAATTAGTATTGAATGCAGACGCAAATTTCCAGTCCATTTTGCTCTAAATGGCCAGTTTCTCATCAACATATCAATCGCGACGGGTCCATTACGGTATTTCTTTATAGTGCTGAACCAAAATCCTCAGTCAGCTGAATGTATGACTGATATCCTCCAGTAAGTCTCATTAAAAACTGAATGTTTTTCTTAATAGGCTGAGACAAATAAAGATACATTTTTACGAGAACTTTACAAAAAAAATTGTAAAAATATGGATTATAAAAAAATATTAAAATAAGTAGATATTGCAACAAATTAATAAATATTTGTATATAGAATAACATTCAATGCTCTCGAAAATTCGCCAAATAGAGTTTAGTTGCGAAATAACCATTTCATTATCATAATAATACCTTATCCTTTTTGAAAGATTATCCACATTTTTTTTTCTTCAGACAGTTATCGTAAATTTCGTTAACTGCTTTTTAAAATAACCCAGGCAAGTGCGTTTAAAATTTCCAGCTATAAAGGGAATTTGAAATAGGAATTTATTATTTTTAACAGCCTCCGCTTTCGACGTGTTTATAGCCAGTGGCAATTGATGCTAACGATAAAACAATTACACAACAGCAGACAGGGCTTCGTAGTATTTATTTCACCGTTTGTTTTACAAAATAATTTTGAAAACTCCTACAGATCTGTGGAAGAACATTTTTGTAATGTTTCTGATCTTCTGACCAGGCTAGGTGATCATTATGCTTAATAGACCGCAGTCCCACGGTTGTTGTTGAGAAGTTATATATATACATGAGTACTAATCAATGTAGGAACTTTCATTGCGTGATACAAGATCAGTTGTTCCTACGTAGTTCGATTTGTATTCGCTAGATGGCGGTATAGTTTGAGCGCTGTACCGCCAAAGACGGATTACACAATATTGGTCTTATATTAAGTGGTAGAGGCTAGTGTCAAAACGTTCTTATTCTGATAGGTTCAACAATTTATAAACCATAATGATACTTAACAGCATTTTAATGATTTAACCATCTAAACATAGATATTGATAGTTCTATAAATCCTAAGAAGTGCAAGTATTTCGAATCAGAAGATAATAAAAATGTATACATGTCATTTGATTCCTACATAAAAATGTTTCTTGCCCAGAACTATATTCTGTACGTATGTTAAACCACGTGACCTTTACCTTTTCAGAAATAGCACTGCGACCTCGTGTATTGGGTCTGTGCGATCCATAATCAAATTCGTGATTCCCTCGATTCGATTCGATACCGTGTAAACATTCAGATGGATTTAGTTAAAAGCTGTTATTTCTTGGGTTTTTTTTATAGCAAAGGGGGTAAACGACCTGATGGTAAATGATTACTACCGCCCATGGGCACCTGCAACTCAAGAGTCACAAGTGTGTTACCAGTCTTTAAGGTAGGGGAAGGGAAGAGGGGGAGAGGAGGCAGGAGGGGGAGAGGATCGGTTAGGACCTGCGGTAACCTCAATCACTCGGCGAAAGCAATGCAATCATTGCTTTACTGCCGGTTTTCCGTGAGGCCGTGGTATCACTCTGGTTGAGCCGGGCCATACGTGCCGAAGCATGGCTCTCCCATGAAAAAAATTGTAATATTACAAACAAACACTCCAAATAAATTTATTTGTATAATCTAGCTGTGTTCGCCGCGGCTTCTCACTCTTGTACATATTTAAATATTTTTGTGCGGAACCTTAATTATTTTCCTAAAATAATATAAATCTAAGTTACTCCTTATAACATCAGCTATCTGCCAGTGAAAATCCTGAGGAAATCGGTATACCCGTTTGGGAAATAAGCTGAAACAAACAAACAGACCGACAAAAATTTAAAAATTGATTTTTTGATATAAGCACCGCGTAAACATTCAGATGCGTTTAGTAAAAAACTGTTGTCTTGCCATTAAAAACAGACACTTCAATTTTATTTATTTATATAGAGTATAGATTTGCAAGTCGTTTCCTGACATTTAAACTCAAACAATTTGACACGTTTGGTAATACATATTCGTGTTATATATAGATTTGATTTGATGAAGCCTATGATTATACGATGTCCAATCTAACTATTTGAAAAAGGTCATTCGGAAGTCGCCTTGGGTGACCACACGTTATCAGTTTAAATGAAAACCCGACCCAAACTAGATTCGAAAAGGGTATCACGGTATATGCATATGTTATGAGAGGTCAGGGTATTCAATTATCGTCAGTAGACGGTACTATTGGTTATTATATTTATTCATCTTTTCATAGTATAATAACAAATTCTCTTCCCGCCGTCTGTCCCTCTCTACGCTTAGATCTTTTAAACTACGCAACAGATTTTAATACGGTTTTTACCAATAGACGAAGTGGTTTATAAGGAAGGTTAATGTGTATATTTTTTTAAGGTTTTGTGTAAAATAGCTGAAATATGACGATGGTTGTTAAAGATGTCGGAAAAAATCAATATACGCTCTGCTACCCGATCAGTCTAATACATTACGTTGTTTGATCTTCAAAATATACTTATAAACTTAAACATAGGCTAAGGGTTTTAGGCTTATTTGTGAAAGATGCAGCCGTGCTTAATATCCATAACAAAGGGTTAAAAACTAGATGACTAACTCTTAAACTTTCGTGTTCCATGACATAATTATGTATTAAACGGGAGTTAACGCGATCACGAAAAGGTATTACATACCTCTGAATTGCCTGACGTTTCGACCAGGTTGCACTGGCCGTGGTCAGAGGTATGTAATACCTTTTCGTGATCGCGTTAATTCCCATTTCAATACATAATTAAACTAGATGACGTTTATCGTTATAGATTCACTAAAAATATTTAAATTGTATTTAAGCATATAACATAATCAAATTAATAATAGTAGGTATCTAAGCAAATTAAATTAAATTGAAATCTTATTACAATAAAGCTTACATTGCCATCGCAAGTAAAACATTGATGATTGAAGGAATGGAAAACTTGTGAAAAGCAGTTTAAGAAAGATTTTTGAGTCAACCCTGGCAATGAAATTGACAAAAAATTACTTTGTGATGACCCTTCTATGGTAATAATAATTAAAAATACTAAAAGAGTTTTATTATCAACTAGCAACCCGTCCCGGCTCCACACGGGTACAAATTATACACTTAAACCTTCCTCATGAATCACTCTGTCTATTAACGAACACCGCATGAAAATCCATTCGGTAGTTTTTCAGTTTATCGCGAACAGACAGACAGACGCGGCGAGGGACTTTATTTTATAATATGTAGTAATTTAATCAATGCTGGTAATGTGTTAGATATAAATAAAGAATCTAAGGAAATTTATAGAAAAATAACATTACGAGGAGTATCGAAAAAGGATGAAGACACAGCAACTTGATTCAAAAATCAAAGCGAATAACATTTCATTTTGTATATTTTAATAATATTGGTTGACTTATCAGACCATTTTCTTTCTTTCTTTCTTTTTAACGCTTACCAACATTTTTTAGAAAGAATATGGTATACGTAAGTATAATGGCTATCGAAATTTTGAAACATAAAATTTTTATTTTACAAAAAATACAAATCCTAATAGAAAATATTTTCAAAAAATACTATTTCATATCGCATACTATCACATATTTAATCAATTATTCTATTCAATACTAAGGTACAGAACCTAGAAATAAAAATGTGTGTATTCAAGATTTTATCGCGAGGTTTTAGGGCCATCAAAATGTCGTTTACTATACAGTTTATGTTGAAAGGAAGTAATTTTGGAAAATCTAACGTAATTCCTCCTTTCAATGAACACAAAAAAGGCCGACGGGCCTGAGAGTTAACGATATTTGATACATAGGACTGTGAAGAATGGAGAACAAATCAAAATATTTTTTCATCCTAATATTACATTTATTTATAGAGTAAATTCAGAATCTTGTACCAGCAAGCTACTCAATACTCAATAGTTTATTGCTTCCATAATGTATATAAATAGGTGATAACAGTTTAAGGAGTAACAATTATGGACCCTGTCGGGCGCAGCACAGTTTGTTTGGGAGAGAGGAAGATAATACAGACATATATAATTTTAAAGTAAGCGTTCAGTGTAATGTATATGGTAGGATATAATTGTGGTACTTTTATATTGTATACATTATTAATTGATAGATTCGTTAATAATTTTAATACTGTATTATTTATATAATATTATAATTTGAAAACAATAGAACACGTAAAATTACTCAACCTAACATAAGGATGCGTAAATGGGCACTTAATCGCGATAATATTTATAAGTTACAAAACCTTTTTTGGTTACCCGCCCGTGGTGTAATTCGGTGGAACGTCGGGTATCGCGATAAGGTCCCGAAACTCAAGAACAATTACCAGAAGGAGCCAATCACAGAGAAAGTATGGTTATAGCTAAGATTTTCTAAAGGGTCCAGGTATTTCGGAAATCATCCAGCTCTAAGTTTAAATTCTGTTAGGCACTATTACTCTAAAGCGAACTTCACGAATAGTACCTTTTGAAATGTAAAAAATCCCACCCTTAATAATAACAGTAAAATGGCTACCTCAGAATCGAAATGACGACTGCAATTCGGGTATACTGTAGAAAATAAACCAATATATATGTAACCAGTATATAAGTTCGGCTTCTACTTATAATTACGTAATATATTATTATAATAATTATACTCTTGTTTTCTGTAGTTACGTAGAGTGTATACATATTATTGATTTTCTTAAATTCTAAAGTAGGACATATAATCTAAATGCAAGCTAAACCCTTAAGTTCAACAGAAAGGATGGATCCGAATATACGAGTACATGCGTACATAAAAATTTTAATACATCAGGTTGCTAAGCACGTTCAAGTGGCTGGCCCAATCCACTGTATTTACAACTAAAGAATATGCCATTTGTTCAGGAAAGACGTCATAAAATCAATTCAATATTCTTTGTATATTAGGTAGCCGTACTTGGAAAGCCTAAAATTTCTACCACTAGTATTCATAACTATAAGTTTACAATTTAAAATAGAATCGAAAATCCCTTCATCGATTAGAGAAGAGATGATGATATTTGAACGGCTGAACAGATTTTCTTGAATTATATCTAAGAACACTCTCGATCAAGTCACCTTTCAAACCCGAAAAAGGGCACTTAAATCGCTCTATGCGTTTGGGAGCTACGATACCACAGACAGACACACAGATAAATAGAGACGTCAAACATATAATACCCCTCTTTTTCCGTTTGGGGTTAAAAATTAGCAAACTGTGTCAGAACTTAGTAATAAAAAAAAAAAAAAAATACTCATTGTTTTATTACTATAAAGTGCAGTCCTTGCAAACCACCGTAGCCTATAGTGGTCCCTTACACTATGCTTCTTTTCATTAATAGTGTGCTATGTATAAAATCACTCTAGGTACTCTTTTTATTCACAAAGTTACACGGAGCGGTTTTTCAGAGTTTTATTATTTTACTAGAAAATGTTTCATTTCAATTCAAAATGCAGACCTAGCAAAATGTTAATTTTAAATTAACTTTGGTTGTTTTAAGTTGGTTTGAACTCATTGGTTTGTTTTCTTTGCAATTTAGCTACATCACTCAGCAAACATGACGCAAAAACTTTGCTGGCCGTCCATGATATCTGTATTTCACAACTTTGTAACCGAAAAAACCTAAATCTCCATCCTATATCACATGCGTAAAGTAGACCAGCCTGTAGTTTATTGTACCAACTACTCGCTGATACGTTAGGATCAAATAACTGACGACTATTTTATATCCAACGTGCCTTATTTTGAAGCTTCTAATATTTTTAGATGTCTATTTCTTTTGATCACATTTTTTTTTTAATTTCTCTAAATCCGTACTATTGATTGCAATGCTGAATCCAGTTATCCATTAATCTAGCTGGATCCAGCACATTTTTAAACTTGCTGGATCCAGCGGTGTAGATCCGTAATCAGCTAAAAATAAGTATCTTACTTTTTTTACTAAACATTTTACAAGCGTGCTAAGCAATTTTTATTTCGTAAATGACTGATTTTGAGAAAAACACAGAGATTACTAGTAAGTTAAATAGGTAAATTAATAGCTGAGCTGATATCTAGGACATCGAATTAAATTATTGCTATGAATTAATAATAAAACTAATAACTATTACTTACTATTAGTTTTACTGACACCAACAATTTCTCCTAATTAACGAAACAAATATGCGATTTAAATTTAGTTAATTATTATTTATTAATAAAAAAACAACTCTTTGAAAAATCGAATAATGCTGGGTCTGCGCTGGATCCAGCTGGGTTTGCTTTGATCTAGCATAAATCCAGCTGGATTGATCTATTCCGTACCCTATTTTTTTTAACATGCTTGTTTGTTTCCTCTGTTAAAGCCTGAAAAGCCATATATTGTGCATAATATGTCTAACTGACCCACAAAGCGTGAGAGACAGTCATCATTTACGACACGGAAGCTACAACTTGACAGATTTATCTAAGAAATAAATGGTACTTCAAGTGCTATAATGTTTTCAACAGTGCTATATGTGTTGTATTAGATATGGTATGTGTACAATAAACGCATCATAGAAAGAAAAAAAAAGAAAATATTAAGAAAATATATGTTTTTATTGCAAAAACCTCAGCGGACATTTTCTAGTGACAGTATGTTATCTGTGGTGACAGGTTGGTTAAACAATGTATAATTAAGTCTATAATTAAAATATAATAATATTCATAAATAAATATATAAGTATCTAAGAATATCATACATAACTAGCAATTCATATAAACTTGTCTTATCTTGCTACAATAACATGAGTTCGCATTTCATAAATATCACATAATGTACCAACATTTGCTACAGAGTTTTTTTATGACCTACATATGGCACATCTACATATGGCAGATCTAAAGGAATTTAACTCAAAAAAAATAATTTTGAGTTATGCAAACCATTGAATTCCTTATCTCAATACCTACCGACCAATAAAACAGATTTAAAAATACCACCACTGCTCGACGCTAAACGCTAAATTGACCAACACGGGCTCAACTTAAAATAATAAAACAAATATACATACATTGTTAAGCAATAGGGAAATAACGACAAAAATCCGATTTTCAGCCTCAAAACAAGAATCCTACAATCTCTTTCTTCTAGCTGCATATAAAATGCATAACCCTATACAGAGCAGTAATTAGTTTTTCGCCTATTCTGAAAAAAAGTGCTGCTTTTTTTAATTAATACCTGTTTAGATCTAGGTGTGCTATATTATGCGACTGGCTTGTTGGCCTAGTGGTTAGTGAACCTGACTGCTATGCTACAGGTCGTCGGTTCGATTCCCACCTGAGTCTGGGTGTTCTTTGTGGCCGTTGTTTGTATGTTTGTAAAGTCCCCCGCGACACAGGAGTAATTCCTAATGCGGGAGTTGTCTTTTTATAAAAAAAATTATATTCTAGTAAAACTAAAATGCACGCTTTAATGGAGAACTGAATTAGAATTAAAAAAGAGTTTCAGTAGTCATAAGACCATCATTACCAAGCGAAATCTATTGGACTCGTCTAAACTAATAATACGAGCCCAAACTCCAGGGGTTACCTAGTAGCCACTGAAAATGTTCCACCATCCACCTTATGGCTCCATCATGAGATCAGCTCCAAGATGCCAAACTGTCTTTCAAGATTTGTTTACATAGTTAGTTATAAGTAAAGCTATTAAAAGTGTGTTTTAATAAAGTGGGATGTCTTACTGTCTGGTTCCATCACTTGAGAACGATATTTGAGGCTAGGTTCTAATATACATAAAAAAGTACTAATGTATCGGTCTCCATAGGAAAAAACTTCTATTTATTGAATAAGTTGACCAAAAACTTTCAACAAACATCAACAAATTATATTATAACGAATGACAACACCACAATAATCATAGATAATGAAAACAATACGCCAGAGTTCTGGCAACATCTGGCGGTTCACAATCACAGCTGAACGAAACATCTACATTATTTATGATGCTAAGAACATTACCGTGTACCAACTTGGAATTTGGAACAAGTGTGAATTTTGTATGTCCCTCAGTTTTATTTTGTTTGACGAAAGTATTGTTGTAAAATTTGAAACTGTTAACATATATTATGGTTGTATTAACATGGTAAAATGATTTTGTTTATTGTCTGAAAATAAATTGAGACCAGATCTAAAAGACATCTATCTCATGGCAAGGTAATAAGGCTGCTTATTATGTAATCTAGGAAATGTTATATAATCCGCACTTACACGACTTATGTCTATACTTACTCCTCGTTTTAACTCCGCATTTTCTTGGGTTTCTTAGGAGACCATAAAACTATTTTTTGAGCTCTTTGGAAGGGTTCAATGTAACTAGTTATTAATTACTCGTTAAAGTAAAGTGAAATTCTTGACGAGCGGAGGTTGTGTGGTGAGAATGTGAGCTAGTAAGGTAGGGTAAGTGTGTGATTGTGAATGTAGTAGAGAAAACCGAATTAAAAGCAGAAACAATATAAAAATGTTCAAAAATCCAAATATACTAGACTTTTCCTTTTTTTTTTAAGTTACGAAACTATCCGACAGCGAGCGGTTGTCATCCTTGCTGTCTCTTTACCGCCTTTATATAGAGAATTTTAGCACCTAAATTATGTATTTTATTACTATTTACCGAATATTTTTTTAATTAAAAATATTCCGTGAATATTAATTTGGCCTGACTGCTAAGCCAGAGGTCTTGGGTTCGATTCCCACCCAGGACAAATAATTGTGTGATGAGCACGATAATTTGTTCTGTGTCTGGGTGTAATTTATCTATAATATGTATGTATTTAGAAATATATAAGTATGTTTATCAGCAGTCCGGTTACCATAGTACAGGCTCTGCCTAGTTTGGGTTCAGACGGCCGTGTGTGAAATGTGTGGAGTTATTATTATTATAGTAATATAATTTATTATAAATAATTTGTATTAAAAAATCAAAGACTGGAGATAAATACGACTACTGCTATTATATGTTTTCTACATGATAGTATTGTCACCAGTAAAATATTCAGTTGTTTAGAAAAAAACCTTTGTGAATGAATTACGTCATGAACTATAAAAATAATCTTAATATGGATTTCTATTTCAAATATTTTAATGTTTTTTTTTTTAATTTACAACTCCCGCATTAGGAATTACTCCTGTGTCGCGGGGCACATTACAAAACAAAAATACCCAGACTCAGGTGGGAATCGAACCCACGACCTATGGCATAGCAGTCAGGGTCACTAACCACTAGACCAACAGGCCAGTCAACAAGGCTACAATGTATCTTATGCTTTACTAGCGTTACGAAGGTATCGTAGATACGTCTCATATGATGACTGGCATATTGGTCTAGTTGGTTAGTGACCCTGACTGCTGAGCCAGAGGTTGTGGGTTTGATTTCCACTCAGGACAAATAATTGTGTGATGAGCATGATCATTTGTTCTGTGTCTGGGTGTAATTTATCTATAATATGTATGTATTTAGAAATATATAAGTATGTTTATCAGCAATCTCAATCGGCTCTGCCTAGTTTGGGATCAGACGGCCGTATGTGACATGTGTAAAGTTATTGTTATTATTATTAATTTATTATTATCCCATTTATTAAAACGCCTTGGTAAACCAACTAAATCTAAACTTAACTTAAGATTTACCATTTTCTTGTTAAATAATAACAGGAAAGTGCAATTAAGGCCATCTAACGTTAACAACAATATCTAGTCCATTTTATATTCTAGTAGCATCTGCAGACCGCAAGGGCGATCGCTTATAGACTGACCCTAATAAATGCCAAGGTTTTAGTGAATATTTGATTTTATCCAGTAGCTCTAGCGGCAATCAAGGCAAGACCTAGATAACTATCTAGATATTAACGATGAATAGAAAAATAAAGGTCAGGTAATTTAATTTAATAAAGATATTTTTAATTTCTTATTTGGGATATTGTCCCAGGCTATTCTGAAAGGAGAAATGTTTCTAAATGTCCTCGTGCTGCGATTGAAACAGATAGAATACTTGGTCCCCATGTCAATATGTTGTATTATATATCAATGTCTGTAGCATTGAAAAAGGTCTGCTTTTGCATGGCTAACGGGCAGGTGGAGGACCTGCCCGTTACCCCTAGACCAGCTTACATGGAGGTACGAGATCGTGCTGCGCTTTCCGGCGCCTGGTGCGTCTTCTGCAGGGCGGGAAAGTATTGGTACTCTCTCGTTTCTTTTCAGCCCTCTCTTAGGCTATACCACGCATGCAGACGTTGGCTCCCGGCCTATACAATACATGTAATTTCCAAAGCTGTGTAGTGCTGTCTGATCGGCTGGCACATCTAATATGCACATAAAAATAAGAAAAATATTTTTTTCTTTATTTTTTTTTTACTTTTAAGTATTTATGATTCAGGATTTACTATGAATCAAACGAGTCCAAACTCGATAGGGTTGCGTCGTTTTATTACAGAGTTCTTATGGCCATCTTACAGCTGCATCATCAGTTCAACTCCTGGTCATCATAATATTGCATTGCCACGCGATTTACACATGTATACAAAATTTCAGCTCAATGGGTAACCGGGAAGTGGATCAAATTTAATTTGCAAGATTTGATGGCAAACATCGGGACAGGTGAAACTAAATAAAAGCTTGTAATAAAAAAAAATATGACGAATTGAGGACCTCTTCCTTTTTTGAAATCGGTTAAAAACAGTCAATAACCAAATCACGTATCTATCGGTCTCCACAGGAATGTGTAAGAAATATGCTCGTGTCAACTCTGTAGTCATCTCTTCAGATATTTTTTATCCTTTAATTATATTCTAACTAATTTATATGTCTCCAATACTACAAACGAAGTACATCATTCAGCTGGTACCTACAAGCAATATGTTCTATTTGTTCCAGCTGGGTGAAACGACGCTGCGTCCCCTAGTGAACAAAACGATACGTGTAGACATGTAGACAACTCCTTACAATTAGGACGGGGCCATTAATTCTCCGATACAAAATGTGTCCACACATTTTACTCTCACGCACTTGAGTAACAGCTAATCCACTGATTTGTTTTTCATACAATCGCTTAAGGTTACGGTGACGTAAACAATATTTAGCGAAATAAGTGATGTAATATTATTACGTCACTCGAGTCTGGACAAAAAGGTATTATTGTACTGTTACGTTATAAAACTTCTGTATGAAAATTATTTTGATTATGTGTTTCTACTGAGACATATTAGTAAAGGTGAAGGTGTATAAGATTGTAATTAGTATTAAACGCAAATCATTAAAAATAGTCGTTACTTTAATATTTATACTAATATAATAAGGCTAAAAAGATGTTTTGTTTGATAGTTTAAACGCTCTAATCTCAGAAACTACCAGTCGGATTCGAAAAAATATTTTTGTATTAGATAGAGTATTCATTAAGAAAGGTTATAGATTCTCCTACGTCCATTAAGAGTGAAGCAGTGACCATCAATGCGGGTGGAACTGCGGGGAATGGCTATATATATTTATCGACTTAGCAGGTGATTCATAAATTTATTTCTATATTTTGAGATTAGTCTGGTTTTTGAAGTGAAAACTTCTTTAGGCACGTTTGTTCACTTTTGCTATGGGGTAAAAACACTGAACTTTTGACCGTCTCGATAATAATACATATATATAGATCCACTAGATGGCGCTAATCTAAACATTGAGTTCTCTTAGCTCCTTATTAATAAATGTCACAAACCTGCTAATGTGACGTTTTAGGTTCGTCGTTTCGTTTAAGATTTCACTTCTTTCGGCGGTCCCATGACTGCCTATTTTTTTTAAGTATTTACTTCCTGCTTCTGGTTTAACTGTTTACCAATTTCGCTGGAATTACTTTTAGTACGTTATTCGACAATCCTGTGTGGTTTCTGGAATAACTTTCTAAAAGTGATTAACACGACTGGTCAAAAGCGACACCTCCTAATTATCAATGAGTGTTTTTTTTAATGTGTTCATCACGGACGGCTGATATTTCTTACCGTTACATGAGACATCTATATAAATAAAAATGAATAGCCAAATGTGTTGCTAAGCGCAAAACTCGAGTAAGGCTCGACAAATTCGACTATTTTCTTTTTTCATATTTTCATTAAGGTACAGGGAAGGTTCTTATGGAGAGAAAAAACGTAAAAATTGCGAGGAAAATAGTAAAAATTGTTTTCCTGTACAAACCACAGAGTAAATAATAATTAAAACACAGGTCCCCAGCTGTCAAACATTTGACGTCGTTAACTTTTGATAGAACGAGGTCTGTCAGGGCAGCTAGTTTTAATAAAAAAATGCCGTTATCTTGATAAAAAGGCATCCATAACATTTTGAGACATTTTTTTTTAACAAAACCTTTTACATGGCGAAAAGGAGAAAGATGTAAGTAGTCATCCTACAATTGACCCCAAGACTTTAACGAGACATTGGTATCATGTGGTTTTTTAACTTTTGCTCGCGTATTTCGTAGCCCAACCATTTGCAGCGTAAGCGTCTGCTGATAATTATCTCTAAGGGATCCGTGTCGGTGATAAAGCGCACGTTTTCTCTACACCTAACCTAAATATCGCAGACGTTTTGAAATCATTACCACCAAGAGCCGTTCATTTTAGTCTTTTAATTAGTTCTGGAACAATTTGATAGGTATTTCTACAACTTTTGACAGGAGAAGGAGTCCTTATCAACAATAACTCCACATTCCACACATCTCACACACGGCCGTCTGATCCCAAACTAGGCAGAGCTTGTACTATGGTAACCAGGCTGCTGATAAACATACAATGAAGACGAAGTAATGTTTTAAAAAAAAAAAAGTTAAAACAGAAAATTTACCATTGCTAGACTCGTCAGAGTAGGAGATTAATTCTAACTTTTTGAATCCAAAAAAGTCACGTATTACGCGATTCGAAAGAAACTTCAAATTGCGAATTGAAATGCAAGGTTGGCCCTAGATACTCCAATAAGAGGTTTAAGAGGTTTTCTTTTCACATGTAGTTTCTACGATGAACTCTGGCACCCAGAATAAGATTTAACTTGTGTTTAGGGTACCAGCGTCCTCGCGCACACTATAAACATATTGACGAACACAGTGTTAACTAAGAAACATAAAAAAATAATAGACAAACAAAAAAAAATGAATTGCAAAAAAGTTGTGTGTGTGTGTGTGTGTGTCTATGTGTGTGCGTGTGTGTGTGTGTGTATGTTTGTGTGTCGGTGAGCGTTATGTGCTTGGTATGTATATATACGTAGGTTTTTCAGAAAGAACCTGCGGAAACGCGCTGGTGACAGTGGTGTTTTGTGAACTTTGTGGTGGACTTTGTTTTATAATATATATGTAGTGATAGGTGTGTACCTATCACTACATATTATAAAACAAAGTCCCCCGTCGCGTCTGTCTGTCTGTTCGCTATAAACTGAAAAACTACTCAACGGATTTTCATGCGATTTTCACCAATAAACAGACTAATTCATGAGGAAAGTTTAGGTGTATAATTTGTTAACGTTTTGTGTAAATTGATTGAAATATGATAATTATTGTTAGAGATGTCTCTACTACCCGTGCGAAGCCGGAGCGGGTTGCTAGTATTATACAAATTACATAATAAAAATAAACGTTTACCAAGTCATTCATTAAATAAAGAACTTGTTATGCAATGTTACAGTTAGCATGAAACTCAAAATCGTCATAAACAGCTACTTTTGTTAATGAGAAGATTGAAAATTCTTATTCTAATAATGTTCATTTTATAATTGGAATTGCACTTGGAGCCTCGAGAATTAACATGTGCCACTTTATCAGAAAAGATTTATAATATTTATATATAATACATAGACTCTACTACTAGAAACCATCTCATAGTCATTTATATACTAATTTTATATGTTATGTTAATTTAAGCACGAGGCTCTTGTCGATGCAAAAATATTCAAATTAATCTTGCGTGGCTTCAAAGAGAACAGACACAGAGTACCTTACAGTCACTGAGACGTTGAGTTTGTTGTAAGTTGACTTAGATTTGTATGCAATTAAGAAACACTGTGTATTGGCATAAGATAAGATTAACTTTCACGATTAGCTTTAGCGTTGTTTGAAAGAGGGACCATTTTATTTTTACTAGTAATTCTCAGTCATTTTAGTCTGGGATTGATTGTGGTTTCAATTCAAAACCGCAATCGTGCAAAGAATGTGATCTCAAGCTATTTTGAAATGTATATAACTGTCAACAGTATCTTTATAAATATACGAATCTTAAGCTAAATTTAATCAATGCAGATGTAAAAGTATTAGTCGTGCTATCACAGATGTTATTGGTAAATCTCACTTTAACCATGAGCATAACCATCAAAGTGTGCAACACTCAGGCTTACATTTTTGTAAAAAAGTTTGCACAATAAATCTTTTTAACAAAAAATTAAACCGACGAAAAGAACTAAAAAGCAAAAAATAAATAAACTTTAAGTCTTAAGTATTGAGCTTATTTACATAAACTATCTAATTTTATATAAACTTATTTTGAGTCGGCGCCAAACAACAAACTGATTAATTATCAAAATTTTATTTGGCGAATTTACGAATTGAGAACCTCCTTTTTTTTTCGTCGGTTAAAAAGTGGTACACCTTACTGGTCTAGTACCTCTTTGCAAATTTATACTTTGTAGAATCATTTTAGAAGATTTTGTTATTTGAGGAGCATCATCTGGCCCTTTTTAAAACTTTAATAATAATTTTACCCTCATAATAATAATATAATCATTTTCAGATAAACAATAATTGACGGTGAAACCAGATTACTTCTATATTATTAATGATTCTAGGAAGAATAAACCATAATATTAATGTATATAAGGTGAATTAAACATAAAGACTTTAATTGGTGTTGTTTTGCTAAAAAATAGCCTTTTCAAAATGAAGCAAATATGATAATTTTAGACAGCAAAAAGATTTACTTCTTTCTCACTATTATGACTACATATTATCAAACAAAGTCCCCCACCGCGTCCGTCTGTCTGTCTGTTTGTAATAAACTCAAAAAATTAAAAATATGATTATGGTTGTTTAAGATGTCTCTACTACCCGTGTAAAGCCGGGGCGGGTTGCTAGTAGTATCATATTTTAAATCAATCAATCAATCAGCCTATCATAGTCCACTGCTGGACATAGGCCTCTCCCAATGTGCGCCACAGCACCCGGTCCTTCGCCTTCCGCATCCAGTCCATCCCAGCTACCTTCTTCAGGTCGTCGGTCCATTTGGCTGGGGGGCGTCCTACTTTCCGTTTGCCGATAAATATATAGTCATCACATTTCAGTATTTCATTTAAAATATGATGACGACAGCACATCCGTTTGTTAGCATGTTTGTTCCCATGCATTTGTGTTTTATTGGCATCGGTTACCTCCAGACGGACCGTCTCCTTGTTAAACAATCTAGTAGAATAACAGAAATGTTTATATAAAATAAACTAAACTATTATCTTCAAATCAAACACAACATTTACATCTATTTACATTTAGAATAAACAGCTAAATTAGCATCATTATTGTTATAAAAGCTCTCAATATTACAGCTTTCAATGCTCAGACAGTTATAAAAATATTTACGATGGACGAAGAGTCTTAAATTTTATGATGTCGTACTCATCACACTAAAATATTTGAGTGGTTATGAAGTTACCGCTTTAACCGATTACTAACCGAATTTTTACCGGATTATTGTTATTATATTTTCTTATACATCTGGTAATATACTGTCAAATAAATTGTTAAGATATTTCACATTAAAATCGATAACGCCAATCTTTTGCTCAAGCCAGGCACTAAATGTGAGTGCCCCCTACAAAACAAACTCTAACAAAACTTCATACGAATAAACTCTTTGAAAGTAAAGTTACTTTTTTTATTTTCCAGCAAAGAGGATCGACTCTATTTACACAGACTGGCCGCTCATAAAATATCTACCGTATACTCCAAGCTAGCATTTTCTCTCGTTTAGTGAAAATGTACCCTTTTTATTTAAATTGAAAATACACATATTTCGGGACGATACGTTCTTTTCCCTTCTACTTTATAAAACTGCAAGGTTAAATAAGGACTTAATTTAAACGCTTATACTACGTTATACTATCTCTTACTAACAACTTTGCTCGAGTATATATATTTTTATGTAATACGAGATGCATGCATGCTTTTAATTATTAGGATCATTGGTCGTCCGTTTGTCTGTCTGTCGGTCAAGACAATTTTCCACAAAAACGTGTTTAGGTATCAAGTTAAAATTTATACCAAACATTTATGTCTGCGGTCACTTGAAGCTGTAAAAAAGTTAGGCTGCTAAGTCAACGCAATCACAAGATATGATCATTTAATCTATATTTTTTAACATTTCGTAGATGAATCAAAACTAATAGGGTATTGCCTATTGACTTAGCATAGCCACGACTCACAGCACAAATAAAGAAAAAAAACTCGAAAGTCGTTAATTTATAGTTATATCACGTAAAAGAAATGTATTTTCTCTATAACACGTATATCGATGAATGTAATTTAAGTTTGTTACTCCGAGAAAAAGGGGAATGATTCCCGAAATGGACGAACTACTTGATCAAAATGACATGGAGCGTTTGGATGAAAGCGGTACATGAATTAAGTCTTTAGGCTCACCTAAGTTATCAACCAAGTGACTTTCACTGTTGAACACAGCCGTCATCCCACATACATAAATATGTTCAACAGACTTACATGGCTGAATCACTGTAAAAACAGCTAGAGGATAAATTATTGTAAGTCTGTAGAGTTCAATTTATTTTTGGTATCACCACATTTTACATTCTAATACGAATAACAAGGTCTTATTTTAAACTTTTTATTACTTATCAAGCTGACGTAGACCAAAAAGGGAAAAATTTTGAGAATAAAGATTTCATCTCTCCGTTATACATAAAATTATTTCACTTGTAGCCCGCGCCCACGACCCAACTAAGCGTTGATTATTACGTAAAGTAAAGATGATATAATTTAATGTGTTCGTTTTGGTACTATCATTAAAACTAGACGAAGAAATGAAGGGCTTGTTTAAAGCTTCGTGATCAATATTTTTGGGATTGACTTTTTGTTTTGACTTCCCAACTCGCAAAGTTCTAAGAAATTCTTAATTTTGTACAGACGTAGACGTTTGAATGTGTTGGCATTGTGACCTACATACCTTCATGCAGAGATTTCTAATTGCCATAAAATTTCGGCACTTGAACTTAGTTTTAGCTTTTGCTTTTCTGTCAACAAATCTTTGATCTTTTTTGAGAGCCAGGGCGGTGGCAAATCCAGGTTAGGTGATCATGCCTGGCAGCCGCGGCCCTATTATTGATATTAGGAAGTTGTATGTATACTAATCAGCGCGAGAACTTTCCTCAATACAGGATTAGTAGTTACTACGTAGTTCAGTTTGTCTTCGTTAGATGATGTTGGAGTATATTTTTGCTGTATTTGGAAGTCGCCACAGGTGCATGAACATCATACAGCGAAATAAAATTAGTTCGTAAAATATTTATCTTCTCATCAACAGACGTTTTAACAGCAACTTCACGAAGACTTTTAAGGTCTATATTGCCAGAGTCTTGAACTTAGTCTTACGGTAACGTATTTTATATGAAAGACATTATTATTGTAAGGTCACGATAGGAATATAAGCGCAGTGGAGATAACGTGCTTTTAAAGATAATATTTGTAATGTGTAACGAGATCTTTAGGCGTCTCATTGACTTCAAAGTTTGCAGAAGTTCACACACACAAACCAAAACTCACATTCGCATTAATAATATTATTAGTAGAGTTGAAAGCTAGCTATCCATTCCAGAATATATATACTTACATGAGTATATTATATAATATATTAAAAAACTATATTACAAATATAATGTACGCATTGGGGTATTAGTGGTTGAAAGGTTTTCAGGCAACGATATTTACACAAGCCCAGGCGTATCTAAATATTATTAAGTATCAAAGTTATAGTGGGACCCATTGAACTTTACTTAACACTTAGACAAATGTGGCCGCACTATCAGACAGTTCAAATATAATTTCTTTGTTAAATCTTCAACTAAAACAATGACTCGATATCTAACTTATTGCGTTCATTGTTGATCTAAATTTTCAATCGTTATCTTATTGATTCTGGCCTCTTGTTCTAGTAGTTAGTAATCCTCACTGCTGAACCAGAGTTCGTGGATTCGATTCCCACTCAGGACAAATGTGTGATGAACATATTCGTTTGTTCTGTGTCTAGGTGTAATTTATCTATCTATAATTAGCAACCCGCCAGGGTTTTGCACGAGTAGTAGAAACATCTTCAACAATAATCATCATATTTCAACCAATTTACACGAAACGTTAACAAATTATACACCTAAACCTTCCTCATGAATCATGAAAATGTTACCGCGAGTTGATTTATTTTATTTTTATACTTGTGCGATAAATACCAAATTTATCAAGCAACGAAAACACATGAAATCGGGATAAAATAATTAGCTTTTATTTTAAGAAAGCAAAACAGAATCGAAAAGTTTCTATTTTTTAAATCAGCCAGTAAATGTTTCGAGAACAAAAAAGATTGTATACTAATTTACTTTGCTAAAAAAAAATAAAATAATATGCAGTTTCTGTAAATGATACGTGTTACTTGGACTTTTTTAGTGTTGATATACGAATCTTAGTGATATTCTATCGTATTAATCATTTTATATTTTAGTTTGCTGCTTACTTAACGATGCTTGGTAAATGGGAATTAATTTTATAAGTATAATATATATAATTAAGTAAGTACTATTCATTGTAGGTACACCAAATACAAACAGATACATATAATAAATAATACAAAATAAATTAAAAAAAATAATAATAATAAATTTAAAATTCACAATGAGGAGGCTTATTACTAATAGTAATATTTTCAAAGAATCTTTGAATGGACGAAAGTGTAATTATATGATAAGAGTCTTTGTTGTCCCCACCCATTTGCACCTGTTTTTAGTATATGACAACTAAAGTGTTGGTAAAAATCGCTTATTCCAACTTCAATTTATATAATACTAGCAACCCGCCCCGGCTTCGCCCGGGAGCAGAGACATCTTCAACAAGCATCTTCATATTTCAACCTATTTACACAAAACCTTAACAAAGTATACACCTAAACTTTCCTCATGAATCGCTCTATCTATTGGCGAAAATTGCATGAAAATCCGTTTAGTAGTTTTTGAGTTTATCGCGACCAAAAAGATAGACAGGCGCGGTGGGGGACTTTGTTTTATAACATGTAACGATGTAGTGACATTCATTTAATAAAGAAATATATAATAATAAACTATGAAAACTTTAAGTAAACAAATGAAAGAAAAGAAAAAGGTATCGTAATCTCTGCGTTGACTAAGACTGACTGACTGACGCGAGATAAGAGTCCATAAAAAAAAAAGTTTTCCCAGTTTCCCGTTTAATATCATAAAAATAAAAATTCTCTAATTCAATATTATATACTTAGAATACATACATATGTAGTTCATACCTCTTGTTTTTTCATGATTATAACTTACACTTAAGTATCTTTTTTTACTTTGATAATATCAGAAATAGTTTCGTTTAAAAAATACATTTTGGTTTCTAAAAATACCAAAAATAAGAAATAAGAAACAAGACGAAAAATAATTAAAACCTATTTAATAGTTTGAAATAATACTATTAATTTCAGACCAGACTTTCATGTTTATTTAAAAGATAAGAATAAAGTGAATTGAGACAATATCGTTTCAAAGTAATACCATAACTAACAAAACCAATCTAAAGTTCTTTATTTAGCGAGACAATAACAGCTGAGTCTATCGAAATTTATTTAATCGCCATCTACCGAACGCAGTTTGAATTACTTAAAGGGAAAAATATTTTCCAGTAAAGGGAAGAGATTTATTTAAATAGGAGTATTGGAAATACAAAGTGTATGATAGAATTGAGAAAAACCCTCGAAAATTATAGGAACGAATAGTGTTTCTGTTTACTTTTCATTACTTTATCAGGCTTATCAGAAATCATCACATCATGTAGCTGAGCTGATGATGAAAAAAAATCATAAAATAAAAATCTTTTTAACAAAAAATTAAACCGACGAAAGGAACTAAAAGCAAAAAATAAATAAACCTTAAGTCTTAAGTATTGAGCTTATTTACATAAACTATCAAATTTTATATAAACTTATTTTCAGTCGGCGCCAAATAATAAAATCATTGCCCATAAATATTGTAGAATTCATACAAACATACACTCACGCGTGTATCCCCGAAGGGGTAGGCACAGGGTATTAAACATCCAAATTTTAAACTATTCAGAGTGAACATAATATTCATTTACAGTAAAACTAAACTTTATTAATACTTAGGGTCAGTTCACACCGAGACCGAGTATAAAGAGACTCTTCTCTTTATACTCGCTCTCGGTCAACTCAACCGTCTCTATGGCTGAGTTGATGATGATAAAGTCAGTTATTCTTTTTGAAAGATTATTGTATAGCTCTAATAAGATGAATGAGTATCAATCATTTTCAAGTAATAACGGACAAATATTTTGTTTTTCGTCGTTTTTTCTTCTCTCTCTGTTCTCTCTGTTCTTAATACTCCTGATAAATTTACTGACAAAATATTTATCAATCAATCAATCAATCAATCAGCCTATCATAGTCCACTGCTGGACATAGGCCTCTCCCAATGTGCGCCACAGCACCCGGTCCTCCGCCTTCCGCATCCAGTCCACCCCTGCTACCTTCTTCAGGTCGTCGGTCCATCTGGCTGGGGGGCGTCCTGCCTTCCGTTTGCCGATTCGCGGTCTCCACTCTAGGACTCGTCAAATATTTATCAGTTTATTATTAATTACTTTAATCATTTTAATTTTTTACTTATTTTCACTCGCTTTTACTTTTAACTTACATTTGCCTCTAACTTACTTTTACTTTTCACTCACTGTTTACTTTTTATTGTAGTTATGTAGGTGTAGAAACACCTATGGTATGTCGCAAAGATGCATGCACCATTAGCCAGGTTTGCTATCAGGGTGTCAACTTTGTGTTGTATTTATAACACAATCCTTTGTTACCGTTCAAATGCAACTGCTGCTTTTGTGTACAATGCCTAAACCCTAAATAGCTACTAACCGTGTCACATCACTGAACACGTCATCCGTCAATATGTCGGTGCCAAGCATTGCCAACTCACTGAATCAATTATGTATTATGAATCAATTATAAAAAGATATAATTTTATATACTTATGGACGTGCATGCATAAATCGAAGTATTTTATTTTAATCGTAGCTTTCTTCTACGAAGCTGGCTACGGCGTAGAAAGCGTAGCAGCGGCCGTAGCAAGTTATAAGTGCAATAAATTGATCTTTAATAACTCGTGATTTCAATTTAGTGAATATTTAATTACTTGTTACAGGTAATTCGACCGTTAGCTGGCAGAAATATATTGTGTAAGTTCATCCATATTTTAAGGTGTTTTTTCTTCTCTTGATTTTTGATCTCAGGGACGGTAGGTAGTGTAATATATTTTGCCTCTTTCTTATTTATATCCTCTTTTACAAATTTATCTTGATCTGCATACTTATAAAAAACTAATTGTGAAATGGAGCCAAAGATTAGTAATATTTTTCACGCTTTAAACGCTACAATAATTATTTTGACACACTAATGCTCATTGGATAAAACATTTTTTGGAAAACTCACAAAAAATAAAAAGCAGTACAAAAATCGCCTATTTGCGTCGCAAATTTTCAACTCCATTGAAACATTATGCAATACACACCCGAAGCGATTCAGGTTGCGATGATAACCCAATTACGTGGAGGACTTATGCGGTATGGGCCCATGTCAGGTTCAAGCCTTTCTTCTAAATCGAGCTAACGAATCTGCCTGTTTGTAACCGTCAACTGAGAATTGAATTGCATTATTGGATTCATGACTTTAGTCAAACTGGGAACTTGCTAATTACTTTCCTATTCTGTTTTGAAAGAAAAAATAATACGATTTAAAAATTGTCTAGCATTAGTAAATAAAAAAAAAGCCCTGAATGAATAATTACTCTGTTTTTTTTTAAGAAAAACATATTTTACAATATCGTATATTAATAGACAGATGTACCAGACTGTTATACGAGTCAGAGAGTCGCATATGCACACAGAATATTGTTAACAAATTTAATAGTGTTGAGTCCAGAAGGCTGCCAGTGAGCTTGCTAGAGGAGGCTGTTGTTTACATTTACTTAACATTTAGGCTAGCCTGTTATATAGTCGTTAGTGATCCTGATCCCAAACTAGGCAGAGTCTGTACTATGGTAACCACACTGCTTATAAACATACTTATATATTTCTAATTAAATAGTTATTATGGATAAATTACACGCAGACTCAAAACAAATGACCATGCTCATTACTCAATCATTTGTCCTGTGTGGGCATGGAACCCATGACCTCTGGCTCAGCAGTCAAAATTGCTAATCACTAGACCAACAAGCCTATCAATATTATATGAATATAGTAAAGTTGTTAAAAATCTAAAACAAACAACCTAAAATAAATCTATAAACGAAAATATAAACCATCATTCAACTCGGATTTTCCTTAAAGAGTTACAATAAACGTTTGGTTATTTTAACTAGAAAGACAAATATTGTTGTTCAGAGTTTGCCTTTAAAAGGGAGTTTTGTATAAACTTTTACTCCCTGTCCAACTCCCTTATCCTTACAGGTGGCATTTCCAAAAACCTTTTAAGGTTTTATTATAGATTAAATAAACTACAAGTCCAAATAATATGAAAAATGATATCTATGAAATCTATTCGAAAGTGCCGGTAAATTAAAAAACTAATCGAAATGTGTCCCTCATCTCTTTTGAAGTAGTTTAAGAACGTAGTCGGCCGACACTTAATATTTCCATTATCATATTACTGAAACCCATTAAATCTCAACATCAACATGTATGATTCTCCTCTTCCAAGCATACCAAAACTTTTATACAGATTTAGAATTTATTAATTGACTAGCAACCCGCCCCGGCTTCGCACGGATAGCAGAGCATATTATGTCTAAATTGTTTCGTTATTATATGTTAATCTTATAAGATAGACATATAGCTTTTCTATATTGTAATACCTATTATTATGAGGAATATCTGCGTAATACATTGTTTTCATACAACTCTATTGGTTTACGAGGCGAACACCAGTAAAGCTTCCAGTCGGCATGTTTTTTTTTCCGACATCTTCAACATTCGTGGTCATATTTCGGCAAATTTATACAAACCCCTAATAAATTATACACCTAAACCTTCCTCATGAATCATTCTATCCGTAAGTGAAAACTATATGAAAATCCATTTGGTACTTTTGCACTTTATCGCGAACAGATTGATAGACAGACGCCGCGGGGGACTTTGTTTTATTTATAACTAGCAACCTGCCTCGGCTTCGCACGGATACAAATTGTTCACTGAAACCTTCCTCATGAATTACTCTGTCTATTAGTGAAAACCGCATGAAAATCCATTCAGTAGTTTTTCAGTTTATGGCCAACAGACAGACAGACCGACGTGGCGAGGGACTTTGTTTTATAATATGTAGTGATGATATGTATTGATTAAACCTAGCTTCCCGAAAATAGCCAGTTCGAGTTGCAGGTATGACCTTGACCTGCTCAAGCTATTGTTTACACTCCGGCAACCCATTCATATAAGCAACATCCCTTTCCTTCCGATTCTTCTTCTTAGTTCTATTCTTCTTTTTATTTCTATTCTTCTTATTTTCCCATCTGTAATTCCCAATGTGCCCGGTTGAAGGGCAGGCCTATTACCGTACGTTCGTGGGACCAAATATTAGCCGGCAAAATGTTGATGTTTATTTCATCTCTGTGTACTTCTTCCGGGATACCAGCTTGAGTGTATTGTAAGGCCTCGCTTGGCTGAAAGGATTTGGTGTTTCAGAGGAGATGGTGGAATTGATAGAAGCTGGGAACTGGTATTAATATATTTGCGACTGAATTATCTCCAATATATACATTAGCTTTAGAATAGCTTCATAGATGTGCCCCAGCAACTTGACAGCCGTCCACTCTGAATTCACGCTGAGCTGTTTTTATCTTCTTTTTCTATTGATTCTATACAAAATCCAAAGAGAAAGAGAGAGAAAGAGAAATTCGAAAGAGTTTCAAACCTCACAGTATCCCACTAATATTATAAATGTGAAAGTTTGGATGGATGTATGTTACTCTTTCATGCAAAAACCACTAAACCGATTGCGATTAAACTTGGTATGTAGATAACTGGGGACCTGGATTAACATGTGGGCTACTTTTTATCCCGATATTTAAACGGGATCGGGACTTACGCGAGTGAAACCGCGGGGCGCTGCTAGTATATGTATACTTAAACCCATACATACATATATGTTTCATGTAGTCTAACATTATGTAGTCTACTAGCGATGTGTAAATGTACGCATTTCTAAGTAATTCTTTATGATGTCTCCTTACAAGGGTAGATGGAAAAGACACAAGCTATAACTAAACTTAAAACAAGAATACATTGCCAGAATCAAATCCAAATCGGGAACAACCCGACCCGTTTAGTTATTTATAGTTGCAAGAATGGTAAACTAGTCTGGTTTTACCCTAGGCATATATTATAGTACTTCGAAAAGTAAAGTTATTGATAAACTAAGAATAACTACAATCATGTTTCTACAAACATTATTATTAAATCTAAAATCTTCCAGACATTTACATGTACATACATAATGTACATTACGTGGGAGAGCCATGCTTCGGCACGTATGGGCCGGCTCTACTCCGCTCGATACCACGGCCTCACAGAAAACCGGCAGTGAAACAATGCTTGCATTGCTTTTCGCCGCCTGAGTGAGGTTACCGGAGGTCCTAACCCTTCCCTTTCCCCTATTGCTGTCCTTTCCCTCCCCCCTCTCCTCCCCTCTAATCCCTCTCTCCCGTCTTCCCCTATTCCCACCTTAAAGGGCGACAACGCACTTGTGACTCTTGAGTTACAGGTGCCCATGGGCGGCGGTAGTCATATACCATCAGGTGACCCATCTGCTCGTTTGCCCCCTATACAGTAAAAGAAATAAATTTAATGCGCATTAAAAATAAAATGTGCACTGTCAGGAATATAAAAAATGGCTAATATTTTTAAACAATATGTGTAAAAACGGCTAAGGCTTCGCTTGACTTGAGAGATTTTCCTATGGGGTGTTAATATAGGAAGAGATGAATTGCAAAAGGCTGTGGAATAATTGGCGTATATTAGAAACTGAACTAACTACGTTTATAATTACAACTTTATTAAGGCTTTTATCGATTTGGTACGGCAACTCGACAGCCATCCACTCTAACTGCTCGCCGAAGCACTTCTCTGTTTATACATTTAAAAGTAATTACATAAATGATTCAAATATTATATTACCAGCCAGCTCTGACCAATACTCGAAAGAGGTTCGAGACTCACAACATTTAGACCTGTCATGATGCAAAAGTCTATGAAATAACAGTTTAAGATATACTGGTCGGAAGGAGACATGCAAAACGATGGAAATTCGATCGCTAGGCGAAGCCTTTCATTGCAATTATTTTGAATAATTATAATTGCAATATCTATATATGTGTATGGAAAATATATACATACAAATACATGTTACACCGTGAATGACTAACGTAGCACTAACAATTTTATGAAAATGTGAGATTTTAAATACAGAAATTTTATTTTGAAACTGAATAACTGACCGATAATGCTAAGATATCCTAGTAGAGAGGGCTGACATGAATGAAACTCTGGGTATTTAATAACAAGGATGTTGATGGAACGTCCATACTATTATAAAAATGTCTGCTTAAAAAAAAGAAATTGACATGAAAATGTATTGATTGTTTAGAAATGTGCACCTACATTAAGAAAAGCGTTACCCGCTCATTTTTTTTTCAATATTTTTTTGTTAAGCTGTCGTTATACACCATTGAGTAGGTACGAGTTACGACACACACGTTTATGAAAATCATTGTAGTCTATTCCAAAGATGGTTACAAGATATTGGTTTTGGCGATAAGGCCACCGTTTGTTCATAAACAATGCTATATTAGAATAAAAATTTTCGTGAGTGGTATTCATATTTACTAAAGACTAACCGTCCCCGCAGTTTCACTTGTGTTTATGGTCACTGCTCCGCTCCTATTGGTAGGTTCCTTTGGAAGGTTATAGCCTATAACCTTCTTCGATAAATGGGCTATCCAACACTAAAAATGTTTTCAATTTGAACCAGTAGTTCCTGAGATTAGCGCTTTCAACCAAACAAACTCTTCAGCTTTATAATATTAGATGTAAAGTATTTTTTCTTTTTCGCGGGGAATGCTTTTCGCACCATACCCTCCGTCGGGGATACTAAAGGCGTGTGTGGGACTCCCGGCGACCTTCTGCCTATAAATAATATCTATAATACTGGTTTAGAAATAAAGTTTTATCTGTCTATCTATTTACAGACATAATGACATCCTTTCTTAAAAAGTTTGCATATATAATAAAAATACATATAAAAATGTGTGTTGCCACTTGTTGAGGTGTAATAAATACTGTAGTACGATGAAAAGAAGATTAAATAAGATTAAAGAAAAGAAGTAAAAAAAGTGATATACACTCTTTTAACACGCCTAATAAACATAAACTTGTTGTACCTGCCTCTAGGCTCCAAAAAATTAACAAGTCGTTTCAAGGTCAATGTGTGCGATATTATAAGTATAAACAAGTTTAAGTCTACAGTAAAACGACAGCTATGCCTGAAGGGCTATTACTCAGTAGGCGATTATATACAGGATAAAAACACTTGGGATGGAATTGTAATAGAAATCTAATGTGAGCTAATATGTTTCTTATTTTCCATCTCTCATGTTTTTCTTTTCTTCTTTTTAATTTTTTCCTTAATTTTCAGTTTCCCTAGTGTCATATTCTTTTTCTAGTTTATTTACTTTTAATTTTAAAAACATAATAGCACACAACAAAATTATGTGATATTTACTGAATATTGTTGAAACTGTCTGGTTTTTCTTTTTTAAAAGAGTTTGTTTGCCCGATTTCTTCTCACAAGGCTCAACCATTTGGAAACGGGCGGTTATAGATCGAAACAGGCAGATGTGATATTATGTTATCCATTTTGTTTTCTTTAATCATTTTACATTTGACGAAGCAAACTATTATTGCGGTGACTCTGTGTGTGTTGATCTATAATTTTTAATTATAATTATTATTTATTAAATCGACGATTTCGAATAATTGATATTCAATTTTATGAAATAAAGATTTTTTTGAATTTGAATTGAATTGAATATCACATTGACACAAATAGATAAGGTGGTAGCAAATCTTTACTCTATACGTATATAAATTTTCTATGGTTTACCAATAGCTTGAGAAACATCCTCGTCCTACTTTTTCCATGTATTTACGACTAGTGTGGGCCTAGCATTTTATGAGTGGGATAAAATGAACACAGCTGATGCGAAAAGTATTTTACTGTTCATTCCTGTTTAATAAGTGAATGGAAGAAGGCGGTTTCTAAATGCAAATTGTTCAAACAGGAAAAAATATACTGATAATGTTGTTAACAGGATGCTAATAAATAAATTCTTGCTAATCCTTTCAAAAGTGGGTACACACATAAGGCATCATTTGTTTAAGACGCTAATAGCGTTAGTGACTTTGGTTGAGACATAATTGTGTCTTAACATAGTGTTGTGAACACTCATACATCATTCTATAACTATCAACACTATTTTATCCATAAAAGGACGGCTTTCGAACACAGTTTTTTTATTTCACTTTTTTTTTGCTAATAATGTCCTTTTTTTGTTTTTTTATTTAAAAAGACAACATTAGGCATTAGGAATTACTCCTGTGTCGCGGGGGATTTACAACAACATACAAACAACGGACACAAAGAACACCCAGACTCAGGTGGGAATCGAACCCACGACCTCTGGCTCAGCAGTCAGGGTCACTAACCACTAGACCAACAGGCTTACCAATAACAGAGCGATATTGTGACCGTGTAGAAAGGAAATCATTATAAGATACATACAACAACACATGTAAGGCGGAAAATATAATATGAAATACAAAAAAAAAAGGTAGATTTCGTTTTTTTGTTTTTTTTTAAATCTCCCCTCCCCCCCCTTGGGGAATATCCCCCATTCGCGAACTTAACCTTCATTTTTGTCCTGTTGATTTGTCGTCCAAGTTTGAAAGCAATCGGTGTATAATTGCGACCTCTATCATGCCGGTAAAATTGAGGTACACACATATATACATATATATAAAAATTTTAACCGGCGGTTGTTTTGGGGTCTAGCGATCATAAATAGACCTCCTGTGAAGAATTTTTTGGAAAACTCGACAACTGGTACAAAACCCATAGGTAGAATTTCTTCGAAATCTACCTAAAACACAATATATAAATAAATAATCTCATCGCAACGATTACCCAAAGATTCACTATTACACATCATAATTATTGATATTCTAGAGGAAGCATTTTGAGAAAACAATTGAAAAAATATAGAAAGGAGAATGATTATGCAAAATTGTAATATATTGTATATATATAATATGTAATGTATAAGCACGGACGTTCATCACCTGGCTGCCACCACGCAGCGTCGGTCTAGAATAAACTGTCCTACGCGTTTTCATTAAACACCTAAAAAATTAAAAGTAATAGCTATCATTAATAGCAAAAATAGGGAGTGAGAAATGAATTAACATTGGGAGAATACTTACTCATCACCTAGCACATAAATTCGTTCACATATCGACAACTGGGAGCCATCTACGCGAATTAGTCGCCTATGGTCACCGTTACTGAATTGATAGCTATATTAGTTGTTTGAGTATTCAATCTCTGGAAATATGACTGTAACATTTTCCGAAAAATAAATGTTATGATACTCAAAATTTACCCAATTAGTTTCTGACATACAGCAAGAGTTCCGTGCCTTTGGGCAATCTCATCGTCTCGAACTAGTTATTGAAACTGGACTAACAGTTATTATGAACATTTCACAAACCCAATTATATTTCGTAAATTGGTTGATGTTAAATGATAACTATTAATAACGAAGGTACTTTAATTTCATTTCGTGTGAGTTTTAATAGCAATAAAGTTAAATAAAATACTACAGGTCAATGAATATCGGCACGCAGATACAAACCAATAACGAACTGTTATTAGTTTAATCATTTATGATAATTTTAAACTGAAATGGAAAATACGTTCTCAAAGGAATGTTTTTACTCCTGGTAAATAAAAGAATTTGGCATGAAATTGGAAACACCCAATATGAGAGGAAAAAAACCTCAACATTATCCATTGCAAACAATTCTAATTTTAAAGGTAATTGAGATTGCTTTCGAAATGTATAAACTTAATCATATTTTATCGCAAAAGGGAGAAACGCTGTGAACACTGAACACATCAGAAGATACATTACTTCGAGACGTCGTCATTTTAAATTCTAATAACACTTGAGATAGCATAAATAGGATTTCAGCCTCCTTATAATATAAATGTGTGAAAACACATATAATATCTTTTCAACGTACATTACTTGCTGATATGAATGTACTCAGCTATATTGGCACGTTACCAATGTATTGTAGAATGAAGCAATCAGATGAAGTTTCCATAAACCTTAACAACGCGATGAACGTATTTTACATTAATAAAAAGTGAAGCAAATCAGTGCAGAAATTTAAGTAAAATTTACCTACATTAAAGTATTTACAGTCCTTGCTTCACTACATATTGTAAAACAAAGTCCACCGCCGCGGCTGTCTGTCTGTCTGTTCGCGATAAACTGAAAACTACTAAACGGATTTTCATGCGGTTTTCACTAATAGAGAGAGTGTTTCATGAGAAAGGTTTAGGCGTATAATTTATACCCGTGCGAAGCAGGGGCTAGTCTAATTTAATTAATATTTCCATATTATTATAAAAGCCGAAGAGTTTGGTTTTTTGGTTGAAAATCTATTTTATTACTTATGTCTAATTCTTTATCATCATCATCGTCGTCCTCTCAGCCGTCCAGACCACTGCAAAATAAAGGTCCCTCATAAGGACCTTTAATTTACAGAGGTCTTAATTTAAACATTTTTTTTTTTTTGGCCTGCTCTTTCTCTGCGTCTGGCGATTCTGTTGGCCTACACACAAACACCAATACGCCAGTGTTAAAAATACGTGATACTGCAGTCAAACTGCGCCAATTGTACCTGAAGTCTGCTTTGCTGTACTTTCCAGCGAAATAGTGTGAATTTCGCATTCATTTTTCCCTGAAATGCGAGAACGCTTCCGTCAGCTTGATTACAAAGTATCATCAACATTGCGTGACAAATAATGTAACCAAAAACCCGGTGTTTTGAACCACCACGCCGTTAATATCAATCGGAAATCTGATCGGAGTCCAATTAGCTACGTTAACAAGTGTACCGCTGTATATCTTTCACTTGTCAATACGTGCTGTAGAGTCATTTAAACAGTGTCAATCAAAATTTTTATTTTTGAAGTGAAAACTTCTTTAGCGGCGTTGTACACTTTTTGGGATGGGTAAAAATGTTAAACTCGCGTCAGGATATGTGACCCTGATTGAAAATGTGTCCGAGTTTCATATATTTAAAAAAATATTTTTACGCCATCTGTGGATTCTGCGCGATACTACTGTAGTTTGATATATACCTACTAATTATCCATATGTTAGTTATGGCAAATTTCACAGATGGCGCAATTTTAATTTCGACTTTTTACAATATTTACTTAAAGTATTTATTTTCACTTCTGTCGGCAGTCCCATGACTGCCTATTTCTTTTTTTATTTTAATTAACACGCTTTTATTAGTTATGATTCACTTGTAACTAACTTACTCATCATCCTGCGCGCCTTTTCCCAACAGAGTTAGGGTCGGCTTTTAGTCTAACTGATATGGCCAATCTTCGACATTTAACGTGAAGCGACTGCCATCAGACCTCCAGAACCCAAGATATCGCCTAGATAACAAAGTTTTGTAGTTAGACCAGGTTGTCGGACCTTTTAGCGCACCAGCTACCCGAAATGAATGCCACCGATGTTCGTATGGCAACCAGAATCGACGGCTTAACGTGCTCCCCGAAGCACGGAGGGGTCTCAATGTGTTAAGAATGGTCACCCATCCTAAGACTGTCCTGGCTAGTATTACTTAACCTAGTAATGTGCTAACCTACTCAGTTACCACTTAGCCACGAGCCCTGAGCCGAGTTAGAGTAACTAGCTTACTAAAAGTAAACAAATATGGGAAGTAAATCTTGGAACTGATATGATGATGGAGCGGTGGATAGTGGAACTCTTCAGTGGCTATATTATGATTCGTTTTGACGAGTGCAATAGATTAGGCTCGACAACGATGGTCTGTTGATGAACCCAGGATGTGAATAATGGATTTTTTTTTTGGATTCGGTCCATTATTACAACGTATTTTTTTAAGTTTTACTGAACTATAATTATTATCATCTAAACCGTTATTATGTTTTTATATGTATGTACGTATGTATGTATATATTATGTTTGTGTACATATTTGTATGTATGTATTTTATCCTATATACTTTATTTAAGTATTTTTGCCTCATATTTACCTATAAAACTATAATATTTTTAGTGCACCTACTTCCTCTTGTCTCTGCATCACCGGAAGATTGACTGGCATTATGTGTCTCAAACAAGTACCGATAAAATCGCATAACTTCATGGCAAATCTGCTTTTATGCAAACCAATTCCACCACTATATCATTAAACTATAATAGTATAGTAGCTTTTAGAAGGCTTTGCACCTTTTCTATGAAATTCATTTACTATATTGATTAAGTACTAATTTTGGTAAGAATCTCTTCCCATGGCTAAGATTCTGATGAAAAACGTTCTTCTTCTTCGTGTTATCTTTATTGAAACGTACAAACTTTTTAGGTCATAAGTAAAGTTTTAGAATGCGTTTATTTGAAACCCTACAGAAGTCCTTCTAAAGGGTTTTAAATAAACGCAATACGCATACTTGAAAAAAAAATGAATGAAATTAAAAAAAATATAAAAATTTTCCCTCCAATTTTGCAATGCAAGTAGGTACTACTGAATATCTTTATATCTTTTTCTGTAGACTATCTGATGATTTTGCTTTCATATTTAGATGCCTAGTTGTACACATATATCTACGTGATCGAAAAATGAACTAAAACCATTCTGATACCGGGTAGTATATTCTTTTTACTATTTCGGACACCATTACTAACACCACTGCAAATACGATTAAGATAATTTAAACTATCAGAATGTAAAGGCCTGCAGCAGAACTAATAAATCCGTTTTCACTAAATAAAGGAGTGCTGTAAAAACGAAACAATGAATCTTTTAATTTTTTGTAAAACTGATCCGGAGCATCGATTTTCTCTCATCACATCTTCCTTTAAATATTCCCATGGAAAGGGTTCGAGCTATAAATCACGATACTGGAGCATTTGCGAAGGGATATTATTAAAATGACCGTGCATAGCAGAAAAGTGACGCCACCTAGGGTACTTATCATTACTGAAGCTGACTTTGCTACCAATTTCACTGTTATATACGACACCTAAAACCATTAAGGAAGTCATTTAAAGATGCCATGGAATGTGTGTTCCTTTCTACAAGCGTATTTTAGTTTTCATACAAAAATAAATCTAAATTAATTTATATGTCGGATAAAGAAGCCGATTCGATTGAGAATCTTCACCAGAATAAATGATTTAAAGAAATTGTGTGGGCTAAGTATTCGATATGAACAATAAACTAACAATTATAAACCACACTCCATATTAAAGAGGTTGTACCTCTTTAATTACACTTAAATTACAATTCCTAGATTTGTTGTCCACACGATGGCTGGCAGGGAAGTTACTCGCTCGGGGTTGCACGTTAATACGAAGCCGACCCGAACGAACTTCAGTCTAGACTCCTAGCGCCATCTGTTAACATTTGGGCCTTGCTGGGTCAAATCAGTTCCCGAACTATTGACTTTCACACGTAATTATATATTATAGTACCACTTTAATAATGACATTGTTTAAACAAATCAGGTGTCTAAAATATCACCTAGTAGTATTAGCTTAGTGGTTTTATTTCATTGGCTTCCGTGACCGAAATGTAAGTACAGTCAGCCGCGGTCACTCCGATTTTGGAGGGATTAATATTATTAAAAAGAAAGCTGATCCCGTAGGTGTGTTAGTTTCTACCTACAAGAAACTACTGTAGTCACTCAAAGCCGATGATGTGGTGAGTGAAATTGCAGGAGTGACAACTATAAAGAGGGAACAATGGATGTTTATAATGACTCATATTAGGGGCCACTATTCCAGGAGTCGAACACTTTAGATTCGAGTAAAATTTAGATATATTTTTGTAGAATCAAGTTCCTTATTGCACGTAACACTTTAGACGCTCGGCGGCGGTGACGGCGACGAAAAATGCTGGCTATTTTATTTACGCCATCGGTTGTTTCTGAGCGAAACTAGCGTAATTTGATATTAGTGGTAAACTAATTATCAATACAACTCGGCAACTCGGTTCAGACAACTTTTACAGGTGGCGCAATTTTAATTTCGAGTTTATATAATATTTACTTTATTTTGAGACAATTTATTCAATTCATTAAATAGTACCTGGGAGAACGAGCTTCGCTCGTTAGCTTTTTGTAGATTTTTTTTATTTTTTTTTTTACCGGTAATACAATTATGCAGTTGAACTTAAAATGAAAAACTGTATCTGTATACAATATTTCATGAAAATCTTTTGCAGCCTTTTCTGAGATTCAGAATTATATATAAATATATATATATATTTCAATTTATATATTCAAAATTTTCAATTTAGTAAATCTTATTTCTGAGATTCAGAATTATATATAAATAAATATATATATATATATATATACGAGATAATCTCTAGGACTACCAGTCGGATTCGAATAGATTTTTTTGTATTGGATAGACAATTAATTTATCGAGGAAGGTTATAGGCTATGTAACATTACGCTACGCTACGGCCTTTAGAAGAGGAGCAGTGACCATAAACGCAGGTGTAACTGCGATAAATGGCTATTTCTATTACACACATAAAATAAAATATGATATTGTACATACTTGTTTCTTTTTCTTATATTATTCGACGGTAACATGTAAAGAAACAAAACCAAACTCTTTTTGTAAGCAGATCATAAATATGGTTTAATGTTGAGTTGATCTCATGAAAAAAAAACCGGGCCCGCAGCAGGCCAGAGAGGTAGATTTCGTGTTTTTTAATTTTTTTGAAAATCTGCCCTTAGCGCCTCCCTTTGGGGGAATATCCCCCAATTACGAACTTAACCTTGATTTTTGCCCTATTTGTTTGTCGTTATAGTTTGAAAGCAATCGGTGCATAATTGCGACCTCTATCGTGCCGGTAAAATTGAGGTACATACATATATACATACATCTATATGTATAAACTTTTTAACTGGCGGTTGTTTTAGGGTCTAGGGATGATAACCAGACCTCCTGTGAAGAAATTTTTGGAAAACTCGACAACTGGTACAAAACCAATACGTAGACTTTTCTTCAAAATCTACCTAAAACGTTGAAATCGAAATAAATATGTTAAATTTGATGATGGTGATTTCATTAGTTTATCAGTAATTAATTACCTACAACCAAAGTGGCTTTACATTCATATTGGAAAGCGTATCTTTAAAGGTTTCTGTCTTCGAATTAACTTTCTCATCTATATTTAACTATCGATTTGTCTAGGTGTTATAACTACACGTTGAACCACATGTTTATAGTTTTAATACCTAGACAAATCGATATCGCGCTCAATTTTAGATGAACGGCCTCACACAGTTAAGTAGTAACTGTATATGTCGAAAATATCGAGTAACGCAACATAAAACTACATTTAAATTTCTTTTCTAATTTTCTACTATTATTTCATAAAAATTATAACTTAAAACCCGATTAAAACGATCCGGCTTAATACGATTAAGACACGGCAGCGGCTAGATTACAATTTTGCAGCCCACGAAATCCGTTCAATCGAAGATCTCATTGTAGTTAGCAATTGAAGGCGCTCAGTATCTCCTTTGGGCGCAGCGAGGATGCACCGCAATAGTAAAGATATATTGCGAAACGTGAAGCCACTCCTAATACAAGCATTTCATCTCAGGTGGGGGTTGACCCATGTTTCTATTATTCCAGAGAAGAACAGGCAAGAAACTCCAAGAACACTCTTTAGAAAGATAAAATTACTGTCAGTCGTAGGACTGCACGTCAGAAGTGAAAGCATGACTTACATACACACACACACACACACACACAGCTGTATATGCGTATGTATCTGAGCGTGACGGTCACGCAAGTTCGATGCTTCCAAAAGTGCCCAGCGTGCCTAAAGAAGTTTTCACTTCAAAAACATAGTGGAAGGGTCATTTAAAATTTGAGCACCGAACGAGGAAGTTTATTTATCGTATCAACAAACAATACGGTGACCTTTCTGGCAATCCTACTAATATTATAAACGTGAAAGTTTGTGAGGATGTATGAATGTATGTATGTATGGATGTTTGTTACCCTTTCACGCCAAAACTACTGAACTGATTGCCATGAAACTTGGTATGTAGATAGCTGGAGACCTGGATTAACATATAGGTATAAGGTGAAACCGCGGGTCGCTGCTAGTCTGTAATACATATGTATAATTATCTGCAGCCTGTAGATGTTTGATGCAGGCTATTTACAGCTCCCAAAGAAAACCAATCCTGAGTTACATTTGTAATACACAGTAACGCATCTTGGTTAAAACACTGAAATAACTTCTGTTCATGGTTAGATCGACTAAAACAATCGATTCGAAAGAACGTCCCCGCACTTCTAGCACAGTCTATTAGTGTGTTCTGCTTTCGATTAAGGTTGTCAGAGTTCTATACCTCCTTCAGGATTGGCTAATTACACTGCTTATGTTTTACGTTAACTGCTTATAGGTCATGTGCTTTTGTCCGCCTTGGTGGTATAAACTATATATCTCTAAAAGTATGATAATAAAGAAAATTAATCGTACTTAGTACGATCTATCTTATAAACTATCCTGTAATCGGCCTATTGAAAATGAACATTCCATTTCTCAAGTCTCCAAGACGTGAAAAGGACGATGCTGTACCTTTTCCTTTCAAAGGCTTTAATAGCACCAATAATGATTATCTATATTACCTTTACAGATAATCATTACCCGTCACTAGCATGATTGTGTTACCATGTGCAAATAAGTTTCATTTTGGAGAGTTTTTATTTGGAACAAAGAAGTTTTTAATTATTATTTTTAAAAGACCTTTTACATTCAAATTATGGAAGTCTGTCTTAAATGCAATAAATCCCGTAATTTCAAGTTGCAATAATAAATATACAACCAACTAGTTTAGTTCCATAACACTTTATTGTTAGTAATAGAATAGCACTTATATTATAAAATTATAATATAAGTGCGTACATATTATAAAACAAAGCCCCCGCCGCATCTGTCTGTCTGTCTGTTCGCGATAAACTGAAAAACTACTGAACGGATTTTCATGTAGCTTTCACTGATAGATAGAGTGAGTCATGAAGAAGGTTTAAGTGTGTAATTTGTTAATTATTGAAGATATGACTGCTACCCGTGCTAAGCCGGGCGGGTTGCTAGTTTAGTATATAATTCATAATAATCTTTTATTTTTCTTTTTAAGATGTACCTATTTATTTAATTTTGCTTAAACATATTCCAGGAGTTGATGAGATTCCTAAAAGTATTTATCTCTGAAAACAAACGGTTTAACGAATGGCCCTCTTCGAAGTGTTTACCCACAGCGCTTCGACGAGGGCACGACACCGACATTAGACCCATTCCTTGAGGCCATATCCACCAAATGTACCCTCCTCTGGTCTTGAAGAGCACGTGCAAGATACCTGACTTAGAACTCGTGTAAGGAACCATCTAGATATTTTTTTAACAGATGCCTCTTCTCTATAGCTCAAAGAGCCACCACTCAAAGTTACGTTTTTTCTGAGCAGAGTTCTCTATCGTACCCACGAAATTTTAGACTGCAGACTCGCTTAAGCCTACTTGGTATCATAATATTCACCTTTCCTGTCCTATCCGTTAAAGTACAGGTCCGGTATAGCCGAACGTGGACTTAAAACCTGGACATATCCAGGTTTTAAGTCCACGTTCGGCTATACCGTCTGAACTAAAACCGTGTACATTGTCTCCAAACGAATCCAGAGACACCGAATACTCACTGGGTAATTTTTTGCAGAGATCGGCTTTGTCGTAGTTCTGAAGAGCCGTTGCCGCTCGCTCAACTGGTCAAAGTACTGTAACTTTGACAGGTTGGTCTAACAGAGGTGTATGTCAAACAATCGCTCCGAAATCCAGAGATGGCCAACTCGTCTGCCCCTCACCATTGTCGTTCTTTACTCTCTGCTATTCATACACGCGGAGAAACAGAATAACCTAAACTTCGAGCTAATCCCGCCATCCATTACCCAGTGTGAAACGCAAAAAGGTTTTTTCTAACACCCCACAAAAATATTACTTACGTTAAGGACTCCTCCACAAATATTGTTAATTGGATTAAAAATATAAAAATATAATATAATTATGGTAGTTGACTGTCAAATCAAATTATTCAATCAGTATTAAATGTCAAATTGGAACGTTTCGACGTCATAGTTATCTATCCATTCCGAAAGCATAGATCAGATTGTGATGAAACTTTAGTGGGGTATTCTGGGGACTCCAGCGAGGGTTCCTGGCCGAAGAAATCTTTATAAGAAAAGAAAAAAAGGATTGCAACGCATGCCGGGTGCAGCAAGTTTAAAATAAAACAAACTTGTAAATACTGACGCATTCTTTTTTTTATGTAAGACTCAGAATTTCATGAAGACCATGAAATAACTAACTATCCAATTGTTGTTTTGTAATAAAAATCCAATATTTTTTTAGGTAACCTTACATATATTCGTAGAAAAAGGAAAGAGATAATATTAAACTCTATTCATTCAGAAAAAATGTGGCGAAACCTTTTTATATTCTGGTACATTTTCTAATAAATTACTAAACAGAAGTCGTTGTTATTGTTGAAAATTAATTTAACATTGTCAATAAACAATTACTAATAATATAGTTATCAATGATTAAGTTTTTACTACAACAAACGTATTTTTGTAGTCAAAACATGTACTAAATTTACATTGCTAGGTACCCTTAAGTTTACTGTCAGCTGTAAAACATCTCATTAGTCTTGAAAAACACTCATGAGATTTAGTTACTTAGTCTAATTGAACTTTTAGGGAATCTACGATTTTATAGTGGCAACCCTATCATTGAATTCCCTCAAAACTTTTCAATTAAGTTAAAAGAGATACGAATGCATATGAAATAAATTCCCTTTAAGATTCCTACCAACAAAGACGATGAATCTTTACCGGTTCTAACTTCCAGATCATAAAATACGAACCTATTGAAGAGAATAAGAGGGACCGATATTAAAACATTAAATATGAATGGCTTTTATAGAATTTTGAATACAGTAATACCAACAAAAGGGTCTTCAATTTACCTGAAACTATTGACACAGGAAAGGTTACAAGTTTACTTGACTTTTTTGGACACTCAGATGAGTATGTGAGTGCATAATACATATAACATACGTTAATGCATGAGTATACAATTTAATACGTATATTTATTCGCAATGTACAGAGTTTATATATCAATAAAATTTACATAAAATAATTTTTCTTCTAATTTACACATAAATCTGAATACTTGTCATACTTAAAGCAGTCTTAAATTTGTAGTCTACCTGAATAAAACTTCTAAATTTGAAATAATAAAACAAAGACAAACCATATTCCCAATTAAAGTATCAAAAAGGTAATTCATTTGAGTACTCGACTGTACAGTAGGTGGTCGCTACTCAGTCGAACGTCGGCGGCGATACGGGGTAGAGTCTTCCTCGACACGCGCGCTCCCTACAAAAACAACACGATAACAATATAGAAATAAAACTCAGACAAACAAAACAGTTAAATTCGTCAATAACAAAAGTGTCAACAACAATATCAACAAAAAAAAAAAGTGTTTTGAAATGTGACAGTGTTCGAAAATTCAAATAAAAAAAAAGTAATGCTGCCTTAATGGCAACCAAAAAAAATAATGTAGTTCGTTTGCCGTCTGTGGTAAGATAATTTTTAAATGCACAGGATGACATGAAAGTGTTTACTAGTGGCATGTTTACAGGTTTTTACATAATTCCAAGTAGTTAGCACGGCTTTATTGTGTTGTTTATTTAATTTGGCATCGTTCTTATGTAAGTAGTTTTTGTTATTGTATGAAGTTTGCTAAGTTTTGAATAAGTATCATTTCATAAAAAGTTTTTTCAAATGTTGTTACTATTTTCCGGAAGAAAGAGAACGCTAAATTTAATTAGTTTTACGATTGTGCAACTAATTTCTCGTCCAAATGTTGGGTTACTGTAACGATAAGAACATACATTTACGAGTATCATTCGTTTATCGATTACTGGTGATATAAGATGTGAATTTGCACAAGTGCGACACACAAATGTATTTACATTAACGTTATATGAGTAATTTGGTTGATAAATCTTAATGGTAGGATTTAATTATGAGACATCGCAATGAAATTTAATTATTTATTTTGTCTTTATTGAGGTATTAATTTTCTAATATGTCGTAATCCTCACTCCAATACCCTGCTTCGTAAGATAAGATAAAACTGTCAGTTGATCCTTCTGGATTTTTCTACTTCGCTAGATACTATATGGGTTATATTAAGGAATATTGAAATTTTCAACCATTTTCCATAAGAATGTATTATGAGTAGATTTATTTCATTCTTAATTTTGTATATTCATGTATATCGTTATGTAAGTCATGGGTTATATTAAAAAACCTTTTGATAAGTCGGTTGATGATAGACCATGTTAATTTATCAATGGAATTATGGCAAAAAAATATATTACGTACGTGTTTAATGTAGATTTCTTTTCGCGACATTCTTCTTAATTACACGATTCAGTATTATAGTGACAATATAATATTAAATTTAAGTTATCTATATATGTAGTTATATTAAATCAAGTTCTATGTTGTGGACCTATGACTTTTAAAGTCGCGGTATCTTCACTATCTTTAATGAAACGGTGTTGGAAATACTTACGTGAAACTTACACACTTACATGAAACTTTCGAATTAGGCTCCCGAAGGTATTTGAAGTGTGATATCCACTCTTATAGCTCAGGTCAGCAAATAAGGCAGAAGACTGATTTATTTTAGCTGTTTCCATAATATGTTACGGAACACTCCTTTGGGGAATAGCTGCTGTTAGTTGTTGAAAAACCTTATCCGTATTCTAGGGCATACCAAGCTTTTAGCCTGGAGGAGGCAAAATTTATTGTTTGTTTTAATCATCCCGGGGGGGAGGGGAGGGCAAGATTTAATGTTGTCGGTCCAAGTGGCCCCCCATCTCAAAATTAAATCTTGGGAATGGAAAAATTTACTCAAAACTACCTTAGTACTATGTAAACTTACTGAAGCCAGTCGCAGAACGCCCCCCCCCCCCCCCTCCAACCGGTGCGCCCATGGTCGTATCGCTGTATTTTCATCAAAGAGGTGAAGAAAACGAATACTTTTGCAGCTCGTTCACAAGCGTAAACGTTATGCTTGTGAACGAGAGCTACTTGTGGTTGCTGTCAGCATTGAGGTAGTGGATTTCTGATATATATAGATAGTTGTAATCGGCTACTTCACGAAGTACCTTCTCTCAATAACTTGGCAATATTGATAATAACTTTTAATATATCTGCTCCATCGTGATGTTGGTTTTAGGTTAATTCCAAGATTTGACTTACACATAAATGGGAAAATAAGTTTTAAGTGCTTAGACATTATAAAAAAATTAACTTTTAATTATATTGTGTACTAAATATATAAAAGTCAGCACTCAGACCTTAAGATAAGTGACTAAAGATTTTATGTAACTTTTTGCACCTGGTATCTTGAAATTGGCCGCTTGCCCAAGCTAGCAAGCCGTCAAAATCTCTACTTCTGCTACTAATACTACTCTATAGGAAACATTTTGTTCGTCAAAAAACAAGTAAGGTCTTGCGGTTCCGGGATTTTGCTCTATTATGTTTTGTATATGTATGTATAATATACTGAATGTTCTTATTTATTTTGGAATATTTTCTATCGAAGACTGACTGATAAAAACAAAGCATTCTCAATTTCTGTCGTGTAAAAGCGTAAGGGGATATATATCCAGGAATATAGATAAAAAGTATTGTTAGCTTATCGGCCGTTTCACACGAATCTGATCGCGTGAATCCGAAGCCTTTTTTTAAATTGATATTTTGTTAGTTGTCGATTCGCACAGATAGAATTATTTGCATGTGAATTTGCTCTTTAGAAAAAGTAGGTGGCGATTCGCACGTTTAATTTTTTTTAAAGACTCAAAAAATATTCGTGTACATACTATTATTTCGTTCTACTACTATTAGTTCGACGTTCATACATCGAACCTATGCAGCTTATACATATATCTAAGCCACATGTTATCAATTACATTATATAGTAATAAACCCATCCTCCAACCATTTAGATTACGTCATCGAAAAGGTTAATGTAATTGGACTCCATACACAGTCTCCATATCAACTACCTAAAGAATATTTTGATATTAAGAGATATTGGTATTTTTATCAATATATTTTGCAGACCAATCCTTTGACAGATATAGGTTGAAATGTGTATTTTAAACGTTTTATGTGCATTAATACATTCATAGATCAAACATCACACATTAAAAGCTCGCCCAGGGAGGCTAGGCAGGATCTTTCTGTAATCCATGGCATCGGACATGCGAACTCCTTTTTTTTGAGCGTGTGGATACCCAACGAGCCTTCAGGTGGTATATTAAAATGTACCGACTAAAAACACACGGTGTGTCGTCGATGCCCACTTTGGATTGTGAATAAACTCTTAAGACGAGTATTAACTTTTGTTGGAGTAGTTAACAACATTACTAGTGATCCATGTTACTTGGAGTATTTATTTAAAGCCCCATGTACTCGACGGTGTGGTCGTCTACCGTCAGGTGGCCAAGGTCTACAGGGGTTCCTGGAGGCTTCCTCCTTAAGGTTTACCAAGTTTCCCAGCAATAGACCTACTTGTGACGGAACACTATAAGGATCTAGTTGGTTCGATTTCGACATACCACTTCATCGTTAGCTCCGGTGAAGTGATGATCCGTGGCGGTTTTCACAAGATAAAAAAAGGAGACTTTGTAAAATAAACAACGAAATAAAAAAACATATGAATCTGGCATCGTTTATCGCCCAAGAGACTCCCGCCGCGTTAGATGAAGGAACTACACAAAAACTAAATGTGAATAGGATCCAAAATGATATAACATGCATTATGCATCTCATTATCTTTCGGGCGGTCAACTCTTATAGTAAAAAATTAAGTTATTGTTGGGTTTTAAAGAAAAATGCTACTAATGTTTTCGTGTATGTTTAGTTACAATGTGCATACATAGAATGACCACCGGTTTTGCATGCACTTTTGAGTTTAGCATTTTTAACCAACTTCAAAAAAGTAGGAGGTTCTCAATTCGCCGATTCCTCAAAGACGCCTGGACCGATTTGGGAAATTGTTATTACTTTTCAAAGGGAAGTATTCCCAGGTGATCCCATGGTCATCAAGTCAGGATCTGATCATGGGATCTTGGAGCAATCGAGGGAACTCTTCAAATTTTATAGACACACTGGAAGCAATTTAAGTAATTTTAGGCGCATTGAAGTCAATGATCCTTTTTAAAAGATAATTATATTTTTTAGTACTATATTGTGTATTTTTAAAGCTTCATTTGCACTTTGTTATGTGCCAACTATTACAGTAGTTATTTTATCTATTGTGTATTGTGTATTGAGGAGTATTGTAGTATTAAGGATCCTTCGCATGTGCACATGAATGGCTTCGTGCTAAAAATATACAACATGGTTTGTATGACTATTACCAACAATAGATTTCTCCTATATTTTCCCTGAATAATAAAGTGTCTAGTTTCATGTTAAAAGATAAGTATCTAGGTGTCAAGATAAAATAGACGTAGACATTCAATTAAAAGTATTTTAAGCAATATAGATCTTTGATTAAATTCTGAGGTTTCAAAATTGATTGATTTCACCCTGTTTCACTAAGTTAAATATGCTTAGGATTATGTTTAATTAATTAAAGGCGTATTGTTTAATTATCCATTTGGCACCGTCTTAAACTCTTGTGCCCTTATGCCGCGTTCCTCTAATAATCAAGAAACGATTCGTTTTATTTACGGACGGTAAAGTTTCGTTGAAAATTAACGGAATTTTACCGTCCGTAAGCAAAACGAATCGTTTCTTGATTATAGGAACGCGGCATTAAAGGTCATGCTGCTGTGTAGTGGAAGGGGGTTGGCTGTGTAGTGTGTTACCCTTTAGTACAAAGGGAGGACCTTCTGACTAGTCTTTTTGCTAGGTGGGCCGCGAAAGACGCGTTTGTTGGTATATTGTACAGATATTTACTCTGTCGCTTTTATCACCGAAGGGGCTGGCACAGGCGAATTAAACACCAACATTTTTACTACTAATTTTCCGCTTTCCATGAAGTGGATGGTATGCTTGTTTGCGAAATCAGTCTTGGAAATAAATATATTTTTCCACATTATGACAAATAGCTATACTGCAATCTTTTAATCAGGTACAATATTTTGCCCGCGGCTTCGCTCGCGTGAATGTATTTTTGTTAATCGATTACCAAAAGAACAATATTTATTTTTAAATAAAAGTACTCCTTAAAAAATGTGTCCAAATTTCATGGCGAACGTATTATGAGTTAAGACGTGAAAGCGTAACAAACAAACACACTTTTGCATTCTGTAATATTAGTTGGGATAATAGTACGAGCTTTTGCGCTCGGCTTTCAGGTATCCCTCCGGAATAGTATTTTTTCTAGGAAATGTATCCTACGTCCTTTTTAATAAAATGTATCTTAAGTCCTCTTTATGAAATGTCACCTACGTACATCTTATGAAATGTACCTTACGTCCATTTTATGAAATGTACCCTACGTCCATTTTATGAAATGTACCGTACGTCCTTTTCTGTATCCATGACAACGTGTATACAAAAATTAATCACGATTAGTTGAGTAGTTAAAACGTCAAAATGTTTTTTTTATGCTATACGAGGTAAACGAGCAGACGGGTCACCTAATGGTAAGTGACTACCACCGCCCATGGGCACCTGCAACTCGAGGAGGGAGTAGGGGAAGGGAGGGGAAGGGTTAGGACCCCCGGTAACCTCACTCGCTCGGTGAAATACAATGCAAACATTGCTTCACTGCCGGTTTTTTGTGAGGCCGTGGTATCACTCCAGTCGAGCCGGCCCGTGCGTGCCGAAGCATGGCTCTCCCAGGATTTAAATTTTTATTAACATTTATAATATTAATACTATTAGTTAGAATTACTATCAATCACTTTAACAAATATAATCTATTATCATTATATTTAGTTACCAAATATCATTAAATTAAATAAATGTTATAAATTAAATTAAATAAAGTAAATGTTACAAAAGTCAAAAAGAACAGAACTATGCATGTAGTCATTTTTTTTTATGAACTTGTAAAGTAGGTGCTAATTCAGCAGCTTGGATTCAAACGGTATTCTATTGTTTATTATTTATTGTACACAAAAACAGTCACAAATTATACATAAAGAAAATGGTATGTACAAAGGCGAGCTTAACCCATACTCGAGTTCTCTTCCAGTAAACCTTCGGAGTGAAAAGAGGATATTGAGAAAAATAAGAGGCAAAGTCGTGTGTACGTAAAGATAATTGAGAAAAAAATATAGAACATAAATAAGTAACTAAATACAGAGGTATACCTACATGTATACTATAACTATAATATTAATACATATACTTACACATATACAATATAACATATGCATACATATAAACCTATTATCAGTCTGATTATTGCTGAGAAAGAAAATAATCCTTGATTGTGCTCATAAAAATGTTCAAAGAAGGGTTGTCGCGTATTGAATTTTGGAAGGGAATTCCACAACTGTACAGTAGAAACAGTAAAAGAGTTTTTTTATAAAAGACAACTCCCGCAGTAGGAATATTCCTATGCCGCGGGGGGCTTCACATACATTCAAACAACGGACACAAGAACACCCAGGGCTCGGGATAACTATTTGTGGATCGCATAAGTTTTTGCCCGTATAGGATTTGAACCCACAACACTCGGCGGGGTGTAGTGTCGAGGGAGGTGAGCACTTAAACCATTGCACCATCAGTTCAACCATCAATTTCAACTTCAGTAACCCTTACCTTATTTCCTTTTCTGTAACCTGGCAACGTATATGCAAAAAGTCATGATGACCAGTTGAGTAGATAAGGCATGGAAGCGTAACAAACAAACTCATATTACATCTATTGTCGCTATTGCCCACGACTTCGTATAAATTCATGCTATTACGCACTATAATCTATCTCTGTGCCAAATTTTATCCAGATCCGTTCATCGGTTTTTGCGTGAAAGAGTACAAACATCCATCCATCCATTCACCTTCACACTTTTGTCTTTATAATATTAATAAGGATAACTGAGAAAGAGTAGGAATAATGGAGAGGGATTCATGAACACTTTTGACCGCATAACAAAACATTTGATAAAGGAGATGACTGGGCAAATATATAACGAGGAATGTCTATTGTATTAACACAAAAACGAGGAGCCCTTTTATAACAATGGACAAATACCTTTAAGAGAGGCATCAATTTTATTTATAGATTTATAGTTTGTGTACCAATTATACAATGTGCGTGTAATATATATATATATATATATATATTGTAGTGATGGGAACTCTCGCACAGCTTACATACTCCTTCGATTGGAAGAATAACTTTTTACTACGCGAGAGGCACAGACTGGTGGCACCAAACTCGAATTTAGAACATGTTCGAAATATTTTGTGAAGAATAAATGTTGAAGACAAGAGAGTCGCCCGGCAGACAGAAGACGGTCTGGACGACTATCGTGCCAAAGGTGCACGGAATAATTCAAGAAATAGTATTTATAATTAATTTGTGTGAAGTTATAATTGTTATATGAATAATCTGATCCTGATTATATCGGATAGTGCGTTTGCCTGCTATTTTAATTTTCCTCCTCTAGCTAACACCTATCGCACCCGGATACCCTAAAGCCCCAAGCTTTACACGTGGTGGAGTACGCCGTAGTTGTTTTAGAAGAAGTACTCCACGCGTTACATGTGGTAAAAGCTTTACAATATATATATATCACATTACATGTGAGTATGGAATGGTTACATAGCTTGCACAAATATGAATATACAAAGCCTTGAGACAAAAAAAAGTTGTGATAGTGATGAGAATAGGTGTATAACATTAGATGTAGGCTGTTCCTTCTTACCCGTGTCGGATTTATCTACTTAAATTAGATTTGACAATGCTGTCAACCTAAGTTATTGTCAAGAGCATTGCTGATTAAATAATAAGGATACTTGGTGTAAGTATTAAGTACCAACTTGAAGAAATCGATCTATGAATTACTGTATCATACACGCTAATGCAATTCGTACTTACATTTAATCAGTTAAATGTCATAATTACTGACAATATAAAGACATTATTTTCTCAATTGCTTCAATTATTAAATTGTAGATCTAGAATCGTGAAACTGAAATATAGAAGCCATTTGTCGTGTTACTTAGCGACTTTACTGAATGATAAATTCACAAAGTGATTCCCTGATAGTTAACTTGAAGAATGAAATTGATATTTACATACAACTAAGTAGGCACAGAAGTACACTTCACACTTTACAGTAACCGGTTATCACACGAAATAATCTTATTTATACCCTTCCTTGTATTAGTTTTAGTAGTTAGTTTTAGAATTCCGTCACATAGATAGATAGATACAGGTCGTATCTATCTATCTATGTGACGAAATCCTTCAAAGTAGTTTTCCCCAACTTCAAGACGTCTGATTATGATATGTCCGATCTATGTAGTTTTCAATAATTGTCTGTTATGCGCTTTTAGTCTCGAAGAAACTAGAAGTTGCTGAAAATGGTGTGCAAAGTACTTTTTGTTTGGCATTTAAGGAAACTAAGGCGCTTATATCTAACATTGATAATAATAGCGTAACATTATGGTTTGGGTATGTATGTTTCGGTCAAACTGACTTAGTTTTTTTATGGTATGGGGGGAAATGAGCAGACAGAATGACTACCGCCGCCCATGGACAACTGCAATTCAAGAGTTACAAGTGCGTTGTCGACCTTTAAGATGGGAGTAGGGGAAGGGTGGAAGAGGGGGAGAGGGGGTAGGGAAGGGTTAGGGCTTCCGGTAACCTCATTCACTCGGTGATAAGCAATGCAAGCATTGCTTCACTGTCGGTTTTCTGTGAGGACGTGGTATCATTCCGGTCGAGCCGGCCCATACGTGCCGAAGCATGGCTCTCTCTCTCAACTTTACTTGTTTGTTTGTAAGTACATTCTGTCATAAAGTCAAATTGTGTTTGCCTTATTCATTTCTTTTTCTCCATGTTTGAAGCAGCCAGCATATTTTGAGTGTCATACATAGTTTTACGAAAACATAGCAAACTTTTCTAATTTTACCACTGAAGCTTCTATTAAAATCATAAAGATTTTGGAAACTATTAGTGGATTAATTGCAGTTTACATGATCATATTGATTCTATACTGCAAAATATCGTGGTAGTGGAGAACTCCGTGTCCGAAAAGCTTTTAGTCCGATATATATATATGGAAGAAAAAGGCGTTCCTATATGTAGTAGTATAGTCATTTTAACTTCCATACAACAAGCGTAATAATAAGAAGGTTTTAAATCAAATCAAATCAAATCAAAATCTTTTTTTTTCAGACAACGAGGCCCATTTCTTGTTAGTATTAAGCATCTTAAAAAAATATGTTAGTATAACATTGACATACAATTAAATTAAATTATATATTTTTGAGATTAGATTTTAAATTAAAATTAAAATAAGTTGATTATTAATAATTTGGTAGATTCAACAAGCTACGTGTAGCTTGATGAATCTACGATGAATTAAAACTATTTTATTATTAATTTAATTTATACCTTAAGACACTAAGAAAAATATGTATTAAAATGTTTATTGTAAAATATGCGATCTGTATTAGAGCTTGTGGCATCTGTATAAATGCTGACAACGCGCATGCGAGTCCTCTGGCATTGCAAGCGTTCATAAGCTGCTAAGCTACCGCTACCAACACGCGGGCCGTATGCTTGTTTGCCACAGACGTAGTATAAAAACAAAATAAAATGTTGCCAATATCTAAAATATGTAACTGACTAGTTTTTGTCAAGAATAGGTATACGACCCTTTTATATTTTAGAAGCTTGGGTAGTGTAGCCTAGCGTCTTAGAGTTACACCCGGTTTCTGAAAGACTGATCAAAATATTATTCAACTAACAGCACTGACAAGTTAACAGTGGTGTCAAATGAGTTCGAGTTTCTGAAACGTTGATCAAAGAAGAATTTACTCACAACATTCGAACATTCAAATGGCATTGACATAAGATTTCCAGTAAAATTTGACGACTGTTAACTGATCTGATGATCAAATGAAATGGCTTAATCGTGCTTTCAGCACGGCCGTTTGTGAGATGTGTGGAGTTATTATTATTATTATTTTTACCTATTTCAAAGTTAAGTTTGTATACTGCGAGTCATATCTAAAATAAATGAACTTTTAATAATATGATCAACTATCAACATAGTTTAGGTTAAATACAATTTTCTAGGGAAAATCTTATTGGCACTTGTTCTGTCAAATTTAAACAAGCAATATTAACCTTTGAATATTCGCAAAAACTTCTTTGTTTAAAGGCTGTTACAAGAGTTGATTTATGTTTCAAGTTCTTCAAATCATTAACCGCTGGTACTTCAGTGTCGCCGTTTCATTAGTACCGATTGTATTCCTTTTGATTAAATAAAATAAAATAATTTTATCATTTATAAAAGTAGGGCTTCTTAATTCAATGGGCAGAGCTTGTTAAAAAAAAATAACTTGTGAAGAAATGTGTTATTTTTGCAAACGAGAAGAGCTAAGTGTCTTAACTATAATAAGTACTAGCAGTTCCCGCGCGGCTTCGCTCGCGAGTACATCCCACTAAAATTATAAATGTGAAAGTTTGGACGTATGGATGTTTGTTACTCTTTCACGCCAAGACTATAAAACCGATTGCGATGAAACTTTATATGTAGATAGCTGGAGACCTGGATTAACATATAGGCTACTTTTTATCACTATATTCCCACGGGATCGGGACTTAAAGGGTGAAACCGCGGGGCGCTGCTAGTATTTATATATTTTGCGCTTAACCCTTATTATTTTTTCAAAATAATTTATCTTATAACACCAGCTATCTGCAAGTGAAAATCCCGTGGAAATCGATCCACCCGTTCCGGAGATTAGTCGCAATAAACAGACAGACTGACATACAGACAGACATTTTGACATTATTACAAACAGACACTTAAACTTTATTTATTTGTATTGGTTAAACAATAAACGACCTTTTAAGTAATAAAACCGTTATCATATCAAAAAATTCTCACAAAAGAGGTGACAGATTTCAGTGATCAATGTGTGGCTCACAATTAACGTATAAAACTAGCTTATTCTCACGGTTTCACTTGCGTTAAAGTTATTTTCCTCCTTCTTCTATCTTATGCTTAGGCGTTTAGAGGCCCCGGGCGATAGATCTTTGCGAAGCCCTTGTACATTGAGGAATTTATGTGAAGTGTTGATGATTGACGAGAAATACAAAAAAAATTGTTTTTAAATTGTATATAGGAAATTGACATACCTCAAGTAGATTGCCTTCACTTTACTATAGAATGATATTCATTAACCAATTGACAACCTGTTTTATTTTCCGCTAAATCTTCCAGAGCATCGCAATTCGCATATATCGCTTAGTTGATATTTGACGGCTTTCATCGACTAATTTGCTTTCCCACTTAGTTTCAGATAGCGGTTTAAGGGTTAAATATGTTACATGTGCTTTTAAAAAAGCCCACCTCTGACTTCAGCCAGCAAAGAGACTTTTCTACTAGGGTTGTTTTGTGAGGGCGCGAGGCCCCTGTAAGAGTGAGACCCCAGCCAGCCTTGCCCTGCTTGCCATCCCCTAAGGCCGCCACTATTTATTTTATTTATATGTGTACGTTTATATTAAATAAAATACTGTTCTATTCTGTCATATGTCCTTTTCTTTACTTCTGACAACGTATATGCAAAACTTAATGATGATCTGTTGAGTAGTTTAAGCGTGAAATCGTAACAAACAAACAAAGTCACATTCCCGTTTATAATATCAGGGTAGGAAGTACGTACAAACAAAAGTATATTGTAACATTTATTGTTCATCCGTGCACCACGAGAACAATTTAAGTAAATTTTGTTTTTTATATTTTTTCATACTACCTAGACAATTTGAACAACATTGTTTTGACCAACTGATGTTATTTTGTATTTTATATTTTAAGCATTCAATTGTACGAAAAACATGAAATAAAATGAACAGATTTTTCGAATGTGTCCAAAAAAACGACAACGATTTTGTGTGGTGTAACTCTTGGTTCCTGACCAAGATACCGGTGGTAAGGAGTCCCCGAAACACACACACAAACACAACACTGTACGTGCCGTGTCGAGGAGGACTGGATGGATCAAGCTCTTGGCCATAAGCAGATTCAACTTTCGGATCAACAATTGCCGATTCTATATGCCGAGAACCTCGAGATACAAATGTTTTATTTGTTTATTTGTTTCACCTTTAAGAAGTTCTCACACTCACAACACACACATCACACACTTCTGAGGCTCTCTACCGATGTTTGTTATATAATAATAACTTGACAAATCTCACACACGGCCGTCTGATCCCAAACTAGGCAGAGCCTACACTATGGTAACCGGACTGCTGATAAACATACTTATACTCATATATTTCCAAATATATACATAGAGATAAATTACACCGAGACACGGAACAAATGATCGAGCTCTGGCTCAGAAGTCAGGATGACCCACACCTACACCAACAGGCTTGGTTGAACTAAAGAGGTACCGCAGCATTTATGTGGTTTTGATATAATTAAAGAGTGACCCTTCACTCCATGAGTGGTATATGCGAGTAATCATTGTGTGGTGTAACACATCAGCGTCCCCTGTCATTATGTTCCGGTGATATTTTAAAAGTGGGGTTTAGGCTGTTAGTAAAGTAATGCGAAAAGCGTGTTCCATTCGCTATAGCGTATTTTTACATGTTGTCACAAATCGTTTAACGTAGGTAATCATATTTTTTCGTAATTTTCCTTTTATTTTATATACGTATATTACAAAAGTACTATATATATTATATATACGTCCTGATGCGTTAGTTAACGCTAAAGTTTGCCGTGGATCATAAGACCCTTTATTTGGCTTCCGGATTGTGTAAATAGTGGTTTGAGTTTGCTGTTAGGACACCTCAGTAGCAGCCGTAAAGAAAAAGGATAGTACAAAAAGCATGAGTATAAACATAAATACGTTTATTTGCCACATCATTAGTAAAATAATGTCCTTTGTTTTTGGTAATATTATAAACCTCTTCAATCAATCAAATTGCTTCTAATTATATATATATTTTTTAGAGTTATGTTTACATTAATTACTGATGTAGATGATGTGTAATATATATTTTTCAAATAATTAGGTACATATATATCTGTTCTATTCTGTTGTCACAAATTAAATATTACCTTATTTTCCTGGTATTCTGTTTTGACAGTTTTCTGTTCATAACTGTTTTACCCAGAAAATAGCATTAAATACTGACAAAATATTTTACTTTCCATCGAATAACTTTCACTGTCCCGGATAACCTTAACCGTGTCCGCTGTTTTAGAACAATTCCAGAGACAACACAAGCACGGGCGGGTTCTTGTGCTGTGTCTGTCTGTGCTGTGTCTGTCTGTGCTGCATTGCAAGAAAACTCTACATCTAGTTACTAAATGTCCGTTCCATAATATTTTCATGGTGATTTCGGTTAAAGGCCAATAACTTATCTGCAAGTACGTATAATTAATCCCACTAATATTATAAATGTGAAAGTTTGGATGGATGGATGGATGGATAGATGGATGGATCGATGTTTATTACTCGTTCACACCAAAACTACTGAACCGATTGCGATGAAACTTGGTAACTAGCTTCACGACTGACTTAGTCTGACTGACTACTACACTCCTGACTATTCAAAAATACCCATAATGGTTTAATTGAAATAAATGATTTTGATTTGATTTGATTTGATTATGTAGATAGCTGGAGACCTGGATTAACATTCGCACTGCTATTACAAGAGTGCATCAACTCAAAATGAAGCTTTTTTCAGAAACGACATAAAAATGATTAGTCGCTTCCTGTTAAAGATTATAAAAAGTGAACACTGTATATAGATTATTGATAAAATTAAGGGTTTTCTGCATTAATGAATTATGTAAAAGATTGCAGGTTATCAAGTTATTTCTAATTTTTGAGTTAATACTCTATTGTATAACAAATTTAAAAAAATATATGAATTATTTTTAGTTGTTTTGTTGAATAATTTGGCTTATTACAATTTATTATTATTATTTTTTATTTATTGACGCGTAAGGAATTGATATTTACGTATGAAAAATGAATTATCTCAAATTTACCCTATTTTGAGTTGATACAGTCTCGCAATAGCAGTGCGATATAGGCTACTACTTTTTATCCCGATATTCCCACGGGATCGTGACTTACGCGGGTGAAACCGCGAGGCACTACTAAAATAAAATTAAAGTACCAGAAAAAATAGAATTATTAAAAATATATATTTTTTAATTAAAATATTTTCCATCTTGCTACAATATACAAATAACGTTACAAACCTTAGTAATATTTCCTTTGCTACAATTTGAATACAAATTCAGTGCATAAACATAATTATAAGATTATCAGACCGAACAACGACTGGCGTTAGGCAATTTACTAATTACGTAAATGTATCACAATCAATCAATCTAAAATTCATCGTGGCTTATATTTATAAGCATATGTTCCATTCTAAGATTAATTAAGCCATTTCCGAATTGATAATTGGTTGGTCTTGGTTCAAACATTCACTCATTCGTATATTCTGCTTAGCGTGAAAACTTTTTCCGTGCGATCCGAATCAGTAGCACAGAATACATAATTGTTAGTAGTTAAAAGTAGTTAAGTATATTTTCCCTAGATGGCGAAGGGGAACACTCACTGTTTGTGGACCAGGTCCACAAAAAGGTAACATAAAAAGATGATCACCTATATCATAGTCTATAATTGCATTTTATTATTAAACGACATAAGCGGCCGGAATCTAACCTCAACCCTAATATTAATATCGGATAAACCTATACTGAATAGATAGATTAGTGTTCAGACATTCTACGGCTTTACACCAACGCTTCGATAAAAATGCGGCCTCGATTAAAAAGTTATGAAAACGGTAGCTTCTGTAATTTTACGACACGCCTTAGTATTGTCAAATAATTTACTTTTAATGTTAAATTAACAATTATAATCCAAATTAAAACGTTAAAATAAAACTGGACCACAATTTTCTCTACTGTAGCAAAAGTTTACAGTCTAAGACAGTTAACCTTTAGGTTGATCACATATATGTTTTCCTCTTTACAAATAAATATCCTTATCACTATAATGTACATAACGTATTTATTAAAGTTGCAGTGAGAGAGGCCCGAGATAAAACCGAGGTTGATAACCTTTAAAGTAGCCGCTAGTTTGCAATCGAAATGAGTGGTCCTACCACTAGTTTTGATTTCAAACTCCTTTCCTCCTCAATTTTTTACGTCAAAGTTCTTATTAGATGTGTAACTCGGGACTTAATCGCGATAATATTTTTAAGGTACAATACCTTTTTTGGTTACCCGAGACGTTTCAAATTCAAATAGTTTAGTGCGAATATAGGTTGATACAAATGGTGTTTACATATTATGTTTATCAGTTATAGAATAAACATTTAGTGTAGCTATATTCCGCCATTTGGCAAGCAATAATCATCACATTTTATTAGTTTTATATTAAATCATTTAAACATGCTGTGGTTATAATTGAATTATAGGTACAAGTCAATTCAGTTATGAGTTATCTAACAGCCAACTATTGGATTTCATATTTGTCGTCGAGATATTCTTTCACACTGTAGTATGCCCTATTAACAGGACATTGCTTCAATAGCGTTTTAAACTGTTCTATGTTGGAGCATCTTAATATGTATGCAAATGGTTATAAACGTTTCGATCGAATTACACCGATTGTGGTCACGGGTGGACTGGTGAGAGCTCAGCAACGCCTCCGTGAGGTGTGAGTTTCAGCACCTAGACATTTAATATGTATAAATGTCGTGAAAGTTTAAAAATAATAACTTCAAAGTTCAATGGAAGATATTATGTAATTTAGCGTAACAAATGAATTAAACAATAAAGTTTTTAATTCTAGTGTGGTACATTAATATGAAAAAAATGTCAAACCACATAGGTAATACGTAGATATATATTTATTATTGTACACCTCTTACAACGACAGTTCACCAGAAATTTTAATTTTACAAATATGTTTTACTGCTTGAATTGGATAGAGATAATAACATGATTATTTAATATAATACATAATATTACACTACATAATCTACTTATGCTACATAGTCTATATATGCTACGATGATACATAATCTTATGTAGATTATGTATCATCGTAGCATATATAGACTAATATAGAGAACTATATAGAGAAATAATCATGCTGTTATCCAAATGTTGTAAAAATTCAAGCAGTAAAAACACATTTGTTAGATTAAAGTTTCTGGTGAAATGTCGTTGTAAGAGGTGTACAATAAAAAATGCTACGATGCTAGAGACAGGTACACACGTCAAAAACTGTTTGCTTGAGGAACTGAAAATACTAGTGAAACTTTTATACCTAACGACTACTGCCAGAAGCAATAAAACGCTACATTACACGCAGTACGCTTTTCAATTTTGGAAGTTATTCTTTAATTTTCCCTCGACTCGTGACCTTATTTTTAATGAAAACTAAGTGGAACTAGTTTAAAAAAAGCCTCTTACTTAACCCTGATGGAAAGTTGACACTGAATTTAAATAATACTTTAATAAGCTCTTACAGCTTTTTAAATTAGATACAGTTGATACGTTTTCTCTTTTCACAATTTTCATAGGTTTGCTAGCTAGCTTGGCTAAAAGGACTGTCTTAAGGCCGGTAACATATCAAAACGATGCGGCATCTTATAATGCCACGACAGTTTGTGTCGTGTGGGATAACGATCTAGTAATATGTTACGATACCCGTCTTTACATAATTTATAAGTGGTTTTCATGATCATTTTTATTTTCATGGACTGCGCAATTCGTCACGAAAGTCTATGGGACTTTCTACCTGTTTATTCCCTTCACGAAGTATTAATTCCTGCATCATCGCAAAGGGTGTCAGATACTACTGTTAGCTCTCGATGTAAGCTTCTGTCTGTGTGTGTATTACAAGCTTAAGACCATGCTAATGTTGATCCTGAAACAATATCCCGACAATACATTAACCGTGAAGCCCTCTAAAGGATCTGTTTGCTGGCGTAATTGAATGGGCCGTGATGAATAAGATCTTTGTTGAAATTTTCTTAACGTTACGGTAAAATTTTTCTTTAGCTTGTTTTTATATTAACGTTTTGTATTTTTTCTAAATAATTTTTCGAAATATTTTTAGAAATTATGTGACGCACCAGGTCACAGAATAATTGTATTAAAGACTCATTGTAGTATTGAGCAAGTTCGTTTATGATTATTGTGTGTATTATACTTTCCGTAATTACATAAATAAAATCCACGAGTCCACACCGACAAGAAAAAACCTACATGTAAAAAAAAAATGTCGTCTTATATGGGCCCCCTTCCTAGCCACAAAAATTCAACATTCTTTTAAAATAAAAATTAAAAACAAGCCATCAAGAAATATAGAACTGAAGATCTGTGAAAGAATCGAATCGTTTTCTTCTTCGCTGACCGAACCGCCACTGTTACAGACGCGAACCCTTACCCCAAACGTTACTCCACCACGTATATCTTCTGATATAATCAAAGTATTCACTCTACTTTAGTCAGTTCATAATTGAATAAATAATACTAATTATAATAAGTTTCAGTAATATGATAAGATAAGATACTATTTATTTGTATAAACACGTGTAGGTATACATATATGAGCATGCAAGGCATTAAAAATTATTTCTGGTTCAAAATCTGGTAAATGTAATTAATCACATAGTCGTGTTAAACTGGAGTGAAAATTTTCCTTTCCTACAAAACTCATGTAGTAGGTATGTACTGTGAGGCGTTGACCTTGCCCTGTAACGAATGTCATTCAGCCTGTTTTCCCTTCATCAAGTGGAAAACTTTTTGTGCGACGGTCTCGCTACTAGAGGCAATCGAGGACAAACGATGCTTTCTGCAAAAAATGGGACGTAATAAAACTAGATTTTGGTGTTTTTATACACTTTTGTGGCCTGGTTTGAGATTTCAGTAATACGGGAACGGCTAAAAGGCATCAGAGTAGCAATAGAACCGTGTGATTTAGAAGCCGTATACTACATGATCTACGTATAATCTTCCTAAAGAATATTTAAAGAAACTTTAGCGAACTAACTTTATTTTCTTCTACTTTACCGGTCACTGTTCCGCTCCTGAGTTGTAGCGTGATGTTACTAGCCTATAATCTTACTCAATGAATACTCTATCTAATGCAAAAATAAAATTTCGAATTTGACTAGATAGTAGTTCCAGAGACTGGAACTGGCTGGCCTATTGGCCTAGTGGTTAGTGACCCTGACTGCTATGCCATATGTCGTGGGTTCGATTCCCACCCGAGTCTGGGTGTTCTTTGTGTCCGTTCTTTGTATGTTTGTAAAGCCCCCCGCGACACAGGATTAATTCCTAATGCGGGAGTTGTCTTTTTAAAAAAAATAATACAAAAAGAAAAAAGATTATAGCGTATAAATAAACAAACAATCAAATACAAAATAGAATGGATACCTACCTCTTCTTCTACATGCCTTTTATATATCTTGTAAATATTATATCAAATAATTCTGTTTTCAGTAATATGTTCGTACAGATAGGTTTAATTAAGCCCTTGTAATATGTTAGAAGAACATTGAGAATAATCCGGAGTAGGTTTTAAATTTCGAAAAGCCCAGACGGTGATAGAACTTAAGCTCGCATTTAGAGTACTGAGCTATCCAAGACACGTCTTACTAAACATTCTCACACCACCTTTCGGTGCCGTTTACTCCAAAAAATTGAAAATTACGAAACAATTGTAATATCAAGAAAAGTATGCTTTTTTTAATTGTGACTTTAGAATGTATCCGGCTTCATAACTTATGGAACATCTTTGTTTATTGTGGCAGGTGCACTATAACAAAGTGAAAGTTTCTGTTTTCTTGTTTACTTCTTAGTGTCGGACACTTTTATATGAAGCGATGGTACTGATCTATAATCTCCATCATTTTGACGTTTACTAGTAATTAACTTTTCTGAAAGTACTATTGTAGTAATAGCTTAACTATTTCATCTGCAAGGGTGGAACCGTTGAAGCTGAAATATTGTTTTCAAATCATCTTCAAATTTAAATAGGACTAATCTTGATTACAGCCAATTCAATTAAAAAAGGAATGGTTAAAATCGGTTTACAAATGGCGAAGTTATTGCGTAACATACATAAAAAAAAAACATTCAATCAAATTATGATCCTCCGTGTTAAAGTCAGGTAAGAATAAAACTTATTAACCCTGAGGGTCACGAACTGTATTATATAATATGCTGGAATTATCTAAGGGTAGTTTATTAAATCGTACTTATGTTTAAATTTAGAAGGTCAGTGTAACTGACATCGGTCTGTCAGTTGTTTAATCTGCATTGTGCTAGATATTCTGTACTCCAATAGAATCTTAACATAATCCTCAGTTGGGTGGGAGGTTAAGTGGCAGTCAAGCATATACATCCCAGCAGCTGTTGAAACTCAACGATGACAGAGAGGGATTTCCGTTTCGCTTTACTGTGCCGTATAAATAGTATATGCTGTCTATTTTAACTTCATTTTTCTTGTATGTATCTTGTATTCTTGTATGAATGGGTTCACAATATGGTTTAGATGAGTGGACATGGTTATGTATGTATGTATGGGTTAGTGAGACGACGCCCAGAAACGTCTAGAATAATCGCTGGAGTGGATCGTTATATATGGGCTTTTAATTCGTTTTTTTTTAAACACAATTAAGTTGCAAAGAAATCTTTCCAAAGATTAGGATCTGTACTTACAAATGCGCGAGAGTTCATTAACATCAATATTATTAAAAGTCGGCGGTAGTCATTTACCATCAGGTGACCCGTCTGCTCGTTTGAACCCTGTATCATAAACAAAAATGGCGACCTTTTCGCAATTTGTGATCTCTTCCAGGCAACCATTGGATGGATAGAGAAAACGTAGATGAAATATATGGATAGGGAAGATGCATGATAGATGTATCATATTTTTAGATTTGTTATTAACTTTAACTTTAATTGTATTGTAATGTTTATTTAGTTTTATTGGCCGTATACAGCCGCTCTAATGAAACTAAAATAAATAAATAAGTTAGGAAACAAACACACGGTTAATGGGTTAGGAAAGTAATGCTAATGAGTAGATTATCTAAAGGTTAATAGTGTTTCCCCAATGCAATTGGCCTAATTTGAGGTACATTACAGAAGTTTTTACTACGGTACCATAGATATACATATGTCTATATATCTAATACTTACACAATGTTGCGAAAAAATCCCAATTTTCAAGAGGCACCATATTATCGTGTACAATTTTTATGTCAGTGTGTCATAAATATTTGTAAAGTTCAGATCGATCTCTAACGGTTTCAGTTGGTTGAGATTGTCAATAAAGATGTTTGTGGCACAGATAAGGTCGATGAACTTTATGGAAGAACCCCACAAATCTCGTCTTTACCGTTTTAAGACCGATTTCAGGAAAACTACTCTCTTTTATTGTTCTAAGTTACTTGCGTCTATAATAATCTTCACGGATCTTGATCATAAATCTCATTTTATTTTATTAATTTCTATTGAGGTTGCGACAGACGATGTTTTTTCTATTAATTTAAGCAGAATACAAAAAATAAAACATGAAAAACCAATACTACAAATGTTTTTTTTTTTTTATTATGGTTCATATATATTATGGTATTTTATCATGGTCTTGTGCATCAGGAGTCTGGAGAAACATAGAATTTGAAAAGTACACTAAATTATAGGACACGCCCAAACGCAAAACACTTTTGTAATTGACACACATAAATAATTGTGCTGTGTGGTGGTCAAACCGAAAACATCAACACTCGATGCAGGGGCCTAGGAACCACCGGAAATATCCGGGTAAAATAAAATCACGTAACTTCAATATTTCAGTCATCGTCCTCTCGCATCGGCAAATCTTTCGACAACTCAGATGTAGACTGCCTATTCGTAACGTGTGAGTATTAACTTCAGTACGTGCAAATGGTACTTGGGAACAACTGAGCTTGATCCGTTTCCTTTTGTTACCCCCATGGGTGACACCTTACCGAAGCTATCGATGTGACCTTGTGTCGGGATTAAACTGACTGGACTGGGGAAAAGTGATAGAGCCCTCAGCGTTGCGACGATATTTTCGCAACGGTCCACCAAGCGCTGGAACACGAGCTGGAAAACGGGCTTCGTTTAACTAGTCGATGCTTGAACCGTCCTCTAATACAAGCTCATCTATTTTAGTTTCTATTAGTTATTAGTTTATATTAATCTTGTCATGTAATTTTAAATTGTATATTTTTGTAGTGTGTGTGGATGTTACCACAATGTATATTGAATGTTGTTGGTTTTTTTACATACATTTTCCAAAGAACATATTGTAATATCTATACTGCCACGAAGTTAAACATAATTTAAATTTAATAGTGTTACATTGTATTATTAACTAGTGGACCCGACAGTCGTGTCCTGTCAAAATTTCAATAAATTGGTTTTAAATTCATGCAAAAGCAATCCTTGTTTTCCCCGAATTTTTTCCATCTTCCGGAATGCTTTTACAATTTTTCTTTTTTCGGACTTTATTTGGACTGTTACTAACATTTGTAAGATAAAAATAGCCAAATCTGTCCAGCCGATCTTAAGTTATGAGCTTACCAACAAACAACACTTCCTTTCTATTTATATAGATAGATGATGGATTGCTAGCCGACCTTGAGGTTGACCTTTCCACTTTAAAATGTACTAAGACGTTATTGGGTAAAATGCCATTGCAAAATAATAATTAGAAGAGGGTCTCCACCACTCAGTCTCAGTTCATTGATATAACCGAAAAATAACTGATTAATAATACGCTCGGGTAGTAAGGAATTTTCCGTTGGCAAGTATTTCACTTCTACAAAAGACGCTGTCTAGGGACTTTAGCAGATAACGAAATGCCGTAAAAATTTGTACCAATACATTTATATGTATAATAACAGCACCCCGCGGTTTCACCGACGTAAGTCCCAATCCCGTGGGAATTTCGGAATAAAAAGTAGCCTATATGTTAATCCAGGTTTCTCACAAACTTTCACGTTTATAATACTAGTACGAAGCGGAAAGTGACGACAACGCGTTAACAAGAATACTAGTAATGTAAAGTAATATGTATTTTAATTATGAATTCTCATAATTAAAATACATATTAATTTACATTACTAGTGCACTTTTTAGCTTGTAATTGAATACTTACAAGCAAAAAAGTTTGCTGTGCGTCAAACAAAACACCTATTATTTCAATATACTTGAAAAGTACTGCATAGAAATACTAATATTTAACTATTGATATAATAAGGAGAAAACTATAGTAAGGTGAAATCTTAGCTCCGAAGCCGCTCAGTCAAAACACCATCTAGGCTAGCTAGTCCCTTGAATGAATTAGAGCGTGAATACCTACACAATACCTGTAGCGAACACATTACTTAATTGTGTTCTACGTTTCATGTACATATTTTATTATAAATGTTTATTTAATATCACTGAAGGTATAAATTAAATATGCCAACATTCCGATTATCGTAAAACAAACCTAATCAAAGCTCTGTATTCTCACGTGGGACTTGTATTTGTGACCCAAAGATAATTTATTTAGAAGATGGATATCCCTTGTGCCGTAAATCGAGCATTGTGTTAATAATACTAACATTCCAAACAGCCCCTTTGTTAAATAATATGAGTTTAAGATTATCTGACGACTGCCTGAGTGGAGTAACGACTGTGATGTCTTTCCAGCGGAAAGTGAGTGATTTTGCGTAGCGAGGCGCGGCCTAATGGTTGATGTTGGAAAGTTATATAATAATATTAATTTGGCATAATTTGGTTTATTTCCGTAAAATGTACTTATGTATATTTTTGTTGTGTGTGGATGTTGCCGCAATGAATATTGGTTTTTGTTTTTTTTTAACTAGTATTTTCCAAAGAACGAATTGTAATATACTGCCTCGAAGTAAAACATAAATTTTAAAGGAAATAACTATCTCAATATATAAACCACAATATTTATAATTTAAAGGCCTATTTCTCGAATGCAAATACCAAGTAGACCAAAGTGGAATGTACTATCTTAATCTTGTCAAACTAAATTTTATAATTATGGGAGAATTATTTTTATTCCCAGTAGTAATTAGGTCTAATGGAAAGCACTTCTTTTGATTCTCATTGTAAATTAAATGATAATCATTTATTCAAGTTGATTGTAAAGTAAGACTAGTAAATGTCATATATTTTGGTCATAACCCACCTTTTTTACATAATGTGGGTCATATTTTAGTACGTATATATTTTACTTAACCATTTAACATAAAGTAATTGGTTATGTTAAGACCAGGTTACCGACAACACTCGTTCTCAGACCCCTTCTGTTTTATTCGCAATATGGTTCTGTGGTTTTAGTCGGTTCAGTTCTGACACACGACCCAAAAAAAAACTCAGGCGTTAATGATGGCCCTTGTGACCACACGCAAAAAAAAAGACTAGGTTCATGTCTCAGCATACTAAAGGAGTTTCGAACTTGCAACCTTTTGATTACAATCCTTATATGCAGCCTGTGGGGCTTGGCGGTAGTGCATTCGACTGCAGCACCAGGTGTCGTGATTTCCGGTCGATTCCAGGTCTCTGTCTCTATTTTGTTGACAAAGGTGTTTGTATGCGTGTGTTTACAAAAAAACTGTATCTAAATATCTTCTATTCCAAGTTCTTTAATCCATAGTACAAGCTATAATTAGTTTGGGTGTCAAAAACACTGTGTCATACGTCCTAGATTCCCATCCCATCCTTTCCATCGTCTATTTGGTAGAAACTAATATATGCTTAATTTGCTAACGATATAAACCCGCCAATATACTAAGGAATAAATCTAAGATGTAGACAAATAGATACCATCAAGACCTCTATAATGGGATATAGGGAGAGATAATGTTGATGTGTTAGCTCTAAGGACCCCTCCCCCCCCCCCTATTCGTGAAACTGTCATTAACCTAGATCTGCTTAACGTCGCCTAAACATTATCCTTTTAATTTCTGTTTAACTGAAGTACCATAATAGATTTAGTAAATAGTGTTTGTATTTAAAATCAACACCCAGTTAGAATATAATGTTATAATCACATTACTTATACTAAAATTTACATTAACGTACTCAAACATTATTTATTTAAAACGTTAGTTGTGCCTATTGTGTGTGTTTACTCGTGGTCAATACAAATCTAATCACGCACACAGTTGCACATCTTGTGGTTAGGAGGTACGCGCTTGAACTGAGTACAAATTTAATAATGCCTTTATGGTAAGGTCTGAAATGTCAAATCGAATTTGAAGCTCGTAAATTATTAGAATATTTCGTATCGTATTGTCACAAAATAGTCCGTACGATGCTTGAGAACTCACGATAGAACCAATAAGAATATAGTAGTAAGTTTAAAGGTAACTCTGATAGATAATACTGAAAGCAAATCTGTCTCCGTGCGTATTCATAAGGCTTAAACCCTCGTAGCATTAGCAGTACAAATTGTGCGTTACCGACCCTGTCGCCTGTCCCTTCTTTCTTTGTCATGTAACTCCAGTATCAGTACTCGCTAGCGAAAAGAAGTGCAACTAAGGAGGTTTTTAGAGGGAGTCTTATTAAAAAAAAAATAGGCAGTCGTGGGACTGCCGACAGAATTGAAAACTTAAACGAAACTACGAAGTTAAAACGTCACATTAGCAGGTTGGTGACATTAATTAATAAGGAGCTGACAGAACTCAACGTTTAGATTAGCGCCCTCTAGTGGAACTATATTTGTATTATTACAGTGACGGTCACGAGTTCAGTGCTTTTTCCCCATAGCAAATCTGCACAAACGTGCCTAAAGAAGTTTTCACTTCAATAAATCGTCTGTACCTTATGTGATGGTACCTCGATGAGTCTAAACCGAGTAAAGCAGCTATTCGTCAAATCTACTGAGTATTTTTCACTGAAACCAGCTCCCCTCTGATTAGGGGAGGTCTAACGCCCCGCCTTTTTCCGTGTTAGACTGTAAGACTCGACCCTGGCTGGACATCTTTCCACTGGCATTCGATATTTTGATATAATCAATAATAAAAACCGCGATAAGAGGAGATCCAAAAGTTAATTAGTATAATCGTACATTTAAACCCTTTGGCATTGATTTAGTTTTCACACATATACCATCTTAATCATTTTACCCGATAACCACACCTCGCTAACGACTCACTCGAAACTTGGACTTCAACAGCAGACGAGAACAACCTGCCAATGATCAGGATATCGCTGCCTCCGTTAAACCTCGACTACCATAACCCGGGATTATGGTACCCGATAGTTAGTCTTCTACAGCACACGACAGTTGGGCTGATGATCACCAAGGCCCCGTTGCCCTCTGTTCAAGATCGAGTGCTATAACTAGGAGACTTACAGGGTAATAATATTCATTCATCCCGTCCAAAAACACCTTAACCAATACCAAAGTAATGATATTAAATTAATGCCTTGAAACCGGTATGTACACGGGAGATAAATTTGATTACCTGACGGATACTGCGTTACTCAGTGTAGGACATAAATACATATGGAATATAACCGTCTATTAATAATAAAACATTAAAGACTCACCGAACTTCCCCAACGTTCTATGTCAAAGCTTACTAGAACCAGCCGTCTTTCCTGAACCCTGTCAACCCGCTGACTCTGATGCTACAACTATCCCGCTTCACGTCCTCAACCCGACTGCCCCGACATCGCCGTTCCTAAGCACCACTGTCCCCATGACTCCACCAACATCTGTTTCCTCTAACCGAAATATTCCATAGAAATATTCTAAAGCGACCCCTTTTTTATTACACAACCCATTCATTTATCTTAATGACTGACCTTTCCAGATTTGCAAATGTTTAATTCTAAGACACTGGTACTTAAAGGCATAAAACATAAGTTTTATTACGGTCCTAATTTTTTGTTACGTCCCTAACTCTAAACTATTTAGCGTCCTCATGTTATAAGTGTGGGAAAGCAATACTTAAAAATATACCACGTTGACATCCAACAATAGCGCGTATCAATAGCAAATACAAATTATGTGAACGTAATACTATCACACTTACATGTACTTACTGTATTTACCTCATTCCAACTCACATTTTCATTCTCATATAACCTAAGAATATTCATCGTAGGATGTTATTTTTCTTTCTGATATATCGTAACCAAACTTTTATTTAAAAAGCTATCACCTTTTACTCATACTTTTTTAATACAATATAACTTTTTATAAATGGATATGTCATTCTGTTTTCATTTGTATATTCTGTGAAATTGTTACCATTTATCATCTCGATGTCATACGTCAACTTATTGGTTTTCGTTGAAAGTGTGAAATATTGATGAAGTATTAATATGGCGGATGGTATTGCATCAAATTGATTGATTCATTGGTCGCATTGATAATATTGTTTATAGTTTTGTTGCTATGTTGTATTCAATTGAATATCATATTTGTATTAATTTATATATGGGTACATACGTTTATAAGGTAGGTATGTATTAGGTGTAGTAATACATGAGTGTGTAATAGTTTGAGTTAGTTATAATCATGTACTCTGATAGTGAAGAAAACCTGCTAGGTCTGCGTATCTGAGAAATCTCCATAATGTAGTTGCAGTTTTGTGAAGTCTGCTTATGGCGCGTTCCAATAAACGTTTATTGGAACGCGGCATTAGTCGACTTAGGTCTACGCGATAGACTATGAACAAACACCTCTCTAACTAGGAAGGAGCCCTTGCCTGACAATGGAACATAAAGAATACAATACAATAAAAATAACTATACTCTGTTCATTCAATTATTTTTTTATGACAGTTTGATAAATAGTAAACTAGTGATGACCAATGTTGCGTTCGATTAAAAATAAGAATTGATACAATACAATACAATACAATACAATACTCTTTATTGTACACCATGAGGAACATTTCAAAATATTTACAAAGACAAAAAAAAAAGTTGGTACAAACGGCGGTCTTATCGCTAGTTGCGATTTCTTACAGACAACCTTTAGATGGACAGATGCAATGGAATTATGTATAGGGCAGTTAACAGGTGTACGACTAGCTAAGTAGCAACTTAAATGAATCTAAGAGACAAGGAATAAATAATTATATATACCTTAACTATATATATATACATACACATATTATTAATTAATGTTATTTAAGTGGTAGTTTCAATCGTTTGGAGAGAAAGTGTACCATCTTTCATTTGTTGATTAGTCTAGGTTTAAACTTGAATTTTAATCATTTGAATTTTTTATTGCAAATATATAATTAAATATAACTTGTCATAACTATAAACAAAAAGCTTTTTATACTGATTTAGAAATTATTCATTTCGATTTTAGATTTCGTAGAATAGAACGTAACTCTTTTTATTGCATACTAGCAGTGCCTCGCGGTTTCACCCGCGTAAGTCCCGATCCCGTTTGAATATCGGGATAAAAAGTAGCCTATATGTTTATCCAGGTCTCCAGCTATCGACATACCAAGTTTCATCGCAATCGGTTTAGTAGTTTTGGCGTGAAAGAGTAACAAACATCCATACATCCATACTCACAAACTTTCACGTTTATAATATTAGTAAGATGACAAAAATCGTTTATTTCAAAATAAATACTACATGTATATAATGTCTACAAATAAAAATATCTATATATTTTTCTGACAGCGCGGTTTAACGTTTCATTTCACAAGATTTTTATCTTTTTGACAGTTCTCAAGCATCTTTCAAAAAGAAAATAAACGAATTTACAGAGTACAATAACAATGAAGACGTGCAATTAAAACGTCAACATTTGGTGGATCAATTTTATTTAACAGACAACAGGACTGTCGGGTATAAATTTAATGTCGGAGATATGGAAGATGTGTGGCTTTAGTGAGCTCAACTCCGATTCATCGTCTTCTGGTAGAGTTGGGACCCGGTCGTATACTCATGACAAAGAAATGTACATCATCTGAACTCTTTGTCTTGCTTGAATTTATATCTCGTTTATCTTAACAATTGCAGGTCACTTGACTGACTTTCAGGTCACCACATAAAATTAACACAAAATTGTCTAAGACTCATATCTAATCTCTATGCCTGAAACATCAGAATCCAATTAATAAGATAAAAAAAAAATCGCAGGACTGGTTGGAAGTCATTAAAGGAAGCCTATGTCCAACAGTGGACGTCCTATGGCTGAAATGATGATGATGATGATGAATTAATAAGAAATGATTGCCACCTATTCCAAAAGTAAAGACACTTGTAACACGTATAGTATACTTAATTCACAAATCCCGGCACCAAGGCAATAAACTTGTTATAGGCAACCCTAATCCGATCGTTTGGTGAACATTACATGCCAACCCTCCCATTCGGTAAAATCAGGTTGAGAAATAACAGTGACAATATTATTTTCTTTATTATCGTATCTGGGCGTTAAAAATTTAATATTAGGACTATTTTATGTTGTAATTTGATAATACAATATACTTAAACTGTTGTGTCTGTGCTCAACTGTGTCAAAGTTTTGCACAAAAGTGTCACCACGTTTTTTTTTTTTATGGTATAAGGGGCAAACGAGCAAACGGGTAACTTGATGGTAAATGACTACCGCCGCCCATGGGCACCTGTAACTCAAGAGTCACAAGTGCGTTGCCGCCGTTTAAGGTGGGAGTAGGAGAAGAGGGGGAAGAGTGGAAACAGAGGAGGCGGGGGGGGAAGGACGGGAATAGGGGATAGGGAAGGGTTAGGGCTTCCGGTAACCTCACTCACGCGACGAAAAGCAATGCAAGCATTGCTTCACTGCCGGTTTTCTGTGAAGCCGTGGTATCGAGCGGAGTCGAGCCGGCCCGTACGTGCCGAAGCATGGCTCTCTCACGTATAAATACATTTTAAACATATTTTACTTTTGACGGCATTTATATAAAGCAGTTGTTGGTACCTAAATTGAGGACAGCCGTGGCCCGTGATGGTGGTGGTTTACAGTACTGTACGCCTTCGTACTGTAATCTCTGAGCATATCAGCATTACTCTTCAAGCGTCAGTATCGAGAACCATAAACAAAACGTTTGTGCTCATTCCATTTTCTTCAATACATTGTCAAACAGCCACAGGAGGTATGCTTTCGGCCAAAGCAATTTATTTCGAATTTAGTCATCATATATTATCATATATATTATGAATTCTTAATAATTGATCAATGATATCGTCCGCTAGGTACTGTACCTGAATTTTAAATTTCATCGAAATATTTTAGAGCTTTCAGCAAAATTATGCATCAAGCTTTTCAAGAGAGTTTTATGTATGAAAATTGAGTGAGTAGTAGTGGACAATCAAAGAAAAGTTGGATGGACCGCATTAAAGAGGATATGGCTAGTATATGGCAGTGAAATGATGAATGATAGAGTAGAGTGAAAACAGAAAACACATTGCACCTTCCCCTAACAAATATGGGAAAAGGGTAAGAGAGGATGATGACGTGACTCCTGAACGAGACATCAAAACAAAAACGCAATAAAAGATACACGCTGTCTGTGACGCTGTCATTAAATCTGCTTTAATACGGGAAGTAAGGGGGAATATTTGCATTGACGGATAACAATATATTACGAAGCCTTTCTAATGATACGGTACTTTATCAAACATGTTACTGTCAAAAAATCAGATCTGTTTATTTTATTAAATTTCGAGCGAAAACGGTAAGTTTTGTAGAAACTTGTATGAAATAACTTGTTGTTGTTTGATTAAACAATCCAAAAATAATAGCAAATCTGATCATTTTACCACTAAGAAACTATTACATTTATAGAAATTCAAAAGTTAGTAGGTACCTCAAACAGTATTTCAAGGTTAATAATAACTAATTAGACAACTAAAACAATTAAATGAGAATCCATAGGTGACCACTTAGTAACGCTGTTTCACTTACTACTTCAAACGTACACAAGCTTCACACAAGTAAGTGACGCGCTGTCACTTGTTAAACAATGCGTATCAGCAGAGAGCAGAAAACCATTTCTGGTTTATAGTGCTCTGTTAAAATGAAGTTTTAATGTAAGAAATATTGTAAGTATTTAAATAAATAGAAAAATAAAGATAAAAAAACAACAATTACACTTTATCTGTCAGGACTTTCCGAATGTCTGTTGCCGATACATTACGGCCGCGGCGTAATGGTGACGCCAGATCCTCACCACAAAAACGAGGGTGACAAATAAAAATATATGTGACTACACAAATTTTAAAATAAATTTTACTCTGACACACACGAATGGCGCACGTGTAAATAAAAATAAACCTACGGTCACAGCATCGATCACCAGAAATATTCATATAGCTTTTCTGGGTGTGTGTCCGTTATTTGCGTATTTGTAAAGAATCTATTTACATCTTACCATTAAAAAGCTTCGAATCAATGTAATCAAACACTTGTGTACATGATCATTAAATTGCTTTACTCTTTATATGTATATATAAATTTTCTTCCCTCTATAATACTACAAATATATTATATAAGGGGGCTTTGTAATAATTTGAAATCCGTCAAAACCCGCAATTTACTATTGATTTGGAAGGTTCCTGATCAGTTTTTAATGAAATTGTTTGTCCTTTTAGCATAAAAGACTATAATTGGGTTATTTTTGGTGGACTAAAAATCGACTAAAATAATAAAAAAAATAGTAACACGAAAAATGGTAAAAAAACAAAAGAACTAGACAGTTCAAACGTACAAAAGTCTGAATATATAACATAGATATAGATAATTAATAGCTATAATTTTTTTTTAGTTTTCATGTACGTAGACGTAATAAAAAAGATACAATAAAACATTCTAACGCAGGAAAGCATATACAAAAAATCGTAATTTATTGTTATTCTTTCGAACACAAAATGGTCAAAAAGTGCTTTAACATTTGTAAAAAATAATGCTAACATTGCAATAGGTATTGTTTATTCATAGGTATCATATTTTTTTAAGTTTTCATACGTCTATGTACGTAATTAAAAAGATACAATAATAGATTTTGTAAGGCTATGGAAAATATACAACAAAAGTTCTGTTTTTTTTTATTTACTAGTAGTAATTTATTATTATTCTTTTGAAGATAATAATAATAACATCACACATCTCACACATGGCCGTCTGATGCCAAACTAGGCAGAGCCTGTACTATGGTAACCAAACTTCTGATAAACATACTTATATATTTCTAAATACATACATATAGTTAATTACACCCAGACACAGAACAAATTATCGTGCTCATCACACAATTATTTGTCCTGGGTGGGAATCGAACCCACGACCTATGGCTTAGCAGTCAGGGTCACTAACCAATAGACCAACAGGCCAGTCATAAAATAAAATGTACTGAAAACGGTTTTCTTGAATACGAAAAACTTCAACATGAAAAAAATTATCGTGGGAGAGCCATGCTTCGGCACGTATGGGCCGGCTGGACCGGAGTGTTATCACAGCCTCACAGAAAACCGGCAGTGAAGTAATGCTTGCATTGCTTTTCGACGAGTGAGTGAAGTTACCGAAGGCCCTAACCCCCCCCCCCTCCTCTTCCACCATTTCTTCCACCCATCCCCCTCTTCCACTCTTCCGTCCACCAATCCCCCCTTCCACCCTTCCCCTACTCCCACCTTAAAAGCCGGCAACGCAATTATGACTCTTGAGTTGCAGGTGTCATAAGTCATTTACCATCAGGTGACCCGTCTGCTCGTTTGCCCCCTATACCATAAAAAAAAAGTTACAAGAAAGATAAACAGAGTAAGATGGAGTTTTTCTTTAAAAGTTAAAAGAATAATAAAACCGAATACAAAAATCTGGGAGCACTTCAAATGTGTTGGACATATTTTTTTGGAGTTTTCGAGGGCCATTGAGAAGCTATTGAAGGTCGTATTTTAAGAGCAAGCTCAGCTAGTGTTTTGCTTCGTACTTTTTGGCGAGAGTTTGCGCTATATATTTTGCATTAATATGTGTTTACACAAGGTAGGGATTCAATTTATAAATATAACTAGCTCTTGCTCGCGGCTTTGTTCGTATGAATATAGCTTTTGTCAATCTATATGTAAAAGACATAGGGTAAATTTCATCCAGAAGAACTGGACCGCTGACAACATGTGTGTGTTCAATTTCATGAATATCGAATGAGTAGTTAAGGTGTGGAAGTGTAACAAACAAACAAATTCACTTTCGCATTTATAATACTAGCGGTTTTCTGCGACTTCGTTCACGTGGAAGTTTTGGTGAAATCTATCTAGACGGAAACCGCAAATTTTTTGGGATAAAAATTCTTCTTGTGCAACTTTCATCCAGATCCGTTTAGCCGTTTTTGAGTTAAATAGTAACAAACATCCTTCCATCCATGCTCACAAACTTTTACCTGATTAATATTAGTAAGATTATAAGGGATAAAGACTTTATCAATAATAGGATAATTATATTCAAAGAATAAAATTTCGACGAGAAGAAATGAATGAAGAGAATTTAAAGATGGAATTAGGTTATTGTAAAATGTTCTCTCATTTTCTTTGTTCCAACTTTATAGTTTTTTTTTAATTATATAGAAATAATATACCTACATCTATGAATAAAATTTATCCAGCCTTTGAAATACTTGAAACTTCATTAATATAAAGTATATTGGATACCGTTCCTATTCAAAGGGCACACTGAAAGTTCTGCGCTCCTGGCCGCTCATAAATGTTTGAATTTCGAATGTTATATGTTTTTAAACATAAGCAACTCAATCATTGATTAAAAAAAAATTGGCTAAAAATCCCGTGTCAATTGCTTTTTATCCCAAGTTGAAGTTTTTCGTCCGTAGCAAAAATGGCATTAAAGCGATAAGATTTTAGGGCGATGATTTTTTTATGATTTTAAAAGGTCACTGATCCCGCAAGACTGCACTGCTCGTCTTCAAAATGCTTTTGGGAGGGAAGCACCTCATTTAAGTACCGTAAGGCGTTGGTACGCAGAATTTGATCAAGGTCGTGTTTCTCTCCATGATGAAATTCGTAAAGGTCGACCCTCAACTGCGAACACTGAGGAAAATGTAGCTACTGTCAGACAACTAATTGAAGTAAACCGGCGTATCACCTATGAGGAGATTCGAGGACTTTTGGTTATTGGCATGAGACAAATTCAAAAAATCTTACATCAGCATTTAAAAGTTAGGAAACTTTGTTGCCACTGGATTCCTCATAAACTCGTCCCAGAACAAAAACGGACTCGTGTTGATTGGTGTAAAAAATTTTTTTGTTAAAGTACGATCACGGACGTTCAAATGCTGTGTGTGTGACATTGTGACAGGAGATGAATCATGGATATATTATTACATGCCGGAAAGCAAGCAACAGTCTTCTGTATGGGTGTTCGAAGGTGACAACACACGTACAGTAGGGTGTCCCGTCGATGTATGGGAATTCGCAAGAGGTGTCAAAAGTTGCGGTTTGACACAGACATTACGATTATCATAAAATTTAATTAGATATCAATCATCTTGAGGCCTCTACCGGTCCTTGAAGTTATACAAATTCCTCATTTTCAGGGGTTCCTAATATAAACTATAAATCAACAAAAAACTAACGTTTAAATTGTTTTTATTAAATCAAAGAGAACAACAATGAGTGTGGTGAGAGAGAAAAATGAATAGGTCATTTTATACTTTAAAAACGAAACTGGTTTTTGTGGCCAAAGTAAGGCATTTCGGCGCGAGATTTCAGTTTATTCCTAATAAATCCATCCCGACCTGTGGTATCTGTTGCGCTTTGAGAAGCCTCTGTTACCAATTTTACACATCTTTCCACTGCCTGTGTGTGACAAAGGAAGTCTTCAATATAGAGGCTTTGCTCTTTAGCCTTAATTAGTTCATCGTCGGAGACGTGTCGCAGGACCGGTGGAGCTGATATTTCACAGTCTTGCCAAAATAGCATATCTATGTAATCTTGTGCTATGAAATTGATTTTCGGTGACTTAAATACTCTGAGACGACAAGCTTTTTTCTCTTCTCTAGCTTTTAATATCCTGCGAGATGCCAGCTCTCGAATATGGTCCCTATCGTCAAATAACATGGCAATAAGCAAATTTTTTGGATGCGCGAAAAAAGCATTTCTTTCGATCACTCAATCAATAATACATCTTTGTCTATCAGGTAAAAATCGGGAGTACATAATCATTTTAAAAATATGCTTGGCTCTGTGTTTAAATGATGGGTTTTGCTTAATGAGAAACCAAACGGGAGCGTAAACTTTGACCACGTAGTTCACAAGCAGTTCCAAATTATTTGACGGCGAAAAAGTTTCACATTTCGTATAGATACTTTTGATCCGTGCTTAATTCCTTTACTATATTATCAGGTATTTCGAGCAAATTTCCAGTCACTGCACAGAAAGACACTAAAGATTTACTTTCACAAACGGCTAGCTCTTTTCCAATAGGCCCTGAATATTCTTTTGGTCCAGATGTGCTTCCATCCAGAGACATAAACAAATGGCGAAGCGGTAATTCATTTACGTGAAGCATACAAACACACCATTGCAATGGTCTCTTCAAATAGTTTTCTAGGTATTGAATGACACCTCCTTTCCATGTATTCGTGTATTCGTAGCAGTACCATCGCACCCCACACAGATCACCTCTTCCAAGTTAAACCCTTGATTTTCTAATAGAGATATGACAGAAGTGACGATCGCTTTGGCAGTCTCACGACTTGGCGTCGTGAGTCCCAAATAAATCAATCCCGGTTCTGTGAGAACTGAAATATACTCTTCCACGACTTCTCTACGGTGGTACCTATTACCTATTTTCGAGTGTTTTATCCTTCGTCCATCAAAGTAAATACTTTTAACTACAATAGCATCAATGTCTTGGATGGCCTTGGCCCGTGCTTTTGAAACAGCTCTATGAATTTTATTCTTATCAATAACAAGACTTTGATCTTCGGAAGATACCAATCCTACGTCAACTAAGACCGCCGAAGCGACCGCAGCCGCAGATCGCGTTGATAGTCAATACCGATCACATACCTTAGCTACCGTTGGCAGCACCAGAGTATTCCGAGCCAATGAACTAATCGAAGTCTCATTTACAAGCACATCAGTATTTTGAGGAAGTTCTGTTGCAGGAGACTGTAATCGCCGTGGTCGAGGCCTAAACTCGCGCAACGGAGCAGGATTGGTTGCTTGAGATGTACTCGGTAAACATGCATCCATCAGCTCCAAATTTTCTTGTCTTTGATGTTTCTTCAAAAGTCTTGCCGTTTCTTTTGTATCTATACCGCTTATGGTCATTTTTCTATCACTTCTTTGGTCCAGTAAAAAGTTTCTTTCATTTATAGGAACTTTCTTAGGTTTTATGCAGCAACAAACGTGAAACGAAGTGCACTTACAAGCAGCAATGTCGAAGAGCTTGTTCGACAATTCTAAAAAGCACTTTAGTTTGTTTTCGTAGCTATGTTGTTTTTTATTTTTGGGATATCTTATTATTGACAGGTATTTATCAAAATATGATTTTAGCAATTGGGTAACACGTTCTTTGGAAACGATGGGAATCGAGGCTTTAGCCCAAATTACATTAAGTTTCTCAGGAACGATTGAAAAGACTTCAGTATTGGAGGGATCTTTCCTATTCTTTTGTAGTTTTAGTTCGTTTTATGTGAACAAAATAAATTTTATAACGTCGCTTATCACCGGTAACTAGCGACCTTAAAGTTCTTTATATGGTCCCAATATAGCACAAGTAGTCTCACTTCATCTTGAACCCATTATTATCTACTAATTTATCACAAGAAAGTACGGAGCGTCACTGTTTCAGCACTAGAAATGAGACGAACTGCCTCACAATTGAAGTAGAGAATTTGAGTAAAGCAAGTCAAAACATGAAGTTCGCGATTTCGAGCGAAACCTATTATTAACTGTAAACAACCTGTCGTTACTTGGAAATCATAATTTATTATTCCACTATCATTGTGAGTAGAAAATAAAATGAGAGTAATGTATAAAGAAAAAAAAAATGTAAGTACTGAAGTGTTACTTGAGCGAATTTTCGAAAAATAAAACTGCCGGTAGAGCCCTCAAGGTATTTTTAAATTTTTTTTTATTATTTTTACGATAATCTACAAGTTATAACGCAACTTTTGAGGGGTCTTGTGTAGCGCAATCAGAAAAAAAAATTTCGGGACACCCTAATATACAGTAACTTCCTTATTCGCGTTGGATACGTTCCGTAAATTTGCCGCGAATGCAGAAACGGTGAATATGGAATAAAATTTGTATGGGATTATAGATGACACGTTCCAAGGTTCCAAAGAAAAAACATGTCATCCTATCTTTTGCTGCCTTAAAACTAGGCGCGGACCCAAAAAAACGATCCCTAATGCTTTTAGTATACCGTTTGGATCCTGAACTGTGTCGCATATTCCAGAATCCTCATCTTCCCCAGAATCCAGAGTCGTAAAAAATACACATCTAATTTAATTCAGAATACCACCTTTTTTAAGTGAGTGAAAAAGCCTTGTTTCTCAATAATATGTAAATACATATTTAGACCTTAATCTCTCTTCAAAATTAGACTTCAAACATATAGCTTTAATTTCTATTCTAGACAAATAACATGTTTTTAATGAATATTCATAGAAATGTAAGATATAATATATTAACATTATTTAACTAGTAGGTAATTAGGATGCGTAGGTAAAAATATATTTACCGCTGAGGGCACAATTAATTATAACGAGAATTACAAAGCTGCAACCCCAATGTCTGCTGCTTTATACCTATTGTTCTAAGCAGGAGATAAATGCAAGGGCTGAGTTCTCATTTAGCAATCGACTTATAGACGTTTCACGCGACTTGAAGGCTGGCGCTTTTGCTATTTAAATAACGAACATTACTATTCACGTAACAATGGGTATATTATATTATCAATAGTGATACGCAGAAATACTATGAGGCTCACATACAACCTATAATAATAATAATAATAAAGCCCATTTATTTCCAATCCAATTATTACATGCATTGCAATACACTAAACAAAAAAAATCCATCTTATCTTTAAAATATCACTAATTGTATTGTATATATTATTTTATTTATTCTGATCAGATGAATTTCATTTTGATAACCACTATCGTTACTGTCCCCTTTTTTATTGATTTAAACCCCTTCTCGGGTATAGGCCTCCTTCAGCTTGTTCCAGACCTCCCTGTCCTTTGCTTTTATTCTCCAGTTTGTTCCTACACCTTTTATGTCTTCTATTCACTTTTTTGTAGGCCGCCCTCTTTTTCTTTTTCCTGTCGGTCCATCCCATACCGTTGTCTCTGAAGTCCATCTTTTGTCTGTATATCTTGCTATATGTCCTGTCCACCGCCATTTCAGTTCTAGAGCATAATGTAAGGCGTCTATAACTTTCGTTTTCTGTCTTATGTATTCGCTTCTTATTTTATCTGATCTTCGTATTTTCAATATGCTCCTTTCCATTGCCTTTTGACATTTTACTAGTTTAGTTTTTATTTTTGTATTGTACTTCCATGTCTGGCATCCATATTTGATTGTAGGCATATAACCTATAACATTATTAAAACAAGCCCTCAAACACACCTATACCTAACATATATTTAGATACATATTGCATATCGCATACCTAGATCTAAAGTAATTTTTTTGAGTTGTGCACACCATCTAATGCCTTATCTCAATACCTACCGACCAATGAAACAGATTTGAAAATATCACCAACACTCGATGCTAGACGCTCTCTCCGTCTTCCACCCTTCCCCTACTCCCACCTTAAAGGCCGGCAACGCACTTGTGACTCTTGAGTTGCAGGTGCCCATGGGCGGCGGTAGTCATTTACCATCAGGTGACCCGTCTGCTCGTTTAATTATTATTCTCTTTATTAACATCTTTAAAACATATAAATTACATTTTTAAATACATTATTATATACAAAAAAATATATTTAAAATATAAAAAATAGTGTCCCACCGGTATCGGGTACAGGGACCAAGCTACCGGTGGTTAGGGTTCCAGAGACAGAAACCTCCTCACAATACGTGCCGTATCAAGAAGGACCGCCTTCTGCATCAGGTCCTTAATCCAGCTGCCTATCGTGAGCCTCTGAAGGTGTTGGTCGAGGCTCTTCGCAATCAGCCCATGGGCTGATGTGATTATCTGCGTAATGATTGCCGAATCCACATCCCACATGTCGACCACCTCGTGGGCCAAATCCAAATACTTCATTCGTTTTTCTTGTTCAGTTCTTAAGACATTGTCGTCATGGGGAATGGTGATATCAACAATCATTGCTCGGCGCTCTAATCGGTCTATTACCACGATATCAGGCTTATTGGCAACAATAGTCCTGTCAGTGATAATAGACCGATCCCAGTACAATGTTACACGCCCATTTTCAAGAACTGGGTCGGGCACATACCTCACAAGTTCTCCATAGTCACAAGTTTAAGAGCAAGTTGCTAATGGACTATCCGGGCCACTTGGTTATGTCTATGCAAGTACTCGCCATTGGCAAGACGAGAAAAACCGGAAATTATATGCCTGAGGCTTTCTCCGGGACGATGACATGCCCGACAAATGTCAATCGTGCCGTCCTTCAGGATATGTTTCCGATAGTATTATTATTATGATTAAAACAATTTAAAATTCTATAATAATTATAACGTGTATAATGCAACACCTTGTACTTACAATCCCTATTAACAAGTATATATAAAATTTTTATTTATATTACCGAACACTTACGCTCCAAGCCTCGAGCATACATCGTATCACCCTTATAAATATTACCACTAAATAACTAATGTTCATAAAACTCCTTTCCAAGTTCCGATATAGGTTATTCTTAGTGATTGATATGATATCAAAGAGTAACCTTTGCCATATTGAGAACCTTCGATACAATATGACGGTCGTAAATAAACTGAGGACTCATTTTCAATATTAGAAAATATACGGAATTTTTTGGGTCTAGTAAAAAAAGGTTGGACATGACACGTGATAAGTTCGATTACTGTGATATCCTTCTTTTAGAAAACTAGCTGCTCCCCGCAGTTTCACTCGCACTTATGGCTACTGTTCCGTTCTTGAGAATCGTACTTTGATATTTTGAAATAACCTTCCTTGAAAATTTAGCTATCACTACATATTATGAAACAAAGTCCTCAGCCGCGTCTGTCTGTCTGTCTACTGGCGATAAACTAAAAAAACTACTGAACGGATTTTCACGCGGTCTGCACCAAGAGACAGAGTGATTCACGAGGAAGGATTAGGTGTATAATTTGTTAAGGTTTTGTATAAAATGGCTAAAATATGACGATGGTTGTTGATGATGGCGCAAAAATCAATATAAGCTCGAACCCGAAGCCGGGGCGAGTTACTGGTTAAATACAAAGAATATTTTTTTAAGAATCCACTGGTAGTTTTTTATTAAAAAAAAAAACAAACTCTACAACTTTATTAAGCATAGATACGGTTTCAGAGTCTATTGGTGATAAGCGATAAACAACCTTACACAAACTATATGAAGGTCTTTCCGAGTAATCCTTCACTTAAATCCCTTGATATAAACATGACAAGGAGCTTATGTTATCCTAGGTTACCTATGAGTAATATTTCTCTGTATTTTCTTTGTACGTTTGAAATTTAAAAAGGTTTCAAAACAATTGTTCATAACAGAGAACTGTTAGGTATACTTTTCTACTTGTTTATTATTCTTTACGAGTTAGAGATTAAATAACTTTTGTAAGTTTAATTGATTAATGTTTTTCCAAATAATTTGATGGTTGACAATTCGTAGAGTTATATTTTGTACTACGTCCAGCATTGTAGCATTCGGATACCTAAATGAATCTATTTCTGTTCGCATTATTCATATCGAACTAGACTATTATTACTTCTTTCCCGTGGCATTAAGTAAAAAATCCAAAATTATATAACCTACGTGAGTGAAAGATTTAATCCCTCAATCAAAATTAATTAAGATCTCGGCAGTAGTGATATGATACATATTAGAAGGCGCACAGCAAATTATTAATTTTATGTACCTACTGCCGGGCAAGCTAAATTACACACACATTATTGCTTACTAACTAAATTTTCTTCTTAAACATATTCTGTACTAGCTGCGCCCTGCGGTTTTACCCGCGTAAGTCCCGATGCCGTTAGAATATCGAGAAAAAAAGTCTATGGGTTAATCCAGGTGTCCAGCTATCTACGTACCAAGTTTCATCCCATTCGGTTCAGTAGTTTTTGCGTGAAAAAACAACCAACAACCTTACATCCATACATCCTCACAAACTTTCACGTTTATAATATTAGTAGGTTTAGTAGGATCATCACTCAACACCCTAGCTTTTCATGAACTATGAAACTAAACGTACTTAATAGGTCTATATCTTGCATCTTAATGCTCTAACTGCTTTTTAGTTATAAGTCAATTGATCAAGGTCTTCCATTTCAGCAATAAAGCTCACCTTTACTACCAGGTATACGTTGTAGGTTTTAAGTGTAAGTTAATATTGTTTTAGCTTGAAGCCTATAGCCTTAAAACAAACCTTTGAACACACAATAAGCCAAGCCTCTCTAATCAAGTCGATATAAATAACTACAGCGCGACTCCACAGCGGCCTATTTTCATTCTGTGACCTCTCTCGCTTGACCGTGATGGCCACCGTTGCAATCAATAAAAAGGATTTATATCTATTTTCATTTCGCGCGTAGGTTGGTACGAGTCGTGCAAATCTGTAATCAAATGTGGAGATTAACACCATTATTTGGCGCAAGGCAAAAAATAAATTATTAGTCAGAGAATAAGGTCTACTATGGAAAATATAACAATAAAGTCTCTGAAAAGCTGGTTGTTCATGGGAGATATACAAACTCATTGAATCATATAAGTAAATAAGTAATATTTATTATTAATACTATATTATAAGGGTTCCCGAAAAGCGATATCTTCAACTTCTACTGATTTGACTTGACAGTCAACTACCCAATTTATGTCGTAAACACTGAACGTAAATAAGTCCATACAAATTAACCCAAACAAACACTTAAATAACTCTTAATTATTATAATATTATTTCAAGCGTTTATTTAACCACTAAGGTCAGTTTACCATGCCCTGGCAACTCCCTGGTAAATGCTCTGGAATAGAGCAGTATTTTTTTTGCCAGGAGCGAAAAACTTTCAGTTTATTTTTATTTCTTATTTTTCTGTTTTATATGTAAGTAAGCTATATTTCAAATACACTTACGTGTTTATTAATTTAATACTTGCAGCGCCCCGCGGTTTCACCCGCGTAAGTCCCGATCCCGTAGGAATATCGGGAAAAAAGTAACCTATATGTTAATCCAGGTCTCCAGGTATCTACTTACCAAGTTTCATCGCAATCGGTTTAGTAGTTTTGGCGTGAAAGAGTAACAAACATCCACCCATCCATTCATCCATCCATTCAAACTTTGACATTTATAATATTATATATATATATATATATATAATATATATACTTTAGTCCTATGTCTATTTCTGTACCTCTGACAACGTGTAAGCAAAACTTCATGTTGATCGGTGATCCGTGAAATCAACCACAGCCAGAATTACTTTCCCATTTATAATATACATCACAGTAACAGCTAACGTTAGAACAGCAACTGTGAGAGGACTGGTGTCTGAATTAGGCGTGAGCCTGTGGCTCAGATCACCAGGGCACTCTCCCCGCTAGAACACGATGACACATGATGATAAGATGACACTTTACAATTTGTTGGAGAAGATACAGAAATGTTGATATAATTACTACAAACAATTTACATAATAAAAATATAAGAAAAAAATAAATAACAAATTTATAGCAACTGGCCGAATAACTCAGGAAAATGTATGATTTGCGCATGTGTGAATATTTGGAGTGAATGTATGAATGGGTGAGTGTATATGCGTGTCTGTTTGCGCAATTGTGTGAGATTATGAATATAATATTAGTATAGATATGTAATTTGTCGTGATACTGTCCATGTCATGAGGTCGACCCGTTACATCGCATGTATACACATATGTCACATGAGTAGTAAACCCGGGTAATCCAATTGCATACTTCTTATGGTTTCAAGAAAATGCTGCAACTTTTTTATTTAATGCTCATTTAAAAACGTACACGTATTGTCCAGTCAGGTAGTAAATTACATACACAAGAAACCAAAAGAAACGATTGAAATTTTATTGAAATTCTTAGAGTTTATGGAATTTGTAGAATTTTTGGAGCTTACTCATTACAAATTGATTTTCATAATCATACCGTACATGTATAGAAAATGTATGTGGAGTGAAATTAAAAAAAGCGTTAACTCAAAATTGTTACGTTTTCTGTCACTGTGACATGATGTTTGTGTAATAAAGTGTGTGTGTGTGTGTGTGTGTGTGTGTATGTGTGTGTGTGTGTGTGTAATTGTATTGTATTGTAAACTCCAGTCTTTTTGGAGTTTACTCCTTAAGAATCGATTTGCATATAAGGCGCCCGGTATGAAAAAAATATGAAGAGTAAAATTTAGTGATCGGAGGGCAGCGTTACGCTTTAACGCTTTGTCGTGCTTTTTATGTTTTATTGGAGTTTACTCCTTATTCTCGAGTCATGTAAGTAGATATGTGTATACCTTTATGTTATATATATGTGTAAATATATACAGAATATATAGAGGGAGGGAGGAGAGAGAGAGATATCTGGGATCAATATAATTATATTTCAGCGTAAGATTGTAAAATCCAGTAGTGCGTCGGAGCTGACACACACTTTTTTATCTATCTATCAATATGGATGTAAAAGACAAGACAATTGCGTAGCTTTTTTTGTTAGTAAAAAGTTTATAAATTTTAGAAAGGGTTTTTTCCTACCTTCGACGGAGCCTTATGCTTGTTAATAATTTAATAAATAATAGTTGAAAAGTGACATACACTCTTCTAATTCACCTAAAAAGCCGCCCTTTAAAGGGAGAGTAGGGGAAGAGGCTGAGAGGGGGAAAGAACAGGAAGACGGCAGAGGGGGATTAGAGGGGAGGAGAGGGGGGAAGGACGGGAATAGGGGAGAGGGAAGAGTTAGGGCCTCCGGTAATCTCCGGTAAAGCAATGCAAGCATTGTTTCACTGCCGGTTTTCTGTGAGGCCGTGGTATCGAGCGGAATCGAGCCGGCCCATACGTGCCGAAGCATGGCTCTCCCACGTAAAAAATCTATTTTTCAGTGCCACCAAATTTCACTAAAACCTGTCAACGTATATTCAACTTTATTTCCACAAAGCGAGAGTCCCCATTTATTCAAATGCCGTATAAATGCCACGCAGCGATAATCCCCAAATATTCAAATGCCGTATAAAACTTGTTCAAAATGAACTAAGATGACGTTATTTTAATCGACACCTACGAAGACGCTTACTTAGAGACGCTTACTTACAGAGCAAAAGATATGGCATTCAACGGACAGCGGCTCTCGCTACGTAGTATTAAAGTTTATTTACTTTAGTCTATATATCTATAGACTTAGTCTATACTTTAGTCTATAGACTTTAGTCGACAAACAAATTGCTTATTTCGATAGCGACATATGTTACCTACTTGTTTCAATTTGAAATAAGACCTTGTTTTGAAGGTTTACATCTTATATGAAGAAAATTTAGTGAATTTTAATTTAGCGAGTGAAGTAACAGAATTGGGACCAATGTTTCTTAGTTTCCATCTTTTATGGGTTTTTACATTTGTTTTTTCTTATTTCTCAGTTTCCCTATTTTTATACCTTAATTCTAGTTTATTTAACTTAAATATTAATACCATAATAGCGCATAACAAAACTATGCTGTAATATTTTTTTGTGTGTTTTTGTGTCTGTGTGTTGTCGTTGATCTATATTTTTTTTAATAAAAAAGGACAATATTAAATGATTGTTGAGCGAGTCAGTCAGTCAAATCAAAGATATTGAATTTAATTTACACGTATATTGCTATTGGCTCTACAAGACTCCCTGCCTTTGCTGCACTTCTGATTTATTTAGTCTAGTTCTTTCATAAAAAAGTATTTGTCACCTTTTAATAACGCGCCTTTTAATAAGGTTTATTATGAGTTTCTGGAATACCTTTAAAGTCTGACGTAATAAAAGCATTCAACGAGCAAAGGGAAATTATTAGTCTCGTACCAAAATATACACTTAAACAATTCAATTTCCTGTTGTGTGTGGACGAAATGAGCAGCTTTTAAGAACCACTCACGTTGGTATTATTCAATTAACCAGAATGCAATTTATTAAGATTGGTGCGAGTGCTATTTCGGAGATAAAAGACAGTTCAATCTGCTTTATTGTAAGAGTATTGATTGAGAAGACAAAATGGTTCGGATTGAAAATATAAATTCATTTAGTGTGACGATATTCATTAAAAACTAGATAATTGATTAGTTTAAAACAATACAATCCTCTATGGCTCAAACTTGTATTAATTAAAGAGGTTGTTTATATTTTGGCGGTGCCCGACTAGTTGTGGGTCCAATAGAGACCCTGTATTAATGTGTGAAGCGATCTGCCACGTCGCTGTCAAGTGTCACTGTGTGCGTGGAGTGTCACCTCTTACACTGATGCGTCATACGTATTTGAGGAAAATCGTATAATTTATCTTAAATAAACATAAATAGCACTCATGAAAGATTTTATTCCGTATATTACCTGAAACAGCTTCCAATTACAGCGAATTTTCATGTACCATTGATTGTCTTTTTCATATTTATTTGAAATTAAGGGTTTAACGAGCCACTGAAGGCTAGCAAACGCGTTATTAAAATCAAATAGTTAAGTTAAACGAACAGTACCTAGCGTTTGATATATAGCGATTTAAATTGAAATTGTAATAATAACGGATAGTCGTTAGAATTCGAGCCCATTACCAATCTGTAAGTCTTAACTGTTTTGCTAAGTAACAGAAAAAAAAAACAAAATTCCACAGATACCTATACAGCTCAGTTTCATAAAGTAGGTATTAGACCTATTCTACGCATGTATATATTGTAAATATATATATGACAATATATATATGACTTGACAATTTCGTATATGCAAAGAACTTAAAAGTTGGAATTGCTTTTACTCACTTTGTCCTAACTTCTTTACAAACAGATGTAAGCTGAAATAGGCGTTTAATTATACTTTAGTTTTTTGTATCAAGTAAATTACATATATATAAAATTAAGGTATTTTAATTATAATAGCTTATAGGGATCCGCCGCCTCGTTTTGAGAGGAAGTGATGAGTGCCAAGGAGGCGGTGGAAAGGGAACGGGAGAGAACTAGTACTCTCCCGTCCCCAGCTCTCCATGAGCGCTTGCCTGAGAGTGATGGGATGGGTTACCCGTCGCCCTAGCAGAAGCAGGCCCGAGACGGCGGCGCGACGTGTTCCACGCGCACCTTTCTAAATCAGAGGGGGCGCAGTCCCCGCCTGAAATTGTGAGGTCGCCTGTTGTCGAGTAGGCGGCCAAGTCTGCCGGGGCTCACAGGGACTTCCTTTCTAGGGTGCACCTGAGTCCCCGGCAATAGGACCCCGTGACGGAACACCGTGTGGTTTTAGTCGGTTCGAGTCCAATTAACATAGCTTATTTTAAATGACCTTTGGGATTATTGTGCAAACACTGCAGGTTATGGCGGTGATGCTGACTGCTCGTAGTATCTGTAAAAAAGGGTAAAACGAATGATCTGTCCTTCACGTGAACACAACGAGGTTATTTTCCTGGTCATAAATAAATTAAATTTCCTGAAAACCGTTTTGTAGAACCCCATATTACTGGAAAAAATATCAGAATACTGCTTATGTTGTGATTCTATAAGCAGTTAAAGGTAAAGTTAGAGCACAGTGTAAAAAACACTGTGCTCTTTCTTCTTCTCGTTTAGTTATTAATGATATAAAAAATTAATTAACGAAATGTTAACAACCCTAACTAGAGAATCACCGAGGTATATTTGAGGTTCACTAGCCTAACGTAACATAAGTGTGCCTGTCACAAAGATTAATGGTGAGGTGAATAGGAGGGATAATATGGTGTCACCAATTTCACACTATTACCATTATTCTGTCATCAATATTGTCCAGTGGACATCAATTAATCTGATGTCACTTAGGTCCTTAGAACGTGGATGTAATCCTATTGTGACAGTGCGGATTCTGGTCTTTATCAAATAACAGCTTTTATTGTCAATGAAATAAGATCGAAGTCTAATATGAGTTGTAAGTAACTGAAACGAATACAATTTTACAATTTCCATGTGTTCGGCTTTATCTCTGTAATCTTATGAATGTATGAATGAATGTACTGTATAAATTTATGATGAATTTACATAGATTACATTACGACACAACTAGCATGGTCCACCTGCAAGCTAAACTGCTCTGCACTGAACAGCCCAAGTCTCTTAAACTCTTCCATATTCCTGTAACAGATAAGCAAGGGCTGTTTCATGCGTGTCATGACGTATCTTTTGCCAAGCAGCTACACGACTTTGCTTACTCTATTCGTCCAGGAATCGCAGTAGAGTTGTGTGCCTTTTTGTTTTTGAATTACTGAGCAACAGTAGCAGAAACGCTTAGAGTACATTGTAAATATCGCTGCATATGTATTGCCCCTGGGAGCTATAGTCTCAACTCCACATACCACGTGGAGATCCTGAATGTAAATACAGCTAAACCAACAACTATATCGGTTCTTATATCCTCGACTTCGAGGCTTGTGATGCAGCATGTCTCAGTCTCTATTGGTCTTTCGTTAGACACGAACACGGTTCTTGGTGTTTCAGGAAGTCTTGAATCTGTTAGTAACAATATTTTGCAAAAAGAGTTGCTGGTAATTAATTTCTGAGATTCTACTCTGCGCAAGATGTCTGTTGTAGCAGCCGATACCCACAACCTGAAGTATTATGTTTGGTGATAACTTTCTCCGGGTTTTCGCCGCTTGCGCAATAACAATAAAAACAATAACAATCCTGAACAATTTACTTTTATTTTTAACCAACTTCAAAAAATGGTTCTCGGTTCGACTGAAAGTATGTTTAGTACGCGATATTTTTAATGTTTATAACGGATGTAACATTTCCGGAAAATTATAATAAAATTTGTAAAAGGAGTTTAATCCCTTTTTGAGTCGAGTTGAATCTTTCCTTTTATTTATTTTTTCTTTATTTATTTTTTCTCCGAAGGCTCAATGATTTGGAAACGGGCGGTTATAGATAGACACAGGCAGATACGGTATAATCTGTTATCAATTTTGTTTATTTTAGAATTTTACATTTGACAAAGCAAACTATTGTTGCGGTGACTCTGCGTGTGTTGATCTATAATTTTTGAACTTTAAACTTAAAAAAAGACATTTTCACATTTTCAATGAATTTTTAAAGAACTATATTAAAAGAACCTATTAATAATAATAATAACTTCGCACATCTCACACACCGCCGTTTGATCCCAAACTAGGCAGGACCTGTACTATGGCAACCAAACTTCTGATAAACATACTTATATATTTCTAAATACATACATATTATAGATAAATTACACCCAGATACAGAACAAATAATCATGCTCTTCACACAATCTCTCTAGCTCAGCAGTTAGAGCCACTAACCACTAGACCAACAGGCCAGTCATATATATATTTGACTTTGACTTTAAAAGACCTAATACTGTAATTATAATATAAAACCTTTATCACCCATAACCTACGTCTTAGAAAGCAAAACATAAACAATTTCTGTCAATCGTAAGCTTCTTAATTATCACGAAGGCATAGAAAACTTAAATGTCATGCCAAAAGCTTTTATGAAATGTTTAATACGATATTCTGTTGGTGATTACTGAAGCCAATTTCTGAGTTAATTGAGTTTCTTGTTCCTTTTAATTCTATTATCTGATAACAATATTCTTAATACAGATATTGTCGTGATGTTGACGGAGGAACTTGAGTTTTAAGTACGTGTCTATAATTGTAGACAAAGTTTGTAATTTATATATGAATCGATATCGTTTTAAATTAAGAGCTATAATTGATTTAAGGTCCTAGTTCTTTAAAACCATAAAGAGACCGCATAATTGCTTACCCTTACATTAAGACTCGCTGAAAACTTTAAATGTATTATATGTAGACAAAAAATATGTAAGATGTGCTTTTTATTTATACTTTCCAAAATGAAGTACCGCACAACCGTAAATGGAATACTAACCTGTAAGGATATTTACCGTCTTTATTTTAAGTTTGTTATTTGTTATTCATCTGTCTGACTCTGTAAAATATATTTCTTAGCATCCGGTTAAAGGTACCATAAGATTCCAGGTCCAAGATTCCTTGATTTGTAAAAAAAATTATTTTAAGAAAACTCAATTAAAAAATTACGGCTATTCACGCCGCATCACTTGTTATTAAAATCAACTTTGGCCAGTAAGAAGGGTCTGAAAATGTTTAGTGTTGATGTTACGATTTTCAAAGTAACAGGCCTGTTGGTCTAGTGGTTTGTGGTCCTGACTGTTGAGCCAGAGATCATGGGTTCGATACCTAACCAGGACAAATAATTGTGTGATGAGCACGATAATTTGTAGTGTCTGGGTGTAATTTATCTATTACTAGCCGTCCCCGCAGTTTCACCTGCGTTTATGGTCACTGCTCTGTTCCTATTGGCCGTAGCGTGATATTATATAACCAATAGCCTTCCCCAATAAATGGGCTATCCAACACTATAAGAATTTTTCAATTCGAACTAGTAGTTCCTGAGATTAGCGCGTTCAAGCAAATAAATAAACAAGCTCTTCAGCTTTATAATATTAAGTACTAGCTGCGCCCCGTGGTTTCACCCGCGTAAGTCCCGGTACCGTGGGAATATCGGAATAAAAAGTAGCCTATGCATTAATCTAGGTCTCCAACTATCTACATGACAAGTTTCATCGCAATCAGATCAGTAGTTTTTGCGTGAAAGAGTAACAAACATCCATACACCCTCACAAACTTTCACGTTTATAATATTAGTATTATAGATATGAACGTATTTACTAATATATCTATAAGTTTATCAGCAGTCTGGTTACTATAGTACAGACTCTGCCTAGTTTAGAACCAGACGACCGTGTGTAAGATGTATCAATATATTATTATTAAAGTCAAAAGGCAAGAATAACCTTGTCACGTTCAACTATTTTCACGTTGTTCATATAGTCCTCTAAAAATAACCCTTTTAAAAGAGCGCTTCGAACCAGAAATACGTATGTATTCATGCACGGTAGTAGATAATTGACGAGATAAGGATATGTAACGACTCTCAATGCATATTTGATGCATATTTCCATAGATTCCAATGATTTTAAAAATATCTCTAGAAAATAGTTTTGTGCTGTAATTGATTGGTAACACTGGTACACTACTAACATACATAAGTACACACACACTCACGACTGTATCCCCGAAGTGGTAGAAAGTATTGGGAGTATATTGTAATAGAATAGTGGGCAAGAAGGGAAAGCAATGGAAGGAATAAAAATTGCTTAGGGCCATCCATAAATTACGTCACACGTTAAGAGGGGTAGGGGGTCAACGAAGTGTGACATTGTGTGACAAGGGGTGAGGGGTCATAAGCTTCGTGACGTCACATATCGCAATCTAAAGTATTAAATAAAACATAGACATGTTACTACACTTTATTTAAAAAAAAACCAGAACTGCTTTTTTTAGTTCTGGGTGTTAAATTGAAAAGTATGTGACGGCACACCAGGAAGGGGGGTCCAAAAATCATAAAATTCGTGTGACGTAATTTATGGATGGCCCCATTATTTGGATGGATTGTGGAGTGTAAGTAATAGCTCTAGCAGGTCAGAGGTGCATACCCGAACCTCGTACTTACTGGCTATTGCCAGGAAGCCTATCCCTAAAGTAAAAAGAATAAAAGCCTTAAAGAACCCATACACGACAGAATATAATATATAAGTAAACCGGTACTAATGTTGTAATTTCCTATTTATTCTGAAGAGTATTTGAAAATACAGAGGGATAGGCTTGACAGCTTGCTAAGACACTACAGGCACAGTAGAGTTAAGTAAATTCTCATGCAAAAGACCTTAACTAAATGTTTTAAAGTCTCGGTTAGCTTCAGTACACAACAATCGTAAGTGCACAGGTATATACTGAAGGTGTGCGGCAGTGCCCGTACTTGTTCTCATGATTATGACACAGCTACTTACTGTATTGTGCAGTATATAGCTGAATTAATTCACCTATATCAAAGGCGGCTTGCAGCTCTTGTCTTGACAAGACAAAATAACAATAGGTTCACATAAATAGGCGTGTTCCATCTTCGCCTTCATCGAAGACAAACGCATATGCCATTTCACAATTAAAAAGAAATACATACTGTTTCTTCCTTATTTCTGTGTAGATTGTATAGATATATCAAACATCCCATAACAGAAGTTTACAAATGTAATACAAATGTCTGTACCTATTTAATGAGTAATCAAAAGAAAATGTAGCTAAATAATGACTTATAGTCATTGTTATTCTGGTAGGTACTTATTTTAAAACTCACCATGTTTCATCAGGCAAGATAATTCATTTTGATTGCACACTTTACAAATAGAATTAATGCAAATTAAACTTAATGAAATTCAAAATAATATTTAGTTAAAAGAGAATTAATTTAACTCATCAAATACGTAAGAAAAGGGAGACAGTGGGAAGCCATATTGCGTCTTTAGCTACCAATCGGCCTTGGACAATTATTTAAATGAAACAACCAAGACAAAATACTGCTTACTTAACTCTGTGGCTGTACAATAATGGCGGCACTGATAACCTCTAATCGTCTTCAGACGAATAGTATAAAAAGTATTGAATTGTAAAAGTGTTTTAGTCTCAGGTAACCATATAATAAAATACCCAATCCAATTTGAACAAATTGAAGAATGGAATGAAATTATTTATTTGTATAATACCGTTATTATCAAAATACTAGTTTTTGCCTGCGGCTCCACTTGCGTAAATGTTATATTGTATATCCCCTGAGAACAGTATTTTTTCTGGATAAAAGGTACCCTATTCTGTACTCTTGGCAAAATTTAATTAATAAACAAACTGACTTGCACATTTATAATATTAGTTAGAATGTCTTTCTTATTTTCCGAAATTTTATCAACCAATACACCTGTCACTGAATCTATCTATCTGATTAAGTCAAATGATGCACCTATTGAAAAACACCTATTATTCTGAGGTATCTAATAAACTGACACATCTATCCAATGGATGCATCTGTCCAACTGAGACATCTATCTATCTAATGGATACCTCTATCCAACTTGGGAATCTATCCAATTTAGGTAACCCCCATAGACTTTATACGTTCAAGCAAAGTCTTCATAAACTAACAGAAACCGGTTTAGCAGTCTCACTTGCAAAAGTAAAAAAGATTTCAACTCTGTTGGGCTAGTCAAAAGAAATCATATGAGCCCAAACTCGAAGGGTTTACTAGTAGTCCCTGAAGAGTTCCACCACTAACCACCTCCTGGTCCCATCATCAGATCTGCCGCGAATTGCACAATTATAGCATCGTCATATACATACAAAGTTTGATTTGGATACGATAAGTACAACTAAGTTAAAATTTACTTCTTAGATTTGTTTACATTCTTAAAAAATATACCGAATTCATATTTGTACCAATTGAGAAAAATAGTTGGTTAGTAAATCTATTATTATGGCCGAGATAAGTTAGTACTCAGAGGAAGAACGCGAAAAATGGATGTATTTCTATCCACGTAAAAGTTTCTATATCATAGAATACATTTTATTTGAGAAATGATAAGGGGGAGATATATTAATGGCCAATGTGTAAAAACATGTCAGTTTCACTTTGCGTCATTGTGTTCTCTTTTGTTGGATAAAGAATGGAATTCGCTAAAATCCTTTGGTAGTCATTACGTTTCCAAACAATCTTTTAGTAATGAAAAAATACATACACAAAAATAGACAAAAGTTAGTATATAATCCTAAAGCAAAAATGCCATTGACAATTTTATGAAATCCAAAGAACAATAGTACAACATAATATAGGCGAGTACAAGAGAAGAGGACGACCAAAAAAAAGATTGATGGACTTCGTGAAAGAAGATATGGCTAGAGAGGAAGTTAGCAGTGAAATGACGAACGATAGAGTAGAATGGAAGAATAAAACATTTTGCACCGTCCCCAAATAAAGTTAAGACAAGGGTAGGCAGATGATGATGGAATCCAAATAATACGTTACATTATATTTTGTAGGTCACAACGATTTTTTACAAATTTATAAAAGAATTTAATTTTTATCACTACAGAATCAAAAGTTGTTGAAGTTACAGAAAAAAAAATGTTGTACTGAAATCAAGTTTTACTCAAAATGATCAGTTAAACGAAACAGATAATTTCTAAATGGTCTACAACTCATTCCTTACTTGAATGGAAGCTTAATCTAGAAAAAAGCCAAATAATTGGGGTCATTCTTCACTTTAACCGCACAGGCGAGTTAGTAAAGCAGAGCAAACAATTACAACAGTGTGGATCCAATTAAAAAGGCATTAGTAAGTTTGCAAGAAAAGTAAACCAAGAACGATGAGTCTTATGGCATTAGGCGCCACAAAAGAAGCTATTTTGAAAGTTAGGAACATTCATCTTTGAGTTAAGTTTTTATTACCCCCTGTCTTTATCTTTACTTGCATTGTTGTTCAAAGTTGAAGCGATTTTTACATCCGTACTGATTTATTTGGTAACAATTTGTTCGCTTAATCTGCAGGCAGAATCTTCCAAACTCAAGTTTGGCAAGTTTTACTCCCATTAAATATGTGTTTGACCGACATATCCAATGGAAATGAAACTTTTCTTAAAGTATGCAACTAAGGCTATCATCTTCTCGAAACAATTCCGTAACAAACTGACAGACAACTAACAGTTAAAATGGACCAAGAAATTTGAATACCACAGAAGTTTAATAAAGAGACATCTTTTTTATATTTCTATCCCTGACAAGAAAACAGAGGTTCAGAATTTTTATGGGCTGTAATATTATTCTTAATGGTCACATTCATTTGAAGCATCAGTCTGTAAATTTAATTAATTTACTACTATCTGGCTACCATCATTCAAACTATATTCCTTTTTCCGATTTCCGTGAACAATTAGATATAAATAAAAATATCATAGTATGCTTGAACGAAGCCGTGACAGGAAAGCTAAAAATAAAAAATACTAATTATTTGCTAAGGCTGAAACTTCTATCAAAGAAAGAGATAAGAGGCGTTAACACTAACATTGTAAGACCTTTTTACCGCGTGCAAACATGAATTCATGTTATAAGATCGCTAATCTACGCGCTACACAAAAAAATAAATTTGATTTGAGCATGATTTTTCAACCTCCATTAAATACAACAGCTGGTAGATTGCACCGTAGATGACTTGTTAAAATATTTGACCTTTTTTCCCGAGATGGGATCCGTCACGTTGATAGCAGAACATTGATATAGATGAATATATTTTATAGGTTCAAAAAGGGTAAAAGGTTTTTATACGATTGATAACACTCATGCCTAACACCTTTGGTATTGCAATCGTCCTTAAGCTAAGTGAAATGATGTTTAAATTGAAAATTATAACAATTATTATCAGTTTATATACATACACTCACGCGAAAAGGTAGGCAGAAGTGTTTTAAATACTTACATTTTCCAAACGTAATTTTTTTTTTAAAGACAACTCTCGCATTATGAATTACTCCTGTGTTGCGGGGGACTTTACAAACATACAAACAACGGACACAAAGAACACCCAGACTCAGGTGGGAATCGAACCCACGACCTATGGCATAGCAGTCAGGGTCATTAACCACTAGACCAACAGGCCAGTCAAAAATTGGTTCCAATCACAAAATAGGGGGCAAGCCTATTGCCGTCAACTGGGCACTTTGGAAATTCAAGATGGGAAAATTTGGAGTATATTGAAAGGGAGTTTCAATGTACTCCAAATTCTTTATTTAAAAAAAAAAAGATGGGAAAATTAGAGTATATTGAAAGAAAGAGGTAGGAAAGAAGGAAAGGCAGTGGAAGGAACGGGATATTGCTTATACGGATGGATTGGGGAGCGTTAGCAATATCTCGAGCAGGTCAGGCATACCTGCAATTAAAACTGGCTATTGTCAGTCTATCTGCTTTCCTTACCCCAATTTACCTTCTTCTTTTATCCCGTCTAAAAACAATTAAATTCCCAAGGAGGGTTGACGCCCGGCCATAAAAGAAACCAGCCAAAACCCTTTGCAGTGTTACACATTGCGCCGGCCCCAAAATAAAATTGGGAAAAGGACAGGAAGATGATGACTGTCCTAGTAACACCAGAGCCTTTTTTTCCCCCCTCGGGCCGTCACCCGTTTTCAGTGGGGCAGTGTGTTGGAATCGAAGCGACTAAAACCACAAGGTGTGCCGTACTGTTAAATAGGAAGGATCCGGGAACAGCTTTTATTAAGACATCCGGACGCCCCATAGCAGTAGCACCAAAAACGGTGTAAACATTAATTTAATGAAGGTACATGCTGATAAAACCGCCTATTCACTTTGTCCTCGTTTTATTGAATTTTTTTGAAGACTTGGGATTTTTATAAAGAAAATATTTAAAATACTAACTAGGTGAACAAACATACCCCTCCCCTGATGATAAAGTGGCTTCCGATAATATCAGTGTTGTCACTTGCGTAGGAATAGAGATTCCTCTTTGGATCTATATCTAGATCTAGATCTATAACATCTTTAAAAAACATCACTATGCTAGTGCAGTGCTCTTCTATAGAGTGGAGATACTTCCCCAGTAAGGTTTCAAAAATTTATTCTAAAACCCTCCATCAAAATATAATTATAATAAGGCTTTAATAAATTTTCGGTGTAACGAAAAATAAATAGCCAAAGGGTTTTGTAATCCAAGGATAATCTGTAATATTTTATTATCCTATTTTGTCAGCTTCTCATTTACCTTTTTAATTATATCAATGGCATTGGTCAACCTAAAATACTCGCCAAATTTGTGCTAATTAATTTACTTTTCGTGCACAGATTCCAAATTAAGAAAAATAATAAGCTTACTTCTATACCCCTAATATGAGTTTTTACAGTATACGTGTACAGTAAAAACTCAAATGATAAACTTCATTTTATTAGATTTTTTGAATAACATATAGCTGCATTTATGTAACAATTTTACTTGATAAGCAAAAGCTGTTTTGTAACTGCGTTTCCTACTTCTATGTTTAATGCATGTCGTGGCAGCCTTTAATTAAGGTTACACTATAAAACTTAAAAGTATGGTAAATTTATTATGTATTTTGGTGTATGTTTTGTTGGTTGTCCTTAAATAAATAAATCAAAATTATAAGTGCTAAGGTTATCCGTTAAAATATCTATGCAAAAAATTAGTTTCAAAAGTCATTATCACTACATGTTATAAAATAAAGTTCCCCGCCGCGTCTGTCTGTCTGTTCGCGATAAACCGAAAAACTACTGAACGAATTGTCATGCGGTTTTCACTAATAAACAGAGTGATTCATGAGGAAGGTTTTGGTGGAAAATTTGTTAAGGTTTTGTGTAAATTGATTGAAATATGTTGATAATTGTTGAAAGTGTTTGCTATCCTGCTATCAGCTATCCTTGCGAAGCCGGGGCGGGTTGTTAGTGTATAACTAAAACCCAGTCAACCCAAGTACAATAAAACGTAAGATAAAATAAATCATCGTTAGTAGCCAATAATAATACCCCCGTATCTTAATAGCTCCTTCCTATATATAAACAAATGCTTTATTGGACTCTTAATGTTAGAAAACAGCTCCGTTCAGTATGGCCTCACTAAGATTCATAAGTAAGTCTCTCTCACTCGTCAAGTAACAAAAAGAGAGAAAGAGAATGTTTTGGGATTTGCGAATATTTATTGCTACGTTTATTGGACATCATAACTTAGTTCAATCGTCTATTCAATTGATCCATGTCATTTAACTAACGATCTTTACGAAAAATTCCTTTAACAGAGTTTATTAGCGTTGCAGTGATTAAGATCATTAGGTGTCGCCTATATGGAACTTATTATTCGGATTTAGAGCCGTTGTGCACGCAGCGTGGTAACTTTTTTTTATGCTGACCCTTTGGGAACCTATACGGAGTGTATTTTTGAAGAACCCCATACTATAATCTGTCGGGAAAACCTCGGCAGGGATCTCATTCCACAGCCGGGGCGAGGCGGGGCGTTCACGGAATTAAATTCCCCTAAAACCGTACCGTGCGCAACCATTTTGGTTCCAAGGTGTGAGGTTCTATATGCCCTGCCGGCGGTGAGCGATACGGTGGTAGAAAGTGGCCGTGGGCATCCTGTAAAACAGTTCCTCAGAGCACAACTCATTATACATAACTAAGACATCAACTCTATTTGAATAAGAGCAAACCCTCCTCTCCTTCTTAAGAAGGTCCAAGACACAATCTTCATTTTCGTTTTTAAACTTTAGCGCCTTATATACATAAAGTACGGATAAGATATCTTTTATACGACGTTTAGACCGAATTGCACCGATCTTGGTTACGGTTGGACTGATGAAAACTCAGCAACGCTTCCGTACTATTCTGGCGTAATAGTGACGGTCAGTAGAGAGCTACTGCAGTTAATGTAGCTCTATCCAGTGATTTGGTCCCGACTCCAGCAAATGCTCCGCGATCGCAAACTTATTGATTTGACGTTTTTTACAGCTGTGATGTATTCTCTGATCCGCTCCGCGATTGTACGTGTGGTCTGTCAAATGTTCGTACGACCACCGCTGCAATCTACCTTTTATACTCCTGGAGTTTGTGGAAGAAAAACATCCTTCGGTGTTCTTAAGGACTTATTAACCTTCTGTCATTCCTTTACCATAAGGTAGATATGCTTCATCGTGCCTTATTTATATTATCGCGACTAAGTCTAAATTCACATATCTAATCTGCTTTCCTGCGTTTTTTTCAAGATTCATAGGATGACCGGACAATGGTCTGTGTGTATCACATTTGGACAAAATGGCAAACGGTGACAAGTTTGAATCTCATATAAATAAACCTCGTAACTCTTTACCTTCTAACGTTCCTGAGAGCTAGAGTTTACCTATATTAAAATTTGATCATAGCATTTAACTTCAATCTCACTTTTCTTGATCCAATGAGCTGATTGCGTAATTTAGAAGGTCGATTTACAAGCTTACTGCGATGCTAAAGTTACTATTCTGCCAAATTTCGGTACCTGATTTAATAAATCACCTCTATCCATGCGTCGTAATAGTTTGGACGTTATCTACAGCTGGTTGACATGTATTGTGATTTATGGATACGCTAGGAGATAGTTCGTTAGTCTAAACATTCATTAAAGTAGTAGTAAACCAAGGCGACAACGCACAAGTCAGACGATACCAAGGTAGTTTATTATGAAGCAATTGAAGCATAGCTAGGTTCAAGAAGTTGCCCAATGAAAATTCGCAATGCACTTCTTCAATACTTAATTCTTACTCGTCGTTTTCAAGAGTCTGCCAAAAGATAATAATAATAAGAACTTGAGGCACTTCACGCACAGCAGACCCGAAACAAGGCTGAGCCTGTACAATGGATGACCAGATTGCTGGTAAACATACTTATATCTTATGTATAAAATTATCGTGTCACAATGTTAGTTACCATACTCCTCCGAAAGGGCTTGACCGATTCTCATGAAATTTTGTGTGCATATTGGGTAGGTTTGAGAATCGGCTCTTATCTATTTTTCATCCCCCTAAATGTTAAGGGTAGTCCACCCCTAAATTATTATTTTTTAATTATTAGATTTAAAAAAAAAAATTTTTAATGATACAGCATTAGAAAATACATACAATCCTGAATTTTCAACCCTCTACGATCAACCCCTGTTTTTTAATAGCGATATTAGTATTTTTACTTTCATTGGTACAATAGCCCCAATTTTTTTAAGTATTTAACCCATTGAAAATAGAAAGTGCGATTGTTATAATAATATATATATAATACGGGTCACCTGATGGTAAGTGACTACCGCCGCCCATGGGCGCCCATTAAAAACAAATAACTTTTAACCAGGATACTACTTAATAACAATATGATACTTAAACCTTTCACAGTTTCAACGTTACCTTATTAATTCTCAGATGTCAATGATGTTGAAATATTCATTTATAGTCCAGTATAACCCGAAAAGAATCCCCTTAGTATCTTTGTGTGGTCCAAAAAACACGCGTTCGACTCATTAAGATTTATTGGCCGATCTTCTGGAAAAAATAGCTACTGCGTGTTTAGACAATATAAGCGTAGCATAATATATAAGCCGAATTAAGTTAGAAACTGAATGTTCGCTATTATTCTCTCTCTACATGGATTAAACTAAAAATGTTCTCCATAGGTGGTCACTGACATTGAGTGACTTTGTGTGCGATTTCAACGAAACCAGTTACAATAAAAATATTACCGATGCAACTATGGATAACTAAAACCAAAATTGTATAATTTCTGGTTGTTCGGAGAAACTCGAAAAAATTGTAGATATGAAGAAACTAAAAGTAGTTTTTAAAACAAACATTTTTGTTTAGTTATTAAATGACTTTATTGTACACATATTTATTGTACAATTTTACAACAGTGTACATTCAGTCATCGTTTGCATTTGTTTAAAGATAAGCACAGTGACAAAAACTATTGTGTTCGTTTAGGTTCATAATAACTATATTATAATAACCAACTTTAGATAAGCATTTTGATCACACAGTTAATTTATTGATGCATTTCTATAAAAGCATAATGGGTAGTCATCAGGCCAACCCGTTTCGGTTGAACCGAAAATCTTCATCGGAGGTTTGTGTATAAAAACCTATAAATAAAATCCTACTGTATCTATACTAATATTATAAAGCTGAAGAGATTGTTGCTGGTTTGGTTGAACGCGCTAATCTCAGGAACTACTGGTTCGAAATGAAAAATTATTTTAGTGTTGGCTAGCCCATTAATCAAGGAAGGCTAAAGGCTATATAACATAAAGCTAAGACCAATAGGAGCGGAGCATCAAAGAAAAATATTGCAAAAACAGGAAAAATTTACAAACGCGTACAAAGTTGCGCAGGATAGCTAGTGTAATATTTACTTCCTGAAATAAGAGTGTTTTATCTATTTACTATCGTATTGTCCACATAATGGTTGCCTGTAAGAGATTGCTTTCAGCGATAAGGCCGCCCTTTGTACACTTACAAGATTTACCTATTCCATGTAAATAAAATATTTTGGTGTAAAATAAAGTTTATTATATTCTAAGAGTCACTACAGTGTATAGATTATACACGAATACTATAAATAAATAGCGTAATGATCATACAAATACTTAACTTTGTTCTATGCGATCAATCAATGAAACACGTAATACACAAACTTATATAAATATCTAAGCACAAGAGATATTTAGGAGTTAATTAGTTTGTTTGTTGCAAGAGTGAGAGCAAATATACACAAGAAAGTTTGATATCGATATGATGTCAGGAATATATTGTTATCAAGACACACAGTCTTGTTAGTCAGCCTTATTACCATCGTAGAAACATTTTAACGCCCTTTTTAAAGAAGAAAATCATCATTTTACAACGTCAACGTAAGAAAGTACCTTTCCAACCTTTCTGGTTTCAAAGTGAGCTCCCTGCCAATGGCGAAACCGTTCACCGTCAAAAAAATATAATGGATATAATAATTTCATCCTATCTTAACACATTAAAAACCAAGGAGCAAACGAGCAAACGGGTCACCTGATGGTAAATGACTACCGCCGCCCATGGGCACCTGCAACTCAAGAGCCACAAGTGCGTTGCCGGCCTTTAAGGTGGGAGTAAGGGAATAGGGGGTGAGGAGGGGAGAGAGGGAAAGGGAAGGGGTCAGAGATTCCGGTTACCTCACTCACTTGGTGAAAAGCAATGCAAGCATTGCTTCACTGCCGGTTTTCTGTGAGGCCGTGGTATCACTCCGGTAGAGCCGGCCCATACGTGCCAAAGCGTGGTCCTCCCACGTGTTAAATACTGAAAATGCTAGTGATGTAACACCTTACTTAATTTAAGCATTATGTCGCGAGTCAAAAAAATATATTGGCTACATAATAAAATGCAAAAATTCGGTACTAATTGTTAGCAGACAAATCCATACTTTCGTCTACAAGAATGTAATTTTAAGGAAGTTAGTTTAGTGTGTTAGTAGTTTAGTGCTAATGCATAAGAAAATATTTTGAGTAATTTTAATGAAGTAAAGCATTTTAAACACTTTTTTAAATTTGTGAAAACAAAGACTTCGTGTTTTATACTGAACATTCGTAAAACAATGCAGTTTCTATTTCGTGCGAGTAATGCGATATTCTGTGTCAAAAGTTGTTGAATATTGAAAGACACGATACCGTTGTGTATCCTTATATTTTCGTAGTACAGGCGCTTTTATCAGTCCTCCGTTCAATTTACTGATTGTCTCTGTTATCTCTGCTAGCATTAATCGATGCTTGGGAATCGACTTTGAATTATGAAGGAAATTAGAGGGATTAGTTATACTAAGCTATATGTTTATTGTTAATTTAATAGATATTTTTAAGGTTGCCTGATTTTATGCTTTTTTCATAATCTAAATATAAAAGTAGATTTACTTGTTGCGACAGAATATTAAAAATGGCGTCTAACAAAGCGCATAGTGAAATATGATTACTATATTTAAAAAATAAAACAACTTAGCTGCATATTAAACGTCAAGAGAAATACTTTCCTCTGTCTGTCAAAAAATCTATGAAAAAATCGACTTACATGATTCGTACATAGTAGGTAGGTACATCTTTTAATCGTATACATATATCGTTGATATGTGATGCGTTATCTCTATTTCGCATCACTAAACAGAGCACGTTACGTCATAGGTTTTCAAAATATAACACGCATGGATTACAGATCGTAATGCTTGTGTTATGTATCTACGCCTTGGTTATATTGGTCCTCTTTCAGGAGACAATGGGACAGAAAACAACGGGATATTTCTTTTTAAATTTGTACATTATCTGTGTCTTATTAAGCATTTCTGTACCTGTCTAACAATACAGACTATAACCTCACCTCAGATAATTTCCCACTATTGCCGCTTCTTAGTAGCCCTCCGGTAAACCTAGCTTCGCTATGCTAGTGATTCGAATAAGGAAGGAATCAATTTCGAACTACGTTTGAGTATTACTTCCGATTACAATTCTCCTAAGGATTTGGTTTATAGGTATGCCCCAGATCTCACGTAATGTAGTACACCTTTATATACCACAAGGTTTGAAAGAAGAACACGTTTAGTTAATTAAAACTGGACACGAACAGTAGCCTATGGTTATCATTCGCTTGTAGCTGACACTATGAAAGCTTTATGGGCCCCAATATGTAGGCTCCAACCGAAAGCCAATACATCATTGACAAAAAGAAAGTATTCTGATACAACAAAGATTTTTTTGAGATCATAAACCCTGTTAATATTTTTAGAAAAATAATGAATTAGTCCTAGTACCCTGATGATCCCTTCTTTTTATTACCACGTTTTTATTAGCCTCACTTGAAACAAACTAACTATCCATTCGCGGCCGTCCATTAATCACGTGATGTTTTTTTAGCAACTTTTAAGCCCCCACTCACCCCTGGTGATACGAAACCTCACCAGGTTTTAAACTAACCCGACCCCCAAGATAAAATCACGTGTTTTTTTTAGGTTCAAAATATATTTAAAATTTTCAAAATATTATCCTTACATACAGATATACTTCCTCCCTGCTCGACTCCCTCTTGTGATATTTCGTGATTTTTACCGAACCCCCTCTTCCCCCTTCAAGCTTCTCGTGATTAATGGACAATCCCTTTTTGTTTTGTGCGTGTGGAAACCCCCTCCATAACCCTCTGAGGGCGCCAGAGGCGTGCCCTATTCTCTGCGGTCAGAGCCTCCGCCCACACCGGTGCACCGTAAAGTGCCATTGACCGGACAACCACCGTGTACAGCCGCCTCGTAGCGACGCTGGGTCCGCCCGAATGGGGCAAGAGTCGCCCAAGGGCAGACGCAGCGCTGACCAGCCTGGGAGCAAGCTGTTGGAAGTGCTCGTCGAAGCGCCACCTACCGTCGAGGATCAGGCCCAGATATTTATGTGGGCCTGAACCGGTACAAGGACCGAGTTGACCTCAATAGAGTCGCCAGGGGGTGGACCACGACGGGGCCCATGGAATAAAAGGGCTTCCGTCTTATCCAGGGCCACCCGCAAATCCAGCGCCTCGATGCGCCCGACCACCAGAGAGACTCCCCTGTTGGCCAGGCGCGCCGCCTCCTGAAAGTTTACCCCCCGGGCTGTGACCGACGTGTCATCGGCGTAACAGATTACGCCGAGCCCGGGGGGGTGGGAGTGGTCCAAGGACAGACCCCTGCGGAACACCGCACGACATGAGCCGACGACACAAAACTCCGTCTCGGTCTTCGTACATGACGGTACGCTCCTCTAATGGACAATCCCTATGTTAACAAATCTTGGAAGTCAATTTTACCCTACCTTCATCTAATGGTTATATCGAAATGAAATTTTATATGTATATATATATATATAATAATTTTGAAATTATCTCCATCCTAAAGGTTTTCTGATAGAGATCACTTTTAGCGATAAGACCGCCCATTGTACTCTTTACGTTTGTAAGTTATTTATTTTTCAACTGTATCTTATTAATGATGTACAATAAAGATTATTCTATCTATCTACCTATCTATATATATAGTTTGGATAACAATACTATAATCTAGCATCTTGGATGTAATCTGAAGATAGAGGGAGAGAGTGTTTAGTGGAACTCTTCAGAGGCTACTAGTAAACCCCTCCAGTTTGGGCTCATATGATTTGTTTTGACGAGTCCAACTGATTGGGCTTAGCAACGATGGTCTGATGATGAAGCCGATAGATAAAGTGGATAGTGGAACTATTTTTTACTTAATTTGGTTTGCCATTAAAGCGCATGTGTGTTCGGCTCCGCGCTCTAATCGGTTTATCACCACTATAAATAATATTTATAATTATCAAAGACTTGCAACCCGCCCCGGCTTCGTACGGGTAGCAAAGCATTTTTCCGACATCTTCAGCAATCATCGTCATATTTCAGCCGTTTTTTTTTTATGTTATAGGGGGCAAACGAGCAGACACAGAACACCTGATGGTAAATGACTTCCACCGCCCATGGGCACCTGTAACTCAAGAGTCACAAGTGTGTTGCCGCCTTTTAAGGTGGGAGGTAGGGGAAGAGGGGGAGGGGGCGGAGAATGGGAATAGGGGAGAGGGGGATAACAGGGGAGGAAAGGACGGGAATAGAGGAGAGGGAAGGGTTAGGGCCTCCGGTAACCTAACTCAAGGCGAAAATCAATGGAAGCATTGTTTCACTGCCGGTTTTCTGTGAGGCCGTGGGGTATCGAGCGGAGTCGGCCCGGCTCATACGTGCCGAAGCATGGCTCTCCCACGTTTTAACACATAACCTTAATGAATTATATACCTAAGCCTTCCTCACTTTGTTTTATAATATGCAGTGATATAGTGATAGTGATATACGGTTGTACTCACTGAATGCCCGTCCAGTTCAGGGCTCGATGTGATCCCTGTTGGTTTCATGTTTATGATTGGGTTGGTTGTTAATGTACCATCTTTGTTTTCATCGTCACTATCCATCAGGTGAGTTGGAAGACAAACGCCTATTCCATTAGTTTAGTAGTATTCCAAAGTTTTTCGATTGAAAACCACGTGTTCGGTGGGACTTAGCTAAACAATGTTATCTAGTTGTCTTATACAACTCGCGTTTGCCCGCAGCTTTGATCACGTAACCGTAATTTTTCAATGTAAATCTATGCCAGTTTGAGTATAAAATTAAGGGGGTCACTAATAAGGTTCATTAATGTCGGGACCATTCTTGAAGGCACTCACGTGCCACGTATTTCCGCTTATACGTGGAAAAAAAATGCGAAGCTCTAGCTCGTACTAGCATCGCTTAAAAAACCTTTACTTTTGCATAAAAAAGGTAGGTATATACTAACTGTCTTTTACAATTTAACCATTTTTACTCTTCAAATCCAAGATGGCTGTTCATACTACTTTTATTGTTTTGTGTCGGGGGTTTTTTCAATTTTTTATTTATATTTATACTATAAATTCTTACAAATATTTTATAACAAGTTATTTATCGCATTTTTCAATACTGAAGTTTCGTCTTTATTCCTCCTGACCTCAAATCTTGGTGATAAACCCTTATGATGATGACTGTAGACATTCATCTCATTTCTCTCCACGTAAAGATTTCGTAATGAAAAATACACAGGTATATTCACCTAAATCAAATGCCTTTATTGTTTTAATCTTCTTTGAAAAATCTAACAATCTTTGCTTATCAAAATTCTCAAAACTTTAAAGAAAAATAATAAAGTTGGCAACATTTAAGCATTTATAAAGTTATCTGACAACATTTCTTACTTTGATATTCTACGAATACGGATGGTCGTCTCAATTGAAGACTTTAATGAGGATACCTGTTACGAAATTCGCCGTCGAACCAAAAGTTTTAAAAGTGTAATGATTATTGAGTAAAACTTTTAATAAGAAGATTTTATTTGCAATTGAATTAACTTTCAGTATTTTTAGTACCGATTGCCAACTTTAGATTAAGATATTTTTATCTATTAGCCGCTGCCCGTGATTCGTCCTGTTGAAATTTTGGTAAAATCTATCCCACAAGAGCCGTACATTAACTGGGATAAAAAGTTGCCTATTTTCTATTCCAGACTATAATCTATCACTGTGGAAAGGTGCTCTGGAACAGGCATTCGTTTAGGAACGCTACTATTGTATTAATCTGGCAAATATCCCACTAATATTATAAATGTAAAAGTTAGGATGGAAGAATGAATGGATGGACGGATGTTTGTTACTCTTTCACGCCAAAACTACTTAACCGATTGCGATGAAACTTGGTACGTAGATAGCGGGAGACCAGGATTAACATATAGGCTATTTTTATCCCGATATGGTGAAACCGCGGGGCACTGCTAGTATATATATAAATATTTTACCATAATATTATTTTTGTCAACATAATATTTATTTTAGTTATTGCGCTAAAACATGTATTTTCTGCGTCAGGCAAAGCTATAGATGTAATTTTCAGATCACCTGACGAATAAAATCCCAACCACGACGTACTTTGAGACATAAATTCCTAAGTACCCCTAACTGCCGCACTTAGAGACCTTAGGTGATTAATGAAATCATCTAACAGTGCAGATTGTTCACGCAATTCATACAGAGATAACTAGGTATCCATAAAACGCCGCTGACTGAGGCCCGCCCCGACTTCACACGGGTAGCAGAGACACCTTCAAAAGTCATCATCCTATTTCAACCAATTTACACAAAACCTTAACAAATTATATACCTAAACCTTCCTCATGAACCGCTCTATCTATTAGTGAAAACCGTATGAAAATCCGTTTAGTAGTTTTTCAGTTTATCGCGAACAGACAGACAGACAGACCGGCGGGTGATTTTGTTTTTTAATATATAGTGTTTATTTAGTGATACAAGTCCTAAAGCTAAAAATCAAAATAGTTACAAGTAAATATAATACATACCGATTTTTTATATTTCAAAGTATCATGTTAACTTCAAAGGGATGGATGAAATCTGATGTAATCCATTCTGGTCCCTTGTTAAGTGTACAGCCTTGGAGCGACAACATTTATATCCTTTGAACTCAGTATAACAAAAAAAATTACGTTTTACAACGAAGAGATTAAAATTGTGATAAATTTTTTATTTATCCAAAATTCGTTCGAAATTTAACATACTAAAACATAACATAGGAAACAAATAATTTACGTCACAGTATAACAATAAAACAAAATGTTGGATGAACATACTCGTCATTACATAATATTATATAATTATCTTTTAAAAAAGTGCCACCGACTTCAACGTGCTTTTTAGTGGAAAGTAGATGTATTTTGTTTAAATACAATATGGGTAGGCCAACTAAACGCACTGCTCCAATGAGACAGCGATGTTTCGGAGCAAACTAAAACATCATCGGTGTATATTACTCGTATTTTGATATTTTTTGATTTTTAAGAAAGAAGAAATTGCTTCAGGCGTCTTCGAGTAATCGGTAAACATACATAAAAAAAAAAGATTCCGACGTGTTGAGAACCTCCTCCTTTTTGGAAGTCAGTTAAAAACAAAGTCCCCCGCCGCGTTTGTCTGTCTGTCTGTTCGCGATAAACTGAAAAACTACTGAACGGATTTTCATGCGGTTTTCACTAATAGACAGAGTGATTCATGAGGAAGGTTTAAGTGTATAATTTGTACCCGAGCGAAACCGGAACAGGTTGCTAGTATAATATATATTGTTATGTCACCTATGGTACAATGAGTTGCTGTCAGTCAACCATAGACCTTTATGGGTGAGTTTTTAAAGCTAGTAGTAGCTACCATTATGGTCTTACTTATGTACATTTTCAATTTCCGTGCCCTATCCTTTTCAACACCTAAAAACTCCAAGTGACAGTTTCGAAAAAGGGTTCTTATAGGCTTACCTTACAGCCAGGATATCTGTCTATCGTATGTCGCTATCGTGAATAAGCATAAAAGATATGTTGACAATTATTGTACCAGTTTTAACCCGTGACTCCGCTCGCGTTTTCAGTTCACGTAAGCTTGGTTTTAATTAAGTAGATACTAGCAACCCGCCCCAGCTTCGCACGGGAGCAGAGACATCTTCAACAATCATCATAATTCAACCAATTTACACAAAACCTTAACAAATTATACTCCTAAACCTTCCATATGAATCACTCCGTCTACTGGTGAAAAGCGCATGTAAATCCGATCCGTAGTTTTTCAGTTTATTGCGAACAATAGCGTGCAAACAATTTTCTAGAAGTTTGGCACCAAAAAATAAATAGTAGTTACTTATTATACTTATCTCTACCGGTAGTGATAAGTATATAAAATAAAATAAATAAAATAAATATATAAAATAAAATTACACTTAGCCCTACCGCTAGGGATAACTAGTAGAGCTAAGTTTAACTGCCGGAACAGACAGACAAATAGACAGACGCAACTGGGGGCTTAGTTTTATAATATGTAGTGATACAAGACTGAGTAATAAAAATCGACATCCCCAAAAAAAACCATTTTTCCTTTCTATAAACCCATTACTACGGCTCTACTTACTTGCAGACATATAACCACTGCTGTATAAAGCCCAGGCTTTTTATAATGATCAGAAATCTGGTATGCAACCACCTTTAAAAAGTAATGGTACTTATATAAGTATAAATAGTTGTTTTTTTTTACTGTGGATCGCCCGTTATTAGTATTCTTGTTAACCCATCCAGCTAAGCTAAGTGCTTGTGTTAGGAGTGGGTTCACGTCAGTAGTCACTGGTGGGGTTCGAACCCGCAACCACTTGATTGCAAGACCGACGCCTTAGCCATTACGCTACTGCCGTTTAGAGGGCTCGGACTTTTTGGCCAGCCAGTTCGAGTTGCGACCCTGAACTGCTCAAGCCACCCGACAAAAAAAAAAATTACACTTGCTAATCCATCCATAAAAGCAATTTTCCTTGCCTTTCGTTGTTTTTCCTTCTTACCTACCTTTCCTTTTCAATATACTTCCAATTTTCCCATCTAATTTCCAAGGCACCCGGTTGACGGCAATAAGCTTATCTTTAGCTAACTAATGCCCGGTTCCTATAATCAAGAAACGAGTCGTTTTGCTTACGGACGGTAAAATTTTCGATGAAAATTCAGCGAAATTTTACCGTCCGTGAGTTAAACGAATCGTTTCTTGATTTAAGGAACCGGGTATAAGTAAACAAATGTTGGAATTTAATCAACCTACTTCTGAACTAATAATATAATTATCTGTAAAATCTTTAGGTAGTAGTTCCTATTTTTTACTTTTTATTTCAGTTCGCCATTAAAGTTTTTTTCTGAAGTATAATTTCTGTATTTGGTTTTGTAGCTACGAGTTTTAGTGTTAGAAAAAAAAAAATCAAAAAACGAATCTTTATAGAGATTTTTAATTAAAAAAAAACGAAGTACTACGTGTGTGCGACCACTAGTGGAAATAAAAACGTGTTAATTATTTTTGGGTACTCTAACTTTTAAACTATCGCGTTCCATGATATAACGTAGGTACGTTAATTCCCGTGTACCTAAATACATAATTATGTTTTTGAGTACCTACAATAATTCATAATATCAGCACGGCAACAGCAACGTAATATCGATAAAAAGATGATATTCCGCCCCAATATAATAAGCTCGCTTATTTGGCCGTTATCTTAATTATAATTTTGATATTTCTATGATAGTTGTCATTATATCAAGACTGTTCATTGAAGTATAATATCTTTATTAACTTCTCTTGCTACCCCCAAAGGTACCGAGTAAATCTGAGTATAGTTTTTGAGTCTAATTCGAAGCAGTTCTGGGAATTTCTTCGGAGGAAAAAACAGTTCCGTGTTACTGATTAATTGGAAACGCTAGAATAGGTTTTATCTAATAGTAATTCTGAACCAATTAAAAAGTGATTTATCTTAATATATAAAAATTTCATGTCACGTTTGTCTGTGATGAACTACTTAACTAATTACCCATGTTAATGAAATTTTGCACACTGTTGTGGCCCAACTTGAGAGATAGGATAATTTTTATCTGATTTTATAGTCATAATATTTTTTATTGCAAATTACTTAGCCACGCGTGGCTAGTTATATCCTTTCGGCCGCAAATGTGTTTCACAACCAGTTGCGAAACTCTACGAGGATTTTTTAGTCTTTCATCAGCAACACCCAAATCTTTGTTTCTTTTATTATACAGGCCCTTTTATATATATTGTTAAATCTCAGTATCTCAATGACAATTTCAGAACCATCTTCTTTGAGTTCTCGTACAGTTTCTTCGTACTTCTTCTTAATTTCTTCTTCTTCTTCGTATTGCTTCATCGCAATCGGTTCAGTAGTGTTAGCGTGAAAGAGTAACAAACATCCAGACATCTATACTCACAAACTTTCACGTTTATAATATTAGTAGGATGAATGGGCGTTTAAGAGTAAAAACTTATTTTCTTTTTGAAGCCGGTCAAACAACTAGAATTTAAAGACAAATAATGATCTCGTTATAGTATATCATGTCCTCGTCGCTTTGTAAGAAAGACAAGTGGGAAAATCTTGAAGCCGAGAATAATTAAGGCCCGGTGCCGACACATTAAATAAATATTTATACTAAAAATTTTCACAAAACGTAGTGTACATAGTACCTTTAACACTTGATGATTTATAATTCCCGAAGTGCTCGGTTGGTGGCCACGAAATAGGCTTGTTCCCTACTTCGTGAGTGGTACCAAATTCTAGTTGGCAAAATGTGGGTGTTTAATACGCTTCCGCCTACGGGGATACAGGCGTGAATCTATGTATGACTTTTGTAATTGGAAAAGGTAATTATGGAACTAATAACAATTTTATTAATCAAGGGTAAGGAAAAATGTCTTCTTCCATCGTCTCGCCGTTTTTTCTCTATGCTCCCGTCCATAATAGTTCTGAAGTAAACGAGATAATGTGACGTGACGTATACTGTTGTCACGTCATTCGTTCAGTTGACATCAATTTGCATAGTATTTGCAAGGTATTATAAAGACAGACTTTGTTTTACGGTGTAGGGGCAAACGAGCAGACGGATCACCTGACAATAAATGACTACCACCGTCCATGGGCACCTGCAACTCAAGAGTCACAAGTGCGTTGGCGGCCGTTAAGGTGGGAGTAGGGGAAGAGGGGGAGAGGGGGGAAGAGTGGGAAAAGTGTGAGGCCGTGGTATCACTCCGGTCGACCGGCCCATACGTGCCGAAGCATAGCTCTCCTACGAACAGGAACAAAAATAAATTTTGAGCATAAGAAAATACCCAAATATCTTATTGCAACCTTATACTTAGTTTGTAAAATTAAGCTGTGATTATATTCTACCCAACCCGTTAACACTCTATCCGATCTTTATTTATTCATTCTTTATTAAGACAGCAAACTAAAATGTCAGAATCTAGTCCAAGTATCGCCCGGGACGCCGCGCCGTTGTCAATTACTTTAAGTAAGATTTTTTGCGTAGTTCGACCCTCATCAGGGCCACACTGTTGTATAATAATGAGGTAAACAAAACTATTTGTGCTGCTGAATCGTAAACAGCCTCGGCTCTGCAGATTCAGACTCTGTATACTCACATAAATTTACTTTAATTTCGTAAAATTTCTTTGTCGTTAGGTATGTTACTATTAAAAATTATTTTAGATAGGACAATTTTTAATGGCCTACGTCCGAAGATAAGCAGATCATCGATTTGTCATTCATTTAAATATAATATATCCGTAAGCAAAATGGAAAGATAAATTGTGATGTAAAAGTTATAAAGTAACAAAATGTAAACGAAAATACTCACGGTTAAGAGTAGCATTCCACAAAAACTGAGTTTAAAAACATTTCATTTAAATAGGGATTCCTCAGTTCATTAAGGTGGAATTGTACTACTTACATTATACTTACCTTTCTATTTCAAAACTAAACTTTAAATCACCTTCCACAGTTTTAATATGACATTATATGATCCATCGCGCAGTATTACTTTTTACTACATTTTTTAAGGACTAACACGGGTGAAGAAAAGCCCTATTAAAAAAACACTTAGCCTTTTAAAATTTCCCCTTTTAAATCCATCATATTGAGTTCAGATTAAGCCGTGTACACTTGCCACCCGCCCAGAGCTGGCACGTGTCAACTGACTGCTGACAGGAATTATAGGTATATCCGCTGCCAAACTACAGGGAGGGACTCAACACGTTGAGTGGAATTTATCGTTTCGACTTTGGTGCCCTGCACTTATATTGATGAGTTTCGACAACATATATTATCAATACGTACATATAGTAAGTGCGCGGGATTAGCTTTTATCCTTTTTTTATATTGTTAAAAACGTACTCACTAAACAGCCGGCGATATAAAGAATTTTTATTTATTTCAGCTTAACAAAGCATTGCCATCAGTTTCGTTACACAATAAAATGCTTCAGGCTTTAAATAGATTAAATTATTTTAAAACTTATACTTAGATCTTTAGTAAAATGGAAGCAATTTACACAATGACATTAGATATAACGATCTTTGATTTTGGCTGTGGCCGTACTCTATCTAGCCACGAATCTAAAGATTTACGCACTGTCTAGATAAGGAATTTAGTGTCTGCTCGCTCCAATGATTTTTCTTAAGAAGTTCAACAATATTGGGGAGACGTTTTACGTCTGCTATGATTTTCTGAGAACAATAGTCTATGGGATTCAATCTGAACTGTATGTGTACTTGTCTTTAGCACTTATAAATATTTAAAGAGGAAAATATTTAAAAAGTATTTCCACGCTCTATGTAAATATTCCAAAACATGGATGGCGATAACCCACACGTATATAAATAATTATCTTTTAAAACCGACTTCAATGCGCCTCAAAATACCCAAATCGCTTTAAGTGTGCCTATAAAATTTAAAGGGTTCTCTCGATTTTTCCAGGCTCTCATGATTAGATCCTGACCCGATGACCATGAGACCACCTGGAAAGTATACCCTTTCAAATAAAAGAAGAATTTTCCAAACAGGTCCGCGCGTCTTTGAGTAATCAGTGAACATACATACAAAAAAAACATACAGTCGAATTGAGAACCTCCTCCTTTTTTGAACTCGGTTAAAAACCGAAAACATGAAACGCGATAAGCTCTAAATATACAACATGCTAACTATTCTATAGGCACATATATTATTTAATTTCATCAATAACGGTCACTGTCATTGGTTCACGATCGAATCAAAATTGGTTATCACAATTAGTTTTTTTTTATGAAATAGGGGGCAAACGAGCAGACGGGTCACCTGATGCAATGTAACCATTGCTTTACTGCCGGTTTTCTGTGAGGCCGTGGTATTACTCCGGTCGAGCCGGCCCATAAATTAAATAAAACAGTAAATTATTTGTCTCATCTATCTCTTCGCTCGGGATCATTTTTTTTTTCTGTATGCAAGGTACTTTTTGTCTTTTGTATCCCTGGCATCGTGCATGCAAAATTTCAGGATGATCAGATGAACGGTTCTTCATAAAATACAAACGAACAAACAAACACTCGACGGGCCTGTTGGTCTAGTGGTTAGTGACCCTGACTGCTAAACCAGAGGTCATGGGTTCGATTCCCATCTGAGTCTGGGTGTTCTTTGTGTCCGTTGTTTGTATGTTTGTAAAGTACCCCGCGACACAGGAATAATTCCTAATGAGGGAGTTGTCTTTTATAAAAAATAAAAAAATAAATTTAAAAAAAAAACATAAAAGATTAAACTGCTAAAGCCTAAACCTAAAGTGATATTCAGGCGCTGTTTTCGACGTATGAATTTGGAGAGACTTCGGGAAGATGCTTCTAGCATCAACTGGGAACCCCTAACAGCAGCAGTCTCCGTTGACGAAAAGGTTCAAATATTTATCGAAAACATTCTGAGCTTATATAATAATCATGCGCCATTAAAGAAAATTAAAATAAAACATCCACCCGCACCTTGGCTGACGGATGGGATCCGCAGCGTAATGCGAAGCAGGGACCGTGCTTTCCGGCGTTTTAAGAGGGATCGGTGTGAGGATAAATGGTTCGCCTACAAGACTGCCAGAAATAAGTGCAATCAGGTGATACGTAACGCTAAACGCCGCTATATTCTTGACAATATCTCTACATCTTCCTCTGCCGACATCTGGAAGTTCCTAGGAACTCTTGGCATCGGTAAAGAGCGCCATCCTGATTTTCCAACGAACATTGCTTTAGATGATATCAATCTCCATTTCTCCTCACCCACTATGATGGATCATCAAAGCAAAGTTCGAACTATCGATCATGTAGCCAGTCTGTCTAGGCCCAATGTAGACTTTTTTCAATTTTCTCCAGCTGCAACAGAGGAGGTCAAACAATTTGTACTTTCCATCAAATCTAAGGCTATTGGGTGTGACGACATTAGTCGACACATGGTAACCACTATTCTGGATCAGGTTTTACCCGCCATTACTCACATTATTAATTATTCTCTCGACTCAAATGTTTTTCCATCCTTATGGCGAAAAGCTTACGTACGTCCGTTAGCTAAAGTACCTAACCCTTCTCTCCCTAATCACTTTCGTCCTATTTCAATTCTTCCTTTCCTCTCCAAAGTCCTAGAAGCCTGCGTTCACAAGCAACTTTCTCGTTTTGTTCATCAGAACAATTTGCTTAGTATATACCAGTCAGGATTCCGACCTGGACATAGTACAGGATCTGCGTTACTAAAAGTGACTCTCGATATTAAGGCGGCTGTTGAGGAAGGTAAAATAACTGTACTAGTCCTAATTGACTTTTCAAACGCCTTTAATACCGTGAGTCACGACATTTTATTAACCATACTTTCCCACCTCATGATCTCCGATGATGCACTGGAATGGTTCTCGTCCTATCTTCGAGGACGCCAGCAGTCTGTCCGAACCGATGAGTCTTCATCGACGTGGCGTGATCTCGACTCTGGCGTTCCACAAGGCGGTATTCTTTCTCCTCTCCTCTTTTCGTTATTTATAAACTTCATAACCCATGAACTTCAGTGTGCGTATCACTTGTATGCAGACGATTTGCAAATCTACTCACATGCAAGAGTAGACAATTTAGATGAAGCTATAGGTAGGATAAATCCCGACTTGGAGACTATAAAAAACTGGTCCATCAGATTCGGTTTAACAGTAAACGCATCTAAATGCCAAGCGATCTTTATAGGGAGCCTTAGGATGATAAGCAGAATCGATAATAATACTATAACTGAAATCATTTTTAATGACTCAGTTTTGCCCATTAGTCCCTCGGTTAAGGATCTCGGTCTGCACATTGACTCAACCCTCAATTGGCAAACTCAGGAATCACACGTTAGCCAGAGAGTAACTTATATATTGCGATGCCTTTATCGACTAAAAAATTTTCTTCCAGTCAAGACAAAGACAATGCTTGTGCAAACTTTGGTTTTCCCAGTTATCGACTATGGTGATGCGTGCTATCTCGACTTGAATGCAGATCTGCTCAACAAACTAGATCGACTTCTCAACAATTGCATTCGATTCATATTCAACTTGCGTAAGTACGACCATGTATCTAATTATCGTACCCAATTGTCATGGCTACCTATAAGACAACGCCGCAGTTTAAGGGCGCTGACTATGTTGTTCTCCCTTCTCCACTCACCTAACTCACCTACTTATCTAACATCTTACTTCCAATATCTCTGCTCTAACCATGCCAAGAATCTCCGCTCTTCTGATAATCTTCTCCTTCTCTGTCCTTCTCACAATTCTAGTATGGTTCATTCTTCCTTTGCTGTCCAGGCTGTAAACCTTTGGAATGCGCTACCACAAGAAATCAGGATGTCCACTAACCGGTTCTCTTTTAAGTTTAAAGTACGTAGCCTCTACAGTGGTTTATTGGAGGAGTCATTTGAATAATACTTCACAAGTCTTTATTTTATTCTGTATGTATGTATATAATTATATTAGTTATAACTTTATGTATATGTAGTATATTATATGTAGTAAATTTTATAGAAGCTTATTTACGTAACCAATTCTTAGGATTCTTATCTCATTACTCTTAAATACCCACCTGCCACACACATCTCTGCATCGCCCAAAGGTTGACTGGGAGAAAATGCCTACGGCATTAAGTCCGCCTTGTGCATATGTATTTGCAGGAAGTTAAATAAATAAATAAAAAAAATAAAAGAAAGTAATTATGTTCTAGTCGTTTTATTTGTTATGTTCGAGGAGGGGTTTATCATGGGGTCCGAGTGCTCGTTTCGAGTGCTCGTTCCATGTATAAGGAACTAGCTAGGCGACTGATCGACACTTCTCGCAACCAGAAGGCGGGCCCTTTTTCTTTCACTGACAAAGAGCTTTTATGCGCCTGTTATACTATTGTTCTATTATATTTATTTAAACTAACGTTGTAACAGATAATATAAATAAATTAAAATACCTAAAAATGATACTAAAAAGTTAGTAACTCTAATTGAAATCTTATACAATATTCACAAAAACTCAATTTTATTAGTACATACACACATTTTGCCAACTACAATTTGGTACCACTCATAAAATTGGGGACAAGCCTATTACCGTCAACCACTTGTAAACGGGTATTAAAGCACTGGTCCTCTTGAATGGATATTATGAAATTCTAGACAAAACAAATCAATAACATTATCGTGGTCAACACTGAATATAGGTATTCTCTTGAGCTTTGAACCGTAATGCTTGTTTGGTACTTATTACCAAAGAGCATTTGTGTGAAACACAAATACCTAGTTGCTCTGAATCTAAACGTATTTGTGTGTGTGAGACCGAAAAATCCAGTTAAAAAGAAAACGAATCGCATTTATTTTCATCGTACTTTTAACCGACTAAAGCTGATCCTGTCCTTTGAAAAATGAACTCAAATCACAAAGGGATTCTATGTTAGATTTTCACGTCAATCCACTTTATAGTTTATTGTTAAACTGCCTGCCTTTGTAAATAATAATAACTCCACACATCTCACACACGGCCGCCTGATCCCAAACAAGGCAGAGCCTGTTGTACTATGGTAACCAGACTGCTGATAAACATACTTATATATTTCTAAATACATAATAAATAATATAAATAATAAATATAATTATATCAAGACTCTCTCCGTCTGTACATTAGTGTGACAACACTTTGATGAATTGAGCATGTCACCAGAAAATATTATTATTACCTTTTTTATACTACGACGATGGCAAACAAGCATACGACCCGCCTGATGGTAAGTGGCTACCGTAGCTATGGACGCTTGGAATTCCAGAGGACTCGCAGACGCGTTGCCGACCCTTTAAATACCTACCATACCTATCATCTAAGCTCTACAATGAAAGGTCCTAGATCTTTAGAAATAATCATATAATAGGGAATATGCATGTTTTATTTTTTATCTTTTATTGACTCGTTCCATCATTCTACCCTAATAAAAAATATAAATAACCTTGGCAATGTACAAATTAATTTTTAAAATAACATTGAAAACATTGATAAAATTTGATCTGTTTGAACGCCGCCATATTTCGCGGGCCTTGGATGACGTTAGCTTACCTGAAGCTGAGAAAACGTTTTCCAATTAGTTACCTACTCACATGCCAGTAGAAAGCTCAAGCCGACCCCAACACAACAACGAGGACGGTACGCTGCAATTCTATTTAATCAATCAAATGGTTGGATTGCAAAGTCAAATAAAATAAAGCACATTTTTCGTACACTGGTCAAAGTATTCAGATTTTAATAAACTAATAACAATATTTGTGTTTATACGGTGGATTTTGAATAAATTATTCTTAACGTGCACAATAAGTCGGTTTATAATCCTTGCATTTAAAGGATAGATAGCTTTAACAACGATATAGTAGGTACCTAAGTTACAGAGTAAATTTGTCATGTCACATGGAATATCTATCATGTTCTTTATTTTCGTTTCGGATATTTCGTCGTGTTACAAGTGCGATGTTTACAAAAAACCGATGTGTTTTCTGGTGAGCGTTTATGAGCCGAAACTACAATAAAACGCGTTACATCATAGCGCTCATAAATATCCTCCAGAAAAACGAAAGATATAAAAAGCGAAGAAAAAAATGTATATGAAAAGGATAACTGTCAGACATTTGCTAGAAATGGAAGTTCCCTTCAAAGACTTGTAAAAAGAAATACGTTATTACTAGAACATTACACTAGATTATTATTGGAACGAAGTTCTCGGCGGGTTTTAGCCGAAAGAAAGTGTTAGCGCAACGAAAAATGCTGACCGCGAGTTGATTTTTTTTTTACGCCATCTGTGAATTCTGCGCGATTTCATGTTGGTTGTGTAGTAATTATGCATACTATATTAGTTATGGAAACTTTCACAGATGGCGATATTTTAATTTCGAGTTTTTACAATATTTCCTTACAATTTATTCAATCCATTATAAATATTTAGCGAAAGGATCTTCGTTCCAAACAAGTATCCCAAAAGGCACCTCACGCGTTTTTATTATATGTGAGACTTATACCCGGTTCTTATATTAAAGAAACGATTCGTTTTGCTTACGGACGGTTAAATTTTCATGGAAAATTCAACGAAGTCTTACCGTGATGTCACAAATGTCATTGGTTCCGCCATCAGTAAATAATTTTGAATAAATTTTCTAAAGTAACATTCAAGGCTGAGAATAACTGAGTCGTGTTAACGTTGTTTGGCGTTTTTTCTCATCAGACTTTAGAAAAGTTTGTCCTCACAAACTCCGTTGATTGATGTTTGCTACTCATTCATGCGAAAACGGCTAAATGGATTTAGATGCAATTGGGCACACATATAGTTACATATAGATTATGAGCTGGACTATCACAGGATACTGTTTACCGTGTTAGACGATACCGATACGGGCGAAGCCGCAAGTAAAAACTAGTATGTATAATTCTGTAGTAAATACTGGCTCCTTGGTAACGTGGTCTAATTTGGAGTCTATTTTTGGATCCCATAGCTTAAAATCGAGCAAGTTGTCAGAAGAGTTTCAGTTGAAGTCTCCCACCCCTCCGAAAGTAACCACACCTGTAAATGATGTGTATAATAATTTAAATAATCTATGATGTATTAAACTAATCTGTCAATGCCATGTGTGCCATAGATTCTAGAACATAAATATATGTATCCAGACTGATATAAAACCAGAGCAGAATTCGAATCCGCGATCCATCAAGTTGCAGTCTTAGGCAATACTGACACAACACTTTGTTTATCTTTTTTTTTTATCGAAAACAATTACATTATGATGTTAGCGTTATAGTAAGTTATCAACGTTAGGTACTAGATTTTGATAGACACTATGTAGAATAGAATAGAATAATCATTGTTGTACACCAATGGCATATTGCTTTAAAAAATATACAAAGCCAATAGGCGGCCTCATCGCTAGGAGCGATCTCTTACAGGTACTACACGCTTCTATTAAGATTATACTAAATAAATCTAAAACATTTTACTTTTAAAAAAGAAATGTAAGACCACGGTATCAATTATGTTATTTTTGTTGGCTGTTTCCATGTAATCCCATTATTTGAACTTGTACCTTCTTTATTGTTTTTTTTCTGAAAAGTAATTGAGCCTAGTTTCCAAGTATTATTGTAAGTTAATGTCCCCAATACATTGTTTTAAATATTGTTCCAAAACGTTGTACGAAGTACAATTTTGTGAATGTGAACTTGCAACACCTGAGTATTTTTTGTATTAAATATCTGTTTAATAAATAACTTATCCTTTATAAATATAAATGCGGAAGTAAATCTTTTTGTTTTTCACGACTAGACGGCTGAACGGGTCGTAAAGAAATTTGTTGAGGAGATAGATTATATCCTGCGGAAGGACATAGACTCCTTTTTATCCCGGAAAAATGTACGATTCCCGTGGGATAAATGTTTATTTGTTACGCTTTCATGCCATAACTACTGATCCGATTATAATGATGCCTATACTTTGTTAGGGGTATAGAAAAGGACATAGAGTACCTATTATCCAGAAAAAAAAACAACGAAAATGAAAAATTTACCGTCCGTAAGCAAAACGAATCGTTTCTTGATCATAGGAACCGGGCATAATAGAATCTACAGTAATGTGAGCGAAGCCGGCAAATCCTGGTAATTTCCGTATTAAAAAATCATGAATTTTCCTAAAATTGTTAGTTCTTTACGTTATTTACGGGGTCTACTATAATACCCTAAAATATAACCATACTGTATAAAGCCTTTTAGTCGGCAATTATTATTAGTTAACGATTAAACATTACCTTCAGTTGTACATCTCTGAACTAATATCAAGGTAGTATAACTTATTCACCTGTCAGACGCAGTTATTATCGCAAGATCCTTCCATAGTCATTAATTACTGTAACCTGCTGAAACTGTCCCTATTTACTTCATAGGACATAATTACAACAGCGTACAGCTATTTTTTATGACTCTGTAACTGCCCTGCCGTGTAGTTTATTACATGTTGGTATTTATTTAATAAATACCTATTGTATTATTAACTGTAATGGTACTAGACGGTACCGTTCGTTACATGTTGATCGTGTATAGTTAGATACTTGTAGAGTTTGTTTGTATATATTTACTGCGAGATTTTTAAGTAATACCTGAATCCGTGTCTCAAGTCGGAGGAAACAGCCGCCCATTATATCCTGGAGTGCGAGGGAGTGGCTACATTATCCTCGCAGATGTGAGGTCGCTCCTTGAAGCATGTGAATGCCCCAGAAGGCTTCTGTGAATCTGGAAGGAGCTAGGTTGGCTCGACTAGCCAGCCTATTTGAACGCATAATGGACCGTCGGTGTGTTTAGATACGGAAACAGAGCCCTATGCCATTTACCATGACCTGAACCCGTTGAATTAATAATAAAAAATAATAATATGTTGGGGCATATTCCACAGCGCTATCTAGACCCGAACTAAGACCCAAACTAAGACCCAAACTAAGACCCAAACTAAGACCCAAACTAAGACCCAAACTAAGACCCAAACTAAGACCCAAACTAAGACCCAAACTAAGACCCAAACTAAGACCCAAACTAAGACCCAAACTAAGACCCAAACTAAGATCCAAACTAAATCTGATGTTGCAGTCAAATGCCACCGCCGCGATACATATGTTGAAAATGTGCAGTACCGCTATGATTGTGAAATGTGATGAAGAAACTTGGCTTAATTAAAGAACACGTTGCCCAATTCGAATATCTTTTGTGTATGTATATCGGTTTAAACATTTTCTCCAAAGCAGTTATCATGGTAAAATCTCTTATTGTTATACTTGTCTTAATTAAACTTTTATACGATTATTTTTACAAAGAAATAATATTATACCTTTCACTGATTAATAATAATAAACTGATTATAGTTTCATATCAAAAACTATAATCCATATTAAGCATTTACTCATTCTTGCAGTATAAATATTTGTTATATTCGAAATTCAAACGCTTCGAAATTGCGTAACAACACACGTAAACTTCCAAATTCAATTTCGAAACGTTAATTCCGAATACGTCCGGATACATTCATCAGAACTAATTTACTAACGAATATTGTTGGGAATACTGTCTGTCAGCGCCCTACTTCAAACGTAATCCAACCGGATAAATTTTTTCATCCCACTCCCTTTGGAAGTTTGGTCGTTAGCAGAACATTGTACAAGCTCAGAATTACGACATATTGACCGGGGTTTATGGAGTGAGGATTGACAGATGCTTTACGGAATTCGGGCATTTTGTTCACTGCATATTACATAAGTGATTAATTAGGTTATTATAAAGCTACTTTAGTGGATATAATGCTTTCATGATACCTAGTAAAGAACAATTAATTAAAATATACAAGAAAATTAGTTTATTTGAGAACAAAAAAAAAGATTTTTCTGTAAAACTTTCGCCATATATGTAAATAAGCTGCAATTGAAACGACTTTTTCAAAACATCGTATAATTTTTTTATCATACAAATAGTAGTTCCGTATTTTTATAAAAAATATGACAAAATTGATATTTATGTGGTGTATCCTACGCCTATGAGATAATTAAAATACAAGACAAAAAAAATACAATTTATTTGTTGTTACTAATATGTTGTTTGAAAGCATTACCATTTCTTATTGAAATATTAATATGTTTTTATTCATTAACACCAAATAGTAAATGTATTAACAATACTTTCGAGTAGGTACACCTGGTAGTATAATACCTAACGGGTACATTATACTTAAAGCACTAATGCCGCGTTCCAATAAACAAAAAACGATTCGTTTAGCTTACGGACGGTAAAAGTTTCTTGTTTATTGGAACGCGGCATAAAAGGGCATGACTCTAGCATGCAGTCACAAGAAGATTTTTTTAACGTACCTAACTATCGGTTCAAAAGTTATGACCATTTGAATTTCCAGATATTATTTTCTCCATTTCTTATAAAAACAAGTGGAATATGCAAAGTAAAAGATTTTAAATCCTTCATATTTTTTTTTTATTTTGGAAGTATTCACTCAGTTATTAAGAAAATTCATAAAAACTAACTTTAAATTTCGATGTTAGTTTTTATGGATTTAATTAGTAACGGAATAAACAATTCCAAAATATTACCTGGAAATTCAAACGGTCATAACTTGTAAAGTTAGTTTTTTAAAAAAATATTTTTCTACCTGGATCCTAGAGTTATATTCGGTGATTCAAGTAAGTGTTCCATTGTCATATAGGTACATCCTGTAGATGAAACCCCACTTCTAAAACTAGCAATAGTTTAGAAATAAAACGGGTTAACGAAAAAACCACTAATGTGTAGCTCACAAGAATAAATAGTAAAGTATGACGTCATAGTTTCTTCTCTTCTATAGGATCATCTGTTAATAAAAGATTTATTGAACTGGTAGACGTTAATTTTTGTTATTTTATTGCACGTTAATAGTTTACTTTGCTGCATCTTTATAAATTGCACAATTGCATGTTTAAACAGTTTATCTTACATTCCAATAAATACTATATTTCTGCATGCTTGTCATTTTTAAATTGTCTTTTTCTAGATATATCTTTTTTTTATTTTTTTTATATTTGTATTTTAAAGTTTTTTTTCCTATAATCACTTTTTATTTATTAAGTAATTAAATATATTTAACCATAAGAGTGTAAATATTATATTAAATTATTTTTAATCTTATTAAAACTGTATGACACTGTGTGTATTTTATAAAATTACTTTTTCTAGATTTTAATATTTTTAGTGTTTACACGTGGTACAAGGCTGACATAAATTGGTATCACTATTTCAGGAAGGTATTTAAATGTAGTGTAGAAGCTATATATCGATATTTGTTCTTAAAAAAATGGTAATTAGTTCTCACATAGGCTAAAAGTAAAAAAGGCATTAATTTCATCACTGCAAAAACATTCCATCGCCAACATTCCTAACATTTAGGTAAACATTATAGATCTGTATCTACTCATAAAATCTTAGTTTCCCTTGCTTCAACATAATTCATATGCAATAAGTTAGTACATATACACAATACATTACATACATACATTTCATTAGACAATTTTAGAAACATAATTAGGTATATAATTTTTTATGTAAATTCCTGTAAAAGTCCAAAAGACTTAATAAATAAAACAAGTGTATTTATAAATCTAAACACAAATATTATGTACAAAGAGGAGACGATACCACTGATACGGATCCAGGTAAGTTTGAATTTAGAATGTTGTCGTAGTGATTGACTTCAAAAAACTAATTAATTTTCAACTTTTAAACTTAGAATGTTTCAAAGTGAGATTCAAGATTGGATTACTTTTAATTGTTTTTGTTTTGTGTTTATGCGTTTCAGAACAAAAAGTTTTTATACATTTAAATGTAAAAAAAATATTGGTTTTTTGTTTTGCAGTCAAAATCCAGTTTTTTTTAATATATTAAGTACTAACCGTACTAACGCACGCACGGCAGAACGGCATTCTCCGTAATAAAAACAAAATGTCAAATCGAACTTATTATGAAGTGGAGATGTTTAGTTATTGCTATTTATTATGTTAAATTGCGTTATTGCCTAGATGTTAGTGATCTGTAAAATCCTTTAAAAATAAATTGCAAAAATGATTTTAGCTATTACTTTTTTGTCAATATAATATAAAAATACTTTAGGTGTTTATTCTTTACTCGCCATTGCCGCGTGGCTGTACTAATAATAAATAATAGTTATCTTCTCAACAAAAAATAAATGTTACTTATATATATATTCTATACAATGTTGCACTAAATCAGGTTTTGAGTGATTAGCCAGAGTGAAGTTGTAATAAATGTAGTCTATTAAACCGTCAATAATAAACCCATAATTTCTACGAAAGATGACAAACTTAGAAGGTGTGGACTGCCAGCGTATTAATTTGTTGTAACTTGTAGGCAAGGCGAACTGACGGCTGCTTCTCTCACACAATATGTAATATAGTTAGAAATATAGTGAAAATAATAATAAGAGCTACTGAAATGTAAAACATATTGAGAGCGCTACGGATTGAGGTTTTTATTTGAGTAGGTAGTTATTTAGTACTTTTGTGTAATATAATATGTAATACAAAAGTATTAAATTATAAGAGTATCTTGCTCTAGTCTACGCAACAGCCATTACTAGCAACCCGCCCTAGCTTCGCACGAGAAGCAGAGACATCTTCAACAATCATAATCATATTTCAACCAATTTACACAAAACCTTAACAAATTACATACCTAAACCTTCCTCATAAATAGCTCTATCTATTGATGAAAACCGCATGAAAATCCGTTGAGTAGTTTTTGAGTTTATCGTGAACAGATAGACAGACAAACGCGGCGGTGTAAAATTTAGTGATGTAGTAATAGTGATGTATATGTCTACAGCATCAACATTTTATGTTACTATTGATTTTTGAGGATATTTTAATTTCCTATAAAAAATTAAGATTATTAATCATTATATAAAACTCAACACCCATAAATTTTATTATCAAGTGTGTGTTCCGATATGCCCTGCGAGCACTATAAGAACTGACGTCAATTTAGTATACTGCGAAGCCGTTCCTTTATAATTAGCTTAACTGGTTTCTGTTTAATACGGAACACAGTCCAGTATACTGCCATCTATGTTTTTTGGCGCTGTTTTGGCGTGAAAATAATTATTATATAATTATAGGTACAAGTTATCTGTTCAACAAGAAAAAAGTTTGAATGTAGTTATATTTAAAATTTAATATTCAAGTCAATTGTCAATTGACAATTACTCGCATAATAAAAGTAAGTTTACTTTTTATTAAAAGAAAATATTTTTTTTTAAGTAACCGAATGCATAATAACTTTATAACCGAATTATTTAAATGGGGCTATGTACGGTAAAAGTGATGAACATATTGCGACAAATAGTTGTTTATAATCTAACTGGAAAAAAAATTGTAGTTGATCACATGATCGAAGCACCGAGAGCACCTTTCCTCAAAAACGATAGTGCTCACAGTACAAAAAAGGCGACGATTGACGTCATATACTTCCCTAGGATACTGCAGCAGTATTCTGTCAGTCCATAACGGAACGAAGTTATCTCCAGTAAGAGCACTGAACAGTGCTCGCAGTGTATATCGGGACATACCCCAAATAAATATTTTATTTCATTATTTGTGTACTTTGTACAACCCTAGAGTGTCCGGCAGTTCGGCTACATGCACAGACGAAGGTCGCGCGGTGGGCAAGGCGTTCTCAACTTTCGAAAAGCGTAAATAAGATATATTTCTGGTCGCAGCTAACGCCAGGTATTATTATTTCAATTTTGTAGGCTATTATAACGTAGGTATTTTGAGTTTTGTATGGGAGTGATGTATCTGTTACGAAGTAACTATTATCTTATCTGTGCTATTGCAGAAAGGAAATATTTCTATAAAAAAAAAGTCCAGAAAATAACAAATACTGAAATGTTACTGAAATGTTCTTATTTTGAAGTTTCTTTTTCATCTTCAAGTAGAATGGGTATTCTGAGTTTTATGAGTTTTTAAAAAGACAACTCCCGCATTAGGAATTACTCCTGTGTCGCGGGGGACTTTACAAACATACAAACAACGGACACAAAGAACACCCAGACTCAGATGGGAATCGAACCCACGACCTCTGGTTCAGCAGTCAGGGTCACTAACCACTAGACCAATAGGCCAGTCTACTTGAATAGGTGAAAAAAAACTTCAAAATAAGAACATTTCAATACTTTCCTTGTCCAGTAATGTTTAACAAGAATTAATTTGGGAAGGGGAAACCATGTCAATGGAAGGTGGATTCAGGGACAGGTTATCCGGGCGATCACTAAAGGTAACGAGAGGTTTTTCTCATCAGGTATTTCTCATTGACTGGCCTGTTGGTCTAGTGGTTAGTGACCCTGACTGCTGAGCCAGAGGTCGTGGGTTCGATTCCCACCCGAATTTGGGTGTTCTTTGTGTCCGTTGTTTGTATGTTTGTAAAGTACCCGCGACACGAGTAATTTCTAATGCGGGAGTTGTCTTTTTTAAAAAAAGAAAGAATACTAGTGTATTCTGTGAATGACGGAGTATGCTTTACGATGTTTTCAGCTGCAGTTTGCCAATCTGCCAGTGTGCAAGCGGTCATAGTGTAGTGCTAGTGTAGCACTACACTATGACCGTATCTGTATATATGCGTCACGACAAATGGAACCGGAACATCTAAGTTATTTTATGGTGGTTGTTCTAAAGAATTGAGTTTAAGTACGGTGTTGTAATGCAAATAAAGTGTTTTAAACTAGATACTGCATTTTAAATGTTAAAATGACTAGCGTAGTCTATGTATTGTTTTCGCGTAAGTCTTAAAGTAAATTTAATTTTTGTCCCAATAATGTAGTGTAATTTAGTTACACATGCAATAGTGTGGTATAAATAACCTACTAAACTAAAGCCAGGATTCTAATAGCGTAGAAGGTAATTTGATCTCGCATAGGACTGACTACTTTCTTACGTATAAAACAAACTATTTAACGTGAACTAATAAGAAACTTGTACCAAAGTGTATTTAGGAGTTACACATCTCGTTAAGAGTAAAAGTATACTTATGGGGGACTAATGTCGACGTCTATATAGTCTAGTAACATCTAAGAAGGTCATGTGTAATTTTTCAAATTGAGAAAAAAGTCACTTTTACGCCAGTTATAAAATAACAGTGTTTGGGTACGGAAAAGAAAAAACTTCATTAAATATGTTACTGAAGTCCGAGTGTCTTCCTCTTTTGAGCTCTGGGCCGAGCACTCGTTATTTTTTTTTAAATGTTATTTTATAGGGGGCAAACGAGCTGACGGGTCACCTGATGGTAAATGACTACCGTCGCCCATGGGCATCTGCAACTCAAGAGTCACAAGTGCATTACCGGCCTTTAAGGGTGGAAGGAAAGAGGGGGAGAGGGAAGGGTTAGGGCCCCCGGTAACCTCAGTCAAGTGGCGAAAAGCAATGCAACTTCACTGCCGGTTTTCTGGTAGGCCGTGGTATCACTCCCGTCGAGCCGGCCCATACGGGCTGAAGCATGGCTCTCCATCTAAACCCGTTAAAGCATATTTTTGTAAATACAAATACTTTTACAAATAATAGATCAATATAAATTGACTAATATAATGCGTACATGTGCCATGTTCGGCACCTAAACCACCGACAGTGAGCGACAGTGAGTGAAACTGTAACACCACAGACGTTAGATTTGTACGTTCGACCGGTTTAGATAGTACGGTAAGTACTAGGTAATATACGTGTGTTAGTTCCTTCATCCCTTGTGCGTTCTTGATTGAGTGTTAGTGCCGGTCGTTAATAATAATAATAATTTGACACATTTCACACACGGCCGTCTGATCGTAAACTAGACAGAGCCTGTACTATGGTAACCAGACTGCTCATAAACATACTTATATATTTCAAAATCACATTATAGATAAATGACACCCAGAAAATCTACCTATTTGGGTATAATCGATTCGAGACAGTACATGACAATTTTCAATAAAAATTAATTAAAATTCACTGAACATTGTTAAGCATATTTTTTATGTCTCAATACTGAAGGAGTAAATAAGTTGCGACAGACAAAGCCTTCGTCCTACAACGTGGCTAGAGTATCCATTAAGATAATAAAATAAAGCCTACAACCTTCACGTCTTCACGAAAGGTTTCAAAGAAAAATTACATAAAAATGTTCTGGGAAATAAACCATATAGTACTTTTATAACAAAGCTGTAGTGTAATTTTTTTGGACTTTCGTTACTTACATCACAGTAATATTATCTATCCAGTACTGTGACTCGGTGCTGTCCGGTGTAATTACCTACAGCCACGCGGTACGTACAGTATTTTAATTTCATCCACCTACTTGACTTTCTTTCTAGTTTGGTAATTGTAAATATAATAATGTATTGTTTATTAAAAAAAAATTGTTGTAAATGAAATAAAATAAATATATAATTATAATAAATAAGTGTTCAATAAAATACATGTTGTTTTTTTATTAGAAGTTTTAGGAGTTTGTTTCTAGTTTTGTGATTGTAAGTGTTCGATAAAGATACATGTTGTATTTTTTGATAAATTGATTTTTTATTAATAAAAAACCACCCTTATTTTAAAACTGAAAAATATTTGCGCCTCGACTGAGACGTTCGAAAAGCTTATTGTTAAATTTAATAGTACTTATAATAATAATATTAGTAACTCCACACATCTCACACACGGCCGTCTGATCCCAAACTAGGCAGAGCCTGTACTATGGTAACCAGACTGCTGATAAACTTACTTATATATTTCTAAATACATACATATTATAGATAAATTACACCGACACAGAACAAATGATCGTGCTCATCACACAATTATTTGTCCTGGGTGGGAATCGAACCCACGACCTCTGGCTTAGCAATCAGGGTCACTAACCACTAGACCAACAGGCCAGTCATATAAAAAATCCATTGCCATATTAAGTAAGTACTTGTACTTATTTCAATCAAATACACAAATCGCAAGCTTACTGCTTATAAAAGCATCACACCGTTCGTTCGTTACTGCGGCGCATTCACGAGACTGGTTATGTACCGAGTGCATACTGAACTTGAGACGCGTAGGCATGACTCGCTTTCCAACCGTTTGTATGAATATATAATACTGTGTAGATAATATTACCGTGTTTACATAAAATAATGTTCCATGAAACTCATACTTATTTTCTTGACAAGAGGAAAACATTTTGATAATTTAATCAAAACTTTTATCGATAATTCTCGTCTATAGAAAATCGAATTGTCTGAAAAAAATAGGTATTACTAGATCTAGTTTCGAGAGATAATGAAATAAACTGATACAAAACACATTTTAAACTTTCTTAAAAACGTTTCATTGGCAGGAGTAAACTCGGTGTTACATTACCAGTATTTAGATCTAATCCAAAGAATTCGAGAGAATAAGAGGTCAAATCCTTGAGATTAGTATAATTAGGGCCTCTTGGCCTGTCACACTTTTTGGTTACGTTTGTTTCAATTTGTTTGCGGCAATGACTTCTGAAGTTGTTGTGATAGAGTGGATAAGGACCACTTCTATATCTTGTGGTAGAATGGAACTTGACTGTGCTGACAGGCCAAACTAAACTTACCCCCTCAAGCTAACTGGAGTACCTAAATGTATAAATAATTTAAGTTAATACTAAATACTTCACTTTGTACTATTTTTTCTAAGTATAATTTAAAAACCAAAACACTAAAACACCGAAGAAGGCATGATCTGTATTCTTTCGAATGGTTTGATAATATATAATACTAGCAACCCGCCTTCGCACAGGTAGCAGAGACATCTTCAACAATCATCAACATATTTCAATCAATTTACACAAAATCTTAACAAATTATACACCTAAACTTCCTCATGAATCACTCTGTCTATTAGTGAAAACTCCGTTCAGTAGTTTTTCGGTTTATCGCAAACAGAAAAACAGACAGCGGTGGGGGACTTTGTTTTATAATATGTAGTGATGTATGGAATAATAATTGTGATAGATTAAAAAACAAAAAACTATCACTTCAATAATTTTACGAATTCCGACTTTATTCCTAACAAATGTGTCTTAGTAGTACTATACCTTTATTGTAATGTATATACTAACTAATAACTAAATATCATTAGGGTCTCGTTAAAGGCTCATCTACGAAGACGTTATCATGGACAATGCAATACTTAACTAACGGCCTCTTACTAGAGCAACAATGTTTAAGGTCAACTGTGCATGTCAGATACTTTACTTTGAAACCTGGCACAATTTGCCATTAAACAGCGTTATTAATGACTACTTATAGAGAGTAAATAAAATTTTAATCCATATTCTCCATTGTTGCTAATTCGGTTTTTCTCACTCAGATGTTGGTCTTTTACAATGAAGTGGTATTTTATGCTTATTTTCAAATATATATATATAAAAATGAATCCCTATTTCCCTTGGTCACGGCATCACGCGTGAACGGCTGGACCGATTTCACTAATTCTTTTTTTTTTGTGTCTGTTATTGTCAGGAGAAGGTTTTTATGAAAGAAAAAAAATTTAACGAGGGACTTACGCGGGTGAAATCGAGGGGCGCAGCTAGTATATTATAAATAAATTAGGATTTAAGAGACAAATGAGACAATTGAAGAAATGTGGTAACGGGCCCAAAAGAAGGTTTCCTTTTCAAATATAATGTTTGGAGTTGTCTTTTCTGGGTGACCATTCTTAACACATTGAGATCCCTCCGTGCCTCGGAGAGCACGTTAAACTGTCGGTCTCGGGTGCCATACAAACATTTGTGGCATTCGTTACGGGTAGTTGGAGCCCTAAAAAGTCCGAACTTCGATATTGCCTAGTACTCGGGTTGTGGAGGTCTGATGGCAGTCGCTTCACGTAAAATATTAAAGTTCGGTCGTATCGCAGTTAGACTGAAAGCCGACACCAACTTAGTTGGGAAAAGGCGCGGAGGATGATGAGTTATCCTTTTTTTAAATACAACTGTTTTATTTTTTTATGTAGTCGACAAACACGCTACACAACAACAAAACAGAATGCACCACGTGAATGAACGCATGTCAAAACTTTAACTCTCACACTGTTTTTTTTTTTATAGATTAAAAAGGAACTCCAATCCAACGTCCTGTCAACTATAATTTTTTTTTTTCGGTAGGCAGAAGAAGGCACAAACCGTACATCAGAAGGCGAAGACAACGATGGTAGTGAGAACAACGCTGGGTCGTCCCGGGTACTGTCTGCAGCTACGTCTAGGGAAGAAGATGATGATTCCAGTAACAATGTCAGCAGTGAAAGCAAAAGCCCTGGACAGAGGTTTGTTGGCCTTCTTAGTATAAAATACTTTGTAGACTAGATAAGATTCTTCAAATTGGCTGCTACGAAAAATACGAAATGGTACAATTCGTTCGAATTTAACTATTTAAAAAAAAATCTAGTGAATAATAATTATTCTCTGTTGGTTGAATAAATCAGTTACTTAATATAAAACAAGAATACGGATTTACAATCTTAGAATAGAATAGAATAGAATAATCTTTATTGTACACCAGTACATATTGCTTAAGGTTAGTTTACAATTTTGTGTACAAAGGGCGGCCTTATCGCTAAAAGCAATTTCTTCCCGGCAACCTTGGGATGGAAAAATAATGACCAGTAATAAAATAATTTAATGGGTAGTTACGGTGTGGAAATCAAATCTTACTTAAACATAATAATATATATATATATATATGTGTATATAATTATATTAGAGATGAAACGAATATTCGGCATCTATTCGATATCCGGCCTAAATTTACTATCCGGCCGAATACCATGTAATAAACAAGTTTTGGCTGGATAGTAAATTTAAATCAAATTTTACTACCCATTGAGGAACTTTATTTAAGCCAAAAAACAAATATAATCCCACTATTTTCATTTATGATATTAATAATACTAATAGGTCAAATTATGGTGAATGAATATCACTTTCCCTTCGGAAACAAACGGTTTCGTTTTTCTGCATATACCTACAAGGCTAGCTGTGTGCGTTTTTCATATACATTCTGAAAAACTTTGGTTAAGTCCGGATATGGTACAGCATTATTAGATATTCGAGAGCTTGAAAGAAGACGTAGTGTCTACAATTGAAAAGGGTATGCTGAGGTTGTTTGTGGACGTAGTAAAAATGAGTATGGATACTCGGCTATCCGGCCTCAAAGTTGACCGGATACCGGATATCCCGCCAGTTATTCGTTTCATCTCTAATATATAAATATATTTAATACATAAAAAGGTGAAAGAATTGAATCAAATATTAAATCCAAATATTTTGGCTTAGACTGAATATAAATAGTTTTGAAACTAATTAAAAGGACAACACGTGGTTCAGAATAATATCAAAACTGTTACTCGCTGTATAGGAAAAATAATTATTTATCCATATGATCCAATAACAGTGACTTATATACAAGGAATTTATCGGAATGCAAATGCATCAGAATATAATCAATAAGCAAATAAAGATATATTATTATTATTATATAAAAAGAAAGTTTCTGAACTTTTAACAACTAATCTGTGCACCTGAATTATTGTTATTCTGATATATAAATAATAATAATAATAACTCCACACATCTCACACACGGCCGTCTAATTCCAAACTAGGCAGAGCTTGTACTATGGTAACCAGACTGCTGATAAACATACTTATATATTTCTAAATACATACATATTATAGATAAATTACACCCAGACACAGAACAAATGACCGTGCTCATCACACAATTATTTGTCCTGGGTGGGAATCGAACCCACGACCTCTGGCTTAGCAGTCAGGGTCACTAACCACTAGACCAACAGGCTAGTCATAGTCTTCATAAGAATAACAGTTATCTAAATTAACTCACTCAACTTAGAACTCGACTAATTTCTTTACAAAGATATATTATTATAACTTAGGTACGATTGCATAACTTTAGAAACATTTACGGTTTTATATTCATTACGATGGATAAGTATTCGATTCCATCATTACTTTGGACAAAATAATTATATTTGCTGCTTAATCAGAACGCAAAATATTTATGAACCCTGGAAGAATAAGAAGTTAATGAAGTAATATTATATATTGGCACATCCATCATGCTATACAATGTATATATAAACTTTTGTATATAAAATTAAACACAATGATCGGAAATATCAAAATCACTGAGTAAAAATGTGGTCGCAGTGACAATTTCAGCACAAACACAAGATTTGGAAATTGATTTTCAACATTATTTTGTACACACATGTTACTAGTAACTTATATCATAATGCAACTTATTTACTATTGGTCCAAAAGTCCGCGATTGCCAGACCTTCTTCATTTTACAGAAGCTAAAAGTTTTTCGGTTTATGTTCCCAACCGAGGCAGGCACGGTAGCCGAGTATGAAGTTTGAATCATGGTGGCTTTGGCTATGAAGCAGCAAAGGTGCAAAAAATTTAGGTTTACTTTCGTCAAAGTATAAATTGTCATTCATCGTCACCTTATGTTTCTGGTATAAAAACCCAGGACTTTCATGTAAACTTGTGAGAGCCCTTAGACTCCTTAATCCGACCCTATCGCAAAATCCTTTTTATGATAACGTCTCTTACCCTTAAACTACATCCCTGCTGAATTACAGTTCTGTAGTACATAAAAACAAGGACTTTTATACAAAGTTACGAAAGCCCATAGACCTCCTCAATCCGACCCTGTCGCAAAATCCGGTTTTAGCTTACGTCTCCTACTAGTAACTACCTCCCCGCCAAATTGTACCATGGGTTAAGTAGGTTTCGCGATTTCGTGATTAGTCAGTAACTGAGTGCTATTCACTCAGTTTCGTTTCCTTTTGTTTTTATGCATGTTATGGAAGGTATATTTTAGATTTTTTTTTGAATTATAAATAATTCTTTATTATAGTAAAAGTGTTCAATATATACAAAAAAATATATTAATTGACATTCGTTATCTCAGTCCTTGCGCCTAGATCTGACTTTCTACTATGTCTGTGAGTATGTTGGAACTAACGAAAGTGACTGGATATATAAAATTCAGCTTTTAAACTATGACGAAAGTAAAATTACAATTTGTAACACTTTAACGGTGTGTGGCGGATAGTCGCCACTATACATGTATCTGACAATTAATGGCGTGACTTCTAATATCATCCTCAAGGTAATATAAAAAAATAGGCAGTCATGGGACTGCCGACAGAAGTGAAAACTTAAACGAAACGACAAACTTAAAACGTCATATTAGCAGGTTGGTGACATTAATTAATAAGGAGCTCACAGAACTCAATGTTTAGATTAGCGCCCTCTAGTGGATCTATGTTAGTATTATTAGCTTGACGGTCACGAGTTCAGCACTTTTTCCCCATAGCAAAAGTGCACAGACGTGCCTAAAGACGTTTTCACTTCAAAAACTACGCTTTCTGTTTCGAAGAAAGTAGGTGTGAATTTTCTGCACATTTTGTGCTTCATAACTGCCAAAGCCACTATAATCCAAACTTCATACTCGGCGGTCGTTCCTACCCTTGATTGTGCACGTGCACATCTAACTCATAAAACACAAAAAGCTTTAGCGTTTATAAAATGATAAAAGTCTGACGATCGCGGGCATAAATAAAAGCACTACACTCCAGTTAGCTCATGTAAATACACAAAAATATTAACAAATTATTTTACAATATCGTTATAAGAATACGTTGTATTCAAATGTATAAGAAAGCTTTAGAAAAAAGCTAAAAAATTCATATATCTAGTAAATTTTCTATACCTTATCCTTGGGCTCACATTTCTCTGTGGTTCTGCTACAAAAACAATTTAGATCTTTTGTACTACGAGTTATAAATGACGCATTAAATCAGACATTCAATATTTTTAATTGTATTATATGTTAGAACGGGTTAATGGGCGAGTAACGTACTAGCACTTGGTAGCGTAATGGCTAAGGCGTTTGACTTGCGATCCAGTGATTGCGGGTTTGAACCCCACACAGTGCACTACCGACGTGAACCCACTCCTAACACAAGCATTTCGCTTATCTGGAGGGATTAACAAGAATACTAGCAATGTGACCCACGTTGCAAGTATTCTTAAAAAAAAACTCCTGGATATTACTCTGTTAATATTCTGTAGAGGTGGGATTGGCTTGTATTCTTTCCTAACTGGTTTCTTTAAGAGCTGCGGACATGATCTGGTACAGACCTCTTTTCAAATGCACCTTTGGGACGCCCATGATCTGATACAGATCCCCGCCCACAAGTGCTGTAACAATACAGACTCTGTTGTTTTTCGGGCCTTCTGCGCAAAAGCTGCAGTATTATCTATCTATGTCGAAGATGCCATATGGCTTTAGTCGGGCTGAATATAATATAATTTTAATATGTATTATACCCGGTAAATTATAATAGTTTATCGAAATATATTATGCGTTATGTAATATACGTTGTACGCTCGGTACAACGATATTAGTGTTTGTCGATAACACATTCGCGGAATGGATCAATAGAATACATTTAAAAGTTTTATTCTAGGTCACATGCGATATAAAATACATTGATACGAGTTCTACACACAGACATTCACGTCTTGAGATATTAAAATAATGTCGTAATTTCCTAAAGAATTATATAAACACATTCCCAACAAAATGTTGTTCATTGCCTGCATCGTCTTTATTATCGTCGTAGTTTTTTAACTATCCTTGTCTTCTATCTCCGTGAAATATATGAAAAAAAATTGCAGCCAGCAAGATAGTAAGTTCTTTTAATAAAAAAAAAAGTTATGGCACTACAACAATCGTTTGAAATAAACGGGTTTCGGCAAAGATTATACTTAAAATCATTGTCACAACTCAAATCATCTTTTTTATGTTTATTAAGTTTTACATCGCCCTATTGACAAATTAAAATATTTGTCAGTCCTAGTCCTGTATTCAGTTTTTTTTTTAATGGGATAATGGGGGCAAACGAGCAGACGGGTCACCTGATGGTAAGCGACTATTGCCACTGCGTTGCTGGCCTTTAAGGTGGGAGTAGGGGAAGGCGAGGAAGGGGGGAAGAGAGAAGGAGCGGCTGGAGCTGGCTAAGCGGCCCATGCGTGCCGAATCATGGCTCTCCCACATAAACATACAGGACATGTGTTATTAGACCTTTACCCTAGTCATTTGAGAAATAACTAATGAAACTTTATAACCTTCGGATAGGTATAGGTACGTAGTAACGTCACCGTGAGATGTTAATAAAAGTCAATTAATATAGTCCCATATCACTCCGGCCCACCGCCTACAACTTTCTAAGGCACAGAAATCCGCCGCATATGGAATACTGTTCTCATATCAATAAAGGGCCACCCCAGTACCAGCTTCTCCCTCTGGACCGCATTCAACGGAAAGCGACTCGAATCGTCGATTGCCAGGATATTTCAGATCGGCTTGACCCCTCAGCGTTGCACAGAAATTTAGCTGCACTTTGCATTCTCTATCGCTTGTATTATGGGGATTTCTCCGAGGAATTGTTCGGGCTTTTTGGCCGCAGTGTTCCGCCATAATTCAACGTGATAAAACTTTCACCCCCATCATTTGCAAATTGGCACTCTACCACTGTACGGTTCACCAGAAACTTTTGCCTCACGAAACATAATTGTCGGCTACGGAATTTCTGAAAGGATACAACCTTCAACAAAAGAGCGTACTCCTACCTCAAAGCCCTGCAACGCACTTGTGACTCTTGAGTTGCAGGTGAGCATGGGCGGAGGTAGCCACTTACCAACAGGTGATCCGTCTGTTCGTTTACCCACTATAACATAAAAAAGTTTTTTTTTATAAAATTAGCATTTAGCTAGTGCTACTCAAAGAAGGCGTCGGTTTTTAATTGTGTTAACATATAACCAAATCAGTTTAACCTATTTCACATGTAACAATTTGTCTCCAACTAGAAAGAGCCAAAGTTTCATTGATATTCAACACTACAACAACCATTGACCCGATATTTCAATGTCTAAAATGGCAAACACGAGTATGTGTACTATGATACTATGATACTGAAGCAATCAGTACGCAGTATAATTCGATAACAAACGTGGAAATCGATACTTAATGAACCTATCTTCCTTAATATTGTAGGGTCTGTAATTACATTAGAGCCCATAATTATTGCTGGGTAGATTTTGGTGGACGTGATGTGGTTGCGAAAAAGGCAAAGGCTGACATACTCTAAGTATTTTACACTACATATAGTGTGATTTTGTCATCACCATCCAAAGTCACACAGTGGAATCTTTCATGAATAATATGAGAAACCTATTTTGTGTTTTGATATCACTTAGTACAAAAATGTTGAGTAATTTGCATCACAAAGTTGCCAGTTGACAATGTGATGGTGATGACAAATTCATCCTGTATGTGCTATACTGTATGTAGCATTATAGCAAAGTCAGCAATGTTAAAGTGTAACGGGGACAACTTACCATATGGCTCCAGAAGCTTTCAAACCTTAGTGGTATTAAAAGGGTTATACGTTTTTTGTACCACAAGCCTACTCACGTTTGTAGCAGCAAGGATTGCGGACGAAAGTTGCCTACATTGTTAAATTGAAGAACCTCCTATTATAAATGTTACAAAAGTTAATTATGACAGTCGTTCCATATTTGAAGTTTCATAATTTTATTGGGTCGTTAGAAAAAAAAACTTTTTATGCATTTTATAACTTTATCATAAATTATATAATTAGTCCAGGCGAAAAACAAATATTTTTTTTTTAGTTATAAAAAATTCAAAATTGATAAAATTTTCAATAGAATCACGTGACACGCGCCATGTTTGTCGCCATGTTTGTGACGTAATAATGTTAAAGAAATTTCACGTACAGTGTCAAGCGTCTTCTACACTGTCAAGACACGATGAGTAGAAATTAACATTATGACATCACATGCGCTCGGGTTTGTTCGGGACCTGTCGTCGTGTTTTCGGTACTAGGTTCAATAATTTATTTTAAGTAATTAGATAGAACTTTTTAATTGTAGCGAAAAAAAAATATCGGGAAATAGTTTCTCTATAAAACTTATAATATATATGATCTTTTCATTTATTACAAAAAATATTTTTTCAGACACCCAATTGTACTCGTCTATACTTTAAGACACAACTTGTTTTTTAATGTTTTAGAAACTAAATTAGACTTTAGGTTTCTTCAAGATACCGTTTGAGCAAAAATTTTAATTTTCAAAACCCATTATTTTAAGGTTACTCATCTATTTGTCGGCTACACATAATGCTCCTAAATTCTAAATTGACCACACTTTTCTATAACAACTTGTATATGGGTCATTCTTTTAAAAACCGAACAGATTTGGACAAAATTAACCGACACATTTGGCTGAATGTTTTGTTACGGGTTCTATATCTAAAAAAAAAGATATACATGTTCGAGGATTTTTTTTTCTCAATATTTTTGGAAATAGAGGGTATCGAAACTTTGTGAATTTTATTAAAAGATGAAACAGTTGTAAAAATCTTTAAATAAAAATATCAGATTTTGAATTTTAAAGAAAATGTTTTTTTGTTTTCAATTGTTAATACAGTCTTATTTGTGGGTAAGTTTTACTATTTTATTAAATAAATAAAAATATAAAATAATTATTATAGTATTACTGAGATAACGATATGGGGTTAGAGAATGTGCATGCAAAGGAACCCGCGCACCGATCTTTAACAGTAAAAATAATTTCTCCATTAATTGTAAATACGTTCTGATAAAAAAAAATAACGTAGAATCGATGGTAATATTTAAAACTCGCTACGAGTGTCAGGCAATTGTTAAAAATCGATTTTAACATTTTAATTGTTTAAAACAACATAAATTTGTTAAGTATTAATTTTTATTAAAATATTTTTTTTTTCAAAACTATTTTAGCTTTAAAATGAAAAAAAAAGAAGATTCCAGCTCAATAGAACAAGAGTCATGAATTTTTGAAAATGGGTCTCCAAGCCAAAAATCATCAAATTCTCAAATTTTCAATTCTATTTCTCAAAATATTGAGGAAAAAATAGAAATCCTCGAACATGTGTTCGGTTTGTAAAAGAATGACCCATATAATAGATGATGATACACCTTCTTTATTAATTATTTATTTATCTTAACACCTCACGCATTTATTAGAAATCAAAATCATAATCAAATGTGTACCCAAAGACCGTTCTAATTTCTTATTAAAAACGGAAAGATTAATTACTGTCGCAAACAAAATATTTATCTGCAATTTTGGATAAATACTCGAGTAAAAATGGATAAATATGGAGTATTTATCCGTTTTGAGTATTTACACAGTCTAGAAATTATATAGACTATCAATTCTAAACAACAAAACCCTATTTACCCTAAAACATTACGAACCCCTTTAATAAATAATGTAATCTTCTTTGCGTGTATACCCGTCAAACACAGTTAATCTTTATTTACTGTAAACTGTCTACAACTACCCTCTAATAGCTGCAAATTACTAATTCCATACTAAAGTTTTAGATCCCTGAAAGTAGTTAGTTGGTTTGGTCAATCCAATTATCTGGTCAATTCTATTAAATTTATTTAAACAAATACGATTAGTCCGCAGCATATTTCTTGTGTTTTAATATTATTTGGTGTCTGAAGATTATTTTATCTCGAGGAATTACATATTATGCTACTTTAGGTTTAATCTCTTATTCTTTAGTCTGAGGTCCTCTTACATCTTTAATCCTGGTGTCACGGTGATGCTCACCAATATTGATATCACTGTCATTAAAATTATACTTGCCATGACGGTACAAACACTATTTTGTGATGGGAATAAAAATATTTTGTTTCCATATCTTATTTTTACCTATTTTACGTACGGACGTATATAACTAGAAACATAAGTAGTGAAGTAAATTTTTATTGTGTTTCTGATCATTAACATTATTACTCGTACATCTAAATAAGCATTTTTCTGTTATTATTATTTATTAACACATAGTAAATGTTGCAGATTTATGACAAAGACTTACAGAGACACAGACAAGAATACCTTATTAATGGAAGTACACCTACTAGGATAAAAATTTTAATTTCACAAATAGAATCTTAAGACCCTTTGCTATGAGATTCCAAATGCAGTGAACTCCTTAGAAACCCTAACCCTAGAAACTTGCATTTACACAAATTTAATCAACATGCCAGAATAACATTTGTCGGAGTTGGTTCTAACGTACATAAAACATTTTTAATGTCATTTCTTTGTACAACTAGTATGAGAAAAGTTATGATTTCCCAGAGGGATCCTATTTCCTACAGAATTAATGACAAAAAAAAATATAGAGGGCAACTGTAAGTTTGCTTTACAACTTATTATTAAAAATATCGCCTTAATTCTATAACTGCTCTCGCTAACCAAAATTCAACCGTTTCACGCGTGCCTAACCTAAAATGTCACCGATAGTATGCATTGCACTTTTACGTCCCCAAGACACCTCAAGTCAAGTTAATAATCGTAGTTATACACAAAGACTAAAAACCTGGACCTCAACTTGTATCCTACATTATTTTCATAATAAAATGATAAAGAAATAAAGATGGTAATTTGTTTCCTTTGCGTATAAGGTCCGGGGCAGACAGCGAGCGAGTAAGTGGTAATGTACTTGTTAATATAGAAGACTAGTAGTCTGGCCCAAACTTTATTTTTCTTCTAATACCAGGGGTGACATTCACGTGTTGCCGACCTGGTAAAAAGTCTATAAGAAAAACCATGACAGGGAAGACATTTTACATACATTTTGAGTGGACTCCTTGGAAGGAAGTCTATAAAATTATGTAATAAGCCACCATTCAAGTTTTAAAATGTAAAGGTAAACGTACTAGCGATGGAAAGCGGTGACATGTTTGAAGGTAGCCATTATCTCAAACAATTTTTCGGTACACAAATCAATATGCAACCGTTTGGGCACATACAAAGAAGCCAAGTCTCTCCTAAGCCTTATACATTCATAATCTCATAAGATTTTATACCGCTTGCGGGTTTTATACCTGAGCAAAAGGCTTAAATTTGTATGCCGGTGCTCAGCCGACAGCAGCAGTAGCCCATACAGAGCCGGACATATATACTACTTATAAAAAAGTAGCCTTGCTTCGCATCTGTATTACAGACATCAAGCTTTTTGGACGGCAGCTTAAGGTTAGCTTTATCTGCCTAATAACCATGGTAGTAGAGGTCGTTTTAGATCTCGACAAGAAGTCTTCCAATGCTTTTGGAGTCATTGGAAGATTCGACTAGTCTTCAAGATGGGAAGAGGCAGATGTATATTCTAAGATTGTGTAACAGTAAATTGGGTCTTCTTAGCGGTGAACGAACAGTTTTGTAAGCGAAGTTTAATTTTAGACACAAGTTGTACGCGATTTTCTTCTACTGTTAACCGACGGATAATGACCGCGGCTACGTCCGCATACATATGAGTATCATGTTATATTTGATCGCCTTTGGGGATTAGGCCTTGGGATGTTGTTATTTCAGACCTCAACCAACAGAAAAGGAATTTTTGGTAGTTTATCGTAATATCGTATTTGCCGATACCATAGCAAATTTTATCGAGTCTTTACACCTGGCACCTTCACCGAAGTATCTTTACTTTGATGACGTAAATTATTATTGTGTTATATAAGGTCAAAAAAGCACAAGTAAAGGAGACTTTGTACAAAGACGAGACTACGATCTAATGGGTGGTAGCACACCCCATAGTCTTACTACCTTAGTATGGAGATACATGGAGAATTTACCTAAAATTTTGCCTTCCGTAGTTGCTCACGTTATAGAAGTCTACCGGTCAAAATTCTTCTCCAAGATTGCTAAAGTATTCTATAATATCATTTTTAAGAATCGTCAACAAGCTATCGAAGGGTTACCAGTGTCCGTAGTATACAGTAATCGCTTTATTTTAGCCAGTAGTTAATTTCAGATGAAAAACATCTTTACCATACTACTTTTATTTAATTTTATAACAAGTACATATTTTTTTTTGGTAATATATATATATATATATATATATATATATATATATATATATATATATATATATATATATATATATATATATATATATATATATATATATAATATATATATATACAATAACTTAAATAACAGTCTTATTGTGATGTTATAAAACGTGTATAAAATTATATTTTAAAAGTTGATTATAAACAATTTTCCTAACCTGTTTAGGCTGTTGAGCAAGTTATCTCCATTTACGCCGAATGCGAAGCCTGATGATATGTAAGTGGCCTTAAATAAGGCACATATCGCTTTGGATACGCTTAGCTGCGACCCTAGCAAACAGCACGATCCGATACTAATACTGATTACGTTTAGGTAGTAAAGTTCAGTGGCTGCCAAGTGACTATTAATATGGTCGCGTCGTCAAATATATTTTTCCAATCTACAAACTTTTACAGTTCCATTAAATTATACTGGTATAACAAATATATACCAAACGAAGTGTTAAAATACTTGATAGCCATTTTATACGTCACTAGAAAGCCACACTAAATCGTCGACTATACGAACGATTGACACGTAATCGGTGTCCTACGCCTCACGATGATATGTGCATAAAGCAATAGATTATAAATGTTGAAAATAGTTCACAACCCTGCACAGCTCGGCGTATAGACGTCACGTAATGCTAAAATATTGTAAAAACACCTAATTTAATTATTGTCCGTGAACGCGATTAGCCCGCTGACTTATTTATGCATGTTATACCTTGTGGAGTCTCTTTGACATGTATCGTGTACTGTGAGTACCGTGTTGTCCGCTTTGGTTGTTACGACAGAACTAGTTTCTTTAATTCATTGCTCGGTAACACTTCATAGTTTTAGTTACTGAATGATTTTGTGAAAAAATCAAAAGAGCTCAATTTTAGAACGAAGCACGTGCTTAGTGTTTACATGTTGGAATACCTCAACAGAGAACGCGGTTCGAGACTTACCGACCAAAGCGGCAACACGCTCACCGGGGGCCTCCACTTACATCTCACACACAAACACCACTGGCTCCGTATAACACGAAACATCCCTTTGTAGGCGACCGATCATTGCATCGAGTTCGTCAAGCTCTCAGAAGTCCATGCAGGACTCAGAGAAACCGGGATCAGACACAGACAAACGCGGCCATAAATGGAGGCACGTCCAAGCTGTCATGGCATACTACCAGGCACTCAGGAAAATAAAGAGGTTCGAACACTACCGGACCACCGGTAAAGCCGCATCGTTGTCGATTGTTTATTTCATTGTTTGTTTATAATTTCCCACTAATGTGTTACCTTCGTCAGTGTCTAGGAACTTCGGGAATGGTATTTTACTCACTGGATTATGTGTGTTTTTCTTGTGGATATTGTGTCTTTACTAGTTCACCAAAAGATTCTACTTTCCTGCTGTCACTTGGGAGGATGAAACGTGTTCAGTGTTATTTCCTTGTTTAATTGCATTTTTAATGTTTCGATAGATGAGATAGTTTCAAATTCCTAAACTTAGATGCAACTAGACTAGTTTTAGACGAGTAATAGATTCGACTCACTGATATCTCACTCTACAAACTATCATTACTATAAATTTTTGTTTCTATAGTGTGAGTTGCCATGCCGCATGTCGAAATAGAATTATTTGTTTGCACGTCTTTGAGATCTTTCTGTTCACATAAAGTTCTAGTGCCTCATCGCACATGATAATGTAAATAGAAATGTTTTCCAGAGTCAATAAAAACTTAAAAGTTCTTGAGTATAAATGAACAGAATCTTCCAGAATAAATCTTTGCTTAGAGAACTGAATAAAGTGATTTATTATAACTTTCTTGTCTGTCTAATTTACTCGAACTTTCTGAAAGCATGGCTACTATTGCTTATACATTCCCTGTTGTACTTTAGATTCGTGGATTAGATACTGATTTGAATGTATGACTGCAGAACAAAGTCGAATCAAAGATGGATGAAGCTGCGGACGACGGTGCAATTGAGCTCGGCCATACAGAAAAAACCTCCGCTGAAAAGAGAAGACTCCTTCCTAAAAAGATTCTCTACTAGACAGACACCGGAGACACAAGATACTGTGAGTATATAACTTTTTTTAAGAAAACAATCCTAAAGATATTTGTATGATTTTATAACACTAAGCGAGTGATTTTTCACCAATACAAAAAACCTTTATCATACAATTATACTCTCATACACAAAAGTATTAGTTTATCGTATGTTTCTGGGGTCAATGACTTAGCAAAATCAAGTTTTGGTTAAATCTAATTAAAAAACACCATCACTACTGTTTTAAATATGTAGTTACTTTTTAAAGTGAATCATTATACAATTAGTATTATGATTTATATGAATCAGAATAAGATCGAGATGAATGATAGAATAATTTGATAGAATTATTGACAGGAAACGTTACTATAAACACCTTATTTGTTTTCATGGGAAGAAATAGGTGCCCAAAATCTTAATGAACAGTTTTTTATACCTCTTGTTTTACAAACAAGCATATGGGGACCCTGATTGTAAACAGTTACCGTAAGGTCTTCCTGAATGTAAAGTTTACGTTTAATTAGTGTAACCGTAAAAACACAATCACAAAGACGCACTTGTAGTGAAACTACTGTGGCGTGTTCAGTATCTCTTTAATACTCTCTTAATACTTGTCTTGTTACTAAATTGTGTTAGTATTTATACCTCAATATTAATCGTGTGTGAGTTACATTTATACACACACTTACTAAGTAGTAAACACATATTAAAAGTAAATAGTGATATAAGGAAATGATATTGGGGTCGCTGCTATTCAGGTGACATAGTATGCTATTGAGACTAGTAATAATGCTTACACACTTTTTGAACTTGCATTTTTGATATTATCTATGGTCAAAAACGTCCTGTTGATGAAATTCCTTTGGAAACCCATGGTATGGATCATTTCCTAGTTTAAGGTTGTACTGTCAACGAGGGATACCTTTTATTCCCAGATCTTAAAATCTTAAAATCGTTACATAACTATATAAAAGTTGATATATAGACATCAACTTTTATATAGTTATGCAACGATTTTAACTTTTAACACGCACGCAGTACTGCCGGTATTGCAATATCAAAAAGTAGGCAAGGTAGATCAAGTATGATTAAATGTTGAATGCTTCTTTGATACCTAAATAGTTTAACAGAAAACACGAGCGTTCACGTTAAGCGATCTTTCGCTTATCTTCAAGAAAAAAACGCTTTGATCGTGCGAAATGTAAAGAGAGTTGTTTAATTTCATGACGTTTTTGAATTTTTTTGAAACATGATTAGTATGAAAATATCACTTTAATTTACAGGAAGTGTGTCAGTAAAAAAAAAAATTCCAATTGCATAAATTTGCGTGCATATTTTTCTGCTTCAATATCTCTTCAAGCGGCAGTAGCGTAATGGTTAAGGCGTCGGACTTGCGATCAAGTGGTTGCGGGTTCGAACCCCACCCAGTGCACTACCGTCGTGAACCCACTCCTAACACAAGCGTTCAGCTTATCTGGAGTGGTTAACAAGAATACTAGTAATGTGTGACCCACGTTACTAGTAATCTTTTCAAAAAAAAAAAACCGCCGAAAGAAGAAAGGAACAAAAAAGTCAAAAATAAGCTTGTTAGCCAAACTAATGTAAATACCAAAATAGTTTTGAAAAATAAATACAAATATTTTGTTTAATCCATAAAGTTCAGTGCGTGTTGTCAATCGATTTCCCTTTTTTTACTTTTGTTTAGTAGCTATTGACGACCTTTAGCAGTAGCAGTTTTAATAAAAAAGTTGGACATGTTTTTTCTCTATCTTCGACGGGGTTTTAGTGTTTTAAAAATGTATGATTTCAGATGTAAAATGCACGAATGTATAATATATATGTCGAATTTCGATCACCGGGTCAACACTAGTACCTACCTAGTTATAAAATATGATGGGGAAAACTAATACGATATTCCTCCAAAACACAGAGGATCCTTTACCTAAGTTTTAACCTAACCTAGAACTATCATTGTGCTATGCAAGATTATTAATACGTATTTCGGCTTGTTCTCGTTAAATGGTGCAGAATACTAATAGCAAAACAATATTTTTTATTTGACTCTGATTATATTCCGCGAGAGAACTTTTTTGATAGGAAAACATTGGTTCGAACACTCTAGAGAAAAGTGGAGAACGTGTTAATTAAGCCTTATTTAAAGTTGCGAGTTCCAAGATGTTGATGTCTAGCTACTAAGAAAAAACGAAGAAAAAAGTATTTTATCAGATTGAATTTCTGCTTCTGGACTAAATACTGTAATGTTTGTGTTAACTATAAATAATATATTATCATCACAAACTAATTAATAAACAAGATAACTAGTGACTCAATACCTCATGAAACTAGAACAATACGCGAGTTAAACAAACACAATATTGAATTTCGAAGCCTTTGCTCGGATTAAGGTTTGTTGTTCATCGCTGTACAAGGGAACATGTAGTTCAAATTACTTATTATTTAGAACTATGTATATTGTTTGGTTTAGGTTTAGTTTCAACCATGCATGTATAAGTATTAGTTTTCCCATAACTATGCTGAAGCTATGAATAAGCATGCTGAAGTCACAATGGGCTGGTTACATCTGTTGATGGACCGGTGATCGTTGCAGCAAGCGGGTCCTAGAGTGGAGACGGCGAATCGCTAAACGGAAGGTAGAAAGCCCCCCAGCCAGATGGACTGACGAACAGCGAAAGGTAGCTAGGATAGATTGCATACGGAAGGCGGAGGACCGGGTGCTATGACGCACATTGGGAGAGCCTTTGACGCACATTGGTCTATGATTGATGTAGTAGTATTTGGTTTTTGACATAAATGTTTCTTGCTTTATGCTCTATGCATAGAATAAGTTTCTATAATAGATAAATAATTGCTCCTACATACAAATTTTAAGTTATCATAATATATAAAAAAACTGAGATATTATTTGAAAGAGTCATATATATTGTGATAATAACAAAAAACAATAATATGACTTATTGAATTAGAAACCTGTCATTCTCATATGAATATTAATTGTGTTTTCTCATTATGGCCCCAATTTTTGTTAAAATATTCTTGTGATATAAAAATTAAATAGGGTGATAAAGTTAACCAAATTGGTGTGATAGTATTACCTACAGAAAGTAGGGATGGAGACAAATGCAAATTTTGAAACTCCATCCGGTTAGTTAAATGTTTGTGTACCGGGTTATTGATAGGTATAATGAAACGTCCTCTATTTGTGACGAAAAAGGCCTGGCCGTCCAAGTAATATTCGTACTTAGACGACGATCAAAGCAGTAAATGAAAGAATCCGAAGAAATCCAGCCGAAAGCAAAAGATTTTATCTAGGGAAGTGAATATAACACTAGAACTATCTCGCGTATTTTAAAAGATGATTTCGGACTTGCAGCTTAAAAGAAACACACTGGTCATTACTTAACCGATAAATTTAAAACTAACAAAGGAACATGTTTACCATCGAACAACATTCTAGAGAAGCTTCTCAGTTAGTCGGTAGAGTACAATAATATATTTTTATGAAAAAGGTTGTAATAAGTCAACTCAGGTACGATACAATTCTTGAGAAAGTGGTTAAGCCTCTTAACAAACCTTGTTCTAACACCAAGAATGGTCCGCTCAGCAAGACTCAGCACCGAGTCATGAATGTCGATCCACACAAGCGTAGCCTGGCTGGCATTTAGTCCCGATCGTAATCCACTTGATCGTGATTTACTGTCTCTTTTAAAGAGTATGGCGTGCTTTAAAATCCATTATAATTTGGAGTTCCTAAAGCATTCCGTAGTCCGAGTTCATAAGATTGGCAGTCGCGAATTTTCCCATGCAGAAGGTGCGTGTTTTAATAGATAATTTGAAACAAATTAGAAATAATTAATTATATTGAGGCCAATAAAAATAATTACGAATGAGGTTTATCTTTTTGAAATGCTATTATATTAATGTATAAACTAATGCACACTGCAGTGATAAATGTTTCATCATAAAAAGAAACGATGAAGAACTTCTTGTCTAAACTGTTAAAAAAAAACTGTCTGAACATTGAAAATAGGTGGGCAGTTTAGGTCCATTTCCACTATGATAATATTGTGATATTTCAATATTAGGTGTCAACAAGCATGTGTGTTGGATATATAGATTAGCGATCAACCTAAACGTCTCCCTCAAAAGTAACCTTCGATGCTGCACATAAACTTAACGAAGCAACATCTTCCTCAAGCGTTACAGCTTCTTTTGCCAAGGTGTCTAGTCAATTATGCCATTACCTATCGTGTTTTTACCTACAACATATTTGACAGGTACAACATAATTAACATTGCCTTCATGATACCTTAAGAGACCACTACGCCTTAAAATTTGAAAGTAAAGACAATACAACCACGCTATTTGATTAGTAGAAAAATCTAAACAAATATGAGAAGTTTTTCTTCTATTAAAATAAAATAAGAAACACATTACATTTGATAAGTTACACCTTAGAATTTTCAAATAGATTAGTAATAATTTGTCTAATTTTAAGCCTGTCACTTTGTGGCCATGCAAAAGCTGCCGCTTTGAAATTCAAACTTCCAATGACAATTAGAGGTATCGGATAATAATTAGGATTTTCAATAACCCGGATCTGGAAACAACAAACAAGATTAATGGGATATTTGATGGCTGAGTTGATAGATTGACATCATAACAACAACATGATTGATACCGGTAAATGAAACATAAAACCTAACAGCAACGGCGATGCAGTGATATTCAGTATCCCCTAGCGTAATTAATTTCACTGCATCAGTGTTACTCGTTTCTGACGTACGCTGCATACACACGTCATAGTATTCATTTACAAAATCAATTCTATATTATTGAAGATTTCTCTTCTATCTTTACAAAAATTCCATTTTTATCTTTTGATTTTATGGCCTTAAAAATGAATAAATGAAAAATAAATAAAGCACTCGATGAAGGGCCATCTTCAGGTCCGAAAACAATCTGGCATCCTCGAAATACACAAACGTGTAAAATCGTTTTATCTTTAACTAGCCGTCCGCGCAGTTTCACATGCGTTTATAAACACTGCTCTGCTCCTCTTGGTCATAGCGTGATGTTATATAGCCCATAGCCTCATTTGAACCAGTAGTTAGGGTTGAGTTTAGGATTAAGAGATTAGCGCGTTCAATCAAACAAACAAACTCTTCAGCTTTATAAGATTAGCATAGATAAAATATAAATATCACTTACGAAAGTTTTTATTCGTTATTATATTTATCACTAGCTGCACCCCGCGGTTTCACCCGCGTAAGTCCTGATGCCGTGAGAATATCGGAATAAAAAGTAGCCTATGTGTTAATCCAGATCTCCAGCTATCTACATACCAAGTTTAATCACAATCGGTTCAGTAGTTTTTGCGTGAAAGAATAAAAAACATCCATACATCCACACAAACTTTAACGTTTATAATATTAGTAGGACTAGTAGGATTAGTTATTACATATTTGTTATAAGTATGTGTAAAAGTGTATATTATTGTAGATAATGTTGTAAACTGTGTTAATTGAAACTCTATTGTTACTAGACTGGCTTGTTGGTCTAGTGGTTAGTGACCCTGACTGCTAAGGTCAGGGTCACTAACCACCTGCAGAGGTCGTGGAGTCGATTCACACCCAGGACAAATAATTGTGTGATGAGCACGATAATTTGTTCTGTGTCTGGGTGTAATTTATCTATAATATATATGTATTTAGAAATATATAAGTATGTTTATCAGCAGTCTGGTTACCATAGTACAGGCTCTGCCTAGTTTGGGATCAGACGGGCGTGTGTGAGATGTGTGGAGTTATTATTATATTATTATTATTATTGTTTTAACATAAAATCAGACTATTTTCACAATCTGAACAAACTGCTATTAAATTACTCCAAGTTCATGAAACTCTTGAACAGAATCTTCAAAATCTTTAGAACAACATATTTACCTGAATTCATCAGAATAATAATTACATTTTCCCTATCAGGTAGAAGACACTGGATCAGAAGGTGCGACAGGTGAACAGAGATCTTCCAACAGAACGAGACGGAGAAAAGTACGGGCCCCAAGAACAGTCGTCAACCCTGACGAGAATTTCTACTTCTACTGGCTTTGGCTCATCACTCTCTGCGTGTTGTATAATCTGTGGACCTTAATTGTCAGGCAGAGCTTCCCCGAATTGCAGGTAAGAGAATAATTTAAATTTCTTAAAACTAAAATTATCAATATTATGATTTGGGAGATTTGTTAAATGGGACTTAAAAAGTATTAAATTAAAAATACTGATGGACATGAAAGTATTTTAGCTCAAATTATGATTTTTTCTTTATGTATAGACCATGGGTTTCTCACTTGCTTCCTTTCGTGAGCACTGTACCTGGGTCCTATATAGGCAGTTTCATTCTTTTTAACCCTTAACGTAAAAACGGGAGGTGTTACAAGTTTAACTTGTAAATTTGTGTGTCTGTCTATGGCATCACAGCTCCCAAACGGATAAGCCAATTTGAGTGCAGTTTTTTGTTTGAAAGGTGACTTGATCGAGAGTGTTATTAGATATAATTCAAGAACATCTGTTCAGGCGTTCGAAGATCATCAGCTCTTTTGTAATCGTTGAAGGGATTTTCGAGTCGGGGGTATTTAGAGTTTTTAATTTATGATTATTATTCATTGGTTTTTACGAAATACCGTGCGTTAAAAAACGATTTTTAGGAGTCTCTTATAGGTTTTGTATTGCAGATGTTTAATTTTACACCTTTTTTTTAATATTGAATAATTATCATAAGCATACTCAGATTACTCCGTAAATGGTGTCTAGGAAGTGCTATGTAATATATCTCAGAATATTATTATATTATTATAAAAACTTTCGTGAGTAGTATTCATATTATAATAAACAAATCCGGTTGTACTCACATGTATGTTTTTTCGATGCCCGTCTAATTTCGCACCCAAATAGGGTAATTTATCAGAGGGTCGGTTGACGATTAAAACTGAAAGTCCTTTTTTATGAAGTTAAAACAATTTTGATCAGTTTCAACAGGACAGCGTCTGGCAAGCGGAGCTAGTGTGTAAAAAAATAATATTTTTAAGTGAAGCATTATATACGCATATAATTTCTGCAAATGCAACCAATTCTGTTCTGAATAATACAGCCTACAATTATAACAGTACGCAACTGTGTAACATAGCTTACATTGGGGTATAATTTTAAATTAGATTCAAATAATGAACGTGTTCTTATTAAAATAGAATTTTTCCTATTAACTATTTCAAAATACGAAGGCACGAGTGCTCAACAATGGCAATATTGCGCCATGAAAATACAACAGTCAATATGCCGCTAGTCGGTCGGTCCATACATTATTCAAGTCGAGCTTTATACAGCAATCCAAACCTTAGCTCCAAATAATTAAACCACAAAATGGCTTCAAGTTAGTGTCCAAGACCTTCTGTGACTGTCGGAGTGTTGGGAATTGCATGAAATTGTTGGATTAAAAATATTCTTGAATTGCAACACAAATCAATAACAGAAGTTTAACCAGTTGTTTGAGACGGTATTCATTACTTTTAATATATTGTTATTATTAATAGTACACAACTTGACTACGCGATGGATAAGAAAGTGGTTAAGTACATGTTTATGTACATGTTTATGTGTTTTGGATAGGTATGTACGTTAGATTCTTATGACCTCGATACATTCCAACAAACTGGATTGGATTTAATGCATGAAATACCAAACAGTTCTTTTAAACCTTGCGATGGTTGATGTTATAATATATATGGAAAACTATCAACTACAAAAATAGCTTATCATAATGAAACAAACTGTGTGTGTGCTGTATTGAGTACATCACTGAAAAGGTGTATTTATCGATCGCTATCTCCGTTTAAGATTTAAACGACCTGTAGTACTTTAACCGCTAACCATCAGGCCGGCTGTAAGCTTGTTTACCACCGACGTAGTATAAAAAGCGCTAATAACTGTAGTAAAAGTCATTAGGTGCAGTTGAAGGCATCAGATTTAAATATATTAATTGAGCTTTATATTCCTAATTATTATTGAGTGGTTGTATTCACGACAAGATAAATGCTTTAGGAACAATCAGTTTCATGATACGAGGAATGAATCCAAGTTCAGATCACCAGCAGAATTAAAACTTAAATTTTTAAATTTAAACTCATTAAGTACAATTTATTGCAAACTAGCAGCACCCTGCGGTTTCACCCGCGTAAGTCCCGATCCAGTGAGAATTTCGGGATAAAAAGTGTAAATAAGGCTGTATGTTAATCCAGGTTTTCAGCTATCTACATGCCAAGTTTCATCGCAATCGGTTCAGTAGTTTTGACGTGAAAGAGTACGAGAGAGACAACGTCTGCTCGTTATAATAAAACATACATCCATCCAAACTTTGACTTTTAAAATATTAGTGAGATTGTTTCAGGCTGCTTGAGGTAGACGGCGCATTCATACACAGCGTAGGGCAGAGTGCATTTTTATTGTATGAAAATCGCAAAGCTGCGGGTCCTCGCGTGTTAATAATACTTCATTGAATTTGTAGTGACGAGAGAATTTAACAAACTGCAGTTTACTGTTTCGGAAGCTCATTATTGCACGGAACAATTTTTCTTTTAAAGTTTGTGTATCGAAGAAAAGTTAGTCGTGTTCATTGAACAATACTTCATAGTCTACAATTTTGTTATAAGAATTGAAATAAGACTGGTTATATTTTTATCTGTGAAAATATATCAAAGCATAACGTATTTTGAATCCGTGGAACGTTAAAATTAAATGTTATTCAACCTACGAATAGACCATTATTTTCTGTACAAGTAGGTGATAGATTAAAAAAATATTAGGCATTTATAACAAAAATGAATAGGGCTTTTCTATGCTTAAAATAAGATAAGTTTTTCAGCACTAAATTGAATTGAATTTACATGTGTGTATAAAAATAATGTTTCAGTTATAATTACACGCAATGTAATCCCAATAATATTATAAATGTGAAAGTTTGGATAGATGGATGTTTGTTACTCTTTCACGCAAAAACTACTAAACCGATTGCGATGAAACTTGGTATGTAGATAGCTGGAGACCTGGATTAACGCATAGGTTATCCCGATATTCTCACGAGATCGAGACTTACGCGGTTGAAACCGCGGGGCGCTGCTAGTTCAATTATAAATTAAAATAAACCTTATGATTTTTATCACAGACTAGCTAACCCTGACAGACGCTGTCTTGTCAAAACTTATATAAAATTGTTTTAATTTCATGCAAAAAGGACTTCCAGTTTTCCCCAAATTTTGACAGTTTCCGGGAAACTTCTCCGATGTTTCTTTTCTCTTTTGGTATATAATAAACAGAAACCTATTTATCTTGACAGCCAAATATTGTACTATAATATACTACCTTTTGCCCGCGGGTGCACTCACGTTAGGTGTTCGTTCTACCTCTCGGAAACAGTACTTTATTCTGAACTAGCAACCCGCCCCGGATTCGCACGGGTAGCAAATCCTATAACCCTATTGGTATACGCAACGCACGCCATTAAATTTCCCAAACAGTATTGTTTTTCCTGAAATCTACAACACTCATCTTCATATTTCATCTAATAAATTGAATAAATTATACAAATAAACCCTCCACATAAATCACTCACCATTGGTGAAAATCGTATGAAAATCCGTTCGTTAGTTTTGTCAGTTTATCGCGTTTTATAATATGTAGTGATGAAAGGTACCCTATGACCTTCTCTATACTCTTGACTAGATGTATGCGAAATACAATGATGATGGGTTTAGTATCAAGGCGTAAAAGACATCACAAACAAACAAACTCACTTCCGCACTTCTAATACTTGACTGGCCAGTTGGCCTAGTGGTTAGTGACCCTGACTGCTATGCCATAGGCCGTGGGTTCGATTCCCACCCGAGTCTGGGTGTTCTTTGTGAATGTTCTTTGTATGTTTGGAAAGTCCCCCGCGACACAGGAGTAATTCCTAATGCGAGAGTTGTCTTTCTTAAATGAAAAAAAAATAAAAAATATTAGCACAAATACCTGATGTTAGTATTTGTACTTTTAATAAAACCATAGTCTTCTTGGATGTCATTGTTCGTAGTTTGACTTCTGTATTTCTATTAACATCTGAAACACCTAAATAACTCGATAATTAATGCATTAGATACCTCCTAGACGAACTACATACTCGTACAATGTGCATCGCGTGATACAATACCTATAAATTATATGATAGACATGAATTTGTAGGCAGATACTAGGCAACACTACAATCACATATGTATAAAGTACTAGTTAAATCGAAAATACTGATTTAATGTAAGATTAACATCATATGTTTTTATTTTCTTGAAAATATTACGTGCAGTAAAATTTATATATTAAAAAAGAAATTAAAAATGAGTTTGTCTGGTCGTTCTATCCAACCAATTTGTTACTTTTTTTTTTAAAATGAAAGGTATTGATTGGTGCACGGATTTGTCACCAGGCATTGGAAATCACCTAATTTTCACCCTTCTCTATACGCAAACGCGATTTCCTCCTGTGCATTTATGTTTTCATATTTTTTTTTTTTTTTTTTATTCGGTTCTAAGTGAGTTACGCGGTTCGGTCTATGGCGTCCATTAGACGCTCATGCAAACGTTAATCATTACCAAAAGTCATGACTGATGAAATATTATCGACATTAAAATCCCATCATGCAACCGTCAATCACTGCATTAGACGATAGGTTATTCGTCAATCACAGTTTTGATTGTGGCAAAGCTGACAGCAAAACCTACCGTGTAATGGGCGCCTATGAGCTGGAACGAGCTCTTGTATTTGAGCTTTTGCTGTCTTATATTGGTTTAGTTGAAGAGAAGCTAGTAGTGAACATTTAACTTGAACTAAATGCTAACGGGTCGTCTTCGTTAGATTGAAATTGTTAGATGTGCTCACACCTGAGCGTAATACTACGAAAAAGTGTTTTCAACACACTTTGTGGCTTAACCTGTGTCTATCTATCTATTTATATTATATACATGTCCAAAACAATTTCAACATAGTTTTGACCAACTTAAAGACATCCGTATAACTTAGAAATTTACATTTTCCAAGTACCAAAATAAATTATAGGTTTGCAAAAACTAAATAAAACACGCTTTCATATAAAACAGACCTAAAAAGTAGAAAATTATTTTTTATTGTAAATAAGCGTGGGGTTCTTGATATTAGATGTCATAAACAGTTCATTTGTAGCTATTTACAAAAGTAGAGTTATTATTTTTTTTTGTAAAAAGTAACCGACGCTTTTTTCAATCTTCATTTCAAAATATATGTATTAAGAGCAGCGCCCCGCGGTTTCACCCGCGTAAGTTGCGATCCCGTGGGAATATCTGTGTAAAAAGTAGCCTATATTATGTTATTATCAGGTCTCAAGCTATCTACATACCAAGTTTCATCGCAATCGGTTCAGTAATTTTAACATGAAAAAGTAACAAACATCCATACATCTTTAAAAACTTTCACGTTTATAATACTAGTAGCGCCTCGTGGTTTCACACTCGTAAGTCCCGATCCCGTGGGAATATCGGTATAAAAAGTAGCATATGCGTTAATCCAGGTCTCCAGCTATCTACATACCAAGTTTCAATTTTCAATTTCAAGTATTCATCGCAAAGTGTGTACGTTAAAGGGAAATAAATAACATAAAATTAAAAACCTAAACTATAAATACATAATGAATACCTACAGAATATCAAGTACCTATATGTTCGCAATATAATATACATATATTACCACATATACACTAAATAATATGTTAAACATATATATATATACTTACATATAAACAAATTAACAGTCTAATTATTGCTCCGACAGAAAAAAGTCTTTTCTTAAATGACTCCCGTGAGGTGATGACTCGTGGGGGTCTCCACACGAAAAGAAAAAAAGGGATGCAAACCTATCGATCCAGTTTACCAATATCTACTTCTTGCAATAACTAGATCTGCAATTGAATGAACATGCATGAATTAATTCACAGACATTTAAACGACTCTATACTTGGTGCCTTGTGTTGTCTGCAACTCAATCACAACAAGATACGCTTAGCATAATTGGCTGCTGACATATTACTCATGAGTGTAATTGCGATAGCTAAATGATAATGCAAGTAGTGGACTGTATAATATGACCATTTAATCCCACTAATCTCACTTCTCACTAATATTATAAATGTGAAAGTTTGGATGGATGGATGGATGTTTGTTACTCTTTCACGCAAAAACCACTGAACCGATTGCGATAAAACTTGGTATGTAGATAGCTGGAGACCTGGATTAATATATAGGCAACTTTTTTATCCCGATATTCCCACGGGATCGGGACTTACGCGGGTGAAACCGCGAGGCGCTGCTAGTTATGTATAAAGATTTAACGTGTTGACGTGGTTATGTTTGGTATTTTTACTTTCGTTGTGTTGAAGTTTATGTTCACTGATAATATTGATTACATAATATATATCCCACTTTCAAAACAACGCATATTGCGTTTCTTCAGTATATATTTCTCACCTTGCCTAAATTAAGGAAAAAGAATAAGCGTGTGCTACACGCCATAATCGTAATATAAAACAGTATAAAAGGAATACTTAGTTTATTGCTCCCAAAAGTTTGCTAACATGTCCCTCTGATACGGAGGGAAGTATAATTCTTTCGATGTATTGACTGTCTATAATTTTGAAGAAACCATATAAAAGTTAATTAGGTATTTGCCAAAAATGCAAACCAATGTTTTACATGAATTTTGTTGCTGTTGAGTTGAATATTGTAACACTTCATACCGTAGTAATCCATAAAGAAAAAGTTATAAATCTATTAAATCCCCTAGATTGTAGAAAATACATGTAAAATAGCACTAGACAGCAAAGTAACGAAGGGTTATTATTAACCCAGAGTCAATGGAAGTGGTTGTCAACCTAATTTAATGAGTTTTTCGTCAAATAATTTCAAGGGTTCGCGACTCTTTGCTTGCTAACATTATTTCTCTCGTTCATCATTGTGAAAGAGAATCACAAAATCCAATTAGAATAATAAAATACTGATACTTCAGACATGCCACAGATAATAAAGTTAAAATAACGATCTCAACCTAAAAATGCCGCCAAAAAAATAAACCGTTGACAAAACAATACATCAACACTCCACTTACCGAGTTAACCCTTTCGTTTCTGAACAGTTTTCATAAACAAAAGTCGCGACTACCAAAGACCCTCCGAGGTTCATTCCGCCCGCTATTATAAAACACCAATCGATTCGCACCCAGTTTGCCTGTTTGTCTTCACTTTTAGATATTTCTACGCTTTGATATAGGATATAACGTTTACAATCTACGTTTAGTTTTTATGCCTTTTATTGGCAATCTAAGGAAGTGTATCTACTCACATGATTAAAGTATTGATTTCAGATTTAGTACTAAAGCTTCTTGTGTGTAAAAAAAGATAAAATTCTATAACATGAAAAGTATCGAAACTTCTCAAAGCTCAATAAAATATAGTTTAAATTTATTTTAATATCTCATTCCGATCGGTATGCCAAAAACTTTCGTCCATGGCCAATGATAGTCTGTTTTATATAATTTTATATAGTCTCAATGGTTTTACAAATGGGAATAAAGTTTATAAGTTCTCACGCTCTTAAAATTTATGTATGTATTGTATGGGGTCATAGTCTTATAATATCTTGCTCCCATGAAACTCGATCACAAAAATTCAGATTCGTTACTAAATGGTTAGATTGCTGATTGATATATTTTTTTCTTTCATCTATCATTCATAAAGACTTAGCAAGATATAGAAAACATTTAGTAGTAAAATAAAGCGACCAATTGGAGAAGGGCAGGAAAACGCCCGCCAGCCGCTAAAACAAATAATAAAAATAAATTAAAAATTAAAGGGGGCTCCCTCCCTACTATAAATGTGTTTTTTTAGGCTTTGTTTGGCTTACATAGTATTAAATCTTGTACGATGGTGCGGAACCCTTCATGTGCTAGTCCAACTCGCACTTGGCCGTTTTTTTCATTTTGTTTTAAAACAGTTTTCCCACAACCATCTTTTGTTATTTGTTTTTGTTGTCTTCCTTTAAAAGTAGGCTATATATCATATAATTGTAATTGTACAAAGTTGGTACCACAACCAGATTTGATATAATTTTATTTAGTTACTTTGGCTGAGTTTAAGAAGCGGTCAAATTTATCCAATAATTAGATTTTTTTTTATTTTTTCTAGACGAAGAAGTTATCCAATAACCGTACTACTTACTGACTACAAGCGGTTTCTTGCACAGTGCAGCCGAAGGGGGAATAGTTTGTTGCTTTAGGAGATAAGGTGGAGAAGCGTTGCTAACAACGCACACGTTTATGGGAGTTTTAGTGACGAGGGGACCCCTGTGCTTGCTTGCCAACTCAAAGTATTGATGGCAGTTTATAATGAAATACTGCTTTGTTTTAAAAAATCTCTTTTATAGTGTGTACTGGATATTAATATATTTTATCTAAGAGATTTTTTCGAATTTAATGTATGTTATTAATAGAGAGAATACTATATATTAGGAATTTAGTACAATTTAATACTCACTCAGTAGGTAATTAGAAACTATTCAATTAATAGTTTAATCGGTCGACCCATCCATTTCTTTCTTTAAAGTACGCTTTGTTAGTGCGCTGACTAAGCAGGATTTCTTTTTGTTTATTTCTATAGACGAACAATCTGCAAATAATACAATAGCGTATCTTTCCTCTACAAGATAAATATTATACCAATTTATTAATATTCAGATTGGATGTTTATCCACAGATGATAATAAAAAAAAAGATTTTTCTCGTATTTCCAGCTGAATACAAAATACAAAAATAATCCATTTCAAGAGGATAAAGACATTTATGACAAGTTAGTACAGATAAATATTATCTGATGTTTAGAAAGCTTTAGCCAAAGAATAAAGAAATCTCATGAATTAATTTGTAAAACGGAGAGCCATATTTTTATTTCATCGTCATTGTGAGTCATGAATTAATAATACTTGCAAAAACTCCTGTAACTTTTATATTAAACGAGTACACCCAATTGAACCGCACAGTAAGAGACTGCACAGCTAATGAAATTAGTTTGTTAATTGAATAATATTAGCGAAAGACTTCATAACTTTGAACATCACTTTGATTCTGAACGCTGTCTGATTGGAAATTAGTTTTCATTGCCAATTTTTACTACCAATATTTTTTTAGAACAATTTTGAGTTGTCTATGGTCATCTTCAGACAAAAATATCATTTGGAATTTAGAAGTGCAATAAGTAATTAATGTGCGTTTATTTCTTGAAGGAATTATTTGAAAATGCGAAAATGAACATTATTAAATATTTTTTTTTATTTAACATTATTAGCGCAGTGTTGAAATGTGAATGTAGTTTTAAATAGTAATCGAAAGAAGAAAAGTAAAAATTACATCATACTTAATTATAACAAACTTTTTATTTTTATGTAACATTTTTTAATTTCTTCGTATCATCTTTATATCTTAAATATACCTATATACAGTTAAAAACATCACTAATTAATTGTCTTAAAGTCCTGTTTTTAATTTTTTCAATTCAATAGGATCAATTTGTCTGCGTGTTTTATGTTAATGAATATTTATTAAATATAAAATATTTTTCTAGATTGAAAACCAATTTAATTTTTTTTTAAATACCCTAAGGACAGTGCCACCCTACCTACACTTAATTTTAAGTAAATCCATTTTAAGTTTTTAGACATCCGAGGTATCATTTTTTTCATTATTACCGCTTTTTTGTTCAACAGATCATGTGCCATTACTTCTGGTTGACGTGCGACGGTTTCAGCGACCTGGTTTTCGCGCTGGACCTGGTCGTTCAGCTACGTACAGGATATTTGGAGCAGGGGCTCATGGTAATTATATATTGTTTTATTAAAATGCTCCATCACTGTCCGTTGCTTCTGGCCCTGTAAGGAAGTACGTTCGTAAGGGTTCGTACATTATAGATTAGATCGTTGTTTAAATATATCAATCGTTTATCTTTCTTCCCATGTAAATGATATTCCTATAAATTATTATTTCCTATAAGTTAAATCAGAATAAAATCTATCTGTGTTGTAATAATCATTCTAATCTGTCCAGCTTTTTCAATGCAAAGGTGTGACAAACATAAAATCTTAAACAAGTAAATTTTTCACAGGTATACGACTCAAAGAAGCTAGCAAAACACTACCTCTCCTCACGCCCTTTTCTACTGGACATCGCCTCTTTGACCCCTTTAGATCTTATCCAGCTGAAGATTGGCACCAATCCCATCATCCGCTTTCCCAGGTTTCTTAAGGTGAGTATATTAATAAACTTTACTTAATATAAACTTTACATGAATCGAACTCACAACATTGAGGCAGTAGGAGTTCACTGTCTCCGTGTCCAATATAGAAGGCAATGAAAATGAAATTAAATGTTTTTTTTTTTCGAAACCAACACTCTCGGGGTTATCAATAGAAAATATATTTTTTTAATAGAGCTTACATAACACGGCTCTGAAAATAATGTAAACAGAGAACAATAGTACTTAAAACAAACAAAAATGTAGTGAATTGGCCTAATTTAGCTCAGTCAACGACATTGTGTCCTTTCAACCGTAGGTTTCTTTAAATTAAGGTAGGAAACTTGTCGTTCATTACTTTTTTCAGTCAAATTTGGTGTCAATTTAGTATGTTCTTTTCTTTCTATTCAGTTATATTAGATCCCAAAATAGTCCTATTAATTTTTGTATGACTCAATACATAGTAACTATTGCAAAGAAAATCCTAAAATACTACGAGCTTGGGCGTTTAGATAGAAACTTATAGCGATTAGTGTAACTCTGTCATATCAGTTGGCGTTGCCATAGTAACATACTTTACTTAAAGGAAAGACATTTTATCAATAATTGAAGAAGATGAGAGGACCTGATCTAAAACCCATTAAGCCTGAAAATACAAGACATGGCAGCTTAATGCCACTTGTTTATTTTGTATTTGCATTATTTCGGTATAAGTTTTATAAGTGGTGGTGGGGTTGGTATATAAGTGGTATAAGATTTTTCAAAAATAAAGTATTAATGATCTCAAAACTTGATTATTTCCAAGGCACTTTTATTCTCAATACTAGTTTTGCCCGTGTCTCGTCTCGCTCCATGTAGATTATGTCAATAAATGCGAGTATCCCATCGGGAATGGTGGTATTTTTATCGGGATATAAAGTACCCTATGTATTTTACTGTACGCAAGACAAACGAGTATGCAAAGTTCAAGACTATCAATGTTATAGATATATTGCGCGGAAAATAACAGAAAAGCAGTCAGTGGAATACTATAATCTGTAACAGTGTTATAATGGGCGGTCGTATCGTAGGCTGCGATCTCTTACAGACACCCTTCAATTGATTATACTTCAACAGAATAGTTTAGGCGTGGAAGCGGTACAAATAAACAAAATAAACTTTCATTCCCATTTATAATATTAGTTGCATCTGAATAGAGGCTTTAATGTAATACAAAATTGAGTTTCAAATTAGGTTTCACTCAAAGAATCCTAGTAGTCCATTGTCTGTGTTTTTACTTAAAACAACGATACACGATTCTTGCCACTTTTCACTGCCTTTAACTTAAGATATGTGTATTTTTTGGTGAAGTTTTGTTGGTGTGGTGAAGTGGTTTGAAAATATTTGTTGTAGTCAATATTATTGTTTTAACAAATTACGTTGAAACGCGAAATGTATTAGTCTTATTCGTCATCAAACTTCTGCCCAAGCACAACTTTTTAAACATTTTTTGAAGTGAAAACTTCTTTAGGCACGTTTGTGCACTTTTGCTATGGGGAAAAAGCAGTGAATTCACGCTAATAATACATATGTAGATCCACTAGAGGGCGCTAATCTAAACATTGAGTTCTGTCAGCTCCTTATTAATTAATGTCACCAACCTGCTAATATGACGTTTTAAGTTCGTCGTTTCGTTGAAGTTTTCAATTCTGTCGGCAGTCCTATGACTGCCAATTATTTTTAATAGATAGCTTGCATCTATCCACTATATATATCTAACCACTAACCTTCTCTCGGCATTGCAACGAAAACAGCTTGCAAGCTGTCTCCATTCTACCACGTCTTAATTTCAATGATAATTCGAGACAATATCTGCGTTCCAACTATACGATGACTTGTTACTAAGTCAGTAATATTAATATGCACGCTCAGAAATTGTACATCAAATATTCTGAATGAATTACATTTATGGCCCTCGATCAGAATAAATAGACACCTTTACCAAATTAATTTGATGTAACGCCGCATTTAAATAATTTCTCTAGCTAGGGCGAACAAATTCATTTGACTTAATCGTCTATTGTAAGTAATGAAGTCATCATTGTTAGATTTAACAGCTGGGCTCTTGTCGGTAAAGTATTTTGTATTAGGCTCATTGTTATATTCTTTCTTGGGCTTCGACTGTAAAGAGATATTATGGTATTGTACTATAAGAAACCAAAAAATCCTATAGTCACAAAAGTCATGACGTTCGGCTAAATAATATTAGTGATATTGATATGTCAAGTTCTTAATTTTTACTAATATAACAAAGCTGAAGAATTTTTGTTTCATTGTTTGTTTAAACGCGCTAATCTCTGAAACTACCAGAAATCCAGATTCATGAAGAATAGTATAGACTATGTATCATCACGCTACGACCCTTTTATATAGAGCAGTACGGGGCACGGTTATTATTAATAAATTCGTTGTAGGTATAAAAAATTTGTTCGATTTCGTAAATCATTAAAATTTAACAAAGAAAAAAAGAAAAACACTTCAAATAACATCGTGAAATCTGCCTATAAATGTCAAATTACATTATTTCAACTGTCTACCACCGGATACCAATATCCAGGGGCAGACATATTTTGATTTATTTGTTAGTATATTCATCGGTAACAGCTAAATTTGGCAGTAGATTGACATTGTATTGTATTGAAACTATACCGGATAAATATATAAAAAAAAAGAAAGAAATATAAAGACAATAGAATATTCAAGAGTAGAGGACGACCAAAGAAAAGATGGATGGACTGCGTGAAAGAGGATAATACTAGAATTAGAGGAATTCGTCATTTCACTGCTTACAGGGAGTAAGCAGAATTCATTCACACATTCGTATTCACATACGAATGATAGAGTAGAGTAAAAGAAGAGAAGACATTGCACCTTCTTACCTAAGGTATACCAAATCAATTTGGGGTAAGAAGATGACGATGATGGTGATGATAAGAATTACACATTACACACAATCGACGACCATCACAATTTTAGTGTGTGACAATCACCGTCGATTTAATTAACCTGTGTTTAAGATATATTATAGTCGTTGCGCTTTATGTTACACAAGAATTACAACCACCAACTGAACACCAAGAACAAAAAATAGTAATCATTAAAAATACAACGCAAAAAAAGATTTTAATATATTAGATGTATAAATAGGGTACAATACCTTAATTGGTTACCCGACGTTACGACGTTTCAACCGCCTTACACCGATCGAAGTCACAGGTGAACTCTGACCACGATCCACCCATGACCACGATCAATGCAACTCGATTGGAACGTCGTGTAACCAAACACGAAATATTATTACTCCTTGTCAAAACTAAAATATTGGTGGTTCAATTTTTGCTTAAAAAACATACATTCTCGAAAATTAATATTCTGAAATAGAGTTTGTAAAATATTATTTTCAAAAGGTAGAAACAGACACCATTTTTGATATAACATAGACCAAAAGGCAAAACATTCATATAAATAATGATGCCATTATAAATGTACCTCAAAAATAAATTCCAAAACCCGATCTACCTTCAAAGGCAAAAAAAAATATTGTTCACAAAGAAAAAACATAAAACATCCTATTTTATTTGCATAATAATAAGCATAATGTTAGCGCGAATCAGGTCTAGTTATCTATTATCTATCAACATACGTGACTGCCACGGGCGCGAACTTGCAAGCGGAAAATAATGTGTAATAATATAATAAAAATATCTGAAATCAGATTAAATACATTTCAAGATTTTATGCGATGGCTTTATATAATGTTAAAGACTTTCGTTTAAAATATGAAGGCTTATATTTTTGCCGTTCATTTGAGACAGGACATCTCAATAAACCAGTAAACTGGTTGGTTTCCTAAAATTACGATTAGTTTTGATACATGAACAACATAATAATTATGTACTTTTGAATCCTAACCGATAACTAATATTTATAAATTGAAAAATTAGCTTAGCGATAATGCAGCTTGCAATTAGTGGAAGATTTTTCAAAATAGATACAGATATTTAAAACATCAAACAACACAAGTGCTACATTGCGAGTTTTACTTCTGTTGTTTAGCGTATTTTATTTTGCGAATAAAACAACTTTCCTTAAGACAACGTTCCATTTCCTCCTACTATGTACCTTTTTTGTTGTTAAACAGCGCGAAAAATCTTCAGTAAATGTCGGAAAGCGTACGAAGATGCTATTCCCTAAGCCTGTTGCTCAATAACTCAAAACTAATGTGTTGTAGAAACCTACACGCGCTAGTAGGACAATAATAAAAATAAACAGGTATTGTTCATTATTTTGCTTTTTTCGAAGCAATGAATATATCATGGAGTATATCATGGATCTCGAAAGTTTAAAAGTGGGTAATGAATAGTTCTATGTTAGTTGTGGTTTCTTAACCATTTTTTTTATGGGACAGGGGCCAAACGAGCAGATGGGTCACCTAATGGTAAGTGACTACCGCCGCCCATCGGCACCTGCAACTCATGAAACACAAGAGCGTTGCCGGCCTTTAAGGTGGGAGTAGAGGAAGAGTGGGCGAGAGTAGAAGAAAGGGTTAGGGCGTCCAGTAACCTCACTCATTTGGCGAAACACAACGAAGCATTGCTTCACTACAAGCCTGTTTCCAGTGAGGCCGTGGTATCACTCCGGTCGAGCTGGTTCATACGTGTCGAAGCATGGCTCTCCCACACTATATATTCTGCCGAATTTTTAAAACCGATTTAAGAAAAGTTTCTATTACGACTGTTCGACAATAATCTTTTTCCTAATTACTTTGAAATACTTTTTAGAGCAAATAAAACTACTCTGTTCTTCGCTTTCACTTGTGAACTTTACGTTTTTTACGTTTTTTTTTACGTAACAACTCCAGGCGACGTGCGTATTTTTCATACGCACGTATTTTTGAGTTGTTATTAAATATACTCGTACAAATGTATTTGAAGATTTTGATACATTCTCCTAGCATCTTTTTCTTATAAAAAAAATATGCGTACCCATTTTGAATAGGTTGTCCCCATTTACATATTGAAGGTTTCTCATGTCACGGAGGGGACATAAGGCTGCCAGTCACGTTTATATTTATGTGAACATCAATGGCACTCCTTATGAAAGAAAATAATGCTTAAAAATGTAATTAGGTCCTATTGAATTCACTAGTATAACAAAACCTGTTTACTGAATGTGGTACTTGGAACTGTATTTGTTTTAGTTACATTAACGAATGGACTGAGCCATACCCTAAAAAAAGGTAATGTTCTAGCAAGAGAGAAACCTATTGTGCGGCAAAAACCTGTATTTTCTGTAGGTTTGTAATGACAAAGACGTCGGCGCCCCTAAGCGAAAACGTTTTTGAGTAAATTTTTTTGGCCTTACAAGAAAGCCGAGTGGCTTTTGAAAAAGATCTAAAACTAATAACTAAGTTAAAAAAAAAAACTGTCAAGAATTCAGGAATAATACTTTGGCTATATCTGAGGTTTCAGCCATAGCTTCATAACAGTGCACAAATGACACTAACGTCTATTTTGAGAATGTTGTGACCGCCGTAATCCCTCATGTTCACATTAGAGCCTACATCCGCGATGGTATCCACTTACAAATGGAGCTTTTTAATTTGGTTCGCAAGACTGCGCATTGGTAAAAATGAACGCGAACTCTAGGGTTTCATCTATAATATCTTGGCTGGCCTGTTGGTCTAGTGGTTAGTGACCCTGACTGCTAAGCCAGAGGTCGTGGGTTCGATTCCCACCCAGGACAAATAATTGTGTGATGAGCACGATCATTTGTTCTGTGTCTAGGTGTAATTTATCTATAATATGTATGTATTTAGAAATATATAAGTATGTTTATCAGCAGTCTGGTTACCATAGTACAGGCTCTGCCTAGTTTGGGATCAGACGGCCGTGTGTGAGATGTGTGGAGTTATTATTATTATTATTATTATAATAAATTTGAATTGTATTTATTTAGTTATTGCTAATCTTCTTTGACTTCGTTCGCGTGGAAATTTTGGTGAAATCTATTCCATGGGAACCGTACATTTTACCGGCATAACAAGTGCTATGTGCCATTCCAGGCTATAATCTATATCTGTACTAAATAAATTTCATCCAGCCGTTTTCGCGTGAAAGAGTAACATCCATTCATTCATCCATCCGTTAAACTTTCGCCTTTATAATATTAGTAAAATTATACTATAATCACCTACTCTACTTTTATTATAATCATCATGAAACAAGGACACAAAAAAGTAGCGTTTGATGTCTAATAGTTCTTCAAATAGGTACTATTAACAAAATGAATCACACTAATAAATTCGAAGAACGAACACCAAGAATAATTGTGCATTTTTTTCATTTTTAGTGGTATTTTCTCATTCATTTCATGTGAGCCCGTGCGCAATAGCTATTCCCAATAAATACTTGCAAATTACGTCGTAAATTTTAATAGGATCTTTTTGATACGTGTAACATTTCCTTCCTTAATATATGTTGCCGTTCAGAACGTAATTTTATTATTTTGTGATAATAAAATACCGGTGTCTTTTACAAGTACTTTTTCTCGTTTACAGTCTATATAATATTCTCTTCTTTACTTTTATGTGGTTACTAGCAGCGCCCCGCGGTTTCACCCGCGTAAGTCTCGATCCCGTGGGAATATCGGGATAAAAAGTAGCCTCTAGCTATCTACATACCAAGTTTCATCGCAATCGGTTCAGAAGTTTTTACGTGAAAGTGCAACAAACATCCATCCATCGATACTTACAAACTATCGCGTTTATAATATTAGTAGGATATTATATCTGAGTTTTCTCGTACTTTTTTTTATGAGACCATTTTAATTTGACCACAAATTACAGTATAAATAGTTATCTTGTAAATTAAGTTAGTAAACTTCAAATCCTTCATTCGCCTTATTATCTACTGATTCACTTGTTTCTGACAAGTAAGATTAAACTATATTTTGTTTTTAATTTAGGTGTACAATTGCCTGTAAAAGATACCGAAAGCACTACAGTAGTTATCTACCAACTGCTGACACGAATGTCAACGGTTTAATATCCATAGAAATAACTATTCGTTATTGAACAAGTTATTAATTTTAGTTGCCTTAGGCGGGATTGTGTTTCTTTTTAACCCTTCTTAAAATAATAATGCCTTTTTAATCAATAACTTTTTTAAATATACTTTTATACATTCATATTGTTTATATGCTAAATACTAATCTAATCTTTTTGGGCCAGTCGTCAAACCACGACATTTTGTTAAATAATTAAAGTTTATTTTTGCTTTGAATGTAACTTTATAACATTGTTGACATCAAAGTACTTATATTTTTTATTTTATTATATTCCATCCATCATCAGAAACTTCCGTGTTTATGATATTAGTAAGATTAGTTAGAATTAGGATTAGGAAGTTAGGACTAATTAGCATACGTCGTAGAATAATACAAGTAGAAGCTCAGTTAAAGTTTCTAGTAAAGTTAGAAACCATTTAATAATGTATTTATCTTGCAGGTATACAGGGCAGTAAGCTGCTACTACATAGTGGAGTCCAGGACGGTGTATCCAAATTTCTGGAGAGTCATCAACCTCATCCATATCCTGCTCATCTTGGCACACTGGTTCGGGTGCTTCTACTTCTTGCTCTCAGAGGCTGAAAAGTTCCAGGTGAGTTCATTCGTTTAGCATCTTTCGACATTTATATTTACACAGTTTACGACGTTAATAATAAAATCATGCAATTTAGTAATAATAGTTTTAATATTGTTTATTTCAATTTATTAATAACCTAATATCCATTTCCATAATTTTTAAGCAGAGAAAAAATATTGTTCTAAGGCTCTGGTGCATTAAAATCTATACTAATATTATAAAGCTGAAGAGTTTGTTTGTTTGTTTGGTTGAACGTGCTAATATCAGGAATTACTGGTTTGAATTGAAAAATTCTTATAGTTTTAAATAGCCCATTTATCGAGGAAGTCTATAGGTATGTATATATAACATCACACTACAACCAATAGGAGCGGAGCATCAATTAAAAATGTTGCAAAACCAGAAAAAAATACAAACGCGGACGAAGTTGTGCCGGTCAGCTAGTAATCTTAAAGACTAAACGCGCTAAACGGTGATGACAACTAGATGTACGGTGGGTCCAAATACCCACAAAGTGCTTAATCCACAACTGGTTGACATGGAAGCACATATGATAGGCTTTGTCGCGTGCTTTTTTGCAGCCTTACAGATGGCATGGTCTTAGTAGGGATAAATCGATAGATCGATAGATTATGAAATATGTTATATATAAGTGGAACCTGTACATCTAATTGTTGTTTTTGTACACAATAAAAGTAACCAACGGTGACTTTAATATCAATGTGTATTCATTCACGTGCGGACCCAGCAGTCTTCGTTTCGTCGTTTGAACTCAAATTACCTATTTAGAAACTGCCTATTCTTTACACAGTTATCTAGGATATTTCCTAGAGCTACTGATTTAGTTTTATAGCACAGACTAAAATGTATAATTACAAAAGACATAACATAAACTTATATAATATATGATATAAACTTTTCTTCAAAATATTATATTATTTAAATTATTTTTAATTACTTACTGGTTTAACCTACTTACTATTGAAGGACTTCCTCAGTAACACAATGATTTCGAAACTATTGAACATAATAATAAAGATAACGTTTAAGGAGCATGCATAACTTTAACGACTAAAACCATGTCTTTAAATACTAATTGCGTTCGATGAGTGAATGATTTGAATTAAATATTCATTTCAGTTGAAGTTATGTTCAATTTGAATCTGTTGCTTTCATGTTGCAAAACTTATTCCCTCAACCATTTTATAACTACGAAATTGATTCTTCGCAGATTGAAATTCGAGATCAACTTGATAGCTTTTGCTGCAAGCTACTGGCAACCAGCGTGAAATTGTGAAAATAGTGGCCATGTATATCTCATCATCCTGATAATTGAACTTCCAATTCGATTTAGAGTTTGATTTTAAGTGACATCTTATTGACATCTTTAGATTATGACTTGGACTTCTGAAATGACGCCACTTTATAAGAATTGATGTTGACTTTTGAAACTTCTTGGCTTATGTTCATGAACTATTTTGACTACATTTTCATAAATAAACTTGACATCTATATTAGTAATGTTGATTCAGTGGGATAACCCTTGGTATGTTATGCGAATATTAAGAAGACAATCCCCGATTGTATAGCCTTTTTGAAGTTGTTATTATTATTTTTTGTAAATTACTAATTACTTACTAATTTCAAACTTCTCTATAATGTTTTTAAAGTCTTGTAACCCACTTTAGGTTCTGATGGTGGTGTGCAGTGGCCAATCTTATCCAGAAGAGGCCCGTTATATCTGACTTTTTCCAAATTTACACCACTTTTTACGAAAATCAGACTCAATTGTCTATATTTAATAATGAAGCCGTATATATTTTCAAAGATCCTATTTATAGAAACTTTACGTCCAGTACAATAAAATTAACCTACATATTAATACTTACTCAACTACTAATAACAGCTATCAGAGTCAAGATCTAGAAATAAATTACTGGATATACGGGCAGATTCCACATTCCAGCCCTAATCAATGGTAGTATAGATTTTAAATGAGAATAACACATCTATTTTTATACATAAACATCAATATAATCTCCACTCAACTATAAAGGGGAATCTAACTAGAACTTCGTTGATATATATTTGGTATAGTATCCCCTGTGACATCTATCAAGCACAGGTTCACTAGTGGAAAACTAGCTTGCTTGTTTTGCCAATACAGAGTTACTTTTTTATTAATGAATAAGCGATAAGAATTATTTTAAAACGCAAATTATTTCTTTGAGTAGGTCAGGCCTGTTTCACATCCAACAGCAAAAAACTAGGGATCACTCGTTTAAGTTGAGAGTAGGGAGCTAGCTGCATTGTATTATATTATGGTGGTAATTAAGCCTGCACCAAGTAGTGAATTGACCTACTTATATCATGAGTACCAGTGGCGGTGAGAACGAAAGAAACTAGCTTCATATGTAGATTCCACACGTAGTAGGTTACGCGAACTAATGATAGGGAAATGTTTTTTAAATATGGAATGTTGTTTCAATTATTTCGAGGTAATTTGCACTTAAATACGCAGATCCGAGAGTCGTTATTTATCTAAGTGTCTTCAACGAGTGAGACTTCTATATATCTCATAAGTTAGATTTGTTATGTGCTTACCATTAGTAAGTAATGAGGCGGGACTTGCGATGGCAAAGTGACGTGGTGATGGCGTCAATAATCCTTTAATAATAGCATTGAAAGTATCTTATACTATATTTTTACCCCATATGTATTATGCAAATGTAATATGCCTCAAGGGCTATTACTTACGTATATGTAGTAACTACTTAGTATTCTGTGCTATTACTCAGTAGTGGACTATATATAGGATAAAAATACTTGAAATTGAATTGTATTGGATTCACAGGCTGTTTCATATATATAATAGAAATGTAATGGGAGCTAATATGTTTCTTATTTTCCATCTCTTATGTTTTTCTTTTCTTCTTTTAATTTCTCCCTTTATTTTCAGTTTCCCTATTGTCACATCCTTATTTGTTTATTTACTTTTAATAACATAATACCACACAACAAAATTATGTACCTACTAATAAAATTTAATGAATATTGTTAAAACTATCTGGTTTTTAAAAGAGTGGCCGTAAGTTTGTTTGCCCGATTTCTTCTCACGAGGCTCAACTATTTAAAAAAGGGACGGTTATAGATCGACACAGGCAGATATGATATTATCTCATCCATTTTTTTTTATAATTTTACATTTGACGAAGCAAACTATTGTTGCGGTTACTCTGTGTGTGTCGATCTAAATTTTAAATAATAATAATATTTTTTTTTAATTGACGCTTTCGAATAATTGGTGATCAATTTTATGAAATAAAGATATTGAATTTGAATTTGAATATATGACATGTGCACGGCCGTAGATACATTACAGAATTATATATTATTATAATCTTCACTTCTACTTTCATATAGTGTCCTGCAATACTGGGTACAATTTTCTTAACTTATCATATTATTTTGATTGAATTCGTAAACATATTGGGCAACCACAGTATTATTTTCATTAGAGACCATGTAGTGAGTGTATATGTAGTGAGTTATTAAGTTTGTTTGTTTGCTTCATATTGTTTTTTGTCTGTACACTATGGCCAATCTATTGTATTAGGTAATAACCTGTAAAAATAGATAGAGGTATAGAAATAAATAAATAAATGAATATTATATATGACCGTATCATATATTATTCATGGTCTGTATTGAAAAATATATTGACTTCGCATGAATTTAGATAATATTTCGAAGTTGTATTAGCGTAATTATAACAATCGTTATCGTAATATTTAATAAGAAAATATATCTACCTGTGGATATATCAAATATATTACATATAAACACCCTCTTTGCATGCTTATTACAATTTTTTTTTTACTAAAAGAGTAGACAGTCAACCCAGGTACATAAACCTGACATCCACGTTTTGGCAGCTTCTGTATGTGTTATGCATATTATGCACGTACTATCTTTAGCGTCGTTATAGAGGCTATTGGACCTAAATACTCTGTTTGTAGTTTCGGGTTTTTTTAATAACTTTGTTAGTAAACAAGCCCACAGCCTAATGTTAAGTGGTTACTGGTGCTTAAAAACTATCGCAACAACAAAGGTGACTCTGCCACATTGCAACCCTTTATAAAGCTCCCAGTCAGTTGACCCAGTGACCATATTCACAGACAGAAAAGAACAGCACTACACTAGAAGTAGAGAAGAAGACTACCCAATATTTCTTTTATTTCCTGTCGTCTTTATCCATTCAAAAGTTGCCTGTAAGAAATTTATTTTAGCAATAACGCACATTATACATATTGTTTCTGCGATTTCCTTGTAATTGGTGTACAATAAAGTTTATTTCTCTTGCATTATATTCAATTCTACCCGATACATTACCCGAAATCTGCTGCTATTCTTCTTATCACTTTGAAATTGAAAAAATATTATACACTAGCAGTGCCCCGCGGTTTCAACCGCCTAAGTCCCGATCCCGTGGGAACATCGGAATAAAAAGTGGCCTATCCAGGTCTCCAGCTACCTACATACCAAGTTTCATCGGAATAGATTCAGTGGTTTTTGCGTCAAAGAGTAACAAAAATCCATCCATCCATACATCCAAACTTTCACATTTATGATATTAATGGGATCACAAATAATAGACGGTGTATTTTCAAAGTGCCGATGACAGATTTATTCGACAACCTAAAAGTGTCTCGTCGAGGAGAACCTCTCGCCGCTTTGATACGCGTTGCTTTTGATATCACTTTAAATTTTCGATTAATTCTTTCCAAAGGTGCTTTTCGGCCGGCTCGCTCGAACATCTAAGCTACGTTTGCGCAAAAACAAGGAAATTTATCAGCCACCAATGATTTGTGTGGTTTTTGTGCGATGTCTTACCCTACAATGTGTCTAAACGTGTATTTATACAGAAACACACAGAAGAACTTATTAACTTACCTTCCTAAAACTTTTCTAATCTTTTTATGCCATAAATAAATACGTAACCGCAAAAACGAATATATTAATCGAAAATAAAACGTCTTTTTAAGTAATTAATGTTCATTCGCAAATCGAAATTCCTTTAATAGTGCCGCAGTATATGTAGTTTTGTAGTTGGAAAGTCCTCATCACTGAGTTCCTGGTTTTAAAGTGGATAGTTTGAGTACTTCAGCAAACTTCATTATAAAATCTCGAAGTACTTTTTATTTGATTGAATCTTAGAGCAAAAGTTAAAAGATTAAGCTTATATTTAACTCCTTTAGAGAGTACATTAAAAGATATTAAAAGACTACTAACGTTAATCTTGAAAAGAAAGCATGCGTTCATTAAAAATATAAAAAAAACATACCAGGGCATGTTTCAGAATATTGCCAGTTATCAAATGGATGGTCAAGCAGTTTCATCTATATTTGCAAGTAAGCGCCAAAGCAGTATGGTAATCATCTCACCATCTTGATCTTTACTGAAGATATACCTCTCGATGACTCCCTGCCATTGATGGACTTTGACAAATTCCATCAATGGTTACCACATTAAAACTTTTTTCTTGAGTTCCTTTCCCATTGTCGATTCATTGGACTAAAAGACTTGACTACAAATATTTTTGACGTAAATTAACTTATTAAATTAATACTACCTAATATCACAGCATCGCGATGTAAAATATATAATATGCAATAAAGATTAACCTTGTACTACAGTTATCAACATCTTTTTACATATTCACCAGTTTCTACACATTGATTATGCATTGACGAGGGTATTGGTTAGATTACCGAATGCCATACCTGCTCAGATTGTATATTACGGTCTCTCAGGTTAATCAATATTTCGGGGCTTTTGAAGTACTGATTTGAATCTGAAATAGCATCCACGTGTACTCAGATGATCTAAAGGTCAATTGAAAAGGTTACATTACATACCGGTAAATTTAAATATATATCTCGCTCGAAATCTATCGTTGAAACCTGGTCGACAACAAAAAAAAGATCTCGTTTCATCAAGTCATACTAAATAAAGTCATATCTTACATTAAATATGGGTTCATAATGTTATATGTGACGGTATTTATTTCTATTAATACCAGAATTTACTAAATATGGAGTTGAAAATGAATTTACGGTAAGTTTCATTATACATTTATAGGTATGTATCGCCAACAAGTGTTTTGATTCATCTTTAATAGCTACTACTAAGTATAAACTATTAGTTTCTATGTAAGTTGCAACTGAAATGTTAGAACTTATGAAAATAGAAATTCAAAGCGAACGAACGAACGAACTGTAATTCAGGTATTCTTTACGCGTTTTGAACACAAATTCTGCTAATTCCAATTTTTATTTCGGTCTAAAATAATTAGCCGACTATGTGTCTTATAATCACACATTATATTATTAAAAAGGATTTTAAAAAGAAGTCTAGACTGTTCTAATAATTAGCGGTAGCAGTGAGGGCTATGTCTCTCTCTACTGCCGCACAGGCTGTCATCAAGTTATTATTTTGCATTGCAATATCTTTTCTAGTGAATTACATTAGTCGAGGTTGTGCTGGTTACTATCTATTGTTTCATTACGTCACAACTGTAAATAAAAATAGTAACAGTTAGCACTCTGAGAAGTGTGGCACTCTGTTAACGAAGTATAGGTAATGTAAGTTTCTGAATTTAAAAAAATGCTCTATCTATAAGCAACATTGACTTAAGTTTAATGAATTATCAGAAAATGTACAAGAAACTTTAAAAGAACCTTTTATCCATGAATCCTTTGATGAATTTCTTTAAAAATGTATATCTATTAATTAATAAAAATATTGACTTTGTATATGTTACAACAAACCCATGAACACATATTTTTGATGATGAATGAATGATGATTTAAAAAAAATTACATGTATCATCTGTTGTTTCATGTCTATTTTTATAGTAAGCTGTTACCCAATCCACGTCCGCTAAATCTATAAATACATAAAAATATATAAATGAGGTACTGCAGCAGTACAAGAGTAAGTTACGTTCCTTTAGCTGTCAGTGCCAGCACCTAATTATAAGGGTTAATTAAAAGGAATGGCACATATTTAATCATAGGATACGAATGTTAGATACACAACAGTTTTTTACACTTTTAGGAAGATTTGCGACAACAATTTGAAATTAACATTTTACAAAAAGTCGATCCACTTTTGTCTTTTACCTTTATAATGTATTTTGCTATTTTTGTCTTATAGGTACATAAAATTAATAAGGATTTCATGTTGAGCCAATATTTTATAATGTTTTTTGATAGGTCGGGTTTTAGAATAAAATTAAGTAATTGCAGTTGAAAGATTGTAAAAAAAAAATCTGCCGATGGAACTATTTTTGTGCGTTTTCATTGAAATGTAACTCAAAACCACTACATTCTATTTCAAACGGATTTTACCTCATTTCTAATTTAGGTATGTAAAAATGATTGAATAGCCAGATATCGATTTCATTCCCTTATAGGCATATGACATAGTTTCGAGACTAAATTGTAATTAGAGTGAGGTCATGTCGATTTTGCATCTCCGATACAATATGGGATAGCATAATTGTCAGGCCGCATTTCATTTTGTCCTTGATTAATTGATATTATACAATTGGTTCGTTTCGTATAAAATGCTAATGAAAAAAAAATTACAAACTATAAGTATCTACACTTTTTCTAAATTTAGTTGGGTTCGGCGCAATGTGGTTTCTCCATCGATTCTACTGTAATTGTATCATGCGGATTTCACTGCAACTACAACTATACATTTCAATAATTGGAATAAAAGCAAAGAGATTATAATTATTGAGTATTTTTAAGTTTATTTTATAATATTATTTATAAATTAACCGAAATTATTTTAAAAGGGTTACATTTTTGTAAAAAATTGTGTGACATGCAATTTCGAATGAATTAAAAAAAAAAATTAAATACGTAAGTTAAGAAAATATCGTCGTCTATGTTTATCTATGATTATATACATCAAAATTGCTTATGTGCTTTATTTTAAATGGATGTGTACCTATGATAGCGGCATATGTAACTACACTAAAAATAGGTACATATACTTATGACGAAACGTTTTAGAAAAGTAGGTTATGAAGAAATACATAATTTACAAAAAGGAGATCATACCGAAATTACACTCTTGTTTGTAGAAAGTCGTGCTTTGATCATTTTCAAATATGCTATCGTTAAATTCCCTCTACTAGAATTGGAATAACCTAACTTTGAGATTTGGAAAACTTTTAAATAAAAAAAAAGAAGAAAATTGCAGCCGACTGATCGACCGGGGTTTTCGCAACATTAAAAGAAATATCTTCCAAAAAGTTGTTAAAGTAAGCATACCTTACAATTCAATTTAAATTTAGAATGTGTGCCGTCTGTGGTCGTAAAATTAGTGTTACACTTATTGGACGTTTTACTGTACTTGTAGTATGTAACTACTAGGTATGACTTTGCCAAAATTATCAAGATCACACAAAGAATAAACTAGTTTGTGTAAATTCTAGTATAATTGTTCAAGATCTTAAATTTTAATATAACTTTATGTATTAATATATTCTTTTTTCCCTACTCACATATTCCTATAATATTTTTTGTATTTTTATTGTGCGGTTGTATGAGGCGTTGTTTAATAAACAGTCGTCATTGAGCTAGCCTGCTGAACGTAAATGCTATATAAATATATTATTATGGTGATACAAACGTTCCTTGCCAGCATTATTACTGTTCGATCTCGTCATAGCAGGGTAGCTAAACACTGAACAGTAAAAAGGACTTACAACATGATTAATGGACTACAACACTATGAAACTCGGGGCATAAATTTTCAGTTCGCCAATAATAAATAATAATGTATTTGCCGAAACTTGTCTGAGTACCATAAAGAAACTAAGTTGGTTGCAGTCCCCTGTAATGATAGCTTACAGTTCTCCCCCAACTAAGCTGATTTGCAAGCCTTCAAAAGGTTTTTTCCTCTTCTGAACTTCGCGTTTGAGACAAATGAAGTCATTTTTCCAACGGATTTTACGATAAGCTACATAAATGATCTGGGGGCTCTAAATCTCGTTTCCACCAAAGGAAAAATGTGAAAATCTCAAATTTGTCAAGTGTCGTTGTTGCCAAATTGTTTGTGTATCGAAAATTGAATCAGTTATCGTCGTGTTGTTTAAGATTAACATCTCAGGTGTTAATTAATTTTAATTTAGGTAGGTAGGTTGGTAGATAGAGTTTGTATTATTTATTCAAACTACTAATTTGAATATTGAAGTCTAGAAGATGTATTATTATTATGGTGTCAGTGAGGAGACCTTATAAAATAGCTTTAAAGCATTTGATACCGACGTAACTGTAAGGCTGCACATCATGCAACCACAGGAAAAACAAACAATCACTACTGATAGGATCTGGAGGTTTTTTGGAGCCATAAGTCTGAGCAGTGAACTGTAAAGTAGAAGTGCGCCACAAAAGACCAGAAATGGTCGAAGTAGCACTAAGCATTTAAAACAATAATAAAGCATTTGATGAAAGTAGTCAGAAAAGAAATATTACATCTTAAAATCTATCATCGTGTTAGGCTGATCAAAAGAATGAAAGAAAAAAAAGTGCTATACACTAAAGGTTACCCCACGTGCCTAACGAGTAGGATCTGGTTCAGCATTTGCTAAACGTGTGTAGCGCTGGTTTTTAACCAGACTCTTTACAAAAAAACACAAAATAAAATATTGTATACCCCACGGATATCAATCAGTAGAATGATATCCGTGGGGTATACAATGTTTTATTTTGTGTTTTTTTTTAATACTTAAAAAAAGAAAAAATAAAATATTGTAACGGTAAAATACAAATTTTTTTACTTACTATATTGCATACTTATTATTATACACTTATTTGACACAACGTTAGAAAAAACAAAAAAAAATACCAAGGGAAATGGGGATTCATTTTTATATATAGAGATATCTTATATCATCAAAATCTTCGAACAGATTCCTTAGCGTAGAGGGCAAATACTAAGTCAAATTAATACTAAGTACAATTAATATTAATTGTAAGAATAATACAAATAATTAATTATAGTTGAAAAAACAATCGAACAACATACCAAACAAAAAAGTTGTTTTTTTTTTCAAATATGAAGAGTTTGTACTATAGCGAAATAAAGTATTTGGTTCATTGAGCAAAATCTAATAAGTTATTAACAAAATAATTAATGTCATTGTAAAAAAGAGTGAGGCGTTTTTTACTATATTTTTATAACTAGCAACCCGCCCCGGCTTCGCACGGGTAGCAGAAACGAAATCAACACTCATCATCATATTTCAACCTATTTCACAAAACCTTAACAAATTATATACCTAAACCTTCCTCATGAGTTTATCGCGAACAGACAGACGCGACAGGGGACTTTGTTTTATAATTTGTAGTGATAACTCTACTTTTATTATATACAAAAAGCAATTTGTTCCCCACACTTATTTCTTGTACAGTCAGATTCGTCTTTAAATTTGGTATAAATATAACAAATTTAGTAAGTATGTTTTACCTACAGGGAGATTGGGTCTACCCATATCGTCCAGGAGAATACGCGACCCTCACCAGGAAGTACCTTGGCTCCCTCTACTGGTCCACCCTCACTCTCACCACCATAGGAGACCTGCCAACTCCTGAAACTAATGCCGAGTAAGTACTTTTTTATCACTTTCATCAGAACTTTTGTTCTGAAAAATATTTGATTCTTATTCAAATGCTTTTTAAAAATGGCGGGAGGGTTAAACGGCGTTTTAAAAACTAAACTTACAAATATACCAAGTTTCAGTGTCTTCTACAGATATTTCTAGAAATTCTATATAGCAATATACATACCTATATAGATTTCATTACACTCTGTTTAATACCTGTGAACTCTCGAATCCAAAAGGTCGAAAAGGAGATTTATCTACTATGATTATACGTTTACCATTAGGTGTTGCCATTTGAATCCCCTTTGATTATTACTTTGATCATGATTATAGCTTTGATCTATATTTATTGCTATTGCCTATGTCTACTTGCTACTCTATATACTGTAATACATCTAAGCACGGAGCATCTCTTACCTTATCTTTGATGCGAATTGAAAATCAAAATATCCTTCGTGTCCTTTAAACTGGGAATTACAAAAACAACATTTGGGAAAAAAAAAAATATCGTAGTAAAAAGGTTAAAAAAGTACTATTGGAATCCATACAAAAAAAGTATTTCTCTAAAACTGAACTCAACAATTAAAAAACATATAACAGGTGAAGACAACGCGTCAAAAAGCTTCAAAATCGCGATCTCATTACTTTACTCGATCGAATGACAATAATAACACGTTAATGAATACTTGTCATTATTATTCTTCAAAATTCTTAGATAGAAATTCGCAAAATGCTTGCGAATTTATTTTATTAAGTTTGTGAGTTATATTAATACAACGTACTTTCACCTTTCCCCTGCACCATGGTTCCTCTAATTACATTTCATGACTTTCATTGACTCTAAGACTTTCCTGTAATTTTTTTTTCTCTGTAAACTTCCCTCTAATCTATTAATCGTTCATTATCGGGTGTAGCCTATTCCAAGAACCACGCTGATTACTTCAAAGTTGGACTGCGGCTTGCCAAGATTGAGCATCTAGCCTGGTTGAAATCTTGTCGATTTGACTAAAAGTTGTAACTTAACGAAAACAGCAACCAAGTGGATTATTTTGAAAATAAGGAGTGCAATACAACGAAACGTCCTTTAAATGGTCTCATTAGGAGCAGAAATTCAATTTAGGTTCCCCAATCATTAAGGTTGGTCATTAAAATTCGCAATTTCGTGCTTAAGAAATCAACAAAATACTCAGCTTTGCCATCAAATGAACGGCAGTAATTAAAACACAGAACAAATAATCAAATTAATTTTGCAAATACCCACGTTGATTAAAGAGTTTATTTCTTGTTTCCTTCTCTCGTTCTCTTCTATACATTCTTATCACATATTTATACATCACAATCTGTCATATTTATACGCCAAAAGTGTCAAATCTGCTGTGAAAATGCATTTTATAGCATTTTGATATTAGAGGCTCGATAGTTAGTGGAGTTCAACGTTCACTCTGACATGCTTTACTATGTACATACTGGATCAATAAAAGTTTATGAAGGAAATTCTTAAAAGTTTTTCCTTTGAAAAGCAATTGTTGAATAGCCATAAACCAGTAGTGGCAAATATAACATATAATACAGTGGTATTGAAACTCATAATAATAAAGTACATAATGGACCAAGCAGACCGCGTAAACAGTCATAAAATATCAATCCCCGCTCTCCTGACACTTCACATGAAATTTCTAATAATAGACTGAATTTTCAATGAAATTGCTTTTATTATTATCGATTTTAGTCATTTATTTTCAGGTTTTTATCTTTTTAATTATAAATATACTTTAAGGCTTTGTAAATATATATCTTTTAAAGTGAAGCTCACTTTTTGTTTACATTTTTGGTAAATTCTAACTTTTTAATACCAGATTTGAGTTTTTTCTAATTTATCCGAAAAAGTGCGAGAGATCATTTTTTCATTTTGTCAATATAACCAACTATATGTACTATTGATGTTCCAAAAAGGAGAAATATATTTCTGACACAGCAAAATAATAAAAAAATCATGGGAGTGTCTACAAATAGAGATCTAACGTACTTAGGTACTTCAGACATCTGATTCTAGTTATAAATACATTTGAAAATAGGCTAAAACTACGGATTTTAATGACATTCCAGATGAAACCACCGTTATTCAAATGACACGTAACTTATGCTAAACGAAAGCTCCTTTCTAAAGAAAAATCATTGTCTTTGTAAAAGGCAATTAAGTATAAAAATATAAGACACATCGTTTGAATGATTCACTATTTATTGCAGTGATATTTTTAAAAAGTTGGGCCATTAAAATTTTTTGCCAGTGTCATGGTATAGCAATGAGACTAACTAACATCAACATAATAACATACAAATTACGTTTACTTGTATATAGTCATATTACTACGATTTTTCCCTCCTAACGCCGGGTAGGCTTCATTAAAGAATTTGCAAATTAATAAGTCAAATTCTAACCGCACCCATAAATACAAAAAAAAATACCTTTTTACATTACACACATTGAGAAATATTTGTTATGTCTACACATTTCTACTTAAATTGTAAATCTACCTTACGCTAAACAAAAATAATCTATGTTTCTAAAACCACTTACGCTAATAAGTTTATTTTGTCCCCACTCAACAAAACCGTTAAAATTACACAAGCACTATGAAAGTTTAAGTATTGGGATCTGTAATCAAATTAACAAAAACGTTACTGCCGTGATTAACCCTCCCAACACGTACGCACTTTACCCCGGGAAAATAACCTCTATTTTACTATGGCGCTCTTGTAAAAATACAATTACATGAGATTGCTTTCCGAGAGCTTTCCCACGTTCAGTCTTCCCGCAGTAAAGAGCGTAGAGAGCCATTGTAGTGTTAAACCCGGCTTTGAAACAAGCGGCAGCCGAGACAATGGATTTGCATGTAAAATGGAACTAGAAATGACGCATGTGGTGTGATATTTAAGCTTTGCGTGATTAACTCGGCTTTACAAATCTAAATTTCTGATGTTAAACTTTTCACCGCTGTCTCTGCTCCAAAGCCAATGCTTTAGGTTTTAGCCGGTGTGCCAGCTATGTACAGTATAAAATAGTGACTAACAGAATTAACACAAAGGTTCTATGTATGGTAGCACGCAAGGAGGCCCTAAATTTCTGCCGCGCCGCGGGCTCAAATCCCGCCTGCTGCAGTTCAAATCCAATCGAGGGTATGTCTTATTCTATCATGCGATTGGTCAGATCATTTTGGAATTAAAGTTTGATTTCAGAACGCTATGCAAATTTTTTAACGTGATTTATGTTATAAAATCCGAACGCAAAGGTATGTAAATCAAAATAGCGTGTATCAAATTTTAATTTTAATTTTAGAACATCTCTGTGCCATCTGTGTATGTATTTAAACTAATAAAGTAACAATGAAATAAAAATTCGTTACTTTACACATTTCTGCGCAATAGTTATTTAGATTAAAGAGTAGGATTAAGGTCCAATATGTAGGTACGTCAGAGATTAAAAGTCAACTCGAATCATCTTCTTAGGAGTAATCAATGTTGTTTAACATTGAGAGGCTTTATATTGACGGGCTACAGTTCGATAAATTGAAAAACAATATTATCTTGCGGTCAATATTTATGTTTTAATACTAATTGTTATTGGTAGCTTGGTAAACCTTACAATATATGCGGATACTTCAAATAGTAATAGCTTTTACGAGTAGATAGTCGGTGGACCTTAACTAAAATGTTATTTACTCTCGAGTAAAAGAAAATGCTTTAAGGCGTAGGTTGTTTGTTAAGAAAATAATTTATACTAAGAAAACAGCCCGTTCTAGAACCTGCCAGAACTTTATTTAAAAAAGGTAAAACAAAAAATATCTCCTTCAAGGCTTGTATTTGACTGTCTGATCCTTTATCCTCAAACAATTACATTTTATTTACCTTATCTTTACAACGAAGAAAGTTTTTTAGACTTAAAAGAAAAATTTAAACTTTTTAACAACTATTAACGTTTATAAATGAACGTATTTGTTTCTGCAAACAATTCTGCCACATAATTAACGGTTATTCTTCTTCTTCAAACCAGTAAAAAACCACTATTACTAAACACTATTAATTTTGTAAATTTTACCAAGTTTTTAATTGTTTAAATTTTAAATTATATTTTTGTTACTTTTATATTTATAAATTTGACTTGTTCGTCAACTGGCGAGCGTGAAACTCGCGAGCGCGCGCGAATTGGCACCTTCCGTTTTTACCAGTTTTTTTTGTCTTCAACTAGCTTGATCCTGAAAATCTGACGTATTTATTTGCAGTCATCTAAATTAAATTTATTAAAACGTTTTTGTAGATGACTGTAAATACGTCAGAGTTTCAGGATCAAGCGACTTGACGACAAAAAAAATAGGTAAAAACGGAAGGTATCAATTCGCGCGCGCTCGCGAGTTTCACGCTCGCCAGTTGACGAACAAGTCATAAATTTCCTCCATTACGAGTAACTTTGTTCGCTTACTTGATTTTTTTTTCACTCTGCTTGCTGTGGTCTCCTGTAAGTGAAGGAGTACACCCACTCAAAAGCCATTGTTGCCAGTTATTGTCATTAATTGTGTATATCTGTTGTTAGAAATCCTAATAACTAAATAAATAAACACTAAACGATTCAACTGAATAGTACGTCAATGTTTATCTAAATAAAGTATTTTTTTGGAATTCGATCCATGTCTTTTTTCTATGTACACTTTATTACTGAGTTATATTTACACCAACACCTAAACTTTGTAAATCCCATTAAGTAAACCGAAAGTCTAGGCCGAGAAAAAAACAGTTCCATTTGGACTTGCAAGAGTTCCTAAAACTTGCGTTTAGGTTTAAATAGACTTTTTCATCAGAAGTTCTTGTACAAGATTAGAGGAGATACTCAACAAGTTATGAAAGTTATTACAATATCGAAACTTTTGTAAACACAATTTGTATAACACCCGTTGAAGTTCATAATGATAGTCGCTTGTATCGAACTCAGCTTTGCAGGCTCAGAACGAAAATTTTACTTTTATAAATACTAAAACAAATGTTTGTTACAAATGCTTGGCGTTTAAAATTTTATACAAACAGTAACTACACATTATGTACAACAAACCGGTTTTTATTTACTATAGTGAATATACCATAAAGGTTTAAAAAGAAAGATTAAAGAAGTAAAAGAGATTTACAAATCATAATTTTCTCGCCTTCGTAGAGATTGGATATTATACTGGATACGATCTAATCGTTCAGGGGACACTTTAATCGTTCAGGGGACACTTTAATCGTTCAGGGGACACTTTAATCGTCCAGGGGACACGTACATCGTGTGCAACAGGACATAACCTAAAGCGGGGGTAGATACTAATGTAGTGTTCCATGATAGCTAATCATGGAACAATTCATGGCATTTGTTGTAGAAATATTTAGAGTGTCCTACTTAAATAAAAAAAATACTCTATTTAGTTTGTCCCTGTTTTCTTAAACTGTTAAACAATTGATAAATTTATTTAGTCCGGTTTTTTCTTGGCTCTTAACATCTTATCTTTGACTAAATGTTACCGTGGCAGGGCTTAATACACATTAACTCTTTATAGACAAGCCTTTGGTGTCAAAAGTGCTGCTTATTCGCCACAATCACTCCACAAGCTTGCCACAGTATTGCGCCCTCGTTCTACTAAGCCTTGTGCTCAACGAAGGATATTGATTAATGAATAAATCTATTATTTAAGTTTTAATGATTGTAAATATTTCCACTTAATTGGGATTTTGAATTGATTAACAATTTACGGTCCGAAAATAGTATAAGTAAAATGATTTTATTCCATAAATTCACACACCTAGGGTACCTCTATCTTATGAAATGATTGAATTAGCCGTCTAGACTGAAAAGCTGCTGAGTTATATATATTATTTTCATGTGTATTATTCAGACAATGTCACGAAAAATAAGTTAATCTATTTAGTGTTATGTAAGTTTTTCTTCTGACGTTGGACGTCATAGAAAGTTTGTAGGTGAAAACCGATAGGTAGTTACTGTTGTAGGTATCTACTAGATAACAAAATATCATGGGGTATTCATAATTACACTAGGTTCTGCACGCGGCTTTGCTCTCTTTAAATATATTGTTCCTATCCCTCGGGAACAATACTTTTTTCTGGATGAAAAGTACCCTGTGACAACATGGATGCAAAAAGTAGAACAAACAAACACATTTATAATAATAGTTAGAATAAATGTTTAAGGTTGCACAGCCTAGTGCAAAAAGTTACTATATTTTTAATTATCTATTTCTTTAATTATGTATGTAAATGATTCATGCAATAAATACATATTTCAACTTATTTCTATTAAGATACTCGATTTTAAATATTTACATACATTACAATAAAAACTTTCGTGAGTGGTATTCATATTTATTAAAAACTATACGGTTTTACTCACGTTCGTATTTCGGGGATGCCCGACTAGTTTCGGACCCGACTGGGGCCCTTTCTCAAGGAGTGAAGCGTCCTGCCGCGACGGTGTCAGGTGTCACACTGGGTTTACAACGCTGCCACCGGTTCCTTTGCCTTTCGGATGGTATGGTGTGCACCGCGGTGGGTGTTGGTAACAACAGCGCATCACACAACGCAACGGAAACGCAACCGTCTACATCCGCACGTTACGAAAGGCAAAGGAACCAGTGGCAGCGTTGTAAACCCAGTGTGACACCTGACACCGTCGCGGCAGGACGCTTCAGACCTTGAGAAAGGGCCCCCGTCGGGTCCGAAACTAGTCGGGCATCCCCGAAATACAAACGTGAGTAAAACCGTATAGTTTTTAATAAATATTTACATACATCTAGACTAACAATAACTAAATGCAAGAAAAGTACAGGTCTGTTTAAAGTCGGTGCCAGGCACAAAACGCAAGAAGTAATACTTAGGAATATAAATAACTTAATTAATAACGTTATAATTCTAAGGAAATTTCTAAATATTTAATAAAAATCGAAGACCAATAAACCAATATCTATAATCTTACCAGTAAAGCATTCAAAATTCAATATTATTTGAGACGTGCGTCAAACATCAATCACATCAAATCACAAATATTGATCAAAACGTGATCATAAAGACGCTGCCACCGCAGAATACCTGACTTATCTATCAATTATTTAGAGTTTGGCTTGTCACCGACTTCCAACAAACCTGCAGGTACTTAGTGCCTTTATAATAAATACTACCTATTTCATTAAAAGCCTCACGCGTATTTTAATATTTTCAATTAAGTTTGGACTCACTTATGTTTCGCGTTTTGTAGATTTTCATTTGTAGTCGGTTTAAAAGTTTGTTTATTTACAGATTGGTTAAGTGGTTTAAGTTTTTGTTATTTGTTATTTTGTCACTACGTATTTAGTTCATAAATTTATTACACATATTTATACACAAAATATTACTGTAGCATTTGTCCCTACGCATAGACATCATAAGCCTGCTTCCACGAATAAGCCGGAGGATCATGTTCAGCACAATAACGTGAGGCCGACAGTTACACATAGGCAGAGCCTAAACGAAGCCTACTAAAAGATAACATATTACGAGGTTGGTCGTGTTCACTTAAAATATACATAGGTTACGTTCATAGTTAGATGGTAAAAACCTTTATCATAATCTATACGATTGTACAATTTTAGTATCCTTTTAAAGTTTCATAAAATGAATCGATTTTGATCACTGACTTGAAATCTACATCACCTTGACTGCCTATTATTGTTTAATTAGTCTTATGGCGTACAAATCAGGCGATGTCATGAATTTTACAGTCCTTGGACTGACCTGTTGGCCTAGTGGTTAGCGACCCTGACTGCTACGCCATAGGTCGTGGGTTCAATTCCCACCCAAGGCTGTGTAGTATGTTTGTAAAGTCCCCCGCGACACAGGGAGTTGTATTTAGAAAAAAAAAAGCACTTATACGATTATCACGGGTAAGATCTACTCGTGTTTCGATGATGAAAACTAGCAGACTTAAATAGACCATTATGTTTATGCTTTTCTTTTTGTTATTATCACCTTGTAAGTATAGTATAAGCTTTTATGTCATGGAGCCTAGTAAATTGTTTCTTGTGACAGACATTTAGAGATCGAGTAGCTGTATATGAAGTATTTTAGAAATATAATATAATGTTTTAGTCCTATCCTAACATGGATTTAAGCTGATGAGCATGATGGATTAAGCAGAAAAATATACCATGAATATTTTAAGTAAGTAAAAGATACATTTCTTTGATTGTGAATTCGTAACGGGCATTAACTAAATAAATGGCCTGAAAGCCAATTGTAAAAAATAGTCTGAAAGTACTAAGTACTAATCTGGAGCTGTTTTATCATTTTTCTTTCGAAAACCCTTCTCCCCTTTCTGTAACTATTACCCTTTGTAAACTTCTAGCAAGAAATTATTTAGTAAACGCAACATAAATATTGTTATTTATTTTTCTTTTTTTTATTCGGAAAACACAAACAGTTGTACATTTTCCTTAATCTAGGGGCTTAACATTAAAATATGTGTAATTATGTAACTCACAACGTTATCCACATATTACATAGTAATTAATATATTTGAATATTAAACCACAAAAAGCGGGTAAAACATAAGTATAGATAGGTAACTAAAAAAGCTTGTGCTCAATTTTAAATTTCTTTTTTTTTACTCAAAGGTGTTTCGTTGATTTAGATAACCAAATGGTTTTTTTTTTGTTTAATGCAGTACGTTGGAGTTTTATTTCTAATAGGGCAAAATACTACGAAAATACGCAGTTCTCGACCGTTAAGCAATTTAAAATATCGGCCCAATTACTTTCAGACAATTCATGGTTAATTTATTAATAGTCGTCTGCTTTATAATAATTAAATTTATGCGGTTTAATTTGCGGCAGAGTTTTACTCAGGGATTGATATGGGATTACACAGAACGGAGGATTATGATTATCAATTTTATTAGTAGTAGTATATCATATATGTGTGGAGCATATGTAGTACAATATGTGTTGCTAAGTAATAAATCAAGGATACGATAACTTGTGTAACTAAGGTTATTGAATTTACAAGTGACATAAAATTACATAAATGTTGACTAACAATTGAGTTACTGTTCCAGTGTAGCCCCGAAATATTGGTAAATGGTAGATTGAAATCACAGTATAAACATAAGAATACTTTGTTTATTTAATTTAATACATTACTTAGGAAACTGAAATGATTAAGGTAAAGAAACTCGGCAGATTTGTGAGGAATGTCCGCAACACTTGATGTGTTCTCATTATTAGTACCTGGCAACTTAGGACACGTAATGCATGTTTTATTAGTAGTCCGCAACTAAACAAAACGAAATATTATAATACGAAATACGACATATTCAGAGCTGTTGCATATTTTAGAGAACATTGTTTTTTCTCAGTACTGTAATATGATTAAATTCATCGAATATACTGTACACGTGCTATTTTTATTATAAAATGTTACACACGATCACATCGAATATAATGCATTTACTGAGTATAGTCTTAAAAGTAAACATGGACATCATTATCTGTTTTTGTTTTTTTATAACTTTATTGAATAAGACTTAACCGCCTTTCCCTTTTTCGATTTATGCATATTAGGTAGATGATATTTCTAAAGATTCTACTTAAAAGATTTAAACAATACGTCGCCTTAGTGCTTATTTGTCCTATCTACCATTGGTTGATTTTTACAGGAGGAAGATTTTTTTGCTCTATTGAAATAATAAGCCATGGTTTCAAGATTAAAAAGTCTTTCTCAATACCTGAGTTACCAAAGAATTGATTTTCGTCTATTGATGGTAACTAAATATACCTTATTTTACAGATTTTGTATGGAGATAAAACAAAAATGCACAAACAAAATTACGAATGTGGAGTTAGGACACACCTCATTAGAGATAGCACAAAATGACCGTTCAATTTGTGCGTGCTTATTTGTCCTAAGTGCCAAAATGTACATACAGAATGTACGTTAATGAAAGTGCCTTTTGAATTATTTTTTTTGACTTTTGATAGTCATGATGCTTTCAAATAAAAAAACTTGTACCTATTTTTTCCTTTTTAGTTTTTAATGAACAAGCATAAAACACTTTCAAATAAAATACTACCTTAAACTTAAACCTTTACTTAAGAAGCTGCTTAAAAATACCCCGCCTAATAAAAAAAAAAAAATACTAGCTAGTGAATTATCTATATAATATTAAATAAAATCAATTGCAACATGTATGACTTGGGAGCATTACTTGAGAAAGGCTCAACCGATTTGGATAATTATTTTTTTGTTGTGTTCATTATTCTCAGGACACGGTAGTATTGCATGGCGCTAGTGTACCAGCACGTAGGCCCTTAAATCATATAACGAAACAGTTAAGATAGTTGCTAAGCGTTTTAAAACCACACTATAATTAGTTAATAAATTCTTAAGTACCTACCTTTACATACATACCAAATAACTTGTAATTTTCTGCTTTCCTGGGGTATTTAGATGTTGGAAAAAAAGTTATTAAAACAAAATAAAAAAAGTAATCGTGCTTGATAAGAAGATAAAAATAACGAAGACATTACTGAAAAATAGTTAAAGAAATAAAATATTTTAACATGACAAACCGGGCATCAATCTTTTCTTCTGCGTCTAGGCCAACAAATTATGTTACTTATTTATATAAAATGACAAACCAATGCACTCTTAGGCTTAGCATTGACGTTATTCAAAGTCATTAAAAAACATCCTGTTTCAAAATCATAACGGACTTGATTGTTAATTAAAAAGTACTGTCTGTTCAGTTTGCGATTGCGTCTGTTTATTTTAACGTTTGAAATATGTTCCAGACATAATTAGGCACTTGTCTAAAGTAATCTAATCACAAAAATACAATAAATTAAATGAATTTAACAATATTTTCGGTATATATTGTGGTGTCGCCAGCCACAGTGACAAATCATACAAAATGGCGGACATGGCGTCGTGACCTGTGATTGGTCGATTGGGTGGACATAGAACACTCAAGCACTCAACTCCTCTTACGGCGTAGGATATAAAACAAAAACTGGACATAGAACAAATAAGCACAAAATTTTCATTACGGTATCGTGTCACAAATAAAATTCAAATAGATTTTTTGTTGCTTTAAAAGCATAAAGTTTTAAATATTCCATAACCAACAGATGTGAAATTTGGGTCTTAACAATATAGCATTTAAAGTTAATTTTCGATAAATGTGGTCGATAAGACAAATAAGCACTAAGGCGACGAATAGCAATCTTTCATGTATTTAAGTTAAAGAATTGCATAATTATTCGATTATGCAGGTGTTAAGAACTTATGATTTACATAACTAGGCAATTGATTTAAATTTCTAAGAGAAAAGTAAAAGCTGAGAGTCTAAGTTTAGTCAGTATTCAAACGTGCTTTGAAGTATCACCAATTAAAGGAGTTATTTAATCACACATTATGAGGAACTATAGACAAGTTTTTATAGGTTGGAGGTGAGGTTGCATAACAAATTTATAGATAAACGAGGATTTTGATAAACAACGGCGGGTAGAAGAAAATTATACTGAGAGTCCACGATTGAACATGTTATTTTGACACTGCATGGGGGGTGTCTATTAATTTTAACCTTTCCAAAACATAGGCGTGTGCCTTTTCTGCGAAAAACAGTGTTTTCCAAATTTCACTCACTTTCCAAGGTGTAACCTTACCGATTGCTGTTCACCACCCGTTCCAAACTTAACTCCAGTCAATAAATCGAGTCCATGGTACAGACAGCTTCCAAGAAATTCGGAGTCTATTCGAAGACCTGGCGGTACCTTCGCTCTGAACAGCTACTTAAATCTCTATACAGACGAAGTTCGATCTTATATAGAGTATTGCAGTCACCGTTGGGATGGCTCTTCTACATAAAAAGTTGAAGATCTAGCCTCTGTCGACCGAAGAGCCTGTAAGCTTATCTACAATATGCTCACGAGTAGGGAACAGCATACTCTTGAGCATCGTCGTAGAGCCGCCTGGTTATCGGTTTTTTAAAGGATTCACTTTAGTGAGTGTGCCAAGGCTCTCTTCAAATTAATTGAACCCTCACCATTCCTTCATTCCACGACTAGACACAGACAGAGAGAGACCCTTTCAATGTCGAAGTACCAAAAAGTCAAACGATATGCTTTGACGGCTCCTTTTTGGTTTGAGTCGCCAGTGTGGAATGAACTGCGTGCGTCTATTTTTTCAAACAATTATGATCCTGGTAAGTTCAAAGTAGAGTGAATAGGTTTCTCTTGGATAGGCGTGTATCATCTTCGTTTTCATTATCACTTTTATATTATATTATTCTATATTTTAATAAATAAATACGTAATATTTAATACATAAATTCACAAAGGAAATTAGTTTCATCAAATGTAACATCATTTCGTTTCTACCTCGATATAAATATACAATACAACTATATACAATTATCAAAGACATTCCTAAGAGACACATTGATTTGGTACATTCCATCGGCAAGCAGTTCGAACTGTCACAGTTTCTTAACGTGTTCTTGCGTGTATAATCTAAATAAATTTTATCTGTCAACTCAATACTTTCTCTATATCATTTTGTTTATTCATACTGTATCAAAATATCAAAACGATAATATCCTTTGTACTAAGTTATTGTTGTTTGAACAAAAGTAAATCTTAATTTTCGGTGCACAATAAATAATGATGATACATTACATATCTTTTTTATTGTTCTTTCTAAATATTGATATATGGGTTTAGAATTCGGATCTAGGTACGTTAATGCTTTTATAGATGAACAGAGGAACTCTTCTTTGACCTTTAAGTTATAAACTTGCGATTTTTAAATAAAAAGAGGTGTTTCAAAATTGATTCATTCAACTTTCACCCTTTAGGCTTTTAGCCCTGAGTCCAATGTTAGAAACAGTTTAGATAGACGCTATGGTTGGTGTACTATTTGTTAATCTTGGTCCTACGGAGTGTGGTATTCGGAATAAAATATTAATTAAGAAACTACACTATACAACTACTAATCTTTAAAAAAAGTACAAAGATGTCATGGTCATCAAACAACAAATGAGATGAAATAAGAACCTCCTAGCTTTTGAAGTCAGTTAACTGATATAATTAACAATTATATATCAGCTTAGAGATTATATTAGAAAATTCAACAAGAGTATAAATTTGACCATAATTTAGAGTTGTTGATATAGTTTTAGTAGTGTAGTAGTAGGACTCCTCCGGGTCGTAATCGATTACAATATTCCTTAGTAACATTTTCCTGTAAAAAGAATACGTGTATTTTCTACGAGTACACCCGATTTATCCAATAAAATAGGAAACAACACAGTCAGCACATTTGTCCCCTCAATCCCATTTCGTACACGGTGAAAATGTTTCTATACGAATAACATGTACCAATGTTTATTTAAACAAATATACACCGAATGTTTTTTATAGAATTATATGTATTCTTTATATGAAGTGAATGAAGTCTTATCATTTGATATTTAAATACGATAGGTAATGCGAAGTCATTAGCGTGGTATTAACATTGCAGATTTACTAAAATCATCCAGATTTAAACCTATGAGAGCAGCTCTGTCTTTTAATAGTACGTAGGCCAGTCATTTAAATCTCTATCTGTTCAAACCTTACGGTGAAACTGTATAGGTTAAAAGAAAATTAGCTGTTAATGTAGTATTCAATTAAGGTTATAGCCAAAACTACACATTCTCTATTCAAAGTCGCTTTATTTGCATCTTATTACTTATTTCAGTAATTGACCAAGTAAATTGCTTTAAGCTATTAAGAAACTTAACTGCCGAAGATACAGGTAGTTAAGCAAAACCGTTCTAACAAAGCTTGAAATGTGCCATTGCCAAATGCAACAAAAGATCATGTAAGTGCTTCAAAGGGCCACGTGATACTCGCAGCAGTATCCATGGCAACGTACTTAGCCAGCAGTGGTGACATTCACGTAACAGTATTAGGATCGAACGGGGCTGCCATATTGTATAATTGGATACAAAATCTGTATAATTATCCGATATTACGTATCCTGTTTATGTAGTAGGTATTCCTTGTATAGTTTTTTTTATATACATTTTTGTGAATCAAGTACTTGGGGTAAAAACTCTTTGATATTAACCTAAACAAATCTATACGTTTCTTTTTACACCTTTAACATGCTTGATTACACCAGTTTCATTACCTAGTATTTGATTTTATATAATCTGTATGACAAAAAATTATAGAGGGAGTATAATCTGTTGGACAAGAAGTTATGGACATACATAATTTATGATTCGATGTTTTCTAGTCAAAAGACTGTTTCAAGACTGTTATACGCACACACTACCAGTTTACTGCCAGTTTTCAAAAAGAACTCATGAATATTTATGACTCAGACCAGCCATTTGATTAACATAGATTATATTACCCGGGATAATTAAGACGTCGTATAAGTGGCATAAAAATCCCCAAAACCTCACAAACACATCTCTAGTGACTATTGTTTTATGGTAAACTCAAAGTTTCAGAGGAAAGCGCTAAACTTTTTCGGGATGATTTTTATCTCGATTATGTTACAACGGGCGCAGTAGCGTATTGTCAAAAAACGAGATATTATCATTATGGTGTATTATTAATAATAATAGTGATTAATTACGTTACGTAATAAGTTATTTCATTTAGCATTAGGCTCCGTTATGAAGCATTTTACAGTTTAAAACATGAATAGAGATATGTACGTATATCAATCTATTATGATGACTATAGGCGGCGTTTAATTTTTTCGGAGCAAGAATGATATATCAAAAAAAAATGTACGATATAAAATCTTTAACTTTTCATATTTCACTGGTTTTATGAGAAACGGAGGTAAAGTACCCGCAAATTCAAAGGGTTATAACTTGTAAACGGAGTTTTTTTCAAAAAATAGTTTTGTAACTACATGCTAGCATGCAGTTCCAAAAATATTTTTTGAGTCATTTGAGTAAGTGTTCCATTGCCACGTACACTGTATATTTACCAATATAAAAATTTGATCTAAAAAATTAAAATATATCTTAAGATTTTTTTATATACAGATCAGTATTACCTATATTGTCTGTGAGAACCTACCCCTCACAGAAGTATACTGCCGTAGTACATATTCGGTGGTTTATCTACGAAGAGTATCGTCTACTTCTACATACATTTGCTGGTAGCGCTCGTGGTGTGAACCATAGTAAACTAAAATATAAAGATTTGCCTTCAATTATGGTAAAAGTAAATTATGAAAAGGTTATTTCCGGGATACATACCTAACTAGGTAAACATGTTTGGCGTATTGAAGGTACCTTATCCTTAAGCCGTACGTTTCCTATTTGTATCATTGAAGGACAAGTCTAGAAAAGGAATATATAACATGTTATTACAATTATATCTGAGACATCCAGAATCGAGTGGCAAGGCACACGATATCTTTCCACATTTCGCTTGTGGAAATGTTGAATGACAGTCGATTAACACACGGAACGGTGCATTGAGCGAAGAAGTGAAAATATCAGATCGGGTCAAAAAGGGTAGCCTTTTTATATTAATAATATTTCTGCCCGTAAATATGTGATTCTCAGAAGATTTATGTTTCATAAATACACTATCACTTAGCACTTATTATAAGTTTTTCAATTAGTATCCCAAACTTTGTTAATTTAATATAGTAAGTCCTCATTTTGTTAAGATTAATTATGATTTAATACAGCCACAAAAATATAGGTAAGTTGGGTTTAACAAATTTAAATGAGAAGAACTGTTTAAATCAATCACCAATGGCAAACAAAATGAAAAGTTATAAAAACGATAATCCTTGAAATCGTAGATGAAAAAAAACTAAAATTGCTGACCATAACGTACGAGGACATCGATAAATCTGTCGAACTGGATGAAGAGCCTTGCCATAAATAACCACAGGGCAAACACTAGGCTCCAATCCATGTCTCTGATTTATGACATCCCAAGACAACCCTTAGATTAGCTATAAAACACCCACTTCAAAGAGGTTAAACTCAATGGGCATGATCCAAGAAATACGCGACTTTCCAACTTATCGAGGAGATTGCGAACGCTTTGTTTCAACCAAAGCGTAAAACCAAAGGTAGGTATGACGTCAGCTGGTCATTATGGCCCGCCCAAAACTATAAAAAGCTAAGACTTGGGTCGCTAGACAAAGTATTCTGTGTGAAATAACAGTTATCTACTGCGATCTACTTAGTATGCTTCGTGGAATGCTTATATTGCTTCTCCTGTTTCGTAACGTGTCTGTATTCAGTGCAAAGGCTGATTTATTATGCAAGTTACCCAAGGAAATATTTTTACATTTTGTAGGATGTAAATTGTATATTATAGACTTTGTTAATAATTAAAGAACAGAGACGAGAAATAATAAATAACAAACAAAGATTTATAGAATTGTATAAGATAGATGGGATGAGGTTGATACTTAAATCTATCTATACTATAATACTTTGTTTTTTGGTATAAATAGGACTCTTACTTGAATCACTGAAAAGACATGACTCTAGCATGCAGTTACTATAATAATTTTTGAAAAAAAAAACTATCCGTTTACAAGTTATGATCGTTTGAATTTAAAGGTATTTTTGCCCCCGTTTTTCATAAAAGTAGGTGGAATGTGTAAAGGTAAAGAGAGACCACCAGGCGCTCTCTAGTCTACATCAATGGTCCAAAATACGTAATCTAGGTAATTTTAAAATACATGCGTGTCTCGTGTTTCATGTTTAGTTTTTATCTTTTTTTTATTTATAAATTTTATAAATTTGTAAAATGGACCCCATTTTGCACACATTATCGAAATGGGCATGATGGCCAAGTACTTATATATAAAGACTATTCTAATAAATATAAAAAATACCGTTTAAATTTGAAATAATAATATACATTTAATAATTTAATTTCAAATTATGTAGATTTTTGAGCAAGAAAATCCGAATTAAACAGGGTAAATTAGTAAGATCGGCTACGAACTAATATCACACCAATCACACACATTAGAACTCTTGATAAAAAACTAAAAAACTATTAACTTAGATTAACGTCTAACTATTAATGTCTTTAAAACCGCAAGTGATCTCACTGTCACATGGAGTAACACATGTTGAACGCGAAACTTGACACCCTAAAAACACAGGCTTTTGGATATTTATCGTTAACCTCCAAATAATACAACAGGAAAATATATCATTTTACAATATACTTTTAAATGGTTTAAGTGATAAAACATGACGTTTGAAGATATTGCATTGTGAAAAATTTAATAAAGAGATACCTAAGTTAGATTTCTTCTGATGAGCACAACACATTTAGGTTTTTGATCTATTGGTTGCAACCCTACTGGGGTAACCAGACAACGAAAAACGACAGTTTCCATTACACCTACTACATTGCTTCTGGTTTAAAAGTTCATATTATTACAAATAAAGAGCTAAAATATAAAATAATAATACTTTGAAAAAATTGCAGAAATATTATGCTTAATCCAGTGGTGCAATGTTTTCAGTGATGCCTAGAATAAACATTTTGATTTCTACAAGTGAAAAATATTCGTGGCATCTTTCCGACCTATAAAAGCACTTATATAAGCTCTTTCTATCTTTGTGAATGTGCCAGTTGTATCCAGGGTTAAAGAAAATATAAGTAGCAAAAACAGATCGTTAAAAAAAATATTAAATTTTTAATCGTTTTCGTCCCGATCCAAATAGCCAGTCAATGCCTTTCCTATAAGTAACGCAATTTGTCCCATGGCTTAGATAATAATACAAAACACAAGTATTTGCCATCAGAAAGTTTTTGCAACACAACTACTCGTAATAGTAGATACAATCCGGCACAAGTTCGAATTAGTTCATTTCACGAACCGTTGTACTGGAAAATTGATTTCTCGAACAGAAATCTACGTCTACGCGTCCTAAAGGTATAATTCTTTAAACTTTATCTACATGTAAATGAAATAAGTCTAATTTTAAGTGTTTCTTATTCAAATGGTTCAGGGGCACTAAACAAAATCGACGTAGCCCGTTCATAACTGTCTAGAAGATGTATTTTTAGAACCTGAATAGCTAGCTAGTAGAAATTGACACAGAATATGTAAAACTATGCTGCTGTCATTATAAGAATAAATCTAAGCCCAGGGTGGGATCTTTATAATAAATGAAGCAGTGTTTATAGCAAGTTTCTATAAGCTTGTTATAAAATGGAAAATTTAAAATAAAGCTATAGCTTCTACAAAGGAAAACCATTTATAACCCTGGAATTTTAAACGAGGATTGCAACTTAAACAACATTTTGAAAACGCTTTAATTACGTTCAGAAGTATCGGTGAACCACTTAATACGAATACCTTGAGTATATCGTGTGTTTTCTTTTTGTAACTCGTTAGAAGCTCGCCTTAATTACGGCGATACCTCTCCACGGTTGATGGCAGAACCTACATTCGCTTTCACATTGAGGTCAAGGTTGGCTAAAAATGTTGCCAAAGACACCTTAAATAAATTCAGCTTAATACAAGGCATTACAGAAAGGTGTAGTCAAATTTTAAGAGCGTTATGTGTAGCAGAAAAATAGTTGCTTTAGATGAAAAAAGCAAATGCTTTTTTTGATGAACATTTTATGAATCTTAATGTCAATTTTAACAATTTGGTTTTTTTGGACATTTTCCGAAAAACTGAGCATTTTCAGAAAAGTCCCGACATTCCATCAACCTTCTTGATATTAAATACCTCTCTTATAAAATGTTAGTTTTATAGGTTCAATTTTGATGTTCAATGTGTTAGTTTCAAAATAAAATTTCTGAATTTAAAAAAAATAATTTTCATTATATCGCATCGTTAGCGCTTTACGTTATTTATATATTATCGTTACGATATTATATATATAGTTGATCCCGAACTATACCACCCTAAGATATAACCATACCTTTTTGTAGCATGTATAGTGTATTTTGGTATTTGTAAAACTCGGACACCATGATAGTAAATTCTTCAACAACTCTCACTCTCACTCAACTTCAGCCTTAAATATTTTACAAGACTGAATGTTTTCGAACTTTAAATATCGAACGCTCAGTCAACGTTTTTTCACCGTTTTTCTGATTTTAAATTCAAATTGTATTGTTCTTTATACTGCAATTCAAGATTAGGTTGGCTAAATGAAATGTTTTTTGTAAATTATCATGTTTTTTGTAAATTATCCTATAAAGTCTTGTAAGAAAAATAACTACTGCAAGACTATTCGAATTTTGTCATATTGTTAGTAGATGCAATGTACAAACAACAGCGTACGCTAAACAAAACACAGTAAGGCAATGTTGAGGGATCCTCATACCATTATATGAAAATGCTTTAGTCCATTGTGTTTAGAATGTTTACCTACTTTCCAAATGAGAGACTCTCGACTTAGATTAAGCTTTCAATTAATTTTGTCTTTGAAAACTATCGCCGTCCTTGTAGTGTTACAGACTATAGAAGTATTTGTTGCAAAGATATGAACAAAGCAATATACTGCTATGGAAAGGTGTGTATTGAAATAAATACAACAAAGATATTAGAAATCGAGGGATATATCTACGTGTTAAGTGTACTTATACGAGTTCCGTACTACAAATAGCTAAAAAAGAAACTAAACTTAGAATATTTTTTTTGGGTTATCTATAGAAAACAGCACAGTATTTCATAATATTAAATTGACTAATGTAAGTGTATATCCAAACTACTCAAAAACAATTTGTAATACTTTTTCTCTTTTCTTTGGCTAAGTTGTGCAGATTTCCGTACAAATATTGTGAAACTCAGTTTATACTGTGGCCCGGTTTTTGGGAAATTTATAAAATACAAATAACCCATGTTTCGGAATTACTTAAAACTATAGTCCACTTACTTGATATTTAATAGATGGAATATGTTATTATTTTTATTCTTATCTTATCTCGAAATTTTGGACGTAAAAATTATAAAATGAATTATTAGGCAATGTAGCCATATTGTCTAATAATTAATAAAAAAAAATTAGACAATAATTGAAGTACACAAAACATTTTCAATCAGTTTGAAGTTGTATCTTTTTAACTTTTAGTATTACAATTGCACAAATCTACTTTTTCAGAGCTTGTTCAGCGACGTCTGTGTAAGACGTATTAACTTATGAATTAAATATTCTATATATTACAACTTAAAAAATATATTATGTTCATCAAATATATATGTCAAAATATTACACTTAAGTTGTGTTTATGAAACCCGCATCTTCAACGAAGACAATTTTGCTTAAAATACAGCCGGTGTTGTGAATGATTTATAAGGTTATTTTGGTTACCTAATTCCCGCAATACAAGGCCTAAACGAGGCTGTTATGCTTATTTTATGTACCAAACACATTTAAGAAAGAACATCGTTATGATCTGACCAATCGCAGGTTTTATACGTAAACACTTTATAAATTACACCTTTTTGTATTTAAAAACTAAAAGATATTTTCCTTCGACATGTGTTTTGCAATGTTTTCTGCGATCGCAGCACTATTTCAATATTGCAGGAATAAGGATATTGCAATTGAACATTTTTACGTCTTACAAGGAATGAGATTTTACAGCTTTACCACAATATAGTCTATTTAAATCTTGTGACAGTGTCTATTTCTTTGCTTGGCTTATCACACGCACTTTGCAAGAAGATTACGCAGCTATTTTTATTAGATTTATATGTATTTAACAAAAACCTCGCGTTATTACATACTTCAAAACTTTTCACATTAAAACTCTAGTCTAAGCAAAGAAATATCAAATTCTTATATACCTACTTACTTTAGAAACTGTTGAATACAAGAAAATATATAAAGTAGAACCATTCTCAATCAGATAGTAATAATTATCCTCATTTCATCATAACGGAGAAACAATAACAGTTTTAAATACTAATAATGGTAAAAAAAAACATCCATTGTATAGCGACTTAGGTAAGTGTTTAAAAAATCTCTTGTATATATAACATTAACTCACCATATATACAATATACTTTGACTACGAAAGAGAGCGACATTTACAAAACGCTAAAGAATCAATGGTCCATATAGACGCGGTAATGCAACTGTGTATTCCTCCAGTCCTAAAACACTGTCTAAAACATTTTGTTGGAGGAAAACAGCCAGTGAAGAGTATACTAAAAAATAAAATGGCGGCGGCAGAAATTTGGAGGCTGTTCGCTTCGCACTGCGAACTTCGGGTAACAATAAATGTGACTAGTTACTTCACCATTAACTGTATTTATTTTGTTTGTTACTTTTATTTATCACTCATCGATGTCGAATACAACGGATTTTGAAAGTTTTCGAACAGCCTTCACTGATTGAAACCGCCATTTTGTCGTGTCGCTCATTTTGTTCGTTACTATAGCTTTGGGGTGTTTTGTATTATTGCAACTGTTCGAAAACTTTGCACTAGTTCTATTTTGTTTGTTTGTTTTAGTTTAATCTTCATTGTAGTTAGTTTTTCGATTGATATTTACTCTGTGGTAGCAAATAAGAATTTCGAAACACCTCAATCTAATTATAATCACTTTTCTTTCTTTTAAACTTATACTTAGTATCTACGTGCAAAAAGTTCGTAACTGACTCTTAACGCGTGTTGAAGTCTCCAGCTAACTCGTTGTGGTAATATAATTGATAAGCGCACTATGCAACATTCGCTGACAGATGCAATAGCTAATTTTCGGTATACTGTATGTCGTAAACGAATGCGTTAGTAAGTAGTACTAATATAGTTAATTGTCAGCTGCAAACTGTTTGCTTATTGGCACTGTATTGTATTTATGCTTAAAATAATGTAAATTATACATTTATCCTCAGGTACGTGTTCACTATTGTGAGCTATTTAATAGGAGTTTTCATATTCGCCACGATAGTGGGACAGGTCGGCAATGTTATTACAAACAGAAACGCCAATAGACTGGAGTTTGAGAGACTGCTGGACGGTGCCAAAACATATATGAGACATCATAAGGTAACTATCAGTGCTTTGTATAAGCTTTTATTACAAGCTTTAATTTAACTTGTCTTGTTAAGTACGATTCACATTGCACGAGCCGCGCTGGAGCCCGTTTTTAGTAGTGATGGATATTGAAGTTTATATTTATTACTTAAAATTCATTTTTGCAAGGCACTTCTTGCCGACGCGGGCGGTTGGCTCCGACCACTTGTGCTCGGCTAATAAGGCGCGACTCGACGTGCACCGGCGGGGCCCGTTCGGTGTGAATCGTACTTTAGTATCGTTGAAATCTTGCACCTGAATTTTATACCAGTTTCCCCTCCACCAATTAAGCTGAAATTTGGAATACTTATGAAACTTCGGTGACAATGCAACAGCATTGTTTTGATAGCTATAGTACGCTATCGATAGTTAGTTGAAAAATAGTAACCTTATCAATAGTGATATCAAAAATATCGTCATTTTGAAAAATAGTCGATGCTATTGAATTCTTCGAAAACTATACTACTAATTGAATTACCGATACTATCGACACTATCGAAGTATAACACTATCGATATTATATATAAGTAGGTATCGATAGTATTGGTACTATCTATACTATATCAATAAAATGAAATTCAGGTGGCATCAGCTTGCATCCTGTTTACCTTTCGTGTAACACTAACACTATTGTACCTGAAGATCTGACTTTTAAAAAGAGTAGCCATGAGTTTCTTTGCCAGTATTCTTTTCATAAGGCTCTACGCATTTTGGAAACTGGAAGTTATAGATCGACACAAGCAGGCAGTAGATTTTGGTGTGAAAACACCACCTAATTTACCTCGACAATCCAGTACAAGCTGTGGCGTCTGTTTGCGCCGATCTATGAACTCTAGCTTCAATTTAACGTTCATAAATGTCACTTAGTGTCTTAATTGAATAAATGATTTTGAATTTGAATTTGAATTTGAATCGGTTCAATAATAGCGATACTATCTATGACCAGTTGATGATTTTCGATACTATTGAGGTGACGTAGATAATCAATTGCGCAAAAAATATTGAGATCTTGAAATTATTTATATCATTTATATTACATTTAGTAAGTAATCTATAGGGTAAAACTATTAATGCCATTAATAATATCGATGCTATTGTAGTTAATACTATTTAAACTATCGACACACATCTCTCTCTCGATCTCTAGCAATAGTATTCCTTAATTTTGTCAATCGATACTGTCGATAGTAATAACGAAGGCGATTATTTCGATAGGACTATCAACAGCACGACTACGATATTAGCTCAATAACATCACGATACAAACTATAGACTATTGTTATCGCAACAACACTACAATGCAATACTATGGTATTGTGGAGGAGGTCATAGTACTCGTTATCTACTCAACATAACTCCTTCTTGTTTGGGCTCGTTGGATTGGTCTTGACAAGTAATATAGACCTAGATGATGTCCATGGTCTGAATTATAGATCCTTGAGGTGGCCATTGGATCTTTCCATTTACTCCTTCGTGTTTGGACTTTTTATATTTATCTTAACGACTACTGTAGACCTACATGGTGTCCAGGCCCTGATTGATGGATTCTTAATATCGACGAATGATGCAGGATTTGTGATATCCATCCCTTAGCAGAAATAAAAAGATTAATCCGTTTTAACTAAAAACATGAAATGAAATACAATAACTTTTTAAAAACAAGCTTTAATTTAAGTCATGTACTAAAACGCGAGTTTAAAAGTTTAGGCTTGTTGAATTATTTCTTTTCAAAAAGTTTGTTTTTGGAATATGGAAAAAAAAATATCCGTACTCTATGGAATTTATAAAAATGAAACCACAACGAATTAACGACTTGTCGTGGTAACATGGAAACACTGCTTTTGTAAAATAGGATTTAATTTTGGATTACTTCTGAGACCCAGCAGTACAAAACGAGCCCTTACTAACAGCCTTGATCGTTCATTCAGGAGATTATTACGCAGCGTCTGTGTTCTAAACTCTCTATTATATTCGTATATTTTTATCTAAATCCAGTTCATGTAATTATATCGGACATTCAACAGGTGCCAGGTGGTATGAAACGTCGGGTGCTGCGGTGGTACGACTATTCCTGGTCACGAGGACGCATTCAAGGCGGCGGGGATATCAATACAGCTTTGGGTCTACTGCCTGACAAACTAAAGACCGAATTGGCACTGCACGTGAACTTGAGTGTATTGAAGAAGGTAAGTTGATAAGTAGCTGATTAGCAGAACTGTTTGAAGGTAAATTCATATTTAACAAGATTTTATTAATTTCATTTGTAACTAACTAACAACGTAAACAAATCTTGGAAGTAGTTTTAACCTACTTCTAATTGGTGTATCGAAATGAAAATTCATATGTATATGTAATACAATAATTTGGCATCTTAGAGCTAACCTGATGATGGAGCTAGGAGGTTGATAATGGAACTTTTTAGTGGCTACTAGTAAACCCCTTGAGTTTCCGTGAAATGGTTCGTTTTGACGAGTCTAACAGATTGTGCTTTTTTACTTTTCAAAATAGAACACAGAAATATTACATCAACATTTATCGCATAAACTAAAAAAAAAAACAACATCAACATCCCCGTGATCGAATCTCTCGATCTCGATCGAATGGTAAACTTTTGACCTACCAGTTTTGTATATTATGTGTCACCGTAAGATTGTGAACATCGTTGGTTTATAAACAATCTTGTGATATTATATACACATAAATCATATACACGTAAATCTAACTAACATTATAAAGGCAAAAGTTTGTGATAATTGATGGATGGTTGAACGGATTTGGATGAATTTTGGCACAGAGATAGATTAAAGTTTACGGTGGGATAGATTTCACCAATACACACACAATATCTGAACGAATGAAGTCGCGGGCAACAGCTAGTCATTAATATACAAAAGATAAATATCTTTGAAGTGGTATAAAAACACTTCTAACTAACTTCTTTAATACCTCACAAAACGTTAAAGTGACCTCTTTCGCGCACTTTATACCTATCTGCGTCAAGGCCTTACACCGTGTTTCAGTTCTTTTATGAACAGGCCACTTCTAATTGAAATTCTTGGAAGGAAATACCTTAAATGCTCATTTTATTGAGACTTGTATTGTGCCGGTAATTGCCTGGTTTAAAAAATACTTGGTTTATGTGCCAAGTATTTTAGTTTCAATTTCGAAGGTAATTGAATTGAGCTGTAGATCCTAATACTACACTCGAGAGCAATAAAATCGTTACATAAAGATACCTGAAGATCTCGGAAGCTGATAATGCTGTCTTAGTGAAATAAATTGTGTTTAATAGACAATTAAATACTCCTTAAATGAAAGTTATACACGTCAATAGTATTTGTTCTCACCTACCATATTGATTTTATTAAAATAGGGTATGGTATCGTTATAACAATAGGGAAAGCTTATGGAAAGCTGTATACATACCACTAACATCTTCGCAGGTAACAATATTCCAGGAGTGCCAGCCCGAATTCCTCCACGACCTAGTATTGAAAATGAAAGCATACATATTCACACCCGGCGATTCCATTTGTAGAAAAGGTAAGTTGCAAAATAGAGTATTTTTTGTAAAGTGTTTTAATTTGATCCTAACACAACCGGAAAATTTACAAAACATTTATTCAATCTATATTATTTGTGGTATTCAAAGGAATTCACATTTTAAATTCCCGCGTGTAAATTTATAAAAACGCTAGACGCTTTGTTGCTCATTCGTCATGACGCCATCTCGACAGTAAACAACGACGATATGCTTATTGAAAGCGTAAATTATTGCAATTGTAGTGTTATATTATTCTCTCCAAATAGTGACGGAGGTAGAACAATATATACCACATCGATATTTTACCATTTCGTAATTTGGCAGAACATTTACGGATTTATGGCAAAGAATTTTCCTATCATAAAGAGCTTATTTCAGGTAGGTTTTTTTCTATCTGCCTTTACTAAAACTGTTGTTCATTGTAATCTATACTAATCAATGCTAATATAAAGCTGAAGAGTTTGTTTGTTTGAACGCGTTAATCTCAGGAACTACTGGTTTGAATTGAAAAATTATTTGTGTTAGATAGCCTATTTATCTAAGAAGCCTATAGGCTATATTTATAAAAAATTTCAGGTGAAGTGGCCCGCGAGATGTTTATAATAGCGGACGGCATTCTAGAAGTAATATCAGAAACAGGTCGGGTATTAACCACCATGATGGCGGGTGACTTCTTCGGTGAAATTGGAATACTGAATCTAGATGGCCTCAACAAGTAAGTTTTTGTTGGGTTGGGTGCATCCAGGCAGACCTAAACAAAAACCGAACAATTAGATCTCCCTGATACAATAATAATAATCTTGCTAAACTAGGTGTTGTTTATACATATTGTGAGTTCGAGAATATAGATACTTATATGTATTTTTTGTAAATATTATACAATAATATAATTATAGACATATTGTAAAAATGAAAACCACCTTCGTTCCGTTTTTTCGTCTTTTAAAAACAAATTTCGTTGTAAGTTTTTCCAATTTAATGTACGCAACCACAGATATAAATAGGCAGGTAATTAATAGTTCAATGTTAATCGCTTCAATAGATTAGATATTTGTACACATATTATGTAGTGTTTTAAGGTATTGGCAAAATGGGATTTTTCGGGATTAAAAATCTGCCGAGGCGATAGTTTCTTGCATTTTGTACAACTAAGTGTCATTAGTGTCCCCGAAGTAATTTATCATATCCTCTAATTAATCCAGGTATTTGTTGACACAAGTGTCCCCGTAGTGATTTATATATACTCTTTAATTAATCCAGGTACTTGTTATATTGTCATTACACTCCAAATGAACAAGTTATTATCTACTAAAATATACGCTACATTCTTTTCAGACGTACTGCAGACGTCCGTTCTGTAGGTTACTCTGAACTATTTTCATTATCCCGTGAAGATGTGTTAGCAGCAATGAAAGACTATCCAGAAGCTCAGGATATATTACAAACTTTAGGCAGAAAGAGATTGCAGGAAGCCAAAAATATGTCCCGAAAATGTGCCAAAGGTAAAATAATGAAAGTAGAATGCTAAAATTGCTTTTGTGAATTCGAAAATATAAAAAAAAATAAACAGTATTTGCTGAAGGTTTTTATATTAATAATATTTTTAAATTGAAAAATATTGATTGTTTTCTGATACCCTTAAATTTTTTACTTAGGTCCAAAAAAAGCCAAAGGTGAGTATCGATGGAAGCATAATTGGGATGTCTTGAAAACTTTTTTAAGCATTCAGACAGATTAATAAATACTTTTTTCACATCAATGACTTATTTTAACAATGTGCAAATGTATTTTGTAGGTGAAATAAGCCCAGACAAAACACCTGGAGATGACAGTACATCTAAAAGGATCGTACATAAACTACGTAGCGATGTTAAGGTAAACATGGCCATTAAAACAATTAGTAATTGATTTAAGTACGGAGAAATATAGAGCAATGAGCATTTTGTATAATATAGTTATATACATGCTGTTTAGTTGTAGTGCATGTATATACTGTAGAATATTCTTTATTAATTAATATGTATTAAAAACTACCTACAAACATGACAAAAAATAATAATTTACAGGGCATTCGAAACGCAATTCGTAGTAGGTCTCGTGCAGGGCGTCGTTCAGGAGAGTCTTTAGAGTTACAAGCCCTTGCTGGAGTCGAAAGGGCGAGTACTGGGGAGGGAAAGGTTTTAAGGAGAATGATGAGGGTCGAGAGCGATGATTCCGTACCGCAAAATCAAGAGGTTCGTTACCGTAAAGCTTTTAATTTACAATAGACTCTCTTTATATGTTTGACATAGGAATAGGATCTTGTGCTCCTCATTTAGAAAAGAGACTAGGTGACCAGATTTTCGAAGGATTACTTTTGGTTTAACCATTTTACTCATATTTCAGGAGGCCAATGGAGAAACAACGTTAGGCAGCAAAGATGGTGAGAAATGTATTTCACCCATAGGAGCAGGATTACCGCTTCTCTCGCGATTAAAACTACTAAAAGAAAAACAGGTATCACCATTAAACACGAATTACTTTGTACCTTTTTATCTAACTTCTTATCCTACATTGAGTTCTTGCTAGGATCATCAGAGCTCCTTGGTGAGAGGGGGTAATGTGACTTGTATAGTATTGTGAGTGTTTACAGGCATTGGTAACCGTGTATCATAAGGGGGTCATGTGTTTGTTCATAACCTTAGCATTAAAACACTTTTTTTTTTCAGGATCGTGAAGAAAAAGTTGCAAAACAGCGGCATTCAACGTCTTCAGTAGTACTTTTATCTGCACAGCCAACCCCTTCAACCAGTTCAGCACCTGATCAAGAACCCGAAGTTATAGGAGCTGGTCTACCATTAATTCAAAGATTACTCTTACTAAAAGCTAAAGAAGAGAGAGATAAAAATCAGCTTACCCCTACCATGAGCAACCAACCCTCCAGCTCCGATACTATTAGCCCCACCTCCATAAAAAGTCCTTTAAGCCCAACGATAAAAAATTTGAGCCCCATTAGAAAAAGCTCAGAGTCTAGTTCACCTGGTAAACTTCAAAGCCCAACTACTAAAACCTCTAGGAAAAACTCTTCGGGTTCAAGTGATGGGAATTCTCGTCCGAAAGTTAGCTTTAGAGATAAGATATTACAAGTTCAAAGCGATGGCACTGCTGTATGTCAACCCCTTAGTAAAGATGTCAGTGAAAAACCTGCGGCTGTTGTCGAACCAACGCCAAAGACGGAGAGCAACTTAATTTCCATACCTCATTCTGTCGTCAGTAAAATCAAATCCCCATCTAAAGCCGTTGGAACAACATTTCGAGATAAATTAAAACTATTGCAAAGTGGAAAAGAGTCCGATAACTCGACATCAGAAAAAAATAAGACGTCATCATCCAAAGACAAAGCTCCTGTAGAAATTAGTCCTATGCCGATGACTGAAGCAAAAGAAGAAACTAAAAGTAAGAAACCTTGGAGCAAGCTTAAAAAAGCAGCTATACTAGGTGAATCTAAAAGTCAAAGTCAATCTAGTGTAGATGAGAAGAAAGATACTAAACCTAGTTGTGATATAGAAAATGAGATTAAAACGGAGGTAACTGTAAATATATGCGTACCTACGGTGACCACGGCGGAGCTTGTTAAAATAGACAATAATAATGTTCAAGTTGCTAGTGATAATGATAAAGATAAATCTAAGCTCTGCTTAACAGGCCCTTTGGAACCCGTCCAAGAAAAATCATTAGATTTATTAACGTTGTCCCCCAAGAAAAATATTAATAATGTTACAAAAACTGCTGAACCTAAAAGTACTTCTATGTTATCAGGAATGTTACTATCACGAGTTAAGAAATATAGATCAATTGATGATTTGTCGCCGGAATACGGTGGATTACCATTTGTCAAAAAGTTGAAAATACTGAATGAAAGACAAAAACTAGCTGAACTAGAGAGAGTAGTAAAATTTCGCAGCTCTAGCTTAGATTGTACTAGTTCATCAGAAGATTTACTTTGTGATACTTTAACTAGAAGTCATTCAGAAGGCAGCACAATGGATAAAAGAAAATTCAAACGAAAATCTATAGATTCTGTTGGAAGCCACGAATCAAACGAAACACTTGAGCGAAGAACATTGAAATCTATTTTAAAGAAATTGTCGGAGGATGTTACACCTGCCGAAAGTCCTGAACGCAGTAATGAATTAAAAAGGCTTATAAGAGCGCCAACATTAGAAGGTTATGCTGCAAGGCATTCAAAATTTGCCAAAAGCGTAACCTTTAATCGTCATACCTTGCCTTCACCTCCAGCTAGTGCTCCTGCTGATAGCCTAAATGACGATGTTTTTCAAATGCCTGAGCCAATCGTTGAACCTGTTTGTAAAACATCACCTCCGCAAGTAATAGCCCCTGAAATAAAAAACACTGAAACTCCTAGTGACCAAATAGTTTTACCTGCTGAAAACGTAACACAAAAGTATGGCATAAACATTCGAACGGAATACGAACTACAAAAAAATATAGATCCTCTGTATGAATTAAAATCATTAAGACCTGAGGAAATCAAGGTACCTTCAGAGAAACCGAAACTAACTCTAATATCAGCTGTTGCAAATCAGCGAAAACTGCTACGGGGTAATTACATTTTCTTAACATTTTTTATTAAAGTTTTAATTTTTTAAACGCTATATTGTGTAAACGAAGAAGATTTATATTCTTTGACAGGTTCACTTGAGGAACAAGAATATTTTGGAGAAGTATTACTAGGTATCAAACAAGTTATACAAGGTCACTTGCATGACGTACAGGGAAAATTCCAAGAAAGGTAAAGTTTTTTGTAAACTGCTGCAACTAATTATACATTTAAGTTAGCATTATATCCTTTAAACTTTGTGTAATATTTTATATACTCGTAAATAAAATGACAACAGTACATACTCAGTTATTGAATGATAAAAACAAAAGAAAAGAAAGTATGCTGCATATATTATGAAGTATTAAGCGTATTCATAAATTCATTATAGACTGATTATTGGTTAAAATGGACAATTAAGTTGCTTTTATTTGATGTGAAATTAAGTCTCTTTCTCATGTTGTCTTCAAACTTTGTTCTTAAAATCTCAAAATAGTTTTTTTTCACTAGCCAAACTTACTACCAACATTATATCGTAATTTTTAGGTTCAATAATTTAGAAAACGAAGTCCGCAAACGAGATGAAATAATAAGCCAATTACAAAAACGCATTCAAGAGCTAGAACGTCTTGGAATGTCTAGCTTGAGTCCAACGCAGCAACCACCGGTACTGGAAGAAATAATTCCAGGTGATCCTATTGAAGAAGCTGTTATAGCCAGCCAACCGATGTCCAAAAATGGTAGTTCGGGAAGCGATGATGCTTCGGGAGTGGAGGAAGGTTTTATGGTATGTAAATTTTCCTCAAAATCCTTTATGTATCTTTGATGATGATCTGACGAATGATCAATTACTTTCTATGTTTAATGAAATAAAGACATTCAAATTCTCAGACTTGGTTCACCAGAAAACTAAAATGGTAATTTTATATTTTTCAGAGAGGTGACTCCTTAGATACCGTGTTTGCAACATCCCCACCAACAGCAAGTGGTGACGAAGGAGAAAAAGATAGAACACCAGAAACAGAGACCGTTCCCTCTCGAGAGACCATATCGAGTTCAGACATTACTGAAGAAAGATTAACTAAATTAACTGAAGGCATAGAACTTTGCAAACTATCGTATTCTGAATTGCAAAGCTTAGCTGTTTCTTTATCGAAGCATGATAAAAAATCTTCTGGTAAAGAGGAGTGGACAATAAGCAAGTCTAAAAGATTAGATTTGAATCTAGATGGAAAAGCTGGAACTTATTCGAGGAAACGGGCCGCAAAGTTGAGACAGAGAAAGTCATGGGAAGACCAAAGTGACCAAGAAAGTATGGAAATGCAAGACCTGACAAGGTATAAACCAAGGCCTTTTATTTTGTTACAGTACCCCTAAATAGAGGGTATGTTTTGACAAATATTATAAAAAAAATACATTGCTATGGTTCGATATAGTTTTTCATTAGGTACATGATGAACGATGTAAAATTAACAAAAACACAAACGCATTGACGGCCTGTTGGTCTAGTGGGTTAGTGATCTTGATTACTGAGCCAGGGGACATGGATCGATTCCCACCAAAGACAAATAATTGTGTGATGCATGACCATTTGCTCTGTGTCTGGGTGTAATTTATCTATAATATATGTATGTATTTAGTAACGTATAAATTTATTTATCAGCAGTTTGGTTACCATAGTAAGGACTCTGCCTAATTTAGGATCAGACGGCCATGTCTCTCGGTATTATAATTACTGTAAACTAATTATATCACTTTACCTCTACAGACCAATTTCACCCCACACAACATCCGAAGACCGATCCCTCCTATCCCCGGAGCAGTCGAGCCTCCGAGCCAGTCGGCGTGCGATGCATCCATTTCACTTTTTTGGCAGCCACTTGGACAATACCAAGTCCAAAATCAAGAAGACGCTCTCCGTTGACACCGGAATGCATCACACCGGAAAGAATGATAGAAGTAGGTTTATGTAGTTATCTGGAAAGTGAAATCTGAAATTTATATGAAATTTAATAAAAATATTAGAAAAAAAGTCTTTTAAAATTTTATTTTACTAGAACCTTAATCGGGATCTCATTTATACCTCTACTTTTTTTGAGATTTTCTTATAAACTTAAAGGTCTTATGTAATCTATTAATGTATTCGGTCGACATTTATACTATCTACATACAAGTTTTGACTCTATTCTACGCGTATACTTTTCAACATTGATTTAATTAGGTCCATTTCCAGAACAAGGTCGTCCTCGCCAGCACCGCAAGTTTAGCTTAGGTTCGTTCTTCGGCTACCATCGGGGCGCATCACACAAACCCACGAACAACTGTAGTGAAGTTGTGCTTGATATGGGCAGTGATTACAGCTGGAGTGACACGTAAGTTTACCTTTTAACCACCCGTAAGATATCGTCGAATAGCAGATTGTTTTTCCATTCTTCCGGTCCTCGCACCCACTCTTACTATTCAGTCGAATTACCATGTCTATATAGACATAATAAACTAATAGTAATTTTTAATCTTTCGCTTCCCACGATATAAATAAAATCTATATTTTTATGTTATGTCGCAGCATCACGGTCAACCGATTTGGCTGTTTTATTTTTGTTGTGTTCGTAAATACCAGGACAAAGTTCATATGAAAGAAAATTTTTGGAAAATCAATGTAAAGAATATTTTGATGATATTTTTATAAGGATTTTTTTTTCATGTATTTGACATTTTAATGTTGAATTTCATTACGCGCGTTATCTAAAATGAGGACACAGACACTATCTAAAATGAGGACAACACCTTGAGAGTTCTGCTAGTTTTTATGATAAAAAAAAGTGGTTCGCGCAAAGATCTTATAACCAAGCCATTAAAATAAAAAAAAAATTGAAGTGACATTTTGCCAAGTGATTTTATTAAGTTTATGAATATTGGGAGGGCAAGTAGGATTCGCAGGAAAATAAATCTTTAGGGTACTTCCTATTGACTTAATTATGAAATTTATCGAAAAGCAAGGACTTACAGCACCAGTAAAGGAAAATATTCGAATGTCGTTAATTTGTTGTCATATCACATGAAAAATATATTTTTGCGATTAAAAAACTTATATTTTGCGTTTGGAAAATTTACTGTGACGTACATCGATGAATTTATAGGGAAGGATTTTTCAAACTGCAAAGTCAAGTTTAGTGTTGTATTTATACGGTTTGTCGATTAATTTTGTGGAGAAACATACCCGAAAAAAACTGGCAAAAATTTTCAAGAATCGATTTCCGTGATGGACATACAAGTTGGTACGGAATCCTCAGTGCGCGAGTAGGACCACTTGTCCATTTTTTTTTATGTACAATATAAGTTAATGGTGTTTTTGATCTCAATAAATCTAAAATGTAGAAATAGTATTACCTTGTATATAAACTTCCCATTAGTTGCGAAGGTACTCACACTCTGTACGATGCCTTCGTACATTTTTAATTTTTTGGAAAAGCTCGCATAACTCTGTCATCTTGCTTTGTATTATTCCTGAACCCTTACCTTATTCAGGTATTACAGTAGCATTGAAACTATTTTTAAATAACTATTGGTATTTATTCTATGGGACTTGAAGTTAAAACTGTACAAATTCTACCTGTTCTCCCCTATTGTTATCTGTGGTTTGTTGAAAATATTTTTGAAATCATCTATAGACCTGCCAAAACAGATATTGGTGCCGATTCTATTGTACACTCGACTAAACTGAAACCTGACTTAATTTCTTGATATGAAATCAACCTTGTGTTTTTCGTAACAAGGTCTATTTGTTCCTGGCATCTATTTCTCAGTGCCACTAAATTTCACTAAAACCTGTCAACGTATACTCAACTTTATTTGCACGCAGCGAAAGTCTCCATTTATTCAAATGCTGTATAATTGCCGTATAAATACTTCTTCAAAACAAATAAGATGACGTTATTTTAATCGCTGGCACGATTCAAACTTCAAACATTATGCTGTACGTGTGTTTGTGATGGTACTCTTTCTAAACGTCTATACTGATTTTCATGACATTTTGTGTGTGTTTTTACATTTTTTTATTAAATGTTTGCGTATGTGTTTGAGTGGGTCCGTAGATCGTTTAGATTCACGATTGAAACCAGCAGGCTACAACCTGGTTCTAGAAATTGTATTTTTAAGTTTTTGACCAAAGCGTTACTGTAATTTTCTTACGATTTTAGTGTTTTTGATTTATTGTCGACTTCAATTATGACCCCAAAAAGATAATCCTACGTTCAGGCAGAACAACGACTGTTGGATCCGCCAGTTAGTTATGCTTTCTGGAATTAATGCGATCACGTAATAGGTATTGCGTACCTTTGAATTGCCTCATAACGTTTTAACCAGGTTGCACTGGCCAGGACACCATCCGACTGGCTCAGTGATGCACGCCGGCCGGGATAGCGTTAATTCCCGAAAATCTAATTAATTAAAGAATAATAGTTCTGGGTCATGCTTCTAACTATTCTAACTCCAAATGTGAGTAGCATAGACCACAAGAACATCCGTTGACCGGTTTCGGCCATATTACCAGTAAGCTGTTTTTTTTTTTCAATGAAATAATACCATTTATTACTAGTACTCTCGGCAACCCCTTCAGCTAAGCTAAATGCTTGTATTAGGAGTGGGTTCAAACCCGCAACCAATTGATTACAAGTCCAACGTCTTTGCCAATACGCTACCGCCACTATATTACTGTTTGAAATGTGGATAAATTTTATATTATGCTCAAATACCTTGAAGAGATACTTGCCAGGATCCAAATGATCCGCTTTCTTAGCGTTCGTTTTTCAAGCCTGCGAAATCATTTCTGAGGAGTAAGACAGGTGGTACTGTCGCACAAGTGCTAAAGCCAACTTTACACTCTTTAATAATTACCTAGCAACTACTTACCATGTAAACATATTGTGGCAGGACATCAACGTCATCAAGCAGTGACTCAGAGTCGTTGCCCCGAACGCCCATGTTTGAAGAGTTCGTGGAGAACAGCTCGCGACGTGGCCGGGCCAGCAGCTCTAGTCATGGTAGCACGTCGCCAATCAGGGGTAAGGTTGACGAGTTTATACTCTGTACTAAAAAACGAAACTCTTCCAATCTGCCACAAAAATGTTAAAAATCATCAATCAAACATTAGATGGCGCTTTAAACTTTTTTTAGAATACAGTAAGTTTTAATTTCTACACTTCTATTTATAGCTCTACCTGGTAGCGGAGGGGACTGGGAGGTCATGATGCTGGCGGATGAACTGGAGAAGAGGGAGAGAGAAAAAGAGCGGGAAGAATCCCGGCGACATCACTACCCCACAACTCTCAGAGACTTGGAAGAGGTGAGATTTAGTTTACGAGTAATGTGACGTATCTTCTATAATTTTACAAAATTTATCTAATAAAATGAAAAAAACTAAATGGCTATAAAAATAATGAAATTAGACGAAACCTATTAGAATCGTATTTGATACTATTTTAACTTTGTGTAGAAAATCTTTTTCAAGAGAGAAAATAAAGTTTTATGTAAAGTCTATACCAATAAATACGATAGAAAGACTTTGTAATAAACAATTATTTTTAATTTTAATAATTATTTGTAAAAAACAAAACATCTAAGATTACGCAATACAGTTATGTATTTACACGGACATTAACGCGATCACGAAATAGGTAATACCTCTGAATTTTGCTGTACGTAAAGGTTCCAAACATCGTGGGTACACCGAAGGATGTCTAGCTACAAACTGACGTAACGCTTTTTATTTTTAAAAAAACTCCAGGTGTCTACAAAATAAACTGCAGCTTCGGTACTTCCTAAGGCCAAACCAAACGGATTGTTGCTGAAAGGGTAAAAGAACATATCGCTGGTATGAAGAACCGACAGATTAGCCAGAACTCGAAGCGGGAAACAATCACTAGATTGAATTTCACTGTACGCAAGTCCTTTCCACGGAACACCACTTTTACTCAAGAGTTGTACCTACGTGAAGCGATTGAAATTAAAAAACCCAAAGATGGTTTCAAATTATCTACCTACAGCGTACAATCCAGAGATAAAAAACAAGCCACTGCGCTTTTATGCGCAGTCCGATAAACACCAAAACAAGGACACATCGGTTTGCTTACAAAATAGGGACACTGTTATGTATAGACGGTACATGGCAAAACAATAATATTAGGACGGTACATGGCTAAACAAAAATATTAAAAATATCGAAAATGTACGGGTGGATGAAAAACCTACTACCTCACGATCTCGAACAAAAGCGTGCACTACTGAGTCAGTCAACCTGTAACCACGGCCAGTGCAACTTGGTAGAAACGTCATGCAATTCCCTATATCATGGAACGCGAATATACCTATTTCGCGATCGCGTTAATTGCCATGTAAATACATAATTATATCATGGAATGCTAAAGTTTAAAAGTTAGTACGCAATACAGGCTGCTTTTTCTCAGGAATCGGATACCCCTCAACGTGATGATAGCCCTGACGACTTCTCAAACATCGAAGATTCAAATTCTTCTTCTACAACACATCTCCTTTCTCAGTCTATCAGCGACGCGTCGCAGAAATCCTTAGAGACATCCTTCACTGAGCAGACACCTCGACAGCCCCGCCAATTGCGAGTAGGATCAGTTGGAGAACCGGTAAGCACGTCTAACTTCTGTTAACCTTACTGTTATGTATACATGTCATTATTTCTGCTGTTAATGTGGGTACTTGTACCACTATTGTTTTTTCTAATAAACTACCAACTCTTGTTTTATTGCTACATATCACTTACGAATTATTTTCTCCTACTGAATCAAATAAACATAACTAGAAATAAAACAGAACCTACCTTATGCTATTAAACACTTTTTTCAGGTACGGCAAGATTCCTCACTCCGTCAGTCGCGTGGTTTGATTCTCCGAGCAGCAAGTCTAGATCGAGAGACTAGCCCTGCAACCGCCCAACCGCGACGTTTTGGCTCCCTCAAGAGTACCAGCACTGATTCTCATAAGAGACTCTGATCCGTTTGGCCAAGCGGACTCTCCCAATCTGGGGACGCCGTCAAAGAAAAAGGTCCAAAAACTTTTGTGATAGGAGATACGGCTCAAAATACTCAGGTAATTAATGAAAGTAAAGGTAGTGTTAAACAAGAGAGTGGCAATGATCAAGAAAGTAATAATAAAGACGAAATTAATAAGAAATGTATAACTGAACATTTAGTTGAGCCTAATAATGAAAGGTCTGATGGTAACACAAATCAGGGGAATGGAGGTAATGATAGAGAGACTAGAGATATAAATATAAACAAACGAGAGAATGAAACAAACATATGCGATCAAGTAGACAACGGTCAATTATTGATCGTTATTATTTTGTTCTATGATAACTTTGATTACATTATTTTATTATTAGTACAATGAGATCATGTGATTCGTTTATATGTAAACTTTCTATCCTATCTAACTATTGTAGGTTTTATCCAATCTTAGGTCTATTGTAGATACTTTAGCCCTTAGTATTTAATGTGTAGAATCTGATTTATTGTTTAGTTAGTTTTAGTTAGCTTCGTTGTGTTTAATGTGCACAAATAAAATCATACTATTGTCTACATGTAATTCTGAAATATGTTTAAAACATACTTCAATGGTTCCTTCTGTTTCACTTGCTACGATAAGTTTATTGAAATTGAAATTAGTTGCAACCAATCAAATAACTCTAGTCACCAAATTTTAAATAACTTCTTAAGCTCTTTTGTATAGTCTATATATATTAATAATATAGTTTTGATTACTTAAATACTATATGGAGTGGTGGTATCACATTACCTTCACAAAAATTAGCACAATATTAAATATTATTATTAATGTTGATATTTAATAAAAATCCTATTAATTTAAAAACTCTTGACTTTAAGTAGATAGGTAGTCGTATGAAATATATAATTTAAACAAAGTTCGTTTATTTGTTTAATAATAGTGCCAAAACGATAAACTACTTATTGTCGAATCTTTTTAATAAAATTATTTATTAGATGTTACAATAATTGTAAATAATATATTAGGTAAAAACGTTAATTCGAATATTATTGTACACTAGAGTGTTATTACGATAGGCATAATAAGAATTCTAGTTAATCTAGATACTATCGATCTATCAATTATATTATAATGGAAAATAGCTATCGATAATAATAAATGAATAAATTATTATTTTTAACCCCTTAATGTGTAAGAAACTAGAGAGATGAATAACTATATCGGTACAGAGTAAGATACTAAACGCACTCTGTGACCCAAATATGTTATACAATAATGAATAGTTCTTATTCAGCCGTTATATGCTCATAATGCTCGCCAAGAGACTTGAGCATAATAATTGTGTTATTCTCATAATACATATATGTATGAATATTGAAGTTTGCTTTCAGTTTAAAGCTGTATACTCTCTTCAGATATAAAGGTCTGCATTTGACCTTCTTACGATACTAGTAGGGTGCTACGAAAGTTCTAGACTAAGAAGGACCGCTACACTCAACGTGATTTCTATAACTTTTTGAGTACTACAACCAATTCATGAGATCTTTTTTGTACAGTAAAAGAATGAAAAGGATAGCGTCGTTTGGTTTTTAAATCACCTACTTATATAGCCAAGCAAAAATAGACTTTAAGGTGACTCTTCATTCGCCTTTCGTAACTTTTTTTTAAAAGTTAATTTCTATCAATAAGCTCATATCGCATCCATTTAATTGCAAATTTCATCTCGAGTGGAAAGATGACATGGTAGTAAATAAAACAAGTAACAAAAATCTGTTGCTGTACTTTAACGGTATATTGCCAATACTTAACTTGTGTACCTAGGTTGCTGATATCTTATGTTATATAATTCGTCAGAAAATGAGTAAATCAGTTCAATCGTTCTTTTGATGTAATAAAATACGTACAGAAAAATTTCAAAAATCCGAATTTTAATGTAACATAATCTAAAAATAAACAGATAACCAACACTGGGTACAATTTTACATTTTATAAATTAGGTACCAATTATAATTGTTTTGTACCGTAGCACAAGCTTGATGATTTCGATGTAAAAATAATTATAATAATTATGCCTAATCACTATGAGGCAGTAATTATTATAATTGAACGTAAGAGAGTAATAGGTCGCCGGCCATTATTTGTCTGTATCCTAAATACTCACAAAGGTAGAAAATCAAACAATGTTCGGTAAAGTACGGTAATCTGACTCCATCATTTAATTGAAACCGCTTGCAGTGTGAAGCGAGAGCACTGGCGATGTATTATTAATCATTTCCACAATGAGTAATAAAGTACAATACAACAGTCACAATGATTCGATGGTCGACAGTACCAGGCTCAAATAACGATCCCTGGGGAACACCAAGCGTCAATTCCCTTCAACAGCGTCCTTCCTGACTTGGGTAGATTGTCTTGGGCTTGCTTATATATTTCAATCAGTTCCCTACTTATTGAAATATACAAGCAATACAAATCCAAAAAAAAGGGCAAGATGATAAGGTATTCACTATGTCAAAGGCCGTAATCATAACGACAGTCCTGTTGCTGTTTCTTCCATCAAAGTATATATTGCGTTTGTTTTATTAGAGAAGGTTTAAAACTGAAGATTAAAAGCTGTTAGGTATTTCTAGACAGGCTCCTACAAAGGAATCTAAAATAAATGCTTTGGAACAAATTGTAGCTTTCGTTCTAAAAATGTAACTTGCACAGCACAAAGAAACCAAAACGTAAATAAATTACTATGCACGATACAACATTTTATAGAATGAAAACTACCAATTTTGTTTAAAATACTTATACTATCAATATTACATTAATAGATTTATTAGGAAGTACAATATTTTCACAAAATAGTTTTTTAATTAAATTAAAATTAAAAAGAAAATTATATTTGTAACTTATGTGGTGCTAAACTGTTAGTATTTGTCGAAAATGTATTTTTAGGGTTCCGTTCCTCAAAAGGGAAAAAGGAACCCTTATAGAGGATCACTTCGTTGTCAGTCTGTCTGTCAAGACCCATTTGGTCCCACGTAAAACGCGTGGAAATATTAAGTTGAAATTGACATCAAATGCGGTCCCTTGAAGCTGTAAAAAATCAAACTTCTACTTAGAAACTTGATTTTTGATTGAAAAAAGGGTACTTCCCATTGACCTACAATCATGAAAATTTATGAGAAGCAAGGTCTCATGTGTGACATACATAGATGTATTTGCTTTTGGTTAAGTTTGTCTTTCAGGAAAAAAGGTGCAACAATCTTCGAGAATCGATTCCCGTGATGGACGAACCATCTGGTTACAAGTTTGTACCGAACCTTTTTTGTACAAATCAGACTCGCACTTGTACGGTATTTTTTATGTCTGGTGGCGACCTATTACTCATTTCTATTAAAACTTTAATCTGAAGCACTTTAGTAAGTTACCTAGATCATTTTATGAATTGTGACGACAGAATGTTTTAATTATTCTTAAAATATTAGTTTTAGGTGTAACCTATACGAAAAAATGAAAATAAAATAAAAGATCTGAAAATGCACATTTGTTTTTTTTACATCTGAACAAAACCTTCGTGTGTCTTTAATTAAAGGAAATACATAATGTTAGACTGATTTTCAGAATCGGTATGTACTGTTAAATGGTTCTTAAAAAACTAAGTAGGTAAATTGTAAATTTTGTTGAAATTTTTTTAAATATTTTATTCCTTTCGTGTGTTTTACTAAAACATTACACTGGACAACGGTTTTTGTAAAGGTAGAAAGTACAATATACAGAATAAGCTGTTTCGTGATAGGATTTTTTTCGCCAAAAATCCCGATTATTGTTCTGCAAAATGACGGAATGTGAAAACATCAATGTTCTATTGTTCTATCTCTCTCCATCATCAATAATAAGGATAGTAACTTATTTTAAATTTGGCAGAATTGCACTAATAAACGCTTAAACTCACATGACGTCATTACGACGGCCGTCTAGCGTTTTTACCAATTTAATTTTCATTTTGCCGGCCAACAAATACAATACTATACTACTACTGATCCGATTTTAAAAATTCTTTTAGTATTGGATAGCCTATTTATCGAGGAAACCTATAGGCTATATTGCATCACGCTACGACGAATAGGAGCAGAGCATCAAGGAAAATGTTGCAAAAACGGGAGAAATTTACAAACGCAGACGAAGTTGCGCGGGTCAGCTATTTATAAATATTTTTTATTACTACACCAAAGTTATAAGTAAATTTTATAAGACTATAATATATTTAGGTTTGAATATTTAACCTCAGAGATAACACCAACAGGTAACAGAAAGCAGTTTTGTTTTATGTGTTATTAAAAAGTGTGTAGTCAATTGCGTCTCACGCTCACGTGCAGTATGAAAAGGCCAAAAGAAAATATACAAAAAAAAATTTAAACATCACTTTATTATCTAATGGATTAAATCACTATAGAGAGAATTATAGAGGATAAAAACTGCAATGTTTATCCTCTATAATTCTCCTGATCTAATCAAAATATCCTCTAAACCTTCAGCAAGAATGTTGATGCCCCAGGTATCACACTAGACACATCACATGGGAACAGCAGCCGATAGTTCTTGCATCAATAAAGCAGTAATTGTTTTTAAATTAAACTTTCGCGACTTTGATACATATTAGATGTGTAACTCGGAACTTAATCGCGATAATATTTAAAAGGTACGAATACCTCTTGGTTACGGGAACGTGTTACTTCAAGCGAAAAGAGATTGCAACTGAAAAAACTCAACATGTGTAGACACTAGGGATCTTAGTTGTAACTGCACAGTCAGACTGTTTAGTTATAACTGAAGGTCTGTAGCGCGCTAAGAATTTATAGAAATATATCATTCTAAATCTTGTTTGTGAAAAGTTAGAGCTAAAGAGTAGAGCTTCGGGAAGTACCTGCATACGGTCGCTAGGAGGGGATTGAGTCCCGCTTTTCGTTTTTTGTCTTCTTTTTTTCAAAATGCACAATAGTCCACTAATTGCCACAGCTCCATCAGATGAAGCCATGTGATTCCGTGAACGTGCTACTTCAAGCGAAAAGAGATTACAACTGAAAAAACTCAACATGTGTAGATATTAGGGTTCTCAGTTGTAACTGCAGAGTCGGACTGTTCAGTTAAAACTGAAGGTCTGTAGCCCGCATAAAGTAATACTGGTGGTTACGAGTGGACCAATGAGAGCTCAGCGACGCCTCCGTGAAGTGCGAGTTTCAACAACTACCCACACTGGTCTTCACTACACTTACGACGTCCTCTGAATGATGTCAAGGGTGTACTCGCTGACGATAGCATTTGCTGATGGTATGGGTAGCTCCTCTTAACTTTTCAGAAGCCAAAAATGACTTTGTCTTGTTCGCAGTGTGCGCGAAGCATTGTCATGGTGCAATAAGATGCAACTTTTTGTTTGTTTTCCCTGACCTTTTCAAAGACCCTGGGCAAACAGATGGTGGTGTACCACTCAGCATTAACGGTCGTTTGTTCTTCAAATGGGATCATGCAGACAGGACCCGTCCGGGAGAAAAAAAAACGCTTTCAATAATTATTTTGCCTACGTTTCTCGCCTGCCTCAATTTTGTTGGTTTGCTGTGACCTTCGCACACGCATACAGAAGACTGTTGCTTTATTTCCGGCATGTAGCAATATAGCCAAGTTTCAGCTCCTGTCAAACACAGCATTTGAACGTCCGTGATCGTACTTTAACAACATTTTTTTACATCAATCAACACGAGTCCGTTTTTGTTCTGGGGTGAGTTCATGAGGAATCCAGCGGCAAAAAAATTCTAACTTTTAAATTTTGATGTAAGAGCGGCCACGATCAAATTTTGCGTACCAACGCCTTACGGTTTTCAAATGAGGTGCTTCCCTCTTAAAAGCATGTTGAAGACGAGCAGTGCAGTCTTGGGGAGTCAGTGAACTTTTAAAATCATAAAAAAAACATCGCCCTAAAATCTTTACGCGTTAATTCCATTTTTGCCACGGACGACAAACTTCAACTTGTGATAAAAACAATTGACATGCGATTTCCCGCCATTTTTTTAAAAATCAATGATTGAGTTTGTTAGGTTAAAAAAATATAACATTCGAAATTCAAACATGTATGAGCGGCTAGGAGCTCAGAACTTTCAGTGTGCCTATGTACCTTCTTGGTTGTTCTCGAGCTTACTAAGAACTAACAGTTTTGTTCCGGGTTAGGAGGTTCGGTAAAGTGCCTGATTGCTTGCTTTATCTATGTATCTGTACCCACCTTGGACAACAATAATACGACATCGGTCTTTAGAGTGAGAAGTACTTATTATTAAATTTCCTAAGCCAATTTAGGACTACGTCTGTATTTTAGAATTATTTATCATAAGTTTCTTCGTTCATCGAATTACTAGGGCGGCCAGATTGTATAGTTGGATACAAAATTCGTATAATTCGGTTATCTTTTGTATCCTGTTTGTATAGTAGATTGCATTGTATAACTGGATACAATGTCATTACTGATGTTATATCGTAATAAGTACGCACATACACATAGAGATACTTAAGACAAATCATGCTTGTGATAAACTGTTAAATCCTTATACGTTAAAGTTTAGACACTTTTTATTGAAATCCCCGAAAGAGTGACGTACAACACTGATTTTATATAACAGTACGTGATTTTGTATAATTTATGAAACTCAGCAGCGGTATAAAATAAGTTGTCCTTACTGGCAGCCCAGATGACCGAGAGAGTGATTGGCAGCAATCACTCTCTCGGTCATCTGAATAAAGATTCGGTATAGTGTATAATCTTAATTATCTATGCCACTCTTCATTCCATTGATTCAATATTTATTATTGTTCTGCGATTAGAAACTGTCACTTGTCAGTGACTGTCTGTCATTAAAAAAATCAATAGATGGCAATATTTAGCAAAATAAAAATTAGAAAGTAGTGTTACTGAATAGGGTTAATCTTTTTATATAATTATTGTATTTTACAGCGAGAAATTCAATTATCATCTTCAAGTACTATAGTTGCCATTTGGAGTGCTTAGGTCGTTATGTCGCCACCTAAGCAGCCTTATAGTTTGTTTAAATTGTGTGTTAAAAGTAGTATTGGTCTTATTAATTCTGCTTGTTATGTTATTGAAAACAGTTATCCTGAGAGTAAGTTTAACGAGTGTGAGAAGGAGGCGTTTGAATTGAAATGTCACTTGATGTCTATGCTGCCCGCCAGGTAAACCTTTGCTGTGATTCCTAACAAATTACACAAACATAATAAAAAACATTTGCCAAGGCTTTGGCTGTGACACTAAGTTATTTAATTATATTATAATTGGTAACAAACTACAGTCAGATAAACTTATTATTGACATTGATGCAAAGAAATATAGTAAATCTAAATAAATATTTGTTGTTATGTAAAACTATATTTTTTTTCAATTTAATTGTATTTTTAATCTGTTCCTAACAAATGTTTGTTATTCTATGAATTCTTAAGAGCAATAAATGTTTTATGTGTGCACAGGTCTAGTAAAAAAAACTATTACATATTTGACTATGAGAACCTTTCATCTGTAGGAGTAGAGAGAACTTATTGCATCAAAATCATGCTTGATAAAGAATACTAGTTTATCAAAAGCTAATTTAGTTGTCACAATGCACATATCAGTTTCCAAATACCTATATCAGTGTTCTTGAACTAATGATTCTTTGATTTGGCTGACTTCCAAATACTTGTGACTGCAGAAATATAAATATTTCATTATTATTCAGATAACATTTTGATTCAATGCTTTTTCAAAATGCATATAAACTTTTTTATACCACTACACTATAAAACAATAATTACCTAGAAAGCCAGATAATTGGTACATGATACAGTACCTCATACACCTTGTTTGTAAACTCTCTTATTTCTATAACATTTGGTGTGGTGGTGAAACCTTGTTCACTTTTCTTTCATACAAGTAGTGTTTATGAGGCAGATTGGATAATTTACACTTTCAAAACAACCATATCAAGATTTCATTATTTGACTCTAACTTGGTAACACTTGACTTTTATCAATCCAGAGATAATTGTACAATTGATTATGTGTGTAATTATGTTTAACTTTACTAGACATAAATCTTATATCATAATAAGATACTAACTTTTAATCTTGCACATTCTATGATAATATAATTATGTTAATGGGAATTAACCTATCACATATTTAAAAGGGATCAACCAGGTTGCCTGGTTTACCATTATATTAACAAATTGAACTAAAATTTAGTTTGTTAATAAAATGTTTTAATGCTTTTTAATCTATTATGAATTTTTTATAATCTAAATTCCAAAATCAACTACCTGCATAATCAAGCTACTGTAGCGTAATGATAATGACTAAGATTTGTAAAGATTGCTAGTTCCAACATTGACATGAACTGAGCAAAACATTTGTGTTAAGAGGCGGTGTGGACTTGGAGGACTACTTATTCTTTTCCATTGGGAGATATCTTTAGCAAGGTCTACAAATAAACTAAATAATAATAAAATGCTGGATGAGGCAACTTAGACCGACGCCCCGATTATGCGACATTTCTTGTCCCCCATTTCCAAACCCATCTACTTAAAAATAGTGAAACTGGTCATAAAACGCACAGCAGACTATCCCTAGTCTGTTTTGTCTATATCCCTATTACTTTGCCATGTGATCTGGTGTCAAGCTGCCCTTCCTGTAGCCACAAGGTCATCAGAGTAATTTTTTACAGAAGTTTCCTACCTCACTACACTAAAGAACCATCAATTCTGACCATTACCAATCAGGTTTCATGGCAGGACAGAGGTCTAATTCGATCGTATCCATTGTTTCTGAATTAATCCATTGAAAGCGAAGCGATCCTAACTTTTTAGAGGTTTTCCTGTCTGTCGTCGACCGTGACGGTGAACACGGCCCCGTTTACTGTACTGTGTACCTACTGTCAATCAGACAAGCAAAGCAAAATAGAGCCACTCCTGCCTCAGTAGAAATAAGTCCCTTTTCCGTTGTCCAGCATGTATAACCAGGATAAACCTATTAGCACGCAATTAATAAGCAATAAGATTCAGTGCAGTTGTCTTTTGGAAAAGGTACCATTAGCCATTCCCGGCTCTTATCCTAGACATAGACTTACTAGAATGTTTCATGTACCATTCTGTAGAACTAATCTGGGCATGCAATCGCCTATAAGTAGAGTTCTCAATCAGTGCAATATCATTCAAACACACAATCCAGACATTGACATCTTTGGAGATACATTTAATAAATTTAAGATTAAACTTCAAAAAATATTTTATAGTAGTTCAAATTCAAATAACTGATGTTTTTTTAAATTGTTAAATTTCTTTAGCTTGTTTTGTTTGTTTACTTTTTGTTATTTTTATTTTATTTTGTTCTTTAGCACACTACTATAACTAGCCAATGTTATGTACACCGTAAGTGTCATACATATCAGACTGAAGACTAACAATATATATTTTATAAATGTATTAATATGTATGATGTGGTTGTACTATTTAATAAATAAAATAAACGCAAGTGGAGGGTCACTTGCGTTTGCCAGTAGGGACTGGGTGGGTTAAGACGATTTCGATTGCAACCTTTCGATTGCAGTCCGAGATTTTAGTCGTTACGCTACCACAATGAAACAAATTTGTTTTCATGACAGTACTTAGTATAAGTTATATTTAAATGTTATTTTATTTTCCAGGTTATTCGATGTCCTCTGTTCAGAAAGAACATGCTGCCAGTACCGCGGCGACCCCCGTGTACAGCTCCACGTACTGACTCATCCCAACATGACCGTCTTCCGCAAATGCGACCTCGATAACAGCATACCGCAACGGTTCTGGATTAATTCTCTCTGCAACTTCGGGCGCCTAGTCGTTCTCGATTTAAAATTCATTTGTACTGACGAAATTCTCCAAGTCGTTGGCGTTAATTGCCCTTTACTCGAAGAAATCAATATTGTCTCTCGAGTAGACATCTGTAAGTCACTTTTTAATGCGTCAGTTTTAATAAGAAATGTCTCCGATGCTGGTCTTTGCTCGATTACAAATTTGAACCATTTGAGGATATTGGCAATGGACCCGCCGCGGAATGAACGGGCAACTCGTATTGGTCGTTGTGTATCCCAAGGTGGGATTATTATGTTAATCAGGAAACTTCCATACTTAGAAGAGTTGAGGATCGAGTCCTGCGATATTGGCTCCACGTTGATAGGTACAACATTGGAAATAGGTCCGTTGAGTCTCAGAAAGATTAATTGTCATTTCGCTTCAGCTGATGGTATTAAAAGACTTATAAAAATATGTCCCTATCTTCGAGAGTTATCAGTAACACATTTGTCTGAACATAACAAAGATGCTATACTGGAACAGATATCTATAAGTGAACTAAGGTTGAATAAACTCGATTTGTCATTCTTTTCCTACTCGGATTCGATGCAGCAATTGTTAACTGTCAAAGGTTGTTATCTCACGCACTTCACTCTGTGGGAGATTGATCATTCTTTGACCTTAGACGCAGTTTTATCCCTTGGAAGGTGTTGCCCTAACTTGACATCTCTTTGTATTATGACTCAATCAAAGTGTTTAGTCATACCAAGATATTTTCGGCGACCGAAGAAAATTTTCTCCGAACTTCGAAATCTGACTCTGGGTAACGAAAATTTTAGTATAGATGATTTATTGTCATTTTTCTTAGAATGTACGAGTAATTTACAAAAGTTAGTATTGAAATATCAAACAAAAACGAATATAGATGACACATTATTGCATTTACTGAAAAAGGGACATTTAAAAAATATTAGAAATTTATGGTTGGACTGCACATTAGAGGTTTCGAAGAATGTGATAAAACAGATTATACAAATGTGTGAATGGTTACAAATGTTCACCGTGGACTTTGCAGAGGATATGAGCGAAGTACACAGGTACATATGTGAAAATAACTTGGATTTAAAGTTGGGTGGCTATTAGATTCACATATACTTACCTATTTATATTTTATTGTAATTAATAACTAATAATAAATAAATATTTTTACAAGTTTGTAGTTTTTTTTATTAAATTTTATCTAGAATTAAGAAAAACAATATTTAATGCAGCAAAATGCAAAGAACTATAGAAACTTTTATTTAAATTATTTTGGGTAAAATGGGGATATAAGTTTTTCGTCGTAATGAAACTATTTTAACTTTCGTAGGGATTCCTCATAACAGCGCTGTTTCTAACTAGACATGGGTTAATCGGAAAAACTGCGCCGGCTCACTGAAGGAGTTTGGACTAAAAAGTTTCCGTTACTTCCCGTTTTTCTTGGAGAGGTTTAAAAGAAAAGTATTCAATAAAATATCGTTGCATACGAATATCCGATGTATTTATTCGATTTATATTTTATTATAATATATTGTATTGAAACTTAACAGTTGCCTTAACTTCACATTGCCGTTTCTCCCTTCTTTTAGGCTCTGGGACCCATACCCATGCTTCATTTATTTACCACTGTTTTCGCCAACGGTTGTGGTATAAATGCTCCATTTCATGCAGATTTTCTAGTAAGGTTACAAGGTGAATGGCTTGTGGCTCTTGTTCTGTCACAATGATCTTCTAGTAAAAAAAAACTTACGTATTGGCCAACCTTCCTTCCAATCCTACTTTAGTGCTTACTAGATGTTGTTTTATTTAATTTTTCCTTTGTTTTCGAGCTCAAAAACACCGTGTGATTTACATTAGGTCACAGATAGCCAAATATGATATTTTTTTTACTAGAAGGAACAAAGAACTGAATATCGGCTAAGGCCCTTCCAAATCAGCAGCATACACATTTTTAATATTACACGAAATCAATTAATGTACAGTTGCTGTGATCATATTAAGACGAAAATGTTAAAAAACATGCTTGGTTTAGAAATAATAATATTTTAATTTTGCAATACCTATTGATAACTTTAAAGATAATTACAATTCTGATATCAATAAATCGAGAGTTGATTTAGTTCTGATAACCTGGCCTCCCGTATATGACTCCTGTCTTGTTCTAAATTCAAATTAAAATGTTTTAAATTACAGCGAAAAACGGATACAATTCGCTGGTTTGCGAGAATATCGACGTAATTCAAAATTCAGTTGAATTTAACTAAGTATGCCAAACGATCATAAATCTTTGATATTTTATGGTGAACAGAGATGCAACGCCGATCATTATACAGCGTGTAAGTAAAACCGTCGCAAATAATTCACAAAAACGTCTTTCCTGGGTTACTTATCACAATGCAAAAGTCAGTTCATCATAAAAATGCGAGATTAAGGATTTACAGTCAATAGTTTGATTTTGAACTACGCAATGTTACGCGACACGCATACGTGTGTGGTACGGTGAATAACCTTCAGCGCACGGCGCCGTCGAAGCAGCTGATTGCATAAATGTTTTACATTGCAGTTTTTGGCTGTATTTACTATTTTTTTTTTCGGTAAAATGTTCTGTTTACTCATTGTGATATCACTTTTAAGCAAAAAAAAAATTAACAAAATTCTGAATTTTCCGCCAGAAATTTCCAATGATTTTCCACTCAGAATGATGTTCTGAATACACTATTTCAGGATTCGGTACGGCGTCACTTACACCCTGTATATTTGGGACAAAAAACTCGCGGAAATCACAAATCATTGCCATTCTCTAAAATCAATAATTTTTAGTTCCGTCGTTATTCTCGCAAACCAGCGAATTAGATAATTATTTCTATTGCAGCTAATAAAAATGAAAAATAACGTTCTCATGATTTAGTATAATCATTAATAAAGGTCATTATTTAGTACTTAAATCCTTGACCTAATAGATTTTAAAGTTCCAATGAGTTGCAATTAGAACGTGGGCTCTTCTTAAAAGCAACATCACGGGACAGTTGTACCGCGTAAATTCTGTTTATTTAAATCATTTGTCACAAGAACTTACATGACCAGAGGGAATACAAACGTATGTAAATACGTAAACTACCCTATTTTAGACTTAGCCAACAGGCTTCATGCAGAGAATTTTTAGGAACAAACAACCCACCTAAGTACTTATTTATAAACGGCCATTTTTCTCTCAATTCTACATTGCAAAACCGTTTATTTTTTAATCTTTTTTTATCAGACTACGATTACATTCTATAGACCAGTACGTATAGCTTTGTTATCTATATGTAAATACTTCATTGATCAAACTTTATACATAGTCGTGACTGTTTATCAAATTGTATTGAATAAATGGATTTTATTTCTTTAAAACACACTCAATGTGGTTATAGTCATAATTATTTCGCTTAAATTTTACTCGCGTACTGTATTTTTGCACTAGCATTGTGTTGCAAAAAATCCCCACTTAAATACTAGTCATATTTACTAACTACATAGTTACTTTTAATCCTATATAGTTTAAATAAAAAAGGTACAAAAATAATGACGAAATAAATAAAAATCTGACTAAATAGAAAAATCAGGCAAGTATCAAATTCAATTCATTCATTCAACGAAGCGCGGCGGCTGCAAATAGTTATATTTACACTTGCAGTTATTTCTGTTCCAAAATTGATTTTTCTCCATTGACGCAGTAAACAATCAGTAAAAGGTAAACGAAACTTAATGCCAATTTAATTTTGTAATCAGATATTTATTTTTAAACTGAAATTAATTTCGGTAAGCCCAATACTAGACATACCACTATATACTAGGTTTACTAAGATGACAATTGTAACTTGCCTAATTTTAGTCTTCAGCCCCCATGATTGTTCAGCAGCAACTAAGTCCACAGTAGTCTTATGTCCTTATAAAACACTATATAAGTCACACACACACAGTATACACTCAGAGAAACTTTCTTCTGTATCTCTTGTAACCCTTTTCGTGTCAAATGGCCAGCGGGTCAGTCAGGCCATTCGTATGCTATGCCATGAAATCAGTCTCTGGTTCCTTGTCGTTGTCTCTCTCATCTTCAAAGAACTCGTTTTTGGGTTCTACCATTTTATCAGCCTCTTCTTGACTGATACGAACATCTGGGTCAGGTTCTTCTTTGATTCTGTATTCATCAGGGAAGAAGTCGCCTGTAACAAATACGACGGCAGTTTTGTTAAAAAGTACCTAAAGCAATTTAATGATCTCATTACAATGGAACACCATTCAGGTATCAATATAATTTGGTTCTAACGCGGTTTCACCCGCGTAAGTCCCGATCCCGTGGGAATATCGGGATAAAAAGTAGCGTATGTGTTAATCCAGGTCTCCAGCTATCTATCCAGGTTCAGTAGTTTTGACGTGAAAGAGTAACATAATAATACATTTAATAGATAATTAAATATATTTATATATAGCAAAAGGAACTCCGTTCTAACTGGGTCCAACCCCACAGACCCCTCAAGCGTTTTTTTTATTCTAAAGCTCAAATACAAATTGGATGTCAAACAGTTAACAAAAAGGGACAACTGTTTTGTCTACCAATTCTAATATATAAAATTCTCGTGTCGTGGTGTTTGTAGTTAAACTCCTCCGAAACGGCTTGACTGATTCTCATGAAATTTTGTGTGCATATTGGGTAGGTCTGAGAATCGGACAATATCTATTTTTCATCGCCCTAAATGTTAAGGATAGTCCACCTCAATTTTTTTTTTTAATTTTTAGATAATTTCTTTTATTTTTTTATGATACAGCATTAGAAAATACATGCAACCCTGAATTTTCAACCGCTGCGATCAACCCCTGTTTTTTAATAGCGATATTAGTATTTTTACTTCCATTGGTAGGTACAATTTTTGTTAAAGTATTTAACCCAGTGAAAGTGCGATGGTTATTAATAATCGATTGCCGTCAAGTCGATGCCAAACTTTTTTTTTATGGAATAGGAGGTTAACGAGCAGACGGGTCACCTGATGGTAAGTGACTACCACCGCGCATGGGCACCTGCAACTCGAGAGTCACAAGTGCCTTGCCGGCCTTTAAGGTGGGAGTAGGAGAGGAGAAGACATGGAGAGATAGGGGGGGAAAAAGAGAGAGGAAAGGGTTAGGGCCACCGGTAACCTCACTCGCTTGGCGAAGTACAACGAAGCATTGCTTCACTGCCGGTTTTCTGTGAGGCCATGATATCACTCCTTTCGAGCCGGCCCATACGTGCTGAATCATGGCTCTCCCACTGTTAAACTTTAAATATGTCAGTTAAGTTAATGAAGTACTTTTAATTAAGAAAATGAATGGTTGGTGTTTTGTTATTTTTATAGGCCGTCAATAGACCACAGCGCTCCATTTTTCTTTCAGTCATAGACTCCATCCCCACAATAAGTTAGTAATTTTATTTGACTACCAAAATATTCATTAGAAATAATTAATATGGCAAAACAACGTGCATGCGCAATGGCTATAAAGTCACTAGTCAGACGAGGATAGCGATTGCTAGCTGTTTGACACTTTATAGCCATTGCGCATGCGTTCTAGCATTCGACGCATGCGCAATGGCTATAAAGTGTCAAACAGCTAGCAATCGCTATCCTCGTCTGACTAGTGATGTTACGCGCTAACTCTCCCTCACTCCACCTTAAATATTTACAATCTTTAATAGCCAGCAGACCTTATTTGCGGCCAAATTTAATTAGGCTGCCGTATATCATAATAAACAGAAAAAAACAGCTTTAATTTGATATATAAATAATAAGTGTACGTTATGAACGTATAAATGTGTTAGAATCAAACCTGTTTCCACCTGGCTGCGAAGAGGTGCGGCCAAGTGCACAACGGCATCTATGATTTCTCAGGGTCTTGTGACATGTGTGTGAACAAGTAAACGAAATTTTTTCCCAAAAATCATTTAACAATAATTTTATTTAAAATACTAGCGGCCACATTTTGATAGGCAGTCTGGTAGATATATATTCTCCTCATCATAAATTTACGTAAAAAATTAGTTTTTAGCAAAAACTCGATGAGCGCACTAGTTCTACAGCCATAGAGCCTTAGAGCTAAAAATCGTATGCAAGTAGGTATTATAATCTAGTCTAGCGGTCATCGGTGTACTATTTTCAACTCTATCTTTATGGAATAATGTATATATTTTATTGACATATTAAAAGTGCTCGCTCATCATCGACGCTAAGGCATACGGACCTGGTACGTGCGTCATCTGCACCGCCGGTGAGTGCTGGCACATCTTGAGGTTGTCGTAAACGTGCTTAGAGATGGCATCCAAGTACTGCTTGCTGTTTGCGTTGTTCGTACTGCAATTTCATCAAAGGTATCAAATGAGCTTCGTCATTAACCGGTATTACATTCTCTTGAACATATTTAACGTTTCATTATTTTGCGGCCAGCTTAAATTTTTTGCGTTTGGAGCCTTAGAATAGAACCTATGTTCTTGCTCCAACAGTCCAAACGCGTCAGTCTGACAGGGGAGAGCCTGACAGACAGACGCGTTAAGATCGTTGGCGTTTCAAACAAAATTATATATAACAATTTATATGAGAAACTAGCAGTGCCCCGCGGTTTCACCCACGTAAGTCCTGATCCCGTAGGAATATCGGGATAAAAAGTAACCTATGCGTTAATCCAGGTCTCTAACTATCTATGTAGATACTATAACGATGACGACGAGCGATGAACGTTGTTATGTACCAAGGTTCATCGCAATCGGTTCAGTGGTTTTTGCGTGAGAGAGTAAATCATCCATCCAAACTGTCACATTCATAATATTAGTGGGATTGTCACAAGAAAACCGGGCTGCTGTACTCAGTTGTGATTAGAAGACAATTCAGCGACACAACACAGCATGAGTAAAAAAGTAAACAAACGAAAAAAAACCGACAGCGTTAAAAATACTGACTAAAAAATATACAAGTTGTACAAATATATTTTTTGAAACTCTTTCATTTAAATACCCCACTCGATAGGTTTGCGAAAGAAATAAAATTTTGAAAACATAAATTTTGGCGCCAAAAATCCGCCATTTGGATTTTTTTATAATTTTAATATACCCAATGACACTCGCGCATTAAAGACGAATCTAAAGACATATCATTCATCAAAATCGGTTCAGCCGCTTACTAGTTAGAAGGGAACATAATTATGGACGGACATACATACATACAGGTCAAACATAATTATAACCCTTCTTTTTTGGCTTTCGGGTAAAAGAATAGTGAAATACATAATTTTTATAAGGAAGTAAAGTGTCTATTTGAATTTCTGTGACATTATAGGCGATTAAGCCATCCCGGATCCCTATCTGGTGACAATATGTTGGGATATTTCATATTAGATGACGTTTAGTGCTAGGTCAAAATTCACCTGTTGATCTCCGGGTGCAGTTGGAAGTCAGGAGCAAAGAACTCCAAGTATTCCGTGTAGGGCAGCTCATTGGAGATGTGCTCATCCACCAACAGGGACGTCTCGTAGGTCCAGCATCGAGCCACGTTTCTTAGAGTGTAACTGTAATTAACAAATAAATTTAAATGAATTACAGTCGAGACAAGAAGAAATATATTATTAAAATACACTATTTACTCTCTTTCGTTTTAAACATTGTGCAGTTTTAATTATTTATTAAAAACTATACGGTTTTACTCACGTTTGTTCGTCGTCGTCTTGCCGCGACGGTGTCACACCGTCGCGGCAGGACGCTTCACTCCTTGAGAAAGGGCCCCCGTCGGGTCCGAAACTAGTCGGGCATCCCCGAAATACAAACCGTATAGTTTTTAATAAATATGAATACCACTAACGAAAGTTTTTATTGTAATAGTTTTAATTATTATCAATCATTTTCAAGTTGAGTCTTTCAATAGGTACTTAAGTATATTTTAAATATTAATATTTCGTAAGACATGAGTGTTTGTCGAGTTGTAGACTCATGTAACTCATGGATGAATCCCTAGTATATTAATGCCTAGTTTGGGTCTATATGGTATTCTGCGCAATATATTTTATAATATTATTTAAAGTGTAGTGTATTTATAAGCAATTCTTATTTTATGCTAATTAAATCTCGAACTATTTTGAACTGAACTGTGCGATACGAGAATAAAAAAGTTTTCGTAGATAGTAAGTCAACTCTAACAAGAAGGTTCTATGCGTATAAAAAATGCGTATATTTTAGTCAATATACTAACCCTCCCCCTCCCACCACTAATGTAGGCACATTGAGGTTCTTCACAAACTTAACACACTCGCCATGTCCCCTGGTAGACAGTGAAAAGCAACCAAGACGGTCCCCTGCCAGTGAGTCAGCGCCGCATTGAAGTACAATGGCTGTGGGCCGGTAGAACTCCATCACGTTCGATATCACTGGCTTAAACACCTAGAAAAATATAATGTAAAAGTTTACTAGGTGTAGGTACCAGGGATGTTGCGGATATTCGCATCCCCCGATGTCAAAAATTCTGCATCTGTAACATCCCTAGTAGGTACGATCTTTGTTAAATATAATAATATTCTTTTGCAATGAGAAAGGAAAATGAGACATCACTATTGACCAATTTCATATGACTACCGGTACAAAACTATCTCTCCCAACTCGTGTTGGGTAACACGTCCCCTCTAACTTAGTACCGATCACATCGCTGCTACAGAGTACGGAAGCTTCGCTGTTATTAACATGGGAAAATGCGGCAAAAGAAACGTGTTTTTTTTAAGTAATTATAACCGATAAAGTTATTAGTCAGCTGGTGTGCCTGTCCTAGTGGCCTCTCCAGTTACAGGAAATATCCAGCCGACCTTCGGTTACGCGACCCCGGCCTCTGCGAGCTACTACAGCCTCAGCCCCGTTCCCCATCCGAGACTTGCAGCATCTCTTACCCTAGGTTCCTCTCCTTACCCACTACATTCCCAAGGAGGGTTGGCGTCAGGCAGGCGGCCGGCGACCTAAATGAAAATTGAGAAAAGGCAGGAAGATGATGATGCGATAAAGTAATGGCAAATACCAGTTGATTGCAAGTCGGTAAGCTGTCGGACTTGCGATCGATGTTGTTTCGAATCTCGTCAAATCTATTAAAAATTTGGAGCGAGCGAATTGGGTAGTTACGTGACTTACCACATACAAGTAACTAAGGATTAAGCATGACTCACCTGAACGTAACTTTGATCATCTATCCCTTCTTTAAGAGGGACATTCACCGAGTAGTATCTTCCACTCTCTGATCCAATCTCATACATATCACCAGTTCCCGGGAAGAAATAGTTCCCATATTTGTGGAAGCTGACGGTCATGACCCTGTCTGTAAGGTAGAAAGCCTCCTGCACGCCATCGCCGTGATGAACATCAATATCAATGTACAGGACCCGGGGGTTATACTTCAGGAGTTCCAGTATGGCGATTACTATGTCGTTTACGTAGCAGAAACCTGGTAAAAACTATTTATATGTAGGTACATTTATTATAGCCTCCTTCATTGATTTCGGAGAAGACCGGTTTTAAGCAGCCTATCTCCAGCTTCGACCTGCGATCTTTACAAAGACGTCTGTCCACGTCACCTTGTTGATGGATGTACCGGCTTTGTGGTCTCATTTCTAGAACTTTTATCTTTGCAAATACCTTAATAGGTACCTATAGTAGTCGCGCGAGCTGAATGCAGAGCTCGGAAATGCGGTAGCCACTACACTCCGTGCGGGCGAGGCGGGGTTCGCAGGGCGGTCCTTGAGTTTTCCAATACACTTGGTACGAGTACGAATAATTGACACAAATTGGAACATTATTTTTTGCTAGTAAATCATCATATTTTAATGGTACACATAGAGTTCATGGCTTAATTATGTCTCATAATTATATTAAAATTAACAATTTTTCGTAAAACTTTTGTGTGGCCTTGTATGTCGTGAAAGCTTTCAAAGTAATCGATTTAATACGTAGTGGATTACACATTACACTATACACAATCAAACAAATTAGATTCAAGTGTTACACAAATTAGGATTGTGTATTTTAATACCTTTATCTAACTTGTTGGATAAATATGCCAGGGCTGCCAGATTGTTTTCTGAATTAGATAGAACATGTGCCATTTGGTCATCTAACGGATTTTGTTTGTATATATCAGGGCTGTTATGAGGTTTCGTAACCGAAACAGAAACTATCGGATAGCCGAAATTAAACCCTACCCGAAAACGTAAAAGTGGCTGATATAAATGTTTCGAATAATTTCTAATAGGGGCGAAGTCTAAATGAGACGTGCTATGCTAAGTTTTTATTATTTCTATGTAGCTGAAATGGTTGTATAATGTTGGCTTTTCATTCCTAAGTAAATAACACTTTTTAACGCTAATATATATAATATAACTAGCTGACCCGGCACACGTTGTTTTGCCATATTAGTTATTTCTAAACAATATTTTGGTAGTCAAATAAAAAATAGATAACTTATTGTGGGGATGGGGTCTATGACTGAAAGAAGAATGAAGCGCTGTGGACTATTGACGGCCTATATTCAATTTCAAATTCAAAATCATTTATTCAATTAAGACACTAAGTGACATTTATGAACGCTAAATTGAAGCTAAAGTTAAAATCATAGATCGGCGCAAACAGACGCCACAGCTTGTACTGGATTGTCGAGGTAAATTAGGAGAAAACACCAAAATCTACTGCCTGCTTGTGTCGATCTATAACTTCCAGTTTCCAAAATGCGTAGAGCCTTATGAGAAGAATACTGGCAAAGAAACTCTTTTTAAAAGTCAGATCTTCAGGTGCAATAGTGTTAGTTTTACACGAAAGGTAAACAGGATGCAAGCTGATGCCACCTGAATTTCATTTTATTGAAATGCTCCAAAAGCTAACGTATTAAAAAATAAAAATCACTCAGTGATACCGTTGAAGGTTTGAACCTATTAAACATAGAAATCATTCAAGGTGCACATCTACCTTCATTCAGTTACAAAATCTACTGTTAAAAATAATTCGTGACTGGATTAAGAGGCTAGAGTTGCAGTTGATCGAACCAAAATAATAGTATAGGCTAAAGCATCGCTGACTAGGCCGACCAGTCACCCCAAGCAGCACCCGTTCACGAGTATGACGCATGGACCAGCCATCATCTCCTTCGCCATATCAGAGGGAAAGAAATGACCCGCCCCATGCGACGCCGCAAGCAATGACATTTTAGTGAGCATGACGAACCATAGTCAAGATACTGATAAAAATCACTACTAGTCAAATTACCATAATAAACTACTAAAATTATATATAAAAATAACAAAACACAAACCATTCATTTTCTTAATTCAAAGTACTTCATTAACTTAACTGACATATTTAAAGTTTAACAGTGGGAGAGCCATGCTTCGGCACGTATGGGCCGGCTCGAAAGGAGTGATATCATGGCCTCACAGAAAACCGGCAGTGAAGCAATGCTTCGTTGTACTTCGCCAAGCGAGTGAGGTTACCGGTGGCCCTAACCCTTCCCTCTCTCTATCTTCCCCCCTATCTCTCCATCTCCCCTCCTCTCCTACTCCTACCTTAAAGGCTGGCAAGGCACTTGTGACTCTCGAGTTACAGGTGCCCATGGGCGGCGATAGTCACTTACCATCAGGTGACCCGTCTGCTCGTTAACCTATTAATAATAACATATAAAGCTATTCCATAAAAAAAAAAGTTTGACATCGATTATAACAACCGCACTTTCTATTTTCACTGGGTTAAATACTTTAAAAAAATTTTACCAATGAAAGTAAAAATACTAATATCGCTATTAAAAAACAGGGGTTGATCGTAGAGGGTTGAAAGTTCAGGGTTGTATGTATTTTCTAATGTATCATAAAAAAATAAAAATTCTATCTAAAAATTTAAAAAACAATTTAGGGGGGTGAAAAATAGATGTTGTCCGATTCTCAGACCTACCCAATATGCACACAAAATTTCATGAGAATCGGTCAAGCCGTTTCGGAGGAGTTCAACTACAAACACCGCGACACGAGAATTTTATATATTAGAAGATAACGCTATTTTTTTCTGTGATTGTAGTATCAAATGATTACCTAGAAATAAATTTAAATTATTGTCTATTTGTATTTTCCTAGTTCCTATTCCTATTTTCTATTACAATCCCTTTAAAATCTAATATCCGTAACTGTCCCAAACTATCGGATAATCTGAAATAATTTCATATCAGTAACTATATCTGAAACCGGTAGGTATAATATTATGCGAAATTTTATATCCATAACATCCCTATATATGTACATATATTAGCTTATATTTCTGATAAGCTACTACGCTGTATAATTGGGTGCAATGGTTGTCAGTGTTTCAAGAACAATATACTAATTTTAATAGAACTAGGATTGCCTTTTTCACACCAGTTCCAATTAATGATAAAACTGAAATTAGATTTTAATAGTTCGAAAATATTTAGAGAACTGGAATAGTTTAGGTTTTGTATACTTAATGAGATGTGGTTTTGTATATTATTTGACCTGACAGCCCTGAACATTATGATAACAGTTTATGAAAAAGTGCTTTACCTTTTAAGTCTTTTATCCCTGTTAATCTTCACAAGTTAATGTTTCACAATACGCATTATAGCCCACAGTAATATTATTCCTTCTATATGATTCTGAGGTGGCCTGTTGTACCTATAGCAGTATTTTACTCGTAAAATCTATTGTAAGTAACTTGATTAATTCTTTGCTTGTTTTATTATTTTTTAATTACCATCCAAATTTACTCAGAATCTTTGATGAAAATTTTAAGAAATCTGTTTTATTTTGATATCACTAAGTGCAAAAATGTTAAGTAATTTTCATTACAAAGTTGTCTCAACAATTCATAGTTTGTAGACACACTGCACTCTGTATGCGTGGAATGTCAATGACCACTTTATCGGAAGAGCCTACTTCGCCACAATAAATATTTTTTACATTTGTCTTAATGACCACGCAGCTGGAATTTGTTTTCGGATAAAAAAAAATATTGTGAAAATTTGACCTGCCTATTTTTACGTTTGACTTACTCACCATGCAGCTAGTCAATTTTATTGGATTATAAAAATGTATCTTGAAAATTTTACCTTCCTATTTTTTGCGAAATTGATACCTAATGCCTAGAAAAAATTTTGATGGTGGTTAAACATTCATGTGAAGTGAAAAGAGTGTGCGGAATGAATAGGGAGTTTATCTCAGTAAATCTTTAAAAAAATACTTAACATAAATAATTTCAACACTGACCTGATGGTTCAAACTTCTTAGCATGATGCAGTCCACCAGACCAATTGATGGCAATATCACAAGCGTTGTTGTTGAGCTTCATAGCCCCTTCCAATGAAGCACCCGTGTACATTGAACAAAAGTCAAAAAGACCTTCAAATACGGGACAATCATCACCAACATTGTAGTGCAGCAAATCTTTAGAATAGCCTGAAACAGATATGATATTTATGTGTGAGAAAATCCTATAAGGGTCATATACTGAATGGCAAATTTTAAGTAACTAAGAACATTTGTATTCTTAAAATATCGCTCATTAATACTTTATTTGAGAAAGGGTTGTTGTTGGATTGTCTTCATTCTTAAAAAAATTGATTAACAGATTGTTAGGTTTGCCTGTTTAAAAGTATGGTTCAAGCCTTCGATCAAATATACCATCAATGTTTGATTGGTGCTCAACAAATGACACCAAATAAAAAGTGCTTAAATACAGTTGAGCTTTCAGACTCTTCACGCCCATGCTAGCAGTGTGATGTTTCAGGTGTAGTTGAAAAATGCTAACATTATGCTTAAGAAATGCATGAAATACCAAACTAATAATAAAAATCTTTATAATAGCTTTAGTTTTTTAAAGTAAAATAATGGCACTGTTACAAACAATAACTTAAAAAATTTGTTGTTTTTGAAATACATCGCTGCATAATACCTGTCCTTTTCACAGTAATAAAACGCTCCTATATTTATATATAGGAGCGTTTTATATCCCATATATATATATATATATAAACGCTAAAATATTAAACGCATGCACGTAAAGTAACGTGGTCCTATTGAGCGCCGCTATTAGATGCGATTTTTGTAGGAGATTATGTATCTATGGTATATTTGATCGAAGGTTCAACCAGCAAGGTATTTGTGTGTAACTGTTTATCTAGATTTAAGTAACATTTGATTTTGTATATGCATTGCGCGCCTGTATTGTGAGGCAATAAATGGTTCTTTCTTTCAGTAACATAGGATAAAACCAATACAGGAAATCACTAGTACAGCCTAGTCAGGAGTTCACATACCTAAATTACTAATTTCCTAAAGTAAAATATTGCTGGTGATAGTTCATAAGGGCAAAATAGAACATAATTATTTTTACAACAAAGAACTTCATTCTAAATCTATACAATTGATACTTATTCTTCATGTAATTTTTATTTTTTATTTTTTGCTTTACTACCACTAGCAGATTTAACTTTCCGATGCTATAATTTCTGCTGCACATCCTGCAAGATGAATCCAGCCTGTGGACTACTGCACCCACTAATGCCACAGTATTATTAAATACAGATATGACTACATCTCAGACAGAAGAACTATTAATATATAACATTAACATAAGTCTGAATATGGATAGGATAATTTCCAATGAACAGTAGCAAACTCCAGAATATGGTAGCATTTTTAAAAACTGACTGCTTCAACATTTGGTTGATGTTAGTCTAGTCTGTAATTATGTTTTTTTTTTTTGTTAAAGCTGACTTTAGTACAACAGATTATTACTTATGTCACAGCAGACTACAAACCTACACAATTCCTGCTGAAAGTGATGTTATAGTTCTTTTAAGACTTATTTTTTATAGCAGAAGGTTATGAATAATTACTCAAGGACAAATGCTCACGATTAATGTACAAATGTACTTTAGCAAGTAGCAAAAGAAAAGAAAAAAATCTCACTTTGAATGTTCTGTGGAGTGACACTTTGTAAAAATTCTATGTAATCCTCGCTGTGGAAACGACACATATCGTGAGCGCTTGCTCGGTACGGTTTGTATATCTGCATTTTTTTATGGAGCCCATAGTTCAGTACCAAGCTGTGTGTCACAGACAATCGATGGGGCTTCATAGGATGCCCAGGACCGTAGTGGAAGTTCCCTACGTCTGCATTATAAAAATACGCCACCTTATGTTGAGTCATAGTGGATAAACAAACACGTATTCTTTCAAAATCAATATGATGCTAAGAACCAAAGCAATGACCAACAAACGTTTAGTTAATTGAATGTCACCTAGCATTTTATGCTCTGAATTAAGTAATTAAGAAATCATCTTAAGTTTTATCTAAAAGTCTTTGGCAGTAATATTCTATTCTAGAAACATGAAATGATGAAAATCAAAATATAAGCTCAGTGACGTTCTTTGACTGACATTGGGAACACTTGACAACGTCAACGTTGAACATTGTCAATTTTGACATACAGTGTTGTTGCTTAAAAAATATCCAAACTACTACCACGGACTCCTGAAAACTACTAAAACCTTAGGTCAAACTTTTGAGAATTTTATAAAACACTAGGTAGAGATCACCCGGTGATCGAAGTTAGATTGCATTTTTGTGTTTTGTTTTATTTCATTGACCTGTTTCTAAAATAAATCAAGTCGTTTATTTCCACTAGAAGTTGATCTGTCAGTATTATAGAATTTTCTAAAACGGCATCAACACGATACAATTTTACCCACTGGTCAGATTAATGATTGAGTGAGTTGGCTTTTAAACAGCTTAGATTTCGCGTCAATGACTTAACGCCTAACAACTAAATTGCCAATTTTTTGTATTTGAAAAATAATACATATATTACTCCTACCACCTAAATGAAAAAACACCTTAATTACTCGTTTATACTTTATACTTAAAACAAAATTAGAACACATTCGGTCAATATGCCACCTGCAGGCAGGCTAAAAATGATAAAATTAATTTTAAATGTGTACCTACATAGTATAAAGCATAGTTAAACCCTAGAATAAAGTGAAACTTGTGAAGGTTTAATTATTGACAGTCAGAATCCTATTCATAAAGAGGCCTCTTTTGAAATCAAATTACTGCTTTTAATGAAATCTTGATAATGTGCAATTGTTAGTTCAGATTTCAGAATACTTTCATTTCTATTAATATGCATTATGCATTATTTAAAGAAATATATGTAATATCAGCAATAATTTATCGGTATATGTAAATCGTTAAAAAGTTGTAAAATTACATGATATTAACAACTCGGTGTTAACAGCTAACAACAGTAACAGGCAACAGGCCAACAGCTCGTCAAGATGTCTGTACTAAACTGAATGGTGCGTTTACACGCTCGCGTTCAAACCGACATTCAACGTGCACAAACACGGGCACAAGTATGTAAACAGCATTTAAATTTAAAAAATCATGTAAGTTACAGTCGTCGTTTTACCCGAAAAGTCTTACAGCAAAATTGGCCATAACTTTCAATAGAACTTATAGTAGAGCAAACCTTTCAGATTTCTTCACGCTAAAAACGGCACCACCTTTCAGTTACTTACTGTACATTTTTACAGCAAGACTTGTAGTAAACTTTCCGTTGATTTTACTATAATCACGGATATTCCAAGTTTTGAACAGACACTTGCCGTTAATTTTCCTATGATTATGGATATTCCAAGTTTTGAATAGAAAGTGTGGCTATTAGGTAGGCGGTTTGTGCTGTTGTGCATGCTTGCGTGAATAAGTAAGTGCGCAGGCTGCGTGACAGGCTGCGTGCCGGGCTGCCGGGCAGCATGCCAGGCTGCGCGACGTGCGTGTGAACGCACCATAATGTTTCATCTATCTTGTACTTATCTATATAAAAAAAAAACTGATAACGTTGAAGTTGGAGGTGAATGTTAAATTCTTATTTTAGATTTCAGAACTTTACCGGCGCGTGTTCAGCATTTTCATTTGTATTGTTGAAAGTTTTTACTTTAGACTTTCAACGTTTATTGTTTTTATCAGGTAAGATATTGTATGATCTATCTATCACTAAACATGTAAACACGGTGGTAGCAAATAAAATAAAACCATGATGACTTTTTACTTCAAAAATAAGTAATATTGCCGTGCCGGGTACAAGACTAAGTGATGTTTATTTATCTAACGATTATATAAGAATAGGTACTTTAATATTTTCAATCATGTTTTGATGTTTTTTTTAGTTTTTACCCTAAGTTATATTAGTATAGAATGTAAATTTGTAGTAAGTATAATACAAACACCGAAGAAATAGGATTTGTCTCACCAGTACCTACTTCAGTATGACTTATTAAACTTTCGCGATTAACTCCCTCGCATAAGTCATTACATTTACTGTCTGATTAGAATTTAACTAAAATTAAACTGCCATATCACGTCATGATGGACAAGCCAAAGTTTATCTACCTATAAGTTTTTTTACCTATGTATTTCTATAGTTGGACAGTTGAGAATCAAGTTGCACAACTGGTTACTGTAGATTTAGTTGAAAAAACTTTAAGTAGGTATTGATGAAGAGAGGTGAATGAAAAACAATTGTTTTAATTTGGAAGTACTTAAATAAAAGTACTGCTATATTTGAAAAAAAGAACAAATTGAACATTCACCTGACATGCACTGACTGACAGGTTATGACAATTTGTCATTTACTTCTATTATAAATGCTAAAGTTTGGATGGATGTTCGTTACTCAATTATGCCAGAATGACTAAACCGGTTTTTTTTTTTACGGGGATAGATTATAGTCTGGATATCCTAGAAAAAGTTACAGTTCCCATGGGATAGATTTGAATTTCTGTGCGAACTAAGTCGCAGCAACAGATAGTTTTAGATAGAATATTCAGCATTGAAGACAAGTTTTGACATTTTGTTTATCATTGATGATGTCTTTAGGAACAGGCTGAAAGTTTGCCATATATTGGACTTAGCTACACAATAAAAAAAAAATGTTACCAAGCCAGCTTCTTCACTGGAAGAATGAACCTTTCCTGACAGATTAACATATAGGCTACTTTTTATCCCGGTTTTGCCCGCTTGGGCCTGTTTACCATGGTTTAGAGCAGCGCTTCCCAAACTGGGTTCCGTGGAAAAGTCACCAGGGTTCCGCCAAATTATTTATTATATCCATAGTTTGGTTACTTCTTACCTACTTTTTCTTTTAATATAATTCCAATTCTGCCATCTTTATCAGCCCGGAATTTACTTCCCCAGATATGCTCATACAACTGTCGGACATAAGACAGCAGCTGATCCACCCCCTTACCCCCTTGATATGATATGCTTACGTTCCTCAAAGTTCCTCAAAAGTTTATTAACGTAACATTTGAGAGAATCTTTAACTCTCCCCTCGCCCTCCCCGCCCCCTCTCCTCCGGGGAGGCTAAACAAGCACGCGAGAAATAAAAAAACAGGGTAAGTACTATGCCCATGAATGTAGGGTTCCATGAAATTATAGGGATTATATGAGTGTTCCGCAACCATAAAAGTTTGGGAACCCCTGGTTTAGAGTATCCTATGTGGTATCCCAGATCATAATCTGTGTGTTAAAATTCATCCAATTTCATTGAGTAGTTTTTGTGTGAAAGAGTAACAAACAAACACCCATCCTCAGAAACTTTCGCATTTATAATACAAGCTGTTGCCTGCGAAATCGTTCGCGTGCAAATATCCCACGGAAACTGTACATTTTTCAAGGATAAAAAGTAGCCTATGTGCTACTCCAGACTATAATCTATCTCTGTTCTAAAGTTCATCCATATCTGTTCAGCTGTTCTGGCCTGATTGCGTAACAACCATCCATTCAAACCTTCGCATTTATAATAGGGGTAAGATTAGTAAGATATAATATACGATAATATTATGATATTATTCACCCCATGTACCTTCTTTCATTATGTCTTCATCAATGTTTCATATAACTAGGATCTGTTTGTGACAGTAATACAGGAGATCTGTAACAATGATGTTGATAGAAACCAACTTCCATTTCTACAACTAGGTATAATCAAGTGTGATTAGTACAGTTGCGAAGAAAGGTGGTTGCCAAAGTGTCACTCGAGTAATGATGTAAGCTTTTGCGTCTAAATAGCTTATTTTTGTTAGTGAGAGAAACAGGTAGGTAGGTCGATTTTAACTTTTGAATTACCAAGAGTTTGCTATGCCGCTACACCGAAATGTGAATACAATTTTAGAGTTCGTTTTGAAATTAATATAAAATTTGTTCATTCTATAGGGCTTTTGTGTTTCTCTCCTATTTGTTTATTGTAAGAATACCTACTATATGTTTGTACCACATAACGTTTAAACAAATGATTATACCACACGCCCGTTAAATTATTATTATTAAGAAAACAGTTCGAAAACTAAGCAAATTATGGCTTAGTTTTCGTATCGTTTTCTTCACAACTGTACTCCAACCTTGCAACCAAAGTAGCGCTTTATATAACGGTGCACGGCACAAAACAGTCACTCACTCGCTGTCTGTCTCGTTGACGACGTCGTCAGTTTCAAAATGGCGCGAATTTTGAGGTTATTGAGATGTGCTATTGTTTTGTTAATAGCAGACAGCACTATGGTAAATTTTAGGGTGCTTGCGAGAGCGATGTCGACTGTGGCGAAGAGTTTCGAGGCCCACCAGGTGGTTGCTGATGTCGTGCCCAAGGCCCCCAACGCTGTTGTTACTGTAAGTATATTTAATTTCTTTTTTTTACAGAGATCATATTAATATAGAAAACTAGTTTTGCCCGCGTTTATACTTGTATGAGCCTCTTTTACCGCGGTATAGAGTATTCTATGTGTTAATACAGGTCTTAAACTATCTGTGTGCCAAATTTCATCCAAATCCGTTCAGTAGTTTTCATGAAGAGTAACAAACATTTATCCATCCCCACAAACTTACGCGTATATTATACCCGCAGAAGTCCCGATCCCGTGCGAGTATCGGGATAAAAAGCAGCCTATGCATTAATCCAGGTCTCCAGCTATCTACATACCAAGTTCATCGCAATCGGTACAGAAGCTTTGGCGAGAAAGAGTAACAAACATCCATCCATCCAAACTTTCAAATTTATAATATTAGTGGGGATTACTTTAGTAATAAATTTAAGAGCCGTTGTTATTTTTATATGGTGTATAAAAAAGAATATTCTATTCTAAGATGTACCTGTAAACTTCAATTCATTTTATATGACTAGTTTATCTATTACTCCGCTTCTACAAATGACTCGTAGTTAGCTAAAGCTTACAACCGAGTAACAAAAGGTCCTTATGACAGAATCTCGCAGGTTGCCGTTTTACCGATACTTGTGTAAATCAATACTCAATACAAATAAATAAAATTGAAGTGTCTTTTGGTAATGTCAAAATAATAGCTTTTTTGAGCTCATACAGTTATTTGCACGTTACCATGCCTAAGGCTAATCTCCGGAACGGGTCGACCGATTTCCACTGGACTTTCACTGGCAGATAGCTGGTGTTATAAGGAGTAACTTAGGCTACTTTTATTTTGGGAAATGAATTAAGGTTCCGCGCAAAATATATAAATATGTACACGCAAGCGAAGCTGCGCGGGAACTGCTAGTGTATTCTATAATGTAGAATTAAACTTTCGCGAAGCTCTGATATATTTGGACGTTTTAAAGCACCACAATGTTTTACACGCGTATTGTTACATTTCCAGCCACAGAACATCTACAGATGAACCAGTAGTTTTTTGCGAACAATTCATTAAAATGTTCCCAACAACAAGTCCAATTATACTAGAGGATGGGTGTTTTATTAGATTTTCTTTAAAATTTTATAAAAGTACGGTACAAACGGTGATTCTCTTTCTTTTGTCTGCAATTGCTTTTTGCATTAGCAATGCACTCTAGAATATTCCCAGATTAAAATTGTCAGCAAATATTCTTAATCGTCAACTATTCCATTGCATGTGATCTTCAATTTAAAGTCAGTTAGAAGTTCAATAATCGTGTCGTAAATTACTGTAGTTGCTGACTGTACCGACTATGTTCCCTTGTAGGCGCATTTAAAATTGAAGTGGTTAATGGCTTACCTTCCTCATTCTGATGTTAACTGATGTTGATCATATTTAATTTCCTTGCTGTAAACAATTCCACCTACTTCTATGAAAAAAACCGGCCAAGTGCGGGTTCCGTAAAATATTTTTACTATATGATGTAACTAAAAATTTACGGTTTTCGCAATTTTCCTTTATCTGTGCTATAAGACGTTGCTTCTCACCAAATTTCAAGATTCTGAGTTCACGGGAAGTACCCTGTAGGTTTTGATTCCTTTGCGAGTGTCGAAAATTTGCGGCGTAAACGGCTGTATCTTTTGATTGCGTTGGCTTAGTAGTTTGATTTTTTCACAGCTCCAAGGGACAAGACCTGAGTGCTTGATATAAATTCCAGCTTGATACCTCCACGCATTTCGGAGAAAAAGGGTCTTGACAGACAGACAGACAGACGGACGGACGGACAACAAAGTGATCCTATAAGGGTTTCGTTTTTTCCTTTCCAGGTACGGAACCCTAAAAACAGAGAAATTGAAACGGTCATAACTTGTTAACGGATAGTTGTTTTTTTTTAATTCTTATTGCAACTGCATGCTAGAGTCATGCCCTTTCAGTGATTTAAGTAAAAGTAAATTTTTCAAATACACCCTGTATTGTACTAGCTGTTGCCCGCGATTTCGTCCGCGTGGTAATTCTAGTAAAATTATCCCACCATACATTTGCCGGGAAAAAAAGTAGCCTATATGTGTTATTCCACACTATAATCCATCTCTGTGCCTCCTCCAGATCCTTTAAGTCGTTTTTCCGTGAAATAGTAACAAACATCGATCCATCCAACCTCACTAACTTTCGCCTTTATAATATTAGTAAGCTTTATGTAAGTCTGTGTACATTTGTATAACTTTCTTTAAGAAATTTCGTTCTCATACACCTGCCATGTCCCTCACTGAATCACCCAAAGGTTGACTGGTAGATAAATGCCATATAGAATTAATTCCGCTCCGTGCAATGTAAAATGCAGGTAGTGTTTATACCAACCATAGCTTTTGCCACCTTTTGTGAAAGCCTATTTCGTCAGTCTCATTACAACTTCCGTGGTTACATTTATTATGATCTGACACTAATCCCCCAAAAAGCTCTTCAACCATGTCACAGTTCAACTGCTTCATCAGATGCTACACTTGCTGTAAATCATACTCATGCATTAGCTAAATTACCTATCTGTTAGATATTAGATGTTATTTGTACTAATAAGGTATAGTGAAATAATGTTCATACCTTGTTAGTACAAATGATATAATGATACCTACTAGTGGTTAATGCCATATACTTACATATATTATGTAAAGCGTACATAGTGTGACAATGTCTAGGTTGGTGGACATTAAAGGAAGTTGTTTAAAGGTCATCACACACTATACCGTCACGGTAACGGCACGGCTCCAACCCAGCAATTAAGTTGTTCAAATCTGAGCATTAAAACGTAGTCGTATAATATATTTCATAATGTCAATATGAAAACGCCGACGGCGGGCAGTAAGCGCGTATTGACATTATGAAATGTATTATACGACCACGTTTTAAAGTTCAGATTTGAATGACAACTTAATTGCTGGGGTGGAGCCGTGACGGTATAGTGTGTGATGAGCTTAAGTTACAAAGCCTAAGATCATCAAGACTGCTGATTCATCAGTTCATCACTATCACATACAAAAACTAATTTCAGTGTAAGCGATTGAAGGAAGTTTTTTGTATTAAACGGGCAGGACTTTGATCATTCGATAGTGTATAAAGCCAATTTAGCTTGAAAAAATAATATTTTTATTTTCTCCGGACGAACTTTTCCTTGTGTAGGTAGGTGCACATTTCTAAATAACAATTTCAATGGTTTTGTTTTGAATTTTTTTTTGCCGAAAACTGGAGATTTCATCAACATTCTTGGTATTAAATACCTAGTTTCAGTCGTGTCAGCCCTCTCTCATATAAAGTATAAGCTAATCTGTAAATTTTCCGGGTTAAATTTGTGAGTTTCAAAATAAGATTTTTGCATTAAAAATCACGATTTTTCCTAAAATTAAATGCAAAAACTACTGATGCGATTGCGATGAAACTTGATATGTAGATGGCTGGACATCTGGATTAACACATAGGCTACTACGGCTTTTTATCACGATATTCCCACGGCATCGGGACTAACGCGGGTGTAACCGCGGGGCGCAGTTAGTATTATAGTTGGTCTAGTGGTTAGTGACCCTGACCAGGGCTACATCACTCACTCGAGGTCGCGTTTTATATACCTACCAATTTAGCTATCCGTCCACGGTAAAAGTGTCAGTAGGGGCGACAACGCGTAGCTGAGAGCGCGCCTGCACGGCAGAACGGTATTTTCCGTAAATAAAAACGAAATGTCAAATCGAACTTATTATGAAGTAGAGATGTTTAGTTATTGCTAAATGTATTTATTATGTTAAATTGCGTTATTGCTAGATAATAGTTAGTGATCTGCAAATCCTTTAAAAATAAGTTGCAAAAATGATTTTAGCTATTACTTTTTTGTCAATATAATATAAAAATACTTTAGGTGTTTATTCTTTACTCGCCATTGCCGTGTGGCTGTTCTAATAATAAATAATAGTTATCTTCTCAACAAAAAAGAAATGTTACTTATATATATTCTATACAAAGTTGCACTAAAACAGGTTTTGAGTGATTAGCCAGAGTGAAGTTGTAATAAATGTAGTCTATTAAACCGTCAACAATAAACCCATAATTTCTACGAAAGGTGACGAACTTAGTAGGTGTGGACTGCCAGCGTATTCATTTGTTGTAACTTGTAGGCAAAGCGAACTGACGGCTGCTTCTCTCACACAATATGTAATATAGTTAGAAATATAGTGAATATAATAATAAGAGCTACTGATATGTAAAACATATTGAGAGCGCCACGGATTGAGGTTTTTATTTGAGTAGGTAGTTATTTGTTATTTCATACTTTTGTGTAACATAATATGTAATACAAAAATTATAGGAGTATCTTTCTCTAGTCTACGCAACAGCCATTACTAACAACCCGCCCTAGCTTCGCACGGGTAGCAGAGACATCTTCAACAATCATAATCATATTTCAACCAATTTACACAAAACCTTAACAAATTACATACCTAAACCTTCCTCATAAATAGCTCTATCTATTGATGAAAACCGCATTGATGAAAATGTAGTGATGTAGTGATAGTGATGTATATGTCTACAGCATCAACATTTTATGTTACTATCGAAGGTTTAAGGATATTTTAATTACCTATAAAAATTAAAGATTTAATTTCATAGGGAAAATAATTTTATTTATCATTGTTTGATCGGTTCTTACGACCTTAGTAGATATAAATAAAAGATGGTGGACTGTATAAATTGTATTGATATGATTGAACGTTATAAATTAAAATTGATCGAGCGAGTGTCGCGGGCGAATGTGTTGCGCGGAGTGTCCTATCGCACCCCTCCTCGCGCCGTTGTCCTTCCCCCGTTCCTGTTCCGATCCGTTCCCCCGTTGCTGGTGCGCCGACAATCATTATAAAAAACTCAACACTCATAAATTTCATTATCAAGTGTGTGTTCCGATATGCACTGCGAGCACTATAAGAACTGACGTAAATTTAGTAGCCGTTCCTTCATAATTAGCTTTACTGCCATCTATGTTTTTTGGCGTGAAAATAATTATCATATATGTGTACAAGTTATCTGTTCAATAAAAAAAAAATGGTTTGAATGTAGTTATATTTAAAAATTTAAAATTGTTGTCAATTGACAATTACTCGCATAATAAAAGTAAGTTTACTTTTTATTAAAAGAAAATATTGTTTTTTAAGTAACCGAATGCATAATAACTTTATAAGCGAATTATTTAAATGGGGCTATGTACGGTAAAAGTGATGAACATATTTCGACAAATAATTGTTTATTATCTAACTGGAAAAAATTGTAGTTGATCACATGATCAAAGCACTGAGAGCGCCTTTCCTCGAAAACGCCAGTGCTCACGGTACAAAAATGGCGACGATTTATGACGTCATATACTTCCCTAGGATACTGCGGCAGTATACTGTCAGTCCATAACGGAACGAAGTTATCCCCAGTAAGAGCACTGAACAGTGCTCGCAGTGTATATCGTCACATACCCCAAATAAATAATTTATTTCATTATTTGTGTACTTTGTACAACCCTAGAGTGTCCGGTAGTTCGGCTACACACACAGACGAAGGTCGCGCGGTGGGCAAGGCGTTCTCAACTTTCGAAAAGCATAAATAAGATATATTTCTGGTCGCAGCTAACGCCAGGTATTATTATTTCAATTTTTTAGGCGAGTTTTTTTTATGGGAGTGATGTATCTGTTACGAAGTAACTATTATCTTATCTGTGCCCTGACTGCTAAGCCAGAGGTCGTGGGTTCGATTCCCACCCAGAACAAAAGTTGTGTGATGAGCACGATAATTTGTTCTGTGTCTGGGTGTAAATTTATCTATAATATGTATGTATTTAGAAATACATATATAAGTTTGTTTATCAGCAGTCTGGTTACCATAGTACAGGCTCTGCCTAGTTTGGGATCAGACGGCCGTGTGTGACATGTGTGAAGTTATAAAAAAAAATATCATAATGAAAAAACAGTTCAGTTCCCTATGTTTGGCAGAGCCTTAGTGCTATCAATAATTAAAAAATAACGACTGAGTTCGATCTCTGAGTGACCACTAGTTCTCTTTAAAAGACATAAATATAACTCTTTGAAAACAGACCATATAGTATAGTGATAATGAAGAATGAAGTCGGTCATAATTCTGCTTTCAATGTCACCCAATTACCCCAATGATTCTCACCCAACACATGGACAAAATTGCCTCAATTTTGTCTATAGGTTCAATACAATTAAATACAAATGACGATGAATTACATTTTTTACAGTAATTTGTGTTAACTTTCTTTGTAAAGTTTTCTAGCTCAGTCACATCAATATTATACCTACTCGTAGGAACATTGCTGTATACATAATTATAAATTAAACGGGGTTAAAAACGAAACCGGTTAGGAATCGGAGACTCTACGAAGGTAGTCTATTTAGTGAGCGCTTAAAAACAAACCAGTTTTTATTTGTAACCTTTGAAATGCACATAGATTGTTCCCTAATGGCCTATTGACAATTACAGATTCAATATCCCAGTGGCGTATCCGTGAACGAAGGCAATATGCTCACGCCAACTCAGGTGAAGGACGTACCCAGCGTCAGGTGGGAAGCAGACCAGAACAAGTTCTACACACTGGCCATGACTGGTGAGTAGTACCTAAGCATTATTTACGGGTTTTAGCCATGTTTATCGCCGTTATCGGGCCCCTACGTGTTAAAATAAATAAATAGCCATTGACTTAAAATAAAAAATAACCAAAATTATTTTTTAAGGTTTTATTAAAAATCGTAAGGCGTAGCATACATTAGGCACGTTGGGCACTTTTGGTATGAGAAAAAAGCAGATATACAAATGTGTGTATATGTTATGTTTTCACTTCTACACACACACATCCACACTAGATAGATCATTGTGAACTCTGTCACAGGACACAGCAAAGTAAGAGAGCGGATGATGATGATCCGTTTATTTTTTAAGCGGGTGACAGACGCACGAACTTTAAACTCGCAGTTTTAAAGTACACGTACTTACTCGGCTCGACGTCGATGACACACGGCAAATCCACTCATACTGTTTCGCTATCTCAAATACGGCTCACAGTGCTAGCGAACGAGCGAGCCAAGGCGGGCTATTAGTAAAATTTCAAGACGTACTTGGTCGTCGATTTTAAAGTAAGCTTACTTTAGACTTACCGAGTAAAAACCACCCCGGTGTTCCACTACCGGCCTTTGATCTGGGGGGCGAGAATCGCTATGGCATTCTTCCGCAACCCCCGACAGGTATGGACTCATCTCACCCTAGAGGGGTCCCGTCACCCGGTGCAACCACACTCCGCACTCCTCCTCTGAGGGCGCACGCGGAACACTGCGTGCACCTTGGGTCTGTATCTGTTCGGACGACGACTTCCCATAAAATTCGCCGCCCGCAGGATGCTTCGTAAGGTGGCCGGAGGTCATTAAGCGCCCTCCGGTGCTAAGTGGGTCTGCTGCGGGCAGAGAGAGTCGTACTCCGCACTCTCTCCCATCCCGCTGCCTCCTTTGTGGACATCACCAACTCACAAAAGGATGCGACAGCGTTCAATGCGCTCTCGCTCCGAACCATGGCCAGAACTACGGTTGGGAGTGAGAGACTACCCGCAGCACCGAATGCCATGACGAGATCACGGCGCTGGTTAGCCCAGGCTGGGCGTTCCGACAGTGTGTGCAGCGCCGTGTAGTCGGGGCAATTACCACAATGGTGGCACCTTGACGTCGGCATGTACGCGTAGTTGCTCGTATGTCTGTTAACCCCTTTACAGTGCAACTAGGTATAATATTCAATGTTAATTATAAAAGAAACAATAGGTAAATATTTAGTCTTAATAAAGGTTACATTTTCCATTATTGATCGTACCAAGAGTTTGTAGCAAATTCAATATCTGATGTTGGCTTTACCTGACATGAAAAATAATGAATCAGAGAGAAAGACCATACAATACTGTATTGTGCTTAATTGTATAGTGTCATGTTGTCGTCACAATTTACGTCTGTGTTGCTCATAATGACTGGTTAAAAAGGAAGCCATTACTTTTATGAAGGAAGGTATTTGTAGAATATTAGCTGTTGTGAAGAACAATGATTATTTATACCTAGTTGTATTTCTAACGTGACAAAGTACAGTAGTAACCTTTGCCCACTTGCAAAAACGAATGGTTTGTTACCAACCTAAAAAATTGTTTCGAAGGAGTGGCTATAGTCAAAGGAACAAAGATTAAAAAGGAGTATTGTTGTCACCTCTGGATAGGAGTATGAACATACTATCTAGAGCCTTTTGAAAGACGTAATCGAATTTTCGAACACGCAAGCGGTAAGCTTCGTAGCCTCGTGAATGATTTTGCTTCCTTCTGTGCGATCTACACAATATGTAATAATCTCGGTCGCCATCGGGGAGGTTAGTTCGCAGATTACGCCTCTTAAATGATATGTTCTTCGACGTTTTTTTAATCCTTTTCAATAAATACTATAAATTTGGAGTGTCGAGATAGCAAGTTAACACCTAATACTGTCGAGTACTATTGCCGATACTTTATTGACCGGTAGAAGCTACCTAAACGTAAACAAGCCACCACTTTGTTTAGCAGTACCTCGGTATCGCACCGGTTATTCTAACAAAAATGCTACTAATCGGTATATATCAAATAGACTGATGGGTTAACGAGCTGACTAAGGTATCTGATGTGGAACATTGGTTGTTGTTACGCAAAGTTGTTTAGGCTTGTATTCAGCGTTGTCTACGACTGGTGGAGTGTGTATAATGAAATTAAAAGAAAATATATATACGCGGGTTGACTTGAGAACCTTTTTCGTCTGTTAAATGTCCATCGGCGTAGAAAAAAATGAGGAAATAAGTAATAAAGCATATACGTCATGGCAATTTGTCGGACTTCTTTTGGGAATTAGAGAAAGAATTCTGACGAATGGACAAACGGTAGTAAGGCTATAATTATGACACATATAGAAACTGAATTAAAATCAATAAAGTGTATCAAGAAATAGAGAAAGAAGGCAAACTTTATAAAAAGATACAGACCAGTAGAAGGGAGTAAAGTCCAAGAGCCCGGAAAATGAAAATCGAAGATAACTGGAAAAATATTAGCAAAAATAGGATTTAAATAGTGCTGCAGTTTCTGATATCGATCAAAGTAACTTTTAGTGCGCATAATTATAATTTCAGAATTTTTAAAATTGCCGTGTCCTTTCTCTCAAGTGTAAAGTAACATGTATTAGTTACGGTTGCGGGTGGACAAAACATTTTGCTCTTGTTGTCAGAAACTTATTGTAATTGTACTGATAACGGAAGACTTTATGTAACCATTCATGTTTTGTAAACATGCAATGCTCCGTTACGTTGATTACTTTACGCGAATATACATATAATTTGAGTCAATCTGTCTATGGATTGTATAGGCTAAGGAATGTAGCGAGTAGATCAACACTGATAACAGCCTATCATGGGCTCAGAAACGGTGTATTAGGACTATGTTTGATGTTAGAATACCCAGTAGTTGCAAACCTCACTTTATTGAGTATGTATGTAGCGTATGTATGTAGTGTACATACACTACATACATACGCATACAGATAGCTAGAGACCTGGATTAACTTATAGGCTACTTTTTATCCCGATATTCCGACGGGATCGGGACTTACGCGGGTGGAACCGCGTTGCGCTGCTAGTGCAATCGGACAATAATCAAATCAAATGAAGTCTTCTGACCATCAAATGCAAAGAAACTGACCAGTGTCTACTGGTTCTGTGCAGAACAACAGGATTATATCAAAACAACTTTCTATTTTTACATATGTAGGTGTGTATTTAGTAAGTATTATACAATCAATGTCGGTAGTATGCATAAGAAAGTAGAAAGCAGCGGTAGCGCATTTGACTGCAACATTATAGGTCGCGGATACGATTCCCGTCTCAGTGTAAATATTTGTGTGTATAATATAAATGTATATTGTATAAAACAGTCCACCTACTTAGAAACTTTTTTTTAAATACATACATAGGAACACACAGACCATTTCAAATAGGCATGTGTTCTAGTACTCTTAGTACAAGCTATGTTCAATTTGCTTCTAGAAAGCGCTATGTCATATGTCTTTAAATATAATAATAATAAATAAAAAATAAATGTCCACTCGAGTCTTTCAGAATGCTTTATTAAAAAAAAATATGATAGTAAGCGTAATTGGACTTTAAAATAGAAGAAACGATTCGTTTTGCTTACGGACGGTAAAATTTTCGTTGAACGATGAACGTTTTCAACGAATATTTTATCGTCCGTAAGCAAAACGAATCGTTTATTGACTATAGGAACCGGACATTACATAGAAAGCAGGTAAGCACCCTAGTCATAATCATTTGTTTTATCTAACAATACCACAAACAGGTGTTAGTTTCCTGGTGCGCCTTTAAGAAGTTATAACGCCTCTTTGGGATGTTGGAAATGCTCAAATCTGGATTCCCACTGCTGTGCTGCTGCCTCAAGTCCACGACGATCAACAACATTGATCCACGAAAACCCTAACAAATTACACTCGGCGATTCCTAGGGAAAAGTCTTGGATAACGCAATGAATTTCATTAGAGGTATACTGGAGGATTTAGAAATATAATAGATCCCCTCCTTAGCAAAACGGATGGGAAAGAACAAAACAGGGAGCAAAAAAGCCGTGGAAAAAAGAAGTCGCATCGGACTCAGTGTCGGGGTCCTAACTCCGATACTGAGTCCGTGGCGACTTCTTTTGTGATGTGAGTCTGATGATAGTGATATCTGTTGTCTGCGTAGCCTTTCGGGATAAGCAGACACAACAGTGTTCATTTGCTGTAAAGATTACATACCTCATCAGCTTCCTCTACTAGGCATTGCATAACGTGCATAATTACTCATTACAGTATATATGTATTTATACTGGAAGGACCACTTTGCATTCGAAGGAAAATTTAATCTTACAAAACTGTAAAAAAAAAAGTTATGGTTCGAAAATAGATTACACCAAAGTGAGTTGATATCATAAAACAGATTTCAGAATCCTTTACCCAATTTGCCCATGTTTTTTATTGTATCCGCATCCTAAGACTGAATAGACGATTATGTACCTATGTAATTAATTGTAACAGATCCCGATGCACCATCGCGCGCTGACCCAAAGTTCCGTGAGTGGCACCACTGGCTTGTTGGCAACGTGCCCGGCGCTAACGTAGCAGGTGGCGAAGTACTCTCCGAGTACATCGGCTCCGGACCTCCCCCCGGTACTGGACTGCATAGATACGTGTTCCTCGTCTACCAGCAGCCCGGGAAACTGACCTTTGATGAACCCAGACTGACTAATAGGTAAGTTAAAAAAATACTAATCAGGAAACCAAACAAATGTCCAAACAAGAAAGTAATTGTAAATCACTTAACAATGTAGGATGAATGGGACTTTTGGGCTATTACCAACACAGACAGCTAATGTTTTAAAGTAACAAAAACATTATCGCCATCTTTTTTTACCAGTTTTACACAAGACATATGTGGGGGTAGAGGTGTATATTATAGTAAACGCGTTCTATTTCAATGTCGAGTTGCGAACAGTTTAATAGTCTGTGTACTAATACCTGTTTATATTTTCGACAAAGTGTCCAAGTATGGATAGACTGAGAGAAGATGATTGTTCGATACCTTCTCATATTAGGATAATCATTAGATGGTGCCTAATTGCTGCTAAGATTGCAACATTTGTTTTTTTATGAAGCTCATCACAGCAATCGGACCCCAACAGCTCTCAAACTCTCAGTAATAAGATGTTTTTCTTAACATTAGTTTGGTTTTTTCTAAAAATCTCTATAACCAGCGGTAATGCGCTACCTCTGTCCAACGGATCTTTGCCAATTTAATTTAATCTTTATTTTTCGGTTGTAAGCCTACAAGTTTTGTCTTGCGATCCGACGATTATTTTGGTAAGCAATAAGAAACTCCAAGTATATATAGAGCTTTCAATTGCTTTTTGAGGGATTCTCCTTTTTCGTGGTTTGAGGTTAAATGCCTCTTATGAGTTTGCCAAGTCTAAAAAAAATTGTTCGTATCCAGGTTCTCTTACATAGAGGGCTGCGATACTCAGAGTACTACTCTGGGAACAGAGGCAGTCAAGGACGGTCAGATTTTATTATACTTTTATTATAGCCCCTTTTATTATACTATGTCAGTGGCAAACTCGCATGCGCGTTTCGGCTCTATAAATACTCATACACTCCTTTCTTGAAGAATCCCATACTGTACTCACTCCTATAGTGCATGATCAATTTACCGCCAAGATACAATAAAATGATTCCATCTCATCATCTATTTCCAGATCTGGTGCTAATCGTGGCAAGTTCTCCATCGCCAAATTCGCCAAGAAATACAATCTGGGAGATCCAGTAGCGGGCAACTTCTACCAGGCTGAGTACGACGATTACGTGCCCGAAATTTACAAGCAACTCGGCGAATAAGCTATCATATTCTTCGTGCTACGTCCTCTTTAAGAAAAATACAAAAATATTACCTATAACTTGCAAACTAGTAACATCTATCGACCAATCGCCACACATTATTAATTTATATTACGAAGACTTGCACACATTAGAGAAGGTGAGGCCTGTTCATGTGAGAAAATGCCATGTACATACTACTGCTAGGAGACTCCGGTTTGACTCCGCTTGGGAGTCGCTTTGACTGCATGGCGGAGTCTTTGACTCCATAGTGAAGTCATTGTGACTACAATGGAGACATTTTATATATCGCCATTGACTCTTTAATTTTTCTACAACACTCTTCGTGAGACATTTGTGATACAGGCTCTTCCCACTGTGTGCAGGTATTTTGTTGAAAATGTCCGCAGGATCAGCATTTATAATTTCCTGTTTTATAACATTAAGGTATTCCAATATTTAGCTATATACATATGGGCCTTATGAAAACAATTTCGTGGATAGTAATTTAGTGTTAAAAAAATATGGTCTTTGAAATATATAATAACATTAGTTGTTAAATATATATAATTATATATTTGCATCTCAACATGTTATCCTTTCTATTGCGAAAACTATTCAGCAATTTCATTTAAAATAGCAACTTTGTAATGGACGTGTCGGTGAAATCAGTTTTAACTATTTAGCATTATAAGAGAAATGTAATGGTTTTTCAAAGGTTTATTATATAGCTGCTTTACTAATGTGTTGTTTTATTTAAAAAGTAGCTGTTCCCCGCCCGGCTTCGCTCGCGTGTACATATTTTGAGCAGAACCCTATTTTTTTTTTCCAAATTAAAAGTCGTCTAAGTTACTCCTTATAACACCAGCTATCTGCCAGTGAAATCAGTCGTTCCGGAGATTTTAGCCGGAACAAACAGACAGACAGACAAATATTCTAAAAATTGTTTTTTTTGGTATATGTACCTACCGTGTAAAGAATCGGATGAATTTAGTAATATACTGTTATTATGAGTGTTTTAGTCCTTTGACTCGGGACGGAAAAACCGACAACGATCGGAAGTCGCCCGAGGCGAGGCGAGGTTGCACGAAGCGAAGCAAAGTGCCTGTCTACACTGTCGTATTCGCATAACTTCGGGCAACTTAGCGAGTAGTGTAGAGGAGCTTTTAGGATTATCTATATACTTTATATTATAATTAAACTAGCAACCCGCCCCGGCACGGATGCAATGTAGATACTAATGTGGTGAACAATTATCGTCATATTTTAACAAATTAACACAAAACAATATTAAACTGTACATATAAACACCTTCCTCTTAAATCGCTCTACCTATTGATGAAAATCGCATTAAAATGAGTTGTGTAGTTTAAAAGATCTAAGCGTATTTGTTTTATACCTACTATGTAGAGATACAATAAATAAGTGCACATCGGGAGACGTTGAAAAAAAGCAAGTCTGGTCTGGTCCATGGTCACTTGAGTTTTTTTTATTTCATTTGTAAGGTTCTTGATGTAGTCAAACTTAGAAAAAAATCTTGCACAAATTACAATTATTACACAAATAACAATAAAAAAAGATTAGGTACGAAAAATTTTGTAGTAGTATTAGGTATTCGTGCATGATTTTTTTTTTTATTTATTTTAAAAAGACAACTCCCTCATTAGAAATAATCCTGTAGGGTTCGAACCCACAACACTCGGCGCGGCGTAGTGGCGATGTGACCACTTAAACTATTGCGCCATCCGTGCGCCATTCAGCGAATCGTAGGTCGATAATCTAAATGTGGCATTATATACTTACATATAAATAGCGATAGGTACTCGGCATAAACCAGACATTCACTTGCTGTTGATCGGCCGCCTAAAAATGGCGCGAATTCTGAGATTATTGAGATGTGCTATTGTAATGTTAATAGCAGACAGCAATGTGTTAAATTTTAGTATGCTTGCAAGAGCGATGTCAACTGTGGCGAACAGTTTCGATACTCACCAGGTGGTTCCTGACGTCGTGCCTAACGCCCCTAACGCCCTTGCTTCTGTGAGTATTTTTAATTTCTTTTTTAAGAGAACCCTCACGCCTGTATCCCCAAAGGATTAGACAGATGCGTAAACACCCACATTTTGCAGTTTCTAATTTTGTCTAAGTAACGTAATAGTGAGCAAACCTATTACCGTCAACTGAGCAGTTTGGGAATTACACATGGAAAAATTGGGATTAGGTATTTTCAAGGGGAAATTTAGGTGAGAAGGGAAGGTAATGGAAGGATACTGCTTATACTTACGGATGGAGTGAGGAGTCTGAGCGATAGCCTGAGGAAGTCAGAGTCACATACTTGTAACTACAACTGTTTGTTGCCGGGAAGACGGAGCGTTCTACCTACCTCAATGAAATGAAATCAAATCAAAACCATTTATTTCAATAAATCCAATAACAGATATTTTTGAATTGTCAGGAGTAGGAGTCAGTCAGACTAAGTCAGTCGTGAAGCAAGTTGCCTGTTCCAATACGCAGATCCTATGTAGAAGAACAGGCAAGAAACTCCAAGGACACTCTTTTTCAAAATGTTTTTACAAATTTCTGATTACATTGTTTTTATGCGTGAATGAAATGTGAGGACAATGTAACATACCTATTATTCTAAAATATAAATAGACGCGCTATTAACAAATTCAGGTTCTGTATCCCAGTGGTGTGTCCGTGAGTCTTGGAAATGTGCTGAAGCCAAGTCAAGTACAGGACAAGCCTAGCGTGATGTGGGATGCAGACCCGGACCATTTCTACACACTGGCCATGACTGGTAATACTGTATTAAAGTCACTTCTACTAGTCCACAATCAAGCGCTTATTGTATTATTTTTATTCTATTTTTTACACTAAGATTAGGGTAAGAGCATTCATTGGTATCCTAGTGAATACATTGAGAGGTATATTATAGTAGTTTTTTTTTATAATAATACTAGCATGTGTCGTGGACTATAGTTTTTGAAGTAACGTTTATCGGCATTATCTCAAGTGGCCGCATATCAGCAAGGTTATGAAGTGACGGAGATGTATTATCTCATCGAGATGTTATCTTAACTCTCGATTTTTGGATAAAACAATTGTTGCAATATGGAGAAACAAAATATAACCACTAAATATAATTCGTAATTCATTGTAACAGATCCTGATGCACCATCCCGCGCTGACCCCACGTCCCGTGAGTTTCAACATTGGCTTGTAGGCAACATACCCGGCGCTAACGTAGCGGGTGGCGAAGTACTCTCGGAGTACATGGGTTCCGGTCCTTTTATGGATACTGGACTGCACAGATATGTGTTTCTAGTCTACCAACAACCCGGAAAACTGACCTTTGACGAGCCCCGACTGCCTAATACGTAAGTTAAATAATTGGTATTCAAGGTTGTGCTGACAAATATCATAAACAAAGGTCAAAAAACGAAATAATTTTGATCTACTTAACAATGAATGTGGGGCCAAAGGCGTTTTAAGGCCTACTCCTTAAACCAAAGCCCTCTTTAATTAGTCCAGTAACGCTATTAAATCTATGGTCGCGTGAAGATCGGACATCGAGAGACTGCCAATGTTTTGAAGTAGGAAAAATGTTTGCTATCTCTTTTTCCCAGTTCTATTCTAGACATACCTAAGTGAGAATAGAATAATAATGTATAGCTTGTAATCTTTTTTAACTCATGAAGCTCGATCTAGGTGTAAACTGGTGGTCCAAACAACTTTTAATAATAATAATTCACACATCTCATACAAGGCCGTCTGATTCCAAGCTAGGCAGAGCCTGTACTATGGTAACCAGACTGCTGATAAACATACTTATATATTTATAAATACATAGGTACATATAATAGATAAATTACACCCAGACACAGAACAAATGATCATGCTCATCACACAATTATTTGTCCTGGGTGGGTATCGAACGACCTTGGGCTGAGCAGTCAGGATTACTAACTACTAGACCAACAGGCCAGTTAGTATTTTCAGATTAATATTCGATACTTTTGCTTATTACGATTATCGTTTGATGGTGAAAAAATTAAACAATCCTATCTGTACCTGCTTGAATAAACTTTACAGTACCTTTTTTTTGCATAATATGTCATGTACATTAAGTTCGATCGTTCAACGGATAAAGCCATACAAGTGTAATGGTAGATATATGCGACTCTTTACTTTTTCTATTTCCAGATCTGCAGGTCGATACAATTTCTCCATCGCCAATTTTGCCAAGAAGTATAACATGGAAGATCCCGTAGCGGGCAACTTCTTCCAGGCCGAGTACGAAGGTTAGGTTGGTACGTGCCTATAAATTGCAAGCCGACCAATGACCACATGGTTACTCTACAATAAAGTAATTTGAATTCGATAATATTTTATTAAGAATTAATGCCATTATCTATCTATATAGATAGATAATGGCATTAATTCTTAATGTCTCTATGATATTCTCTCTGAGCCGAGTCTCTTGACCTACATACACTACAATACATCGGTAGGTACAAGAAATATTACTTTCCTTCTAACTTCCCTGTTTCCTTCCCTCCCCAAAGTGCCCGGTTAACGGCAATAGTCTTGCCCCTTTTTACGTAAGTAGGACTAAATTATATTTGGCAAAAATACCTCTGCTTGCCCCTTCCGGGATACAGGCATGATTTTATGTATGTACTAGTAACCCACCCCGGCTTCGCACGGGTAGCAGAGCATATTATCTCTACATTTTTTCGTTATTATGTGTATTCTTAGAAGATAGACATTATGAGGAATAACTCCGTAATACATTGTTTTCATACAACTCTATTGGTTTACGAGGCGAGCGCCAGTAAAGCTTCCCAGTCGGCATGATGTTTTCCGATATCTTCAACAATCGTCGTCATAATAGCAAATGTATACAAACCCCTAATAAATTATACACTTAGAGCTTCCTCATGAATCACTCTATCCGTACATGAAAACTGTATGAAAATCCATTCGTTACTTTTGCAGTTTTTCGCGAACAGACATACAGACAGACGCGGGGCGGGGGACTTTATTTTATAATATGTAGTGATGTATGTAATTTTTGCATCTCGACATGTGATCCAATATACTGATAAAGCAACCCAACGCCACAAAGCCGTTTTAGAAACAAATTATATTTTAAAATAGCAACTTTGGAAATCACGTTAAAGTGAAATCAATTCAACCTATATATATAAGGACTGCAAGAAAAAATGTGCAGAGATGATTGCAAGTGTTTTTTGAAGGTTTATTATACATATAGAAGTGCCTTACTAATGTGGTGTTTTATTTAAAATAGACTTACCCTTATTGCACTCAAAGGTGCATTATAGTGTAAAGTTTAGGTCTGTCTGTAGTTTTAACTATCAGATTTTTATGTATTTTATGAATGGCTGGCTATGGTTAGGGGCCATTCATAAAATACGTTTGTAGGAGGTAGGCAGGGTGTAAGCTTTAGTGTTACGGGGGAGGAGGTTTCTAGAACGTGATAGGTACGTAAATTTTCATCATGCAACAATTCTCTTAATGCGGGTTATATAATAAGGGTATTGCATTAAAAAATCGTATTCAAGAAAGCTATCGCATACTTTCGAAAGATAGTCTATAAAGATAAATATGAGAGTTATTGGCTATCGAACCGAGCTTGAAAACGTCTGCGCAGTGGTTAAACACGTGGCGAAGTTACACTACGTGTAAGCGGCAGTGCGTATTAGGGGTTTACGTGTACCTGCGTCAGCGGCTTCCATTAAATATACTATATATCCATACCATACTTTAGTGTTTATGGTCGAAGGTCATCGGCAACAACACGCTGCGAGGCGTCAGTTTTCCATCGCTATTGTGGCAGATAGTTTCACCATTAATATACTATACGCTGCTGCTGTAGATCTGGCACAACAAATATAGAAGAGGTGCAAAAATTATATTTGCCCTAACATAAGTCATGCTTGGGCATGAATAATGAATGAGAATATCTCCCAAAGAGTTGGCCAGATCTAAGCCAGAGCTGTCCATGGCATTTGGTATAACTGCGGTTTGGTTAGTTGTTGAGTCCTGTTTTTTTTTTTATATTATAGAGGGCAAACGAGCAGACGGGTCACCTGTTGGTAAGTGACTACCGTCGCCCATGGACACCTGCAACTCAAGAGTCACAAGTGCGTTGCCGGCCTTTGAGAAAGGAGTACGCTCTTTTCTTGAAGGTTTGAAGGTCGTATCGGTCCGGAAATACCGCAGGCGACAATTTGTTCCAAAGATTGGTTGTGCGAGGCAAAAAAATTCTGGAAAACCGCACAGTGGTGGATTGCCAATTACCCAGGTGATGGGGATGAAAGTTTGGTCGTTTTGAGTCGATTGCCCGTTCTGTTGTATAAGTAACTAAAGAAGACTGTACGTTTTCTTGCACAAAACATTAGCATCGACATCTTCAACTTGATATTATTTGCCTTCTGACGTTTATCTGTCTGAGGAATTTCATAAAGCACGTATTTAATATTCAGTGTTTTTTTATCTTATCATATTAAATGTAAACAAAGAGAATGCATAGGTACCTGCATTTTTGTAAAATAACACATTTTTATTACATCAGTAAATTTGTTAACATTCCAAAAATATTTCTGAAGTGAAACTTCTTTAGAATCGTTGAGATTAGAAATTCGATGAAACGGAAGCATTACGATAAAGTTCCTACGATAAAATTCCTATAATCTTTGTCTTTGTGCCTTCGTACTACCAATCTTTGTCTTTGCGCCTGTGTACTATATGTCAATGTCAACGTGGTGTAATTTTTGTGCATTTTTTCTCCATATTACACTTATTCCAACCTTAACCTATACTGAAAACGAAGTATTGTTTGTTTTCAAAGTTGTGTACAGTTGTAACTGGACATCAGGTTTGCCTACTGTTTATTATTAAAGCCATTCTTTGTATATCTTGATCTGTTTTTCTGAAGTTTCACTTCTGCCGTGTGTGAATTGCACACATTCACTTTTTTTTTATAAGCCTATATTATAATACATATTATTAACATTTACATCGGTTCACTCCTCTTGTGGGTGTTGTATAAATAATAATTATAGTCTAGTAAAACTAAAAAACACGCTTTAATAGTAAACTGGATTACGAAGTTAAAAAGATTTCCACTATTTACTTAATCATCAGACTATCGTTACGTGGCCCGATTTGTTGGACTCGTCAAAATGAACCATATGAGCAGAAACTCGAGGGGTCTACCAGTAGCCACTGAAGATCAAATCAAATCAAATTAAAACCATTTATTTCAATGAATAATAGTAATAACAACTGGACACGTCATCTCACACACGGCCGTCTGATCCCAAACTAGGCAGAGCCTGTACTATGGTAATCAGACTACTGATAAACATACTTATATATTTCTAAATACATAAATGTTATAGATAAATTAGACACAGAACAAATGATCATGCAATTAAACCAATAATAGGTATTTTTGAATTGTCAGGAGTAGGAGTCAGTTAGACTAAGTCAGTCGTGAAGCTAGTTGCTTGTTCTAATACGTAGATCGTATGGAGAAGAACAGACAAGAAACTCCAAGGGCACTCTTTTTCAAAATGGTTTTTTACAAATTTTTGGTTACATTGCTTATTAGCGTAAATGAAATGTGAGGACAATGTAAAATATTATTCTAAAATATAATGAGACGCGCTAATTACTACTATACATATTTAAGTAATAGCAGTCCAGAGATGACCAGATGAAGAGTTTCACTAGCCACCTCCTGGCCTCATCATCAGATCAGCTCCAAAATGCCAAATTATAGTGTCATCCGTTAATGTAATAATAATAATAAATAAATTTATTTCGGATATTGATCCATAAATGTGTTAGTAACAATGATCTTACAACTATGTTAGTTCTGCAATACAAACAATAACAATTACAAAAATAATCGTGGGGTTGCGCTAGCATGCAGCCGCATCCACCTTTGTAGGACTGGAAGGTCCCATCTCTCAGACAATACTCTCAGGATGCCATTGGTGCTGCCTAGCAGTCGAGTAGACATTGACGCGCTCCGCTTTCTTATGATGGCATAAAAGTCATCGCAATGTGCCCCCGCGAACATATTTGAGGCGCTACAAAACCTCGGCAGATTCAACAGCATCCTGAAAGCATTGTTGTAGTGGACGCGTAATGCGCTGTACGACCGCTGGGTAAAGTTAGTCCACAGGCTGCACGTGTAGAAGGACTGACAATATGCTTTGAAAAGAGTAACCTTGACTGGTGTAGTATAACGTGCGAACCTGTGAGCCAACATATTACACCGGACAGACAGCGCCCTACGTTCCCTCTCAATATCAAGATCATCTGATTAATCATCGGTGACCCAATGGCCAAGGTACTTAAACTTGTTTACTCTATTTAAAGGAGTATCGCAGAGAGTGACTGGAGGTACGATTGAGTAGCATTTGGTACCAGCTTTAAAGATCATAAACTTGCTCTTCTTGGTATTATACTTGAGACCATGAGCCGCCGCATATGACTCACAAATGCCTATTAACTTACGTAATGCACCAATCGATGGGCTCAGCAACACCATGTCATCAGCGTAGCTTATGTTATTTATGCACACACCATCAATAGAACAACCAATGTTTGTGCTACTGACCCCACCGATCAGCCCATTCATATACAAATCAAAGAGACGAGGCGAGGATATACCACCTTGCCTTACGCCGCACTCCAACCTGTACATATCCGAACGCGCATCCGACCATCTTACACTATTTTGCTGCTGACTGTACTGTATTTAAACAGAGATATAATTTCACGTGGTAAATTCGTCTCACATAGTAGCTTCTGCCACAGCCTGTCATAGCTAACAAGGTCAAAAGCTTTTGACAGATCTAAATAACAAGCGTATACAGGTGTATTTCTAGCTGTATAGTACTGAACAGTCTGCTTGAGACATAGAATAGCACTGTCAGTTGATAAACCGGGTCTGAACCCAAACTGAGCGTCATTAAATTGCAGGTACTGTCCCAACTGCTGATCAAGCAAACTGTCCAGCACGTTAGCAATGACAGTCGCAAGTGAAATTGGCCTATAATTAGACATAGTTGACAAGTCGCCAGTCTTATCCTTTACGATAGGCACTACGTCCGTGTACATTAAATCGTCTGGCAAGAAGCTATGACTAACACACAGGGTAAACAATAATGCAAGTACTCTCGGTAGATGTACGCCCGCATACTGCAAATGCTCGATGCTAAGACTATCATGACCCGGGGATTTACCTCTTACCATGTTTTTTATAACTAAAGCAACCTCCTTTGCGAAGAACCTGATATTAATATCCCCGAGGTGACCGTCCGCAGCGAGCACTTGCGACGAGGGCTCGAGAGGTGAAGATACACTGAAGTAGCGTTGAAAGGCACAAGCTATTTCATGTGATAATACATACAAAGTTTGACTTGAGTACTATTGAGTTACTATTGAGTACTACTTGAGACAATCTTAGAAGTCATTTTAACTTAATTCTAATTATTTATTAGGATTATGAGTAGGTTAAAATGACGTCTAAGATTTGTTTACATAGTTAGCTATGAATGAAACTAATAAAAGTGTGTCAAAATGGTTGATCCATAGTTTAAAGGTCATCACACACTATAATGGCACTGCAACGGCCCAGCTATAGCACTACGGCGCCGCCTGAAATTGAGGCTACCGCTAGCCGCCAGCGTGCTTTACCAAGCGTCGCCCGCGAGGTGCAAGCTAATTTCATCGTCTTCATGTGCGAGTGCGACACGATGCGAAGTTTTTTCGCTTCCGGCTCGCAGTCGGCGCGCTGTAAGCACGCGGACCGCACGCCGACTGCGACTCGAGTACTATGGTTGCAGCAAGCGCGCTTACTGCCCGCCCTTGGCTTTTTCATATTGACATTATGAAATATATTATACGACCACTTTTTAATGCGCAGATTTGAGTGACAACTTAATTGCTGGATTGGAGCCGTGCCGTTACCGTGACGGTATAGTGTGTGATGACCTTAAGACGAATAATAACAAAATAAGAAATAGACTGGAGCAGTGTGGCAGCTGTTACCGACGTGAATGATAAGGTCAGCATCTTTAATGACACCTTACTTAGTTTATACGACACCCACGCCCCTGTTAGGAAAGTGAAATTAAAGCGTCCGCCGGCACCTTGGATGACGGAGGAAGTGAAAATTGCAATGAGACGGAGGGACCGAACTTTCCATAGGTTTAGGAATCATCGTTCTGAAGACACGTGGAACCTTTTCAAGGCGGCTAGAAATCGGTGTAATCAGGTGGTACGTAACGCAAAACGCCGATACATTCTGGAAAATATAGAGGCTTCATCTCCTACAAGTATCTGGAAGTTTCTCAGTACACTGGGTATTGGAAAACATCAACGTCCCGAGTTTCAGAAGACAATTGGTTTGAATGATATCAACCTACATTTCACATCTGCAACTCAGCTGGATCATCAAACCAAATGTCAGACCTTGGGCTATATACAAAGTCTAACTAGTCCAGTTATTGACTTCTTTCAATTTTCTCCAGTGCCTCCTGAGGATATCAAAAAGATTATCCTATCTATTCGTTCCAATGCCGTGGACTACGATGGCATTAGTCGTCGCATGATTGTCACTGTTCTGGATCATGTTCTTCAAGTGATAGCCCATATTATTAACTTTTCCCTTGACTCTGGAACCTTTCCCTCTCTCTGGCGTAAGGCTTACATCATACCCTTGCCCAAGACAAATAACCCTTCTCTACCACAACACTTTCGACCTATCTCTATTCTTCCTTTTCTATCTAAGGTGCTCGAGGCTTGTGTACATAAGCAGCTTTCGCAGTTTGTATACCGAAACAATCTCCTAAGTCCACTGCAATCTGGCTTCAGGCCCGGCCACAGCACTATTTCCGCTCTCCTCAAAGTGACTGGCGATATTAGGGAGGCCATGGAAAACACTAAAGTTACTGTGTTAGTCCTGGTTGACTTTTCGAATGCCTTCAATACCGTCAGTCACGAGGTCCTACTATCTATCCTTTCATATCTTATGATCTCCTCAGAAGCACTGGAATGGTTCTCCACTTATCTTCAGGGACGTCAGCAGTGTGTTCGTGTTGAAGACGTGTCATCGAGTTGGAGTGATCTCTGCAGCGGCGTCCCTCAAGGCGGTATATTATCTCCTTTATTATTTTCATTATATATTAATCTGATAACCCACGACCTTCAGTGTACGTATCACCTATATGCCGATGACTTGCAGCTTTATACACAGGCCAGGGTTGAAGATATATCGCAAGCCATTAATAAGGTCAATAAGGATTTAGAATTCATAAGATCCTGGTCGACAAGATTCGGCTTATCAGTAAATCCTAATAAATGTCAGGCGATTGTCATAGGGAGCAAACAAATGATGAGCAGGTTAGACACTACTTCTTCCACACCGATTGTCTTTGACGGATCAAATATATCTATAAGTTCAGTAGTTAAAGACCTGGGCTTATACATTGACTCCACACTCGATTGGCGGGCCCAAGTTACTCACGTGAGTCAGCGAGTCACTGGAGCTCTCCGAACTTTATACCGCCTGAAGAATTTCCTCCCCACTAAGACAAAAACTTCCTTAATGCAGTCCCTAATCGTTCCTATAATTGACTATGGTGATGTGTGTTATTTCGACCTGAATGCAGACCTCCTCAACAAACTAGATCGCCTTCTCAATAACTGCATTCGATTCATTTTCAATCTTCGCAAATATGACCATGTGTCTGCTTTACGTTCACAATTAAAATGGCTTCCTATTCGCCAACGTCGCAATTTGCGGGCTCTAACTTCTCTGTTCTCCTTTTTAAACTCCCCATCGCCACCTTCTTACTTAGTTTCCCACTTCCAATACTTATACTCTACTCATGACAGGAATCTTCGTTCCACCAATAATTTGCTTCTTTTATGTCCCTCTCACAGCTCCGACTTCATCAACTCTTCTTTCTATGTACAATCAGTCCTTCTCTGGAATGCGCTCCCTCTCGAAGTCAGGATGTCCACAAACCGCTTCACGTTTAAAAAGAAAGTACGAGAGCTCCTCCACAATGAGTTAGCAGAATAGCCTCAACGATAGTACACGACTTTATAATGGTATTTGTAGTGTATTTACTTATATATGTGATATGTATATGTATGATATGTGTGAATATATATGTACTCTGTATAGGCATAATATAAATACTTATGTATGTTTATGTATAAGTATATGAAACTGTGTATATTATGTAGTAATGATATTTAGAAAATTGTACATGTAAGTAATATAAATGTTAGTTTGTTTTATAAATAATTTCAAATGTATCTTTGCACCTACCTTATAGCAGTTCTATACCACCCTAAGGTTGACTGGTAGAGAATGCCCTAGGCATTAAGTCCGCCTTTGTACAAATGTGCATGAAGTTTTAAATAAATAAATAAATAAATAACAGACACATACGTTACGGGTTGTATTTTTATCATGAAAGCTTAAGGAAATCGATCATTTATCTACAAACCGAGGAGCTTGGAGAGTTCGGGTACATAATCGTCGTACTCAGCCTGGTAGAAGTTGCCCGCTACGGGATCGCCCAGGTTGTACTTCTTGGCGAAATTGACTGTAGAGAATGGTGTACGACTGACGACGGAACTGCAAATAAAAGATAGAAAGTTATTTAAATGTGTTGTAAGGTAATAATTGTTGAGTACACAGATACAACTGTACCTTTACCTCATCGGGACTAATGGGTGAATTCGGAATTGAGCCGAATACATAACCAAAATTTCAAAATTTTGTGATAACTTACCTAAATATAAAAAAAAACTACAGAATAACCTGGGTTTTAACTTGGGTAAGTATGTACTTACTAGGTTTGAACTTGAATCGTCTGTATTACCTCAATTAAAAAAAAAAATAACCTACCTTTAATGTTTAAATATTTTTTTTAATATGTTATTTTATCTTATTTTAATTTAACGGTACAAGTTATGTTTTATTTGGTTAGTTAGTTGTGTTTGCCAATAATTAAAGAGCACAAGTTATGTATTTGTAATTTCTTCTATCATATATTAGTTATGTGTATAATTTGTTGGCAATTCTAATAAATTAATAAACTCACACGGTGTTTCGCCACAGACCTTACATAAAACATACTGCGCCGACCCCAAAATAAAATTGGGACAAAGGTAAGTAGATGATAATGACATGTTTCTTCTCAGTGTTCTGTTGCTATGAACACAGAAGAGATAATAGGTAAGTACTCTTTAAATATGTACGTCGTCGAAAGATAACTTAGCCGCCAAGGACTGACTTAGCACTTGAAATTTTATTTTATTCGAAATACCAACAGTAGAATACCTACACTTAATGCTAGAGCAAATAACAACGATAGCTGTTAAGGTATTTGCAAGTAGATTCTAGATATAAAAACAAGCAAACAAAAGTATGTTCGAATTAAGTTTAACAAATAAAAGAGTTAAAAACTAAGAGTGAAGGGTTTGTCACGTTTTTGGGACTGCGTTTTAAAAAATTTTTTTTTTAAAGTTTGGGGGCTTAGATTTGAATATCTCAAACTCGTAATTTCTACTTTCATAGATGTCGTTTACAGATCTACTCGCCTTTATTAATGCATTATAAAAGATTTTTAAGTATTCCCGGTATAAAAGAGGACTGTAACACACTGAGTTATTACTAGTAATAATTAAATACCTCAGTGCTGTAACATAGCTTAGACCTAGCCGCAGACTATTCTTTAAATTTTTTTTTGCAAATTCTGGTCTATAATTTTTTATATTCGACCGATCTCCGGTCTTATCAACGGGTGTCAGAACGGCGGACTTCCAGACAGTTGGCACCGTATCTTCTTTTATGGAACGCGAAAAAATTATGTGTAGTTAAGGGTATTATTACCTCGACCATTTCTGGTCTTTTGTAGCGCACTTTTTGCTTTAAAGTTCACTGCTCAGACTTATGGCTTCGAGAAATCTCCAGATCCTTTCAGCAGTGATTGTTTGTATTCCAATCCTGCGGTTGCATGATGTGTAACTCTAGGTTAATACGAGTACTTCGGTGCCGCATTACAATACAATACAATACAATACTCTTTATTGTACACCATGAGGAACATTTCAAAATATTTACAAAGACAAAAAAAAAATGGTGCAAACGGCGGTCTTATCGCTAGTTGCGATTTCTTACAGACAACTTTTAGATAGACAGATGCAATGGAGTTATGTATAGGGCAGTTAATAGGTGTGCCACTTTAGCTAAGTAGCAACTTAAGTGAATTTAAGAGACGACGAACAAATAATTATAATTATATATATACCTTACCTATATATATATACATACACATATTACACATACATACATACATTTACACATATAGATACATACATACCGATATTAAAATAAATATATACACATATCCAGTATTAAAAGCAAGTGAAATATTACTGTGACAGATAGTAATCAGTGACCATTTTTTTTAAAGTATGCAGCGACTGAGCACGTCTAATAGCTTCAGGCAATGCATTCCACAGGCGAGCTGCATGTACTGTAAAAGATATGTGAAGAAAATTTGTGGAATGCAAAGGTATTTTCAGTACTTGATTTTTCGATGATCTCAGGAACCTCGCATGTGTATCATTTAGGAACTCGAAACGTTCTTTAAGGTAGGTGGGAGTAGCGAGGTTGAACAAAATATTGTAAAGTAGGGCAAGAATATGAGCATTTCGGCGAAGCCGTATAGGAAGCCACTTGAGCTTAATACGAAATTCAGAAATATGGTCATATTTGCGTAAACCAAATATAAACCTGATACAGACGTTTTGGAGGCGCTCAAGTTTATTAAGTTGGTCCTCAGTGAGATCAAGATAGCTGGCATCGGCGTAATCGAGGATTGGCAGGAGGAGAGATTGGACCAGTGCAGTTTTAGTGCCAATAGGAAGAAAGTTGCGCAATCTTCTCAAAGATCCTATCGATGCAAACACTTTGCGGCTGAGCTCCTGCAGCTGTGGACCCCAAGACAAAGATTTATCGATGTAAAGTCCCAGGTTTTTTACTCTGTCGCTGTAAGATAAAATTATGCCATTAAAAGTAACCTGAGGGAGCCTCGACCATTCAATTCTAGAAATAAGTCTAGGACTACCTACGATAATAATCTGACTCTTTACAGGATTTACGGTGAGGCCATGTTGTGCACTCCAGTGAGCTATGTGCGTTAAATCCTTATTAATAATATCAATGGCTCCCGCTAGCTGTTCGACAGGAGCGCGTGTATAAATTTGCAGATCATCAGCGTAAAGGTGGTAGGATGAAAGAAGTTTAGAGGAGATAGAGTTAATAAAAATTGTGAAGAGTAACGGGGACAAAACGCCACCCTGCGGCACACCAGCAGAAGTATTGCACCACAAAGAAAGGGCTTCTTCGATTCGAACACATTGACGGCGGCCAGACAGGTAACTATGAAACCAATCAAGCACCGTTGGAGATATGTTAAGAGAGCGGAGTATAGCTAGTAGTATGTCAAAATCGACAGTGTTAAATGGATTGCTGAAGTCCAGCAAGGAAAGTACCGTAAGATAGCCATTTTCCATACCTGATCTAATGTCATCCGTAATATTGACAAGGGTTGTAGTAGTACTGTGTCCAGGACGGAAGCCGGACTGGAAAGGATTTAAAAGGTTGTTTTGATTAAGAAATGTGTTAAGTTGATTATGGACAAGACGTTCCATAACTTTTGAAAGGAATGGTAGTATGGAGATGTGGCGGTAATCAGTGAAGGAAGCACGGTTAGACTTTTTTGGTAAAGGAATTATTTGAGCATCTTTCCATGTTGAAGGATAGATGCTACTGTATAACGAAAAGTTTAAAATATGGGTTAAAATGGGAAAAGTTTAAAATATGGGTTAGTGGGCCACAAGAGCATAGAAATTGCATTGCAGTTTCTTCTGCCTCTGGACAGGGTAATTAAGGGTAATACTAGGTTATCAGTGCATATGCATTCCTGAGAAAAGGGTATTTCTTGACAGGTAAACGGACAACGAAGAGATCAAGTCAATTTACGCACCTGTTAGTCAGTCTGGGCTCATCAAAGGTCAGGTCGTAGGGTTGTCTGTAGACTAAGAATACGTATCTATGCAGGCCAGTGCCGAGAGGAGGCGCTGGACCTATGTACTCAGAAAGTACCACGCCAACAGATACGTTAGCGCCGGGCATGTTACCTACGAGCCAGTGCTGCCACTCGCGAAACGTCGGGTCAGCGCGCGACGGCGCGTCGGGGTCTGTAATCATACATAACGTTATTGAAGTATCTTTGTAATTCAGTGTCTAAATACTAAGGTTGATAACCTTGGTATTTAGACACTTTGAATTTTGGTTTGAAGTTAGGTTCTATGAAACGTACGCGCTTGATGCACTTAAGTAATGGGATGATATAATTTTCAAAAAGATGCATATAATTTACAAGTGTGTGTCTGGCGATACCGGTCCATACATGCTAAGTATTTCCTCTGTTTTTATTATTCCATGGTGAAGACCCTTAAAACTCAAAAGTACAACTTCGAGTTAAAGGTAGTACCATCTAACGGGGGATTATGTGTGTGTAATCTATGCTTAAATTAAAAAAAAATAACTTTGACAGGTGACTAAGTTTAAGAACATGGACTTAACATAGACTTGTTACTCACCAGTCATGACGAGTGTGTACAACTCGTTGGGGTCAGCGTCCCAAACAACGATGGGCTTATACTTCGCTAGAGTGGGCGTCAGCACGTTGCCCTCGTTGACGTAAACCCCTTCGGGATATTGCACCTATAATTGTCGATATGCATTACAGAATTACAGTTATTCGTTTCGATATTGTTATTCTTAGAGACACGAAGCAAGTGTATATAAAAATATTTAAAGAGACGATATTGTAAGAAAATAAAAAATGTGTTTCAATGCCAATGAATTTCATCTTATTTTAGACCGATAGATCTCAGTTAGCTGAATAAGCAGAGTAAGTCCAGACACAGATCTATCGCGACTTCGAGTCTGTCCTGAGGGTTGACTTTTTATATTTAAAGTTGAAGGAAACGTTCTACTGATTTGCACGACTCCCTAAATAGGCATGTAAATCAGTACACCTTGGTAAAAACTTCTACAAGGCCCATCGACATTAAATATTCAAGGTACAGTAATCAGTCGCTACATCCAACATACGGTATCCGGAAAGTCAGATCTGGCAATCTGACATCTTTGGAATCCGGTAGATTCAGTACCGTGGCAAGTACAGTGGTATTAATTATGTTGAAACAGAACATCTAATTGTTGGATGAAAATAAACCTATATTTTGGCAAATACATTCTCTTGTGACTTCTGAAAGTCTTCTATCAAAAGGGCAACGTCAAAACGGTAGGCTCGGTCGAATTTTGTATGAAATAACAAGGCATAACTTACTCCTTAGTTGTCGAATTTTAACGTTAATTAGATGAATCCCACTAATAATCCCACTAATAATATAAATGTGAAAGTTTGGATGGATGGATGTCTGTTACTCTTTTACGCCAAAACTACTGAACTGGTTGCGATGAAACTTGGTATGAAGATAGCTGGAGACCTGTATTAACATATAGGCTACTTTTCTTTTTTTATCCCGATATTCTGACGGGATCGGGGATTATGCGGGTGAAACCGCGGGGCGTTGCTAGTTTAAAATAAATAAAATGGTCCATAATTTTCGGAGGTAGTAGTTTTGTATTTTATACGAGGCCGTATTAAATTGCAAGCAACGATTTAAATCCCCTGTCAACAGTAGGTGTTGAAGTAATGACGTTAATTTATTAAAGAATTTAATGGTATTATAAAATCCCAAACAACCATGGGAAATAAAATACTCGTAAACAAGCTATGAAATTGTACTCCTCGATAATCGATTGTTTACTAATCACTACATATTATAAAACAAAGTCGCGATAAGCTGAAAAACTACTAAACGGATTTTCATGCGGTTTTCTCTAACAGACAGAGTGATTCATGAGGAAGGTTTAGGTGTAAAATTTGTACCCGTGCCAAACCGGGGCGGGTTGCTAGTGTATAATAATTGTGTTAAATCTAGACATCATTCATAAAAATTAAAACTATTTTACCAACCCACCCATTGGCCCCAACAACACACGTGACGAAATAAATATTCTTCGGATCTCCAATATAATTTCACGTCTCATCATTTCATGATGAGGGTTTATTTAGGTATTTCTAACCGTTCAAAATCAGGTAGGACGTGGGCTTTTGTCCTAATTTCATTGCATAAAAAAAATTGTTGACATAAGAAATACTCACATAAGCAACGGCGTCAGGGGCCTTCGGAATGACGTCAGGAACCACCTCATGAACTTCGAAACTCTTCGCTATTGTAGAATTTTCACTCGCAAGTACCCCTAAATTTACCAAAATGCTATATGCTAATAATGAAATAAGAAAATTTCCACTCAAAGTTCGTGCCATTTCGTTTACAGATTCGGGATTTTATTAAATAAAGTATGACTGCCGACGTCCTTAAGCGACGTACATACAGCGAGTGAGAGTTTTATGTAGTGTATAGCTATATAAGATGTAATTTCAGTTACCTAAGTAGAATCTACATGAAGATATCGCTGTACACGTGTGCAAATAAAGACAGAAGCAGATTTATTAGCAATACAAAAAAAGCATTCAGCGCTGATTTTCAGCGGTGACCGTGTGAAGTAGGTGCGCACATATAAATAAACTAGTTTTGGGTCGGCTTTCAGTCTAACTACGATATGGCCGAAATTTGATATTTTACGTGAAACGACTGCCATCAGACCTCCACAACCCAAGTATTAGGCGATATCGAAGTTCTGTAGTTAGACCAAGTAGTCGGACTTTTTAGACTCCAACTACCCGTAACGAATGCCACAGATGTTCTTATGGCAACCGGGACCGACGGCTTATCGTGCTCTCAGAGGCACGGAGGGGTTTTAATGTGTTAAAAACTAGCCAGCTCAGTCTCAGGATGGGTGGTCACCCATCCTGAGACTGAGCTGGCTAGTTTTATTACTTAACTTTGTAATGTGCTAACCTACTCGGTTACCACTTAGCCACGATCCTTAGCTTCTTAGCCTTCCCCATCCATTCTTATAAGTAATATCCCTCTTCTTCCATGGTCCCTTCTTACCTCCTTTCAATATACTCTCAATTTCCCTATCTTTCATTTCCAAAGTGCCCAGTTGACGGCAATAGATTTGCCTTCTATAATGTTAGTGGGATCAAATTATATTTGTGTGATCAAAATGTGGGTGTTTAATATACCTCAGCTTATCCCTTCCGGGATACAGGGGTGAGTGTATGAACATGTACATATGTATGTGTGTAGTTTCAACCTGTTGCATATTGGGTTTTTTTTTTAATAACGTGACACGATCTCGTAGGGTTAGATTACGCGGTTTGAAGATACGGGAAGGAAAACTAGACCTAATAATGTCCTATTGACGTTCAATATTCCAGTGTGTCCGCGAACCTTGGCAATGTGTTGACTCACCCAGCAGCAGAAGCAGAACCGAACTATTTCTACACACTGGCCAGTTTGGCCTGGTAGGTATTAATTGAACTTACTTTTAAAATTTCAATTGCATTTTCAGTAGTTTTTAATTTCCTGGATTATTAATGCGTGAAAAAATATCACGATCACGCATATTAGTGAGAGATTTTCAGAGACAATGGATAAGAACATGTAGAACTACGAGTAGCCCTTGCATGTACCACATGGTTTAATTGTGGTTTTCTTTTCTCATATTTTCTACATATGTACGTATTGCGTTGCGAACACGACGCTAAGTATATATAGCATCTTAAGTGTTGATTTTTCACTCTTGCATTTAAATAGTTTGCATATCATTTCACTGCCTCCGCCTCCGCCTTCACCGCCGTGAGTGAGGTCTCAAGTTATTATTATATAACAGAACTATAACTTGTATGTATTCAAGTCACAAGTACCTAAATAGGTAGGTTCCAGGCAAGTATGTTCAATCATAGTTTAGGTTGTGATCTTGCATTTGCCTATGGCTATTAAAAAAAATACTTGATGAATTACTCAGCTCATTAACTATGTAGTTGTTGTTATATGATTGTAGATCTAGACTTAGGATCGCGCACAGAGCCCATAAAGACAGAATTTAATCAGTGGCTGGTAAGCAACATGCCCGATAATGACGTAGATGCTGGCGACGCTACGAATACCTTGGCTCCGGTCCTCCTTAGATACGTGTTCTTAATCTTCAAGCAACCTAGCAAGCTCATTTTTGATGAGCCCGTACCGAATGAACGACTGCAGACTATTCAACGTTCAGTAAAAAAAATTGACACTTTAAAATAAAAAATCGATTCAAAATGACATCTATTTGAAAATACCAGCTGTCGAAAAACTATTTCTTTTTCAAAAGAGAGGATCTTTTGAAAAAAAAAACATTTTTAACAGAATGACAACTTCCGATACAGAAAAAAAAACAATAACAGTTTGTAATAAATGTGCATTTCTTAACATTTATGATGTTTAGGCTTCTGGATATCGTTGGAATATGGATGGCATTTATTAGTACCATAAGGTCACAAAGGGCTACAGAATTAATAATCTTTAGAACTTAAAATACCGTTTGGCGTTGAACGTATGTTGTTTGTTATTTAGTCAGACAATAATTGAATAATATTCAACCGAAGGATTAATAAAAGGTACAATGGTAGAACTTCAAAGGTTTCACAGTTGTAACTAGTATCACACCATTCTAGATACATTCAAATAACTTTATCCTGTCTTCTATTTTCAGATCTTTTCTTAGCCGTGGAATGTTCTCGATCATCGAGTTCGCCAAGAAGAACCTAGGTGATCCCATAGCAGGAAGCTTCTACCAAGCTGAATACGAAAACTACGTACCCGAAATGTTAAAGCAACTCAAACAAAAATACAACCTATAGGCCATAATTTAAAAGCCACACTACCGCGTTCATCATAAGACCATTATGATCTTATAACTGAAGACTTTTGAGACGAGGGCTCGATGTTCACATAAAAGTTAGAAACCAACATATTCTTTAGAGTGTTCCTCAGAGGTACCCCATTTACTTATACATGGAATAACTGTAACGCCACAGAGTGTTCGCTGTATCCTCACAGCGCTTTTGACTAAACTGCAGAACTACTGTGACTCAGTAGAGGTCTTGTAACTCCTCAGCAATGTTACTGTATTATATTTCTGGTATGAGATTCTGGTATAGACCTTTCTCTTTTCGAGGTCTCGTCCCTACTGGAACTTGTTACTTACATACACCCGTTTCACACGATTTTCACAAATGGTTATAAAGTACGATGTAAAAACTGTGTTAAGCATTTTTATGTGTATTTTATGTGTAATCTCTTTGAAAATATAATATGTCGTAAATACTATTTTAGACTATTAATAGTAGATACACAGTGACACGTTTTTTTTAAACACGATTTCATAAACATTCTTTGTTATATATCTCTTTATTTAAATAGAAAATACCTCTGTATGTGATGTACCCTGCTAAACAATATAAGCCTCTCAAGTATTGCACGTGATTAAACCGTCATTCTGGATCTGACCACGGATAGTTAACATTGACAGGGAGTCAAGTCTGTCCATAGTTCAGAGAGTTCCTTCCTAATTTGTATTTAAGCCACGACTTAGGCGTCCGTGATATTTTAAACTGTTAGATTCCAACATAAAATAGTACTCGGAGATAAAGTAATTAAAACAAATGTCACCGAGACACACCTTTTATACAAAACATTATAAATATACCATTACAATAGCAATCACGAAGTTGTTTAAGCACCCAAGCTTTTGTATAAGAGAGGCACGTAGTCGTCGAACTGTGCGCGGTAGAAGTTCCCTGCGACAGGCGCTCCTAGGTTGTACTTCTCAGCGAATTTCTTCGTGGAGAAGGCAGCACGACCATTGACGGACCTGCATTTAAAAGTTGAATTAACACACACGTCTATGCAAACTAAAATTAAGAAATGTTATTATAATGTAATTTTACTATGAAGACGTCACGGGGTGCTATGTGATTCTGATATAAAATACAGATGGAGTTTATATTCTGAATTACTAATTTACTAATAAAACCGTTTTAGAAAAAATAAATATGACAGGGTATTAGTCATTGATGAAATACACCCTATGCGCTTTGAGGAAAAATGTTGTGCGCTGGTATTACTACGACAAAACCGTTGAAATGATACGGCACAGGCATGTTATGGTTCGTTTGTCACTTCTTAAAAATTATACATATTATGTAAGATAAAATGTGTAGGACTATCTCGGGATCTGGCTCAATCTAACACAATTTAAATCGGTTAAGCCGGTACCTAAATATAACGTAGACGACGACCTTAATACCACCTCAAGGCTTTTTTAGAGCTGATTAAAAGGAAAAAGATGTAAGTAGTATTGCATAATCTAGTATGTTACATTAAAATATTAAAAATAAATGTATGTTGAAATAAAAAATAATAAAGTTAAAGTTTTAAGAAGTGTTGCTCCAACGAAATTTTCAGGTACAGATGTTATTGCTGTTAACACAGATAGTAAAAGTTACACTCAATTTCTTAGACAATAAGCGCTTGAAATAATTCGGCAATTAAAGATACTAAAACTTCAATACTGTACACGTACGTGTGTATACACGTACTCAAATTTTGAAAGCAGCTTGGGCAAATTTCGTTACAAAAAAAAACACTCACTTGTTGTCCAACTTTGTCTCGTCGAAAGTCAGCTTCCCGGGCTGTTTGTATACAATGTACACATATCTGTGGATACCGGTGCCTTGAGGGGGTCCGGAGCCGATGTAGCCAGACAGCACGTCACCTTTGGACACATCACTTCCAGGGATGTTCACTACAAGCCAGTGGTGCCATTCGCGGTACACTTGCTCAGGACCATCATAGTTATCCGGGTCTAATGAATTAAAGTTACTTGGTAAGTTATAAATATACAATAACCAGTTTGACTCTTCCAGGTTGTGTAATTGACAACCTTTTGTCAGTCGAAATTAGTATGACTTTGTACTAATTGTTTATGAGATCTTTCTGCAACTAATTGGGTTTTGTAGGCTAATGTTAAGCCTCCCTGTATGTTGGTGTATATGTACGAGTGTTATGAAAGATCATTTTAACGAAGTAGCACAGATTTTATTTGTTAGATGGCGCTGAAATAAATTCACTAGACATGGTGGTAACAAAAAAGGTTAGATAGACTCTGAACCTACTTAAGTCGATATACCAAGATTTAAATTTCGAATAGCTAACCAATATATTTATAAAGAAGAATTTCATTGAATTAAACTGCTTGATACATATTATGGAAAAATGAGAATTATTTTATAGTATTAATAGAATTCGATTTATTTTTAACGATAATTGCCTTCTAACTCACCTGATGGAAAGTGACAATAAAGACGAAGAAGATGAAGCACGCCTATCCAAGAGAACATATTCACTCTTCAAGAGAAGAATCGTACCATTATACTATACAATAGTACCGTTCTTTATTCTACTAATATTAAAAACGTGAAAGTTTGTGAGGATGTATGGATGTACGGATGTTTGTTGCTCTTTCCCGCAAAAACTACTGAACCGATTGCGATGAAACTTGGTTTGTAGATAGCTAAACACCTGGATTAACATATAGGCTACTTTTTATCCCGATATTCAAAAGGCTGAAACCAAGGCATTCCGAATTCCAAGCATTCTAAATTCCAAGGCACGCGGGTGACACCTCGGGGCGCAGCTAGTTCAATAATATAATCATTATCATGCAAAAAGGAGTAGGTAAGGCCGGCTCTCTTGTATTCAGAGCATTTCTCATTGCTTATGTTGTGAAATCTTTATATTGTTTTGTAATGATATTTCTTCCATCGATAAAAGTACAGACCTGTAAAGATGAGCGTGTAGAAGTAGTTGGCATCAGCTTCGAAGAAAACATTGGGCTGGTCCTTCACCTGCGTTGGAGTCAGCTCATTACCCTGAGACACGATCGCACCGCTAGGGTACTTCAACTGGAAGAAGATTATGGAACTAAAAAATTAATGGAGCTTGAATTTCTTCTTGTGTCACAGCACACAGAAATTCCCTTGCTTTAAAAGATCTGTTAAAATGAAGACATATCCTAAATCCAGAATCTACTGGGAATTGGACGATTGGCTACCACATTATGGGTAAACCACTGTGCCAAAAGGTCGTGACAAACTGTGCGGTGTTCCCGCCGGTGAAACGCCGTACAGTTTTGTGTGGGCTTGACTCCGTAAATAACTTTTTAGTGATTGCTTTTATTAGAAAAACATAAACTTGTATGTTCAATCTCTAATAATGCGTATGTTTTATTAATAATAGAATTGAAATTTAAATTCATTGATAAGCTACAAGGCCGTAAAATTATGTAATGAGCACAGATCGTAATTGGTTTTGAATAGCAATCAATGCAGGAGCGATAACAATTGTACTATTTACACGCCAGAAGTACTAAAAGTAGTAAAATGGTTAGTTTAGATAAGTGATCATACTACTAGCTATAAAACGCAATAACTTTTTTTTACTAAATATTAAGAAATAAGGTGAAGGTAGGACACAGAAGATTACAAATTGAAGAGAAGTGAGAAGTAATCTTACACACATTAGTATTAGTGACCAGACATCCGCAAAATCGATCACCACGGCCTTATTTTGCGTATTTATGTGTTCAAACCATAGATATATTATTATAAGAATAGACCGCACTAGTAATGGGACTATCGAGTAAGTGAATGCGATAGCTCAATAAAAGGAGAAAGCTGCTATACGTGATCACTCTATCCTTGTCTAGGGCGCGTGTGTGCCTGTACGATAGTAAACAGACTGCTGATAAACATTCTTATATATTACTAAATACACACATATTGTAGAGAAAATGACATCCAGACAGAACAAATAATCGTGTTCATCACACAATTATTTGTCCAGGGTGGGAATCGAACGATCTGTGGCTCAGCAATCAGGTTCACTAACCACTAGATCAACAGGTCGGTCATTATCATTACCGAGTACCAGTAAACGTCTCCTATCACACAAACCGTATGCTTGTTTGGTAACATAGTTGTAGAATGAATGGTATATTTTTGCTTACAGTGAACCCCTCCGACTGAGAAACTTGTAAAATATAAGTATAAATAAAGCATTATGAATGATTAAGTAGGTACTGGATAATAATATGCATATTTGTGTATTTTTACAGTCATATGTAGGTACGTAATTACTGCAACTAGAAATCTGTAAATGTCAAAATAATTGCCACAACACAGCGTATTAGCTGTCTTGCCTTCAATTACTTAATTTTTGAAGTGAAAACTTCTTTAGGCAAATTTGTGCACTTTTGTAATGGAGAAAAAGCACTGAACTCGTGACCGTCACGCTAATAATACATACATAGATCCACTAGAGGGCGCTAATCCAAGCATTCAGTTCTATTTAATGTCACCAACCTGCTAATGTGACGTTTTAAGTTCGTCGTTTCGTTTGAGTTTTAAGTTCTGACAGCAGTCCCATGACCGCCTATTCTTTTTCATGACTGTGCTTTCATGATAATCTCTGTGTGTAACAAACACACATCACTCCCTCCATCCTCACAAAACTTTCACTTTTATAATATTAGTAAGATAACATTTATGCCTGTTCTAGTTATAAATAAGTGTCCGACCATCAAAGAAACCTACGGAAATAAGAAGATAATAATAATAACTGAAACATGATCATAGACTATTGTGAAGAAAGCAGTTGAGTAACCTTTGAGTGGAATGTATAATATAAGCGGCATTTAAACATTACACGTAAATTATACGAAGTCGTATTTACTGTCGCAATATTCAATATTAAAACCTAAGTATAACATTTTACGAAAATTTCTAAACCTAAGTTTAATATCTATAAATTAATGTAATAGGAACTTATATTTTCATAGAAAGCTAATTTAAGTTCAATAACATTGACAATTGTCATCGAGGAAAAACCATCACTGTCGCACAGGTTCAGAGCAAAGCATTATTATAATCTGTCTCGCAATGTACTTATTTTTTAAATAGTTTAATTTTTCTAATATGGCAACATTGTTTGAAATACGATTAATAATTATGTCAAATCTGTTGCGTTGCCGGTTGCGTATTCCCTCTGGCAACCATTGAACATACTGTAAAGTATTTGGAAATAAAATACTCAAATAATTATAATCTGTATTTTTCTCATCTGTTTCAAAACGGTTTTATTGACGTGTATTTCGGGGATTTAAGACTAGTCTCGAGCCCAGTTAGGGTATTTTAGCAAGGGGTGAAGCAACCTGCTATTTCGTTAACACGCGGTAAGCACTTGATTAAAACTCTTTAATAAAAAAAAATGAGTTTAATTATTTTTTCAAGAATAATCTGGTATTACCTAATACAAACATTTAGCGGAATTCGTCTTTTATACTACTTTTAAGGGGTTCCGTACCTCAACAGGAAAATAGGACCACGGATCACTTCGAAGTCCGTCTGTCTATCTGTCAATACCCTTTGTCTCAAGAACGCGTGGAGGTATCAAGTTGAAAAATACTTATGTCTGCGTACCCTTGAAGCTGTAAAAAAACTAGCTGCTAAGTCAATGTAATCAATGATACGGCCATGTAAGTCTTATATGATAACCAATTTTAACACTTCGCAGGTAAATCAAAACTGATACGGTACGTCTCATTGACCTAGAACCATGAAAATTGGCGAGAAGCATTACTAGTATTCTTGTTAACCTCTCCAGCTAAGCTAAAATGCTTGTGTTAGGAGTGGGTTCACGTCGGTAGTGCACTGGGTGGGGTTCGAACCCGCAACCACTTGATCGCAAGTCCGACGCCTTAGCCATTACGCTACCGCCGCTATAAAATAAAATATATTTTTATGATTAAAAATGTATATTTTGTGCTTGGAAAAATTACTGTGACGTATATTGTACGTATATGTATAGGGTAGTATTTTTAGAAAATAAAGTCAAGTTTTTAATGCGACTCGAAAGATACAAATATCGTAGACATTTTGGAAAAAACGGGCAAAAATCTCTGAGAATCGATTCCCGACATGGACGAATGACGTATTACCTACATACAAGTTTGTAAGGAACCCTCGGAGAAGGTGAGAAATAGAAGAAAGGTAGACGAAAAAAAATATTTACATTCCTCATAAAATTCATTGATTTACATATGCCTTTAAAATTTTATTTTTTATTATTTTTAAATGTGTTATTGGTTTTAAATGAAATGAAATGAAACTTTATTTGTGGGAACCGGGTAACAAAAAGTCTTATGTCAAAAAGTAATAACTTCATGTTCCGCCGTTGGTTGAGGAATGCAAATATTGAAAATAACATATTTCATTTATAGGCAAAATAAATTTAACGATGAGACTAAAATAAGGATTAATAAAATAACTAAATTATATCAATAACTTATAATTTCTATAGGATATGGCAAAAATAACAACCGGTTTGGGGTCAGACGGCATTGTCTCAAGTTATAGTTATTAAAAGTAAATATTTATTGTTAATAAAGTTTTTACAGACAGAGTTTAATGTTTACGGGGATAAACTGATACGACTTGACAATCCGTATCATTTCATCGAAAATTTCATTCATCACATCACTGAAAGATTGCTTGAAAATTTTCCTTAAAAATTGACTTAAAATTCTTTAACTAGCATTACCTGTGGCTTTTCTTGCTTTAATGTAGGTTTTGTCAATTCACTGTCTCTAGGGAACAGTTCTTTTTCTGGATGAAAAGTACATTATGTTCTTTTCTATACTCCTGACAACATTTACGCAATAATTACGCAAATTCGTAATCGCTTTTATAATAATAATAACTTGACACATCTCACACACGGCCGTCTGATCCCAAACTAAGCAGAGCCTGTACTATGGTAACCAGACTGCTGATAAGCGTACTAATATACTACTAAATACATACATATTATAGACAAACTACACCCAGACACAGAACAAACGATCGTGCTCATCACACAATTATTTGTCCTGGGTGCGAACCCATGACCTCTGGCTCAGCAGTCAGGATCACTAACCACTAGACCAACAGGCCAGTAATATTAGTTAGGATTAGTATTTTGTATTGTTGATTCTAACCTGAATGTTGAGGGTCGGTCCTGTCGGGATGACATCGGGCACGATCTTGCTGGACTCGAATGCTTGCGTTACCAGGGACATGGTGACTGCACACACAATAAAACCTTACATTTATAAAAGATTAGTACCTAAAAGTTTAGTGACCTCTGACTTCCCGGTAACATCCCGTTCGAGTGACAGGTATGCGAGCTTGCCCTGCTTGAGATATGTTTTACACTCCCGAATCCGTAGGCAACTAGCAGCACCCGGCGTGAACACCCTACCAAAGTTTCATCACAATCTGATCAAAGGTTTTGAAATGCATAGAAGACAAACATACAAACATTGATTTTTATTTATATAGATATACTTTCCTTCTATTGCCGTCCCTTCTAACTTAACTTTTTTTATATACTACCAATTTTCCCATCTTTAGTTACCAAAGTGCTATGTGGGTGTTTGATACGCCTTGGCCTACCCTTTCAGAGTTACAGGCATGGGCGGCGAACCGAGGGCCCCCCTAATCTTACGTAGTACTAAATTTTGCTTCCCCTGCGACGACAAAAACAAAGTTTGACGATATGAACTTGAAAATTAATAAATAAACAACGTTTTGGTTAAAATTGGGAAAATAATAATGAAAAAAAAATTTAAATTATTAAGAATGGGCATAAAAATTGGTAACACGTCGTTTAGACGCGTAGAAGGATAAGCATTTTCCGAAGACAAAAAATTAAACAAAAAGTCTTTTTCCTAATTTTTTTAGGCTGGTTCTATTTATTGACTTTAAATAACTAGTTTAGACGATGTACGACCTATCTCTAAGACGTTGTATTATTCCGCTGTTCAAGACCTGTACTCGTTAGAGTTGGTTAACCCCAAAATGTCTTATGCCTTAAATACACGCAGAAGATAGGTAATAAACCTAGTTTACAATAAATAGAAGATAATTTGTCTGTTATGAGATCGTTAAAAGTTATAGCGAAGCAGTTAATATCTAAATATAATCGATGTTTAGTGAATAAATCTGTTGAACAGACTGATAAAACAATATGCTATTATGTTTAAGGTTATTAATGTCATGGCTTAGATAGGTTTGAACTAGTAGACATTTAGACCAGGCTGACTGACAATGTCTGAACGTCACTATGGATAACTCTATAGCTAGACGATGTCCAGATACTTGTCGGCTACCCCAGAAAGGGTGTGCTTGTTTGCGGGCGGTAGGAGAAAGACCGGTAAAGTGCCAATAGTCGTATTTTTTGGGCTCATTCCTCTTTATGGGCGCAGTATGGTTCATCGATTATAACTTTTTTTTTATTAAGAATTAATTATTATAATTGTTATAAGCAGAGCTTGTAATATGGTAACTAGACTGCTAATAAACATACTTATATATTACTAAATACATCCCTATATACACCTAGAAATACACAGTACAAATGATCGTGCTCATCACACAATTATATGTCTTGGGTGAGAATCGAACCCAAGACATATACCCAATTAGAGTTATCGTGTAATAGATAATTTGAAACTGTTTTATCGGCTTTACGTAGATATTCTCCATGCACTTACCTTTCAATGCGGTGGTTTCAACAACACTAAGCCAAAAAATCACATGAAAGTCATAACACGATATCGTGTATGTGACGAATAGTAAGTATGCATGTTACATCTCTTTCCAATCACTTCGATAAGGCGAGACGGAAAAAACACATTTTTACTGAAGAATTATTTGTTTTAATACCGATGTGATAACCCTGACATTCAGTTTGAGATAACGATTATTCGGTAATGAGTAAAGTAAATTTCACACTGTTCCTCAAAATGTTTTATGTGTACTTGGTTACATGTTATTGTTTCTGCGTCTTTTTAAATACATGCTCCAATAGCATTCAGTCTCTTGCTGTGATCTACAATTAAATAGGATTTTAATCATAACTATATCGAGTCATATGAAATCATAACCTTTTTTTTTAATTACACCAATAATAGGTATTTTTGAATTGTCAGGAGTAGCAGTCAGTCAGACTAAATAAGTCTTGAAGCTAGTTGCCTGTTCCAATATGTAGATCGTACGGAGAGGAACTGGCAAGAAACTCCAAGACCACTCTGTTTCATAATGATTTTACAAATTTTTGGTTACATTGCTAATAATTGTAAATGAAATGTGAGGACAATGTAACATACCTATTATTCTAAAATATAAATAGACGCGCTAATTACTATGTAATAGCAGTCCGGAGATGACCAGCCCCGACCAACGGCACCCGTTCACGAGCATGACGCACACGCCAGCTATCGTAGAGATCAACCATATTGAACGGAACCGAAAAGTTGTCACTATTAATTCGGTAGATAGTATTTCGGAAGGGGTATTGTACCTTTTAAATATTACGCGATTAAGTCCTGAATTACACATTTAATATGTCACTATTAAGTTTTATGATGTACTGTTTTACAACTGCCCTTCGACTAGCATTCAAATTCAATCGATTATCTCATTTACAACTTGTTTTCCCCCAGAGGAAGCGATTATGACATAATCATTATGTCCAACTAACTGCCTCAAACCACAAAGTATCTCTGACATCGTCTTGATTGTCTTAAAGTAACAACGGTATTACTTATATTCTACTTAAAAATGCGCAAAGAAACAAATGTAATTTTTTTTTATTCGGCTAAGTACAACAGCATCGAAATACGCTAGTAATAATAAGTCAGTGGTTTACAGCCCATCTCTCTCTCATCATTTGTAGATGCTGTATAGTATATATTTTATATATACTGTACAGCATAAAGATTATCCTCGACGCATGTGTCCTGGATATGTGTATGTACACATATCTTCTTACATAAGGATAAGGAGTAAACTCCAATAAAGCACAAAAAACACAACAAAGCACAATAAAGCGTTACGCTGCCCTCCGATCCCAAAATTTTACTCTTCATATTTTTTTCATGCCGGGCGCCTTATATGAAAATCGATTCTTAAGGAGTACACTAAAAAAAAATATTATCTTAGGAAAAAGACAATTGCATTAGAAAAGATTCGTTTACAAACATTGAAACAACGGGCACAAAGAACAAACAGACTCGGGACAACTATTTTAGGATCACACAAATGTTTGTACCGTGTGGGAATCGCCCATAACACTCGGCAGTCTTGTCAGTCATCCATAAAATATGCTTGATTTTATGTAGAATCGTATTTTATTACTCTTAGAGATATAAAGTTTATTAAAACGAGCACTGTACTGATATAAATCTTTTTTAAAAAAGCGATAAAAATGTTTTAAGTGTGTTTATCCGTGTTTTAGCTCCTATAGACCGAGCTATTCTTAGTACGGTTTGTTAGTTCTTGATAGGATTGTATAATATATGGCGAAATATTATCATTATTATTACATAACACTAGCCGTCCTCGCAGTTTCACGGTTATGGTCACTGCTCTGCTCCTATTGGCCGTAGCGTGATGTTATATAGCCTATAGCCTTCCCCAATAAATGGGCTATCTAACACTATATGAATTTTTCAATTCGAACCAGTAGTTACAAACAAACAAATAAACTCTTCAGCTTTATAATATTAGTATAGATGTAGCAATGTGGATAGACCACATATGGCATATTAACCTTTTTGCAGCCGCTTGCTACAAAAAATCGATAAATAATTGGTGTTGTTTTTCTTTCACATAAGTCTTAATTTTGCTATTACAATAGTTGTTTATTATTCGTTATCGGATTTTTTTGTGTGACGTAATCATAAGCTGTGAGGTAACGCTGATTATACAACATTGCCAATCAACTAATTACATTATTTTGACTGATTACAAGAGTATAGGCAATTAACTTGAACATAAATATTATAGGTGTACTATTAAAATATGCGGACTACATTATTAAAATATGCGGACTACATTATTAAAATATGCGGACTACATTATTAAAGCAGTATAGCGTACATCGGAGACAGATAAAATTTAGGCGAAAAATCATCTTTAAAAAAAATTGCCGATTCCAATGCATCTCAATTGTACATTCTTCATCTCTTCTTCCTGTAACATTAGAGTCAGATTTACTTTTTAATTATCATAGGAGCACTTTCTAGATATGATATGTCCTATAGGAAAGGATGATTAAAATTTATGTAGAATTGGCGAATTTACACCCAATAATCATAAATTTAAAATTTAAAACACCCCAACTCGAAAATCCCTTCAACGATTACAAATGAGCTGATGACCTTCGAACGGCTGAACAGATGTTCTTGAATTATATCTAAGAGCACTCTCTATCAAGTCATCTTTCAAACAAAAAAAACCGACTTAATTCGGTCCATTCGCTTGGGAACTACGATGCCAGAGATAGACACACAGACACACAGGCATCCAGACACAGACACACAGGCATCCAGACACAGACACACAGGCATCCAGACACAGAGACATCAAACTTATAACACCCTTCTCGTCTCCTTGATTGAATCAGTTCTAGCAGGAAAAATAAAATGACATTTAAATATTTATTTAATAGATAGCTAAACTAATTACTTATGTAGTACTCTGTTACAGTTGTGGATATTAAAATTGAGTTTTTTGCATATTAATAGGCTTGGCGTCCATTACATATATATGAAATATCCCTTCGGAAAAAGAAAGCTTATTAATGTATGTTTAAAGACAAAAGAAATAAAAAAAGGAAATCATAAACAAACATTTTATTATTTTTCAAAACAAAACCGAAATTGAAACAAGTTATAACAACAAACATATTTTAAACAGTTATTAATAATACACACTGAATAATTTTATGCGAAGAATCCTATTCGAAATAATTATTATGCAAACTAATTATGACTTTCATATTAATTGAAATAAATTTTACAAATTTTAATTATATTTACGTTAATCTAAATACGATTACTTCTATCTATATACGATAGACACTTAGGAAGCTATTGAAAGTATATATTAAACACTAATAATTATTATTTTACCGACATTGCTACAGTTATTTACAGTACACAAAATAGATTATACAAAAATTTCAAAGAAGTAATTATTTATTATATGTATGCATACATGTACCTATACATATAGAAGCCAAAAGAAAAGAACTAAAAAATTTACCAATTTTGGCGACTAGGTTACCACATTTAACAAAATTATGAAATCACAATAAAATTTTCTGAATAATATAACATATAATTTTAAACAATACCAATTTGATTGGATCCATAAATGACCAGATAATGTATAATATAGGTATATATATTTTAAAAGGGACTAAAGGCACATAGCAATATGATAAAGTTCAATTTTAAAAAGACCCAATTCAATGTCTCCTTATAAAACGGTGATCAAAAATATATATATTGGAAGGCGAATTAAAATGTTTTAAGGCCCATGTTGTTGATACTGTGTATAATATATATTCGTTGAGAATAAATAATAAACAACATACTTAAATATGTTATCGAATTTCCATTTTTGCCTGAAACTGACCGACAGCAATCTCTCGCACAAAGATTGGTGGCATTTCATAACATACGTGATGCGGATCGCTAACTTAAACTTCAAGGCTACTACTTATAGTTATCAAATTACGACAAACTCATTTTAAATCTATGTGATATCGTTGCTATCAGGAACTGATCTACATAAAATGTAAGTATAATCGATATCAATCTCTCTTTCTTTACATAATATATTTTTTTATTTATGTTGATTCAAGTTCAAAGTGCCGAGTACTGTCGTAATTGGGCGTTAATGACCTTTTACCAAAACATAGGCTTGACTTTATTTTTCTCAACTGTCAGATCAGAATCAAATTATTTAACAGAAATTGAATGCTGTGAAATATATAACAATCATATTGTTTCTGAGATGTTTAAAAACGCAAAGCAATTATAAGGCTTGATACACCAGAAGAATTTTATGCACGCAGAGCAAACTAATACATTATGTATTTGTCTAACAAAATATAGTAAATAAATGATTATTCAAACTTAAAATTACGCGTTTTCAACAACGCCATTTTAAATTATATTTACACAGAATTCCCGGCCTGACCGCCTTTACAGACAAACATTACAATATTACAAGTGTCGACCGACTCATCTAGAATCTAATCATGTAACAATATTTCTTAAATCAGTCAGTCCTTGGATTAGTTTATTAGATATAATCAAAGAACTACGTCTGATATCACTAGTAATCCATTAGTATGATTAAAATGGCGAAAAACTTATAACAACACCATGAACACTATGTATCTGATATCTAACACATAAAACTACATCAAATAATATATGAAAATACCAATTATTGAGTGAAAAATAAATTAGCCCGTGCATCTAGATATTACACAACCTGGACAGTGGCAAATGCACTAAACGTGACTTTCTTTGGTGGTTCGGCACTGCAAGTCCTCACAACGGACCTCTTGGTACCGTCTTGACCTGTCTTTAATACTGGCTTTAAATTGGCCACGTCACCGTGAGACTGGGCTTTGAATCTACCAATCGTATTACTAGGATTACCAAGATCCCTCAATTTGTTTGTTAATCCGGTTATTCTGTGCGAAATATTTGAATAATTCTTCTTAGGATCAACTTGTCTCTTCGGTTCACTTAACTTCTTAGGTATTTCCAAGCTCTGTAACGATGTAAATTTCCTATGATCCGTATTCAGCAGGTTTCTTTTCATATCTGTGTTCGGTCTTGGTAGACGAGGCGGTCTTTGGATGAAATTATTCGGCCGGAATGGCATCGGTGTCAGTTTTGGCTTCTGTTCACTCGGCAGTCGATAATACTGGGGTACAGGTTCCAATCTTTGGGGTTTTCGAAGTGTGAGTGCCATCGCCATTTTCGTTGGTCTTGCAAGGCTGTCGAAAGCTGTTGTTGAGAATTGGGATCGGCTGCTCTTCCACTCCTCGCGGTCTGACTCGTAGCCGGTCACTGGAATTGAGAAGTAATTAACTGTTAATTTTATATTTCATAATGGTCTCGGTTTTATAATAAACAATAGAGTTATATAATGTTGGTAGTCGATAAAGAAGTTGATTACAAATTTATTTTATAACTAATGGAAAACTAAATATCTCAGATTAAAAACTAAACTTTAAAAATATAAAGATACAGATTAACTAAAATGTATTTTTGGGGATGTCCCACTAGTTTCACCTATCAAGGGGTGCAACTAGTCGGGCATCCCCAAAATACACACGTGTTCCGGATATCCATCCGACCTGTACGGTCTTATAAAATATCTCAGTACTCAAATAATAAAACCCTAACCTACAAAATGAATTATGTAAATATGTATTACACCATATATTTAGATAATGACAGAGATGAGTGACTGAGAGAATTTGCTGCCATGTTAATTTAACCGAAGTGGTTTAGTGCAGTTACATCAAATGCTTATTGTATTCGGAACACGCGTCAACTTCCGTGCTGTTTTACATACAAATAGTTTTAAGTCTTGGATAATGTTGATGGCCTAACAACGGACGCACGGCGATTCTTTACAGGACAAATTGTTGATAAGAAACAAAAGCAATATTTGTGAAGAAATGTTGCCTTAATATATTACGTAGGCACTTTTTTAAATGAAATATTTCCAGTTTCATATTTAACTAGCTGGATATATGGGCGAAGACAGATAAGTTAAGTTTCTATTCACATATGAAAGATGTACGATTCTATTTTTATACGTGATCACCATCTATGTCGTTGTCTTTAACTTGTTTGTATTCCTAATGAAGTTAAAGCAGAAAGATTGTTATCTGTGATGTAAAATTGTTACTATTGTTTACTAAAGAAAAGGTTTTTTGTTTATTAGAGTATAATTTCTTCAAAGGCCATTTTTAGGTATAAACTAGAAATTCGACAGGTCTCTGTTATCTTTGAACTTAAAATAATTATGAATGTGTGATGTGTAAATAAATATAAAATAAGCAGCTGTGATTATTAGGTCCACAATTCAATACCAAATCACCTTAAGCAAGGTGTATCGTTAAAAACTAAAGATATTCAGTAAAGTCTTTAATTGTGTAACGTCAATTATTTCCAGGACGATATTATTTAAAAATGTTTAGTTTCTTACATGACTACTTGCTTTCAATTTTAATTCAGTGTGTCTCTAAGAATTTCAAGACGTCGATCTGAGTAGTCAAGAAAAAGTTACTACCCTTAAAGACTTTCTGGTGTGCCTCCTTAGAATATCAGGACCTCTTGAGTGGCAGAAGGCAACTCCCGGTCTCACATCTATTGAGACTAAAATCTTACCCTAATACATAGTTGACTGTTGACTAATAAGGTTAGGTTGCAATACATTTACGTCTCCTTTACGAAATGTCATTTTATTTGCGTTATTATTCAATGTCCCTATTGTGTTGTTAGTTTATTATGACAGATGATTCAGACAAGGCTTTTGAGACCAAACTCGGCTAACAGATACTTGATTTATTATACAACGTTTACATCAAAATGGCAAGAAGACTACATTACTTGATCGTTCGATGTTATGATCAGACATTAATCGATGTTAATATTACATTGTATTCAAAATGTTGCAATATGGAAAGACGGTGTATTTTTACTGGGTGGCCCAAAATGCCCAATTTTCAAAATTTGTTTGTTTTTAAACGCCTAAATTTCATAATGGCTAATTCTTTAGTGATCAATGCTTAAATTATCCCATTCTAATACTTGTCACTTTTCACAAATTTCTAAATTGTTGAAAATAAAACTCTTTGCTGTTAACTAAATAAGCCTGTATTGCTGTCCACTACATTTTTTCTTTCTTTCTTTTATTGTGTACAACTTCGGAAGTATCATTGATGTAAGCACGACATAGTGACCATATTATACTTATCAGCCAGAACTATTTCTGGCGATCCTCTTCACTTGAAACAGAAAAAAACTCTGTACTCTGCGCGTAACTAGAGTGTAGGGTTGCCCTTCCTTTCTTTTCCGTATACTTAGTACGAGTAATATTATGGCCTGGTGGCCTAGTGGTTAGTGATCTTGACTGCTGAGCCAGAGGTCATGGCTTCGATTCCAACCCAGGATAAATAATTGTGTGATGAGCATGATCATTTATTCTGTGTCTGGGTGTAATTTATCTATAGTATATATGTATTTATAAATATATATCTAGGTATGTTTATCAGCAGTCTGGTACAGGATTTGCCTAGTTTGAAATCAGACGGCCGTGTTTGTGATGTGTCAAATTATTATTATATAATATGATTAACATCTGCAATTATTCTTTTCCGAAAGTACCTACACTCTTTTATCTCTGTATCGCCTTAGATTAACCGTTAGAGTATGTCTGAGACGGTTAAGTAAATAGGTAAATAAATAAAGGTTTAAGGCTTGGCCGTGTCCATCGCGGCCAAACAATAAGTTAGCCAAACATTCGCCATTCAAACACCGTGCTAATACGTATAATCATAATTAACAGCGTTCGTTTTATACCTTGTTCTAAGGATATTGAGAGACTATCGAAAGTGATTTTATTTTATAAAAAATAATATTACTTATATTGAAAATGAAACTTAATTGATGAAAAAAAATTTTTTTTTCAAATATCCCGCTATCACTCGCATCGCAGTTGTTTACGTCACTAACCGATTAACTGACAGTTCTCCATAAAGTAGTATAAGTAAAAATGTAGTTTTTTTTTATGGACTCGCGTGTAGAGTCAAAAAATGTAGTTATAATTTATGGTATCAAGTGACAGCCGTTAGCTTGTTCATCGATTAATGGCATACTGGATCAGGTTGGTATATGCAGTTACGTGAATTATTACGTAACTGCATATACCAACCTGACCAACCCTGCATATATCAGTATTAACTGATAATAGTTACTATTTCAGCCATTTTCAATCAATTTTAGTACATATTCATCTAAAAATTTTAAATTTAGATAAATATGTATATTTAGTTACAACGTAACATAACAAATTTGTGATTAGTGTCAACATTCCCAATGGCTAGTTGATTCCATGGCAAAGACAATAATTCCCCGAGGAGGTAATCTAAGTCAACGACTGACCTTTGACAAATGAAGCTCAACGGCATTTAGCACATAATTACATTATTTAAAAGAACATCTCTTTCGCAAATGTTTTGAACTGTATACTATTTGACCTTAATTTATTCAATGCGTTTGAAATTGAGTTATTGCGATGAAATTTAATTGAAATAGAACCTTGATATTTTGAGTATACAGATTGAAACGCAGACAATCGGCGATTGAGAAGACAATAGCGCTAATTAAAAGACTTTAATTAACGTATATAAAAAGAGTAATAATAATAAATGACTGGCCAGGTTAGTGATACTGAACGCTGAGCAGGATGTCGTGGGTTCGATTCCCACCCAGGAAAAATAATCGTGTGATAAGCACGATCATTCGTTCTGTATCTGGGCGTAATTTATCCATAACATGTTTGTATTTAGCAATATATAATTAATTCTAAACACACATATTATAGACTAGCAACCCGCCCCGGCTTCGCACGGGTAGCAGAGAGATCTTCAACAATCATAATCATATTTCAACCAATTTACACAGATCCTTAATCAATAATACACCTATACCTTCCTCATGTATCGCTCTATCTATTGGTGAAAACTGCATGAAAATCCGTTCAGTATTATTTGAGTTTATCGTGAACAGACAGACAGAGAGACAGACGCGGTGGAGGACTTTGTTTTATAATATGTAGTGATAAGTTACACTCAGACACAAAACAAATGACCGTGCTCTTCACACAATTATTTGTCCTGGGTGGATATCGAACCTTTAGCTGAGCAATCAAGATCACTAACCACTAGACCAACAGGCACGTCATTATCAATACAATACATTATATATGAGAAGTAACACAAGATCAGAGTTACAGTAATCGTATATGTTACATTATCCGACCATGAAAGGTAGTTTTATTTCCCGCGCGTGTCGTTTTACGCGACTCTTCCGTAACGAGCAACTGTTGCGTGACATTCTGTGTCATACAGACGTTATTTTTAGCATGGGCACTGGGTATGAGTGCTTTGTGTCCATGCTTATCTATACATACTCGTAGTATGTATAGATGAAGAAGTCTCGGTGATTGTCTGTCTGTATATTAGGGGTAATCTTGAGAACCACGGATCAGCTCCGATTACGTGTTTGGTTTAACGAACTGCATTTATTCAAGCAAAGTTTTAAGTATTTAGAATTACCTAAAATTTGTATTCGTTTATTTAACTTAGCGGATCTTTAAAAATGTATGTTTTAAAGTTAAAAGTTTGCTAACACTGGGCTAGTTAAAATCCATTGAGTAGTAAAACTTTCGGTGGTCTACGCATTACGATAAAATAAATTAATTTGAACAAAATTATTGCACTCGGTTTTTTACTGGTTCCTATAAACTACTTTCAGATTTCATGTATATGGTATATAGACAATTTTTTACTTTTCAATCGAATTACATCGAACGTGATCACAATCACAACACAACTCACTACACTACACAATAGCTTAAATTATAATTGACAATGGTGCCGATTCTATTGTACACTCGACTAAACTAAAACCTGACTTAATTTCTTCATATGAAATCAACCTAGTGTTCTTCGTAATAAGGTCTATTTGTTACAAGCATCTATTTCTCAGCGCCGCTAAATTTCACTATAACCTGTCAACGTATACTCAACTTTATTTCCACGCAGCGAGAGTCTCCATTTATTCAAACGTTGTACAATTGCCGTATAAAAACTTGTTCAAAACGAACAAGGATGACGTGTTTTTAATCTACACCTACGAAGACGCTTACTAAAAACACAGAGCAAAAGAGATGGCATTCAACGGATAGCAGCTCTCGCTACGTGGTATTAAAGTTTATTTAAGCGTATCACACTTTAGTCGACAAATAAATTGCTTATTTCGATAGCAACATATGTTACCTACTTGTTTCAATTTGAAATAAGACCTTGTTTTGAAGTGTACAAGGTTTACATCTTATATGAAGAAAATTTAGTGAATTTTAATTTAGCGAGTGAAGTAACAGAATTGGGGCCAATATCTATGAAATATTGACTGCACGCATTGTTCAATGGCGAAAGTGGTCGCCTTGCTACTAATCCACGTTTGTCTACCTAAGATATAATATATATTTTTTTTAATTTTACGCTTACTCTAGTGGCATTGGAATCCCGAGCCCAGTCTTTTTGATATGATGATTTGGTATGACGCCCTTTTGAAGCTGTTAGTAATTATCCAGTACTTCTTGGAATTTTAAACTATTACTCGCATTATGTTTGTATCTATCGTTGCTCCTCTGTGATCACATTCTAATGGCGAATTTTGCTTCAAATGTGACTGAAAAATATTATTTTAGCAGTAGTTCCGTCATAATGGGCTTTGTGTCTCTTTGATCGATTCTCAAATGTTTGGCCAGGAATCGGCGGTTCAATATTTTAGACAACCGGTGCCTGCTCGGCAGCTGTTTGTTTCCAAAATGTTTGACTACGTTATTTAAATTTCCTGAAATGTCTTTTAACACAGCAATCTCTTTTAACACAGCAATCGTTTTAAATGATGTCTCTACGCAATTCATGCCTTATTTTGCGGCATTGTCCGGAAAGAAGCTTTTGACTTTGTTTTTAGCCTGTCTAACTGAATCCTGTATTGTAAGGCCGCAGAAAACTGTAGAGTCATTGTGCACCTACGAGAGTATAACCATCATGGGACATTGATACTGTTTTATTCTCAAATTAATTTCTTCGTTTTCACACAAAAACAAAAGCTGTTAATATTATTTTATAGCAGCAATGTATATACTTCTAAAAAGATAGAATATCCATAAGTAATAACCTAACTTTACAGACCAAGCTGGATACGTGTAACGGGACTGATATGGAATGCTCGAGTGAGGCTTTTAATATCAAAAGTTATAAAATAATATTAACACTTATACGACGGTATTAGATAATGAAGAAGATATTTATGACTTATGATTCAAAAGCGATGGATGTATGGACCAAACGTCGTACTTTGTTGGAGGTACGAATACCTATAGTTATATTCTCATAGGCACATCCAGTGGATTGATTCTCACCGACAATGTTCTGTTAGTTTGGATTTTCATTTTTGATTATGAATTGAGGAAGCGAATAACTTTCCAATCTGCATTGTAGAGCTGGGTTTACATTATTTTAGGGTTAATACAAATTTATGTTAACGATAAAGAACTATCTACCTGTTCGCCCCATCACCTAAAAATGTTCTTTTCCCTCTTATTACGGCATTCAACCGCCCCTTGCTATGGAGCGACAATATTTATAATATTTTCAAAGCACCTGTACCGCCCCCTTTTGAATATAATAATATGTATACGTCAAAACAGTACAGTTATCAACGGAATTCTGAAAGAATATTTGATCGCGGAAGACATAAAATCTACCATTTAAAAATATCCTACATTCTGGCATACATAATTCGTTACAAATATATCTATATAGAAAAGCTTATCTCCTGCGATTTGCTTCAATATACAATTACATATGTCAACTATTATTATAATGATTGTTTTTTAGTTTAATTATTGTTTAAATTAAAACTGATAAATTTAAGATGGACCTTGCTTCATTTAGTATTTTTCTCTTAACAACAATTGCCATGACTGTTTTTTTTATTTTTTGTAATAAGGGGCGAACAACACATTTTGACTATCAAGGAGCGAACGGATTTCTTTAAAATATGCGGGGCGAATGGGTGCGAGACCAAAAGAAGTATGTACATACTTGTTAGCTTGCAAACAGTTTTCTGAGATACTATAGTTACATAAAATCATACTGTTCCTACCTTAAAGTAGGAATGGTAATCGATTTTTAGGTTCTCTTAAATGGGGAAAAAAATCGTAAAAAAAATTGCACCTATAACTTGTTATTTTCTATAATGTTTTTGAAATTTTATTTTATTCACTCTGAAAATCCCCACTAGGCCAAGGTAGGTAGACTATGAACTAAGTCAGTGCCCAGTAGTGAAACAGTCTAGAACTTGTCTCAGTACGTGTGTATTTTGTCATTCAATAAATATTTTAAATGTGGAACAATGTCAGTTTCATTGCGTTATAAGTCATAGATGTTGCTAGCATGAACAAAGTCTTGCACAAAACAGTAGCGCAAGTTAAAGCGCACGCACTTTTAGTCATCAACTTGACGTGGATGTGTTATCGGTTTGCTGTTAACGACTGTTTGTGGTGATTCTACACATGTTTGCATGTCTACTTAGGTTACAACATTTAGTGTTTTGTATTGCTTACATAGTGCTTAATAGTCTGGAAACCTTAGTCATAGACATTAGCATTACTTAATAGTTGTATGTAACATTTAACAGCTAAACTAAATGTCTAAAAATTTGTTTCTAACATTGTATCTTTGTAGTAAAATTATTATTGATCAGATTTCAGTTGTGTTCTTTCTTCTCCTTATTTTATTTTTATTAGATCAAAATATCGATTTTGAAAAGTGAACGCGTTATAAACTGCCTAACTTTTCGGATATATAAACGATATATAATTATATATAAATCGTTGAATCGATATATGCCATGGCAGATCATGGGAGCATTTCGTAATTTATCGCCAAATATACTTCTAAAGGTGTTTTATTATTTTTTATAAAACCAAGGTGGCATCACGCATGCGTCCCCGGAGTATCTACGTTATCCTTGTTTCCGTGAAGATAGGTCACCAACAAATAACAGAGACCTAAAGAATTTGGATAAGATTTAAAGGTTTTTCTTATTTTTATCGTTACAGATTTTCGGAGCTTTACCATTAGACTTAAGTACATACTTAAAGTATAGTTTTTTTTTTTTTTATCCTGTGGAAACCCCCACGGGTCATCACCTCACCGGGCTGGCGGTGCAGTGGTATGTCGGAAATCGAACCGACTAAAACCACACGGTGTTCCGACATAAGTGGGTCTATTGCAAGGGACTCAGGTATACCCTAGGAAGGACCTTGGCCGCCTGTTAAGTAATAAGCAGCCACAGCAAAATATACGGGGGACCTCGCCCCCCTTCCATCAGAGGCGCGCGCGGAACACATCGCACCACCATCTCAGGCCTGCTTCTGAATTAAAGTATAACTAGCATTTAATTTATTGGAATAGCAGTTTCGGAATTGTCATTGGTCTGAGACCGCGTCTAATCGACAGTCCTCAGATTATTGCCGGCATGAAACATTAAGACGTATTGTTTGTAAGAAGCAATAAAATGATAGATACAATTACTTGTGCTTAGAATGTCCTAATGAATACCTACATACATAAGATGCAATTCTCTTCCCACGATTATTCCTCATATCTTTTAACTTTAGCATAAAGTGTTTGGTTTTTCAATGTTAATATAAAATGATTGGTCTTAAAATATTGACCTCTACTTCTGATACAAAGTTGATACAAGCTGATACAAAGTTATGAGCTATTTCTTCATAATTTGCTTGGATTTTTTTTTTTATTATTAGACCTTTCGTCGGCATCGCTAGCAAAATCGGTCCACATCGACGGAAATTATTTCGTAACATGCGTAACATTACTTACGAAGTAACTATTATCTTATCTGTGACATTACTACATATTATAAAACAAAGTCTTCCGCCGCGTCTGTCTGTCTGTTCGCGACAAGCTGATAAACTACTGAACGGATTTTTATGCGGTTTTCACTAATAGACAGAGTGAGACTAAGGTTTAGGTGTATGATTTGTTAAGATTTTGTGTAAATTGATTGAAATATGTTGTTGATTGTTGAAGATGTTAGTAGTTAGACGGTAGTGAAGCAATGCTTGCATTGCATTTCGCCGCGTGAGTGAGGTTACCTAACCCTTCCCTATCCCCTATTCCCGTCCATCCCCTCTCCCCTCTTCCCCCCTCCCTGTCTTCTCCTACTCCCACTTTAAGGGCGGCAACGCACTTGTGACTCTTGAGTTACAGGTCCCCATGGGCGGCGGTAGTCATTTACTATCAGGTGACCCGTCTGCCCGTTTGCCCCCTATACCATAAAAAAAAAGATGTCTACGCTACCCGTACGAAGCCGATGCAGGTAGCTAGTATATTATAATTATAAGTAATTAAACTTTTTTAAATTGATTAATTATGTTTTAGTCAGTAATCTTTTTATGATCATGACAATATTTTTTTTTATATGCGTCTAACTGGCAAAATAATCATATAAGTGGAGACCGTTGCCTGTAAACACTCGTTACCTCAGTAGTGTCACTCTGCGTTACCAACCCTATCGTACCTTCCCTTAAAGCTCTGTGGCCTTACTCACTAGCAAAATAAAACAGCAGTAGGTAAATGAGAAGTTCTGTGTAATGACGGGTTTTCTCACAATCAACTGGCTTGAATTTAAGCAGTAACTGACAGTCTCCAAAACTTTTAAAACACTTTGAAATATACGATACTTTAAGACAGCTGCAGCCTGCAAGGCCAACTAGAACATCGTGTTTATAAGGTCAATAATACGGCTAATGAGCTGAATTTTTGTGATTTCAATTCATTTTACAATACTGATTAAGGCTACACAAATGGATTTTACTGGTATGCAAACTTATGAATAACGTCAGCGCAAAGCTAATAGACCAGTCGTCGACCTTATTTAAATAAAGCTGTGTGCGCAAACAGCGTTGCTTAATTTCACCAGTCGCCGCATTTTGAGGACATACGTGTTCGTCGTAAAATCTTCAAGATTACACCTGAGACAGGTATATTATGAATATAAATTAATCTTCTAAGTACATAGGTAAGATGATACACCAGTGATTGCGATATTCAGGTTTGCATTTTCATATTGTGTAAATCGGGACTCTTATAGGTCCGATACTATTGTACCCAGGAATAGCATCGATTCTGGTGAGATGTGGACTGTACGTCTGAACACGGTATTTGGGTACAATGCGATTGAAACTATCCATAAATATTAAAGTGATTCAGTCCTGATTTACAATATCTAACACGAATTGATGTCGCGAAAGTTTAAAAATATATAAAAGCTGTTTGTTTTAAAGCGATTTGTATGCAGTTCTATTCAATCAACTATTGTGTATGTTTTAGGTCTCTATCAGTAATGGATAATTTGAAAAAGGTATTGAGAAATCTTGGGTACAGCTTATTGATCGCAAAATTGAAAGCTTCGACATACAGAATAAATTATGGCTCATCCTGAGTTACAGAAATGTGTACAGATACTACATCTGTTGAAACAATAAAAAATGTTTATTGGTCTAAAAAAATAATTTACACATTTTTAACTTTTTACATTTTTAAACAAAAGTTACGCTGTAATGAGAGCTATAAAAGATAGTGATACTGGTTCCCAAACTAGGCTAGAACCTGAATTTTTCTAAATTAAGTTGATAACGTTTTGAACAGTTGATGATTTTTAATAAAGGAAAAATATTAAGACAGAAGACATTTTTAATTCTACTAATATTATAAACGTGAAAATTTGTGAGGATGTATGGATGTATAGATGTATGTATGTATGGATGTTTGTTACTGTTTAACGCCAAAACTACTGAACCGATTGCTATGAAACTTGGTATGTAGGTAGCTGGAGACCTGGATTAACATATAGGCTACTTTTTATCCCGATATTCCCACGGGATCGGGACTTACACCGGTGAAACCGTGGGGCGCTGCTAGTTAATTAATATTTTGTAAAAGAGACAAAACTAGATTAGCGAAGTAGCTAAAACTGGCATGGAAATTTCTAAGATGTTGTTTAGGAATGTTCACCTACCAAAGTTAAGGCATTTCAAAGATACGTTTTTTTATAAAAAAAAATTTAAGAATACCTACTAGTGACGTGTGGACCCACGTTACTAGTATTATTTAATAGTTACTAGTATTCTCGTCACAGATCCTTTTGTTTTCATTCTTGAATTTATCAGCAATATCACAGTACAGGGGACAATTATGTATTAATTAGTGCATTTTAATAACCCCTAGAGACTACTAAATAAAAGTATCTTTCGTAATAGAAGTACTTTTACGGTTGGATTCTAGAACTGCAAGATTTCAAGCAAGAGGTCCCTGACTGTCATATCAAATGGTGTTTAGACAATTTCTGACTAGCAGAAATTATGTTTAAAAAAACATAGGCAGTCATGGGGACAGAATAATTGACGGAATAACTAAGTATGTTGTTTTTTAAACAACTGTGATGCTAATGTGACGTATTAGCATGTCGGTGACACGAACTCATTAGTTTTGTGCCTACCAAAAATCGCTTAACGCATAAGTGTTTACTACAGAAAAATTTACTTACAATTTCAAAACTATGATTTTCCTAAGCCAGTTAGAAAAAAAACACCATTATAGCCGATGTTTCATAACAAACCCGCAACGAATTAAATCAGAACCAAGTTCGTGGAGCAGGAACTAATAGGAAGGCAGGAAATATTATATATTAAATTCTTTAATCAGCTTCATTTCCTTCAATTACATAATTACTCCAGTGAAATGACTGTGGTCTAGGAGGAAGCTGCATTAGTGCCAACAAATGTAACCACGTCTAGCATAATTACAGTGGTTAACCCACTGTTTTCATGCCAAACAATGTGGAAAAAGTTGCACCATAACATTTGCTTGGCCAGGATATATTATTCTTTCACATTTTGTATGGAAATATTTGATACTGAACAATAGACCACGTTTCTTGTAACTAATTGGTAAAGTTATTATATAGTATTTATTTTTGAGGACACGATGAACACTAATTCCGGGACTCTTCCATACTCGACCAATGAAGACATCAAGACAGAACTTTCAGTATTTCTCACCGAGGGTCATGTTTGGCGAGAAACACTGAAAATACTGAAATTTCAATTCTTCTAAAGCACATGGAATATTATAAAAATAATAATAATGTAATCAGAAGAAATTAGAATTATAATAAATACAACCCTTTTACTGAAGTCGAAGACAAAAGAGCAAGAAATAAGCAATAGGTTATTTAATGACAAACAAGCCTTTTATCAGTGTTAGTAAGATCTCGAACATTCATTAGGAAGTGCTCTGGATTGTTAGACTATGATCAGTTGTTCCAGGTATTCTAGAATTACAATGTCAGCCTCAAATCAGTTCTTGATTGCGAAAAAAACAGAATCTTTATAATGCTTCTTTCCCATAAGTAAGCCGGGACGTTTATCATTAGGGCAGGGTCTGACGTGTTTTTTATATTACTGGGCTGGTAAACAGCATACGCTCTGCACAGTAACGCAGTTATCAATGCACATAGAGACTTGCAACTCCAAAAATGTTACTTATTTGCCGCCAACACAACAGGATTCTTTAGGGACCGCCTAAGGAATCCTTACTCATATACGGGCTTCTCCAGTGCGCAGATTTGATTTTGATTTTTTTAGGACAATATACATATTATAATATATACAATAATCATTTCTTTGATAAATAGAGCCCGATCAAAGCAATAAAAAGGGCATTCGGTGCCGTTCAGTGGTTCTTAAAATTAGCCCGAACTGACAGAATAAAAAAATAAATTGCTACAATCGAATCCGACTACTAGTTTCGGAAAAGAACGTGGACAAACATACATACATATAAACGAACAAACCTTTAAAATGTTGTATATGTGTTTTGCAGTTCCATTAATATTACATTCATACGTGTCAAATCGATAGCCTCCTTTCTTGAAGACGGTCAAAAGAAATTGAAAGAAACTTCTCGGCTCGGGTACTTATTTTATTGTATGTCTATTTATTTAGCTCGTTCTACAGCGTAATTATATCCAATATTATTAAATATCTGTCAGTTAATACTTAGGTAATATTGGCGTGTGAAGAAACAAATAGAAACAACAGCAAACAGAAAGTAGACAGTAATCTTTGAACAAATTAGTGAAGAACGATAAAGCACGATCCGTTTCATTTTCGTTCCGCGGTCGTGTCGCCTCTTTCTACTATTGTTAGTATTCAACAATTCATTAATGCCGAAGACGCAACCGGCCATTTGCAAAATAATTCTTTTGTAACTTGTGATCGAAGTGTAGTGTTGAAATATGGAAATTTAATCGGTTTCGAAATTGTATACGTAAACAGGTTTAAGTTAGGAAAAGTTGACTGTAACTTTTTTACAAGAAAAGCGCTAAATAAGTACATAACATGTGGAGGAACGGACCTCCAATCAGACTAGGTGGTCATGCCTGACAACGGTTGATGTTAAGAAATTGTGTATGTAGTAATCGTCGCGAGAAACTTCATTGGGTGATGCTAGATCAGTAGTTCATTTCATCTTCGCTAGATGGTGTTAAAGTCAGTTTTTGTTGTATGTGGAAGTCGCCACAAACAGCTTGTATTTTAAAGCTGAACGTAACAATGAACCCATAATCTCTAATTTCGGTGGCATACTAAAATATTGCAGGTTGAGAATCGATTAAATTCGTCGTATAACTGTAAAGACTGTGCTCAGATGACGCGCGTTGGCCGCGCGTCCAACGCTGGCTTTGTATTCACACGGCGAGCGTTTCCCGGGCTATGAACGCGCCTTTTCGCAGTTCAGTTCGAGCTCTGTATTCGTCGAAAATGGGAGTAAAAACAGATTTCCATTTCTCTATCAATTTGGCTTCAAAATGAAGTGCCACCGAATTCATGCTATCTAAAAAATGATATACTTACGGACTTTTATTTAAATGACCGAAACCTAATATTGAAATCACACGCGCACACAAATAACACGCGTTATTTGAACGTGGCCTTATTGAGGCTACAGTGCCTTCTAATACAATTATGCAACGCTGGTCAAAAATACCATAAATATTTCGTGTGAATCTTTGCTTAAGTTTATGTAGAACACTAAGTTAAATTTGTGTTACAAATAATACTTGTCGGTACATTATAAATTTGAACACTTAATGTCTTCAAGGTCCTTCAATTCTCTGCAAGGTAATTGAATTTCCAATATTATAAACTAGCTTCTGCCTGCGGCTTCGCTTGCGTTAATTATTATATTTTCCCTGGAACAGTGCTGTATTGGATTAAAGAGCTGTTCCTCTTAAGATCCCCACAGTTTATGGTCACTGCTCCTCTCCTAAAGGTCGTAGCGTGATAATACATATCCTATAACCTTCCTCTTCCTAAAAAATTCAAATCCGACTAGCAGTTCCAGAGATACAAGCGCTTAAACAAACAAATAATCAAACAAAAAATCTCTTCAGCTTTATTACATTAGTATAGATTATATTATTTACGTATAGTAAATATGTTTGTACGGCCTTAACAAGAGGTGCTAACGAGTAGAAAATATAATACACATCATCTTCTTCTTCCTCTATATTAATAATTCGGGCAAGGGGTACGGTAGACTAGATTGAAACCTTACCTGAATAATAAAACATAAAAAAAATTATGATTTCGAGTCAAACATATACAATATATATATCCGCAAAATTCGGATTGTCGAGTATTTTGTTAAATTCGAATGGTGCAAATGGCAGTGGCCATATTGGCCACTCGGATGCCATCTTGAGTTCGTTAAGACCGATTCACACGGTATATCTACCTACATTTTGTAAAAGATTGTGTATTATGAGTCACATTTCACCCGAGCGAAGCCGGGTTTTCATCTAGTAAGAGTTAAATCTGGCACAATATATTATTATAATGGCCGCTTGATCTACATTTCAGATTTTCTGAAAGGTTAGTAGTATCGCTTAGGTAAAAAGTATTTGGGCTAATGCTCACTAAACAATTAACATTTATATGGTCATATATACATATTAATCAGTTATGTTTGGTGTTGCCAGTGTGCGTTGCTAAGGTTTCTTTTCTTCAGAAATTAGCTTAGGTTCTCCAGGAGCTTTCCTTCTCTATATTATGAAATTCTTTACTTCTCAACTCAATCGGATGGGTGGTATAGAATAGACCGCGTTCGTTGCAAACAAGCTTAGTTAGACTACATTTATTAGAACTCTTAGGAATTATATCGCCATAGATGTAAATGGGGATTTCTATACGTCAGACCTGACACAGGTTGATACTAGTGATATTATCGTGGAATTTTATATCACACTAGCTTTTTCGCACGGCTTTGCTCACGTAAAAGCAATTTTAAGGTAGCCTAAGTCCTCTGCTGTGTCCCTAGCAACGTGTATGTAAAATTTCATGATGATCTTATGAACGGCATCGGATGAAATACTTACGAACAAATAAACAATGACTCTAATAAGAATAAGTTAGCATTGTTTAAAAAATAAAGAACAAATAAGTATATTTCAACAAAAGAATAAACTTATAGTTCCAGGGTTGTCCTATAAAAAAAACGATTTCTTTTTCAGTGTGGGAAAATGTCACTAATATTATAAATGTGAAAGTTTGGATGGATGGATGTTTGTTACTTTTTCACGACAAAACTACTGGACCGATTGCAATGAAATTTGGTATGTAAATAGCTGGAGACCTGGATTAATATAAAAGCTTCTTTTTATCCCGATATTCCCACGGGATCGGGACTTACGGAAACCCCGGGATGCAGCTAGTAGGTAATAAACGTTAGTAGTGGCATTATTTAGGCGTAATAAAATCAATTTTTCTTTTGGTATAAGGACAACCCTTAAGAGACTTATGAAACATGGTGTACTAACTCTAACATTTGAAATTTGACCCTAAAATATGGAAGTTATTTGACTTTTTCACTAATATCTCTTTTAAGCCATCATAGTAAAGGTTATATCCGGTCGGTGCAGTATAGGATTTCCATTTACAGCCGTAAAAATTTTTGCATTGGAATATCTCTTAGCAAACAAAATGATAACTAATGAACAGGTACGTAATTGTATGTACACATCAGAGACGCAGACGACCACACCTAAACTACCCAATTCTAAAATAGAGGCCTACTATGAATACATTTAGTTTATTTACATATGCTTAAATGTCTGTGCCGACTCTGTGTCGCAACAGTGACGTCACGACTTGATAAATCGGTTCCGCCAATCACAGCGATTATACTTAATTTAACTCCGTGAATAATTCTAACGCAATCGGTTGCATCTTTGAATTTCGAACCAATCTTTCGTAGGGGTGACAAAATCGATTTTTGTGACGAGTTTATATGCAACACCGAAACTGATTTGAGTTTTCTCTTTTTATTAGAAGTGATATTTGGGTGTTATATATTTAGTAAGTACTAGTATTCTAGCGTCAATGTATTTTGTCAATCAATTCAGGTACCCTCTTTTTAACGTAACTTTTTGCCTCGTACAACCAATCTCTGGAACAAATTGTCGCCTGCGGTATTTCCGGACCGATACGACCTTCAAACCTTCAAGAAAAGAACGTACTCCCATCTCTAAGGCCGGCAACGCACTTGTGACTTTTGAGTTGCAGATGACTGTGGGTGACGGTAGTCGCTTACCATCAGGTGACCCGTCGGCTGATTTGCCTCTTATAATATAAAAAAAATCCTAGCGAACATCACTGTTTTTCTGGATGAAAGTTACCGTCGGTCCTTTTCTGTACCCTCGACAACATGTGTGTAAAATTTCAAGTAAGTACATAAGTCGTGAAAGCGTAGCGAACAAATTAGGATGAAACACGAATATTGTCAGTTTAACTTTTTCCCCTTGCCTTTTGCCCTTTTATGCCCCAGTTTACACCGAGATAAAAATATGAGCAACTAGCTGACCCGCGCAACTTCGTCTGCGTTTGTATTTTTTCCCGTTTTTGCAACATTTGTCATTGATGGTCCGCTCCTATTGGTTGTAGCGTCATCTTATATAGCGTTCCTCGATAAATGGACTTACCAACACTAAAATATTTTTTTCATTTCGAACCAGTAGCTCCTGAGATAAACTTTTTAGCTTTATAATATTAGTATAGATGTATGTGTACGAGCTAATGACCGTACATTTCACTCGGTCAGCAAATTAACTAACAATGTGAAGTGAGGAGTAGTTTAGAGTCAATGCACGTTTAGCATAGGACGGTACTCATAACAATTAGCTGTATCAATAAATCATTTCGATTAGTAATTACTTATTAAATCGTGTACGCAGATCGTACGAAAGTGGACTTCAAAAGATATTACAATTACCTATAATTATCCTTTAAAAAAAAGTATCACCGACTTCAATGTGCCTTTTAGTGGACTGTTTAGGTGTATTTTGTTTAAGTATAATATGGGTAGGCCAACTAAACGCACTGCTCCAATGAGACAGCGATGTTTCGGGGCAAACGATAACATCATCCATGTATACAATTTTTAGATATTTGTTGATTTTTAAGAAACCGCTTGACTGATTTCGATAAAATTTAAATGGGACCACCTGGGAAGTAAAGCCTTTGAAACAAAAAAATAATTTTCAAAATTGCTTCAAGCGTCTTCGAGTAATCGGTGAACATACACAAAAAAAAAAAAAAAAAAATTGACGACGAATTGAGAACCTCCTCCTTTTTGAATTCGGTTAAAAATAAATAAAAAAACAACACCATTTAAAGCCTTAATTAAAGAGTGAAAGGTAATTTTTATCCTATCCATCCTATCCCGCTCTGCAATGTGACATGTATGTATTCATTATAAGAAAGTCAAAATAAACATGCTTGTTAGTTGTACATGAACATGGTACACATGCATAGGTTCTGACAAGTCGTAAGGTCGGCCACAGACACATGAAACTTGTCACGAACCACATTCACTTGTACCTATTGGTAGCTAAACATGTTGTATGTGAGCACACAAACATGTATTAAATATGACATTACTAAAGCTTGTCTATAACTACAAAACAAAAAATACAGAAAATCGGTTGACAAACGGTTTTGTTTTTGTCTATTTTTAAATAATTTTTTTGTTGTCATATGTATACCGGATTTACTAAATATAAAATTCAAAAGTACTACTAACAAGAAGCCTTATTTTTTCTTTCTACATACTTAATTTTCTATTTTTTTCAGAAAAGTAAAAATATTTTTGTCGAAACAAGTAAAGAAGGTAAAAAAGAATTATGATAAACGGTCAAATACTATATTATCTTTGGTGATTTTTATGGTGTTGTAGGGATGCTGTTCATAATTTTGTTTTGTTTTGTAACAATAGATAATCCTCAGTTTAAATAATGTTCTTATTTATTGTTTTAATTAAAGTAGATTATCTTATTCTCAAATAGAATGTGAAAGAATATCAATCTTCTCGAATTTAGAATTTCTTCATCATCACCAGACCTTCTTTTTTTGAACAGCGAGTCGGTCGTGGTTTAAGGGTGTTTATTATCATGACAATGACTATGATGTATTTATTCGGTGACAAGATCTGATGATAGAGTCGTATAATAAACATATAGATAGACGCGGCAAGGTTATTACCATGGTCTCGTCTTCGGTGTACGTGAGTGGGGCTAAATTATAATTGGCGTAATGTACGCCTGTCTACCCCTGCGAAGATACAAGCCTGAGTGTATATACGTTTGTTAACCTGTATGACTGTTAGATTGTTATCGATGCGTCGCCGAGAACTGCAAGTCTGGGTCAATCGTGATGGAGCTTCTAAATGCTAGTTACGTATGTACACTAATCATGTCTTCCATACAAATGCCTCAAATAGAGTACACTGTAAGGTACATACATATGCAACATCTGTATGCACTATATTGCATTTGTGTTATACGTAACTTCTATGTTAGAAAACATGATGAAGCAGACATAACAATTATTTGACGTCACAGTCCATTATCATATCCATATTTTTTTTTTCATTTGGATTGAGTAGTAAGCCGTGTGGCTAGATACCACATTAAGCGGGCTTAACGGTGAGCGTAATGCTTCCAAGCTACTCTACTGCTAATGTTACAGCAACAAACGTAAGGAGCCTGAGAAGCTCGGACCTCGGCTTAGGGTGCTGATAGAGACAATGGGTGGACCCTTTTGTGTAGTGACGTGAGTGGGTTGACTAAAACGCCTTTTAAATATATACAGTTGCGCAAGCGCAGTGTGAATAAATAAAGCTCTGGCCTTTCAACTTGCAATAATTACTGTGCAACACTTCTTTACTTTGAGCAAAGTAATGTCTGCTTCGAAAATGTCTAAACGTATTTATTATGTGCTGCAGCAGACAAGGGCTTTCGTTATCCATGTAAATGGCGTAGTAGTGTGTCAGCGGTGTGTCTTCAGATGTAAGTGAATGACCGCTTACGTAAACCAGGCCCATCTGTGGCCTTGGTCGTTCGCGTTAGCAGTAAGGAGACACGCCAATTAAAGAGAAGGGTGATGAATTGACAGGTGAATTAAAGAGATATATTTGTGTGCATGACTAAATTTTTTTTATTATTAAATTAGCTGACTTCTTGCAATTTTGAGAATACGTTAAGATAAGAGGTTAAGCAATACACAAAAACTCAAATTCAGCTCTTAGAACACAGTTGAGAATGCTCGCTTATTACATTGGGTAAACATAATTCATAATTTTTGTAAAGGCTCTGACTAGTTTGGGATCAGACGGCCGTGAGTGAGATGTGTGAAGTAATTATTATAATTTTTTCAAATATTATTTACAAATCAGCTTCATCATCTTTGCAGACCATACGAGGTAGACCGGGCTGGTATGCTATCAACATTTACTATAACGGATATATTGAAAATCCTACAATAACCACTAATAACTGAAAAGTCCCCTTCTTACCTAGCATCTCTTTTTCAATACCTGTCTTCTAATCATGACAGAAATCTCCGCTCTTCTAATAATCTTCTCCTTCTTTGTCCCTCCCATTATTCCAGTATAGTCCGTTCCTCCTTCACCGTCCAAGCTGTAAACCTCTGGAATGCGCTCCCACTAGAAATCAGGATGGCCACTAACCGACTAACTTTCAAGGTTAAAGTACGTCAGCTCTACACAAACTTTTTGGCAGAGTCATCTGAATATTTATTTGTATGTATATGGTATGTATTTATATGTATATATGTAAGTGTAATCTGTATATTGTATTCTGTTTATTTATGTAACAATTATATTCTTTATATCATATTCTCTTATGTCGTTTTTTTTTATTCTAAATATCATTTATCAATTACAATGCTTCTTATTTAAATTTTACACCTGCCACACACATTTCCGCATCACCCAAAGGTTGACTGGTAGAAAATGCCTACGGCATTAAGTCCGCCCCGTGCAATGTATCTGCAGGAGGTGTTTTAAAATAAAATAAAATAAAAATAAAAAGTTTGGCTTTCTTTACTCGCAAAACTCAAGGGCCAACGCTCTCTTTCTAGTTCTAAGAAATCTCGCTTGTTTGGTAAGATCTCCAAATCATTTATCTTCTCTAGATGTAATTTAATTGTTAGGTCTATATCATTGTGTCCTATCTCTCATTGCTTCCTTACTCATCGATAGATTGGGCTAGGTCTACAATTATAGTACCATCCGCCGTGATGTTGTAAATGATCTTTTATTTATGTTTAGGATAGCACTGCTTTTGTGTCATTCTTGTATTAAACTTGCATCTTGCGAGTAATATATTAAGTTATAATATGACTAGCTGTCTCTCGCAACTTCGTCCGTGTTTTTAAATTTTTGATGATTTTGATTGATGCTCGGCTCCTATTGTGGCATGATGTTATACAGCCTATAGCCTTCCTCGATAAATAGGCTATCCAACACTAAAATAATTAATTTTTCAATTCAAACCAGTACCGTTCCACGCTCAAACAAAAAAACAAACTATTCAGCTTTATAATATTAGTACAGCTGAATAGTATGTTTGTGTGATGGTTTAAAGGCTAAAGCTAATCGCTAGAACTATCGGTCAGATTTGCCACGTCCTTCTCTGCACCACCCAAAGGTTGACTGGTAGATAATGTCACTAGGCATTAAGTCCGCCCCATGCAATTTAAAATGCAGGAAGTATTAAATAAATAAATAAATCTCTTTGTATTGGATAGAGTATTCACTGAGAAAGATTGTAGGCTATGTAACATCACGCTACGACCCCTAGAAGCACAGCAGTGACCATAAACGCAAATGAAACTGCGGGGAAAGTAAATACACAATTTACTACGCGTTAGTGATCCTTGTGATATTCAATAACACCATATTCTTATAATCACAATATTAATCAATCATACGCTAGATTTGGTGATTGCCGAATGTTAGTTTAGTCTAGTTACAGCGGTTTTGATCAAACATAAAAACACTGTTACGTTGCATGTTACGTAACAACTGTATTCTGAGGTAAATCCGGCAAACATCCGACCTAATAGCTGTTGCCTGCGACTTTGTTCGCGTGGAAATATCCTTCAGGAACTGTACATTTTGCCGGGATAAAAAGTAGTATATGTGGTATTCCAGACTATAATTTGTCTCTGTGCGAAATTTCATCCCGATCCGCATTTATAATAGTAGTGAGATATTCACAAAAAAATGGGTCGAGAATTTAGCTTAAATTGTCTAGTCTAACCCACACTTCTATATTTTAATAGTTATATTAGTATTTTAACTTCCTTTATTAATATGTTCACTTCGTTTCACTGCACCTTGTCTACAACTTACGTGTGAGAATATTAAATCTATCATTACCTATGTTATAAACACATCCTCTATCAACGATGAGAAATTCAAATGATTAACTATTAATTCCTAATACATAACATTTCATAGGAGTTACATAAGTTATGTGTTAGAAGTGCGTAACGATGTACTGTCGTGTTTACATGTACTGACAACAAGAAAAGAAGACGAGTAAGACTAAAGACGGGAATACTGTGGGTAAGCCAATGATAAAATTGCTGCTGTACTAATAAGTGATTATAATACCCTTATTTTAAATATCATTGCTAATGATATCCATACTAAATTAAGTTATATACGACTTTACTCACATGTGTATTTTAGGGATGCCTTACTAGTTTTGGACCCGACAGGGACTCTTTATCAAGAGGTGTAGTTACCTGCCGCATCAATGTTTGGTGATACACTCCTGACACCTGACACCTAGTGGCGCGTGACACCGACGCTACGCGAACCGCCTAGGTTCGCGTAGCGGACATACCCTAATTATATACGCGACTAAAACCGTATAGCTTTATTTAATACCAATAGCTCACGAAAGTTATTAATCTGATAATGAATACATCATCATACTCCGCGCCTTTTCCCAACTAAGTTGGGGGCATTCAGTCTAACTACGATACGGCCGAATTTTGATATGATAATGAATACACTCACCTTTATTACTAGATTGCCAGACGTTACCCGTTGCGTTCTTTTTACTCTTGTTATTGTCTCTGAACATGAGAATATCCGGTACCCTATTCAGTTTGTTATCCTTCGGTATTATATCCGGCACTCGATCGACATTCACGCGCACGAACTCCCCTTTCAACACTTTTTGCTGATTATCTTTTAAAGCAGGTGGCTGTGGAGCTTTAGGTTTCTTATGAAATAACCTCTTCCTGTCAGATTTAATCGGGATTTCTATATCTGTGTATATTATACTGTCTATTTCACCGATATCATTGACATCGTTTCTTATTCCAATTAGACTCAAGGGCTGATCATATCTTGTGTTTAAATTCTTTTGTTGCACTGATATGTGTGTAATTCCATCGTTATCAACAGTTTGCATCAAATCGTATTCAGTCCGCCCCTTATCAAACAAACTGTAATCATCTATACTGTTTTTTCTACTCTTGAAAATATCATATGTTTTTTTTTTTGAAAATAAGCTTTCGCTACTGGAGTAATTATTCGAGTTCTTTGTCAGTCTGTTCCGCATTTTAAAGTATTTGTATGTGAAGTATATCCTCTTGAAGTCTTGTTCGTTTTCAAACTTCAGTGCAATCGCTTCCTTATTCACGTTTTTGGTCACGTAAAAGACTAGAGTGTTCTCACAATTAGGATAGTTCTCAATATTTACACAGTTTGATATATCATCTACTGTGATGTTTTCGCATTTGGTTGTCTTCAGCTCTGTGTAATCTTTGATTAGCTTTTTGTCTTCATCGCTGATATCTTCTTTTGTTAACAATTGCAGTTGATCTTTCTCGTTAAAACCGACGACGATGTTGTAGTTTTGATGTGCGGATGTCTTAGATATAGTCAAGATGTCTACCTGTTGGTTAGCGTTGTGTAATTTCTGTCTTGCAACTATGGCCGCGAAGCCGCCAGTCCGGGCCGTCTTTTTTACAGTCATTGTTCTGAAACAAGGAAAATAGTGTTTGTAAATATAACGCTTCTTAACAAATGTGTACACAACAACTTAATAGTAGGTACTTAATGTTGGAATTAGATATAATTAAAATTACATCGGGTCGGAGCTCGGTTACACCACGGACACGGTACAGGCTGGCCCCGGGACGGAGTGTAGCACAAATCGCCCTTTACGATACAACAGTACAGTTGATTGGACTTGAGTTATTACAAACGCATATTGTATATAATTATGTTTTAGACCCGCCTGTAAACCATTTTAAGGCTAACCGTAACATATATAAATAAAAATAATTATTTACTTTTATTAATTGAGAAAAATTATCACTTAAAAGGTCTAACGGTATGCGTCTGCAATTTAATGATGAATACATTAGATATTTCTATGTTCAAAATGACATCCTTGCTATGGAAGAAAGAAAGAAGAAGAAAAAGTAGGTAATAAGGCTGTTCGTTGTAAGCAAAATATCGTTATTTAATATTTTCCTTTCACATTTTAATATTAAGTACATAGAATATTCGAAAATTTTAATAAAAAAAGAGGTTTTATCAATTTTCAGTTTAAGTGTTAAACTTAAACTAAAAATTATTAAACATCCAACTCAACAATAAATTTATTTTCATTTCGAATTTTTTGCTTTCTACATAGAAAGCAAAAAATAATAAAATCACCTTTTAGATACAAAAACTTTAATCTCATGAAGTCATGATACTCATAATTATAATAAAAGAAAATCTTAACCGTATTTTGTGCATTCAAATGCAGTTAGAAGGTAATTAAAAAAAACAACGAACTACTGGCATCCTTAATTTAAAAATAAATAATCCGACAAAACAATAAAAATAAGAACGCGAATAATTCATTGTTCAAATAATTGTGTCTACAATACAATCAACGCTCGAAATATCTATTGAGTGGGTTCGCGATTTGATATATTGGCAATCTATTTCGAATCGATTCGAACTGCTAATAATGTTCATATGTGTTAAATTTACTAAATAATGCTATAATTGTTGTTAGCACTTTGACTTTCACTAGCTTTCTTTCAATATAATGTTACCGGCAATCTGTATTATCGGGTATTCTACACTAACCACTACCTAAAACGTTTATGCAATGTTTAAAATATAATTTATTTTATTTATACTTTGCCTAGATATTATAATACGGAAGACGCAGCCGGTAATGTGTGTAAAAGACGAGGGCTGAGAAGGGGTAGACGTCCGGGCAGACAGTTAAAAGTTTCACGTTATCTTTATTGTGATTTTCTGACTTATAGGATAACTAAGTAGCAGATAACTTCGGTTCGATAACTAAGTAGATATATAGTGTATTGACTTTTTAAAAAATAGTTTAATGAATAATTTATCGATTTAAAAAAGTTTATTGTGAATAATAACTGTTCCTGTCTTAAATGTCTAATATTTTTTGTGAGGAACCCAGTAACCTAAACAAAAAATTTTAAACGCAGTAATTCTTAATTCTACTGCAAAAAAATACTTACCTTCTTTGTAAAGATAATTTTAAATGACTAGCCTAATTGTTATACAATCCCCGCGAATTATTTCCATTACCTAGGTAAAGTATGTAATAGACAATGATATTCATAATATTTCAAACATTGCCTGGACGCCTCAGGTATTCTATACCTTGCCTAGGTATTATATAGAATACAGAATATATACGAAATTTTAAAATTAGTTGCAATTGCCAAATAATGAGTCGGATGATATTATGTGCCAACAATTTATGTTGAGACTGGAAAATCTTATGTAGGTATAGTTTTCGTTGAGATGTATTTTACTTAATTTTTGAAAATACCTTTAAGTTTCACAAAGCAAACACATTAATTTAAAAAAAAAAATGTGTATAAGCCTAATGAGTTTTAGTGACATTCTATATAATATTAAATGTTAAAAGAGAGGAAAATAGAACAAAATTTAACATTTACAATAAAAAGTGAATTTAAAATTTGAAAAGAATTGAATCCTCAAAACCAACCTATAATTATGTGTGTTCATGATCAATTTCTGAACTATTAGCAAATTAACTTAATTTCAAATAAAATATATACCAGTATTGCCGCAATAAGGTACAGTAAATATAAAAGAAAAACAACTTAAACACAAAATGCGCAATTGCACAACCTTTCTATGGACAGGACTATAATGATTTAATGTGAGTGATTATGGTGTCAAATATATAATATAAATATATATTGTAATACATAATTTAAAGCGCGCTTACCGTTTAAGTGTTCCTTTAAATCTAAATCAAGTATTTTTTTTATTAATTTAAACATTTTTTAATCATAAAATATATTTTTAAATTGATATTACCATATGTTTAATAAATCAACAAACAACCACTATGAAATTCAATGCGTTCAAGCAAGAATCAATACAATTATAATTGTTGTTATTATGGCCGGACGTTTTTCCGTTGGAATTGCTTTACTCTGCACTAATATTTACGTTTCTTACGGAAGAAGGTTCGAACCTCTGTAGGTTAATGGATTATGGTTATCAGTTACAACACTTCACTAGTTATTACTTCACTTCCCCAATCATTAATCACTTGACACATCCTCGTAACGTCTTCAACGTGCTTTATATAATCTACCGTTTTCCTAGTGTTACAAACTGGAAACTTGTAAAATTTCAATTAGAACTTACAACAATGTGCAGAGAAAGCTTTATAAAAAATAATATCAGTGACAAAGACAATAGTTGTCGTAAGCGTGTGACATTCTGAACGAAAACAACTTCCCACTAGAGATGGGCAATGAATTGGTGATTTGATTGTATTGTGGTACAAAGCGGAAACTCTTGCGTGTCTATTGCGACGATGAGCTGTTTGATAAAGTCTGTCCTTTCGGCAATACGTAACCTGGTATCAAGATACAGTCAAAATGTCAGAGTTAAAGAGGTAAGAGGGGAATGACACGTTATTTTTTTATATTTTAAATACCCACTCATGGAACGCTAGGAGTGCATTAGTTTCTTTTGTTCATGCTTTTCATATTGGGTATATTTTGTATCTAAATAATATTTTTTTCTTCAATAATAAATAGCCATGCGTGCCTTGTTTATTGGGCGTCGCTCATGTAGGTCATTGCGTAATTTTGTAGGTATAACCTATAACCATCTTCTATAAATAGGCTACCTAACGCTAAAAGGAATTCACAAGTTCATATAAGTAAATTTTTTTGAGTTTGTAACTTAATTTGGATTTAATAAGTTAATTAATTTAATAGACATAAATGTTATTTCATTTAACAATTGTTAACAAAAAATTAAGAAAGATCTTAAGGCAAAATGACACTTCTTTGTTTTTTATTCACACACTGTCGGAACAATAGGAATTACATTTGAGCCTTAGTTGACGACAACTGCAACTATACATATATGGTACTAAATAAATGATTAAATGAAACAACAAACACACTTTATTACAAATACTAACTCGAAAGCGAAAAACAACCTCTCTAATTGACTCCACTTAAACCATTGCGCCATGCATTGGCATTGGTTTAAGTGGTCACCTCGCCACTACGCCACCTCGAGTGTTGTGGGTTAAAACCCCACACGGGGCAAAAATTTGTGTGATCCACAAATTGTTGTATAGTTGTCCCGAGTCTGGGTGATCTTTGTGTCCGTTGTTCATATGTTTGTGAAACCCCCGCGACACAGGCATATTCCAAATGCGGGAGTTGTCTTTTAGAACAAAAGAAAAATCTATATATCGAATTTTACAAGTGCAAGTTATTGAATATGATCTATTTACATCACACAGTGTTATTTATTTGAAATTTTAATAAGGCGAAGTAAAGCAATGTAAAAGACCTATTTTTTTTGTAATTTAATAATTGTCACTTATTTCAGATTTTTGTCAATAAAAGAGCACCCATGCATTCACGTGTTACCAAACATTAGTGACAACATGCCGTATCAAATTATTTCTAATGACCTAATGTCTAATTTGGTGTGTAGTGTTGTTTCAAAATAAGTAATGTATGTCAAATTTCATTAACATTATTTAGTTAGAAAATATTATGAAGGCTTGTAATTAAACACACAGCCACTTCTGGTTTCAGATGAAATCCAGATCGTGAGCATGAGATTTGATGGTTATTGTAAAACAAAGTGAGACAATACATAATAATAACAATAACCTAGTTTCATACAATTGTAATAGACGACCCCTGATAGAGTAAAGACTAATGTAAAAATGTATCCGTTTTGCAGATTCACTTGAGGATACTTTATTTTTACGACGTTGTAAAAAATGTTTTATGGCTAAAGATTAATTATTAGTAACCTGGGCCACACATTAGTTCTTCTTTGTGTTATCGAAGCTAAGCTTATTTTTTTTTTTAGAAGAGACTGATCTGCGAGTTGACGTTAATCGCCTGAGGAGAGAGGAGAGACTGATCTTGTCTTTATTGAATGTTTTTTTATATATTTTATTATTGAAACTTATTTCCGTCGTTTAACCGTTAGTGTTGCAAACTAAGTTCAACTTAATTTTCTATTAATAACTTAATGAATATTTAGAATAGAGACAGGATTAATATTCAATATAAAGATTATATTTAAAAATATCGTAATCCTGTCTCTATTCTAAATATTCATTAAATTATTAATATAAAATTAAAGTCACCTTTGTTTTCAACACTTTTTTTGGATCACAAAATGATAATATAACATATAAACATCAAGTGGCCTGTTGGTCTAGTGGTTAGTGACCCTGACTGCTCGTCGGACCCTGACTGCTCAGCCAGAGGTCGTGGGTTCGATTCCCACCCAGGACAAATAATTGTGTGATGAGCATGATCATTTGTTCTGTGTCTGGGTGTAATTTTTCTATAATATATATGTATTATGTATTATTATGTATTTAGAAATATATAAGTATGGTTTAAGCAGTCTGGTTACCATAGTACAGGCTCTGCCTAGTTTGGGATCAGATGGCCGTGTGTGCGATGTGTGAAGTTATTATTATTACCACCAATTTTTATTCTTTAGTTTATCCATTAAATTTATCTCTCTTCGTTTTCAACTTGTACCATACATCCAGGTGTTTTCACAACAATGGTGTATTTCGTGAGAAACCATTTTACATAATATCTAGTGCACTTCCGAATAAAGATATAGTTAATGTAGGTGAGCTTTTGTGACTTTTGTAATAAAAATCCATTCCATTATTGTTAAACATTTTCTAATTATGACAGATAAACATCGCCTACCGAGACTTGCCTCATCATTACAAAAAAAAAGTTTTCAGTTTGGTTGCGAAAATATCACTATTAACTGTATTGTCTAGTGGTTTCTGGGGACTTCCTTCCTAGTGTATACCGGAGTCCCTTGCAATAAACCCATTTGTGTCGGAACACCGCACCGTGTGGTTTTATTCGGTTCGATAACGACATACCGCTTCACCGCTTGCCCCGGTGAGGTGATGACACATGAGGGTTTCCACACGATAAAAAAAAATTGTCTAGCCACAAAAAAATATATTTTAACAAACATTTTTATCATGAGACCTGAAGCTATTAATGATAATCTTGTACTATATAATTATCTTTTAAAAAAAGCATCACCGACTTCAATGTGCTTTTTAGTGGAAAGTACATGTATTTTGTTTAAATATAATATGGGAAGGCCAACTAAACGCACTGCTCCAATGAGACAGCGAGGTTTCGGAGCAAACGAAAATATCATCAATGTATATAACTTTTAGATATTTGTTGATTTTTCAAAAACAGCTCGACTAATTTCGATAAAATTGACCACCAAATGAGACCACCTGGGAAGTATACGATGTTTTTATCAATCTTTTTCAATGTTTCTCATTATGTTATCTAAAAACAAGCTTTAACTATTGTCAATAAAGACGTCATTTCTATGTCGACCATTGATAGCGACTCCCTACTAAGTGCACTAAATAGTCAGTCAGATGGCTAGCGATGATTGCAATGTATCTACAATACTACTAATTTCGTCATACTTCAAAATGCAGGAGGTCAAAGTTTAATGTCCGATTTCCTTCAAACACAAACTGAATAGAGGGCGACGTACAAACGATTCGCAGAGTACCTTACGACGTCATCCTAATTTATTGCAGAGTCTTCATCCTAACATTATAAATACGAAAGCGAACGTGTTTGTTTATTTGTAACCGTTTAACTAGTTAACGGATCATTATGAAATGTTGCACACATGTTTTCAGGGTTACAGAAAAGGTCATAGGGTTCGTTTTATCTAAAAAAACTGTTCCCGTGGAATACCTAAATTAATTGACAGACATTCAAGCAAGCGAAGCCGAATGCAAAAGCTAGTCTGACCATAATTCATTCGACTCCCTCTGCTGGTAATTAGGGACGCCAGGAGAGGACAAGAGATAAGTTTGGCAAGGTGCAAGTGACGCCGCTGCTGTTGGCCACTTGATAGTAAAGGGTTACACCGGTAACCGTTCTAGAGTGAGGTTACGAAAAACTAGTTGCGCAGTCGGGATGCATTCATGGTTTTTGTGGCACTGCTTTCGTATGCGTGTCACCTACCCTTCGTAATCATCAGCCTTCATCCTATAACGATTCGTTTTGCTTACGGACGGCAAAATTTTCGTTAAAAATTCAACGAAATTTTACCGTCCGTGAGCAAAACATATCGTTTCTTGTTTATTGGAACGCGGCATTAGTGTGCGGAACTGTCATGTGTTGAAGCCCTAAATATTAATTGTCATAACGTGTACACGGAAATAATTTTCACAAAGCACTGTGACATGCAGCGGTTTCTCACGAATCACGTCTCCACTGTCACAATGAAGCTTCTCATAATTACACTGTTTTATTTCACGCACTACTACAAAATAGAAAATGTTTACCTATTTGTTTTATTTCTATGTAATATTAATAATTATTTGTGCATCTGAAGATTTCTCTGCACCAGGTGAGCTGACGACATTTCATTTTTAGTAGTAAGGTGTTAATACAAATTGGCCGTTGAACGCGTTACTATAAACATTTTTTAACTTCAATAATTGTCGACGGTACTCCTAAAAAGTCGAGCGATCGTAGCCAAGAAAAAAAAAATTGCGTTGGTATCATTAGTGTAGTTAACTTTTTTATGGAACGCAGATTCTAAATAGTTAACGGCAAAAGAATCAGGTGGGTTAGACTCGTATTGATTGAACCTCTTTTTTGTTACTTTAATTTACTTTTTCGTCGTCATTACTGCTGCTACTAGTCATATAATATTATCTACGTATTTACGGGAATTAACGCGATCACGAACAGGTATTACATACCTCTGAATTGCCTGACATTTCGACCAGGTTGCACTGGCCGTGGTCACAGGCTGACTGGCTCAGCAGTGGAGGGCGTGCACCGCTGAGCCAGTCGAAAGTTTAAAAAATGCTACTATTCATCTTACAATTAAGTAGCCTTCCGATTGGAACCCCAACCTAAGATAATTATAGCTTGGTAAATCTAAGAAACGCTCTATAATGGCGAACCGAATTAAAAAGTAAAAAAGAAGTCTACTATCCACCCCCTGGCTTCATCATCAGACATTCATTCCCAAAACGAATCATATGACAACAAACTTGAGAGGTTTACCGTAAACGATTACCGTAAAGAGAGCTCTCTGCTTGTTCGAAACCGTGGTTGTATTAACCGTTACTTATTGTGTCTATTGTGCTAATACGTAGCGATGTCTATCTGAAATTACTCCATAAATCCTCTGTTATAAACGTAAAGGCAAATAATGTATAATAATCCTCCCAAAATACCAAACCTATCCATACAAACTTCATTAGCAGTTTTCAATTTTGAGCCAATGATCCAACACCTCGAAACTATAAGTTAGCGTGTTAAAACAAACTGACATTCGCATTTAATAATACTATAAACAACTACGCCGCGGACAAAAGTTAGTTTCTTAATATTTCTGAAGCACGTGTCCAGCTGATCGTAAGCGGCTACCGGAATCTATAAATAATTCCTCACAACATCGTTAGCAGTCAACCCAGTTACCATCCAACAAATCCTGGTTTGCACGTTTATTCCTGCCATTATACTTCATACCGCTTTATTGAATTTAATTACTCATACATAATGTAAGTAAATTTGTTCGTGGGAGAGCCATGCTTCGGCATGTATGGGCCGGCTCGACCAGAGTGATACTGCGGCCTCACAGAAAACCGGCAGTGAAGCAATGGTTCCATTGCTTTTCGCCGCGTGAGTGAGGTTATCTGAGGCCCTAACCCATCCCTGTCCCCCCTCTTCCCCTACTCCCACCTTAAAGGCCGGCAACGCACTTGTGACTCTTAAGTTGCAGTTGTCCATGGGTGGCGGTAGTTATTTACTATTAAGTGACCCGTCTGCTCGTTTACCGCCTATACCATAAAAAAAACTTTTGATCACAAAAGTGCTATACATAAGTGGTGTGTGTGTTTGTTTGCTACGCTTTCCCACCTTAACAACTCAACCGATCATTATGAAATTTACATTTCATGAGGAAAAGTACCCCCTAGGGATAGATTGTTTTATAAAACTACATTTATGCAAGCAAAGCCGTAGGCAAAAGCTACAATGCTCATTGAAACCGCATTATTCTCGATATTGTCAGGACCACAACTTTATATGGTATAAACCATTAATAACGTGTATTTTACTAGGTCACTGGCTATTAATACTCGTAGCATATGTGGAAGTAGACCTTCTGCATCTCTTCCGACGCATGTAAGGGCGTTCAAACTTGTAGACCTCGACTTGTAAGGTGTGTGTGGACCGACCCCTAACGCGTAGGGTTATCACGATATATGGATACAATTAATGAATCAGCAGGATTACCTTGACTTCTATTACAAATGGATTGTATTTAATGAGTAATACAATATAGGTATCTTCTTCTATTATGGACACTGTACACATCATTTATCATCATTATTCATACAATATTTTGTATGAAATGGTTTCAGGTCGAATTACACCCTGTCTAGAATAATTTCAGTTGTTTTACAAGGTGAAAGGTCTATAACAAGCTCGTTTTTAATAGTATTGAATTTATTTTTCGACCATTTGTATCTACTGTTAAAGGTCAGAAGACGAAAGCTTTGTTCAGCCCCTTTGATTTTTAATGAATGCTGAGACACGCATTTAAATTAGTAAAAATTTTTCGTGATCCGCGTAAATTAGTTGTCGAAATGACAAAGTATACATAATTTTGAGTATTTAAATTGTTTGTGTTAACATTATCATAATTTATAATTTAATATGATGATGTTTTAATATAATTAAAATACACAACAAAACATAGCTACCAACCGTAACAAACAAAATCCACAAAGGAACAAAATAATTAAGTAATTAAACGTTAAGTAACAACCCTGATGAGGCAAGGCCGCGGACAGGTCATACGGAAGCGATTAATTCGCAATGAACTGTGAAATTAATTTGCAGCTGTTTTGCGAATCCTTAATTATGTATTGAACTTTATCTTAAGGTCAGCTCAGCTAATAGGGTAGCCTATGGTGAAAGTAAAATGTTTAGCAGCCCACATGAAATCTCGTGTTTTAGATAGTTATTAAATTTTCACTGTAAAATCATACACTTAAAAATGTTTTGCTACAAAAGTATATGTTTTAAGTTGTTCTGCAAAATGTATGGTATTGAAGTTTAAATAAATGATTTTCGATATTATACCTTACATTTCGAATTTCTCGTTTAGAATCTCTGCACTATGCAACACGTAGTTGACTGTCAAGTCAAATGTGGCTCTATTACACGTCAAAACTGTTAACGTCAACGGTCAAACGGTTCTGTAGGAGTTTGTAGAAATAATGATTTTTGACGTCTACGTTTATGACATCTATTGCCAAATAATTTCTTTTAATATACGGTTTAACAATTAAAAGATAATAAGAAACTTGAAAAAACTAACGAATAATAGGTTTTCACAGTCTTATGTCATACTTCAGAGGTAACGCGCTGCTTGCTTGTGAGAATCCGAAAAACCCAAAAACAATTTGCTTGATTCAAGAATCTAACTCAGAACTTCCTGACAACACAATCCGGTACAAATATAAGCACCAATTCATGCCAAACGACGCAGTCCAACAACGAGACACAAATTTCATACACGTAACACGGCACAATTATTTTACTATCTCACGCGGAAGCAATCTTTTTAGACAATTTGAAACTAATTGTGGCTAATCTTGTACTACAATTAAACAGACAAGCCGCCATCTGCATCTGAAATCTTCACAAGAAAACAGACTTTCTCGACGTTCTCTGGAAACTACGATATCGCCCTGGGAATAGCACACAATACCCTTATTGTGTATTTTACAAAGTTACTTTTACCGATGTTTAAAAATATAATGATTCTTATATTTCTAAGAATAAAGCGTATTTTGGAATAGCTTGTTAAAGTTTGATCGATGACTGTTCTTGTTAGATCGTTAGTACTGTGACATGTGACACTATATATTTTATTTTTATAGTAGGCTTTTAATTTATGGTGAATTGTAAACGATAAACCATAGACATAGTTTCTAGACAAGTGTGTTTCTTTATAGCACTACAGAATACATAACAGTAAGTACTAAGATAGTCGTCTGTTGACTGGCCTGTTAGTGTAATGGTTAGTGATCCTGACAGCTGAGCCAGAGGTCAATTCTTACCCAGGACAAATAATTGTGTGATGAACATGATCATTTGTTCTGTGTCTGGATGAAATGTATCTATAATATTTATGTAGGTTTTTAGAAATTTATAAGTATGTTTCTCAGCAGTCTGGTTACCATTGTACAGGCTCTGCCGAGTTTGGGATCAGACTGTGGTGTGAGATGTAATAGGTTATTATTATTATTAAAGATACGGTGGATAGCAAACAATAGCTTAGATAAACTTGTGGGGCGCCCATATCACGACTACTACTTTAATATATTGAATAACACACATTGTTGTTTTGGTATGAGAATCCTAAATTATCCCATGTTTACTTGATGATCGTAGAAGTGCTGCGTTTAGACGTCAGGAGAGAAATTACGATCATCTTTGATCATCCAACTGAGCTACGTGCACTGCTAAACCAGCAACTTCTAGATCTACTAACGGCCTGGTCAAGTAGAACTCTAATCCAGAGATAAAAAGTACTCCTAATTTTATTCCAATTCAAACACACACGTCTCATTTTATAATTTGTACAAATTTGTTTTCATGTTTTGAGTTGGAACTAAATTCAATAAATTTAATACAAAATGAAACTGTATATTCACAAAGAATACTTAGCAGTTCGTGTTTATAAAGCAACCTGAGTTTAATTTTGAAATGTTAGCGAACATACGGGCGCTACGGCAAACGAACCAACTGAGATCAAGCCGTTATCAGTTTTTAAACAACTGCACTAGATGCGCAAAAACTGCATTATTGTTAGTTTTTTTGGAACGAAGTTCGATATCTTACGTTACACGTGGCGAGACGAGACGAAAAGTGTTAGCGCAACGAAAAATACTGACCGCGTTAATTTATTTTATTTACGCTATCTGTAGATTCTGCGCGCTACTACTGTAATTTTTGGTTGTTATACTAATTACCCGTAAGAAAGAAATACACCTCAGTCACCTCACGTATTTTTTAATATTAAAAAATAATAATAATAATAACTCCACACATCTTACACTCGGCGCGGCGGTCTGATCTCATACTAGGCAGAGTCTGTACTATGGTAACCAGACTGCTGATAAACATATTTAGGTATATATTTCTAAAAACTCCAAAGACTTTCTAAAGACCAGCAAACCACCCCGGCTTCGCACGGGTAGTAGAGACATCTTCAACAATCATCGTCATATCGCTTATTTGCGAGAATATCGACATAATTCAAAAATAAAAAATTAAGTAAGTATGCCAAACGATCATAAATCTTTGATATTTTATGGTGAACAAAGATGCAACGTCGATTTCGTGCTAACGTTCGTCAGAAAGCGACAAGTTCATTACATATTTAGAACAAAATACTCTAGCAGAAATCACAAAACATTGCCATTCTCTAAAATCAATAATTTTTAGTTATGTCGCTATTGTCGCAAACGAGCGATATTTCAACCATTTTACACAAACCGTAACAAATTATACACCTAAGCCTTCCTCATGAATCATTCTGTCTATTGGTGAAAACCGCATGAAAATCCGTTCAGTAGTTTTTGCAGTTTATTGCGAACATACTGACAGACAGACGCGGCGGGGGACTTTGTTTTATAATATGTAGTGATAAGTTACACCCAGACACAACAAATTAACGTGCTCATCACACAATTATTTGTCCTGGGTGGGAATCGAACTGGCTTAGCAGTCAGGGTCACTAATCATTTTTATTTGCACAAAATTGCAGATATATTGGGACATACGAGGGCGGCACTGAAAATTTTGGGGATCAAGGAAGTGATACAACATTACTATTTAAAAATGTATTTATTGCTTTTCGAAGTATTCTCCACGAAATTTGACACATTTTTCCATACGATGGAACCAATCATTGAAGCAAGTTGGGTCTCCAAAATTGCCGTTTTGTAGGCGTCCACAGCTTCTTCAGGTGATGAAAATCTCTGACCACGCAATTTATTCTTTATTTTAGGAAAAGTGTAGAAATCATTAGGGCTTAGATCGGGGCTGTACGGCGGATGGTCTAATAATTCTATGTTTTCTTGCTTTAAAAACTCTTTTGTTCTGTGCGCGGTGTGAGAACTCGCATTGTCGTGATGGAGGATGATGCGGCGGTTGCAGTTCTCTTAACGGAGTGCAGAAACGACCTGTGGCAAACAAATGCTAGCATACCATTCTGCATTAACCGTTCTTTGTCCCTCAAGAGAAATAGTCGCAACATGGCCGGTTTTGGAGACAAACTTGGCCACCATTTTTTTTGCAACACTCCGTGAACGAACAATTTTTGTTGGCTTTAACTCATTTTCGAACACCCAAACTCGTGACTGGTTTTTTGTTTCGGGTTCGTACGCGTATATCCAGGATTCGTCACCTGATACGATGTTGTATACAGCATTTGAGGATCCTGCGTGGAATCTTTCGAGAGTTCTGACGCACCAAGTAACGCGAGCCGCTTTTTGCTCTTCACAGAGCGAATGCGGTATCCATCGGGAAAACAACTTTTTTACACCTAATTGTTCATGCAAGATTATTTGTATTTATTTGACTCATGCCAATGTCTAAAGTTGCCTGAATTTCGCGGTATGTCACATGTCGATCTTCCTCAATCAGCTTACGCACAGCATCAACGTTTTCTTGGGTGACTGCAGTTTTTGGGCGACCTTGACGGGGATCATCATTGAGCTTGACACGTCCACGTTGAAATTCAGCAAACCAGCGATAAATTGTGGTTTTGGATGGGGCTTCATCACCAAATGCAGAAATCATCCGGTCAACAACACAATGTTTTTGCGTTAAACCACTTCGAAAGTCATAATAAATCATCGCTCTTGAATTTTCTCGAGTCAATTCCATTTTCTCAACGACTAAACAAGTTTGACAAAATCTTGTGATAAGACCGAAAATCTTTTTTTAAATAAATAAATGGTATTCGATTTTTAAAACCAAGGAGTTTTCAATTAAAAAGATTTTAATATGACAGAAACAGTGGAAATATTCCATTCCCGATACTTTTAGTGCAGCTTATGTAAAAGCGCTTATACTTTCTCTTTTAAAAATAAACATTTCCTGTAGACAACTTAATGACTATATAAAATAAATGAAATCATATCAAAGCTTGAATACTACATATACATATAACCAGAAATATTAAAAGTAAATATCTTAATGTTCACTTTCGATTTATACCTAAAAAGTATAAAATAAGTAAGCACTAGCAACCCGCTCCGCTTCGCACGGGTAGCAAGGACATCTTCAACAATCATCAACATATTTCAATCAATTTTCACAAAATCTTAACAAATTATACACCTAAACCTTCCTCATGACTCACTCTGTCTATTAGTGAAAACCGCATGAAAATCCGTTCAGTAGTTTTTCAGTTTATCGCGAACAGACAGACAGACGCGGCGGGGGACTTTGTTTTATAATATATAGTGAAAATAAAGGGACTCAAGGGACAGTGGACTCCTTATTTTCAGATGACGAAGTGAATATATTTGTTAATAGATTGTTAAAATTTATACACTTTTCTTATTGAAATGAACTAGGAAACCTCAGTCTAATTTGCCCCTTCAAAGTATATGTAATTTAGACCAAAACAATAAAACTGTTTAGTGTTTTAATTTTCTCAAAATATTCACACTAAACATTTGTTCCAGTTCAAGTAACTAAGCCACACTCACGTAAACTGTATCACCAACCTTAGAGCATCACGGCCGACGATTATAATGTATGTAGATGAATTCATTAAAAGTGAAATCCACGTACTCGTTGTATCTGACGAGTTTCTCATTATTAAGATAAGAGGTTATATCAATTTTCCTTCTTATGAACGCTCTTCTATGATTGTATTTCTTAGAAATGCTCTTCTGTACTATTTTCTATACAAATGACGCTCTATTTACATTCATGAACGAAGTAATGTTGAGAGATCTTTCAGTAGCTATCGATTTTTGATTTTGGAGTTTCAAAATAAAGCCGTACAAAGCATCCGAAGTTTTGAATCACATACAACATGATAAAATCATTTTGGTATATTTCTATGCTTACCCCAATAACACATTATACATTTTCACTTTAATTATCGATTATTTTTGTAATTACCTACTCGAGAATTTTGTGTCTGTAGTACACATTCTTTGTATATAATATTTTTTGAATGTTTTAACTGATATTTCGGTAGCGGCTTAACCAATAAATTGTTTAAATTGTACTGAGATGCTCGGTCAACATAATACATATATGTTTCAAGAAAATTTAGAAAACCATGTTATTACAAAACATTTATTAGTAGACGGTGCCTCGGAGAGCACGTTAAGCCGTCGGTCCCGGTTACCATACGAACATTCGTTACGGGTAGTTCGAGCCCTAAAGTCCGACAACCTGGTCTAACTAAAGAACTTCGATATCGCCTAGTACTTGGGTTGTGGAAGACTGATGACAGTCGCTTCACGTAAAATATCGAAGTTCGGCCGTATCGTAGTTAGACTGAAAGCCGACTCCAACTTAGTATAACGGAGATAATAGTATGCGGAGGATGTACACCATATAACTAAGTTGACTCCTACTTTCTACTACTCCTGTATATCCAAAATGGGTACGTACAAGTGGTGTGTTGCATTCTCATTTCGTGGTTTGTATTTAAGGTCCTACATAATCGGGAGCAAGCCTATTGCCGCTTCCGCTATAAACACTCTGTTATTCTCCTAAGAAGTAAAGCTTAATAACATATTGTCCCAACTTTAATCGAACCTGGGATTTTACGATCACTAGCAAACATCTCCAACTTCATCAAAATAAATCGAGGCCATCAAGGCGGTCATATTTAAATAATTTCTTAATTAAATAACACATTTTAATAGCAAGTACCTCCACTTAAATTTAAATAAGTGCACTACATACTAGGTATCTGGAGATAAGTAGAATGTGTGTTGTAAAATTTGTAATTTAAAATAATAATTTATGAATTCATTTAATCAAATCTACATACATAGCAGATTGACCTACTAGAGTAGAGGTCAAGTCAGCAGTTTTTTTTTATATTTTTAACATTACCAGTAAACATAGATCATAAATAATTATTACTATTACTAACTACTAATTACAATTACTTAGCAAATTGTTTTGTTAAGAGTGGGTATGGAGTATTCAATCCGATTATAGATAAAATTAACAAAAGTAAGAAATTTAAGGCTAGAGTTACGATGCTGTAGCGTTTGGGACGGAAGAGCATAACAGATATATTAACTCAGCGGAAGAAGTGTAAAGGACAAATTTTCATGAACTACAAATGTAGATTAAAATGCTTATGATAAGCATGTATGCCTCAGCAACAAGACAGAAGTAAAACAGAAATAAAATTTATTACACACCTTTAAAACATTGCGTAGAGTAAATACTAAAAGTACTACATACAAAGGGGCCTTATCGCATGAATAATAATTACTCATATATGACATACATGACCGGGAAAATCATTACTCTCCCCTATACCTACTTTCTCACAAGTGCAGGTGTTTTTAGCTTCAGTAGCCCGATATAACTTTCGCTCTTTTAAAAGTTAAAGTAGCTATGCTGAAAAGTTAATATTTTAGAAGACATTCTTCGGGTACGAATTTGGGACCATTATAGACAATTGCTAAGTCGTGTTTACTACATATAAGTAAGAGTTAAGTTGTTTTTAAATTTATTATCATGTCTTTTCTGCGTGTCCTTCTGAAATGTCATATCTACACTAAATTCACCCCATAAACTTGAAAAACCCTTCGAAAAACTCTTTTTATAAACTTAAAAATTTTCGCGTTCCATGATACCTTATATAATTGTATGGAAACGTATTTAAAAGGTATTAAATTTAGGCAATTAAATACCTTTGATTTGCCTGACATTTCGACCAGATTGCACTGGCCGCGTTAATTCCCGTCAACATAATTATAAAAAAAAAAGTTTTTTTTATATTATTTAAGTACCTACCTACTTAAATTTCTTAGCTGAAATCATTTTATGCTCTACACTCTATGCCAACTGCACAAAAACAGCAATTTTACAGCTGGCTTGGAGTTCAAATGCAACCCGTCTGTTTACAGTCTTATAGGAAGGAATATTTTCTAAGTAATTAATATACGTATATTCTACCTAAAAACCTTGAATACATAGCATGCCAATAAGTGTACACTAAACCGTTATATTAGCACTACATTGATTTATAAATTAATTAAAACATATAGATTCATATTTAGCAAAAATACATACATAAATTAATGCAATATTTCTCTAACACTTACGTAACGTATTGATAAGTTTATTGATCTCTTACACAACAAACACAACAACCGAAAAAAGAACCACTTTTTAATCAAAAACCAATCTTACAACCAGTATTATTGGTCATCAACGTCGGCCAAGGTTTTGAAAACATCAGGCGATCGCAATCATGAGCGGTATTTCAATAACTTTAAATGAAGTTAAAACAAATAGTTCACATTGGCGCCGAATACTTTTTTAACGCGTTTTTTCATAAAACTTATTTTTAGAATGATACCTCAGAGGAAAAGTGCTACCCTAAAGGTGGGAAAACTTTCCAACCGATTTCTATTCTATTTCAAAAATACTATTATATTATAACAGTTAGTAAGCGAATTTATCGCGTAGTTGAAATATATGGGTGCCGCATCTCAGCGTTAACGTTTATCACTCAGCCACTACTTTCTCGACATAATATAAAGTAAAAGTAGAAGAACTTGCTATGTCTGCGCACGCGCCACTTATCACACCAACGCGTAATTCAACCTGAACATCTAATACATTACTAAATCGAATTTGGTTCATTTTTATTCGTTTTTTAGACGATAAATATTAAACGGTAAGTTGTTACTGGAACTTAAAAACGCTTGCAGCATTAGTGGGATGAGTGTAACTTATACATTGCTAAACGTATGCCCAGTAACATTGAGGGGTGACCCTATTTGACAACTAGAAAACTTACGGCTTTGTGTATGAAAGCAGTCCCAGTTCCCAGTCGCCCAGCTACCTTCCTCAGAGGAAGCCCTGCTCCTCTTGCTCATTATTTATCAACATACTAGTACTTTATTGATCTCCTTCTACCAGCACCATAACCGTAACTAATATTATTAAATGCGAATGTGAGTTTGTTTGTTTGTTACCCTTCAACGCCTTAACTATTCAACCAATCAGCATAACATTTTGCACAAACGTTGTCAGAGATACAGAAAAAAAAAGTGGCGTAACTTTCACACGATCAAAGCCACGGGCGAAACTTAGTAGTATTTTAAATTTATTTTAATGATGTATTTTTGTAAGTAGTTATCTAGTTCGGTGTGACAAGCTTCCACTCACCACATACTCAACTGTATTGAGCGTTAATCAGTCGACTCCTGCGCAATGTGTACCGTGATAAAACAAGATTGGGTAATTATCTCTGAATTATGTGACGCACCTACTTCAAACATACTTTCTATTAATTTCTAATATCGGACTATTTACAAAAACACATATGATTTGTGTGATAAACGAGATTACTGCTTGTGACGTTTGATACCTATCAATTTTTGATTGTTCGAAATTAGCCCAGTATTTATAATACCGAGTACGAAGTGGCAAGTTACCGAAACGACCAGTTTTTTAGAATACATACATACAGACTGGCCTGTTGGTCTAGTGGTTAGTGACCCTGACTGCTAAGCCAGAGATCGTGGGTTCGATTCCCACTCAGGACAAATAATTGTGTGATGAGCACGATCATTTGTTCTGTGTCTGGGTGTAATTTATCTATAATATGTATTTATAAATATATAAGTATGTTTATCAGCAGTCTGGTCACAGTCATAGTGCAAGGCTCTGCCTAGTTTGGGATCAGGCGGCCGTGTGTGAGATGTGTTAGTATTATTATTATTTAGTATAAGCTGAGCTTTCAGTTTCATCCGCGTTGACGTATACCTATAACCAGATACGAAGTAAGTACATATTGTGACGCCTGAACCTCTTTTAGGTGTTGAGCAAGCCTGGCTGGTAACATAATATTTGAATCTTTTCGTTTTTGAATTTCGAATTGTATAGATTAAAAAGAAAAGGAACAGAAGATAAGAACCGCCGGAGCGAGCAGTCAGAGTGGACGGCTGTCAAGTTGCAGAGCCACTTCTATGACGCCATTATAATGTGATATTATTGCTGTAGCTAGATTAGTTTCAATATATATCTTTCAGTTGTGTTGACTATCAATCGCTATACCTTCACATTGACACCACGACACCAAAATCCTCTCAAAGCCAAGCGAAGCCCTACAATTGTTGCCTGTTGGCCTAGTGGTTAGTGACCCTAACTGCTATGCTACAGGTCGTGGGTTCCATTCCTATCTGAGTCTGGGTGTTCTTTGTGTCCGTCGTTTGTATGTTTGTAAAGTCCCCCGCGACACAGGAGTAATTCCTAATGCGGTAGTTGTCTTTTTAAAAAAAAGAAAAGACAAAGAAATGTTATCTTATCTGTGCTATTACTGAAAAAAAAAGTAGCTTATAGTAGATAAAGTAACTTTCAAATCGTAAAATAATTACTAAAGTCGGTTTAGTAATTTCGTAGTTTATCGACTGCAAGCAAACCAATCTTTAAAAATCTTTAAAATATTAGCATAGCTGATTTAACCCACGTATTTAGCTAACTTTTATTATGCATACTAAACTAATATGCCCGTTAAAACATACTCGTATGTACCGTAATGAAATGATGCTAATTGAGTTTTAGGTGATATTGAACATATATATGACTTAAGAGATAAATCGCTGATTTGAGGAAGAGGCGTTTAAGTAATAAAAGGTAGTATTTCGCTTTTAATGAAGTCGCTAAAATGTTAAAAAAAAATTGTCGATTATAACTTTTTTTTAATCAGATTAACGCGTTTTATATTAGTACTTGGATGACCAGCTTTTTTTTTTCGTTTTCCAAAAATGAAACTTAGCTAGATAGATTTATCGCCCCCGAACCCCCTGCATACTAAATTTCATGAAAATCGTTAGAGCCGTTTCCGAGATTCAGATCCTATAAAAAATAATCTTACTAGCAGCGCCCCGCAGCTCCACCCGCGTATATTCCGATCAAGTGGGAATATCGGGATAAAAGTAGCCTATATTAATCCAGGTCTCCAGCTATCTACATACCAAGTTTCATCGCAATCAGTTCAGTAGTTTTGGCGTGTAAGAGTAACAAACATCCATCCACACATCCATCCAAATTTACACATTTATAATATTAGTGGGATATATAAAAATCAATGTTTGTTTGTTCGTATTTGATGCGCTGCCGTACTGTTCTTCCTTCATACCTTATGTCCAGAAAAAAAAATGTTTCCGAGGGATGAAAAATACTTGCGCTAATCCACGGGCAAAGTTGGTATTAGTAATTTATTTGATCAAAAAATCAACATTTGTGTCACTTTAAAAATCGTGTCTGACAGCATAAACATAGACAAAGCGTGTTGAAACTATCATTAAAAAAAACCGGCCAAGTGCGAGTCGGACTCGCGCACCGAGGGTTCCGTAAAATATTTTTATTATATGATGTAACTAAAAATTTATAGTTTTCGCAATTTTTCCTTTATCTGTGCTATAAGACGTTGCTTCTTACCAAATTTCAAGATTCTGAATTCTCGGGAAGTACCCTGTAGGTTTTGATTCCCTTGCGAGTGTCGAAAATTTGCGGAAATTTGCGGCATAAACGTCTGTATCTTTTGATTGCGTTGGCTTAGAAATTTGATTTTTTCACAGCTCTAAGGGACGGTAGACCTGAGTATTTGATATAAATTTCAGCTTGATAGCTCCACGTTGCTGAGAAAAAGGGTCTTGACAGACAGACAGACAGACCTTCGGACGGACGGACAACAAATGAAACGATCCTATAAGGGTCCCGTTTTTTCCTTTCGAGGTACGGAATCCTTAAAATAACCAAGTACACCTTTAGTAGTAGAAATCAATATTTCGTATATTTCCTGATAAAAACTTAAAAAAAAGGTTGAACCAACTTCAAATAACACTTGCAAATGGCACTGAAACGTAAACTGAAAAATAAATGACAAACTTAATTGAAAAGACATACATGTGGTACTTTAATATAATAGGTAATATAAATGTTACCTAGACTTCAAACAGTAGTAGGTGTCAGTGGTTAGTAGGTGCCTAGTGCCTTATAATGTCACCTATTATATTAAAAGTGTCACATGTATTATAGTATTTTCAATGAAGTAATCAATTTAATTTTTTAATTTTCAGTGGCCTCTGTTAGTGCTTCTTGGAGTCGGTTTAACTTTTTTTTAAAGTGTTTATTTTTTCATTTTTAGTGTAAGGTACGTACTGAGTAGACACGGTGTTTAGAACATTAATTTCTCTAATTGAAGTTACATCTTTTTTTTATGGTATAAGGGGTAAACGAGCAGATGGGTCACCTGATGGTAAATGACTAGCGCCGCCCATGGGCACCTGCAACTCTAGAGTTGCAAGTGCGTTGCCGCCCTTTAAGGTGAGAATAGGGAAAGGGGGGGAGAGGGGGGAGAGGGGGGAAGATCGGGAAGACGGTAGAGGGGGAGGAGAGGGGAAGGACGGGAATAGGGGAGAGGGAAGGGTTAGGGCCTTCGGTAACCTTACTCACGTGGTGAAAAGCAATGCAATCATTGATTCACTGCCGGTTTTCTGTGAGGCCGTGGTAACGAGCGGAGTCGAGCCGGTCCATACGTGCCGAAGCATGGCTCTCCCACGTAAAAACACACACACACATTACATTTATAATAACTTTTAGTTTAATAAGCCCGAGACTTTATTTAGATAAGATGGTAAGATTTTCAGTTTGCTTTTACCGTACCCATATTGTAGATATTACACCTCCAACTAACTCTTCAAAAAGATGCATCATTTATTTATTATACCACTCGAGTACTATATTATTTAAGAGAAATATTTATACTTGATGCAGAGGGCAATCTTTTACCGCATCCTTCATTAGAAGGACTTACTATCGCGTTTAAGCGCTACTTACGTAATAAAACGAAGATTTGTCGATTAAATGCCCAGCTAAAACAATATAAAATTTATTGTTTAATAAACAACGCTACCAGGAAGCTAGGAACGCGAGGAGTTGTTGGTACAACAATAACTGCTGACAAGCCACTTGCGTGAGATTGCGAGTGCATGCGCTCCCACGGGCACCAGATGCCCGCGTCCGATGTTACACGATTATTTACGATGCAACCCGAACGGAATGCACTTGCTTGTTTATTGGCAGGTTTGCATTTAGAATTCTATTTATTGGTTAAGTTCGAGAGGGTCAAGTGGAGTAAACGATTCAAAAATATGCAACACCTAATTGGCATCTCGCAGGCAGCTCGCATCTACGTGAAAGGATTATATGACGAGCATCAAGCCAAATGCTTCAATCGCACAGCCTCTACAACTCAGGAATAACAAGGAAGAAACTTTTTAGAATTATCGACTATCTAAGGAAAATTCACGCGGAGGCGAACTTTCGGTGAGTGAAAACCAAGGAGTGAAGTCGTCACAAGTTTAGTATACTTATACTAAACTATTATTACTTAATGATACTGTTGTAAGTATTTAATTACGAAGACTACTAAAATACTGTAATATACTTTTAATTAAAGTAGGTAATATTTGGTGCATACCTGTAGCAAACTATTTAGTAATCAGTGCCTACAGTAGGCTTGTTTATCACTGTTAACACAAGTAAATAGAAGAATTTGAAAAATTGCCCGAAAAAACGTAAAAATGCAATTTTTCAAATCAGGCATGCTACACACTTGATTTGATAGAACGAGGTCTGTTGGGTGAGCTAGTTGAAAATAAAAAAAAATTATGTTTTTATTCACGAACGAGCCATTAGCATACAGACGCTTACGCTAAAACATTGTTTTTTCTTAATTATTGATAGGATAACACATAGTTTTTATTTTATTTTAAACGAATGTTAGGAACCAGGGACACAGTCAAAACGCGCTGAATAAAATGTCATAGGCCTCGACAGCTGACAGCGTACGTAGGCTTTTTTTGAAGTGAAAACTTCTTTAGGCACGTTTGTGCACTTTTGCTATGGGGACATGGCACTGAACTCGTGACCGTCACGCTAATAATACATTTATAAATCCACTAGAGTGTGCTAATCTAAACATTGAGTTCTGTCAGCTCCTTATTAATAATTGTCACCAACCTGCTAATGTGACGTTTTAAGTTCGTCGTTTCGTTTAAGTTTTCACTTCTGTCGGCAGTCCCATGACTGCCTATTTTTTTTTTATGTTTTGGATGACTGAATTTTTCGTATATTTAATCTCCGTCAATACTGTTCGCGATATCGGACTACGATAATAGGCTATGTGGTTAGGTACAAGTCCTTTAGTCTTATGAAATGTAGTCTTATGTAATAAAACATGTAAAGATCATTCTTTTGTAGATACAAAATGTTTCTAGGTAGTCCCAAAAGTTATATAATACCCACACCTGTCAAATTTTGATTGTGTGTTGAGTAAGAATCCCAAATTGAGTCGACCGATTAACATAGTGTTAGAGAATATTACATCAAATGAATTTCGATATAGAGTTTTATCATCAACTAGCGACCCGCCCCAGCTTCGCACGCTAGCAACTATTATGTATTCTGTGACGCTAGATACTAATATGGTAAACAATTATCGTCATATGATTATAGAAATTCGCACAAAACAATATTAAACTTTACGTGTAAACCTTCCTCTTGAATCACTCTATCTATTGGTGAAAACCGAGTTAAAATCCGTTGCGTAGTTTAAAAGATCTAAGCATACAAACGGCGGAAGCGACTTTGTTTTATACTATGTAAAAAAGATAAGTACAAATAAATAAAATTTAAGTGTCTGTTTGTAATGTCGAAATAAAAGTTTTTTTAAGCTCATACAGTTATTTGCACGATACCTATACCTAAAAATCAATTTTTAAATTTTTTGACAGACAGAATAGACAGACCTGACTGTTTGTTCCGGCTAATCTCCGGAACGGGTGGGCCGATTTCCAAGGGACTTTTACTGGCAGATATCTTGTGTTATAAGGAGTAACATAAGCTACTTTTATTTTGAAAAAAGAGTTAGGGTTCTTCTCAAAATATATGAATATGTACACGAGCAAAGCCGCGCGGGAACTGCTAGTTATTTAATAAAAAAACTTATATTTAACGCCGAGCCGAGTTTCTTATATTTAAAAAAAAATAACATTCGAAATTCAAACATTTATGAGCGGCCAGGAACGCAGAACTTCCAGTGTACCCTATATTTAGATATGTTATTACCTACTTTTTATTTTTAACCTAATTATATATATAGATGTGTGTGTGTATGTATATGCAAATACATTTTGAAGTTATTTTTTCATTTCTGACGTGCAGTCCTACGACTGACTGATTTTTTTTTAATTGACGTATTCGAACAATTAATATATAAATTATAAATAAAGATATTGAATTGAATCCTTAAGAGAATGTTCCCTAACCACTGAAAAGGTAAACACTTGTTTAAAAAAATTATGGTATCAAGCGTCGGGATGGCTAAGGCGTCGGGCTTAGGATCGAGTGATTGGAGATTCGAACCCCATCCACTACCGACGAAAATCTACTCCTAACATTTGCTTAGTAGAATACCAGTAATGTGTGGATACATGTTACTAGTACCTATTCTATAAAAAATATGTTGGATTTACTTACATGTACAGTATTTACAGAATTATTAAAAAAAAATTATGTGTGAAAATATTCTTTTCCACAGAACATGGTTTTCCTGCCTGGCCACATCGCTAACCATCAAATCATGAATATTCATGTGCAACGATTTTGTTATTTTTTTTTATGCCAACATTTTCAGAAAAATTCGGACATTCCATCAACATCTTTGGTATTAAATAGGAACATAGTAGCCCTCTCTCTTAAAAAATATTAGCGTTATCAGTCAGCTTTTAAGGTCAACTTGTTAGTTTCAGAATAATATTTCTGTAATAATAATATAAATGAAAAAATTTAAATACCCCCGACTCAGAAAGCCTATCAACGAATAGAAAAGAGCTGATGATATTCGAACGGATGAACAGATTTTCTTGAATTATCCATTTAGGAGCTACAATGCTATAGACAGACACACAAATACACATGTTAAACTTATGACACCCCCTCGTATGTCGCCACCCTGTATTTGGTACAGATAGAAATTAAGAGTGTAGACAATTGCCTGCTTAGAGGAGGAATTAAAACATAAACATTTATCGCTTCCTTAGCTGCAGAGCACATGGTTCAGACTTATATAACATACTAATTGCGAGAGTGAGTGGATACCTTTAATCAACATGGTGTGGTACCTTCCTTAAAACGTCTAGCATCATAAATCAGTTACGAGGTCTCATTCTCTTCAGCTCTAACGCGTAAGCTACAAAAAAGACTTCATTAATCACTTTCATAGAAAGTGTGTGCGTAAATAGGCGGAAGCCGTTATGCCATAGATGTAAATGATTGATACTTATAATGAGCGGTAGAATAAGGGAGCATCAGACAAATCAGTTTAGATTGCCCGCCTTGTGTGATTAGAGACTACGATTACGGGAATACAAGCGTCAATGAACTCGGGTCAGTGCAATAATTCGAATACTGTGATTACTCGTTACTGATTGGCATTTCAGAGACCGAATGACATTGTATTATGTGCGTGTATTATGATATTCTGTTTGTCTCTCCCTCGACCCTCGACGTATAAACAAGGATGTTTTAAGTTTACCATGTGTATCTGTGTATATGTCTGTCTGTCTGTAGCATCCTAGCTCCATAACGAATGAAACGATTTAAGTGCGTTTTGTTTTAGTTTTCACAGCCCCATTCATAAGGAATGTTACAGGCATATTTAATATCACGTTACGAGCCTTAGCAGTGACTATAATGGATGAGAAACTGCTGGAATTGTGATGAAACTTGGTATGTAGATAGCTGGAGCTATCTAGCTAGCTTATCCCGATATTCACTCGGTATCGGGACTTACGCGGCTAAAACAGCAGCCAGTTATATATACGTCTATCTATCTAATATTATATACTAGGAACTAATTTCCTTTCAAAATTCAAAACAAACATTTCCCGTCAAACTCAATTACGATGGCCTTATGGACCTTAGATTCTTGGACAAACACATAACAGTAACCAAACGTATTAGCTTCAGGAAGTATCTAAGTGTAGGCAAATGATTTGAAAATGTCTGCGGGCTCTCGCACAGGTGCCGTAAAGTGCTAATGTAACAGTGAGAGTTTAATGTTATGTAATGTGAAGATGATTTTGGTACATCATGGGCGTCAGCGGAGAGTCAGATAAGTGGTTATCTGACGGTCAGAGAGATTTAGAAGCGTGAGAAAACTGGGTTCCCTTAACGGATTATCTCTGGTTTGGGTGGGAATCGAAGAGTCATTCATCAGTCATTACCTACTAATCGGTAATGCCTTTTATCGAATCGAAATCGAAGGACCATGTACAACAAAAGAAAAATTGATTAGATTGCTTCGAGATTGAATTGCGCTTGTTAAATTATTTTAGGTGGTCCCTTAAACATTAAATGCATAATATTACACAAAACTTACAGACATTTGTGAAAACGGAGCTCAACGAATGATTTTTTATTAATACGGGTCTTCAATGATCTTCAAATCTTTCATTTATTTATATAATTTACTGTTTAAACATTTACTATGCTCACTTATGTTACATAGGAATACAAAATAAATTCATTTCTTTCTTTCTTTCCATTAACATTTGTCAAAATTCTGTTACTTCACTCGCTAAATTAAAATTCACTAAATTTTCTTCATATAAGATGTAAACCTTGTAAACTTCAAAACAAGGTCTTATTTCAAATTGAAACAAGTAGGTAACATATGTCGCTATCGAAATAAACAATTTATTTGTCGACTAAAGTCTGATACGCTTAAATAAACTTTAATACCACGTAGCGAGAGCCGCTATCCGTTGAATGCCATCTCTTTTGCTCTGTGTTTTTAGTAAGCGTCTTCGTAGGTGTAGATTAAAAACACGTCATTCTTTTTCGTTTTGAACAAGTTTTTATATGGAAATTATACAGCGTTTGAATAAATGGAGACTCTCGCAGCGTGGAAATTTAGCGGCGCTGAGAAATAGATGCTAGTAACAAATAGACCTTATTACGAAGAACACTAGGTTGATTTCATATGAAGAAATTAAGTCAGGTTTTAGTTTAGTCGAGTGTACAATAGAATCGGCACCATTGTCTAATAATACCAGTTGTACCGTGCATACCTTGTTATGAAATTTTTACTTCTAGGTTTTTAATATATTAATAAGGATTTATATGTTTAATGATGTAATAACAGAAGTATAAATTAATAATTAAAATGAAAAGATTACGTTGTTGAAGCCAATATATTACGTAGATTATATAAGAACTATTTAATCGTATGTAATATATAGAGGAAATGCCAAGTTATTAACTATTAATTTTAGTAGTAATTGTTACATTAGGCAACGATGCAATTAAACATTAGCCATACAAGTAATTGTTTAATCATATAACTAACGGTAAAGCTTTTAGCTTCCGTGTTGAGACAGGCTTCTGTAGTGACGCGCCGTGTTCATGATTATTCCAAAAGATAGGTACTCTTTTATTTCCGAATATCTTAATAAAAGCTGTTCCCGGATCCCTCGTGTTTTAGGCGCAATACGGCACACCGTGTGGTTTTAGTCGGTTCGATTCCGACACACCGAAAACCACTGTGGGTGATGGCCCGAGGGGGTTTCAATACGCACAAAAAATGTACTCTCTTATTTATAATAATAATAAGTGTTGTAAAGCATCAGAGTACTTGTACATTAAAGATTTGTTTTGTGAACTAGGAGATGAAGGACTATCATCTACTTCAGACTGTCTGTAGGTATATTGCTCTCTTATGATTAGCGGAAGGATGTAAGGAGACAATGTTATATCTTCGCCAATTGGGTATATTTCTAGACAGTTACATTTCTATCATCATCAGCCTATCGCCGTCCACTGATGGACGAAGGCCAGCGCCAACTTCGTGGGCAGTTCGCATCCATCCGCTGCCAGTACCTTCTTCAGGTCGTCAGTCCATCGAAATCTTTATTAAAAAAAAGTTCGAAAACGGCGCTGGCATTCAAACCTATCCGAGTTTTTTTTTGTGCTTTTATACAATTTTTTTTTGTAAGAAGCATTAAGTTAAGGACAAAATAACTTACTAATTAGACATTTTGTCGACTCGCACACGGGCACGGCTAGTTATGGAAGATATTAATTCAAATTTGAATTTTAATTGGAGTTTGAAATTAAAATTATATAAAATCTTACCGATTCCTTTAAAAATATATCATTAGATGGTAATCCATTTCGGTTTCTTGACAGCTAGTCAAAATTTCTTTTATCTGACTTTAGGCTAGAACTTACGCAACTTGCGTTTCCATGCGTACATAAATAAAAAATACGAACGTTATATTATGTAATTAACGTGCTTTGGATATTTCGTACACTGATATTAGGAAGTGATCTGTGATGTCTACGTGGGAAAGCATTTTGTTGCCAATTTAAATTCTTGAGAGTAAGTGATGAGACTGGTAAAGTTTCAACATTCAGCTTTATTATATTAACTTCCGTGGCTACGTAATAAACTAATTAAAGAAGCTTACACACTGACACAGTTTGACGATGTTTTGTCACACAAAACAATGAGTGGATTGCTATTGTAAAATGTTGGTTAATAAATATATTTATCTTCTAGCGTTTTGTATATATCTTTCAAGCAGTTTAAAGTTGGCCGCACGCAGTTAGTTTTCTGATTTAAATTTCGTTTTTCGGAAATCCGAACGCCGAAAGTTTTTTTTTAAATGCCACGCTTATGTTTCATTGTTCGAACAGGTCAGCTTTCATGAAGCCTAATTTGAATCCTACATCTGTCTGTTCGCGATAAACTGAATAACTACTAAACGGATTTTCATGCGGTTTTCACTAATAGACAGAATTGTTCATAAGGAAGGTTTAGGTGTATAATTTGTTAATATTTTGTGTAAATTGATTGAAATATTAAATAAATAATAGTAAATTAATTAAAAACTACATTAACGCGAGCAAAGCCGCTGGCAAAAGTTAGTATTAGAATAAATTAACGTAGTCAATGCTCTTTTGAAATTGCTTTACTCTCTCGATTAACATATTAAATGAGGGCCATTTATTGTTCGTATACAATCTGTTTCTTAGATACGTAACGAAATACATACACATACATAGAATTATGCCTGTATCCTCAAGGGGCAGGCATTATAGACCCACAATTTGCCAACAATGTTTTAATCGTGGGAGTGCCATGCTTCGGCACATATGGGCCTCACAGAAAACCGGCAGTGACGAAATGGTTGCATTGCTTTTCACCGAGTGAGTGAGGTTACCGGAGGCCCTAACCCTTCCCTCCCCTCCCCCCTTCCTGCCTCTTCCACCCTTACCCTTTTTTTTTGTGCGTTGTGTTTTTTTTGTGGTGGGGCGGTGTGTTGGAACCGAACCGACTAAAACCACACCGTGTGCCGTACTGCGCCTTAAATAGGAGGGATCCGGGAACACCTTATATTAAGACATCCAGACCCCCTCTGGCGCCTGCCCGCAAAAGCACGGGCACCTACTTCCGGGTCAAAAAAAACCCTCCTCGCGGGCGACCACTATAACGGGTGGAGGGGAAACCCATCCCTTCCACCCGCTCGAAAGCGCGCCTCCGCCGCCCGGTTCACCGACGGCGAATTAAGTACGAGTTGTGGTCATCCTCTCGGACCCTTTACCTTTCTACCCTCCGGACTTAGATTGTAGTATCTCCATTTGCAAAAGTGGACCCCCCGTCCTTGTCACAGGTGTGTGACCAAACCAGTTATACATATATACCAAAAAACTTTGTATATCAGACGTCATGTTTATTCACCCTGTGAATACCTACCCACACCGCGCACGCATTTCTCCAAATTCATATGGTTTTTTAAAACTAATTAATTATTATTAGTGAAGTTTAAATGTGAAAAATAACATCGCAAAGACAGGGCCATATACGAGAGTTCTTTATAATATTATCAAAGGTTTGTTAAATCTTTTGATCCCCACTAGGCCAATGTAGTGAACTAAATCAAAGCTTTCAAACGAAGTTAGACGCTTTGCGAAGTTACCATTCCCTTATTAAATCTCCAATTTTACAATATCTACTTTAAGGAAGTAATGGACACGTACAATACAAAGTAACCAATTGGATAGGTTTGCAATCGCGTGACGTATCGAGCTCTGTTTTTGCTTTCCACAATGAAACGGTCAGTGACTGTTGCAAAAACTGTTTACATTTTTGGTATCGACAATAGGACGGGAGGACAAAAAGTCTTTATTGTTTTCGTATCGATGGGAACAAAGTTATCTTCAGCAGTTAAAGTTACCAAGTCGGTCAAGTTTAACTACGTTTGACTTAACATTAATTTGACGTTTGTTGTTGTCACTGTTGATGGCAGCATGATTTGTGTTATTAGGTAATCTACGCTACTTTATGTTTTCACAACTGACGCTACATATTCCTACAGCCAGAGTTATCCAAATGCTTAACAAGTTTTTGCAAGAAAAACAAAATGCCGACATATTTTTTAAAAGCTTTGTTACGAGTACGATGACAGGAAATGTAATATTTTTCTGAATGATTGTAATCTGTAAATTATAATCGTAATTTTTGTTTCGTTTAATCGAAGATGTATGTTAATTAATTGTACATCGTCAACTTACATTTTTTTTTTGTTTTCAAAAGACAACTCCGCATTAGGAATAATCCTGTGTCGCGGGGGGCTTCACAAACATTCAAACAACGGACACAAAGAACACCCAGACTCGGGATAACTATTTATGGATCACACAAATTTTTGCCCCGTGTAGGATTGGAACCCACAACACTCGGCGCGGCGTAGAGGCGAGGTGACCACTTAAACCATTGCGCCATCCGTGCAGTCAAATACATACGTAAATAAATGTATAAATAAATAGTCGTGTGATCATAAGTCACAATGACGCCCCGCGCGCAATTAATGACATCTGCTTACTTTCAGGGAATCGTGGTTTTTAATGTCGTAATGACAAGGAAATGCTGAGCACAATAAGTTTTTATAGCCTCGATTATTATAAAATGCAGCCCACTTGGGGATTTCTTTAATAAGTTGTTTGCCTATTTAGTATCGGGTCAGTAACACACATGTTATACCCATACAATATACCACGGTTATTCACTTTTATACTCTGCAGTAAAAAATCAGTATTAGGATCTAAAAATATAATAGACAGTCAACATCCATTTTATGCTATTCTAATTTAATCCAAAAAGAAGTAAAAGCAGATCAGTCTTGTCATTACAAGTTGAACATAAAAATTTAATAAAGAATCGGCTAAGTAGCAACTATAATAACAATGAACACGCGCCTTGCTTTGGCACAATGGACTGATTTCTTTGCCTATTTTTACGTTCTCGCGCACAGATGATAAAGATTAGTTTTGTTTTTCAATATGACTCATTACAATAAGATAAAAATGAAAGTTTTGATTACTTTTTGCTATAGTTCACTTTCATTGGGCGCACATTTAAGAGAGCTGATAATGAGATAGCGGTGCTTGTATGATAATGTCTTGTGATATATCGCGGTGTTGATTAGCTTGTAAATAATACAGAAAACTTGATACGTCACGACAACAAAGGTTCCAATCAAAACATCCACTTGGATAATGAAAGCTATTTATTGGTGATGCCTTGAGAAGTTTAGGCTAACTAAACGTGGATTTATAGACATCCTCGAAGTTATATGTTAAATATTCATCATGAAAATTTTTAATGGTGGTCCACTTACCTACTTCTCTTTGGAGGCGGTTTTTATGCTTCTGGCATTAAAGCTGGCATTTGTTCACCACCTTACAATTTGGGCACGCCTTACCTTGGCAAGAGAATTCTGAGAGACCTCGAAGAACTAGGGCCCTGTCGAACTCTACCACTAATACACTCCAGTCTAGTGATGTGAGCTGTGCCCTTCCCTGCGCCTGGTAGACAGACGTTCGGTCACAAGCCATTTATTACATTACATTAAGGAATATAGAAAAGGCCCGTACCGAGAACCGTATTTATTGCCTTAATATTATGCCACTTTTAACCCTACATAAATATATAAAATGTAGTTCATCTATATGTGTGTATTATTAAGTAATATATAAGTATGTTTATCAGCAGCCTGGTTACCATAGTACAGGCTCTGTCTAGTTTGCGATCATACGGCCGTGTGTGAGGTGTCTGAAGTTATTCTTATTATGCTTATGCTTAATCGTCTTGCTACTACTTTTAAACAACTGCAGATAAGGTTTTTATATTCCACATGATTATGAGTATGAATGTGACCGATGTTATTTATACCCTCGTGGATAGATTGTTTCTTATTTTTTTCCTGTTTAGCAGACAGCTTGCAGACGCGCTGCTTGCAGACATTAAAATCGCAACTGCTTATCGTGGGAGAGCCATGCTTCGGCACGTATGGGCCGGCTCGACCGGAGTGATACCACGGCCTCACAGAAAACTGGCAATGAAGCAATGCTTCCATCCTTCCCCTACTCCCACTTTAAAGGCCGGCAGCTCACTTGTGACTCTTAAGTTGCAGATGCCCATGGGCGGGCGATCGCGGTAGTCATTTACCATCAGGTGACCCATCTGCTCATTTGCCCACTTTACCATAAAAAAAGGAGAAAAACTGACGGAAAACTTTTATTTTGTGACAAATAAGTAGGTAGGTAATAAGTTACAAGAATAATTATTATTCAGCTTCATAAACAAGGAATTAACCTTGATTATTTTATCTTCCAAAAGACATTTGATCTAAGAATAAATTTAACTCTATAATAAATAATATTATTATGCAGATGCATCGGTCCCAAAGAGGTTGTATACAATAGACCGCAGCGGGACAATCTGCCATAAAGCAGAGTGATTCACTGCTCATTGTCTATGCACAATACATCATGGCGGATTCAAGGTCATGATGACTACATTCACGGTGCAATATGTTTGTGTAGACATTTAGTTTTGTCATAAACAGTAAATCATCTGATGGAATTAGATGCAAATGTGATGTAAACGAAAATTGTTTGACAAATAAATATATTTATGATTAAACATTATTTATATAGGTACCAGTAAATTGTACCTATTACAGATTGATATTTTACGACATAAATCTTTAAAAGATAGCCTAGGATAGATACTGGTGCGTAAAATTAAACGATTTAGTCACTAGAGAAAACCCGTGTACCATATGGATGGTACACAGTATGGTTCAAGGATGAACATCCTTGAACCTTAGCTATCCTTTATCGAGTAATAGGATTCTAGTCAGGTACAACTATAATCCTCGCCTCGGGGATACCTACTCGTGACCCCGGTATGCGTATAATAACGTTAGTCCTAGTAAGTCTTCCTCACGAATGGAGTAAGTAATACTTGCCGCCTCCTTTCGAAGAAAACTTCAGTTGTTGCCAATTTTATTTTTCCTCTAACAAGTAAACATACCTCTGTCAGTGGTATTGGGTATAATATTTTATTGTATATTGTGTCCTTTACCACAGATAGCAATAAAAAAACTTATCGAATTACAGCAATAAAGAAAAAGTAAAACTATTTTAGTAAATAGCCTATATCTATCAGGAAATAGCTTTCTAACGACTAACTTCTTTTACTTACGAAGTAGCTATTATATTATGTGTGCAACAGAATACATAATAGTACAAGTACCTGTGCCTTAACATCAAATAAAAAAGGTGTGACATGTGACGTAGGTATGCATTTATCGTTAATGTTTTAACAAATTAGTTTACATAACTCACATAAAAAACAATGTAGTAGCCAACACATGGAACGATTAGAGATAAAGTTAATTTATTTAAGAATGAAAACAGTATGATGTTGTGAAACAGTTTACAATTGAAAGAAAGTGTGAGACTATAATTATGCAAAATCCTCATTACCAACCGTAAATGTCAAATCGTGTGAAGAGTTTCTTTTAGGTAGAATAAACCATTTTGAAATGTTTACATATGTTTTACGGTTATTCATTTTCGTCACGAATTCACGATACATGTAATAAAACAACTGAAGTTTATAAAACATACAAAGGAACTGACCAAGTGTGACACGACTTTCGCCTTGTAAGGAATTTATTTGACATTATCATAATTCATTATATTTTTAACAGTAATCTAGCCCATTGCTTTAAGGGACATTATATTTTATTACAAACAAGCTTTTGCCCGAGGATTCGCTTCAATTCAGGTATTTTTCGGGAACTGTATTTTTGAAGTTAAAACTTTTGCACTGAACTCGTGTGACCGTCACGCTTAGCTGACATTATATGTCATGATGACATATAGACGTGTGTGTGTGTGTGTGTGTATGTATACATATATATGTGAGCATGTGTTTTCACTTCTGACTTGCAGTCCTACGACTGACAGTTTTTTGATTTCTGGATGAAAGGTACCTACCTACCCTATGTCCTTTTCATGATGATCGGGTGAGTAGTTAAGGCGTGAAAGCATAACAAACAAACTTACATTCACATTTATTATATAACTATAGCTGATGGGCGCGACTTCGTCTGCGTAGAATCTTGAATCTCTCCCATGCAAACTTCACCGGTATGCACAAATTATCGGTTTCCTTGTATGTAAACAAAACTACCAAACATATTACCGGTGTTATGATGCCAAATAATTGATTCTCTAAACAAATAAGAAACAAGATTCCGAATCATTACCTACTTATTAATGATTGTTGGTAACTTGGTAACACTTAATAGCGGACAAATTGTTCGTTTGCTGTAACAGTTTGTAATTAGAACATTGGAATAATTGAATGTTGTTAAATGAACTTACTGACGGACCGGTATTTCTAACAAGTAATAATGTTTTCCGTGAGTGATGGGTTGCATGTTGCACGAATTAATCAACTGCTAATCGCAATTTCACACAAATATTCAAAATTTAAATATACTTACTACCTACATACATAGCTCTCTACTTCCACAGACTATTAATATAATTGCCGACTGTATAATCAAAATCACGATAGTGCCTTGAAGAAAATCGTTTAGCATTACATAATGCATTACATTTTTTTTTTTGGTTTATAATAAAAAAGAAACAGAAATGATATTTTAAATCAAATTTATATCAAAAAACTCTTTCGTTCCATTCCTACAGAGAAAGTTACAAAAAACAATCCCATTTATAAAATTTACATTCATTCATTCGGTCCTATTTTGTAATAGGCTGTACGGAATTAAGACCTTGCTGCGATTAAAAAACAACTAGCCGAACGTGTATTCGGATATCCTGATCGCATAAGCGAATAATTATATCGATTTTTGTAATCGAAAAACGTGATGATAAACATACATTGTAGGCATCACGCACGATTGAGGAATAATTGTCAAATGTAAAAGTGAATATCGTAATAGGTATCGTGCGCCATATAGATAAATGTAATGTTCGCTAATTTGCTCATGAGCGCTCATGACCCGTGGTAAGAGGGTGCAAGGTATTGCGATACAGTAATTTATGCTTATTTCGTGTTATTACGGGCTAATAATTGTTCATAGGTTCACGTTTGACAGCAATATTCGTATTTATAGTCATTTAAATTTCGTAATGAGTACTTCATTTACAATGTTGTTGGCAATATAAACTCGCCATCTTCAATACTAGGTATGTATTATGTTTAAAGTTGACTTGCACTTTATATTATTATGTCTTACCTATTCATAATATTTAGATTTTATTCTTGACCAAACTTAGTTATGGTTTTAAGGAAGTGTTTTTCAATAGTATTTACGTACGGATTACAGGAATAGACTAGAACTGAACTAAACTATAATGTAGGTATTATTATTATTGTTTTGAGTGCCTGGTGCTACCTCGACCATTTCTGGTCTTTTGTAGCGCACTTCTGGTTTACAGTTCACTGCTCTAATAATGTAGGTATCTACAAGATTAAAATATCGTTCACATTGAATATGCAAATTGCATATTACATAACTACATAAAATTTTTCCTATTAAAAAAATATTTGGTATTTTCTGTACGTGTTCCTAAAGGATACCCATCATTTTCATTTTATTTCAGTATTATTAATAGGTACTGATTATTTACATATTTAGAAAATGATTAAGTAATCACTAGCTACATCGATCGGTCACTTTCACGTACTGACGATGCTTGCACAAGACCATCACATTTATAGGACAAACAAAAGTAAGCAAGTCAATGGAATATTACCGCAAACCGCAATGCATTTCATATAGATGTAGATTATATATTATTACGTTGTAGTTATCAAACTAATGTCATATATGTCGCAAATTCGGTCATTAGTACGGATGTTTAGAGCGCCTTCTATAATAAATTCACCGGAAAGAAACACAAACGCCATCTATCGGCGTTACGCAGAGTCTAGGCGGAGGGTGTTGGCTTGCGGAATGACGAGTTCACTTTAAGTTTGGTCATCGTCGAGACAACACTAACCTAGGAACTGTACAGTGTTTGCGTGTTTGCGATACCTCAGTGATTAAGTATCAAAAGGGAGTTTTCTCTTTCTTTTTGTGCCTAATCCTGTGTATGAGAATCCGACTTATATATCTATCTATATATATATATAAGTGCTACAGATATTAAAATTATTTTATATGGACCGAAAGTGAAACTAATACTGTCATTTTGTGAAACGTCACTATTTGATATTTATATGACAAAACGTTTGTTGAATGTCAAGTCAAATTAGTTTATTATCTTTATTAAACGTCAAAACGGTCTGTAGAAATTGTTATGAAATAACAAGATTATGGGCAGAGAGTTTTATTTCAAGATGGACCCAATAGACGTCCATTTTTTTTTACGTTTTTGTTATTTAACTTGTTTATAAAACACTTGACATTGGCGGAATTCCTGCGCTAATTCTTCGCGCGGGATAGGATCCATAATAAAATAATATATATATATATGAAATAACAATTTTTGAAGTCATATTTTGATATTGTCAAATCATTTACCTTTAATTTTGGTTAAACATTCAAAAAATAAATACAACCTTTAAAAGTAATAACGATTCTAATACCTAAAGCTGCATCACGTCGACCTGAATTATGTTATGTTTTTCTCCTCAAAATATATTTCACACTTACTTAAATTTTTTTTTTTACTTTTCTTTTCGAGTAATCAAAAATGATAAAAGAGTTAGAATGAAAAACAAAAGATCATCATGACTGCCACATATTTCTCTCTGCCATCACTCAAAGTGACTTAAAGCGTTAAACAGTTGACCATTATGATGATCACATAATTCAATTTTACTGTTAAACGATAATTTAAATTCATATTTTATAACATTATAAAACTTGAGTTTATACAGTACTGTTAGACTTTATTAAATTATGCGGTAAATTACAATAAAAACTTTCGTAAGTGGTATTCATATTTATTAAAAACTATGCGGTTTTACTCACGTTTGTATTTCGGGGATGCCCGACTAGTTTCGAACCCGACGGGGGCCCTTTCTCAAGGAGTGAAGCCGCGACGGTGTCGGGCGTCACACAGACGTCGCGGCAGGACGCTTCACTCCTTGAGAAAGGGCCCCCGTCGGGTTCGAAACTAGTCGGGCATCCCCGAAATACAAAAGTGAGTAAAACCGTATAGTTTTTAATAAATATGCGGTAAATAACTTTAACAAAAAAATTTGAAACTACCTGATCTGATAGACGTTATTCTAAATAAAAAAAATATTTTCGTGATCGTTTGAACTCCACATTTTCCATTTCACCTAAAAGCCTCATTCGGCTTTCTTCATTTTGCTTTTATGAGAAACGGAGGTAAAACTACCTGGAAAATCAAACGGTCATAACTTGTAAATAGATTTTTTTTTCAAAAAATATTTTTGTAACTGCATGCTGGAGTCATGCTTTCAGCGATTTAACTAAGTGTTCCACTGTCATATACACCCTGTATTTATAAAAAATAATTAAATATCTCTAGCCGTTCCCAAATTATACGGTTACTAACAAAAGGCATTTTATTTTTATATGCTACGGCTAACATTTTTTTCGCCGTAACATAATATACAGAGTGTTACATAAAGTGGTAAAATTTTAGGAGCATTGTGTAGCCGACAAATAGTTGATTTTGCTAGAAAAAAAATAATTTGTAAAAAATAATATAATTGTTTTTTTAGTTTTTCCACGGAAAATGCTTTTTCTAATAAAGATGCACATTTTTAAGCAACACATTATGATTTTTTATGTAATTTTCAATGGTTTTATTTTTTTATTCAGACATTTTCAGAAATATCTGGACATTCCACCAACTTCCTTGGTATTAAACACCTAAAGTTTCATTCATGTCAGCACTCTCTCTTACGAAATATTAGCTTTATCGGTCAATTTTCAAGTTTAATTTTTCAGTTTCAAAGTATGTTTTCTGTATTAAAAATCATTATTACTATTACTATAATATAACTACACCTTTCTGTAACAGCCTGTATACAAGTACACATTATTACGAAAAATCATAACCATAATTTTCAGCATTGCGAAATATGGCTCAGATATCGTTTAAAAAACGTAAAAAAAAAGTTTACTTACGATTATCAAAAATGTTCTCCAGCTCCAACTGAAATAAAAAAAAATTATAAGCAATTGTTTGTTATTCAACAGTTCAATACCATTATCAATAAGCGATGACAACTGTCTTATTTACAGTTTAATATGACTGTCTGGCATGAAGTTGGAGTTGGAATGGAGTAGGGTTTAAGAGTACGTTATTCTCAGTTCGGTGGGTTTAAGAGTTCAGACTAGCAAAACAAAGGTGGCTGAACACTTACTTAAAGTAGACACTAATCACCGGAATTTCAACATTATTAATTACCTACGTCAGTGTTCCAAGAGAGAGGGAGGAGTGGGGAGGGGGGTAAAACATCTCTACGTAACCTTATCTCATCGGGTCAGGATCACTAACCACTAAACCAACATTAGATAAAAGCTATTCTTACGTAATATTTTACAAGTCAGAGAACGTGCGTCTTTCAGTGAAAAGTGATGGACATTTCAGAGCACAGCGTTGGGTAGCAAGAATTACGAGTAAATCTATCTTTTCAATGACCCAATAAGAGTTTTATAAAAAGAATAGACATTTTATTTATGTTAAATTATAACTATTAAATATTTAGGAAAACAAATAAAATTTTATGTAAAAAGGCGGAGTGGGAGCCCGAGAAATCTTGTGTCCTTATATGAGGGTAGGTTGGGTCAAAAGTAACCAAAATCGTCCTTACGTAATTAATGAATGGCCCCTTTAAACAACTGTCTGTTTTCCAATAACAGCTTCATTTTTTAAGCTTTTAAATCATAAGCAAAGCTCAATAGCAATATTTCTGTCATATAGTAAGTATTTGCCCGCTTCAGTATTTTGTATAAAAAGAGCACAAAGATCAAATTCCGAGTAGAAAAGACTTAAAAATGAAGTTACACTAAATCGAGTCACAATTAATTGTTGATAACATGAAGAAAAAACACTACGTGCTTCAAAAATCAAACCACTGTCAATAACTAAGCATTGAGTATACATAATAAAAGTTAAAAGCATATGCTGTGGAATATATTAGTTTATCTGTGATCAATGTGATCATACAATCGCAACGTCTTGTTCAATTTAATGCTTTGAACAAACTCTGAGCTAAGTGAAAGTGCGATCTGATACGAGTGCACAACTGATTGATGATACGATTATTATATTGTTTTTTTTTTATTATCGTTATTTATGACACTTGTTAATCTATTCTGACAATTTATTATCTAGCAGTCGTGCAATGAAATGTCAATGTCAATCATAGAAATGTGTAAGCATTTAAGTCAATAACCTTAAAGAAAGAAAAGCGTATTCCTTTTCTTCTAAACTAATTTACAAAATATTCATACTGTATTTATCGATGTTTGAATTATGTTTATAAGTAAAAACACTTTTGCGTCAAATATTATATTTCACTAGTATAATAGACTCAAACAAGGCGGCATTTCATTTAAGAAAATTAATATTTGTTTGGTCATTTATATAAATGTATTGATAAATAATTGCCTAACGGACGAATAATTTGATCGTTAACCATCGTACTTTGAACCAATTGAATCACTTCTGTGAAGATTTCTAACCAAATAATAGGTAATTATAACAGGATTTTCAACGCATTCCTGGACTGACATAACCTGGCAACTTTCGATTCCTTGTCATGACAATCTGTTACTGAAGAGACATTATGGTTACGCGATGATCTCATGTAGATTCATTACATTTACATTTTGATGAGCACCATCAACATAAGTACTTACGTCAAAGTTATAAATTCTAAATTCAAATATCACAATTTACGAGTCACGACTGTTTCTAACCACACACAGAGACAAGTAAATCCAATTGACACTCGCACACATGCTCAACAACTTTCATAGCATTCTGACGTCATGGTATGTGACAAGGAAGATTCTCCCGTCCATCAGCATCACGACAGCTGCACGAACGGTATGATACATCGTGTCTTTGTATTATAAACGTATCACATTTTATGTAAAGCCGCCTCTCTCTCTGTAGACACCGCTATCTCGCTTGTAGTGCAAGAGAAATGTATCTTTAAAGACCAATTCATCTCTGATTTACAGTTACGAATAAATAGTGCAACTTCTATGTGAAAAAACAGTTGAAGGTCGTAATTTAAGGTTCGAATTCATTTACGTTTGCATCGGTTATACTCCCTTATTCTTCTAAATATCACCTTATTTTGTTTTTAAATATATATGCGGTCAATTTAATAGCATTTGAAGTGGCTGTTTAGATATCTTTATTCATTCGCAGTAGTTACTTCCATGATCCTTGCTCATCGGTGTGTTATAGGTACTACTTGCATTTAGTGTTAATAAATTCTAGTATCTCGTGTTCTGTTCGATTTTTAAGACGATTTAAAGACATTCTTAAATCAAATAGTGGATGAACACTCAGAGTATTACCACAGATTACTAAGTAGTTACTACGTAAGTATAACTAAGTAAGTTACTAAGATATAAGATAAATAGATTATTTAGTAGTTACTACGTAAGTTGACGTAAGTCAACGTCTCTACGGATTAAGTTAAACAAATATACTCAATACCTTAGGAATAAAATATAGAAAGTTAGCTAAAACTTGTAATTTAAGCAATATCCTGCTTATTGTCAACACGCCAGGGCTTTATCAAAACTGATTAGTATATGATGATTCTTAGCTAGTAAAATTTAAAAAATTTGGTAGGTACCTAGCTAATAAAACATTATCTGGTGTGATTCTATAGTGGATGTGTGTGTGATCTTGTATAAACTGGACAATACGGTCTATTCCAATCCTAGGATATCCTGTACCTGTTTCCTTCTTTTTAACTGTAGCCAAACAAGGCTTTATTTGGATTAAGGTCAAGAGTTAAACAAACAAAGTGTACACTTTGTACAATCGGCAAAATGGAATGATGACCCTTCTACCCTTCTTATGTCGAATATTGCGATGAGATGAATTTGTTTTTGCTTGTCACATAATGTTTGAACAAATATTGACCGAAGTTACCTGTCATTTATTGCAACATCGTAAGTACATTTATCAAGGTAAACTAAAAGTAATTTTAATGACTTTGACAATTTAAAGAAATTATTACGAAGGTTGGTCATGATTCCAGTTTGTGAACTCTATCTTCAGTCTGAATGAAGTTAATTTAAAGAATCACATATATTTAATTTATGTGATACCACAGATTACATAATAGTACCAGTTTAATGAATCTCATAAGTTTCTGTTGTGGAAGGGTTTCGACGGATGCTCTATTCTCTTTACCCTTTAGACCTATAGATTTAGTGGGTAGGATTAGTGGTCTATCACACGCGAACCTACCTGCATAATACGTGCAATTGAATCCTTTTTTTTTGGTTCATATATTGCATAGGTTTCCACTTTCTAGTAACTCAAAGACGAACACAAAGATCACGTTTCCCGTGGTCTATAATAATCAAAAATAAGGACATATTTTTTTACTAATAGATTTACCAATCAACTAGTGTAACGGACGGTATTTTTTGACACTACTCCTATTTAAACTACAACAAAACTTAAACATATATAAAGTTTCGTGTAAATCTGTCCACATCAATGTGTATATGGAACATCAATTCAAAGCCATTTCTCTAGATTTATAACTTACAATCACCAAGTCAAATTCATGTAGACACATGAATATTGTAAACAGCTCACTCAAACAAGTTTAATGTTAACGTATAAATAAACGTTTAATAACCAATATAACCATAAACAGCCGCGAAATTAACTCGTTTATTCAACTGTCCGAAGAAACTGGTAATGAATGAAACTGAATATTTCACGAAACCTTGCATCCGATACATACCCTTTCAAGCGCCAATGGCTGACTTTATATAACATGTAATTATCGATTACTTTCACATTGAAAGTACCGAAGTAATATTGTATCAAAAAAACAAACGGCCAATGATTCTTTAAGCGTCGGTAATCGATTGTGAACTTTATACCCTATACGTATCGAGTATTCGTATCGATTGGGAATGCAGAATGCTACAGCATCATTAAAGGGGCGTGAGTTAACGCGAAAGTGACGACCACCGGCCAGTAAAGGTGCTAGATTTTTATCAATATTGCCGATTTTATTTTCGATAACTTCTTTCAATAGTAAATTATACTTTTAAAGATACCCATACGATGAGTTCCCGTCAATTAAACAGTATTCGTGTCTCTCGAATGCAACTGAAGGTACCAATCGACGGATTTTTTATTTATAAATTGGAATAGGCGATTGTCTTTAATCACCTGTTTTCCAATTATGTTAAACAAACATATACTGTCGAATATATATATATTATATGTAGGTATACAATAATACAAACACTATTCCAGTCCTGAACCAGTCTGTTCAAAGAGAATGAATAACAACAAACACGAAGTTATTGAACTCTTTCAGTTATAAATATTGCAGTAAACAAAATAAATTAGATGCGATTCGATTATGTAAGCACATGTCGTACATTAATCGATACCATTACTAATAGGCTGCGCCCCACTATAACATTCAAATTTTGAAATTTTGTTTGTATACATATTGCGTGCCGGTGTGACCAGTATCGCCAGTGGTGTTAGTAGTTCCGTGTGGAGCGGAAGCATTGGCTGTCGGTATGATGGTCTGTGCATCAGCTTTCATTTCTCCGAAGAGCCCGGAGCGGCAAAAAGTTGCGGAACAAGCTGTCCGTCGTCGTGGCAGGTCGCGCGCCCGCCTTGTGAGAACGGGTTTCCAATATTCAACCGAATGCGATACTGTATGCAATTAATGACACTATTCTACAAATAATATAATCCTAAGAAATGCAGCTAGCATGGCTATATCTTTGTGAGTTCCTTGGTTTGAATTAGAAAGGAACAGTATACATTTAGAATTACATCAGAATGAAATTTTTTGAAAAACAGGTTTTTGGTATAAAATGTTTATTTTCAAGGTAATATACATCTATATGTATATTACCTTGAAAATATATATATATATAGTAATAGCCATGTCAAATGCGTTTTTTTTCACTACAGTAGGTAGTGTAATTGATCAAAAGTAATCATAATATTTCATAGCACTAAAGGTGTACAGAGCGGCTGATTTCAGTATTTGGAAAAAAATAATAAAGTTTGACATAGGCGGTGCTACCGTAAGTAGATGGTGTTGTACCTAGGTAGAAGAAAATTATTCTATGTAATCGCACACTTTTCAAAATAAACATTAATTTATTAGCAAGATTTTGTTTTTTTTTTTTTTCATTATTCATCAACTATCTAACATCTGGTAGCTAAAAAAAATTAAATATTTTAACTCAGCGCCAACGGCGTACCGAGGGGGGGCAGGAGAGGGCAGCTGCCCCCTGGCTTTAGCAGGCTTACGTAATACCACAGATAATACAATTCTATACTAATAGTAATACTAAAGTAATTTTGAGTCAATTTTTTTAATTGCCCCCCCTTTGACAAAACCAAATTTTGCCCCCTCTGGACTAAAAGCTGGGTAGCTGGGCAGTATGCTCAGCGCACTTCACTCCGTCTATAGCTGCTAAGTTCGTTTCATACCCTTAGGCTACACTAGCGCCATTCCGGACACATGCTTTCTACGGACACTTTTTTCGTTTGCGTCCCATACAAGATGGTACCTCTCCTATACTTTTATGGTTCAATTCACAACTTTTTTTTTTTTGTTTCAGTGTCGTTAAACAATGGTAACAAGCTCAAGAAAGTGAAAGGGCACGGATTCACCGGCGTAGTGGCGGTCTCGGTGTAACCATCAAGGCGGGCCTTTGATCGCCGAGTGCGAGCACCGTGCGAACCGCGATGATTACTTGACCCCAAACTGTGATATAACATGCATTTACCACCTGTCAGATTGTGAAGTTATATAGGGTAGTTTGTTTATACCCGGTGTGGTTTCTGAGAACTGGCAAGCAAGCAAAGCAACAGAAATAATGATGGTTTAGTAAAACTACAAAACAAGCTTTAATGGCCAAGCCCAATCTATTGAACTCTTCAAACCGAATCACATGACCTCAAGCTCGAGGGGTTTACTAGTAGATAGAGAAGAAATCCACTTCCTGGCTCCATCGTCAGATCAAATACAAGATGCCAAATTATTGTATTGTCATCCAAACATGTACCTACACAGTTACATTTCGATACAAACGCAAACGAGCAAACAGCGAACAGTGGGCAAACGAGCAGACGCGTCACCTGATGGTAAAAGACCCCTGAGCCCCTGCAACTCAATAGTCACAAGTGCGTGGCCGACCTTTAAGGTGGGAGTAGGGGAAGGGGAGAATAGGAGGCGAGAAGGAGGGGAGGGAGAGGGAAGGGTTAGGGCCTCCGGTAACCTCACTGCTTTCTGTGAGGCCATGGTATCACTCCATCATCACTCACGGAATAAAAGTAGGTTAAAATTGGTAATTAATCGTTCCAAAACTGAAACCACATTATCAAAGCATCTTCATAAGACAAAAAGTTGTTTTCCATATAAAAAAATAATTAAGTGAATTATGATTGCATGAACTTAACCATAGATAAACATCAAATTAGTTTTAAATTACAGGCATGACCTTGAACATATGAGAAGTAATTTAAGAACGGTTACGGCAACCGAAAATTACGTCCTTGTTACTAAAACTGTTCATCATTTTATTTGAAACACATACATACACTAACGCCTGTATCCCCGAAGTGTTAAGCAGAGGTGTATAAAGTCCCACATTTTGCTAACTGATAATTTGGTCCCATTCACGAAATAGGGGGCAAGCCTGTTGTCGTCAACCGGACACTTTGGGAATTAAAGGTGGGAGAGGGATATTGCTGAGGGAAGGCAATAAAAGGAAATGGATTTTGCTTAGGGGCCATCCATAAATTACGTCACATGGTTAGGGGGGAGGGGGTCAACGAAATGTGACATAAGCTTCGTGCCGTCACATGTCAAAATCTAAAGTATTAAACACAAAACATTACCTGTGAACAAAAGACTACATAAGCTACTACACATTTATTAAAAAATATGTAATTTTGGAACTGCTCTTTTCAGTCCTGGGTGTAAAATTCCAAAATATGTGACGTCACACCAGGGATGGGGGGTTCCACAAATGTCACCTCCTATGACAAGGTCCGGGGGCTGGGGAATCATGAAATTTGTGTGACGTTATTTATGGATGGCCCCTTATACGGATAGATTGGGGAGCGTAAGCAATAGCTCGAGCTGGTCCTGTATACCTGTTACTCGAACTGGCTGTTGCCGGAAAGTCCGATCCTCTGCGTCTCGAACATAATGCTATAATAAAGTTTATGTCTTCGTGTAGTTTTTAACAATTATGTAAAATAGCTAGTTAATAAATGCGTAGTATAAGATGAAGACAAATGGAGTAAATATAAAAATAAAATAACTGTTTAATAACCAAATGCATAAAAATACTGAAGTAAAATTTGCATGTTCCACAAATGAATTCTATTTTGTTCGACTTTAAAGTTCAACTGGAGTCTGGTTTAATTAAGTGGACTACTTGCATATATTAAAACACTCTAATTTCTAAATTTTGTCAAGATGTGCATTAAGAACAGTTATAACAAATATTTTTATTATATTCGCACAATCTTTTAATTTTCCTCGTTCACATATGTAGGTGTACAACAGCAGAAAATTTCTAATATTTTTTTTTTATTTTAGAGAGTGCCTACAGCGCAAGCTAGAGGACTCATACCTTTCCGACTTTGATAGAAAATAGTGATTCTGTACGACAACCCGTACTGTTCTGTAAATATCTCACTACTCAAACTCAAGCTAAAAACATACTGTTTGATAAGCTCTGCCTCTATAACGAATAGGCCATGAAAACCACAATCTTAGACGACATATAAGTTAAAAAATGTTAGTCAGTTCTTGTCTAGTAAGGGGCTTTACGCGACGATTCAGCTGTACCTACTTATGATATTCAAACTAAAATCTTGACAAACCTAAATCATAGTTATTTATAGAGTTTTGTAATTTGTCCTTATGTACAAGACACACACAGACTGCTGGCTAGCATTTATTTCATGAAGATGAGCTCGAACGTGCGCCCACGTACAAATCTGTTCATCACTCAGACATTTTAAGCTACCATATAAAATTACAAATTTCATAACCGAACGTCAGTTTACTATGACGTTTGTTCATATCTTACTAAGTAACAAATGTCAAAAATGCCAAAAGATTTTAACTGACGTTTCGAACGCTTCCCTGCTTGTCAAATGTTTGACATTAAAAAAATAAAGTCACAAATTTACATTTGACATTCTTGATAAGTATCTTTCCTCGTGATATTGTGATAATCATACTTGACATTATTAGTATGTACCTATTTAAAAAAAAAAGTGTATGTGTGCAATTTACACACGGTAGAAGTGAAACTTCAAATTAACACACATGTGTTAAATAAAATTAACATAAATTAATTAACCAACGAATTTTAATACGCAAATGCACAAAATGATACACGTGAATGATACACCACGTTGACTATGACGCATTTTCTGAAGGCTTCGTAGTACGCAGGTGCAAAGACAAAGATTATAGGAAACACTGTATACTTGTAATCTCTCCCATTCTCTCGCAGGCTAAATCCTATTTATGAATATGTTTGTCTCTTTTTAGTGTGACTTTTTCGTTTCATCAAATTTTCAAATCACAACGATTCTAAAGAAGTTTCACTTCAAAAAAATCAATCACCTGCTACGGACAGTGTTGACTTCCAGAAGCACTTATCGAATACTACAATTTCGTTACAAAGGTAGCAAATAAGTACACGACCGGTTCGTGATATATACATGTACCAATCTCTCGTAACACCACCACCAATGAGCTCTAGTGAATCACGCGAAATATGTGTAACTGCGATGCTCTGTAACGTCAAGGAATATCAAGAGTTTGTCAGCTTACTCTAGTTCGAGTTGGAATTGGCAATCTGTTATGCCCTACCTTCCTAGTGCGTTACGATTTATAGGGGCCAAATTTATTTTATGCCGAAGGGAAGGTACGATTTATTGCTGCTTGAATTGTTCCCAACTTTAGCAATACTTGTTTAAAGCTGTTTTTCCTGCCGGGAAGTGATATAGCAACACGTGAAGTGTTGAGCGTGTTTATTTAAAGGCACGGGTAACCTCTTACTATCAGGTAGAAGGAATACTTCTTTGCTAACTTAGTAAAACATAAAGAAATGCATTGCTGCGCGAACTACATTTCACTATATTCCATAGTAACCAGATGACGAAAGTGTAATTTGACCTTACCTTACAGTCATATTATCATACTAGCTACTACAGTTTCATCCGCGTTATGGTCATTAATCCGCTCCTAAAAGTCTTAGCGTTATGTTATATAGCCTATATATTCTGAATGAATACCTACTTCGTCCAACACAATAGGCAATTATCGAATCCGAAAGTATTCCAGAGATAGCGTCACAGGAGTAATTCCTAATGCGGGAGTTGTCTTTTGTCTTTTTATAGCTCGTTTAAAAACTCTTCAGCCTTATTATATTAACATAGATTTTAATCAATCTTACAATTAACTGTTTCAAATCTACATATATTCGTTATATTAGTATTCAGTCGATTAATTATTGATAACACTTCAATTACTTCCATATCTCACATCAAATAGTTCTTCAGAGATTTATGATTTGCATCGTAATAATAATCGAATATCACACATTATACTGTGGTCACAGCGTGCCATAAACAAAAGAAAAACCTAGAATTACCTACAATATGACATTTTCATTACAAATTTATATAATATTGCTATGTATTTGTCTTTTATTTATTATATGTATGTATGTAATAAGTTTCTATGTCAGGTATATTCTCAATTATTTACTTAGTTCAATTTGTTAATATTAACTGTACTAATCCATCGCATCTATCTATCTAAAGGTTGTCTGGAAGAAATCGCAACAACCGCGCCGCCTTTTGTGCGATTATTTGTTTTTATTTTTAACTAGCTGCACCCTGCGGTTTCACCCGCATAAGTCCCGGTGCCGTGGGAATATCGGGATAAAAATATGTAGCCTGTAGGTGTGTTAATCCAGCTACCTACATACCAAGTTTAATCGCAATCGGTTTAGTAGTTTTTGCGTGAACGAGTAACAAACATCCATACATCCTCACAAACTTTCACGTTTATAATATTAGTAGGATATTGTAATAGTCGGTTTTATGGTGTACAATAAAGAATATTGTATTGTAAAAACGTAATTTACATGATACTTCAGAACACGTATTGGTACACGTTATAATGAAAACTAATAGTATAATAGGGTTAAGGGGTAGTAAGGGTATTAACCCTTACTATACTTATTACCTAGATAGTATTACCTAGTATACCTAATGGTATAGTAGGGTATTTGATCTGGGTTGCCAGTAAAGACTAACCCCCTTCTCCCTTCCTCTACAGGACAACACGTGCCGGCCTCGGAAGTCACCCCTTCAGAGTGGAAGACATACGCTCTCGCACCCATCGATTCGGGTTTCCTTCCTGTGCCGAGAAGTTAAAACCTGGAACTCCCTACCAGCGCACGTGTTTCCGTCCCACTATGATCCCGGGTCCTTTAAGCGGGGCGTGAAAAAGCATCTCACTAGGCCGCCATAGTGCTGGTCACCATGCTGCACTGTCCCTGTTCACAGTGAGGATGGTGACCACCACTCTTGGATTCTGCTTGTGCTTTCCATCAGGCGGGGCAGAGTCATTTTGGCAGCTCAAATATAAAAAAAAAAATAAAAAAACATACATTTTTTATACTTACTCTACAAATACTTATAACTATAACTTCATTATTTAATGGCAACACTGAAAGCAGTCGCCACAGTCAACAATAATTATTTTAATCAATGAGTTGTTTTTAGGTAAAATACAAATTTCATAACATATTTTTTTATATAACTAAAAGCGTACTACATATATATATATTTATTTAGAATATCTAGTAGTTACTGCAAAAATACGTAAATTTATTTATATTGCATGACTGGGAATTAGGAAATTTGTTTTTATGAGCTACTTGCACAGTGATGAAACAGTTGCGGTATGCAAGGACGAGCTAGAATAAGCTCCCGCTCACAACATCCTCGAGACTCGAAGGGGCAGAATCAAGAATATCCTCGGAATCCTCGGACGATACAGGTGTAAATAACATGTATATTAGATGTTTGTAACAGTCAATCAAAATTACAAAAAAATCTCAAATTTTTTGTAGTAAATGAAACATTCTGATAGTGCGTCAATTTTTAGACCTTATGTTGATGCTTAAGGCACCAGTATACAACCTATTATAATTAATTTACGTTATTATAATTTGAAGTTCCGCAATACCTAATGTATGAAAATTAATACGTGTTCTTTTGTCCACAGATTAAGTTTTTATTTATTTAAATGATGCAATGCTTTTGGAAAGTTATTTTATAATAATCAATTTGTACTCTGTGGCAAGCCCGTAGTTTACCTCTTTATTTGTAATTATTCAGAGTTTGATTCCAATTAGTAGGTAGTTCACGGTTGAACTTGTGACATATGTTTTATTGTAAATAAACTATCAAAAATGTTTAACCAACATATTATAGTACCCAATCAGGAACTTCTAACTAAGAAGGATACACGTAAAAACGCTGACAATATTCGATTTAAATCGAGTTCGAATCGGAAACCAAATCTGATTTGAAATTTTGGGATAAACATTGCTGTTCTTTTTTCAAAAGACATCCCATAAAATATACCGTTCCTTCAACACCTAAATATTAAGTGCTATAAACAAATAAAACAGGGTTGCTAACACTTCAGTTATTTATGCATCAATAAAATTATATACCTATTTGAAATGTGCACGTAAAGTGTAAAATATAAACGCAGTAAAACACTAAGGAAATATTTAACATGCACAAGTTACTGCCGTATACGTTGTGAATTATGTGCAGTAATGTATGGTGCGAAGGTGCCCTAGTTCTGACTAGTTTCCAACTACAAAATTAACTGGCAACACCCAATTTAAAGTTGCAAAGTGCTTGAAAGTACGTGTTGAACCGCAAAACGACAACTTTGGGGTACAAATCTACAAATAGCTATACTTCATATGAAATACCAGTAGTATATTACTAATTAAATTATCAGTACTTTAGCAGGAGCTCATTGCCTTTGTTTATGGTCTACGGTTTTGATTACACAATCGAGCCATAGGGATTTAAATCATATAATTAACTTGCGACCCGCCCCAGCTTCTCACGGGTGTAATCCCTTGAATCGCTCTATCTATTAGTGAAAACCGAATTAAAATTCATTGCGCAGTTTTTTCAATTCAATTCAATTCAAAAAAATCTTTATTTCATAAAATTGACCATCAATTATTCGAAATCGTCGATTTAATAAATAATTATTATAATTAAAAATTATAGATCAACACACACAGAGTCACCGCAACAATAGTTTGCTTCGTCAAATGTAAAATGATTAAAGAAAACAAAATGGATAACATAATATCACATCTGCCTGTTTCGATCTATAACCGCCCGTTTCCAAATGGTTGAGCCTTGTGAGAAGAAATCGGGAAAACAAACTCAAGGCCACTCTTTTAAAAAAGAAAAACCAGATAGTTCAACAATATTCAGTAAATATCACATCATTTTATTGTGTGCTATTATGTTTTTAAAATTAAAGATCTAAAAGAAAGATCTGAAGATCTAGTTTAAAAGATCTAAGCGTACAAACGGCGGGCGGAAGCGACTTTGTTTTATACTATGTAGAGATAAAGAACAAGGGGTAAGTATGTAGTAATAATAAAGTACTCGAGGGATTATTAGTGACTTGAAAAATGTTGACTATAACAGGACAGGGGACAACAACATTCATTACTGTGGCGGTTGGCGAGATGACCATTTTTTGATTGTCTTTGCTTGCTTCTATGTTTGGCGAAGACTCATAATTATTTACATCCGTGTAGGAGTTTAGTTAGACTAACAACTAAATTTTTCGCTTTTCAGTTCCTTTCCCTTTCGTCGGTTTAATTTTTTTGGGACCAAGTGGAAATTTTTGTATCTGCGGTTGACAAGCAGCAAAGTCTTTGCCCTTCTAAATCACACATTTAAAATGATAAAGCAATTAATGGTGTATTATTAATTTATCAATGTTTTATTTCCAACCAGAACTTCGTTAGATAGCTTTTAGGATCATTCTTGGGATAAATTAGCAAAGTCATTTTGTCCGATAAGTTGACGGCACCGTTTGAACATGTCAGATTAACGATATCTGTTCAATATGTCAGACTAACCTTATCACGTTGAACCTTGATGTTCATTCTTTCTGACGGGGAACACTTTTAGTCTTTTAATATGGCGAACTAAAGGTATTCGTTGTCAAGACATACGCAATGGGGGCTCGAATATACATGCATTAATTGTATTATCCGCCTATTGTTCAAAACTTTGTTTTCTTGCTATTGAATGTTATTTTTTTACTGTATAGGGGGCAAACTAGCAGACGGATCACCCGATGGTAAGTGACTACCGCTTCAAATGGAGACCTGCACCTCAGATTCCTAAGTAAGTTTATTCGCATATATGTATTAAATAAGAGGAGAATACCAAACTTTGAAGATCCTCTGATAAAATTGCGGTGCTAATAGGACATTGAAAACAAAACAAACCAAACCTCCATAGTCCAGTGTTCCCGTAACGCTAAGGACCGCAAGAAAACGCATCGTGAAAGTGTTTATGTTAAATAGATTTTGAGTTATGAAGGTGTCAAAAGTGGCTCCAAATGGTTCGTGTAATATAACACACGGCTGCTGTGTCGCCAGTTCTTTTTCTTCAACTTGGCTTCACACGCTACCGCGTGTCTAGATTGTCCAAATCAGAACATCATTATGAAACCATGACCACTCTGTTAAGAGTGAACGACTGAGGAAGAAAATTTGGATATATCAGTGCCGTGGATATTCAAACCAGTTGTTCAAAGGGAGAATAAAATTGACTGGGATGAGGTTTAGATTTTAACACAATATTCCAATAAATATAGTTAACGATATAGTTAGTGATTAGAATTATTGAAATATTTTCTATGAGTAATTACAAGTATTGATCAATTTTTTTACTAGACTACTACTTCCCACTAACTATAGCTTTATTTTATCGCAAAGCTATGTATCGTGGACTTTAAACCGATTTACGTTGGAATAAAGAACCCGAGTTTAAACCGTTTAAAATTTCGATATCGCGTGTGCAGAAAATATAGTACTACCTACCACTCGATAGCAATTTTAGATTAATAAGATCATTTTCTTTTAATTAGGTTTTTCGTGCATACTTTCAGTTGTATGTGAATGATCTTAAAAAGTGTTATTACGAAATGTCTACGAATGTAAGCGAATGTGTGCGAGAGTAGCTTTTTGTACAATCGTCATTTTTTTTTTGTAAATTTAAGTTTTTACAGGAAATACAACCATGCAGTTACGAAATATAAATACATACATTCAAGATTTGCACGTTTAAAGCAATAAGATTGATAAAAAAAATACGACAATGGAAAAGGAACATAGAATTTTACTACTATTAAAAATTCGAAAGTTTGGATTCAAATTTCATCTACATCAGTCCAGCCATTCTGGCGTGAACTAACATCCACCCGCTACTTACCCGCTAAACTGATGTGGATGAAATTTGTCAGAGAGGTGTATTATAGTCTAAATAGCACATAGGCATATTTTTAATCCGAAAAAATGTACGGTTCTTGTTTGATAGATTATAGATATCGATCAATCCACCCCTAGCAGTTAGAAGTTCTGATCCTCACAAACACCTAACTGGTCTAATTCCGTCTTCGACCGTCGAATTAGGTTAAAACTCGGGACACGACTACAGATCGTCCCCAGTTGTGGTCACAGGTGACAACTATCGCCGACTGGTAACGATAATGTCCCCTCTATGTATATACATATATCTAATTAACTATAACTAATATTTATATTACATTATCAAAGACTTAAGCATAAAAATTTGTCAGTTTTTCAGAGGCAATAATCAAGCACTGCCTGAAATGTTAGAGAGCTTAATTAATATGCAAAACTGTAGTCACTTTCAAGAAAGCCTTCTATAGATAAGCGTTGCTATTTAATCGCTTCGTAACACCTGACAGAACTTCGCTTCTAAAACTTGACATTGAATCTAAAACTAAACATCAGACGCTCTAATATAGCCGCAAATCGCGTGACAACAGACAATATTTGAGTGTTGTTCGCAACCTGTTCATGGCGCGAACTATCACCTTGACTTTTCAAAAACTAATATTTCTTTACAAATGTTGCATGTCAGTCTAGCTTCAAAACTCCAGAGAAACCACAGATAAGATAATAGTTTACCATTTGCCAGTGCTACGCTGCTTTTGAACACCTTTAGTATTAATATATTGAATAATATTAATGGATCGTAGTTTTTAGTCTACTAGCATCGTAAATAAAAAATAGGTAATTGTAAATGCTTTAATTATTTACTCGTCACATATTCACCCAATGAAAAACAGCCCTATATTGGCAAGCGAAATGATGTCGGAATTTAATTGAACATAGGGACAAAAAGTCAAAAATTAATATTTTAATGAAAAAATTAAAAAAGTTGCTTACATGGGTGTATTATTATTGGTAACTGCTATACGAATGTTTTATGTCGTATTGTGTCAACACTGATCATTATAATAATATTGGATTACTCGAAAAACAGATTAGTTGGTAATTGACTGTTTGATATGGAGTTTTTTTTTTTTTAAAAAGACAACTCCCGCATTAGGAATTACTCCTGTGTCGCAGGGGACTTTACAAACATACAAACAACGGACACAAAGAACACCCAGACTGGGGTGGGAATCGAACCCACGACCTATGGCATAGCAGTCAGGGTCACTAACCACTAGGCCAACAGGCAACAGGATTATGTAATATACCTGTCATTATTACATAAGTAGTCAATCCATAAACACCTAGACTCATAATGGTATAACGGGTGGTGTCAAGGCGAATGTCGGCGACTTGGCGCCCTCCCTTAACTAACTCGCATGCTAAGGCTTAATGCCATGATTTCTATCTAGCTAGGTGAATTACTTCACAATTTTATTTAACACGTTTTAGTTTGTATGAAATCCGTGTAAGCCTAACGTTACCAACAGCTTCTGAACTCATAGTCAAATGAAATTTAATTCTGTGACAGTGGTACTGTTCCAAATTTTGTATGTTGTTTTTAAATCAAGAAATATTGTAGGGTTAAAAAAAAATTCAAACGTGAAACACTATAATCTGAAAAAGTGATGAATTTTAGATATATGTTTAAATCGGGATTTGATCGCGGTTATATTTATAAGGTAAGATACCTTAGTGTTCACAACATTTGTGTGTGTGTGTGTATTGAAATAATTAGATGATTTTTTTTTCATCTTGGCATTGACCTCCTGGCTAGTGTATGTTAAACGCTTATGTTAGGAGTGGGGTGGGTTCACGTCTACTATATACGGTATGGGTTTCGAACCCGAAATCACTTGATGGCAAGTCCGATGCCTTTGCCATTACACTACCGTCGTAGTTTTTAAGACATTTTATGGTCTATCTAGACCCAAACTAAACATAGTGTGGGTTTTAGAACCCGAAATCTTTTATTATAAATACTTACAAAATATATGAGGGTATGAGGGGCTCGTGGTTAAGTGGTAACCGAGTAGGTTAGCACATTACAAAGGTTAAGTAATACGAGCCAGGTCAGTTTTAAGATGGGTTACTATTCTTAACACATCGTGCCTCGGAAAGCACGTTAAGCCGCGGTCCCGGTTGCCATACAAACATCTGTGGCATTCGTTATGGGTAGATGGAGGACTTAAAAGTCCGACAACCTGGTCTAACTACAGAAGTTCGATATCGCCTAGTACTTGGGTTGTGGAGATCTGATGGCAGTCGCTTCACGTAAAATATCAAAGTTCGGCCGTATCGTAGTTAGACTGAAGGCCGACCCCAACTTTGTTGGGAAAAAGGCGCGGAGGATGATGATGATGACTTACAAATTATATACAAAAACACCCAGATCAATTTACACAGGTATATTCATGCATACAATGCGTTGACTTCTTGATTGTTTTTCCGAAACATTGCAATAAAAAATTTGCTAATTATAAAGTCGTTGTGCCCAGAAACTGTTAAATGAAAATGTTTTCATAAGAGTTACTGAACTGTGACCTGCAGGGTCCATAGTTGCTTTTTGTAACACTGACCGCTTCGTGACTTTAAGAACTTTCGTGACCATCTTATATAAGACCCCGTCAATAATAGCCGAAGCAAAATGATTCACGTTATGTTTTCAACACAATTATTATCATTTATAAAAAAAGGCTATTCATTATTATCACTTGTCTCTACTACCACGTAAACAATATTTGAAATAAAACATTCAGTTACATTTAAACTACAAATATATCTGAGTTTTCATATAACGCCTTAAATATATTTTAACGTGGAAGAGCCACGCTTTGGCACGTATGGGCCGGATCGACTCCGCTCGATAACACGGCCTCTCAAAAAACCTTCAGTGAAGCAATGCTTACATTGCATTTCGCCGCGTGAGTGAGGTTACCGGAGGCCCTAACCCTTCCCTCTCCCCTCTTCCCACTCTTCCCCTTCCCCTCTACTCCTACTCCCACCTTAAAAGGCGCACTTGTGACTCTTGAGTTACAGGTGCCCATGGGCGGCGGTAGTAATTTACCATCAGGAGACCCGTCTGCTCGTTTGCCCCCAATACCTACCATAAAAAAAAATATATTGATATTATGTCATTTAGTGAACAATAAATTGAACAAAAGTTTCAGGAAGTACCAGAATATTTCAATCGACATTTCGTATGACCAATGACGAAATAGTTAAACTTGGAAATATATTGCCATCAGGTAATTGACGGCACGGCATCAGCTTCCTTCAGTCGCGACATCAAAAGAAGACCTATTCAATACATTAAACAAAATTTATTCTCGTAACTGACTAACGTCTGTAAACCAGATACTCTCTGGCTACTTCCTAGTTTTTTATAGATAAATATGACTCGAGTATCACACATCGTAAAGCCTAACGAGTGCCATAGAGAAATAAATAAGGTAAATAAAAAGTAAAAAGCAAACACTATCACTTTCTATGTGCGTTTGAATTTCGAACCTGTTCTGACATACTGTTACGAACATATTGGTTACGTATTTTACAAAAACAGAAAATAACACAAACACACGTGATACCTTTGATAGTAAAGTGATCAAATTATAAGCCTCATGAAATTCAAAGGACTTGTTTTTGTCTCTCGTGTAGTGTGTAAACTTGCATGTAAAAATCAGATCACATTGACACCGTATGACCTTATCAAGAATATTTTGTTTACATGGAGAAGATTTTTGTACTAAGTATATATTTTTAAAGGTCATCCATTTTAGATACGAAGGGTTCCAGAACATAGACGAGTAGAACATCGTCTGAACTATGATATGTCTATAAACTAATAACTAAAACATTACATTTTTTTTCTTTTTTTATAAAATATACATATTATCTATATTCTAAAATAAGGAATTGAAGAAATATCTTCTCATCTCACATTTTCACAGACTTTATATCAGTCTCATTTCTTTTTGCTAATTTACATTCATATAATTTAAAATTTTGTAAAGTGTTGAAGATATGAAATTTACAAAATTAAAATAATACAATTATGTTGAAGGAAATTAACGCGATCACTTTTTTATTTTATTATTATATTTTCTAATTTAATAGGCATTACGGCATTAAATACCTTTGATTTGCCTGACGTTTCGACCAGGATGCACTCTAATAACATAATTATTATATTATCATAGAACGCGAAACTTTAAAAGCTATAATATAATTATTATAGTTAGAACTTACATAGATGGTTTTTCTAAAAATCTCAAGGCTCAAATTGAAGTCGCCTTTTTAAAACTGACATTAGACTGGGAACAGACCGCTCACTACTAACACTACACACCGGTTACCAATGTTTATAAGGGAGAAAAAAAAACACTATAAATGATTACGATAGTAAACGCGATTGACGGCCTGTAGTTTCACAGCCTGAATAGATCTTCTCTTCGCCGTCCTAAAAAGTAAGTCGTTATACACTTTCTTTCCGTATAAATGTTTGTATGTCATGGAAATGTCGGCAGAAATGAATATGGAAGATTTTCTCTTCAGTTCACACAAATGTATCCTCCTTGTCAGTTGAACGTGCTAATTTGAATGTAACCCACATGTCGCGACACGAACCATCTAGGTTAAATCTGCGTCATATCCTTATTAGAAATGACATTATGATTCTTCAGTATGGTCGGTTATAAACTAGAAATGATTTTATTATTGTTATAAAAATGCAACATTTGTTACACAAATGGATAGATGAATATATTGTAGACTATTATTGATTGATTATATACAGGTATATAATCAAAGGTTTGAATGCAGGTAAAAAAGAAGAAGCAGGTTTCAAAACACTTTCCCACGAGTTTTGTGAACCTAAATCAAATTGTATAATATTACCATATCATACACTATTCTAACTTGACTTTTCCTAATAAAGAAAGATTTACCCACTAAAAGGTGATGGATGTTATCACAATCAAAAATGATTAGTACACCATTGTTTGTTTACATCATAATGATGTTTAGGTAGTATTTAAACAAACACTAATATATATTTGCAATCATAATTTTTATTACTTTTTTATATTATACAATAAAATTCACTTTTGTTAATATTTGTAGCCTAAATACAGGAAAGGCGTTTTAATGCGCGTTTAAAATCTTACGTAATGAGACGTGTCTCTGATAAAGCCTTTTCAAATAAATGTTTTGCGTAAGAAATTTTTATTATCTGTTGGTAATCGCAACCCATGACTACTGCACCCCCTCCTTTCATGTTCAAAATGCCATGTCATGAGTCATGATGACACATGCAACAAAAGTGTTATAATGACATGACATCTTTAATAAATCAATAATAATAAAGAGTCATACTCAAACTCATTGCCTGTGTCATTGCCTAGCATTTTTGTAAGTAATATTCACAAAGTAAAATTTGTTAGATGCAGAAGAGATCGATGTAGTCCCCCGCGGCCCCGTTCGTGGTGCCTATGGGCGGCGGTAGTCACTTACCATCAGGTGACCCGTCTGCTCGTTTGCCGCCATTCCATAAAACAAAAAAAAAAAAAATCTTCGTATTAAAAACGTCTTTCGAGGATTCGGCTGTTTAAGTAAACATATCTAGGTAGTGCAAATATATAAGTTCAGTGAGATAATAAGATTGAATTTAAAGATAGAAAACCGAAAAATTGCAAGCATACTAAACAAAACAAATTAAACGGGGGATCCATTTGGAATAGGAAATTAAAAACAACAAATCTAATTCATAGCGGCATAGTGTTGAATTTTTTCTATATCTGGGTTAGGTCACCAGTACTCCACTGGTCGATCGTTCTCGTAACGATATGCTGACAAAATAACAAATCTCATAATATCGCATAAAATAAACAGCGTAGAGTGTTGTTTAAAAAAACCTTTTATTATAGACAACCCTAAAATGTTGCCTGTGTCCATATACTGATTGACATACTGTCAGTAGTCTCTGAAACAAGTCAGGATATAATTGCTACCGGATGGTACAAAGCTCCCGACAAAGAATTAAAGCAATTACTTAGCTGTCGATCATCGGCGCATGAGTCGGCAGTAAAATGAAGATAATTTTAACCTATTGTATACCTACACATTTCTGCAAATCATTAATGCGTTTAGCTCTTCTATGTGTATTATTTTTGGAGTATATTATTACCGTCACAGATATTAACGTTTGACTAATTTCAGGGCAAGAAAAGTACAATAAAACATAAATTTTGTTGGTGTAAAATAATTAGGTATTATAATTAATGTACTACAAAGTTAATAGTACATGAAACTATTTATACTTGAGTCGATTTTCATTTAGAGTAATTATAATGGCGTTCTAAAGACCCTATTCACCAGAAAAAAGGCAGCACTATGATATCACTAGTAGGGATGTTAGATGTTACTAAACACAGAATATGTGTATGTTTTTAAATTCGATTTAACTACTAGAGTTTTAAAGCTACTACTAGCGTGTATACCAACCGTCATGTGTTTTACGAACGCTTCTCGGCTTTCTCCGTGTGAGAACCGGGCACAATGCGGCGGAACGTGTTGCGCCCGCGCACCGAGACGTCAACCGCGCTATTCTTGACGTTAATTAATTACATTATTTCACGTGCGAATCTAATATGGGTGGCGTTAATTGCTCCGTACATTTGTGTTGTGTGCTGAGAATTAGAAAATTTCATTTGTAACCAGTACCTACTTTAATTAATTTTTAGTAATTATTTTCCATAGTACACGCTAATTATTGTTTTTCAAGATAGCTTCTTTTTGCGAGTCTAGAATAAACACGAATGCAAGACCTTTCTTAAAACAAAAGTTTGGTGGCAAGAACTTCAGTAATGATTGCAAGAAAAAAGAACATCACCTGGGTAATCGATTCTTCCTTCTTGCCAAAGAGCTCTGACCGACGACGGCGACCTTGACAGAAATACTAGATTACCCGGTTAGGGCTTCAAAGTCAACGTGCAAGTAAGATATTGCTCGCACAGACTCGTACTTAACTATATTTGAAACAGAACAACGTTCTGTCACCCGCATAGTTATTTCAGCCTAAATATGAGCACCTGGTGGAACTGCGACTATCTTGCTGGCATCTCTACCTGCAATCGTCTACACTTTTTGGTGAATGTGAATATTGTACTATTATATTTTGTTTCATATTGGACAAGCCTGTTGGTCTAGTGGTTAGTGTTCCTGACTGCTGATGCTTCCTGAATTCGTGGGCTCGTGGGTGGGAATCCTGGCTCTTGGATTCTGTGCCTAGGTGTAAATTATCTATATTATTACGTATTTAGTAATATATAGGTAAGTGTGTGTTTTCAGCAGTCTGGTTACCATAGTGCAGGTTCTGGATAGTTCTTTTTTACGTTATAGGGGGCAAACGAGCAGATGGGTGACCTGATGGTAAATGACTACCGCCGCCCATGGGCACCTGTAACTCAAGAGTCACAAGTGCGTTGCCGCCCTTTAAAGGTGGGAGTAGGGGAAGAGGGGGAGGGGGCGGAGAGTGGGAATAGGGGAGAGGGGGATTACAGGGGAGGAAAGGACGGGTATAGGCGAGAGGACAGGGTTAGGGCCTCCGGTAACCTCACTCACGCTGCGAAAAGAATGAAACCAATGTTTCACTGCGGGTTTTCTGTGAGGCCGTGGCCGCCGTATCGAGCGGAGTCGAGCCGGCCCATACGTGCCGAAGCATGGCTCCCCCACTTTAGTAGTTAGTTTGGAATGAGACGCCGTGTGTAAGGTCAAGTGAGGTGTCTCAAGTTATTATTATTATGTCTATCTGTTAGTATTTCGGTGTGGACTATCCTACTAGCCAGCAAAAGAAGGAAAAAAAAATATTTTATTGCGGTCGTGTTGACTTATTTTGTGGTTTCCCTTATTTATATTAGTCATGACAAAAATTAGACTACATATACATAAATAATTAATTCGTTCGCGTGCACATGGTCAAGAAATTGAATAAAAAGTTAAGCGCACGGATTTCGCGCTATTCAGAGCGATAAGTGACGTTCTCGTTTTACGGTCGTAAAAATATAAAAATAACAACATAATAATACTTCTTTGTTGGAAAAGGCTTTAGCTATTGCGACCTTGACCGACGAAAGTAAAATGCTGAAACTATTCTAACCGCTTACTCATCTAAGAAATTGTGCTTCTGAATTTGAATTTGAATTTTCACTTTTTAAGAATGAAAGGCTGCTATGGCAAAAGCACAAGCCGTATGAACCCAAGTCCTAAAAAAAGGCTGCTTTATACTTTTAAAGTGGCACTAAAATATACAGCCAACCTGTGCTAAGTCGTTAGCGGTTAAATTACTTGGTGTCTTGTGTGACAAAACACTGTGGGATTTAAGTTAGCCGGATTACGGATTCTGACAAAAATGTTACACCGGGCTCAAGTTAGGTGGATGGGTTAAGAAAAATTACTGTTCGTATTGCTAGTCTTGTAAAAACTTAATAAAGTGCAAAAGAGTTGCTGTCAAAAGCAATAAAAACAAATTAATTCTCTAACTGACAATATAGTATCTCATTTTGGAGCTTAGGAGTTGTCTCAGTACAGTACAGTACAGGAATACAACACAATTTAATTTTGATAGAAATCCACTAAAAAGTGGCAGTTTCCCTGGACTGACAAAAAACTAGTCTAACCTTATGATGTTTGTAAAACATGGCGATTGACATTGTAGACTCCATACCCAATTGTTGATGCAGGTTTTAAAAAAAGAACGCTACGATTTTAACTATCGCGGTTGTGTGTGGGTGCAGGTGCTGCCCTAAGCTGCTTCAAATCACGTAGAAATATGATGTGCCCTACTTGGTAACTTAAACAAATTAAAGCAACATAAACCATATTACTAAGTACGCATATACTCGTATACCTAAATATCTATAATCAGTTTTAGTAGCTATTTAATTCAGAGCATTTATTAGCATTATTTATGAGCATTTATTTAGTAGACATTAAAACGAAATAAAAAAAAAAAAATTGGCCGTCATGAGACTGCCGACAGAAGTCAAAACTTAAACGAAACGACGAACTTAAAATGTCACATTAGCGGGTTGGTGACATTAATTAATAAGGAGCTGACAGAACTCAATGTTTAGCGCCCTCTAGTGGAACTATATATGTATTATTAGCCTGACGGTCACGAGTTCAGTGCTTTTTCCCCATAGCAAAAGTGCACAAACGTGCCTAAAGAAGTTTTCACTTCAAAAAAATCTTAAACGTCTCAGAGAAAAACCTGTTACAAGTCTACACCTCTAATGACACCTAATCAAGCAACATGTCCCCACTTGTTCTTAATAATGATAATTCATTTATTATTGAACACCTGTTTCGTAAATTGTTCCTAGCTCCTTGTCTATGACAATATAGAACGTTAGGTCAATCAGCTAATGATAGGTCAAAATGAAGGCACAGTTACCCACGCTTATTTTTTTTTACAAGACAATCTTGTTTGCTAATCTTACATAATCTGTATAGATATAACCTTGTATATAGTCGATAAACTGGAATAATAAATGATTTAAAATTGTCAAAGTAAATTTAGTTTTAGTTAATCTTGATAGACTTCCTAACAATATTGTTAAAATAATATATGACAACTTACGTCAATCAGTAGCTGTCAAGCAATGACATAATTCATGTCCAGTATGACAAATGTTAGAATGAAAACTTTCGTGAGTGGTATTCATACTTTGTCAAGTGGTGGTATTCATAGTTTATCAGTGTGGCGCCTGACACCGTCTGTGTCGGTGTCAGTGAGGCATCCCAGATATACACACGTAAGTATATCTAATATACATCTGTAATAATCATCACAGGTACATGTAAATGATCTGATGTGAGATTATAATAGACGAGACAAGGTGGATCACAATTTACTTTTATCGAATATACATCAGCTTGACAAAAATGAGTGTCATTCTCAACATCTGAACTTCCCACAGATAGCTGGAAGCTGATAAACCCAGTGTGCTACTAGAACCAAGAACCAAAAAGAAAAATTAGAGTGTTAATTGAACTGCATGAAAATCTTTAAGCAGATGTAGTTAGTTTTGATTTAGAAAGGGCTTTTAAAACAGAGCTTAGTTTTAGTAAAAATATATAATCATGATTATCTATTTCCTGTCTATCCTGACGTTTGTAGATATTCATCATATTTGAGTAAGCAAAGAATGGGAACGGATGAAAAATAGCAACCAATACAATAAAAATTATCAAGAAAGAATAGGAAAAGAAAAACACAACCACTTCAGGGCTTCTTTTATAGCCTTTCAGGCAGCAAGAGATACTGATAAAAATTTACATATAAAAACAAATGTCAGTCGTAGGATTGCACGTCAGAAGTGAAAACATAACTGACACATGTCATCTGAGCTTGACGGTCACGCTTGTTCAATGCTTTTTCCCCATACTAAAAGTGCATAACGTGCCTAAAGAAGTTTTCACACACATCGGTATATACCTATGTATCTGAGCGTGACGGTCATGCGAGTTCAGTACTTTTTTCAAAAGTGCCCAACGTGCCTATGAAAATTTCCACTTTAAAAAACCGTAATGGAAATAGCTATTATTATAATGTTTTTATTTTCCTAATAATAAAAATAGGAAAAAAAATTCGATCAAAAGCCTTCCATGTTTGCAACTAAATGAAAATATTGGATCGTTGAGAATTATTATATGTATATATATATATATATAAAATGTATAAAAAAAAAATATATATATATATAATATATATATAAAGGTTTCTTAGTCAGTATTTCTTTTACAAAAAATAGTGTCCCCGTGGCGGTGGCAGGAAATTCACTTGTCAAATGGAACAGTATTAATATCATTTAGACCACGCAATAAGAGCTACATTCGTCCTCATAAGAGTTTTTTACTATATTTTATTATTCTTCTGGTGAGTGCTGCCAGTTCATAATAATCAGGGACTCATTTAGTAGTTAGTAGTACTTACTATAAATAAAAAGAGAAACAAAGGTCCAGCTGTTAAAACTAAATAAATAAATCGATTTAGACATATTAGCTTAATCAGAATATTGGTTTTTATTTTTCCAGTTACCCACACAAGCGTTCCTTCATTTCCTAATGCACAAATATGTTGATCGTAGTAAAAGGACACCGGTACATTCATTGCGCCCGCGCCGACCGAGCGACGCCGCGACCACGCATGCGCGGAATGCGGTCAGCCGGTGTAAACATTTCATTCGAATTAAATTAAGCCCTTTAAATTAACAAAAAAACAGCACGTTACCAACGTAATTGTGTGATTTGTTATATTTAGTTCGATTTTTCGTAAAACGGCTACCTTGATAGATAGATAAATAGATATATATGTAAGCTGTGTCAGTAAATATGAGCAATCAAGCAGCTAAAATATCTGACAGCGATGGCCATCCTAGGCAATTCTTTTGCCAAAACGTTGCTTCTTTGGGCAAAACGTTGGTCTTTAGGCTAATGTACTAATGTGGGACTTCCTACATTATAACCTGCTCCCTATGTTGCATATGTAGGCCTGATTAGCAAAATATATAGTGGAAAAAGGATCGAAAGGGTATGCCGCCAGAACGCACGACATCGTATGGTATTGCTTTTCGGGGCTACGGGGAAATAATAGGAAAAAACCAGCGAGGGTTGGTTTCTTTCAGAGGAGTGGACACTTTTAATTATGTATTTTACAATGTAATACATTTATTTACACCTAATATACGCCACATTACCGACCCGATCCGTTAGTTTTCGTTAGAAGTCTACCTCAATACAACTATCAACATTAACGCTATAAAATCGATACTTATAATGTTAAACTTATTAATATTAACCAGTACTTAAATAATAATAATATATTAGCCACAGAATAATAGCCAAGGCATCATACATGATCAAGAAGTTACAGAATCCAACTCTTTCTAATACACTATCGAATCACACTATCACTATCGAAAAAAAGACTTGTCATGTCTTTTTTTTGCGTTTGGGCCGTCGCCCCACCGGGGTTTTCGGTGGAGCGATGTGTCGGAACTGCGCCTGACATAGAAGAGATCCGAGAACAGCTTTTATTAAGACATAAGATCCGTTCGACAAAAGTAATAGGGTGGAAGGGTTAATAAGGTTAAAGAATTTATTCTCAACTAGCAGCGCCCCGCGGTTTCACCCGTGTAAGAATTAGGTTTGCTTAAGTAAAAATTGTATTTCAACTAGTTTTCACTACCTTAGATCCTTCCATGAACAGTGTTAAAAAATAATAAACGTTTATTTCTTTGGCTGTTAGTCATAAATCACAATTAGGTTTTTATATTCAGTTCGCACTGCACACACTCCTCCATCTCTACCAAACAGGAAATGTCAATGATTTCTCAACACTAGACAGAAGAAAAAAACAATAGCATTCTATAAGGACCCATATTTGATTGGAAGATGACCGTAATTTTGACAAATAAGGTTTTATTAGAATTTATTACTGACAAGACATTTTCTTAGCGTTTCCTTTCAAAGGACAAATGTTTTTTGAAGTATAGAATTATAATTATTTTTTAAGAAAAGAAGAATGTTGTAAGTAGTGCCTGTCTCATATTGCGTATAGGTAAACTGTTTTGTATTTGTTTTATAATGAGAGTCAAAAAGTCTTTATAAAACATATAACCTCTAATTTAGAAACTTTTTGGAAGTTTTGTGGTCTTTGCCTATTGCAATATGTAGTTTATAACATCTCAATGCCTCGTAGCGGTACTAGGCATTGTTACCTTTTATAAAAAGTATGATTTCCAAATTCAAAATAAATTGGTGCATTGTCGCTTGGGCCTAGTCAGTGCACGTTACTTGTGCACAAACGTGACTAAAGAAGTTTTGACTTTTAAAATCGGAGACCGTATTTTTTCCTGCCTTCGACGAAGCTTAATTGTTATCAGTAGTATAATGAATTGTGTTCGAATTTCGACCTCTGGAGGAACTTGAGTGTATATAAATATGATACAATTTATAAAATATTACGATAAAAATAACTGTAGCTATCTAGAATCCAAAAAAAGCTGTGGCTTAATTACTTGAATCCTACTGCATTTTTTTAGTTTGATCAACTTGTAATCATTATTTATAGGCGGATAGGACGCTTTTATTAGCTTTTAGTTTTTTAAGTCAATTTTAACCTACTTCTAACTGACTAATCGAAATCAAACTTTGTAGGTATATGTAGTTTCTCACAGGGACTTCCTTTCTAGGGTACACCTGAGTCCCCGGCAATAGGACCCCGTGACGGGACACCGTGTGGTTTTAGTCGGTTCGAGTCTGACATACCACCTTACCGTTAGCCCCGGTGAGAAGATGACCCATGGGGATTTCCACACGTAAATAAAAAAGGTATATATATATATATATATATATATATATATATATATATATATATATATATAAAGGTATATATAGGTGTAGTTTGGATGACAATACTCTAATTTGGCATCCTGAAGCCAAGAGGCGGACAGTGGAACTCTTCAGTGGCTAGTAGTAAACCACCCGAGTTTAGGCTCATATGGTTCGTTGACGAGCTGAGTAGATTGGGTTTTGTAACGAAGACCTGATGATGAACTTTGTTTTACGATTTAATTCTATTCGCCATTAAAGTATAGTTTTTAGTTTTACTAAACTTTAATTATTATTTTGTTTATTAAATTGATTGCAGACATGAGTATATACTCGTATTTAACATGTTAGGAATGTTTCTAAACAGGTTAGGAATTTCTTTTAAATTAGCGCCAAGATTTTCTGTATCGAATTGATCTGAGTAACCTCTATAAATTTAATTTTCTTGTGTGAGATAATGAGAAACTCTTTATAGGCACAAGAACCTCTCAGTATTTGTGTCCCTTGTCGTTGCCATTTTTAAAACATTTAGTACGGTCTGCAAACAATATCTCTGCTGATTTTTATGTCTACACAATTACAAAATACACTGATTCCGACTACACAAACTTTCACTGTGTTTGATCTAGAATTAAATTATGTTTTATTATTTGTATAATAAATCTTTTTTACAAAATTCGTTTACTTAAATGGTATATTTTAATACTCTGATAACAATATATTACTTAATAGACAAATAACAAAATATCATATTATTGGTTAATTAAAAACGTCTAATTTTGAACAAAAAATAGTCAAATTTAAAAGGTCCACCCGATCCCTACCCGACGCAAAGCTGCCCATAACACAGGCCGCGTTTCCACGCTGTACAGCAATGGACAACCTTTGCGCCAAGCAAGACCCGGAGCGGCTGTCAAATCCTCTCTCTATGACGACGGCCGGTCTCCCTGACAAATGTAAGGGCATCCAACCCCCCACATCCCAACGTCTCGAACGCTAGTGGCACAAACAAAATTATTTGAGTTGACCAAAATGCAATTTATGTATAATCAGTTTGAAAAACATACTAAATCGTATTTTACTTGGTCCCAATTTTCAGGAGACTAAGTAACAGTATTTAATATCCTCGAATATCTTGACAAGTAGCTTGTGTCTCAGTAGACACAACTTTCATCTAATCCCAGTGGATTAGATGAAAGTTTTTGCTTAGGAGTATTAAAGCTTGCAAAAAATTAAAAACATACATAATGTAAATTCAAATAAACATAATTTATACCCTTACATGCAGCTTTTGTTGCTGACTGTATCAATTCCTATGGTGAAGTATAAACATGAGTTTGTTCAAGCTTGCCTACTTTAAATTACATGATGCCGGTGAAGTCATTACTGAGATATCGGAAAACCTAAATTAGGCATGCGAATGTTTATCTTCAGTAGGGTAACATTCAAAAATAGAAAATGTTTTTTTCTACCAGAAAAACCAGCTTTATAAGGCCAAATACGGTCACTACCTACTTACTTCCCTTATTTCATATTCAAAACCTTTGAGCTGTTATTTTTTCTCCAAAGAAACGCCTCGTTGGTAAACTACGGATGAGTATCAAGTCCACCAATAGGATTGCTTAAATTTTTTTTTTTCAAATCCAGCTACCAATCTTATAGCTTGAACCAAGCTACACAATAGTAAAAAAATATATAGTAGGAGAGAGATTTCGTCTAATATACATACAAAAAATCTGCATATTTGAAGTCACAGTTCACTTTAAGCTTAGCGGAATTTGTTAATTGAATTAATATACAACAACAACAGACACGGAAAGATGAGCGACATGTGGTAAAGAGAGCTCTATATATGAAAGATGGCAGGCAAGAGTAGAGGCCGACCACAGAAAAGATGGATGGACTGAAATGAGTAAGCGAGTGTGTAGTGCTTACTCCCTGTAAGCGGCGAAGTAACGAATGATAGAGTAAAATAGACCCCCAATAAATTTGGACAAAGGTTAGGCAAATAATGATGAACAACACAAATAGTTTTTCGGAATTTTACATCTTTTCAGTCTTCAGTAAGATAATATGTTCTAAAAATAAGGCGTGGAGTTAAGGTCTAGTCATAGTTGAGTGCGTTTATTTAAATTATACTTATTGACAAGCAATCAAAGAAAGACGACTAGACTGTAATAGTCACCTGACTTCTAACCGGTAAGTTACATAGAAGTAGCAACAAACAATATTATCTTTATGGGACATGGACATCTAAACGGCTAAACAACTTACTGACTGTCCAAATTTGATTTGTTGTTCAGTTCATAAAACGTTAAAAATTTTAACCGATGTACGAGAACATTCTTACGGGTGGTAAGCTAGTACAAAGTGCATTCTTTGCATTTATTTACGGTTATACGCAAATTAAATAGTAAAAATGTCTCACTTCGAAGAAGAATGTGACTGTTATCCACCGTCCACTTGATTTAAACATGAGATTTTTACTAGGACCTTTTTTTTTCAAATAAAATAGGCCATTTTATTAGTTATAGAAGAAATAAATTTCACTTGATGATGTAATAAAACTGGAGTATCTAAAAAGTTAATACGTCTTTTTACATAATGCAAAGTAACAAAGTAACTACTTACGAATAGTCGTAAGTTTAAACCAACATTTTTCATTGTTTTGAAATGGTGTCAAACTAACATTTTCATTAATCTACGTTTTACATAAGTTGATTTTTGTTTTGTCTGGCCAATTATTCTTATACTGCTACTAATTTTACAATATTTCGTACAAACAAAGTTGTAAGTCCGAGGTCGGTTGACCAAGTTATTCAAAGTTAATATATCAAAAAAATATCCTAAATTGAATATTACGCATATTTTTTTGATATCTACACTGATAGTTATTTTGAAGAATTCTCTTAAAATGGATTCGTTTTATGGTTAAGTGGAAACTTCTTCAGCCTCGTTGAGCGATTTTTGGTAGTGGTTTGGTTATTTTTCCAAAGTTTTAAGTTTTGAATTCTGTCGTCAGTCCCGTACCTACCTGCCTTTTTTTAATATACAAATTGTATATAATTTAATATAAACATGACGACACGATAAAATGTCTATTAATTCATTGGTATTTTGCATATTAAACAGAAATAATCCAAAGTTATTTGCTATTTCGTTTCAGCTGCATAATGAAAGTTGAAGCAAGTAACTTAATAATGTTAGGTTTACGGTTCAGTGTACAAAACACTACATATTTTTAAAGTAACAAAACAAGGCAATAAAAGAATCTAATCATAATATCTAGTTTTTATAACATTCAATGAAGCAAACGTAAGACTGAAACATAAAAACTTATATAATATAATATTTTTGTACAGAAATTAATACCCAAACTTTGCGAAACAAATAATAATACTTACATAAACAAATATAAATAAACATATAAAAGTTAAAAGTTAGTAGGACATAAAAGTTTAATACTTTATGAAACAGCGACAAACCAATTGTATTTTAGCGCGTAATACCCGCGTAACAATCACTTAACATGCATGCAGTTTCCATTAAATACAAAATAATAAATGCGTAAAAGATGCTGTCGCGTACCCACTTTAAAAATACACATTAAAATTATAGACAGTCATAACTACTTCTATAAACCTTATACTTTTTTATAACCGACTGCCGAATCTATGTAATAATTTTCGAGAGTATGTATGTACGTCTGGTTATTTATTATACATATCTATAAATAATTAATTAGATACGTTTTGGTTATAGGAGTGACATAGGACATATCGCTCGTTTGCGACAGTAGCGACATAACTAAAAAATATTGATTTTAGAGAATGGCAATGTCTTGTGATTTCCGCTGGAGTATTTTGTTCTACTCGTAAATATATAACGAACTTGTCGCTTTCTAACGAACGTTACCACGAAATCGGCGTTGCATCTTTGTTCACCATAAAATATCAAAGATTTATGATCGTTTGGCATACCTGTTAGTTCAATTCGACTGAATTTTGAATTATGTTGATACTCGCGTAAACAAGCGATATTACTTCGGTTTTTAATTAGTATTATAATAGAGTTGGTTTTTTAGTTGATCCCGGTAATATATAGACGATGTTTATTCGACGATTCGACCGAATTGCACCGATCATGCTCAAGGGTGAGGGTTTTGTTCATTTTTTCGCGTTAAGTCCCAATTTACACATCTAATATGATACATGTCGCGAAGGTTTGAAAACAACTTTTGGAATGGAAATCGGTTTTTTATTCCATTTAATAATTTCTTGTTTACGTTGATACTTGTACACTAGTCAAAAAGTTTCATCTGTAACAAGACGTATTAAATTGCACTAGATAACAATATTCTTACAACGCCCTAAATACCTGACATTATTAAGTTACTTGCTTCAACTTTCATTATGCAGCCGAAACGAAATAGCAATTAACTTCGGATTATTTCTGTTTAATATGCAAAATACCAATGCATTAATAGACATTTTAGCGTGTCGTCATGTTCGAGACAAATGTTTAGCTTCCTGCGTTCCGGAGCAGAGCCGAGACTTAACGAGATTGTGAAGCGAAGCTAGGGTTGGCAACCATTGAAAACTAGAAATATTTAAGGTCCTCCCTTGCTAAATCCCTCCTTCGCTTCAAGTATATCTAATATATAATACACACATCCACATGTCCTACAAATTTAACACAAAGCCAGAGATTTTGCCATGAAAAGATATAGAAGTCTGTCTGCCAGTAAGATGTCGTTTAACATTTGGAAACTTTATGGCTTATAGTCATACCTGTAAAAACAAAATGTGTGTGAAATACATTGCGTTTGGAGCAGAACACAAAATGAACTAACATGTATTTATAAAAGATAGAAGTTTTGTAACCATAACGAAATCTTGTAGCTTTTGAAAATATAACTCTATACTTTATATTAATCTTCACTAAACAATTTTATAAAGAAATTTGAGAAAATTACATGTAACCAAACAAAAAAAACGTTTTTAAAATTCAAAAGGAAGTTGATATCAAAATATGAGAATATTCGAATGTTATATAAAGAGGCAACCCTAAAAACTTATGCTATGCACTGGTTTCGTATTTTCTATCTAGATTTCATTAAGAGAACGACACTTCCTATTGAATTTTTAGTAATTAAATATACATACTATTAACGTATATGGGATGTTGACATGCCTTTCGATAGATGTTGAATTTTTTTTAATGTTTTAATCTTTTTAAGGCAAATGCTATTGCAAAGATATTTGCACATAAACCCATTTCCCTTATGGTTGCACTGGCCGTAGTCACAGGCTGACTTAAAAATATATATTTATATTTTATACTCAATTATAACGTTCCTCGGAGAGCACGTTAAACCGTCGGTCCCGGGTGCCATACATGCCATACAACATCTGTGGCATTCGTTACGGGTAGTTGGATCCATAAAAAAGTCCGACAACCTAGTCTAACTACAGAACTTCGATATCGCCTAGTACTTGGGTTGTGGAGGTCTGATGGCAGTCGCTTCACGTAAAATATCAAAGTTCGGCCGTATCCTAGTTAGATTGAAAGTCGACCCCAACTTAGTTGGGAAAAGGCGGAGGATGATGATTTTATACTCAATTATCTTATGGCAGGCTTTCTCTGTAATCATTTAAGTAAAGAGTGCGCTTTAACCCTTATTCAATAACATAAAAATATTTAATGGGTAAGTATTACGAAGCATAACGATTAAAAACACCTCACAAACAAGACATTCGTTTTTGATATCGTTTTAGGAGGTGATCCGCATGGAGAAAAATTATTATATAATAAACAGAAAAAAAATAATATTACGCAGTATAATACACTGATGATGCACCATTAATTAAACATTGTTTTAGTTAAAAATATGGACCCTATGATGTCATCGTGTATCAATATGTCATTTAAACAGATGTGCTAAAGCCATGCCATGGTTGAAAAAGATATTTTATTAACTGTTTCAATTGTACCATTGTTTAAACTAATACAAAGTAAACTTATAGATCATATACATTGTATATAATGTAATCACACGTCGAGAATTCGCTCCGTATACTTTGTGATGTCTTTTGTTTATAATTCGTTAACCATCGACTTGGCACCAATATTTCTTTCATTTAAGCACATACATTTAGAAAAAAAGTGGTCACGCTCATAGTGTTTCTAACAAATATTATTTTATAGATATGTACAACATTTAACGTTCCTGAAGTAACCGTGTTCGATAAGTACTGCCTCTTCAGACAAACCTTCATGACGGGTCTCATCACCACGTTACGACAGTTAATTTTCAAATCAATTCAGGTGATTTTGAAAAATCATTAAAACGGTTCTGCCTTTTAAGGTTAAGTAGTCAGCGTATGTATACAAATTATGCTTTTTTTACGAGTTGATCTTTGAAAAACTATCTAAAATCTTAAGTAAATAAGAGGCTAAACTATGACACAGGACCTCTTCTCTTACTCTACTACGCAGGACACCGCGGGACAGGTAGAAATAAAATTCATATAAACTCCTTACTGAGCGCCGAAGCCATGTAAAGCTATCCATACTAGTACGCTTTCATGTTTATCTTGCAGTTTCACCTGTCAATTCGACTTGCGTCAAACGTATGCAACATTGGTTGGCTTAAGTCGTCTGTGCGGCATATTTAGTGTTAATTGCAAGGAAGACGACTTTTCCTAGAAAAGAAGAATCTAGATAATCTTCTAAAACTCTAACGTTTAACCTTTGATTATATATAAATAATCAAAGGTTTTAACTTTATTTTCCCCCATGTTGTCTAGTAAAAGTCGCAGAATGACGCACGGTGATGGATTAGCGAGCGCTAAGAGCATGCGCTGTTATCAAAAAGTTTAACAACTTGCTCTATTGCACGAGCTTTAGATGCTCAGGCATGCGGCAGAGGAAGACGCAAGATGAACATGAAAGCGCACTGGTGTAGACATATCTTATCAGGCTTTGGAACACGGCATCATCACGAAGTAATAAACACAATCGCTTAGTTTGTATGGTGGTCCTGTGTCGCCAGTCACTCATTTGACAATGTTCTTAAAAAAATAATTAATTGAGATATTGTGATACAGCCAGTGACCAATCGCTATAGGGTAAATGTTGTGGATCTCCGCATTATTGTGACACACAAGCGATCGCGACGTGTCATGTCCTTTTGTTTGTCACTATACTTTTGAGGTGTTCAACTATTTCATAATTGAAAAGAAACTTCATTCGACGACTAAAATTTATATAAATCATACGTTTTTCGATAGTGAGGTACTACAACCTCTGTTACAAAACATCAGTAAATTAAATAAATTGAAGTATCTTATCATGGAGAGCCTATCATCAAATTTCGTTGTTCCGTCTTACGCAATTGTATCGACTACTGACTCCGAGTGCAATACAATCTGTTGCGTCATTATTCTTTTGTTAACGTTACATTTAGTTACATTTAGGGTTGACAGGAACACTTACCTAAACATAATATGTTACATATATTTTATGTAAAAACATTTTTTGTCGGTCAACAGAGGAACGCTTTGAAATAACTATTCAATAAAAAGTAAGGGTGTAAAGTAGCCATCTTGTCATTGTTTAAAGCGTTTTGACTAAACATTACGGGCTATATCCAAACCATACCCTAATTTGCAAGTTTCCTTGCGCAAAAAAAATGTACTGCTATTTAAGGTGAAAGATTTTGACAATGTAAAGAATCAATGATCATACATTCATACTTAAAAAAAACTAAATATAGTTAAAAAGAGTAAAACAGAAATAACAAAATTGAATGTAAAATAACACGTAATAAACCATCAAGACCTTGACTTCCTTGACGACATTTTATTTCAAGTGTGTAGTGTCAGTAACTGTGAACATTTTTAACTGCACTACATAAATATCATCACTACTATGGTACAATCAAGATGATGAAGAAAATAATTTTTATCGTAGGTACTCGCCAAAGAGCCAACCCTATTTTGATGTATTATGTACCGATGTCACGCCTTCCCATGATACAATACAAATAACTACAATACCAATATGCATGCAGTGTTCGAACGTGACATTGACGTTTTTTTATACCAATTGAATCTGAAGTCCAGTTTATATATTACAGACTAGACACATTTAAATGTTTGCGTACTTTACGTCGAACTCTTTTAACGATTTTTATACTTTGTCCAATTTATTCAAAAAAGATACATATATTATATTAAACTTTTTAGACGTGACAAAAAAAAATAATAGAGGCATGCTTACGTAATAGGAGTTAAAATCAGTAACTAGGGGTTTTGGTCCAAGATGATAATGTGTGATACAAATATTGAAACTAAAACATGAATTTTATTTTATCATTGTTTTTTTTCTTTGTCATTTTTTATTAAAAAAAAGAAGCTAAATAACTATTTAGCTTCTTTTACAATAACAATTTACAGGTCCAAAACCTGTAAATTTTTGGTTTAAGTTTTTTTAAGTTCTTACAAATGTAATGTGTATTTATAATTTCAATGTCAGACATTTCTTCAAAATATATCCATTTCTTATATAGCTTTATTTTCTTGTCTCCCTATTTCATTTTAGTTGAGGCTATCAACGATGACTTTCAGTGCTCTCTTACTAATAAGGCGGTTCGATTTCTGCCGCTGTTGGTGATGTATCGTCGAAATCGAACCGTATGGAAAAGTTACTCCACGTGGTCGTGTCGTTCCAGACAATCCCGACACGAAGCCAATGTAATCGCGGAGTTTAAAAATGGCGCCAAAATAAAATAAACATGTATAAAATTAAAAGAGTCATACTATAAATATATTTGTAAAATATAATATTAATGCATAGTACTGAAAAGTAGGCCGTCCACTTTTATACCCTCCGCAGTCCGCTATCTACAGGGTTTAACAAGAATTTTATCATTAAGCGGCCAGTCATTAAAAATAAATCTCAAATTTGCAAATACCAAATGCTTTATTACTTCCGCGAAAAATGTCACGAAATATGTTCTTAATAAGTGGGTGTCACAATATCTAATAACGACAGTATATTATGATAGTATTGCAATTAATTGTAGCATATGCAAGCCAAATTCCTTACATTGCTAGTTCTAAGTTTAAATAATTTTTAGGTATAAATACATCCTGTCTTTTCTACAGAAAGACAATCGGGCTTGTGGCTAAGTGGTAACATAGTCTTAGCGCATTTCAAGGTTACGTAATACTAGCCAGGTTAGTCTTAAGATGAGTGACCATTCTTAACACATTGAGACCGCTCCCTGCCTCGGGGAGCACGTTAGGCCGTCAGTCCCGGTTGCCATACAAACATCTGTGGCATTCGTTACTGGTAGTTGGAGCCCTAAAAACTCTGACAACCTGGTTTTACTACAGAACTTCGATATCGCCTAGTACTAGGGTTGTGAGGCCTGATGGCAGTCGCTTCACGTAAAATATCGAAGTTCGGCCGTATCGTAGTTAGATTGAAAGCCGACCCCAACTTAGCAGGGCGGAGGATGATGATGATAACCTGTTATTTCTACACTTGTGCATAGAAAACACACTTATAATAGAATAAGAATTATAAGGCATTCGGGTGATATTACCAGGGTTTTGAAGTAAATTAGTAATTACCGTTCAATCATTCAAAATAATATAATAGTCAGAATGAATTTCCTATCGTTACTGACAGTGAATTAGGCGATAGTGATAGGTGTGAAGGGTATGGCAGATTACGGCTACCCTAAAGAACATTCCGGTTAAACAGCACTATAGTAATTTGCTATATTTTGCTGGTGATTATAATTTTATCTCACAGTCTTCTTTTACTCCTTTTCCGTAAAAAATATTAGCCCATAACTTTTCAACCGATAAACTATAAAGTGCTGAATTAAAATTGTCTTTTTGAAGTAGGTCAGATAAGTTTTGTCTTATAATTAAAATTCAAGGGAGATAGCACTGGAAATAGAAAGATCCACCCAAGGGAGCTGAGGTAGTAGATACTTAAATAAAAGTATGACTACGACGAAATTTTCTTAAGACTTTCAGAATATATTTGTCTTGCTTCCATGATATTACAAAAATATGGTAACCACTAACCACATCCCATCAAAGTTAAGAACTTGAATTCATTCACTAAAGAGGTAGGTATTAAACTATTGGTCTAAGAAAATGACGTACGTCATACCAATACAAACCTTCATTATCTACTTTATTTTTCAAATTTATGTGGCCATCTTAAAGATATAACCCATAATCCATTAAAAACGATTAAAATCTCTTCACAAACGGTGGAGATATCACGTAACAAACATAAAAGTTTTACAGAACTACCTTTTTGTAATCGATAAAAAGTCATACTCAACGTTATTACATGAAACAAATCGCCTAGTAATATTCATTGTTAATGTAAGTCAAATATTACGAAACTAATTCTCCTTAAGTAAATTTCAAAAGCTTACTCAAAAATAAAACATTGGCTAATAATTTTGGTAAAGTATTTTTTTTGCTGCGATTTCTTTTTGTTGCAAATTTTTAAAAAACACGCGATCACGTTATGTACTTTTGCTGGTGGGTGAATATTATAACTATAGATAAATCAGCCTTCGTTGGCCGTCTAAATAAATCAGTCATTGTTTTATGTGCATGCAACGAATGACTGAAATTTAGCTTCACGGACAACCGCGCATGTGTACCACGATCACAAATAAAATGTGCGAGTTGCGTAAGTAATGATTTTATGAGACACTTGCCGTTCCCCTGCGTATATGCTCACTGCTCCAGTCCTAAGGGTCGTAGCTTGATGTTACATAGCTTATAACTTTCCTCGATAAATGGGCTATCCAACACTAAAATATTTTTTTAATTCGAACCAGTAGTTCATGAAATTAGAGCTTTAAATCAAACGAACTCTTCAGCTTAATAATATTAGTATAGATATGTGTAGTATAGATTACTTAAGTGAACTCAAGTCAACTTATTCTTAATTTCTTAAGCGTTCTAAACGCATTCTTTTTAATGAAACCTTTAAAAGTACAAATGACTTCCATAAATTTAAGGTTAAGTTTTGTGTGTTGCACGCATATACTTAATGTAACTGGCATTTAATAAAATCATTAATAAATGCGCAAAATAACCATAATTATATGAACCATGGTCATGTAAAACACTGTAATAAGGTCAACGTGTACCTAATTTTATGCACGTCTGTCCAAATTGGACAAAAGATGAACAGCCCGGCAGATACAAAAATTTTATTACGGCAATTTTCTAATCACTTTTTACAAACGCAGATATTTACAAAAAAATACGATTTCGCATATGTTCATGTTTCTCAAGCCCAACCACACATACTCGTATGTACGTACACTCAGTGACACTTTCTTTAAAGCTATGTAAGGAAGAAGTGCTCTGACAATTTTTTATGTCTGAAGTGTTTCAACGATAAAGATATCATCGGTCAAACGGTCTGTTTTAGTTTTTCGACTTGAGCGCGAAAGCGACAGGACATGAGGAGTGTTAAAAGAGTACACATTATAGTTTCTTCACATACTGGCGAGATATCAATTTTATTTATTTTTGCTTCATACAAATATACATAAGTTCAAAGCAGACTCAATGCCGTAGGCATTTTTACCTGTCAACCTTTATGTAAACACGAACAAGTGCGGCAGAAGTATTATTCAATTAAATACATAAGTACATAAAAGAAGTATATGTTTTATTTTAATCGTACTTACTTTTTTTAGGATTTATTGTTATTAAGAATGACATGTTCGAGATGAAAGGCGGTGGTTTTAAGATACAGATAACTGACTTACATTACAAATCACTTGTAGTTTTATCTTTGTCTTATAAATCTCTATAACACCATTCAAATTTACACTAAGCTATTGTTCTATAAAGAAAAAATACGTAAGAAAGTCCCCATTATAATCCAGTTTTGTGGTTCTGGTCATTCGTAAATACTGCGTGTAAACAAAGTGAAATTTATTGTCATTTGACAAGTCAGATCACAATAAATTAGAATATTAATAATCTAAAACATTTTAAAAACTTTCTATTTCATTATGCATGTTCATCAATGATTATATAATCTAAGAAACGTAGTACGGTCTATCATGTGTTTAGTCAAACGGCGTGGAACAAGTTACGAGGCTCTAAAGGTAACATGGCGTTGTGTAATACGGAAGATTCGCCCCCAATCTTCATTCTTTAATGGTTTGCTACAAGTTTTACTTGTTTAATAATATAGAGCAATAGTTTTCTAAACTTGTTACAGAAGTAGCCCAAATTTTATTCTCGACAAAAAACCTGGTTAGGTTTTGAATTTTTTATTTCAATCAACTTGCCAAAGTACAGTGCGAATATACAAGTCATGATGCCTGAATTGATTTTTTAAAGTAATAAATACGTTACAGGACTGATCGTCCTAAGCCCTGAAAACCCCGATCAATCCTATAACCCTGAGCAGGTGTGTTGTGACTAGGGTTGCCAGATTGTCCCGACATTTCATTTGATGTCCAGACGAAACGATGAAACAAAATATGTCCTGTCAAACAGCTTCTGGTAAAGTGGTTTTAACAAATCTGAAATTTAAAATTACCGCGTGATTCAAAATCGCTTATCTTGCTAAATTTCAAAGTTCTTTTTTTTTAAAGGATGTTACATGAATGAATCGAGGATCACACAGTACTAGTATTCTTGTACCCTCCAGCTAAGCGAAATGCTTGTATTAGGAGTGGAGTCGCGTCGCGTAACCACTTGACTGCAAGTCCGACGCCGCTTCGTTTATATCAAAATAAATGTAGGTAAGAATATTAGTTACAAGTAACTTTAAACATGCAATATTTAAATTTAATAAAAAGTAAACAGTTAAGTTTGATTTGTAAATTGTAATATCTATTTATTCTCAAATCTCAAAATACCGATCTTTTGTAAAATTATGCCCAGATATTTCAGTCTTCCCTTCTGGCAAGCCTCGTTGTGAGTTTTTTGCTTGTAGAGTAATCCCTCCATCAAGCGATAGTGAGCTCTTATTACAGTACGTTAGACTTCTCTGCACATTCAGGACGTCATGCCGATTGAGACGCTTGATCATTTTAGGTAGATGGCTCGGATCTGCTAATTCATTTCGATACGTATCTAGTCCATGCTATCTTATTGAGAAGAGTCAGCTTCTTTCTCTTACGGAAGGTACAATCCAGTCGTCGTGAACATTTTGCTTGAAACGAGCCAAGCAACATTTAATGTAATTCGTAAAATTAGAGATAGAGATAATAATATATGAGACAAATAAAGTATCGTAATAATTTTAAATAGTTATAAATATATGTTGGTATGTATAATATAGCTTTCGATTTGCTTCCGGTACCCCGCAGTTTTAAGAGACACATTCTTATAGATTTCAATACTTTAAACGAGCAATTCTCGTATGTATGTACATATTTATATTTCGGGTATCTCAGAAAAGGCTTTAACGATTTTGATGATCTAACGATGATTGACGAGATACAGTTTTGCATTTGCAAGTGTAACTGCATAGTTGTATTTCCTGTAAAAACGCAATTTTACAAAAAAAAAAAAAACAAACGATTTTACAAAAACTCAAACGTCTCTCAGGTACTAGAAGTATATACTGCATATACTGATCAGCAACTTATTTGTGATGATATGATAAGCTTACTTACTTGATCTAACATCGTTTGACGTGATTGTTCCTTGTTAGTAGCTTAGTAGTATCTTAATTCTGATCTAAAAAGATGATTACCTGAAATGGAAAAAGAAATCTTATATTATCAATAATAAAACCAAATTAATTATATCATAATTGATTGAGTTTGATAGCTATAAACTAATTATTCTAATTTAACAAATTGACTTTTTCCCGAAGGTTTCCTTCTCATACCCTAATATACCCTGGTCCCTTGTAATAAATCCACTTGTGACGGAACACCGTGTGGTTGTAGTCGGTTCGATTCAGACGTAGCCCCCACGACGGTACGTCTACTCTACTACACGAAAAAAAAAAGTAAATTGAAATTGACAACTTTCAAGTCTTTATTTTAAGGTTTTGGCTAATAACTTTTGCAAGAAAATAATAATTACAAGAGTCAAATGGCTAGAACCAATGCGATAGGCCCCTGTTGAACGCAATAGGGGCCTTTTATCTAGGAGTAAAATATCTTTAACCAGTCGGCCGTTTCCCAAATACCCTTGAAAAAATCTTATAACTCTAGTAATGATTCAAATAGAGCATTTTTATATTAAGGTAACTATTTTATTTAACTGATTTTAGGATAGATATCAATTATTGTTAAGGTTCTTTAAAATTTCGTAAGTGAAATTGGCTGAAGAGCCGGTATAGCTGAGTCTAAAGTAGGAAAATAACTCCGGCAACCAACAGATGTGTCCTGTCACTGTGTGCAAAGTCTTTCCTATTTGACAGTGCAATTATCTGTTAAAAAAAAAAGTAGCCGGAGGTATCTCACCTACTGCTTTCGTTTATTCATTTTGACACTTGCCTTTTTAAAAAAAAAGCAGATCGCAATTTAGTAATTTTATTAAGTCCATTCTTAATTTAAATTTGAATGTCTTGTCATGAAGGAATGTAATGGCGGGTTTGCAATTGCGAATCGAACGCGTGCACAGCATGCCGTGCGTCAATATGTAATTATGCCGAGTGCTTGCTTTTATAACCAACGAAGCGTACCTATTTATCTGCGTAAGTCAGTTAGTTAGTGACAACCAGGTGAACGTATGGTTTTGTAATAGGGATAACTTTATAATTGGCAATAACGGTGAAGTGGTATGTCGGAATCGAACCGACTAAAACCACACGGTGTTCTGTCACAAGTGGGTCTATTGCAAGGGACCCGGGATACCCTGAGAAGGAAGCCTCCGGGAACCTGGCAATAACACATGAAAATTATTATGTTAATAAAAATATGCTATTAGTAATAGGTATGTTTCATCACACGTGTTTGGTATAGTTGGTATGCTTATTCACATCAGACCTATGTCGTATACCTACCTACTTTTCGTAGGCTCTTTAATGAATGGTTCATAGGTTCTTGCATAATAAAGACATATTTTGTTTGTAAAATTAATAATGCATTGTATATTATTATTATATAAAAAAAAGGCAGTGATGGGACTGCCGACAGAAGTGAAAACTTAAACAAAACGACGAACTTAAAACGTCACATTAGCAGGTTGGTGACATTAATTAATAAGGAGCTGACAGAACTCAATGTTCTAATTAGCGCCCTCTAGTGGATCTATATATGTATTATTATCGTAACGGAGTTCAGTGCTTTTCCCCATAGCAAAACTGCACAAACGTGCCTAAAGCAGTTTTAAGTTAAAAAACACCTTATTCATAAACGCTTATAAATATACATAACGCTATTCATAAATATAATATACATTTTTTTTTGTGCGTGTGGAAACCCCCTCGGGCCGTCACCCCACCGGGGTTTTCGGTGGGGCGGTGTGTCGAAATCGAACCGACTAAAACCACACGGTGTGCCGTACTGCGCCTAAATTAGGAGAGATCCGGGAACAGCTTTTATCAAGACATCCGGACCCCCCCTAGCAAATATAATATACCTATCATGTTTTAAAAAAAAATTATTTAAACTTAGAACAAAGATAACATTTTACTACGTACAGAGCTCAATCTCAATTGTTCTAATATCATTTGGCTATAACTATTCTTCGGTGTTACCTACATTTTCGTTACCAAATTAGCAGATGAAAATTAAGAAAGGATTTTGCTAAAACTATATCGTCATGTATATTTTATCCGTTAGCCGACATATGCTAATGGCGTGAGTTTTTTTGCTAAACGTTCATTTAATGCAACAGTCGGCAGCACACGCCCTCGAATTATTCCAACCCACTTTCACCGAGACGCAACTATCATGTTCAATAAAACAAGCAACATTTGACAATTTGATCTGTACGTCAAATGCTTGTTGCGTAACGACTCGATACACAAATTTAATGCATGTAAAAAATTGTTATGTGATTTTCAAATCAATTGGAAGTCGATTATAATTATGTTGAATTACGAAGTGTGTAAATTTAGCTTTAGAATTTGTAATCTGTATCTGATCTCTAAGTATATGTATTAAATAGTAACACTTCTTTATTTTTACATTATTGCTGCGTATATTGAATATTTGACAACCTACGACGGGTATTTGTTTGGAATGCATATACAACACATATTATCAATGTAATGTGCCGGCAATTTTACTGGTCACCCCGTGAGTTTGATTCTTCAGTCATCGCCATCATCGTCATCTTAACCATGGGACGTTCTCTGATAAGCAAAGAGCGAACAACCACTTATGTGATTCATATTATTATGTAGTCGTACCTACTAGCTACAGTACGGCTCAGTAAGTATGCGAAATTTCAAAAAAAATATGCGGATGTTGTCTCTTAGAATAAACTAGGACATTTCTCAATAGGAAGCAGTTGGTTTGCTATAAATACTAGCAACACCCACTTCCCTCTCGTCATGCTACTGTGATGGACTTCAGCAACTCTAAGTATTCGTGCGCATCACCCTCAGAACCGCACCTCATTACATGAGGTATTTAAAAAGAAGGAAATTATAATTGGGTTATGCGTCTCATCCAAGCTGCCATCAGTGCCTCATACACGAGTATTAAAAAAAAATACAACAGTGTGTTAACTCGGCAGTACCTATTTATAGACAACATATGTCACTAGGTAAGTTATTAATAGAAATTTTTCTAGTCTAATTTTTTAGGAAATCAGAGAAAAGTGAAAGTGCGTTTGGCGGTTATCATCCTGTTCAAGGTGCGTGGTTAATTGACGGAGACAGTGTGCTGCAATGCAGACATTATAAGCTTTTTTATTAAACTCGTTTTTTTTAATATTCATTTACTTCTATACACACACACAAAAAAATTACAAGATTTTTTGTGGTGCATTTATATAGAGAGACTTGACAGCAAAATATAGTATAATGTATTTTAATCTAGTTGTGCTAATGGTATTTAAAAACATATATTTAAAAAATAATGCCCTATTAACAATATCATCGACAATCGTTCTATTGGAATGGATTTAAAAAATAAAACATACTGGGATATGTAGATAAACAAGATTTAAAATATTTTGCCGCGCATCCATGTAACTGACTTACAAATTCCGATCCGATAAATGAACATATGTATATCTATTTCTATATACACCTTACAAATATTAGAATTTTTATTAGGTATAGGTAACAATAAAATATTTTTTTTTATCTGTTCAGAAAAATGCAATCACTTTCCTAAAACGCATATTACGTCTATGTTGTCAATGCTTTATGTGCAGTCGATGATGTGTAAAATATTACATATCACCTCCCATGGGAAGATTACAGAAGAAATGCAAAATTAAATATTCACACCGTCCATTGTTACATACAATTGAATGTTTATTCATATCCGTGTAATTAATTAGTCATTATTCTATTAAAAGACGCAATCATCCAGCGCGTTCCCAATGCACCCGGCGCTGGTGCATTGGCGTGCAATAGATTGATTCTATGATAAATAACTATACGATTTACGAAATAACATAGCAATGCAATGATACCCTGAAGTTATACCTATGTGTCTTTAAAAAAAAATACTAGTATTAGTCGAAATTCAACCGTAATATTTTTTTATTTTGTGGTATAGGCCACCTGATGGTAAATGACTACCGCCGCCCATGGGCACCTGCAACTCAAGAGTCACAAGTGTGTTGCCGGTTTTTAAGGTGGGAGTAGGGGAAGGGTGGAAGAGGGGAAGAGGGGGAGAGGGGGGAGGAGGGAAGGGTTAGGGCCTCCGGTAACCTCACTCACTCGGCGAAAAGCAATGCAACCATTGCTTCACTGTCGGTTTCCTGTGAGACAATGGTATCACCCCGATCGAGCCAGCCTATATGTGCCGAAGCATGGCTCTCCCACGATTAAAAAATCATTACCTTTATTTTGTAAACAGTGATAATAATAATATAATATTTTTTTTATCGCTAAAGCTTGTCAATAGCTACTATACGGGGCAAAAGAACATTTTTTAACCCCCCGACGCAAAAAGAGGGGTGGTTTAAGTTTGACGTCGGTGTCTGTGTGTGTGTGTGTGTCTGTTGAGGCATCGTAGCTCTTAAACAGATAGACCGATTTCGATGAGTTTTTTTTTCATTTGAAAGCCAGTTTCCTTGCAGTGGTTCTTAGCTATGTTCGGTTAATATCGGTCCAGCAGTGTAAGAGTATCAGCTCTTTTCCAAAATGATGTACGGCATTTTTGTTATTATTTTGTGTCGGGGGTTTTTTAAATTTTTTATTTATAATTATAGGTAATGGGGCCAAACCCGAGGGGCGAACGGGTGCGACACCAATTTTTATCTCTTTTTCTAAAAGCAAGACTATATAAAAATACCATGACAAATAGTCGTCTCATTTTGTTATCAAGCATCTGCGAAAGACTTGAGGACAACATAAAATGTTTGTTTTGGCAACTGCAGTCGGTATCCTGTAAAAACTGTAGGTACGTGACTACGACAAAAGCAATGGCTACGTTCAGTATTATTACTAGTATAATATTATGTTATCTGTGGTATTATATAATTATATTACCTACTAAAGTACTTTAACAATACTGCGACGCGACATAATATATGTAGGTACATAATATTATGATTCATGGATGTAGGTGTATTAAACAAAAAAAAAAAGATAATTAGAAATATGTTATAAATCTCGACCTATTAATGAACTCATTTAAAAACCATATGAATATCTGTATAAAGACTAAAATTTACCTTTCACAATTATTTATTGTAAAAAAAAATTTGGAACTCTTGTAACCATTAATTAATTATTACAATAGCTCCAAATATTTATTTACACAAATATTATTACAATAAATAAATTCAAATTTAATAAAGAATGGTTTAAACCAGGGGTCAGCAACCTGCGGCTCGCGAGCTGCATGCGGCTCTTTCGATGTAAAGTTTCGGCTCTGCAGTTCCATACGTAAAAATGTATTATTTACTATCAAAACCCTTAAAACCGTTCAATATATCCATAATTGAATACTATGGTATAGTATAACTGCATGCTAGAGTCATGTCCTTTCAGTGATTTAAGCAAGTGTTCCATTGTCTGAAACATACACCCTATAAAAGCAAATACTATAATATTGGAACGTAAAATTTTGGAAGTTGTAACTCTTGGCTCTTCTGTATCAAAAGGTTGCAGACCCCTTGTTTAAACCGATTTTTGTAGTGTTTTGTATATTGTAAAAGTCGTTTTATATTTTGCGTTCGGAACCCTAACAGCTTTAGCCGAATAGATTGCCTTTGATCCTGTTAGCGCTGGCTGTAAATAGATCGCCCTATTGTGTTGGACGGTGTGAAAGTTCACTAATTTATTGGTCAGACATCCGACTAAAGGTCAGTGCTTTCCACAGGCTTTTGTTTCACGTACCTTCACTTTACGCATTGATAGTAATTATAAAGCCTATTAATTCTGAGGGATGAATTAAAATTCCGTAATAACAAGGATTGTTGTTACTAAAAAAAAGTGTGTGTGTCGTTATGTACGCACGTAAAACGTTATACTTCTTTGGCGCTAGTTAAATAAAGTTTATTTAAATATGATAATAAATAAAACATACCTACCGTCAACTAACCTCAATTTCTACAAACGTTCTCAAAGTAATATGTAAAAACCATTTTTATCACAGTAAATTAATTATCTTTAAATCAATAAATGGTTAAAAATGTCTGTCACCACGATATATTATTTAAAAAAATATATATTTATGTATATTTATATTTATTTTATTCGGACTGATACAAAAGACGTGTTGTAGGTCCAGAAACACTTGAATAAATGTTGTGAAGTTGGTAACTTTTTTTGAAAAACTAAAATGTTGACTAGCTAACTTCAGGGTGTCGGTTTTTCGTGACGGTTTGCGCGCGCATCGTAAAATTTAAGCTAATTCGCCAAAAGAAGTATAACTTCAAAAAGTTTTAACAATGGTTCATCAAAATCTGTCCAATAAATTTTGTGCGACTTTTACAGCTTGAAAATAAAATATATACTAATTGCAAGTTTTTACATTTTATAGAAAAAGACGAGAAATGACAACCGCCTTATGATTTGGTTGCAGATCAAAAAAATTGAAGTGACATTAGCTGGCTCGGTTGCCATTTAAAAAAAATACGAAATATAAGATCGAATATCTTCATAGTCTCACCGATGTTTATATTTATATAGATATTAAGGTCGTATTTAGTACAGGATAGTGCAGGGCAATTTATGTTTTAATTAGCTAATATGTTAGAAAATATTGGTCTCATTTATTCAATTTTAATGTCTAGGCACGTCATTTTATTGCACACCAGAAGCGTTACCGTCTCACAAGTCCTAAAGTCTTTTACATAGAGAACATTGACTTATTAAGTTATTTAAGGATCGAAATAAAATAAATTCAAGGATGATGAATGATTTTCCACAATATCTAATTTTCCACATATAAAATAATTGGTCAAATATAAGGCAGATCAAGTCACACTGGCTGATATTACGTTCCATTTGTCACCAAACATCGTATTGAACAAAGCTATTCAAATGTTTACGGCTATCAGTTTTTAACTATCATCGTTATCGATTGTACGTAATCGAAAATCGATTTTACAATCGAATTCAAGGGCGTGTCAACGGTTTCCCATGGTGAATTTCGACTTTATATTTCCGGTTGACCGGACTTCCGTTTTTTTCAATGCAAATAAATAAAGGCAAGCCGGTCTGCTTTTAGTTACGTGAATACGTGTATTAACTACATACATAAATACATTTACAAGTAGGTATGCATGCGGGACGCCTAAATCGTTTTTTTTTATGTTATAGGGGGCAAACGAGCAGACGGGTCACCTGATGGTAAGTGACTACCGCTGCCCATGGACACTTGCAACTCAAGAGTCACAAGGGGGAAGATGAGAAGAGGGGGAGAGGAGGGGAGAAGAAAAGAGAGGGAAAGGGAAGGGTTATAGGGCCTCCGGTAACCTCACTCACTCAAAAGCATGTAAGCATTGCTTCACTACCGGTTTTCTCTGAGGCCGTGGTATCACTCCGGTCGAGCCGGCCCATACGTGCCGAAGCATGGCTCTCCTACTGTTAAAACTTTATCAATAGTAACTTTTGTATGTTATTGTTTTTAAACTTTCGCGACTATACAGTTTTTGAAGTCGACTGCTTCCCTTCAATAATACTCGTAAGAGTAATAGTCGGTGGAGAGGAACTTCGGTTGGTATAGGTATATCCAGTGGTTTGGGCCTGACTTTTGTGTGTTCAGCCAAATTGTTTGCTATAAAACTATGGTCACATATCTTTTGTTATATTCGTAATTTAAATATATTTGTCATTGAGAATAAATGTATAAAAATCTTTTTAACAAAATATTAAACCGACGAAAAGAACTAAAAAGAAAAAAATTAATACACCTTAAGTCTTAAGTATTGAGCTTATTTACATAAACTAACAAATTTTATATGAACAAATTTTTAATAAAGCGCGAAACAACAAAGTTTTCTATGTACCTACGTAGAAATGGACGTGGCTCTACGTTGGTAAATAATCATTTTACCTTCGTTTTTGTTACGGTTGTTTTGGGGTCTAGGGATCATAACTAGACCTCCTGTGAAGAAATTTTTGGAAAACTCGACAACTGGTACAAAACCAATAGGTAGACTTTTCTTAAAAAAAACTACCTAAAATCGCTTGACAAACCGGAGAAAATGGTTCTGAACTGTTTTGTTTATTTATATATAGATTTTATTGATAGAACGATTGTGAGCATTTCTCAAATGCTAATGCTTATTATGATGTCACTATTGACACTGCTGTTATAGGACTTGGACAGCAAAACGATGCAGAGGTGCATTTACTGTACAGAAATAAAAAAATTCGGGCCCGCAGCAGGCCCGTATAGGTAGATTTGGTGTTTTTTTTTAATTTTTTGAAAATCAGAAACCCCATTCCCATCCCCCATTCACGAACTTAACCCTCATTTTTGCCCTGTTGATTTGTCGTCCAGGTTTGAAAGCAATCGGTATATACATGTAATTTTATAGTTAATAAATTAAATTAGGTAGAAAGACATTACCAAAATTACCTACAGTAATTTGTAAGATTGTTTAGGGAAATAAGTAATAACTTGTATGTAAATGAATTAAAATATATAATTTGTAATCGATTTTAATTAAAAGTACTTGGGAGACCAAGCTTCGCTAGGTCGATTTATGTTAAATCGTTTATTTTTTTTGTAAAATTGCGTTTTTACAGGAACTACAACTATGCAGTTGAACTTAAAATGCAAAACTTTATCTGTATACAAAACTTTATCAAAATCGTTAAATCCGTTGCCGAGATACCCGCAATATAAATACGTACGTAAATAAATACATACATACAAGAATTGCTCGTTAAAAATAAAAAAAAAGCAACCTGATACGCACTAAAATCACGCAAAAATTAAGGTCATGCCTTCATTTTCTTTTTAACGAGCGTTGAAAATCCTTGCTAACGGTTAGACCTACTGAGTAATATTTTAGTATCACATAGGAAGCGAACGCAACCACATTATGCAGCCCATCCATACCCTCACATAAAATTATAAATATTGCTGTTATGAAACACCAATAAGCGATATTAATAATTATCAACTACAGTATTCGAAAACGGCAGCTCTCAAATGCCAGACTAAGGTCACACAACTAAAACATTGGCGATCACTTTGTACGAATATATTAATATTTTACTGAACAAGTTTAGATACCTACGCGAGTGATAAACCTCACTTTTGGATTCCGATCTAGTCAAGGAATTTGATTCAACAAATGATTAATTATTCTCGACTCTTAGAAATACTGTTATTTTTTTGGCGTATGCAAATTAGCTGATGATTTAATAATATTTGCAACTGTAAACATGCTAATATCGTTTGAACGATTATGTTATACCTAACAAAAGATAGGTTACGTCATTTAAAATTTTCACTTTTCTACATTTGGTTATTGCATTATTTCATGCATACATTTTATATATATGTATTTTGTTATACATTTATAATAATAAATAACAATCAATAGTGAAATTGTTATTTACTAACTTTTATAAATTTTCGCGATCTATGATATAATTATGTATTTACATGGGAATTAACGCGATCTGGCACTGGCCGTGGTCACAGGCTCACCTGTGACCAGCGCAACCTGGTGGAAACGTCAAGCAATTCAGAGGTATGTAATCCATATTACGTGATCGCGTTAATTCCCTTGTAAATACATAATTCAATTGTTATATAATTTTACTGAAGCTAGAACTTTAAAAAATAACTTCTAGCACTTATCAAATGTAGTAATATCGTTCGCAACTATAATAAAAACTGATGTGTGCAACTATCGTAATATGTTTCAGTGAAAGATTTTGGACTTGTAATATCCTACTAATATTATAAACGTGAAAGTTTGTGAGTATGGATATATGGATGTTTGTTACTCTTTCACGCCAAAACTACTGAACCGATTGCGATGAAACTTGGTATGTAGATACCTGGATTAACATATAGGCTACTTTTTATCCCGATATTCCTAAGGGATCCGGACTTACGCGGGTAAAACCGCAGGGCGCTGCTAGTTATTAATATTTGCTTGGTTGGTGATCGCAAGTGCGTGCCGTGCGTATTGGCACGGAATACTGTTACATAAAAACGAAACTTTTTAATAAATATATATAATATATATATATATAAATATTTTAATTAATATAAAATTAAGTATAGCAACATAAAATCATCAAAGTACTGGCTAAACCCATTTACCTGCTACCGACAGGTGAAGAAAGTGATGATGATGAACTGAGTGAAGTCGAAGTTAATACAGCTACAAATACTTTCCCAGTTCTTGAAACATTTTTATGTTTTTCTAGGCTCGCCCAGACAAGCAAAAAGGCAGGCAGTATTCCATATTGTACAACAGAACTTAGTGGAACAAACATACAGTTCGAAAATCATTTTATTTTATAGGAACTGCTTTCACCCTGAAAAAAAAACCTCGCAGGCTTTGTTGCCTATGCCATGTGTTAAAAATAAAATAAAAACATTCTAATGTCAGCGATATGACATTTCGAGACGCAAGGTAAACCAATCACACTTTTTGGTAACAGGTGTATAATTTATGAATTATTGAATGATCAAACATGGTAGTGGGTATTTTGAGCAATGACATAACGATATTAGTTGCCATCTCCACTTGCTAATACGCACTACATGTGTTAATTTATGCCCAGGCCCAGCCATGCCAAATAAGTATTGAAATGATTATCCTATTGTGATCACAACTGATTATCTTTTTTGTATGTTAATTTCATTGATATATAATTTTAGTTTTAATTTCCGAATAATAAACAAAAGCCAAAATAAATACTTTTACTATTTTTGATGAATACACTTGCACGCTCTGAATAGTAATGTATATGCAGACGCTGATTTTGGGGATCTACCCATTTGAAAAGTATTAAAACTTGTCACGCTAAATAACAGAGTAGTAAATAAGAATTTCTCGCTCGAAAATGCTACCAGTATGCCACCCGGGAACGAACCTACAACCTCAGTTTGGCAATCGTGTACATGACATATTGCGCCAACGAGGCCGTAGGTACAATATAAACGATGTTGTAGATATATACATTATTGACACTGCATTGCTAAGTATGCTGTTGAGGACAAGGTTTGGTAAACAAATATATTGTGAAGGTTTTAGTGGTCGAGAGTACTTATAAATGTACTGATTTTTAGTATTTATAAGACTTTAAAACTCACTTTAGAATTTTTTAGTAATGTGTGACGTAAACATAAAAAATATTGTTGGCACAGGACAACAATATTTTTTATGTTGTTTTAAGGTTATATCCTTAATAAAATATTTGTTCTCAAGCACTCACTGAAAGTTTAACATTTAAATGTCAAAGTAAACATTTAAAATAGAAATGTTATCTAGTATAAAATCAAAAATGTCACCGGCGAAGATCGATAAAAATCATATTCTTCTTGGTTAGTTAAAAAGTATACCTAAAACAAATACGTAGCCGTCCTTCTCTTGAACGAAACTTGCTGTATATAAACTCTTCTAGATGACACCCATACGTCACATCAATGTCCAGTAACAATAAGAAGCAAACCCATTATTTTCTTATTTGTACTGCACATTAACGGTGCACACATAATGGTTTAATGGTAAAAATCTAGTTTTTCGCTCCAAATTTCACGGCCGTGATCATATTGTGCCCGCCATCTTAGCGACACATGGTCTACTAGTCTATAGTTGACCTTCTTACCCATTGTGGGAGAAATACCGTCTCTAAATGCAGACGGCAATGTCCTCACTAATGGCCGAATTTCAACTTTCGAATTAAATGCATTTGAAATAACAATAGGTACATAGACTAACATCACATGTCATGAAAAGAATATTCAGTAAAGCATTCGAAATTGACACTTTCATATTTTCTGGTATGAACTACGAGTACATACATTCCTAAATCTACAAAAACTGAACAAGACTGACAAACCTGGGTTGGGTTTGGTTGTCCACAACCTAATTGGTTTTTATGTTCCTATAGGTGATATCAGACGTTTTACATTCAACATTTACACGACTTAGCTGGAACGAACGCAGATAAAACAGCCGAATCCCAGTGAACGTTATCTCAGTGTTCAGATTGTTCATTTTTCCTTTCTGCAGACGACAATGAAAGATGGCGAGTGCCAACATCCAACATTGGTTCATTAATTAATTCATTTGTCACTTTTGTTTCACTTTTTGTATGAGTGAAAAATGCAAAATCAAAGACAGTAAATCAAGGAAAATGAACAATCTGATTTCATCTTATTCCCAAGTAGCATCACCTGAGCTGTTTGGATATGTGATAGGGTTGGCGACTAATGAGTGACAACGATGGTGCTTTTAGTATTTATGTACTCCTCTGATGAGGTGTACCTGTTCATAGCTAGTGCGTGTTGATCACCTAACCAAGGCGATAAACACGCATGCACGTTAAAAAAAGAACTAAAGATTACACTGATTAGTTGTTAATCCAGCAGGTAGATTTTAAATCGCATGTAAAGTGGTTATTGATTTTTCTGTTAAATGGGTTGCATATTACATTTTAAAGTGCAGAGATACCATATAATTATCAATGCAATGTAAAGATAACACACTGCTACTTAATGTTAAATAAGGTGCCTTTATGTGGACAACTAGTGGTTATCGCCTAGTAAAACGTGCTTTATCATAAACCACGTTATCACTGAACATGGAGTGTGATAGTATTCAAACTCTAGTTTATTATGAAAAACTGTTTTCATAATAAATTTGTAGAGGATAATGTAACGCGCCCTTGGCCCTGGCAGGAAAAAAAGAAATATAAGTCTAAGGAAAACATTTCAATGTTATCTTAGCATTGAAACCTACGTGATTTACTGGCAACATTGAGGAAAGTTCTGAACTCTTTTATTGTTGCAAGGATTAATATTTTATTGTATTTATTTATGGGTGTTACTGTATAATAGGAAATAGTGATCGTGTCTATACATTATATTGTATTTTTCTTTGTATCAATAGATACTTTGTACATAAATATCTAGAGTACCTACTATTTGAAGTGTGACAGTCTGAAAGTGTTTTAGTAGCAATAATAGTCAGCCAGGCAGAATTGATTATAAAACCTTTTAATCACACTGTTATATATTTCTGTATTCTACTACTGTCTATATCGGAAACCTCAATCCTTCGGAACCTTTCCAACCTCATCGATAATTCTGTTTCACACTTTAGCGGATCAGTAAATCCGATTGCTTCAAAATCATGCCATTTATCGACTGCATCTTAATAATAAAGATTGCTACGATACGTCATCGAATTCGTATGAAATCAATTCATATATTTTCACTTATATCTAACAGGGATGTCACGGATATGAAATTTCGGATATGGATACGTAAATAGGTGTGAATAATATTATACCGGTTTTCGGCATCCGATAGATTCGGTCTATCGGTATATTTGGAATCTAATATCGATAACCGAATTTCGGATAACAGATTATTAAGGAAATCTGTAATAAAATACAGATATGGAATGATTTGGCTATATTTCTACGGAGCTCCATAACATCCCTGATATCTAAACATATTTTTCTTGACGAGAGTCGTTACGTTTCACTCTAACATTGAGACATAATAAATATGTAGGTAGAGACAGACAGACGACGACCTAGTAAAGATCGCAGGACGTCCCTGGATGCAGGCGGCTTCTAACCGGTCTTCTTGGAAGTCATTAAGGGATGCCTATATCCAGCAGTGAATGTCCTATGGCTCAAATGATGATGATGATGATGATGAAATATGTAGGTCCTAAGAATGTCACGAGCAAGCTAAGACGCAGCGTTTGGTTTTGTCTTAATCAGTAAGTTTTTCATCGAGAATGTCCACGCTGTGATCACATCTTCAACAACTACCAGAGGTACAATCTGAGCTACTGCACTGCACCCCGTCTTGGCAATCTGTCTCGTTTCCTTGCTACATCAAATATTGACTAATATCAAAGTATTAAACTAAACTATAAAATTTCAATTAAAAGGCGTGACCAAGCATTTTGGCGGCACTGGCAGGTTGATTGGCTGCTAATGAGACTACTTGTTTATTTACTTGAACATAGATCATTCGTTACTGTTGAGTATGTTGACCCCTGTGTCTCACTCTCGTCATATAGCAAACTCATTTGATATTGAGATTTTTTTTTAAATAAAATTTGTCGATGCCAAAATGCGCGTGACTTTTAGAGTTTTTTAATGTTTTGAGTTCGAGGCAATAAACCTTATAGTGGGGGTAAACAGCGATGAATATGTGGACTAGTACTGCATCAATAAACCTAACCAGCTAAACATATATTATATTCCTTGTTGGCCCTTGACCATGTATTGTTTTCCGGTGTAACGTCCCCAGTCCTACTTACTTTACGAGTTTTCATTTAAAAAGTTGAATAAATATTATTATAGCAAGTACAAAATTTTATAAAATTGTGGGCTTAATACTTCTTTGATATAGGCTCTACCGCAAAATACGCTTGCCTCAAAAGAATATAAACGTAGGTTAGGCCGTATGATTATTACCACTTGTGCCGCTACAGTCACGACGAAAGTGAAATGAAGCACAACCTTGTTTTTTACTTTTTTTCCTTGCGAAGCTTAGCGAACGTGCTTGACACACTTAACTAACTTACACTTGTTTATCGCTGATTTTAATTTTAATACCAATTGTGCGCTGTCACTTCGTAACGAATTTGACCATTAGGTACCTATGTGGTGGTTAATTGACCAGGCCGTCATTCCATCTAATGAAAAGACCTCCGGTTTGCAGTCCGTAATCTGATACCGTGCCACTCGAGAACCTTATATTTTCTCATTCTTTTATCTTGCTATTTCGACCTTTGTTCTTTTCTCACAGAACTGAACCTATTGTATTGTAAAAACTCTAAAAGTTTGATAGAACAATGTCAAATATTTCAACTGGACTGTACCGTTAGAGGTTTAAATTCTTTCTTTTTTCCTCTTCATTTCTTTCCTCTCGCACGTAATTGAGCGATACTAATGTGGACCACTGGTTCATATTAGCATAGAACAAAGATTTGCAAATAAAATTAATCTGAACTTAATTGTAACCGGAAATACTGCATTCCCTTACTAATTTGTTGGTTTTTTCTACGTAGCATTCGATAAGATCCTCTAAAAGTCTTTGGTTTCTTTAATCGAATTAGAATGCTTTGTATTGTATTCACGGTTGTGTATCCACGGATTACAAGCGAAACTCAAATACCATTCATTTTAAACCCAAATATCAATTAATCAAACAGTGATGATGAACAGATTACCTACACAATATAGAAGAGCTAAGAGGCCAAAGTTCAACAAGACAAAGAAGTGTAAGAAGGTTTTAAATATGAACAGATTCCAATAAAACAATGAGTTCGTCACCAATATTTGACACCACGACACACCACTACTATTACTTAGTACACATCTCCAAAATGCTTATTCACTTGTCACGCTATTTAATATCTGTAGATATAGAGCGAGATAGCTAGGCATTTATCTTTTTTAAAAGACTGAAAGTATTAAAAAATCAGGACATATTTAGAGAGTGTTCTCTCTGTAAATAGCTATGTCTCGATTTTTGAATACTTTAATAAGAATAATTATAATTTATATTCTCTCTCTCACTCTACTGTACCTTGACTATTAAATTTTAACTTTGAGACGTTGGCCGATATCAAACTATACCTACCTATCAAGACAAACGGATATCATCTAACCCAGTCAAATGAAACCTACCTTTTTTGTCATCACTAGCAAATAGAATCTACCTACATCCGTCATCATTATGTCACTATTATAGCACATTAAATAGATAATTAATAAGATAGAAATGGCTCCTTATTTGCCAATTCGAATAATAGCAAACTGAGAGCAAAGTCATTGACCTATTGTGCAACCAAATATACTCACAACAACGCACGCCTTCACCATACCAAACCAAACACAATTGGATCGCAGGTACAGATGTTATTGTTATTCTTGTACATTACACACGATCTTACCACGCTGTAATTGTTATATTGATTTAAATAATAAGTGTTACAATATAAAAATAAATACTTTATTTCCTCAGCTGCGTAACAAATTGGGATGTTATGGAGGTTTTGTGTGATTCCAACTCCTTTGATCTTAGTTTCACAATTTGACATTAACATTCCATTGACATTATCGTACAGATTAATCTTTGGTTTATCGGTGGTTTCGTAACTTTTATTGTATCTCGGTTTTTAATTCGATGAAAGAACATTCTGTAGTATTCCAATCTACTTGTTGTCTGTGCGATTTTTTTTAAAAGGATATCTCAAATAATTATTTTATTATAAATTATTATCATTACACACTGTTGAATGACAAAAATTATGGAAAAGGGCAAATATATTTAAGCATAAATATAGCAAAGCATATTACTTGTGACCTTATAGTTCGTGACCGGTTATAATAGTACTCTGCTACTAACATCCTACTCTCAAGTATTTTGTAAGTACAATATTGTACATGGAAATGAAGAAACAAAGGGTTTTGATATAACGATCGTCGCCCTATTTTACTTTGGATTCGAATGTAGTAAGTTTTATCGTTCTGGCACAATCTTTTGTACTTGTTCGGGTCGAAACTCTTAAACAGACAAAAGTACATTTAACAAATATTTGAAAAATATGGTTTTATTATAAAATCAGTCACTTTTGACCGATGAAGAGTTTAGATAGTATTGACCGATTAAGAATTTTGACGGTAAAAAGACGTTTAATTCTTCTTTGCTTCATTAAGGGCTAGAGATACATTATACATAGAAAATACTCTTTGAAGATCTATTAGTGGTTCAGATTTATTCTACAAACGATTCTATCTATCCTTATAGTGTCAACGTGACGACATTTAACATGCAATAACCGCGCGCGCAATCACATTAAATGAAATGAAACGATCCTGCGCAATATACTGTTTACAATAGAAGCAGCCTAATTTGGAATAAGCTTTGTTTTTATTACTAACTAGCTGTGCCCGCGACTTCGTCCGCGTGGAATAGTGTCTTTGGGTAGAATTTTTAATTACTTAGGCTAATTGACAATACTTCAATACAACTTTTCATCCCTACCTTTCAATCCCTTATACCCCTTTTTTCGCATTAAAAAGAGGCCTATGTCCTTTCTCAGGCTCTAGACTATCTATGTACTAAATTTCATTTAAATCGGTTTAGTAGTTTTGGCGTGGAAAGGCGACAGACAGACAGACAAAGTTACTTTCGCATTTATAATATTAGTAAGGATTTGGCTTATAGCAAGGTAGTTGAATAGTTCCTAGTTAGAGAATACCCCATGTATTTCTAGTTAGAGGATGCCTGCGTCCTCTGTGGGCAGTCGCTACGCGGAAGACCGATGAAATGCCAACAGCCTTTTACGGAGCTTCCTCCTATTCATGACCCTGTGCTATATATACCCGATGCTTTTTGCAATTTTGGCACACCACCTCCATAATGACAGTGGTAACGGTAAAAAAGGGGCTAGTTAATAGTTGAAAAATATATTTACAGACCTCAGCTTAAAACCTACATTCGAAGACAAAAATGGCTTATCTGCAGGTAAAATGCAACACAGTTCCGCATTCGCAGATATGCACGGATACACTATGAGAAAGATAATAAAGTAATAGTTTAACGTGTTTTATTACTTTTAATCATCAAACCATAGACCAAAAGTAAATGATTTCACAAATCGTTTGGCAAGTTTTTAAGAATCTAAAGTTTTAAAGTATAAGTGGAACTTGTATTATTCTTTCTACTACAAAATGGAGGAGGTTCTCAGTTCGACTGCTTTTTTTTGTATGTATGTTCGCCATTTGTAACTCAATTTCAGCAATTCTTCATTCAATTGAATTGGTTGCACTCAAGGGTGGCCCCATTTAAATTTGAAGTAAAAATTCCACGTCTAGGGGTGGAAAATTAAAGGACAAATAATATCATAACAATTTATTATGATATAGGTGCGTAACAAAACAAACTAAAATCTTAACTCTGACCCATTTATAAGACTTTATTTTTTTAAGCCCCGACGGGGGGTGTTATAAGTCTGACGTGTCTGTGTATCTGTGTGTCTGTCTGTGTCATCATAGCTCTCAAACGGATGAACAGATTTGTGTGCGCTTTTTTTGTTTGAAAGAAGAATGACTTGATCGAGAGTGTTCTTGTTGTTCTTGATTACAGCTAAGGGACCTTGTCCATTCTGTTGTCCAGTAGCATAGTTGTTTGCCATCTTAGTAGCACATATAATACTTTTAACTTTCATAAGAAGTGTATTAACTAGTCACAAGTTGGTTTACTTCTTCGTAAATCCTCTTAACAATTTCGATTAACGGCACCTATTACGACATCCATCGACAAATATTTCACTCAAACGCGAAATCTCTCGTTTGTGATCGATATTGCCCAACTATTTACTTATTCAGCCGACGAACGTGCTCCGTCGTTTGGGCAATGGGTACGTAAACTTTTGCACAAATTGTATTATTTAAGCAATAGTATTAATAAAATAACAAGCGATTACAGTACAGCACTGCAATGTTTATCAGTTGTTAAATTTGAACAAATATATGTTCAATACACTATTAAAAAAATAAAAACGTTCAAGTGCTTTAACAATTTGAACGAATTCCTTTGATAGCTCGAAAGGGTACCTAATTAAATTATGTAATTTTCTTTTTAAATTGTAAACAAAACTCTTTACTAAAATTATTTTATTATTGAGGGTAGTTAAAGCACTCTTTTATTTAAATTAAGTAGCTACACACTTGCGTGGAGGCCGAATGTGCCGTTCTCCATATGCATTCAATTTGCCAATTTGCATATATATGTAATATAATATAGTTCGATTGCACTGCAAATTTAAAGTGCACTACTTTAATATATATACTTTAGATCACTTGCATTTTAAAAAGGGACAGAGAAGAGAATTAAAAAAATATATATCAAAAAGAAATTGAATGTAATTAGGGTATATATGATTATTATGTATTTATTTTCGCTAACATTCGTATAGTTCAATAAGCTACTGAACTGAGTCTGTACACCTGCAAACTGCCCTATGCACTAAGCCATCACACTTGTCCATCTTAAGGATTTTGTCTGGAAGAAATCGCAACTAGCGATAAGACCGCCGATTGTACCATTATTCAATGTTTTTCATTTATGTTGTAACTTTTCTATGGTGTACAATAAATTATATTATATTGTATTATATTGTGTAGGGTTAGGGTCAGAGGCGAGAATTAAAAAAAAAATATATCATACTTAATATAAAAGTATGTCACAGAAGACCTAAGAAAGTATGGTCAACTACACAACTTTGAGATGTGATATTGAACAGATAATAAAAAAACCTGACAAGTGCGACTCTGACTCGCGCACCGATGGTTCCGTAAGCAATGAAACTTTTATGTAGATAGTATGCCCATCTCGGGAATAAATTCTCGAAGATTGTTGCCCGTCTTTTACGAAATATAAACTTAACTTTGCAGTTGCAGCAGACAAATTCAACTTTCCAACGGCAAAATATAAGTTTATAATAACAAAAACTATTTTTTATGTAATATAATAAGAAATTAACAACTTTCGGATTTTTTCCTTCACTTGTGCTGTGAGACCTTGCTTCCATTTCAAGATTCTATGTCAATGGGTAGTACCGTATAGGTTTTGATTTACCTGCGAAATGTTCAAATTTGGTAAAATCCTAGGGTTAAATCGCCATATCTTTTGATTGTGTTGACTTAGAAGCTTGATTTTTTTATTTATTATATTTTATTATTTTGACCTTTAGCCTCTCACCCTCTATATTTATAAAAAACTACTTCTAGAGAGGTCGAGGTCACACATTACCGCAGTTTTTTTTTTTTTTGTTGACGAGGTGGAAGATCCTACATGGATGTCCTCCGCCTTGGGGAGGCGAAGGGGTCTGTCGGACTCTTACCGACTAAAAACCACCCGGTGTTCCACTACTTGCCTATGATCAGGGGAGCGAGAATCGCTATTGCATTTTTCCGCAACCCCCGACAGGCATTGACCCGTCTCACCCTAGACGGGTCCCGTCACCCGGTGCGACCATCACCCATCGGCCGCACTCCTCTGAGAGCGCGCGCGGAACACTGCGTGCTGCCTCTCGGGCCTGTATCTGTTCGGACGACGACTTCCCCAAAAAGTTCGCTGCCGGCAGGCCACTTCCTAAGGTGGCTGGAGGTCATTAAGAGTTTGTTAACCCCTCGAACTAAACTTAACTTTTCATGATTAAGTACGTTGCTTATGCCAAGGTTCTAACGAACTTTATCACTTTTACTTAGCACTTATTCTTACCCGAAAATCCTGCCTTTATTTAAATTATCTATACGCTGAATCATGATACTAACATTGTTATTTACCGTCGTCACTAATTCAGTAGGCAAATTCATTACACGCCCAGCCGACTTCCCTTTATTAAATATCCATGGATACGCCCGCGGGTTACCACCTCACTGGATCTCACGGTCAGGTTGCATGTTGCAATTAAACCTGTTGAAATTTCTCGTCACGGAATAGTTTATTAATGGGAGATCCGTGTATAAACGAGGTTAGAAATTGATGAGAATCCTGCCAGATTTTAACCGCTTAATTCTGAAGCAGGGGAGAGCTGAATTCTCTGCAAGGTACGTTCTTTATTGTATTTGTATTATTATTTATACCAATGTTTTTTTTTTAATTAATTTGTTTTACATATTAATACATAGGCGGACTTAAGGCATTCTCTACCAGTCAACCTTTGGGTGATACCAAGAAAAGAAGATGCAGGTGCACTTAAAAGTTATGTAAATAAATGGGATATATGCTAAAATTTGATACGAATATAAATATACATACACACACATATATATACTTATAAACACACATACACAGATACATAAAAACACACATACATATCTATATAATACATATTATACTATAAATACATATATATCGACATTAATGATTGGAACTATTGACGAGTTGATTCTGCTAATTCTTTGAATGAAGCTCTCAAAAGTATAAAGATTTGTTATGAATGAGTTGAATATGATTACCGACTTCATATCATATATCCCTAAAAGAATTCGCGCCGCCGTCTCGGCCTGTGTCTACTAGAATAATTCTTATTTAGTTAGGAATACTAGCCGTTGCCCACAATTTTACCCACGTTTGGGCCCTGCTCGCTCCTAAGAGTAATAGCGTGATTTTTATGTATTTCAATTTTATGCACATAAACTACAGCGGCGGACTTACTGCCTAAGGCGTTCTCTGCCTGCAACCTTCGGCTGATGCAGAGAAAACAGGAAATAGGTGCATTAAAAATAGTATAGTTTATTAAACGCCTGTTTAAGGAAGAGACTAAAGTACGCGGCCTTGGAGACGTTGTACCATTTCGTTCCCATAGCTATGGAAACCTTGGGCAGTTGGACTACAGACGCTAAGGGGTTTGTTTTTGAACTAGGGTGCAGGCTGAACAAAGTGAGTGGCGACTCCCACTCAGGGTCGTTCCTGGTGCAGACGTTGTCTATAGCCATTCAGCGTGGGAACGCATCAAGCGTTATGGGCACCTTCGCGCCGGGAGCGACCAGGGATGGGTTATTTGTTTATGAAATTGAATGATAACTTAATTATTGTGATGGACATATATTGTTTATTAAATATGCAAACTAAATATCGGCCAAAAACTACTTATATAAAATATATAGAATGTAATTCATATATATATTTACACATCATAAACATACCTAAACATAAATACACAAACATAATATATACATGTATACACTTACATGTACGTCATATATACATATAAAGACATGTGACGTTTAGATGATAAATTGTAGGCTACTTGATTCTGTCTAATTATTTAAAAAAAGTACTCCATTCATTTAACTTTAAATGATGATACTAATGATTGGTGACCGTTCTGATTTCAAAAGGAAGCGCCTTCCAAAGAAGAACCGACGAACTCCGAACTCTGAGAGGGACAAAGAAGAAAAAAAAATCTTAAGGAACGAAGGTTTCTACCATGTTCACTACTAAAATATTGGAAATTTGGATTTAACTACGTTGGGGAAGATGAGGAATTAAGGATAGACAATAAGGTTGTGAGGGCTCGCAACATTCGGCGCTGACGAATAGACAACATCATACTTACGAAGATTAAATACAAATCGAATGCAGTTATTAAGAATACGATCTAATTTATCGAGAAGATTTGCATTCAGGTCATAATACACCATCATCCTCCGCACCTTTTCCCAACTAAGTTGGGGTCGGCTTTCAGTCTACTACGATACGGCCGAACTTCGATATTTTACGTGAAGCGACTGCCATCAGACATCCACACCCCAAGTACTAGGCTATATCGAAGATCTGTAGTTAGATCAGGTTGTTGTGGGACCGACGGTTTAACGTGCTCTCGGAGGCATAATACACCATAGCCGATTATTGGGAAGATGAGAGTTTGAACAAGCATTGTCTTAAGAAGAAAATTTTAAATAGCCTTTAAACTCTTCAAGAATTGAGGTATCAAATGCGATGCGAAATCAACTCCTGTGCCAGATATTAGAGCGCCCACCCAAATAAACAAAAACTCTTAAGCTTCATTTTACTAGTACAGGTTAAGTTTTCAATAGTTCACATACTTGTGATAAAGATTGCATATTTGCTTCACAAAACATATTGAACGCTAATTTATAACATTTATATGCCTTTCTGCAATGCCTTTGAAGGTTTTAAATAGGACTTCGACATTCCAATCTATTTTAAAATGCTTTTCAACACGCTAAGGGACTATTACCAACAGTGCACGATATAAGGATTGTTTATGTTATCAATCGAGTTCTCATTATACTTCAAAAACTTTACCACGGTCATAATATAAATAGTTTTATAATGAGTAATTAATATTTTCGTTAAACTTTCATACAAAAAAATAAACAAAAACATGACATTTAAATAAAATAGCCACAAATTTCGCTATCTAGTTACTGCGAAAGTGTGACAAAAGTGATTTTTACAACGATTCGATAAACCACTTTTCCGTAACGATTATTTTTTTATATTCTTTACACAAACACTTCAATTTCTTCAATCCTATATTATACTACAGTCACGTAAATAAAGATACGCAATAACGATAACTGGTTAACTATTAAATAGTTTACGGTGTAATACCGAGCACTTTGTTAAAAGACTTCTAATCGTTCGTGTGAAGCGACTCTATCGTTATTGAACAGTGTTCTACGGCGATTATTTTTTATTACTCCATTTGTGATGCAACTATTGCCTTGAACTTTACCACAGGTTGCACATCAAATAGTTAAACAATGAACTGTATAGTGCTGAAATGTACCACAGCAAAATAGCCATAGCAAATAAATTTTATGGTTAGTTGAACACAGACAATGAAAAACCACGGACAACGAAAACTTCTGATTGGTGAAAAGCTTGATAATTGTTGACACAGTGGAGGTGCAACATGTCAATCAAATTACATACATAAAAAAAGACTTAAAACAACCTAATATTGGCTAGCCAAGCCAATATTAGGTTGTTTTAAGTCTTTTTTATGTATATTGAGGTATCTATAACATTTTATATGCTGACCGAACTATTTAAGCCCCTGAGTGATTACCATTCTACGTATCAAATTATTTATCATAATGTAGACATAGACAGCACAATAGCCGGGGATGATAAAACGACTGTACCAATTTAGGATGCTATGGCTTTGAACACAAGCTTCTGTGACTTGTAATGAATTGATTAATATCAATTGATTTACAATCTCATTGAGAACCTAATGTTACCCGCAAATGTGTGCATGACATATCTAAACAAAAATATAAACTCCTAAAATCAGCCATTATCGGTAAATTATCACATACCTAAATATGTACTTAAATAATTATGGCATGTTAATTTACTAAAACAAGTAGGTAGTTTGATAGTTTAAACCAAATATAAGAGGATTCACGCTCGACTCGGACGCGCTAAATGTCAAGGTGAACCGTAAGATGTCGCTATTAAAATAAAAATGGCGGACAAAAGCGGAGATGCGAAATACTTAGCGATGTTTTACGTTTTTATCCGTTTACTCTTTTATTTCAAATTTGAATTGCAAATGTGGATTAAATTTCTCATTGCTATTTGGATATCTTTGCTTGTTTCGTAAGTGTCGTAAAATATTGTAATAAGAAAATCTAAACAATTTTCCAACGAAATGAGTAGAGCGGTTTTGTTTTAGGGGTTCGAAGTACAAGTCACAAAAACTAGAAGGGCCACCGAACATTGGTGATTTTTAATTGGCTGATACTTGTTGTCAGCCGGTAGTAATGAAGCTGTATGGCACTGCGCGCATTCGTCGACTGTTAGGTACTAGTTTGATCTATCAAAAATTATTGCTCGATTCCTATTTAATCAAACTATCAAACAACTATCGGCCATCGCATAACGTGTGTGAAGTACGATGCAACCGCGCGCACTGCCTTCAACTAAACTATGTCACCCGACTGTCGATTAATTGCACATTACCTATACATAAACTAAACAGTCGGTCGATAGTTCTTGTACGGAAGATGTTGGGGGATTACTGCAGCTAGTTTTATAAAACATTTTCTGTCTGCTCATGGCCTACAATCCGGGCCACAAATCGGTGTAGTGCGCGCACAACGCAGCGTCGTCAGACGGAGGCGACTAAACTATCAATCGATAGTTTGATCTCGGTCGTCAGACGGTAGCGACTAAACTATCGATCGATAGTTTGATCACGGTCGTCAGACGGTAGCGACTAAACTATCGGTTGTTAGTTTGATCACGGTCGTCAGACGGTAGCGACTAAACCATCGATCGATAGTTTGATCACGGTCGTCAGACGGTAGCGACTAAGCTATTGTCCGAATAAAATTGACCAGTGCGCTGTGGCTCCAACTGGAAACGAAGTTGATTTTCTTGAGTATCTAGCCCATAGTCGTTGATAAAGTGGAATAACATAACGTTATTTGTGAATCAAATAACCGTCAATGACTACTATAATACACGCCATCAAGCAATTTCATATTATAGTATACTAGTTTTTGCCTGCGCTTCACTCGCAGGAGGTCCCCTATGTCTCTGTATCCCTGGAAACATGTAGGTATGCAAAATTTCGGTGATATTCGGATGAACGGTACGACAGCGCATAAACAAGCATTGATTTCCTTATACCTATGTATTAACATTAAAATTAAATTAAAAACAGATTTTATTGACATAAAAATGAATTACGCCAACTATCTACATGTGCGTTTATTAATTACTAGAGATCGCCTCCTGGTGGTCGATATTCGACCAATATTTATTTATTTTTTACCTATTAATTTCCAGTATAAATTGAACTGTCAATAATAGAGTTTCCATACAATGGCAGGTACAACATATACATATACTAGGCACGTATAGTTTTTAAATTTGTAACGGATATTGTTTAAAAATGTTAGCTTTCTGCACTTGTTCTATATATACACTATAAGTATTCCAAATGTCTCGTAGCAACGTTCACGATATTTTCTGAAAAATGCATACAAAGAATTCGCTTCACGTATTAATATAATATAGATACTAGACACGAAACAAAGGCTTTATAACAAAAATTGTTGGCCTAGTGGTTAGTGACTGCTATGCTACAGGTCGTGGTTTCGATTCCTACCTGAGTCTGGGTGTTCTTTGTGTCCGTTGTTTGTATGTTTGTAAAGTCCCCCGCGACACAGGAGTAATTCCTAATGCGGGAGTTGTCTTTTTTAACAAAAAAAAAAAAACAATAGTGAGATGCAATTAGTAGGAACTAATATTGTAGTATCTAGACTGTAACTAACTTAAGGTTTGTGTAGTAACAAATATCAATCGTAATTTGTCATGTTAATATTCTTGTTGACAAAGACCGTATCCTTAATTCTAGAGTAAATCACAATCATAAAGTTAAATGTGCCGTCATGCGTCAAGTAGAACTGCATCACGAGTAATAGTTTCGAGTTTTCCAATAGGTACTGTGATTCGAAGGACCACAAAGCATATGATCACAAAAAAATTTTTTGCCACACTAACAAATTTGACACCATTCTATTTTTAAAATCTTTAAACTTACTTGAGATGCGATAAAATCAGACATCCAGTTGCCTTGCCCGTAGATCCTGATGATCGACTTATAAACATTTTAAACATCTAAAGTTACAATAAGTTTTTTCGTATCTCATGATTATAACACTTGTCTAACGCATATTAACCAAAAGGCTCGTAACAAAATTGAAGCGCTTGCACACGTAAAAATGTCAAGGGCTGTGATTGGTTCGACAACTTTTCAAGATCATTTTATGAAACTACATCAATGCCTAAACGAAACACTTTGTGCTATATTTAGAGTCACTAATATCTTGTAATAAACAAGCTTCATAGCCCATAACCTTTCTCAATTAATGGGCCATCAAACGTCAAATGTTTTTTCAAATCTGACTTCTAGTTCCAAAAAAAAACACTTCAGCTTTTTTATTGGTATGGATTAGCCGCATGCGAAACCGCAGGCCAATTGAGTAGACGCCTATGCTTAAATTAAATTATTTCACTAGGTTGGGCAATGAAATAACTTGAAATAGTGTGAAAACTGTAGTCCAGTTTGACTTTAACTTTTTTAATGTATCAAGTTAAAATTAAAAGTGAAAAATTTGACAACATTAAGGCGTGACGTCATGTCATTTTGACGTTTACTGAAACGATACTGATTAGACTTGACAGTCATTGAATTTACCCTATTGCATATTAACGATAATCTTATAGTTACAGGCTATGCTAAATAGTTTTATTGCCGTAGGATTGCTGATACGACAACCGATTGAGCCTACAGAATAATCATTACCGGTTTGTCAAACACGTATTTTCTACTATTTACGAGGTTACGAGGAACTTTAAATATACGCGATTGTCGTACACATCTGTGAAGGCAAGGTTGATATTATTTTAAAAAATGACCTATTCACAACAATCACAACTAATGTTCTTGGTGACATATTCACAACCAATTCTAACAACTACTCTTGGTAAAATAAGTATTGCAATAAATAAGCAGCATTTTGCTATACATTAATCTGTCTGTCCATTACAACTGTCCATCTTAAGGTTATGTGCAAGAAATCGTAACAAGCGACAAAACCGCCGATTGTACCAGTATTCAATTTTTATTTTTTTATGTTGAAACCTATTTTCTCTACGGTGTACAATACTGCCGTCGTTAATGAAAACACAGTAACTCCGATTACTGTATCACTGTAGTTACTGTGTTTTCATTTACGATGAGAATAAAGAATATTGAATTGTTGTATTCATATTTATTAAAAAACTATACGGTTTTACTCACGTTTGTATTTCGGGGATGCCCGACTAGTTTCAGACCCGACGGGGGCCCTTTCTCAAGGAGTGAAGAACTAAAAAGTACAAATTTTAAACAACATGGCGTGGAAAATATCTACACACACTTAAAATTGTATGGTTCTTCGTGCAGCCGGCTAAACAATCGAAACAATAAAACAAATAACTTGTAAGTATATTTATTCGTAATCGGTAAAGTATACCTATTTAAAGATGTATTACATACTTTTAGTTCTCAAAATAATGTGTAATTTGTTTTTTTTTAATTTTACTATATTTTTTGCAGATTAAAATTCTTGCCAGATCTTAAGATGAGCCATGAATCGTGGAGCAGTCTAAGAACTGGCTCTGATTCAATAAAATGGAACATAGGTAACACATCACCAATACATTCTGCCAATAAAAACGCCAATTTTTATTTATTTAGCCAAATATATTTTTTTGTCTTTGAAGTCATGATAATTTACCAAATTTAAGACCATAAAAATTTAATCTGATTTGTAGGTCTCAATTATATTTCGAGTATTTGTAGATAAATAAGGAAACTTGTAATCTTGAATAGAACTATACGTACGTAGATATATCCATACCAAACATACGAAGGTAGATATCCATAGATTTGAATTATTTTGTAATTAATATTAAGTGTCTACAATTGACACTTATAAAGGACTGCTTCTTGACATAATTGAATTGACGAATACATTGTTTTACTATAAATATGCAACAAGATTCTGAAAAACTGTGCTTAAGATTCGTGCTAACTACCAATTATAAATGCGATAAATACAAAAGATAACTAATGAAATCGAAACGTAGTATATAAATAAACAGTAATTGCCGAAACACGTAATTATTACCATGTAAACTAAACATTAGGGTTAAGGTTTTATACAATGACTGTCCTTGCCTAATCAGCCATGTATATTGTGATCTGAATATTGTGTTCGTCTTGTTTTTCAACCAGTTTGAACTACGGAGGCAGTCTTAGCCACGTGCTTCACTACTTACTATTTAGGATACCCACACAGCCTTAATGAAAATAAAAAAAAATCTTAGGTAGTAATGTGTTTATTTTAACTTTAAATACATAAAGTTATTTGTGATTAAGCTTTTTTGCATTAAATGTGTTAGAGAGTATGAGAGTTATAAATAAACAAGGAATATACCCCTCAAGAATTTATAGAAAGAAATATACCTAGTTATAGTATTAGTTTATAGTATTAGTATTGAAATTACTTAGTACAAAGATTTTACTTGAAGTGATGACTAGACAGCGCCTTCAATAAAATTGAAGGTCAATCACCCGCGATTTACTACTAGATAACTTTAATTACATTACGGAACTTTTTTTTTATTTTTTCGTTCGAAAATCACAAATAGCTCCAGCTATCAAACAGATGCGCACTTTGCCATTTATTGATTCAAATAAAATCATGTAAACTGGAAATTCGAGGTTTGTGTGGTCTTTAATCTATTATCATATTTCGGAGGCCACAAGATAATGATAAATAAGCGTAGAACCGTAGTAACACCCACTGTAATTATGTATTTAACGCACAAACTTTGTTTTTGTTGAGGATTTCCTTGACTATTATGTTTTAAGCATTAAAAATAGCTTGTTAATATCGTAATATACGTGTCTTGCATTTATCTACATATTACGTAGGTACATACGTAAACGCGTATCATATCAGAATGTATTGTCTCACTGTGAACATGAAGCACATTACTGATTGATTGATAACATAAGTAATACACATATTACTTAAAATGTATGTCATAATCTGTGTTAGAAGGCTTGCTGGGAACATTTATAAGCAAGATTGGAGGAACCTTAACCATCCCTTCCACTTTCCTTTTTATCCTGAAACCCATGTTCCTATTTTTAACTTCCCGCCACTATGGGTTCTACATTATCTGTGTACTGTGTACTGTGTACCGCCTCTGTCGTACATATAAGCGCGCGCTGTGAGACACACGTTTTAAAAAATTATATCAAATAAAACTCGTTAGAAGATAGCTGAACGTTAGTGCTCCTAACTACTGCCTGACTGGGTGAATCAAGAACCCACCAACACCTGCAGAATTCTACAAGGTAGATTTAGTGTTCTTAGGAGTTGAAGAAGGTTTCTAGTAGGTATAATGAGACATTTTTTGTTAAATTTATTTACCAATAAAAATATTTTACAATAGTCATATCTGGTGCTATACAAATTCATTCGAATTTAACCCGTACAGTGAGTCGAAAGATGTTTATACCTTACCTACTTATTACTATAGAATACTAGCTGCGCCCCGAGGTTTCACCCGCATAAGTCCCGATGTCGTGGGAATATCGGGATAAAAAGCCTATGTGTTAATCCAAGTCTTCAGTTAACTACATGCCAAGTTTCATCGCTATCGGTTCAGTCATTTTTGCGTGAAAGAGTAACAAACATCCACACATGCATACATCCATACATCCTCACAAACTTTCACTATTATAATATTAGTAGGATAAACACAGAAAAAACTAACTTACTAATGCTAATGGTCGCCCCACAGGTCGAAACTCGGTCAAGTATAAAATTATTGATGAGCATATTTTTTTTTTTAGTGACAAATGATAATACATATTATGATAACACTAAAACCCGGTTTCTGAAAGACTGATCAACGCAAATAAATTAAATTATTTAAATTAATCTCTTGTCAAGTACCTACCTATACCTAAGTAAGTATTTTGAGTTGCTAAAAGTATGATTAGGCACTTTGATTTGATCATCGAATCAGTAAATGGAGTTCATGTCAAATGTCAAATTTTACTCTAAAATCTTATGTCAAATTGCATTCCAATCACTGACAGTGATTCCAATGTTTAATGAAATTGATCATAGATTAATAATTTTTTTTTGATCAAAGGCTTAGAAACTCGAACTGATTTGACACCACTGTTAACATGACAGCTGCTGTTGTAAAGAAAAATAATATCAGTTGACGTAAAAGGGAGAAAAAGTTATTGAACTGTTTTGTCTCTATGAATAGGTTCCTATTCATTAATAGTTTTTTATTACTTTTTAACCATTTATCGTAACCATACATGTAAAGGAATAGATTATTTATTCTTTAATATTGTCATTGTGGTAATTAACGGACAGCAACGAGACTTGGTAGAGTGTAAACCTGCTAAATTTATGAAATACTCGTATATGCCTATTGTTTCGTGTACATCATTTTTCCCTGGAGTTTTTGTTTTCAATATAAGTATGTTATTATTTTTCGGGTTATTAATAATATTACTAGTAATTAATAATTTCCCGTTAACGTTTTCCTAATTCAGTAACTAATAATTGAATTTAAATTATGTAGATACGTCATAAACATTACTTTTACATTTATGTGTAGTTAAAGATACTAAAGAACCATTTAAATACTTACTTGTAATTAATAAAGGAGTCATAATATTTCTAAATATCGACGTTATCATCAATATGGTTAGTTAATACCTTAAAGAGGAAAGTGGCCGTTAATATATGAACAGCTTTAAATATAAACTTTCTTATTACGTCTGGCAACTTTACCATTTCTAAGCAGTGTGCTGAGTATTTCTCAGTTCTTTGAAATCTTTCTACAATGATGATATTCTTATATCTTCATGTGTTATATTTTTGATAGCTGTAAATTTGTATTTATTTAATTTATAAAATTGACTTTTTATTAGAACTCTGATTACCAATTCAAGACCATGGTCGTATCCAGAGGGACACGTCAAAGTCGGCTGTAAATTTGTATTTATTTAATTTATAAAATTGACTTTTTATTAGAACTCTGATTACCAATTCAAGACCATGGTCGTATCCAGAGGGACACGTCAAAGTCGGCTGTAAATTTGTATTTATTTAATTTATAAAATTGACTTTTTATTAGAACTCTGATTACCAATTCAAGACCATGGTCGTATCCAGAGGGAAACCGCCTGGCTTTTGTATTAAGTTTATAGTAATGTTTAAATAACATTTTAATGCCTTTAGACCGACAAGAAAAATCATCTCCACCTTTTGCTTAAGGGGGGCAAAGGCACCCTTAAGCAAAAGGTGGGTCCGCCCATGAACACGCCAGTAGTATTGCATTGATTTTCGTACTCTACTGCCATCTGTTGGTTGGGGGTAGATCTGAATAACTCAAATTCGAACAGAATTTTACTATGCCTTGCCTCCCTTCGGATGTAATACGAGTATATAATACTAGCAGCGCCTTGCGGTTTCACCCGCGTAAGTCCCGATCCCCTTTGAATGTCGGAATAAAAAGTAGCCTATGCGTTGATCCAGGTCTCCAGCTATCTACATTTCATCGCAATCGGTCCAGTAGTTTGTGTGTGAAAACATTACAAACATACACACAAATGTTTTCTCTTTATAAGTTTAGATGACATCTCAAGATCTCTGCAGCACAGCTGTTGATATTGAGAAATTGAATCTATTAATTGTAACTTTCACTGCATTTTTCATCTTCTCTTCTTTTGGTTCATAAACTTATATGCCAAAACAAGATCCATCTTATAAATACGTCATGATTTGTCCAACAATACCAATATAACTAATAAATTAAGAAAATTTGGGAAGGTAACAACATTCTTTTCTTCCTATTGTTCGGCAATCATTCCTATACTAATTATACTTTGTATGCCAAACTGATTGTAATTATTCAAACATCGTTTCACTTTTTTATTCATTTCTCCAAAAACGGTTTTTAGTTTTTTCTTAAAATACTAACGAGATGATGACGGCTTTTATGTTTTCTTATCGAACTAATGGCGAAATATCTTGAAATCCTTTTGCCTTTTTAATTTAAAAAAAAAGGCAAAAACTACTCAAGCACACACTGCATGCTATAAAGATATCATGTGACAGTATTTTTTTTCTAAGAACAAGCAAACACCTACACCTTAGGGAGTTCTAAAGACTTGCTAAAATTATTCTAAGAAGTTGTAGATTTAACTCTGTAATATTAGCGTTTTCTTTGCCACGAGAAATATTATAAAATTTTAGTTTTTTATTGCATTGATACAATTAAAATAAAATAATACATTGCATTTTACATTGTTTTATTTCCTATCCGACTATCGCGTGTTTGTATACCTGCTACAACTCTCTACTGAGTCAATGCCAAAAAACTAATTTTTTTTTAATTCAAAACCCAATAATTATTATTTTTATTTTCAAAATTGATTCTTATGAGTAAATAAAGACTGTAAATTTAAAATGAAAATCAATCAAATCAAATTCAAAGAACAAAAATAGTCTTCGGGTCAACATCCGGATTCACGCGTTGATCAATCAACGAATATTAATGTAATAACAAAGAAATAAGTAGAAATATGGAGATGCAGATCTATGTTACTAAAATCAGTTTTAGATATAACACCCACACACACTAATACATCTTCAGATGTGTATTGGTGATCTTTACAATGTACACTGTTATGATAAATGGCATAACATGGACATAACATAACAATGAGAGTGATGATACCTATAACAGAAGTTAAATCTTTTCCGTGGGTACCAGTGTTCAAGAAACACAACAAACTGTTGCATTGTATCCTGGTCATTTTTTAAATATACCTAAGTGTTATGGTGTACAAAATTTTTTTAAATAAAAAATTAATTTGATTTGATTTGAAGCACACCATAAAAAAACCTGTGTATAATTACCAACTGCCAAAGTAAAATAAACTGTTAAGTAAATTAATTACAATTACGGTGAGAAACATCAATTCTAAAAGTTTTGTTTTTCCTATTAACAATGTACAGAATAAAACCGCTGCAACTACTTTTGTACATAACAATATAATAGTATAACAGATTATCTAAAATTCCATTTTCTCCATTCTACAAATCCTATGATCGAAAAATGCATTTTTTTTTATATATATTATTTTTTATTCTATTTATCATTATATATATTATATATCATTTTGAAAATGCTGTTTTTATCATTATTTTGATGAAATATTCGAAATTATATTTCGGTATACCAAATATCCCCTATTTGGTGTACCGAATAATATACCCAAGACTCATTTCCCATTCCATATAGGCGACAAGGATCAAGCGCACACATAGTCAACCCTCCAGAGATTGGTTTCTTCTCACAACAGGTATAATATAACTTAAATAATACCTATTGTGAGCAGAAACTAATTATATTACATAAGGCATAATATTTCATTCTTTCCAGCAAATTTCAACAACAACTTACGGTCAGCTTTTGAGCTGACGCATGTCTCTCGGAGTGTGCACGATTGCCGAAATACAGGAACCAGAAAAAGGACAATCGGAAATGTTAAACCATTACTCATTTACCGCATTTCGCTAACGTATGTAAACATTATATATTACAACATACGGCAGATGGAAAACCCTTGAGTCGCGTCTAGCGAGCGAGCCGGTTTAGAAGGGGTCAACACTTTCACAGCGCATCCGCTAACATTTTCGTCTCACATCAAATATAATATTCTCTATCGTAACATGTATGGCAAAACAAGATAGAGAGTCCATGTATTCGTATTTTACATTACCTCTTATTATTATTATTATTGATTTTGGTGCCTGGTGCCACCTCGACCATTTCTGGTCTTTTGTAGCGCACCTCTGGTTTACAGTTCACTGTTCAGACTTATGGCTTCGAGAAACCTCCAGATCCTATCAGCAGTGATTGTTTGTATTTCCTGCGGTTGCATGATGTGCATTCCCATTCCCTAGGTGAATACTTCGGTGCCGCATTAGTGGGCCACAAGAGCATAAAATATGCATTGCAGTCTCTTCTGTTTCTTCTTCTTCTTACCTCTTATTGAGTACAAATTTTAATGTCAACTGTTGCCAAGGAAGCAAAAGAAACAGTTAATTCATATTTTAACATTTCATTTCTTTTTTCTTAACTATTGTCAAGTAAATCAACTTCATTCTGAGGTTAAAATACCTACCAAATATAAAGAATGTTAAAACAGAGGAAGGTTTTTTATATATATCGACACAAATAAAATATAAGGCTGTATGGATTTCACTCCCAAAACCGACACAAAAACTTACTGAAAAGCAAAATGTTACCCTATGTCACTCCCACACGTTTCTATTAACACCATATGTGTGGAAATCCGTTAAACGGTTTAGTTAAACGTGCCATAAAATTAGACATACATACATACATACGTTCCAAAACATTATTTATTTATCTCTTTATTGTACCTTTTATGTGAGATACAATCCAAAACAATGTAAACATTCAGGTATAACAATTGACGGTCTTAACGCTCACGGCGATCTCTTCCAGACAACCTTTGTACGGATATTAACGAATATATTTCAGGATAGTCTATGGTGTACTGAGATAGGTTAATGATGATTTTAATACATACTTATTTTTTACACTATTTATTTATGTGGACATCAGTCGTAGTTACACTACAGAAATCACAAAATTTTATATAATATAGTAATTAGTACAAGATGCACAACTTTTTAAGGAGTCACAGCATGCACAACTAAGTAGACAGTAGCGCATTATGCGCTTAGGATATATAGAATTGTATGTATTTAAGCAGAAGAGACATCATACCTTAACACAGAGGTATAATGTCTCTTCTGACACACGGATAAGCTAACTGCACCCCGCGGTTTCACCCGCGTAAGTCCCGGTGCCGTAGGAATATCGGGATAAAAAATAGCCTAAGTGTTAATCCAGGTCTCCAACTCCAGCAAGTTTTATCGCTATCGGTTCAGTAGTTTTTGCGTGAAAGAGTAACAAACATCCATACATACATATAGCCATACATTCATACATCCTCACAAACTTTCACGTTTATAATATTAGTAGGATTAAGTTTTAAACATGCAATTAAGTTGAGATGTTATGAAGTAATGAAATGATCAAAACCACTAAATACTAAAAAACTTCTTTATCATACACAATGTCTATCTCAACAACTTCGCACACACATACTTGTTCTAAATTTAAATAAGCTAGTGTTAAAATATCTACGTCACGGTTGGATAAGGCTGATGACTGTTTTAAATATGTTCTTGCAAGAGGCTGATATAGCAATCTAGATGCTGAAGCATTTCTTGGCACGCGACGCGGAACTCTTCGGCAGTCAGTTACAGACTTAGCTCGTCTAAAAGTAAATTTTTGGAGTTTGCTCCTTAAGAATCGATTTGCATATAAGGCGGCCGGTATGAAAAAAATATGAAGAGTAAAATTTAGTGATCGGAGGGCAGCGTAACGCTTTATTGTGCTTTTTATGCTTTATTGGAGTTTACTCCTTATTCTCGACGCATGTTAGGAGATATGTGTATACCTTTATGTTATATACACAGGATAGAAAGATTATATATATATGTGTAAATATATACAGAATATATAGAGGGAGGGCGGGAGGGAGGGAGGGAGAGAGAGAGAGAGAGAGAGAGAGAGAGAGAGAGAGAGAGAGACTCCAGTGAATTGTAAACTTCAGTCGTGCGTCGGAGCTGACACACACATTTTTTTTTTACCCTCGGGAACAGTACTTTTGTCTTGATGAAAAGTGTCCTTTCTTGTACTTCTGATTCAAGAGCTGAGGCATGAATCAAACGACCCTATTATTATCATAGTTATAAGATTACGAAGAGGTTCGAAAGGTTGATACTTGATGAACTATTTTTAGTGTGATTTTTAGTGTTTAACAGTACATGGCATGCTTAACTACTCAATAAAATATAGTTAGAATGCGCACATAAAAACTTATATTCTACCGTTGAGGCCATTTGCAATTAATGTCCAATAATATTAAACACAAATTGCTGCAGTGCGCTAAAAATGTGAAATATGTGAGCCAAATGCAATGAATGCCAACAATAAGCAGGTTCTTAGAAATAGCAATACGTACTTGATACATAATTTACGCTGTTGACAGCTATTGATATTTTTTAAGGTACATTGGGGTAATTTCAATCACTGTTAGATATAAAACTAAAAGTCTTCCATGAGTTGTATTAATTTTTCGTATTAGGAGTGTGTGTCAGAGGCCTGGCACACACTCCTCGCGACGTGGCAGGTCTTCCCTTGATAAAGGTTCCTTATCGGGCACGAAGCTAGTAGGGCCTTATCGAAATAAAAATGCTAAGAAAGAAAAAAGACAGTTGAGTCTAAAAAGAAGACGTCCATTTGTCTACCCATATTTTTATTGGTGGTCTTCTACTCTCATAACCTTAACTTCCACATATAGATAGATAGATAGTTATATTACACTTTATTTGTACACCAGGGTTTTACAAAGAATGTGTAACAGGAGATGTATCTTATCAATAGTGTACAAATGGCGGCCTTATCGCTTAAATCAATCTCTTCCAGGCAACCTTGGGATGGACTGGAGTTATTTTATTAAAAAGGTGGTAATCGTTGACTTTAAATTAAAAGGTGGTTAATGTATTACATACATACAATACTCAATAATTTTATACCTACTTATACCTACTCAAGTACTCTTATATACATAAAAAATACATTTATACCCACAAACAGACACACGCATATGCACAATAAATAATGTATACATCATATTTTAAATATAATTTTATATTGACAAATAACGCTCTTGTAGCATTGTACATATACTCTTGTAACAAATACTTCAATACATTTTGCTCCTCGCTCGGCGTCACATGTTTAAGAGTCATCCAGGTATACCTATTTATTTTTGTATTAGAAAACGCCAGCATATATAAATAGCTTTTATTCATGATATGGTGATATGTCATTGTAGGTTAGTATCCTTAAAAGATCATGTATGAAATCTATCAATAATAATTTAGATAATAAAGCAAAAGAGTTTGTTCTTTTTAGGGTTCCGTTCCGCAAAAGGAAAAAACGAACCCTTATAGGATGACTTTGTTGTCCGTCTGTATGTCTGTCGGTCTGTCTGTTTGTATGTCTGTCTGTCTATTTATTAAGACCCTTTTCTTCAGGAAACTGTGGACGCATCAAGTTGAAATTAATACCAAATACTTATGTCTGCAGTCCCTTGAAGCTGTAAAATCAAGGTTCTAAATCAACATAATGGAGAGATGCGGTCATTTAGGCCTTAAATTTAAACATTTCGCAGGTAAATCAAAACCTATAGGGTACTTTCCATTGACCTAGAATCATTAAGTTTGGTAAGAAGCAAGGTCTTACAGTAGAAAAAAAGGATAAATCCGAAAGTCGTTAATTTGTTGTTATATCATATAAAAGCAATAGTTTTTGTGAATATAAACTCATATTTTGCGGTTGGAAAGTTGACTTTGTCGTACATTTTTAGAGGTGGACGTACTATCTATATACAAGTTCGTTTGCTTACGGAACCCTCGGTGCGCGAGTCAGACTCGCACTTGTTCGGTTTTTTGGTTGAATCGCTAGTGTCTGGAACCATAAATAGTTTTTCTAATTTTTTTGCCTTTTATAGTCCAATTTTTGAGGAAAGTTATTGACTTCCTCGAAAATCGATCGAAAGCTGAAAACCAGAAAGAAACGCAGGGTAAACCCTTATATATCTTTTGAAATACGTTGATAGACAAAATGTTTTTTAATATATACAAATACCGAACGAGCAAACAGGTTTTCTGTTTAATGACCGCGACTTTAGGTAACATCATATATTAATAGGTATATAGAATCGACTTTCGAGTAGCGGAATCTCCTATCATTCCTATGACCTCTCCTATATATCCTCTTTATAACATATTTGTAAGTTTTGTTTTGCGCTGTTAAAAAAACAACACCAAGATAGGGGAAGTAATTTACTCAGCAAGTTTATTACGTATTAACTAATAAAATGAAAAAAAAAAGATCTAGTACATTAGCAAATACTTCATTAACTTTATTAAAACTATCTAACTTAATTACAGAAATACAAATCCAGAAGTTTCCTAGCACAAGTAGTGTTCTTATAAAGTATAGGATCCTATTTATTATTACTATACAAGTCCTTTACGATGATCGGCCATGTATTTATGTGTATAGAGATATAATATTAATGTAAACAATTTTCACCCGCCACCTAAAGAGGTTTAATAACATACCTGTCGCGGAAGCGCAAATGAAGAGTCGACCCGTCCTTCCGGGCGTTTTCCACTTTTCACATTCACTACCCTTACACTTGTCCTAAAATATGTGAATCCAAAACATAAGTAAAAAAAAAACACAGGATATTAAAAAAGTAAACAGTCACACAGTTCCAAAGAGTCATTCATTTCAATTTTAGAAATAGAAAAAAAATTAATCACGAACGGAGATACTATAATCTAGATTCGAATTTTCGAATTTAACATCGGACGTCACTAAGTAGTGCGTTTAGAAACCGGTAGCACGAGGCGTGCTCGCAGTAAAGAGGTTGATTATCAACTGCAGGTGAGTGAGTGAGGCGTCGCCGTCGATGCCGGCGAGAGGCTGGGTGTGTTTGGGGCCGCGTGTGAATGTAAAGATCTGTCGATTTAAACATATGTTAAAGCAGGTTTAAGCCGGACATTAAAGGGCTAAACCAGGATGGTCAAGTAGAACTTCCTTACTTCCTTAAAGGAAAATTGTTGAGTGTAGATCTCTGGAAGCAGGTAAAGGAGGTGAAAGTTAATTATAAAACATGAATACATAGAGAGCTTTGGCCATAAATCATCCTTGTGTGGGAATTAAAATGTGGTTAACAGATAATAAATTGCTTACCATGTATCAAGTATCTGAGAGAAATGTTAGAGTACTTACTCAAAAGCGATGTCATATTATTCTTAACTAGCAGGCTGCGTATATTACTTACGCTGTTCATAATAATTATACCAATGTATCCATTTATGTTTTTGAAATAGAACACCTTAATTTAAAAAAGGAATTAAAACATCGTTGCTGAATATTTCAAGAAGGTAGGATTTAAAAGCTTAATGCGTAAGCTCTTCAGCAGTTGCGTGATATTCGGACACAAAATAACCTTTATTATTACGTAATTTCTTCGTTCTTCTCCGTGTTTGTTATTGAAAAATATGGAATACCTCTTGATATTAAAAACATTTGGTAACTCTAGCAATAGAAAGTTACAGAAAGTTAAATAGTTAGTAGGTGTCGATTAACAGATCTGGCTAAAGTTGTTTTATAAAGACAGAACCCTGTTCTCCATTGACGTGTAAGTAATACAAGTAATTCGGCGATAATTTTCCGATTGTATGACTGTCTGCACTTTTTTTATTGAATGCTGTGATTTCTTTTGATTTTAATCTAGAAAACATGAGACCTTTTTTTCGCTACTAAGATGTCATTGTGTCGATTGAGATGTGTATTTCTTGAAAGAGATCTTTTATAAATAAATAAATAACATTTATAACCGAACCGGAAGGCTTAACAAGACTGCTAGCATTGTTAATAAATATAAGGAGCTGATGACAGTTATTTATACATAGGATAGCCCAACACTCTGACATAATAGTATACAATTCGTAATATTTGTTTGAGGTATGGAACTGTTTAGGTAAATATTATACTTTAAAGTCTCTCCATAAAGCCGGTTTAAGCCGGACGTTAAAGAGCTAATCCAGGACGGCCAAGTAGAACTTCCGTTCTTTCTTAAAGGAGAATTGTTGATTGTAGATCTCTGGGAGTAGGTAACTGAAGTAAAAGTAAAGTAAACATGTAAAGATGAAAAGGCTATTATCCAACCCTTGTGTGGGAATTAAAATTAATTTCAAACCACCTGTGACCTCTGTTGACGTAAATAAGTTATGTTCCCTCCTTTATTTGAAAAAACGTGTGCGTCTTGGGACGCCTGACAGATAGATAGATAGATAGAATAATCTTTATTCTACACCACAGTTGGACAGAAATTAACATAGTTTGTAACAGTTTAGTAGCAACATACTAAGCGGCAAGTACAGTGGGTGGTCTTATCGCTAAAAGCGATGTCTTCCAGACAACCTTTATATGGAAACAACAACAGACAGACGTGATAACTTAAACGTAAGACAGACTGGCGCCATAACGCGTTACGTAACGAAGCGGAACCCTCCCATAAAAAGTGATCACTTCAGTAAAACCTTTTTTTTAACACCTTTTTTTTTCAATAAAAAATACTTATGCAAAAATAAACAGCAATAGAGCATTTAGAATGGAGACACCTTAGTTTTAAGGTTGTAATGTACATTTATGCAACCACTTGCATCACTTTATTAGTATCCATTTTGGAAATTAAGAATTTTGACAGGCCTGTTACTTAGTGTGACTACTGAGCCAGAGGTCGTGGACAGATAATTGTGTGATAAGCACGATCATTTTGTTCTGTGTCTGGGTGTAATTTATCTATTTATGAATTTGTTTAGTAATATATAAGTGTGTTTACTAGCAGTCTGGTTAAATAATACAGGCTCTGCCTAGTTTGGGATCAGACGGCCGTGTATGGTGTATGAGGTGTGTCAAGTTATTATTATTAGTTTCCTTTTTATTTTAATGCTTTCCGGTTATGACATGTCCAAATAGCGGAAAATGTTAATCGATTAGGGCAACTGACTAGTATCGAGGCATGACTACCTGTAGGTCTTGTAATGTTAAAACGCATGGGCGAGTAGTTGAGGTCTGGGAATGATTAAGCAATTTGATCAGATCCATTTTTAGTCCGGAGAGTTGCCAAACCGTTGTATAAAATTCTTCACAATAGACATGACGCTTGCTTGATAAACTTGATCTCAAAAGTCTATGGTAAATTACACCATTGTGATAACATAATTACTATAACTTTTCTATGACTAAGATTCCCTTCAAGAGATTGGTATATGACTAGGATTCAATATTTTGGTTTTTCACTTACGATTACGTAGAGAATGAAAATGTTTTAGTTTTTATTTTTCCCTACTCATTAAAGCACGGTAAGCTATAAGGCGTGCTCATGAGACATCTATTTCTCAAGTTTTTATTTTACCTATTCAATTAATATGAGCTAATATTGTAGATAAACTAGCTCCAACCTTTAAGTTCTTCGTTGTTTGATAAGAGTCAAACAGCGCCGGCTTTAGCCCTTGACCAGGATGAGCGAGATTATATTTTAGCGCCCATTTTTTTATTCACTTCATATTCACACTTTTCTTTATTGTTTATTGGAATAGGCGTTTGTCTTCCAATTCACCTGATCGACAGTGACGATGAAGACGAAGATGGTATACGTCTATCCAAGAGAAACCTATTCACTCAACACTTGAACGTTCCAGGATTATAATTGACTGGAAAAATAGACGTAGGCAGCTCATTTCACACTTTGGCGACTCGAACCAAAAAGCTGTCTAAGCGTTTTATTCGACTTTTGGGGGACGGATGCAACCTTAGTAGTCCGATAAAGGAATGGTGAGGGCTTAATTAATTCAAAGAGAGCTTTCGCACACTCACCAAAGTGTTTCGCATAAAAAACCGATAAGCAGGCGACTTCACAACGATGCTCAAGGCTATGTAGAGCACATCGTCATTTATAAGCCTACGGGCTCTTCGGTCAACAGAGTCCATAGCTTCTAGTTGGTAGGTATGTAGCTGAGGCATCCCAAAGGTGACTGCAGTCGTCCACAAAATCGAACTGTATAAATAACTGTAATACGTAAATTGTATTTTATTTTTAAGTTAAAAAAATATTATTTCAATATTCACTCATTATAACATGAAAACTAAATTAAAGCCATAATTTACTGAATATTGTTGAAACTGTCTGGTTTTTCTTTTTTAAAAGAGTGGCCGTGAGTTTGTTTGCCCGATTTCTTCTCACAAGGCTCAACCATTTGGAAACGGGCGGTTAGAGATCGAAACAGGCAGATGTGATATTATGTTATCCATTTTGTTTTCTTTAATCATTTTACATTTGACGAAGCAAACTATTGTTGCGGTGACTCTGTGTGTGTTGATCTATAATTTTTAATTATAATAATTATTTATTAAATCGACGATTTCTAATAATTGATGGTCAATTTCATGAAATAAAGATTTTTTTTGAACTTGAATTTTGAATTTTAAAAACGCAACTTCATACTTTAACTCCTAATTAAAGATTTTTTTTTAATTCATGTTGCAAAATTTAACTAAGATAATCGATAGCGTTAAGAGTAAAGAGTGCACATACATTACCTACTCATGTTGATGATTTTAGTGCCTAAATACACAGTAATATTAACTTTAACGTTTACTGTTTTTTTTTTATAGTATAGGGGGCAAACGAGCAGACGGGTCACCTGATGGTAAATGACTACCGCCGCCCACCGCCCATGGGCACCTGTAACTCAAGAGTCACAAGTGCGTTGCCGCCCTTTAAGGTGGGAATAGGGGAAGAGGGGAAGGACGAGAATAGGGGAGAGGGAAGGGTTAGGGCCTCCAGTAACTTCACTCACGCGGCGAAAAGCAATGCAATCATTGTTTCACTGCAGGTTTTCTGTGAGGCCGTGGTATCGAGCGGAGTCGAGCCGGCCCATACGTACCGAAGCATGGCTCTCCCACGTAAAAAGTCTACTAAAACTTACTTCATTTAAGTTCAATACTTTTAATATTATATTATTCTAGCTACATTCATACATTCACGCCTATATTACCAAAAGGGTAGGCAGAAACGTATCAAACACCCACATGGCGCCAACTATAATATTATATCCCGCCCTCATATACTACGCGTAACTAGCTGAACGTCACCATATTCTGGATGATCGTTCTACTTCTTCTTCTGATATTTATGACCCTTAGACCCCTAAGCAAAACTAGGTAGGACACAATAGATTTCGGCTACAATTTGGAGCTGCTCACGAAAGTTTGAAAGTCACTATCTACTAAATTTAATTCCCTCAAGTCCAAGCCTTTGATAAGAAGAGACATACCATCTTCTTACAACTTGAACTAGAATTTAGACCTCATAAGCTCAACTTCATAAGGCATGTTTTTTTCTTAATTTTACGGTTTTAATTGACTTTACGAATGCATTTAGAAACGGTGATCAGAAATTAGTGAAAACAGTAAAACACAAGTATAAATTTAAAATATCCCCGACCCCAATACCCCTTCAACGATTGGAAAAAAACAAGAGATCTTCGAAGGACTGAAGAGATTTTTTTGAATTATAGCTAAGAACTCTCTCGATTAAGTCACCTTTCAAACAAAAAATCAAAATAGGACCTTTCCTTTAGGAGCTATGATTGCACAAACAGACACACAAGTACACACGTTAAAACTTATAACACCCGCCTTTTTTTATAGTATAGGGAGCAAACGAGCAGACGGGTCACCTGCTGGTATGACTACCGCCGCGCATGGGCACCAGCAACTCAAAAGTAACAAGTGCGTTGCCGGCCTTTGAGATGGGAGTACGCATTTTTCTTAAAGGTTTGAAGGTCGTATCGTTCCGGAAATACCGGTATACTTCCCAGGTGGTCCCATGGCCATGACGTCAGGATCTGGTGATGGGATCCTGGAGAATTCAAGGGAACTCTTCAAATTTTATCGGGACACTTGAAGCTATTTGGGTATTTTGAGGCGCATTGAAGTCGGTGATATTGTATCACATGTTGTTGAAAAATTTTTGCTTTCTTCACTTCTTCTCTAATATAGACTTTAAGTACTTTAAATGTCAGGTTCCTTCATTCGAGTTTTTTTTAATGCGTAAGAATAATTCTTTACATTTACGTATTAATATACAGATTTTATTTATAATTGTAAGTGATCATCAACCAGTAGTGGTTTGAGTCAACCTCAATACCACTGAAAGTGTAAACTTCGGCCAGTTTAACACTTTCGAACAAGAGTTAACTTTCGCAATGATTCATAATATACCTGTTTAATGTGCCAACAAAGTTTAGGATACCTAATCATATCTTTAAAAATCCCCCCGACTCAAAAACCCATCAACGATTAGAAAAAAGCTGATCTTGGAACAGCTGAACAGATTTTCTTGAATTCTATCTAACACTCTCGATCAAGTCACTTTTCAAACAAAAAAAATCGCACTTAAATCGGTCCATGCGTTTGGGAGCTACGATGCCACAGACAGATACAGACATGTCAAACTTTTAACACCCCTCTTCTTCCATCGGGGGTTAAAAATTAGTAAGATCTTTTTATATTTTTCATTTAAGTAGGTATTATTCTAACGTAGTGTTTGTAAACTCTTTGGGTATTATATTCTACAATTTGCAATAAAAAATGTTAGTGGGTACTTCTGTACTTAATAAAACTTGCTCAGGAGGGTTAAGAATCTAAGACGATGATCTTTATCCACTGGATAAACCTGTGACCTATTATGACGTAGCGTAGGTAAGTATAATCATTCCTTTAACAATCACTTGTGGAACATCCCAGCTGTAAAATGTCCATTGCTAGAGATAGGTCACTATTAATAACAGAACGAATAAGAAGAAGGTAGGTTTCCGCGATGGAAGACTGCCATTGTAGAAGTTATTGGGAGAAATCTCTAATGTTTTGGACAACACCTACAACTTAGTCTTGTTTATTTAGCTAAGCACACTAATTGAGTGATCCACATATCTTTTGACGTTAACTTTCTACATTTTTTTTACTGAACATACACTTTTTACTAGACTATTAAAAGTAAGCACCAACGTACTTTTTAATTTTGGCAAAAATTTGCAACAAAATTGATATAGGCATGTTCAATCTTATGCACACCACATCACTCTATCAACTCAAATACCTACTTTATTTGCTGATCTGCGAGTCTGCGTACAAAAGCGATGTTTCTTATTTTTTCTGTCGTATGGGAATCGAGCGAGTGAGTTTTCCCACTCGCTCGATTCCCATCTCCATCCACCCAACTAAAGAGAGGAACCACCACTATCAGCCTAGTAAACTAAGGGTATACTTTACTCTCTTTAATAGGTAAATGAAAAAAAAAATTTGTGCTTCGAAGAAAGCACGGAATTACATACAACGATTACCGGAATAAGTCAGAAGTCAAATTTTAGCACGGAATTAGGGAAATTCGAGGTTTAGCCAAATGGCGATTAATTCTATAAGTTAATGGCTACGCCGCAAAATAAGTTCCTAAGTAAGTAAGTTCCTAAGTACATCCATCCTATAGTAATCGTCTACAAAGTAAAACTGTTTCCATTCCTAGCACGTTTTTACGTGGGAGAGCCATGTTTCGGCACGTATGGGCCGGCTCGACTCCGCTCGATACCACGGCCTCACAGAAAACCGGCAGTGAAACAATGCTTGCATTGCTTTTCGACGCGTGAGTGAGGTTACCGGAGGCCCTAACCCTCCCCTCTCCCATATTCCCGTCCTTCCCCTCTCCCCCTCTCTAATCCCCCTCTCCCGTCTTCCCGCTCTTCCCCTATTCCCACCTTAAAGGGCGGCAACGCACTTGTGGCCCTTGAGTTACAGGTGCCCATGGGCGGCTGTAGTCATTTACCATCAGGTGACCCGTCTGCTCGTTTGCCCCTATACCATAAAAAAAAACCTTTCTACTTTTTCTAAAAACCGACATCAAACTAGAGAATGCCTTAATATGGTACCTTTCATTCAATCAAGCTACATTTACTCTAAATATTGATAAATTAGAATAGGCGTGTATCATTCATCTAACCAGATAGAAAATGACAATGAAGACGAAGATGGGGCACGCTCACACGCCTATTCAAGAGAAACCTATTCACTCTAATCTTGAATATAATAATAAATAACTTTAGACATCTCACACACCGCCGTCTGATCCCAAACTAGGCAGAGCCTGTAGCAGAAACATTTTCAACAATCATCAACATATTTCAGCCTTCCTCGATAAAATAGCTATCCAACACTAAAAGATTTTAAATTCGAATCAGTAGTTCCTGAGATTAGTGCATTCAACCGAACAAAAAACTCTTCAGCCTTATAAATATGTATAGATAAGTTTATGAAAATTCACACCAAAAAAAATAAACCTGTATGCGTGGTATGCATACGCCATCTATTGCTACTTATAATCAACTTTCTTTAGTCATAAAGCCACCACCAGATGGCTCTTGCCCGATAAATAATTACCATTAACTTATCTCCGTAGAAATATTAAGTTTATGATAATTATATTCTAAATAATATATTTAATTAATCACGTGGGTGGTACCCACTCATACAGTATTTTTGATGTCTCTATATAGTCATATAGGTTACCAGGTGATAAGGTTTAAAGAAAAAAAAGTATATAGCAATAAAGTGTATTTTCTCATCAATTTCAAACTATTCACTTTATATTTTATAGTTTTTCAATGCATAAAATAAGTATTATTTTCAACAAAATTACAAACACTGATTCATATTTTTACTTAACTAAGAAATTAAATAATATATCTACTATAATCCAGTCCACAACACTTTTAGGAATACATAACTATACAACCTATTTTGACAGCTATGCCATATATTTATGTTCAGTCATACTTATCTAGATACAACAAGCATTGAGTTTGTTCTCTTACTATAGTTTTTGCTTGTTGGCAGGAGCAATAGAAAGGTCCTGACAGTCACTTCAAAAAGGACTATGCTACAAGAGAGCTCCCATACACAGGCTTTAACTCCATCATTAAGTGCATTTTATTAAAATTATATTGTACATCCTAATAACATAACGGTAACATGACTGATATAAAGGAAGGCATATCCATTTTTAGGCAATTTGTTTGCTAGTGCAGTATCCAGTTTAGTTTTTAGAACACAAACAAGAACAAGACAGTGTCCATTCAGATCATCACCATTGGTAATAGCTACCACGATTCCTTGAGCCCTATAATTGAGGTTTCACATCCTTATTCAAAATTAGAGCTGGGTTTTGCATATCAAGCTGAGACTGAGCAATGTCACTGAGAGCACCCTGGATCTTCTCTAGCAGGATCTCACCTTGGCGAACTACCTAGAATTTTAATGATAGTATCATTAGAATTTAAACTATGTAACAACTTCTGACCTCAGCTTAGTTGTATGACTATCCTATGCATAAGTGACACACTTAATCAAACAATCATTTTTAATTTCTGAAAATGTATCTATTTCAAGTTACGCTTATTCATAAATTTATAAAATAAGAATTTGAAACATTACACGAAAATTGTATGTGTTCGTGAATAAGCTTTAATAGTAGTAAAATGCATAACAGAACAAGAGGTTACTACTTTACATCACTGCAACATAAATACATTTTCATTCAGAAATGGTAAGATTATATTGCACAATTTCTAGAAAACTGTCATCAATGGGACATATAAGTCATCAAGAGATGCAGCATTGAGTGGTATATCAACACAATATAATAAAGATCAGGACATACCTACATGCCTGGTAAAAATAAAATATTGACTTACCTCTTCTAATTGTTCTGCTGCCTCTTTATTTTCAGCTTCCAGGCGCCTCAAACTTTGCACCTGCAGCTCCGTAGAACTCTCCTCACTAGGGAGTGACTCAATCAGTGTATCTATATCCTTAGCACAGCGAGATATCAACGTAGCAAAGAGCATAGCATAATCCTCTTGATTCTGTTGTTGTTGTGGAGTTTGTGACCCGCTACGGTCGAAACCAGGGAACTTACTAGGCGTAGAGAACTGCTGCAATATTCCAATGCTATTGCAAAAGTGTTCAGCTTGCTGTAAAATATGTAAACAGTTACAACAAACATAATGTAGGTAATATTGTATGTTTTTAATAGAAACTTAGTATAAACCAAAAGTTACCTGGTTTATGGTGTCTTGCAGTTGTGTGAGACGGTCTGCCATCTTTCAGCTGTAATCGGTCGAGATTTAAGTGTTAAAATTAAGAGAAAACCTAGAATAAAGAATAAAGTACAACAAGTAGACTTACGACCAAAGACCTTATAACTGAAAGAATCAAAGAACGAGAAGTTTTGACACCAATTAGTGATGCCAGCATTTGAACTCATTAACCTCTAAGGCTCCAAGCCGATTTTATTACCTACCTTATGATTTCTCGAAGTAAGAAACATCACTTGGGTGCGGGATTTTACTCCATTAAAGTAACGAATGGCATATGATATAGTAATGAATGAATAGAAAGTATGGTATTAACTTACTTGTCGCAACCAACCTCTATTGATATGAGTAAAATATTTAAAACATCTTAAATATCTCCTCTATATCACAATTTTATCTCCTCAAGTTAAGGAAAAAAACTCGAGATTGGCAACACTAACAGCCTTTGACAAACTGCCTGATGTTGCCAAGGGCATAAATGCATATTGTATTTCGATAGATAAAAATACATGTTTAGTATTTCGTGGGCTTGAACATAATTATAGGGACAAAAGTATGATCCGTAGTCTTCGGATGTATAATCATAAACGGTTTTATAGTTGGGAAATAATCGCATCTTCATCTAAGATATGAATTCTAAGTACTGTCCCATGTCTACTTTTTATTATTTATTTTTATGAGCCTTTTTCGTTTTTTGTTCGAGTTAATAGGCAAAATAAATGATATTAAAACACATTTTTCTTATTGTTGTTAATGTTTGTCAAATTGAGTATTTTTCAATATTTACTCGTGGTTTATGTGGCTTAAAAAAAGAGTCTCTGTATAGCAGAAAAAGGTTTTTGAACTGACAAAATTGTTGTCAAATGTCAGAAAAATTTAACTGTATACAGATGTCAATGTCGTTTGCGTACGAAAATCGTGAAAAGTGGTGAAAAGCAATTACATTATTTTTACTAGACCTATTATTTATAAAATGGGATTATATCAGTTTTAACTTCTACGAAACTTCTAAAGTTCATATTAGAGTCTCACTGTGAGCAGGTGCGTGATACATTAAGATCATTAAGATGAAATATGAAAATTATTATTAATATTTTTCAAATTATGAATTATCAAGGGGTGCGGTTTCAGGTGGCTTAAGTGGAACTATGCCTGAGCATTTGGAACTCCAACACCTTGTCGACCTGTCGGCGGGAAGCGGCGATGAAACACTTCCTAATCTACTTGAAAACAAGAGGCCTTTGATAAAGAGATGCCCATACCTCGGTCTGATACTGGCGACACTTTCATCATTGTTTTTTTCATTGTGTTCGGTCATTGTTAAAAGCCTAGACAATATTCATCCTATGCAACTGGCCATGTTCCGTTTTATGGGAGTTTTGTTACCAACTGTTCCTATAGTCATTTATACAGAGCAGCCGATATTTCCTGAAAAGAAACGGCTGCTTCTAATATCACGTTCCCTTGTTGGCACATTCGGTTTAGCATTCAGTTTTTATGCGTTCCATTACATGCCGTTAGCCGACGCATCTGTTATTGTATTTTCAGTGCCTGTCTTTGTTGCATTATTTGCAAGGATTATCTTAAAGGAACCATGTGGAATTTGGAATGTAATATCTATTGTGTTAACTCTTATTGGAGTTATATTAATTACACATCCGCCATTTTTATTTGGTGATGACCCAGAAGCTGAACACAACCCTAAATATGATAGTACGAGAGGTGCTATAGCTGCATTCCTCTCAACAATAATAGGAGCTAACGCTTATGTTCTACTTCGCATGCTTAAAGGGTTACATTTCTCAGTAATTATGACAAACTTTGGTGCTATTGCAATATTACAAACATTTCTGTATTCGTTAATATTTGGTGTTTTATGTATGCCCAACTGCGGCACTGAACGTTTTCTTGTTGTATGTTTGGCACTGTTCAGCTATTTAGGCCAAATATTGTTGACAATGTCATTACAAATGGAACAAGCTGGGCCTGTTGCCATAGCTCGCTCTGCCGATATAGTTTTTGCGTTTTTATGGCAGGTTATGTTCTTTAATGAGATTCCTGGTAAGTTTTCTATCTGTGGAGCTGTCTTAGTTTTGAGTTCAGTAATGCTGGTTGGATTACGTAAATGGGCACTGGCATTACCATCTGATTCACAATTAAAAAGTAAACTAGGTGTACTGGCACGATAATCTATAAATATTCAGTCTCACTTGCATAAAAATATAATAAAATAACTGCCAATTGAGTTTATTATTTTTAATGATATAATAATTGTTGCTATACATTTATTGCTAAGATTTAAATTATTATTTTTTACATGGGCTAAATATTTATGATAATCAAGCCTGCATTTCAATGATCCACACAATTTATAATATATGTATATTATATATATAATCTATATTATTTATAAATCATAAATAACTTATCAATTATCATATAGGCATATTGAACAAGATGTCTAATTGTTTTTTTACATTTATTTTTCATTTCGATTCTAAGAGTACTTTCATTCATTGAAATGTAAATTTGTGATCCAACTCTCTAAAAGCATAGTCTCAAATCAGTAAAATAGACATGAAGATTTTTTATTTTGGTGCTTAGTTTAGTTTCAATTATTAAAATGCCAATCCATAATCAAATTCTCGATACTCAGATCATTAAAGTGAGTTCAAGATTTTGGATTAGATTTCTTTTTAAATTAATTTTTTAAGCATATTCTGATTTTTCAATCCCTAATTCTCAAACCCGTACTGCAGTATTTCTGTTTTCAAAGATTTCGTCACTTCACTGCAGTTAAAGACGTTAAATATATATAATTAAATATAGACAGAAACAATAACTATTATAGATTGTAATTTAAGTCAAACTTTTAACCCTAAAAGACTGTTAAGTAAGTCCACTCTAACTTGTGTTGTGTGTTTGCCTCTAATCCTTATTGGCTTTAATATTTAGATCTTATTCTATAGTTTATTGTTGTCAAAACCTTTTTCATGTTTTAGTTATGTTGTTGTTTGCAAAGCCTATTCTTGTAACGCTGGTGAATCCAATCACTCTAAATGTTACATATCATCACTGTTGTGTTATGTTCCTTATTGAAAGGAAGCGTCCGTACGAAATTATTTTAACTGTTATATTGAAGTTGTATTTCACATAGTATTAAAAAAATATTGTCATAATCACCTAGTCATTTGTAAGTAATTGCATACTAGTCATATTAATCTAGATATTTTTTGTTACTAGATGCAAAACTGATATTTTTATAGGATCAAATTCATCTGGACATGAATCTATTTAGTTTAAGTAGCTTTAAAGTTAATGTAGCGGAGAACTACTTTGTTTGAAGGTCTATTCTAGTCATTGTTATCCTAATTCATGGCACAATAGTGTATAGTTTTAAGTACACGGGTGATACGTCAGTTTTTTTCCTTCTTTGCCTATGAGGAAAACATAAAATCTTGGAAGATTATATTTCTTCCTTGCGGATTTTTATAGATTGTTTTAATTAAAGCGACACCCCCATCTGCTTTATTGACGATGGATGGAAGACGTAAGTTTGAAAAAAAAAAGATGATGCATAAAGAAAATGGTATCATCCTGGTACATATATTATATGTGCTGTTTAGATATCTGATTGATGTATGTATAAAGGAACCAGGTAATATCTTTAAATAATGAGCAATATATTTTCGGTACGGTACCTATTACCTACTTACTGTATAGGTGTCAGTCGTCATTTTTTATCCTACTAATATTATAAAAGTTTGTAAGGAAGTATGAATGTTTGTTGCCCTTTCACGCAAAAACTACTGAACTGATTGCGATGAAACTTGGTATGTAGATAGCTGGAGACCTGGTCACAAATAAAGTCAAGTCACCAAAAACCAACAGGGCCCACCTAGTTGTAATCTGTTGTCGGTGCAAATAATTATATCTTCTTTTATGTTAGGTACCAACTCTTTGTTTGTGAGCTGTCATACATAACAGTAACGTAACAGTGACCTATAATATAAAGTCAGGCACAAAAAACCAGGGCGGAAAAAGGATGTCGCTATTTGTATGTGTTCCCGTAATAAAGGACAAAACATTGTCGCCTGTTCCTAAGGAATAACTTTTATCTGTTGTATATACATAGTGCATAGCCACAATACTTTGCAGCGCTTCAATTAAAACTTGATTAATTTATTTGCTTAAATGGAACCGCGAAAAACCAGACTTGTGCAACCTCTGACCCTGCGTAATTAATTAATTAACTCTGATTGATTGTAAACTTTCACACGATATTTTAGTACTAACAGTTTAATACTATTAGTATTAAACTGCTTTTACATTCTGATATGCTGTGTGTGCCACATGTAAGTAACCATTTTAATTCAAACGACCTGTGTATGAGTACAATCAACATCAATTATTGAGAGGTAAATCGAGTTCCACGTTTTGTTTTTCTCGTCGAATATTTTTTCCTACTAAATAATTTGTGTTGTTGACTGTACATAAATATTGATTGGATTGTGATATTTTTACTTCTAGTCATAAATACTATGTACACTGCTTAATTGATTAAATATAAAGTTCAAGACAAGGCAGGAGCACTCTTTTATTTATTATATTCCTAAAAAAAACAACTGAATTTAGAACTTAGTAGTGGGTAGGCAGCTTGGTAGAATAGTAACTTGACTCTAATTTGTTTACATTTCTTCTATTAAAGTTGTGTAATGCTCTTTAAAGATTATTTTTATGAAGTGGAATTCGTGAAAAATCACCACATATTACAAAACAAAGTCCCCCGCCGTGTCTGTCTGTCTCTTGGCGATAAACTAAAAAACTACTGAACGAATTTTCATGCGGTTTTCACTAATAGACAGTGATTTATGAGGAAGGTTTAGGTGTAATTTGTTAAGATTCCATGTAAATTGATTGAAATATGATGATTGATGAAGATGTCTCTGCTACCTGTGCGAAGCCGGGGAAAAAATTGTGCATGGAGCCATTGTGGAGAAATTCGCTAAAAACTGATTCCGCTGGGCGAACGTTGCCCTGGCGGAACTTTTTTTAATCCATGGACTTAGAAGAAAAAAAATGTGTCCAAAAATTAGTGTGTATTTGTGTGTAATTGTGTATGTATGAATAAAATTAGTGCATGCATAAACTTCGGAGAAATTCAAGTTTCCGCTACGCGAACGTTTGGCCATTAGCTAGTTTTCATATAAAGCGCTTATATAGAGAGCTGTAGATTTTTACATACGCTGTTTTGAATTTGTTTATATTTGTTTAAAAAACAGATTTAGAAAAAATCGTAGGGTTTATAAGATAAAAATATAAACGTAAAATACGCTTATTAGGTCTTAGTTCGTAAAGTATGCACTTTGGAGTCTAGATTTTCACGTTTATACAAACCTTGTAAGTGTCTGCAACATGTTGCCAAGTATCAATGATGTCCCGTTAGTAATTAAAGAGTTATAGGACAATTTACCATGAATAGACCACTGTTTACAAAGCAGTCAAATATCACGACGTTCTAAAGGAATTGCATAGTAAAATGTATTCCAATAATTTGTGTATTAATTCAACTACTCACATGCAAAATTTCATCTCATTAAATTCAGTAATTAAAGAGAAACGATTAAAATACTGACAAAGCATCGAAAACCTACATAACCCGACCAAGTTCGGATGGCTACAAAAAAGCGGCCGTGCCATATATCTAAGTAACGTTTATAACCTTCAAGTATAGTATTTATTAATATGGTACAGTTGGGTACACAAGCGTTAGGAAAAAATAAAACAATTGTATTTTTTGAATGAAAAATATATTTTTTTTTTTTTGGTAATAACGGGAATAAGGGAGGGAAGGGTTAGGGTTGTCACACACACGCGCTCGGCTGCATTAGTATAGTTTGCATCTTCGTGGCGTACAGACGACGCAACGATCGAAATTAATTTTTGACGACACCAAATATATCGGAATGGTCTGAACCTTTATCATGCACGAATCGAAAGCAAAAGAAGTCTTTAGAAAGATGTTTCTGAACTATTCTTTTAGTAAAAATTCATATTGTTTATCAGGGCCAAAAAAATATGAAACAAAATAGTGCCAATTCTTAGGATTAAAGTTAGTATTGATTGATTGATTGACGATTAGAGAATTGTAATTAATCGCATATCAATGATGTGCAGTAAATAAAATAGATTTATGTACGCCTTAAAACAGTTACGAAACACAGTTAATGAAGAAGCCGCCCCCAATGCTTATTATGGTTATTTATGTTCATGTTTGTTTGAAATAATAAAAAATTATATTTAAAAGTTAGCGAGGATAATAAATTCATTAAAAAAGATCCCACTAAAATAAGAAACGAATTATGTAAAAGCACTCTTCGATGTAAAAACAGTTATAACGCATGTCAAATAAAAAAATCTAATTTAAAGTTTTGGCTACTTGAAAAGTGCTTTTACATCATAAATGATTTTTTAGTTGTAAAACCTAATAGTTTTAAGTAAAATTTCGCATTTATAATTATGTCGGGCTGTTTTTTTTTTCAATAAAATAGATCAAGCCCAAAGCAGTAGCTCCCACGAGATCTACGTCTACGTCGTCTCTCATGTTTGCACTGACTACCATGTCCACAGAACACTAATACCTAGTATTACTTTACTCTTTGACTAATACCCTACGGACCATGCCTGCAAGTGTGTGAATGAGGGCTGCCAGATTGTAAAATTATATACAAAATTGGTATAATATAGGTTATCTTTTGTATCCTGTTTGTATAGTAGATTGCATTGTATAGTTGGATACAATGTCATTGCTGATGTTATAGTGTAAAAAGTACGTACATACACATAGAGATACTTAAAACAAATCATGTCTGTGATAAACTGTTAAATCCTTATACGTTAAAGTTAAAACACCTTTTACTAAAATCCCCAAAGAGTGACGTTTTATAGTTACACTGATTTTGTATAATAGTACGTGATTTTGTATAATTTACGAGTCTTAGCGGTATTAAATAAGTAGTCCTTACTGGCAGCCTTGGTGTGAAAAGCTTGCTTGGCACACTGCGTGGCAGGCTGCGTGCCGGGCTGCTTGCCAGGCTGTACGGCGTGCGTGTTAACGCACCATTAGGTGTTTATGTACTGGTGGGTTTACACGCTGGCGTTCAAACCGACATTCAACGAGCACATTCAACGACGCAAGCATATGAACAGGCTGTTTGTGCATGCCTGCGTGAATGTGATCGCGCTTGCCGCCGATCGGGACGAATAACGGCTGAGTTCACACGCTCGCGTTCAAACCGACATTCAACGACACAAGCATGTGAACAGGCTGTTTGTGCATGCTTGCGTGAATGTGCACGCGCTTGGCGCCGATCGGGACGACTGTCGGTTTTTTGACACACTTCAAAGGGTGAATGTGCTTGTGTGCCTGTTTACACACACACGCTCTCGGCCGCGTTAGTATAGTTTTCATCTTCGTGGCATACAGACGACGTAGCGATCGAAATTAATTTTTGACAACACCAAATATATCGGAGTGGTCTGAACCTTTATCATGCATGAATCGAAAGCAAAAGAAGACTTCAGAAAGATGTTTCTGAACTATTCTTTTAGTAAAAATAAATATTGTTTATCAGGGCCCAAAAAAATATGAAACAAAAAGTGCCAATTCTTAGGATTAAAGTTAGTATTGATTGATTGACGATTAGAGAATTGTAACTAATCGCATATCAATGATGTGCAGTAAATAAAATAGATTTATGTATGCCTTAAAACAGTTACGAAACACATTTAATGAAGAAGCCGCCCCCAATGCTTATCATGGTTAATTATATTCAGTAGTTTATTAGAAATAATAAAAAATTATATTCAAAAGTTAGCGAGGACAGTAAATTCATTCAAAGAGATCCCACTAAAGAAAGAAACGAATTATGTAAAAGCACTCTTCGATGTAAAAATAGTTATAACGCATGTCAAATAAAAAAATCAAATTTAAAGTTTTGGCTACTTAAAAAGTGTTTTTACACCATAAAGGATTTTCTAATTGTAAAACCTAATAGTTTTAAGTAAAATTTCGCATGCATAATTATGTCGGGCTGTTTTTTTGTTTTTCAATAAAAATAGATCAAGCCCAAAGCAGTAGCTCCCACGAGATCTACGTCTACATCGTCTCCCATGTTTGCACTGACTACCATGTCCACAGAACACTAATACCCTACGGACCATGCCTGCAAGTGTGTGAAATAGGGCTGCCAGATTGTAAATTGGATACAAAATTGGTATAATATCGGTTTTCTTTTGTATCCTGTTTGTATAGTAGATTGCATTGTATAATTGGATACAATGTCATTGCTGATGTTATAGCGTAAAAAGTACGTACATACACATAGAGATACTTAAAACAAATCATGTCTGTGATAAACTGTTCCCCCAAAGAGTGACGTTCTAAAGTTGTACAACACTGATTTTGTATAATAGTACATGATTTTGTATGATTTCCGAGTCTTAGCGGTATAAAATAAGTTGTCTTTACTGGCAGCCCTGGTGTGAAAAGCTTGCGTGGCACGCTGCGTGGCAGGCTGCGCGCCGAGCTGCGTGCCATGCTGCTTGCCAGGCTGCACGGCGTGTAAACGTACCATACGAGAAAAAAAGTTCGATGGTTGGCAACCCTGTGCTTAGTTGACATAAGGCGGCAATTTTCTAACCTTCAAATCAAACAGTAAACAGTTTTAAAAAGAATAGTTTTGTTTTATAGGCCTATTCCTACAAATTTTGAGGTCATCACTTTCATAAAAATATGAACAATTATATACGTTGGAAAGTACCGGTAGTAGCTGAATGCGTATTGGGTCAAATAGAAAAACGAGTTGTGGGAGTTGCTATCAAAGATCGTTAGTTTCATTTGGTTATGTTTATAAAGTTTTAATTACCAAAATAATATCATTGCTGTTCTTTTAAGTTTTGAACGACGAACTGCTATCTCTGCATTCAGTATTTGGGAACGTGCTGGAAAGATCTCTGGATATATTAGAGAAATATCCCACTTTTACTGCTTATACTACAAAGACAAAGTCAAGAGTCCTATTGGAAATAAAAGGAGAAAACGACCACTGTTATCGAGTATTTCCTCGTGTTAACTACTGTCCTTGCCGTTCATTCAGACATCAAGTGTTAGAGCATAAATCTCAGGTGTTCTGTAAACACGTCTTAGCCGCTAGAATAGCCTTAATTCTTGGGCGTGTAACTGAACACGAAGTGACCCAAGACCAGTACTTGATGTTATTACGGTCTATGTACGATATTGCCGAAAACAATGGATGAAGGAACATCACAGTACTATTTTACAGCATCTATGGACTCTGGGAAGACTTTGTGTAGTTTGTTAAAAGCTATACAGTTTCAAGAGGTAGGGTAGATATATATTATATTCAAATTCAATACTTATCTCGAAATCGACATAAATTTCTAATCTTTGTTACCTGATAGCCCAATATTCAATACCTGAAAACACTTAGAGATGAGATATATCTTTAACTAGCTGACCCATGCAACTTCCTGTTTGTAAATTTTCTTCTTTTTGCGACATTTTCATTGATGATCTGCTCCTGGGTGTTGTAGCTTGATGTTATATATATATCTATGTTGCTTGTGTTTATATCATTAGGTGTGGTTTGTAGTGAGGGCGAGTTTGTCTGTGGTATTTACTTTTTATTTTTATTATTATTCCAGTCAGCTGTATTCTGTGCTCTTCCTGAAGGTTTGAAGATCACTGTGGAAGAGGGTAAATGTGTACAAGCTTCTGCCTATGTTCCCTCTGATAACTTCACTGAATATCATGTTAGAGATGATGTCGATGTAATGTTTAAGGTAAAGAATATTTTTTTTTTTTATGCTAGGTGATTAACAAGAACATGCTTTCTAATAGCACCCTCTCTCCTTGAGGAAATTTGGCTTAGTAGAAATACTAGACTCCAACTACTATACTGTGGAGGTTTGTCCCTAGTTAGATGGTTCCAAATAAAAGAAGTCTGTTGGCTATGATAGCATAGCCAACAGACTTCTTTTTATTTGAAACCATCTAGGTATAGAACTTTTTGGATTATTTTAAACCTAGTCTCAACATTAACTCAATCACTGGTTTTAGATAAGTATAGCAGTATTGGCAGAATGTCTCAATATATTTGGGTCTCTGGAAGAATCGAGTTTGAAGATGTACTACAGGGGTGAGGGATCACCTTTACTCTTAGTGTAAGTTTCATGTTCATCATTACTTATTATTTTTAACTTAAAAACAATGCCTAATTATGTGTATGCCCATTATAGTATCATTAATTTCGAAAAAGTACATAGCTTATCACCTAACACAGGACTTTAAATGTATTCTACTTAATAATATTATTCATATTGCTTACTTGTAGTGATAAGTATAGACTCCCATAACTAGTGATTTATGAGAGGGAATATGAGAAAGAAATAAAAAAACCGGGTCTGATGGTAAATGACTACCGGCACTCATGAGAACCTGCAACTCAAGAGTCACAAGTGCGTAGCCTGCCTTTAAGGTGAGAGTAGGGGAAAGGGAGAACGGGGGGCGAGGAGGGGAGCGAGGGTGAGGTACTTATTCGCGACGGTGATACTTACACACTGTATAATATAATAATAACTTGACACATCTCACACACGGGCATCTGATAACAAACTAGGCAGAGCCTGTACTATGGTAACCAGACTGCTGGTAAACATACATAGACCAACCACTAAACCAACAGGTTAGTCAATATACATAGCATGTGTTTCTTAACATTTTACTATTGGTTTTTCATTTCCAGCCTTCAGCCTCAATCAGTTAACAATGTAATGACAGATTGTGAGATATGTACACAGACAGCGGATTCAGTGCTAGAACTTCGTGATGAGGATGCAGAGGAAGTTGCCAAGCTGGTTCTAAAAGCACCCGCATTCTTAGGCCTTTTGGCAGATTTAGAGCGGTCATGTGATATTATTGAGTTGAACCTGTCTCCGGAACATCCCAATGTCAGCATTATAACTTATGGAATGCAGGTAATTGATGACATGGTATTTGATGCAAGGGTGTTAATAAAACAAGTCTTTACTAGTTCTTTAGAAAGCTCAAGAGATCATATTGTTACGAGCTGAGGTTCCCTTTATGGCTCCCTATAATCGTCAATAGATGGCACTGTGTGTTTCAATTTAGTTCAAACATTATTCTCTGTAGAAATCTCTTAACTTACTAACTTTAATAGCTATGTTGCAATTGCTTCCTCTATTAATTTGTCTTATATGTTGATATGTGTGGGTGAGATGAACATGTTACTTTTTTTTAAGCTTGGAATTAAAAATATATTTTTCATAAAATTTCAATAAATCACTTTCACAAAGATAAGCTATTGATACCATTTCCATAGATGCTATAATATTAATTTTATGAAATGCTTTAAAAACCTAACTGTGTAGTTCAGTCATAAACATCTTTAGTGAATATTTTATGTTATCATTAAAACTGAATGCTTTAATAGTTTGCATATAATCAAGATCAATTAGGCAAATACCCCCTTTTTTTGTATAGAATACAAGTAATGTGGGTCACTGTTGGGGCGATTCCTATCTTCTACTTGAAATAAAATAAGGTATTAAACAGGAACCATTGTTTGTCATACTACAAATACGAATTACAATGTAAGTGCACAGTTGCAGCTGGTCAGAGACCCTCTGATCTGCAGAGCCGAGCGGCGCGCATATACAGTTACACATTACTAGTACTCTTGTTAAGCCCCTTTTTTCTTTTTTGGTGACCCAAGACGGGTCTCGTCACCCGATGCGACCGTCACCCGTGGGTCGCACTCCTCTGAGGCGCGGAACACTGCGCTCTACCTCTCGGGCCTGTATCTGTTCGGACGACGACTTCCCCAAAAGTTCGTCGCCCGCAAGCAGCTTCCTAAGGTGGCCTTAGGTCATTAAACGCCCTCCGGCGCCCGGTATGTCTGCTTCGGGCAGAGAGAGTCGTACTCCGCTCCCTCTCGCGTTACGCCGCCTCCTATGCGGACATCATCTCCACGCAGAAGGAAGCGACGGCGTTCCATCCACTCTCGCTCCGAACCATGGCCAGAACCACGGTCGGGAGCGAGAGACTACCCGCAGCTCCGACTGCCACAATGAGGTCACGGCGCTGGTCAGCCCAGGCTGGGTATTCCGCCAGTGTGTGAAGCGCCGTGTCTTCGGAACACTCTTGTTAACCCCTCCAGCTAAGCTAAATGCTTGTGTTAGGAGTGGGTTCATGTCGGTTCGAATCCAACTATTTCATCGCTTAAAAATATTGAATGCAGCATAAATTAAGATTATGAGAATATAGTCAAACCTAAGCGTATCACGATTAAAAAAAAGATACAACAACTTTACTTTAATTATAATATCTATTTTATTTATTTCAGGATCGTTCATGTATCGACATGCCAAAGTCATCGGATATGGTGCAAAGCTTCAGTTGTGAACAACCCGTCACATTGAAGTATCAATTACATCATATTCGTCTTATAATGAAGGCCCTCGCTATATCGACAAAGGTTCGTTTTATAAGTAATATAATATCTATAATAAAATTTTAAGCAAGTACATATTGTTGTGATTTTATAATTATGCGTCTACGTATGTGTTAAGGCGGAAACATACTATTAAAACCCGATCCAGCGCGCCATCGTATTGTCATAGTGTGATACTAGTCATAGAAAATGATAGGATTTGATTCGACTCAACACGTCGTCGTGTGGCATCAGGTTTTAATTAAATAAGTAGTATGTTTCTTTCTTTATTTTGTCTTATTACAGTTAAACAAAACCGTGTGTAACGTACTACCAATTGCAGAGTGACAGAGGTCTGTGACGTGGTTTGAGGGAATGACGATCCGTCTATATTAAATATATACATATATTACGTATATTCTAAATACAACATATTCTATACATCACACCAAATGGTTCTCTTGTTTTGTAGGTGGTATTGAGGTGCAGTTCCAATGGTCTACTCTTACTCCAATTGAAGCTAGAAAAAGAAGACCAAAGACAAATGTTCTCAGAATTCTACATAATTCCTCTATTAGACGATTGAAGTCTTGTAATATTATCTTACGAAATCTGCATAAAAAAACAACTCTTGTTTCTTATTGATTCCTTGGCTAGCAATGAAATAGCTAAGGCCGCTAGTGATAAAATGTTATGTCAACAAAACTGGTCATTCGAAAAACAAATTCTTCTTCTGGAAACTAGATTATTATAAGGCTGCCTGTTCCACCAGGGATGTAAGGTCAGAGCTGAGCTTCGAAACATTGTTTATTCCAACCAAAGCTATGTCATGCGGCTGTACGACATAAGCTAAGCGAGGAACACGTGCGATCGCAGCTAAGCGAAGAAGTGAGACGGGAGCAAAGCAAAAACAAATGGACGCAAGATAAGCGAGAAAGATGTACGACGCGAATAACTAGCGCATCTCTAAGGCACATTATTAGCATACCTTCGTGTCTTAGCCTCAGCTCCACTAGCTCGCATCCCATTTTCTTGTCTTTCTGTTTTTCACCAAAGCCAAGCTATGAAAATCCAGCGATCCTATTGGTGGGATTCAATTATCTTGAGGAAAGTTAGGGCCTATGCTACCCTAGACAGAACTTGGCAGCCAAAATTTTACGTACTATGTACGTCTACCCGTTTGGAAATTTTCGTACATTTCAGGGCACTTTTTAACCGAAGAAAAAAAAGGAGGTTCTCAATTCGACCTTATATATATATTTTTAAATAAGGGGCTGAATATTTTATAAAAAAAGTCAACTCATTTCGTTAAAGGTATGCTCGGAAGCATGACACGCGGGAGCACGTCGCCGAATATCTTGCATTGCACTGCGTCTTCATTGCACACTTTTTATTTATTTGGCTCACCAACAATTGAATACACTTGTATGTATAAGTAATAAGAAATATAATATGCTTGCTTTTATGATATAGAAAGGGTATTATTAACAATTGGAATCATTATTTTTTCCAATCACTGAAACTATAAGTACATATAAATATGGAAAAAGATGTTTTAAATTAAAAAACAGTTTTGTAAAATATATGACTATATTTTCGTTCCTTCAAAAATGACATACAACTTTTCAGGAATGTTTGTTAAGTTTAACATCGCTTGTAATGCAAGTATAAATATGGGCTGCCACATACAAATAATGCCTAGATTTTATAAATATACACTGCAGTTTCTAATTCGGTGCTGATGATTTACCTAAAATTATCAAGTAGACCAGGGAATGAAAAGTTGAGGAGCAATAGATATCGTGGTATGTACATGTTGTGCGGAAGGATGAACAAAATCTGATGAAGAGAGATTTTGGGAGTTGACGGAATACAAGTGTAAAGATGGACTTCGTGTAAGAGGATATGGCTGGTAAGGGAGTAAGCAGTGAAATGATGAACGGTAGAAGAAAACAAATTGTGCTAAACCCACAAAGTTAGCAAAATGATCATTAAGCTTAGGTAACAAGAAGCTTGTCTCAGTGATGTGTGACTAGTTGCGAGAATGGTTTCATTCTACACGTATGTGTGTGTGCGGGCTGATTATTATTTTTTATTTTATTACTTCAGTCCAAATAGTCATACATAGGTACTAGGTTTTTCTATTATTATGACTGCTACACTTTGCTTTCACTATTCAGACTTAAACATTTGATTGTTATGAATAATCATCATAAATCAAAATAAACATCTTGTCTCCATTGAGCAAACATTCCAAATACCTAAATTAAAAGAAATTACAGCCTTTAGTAAAATGGGTATTGTGATATCATTTTCTGCATCGAATTAGAAACATCTTTGTCACTACATTGTTATATCAGATATCAATTTATTTAGCGTCAAGCCGATAATCTATGCATGCTAAGCACGCTATCTTTTTATAAGGGCCGGTATTCATGCTAAACTTCAAAACGGTTTTAGCTCTTCCAACTGCAAATTTGATATGCATAGGTTTTAATTCTAAATGTGCTTCTTTTCAGCTTCGGTAAAATTTCATGTCGTCAATCACTTTGAAATCAAAACTATTATGTAAATACTATTTTCTATTATAATCGGCTAACCCAAAAGATGAATATAATCGAAAATAGTTCAGTAAAGATAAACCAAAAATGTATGAGCCGACGAGACTGAATAGTGAGAAATAATTTCTCAAAAAGTCATACGTTATGATTGATTATTATCTTCTCAGCCATGGCGCTCTCCCCAGTCGAAGGTCTGACGAGCTGAACATCGTTGGATGAAGGCAGCGCGTGGCAGCTCTAAGTCTCTGGGGTGAGGCCATGTTCAGATGTCAATCATGATATTAAAAATTGCGTTTCTTATGGTATATAGACTCGTTTGTGTTTTTTGTTATACCGTCAGAGTCGAAACGAAGTTTAGCAACTGACTCACAACCTGCTCAGAGCGTGAGCATGACCAGACTACCGGCTTAATTTGTTTTAAAAACCAACAAACATAATTATTTGTTAATTATAATGATTGTTATCAATTCCAACAACAATTTACAGTTAGTCTCTTTAATCTAATTTCAAATATTACTGATAACTATAGTGTTAAAAAAAACGAGATTTCGAATTACGTTTTTCATTCATATACAACTTTTCTGTTGTTTTTAAAACAGGATTTCTTTTGAGATAGTATTATGCACCTGTTACAATATAAAATTTAAGTGATTTGTGGAGGACTTATGTCCAACTATAAAAATGTGCTGCACAATAGAAAAGCCCATCTCTACATAAAAAAATGCCCAGTTAGAAAAATATCCAGGTAGAAAAAAATAAATAAATCCAATTGCGTAAAACGCAGAATAAAGAATAGACGAGAGCCACACTGAAACTTCTTGTAAGCAATATTTGTTTTATAAATTTGTATAATTGGACGTAAGTTCCGCAAATCGTTTCATTTTATTATCTTTTTGTATATTTTACAATATCTCTTCCTAAATATTTTTTTATATATATATTTAATTAATGGTGGGCATGTTTTTTCTACAATTGGTTGTTTGGCAGTGAAACATTGAATTATAATTTTATTGTTACTTATATATAAACATGAATAAGTACACATATAATACGTAACATAGATTTGGCTAAGCCTTGATAATTATCAATAAATTAATGCTAAGATATAATTTATAATTAACCTATTGTACAAATAAATAATTGCGGAATTTTGGCCCACTAAGTTGTAACGGCCATGCAACTAAATAAATAAGATTTAGTATAAGTATTATTGTTGGCAAAAGTCAGCTAAAGAGTGTGATATTTTATAGCGAAGCTGAAAATTAATATAAAATTCAATCTCAGCTTCGCTCGGATGTCATGTTCAGGCTTGGATTTGACTTATAAACCGTTTCTTAATAATGAATAAATATTTTATATAGCAGTATCTTTTGATAAATGAGAGGTGGACTGTAATAGGCTTGGAATATATCGGGTGAAAACATTTGTAGATCTGGTATCAGTTGCTGAAAGTAAACTATACCCAGGCTCAGAACAAGCAGCTCCTGTTTTTCGGAAGTCAAAAAATGTTTCAGGAATTTTCGCTAAATGGACTACTGTAATATTTATTTTTGATCTTTTTAGGTCTGTAAGTTAAATCCAACCTTGAAAATTAACTGAGACTAGAACAGACTTCGGTCCTTATTCGCTATTGTCATCAGTAAGGTAAACATGGTGACTACAGGCATTCTTTCAACTAGTTACAATCGATAAAACTACCCGGTGCACGTTTCCTTAAAAGTTGACAAAAGAAAATATGTATAGTTGACATTAAGTCGAGTCAACTGTAAACAAAAGGTGTAATTCATTCTAGGAAATAGTTGGTGTTGTTGGTGGTTCTAATACAATGTACTAAAATGTGTCTGCAAACTTATATTACACAAATTACTTTTGCAGTACTTACACTAAAGAATTGTTTTACGCGAGATTATTTACTAAACACCTCATGCTATCCTGTTTATCTCCTTCAGAAAAGGGACCACGAGATTCGAGTTCCTCCTGCAATTGAGTTAGAACTCGAAGGGGAAATTAATTAATATTTTGGCTATATAGCAATATATATATATTTTGCTACAATCGTACTGTGGAGTAACACGTTCTGATCATCCTAACTCTCAACTCGATTTAATTTTGTGTTTAGATTTAAGATAGTGTAAGCCTGACCAAAAAAATAAAACGTCAGCTTTTGTAAAATAATAAATAGGTCTGTATCTATACCCAGATTCAAATAAGTCATCAAACCCCCATATTTAAGCCGGCTGTATACGTTTGGTTACCCGATGACGCTTTACTTTTGCCGGATTCGGCATCTAAATGTAATCTACTTTGTTTTTCATTTGTATTTTTTTTCGATTAGAAACGAAAGTTAGTCTTTCTTAACGATATTGAATACGAAGAATCATATCGATTGTAAGTTTAAAAATATTAAACAATTAAATTACAATAAAAAAAGCTATCTGTTTACAAGCTATCTTTTCTCTTGAATTTCCAGGTATTTTTACCTCGGTTTCTCATAAAAGCAAGTGGAACGTGTAAAGTTAAAATTTTTAAATAGCCCGTATTTTTTTATTCTGAAACTATTCACTCAGTTTTCGAGAAAATCCATAAAAACTAACTTAAAATTTCGAAGTTAGTTTTTATGGATTTTCTTAGGTAACGGAATGAAAAAATCCAAAATAAAAAAATATGCACCGTTTAAAATCTTTAACTTCACACATTCCACCTACGTTTATAAAAAACGGAGGCAAACATACCTGGAAATTAAAACGGTCATGACTTGTAAAAGGATAGTTTTTTTTTAATTCTTATTGTAACTGTATGCTAGAGTCATGCCCTTTCAGATATTTAAGTGAGTGTTCTATTTTTAAATACATCTGTATAATATGCAAGGCATGTAACATTAAAAAATGGTTCAAAATGCATTAATGTACTTTTAAGATTAGATTATACGTAACTAAAGTCAAATAACAGCTGACTTTGCTTGTGTGTTTAATTTTTTGGCCAAGCTGTCAAAAATTTATCTTAAGCTTCTACCTGCTTATAAAAATCTACCATACAAAGACCCGCTTTATAGTCAAACGTTTTCCTTCTGTACACATATATCCATGGCAATCTCAAATACTGTACCTCTAGCCAAAGAGTTAACGTTACATTCGACATTGTGTCTGACACAACATTAGCTATTATACATATACCAACACTTTAAACTACATCGGGAAGGCGATAGTTGGAAAACTTTTCAGTACAAAATTGTTCTACATACTTGAACTCTATGGCCAACTCAACGCCATCTAGTGTCAGAATCCAATGAAGAACGCTTTCGCCCTTTTTTATCTGTCCTCTTTCTTACTGTCATTCAGTTGTTATGACCAGTCGTTCAGTTCATTCAGTTGATGCACTTATGACAAACTGCTGAAAATCTTTTAATGTCAAAGATCCATTAAGTCCATAAATTTATTATTAAATAGATAAGAGAAGTTTCACGACACACCAAAAGCATCTATGTGCGATGTACTCTTATCAAATTATAATAAACCTAACGATTTCCATTGTCCTTACACAAAAGCTACAGGCACAGTACAAAAACATAATGCCGTTCCAATCGCCTCCATTACTCTTGCAGTTGCTCCACAGTAGGGGTGTTGTTACACAAATGTGTACTGGTTGTCTACTGCCCTTATGTCGTGGTGCGCCCCACTGGCCACGAGTAACGCTTCCAGCTCTGCCCTGCGCATACGCACATCGCTCCCGTGGGTCACCTCCAACTGAAAGTTACGGACTTCTTTCAAGAAAGAACAATATGTTGTTTTTAATTAAAAATATTAAAATTATATAGGGGGCTGTAAAAATAAAATAAATTAAAATGTAAAAATAAACGGAAAAGAATTGGGAGGGGGGGGGATCTGAGATTAAATTGGTAGTCAGAGCTAAAATTAGTTCTACTGCGATACATGAACTGCTACAACCAACGATTACTGATACAAGCTGTATATACGAAAGCATAAATAATGTATTAAAAACTTACCAAAATGAACTTGCAACACAACACACAGACAAAAAAAACGGAAGAAAAAACACAGCAAAATAAAAAACAAAGCCATTCCATAGAATAAAGTTTAATAATAAAAAAATTACAACAAAGAAATTAAAATTAAAGCTCGGAAGAACATGATTTTGTACAAACTATAAACAATATATTTATATTCTAATTTCATTGTTAGTACATTATAATAACAGTCCATTTTATCAAAACTTGAGTTACTATGATAAATAAAATCTACAACGAGAATTATTTTGGCTCTAGTACCTGTTCAATGGCAATTCTTATTAGAATTGAATGCACAGTATATAGTTAATAATATAAAGTTCTCCAAGGAGTAGTTTAAGCATTGCCTTTACTGTGATTGTGGCCATTTTCAAACTACCACACATTGTGACATTATTGGACAAGTTTAAAAGCGGACGAGATCAAAGGAAATGCAAGCAATACTACAAATATAGAGATAAGAGACAAAGAGGCGCATAGTGGAAACATTAGCAGCATCAGTGATCTTGATGCAGGAAGAGAGGGATATCTCCCTGCATCCAAATCCGGCGACCATACAACAGAAATACGACCCTATTGCCAGATGTTGACTTACTGCGGTCTCTTGTAGGGTGACGGAGCTTCACCGTAGGTCAGCTTCCATGCGAATTTGCTTCGTCCTACTTTGTCTCTAGTTACAACTACCTTGTATTTATATCTCTGTAGTCTCTAGACCGTTTGAAAGCCTTTCTTTTTTATGGTTTAGAGGGCAAACAAGCAGACGGGTCAGTGTGACGGGTGATGGTAAGTGACTACCGCCGCCCATGGGCACCTGCAACTCAAGAGTCAGAAGTGCGTTGCCGACCTTTGAGGTGGGATTACGCTCTTTTCTTGAAGGTTTGAGTCTTTTTCCTGGCGGTACAACAACTTTTAGGATCAGGCCAATGGTACACTTATCCACAATCAAATTTCAATTAAAATTCAAATTTCAATCAAAACAGTCAAATTTCCAGTAAAGCGCATGTTTATTTCCATAATTTATAGAATGGACAGCATTTTATAAGTAAAATACTGAGATGGGCTAAAATAATGGGATGGGATGGCGAAAAAGCTCATAATTTTGACAATACCTGAATGTGATAATACCTGGTATTATACTTGAAGGTATTTTAATTTCCATACATTTTTGTAAATACATGCATCAAAAGTGTCTAGGGACCAAGTACATTTTTAACTATAAAAAATCATCCAATTAATATTTAGCCAATCTAGTCTTCCAAACTGGCTTCTTACTTTAATTCCTAATGTTTAAGTTAACAACTTATCCCTATACTTTGTAATAATTAAGAAAAATTGCAATTTTTGCAATTTGTGGGAAATTTACCTAAGTTAATGTCGTCAATTAAATGGCAAAAATTAGGACTTTTTAATTTCTGTGCTTAATTGAGTTGAGGTCTGGCCATTGTGCAGGTCATGGCAGAACGTTGATGCGAGCATCGGCAAGAGTGCGCGTTACGACTCTAGCCGTATGCGGACGTGCATTATGTCGAAACGAATCACCCAACCGGCTTCGCAAAGGGATGATCACGTCTGAAACTATCCTCTCCGCATAAATCTGAGCATTGAGGTTGTCCTCTGATCCAAATGAGATCGGTTCTTCCACCGATCCAAAAAACTGGCTCATACCGTTATTGTTCTCATATGAATGAACTTCCTGCCAAAATTTGAAAGGTTCTTGACGTCCAGAGGTCCTCCAAATTTGAGTACGTCTTATATCCGGCCATTTTATCCGGCCCCGAGCCCATTGTAATCGGGCCCTACGATTGCGGGGTGCTATAGGTGGAACTCTCAGCGGCCTTCGGAAACGCAGACCCACTTCAAACGATTTCGGATGGTTTGGTCGCTTATCAGCAAGCCTGAAGAGCTGTGGAGTCTCGTAAACAACATCATGGCGGTCATGGTACGATTCCGTCGAGCAGTATTTTGGATGCCGGTCCTGTCTCCGAGTGGTAATGCGAGAAAGTCCTCCACGTCGCTTGGCCACGCTGTCCGTGATACGATAGCGTGTTCCGAGGCGGCTTATGACGCTCGGCGTAGTGCCAAGTGCGACAGCCACAGTACGTTGCCTGAAACCACCTTGCAACATTCCGACACCTCTCATCATCTCTTCTCGTGTCAAATGATGTTGTCGCTACATATCGATGCAATTTTTTTCAGTTTCAACGCAGAAATTGTAATGGTTTTGTAAGTTGTTTTTTTGACAGTTTATTTTCTATTTTTAATCAAAATTTAAAGAAAATTCTTTATTTAAATAGTGAAATTCACTAAAAAGAATCAATAACGATCCAAAAGTTAAAATAATAAATCTCAATTGCGGCGATAATCTAAAACGTACCTGATCCCTAGACAAATTTGGATGTGTGTATATTGTATTACTGGAGCCAAAATATTCTTAAGCCCCTAACTATTTTAGGGTACACTACTATTAGACACCTAAATAACTGGCATATAATGTTAGCTCTCTAATGAAATCATACAATGATGCAAAACAAACTATACAATACATATAACTAAGTTAAATGCGATTATTCAAAACATTGTGATTCCTTTACACCTATCTACATAGGCAGTTAAGCTTGAATTATGTAATTTTCATTTTTTAAATAACTACATTTATTGTCAATCAATAAATAAAATGCAATACAGGAATCAATGGCCATACACAGCTATACTTAAATTAAATGTTCATTTCATTTTTGTTTATATAAAACCGTTACAGGTTTAATATACATAAGCTACTTTTAAAGCTATGGGACGTAGCCATCTTAGATTAAAGCATGGTGACCGTTATTGGCAAAGATTGGCAAACTTATATTAAAATAAGTAAATATTAAGTTCTGTTTAATATTGTAATAATATCATAGGCTCTTTAGAAAATTGGGTAAACTGTGCGTATAAATTTTTACATAAAATTCTCACAAAGTTAATTAAATTTTTTATTTGAAATATAACTTCTATAAGAGAATTAGCTTAGAAAAAAGCTACTACACATTAGTATAGGTAGATTGGTAGCTATTGCTGATCTGTTAGGTGCCGAAGATAGGTTGACATTATATAAACAAACTACTAACGCAACAGTAGTAATAGTCATTAGTATGCAGTTAAAACACTTGTGATTACCTAACTAAAGCAGTGGTCCAATTTTCTAAAGTACTTAAGTGTAAGAGCATGAAAACAAACAACGCTGAGCAAATATAACTACTACAAGCTACGTACTAACAACATCGATAACAACGGAAGGAAAAGTGAAGATGAAGATCAAATAAGGGTATTACTACAAAACTGTGTTCAAGCAACACTTCAGTTACTCTTAACTACGGGAGTATAGCCGTCTCGCTCTTTTTTATTTGTCGAGAAAACGAGAAGGCTACATTTGTCTGACGTTTAAAACTCAATTTTACCTACTATAATTGTTCGAGATTATTCTGTTTTACGAGCTTGATGCCGTTCAAGGGACTTTTGTTTGGGTAAACTGAATATAGTTAAAAACGTCTTACAATAAAAATCTGTATTTTAAAATAAACATTTTGAAGACAAGTTTTGTTGTGACTTCTTAAAAACAATATTTTCATTGCTTAGAAAGTAGCATGTGTGGAAGTAACCTACGTTTTGAGAAGATTTGAGAAAGCTTAAATCAACAGTAGCGACTTTCAATTATTATTGAAAGACGGAGACAGAGCGGAACGAGTTATGACACATATTAAAGACACCACAAATGATATAATCTTATTTAACATAAGTTTAGAATCACGCCCAGAGTCGCTATGGCATGACTCTAATGACCAACTAACAGTCTTAATGTCAACTAGATATCAGCAGTCACAGCCATGGAACTAGATCTGTAGAAAAAATTTAATATTTACAGCATGATGTTAGGATTGAATTTCAAATTTTTAGAATTAAGAAAAGAATCATCGCGTTCCCACCTGACAATAGCTGTTTTGTGGTTTGAAGATTAAGGGTGAGAATTGAACTTTTATGAAGCGGTATTCAATAGTAGATATTCTTTTCAAAGAATTAACCAAATTTAATTTGCTTTAGAAACACAAACATACTCCGTTCCATACTCTAATTTTTTCCTATAAATCATCATAACCCGTTGCATAATGCTACCTTTTAATTTTGATAAATACAGTTGATTTAAGCATGAATCTTTTGTGGTTAAAAAGAGACAAATTAAGAATAGAAGCTTTCATAGCGTCTTTGTATTCTTTGTTTTTTAAAGCTTATGGCAAAGGTGTTCGGTGGGAGTATATGCCTCTTCTGTATTTTGACAATGAACATATAAAAATAGGAAGTATGGCTGGCGTTCAGAGTATTTATTGAAATTAAATTATTGTGGATATAATTACATTATGAAATTAATATAATATATGTATCTATACGTGATTTTTTTTCCGTAATATTTAAACGGGTAGTTATCAAGAAATTGGTTTTGTGTTATTTTTATATAATTATATTGGGCAAGCCCCGTATGCTTACTTACAGAGACTAATTTAAAAAAAGCTAGCACTACTCAAAAGTTATAAATGAATTTCAGTGACAGAAACAAATCAATCCAATATATTTTATACATTACATTGATTAAGCTAATACCTATACAGAGTGTATATGACAGTGGAACACTTACTTAAATCACTGAAAGGCATGACTGACTGAAAAAACACTATCCATTTAATAGTTATAAGCGTTTTTCATTCGTAAAAAATTACCTATAGAAATGTTTTGTTTTATGTAGTAAAATGTATATTTATATCGAAAATAAAGTATGGTGGGCAACCCTACGTGTGAACGCCAGCCTAACTTAATAGGTACATTTTTATACAAAATCACCAAGCACGAAAATATTTATTCAAATATGCAGAGAATTGTTTGAAATATTTGGATTCTACAATGATAATCACTGAGATAATATGTGATGATTCTCGATTGTTTACAAACATGATTGTAATGTCAATATTGACGATATCGAAGACCTTCATTTGGACAAATTTCTAATTTAATATTGAACAAAAGAATTATACTTGGTATAGAGATCTAATTCCATACAAAAGTTATGAACTATATATAAATAGACCCCGATAGGTAGGCAGGGTAGCTTCGTGAATGGACCATTTTAAATGCAAATAAATACACTAAAGCTAAACCGACACGTCTCATTGTATATTATTTATACGACCTTTATTCAAATATATCCTTTAAACTTAATTTTTATAACACTTTTTTTTAATATACTAAGACCAATTTACAATTTGTTTTAATCTCACTACAGAGTGATAACTCTACACGACCAACATTGTTAGAAACATGTTAGGGAGCATCCTCCCCTAGGTGAGCTGTGGTGCGACCCCCTTCCCTCACGTGAGATTTAAGCGTGTAGTTGTTTAAGCGTTAAATTTATTTTCATAAAACTGAAAAATAATAAAGGTTTACTAATATTGCTTAAACGTGACGTGAGATTATTAATTATGCCCCTTAATTCAAATGAGATTTGATGGTATTTTATGAGACCCCCCCCTAATTTTGGGCTCACGTAATTAATGGATGCGACCCTTACATGTAGTCATAGTGAATTATCCCTGGGCTCAACTACGCAACAATCGAGAACCATAAGGTGACAACTAAGAGTTGCTCACTTGTTGCCTGTTGTCCTGACAGACGACGTACTCGGTGAGTGTGACGTCAGCAGCGCCGCCGGACTCCAGCGGGATGGGATTGGCACGGAAGTGTTCCAACATGTCGTGAACGTTTGGGAACCAGAGGTGTTGGACTCTGCATTGGCCGGTTTCTGAGAGAGTCATACGTAAGTGTTTGGCACGACCCTGGAAGGTAAGGTTTAAATTGATTACTGCTGGTACGAGTTTTCTGACGGAGTGAGTGATATACCAATGTTGGCTGACCATAAAAAAATGTAAAGTAATAATAAAGAAACCTCGTATAAAAAGTTTCTTTTACGAATGTACCACAAGTTTGCTTATAATTTTATTATTAATAAAAGGAATGTTTCACGATACATCGTTGTTCGACCTGTTGGTCTGGTGTGATGAGCATGATCATGTTCTGTTTCGGGGTGTAATTTATATTTATATACGTGGCGTAATTTATTTATATTTAGTAATATATAAGTAGGTTTATCAGTAGTCTGGTTACCATAGTACAGGCTCTGTACTGGCACAGAATACACAATAGTACAAGTACAGAAGTTCCACTCCGCCAAATCATTTAAATAAATAGCGACTCTTGTTTAGACACGATAAAGTCGCAATTTAGGTCACACAGCGCTAATTAACTACTTTCTTTTTTTTTTAGAATTTTTTAATCTGAATATTTAATTACCAGTAAGTTATGTGCCTATTACTCTATTTATGTGAACAATTAAACCTAGTCTATCTACTAATAACGTGATAGTCTAGATACATTGCATAGTATTGAACTATCGTGCAGCCCGGCTGGCGCGCGGCAGGCCACTGAATTTTGGCACGTTAAGTCGATCCCGCCGTGCACTTGTAGCCTTATATCTACACTGTGGAGTGGGCCTGGCCTGGTACTGGCACAGAATGTGCCTAGTTTGAGGTCAAAACGGCCGTGTGAGGTGTCTCAAGTTATTATTATTAACTAAGTCATGTCAATTCGAGCGACGAAATATCGTTGTTTTTCTACTATCTGGTATGCTATAAATATTTTCTTTATCAACGGCATAATAATATAACACTATAGTTATTAGTTGAGACTAATTGATTTGACTGTAACTATAAGTCAGTTAAAAGGATGACTAATTTTTTTATTGACGCACAGCGCAACAGAATGTAAGGCCGATAGGATCGGAACGTTCTTGAATAAAGACCACAGACCGGAAAGTGCAGCGTAGGATTTCCGTCAACATGGTGGACAGACGGCCGGCTCTGTGATCTTTACTAAGATCGCAGAGCATTTGTTATGAAGAAAGCAATAGTTTTTTTTTTGCGTGTATATTTTTTTTTTGTTTGAACGCGCTAATCTCAGAAACAACCAGTAGTTTAGTAGTAACTGGATTGAACTGAATTTTTTTTTATTTTAATTGTTTCACGTGCAACTCTTGAGTAAAAGTGACGTGACATTAATCATTTCCGTTGAGAAGGGCCATATGCTTGTTTGCTATCTTGGGGGTACAATATGAAAAGAGACCTGGAAAATTAAATAGAATTTAACTATACTGTATACAAGATCGGTAAATACCCACCTGAAAGTTAAAGGTGAGCACATATTCTCCCCGCCGCGTCTCGCTCTGTCGCACGAGGTAGCAGCCGTGTCCCGCGGCGCCGCCCGCCAGCACGCAGCCCGCGGCCGCCGAGCGCGCCAGCGTGCCGTGGAACCACGGCCACTCGCCCAGGGACACGCGCGACGACGACTCACACGCCTCTTCCGCTATTGGACCTACAAACGAATGCCGATCGAAGCCTTTTTCAGTGTAGAATTCTCACACTGCCGTCCTTTAACTAAAAAACCGTTAACCTTCAAACAACTTAAAGGACTGCAGCACAGACGTGTACTACTACTAACTATTAAGACAAACAAGAGTGATTTAATTTTTATTATCGAAAATTTTATTTAAGTAAGTACTGTTTATTGTACACCGAATACATATATACATAAAAAAACTTAAACATAAAATGTACAATGGGCATGATTCTTATCGCAACAAAAGAAAGAAGCACCAAGATCTAATATTACTATGTTATTTTAAGACTTATAGGATTTTCTGTAATCTATAAGGGGCCCATCGATAAATTACGTCACATGAATATCATGATTATTTGACCCCCCGCCCGTCCATGTCACAGGTTGTCATTTGTGGAACCCCTCTCTTGGTGTGACGTCGCATATTTTGCAATTTTACACTCAGAACAGAAAAGAGCAGTTCTAAAATGATTATTTTTTAGTAAAAGTATAGTAGCGTATGTAGTCTTCCGAGTAGAGGTAATATTTTGTGTTTAATACTTTAGATTTTGACATATATTATGATGTCACGAAGCTTATGACCCCCCACCCTTTGTCACAATTTGTTGACCCTCCCACCCCTTGTCACACTTCGTTGACCCTCCCCCTTAACGTGTAACGTAATTTATGGTGGAGTTAGGCTCCAAAACTATTTTCTGTATTTTTCCAAAATTTTAGGCTCAGTAGTGTCGGACATCAATTTTCATCTATTTTCTTAAATTCTAGAAGTAGTCTTAGAATAAAACATGAGACAATACATAGCATTCATATATTGTTAGGTCAAAAGTGTAAAAAGTTTAACAATAATAATCGACAACTTCCTTCCCTACAAACAGATAAGGAAAAATGTATTTACACGGGAATTTACGCGATCACGAAATAGGTATTAAATACCTCTGAATGGCCTGAGATTTCGACTAGGTTGCACTGTATTTACACGGGAATTAACGCGATCACGAAATTGGTATTAAATACCTCTGAATGGCCTGAGATTTCGACCAGGTTGCTCTGGCCGTGGTCACAGACTGACTCTTGAGTCGTGATCCTGTTCCGTCATCGCGTTAATTCCCGTGTAAATACATAAATATTGCAAATAGCCTGGCCAATGGGAAGAGGTCTTATAAGTAACTACCTTTTGCCAGCGGTTTCACTCGCGTTAACGTATTTTTCCGGGTTCCGTTCCTCAAAAGGAAAAAAGGAACCCTTATAGAATCTCTTTGTTGTCCATCTGTCTGTCTGTTAAGAACCTTCCTGAGGAACCCGTTGAGGCATCAAATTGAAATTAATATCAAATACTTTAAGCTGTAAAAAAATCAAGCTTCTAAGTCAACGCAATCAAAAGTTTTTAACAAATTTGAACATTTCGCAGGTATATCAAAACCTTTTGTTGGTCTAAGAAGAATGAAGATTTGGTAAAAGAAAAATAAGAAAGTCGTTAATTTGTTGTTATATCACATAAAAAAATAGTTTTTATGATTACAAACTTATATTTTGCAGTAGGAAAGTTCATTCACTTTATCGTGAAGCGATGTATGGGAGAGTATTTTTAGAACAGCAAAGTTAAGTTTGTCTTTCGGCAAAGACGGGAAAATATCTTCGAGAATTGATTCCCGAGATGGACGTACTATCTACATACAAGTTTGTTTGCTTACGGAACCCTCGGGGCGCGAGTCAGACTCGCACTTGTCCGGTTTTTCTCTCGGGATCAGTACAAATTAACGCATCTTTTAAAAGGTAACAAGAAGTAATACTCACTGTTATACAAAAATTCTGTGTCTTCAGTAATATCAGTAGCTAAATCAACATTACTAGAGCTAGAAGGTAGATCTCTCCTTGGTGGCAGGTCAGGGGGAGCTGGTTCTGGTAGGCCTGGTAGCGCGTCGGGCGGCGGCTGCGTCGTCGGAGGTGACCGCATGCAGTACTTGATAGTTGCTAACCAAGATTTCATATCGTCCACATCTGCTGCTTCTATTACGTATTCCATATTGTTGTCGGCCTAAAAACATATACATATGTAAGTGAGGCTGAAATGTATTAGCAGAGCAGTGTGAACGACTAGTAAGAAATAACTGTAAAAGTTATGATGAAAATGATGCTTACATGTTAGTTGATCACTCATACAAGTTAAACCTATTGGTGCTTACGTCACATGAACCTAATAACAACTAATTAATTTGGAGACTGTGTTATTGATTGATGGTAACAGAATATGTGCAATGTTTCTACTTAAAGTAATTGACTTGTAATTAGGAGATTGAGCTTGTGGAGCTGTGTGGTGCTGAAATGGTCCAATTAACAAAGTGGCAATAAATAATCCTTAATTTAACTGTAGAATAGAATATTCTTTATTGTTCTAATTGAATGAGAAAACTCTTTGTACTGGTGACTAAAAATCCTATTTAATGACAGATTCTACCATCTATCAACTATATATATTACTAGCAGCGCCCCGTGGTTTCACCCGCGTAAGTCCCAATACCGTGGGAATATCTCGATAAAAAGTAGCCTATATGTTAATTCAGGTCTCCAGCTATCTACATACCAAGTTTCATCGCAACCGGATTAGTAGTTTTGGCATGAAAGAGTAACTAACAAATATCCATCCATCCAAACTTTCACATTTATAATACTAGCAGCGCCACGCGGTTTTACCTGCGTAGGTCCCGATCCCGTAGGAATATCGGGATAAAAAGTAGCCTTTGCGTTAATCCAGGTCTCCAGCTATCTACATACCAAGGTTCATCGCAATCGGTTCAGTGGTTTTTGCGTGAAAGAGTAACAAACAAATATCCATCCATACAAACTTGCACATTTATAATATTAGTGGGATTACGATTCTGCTTACACTTATACTAATATTATAAAGTTGGAGTGTTTGTTTCTTTTTTGGTTGAATGTGCTAATCTCAGGAACTACTACATGGCAAAATTTACAAACGCAGATGAAGTACTTTTATATTGTTAACAAGCAAGTTCACATTCATTCAGGTTCATATTTGAGAGACAGACAACAGTGAATTATTAAATTAATATATCTACAAATTAAAAAAAATTATGAGGAAGGAAAAAATAGTCATGGAAGAGAAAACCTCTTCTGTTTTTAAAGTGACTGCAATATTTTCTAGCTAAATTATTCATAGCTAATAGTCATTTACAAGTTGAACAAGTTATTATTATTGTTTGATGAATATAAGAAGTTGTTGGAATAATGTTTGTCACATTAAAGGGAAATTTGCCTATTGCAGAATAGAAACAGGAAGAAATAATAAAAAATAACACACATTGTTTTAACATGTAGTAGTTTTCTTACAAAAAAAATAATTTGTGTCTGTTCACAAACATATCTAAACTAATATTAAAAAGAGGAAACATTTGTGTTTTTGTATGTATGTTTGTAATGTTTTCACACAAAAACTACTGGATCGATTGCAATGAAACTTTGTATGTATATAGCTGGAGACCTGGATTAAAGCTTAGGCTACTTTTTATTCCGACATTCCCACGAGATCCAGACTTACGCGGGTGAAACCGCGAGGCGCTGCTAGTATTACTATAACTTAGTACCGTTTTAAGCAATTGTTATTTATTGATTTTATGAATTAAGGCAACTCAAATGGTTTGTTTTGATGTTTAGTAACCACAGTTAACCACACTAATCCTAGCAATCAAAAGCATTTCCCAAGGAGGGCTGAGAGAATGAAAACCATTGATTTTATTATTATATACTTTCTTTCCTTCCCTCTAGCAGGAATCATGAGTGTGTTTTTCTGTTGTTTTGGTTCGACTGTGACATATCAAATTGTCACAATCTATCACATAACACAACAATAATAAATTTGGGTAGGTAAGTGGGTACTGGGGTATCTTATGCACACCTGTAACATGCAATAGATTTCATCCTCCTGCTTATCAATGATTTCTCATTTTATATAAGTACCAGATTTTGTCCATGGCTTTGCTCGCACTCAGAAGGCTTTTTTTTGTGGATTTTGATACAGTAGGAAATAGAAATACACAATTAAAGTATTTGTTTATATACAACATTAGGGTTTGTATTCAAACTATATTACCTCAAACAGTCACTACTACTTAGTGGTAAAGGGTAGTACAATGAGTTGAAATCATAGTCTTCAGGTAAAATTTAAGGTGGATGAAATAGCTATAATACCTATTCTAATAAGATTTATGGGATATGTATTTTGGTGTTAAAGTATACATAATTATCGTAGTTTCAGTTATAGATAATATTAATAATAATTACTTGACACCTCACACACGGACCTCTGATCCCAAACTAGGCAGAGCCTGTACTATGGTAACCAGGTTGCTGATATACATACTTATATATTTCTAAATACATACATATTATGAATAAATTACACCCAGACACATAACAAATAATCATGCTCATCACACAATTATTTGTCCTAGGTGACAATCGAACCCACAACTTTGGCTCAGTAGTCAGGATCACTAACCACTAGCTAGACCAACAGGAAAGAAAATATGTAGGACAGTTTGCATTGTACACTACATTATAAACTGAATAATAAATTGAAATAAATTGTTTCTAAATGGTATTAAAAACATTTTGTGTTGGATTGTAAGTACAAGGGGTGGTCTTATAGCTGACAGCGATGTCTTCCCTAAGCCTTTGGATGGAACAGAAGACAGAATAAGCAGTAGCTGATGGCATACTAAAACTATTCAAATAGAGTTATATTGCACCTCCTTCGATCAAAATAACTTGAAAAATTCCGGTTAGGCATTTTCTTATTAAAAATATCACTATTACTCATTTAACACTCCATAAAATTCTTCAATAGATAAATATAAAAAATAATGTGAACATTTTTGTTTATTCTGAACAATTTAAATTTTTTGAGTTGTTACACTATTTTAATGCTTTTCTGTTTCTATTGAACAGTGCCTTTTACAAGAGGTATATAAAACATGTCCAATACATTAAATAAATTAGTTACCTTCAATACAAAAGTGTTTTCATGGTCAGGCATCTCCAATGCAGTTGTTTCCCGAGCCTCTGAGATGAGAAAACAAAACACTCCACTTCGAGGCTTCTGTGCCTTTGGCGGCGAATAAAATTCCAACATATAACCACCAACGGTTTTTACTAGTGCCAGTCTGCATTTCTCCCATTTTTGTGGACCTGAAGGCTGTTCCAAACTCTCTGGAGTTAAATAATTTACCAAGCCTTCTTTCCTACATTCTACAACTATCTTAGCTAATTTAGTCTTGTTATGTTTGTTCAGATTAGTCGAAAGTTCCACTTCGTCAGAGTGCTGCTTATGAAATAATCCCTTCCCACGCCTTAAACCCTTGAAAGATAACCTACGGAAAAAAGGTTTATGTAGAGTTTTGGGCGAGTCTGTGTCTTCTGAATAGTCGCTTTCATCGTGTCCAGTGTGCGTGCCATTAGGGAGTTTGTGCAGCGCTTTGAGTTTTCCAATTTCAAACTCAAAGTGTTCCGAGAAACATTCAATGAATTTCTTCAATAGGTCTTTGTGCGAGGCTTGAGGCCGCGCTGCGGTGTCGTTGGTACCTGTTTGCACGTACTGTAAGCAAGCCTTGGCGAAGTCCTGGGCGGCGGTTTTGGCCTGACGCTCGCAGAACTCGACCCATCCGTCGGGATCGCCGTCGGACGGGCCCGCCATGGCAAGCAATTTCTTTAGCAGCTCCACTTGGATGGCGTATATTCAATGGTTTACACTAAACACAATAACTTGGCAAATTTGATTCACTATCATTTGGCCTGATAACGAATTTCATGCCAAATTTGTAATCAAAATAAAATTCACGATGCTTCTATCACAAGTTTTCTCGCGAAAACAAGTTTTGTTGCCATATCGAAAAAAATTGTGCGTTAAAAATTGTTTAGTAATTATTTTGTTATTTAGTTAGTCAAAAAAGTTTCTTAACTTTTTTTATTTAAACTATGATGACTTGCAACGAATATATTTTCAACATATTTTCGTTATATCCTACACATCTGTCTGTATAGAAGAGGAAAGTTTCTTAAATTGAGTAGCAGATGTCAATGCTGCAATGTAACAATAATAGTTAGATTAAACTGTTGGTGGTAGCAGGTTTTATTCTAGATGGCGCTACTATATAATTTCCAGTGAACAACGTAGATACCGCTGTATCCGCACTATCCGCTGTTGGATACCGTTCGCTGCTCGTACTTACTTACACATATTATTCATATCGCTCTGCACCGTCTACGTCACTACTTTTAGAGCTAGAGCAAGTGTTCTTCTGAAATCCCGAAAAGTGCTCAGATTAAAAAAGGAAAATGAAAACAATACATTTAATTTTTTTTTCAGGTGGCATTAACCTCATAAGGTGTTACTGTTAATTAGATACACATTAAAAGCAGTTGTTTAAATCGAAAGAGAAAGCCAACCAAATTTAGTTTCGCTCACTTTCTACCTAGATAAATTTCGTACATTCATAGGAAAAGCTCAAAGATTATTTTTTATTAATATACTAGACTAAAAATGATTTGAAATTCGACTCCCTATTTCTATCATAAAATACAGTGGTAATAGACCACTAATCGATTAACAGATTCTAGTAATAATGTCTAGTGATAAAGAAAGAGAATAAACGAAGATTACAAACTATGGTTATCTATTAGAGAATCCGAGGAGTATTAGTTTTCATAGCAAGCAAATATGCTTAGATTAATGGTTCAAGATCTTCTTCGGTAAGATGAGTCCTACGTTTTTGAAGCAACACGCTAAGTGGGAACGCACTGTTATTGTAAACAATACTACACAATAATTATAAATATTATATATATATATAGGTGGCGAACAAACACACCAATATATTTTTTTTTTGTATACCATCAGAGTAGTTTCCTTTTAAGGGTTCCGTTCAACAAAAAGGAAAAAGGAACCATTATAGGATCTCTTTGTTGTCCATCTGTCTGTCTGTCAACAAGACCCTTTTTCTCAGGAAATGAATTTAACATCAAATACTCATGTCCTTTGAAGCTGTAAAAAATCAAGCTTCTAAGTCAACGCAACCAAAAGACAGAAGAAATCAAAACCTGTAGCGTACTTCCCATTGATCTAGAATTCTAGAATAATGAAATATAAGAAGTAAGGTCTAACAGCACAAGTAAAGGAAAAAATCTGAAAGTTGTTAATTGATTTGCTTACAAACGTTTAGGTACTTTATAATCAGAAAAAAAGTGTGATGACAAACTTATGTTTTGCGCTAGGAAAGTTGACTTTGTCGTATATTTAGTACTAGCAGCGCCCCGCGGTTTCACCGCGGGACTATCGGGATAAAATGTAGCCTATATGTTAATCCAGGTCTGCAGCTATCTACATACCAAGTTTCATCGCAATCAGTTCAGTGGTTTTTGCGTGAAAGAGTAACAAATATCCATACATACTCGTACATACATACATCCTCACAAACTTTCACGTTCATAATATTAGTAGGATGGCAAAGTTAGGTTTGGTTTTCGGAAAAAAAACGGGTAAAAATCTTCGAGAGTTGATTCCCGAGATGGACGTACCACCTACATACAAGTTCGTTTGCTTACGGAACCCTCGGACTCGGACAGACTCGCACCGGGTTTTTCATACATTTGTTGGCCCGTAGACTCCCTGGTGTAATCCTACTAATATTATAAACGTAAAAGTTTGTGAGAATGTATGGATGTATGTATGTATGGATGTTTGTTACTCTTTCACGTCAAAACTACTGAACCGGTTGCGATGAAACTTGGTATGTAGATAGCTGGAGACCTGGATTAACATATAGGCTACTTTTGTATCCTGATATTAAAACGGGATCGGTTCCTACGCGGGTGAAACCGCGGGGCGCTGTTTATGCTAGTTATGACATAAATGTAAGTAAAATAATGTATGTTATGGAACGATTCGACAACACTGATTGCCGTTTTATACTATAAAAACTTAGACTAGGGGTACAGTACCTATTATTTATTTTTACTAAAAGTTGGTTGACATCGCGAAGGTGGAATTCGTCGGTGATATAGACGGTTCTTTAAAAAAAAAATTGAAAAATATTAAAAACGGCCCTGAGGAGATAGGCCATTAGGCGAATCTACAGCTTCGTTAAAGGACCTAATAAAATGATGTGTTATTTACCATGTTTTTATGCAACATGCTGCGTATTATATCGTCACGGGTGGTCTAGGTGCCCTCAACAATAAATAAAAATAAATCTGTACATATTACAGTGTCCACAAATACTCGTGAAGCACTTACATGCGTCATCAACATCAAATATTTTCTCATAAACTCCGTCTAGCATCGATCGTAAAGTGTGCGTGCTCGTCTCTGTCAAATTTCCAATAATCTTATTTTGGCGCGCATCAGCCACTCCGATGACGGATATATGGGAGCCATCTTGGTTGCGAACGACGCGCATGCGCGCGGCCGTTCACCTGAAGCGCGACGATAGTTTTACGACATCCCCTATATTTTGCGACGATAAAAATAATAGTAACACCTTGACCAAGCCGAGAATATCGGTCAAATTGTGTTGTGTACGCTTAACATGAATGACACAATCGTTTCAAATAAACGGGGATCATTCTCCATGATATGTAATGCCTAATAAAACTAAGCTGCTAATAATTAAGCGAACTGTGAGACTAATATGTTTATGCGTCATGTTTGTTGGTTAACTATGAAAATCATACTCATTTAAATATAAACAATAGTAATAACCTTGACTATAGGAAAAGCACTAGGTACTAGCTACTGAGGGTTTTTTTTGAATTTTTTTTTTATGGTAAAGGGGCAAACGAGCAGACGGGTCACCTGATATTAAAAAACTACCGCCGCCCATGGGCACCTGTAACTCAAGAGTCACAAGTGCGTTGCCGCCCTTTAAGGTGGGAATAGGGGAAAAGGGGGAAAGAGGGGAAGACCGGGAAGACAGAAGAGGAGGATTAGAGGGGAGGAGAGGGGGTGAGCGGAAGGACGGGAATAGGGGAGAGGGAAGGGCCTCCGGTAACCTCACACACGCGGCGAAAAGCAATGAAAGTAATGTTTCTCTGCCGGTTTTCTGTGAGGCCGTGGTATCGAGCGGAGTCAAGCCGGCCCATACGTGCCGAAGCATGGCTCTCCAACGTAAAAAAGGTCCAGAAGGGTCCAGGAAAAGATGACAAACAGCTGCATAGCTTAACTAACTGTACGAGTATACCTACAATTAAAAATGTTTCTAATAAACATTTAAGTGATGTAAAAAAATAAAGACTTTAACCGGTTTATAAGTACATATGTACCAATAGCTGTCACTAGGTGAAAAATTATACAGAGAACATTTAGTGTGTGTTTCAGTATAGGACTGAGAGCACTGTAAGGTGTGACGGCAATTTAGTATATCTACTGCGAAGCCGTTCCTTTATAGTTAGCTATACTGGTTACTGTTTAAAACGCAACGCAGTCCAGTATACTGTCAGTTGTCAATTCAAGTCAATTGTCAAATCGTATAATAAAAGTGACAGTGTGACAGCACTGAGAGCACCTTACCTCGAAAACTCCAATGCTCTCAGTACAAAAATGGCGACGTTTATGACGTCATATATATCCCTACGATACTGCGATGGTATACTGTCAGTCTATAACGGAACGAATTTCTCATTCTCTCCCCAGTACGAGCACTGAACAGTGCTCGCAGTGTATAACGGAACATACCCATTCATACGTAAATAAGTATTATTTGTAGACACAGGTACAGAAGTATTTATAGCAAAGCTTATGGTCCATGCCAGTAAAATATCCATAGCGAATATGCGTATTTAGTCTATTTATAACTTAAAGTACCATGCTAGTTGTATCTAAAACCTACGTAATGTGTCTACATTTCTTTCCAATTATTTTTAACATGCCTGCCAGTGTCATGGCCTGATAGATAGATAGATAGATAGATAGATAACACTTTATTCGTACATCAGTCTTACAGTAGAATTATCATACATACATTTGTCATACAGATAATGTACAAAGGGCGGCCTTATTGCAAAATGCAATCTCTTCCAGGCAACCTTAGGATGGATCAATGTGTTTCGGAGAGACAGTTGTAGTTGGAGGTGCATTTCAACATTTTTATGAAAAGCTATAAAGTTACTATAACTAAATCGATATGAAAATATACAGATATCCTGTATATTTAGTCTACTTATACATACTAATATAAAACATACATAAACATATAATATATACTTAAGTCTATCATATAACAAACATACATATATACATATATTAATTGTTGATGATGTTTGTTGTATTATAACATATGTATATGGAGTGTGATGGGTACGAAATATTAGCGTTATCGGTAAATTTTTAAGTACAATAAGACAGTTTCAAAATAAAATAACTGTCAAGTAATCACGATTTATTTCAAAATTGTTTACGTTATTACGAAGTCTACTTACTACACGACCGTAAAATATGTCCACACCTTTCTGTAACACTCTGTATATATAAGTACTAGCTGACCGCGCAACTTCGCCTGCGTCACATAAGAGAGACAGAGATAAAATTTTCCCGTTTTTGCAAAATTTTTCATTGATGCTCCACTCCTATTGGTTGTAACGTGATGTTATATAGCGTATAGCCTTCCTCGATAAATGGGCTATCCAACACTAAAAGGATTTTCCAACTCAAACGAATCCTGAGATTAGCGCGTTCAACCAAAGAAGCAAACTCTTCAGCTGTGTAATATTAGTATAGATATGTAAGTTTATATACTTACACGTTATTCAATTTTGTTCGACCCCTTGATCAACTTCAACATATTATCATGTGGTATCTTCATAACGTAATAAAAGACATGTCAGAAATGTATTCTCATCGAAGACACCGCTTCCTTCTGGTGCTTAAACATCTTCTAGCAAACCGCATGTCCTTTTCTCGCCACAGTTTATATAAACCTTACACTAGTTGCCTTTTGACGTGATAACGTCTTATAAATCGATTAACGCCGGCAACACGCACGAAAAAGCATGACTCATTGTCACGTTCCGCCTGAGCCGAGCGTGCAAGCGAGAGCGCGGAACAAGCGATAGAGAGGCACGATCGGCCTAAGCGTTTGGCTTGTGACGCATCTATCTCTCTTCCACTGTTTTTTTTATGACGTTATCACGTATAATTATCGTTCGTAAACCGACTTTACAGACAACCAATTTTTTTTCCTACAGCCGCGCCGGCCGACACGCAGATTATTTCTTCAAAAGATTCTGCCACTGCTGTCATTCCAGTAGACGAGGATATACAACAGGGATCCACAAAAACACAAACTTTATTCAAGACGTGCTAGGAACGACAGAACTTGAGGTTGAAAGCGGGCACTTCACATTGTTTTAGATAATCTTTATATTGTTCGAGTCGTGAAATCCCTTCTGACGGCTAGGTATAAGAAGTGGTTGTATTTTAAAGACTAGTTTTAATCATTTGTCTATAAGAACTGCACAATTCTCCATTTAGGAATCACTTCTAAGGCAACAAATTTCTAACAAAAAAATGGATTGAGAACGTTCTTCTTTGAAATCGTTTAAAAACGCGCCTTTTCCTCTGTTAAAACTCTTAAAAAAATGATAAAAAAATGTTTATATGTGGTCAGTGCTATGTTAATTTTGTGTACTTTTATATTTGCGCCAAACTGTCCTGTAATGCTTTAATAAAAAACATATAAAATATCTATCAAACACGCTAGAAACTGACTCATCTATTGTCTTTTTAGTTATAGTAATTCTAGACATTATTAAGTACTCTATATACATAATGTCTCTCGATTCCAGTATTATAAAGAGATATTGTTATTATTATGTTCAATTAATACATTTTTCATATGGTAAGGCCCTAGTTTAGACAAAAGGAATGATTTCAACTTAATCGTTGCAGACGGAGTGGAGTGCGACTATTATATTTTTTTTTGTGAAAAAATAAGTGTGTGTGTGCAATGCACATACGGCAGAAGTGAAACTTCAAAATAAATTCACCAACGAATTTTAATACGCAAATTTATAAAAATGATACACTTAAATGACACAAGAAGGCTTCGAAGTACGCAGGCGCAAATACACTTGTTAGCTTACGAAGATTATAGGAAACACTGTATACTTGTATTCTATCTCATTCTATCGCAGGCTAAAACCTATATCATTGCGTTTTTTTTTTAGCGTGACTTAATGCTTCGTAGTACGCAGGCGCAAAGATAAAGATTATAGGAAACGCTGTATACTTGTATTATATCTCATTATCTCGCAGGCTAAAATCCTATTTATGAATGTTTGTCTCTTTATAGTGTGAATTTTTCGTTTAATCGAATTTCAAATCACAACGATTCTATAGAAGTTTCACTTCAAAAACTTTAAAATGTTGTCAGATGTCTGCTAATGAATTTATGTTATCGTTGTCCTACTATTTAGCATTTATTTTCAAAAAGTTCTAGCTATGGTAGCGCCACTTAATTAAGGCTTACTGACGGACACATTCACATACAGAAATTGTACTCCTTGCCCTTTCTATACCTACAGGTTTGGCGGGTGACATCATCGGTGTTGTAAGCGTATGAAGACACCGAAAACCACTATCATCGGCTTTGTAATTAGTTAGGTAAGTAGGCTTTGTAATTAGTTAGATACAATAGTTCAAGTTACTACACATTCCTCCATAAAGCATTTTTTATTATTACACTTCAGAATGACCTCAAACCGCCTGATGGAAAGCTAGAGTGAGGTCCAAAGACTGAGGACCATCATTAATTATAGGTACGAATGGTCGCACTCAGCTTGACGGCCTCGAGAGATTATTACCCATGGTTTCAACGTTAACGTTAATTACTTCTTTTAAATGTTTTTATTCTTGGAAATTTTTCGTTTGAAGAGGCTGTTTGGGAACAGAATTAACGGTGTGCGCGCACTCCTGCGCAGTATTAGAACGCTTCCAGTAAACAAACGCTACTGTTTCATGTTTACAGTGAAAGTTTTGTGCTGGTAGGGTCACCATGACTATATTTAGTGCATCGTGAATGCATCCTTTAAATATTTGATAGTCACAAGTGCCGTGTAGTGTGTAGTACATTTGTTTTTTTTAACATGAATATTTATTTATTTCAATTATGGCACTCCAACTACTTATTCGCTCAAAAATCGTATCACACATAACTTAATATTAACATAATATTATAATGTACAGACAGTGAATTAGTCACTTAGAGCTGTGTACATCCCTTACAAATTTTATGATCAGAAATGAAAACAATTTAAATTTAATATAATAAAATGTAATAAATTAAATAAATGGAAATGAAATAAATTAAATTCAATCTAATCGAATTAATTTAAATTAAATCAAGGCAAAACATGTTAAATGAATATAAATCAAATCAATACCTATATTCACGCATAGGTACACAGGTGACCTCTGATCCTCTCCCGGAAAGGGGGTCCAGGTATCCTCTAGGTAGGCCGGTAAGCACCGATATAATATACTACGACCCATATGTATAATGTATTTTTACCTACATTTATACTTATTTCTACTATGTATCTTGGCGTTGATGGTCAGCAACAAATTTTTTATCGAATAGGATTTGAAAATAATTTTACAAAGTGGACAAGCAAGCGTCTATCGCTGTGACTGCTTAACAAGGCGCAGGTAGGCGCTTTGTAATAGACATCATAATTACATCAAACATTATTATCCTCTTTTGCAAAAATAAACAGCAGATGAAGCTAAGGAGGAAAGAAAGTGAGATTGAAACAAACTGTCCGAACTTTCCAACGATATTTGGTGTATGTACGTAGCCGTTTTTCTGGCGGTGCATCCGGCGGCGCACGAGTGGCCGCTGACAGACAAATGGTCTCAGGAAGACCGCGTCGTTATCGCTGTCGTCGCCTGCGCGCATTAAACTTAAATAAAACCAACGCTCGCTACTAAGAGCTCATGATTTTTCACTGCTTCCATGTTACAGTACCTTTGTGATATTTTTAGTTTTATATTTACAGTTGAGGTCGTTGTAGTTATGATTTTCCAAATTAAAAAAAAACAAAATTATTCTTAATTCAAAGTTTTAAAAATCGAGGCTCAAATAGTTCTGGAAGAAATTGCCGTGTGTTATAAGACCGCCAATGGATATGCCAAATATGTATGTAATGATGTTTGTACTATTCAATACTGTGATGGTGTACAATAAAGAGAAATAGGTAAATAAATCTATAAAAAAGTTGAAGAGCTCTTTTTTATAAACGCGCCAATCTCTGGAATCGGTCAGAGTTGAATAATTCTTTTTGTATTCGATAGAGTATTAATAGAGGAAAGTTATAGAATATGTACCATCACGCTACGATTCTTAGGAGCGGAGCTGTGACCACAAACTAAGGTGAAACTGCGCGGAACGTATAGTTATTTAAAATCATGTTCATTAAAGACTATACATGAATACCACTCACGAAAGTTTTTATTGTTTTTTTTTTTCAGTTTTTTATTATTAAGGCAAATGCATTTACAATTCGCTTGATAGTAGTTGGTTACCAGCAGAATCGAATGCTCTTTACATCGTAGTATAACTTGCGTGTTGCAATTTTAAAACAATATTATATTACATTGTCCTCACATTAAATTGCGCTTATAAGTAATGTAACAAGTATCTTGTAAAAAAATATGTTGAAAAGAGTGTCCTTGGATTTTCTAGGAGTTCTTCTCCAAAGGGTCTACGTATTGGAACTTGCAACTAGCTTCACGACCGACTTATACTGACTGACTCCTACTTCTGACAATTCAAAAATACCTACAATAGGTTTTTAGGACTCTTTCTCTCTTTTTAAAGAGTTCCAGTGATCCAAATAACAACACAATATTTTGCAAATATCCAATGTTGTATACCATCGGTATTCTGAGAGGTACAAAGGTAGGTATTTTAGAAGTGAAATTTTGAAACCATGTTTCACCCCTTTAGGGTACATTTTTAAAACCTTTGTTAGCGGATGCCTACGTCATAATAACTATCCCTGTGGTTAATTTCAACAGAATCTGTTCAGCGCTATGAGTTGAGCGTTGATATATCACTCAGCCAGCCATGGTTATCTTTTATATATACATACAAATATAATAACATAGCGTGAGAATAAATCTTAACCGTTAAAAACACCTTACACATATAAAATTGTAGTTTTATCTCCATTTAAAGATGCATCGTGATCTCCTCATAAAGAAATAAGCACTTTCTACAACCGCACGAGATCGAGTCATGAACATTTTAAACGGGGCAGTCAACAGCAGTGACCCAGGGAAAAGGTGATCATGACACTCGAGCGAGTTGCAGGGAAAGTTAAACTGCCTTAAGACCCCCAACGAATTTGATAGAAGTAAATTAGTAGGAATAGTAGGATATTGTAAAAACTTGAAATTAAAATTAAAGTGTGAAAGTTGTAAGAACTAATACATGGACAATTAGTATACAACAGTAGTAACGAGCAGAATCCACAGACGGCGGCGTAAATAAAATAAATCAACTCGCGGTCAGCATTTTTCGTTGCGCTTACACTTTTTCCGTCTAGCTGATCCGCCGAGCGTCTGAAGTTTAAGTAAGTATATTTTATAAGTGTTCTAGAACCAGTAGCACAAACCCTGTTTAGTACTGTTTTCTGCGAGCAGCTAACGGGGTTTAAGGGAGTTCACTCACTCATTCGCTTAAATACGGCACACACTCATTGTGGGCCGTATTCATGCGATCTTATTACAGTGAGGGCACATAAAATAACGGTTTTAACCCTAGTTTTTTTACCTTTTCAAGCATTAGCGAATATTCATCTCTTATACACATTCATTTAACGGGTTAGCCAAACGTAGAACTCCAAAATATTTTAGATTTGAGTACCCTGTTGAAAATTACTCAATATGTTTCGACAGTATAAAAGTAGACAATGTTTCTCAATATAAACTCGAGTCGTTGAAGGGCTCTTTCGTAACCGCAACAATGTAATCGCGAACGGTCAGTTTCACGTTTAGAGCCACCGCGCACTGGTGATTTTTAATCGGATGATAGTTTCGTCGCTATCGTCTGACGAATGTGATCAAACCATCGTTCACTTGTTACGCTACACTACACCGATTTGTAAGTAAATAATCGCACGTGTAGTAGGCCAGGAGAAACCAGAAAATGTTTTATAAAACTGGTTTTAATGGTTCCCTGGACCTCTTTTTTTATGTTATAGGGGCAAACGAGCAGACGGGTCAACTGATGGTTAATGACTACCACCGCCTATGGGCATCTGCAACTCAAGAGTCACAAGTGCGTTGCCGGCCTTTAAGGTGGGAGTGAAGGAAGGGGGAAGAGAGGGAGAGGGGGAGAGGGAAGGGCTAGGGCCTCTGGTAACCTCACTCAGCGAAAAGCAATGAAGCATTGCTTCACTGCCGGTTTTCTGTGCTGTGAGGCCGTGGTATCACTCCGGTCGAGCCGACCCATACGTGCCGAAACATGGCTCACACACGTACCTACTTCGCCGTACTGACTGTACAATCGACCGAAAGTCGGGCGATTGTTTAGTTGAATGCATTGCACGCGCTTGCATCGTACTTCACACACATTTTGCAATGGCTGATAGTTGTTCGATAGTTTGATCAAATAAGAATCCGGCTGTCATTTTCAATAGTTTGATCGGTAGATTTTAAATCATCAAATGCACGCACTACTATACAGCTTCATACTGATTGCCAGAATGATCAAACCATCGGCCGATATGAAAACACTAGTGCGCTGTGGCCTTTAGTGTTGTCAGTATTTGAATTAGTTCGTTCATGGTCGCTTATCTGCTAATTGGAACGCTATTAAGTGTGTATGCAAAGTCAATTGGAGATCATATTATGACTATTCAAATAGAAGAGACTAAACTCTATCTTATTTGTAAAGGTTCAGTGATAAACCGCATCGACATCTTACGTGTAAGTCGTGAGATTAAGTGAAAGAAAAAAATAAGCAGAGGGTGAATAAGTTCCTGAATTATTTCGCATAAAAAACACAAAAAAAAAACATTCTTCATCATTCAAAAGCTCTAAAATTTCGTACTAGTGTAGGTATGTGATCACTGTGTTTAATCTCACACGGTCTAATTTGGCTCACATTTCTTAATAATTATCTATAAAAGGTAAAGGTGCAGGGGGTCAGCTTATACAAGAGAGACACACTTTTTTGTTGGAAGACAAGCACGCGGGACACCTCATTTTAGCTCAGCTACTGTTTAATCTTGGTCTTTTGAGTTGTGATCGAACTTATCGACTTTGAGAACATGATATGTCGTCACCAGACCATAGAATTGACAACTCCATGATGTGTATGACCATTTCATGAAATAGCCGTATTTCATGAAATCGTCGGTCACATCATGACCTCCTCTAGCCAGATCAAATTAGTGTAGTGGGAGCTCGGCTAGTATAACATTTTTTATTTTTTATTTTTTTATAATGATTTGAGCCTTACCCTGTAACATGTAACAACTTAAGACATCGATAAAAACCGATAGTCATCCCTACTAGTAAAACGTACTAAAAAAAAAAACTATTTATAATGACTAGTACTGATTGTGCTAAGCACATCTTGACAAATGACTCACCGCGCGTTAATTCTTTGCATCCAGTACCCAAATAGATTGCTACATTAAACAACCTATTAACTAATCATTTGTTTTATTTTTTAACTCGACTATTTCACAGCGTACGTGGGTTGATCTTTGTACACTACCAAACTCCACCTATCATCGTACTGTCTCTCACTCAGTAATTATCTTACACCATACGTGAGAATGAGACAGCTATCTGTGTGACAAGCGCGTGCAGTCTCTGCTACAAAGGTTTTCTCTCCCACAGAATATTTCTAAAGATGATACAGATAATAGAATAAAATATTATGAATTATTATGTTTTTATGTTCCGTTTGGATATCATTCGGCAGGATAGTTTGGAATAAAAAATAATATGCTAATAAAAATAAATTAAGTTTGTGAAATATTTTTATAATATAATCCGACAGTTACATATCTAGTATGTTTTTTAAATGGTTGATGTTTTATAAGTTTTATATTAGACATGTACGCGAGATGTTAAGGTATTGTAAATATAAGAAATAACAGTATCCAATGTTGTGGGTTCGTTTTCCACACGACGGACGGACGAACAAATTGATAAACTATTCATAGTTTTTATGAATTATGTATGAAACTTCTATTTTATAATTTTGAATCAATATAGTTGTTGTGTTGTGTAACAAAGTAGTTACTCTACTCGCAATACAGAACCTCGGTGTTCGTTGTTTATGTTTATGCGTACATAGAACTTAATCTACATAATTATAATAATAATAATAATAACTATCGGAGATATATCCTGAAGGACGGCACAATTGACATTTGTCGGGCGTGTCATCGTCCCGGAGAAACCCTCAGGCATATAATTTCTGGTTGTTCTCGTCTTGCCAACGGCGAGTACTTGCATAGACATAACCAAGGGGCTAGGATAGTCCATCAGCAACTTGCTCTTAAATATAACCTTGTGGCTGTCGAGTTACCGTACTGCAGGTATGTGCCCGACCGAGTTCTCGAAAATGGCCGTGCAACATTGTACTGGGATCGATCTGTCATCACTGACAGGACTATTGTTGCCAATAAGCCTGATATAGTGGTGATAGACCGATTAGAGCGCCGAGCAATGATTATTGACATCACCATTCCCCATGACGACAATCTCTTAAAAGCCGAAAAAGACATAGAAATAAAATATTTGGACTTAGCCCCCCAAATTTGTCGATATGTGGGATGTGGATTCAGCAACTATTGTGCCGATAGTCATTTCAGCCCATGGGTTAATTGCTAAGATCCTCGACCAACACCTTCAGAGGCTCACGTTAGGCAGCTGGATTAAGAGCCTGATGCAGAAGGCAGTCCTTCTTGATACGGCACGCATTGTGAGGAGGTTTCTGTCTCTGGAACGCTAACCACCGGTAGCTTGGTCCCTGTACCCGATACCAGTGGGGTACTATTTTTTATATTTTTGAATATATTTGTTTTTTTTTTATAGTGAATGTATTTAAAAATGTAAATTATATATAAATTTAAATGAATAAATAGAATAATAATAACTTCACACATCTCACACACGGCCATCTGATCCCAAACTAGGCAGAGCCTGTACTATGGTAACCAGACTACTGATAAACATATATATTTCTAAATACATACATATTATAGATAAATTACACCCAGACACAGAATAAATTATAGCGCTCATCACACAATTATTTGTCCCGGGTGGGAATCGAACCCACGACCTCTGGCTTAGCAGTCAGGGCCACTAACCACTAGACCAACAGGCCAGTCAATACACACACGCTTTTTTTCAAATTAGCTTACCCGTTTGTTATCATTTCAGACTAAAAATATTGTCATCTTAGCCCCGCTAACTATTATCGGTTAAAAGACGTGAATGTTACTTACTCTGAACACGTCGTACCAACAGAATCCTCTAAAAAAATGAGGAACTTAGTAGAACGTAGTGAAATAAAAAAAAATATACCAAGGCAACCTTTTTTGAAAAATGTGGACCCCAGATAGCTCCTGAGTGGTACATTTTGACCATCTGGCCATTACCCCCAAGGCAAAAATGATATGATGCGTTTCGTCCTATTTACCTACTACAATCTTGGGCGGCCCAAAGCTATAAAATTTATTTATCTACGTTTCATATTTCACGCACACATTCAAGTAGATTTATGATTATATTTAAATTTTTCGACAAATGTTCTTTTAATAGCAGAGGTCATCAATATCAACATTTAAAATAAATTTGTAGCTGGTGAAATAAACATTGTTTTTACTGTTTTCTAATAAAATTGTAAAATATTATTGGTGATCTAAATACAGAACACATATTAAGGTGATAGGTACTTTAGATGAAATATTTATCTACTTAAGATGTAGATCCTGTAGTGTTATTACTAGAGATCGGATAATCGGATGCATATTTACCTAAAGTTATTTTTTGGATAGCAAATTATGGAAGCGGCTTCTAAGTATATTTTTATTTACGAATGCAGTTGTATTGTCGCGTCGCTACTTGCGCACAAGCAAGTATAATTTGCCGTCTCACTTCGCACTCTTACAAAATGCTTACATTTCCTGGGGTTTAATAGGCCCGATTTGACACTTGTTACAACGTAATAAGGTTGTTTTTGCTTCGTCAAAAATCACTGACAATAAAAGTAGGGAAAAGCAACCATTATACGTTGTAACAGAGCAAGTGTCATTTGTGTCAAACTGGGGTTTATTACATCTCACGGAGTATAGGTACACTTAAATTTGAATTTCCTGGAATCGCGGGATTCTTTTGATAAAAAAGTGCTTTCCATAATAGCCAACATGTCAACTTTAGGTAAATATGCATCCGAATATCCGATCTCTAGTTATTACACTTATTACTCAGTTGCTGACTCTATGAGTATTTGATGAAACAATAATCATTACATATTATAAAACAAAGTCCCCGCCGCGTCTCTTTGTCTGTTCGCGATAAACTAAAAAGCGACTGAAAGTGATTGTAGTATTTTGAAGTTAGTAATAAAATGATGGAAATATAAGACAAGTAATAGAGGTGAAATCCTCGGACACTTGGACCACTTACATATTTATATATTTTGCGCGGAATCCTTATTTTTCCAGATTAAAAGCCTAACTTACTCCTTATATCACCAGCTACCTGCCAGTGAAAGTCCTATGGAAATAGGTCCCCCGTTCCGGAGGTTAGCTAGAACAAACAGATAAGACAGACAGATAAAAAAATTTAAAATAGATTTTTAGGCATAGGTATTTTGCAAATAATTGTACAAGCTTAAAAAAACTATTATTTTGACATTACAATCAGACACTTAAATTTTATTTTGTATCAATTTATGAAGGTTAGTAAATTCATATTCATATAACTGCCTACCTCCTACTAGGTTATACGTACATATAATACAACTTACACGATAAAACTAATTAAATAGACTGCACGGATGGCGCAATGGTTTAAGTGGTCACCTCGCCACTACGCCGCGCCGAGTGTTGTGGGTTCAAATGCCACACGGGACAAAAATTTGTGTGATCCACAAATAGTTGTCCCGAGTCTGGGTGTCCTTTGTGTCCGTTGTTTGAATGTGTGTGAAGCCCCCCGAGACACAGGAATATTCCTAATGCAGGAGTTGTCTTTTTAAAAAAAAAAAATTAAAAAATATATACGGGCTATTTACTTTTGTATTGATATAAAATTGTACAATGTAACAAAATGATGAATTTAATTGAGGTACTTAATTCAAAGCTTATTTTCCGTGGCCATGTTTCTTATTGAGTACGTTCGCGAAACCCTAATGCCACTGATGATTCAAAGCACTGACACAAAGAACACCCATTTGTTGATCACACAAATATTTTAAAATACATTGTGGTTTATAGGAAGCTATTAATTATTATTTATTTTGCTCGAATATGGTATTACAGGTGTTTATAAATATAGTTCACAGTATATTCTATCCAATGGGACGTGCAAATTGTATGACATAACAACATTAATTGAATTGACAATAGAAAAAGTTACAACTAGCCCTCAGCACAGTTTCACCTGCGTTTATGGTCACTGCTCCTCTCCTATTGGTCGTAGCGTGATGTTATATACTCAGGCTCATAGCCTTCCTCGATAAATGGTCTATCCAACACTAAAATAATGTTTCAATTCGAACCAGTAGTTCCTGAGATTAGCGCATTCAATCAAACAAACAAACAAACTCTTCAGCTTTATAATGTTAGTATAGATTACATAGACGTTGGTAATGTGTTATGTGTGCTTTTTAACCGACTTCTAAAAAGGAGGAGGTTCTCAATCGTCGGAATCTTTTTTATTTTATGTATGCTCACCGATTACTCGAAGACGCCTGAACCAATTTGGAAATTAATTTTTTTGTTTCAAAGCGTATAATTTTCCTTTAAAAATAAACAAATATCCAAAAATTGTACACATAAGTGATGTTTTCGTTTGCTCCGAAACATCGCTGTCTCATTGGAGCAATGCGTTTAGTTGGCCTACCCATATTATATTTAAACAAAATATATCTACTTTACATTAAAAAGCACATTGAGGTCGATGATACTTTTTTCTAAAAGATAATTATTGATAGTCGAATTGCTTTGAGTTTTGACATCGGAAACTGTTTGAAAATCAAATAAAACTTTTAGTACTGTGACTATTGTAAATGGTACTTAAATCAGTAGTATTTAGTAGTAAATCATATCATGCGTTCTGCATCATATGACTTTAGTCAGACAGTCAAAATGTACCACTCAGAAACTTTCTGGGGTCAACATTTTCTCTAAAAAGGTCATTCGTTTTTTTACATCCATTCCAATACTATATTTTAAACTTTCGCGATGCAGGATATATAATTATTTAAACAGGAATTAATTAGAGTTAGACTTTGACCACGGTCTGAGCAACCTGGTCGAAACGTCAGGCAATTCAAAGGCATGCAATACCTATTGATCGTCCCCAATTCCCGTTTTAATAATTTTAAGTATTCATCCTATATTTTTTTCCTATAACTAGAAGTTCCTCATATATTTAGAATCTTGAAAGGATTCTGTTGGTACGTGTTCAATAGTAAATAACATCCGCGTCTTTTAACCGTGAAGTCAGTAATAAAATGATGGAGGTGAAATCCTTGCACACTTTTACTAATATAAATACAAGATTTAGCAACCTTATCAACATGGTCTTATATTACAACAGGTCAGAAGGGTGAAATCAGACGATGACAGGCAAGAGATGGAAATAGGCTACCCGAAGTTAAATCCCCGTTCATCAATTGCTTCTGAATTTGAGAAATTACATCGAAATTGTATTACGTGTGCCTTTTTGCTATTTTCGATAATTTTTTTTGGTTTTGATATCGGAAAGTGTTTGAAAATCAAATAAAACTTTGAGTAGTCATCTACTGTGACTGTATTTTTCTTTATTAATCGGTTTCATTTCATTGCCATTCTTCTTAAATACGCATATGATGTTGTGGAAATGCGACTTGCTCGCTCCGCTTTGACTGGCCTGTTGGCCTATTCGTTAGTGACCCTGACTGCTACGCCATAGGTCGTGGGTTCGATTGTCACCCGAGTCTGGGTGTTCTTTGGGTCCGTTGTTTGTATGTTTGTAAAGTCCCCTCCTACACAGGAGTAATTCCTAATGCGGGAGTAGTCTCTTAAAAAAAATGTAATTCCAATTCTCGATTGGTCGCAGTGGGAGTGCCGCAGTTAACGACACACTGCATATAAACTTAAATTAATTGAAGTAATAAAGATGAATTTTGCAATATCCATTAGTTAATAAACTAAATCTAATTCCGACTAAAGTAGTGTGGAAGGGAACGAAAATGTGAAACCGTTTTTAAATTACATACGACACTATACTGGTCAGTAGTGCAGAAGGGAAAAAAAATCTCCACCACACTATTGGTAGTGTCATTTGGTAGTGCGGTGGGACATGAGCTTACTATTTTTATTCACATACCATAAACTCACATGTAATGTCACAAGTTTAGGGCCCTGATGCTCCATCTAAACATATAAAATCAAATTTCAAATCATAATATTCGGAATTTAAATTAAATAATTTACAAAATAATAAATTATTTATGGCGTAAAAGACAGCTAGCTGGTCACAGGAAATACATGACATTCGGGTATGCAACTATGGCGGTCTCGGGTGGCTGAGGAGCTACTGCAGTCTCAGTTCCGTTCGCATGCGAGGCTTTCGGTATCCCTTACCTTAAATTCCTCTCCCTACCCATTTTTATTTATACAATTTTACCTTCTTTCTTCTTTCCCGTCTTAAACCGATTACATTCCCAAGGAGGGTGGGCGTCAGGCAGGGGGCCGCCATAAAAGAAACAAGCCAAAACTGTTTGCAATGTGTGTGTAAAACACATTGCACCGATCCTAATGAAAATTGGGAAAAGGGCAAGAAGACGAAGATGATAGAGGTAGTATATTAGCTTGTTATATGTCCACCTCCATGTCTAAAAGGCTATTCATTTCAATCGATGCATATTAAATATTTAGATACCTTATCTATCATCGTTTAGGTTGATACTTATTAAATATCAGCAAGCATAAGTATGTTAAGTGTGTACATGCATACTCATAAATAAATGATTCACAAAACTGTTTACAATAGCATTCCTACCTGTGAATCAGTAGGTGCAGCAATTGTTTATCGCCAATGATCAGCTAGCTCTCATCTCTGTACTTATTGTAAGTGTAAACAGACCGCACTTATGTGCCGAGTGATGGCTAAAATCATAGTCTGCTAAAGTCAATATACCGTTGAAATATATAAGTTACAATAATATGCCTAGTTATGTTTTTGTCTATAACGAATTTACTGAATGTGCTTCAGATGCTGCAAATCATGGCATGGATCTTGACGTAAATGAATGGGAACAGGTCAGACGGTGGGCAAGCTTTGCTAGTTGTAATTTGTAAATTATAGCATGGTTTGTGCTATGAAAGAATAAAACATAGAAGTAGTACCATGTAGTGATCACTAGTGTGTCATAATTATGCTTAGATAGCAACATTTAGTCAAAATCAACTATTTGCTGTACCAAGTCATAGAACTGTACTTATTACTAATGAAAGGGTTTCGTTAAACTGTCATTAGACATTTTTTTTTCTTAGCTATTAAGTATATCCACAAAAAATAATCTTTTGTACACATTATAGAAAAGTGTTTTAAGGGTGGGTTCACAACGTGTGTATCGCCACCACTAGATTAGAACTTAGACGTTAGATAGACGGCCCACTTTCCACCATTTGTGAGGAATCGAATTCTTCTGATGTAGATCTTTTTTATTGAGTAATTATTTAGTCGTTTGTCATTCAACTCACCTGATGAAAAGTGACCATGAAGACGAAGGTTGTATAGGCCTTTTTGATTTATACCTTTTTATGTATGACCACTCATAACTTTTTACAGAATATTCCGATTTCAATAATTCTTTTTTTATTGGGTGACGTAGGTGACGATGAAGATGAAGATGGTACACGCCTGTCTAAGGAAAACCTATTTACTCTACCTACTCTTGAACTAATTAGTTAAGTACTATGTAAGTAGGTATTCAAACTATAAAAAGTCACTTTTAATCGATTGAAACCCTATTTAACCGACTAAAAAACGGCAGAGGTTCACAAGAATCACAAGTCAATTCGTAGGTAGGTAGAGCTTCTCAACTCATCCCGTATACCTATGTATTTTTTTTATTTATTTGTATTTTGAATTAATGCGATTATTCTTTTTTTATTGGGTAGGACATACTTTGAAGTTGGTTCCTTTCGTCACAATTCTGCATTATTTTTAACCAGCGAAAAAAAGGAGGTTCTCAATTCGACCGTATATATATATATTTTTTTTTTTTTTTATGTATGTTCAGCCCTCACCTCACTCCGCTATTTATGAACCGATTTTGATTATTCTTTTTTTGTTAGATAAGGTATACCTCAAGGGTAGTCCCAGGTCAAGGAAGTCAGGATCTGATGATAAGATCCTGATGCAATTGAGAGAAACCCTCGAAAATTGTAGGAACAAATAGTGTTTCTGTTTACTTTTCATTACTTTATCAGGTATTTGCGTTTAGAAGTAATGACATCATGTAGCTGAGCTGATGATAAAAAAAAACATGAAATAAAAATCTTTTTAACAAAAAATTAAACCGACGAAAAGAACTAAAAAGCAAGAAATAAATAAACCTTAAGTCTTAGGTAAGTATTGAGCTTATTTACATAAACTATCAAATTTTATATAAACTTATTTTGAGTCGGCGCCAAATAATAAAATGATTAATTACCTACGTAGAGCCATGTCCATTTCTACGTAGGTACATATAAAATTTTGATAAATAATCAGTTCGTTGTTTGGCGCCCACTCAAAATTAGTTTATATAAAATTTTATAGTTTATGTAAATAAGATCAATACTTAAGAATTAAGGTTTATTTATTTTTTGCTTTTTAGTTCTTTTCGTCGGTTTAATTTTTTGTTAAAAAGATTTTTATTGTTCTTATGCCGACATAGGCCACCTATCATTCCCTTAATTAAGAGTCTATATCTCGCTCGTTTGCGACAATAGCGACATAACTAAAAAATATTGATTTTAGAGAATGGCAATGTTTTGTGAGCCCCGCCAGAGTATTTTGTTCTAAATATATAATGAACTGGTCGCTTTCTAACGAACGTTAGCACGAAATCGGCGTTGCATCTTTCTTCACCATAAAATATCAAAGATTTATGATCGTTTGGCATACTTAGTTCAATTCGACTGAATTTTGAATTATGTTGATATTCTCGCAAACAAGCGATCTGTCAACTCTGTAGTGTTAAGGTCTCTATTCAATTTCTGTGGTTTCCAATATCCCATATACTTGTCCATATGGGATACACCTACAACTATTTTTATTTATTTTCTCAAATCATGAGAGAGCACTAAGTACTTACCTATATAGCCAGGCGTACGAGAAATATTCTCAGTATGATTACGATCACTAGAATTTATAATTAGAGATATCCAGGTACAGTACCTGGCAATGTTTCACTCTCTGAACTAGAAAATTTCTAAGAAAATGCAAAATAAGTAAATATTTTTCAAGAAAGCTGCATGCTTTAAATTTGTCTGCAGTTAGTTTATTCGCTAACGTACGGCCCATATGCAACTGTACAATATTGGATTTTAAATTATAACTTAGACTCAACAAACCGCCTCTGGATAACATCTTGAAGCTTGTGGCAGACACAAATAGGTACATAAGTTTAAGATTTAAATCAAAACGTACATCGTCGATAACATTCGTCTACCTAGCGGGGGGAATACAGGTAATGTTGAACGAACAAACACTGCAGTACATAAATTCACATGAAAATAAATAAAGTGGATGAAGCGAGGCGAGAATAAAAGCTCTCGCGATTGGGCGGTGGGCGGTTGAGGGCGGGCTCGGCATCGTCGACGTGCGCCGACGACAGAAACGTTTCTCTCGCGCCGCCGTCTGCGCGCGCGCCGCATAACTTGATTAACGCACAGAAAACTGATTTATTGTGTCGCGTTGAAAAAATAATCGGCCGTCGGTGAAGAAATGTAATGGAGGGACAAGAGTGGCGGGGCGAGTGGCAGCAGCCGCGCCAGCTCGACGGTCAGTGATCCTGCCTAGTGTCAATGCATGCCTTTTGTGTCCGTCGTTACGCAGAACCGATCAAATGCAAAACGACCATGTCGCTAGTGTTGGTATCTCGCCGTTGTTTTGCCAAAGTCCAGCCTCGTCCCATGGAATGTTTTGGTAAAACGACAGACTAACTGTCGAGTGATCTTCCGCCTGAAAAAGTGTTATAAGAGATGTAGAGAAATCAATGGTTATGTTTCAGTGTTCAAGTCAAAAAAAGAAAAAAATCTATGTATTTGTATGTAAATCATTCTTTCTTTTTTTCTAACTAAGTGTAGTTTGCGACTTATCACGAAAATCGAGTATTGGCCCACAAAGGAATCCGTACAAGTAATTTTAATTTCATATTTTTCATGTGCTTATTCTTATTTTTCTTTTTTGTAACCTAATTGAAAATAGAACTTAAGTGGACCCACCAAGACGATGGCACAAAAGATTTGCTCCAATTTTTTTTGCATGCTTAATGACTTGCATGAATTTAGTGATCTCCTGAAAACGCCGCTGTATGTCATTCAGCGAACGACGAGACTTTTTTGTGAATTTGGAATTCTTCAAACATTAATGTCCCATAATGACTGCTATGTTACATTTGATTCAATTTTTACGTTTATAAATCGAATGTAATAAATATGTTTGATGATAGACAGATAATTTTGTAAGTGGTTTGTAACAAAGTATCTAAAACTTATTGTATTAATATTTTCCTTTATAAAAATAAGTCATATAGGTAGGGCCCAATAAAGTACTCTGGTAAAGCCTAAAGCATATTTAAACTTTTTGTAAAATATAACTTAAAAGCAGTTCGTCTATGACACAAAATAAAATCACAGTTATTTTTTTATATTTTAAAAATAATATTCACTCTTCAAAGACTGATATAACCTGCGTAAACTGGTTCCAAATAGGGATTAAAAACTAATCCCTATTTGTAACCATTTATTTAATCATTTAATACCTACTAGACACGTAAATCAAAACAATTGCCAAGTGTATATAATAAGATTCGTATACCGACTTCCCTTGGTGATCTATTAGTACTCGGATACTAAGAGATACGTTTTCAATAATTTATGTTTTTGTGTAAAGTATCGATGTAATTCGATCGGTGTATCGGTGAAATTCGATCAAAAAATGTCCGGCTATCGTTACAAATTATATTAAAATGATTAAGTCTTAAGACTTTTTATAGTAAAACGTATGGCGACAAAAAACTAAACACCATCTACATTATCTACGCAACACTCGTCACCCACAAAGTATAAAACATACCTTACGGCTTACCGCTAACTAATCTACTAATGTAGGTAGATAATCGTGGCTCAAATTCTTTGCGTCCTAATCGTGCCTCTTTGATAGTGTTCATTCATCCATCTATCATCGTAAAATGTGCGAGCGCTGGCGACGCGACGCCCGCGCCGATGAGTGACGCCCAGCCTGTCGTGTCGATGTATTCTCATCTTTAGCGTGGGTATTCTTTCATCTTTTTCAGTAAACGATGCTTAAATATATAGTCAGTAAATAACTTAGAGCTTTGAGGTGAAAAGTTCTCTGAATAACTGTAATGATAAATAAATCAATTGAATGTTAAATATAAAGGTTTAAATCGTAATGCATTGCGTCTTGCGATAGGATGGATTTCAAAATAAGATTCGTTTCACGTTTTCAAGTGCGTTTATTTTTTTTTTGTTTAATAAACCTTTTTTAGGAAATTATTTGATGACAGCAAGTTTAGACGTTTAGTTGGTGACAAATCTACAAGCTACAGGTTTGATAAAGAGAAACTGATTGAGCTTGACAATCGACTACGTGTTTTTAAACAGTTCGAAATATGAATTAAAATTGTTACCTATTAATGCTCGTTAATAATGAACGAACTGGGAGGGCAGACGAAAAAGTGGCTTCTTCATTTAACACAAAACTCTGGATTATATTGATTGTGATCTTTTGTAAAATAAAGCATCTTCCCCTTATTCTGAATCTGTTGCTTTAGGTACAAAACTCTATGCTAGAATTTATTCCGGGAAAATCTATTAATTAGATTTGAACCCGATACCAATTATGTTAGACTCGTTGTAGAACTCACGAAACTAAACTGCTTCTAAAATTGTCTTATTTTAGTTAAGAGATTTTAGGGATCCTATTCTCGTTTTTTTTAACTAATTAAATTTATAATTTATGATGTTTGATTAGGACATTAGTAAAGTACGTTGAAGTTGTGTTGACTGTGTAGATGCTAAGATGAGCTTTAGTTTGATGGTTATTTAAACATTTCAGACATAGCACGGAATGTAAATTAACGAATTATGAACTAAGGTACAACTAAATCAACTTTAGTTTGTTAAACTAAATTGGATCCAGCTAAATATGTCCAATATTTTTATAATACGAATCGTAGTTTAGCAGGACCTAACTAAATCTTAGTGATTTTTAGGCTACTTTAGAGTTTTGAAGCAACAGAATCAACACAAATATTAATTGAAAACTGGATATAACAGCTAACAAACAAATAAGCAAGTGAAACCACGAGTAATGCCTAGTTAAAAATAATTCCAAATTCAAATTTATAACTGTTTTTAAAACAATAAAACCAGAGAGTAGAGCAGGGCCAACATGTCAATGCAGATTGATGACCCGACAAGGGTGGGCGATGTTTTTTGTGGTAATTAGCCGACCGGGCAGGCTTGGAAAAAACATTAGCTACTACACTTGAACGTTTTAAATCATTTTGTTATTTCAAAGTCGCCTAATTACTATTAGTTCGTTCATGTTGCATTGAAGAATTTTTAAATTATTTTTATTCAAGAACGGTTTCTTAGTGAGTCGGCCGGTGACCACGGCTAGTGCAACCTGGTGGCAATTCGAAGGTATGTTATTACATCCCGCGTTAATTCCCGTTAACATAATTATATATCATGGAATCGCGTTCCATGATATATAATTCGGTTAACGGGAGTAACTTTATTTAGTACTTCTCTGTTATTGGTTTTCTTTACATAAAACCGAAGAAATAGAATCACATCAGAATCGTACAACAAGTTAAAATGTAGTTTGGCATTTATAAAAAAAAAATCTTACTCTGAAAAATTACTAAATCATTATGAACAAATAATTCCTCCTACTTAAAGTTATAACTAATAAGTGAAGTACAAAATATACGTAGACCTCATGAGCACTTCATTTCAAGAGGCGTTATAAATCTTCTTAAATTTTTAGCGAATCTTTCAAAATGTCTGGCCGCTCCACTCAAATGTGATACATGTGTGCCTTGATATGTTGTGACTACGCTCGTTGGTAAACGATATTCACAAGTAAACTTAAGGTAGGTATTTTAAGTAGTTTATTAAATATATCGAAACATGAAATTGCAATAAAAGTGCAAATAATCGATGTTCTTTAACCGCTTGATACCTAAACAGTTATAAATGTATAATTTGTCCTGCAACACTAACTGCTCAATACTGTATGTAAATTCAAAAAAATAGCATGTTTTAAAGGACTAGACTTTTAAAGGAAAGGAAAGCTGAAGTTCTTTAAAAAGACATTGAATGAGTGTGACCTAGACTGAAGGGACTAGACGATCCGTTACACTACACTGTTACGCATTAATTATACATCAACATTCAGATTTTGATCAGATTTAAAACAATTAAAAAAGTACCTACACACTTTATATATGTGTTACTTTTGATAGTGACATTTATTTATACAATAAATAATTTATCCCAGTTACAACATTAAAAGGGTGTAGATATGTCATTCGCTAGTTATTCGTTGAATCAGAAATCAAATATACTTTGGTAGGTACTCAGATACATTCAACCACCTTGAAAAAAAATCTAAAAAAATGTCAAGCATAAATGTCCTAGCTAATGTAAAAATATATTTCAAGCAAATAAATTGCACAAGGGGATTGTAAAACGTCACTTTTATGAGATAAATGAAGAGTCAAGGGTTGTAAACTAAACTCATAGATAAGATAGAGGCCACGTGTAGACATGGAGTCTGCAACGTGTTAACTTTTTTTACCCTTGTATAGTACAGTTATAAATTCATCATGTTTTTTGTTTTAACGTCTGCAAGTAACAACCTGGATCCTGGTTTTTTTAAACATATTGCAGATTATATTTCATATATTTGAATAAAAACATCAGAAATACCATAGACAAAATAGCAGTGATAGAAATCACTACGTTATAATGTACTACGTGAATAAAAACTCAATGAGTAGAGGTACTAGAAGTACTAGTGGTCAAAAGTCGTGTGCAAGAATTAGGTATGTATTTTAATAGCAAAACATAATATTATTAAGTGTGCATACAGTAGATTATAACGCATTACCACATCGACGAAGGTAAAATCAAGTGATTATGTTGGAGTAGAACCAACTAAAACTCTATGGCGTCTCTACTCCAAGCCACCCTATGTGCCAGGGAAGGCGGTTTAATCCACGGTGTATCAAAATCAGACCCCAGCAGCACCTATAATTAATTACTGGTGACCCCATCTAAGTGCGTACATAAGAAGTGCGCTGCAAACCGCTAGTTAGGTGGCCGACTGCCTTCCTAGGCAATCCAGGTATCCAATCCCTTAGGCAATCTAGGTATTTTTTTCCATCGTCCCGGAGCCCCAAAGAGCTCTCAATAAGACTGTATTACTATTGGTATATTTCATTTGTGAGTGATTACAATAAACCTTTTTTTTATTGTGTAGGTTATATCTCCAACTTAGTTGGATGAAACGTTAAAAAAAATTAACCCTATAGGGTTTGCTAAATAGACAATGAAGGTTTGAAGGGGCGTTAGTTAGAGGCGTTGTAGTCGGTTGTTTTTTTATGAATTTAGAGATCGTGCTGACAGATGTTTATAATTTCTTTGTCATCATCATCAGCCTTTTATCGTCCACTGCTGAACATCGGCCTCCCCAAATGTACGCCACTGAGCTCGATCGTCAGATCTCCTCATCCAGTTTTCCACCGCCGTTTGCGCAGATCGCCACTCCTCCTGACCGCAGGGTGTCCTACACTACGTTTCCCATGAAGCAGTCTCCATTCGAGAACTCCTCTACTCCAGCGGTTATCGATTCTGCGTGCAATATGGTTAGCCCACTGCCACTTCACCTTGATAATTCTTTAAGCTATATCGGTTACCTTGGTTTTGTGTCAATTTCTTTTTATTAAGAATGTATTTAGCCTTTTACTGATTGGTTAATAACCTTTGTTTTGTATTTTTTTTTATGGTATACCGCCGCCCATGGGCTCTTGCAACTCAAGAGTCACAAGTGCGTTGCCGGCCTTTAAGGTGGGAGTAAGGGAGGGGGGAAGAGGGGGTTAGGGAGTGAGGGAGGGAGAGGGAAGGGTTAGGGCCTCCGGTAACCTCACTCAGTTGGCGAAAAACAATACAAACATTGCTTCACTGCCGGTTTACTGTATGGTATCAATTAGGTCGAGCCGACCCATACGTGCCGTAGCATGGCTCTCCCACGTCTATTATTTTAATTTTACCATTATTTTTTTGTCAGTAGACTTTTATTTTTACAGAAAGGAATGACCAGTTTATAAGTAAGTAAACTAACATTTAACTGAGTTGTACAAATTTTCGAAAAATGCTCAGAAATCTTTTAATAGTTGCGTTAATCATACCTAATAGAAATGCTATTTTTGTGTATTGATAAAGCATTACGTTCTCGATACAGCTATAAAATTTTTACTGGAACAGTTGAATCAGCAAGTGAATGTGAAAGCATCCTTAACCATAGGTAATGTACAATCTAACCTACAAAATACTTGACCACAAATATATCTTGGCTTTCAGGTGTTACAAAGATGTTATACTTGATAAATGTGTTTATTTGATAAACTATTTTCTAAAGACACTAGAAAATAATTAAGCTACATTATTTTACATATTATCAAAAAGTTTAAAGATGTAGATGTGAGCTACTGAAACAACATGACAATTTTAATAAAGTTATAATGAATTAAATAACATTTTAATAAAATAAAAGAAAGCTTTTTTTGTTGTCTGCCTGTTGGCCTGTTGGTCAAGTGGTTAGTGTTCCTGACTGCTGAGCCAGAGGTCGTGGGCTCGATTCCCACCCGAGTCTGGGTGTTCTTTGTGTCCGTTGTTTGAATGTTTGTAAAGTCCCCCGCGACACAGGAGTAATTCCTAATGCGGGAGTTGTCTTTTTAAAAAAGGAAAAAAAAAAGCGGTTTCGGTAGAGCATTGCCGTCTACTGGGTACGTTTCCAGATTCTATTTTGTTGCCAGATATTTCTTAACAGCAATAGCCGGAAACTAACAAGCGATCCACGCAAACAAATTAAAAAGCACTTTAAACAAATTTCCATTTATATTACCATAATGCATTATTTTTGTAAATATATTTTTATCGTTGCTTCGATCTTTCATTCAGCCTTTGTTGAAAATAATTGTTACTATAATCTAAGTATAATAGTTACTTTACATACATACATGCAGTCACTCACGTAATAGGGAGCATGCTTATTGCATAACGAAACATTTGACGCAAAGTTAAGTAGTAGAAGTATTATGATCGTTATGAAGATAGGCCTCACCCAAAAACTTCCACAATGATAGGTCATGCCTGTCAATGCTTTCATCTAACGAGTCCATTTTGACGAGGTTGTCAAATCAGATTAATTATAGTTAAACCTTTTCTAGTTATCAGTAGGTACTTTTAATCAGTAACCCGCTTAAACAGAGAAAAATAGAAGCCTAAGAAGGCAAATAAAACCAAAATAATATGATATGTAAGTGGGAAGGCACTTACACGCCTAATCGGACCACCTACATAAAGTTTGAATCAGTAATCCACCGTCGACATGCCCTTTCAAAATTCTCACGGTCCACAAACAAACCATCTATTTTGAGTGTTCAAAAAAAAAATGAAACAAAAAATATACAGGATTACGAGAGCCGGTAATGAAAACAAACAATTGGAGCATAATTCACGATCAGAAGTAGACGGACGGTGGACGCAGCTGTGTTGCCAACATGATGGAATAAATTTTGAGATGATTGAAATATGAATGGAATTAAAATTCACATGCCGTTTGTAAACGAGGTCAGTTTTGTGTACGTCGCCTACGATGGCGCTTACGAGCTAATTAGTATGTGGATTATAGGAATTATAAGTGATTGTAGTCATAGATATGATTTACCTACTTAAGATCTTAAGATATATATTTACCTTTATCAGAATTTGATTCGAATAAAGCTTTCTTTCTATCTTTTCTTTTTGAAAAGACAACTCCTGTAATAGGAATACTTCTGTGCGCGGGAGGCTTTACAAACCGTTATACAACGGAAACAAAGAACAGACAGACTCGGGACAACTATTTGTCTATCACACAAATTTTAGTCCCGTGTGAGATTTGAACCCACAACACTCGGCGTGGCTTAGTGGCGACCACTTAAACCATTGCGCTATTCGTACAGTTTTTTGTGAAGATAACATTTTTATAATGTTCCAATGAATGTATAGTAATAGCTGTATGAAGCAAACTTACGGAGGTCAGGTATAAGACCCCTTTTTGTTTTAACTAGTAGTAGTACTATGTCAAAGGATAAAAAAATAAAAAAAATAAAATATATAAATATACGGTCGAATTGAGAACCTTCTTTTTTTTTTCGTCGGTTAAAAACTGAAATTAAACTCGGAAACATTAGTCAGCGTTCTCCTGAATTAGAAACTTTTAAAATAAGATTACTAATCATTTCTGTTACACTTTGCCAAACCTCGGTGTTTCATATCCGATCACAAGTCTTATATCTACAGTAATGTATAAAAAACAAACTATAACGCATATTTATAATTTCAATTCATAATTTCTAATAAAATTCTTTGTTTAAAAAATAAACAAAGCAATTTATTAATTTCTTGTTTGTTTTGAAATTCGAATTCACATTTGAAATACGATTAAAATCATATTGGAATAGTGCGTGAGATAATATATTGTCTGTGGAATGGCGCGCCACGGCGCTCTCGTCTTCGACGAACGGCGATATAGCATCGTAAGTAAAATAAACATTCCCGGGTCCTTTGTTTGTTATCGTAATATTTTAATTTTGAACGTGTTTGTTATAAGCACCGGTAGCAGCTTTAAAGTATCGCTATCTATAAGTGATGTTAGTTTAGTTTCGTTAATAGAATCATTTGATTTCAGTTTACAGTTCACAAATAGTTGAATTAGAATAGAGTAGTGCTACATTACTTACTATTAAGGCAATTAAATTATATGTTTGTATAAATGTTATAGTCTCTACATGTTGTCAAATACTCGGTAGGTAATTTGAGTATGTACTTATAATTTTTAGTGGCTCTTTTAACCTTTATTTGACGACAATACTGACTAAAAGGTATATTATTGGTTATGTATTCAAGGATTTGTTAAAAATATCCTAATAGTTAGAGACAGAGATTATATTTCTACGTTGGTACGTAGAAATATAACAACATAGTTTAAGAATTTCAATTAGGTATTATATGATTGAAATTTTGTTGCTATATATGGCGGTATATGATTTCGTCAATAGAAATACTAGGTATCTTTTAGTTTACTCAAATTTCTCGCATCATTCGTTAGAAAAAAATTAAGCACCCTATCTTCAGAATAAATTTCCACTTTACTACATATACAAAAACTAGGTATGTGAATAAATGAAACACGCGTAGGTAGGTAGGCACTACTGCATTTGTTACAGAATTTTAGTACAGAAACTGTGACTGACTGACTGATCTATCAACGCATAGCCCAAACCGCTGTATGGATTGGGTTTTAATTTGGCACACATATAGTTTTTATGACGTAAGTATCCCGTAAGAACAGGTTTTTTTGAAAATTCTACGTCTAAGGGGTGAAAAATAGGTTCAAAATTTTTATGAAGAAATCATATTATAAGAGACATGTATCGATTCAAAATTTCGCAGGATTGCTTCTATCAACAAATAAATAAATACGTGTTTTGTAAATCGACCTCCTCAGGTGGTAAAAAGAGGTAAATAGTATAAAAATCAACATCGACATGCTGAATGTTTTTCGGGACGTTGATTACCTAAAATCAATCAATTAAAACCAAAACGTTAAAACTGAAAGTTCTCAACAAAAATCAAAGACATTCATATCGCACTTTAAACAAATTAAGTTTTTTTAAATATAATCACTACAAATTATGAGAAAGAATGCAGTTACCGAACACCCCGATAGTTACAAATCACCAATGCTCATTGTAAGCAGAGCTATGCGTATCGCATACCTCGTTCATCGTCTCATTCTCGTGTCGGTCCCGTACAGTTTCCGTATACCCCGTGACGGTATTCTGGATAAATTAGCCCAATTAGTTCCGATGTCGAAACCCGGTGCGTACGCGCCTGTGTTATTCCTTTTTCAGAAGATAGGGTTGCTACTTGCTTAATGGCGGTTATTTATTGGTCGATATTTTTCATACCGTGTGACTTAATTTACTTGGTCTGGTGGTATTTTTGTCGTAACTAATATGCGCCGCATCGATTTAGCGATGGAGTGAGATACACCAGAAACTTTATGTATTTTTATGTTTGTGTAATATGATCATTAGGCGCATTATTAAATGTTTTTTTTTATATTTTTTCAATAGAGCAGACGGGTCACTTGATGGTAAGTGACTACCGCCGCGCACCTACAACTCAAGAGCCACACGTGCCGAAGCGAATGATTACTTGTTGCACATTTCTTTAAGCGAAGCATTGCTTTTTTTAAATCTTTTATTATAAGTACAAAAAAGAGTAGGTACTTAGTGTTCTAAAAACAAATAAGCAGAGTACCTAATTATTTGGAAATTAAGAAATTTATATTTGTTGTGAAGATATATTCATAGAGTAAGGAATGTTCCTCACGCCAAATTTTCATCTTATTTCCAACATTTTTAAGTTCAGTTTGACACTCGCTCGAACTAAATGACTCTCATGTTTACCGATAAACATGATGGAATAATACTAAAGATAGAAATAAAACTGTTTGCCCCAAATCCCACTCTGTTGTCGTACATTAAAGTTTAAATCAGCTTGACCTAATATTAAACTAAGTAAACTCGTGTGTGGCAACCATTGAATAAAGTAAGAAGGTTTGATTTACGTATCGGTCAGGTCATCACTTCCCGCGCGTCGTCATAACTTTATTCTGTGGCATCACATCAATTATCCAGGGGATTGTTTGACGCGACCAAGTGTTTGTTTTTCATACGATTCGCTTGTAAAGTTTAGGTTTTATTGCTGAACATGTTCGGATTGAATTGTGGGATGCGCAAATATGAAACGACACCTTATGATCCTGCTTTTGGTGTCTCTAATGCGATGTATTTTGGGTGTTTTATCAAGATGTCTGTCTATGTTTGTAATAGAAGGTAAGTTAAATAATACCCTTTTTTGCAAAATGTACAATTTAAATTTTGAAGATTCGGGGGAATAATTATTTTCTACAGGAGTGTTTTTGGAACTATTATTGAAGTCAGTTAAATCATCTTTCAAGTCAATCACATTTGTAAACCAGTGCTTAATAAACAGCTTACCCATATCTAAATGACCGAGATATTTATATATGAAGATGAAGAAATCAAATCCTAAATCAAACTTATACAGTGGAAATTTTGGTGAAGTCCCATGGAAACCGTACATTTTTTGGGGTAAAAAGACTATATCTCTGTGTCGTATTTAATCGAGATCCGTTGAGCCATTTTTGCGTAAAAGAGCAACAAACATCCATTCATTCATCCATCCTCACATACGTTCCCATTTATAATATTACTAAGAAGTGATCTAACTTTTTCCAAAAGTAAAAATGTGTTAAATATGTTAAAAATCAAACGTTTATCGAACAACACTAAAACCTAGACAGCTTATCATTTAAAAAACTTCATCAGGATAATCGTCTATTTTCCAAAAATGTTAAACATAAGTCCAATTATGTATACACCATAATATTTTACAAAAGTAAATACCATGAGTTTAGGTAATGGAGTGTCACATGATCCGTTAACCAACAACGAGACATGGGCCACAAATCACCATTAGTGTTACCGGTGGACCATGGTAGTATTGAGAGAAGCTTTGTTTTACAATTCCAAAATAGCACGGTTTAAATACTTTTAAAATGGCATTGAGCTTTAAAGCAATTGAACTTATGATTTATGGGGAGACAAATATGATATTAAATTAATAGGAAAGAAGAAAGAAAAATATAATTTATAGCTATTTATTTTATGTATGTATTTAGAAATATATAAGTATGTGTATCAGCAGTCTGGTAACTATAGTACAGGCTCTGCCTAGTTTGGAATCAGACGGCCGTGTGTGAGAAGTGTGGAGATATTATTATTATTATTATTTATTATCATTCTACACAAGTAGTTGATACTGTTAATATAGGAACGAAAGTCACTTACGCAAGCCACGAAACAGACTTTAACTGAAATGTTGTAATATGATACAACTTATTAAAATTGACCCTGCAAATTTTTCTAGACAGCGATGTTTTGTTGATGTTTTGCGATGTTTTAGCGACTTTTCTTGCAGCCTTGCTTAACTTGGACTATCTGCAATGAAAGTGTAAGTCCTAAGTATTTGTCGTGGGTTCGTTTCGAATATTCCGACTATTACCTAGTTCTTGTAATTGATTATGCGTAGTCTTTTGGGGATACTCCCCTAAAAACTTTCAAGAAAAGATTACACGGGAAAGAAGGGCATAAAGGCTTGATAAAATAGTTGTGATATCTCAATTCACAGGTATCTTTTGCAGAAAACTTCCAAAAGAGCCGTGCCCATACAATTGTTGACGCTAGAACTCTAGATGGAATTTGTTTAAATTTTAGTATAAATTTACTGAATTAACACAGATATTGTGTTAATAAAGGGAAAATGTCTGTATGTCAGTGTGTAAGACAGTTAGTTTTGTTATACCTTTAATTTGTAACTGCTATATGGAATACGTTTTATTTTGGCACACAGATAGAAAGTATCGGATAGATATAAAAGATTGCGATGAACTGATAACTCAATTCCTTTTTGAAATCGTTGAAAAGGCAGCAGTAGCATTAATACAGGAACCGGTTCGGTTCCTGTATTAATACTGCTGCTGCTTTTTATTTATCTTTTTATTAGGCTGCATTAGGGTAAAATTAGGCACAAAGATATTTTGAAACTTGGATTAACACATAGACACAAGGGCTCCAATTTCCATGATAGCGAAACCACGAGAAGGTTAATTGTAGAATCAGTTTTTTTTATATTCATAGTGTCAATTAACTGACGGATTATTTATACAAGAACACCACCAAGTGCCCCGTGTGCATATTTGCGAACATATTTGTACAAAAAAAAGCTAACTATCACGATTTTAACATCACAAATATAATAGTTAAATAACACATTTAACATACCAATGCACACATGTGAGCCGTAGTTTATATTTGTGGTTGAACGCACTAATCTCTGGAATGTCTAATCAGATTTGGAACAAAACTATTTGCGTTTGATTACCCAGTTCTTAAGTAACCTGAGCAGGGACAATAAAGGCAGGTGAAGCTGTGTAGATTAATAGCAAATAAAATGTAAATAGAGATGGTATCAAACGCATAGCATATTTGTGAATCTCCAAGAATAGCGGCCAAACCGACAGTTGGCAGGCCAAGTCGATCAGCGATCACAACAGTCAGCCACATAGTACAATGCCATTCCTAGAACGCATCTGGAAGTTGGTGTTGCATACAGCATAACTGCATAAACATTGGCTGTTGAATACGTTTGCAATCTCGAGATAGTCTTTCTAACTACAACTTATAAATAGGAACAGAAACCAAAAAAGGTAATTTATTTAATTGTACAAATGGTCGTCCAGAATCAAAATTCGACAATAATTTGTAAAATAATTGTAAGTTTTTTTTTAATATTCCATTTTTTATTGATAACACTAAAACTCGTCTGCGGCTTTAAACAAAAAAATATTAAAATCAGTTTACAAACAGTAAAAAGAAGGTACTAAACTGGTTTGTCTTTGCATTTGATTATTTGACTGGTAAATAAATCAAAGGTTTTTGCCCATTTGTACATAATAGAGATCACCTAACGTTTGAATTTCGACCATGGTTTTTTTATTGAGCAGTATAACTTGAACTGTCATTGTATAGACTTACTTACCATGACAGGTAATCACATACTGGACGCGTGTAATTTCATTAAGCCGTTTTCACGCAATTTTTAAAGTTGTAAGACATATTGTTTAAAATTTTTAGCTTTCTTCACTTCTTCTTTATATAATCTGTAAATATTCCAAAACGTCCGTTAGTACGTTCGCGAATTTTTCTTAAAAAGCGGCACAAACAATTATCTTCACGTATTAATATAATGAATAAGTAGGTAGAGATTGAGCACTGACCTCTTCGAAAGATTTTGTAAAAAGAATATAAATACAAAATAATTTTAGAGTAAATCGTGGCAATGGTTAAGGTATTGGCCTTTAAATCTAGGTCTACGGGCTTGACACCTACCCAGTACATCATCGATGTGAATTCTCATCACACGAATTAAATTTAGATCGTGTTAAGAGAATATTAGCAGAATACATTATTGAATTAAGTTGTGTAAGTGTAATGTTAAGTTTTTTCGAAATTTACCGCAAATTAAGGTGAATATAAACATATCCATGAACCCTAGATCCCTTAATTAATTCTGTCAAGAATCAAAGAACAAAGATTTTGGAAAATAAAAAACAGAATGATATAGAAGCCTGTTAATGTTTTTATTGCTTTTCTAAGTAGTCTCCCTTCTTTTCTAAGCACCGTCGATTGCGGTGCAACCATTGACTGAAGCAGTGAGCCCACTCTTTTTTAGGGATCTCTTTCACGCCTTTTTCAAACGCAGCCACGGCATCAATGACAATTATCTATTATAAAATCATCATTGACTATCGTGATGCAGGCCTATTACTTTGACCTGAATCTAGATGTTTAATAAACACTGCCCTATTTTGAACAATTTCATTGGAATTGTTTGTATGTATAATCTTTGCCAATATGATCACCCATCTCTCTCAACGACTACTCAATCCACCCAATAACCAATATGTTCTTAATTTTTTTTCTATAAATCATATTATATTTATTATTATAATGCCGTGACTGAACTGTAGATATATATATATATATATATTACATATCTGCATAAATGAAGATGCAATGCTTGCTAGATCGATTTCGATTTTTCTTTGGACCATACCAAAGAAAAATCGAAAGAAAAAGAAATAAATATCCGAATTCGAAAATGCGGTCAAATCGGATGACCATTTTTGTATGGGATTCCTGTATTGTATTCATTATATTATTGTATTGAAAGTTGGCACAGACAACATTGGCAGGTACAGTCAGCAAGTACGAGTACATAAGAGTATAATTATGAAAAGAGAGATGGACTGCAACGGTTTTACAGAACCGCAAAACAATTATTATTTATGTGATTTTTAAAGAGTTGTCCTGATTCTGCTTGTTTAGGTTTGTTAATAATATTATGTATGTATTGTAATTGTCATATAGCGAATATTTTTTTTAGTGTCACATTTTTTAGTTTCTTTTTTGTCTTTAATAAACCCAAAAATAACAGACTAATGAACTTACTAACTATGCCCGCGACTTTGTTCGCGTTTATGTCAGAAAACAGCAATATGTCTTATAACAGGCGTTGCACTTCTTTCTGAAAGAGGGAATCGTCCAGGCAGGATTTTTTATACTGTTATGGCGGACGCTAGCGGGCTCCGTCTACTTAATGGGAGACTCTGCTGCGGGTGAAGAACATAAAATCCGTCTAATCCACTCGAGACCACTCTTACAATACGCACGTGAATGCGAGTGAAACGGTTCCGCCTGGAAGTTCCTACCGGATCCACACCTCCTCCTTGCGCGAGATGTTCTCCGAGATGTTAGAAATATAGATAGATAGCTATAAAGAAAAATTCTAATAATCTTTAATATTTTTAAAAGTAACCTAATTAAAAGAAATAGTTTTTACCATGTAAAGACATAGTACGGTCAACGTAAAAAACATGCTCGAGTCAACTTTTTTAAATCATAGCCAAATTGCCTTGCTTTTAGTTAGCGATTCGTGTAAGTAGATATAATATGCCATAATTCGCAAAAAGTATATACGACTGGTAGGTGTAACATCTCCAAACATTTATTTCAAGTTTTCCACTCGAACTTTCATGAACATCATGATATTTGTTATATAATTTGTGTTAGTTATTTCTGACAGATGTATTGTGTAATTAATAAATATATTTTAATTATGGCGACCGTATAATTGCCACAAGAAAATAAGATGCAGTTTTGTTGTGTTTCAGCCGTGTTTGCTAAAACGATTCCTTGCCCCGTCTTCACTTATTTTAACATCAGCTTCTGAGCCATGTGCGTACATTTTAAGAATCCGAGCGAGTGACGTCCGTCGATCGGCTTGTTAATGAGGATCGCAAGCAATGTTGACAACAACCCACTGATCAAAGTACTCTCCCTCCGTAGCTAATTCGTTAGTACTTCCTTCCAACATTATCTATTTGTAAGCAAAGCGGATTTCAACTCGAGTGTGCAATGATTCAGTGAATCGTTTTTCTTTGAGTTCCTTTTGCGAGAACAATAAACAATGTGCCAGTTACTTGTTTATCGTTTCCACGATGCTTTCATATTCATACAATTGCCATGAATCCTGTTAGTGAATAAATTTTAGGATTTTCAGCTTCAAAAGCTTTCTCATTTTAGTCATAATGGCTTATTAGGTGGCAGATAAATAGCACCACTAACATACAATGCTGTATTACTGTTACTGACTAGAGTGCTGACAGTTTATTGTTTCTCAAAGGAACATGAACGGGGAGTTAATGGTGATAATAAATATTTATTTTATTTTTGGAGAAAATAAATTTGGGAGTTCACAAAGTTTTCCTCATATTATGAGAAACATACTTGTGGAAAATATGTATTAAGGTTACTTTTGGTGTATTTTTTGTAACAACAGCCATCTTTATAAGCGATAATTTAAAACCACGGATTAGTCAACAGGATCAGTAACAAAATGTTTTGGTAGCTGTATACTTATTTTGAGTCTATGTGTATACACTCAAAACAAGTTTATATACAATTTTATAGTTTACGTAAATAAGCTTAATTTATTTTTTTGCTTTTTACTTCTTTCCGTCGGTTTAATTTAATGTTAAAAAGATTTTTTGTAATAGCCATTTTAGTGTGAAGGAATAACAAAGACATGAACAGCTCACACATTCACAAACTTTTGCATTTGTACACACATATTTACTCACGCCTGTATCCCCGAAGGGTTAGGCAGATGTATATTTAACATTCAGATTTTGCCAATTATAATTTGGTCCCACTTATTTTCTTAACGGAGCACTTTGGGAATTAAAGAATGCAAACTTGTGAGTATATTGAAAGAGAAAGGGAAGTAAAAAGTAAAGGCAGTGGGAAGAAAGAGATTGCCTTTACGGATTGGGGAGTGTAACCAATAGCTCGAGCAGGTTATGGGGGCCAAAGAGCAGACCTGATGGTAAATGACTACCGTCGCTCAAGGGCACCTGCAACTCAAGAGTCACAAGTGCGTTGCCGGCCTTTAACCGGCCTTTGCCGGCCTTGCCCTCTCCCTACCCTTTCCTTCCATCCTTCCCTACTCCCAAGTAAGGAAGGGTGGAAGGAAAGATTAGGGCCTTTGGTAATCTCACTCACGCATCGAAAAGCAATGCAATCATTGTTTCACTGCCGGTTTTCTGTGAGGCCTTAGTATCACTCCGGCTCTCCCACGAACGAACTGTAACTCGAACTGGCTATCGTCGCGAAGTGCGAGCTCTCTATCTTATTGCATTTATGATTATGATTTTTTATATGAACAATTATCTACAATAAATATTATTTTTTTGCAATCATAGATATATTTTCCTGTCTGTGCGTTTGCATACCTATGACTAATATAGTAATAACAAAACGATGTGATTATTATTATACTGATACAATATTGTTGTGAGATAATAATGCATTTGTTTGTGGTATGAGCTACAATTTGTAGCGAGTTGGGGACGCGTAAATCAAACGTGTGTCCCGGAGTCCCGATGCGCGGTTCTGTAACACACGTGTTCGAAGCAAATAGGGTTGTTCACTGGAGAATTGTCTATAGACAAAACTTTTATCTAGGGCCGTCTCAAGTCATTAATTGCCGTTACGCATAGAATAATTTTAAACCACTTTAAGAAATAAAAAAACTTTTAAGATTTTTTTCTTTTAATTTACTTCGTTAAAAAAAGATTCTGATGGGTACTTCCGAGATTTGCGTATTGCAAATCTATGATATCCTATGATATACTTCTTAACTAACTAGCAAGTCGTTTTTGTAACATCATCGTTCGTAATTATTGTTTTTGTTATGTAAAAGACATGGACCCATATGCCCTTAATGACTCGGTAGTTGGTATGATAAGATGTGTCCAAAGTATCCATCATTTAAAAAAAAATCCTAACGATTTTCTGAAATCAAAATGAAAAGAAAAAATATGTGACCTTTCCGAAAAATCACTAAAAGGTCACACGGGCGCGGTCAAACTAGGTATATCATCATTTTATGGGGATTTTGGCTGGTTTCTTTCATTTATTTATTAACGTATATGAAATCAAATAAATGTATTGCTATATAAATCATGGACGCGGTTTTAATTAAATATACTGTATAGTTTATTCCCATTTTGCAGAATTCTATAAGTTTTACTTAAGCCTTTGTTTTTGTAAAACACTTTCTTCTGGCTTGTGTGACTTTTCTATTTTTACCTTTAGCGATATGCCGAATAGTTTAGATCAAATACACCATAGATTCATTCACAGATACATTCTCAAAAATCGCTTTAAATAGTGCCACTCGATAGTTTACTTACTTACTTACTAGATAATTTTCCTGCATGCATGTAAGTAATATGGCTATCGTAAGAATAAACCAGACCATACAATGAATGTTCCTGTGAATATAGAAAATATTGTAATAGTTGAGACAAAAACTGCAATATTATACATTGCAGTTAAGTCAACTATTACAATATACCTACTTATGACGTACCACAACGGAGCGTATGGTATTAGACTCGTGGTACGTATGCCACACGCACGCGCGCTTGGATTCGGGAGAGTAAAGCACCTGTCGTGCTTAAATTACGTATTTCAAAAATAACTAACTTACCGTTTGTTACAGTACATTTAATCTACTTGAACAAACTAAAGCTACCATAAAAACATTATACCTATCGAAAGTACGACATTTCACGCATTTTTTTCATTTCTAAAGCATAATTTTAGAAGTTTTTGGCTACACGGGCTACATCTATAATGTCACACCGCTAGCGCGGGAGCGAAGCATCTGATAGCACAACTGTGCTTAAAACTGCATTCATGCACAGCTTAGCTGGTGCCATTTTTTGAGATTCTATGGTTTAAATGACCGATGCCGAATAGTGATTTATTTGAATATCTGCAATAGAAGCATCTTTACTGAAAGCTCAAATGACACTGAGTTGTAAGCTAATAAAGCAAAACTTCGTCAAAAGGCTATACACTTTTTTAATGACACATTGACGTTTTTCGAATTGTAATGCGTTTTGAAATCTATTTCCATATCAAGGAACTCGTCGAGGCTATAATTTATTTTATTTCCAAAATTCTTGTAAATGTTTGCAACGCAGAAATTGTTGTCGTTACTAGGTTTTGATTTGAGAGATTTTGCTAGATGGAAAACATAACATTACGAATGTTAGAAAACTTTTTCCTTTTCATCGTTCTTTCAGTTCAGTCCAGTTCTTCAAAAGTCAACAAGAATGTTATTACTTAGGTATTAAGTTCCTCTAAGCAGTAACCCTATGAAATCCAACCGGAGCCATACGCGACACTGCGGCGCGGGAGCGGCGGCGCTCGCGCTCTTTAAATTTATAGCGCTCAATCAATGCGGATTTATTGCTGAGGAAGTGGCCAACTCTCGTCTTTTGTTACAACTTATTTATAGAATTGAAATCGATGTAATTGCTTCTATAATTTACCTTAATTACTGCACGACAATGTATATCTATATTCGACTGTGTATTCTCTCTATGATTTCATAGTTAGCGACAACTATATATTAAAGTCATCACATATTATAAAACAAAAACCCCCGCCGCGTCTGTGTGTCTGTTCGTAATAAACTAAAAAACAACTAAACGGATTTTCCCCAATAGCCAGAGTGATTCATGAGGATGGTTTAGGTGTATAATTTGTTAAAGTTTTGTGTAAATTGGTTGAAATATGATGATGATTGCTGAAGATGTCTCTACTACCCGTGCGAAGCTGAGGCGCGTTGCTCGTATGTTATAAATATGAGCATTATAAGGATTAAATTGCGTTGTGTTGTAAGTAGAGCATAGTTAAAATGTGGTATTATCTGTACTCAATGGAATGTATTTAGAAGAACATTGATTTTTGTAACCTCAGTCAGCAAATGCATAACAGAATTTAAAATACCAGAAAAATTACAAAAGATTACGAAAATACATGAAACATCATCTTCTTCTTTTCTTCATTTTCTTCTCTGAGCCGATAAGTATAAGCAAAAAAGATGTTGTAATTGATTACAGAACAACCCCAATATTATGTATATTATCTGATACTCCGACCACCTTTATGGTCTTCCATTAGTGATTAGCCGTTGGTCGATGCTATAGACTCTGGTCATCAATTAGCTTCATTTGGGGTCCGTTTCTTAAATTATCTGACCATCGCTGTCTATCTGACCAACAAATGAGTACTAAAATTTCTGTCTGAAGTTTATAGTTAGGTAAGTTAATGCACACAGTTGTACCACATACAATTTTCATTAAGATTTGTCGTGACAAATCTTAATGAACTTTAAATGAAAAAGTCTGTGGCGACTTCCACATACATCAAAAACATACTTGAACATCATGTAGCGAAGACGAGCTGAACTACGTAGTAACTACTAATCCTGCATCGAGCTATGAAAGTTCTTGCGTCGATTAGTAGTATGTACAACTGCCCAACATTAACCGTTGGGCCACGACACGCCAGGCATAATCACTTCGCCTGGTCGGAGGATCCTCCCTTTGAGTTGGAGGGACAATACATCCATTTCTCTTCAATTCTTTTCTCAAAGCAATGCAACCTTTTTGTAAAAGATAGATCTAGTTGTAAACGCAAGACTAGTGCTCAACATTGATAGATCTTAAATGAATATAATTTACTGATACTATTCACTATCCAGCTTGCTTTACGTTTATAACTCTATATTGATTTTGTGGACATAAATATTGTAGGAATGTAGGTACATAAATTTCGCCAAATGTGTTTATTTGGCAAAATTTATGTGCCTACTTATGTTTACACCTATGATGACGTGATATGTTCCTTCAACACAGGAGGGATCCTCCGACCTAGAGGACAGCGGCACGAGGGTTGATGCATGAAAGTTGTATTTAAACTAGTCGGCGCGAGAACCTTCATAGTGCGATACAGGATCAATAGGGACTATATAGTTCAGCTTGTCTTCACTAGATGGCGTTGAAGTCCGCATTGTATTTACTGTATGTTGAATCGTTGCAACTTTCCTTTTCTAGGAACAGCATAGATGTATTAGCTGTACATATACGAATGCTCATCCAAACAATGCATCTCTTCACGTTGTCTTGACTACAACGTATTTTTTAAAGTCGGTTCAGTGACTGCCAGATTGATATATATTTATATAGTTAAACACTTTTACGCTTATAGTTTCTTGGCAAGTGCATTGAATTTTAGCGTAACTGGAGTGGAACAAATACGACACTTAGAAGTCCACTGTCCATACCGACAATATTTATTGTCCTAGGTTTCAATTGACCTACATTCATTCAGGTCTTTATTATTATCATAAATCGTTTTTTAGCAAGTGCTGTGTGTAATTCAATCAAATAGAATCTTAAGAGCGCTATCTTGTGATGTCTAGTATCGCAGCCATCTCAAATACAACATGATCAAGTTGATATTCAAATAGCTTGGCGTATTTAATCCTACTAATATAAACATGAATATTGTGAGGATGTATGGACGTTTGTTACTCTTTCACGTAAAAACAACTGAACCCATTGCTATGAAACTTGATACGTAGATAGCTGGAGACCTGGATTAAGACATAACCTACTTTTTATACCCAATATTCCGACGGCACCGGGACTTACGCGAGGCGCAGAATATATTAGTACTTCAATGTGGAGAAAATATTGTTTTTTTTCTATCTATCACTTTTCAGCAAAAGTGGTACAATATGGTGCGTTTTGTTAATACAAAAGCTTGACATTATCGACGGTCCCTAAAAACTCCTAAGCCACGTTCAACTTCTACACTGTGATTGACTTTAAATTGAAATTTACGAGCGTTATAGTGCTAAAAGTGTGAGACTTATCAATTAACAAAACAGTGCCTGGATTTGTTGATGGATGTGTGTATGTTTATATGATTATGCGTTAGTTTATTTCACAGTTGCAATTTTGCTATCTATTTCTTCGTATAACAGATTTCGAAGCAATATTGGGGTGGTTTTTGGAATTAGCTAATTGTGGTTTCTTTAATATCACAGAGACGTGCTATTTTATTATAGTGCTGTTCCGCTCGCAACAGACTGCAGTTGCCTGTGGATGCCGGAAGGTTTCTTTGATAAATAGTTTCGCCAAGTGACTACAAAAGGGCCTTAAGGTTCTTGTAAGTTCATACTCTCTCTATCTACAGTATTGCAAACGTCGACAGGCTATGGTGACCGCTAACCTCCTTGTTTGTCAACAACGTCCACCATGCCAGTATCTTGACAACTTCTGTATCCAGAAAATATTTGCACCCGTGAATGAAGTTAAATGTCAGTTATTATGTCAACAAAGTGATGGAGACTGCAACTCGAAAATTACTATAAACTTTGAGATATTTGAATTTTTCAAATGTATCGATCGTCAGGTATTGGAACCTAACTGAAGATGAATCTTGTTACAAATATTTTGCTGTTAGTTTATATAAATAGTTTTACTAACAATCCAGGAATTTTTCAACAATATCTTAGAAGAGAATAAAAGTAAAATGTTAAGTGAATAAACTTTGTGTTTATATAGTACGGGCCTACCTTACAGTAAACAATAATATAGTAATAACTAGCAACCCGCCCCGGCTTCGCACGGGTAGCAGTGACATCTTCAACAATCATCAACATATTTCAATCAGTTTACACAAAATCTTAACAAATTATACACTTAAAATTCCCTCATGAATTACTGTCTATTAGTGAAAACTGCATGAAAATCTGTTCAGTAATTTTTCAGTTTATCGTGAACAGACAGACAGACAGACAGACGCGGCGGGGGACTTTTTTAAAATATGTAGTGATAATAATAATTTCTCATTCATTAACTCATTCTACAGTACAATAGATCTTGGAATTCCCTGACTCCGGCGCTAGTATAAACTGTGTTGCAAGAGCCAGTGTCTTCCCCATCATTCATGCTAACAATTTCTTTATAATATATAAATACTACCTACTTTTCTATCCCTAGAAACATTTTTTAACTTTCTTTTCTGCAGTCTACACACGCAATAACGCGGTAAAGCAAACAACAAAAAAAATTTTGCTCACAAATGGTTACAAATTGTATCTTTTGTAAATTAATAATTGGTAATTGTAGCTTAACATAGAACAAGATAAGAATTACGAAATAAGAAAACACATAAACTCTGCCATTACGCTTGCATGTTAGGAATTCTTTAATATAACTTTATAAACTTGTTAAAGCATCGGTAGGTGTAATAAATGATGATTTACACACAAAATGCCACATTAGCGCCCATGGCAGAACACAAATAACTCATAATATGACAATTATGCGGTATTCAATGTGTTGGCGAAAAAATTTATTATTTCCGACTACATGTACTGGCAACGCTGAAAGATGATTCAAATAACAAATTGTTTTGTTACTGTTCCAACAATTTGTAGTAAATTGTCATGTTTAATTTAAATAATTTTGATATTTAGCCTAAGGAAAGCTCAGTTTTGAAGACTAATAAAAAATATGCCTTTATTTACTATGATATATTGTGTATGAATACCGCGGATGGCTATTTATCAGTATAATCAAGTTGTGGTTAGTACTTTATCTAGTTTTGTTTCGTATTTAATTTGTTTTTTAACATTCCAAACTCAACCAATTTAATAGCAATACCTACCTACATACATGCATCAGAATAATAATAGACCACGTGGAACCAAAATAAAACATTGATTGCGTACTAAAATAAATTTAAGATCATTGTCGTTTCTACGCAAGGATAGTTTTCATCACCCGTCTTATTTATAATCCCTGTCTTGACATCGCGCGATGAAATTATTGCGGCCATTTTGTACGCATTTTGAGTTTTCCCGCCATTATACCAATTAGTTGAGTGAGATGTCCGCTGCAGGGTGGACGCTTTATAGTTTTTATGGGATTGTTTGTTATGTTTTTTGTTAGTGTTACGTTTTATGCTTACAAATGTGGTTGTGATTAAAGTGAGAACATAAGAACCGCCGGCACCGTATATCCCATCGTCAGTGGAATAATTCTTAACTTTATTATGATTGAGGTTCGAATATTTGCTATTTATTAAGTCACTTATCGTCATCATGACATGTATTCAAAGTCCTAAGCGAATTGTTGTATAGATATTTTTAGACAATAATGTGATCGAAAATTTAAATTATGGTAAGTAAGGCATTGTTGTATAAATTGTGAAAATTTCTTTGATTACTAATCTTAATCAGTGGCTGTTACAAAACCTACGAATTAACGTTACACAGTAAGTCTATACAATAGACTTACCGTGTAACGTTAATTAGACTGCTGGACTAAGGACTAAGGTATAGCACCCGGTCCTCTGCCTTCCCCATCTAGTCCACCCTAGCTACCTTCCTCACCTCGCATAGTCGTCTCACGTTTCGTTTACCGATTCGCGGTCCCTACTCTAGGACCCGTTTGCTGTAACGGCCATCGGTCGTTCGGCAGAAGTGGCTAGCCTATTGTTACTTCAGAATGCATATTAAGTTCTATTAATAAATTAAATTTTGAAGAATAAATATAAATAATAAAGATGAACATATAAATACCTGTTGTAATACATACAAAAAAGAGAAAACTTCCCTGCTCCGGTGCAAGACCACAGGTCCACAGGACAACCAGTACCTACAAGCACTGAATTATGAAAGAATTGAAAATAATATAGGGTGGAAGGGACACCGTACCGAATACTGAAAGTCATAATTTTTTTGCAAAATTTTAATTTCATTGCCATTCCCTACTTTTTCTTTTTGATGACGGGGTGGAAAATCCCTTCAGATCTCCGGCTCCTCGGGGACACAGGAGCCAGGAGTATGTGGTGTTTCCACTAAAAACCACCCCGACAGCCGGTCTCAGGTGCCCTGCTCTGGGGAGGACCCGGACCATATTATTTCAGGTCCCCCCCGGACGCCGCGCCTAGCCAAGCCCTATCCCGGGGAAAGCAGGCTTCCCCACGCCTTGCCATTCCCTACCTAATATTCCCTTTTAATATACTCCAATTTTGCCATCCTTAATTTTCAAAGTGCCTGGTTGATGGCGTTAGGCTTGCCCCCCATTACGTTAGTGGGACCGAAGTATAGTCGGCAAAATGTGGATGTTTAATAAACTTCTGCTTATCCCTTTATTGATTCAGGCGTGAGTTTATAGTAGTGCTTGTATGAGCACTCTATGGACACTGTGCTTAAGAGAGGGTTTATCCAGGAAAGTTTGTTATAATTGGTATTAAAACCCTGTATGGTTGTAATGAACTACACTTTTACGATTTAGAAATACACTTTTATAAGAATTCCCTTTCGATTTCAATTCTTGATCCAAGACTCGGGAGACCACACCGGGGTGAAGACAAACTTTAACTCATCCTTTGCTTTTTTTTTTCTAATAAATCTGTCAACGATACGTTCAACTTAGCTACTCACTCACAAACTAACACAAATTTAGAATTAGGAACTCTTTGAGAATCTGTAGATGTATAATGATTTAATATATCATTTGTTTTTACAAATTGGTAGCAATTAAAAAAGTGTCTGTTGTGCATCGAAATGGATTTGACTAGAGATAACTTTCGCTCAATGATTTATTACGACTTTCGTTGCGGTCTTACTCAACAACAATACTCCGATAGACTTCGATTGGCATTTCATTTTGAAGCCCCATTTTGTGCCACTGTTTACAACTGGTTTAATGAGTTTAAACGTGGTCGAAGCAAATTCACATTCAATCATTCTAGAAGATAAAAATACTGTTACTGCATATTGGTATGTCAGTAATTATCTACAAGTTGTCTTGGAAAATGTTAGACAGCAGCGCCCAGGAAGCAGGATCCTCCTCCACCACGACCACGCTCCAACTCACTCCAGATAGACAATCGAATATTTGTCTATTGAAGGTATGGAGATAGTGAGTCATCCTTCTTACAGCCCCGACCTGGCACTTTGTGACTTTTATTTATTTTCAAAAATAAAAGATATACTTAAATGAAATCGTTTTATTAACCCTGAAGATGCCGTGGCTGCGTTTGAAAAAGGTGTGGAAGAGATCCCTAAAGAAGAGTGGGCTCACTGCTTCGGTCAATGGTTCCATCGCATGCGACGGTGCTTAGAAAGGAACGGAGACTACTTCGAAATCCAATAAAAATATTAACAGGCTTCTATATCATTCCGTTTTTAACCGACGAAAAAAAATGAGGTTCTCAATTCGACCGTATATATATTTTTAACCGACGAAAAAAAAAGGAGGTTCTCAATTCGACCGTATAAATTTTTTGCTTTTTTTATGTATGTTAAGCCTCTCCGTTATTTATGAACCGATTTTGATTATTCTTTTTTGTTAGATAGGGTATACCTCAGGGGTGGTCCCATGTCAAGAAAGTCAGGATCTGATTATGGGATCCTGATAAAATTGAGATAAACCCTTGAAAATTGTAGGTATTTGCGTTTAGAAATTGAAATGTAATTAAGCTGATGACGAAAAAAAACTATCAAGTTTTATATAAACTTATTTTGTGTCGGTGCTAAATAATAAAATGATTATCATCATTTCTACACTACTACTATTACTGGGACACCTATCTGGGATGTGTCCTACAGAAATTCTCAGTTACAACAACAAACAGCTACTTGTAATCTTTACAATTACTGGGTCGCCAGAACTCTAGAGAAGATAATAATAAGAATACCTCCACACATCTCTCACACGGCCGTCTGATCCCAAACTAGGCAGAGTCTGTACTATGGTAACCAGACTGCTGATAAACATACTTATATATTTCCAAATACATACATATTATAGATAAATTACACCCAGACACAGAACAAATGATCGTGCTCATCACACAATTAATTGTCCTGGGTGGGAATCGAACCCGACGACCTCTGGCTTAGCAGTCAGGGACACTAACCACTAGACCAACAGGCCAGTCAGATGGATACGATTGTTAACGGCGGAGTATTTTTACTACAGAGTTTTTTTAGTATTGTTAGAATAAAACCACATCTTTATAAACTTACGTCAGAAAATATGCATCAAATAATGATAAGTTCTGTACCCTCAACTTGACGGTAGAAATCTTTAGATTAATGATCATTATATTGTTTATTAATTTTTGATATATTAACATCGAATCGAATAGGGCTACATTGAGATTCAGACAATTTTTTGAGTGCAAGACTTATCTATCATCTTACGTTATCAATCTCTCTTTTATTTGTAGAATAAATGTGGATACGAACATTTGTTAAGAGACGAATGTTATCTATCAATAAAACAATGTAACATAAAATATTGTTTCAAATTAAGACTACACTCATATACTACTCATACCCTAGTTTTTGCAGCGAGCTAGCATTAAATATTAAAAAATAAAACATTTAATGCTTAAGGGCGGCAATATGCTGCTATACTAATAAAATAAGGGAGAGATATCTTGGATTATGCCACTAATTCTTACTCCAGCTCGGCGTCTAATAGGCACAGGTATAATAAAAAAAAGACTTCGTAAAAAGGGAATTGACATTTCAAACTGAGCCAAGCCTTACACGAAAAATCTAATCAAATGTAATAAAGGATCAAGAAAAGTCACGACCAGTCTTATCTTTTACTTAACCCAACCTTTGGTGAATGGTATTCTGACGCCTTCATTAAAAGTAAACGTGTCTTTGTCAAGTTGTAAGAGGAGGTTTGATTGACATAATTTGCGTATTCTAGTTTCCATTTTCTGCTTCATTTTGCTAAACGTTATCGCTTCACTTTCGACGTGTCAGAATAAAATATTGTATTAAAATGGCTGGATGAATGACTTAATTGTAAATGTAATTATTTAATCTTTTACTTATTCGCTGTACAATTTTAATGTTAGGAAAAATGGATCCCATACATTTATGGGATCCACTTTTGGTCGACCTGCTAACATAGAAACTAACAATGACCACTATACTGTTGGAATATTGACTACTTTAATCAAGTTTTCTGTTACATGCGGACATATTTGTATCACTTCGGAGGGTTATGGCCTCTGGTAACTTTACTCACTTGGCGGAACACCCGGCCGTGGTATCACTCCGGTAGAGCCGGCCCATACGTGCCGAAGTATTGCTCTCCCACGACACAGATAACATAATACTGCACAGTTTAGTTGGTGCCATTTTTTGAGCGCCGATCAAACATCTGTGGTATATGTGATCGAAATTGAAAGGTAATTTAAAACTATGTTTGTTTGTGTGCAGGTCTCGTATCTTCAAGCCAGTGCCCGCGCGGCGGGTTTGCTTTGTCACAGTCTCTGGTGGAGAGGCTCGGGCGTGATCATGAACAGCCTCCCGTGTTACCACCCCTGCATCACCCAATCAGAGATGTTAGTATATTTATTCTCTTCTTCCGCTTTTTATCGACAAGAAATTAACTAACCATTTACAGGACAAATGCGAGTGGAATCCCGTTCTGAGGGTTCCGTTCATTGTTCGCGTAGTATAAACTATGAAAATCACTACCTAACAGTAACTGCCAAGTTAGTTAGTACCTCTATTCGCACTCAAGTCAATCGATTTCTTCTTCAATTCGGTAATATTTACCAATCGACCAATATATTGCGTTACCGGTATAACCAGTCAAAATAATGTCTATATTATTTTTATTAAATAGTGAACTGTGTAATCAATCATCTATTATAGTTTGGCCCTATTTTTAATAAAATGAATAAGAGTTTTTGATGTGGCGACAATAGTAGTAGTTTTTTCATATATTGCTACTCTCTTCTCCGGTTATTTAGAGAAATGGTCCTGATCCTTAGAGCAAATTCGTCCTATATTAGCCCTACTTCTTTTTGAGATATAGAACCTTAAAATAATATAACTGAAATCACAAAAAAAACACGATTATAAAAGGGGACAAAAAAAAAAGTTTTTTGCTCGATTTCGAGCCGATTGCTTACTACTTATGATTAATATGCTACTCTTGTTGATACAGAATGCTGTGTGCTTGCGTAGTACATACTCGCCGTTGCAGGCATTGAGCGAGAGTACTTGCCGAGATCCCGGTGGCCAATCCGCGCCCCCTCTGCAGCCGCCCCCTCGAGTGCAGGTACAGGATATTCATTTAGTACCTACCAAGTAACATTTACAAAGGACATATAATAATATATATTTGCCACCTATTTTACTGCGCTACCTGGACGCAGACTAAGCTTAGCTTGTACTATGGTTTTAGAACCCCGATAAACATAACTATCTCACACATAACACACTATGTTAACGCGTATCATAATTTTTTTAAATGTATATAGTTGTAGAATAAGATGGGGGTCATAGCACTGTAAACCTCTAATATATCTCCTCTTTTTTAATTGCCGAATTTACATTTTTTTTATAATTATTGAAATCCTATTTCCCACGTGATAATATAACAGCCGTGTGTCAAGTATTGGGCGCTTTTAATCACGTTACTTTAAGTCCTGTTAAGGCTCTTATACTAGCCATTAAGGGGCAATGCGCACTAGTGATTTAATGTCAAACCATGGCCCGATTAAAGGCCGATAGTTTGATCTTACTAGCAATCAGTATAAAGCTGTATGGCAGTGCGCGCATTTGATGATTTAAAATGGACCGATCAAAGTATCAAAAATGACTGCCCGATTCCTAGTTGATCAAACTATAACTAGCTATCAGCTATTGTATAACGTGTGTAAAGAACGAGGCAAGCGCGAGCACTGAATTCAAGTATCATCTATCAACTATCGTCCGACTGTCGATCGACAGCACAGTCAGTACAGCGAAGTAGGTACGAGTGTACGCGCACTTCATAAACGAAACAGTCGGGGATTACTGCAACCATTTTCTGTCTGCTCCTGGTCTACTCGTGCAATTTTTTACTTATAAATCGGTGTAGTACGCTCACCACCACAAGACTGAACTATCGACCAATAGTTTGATCACGGTCGTCAGACGATAACGACTAACCAATCATCCCATTAAAATACACCATCGCGCGATTAAGAATTACAATGCACCACATATATGTGTAAGATACTCCCTTTGCACTCGTACATTTACATGGTGGTATGAATACATCAAAAACGTTTTTATACAAATCAAAACATTTTATTTAAGTACATGTAAAATCACAACTATATTAAGTGCCTTAAATTTAGAAAGATATTTAACTTCTCTGTCATTATAACAAGCCAGTTGAATGAAATTGAAAAGGAATGAAAGCTACATAATATTCCTTCATATAATAGTCAGCCTATAGCGTAGTTGATTTGAAAAAGGTATGTCCTGCGCTCCGTTGGGCTTACGACTCATTTACAGGCAATTTATTATGACATAAGTGAAAGATGTAGACATATACTTCTCTTTCACATATATGCACACAGGCCACATAAAGGTAAGCCGTTATTGACGGCCATAAATACTGCTAACACCCGTGGTGTTAGCCGCGCTTTGCCAACTCCGAGATAGAAAAATTGCAGCGCGTACTGACATAATGGCCTTTAGTGACCATAACTTCTCACTGTCCTTATTCCTATTAAAATATGCTACACTATGAACCCTTTGATTTTCTTTTACCCTATAATAGTCCAGTTGGTCTATGTTATTTAACTCTTCCTTTCCCTAAAGTTTTTCTTGGGTCAGCGCAATATTTTTTCTGCTTCCTTTCTACTCAATTGTTCATAATTTCATTGTTTTCTAGGCATTCTAGGCATATCTCCTTTCATCCAACATTTCTTTGGTCGTCTTCTTCTCTTGTACCCGCCAACTTCCATACATAAAACTCTCTCACAACATTTAGCCCACTTCTAAAACCTTTTAAATTAATCTAAGTCAGTAATTCTAAATCCACTACATTAAATATCTATTTCTGACTAGGCATCGAACCAAAACGTGACTCTCCACCCTGCGGTATCCCGATGTACCGCGACCCTGGAGCTCGCGGCGCTATGGCGCAGCTTCCACGAATTGGGGACAGAGATGATCGTGACGAAGGCAGGCCGAAGAATGTTCCCCGCACTGCAGGCCCGTCTCGCTGGGCTGCTGCCCAACGCTGATTATCTGCTGCTGGTGGATTTTGTGCCGCTTGATGATAAGAGATACCGATATGCTTTTCACAGGTATGTTTCACATTAAAAGTGAGAATGACAAAGGGTAGTTTATAATAATAATAATAATTTATTGCAGACCAGCGATACAGTCCATAGTGTTAGTGTATTAGTAACAATTTGCTTATAATTATGTTAGTATTATTAGTAAATTATGCCATTAATTACCCAATGTTTTTGAATAGGGCAGTCGAATCCATGAGCAATAACTTTCAGAATGCTGTTGTTGACTTTCAGACGCTGCTGATTTTACACTTTTTTCTTCTTTTTAATACGAGTTTATACATCTAATATTATAAATAAGAACAATAAAATGACTGCATTCTGTGCTTTGCAATAAAGGGACGAAAGAATACTTGATTTTTACAGCAAATTAAATTATCATTTTACGGTCTTAGCCGTACTTGGGTTGTCTAGATAAGATCGCCGTGAGAGATGAGACTGCCTTCAATATACAAAGTTATGTACATTTAACAGAAGTCAAAAAAGCTAGACTCAGACTAAAGACTGTTAATATTTAAAAATGGCATCAGAGTAACTTTTAATCTTTTAAATTCTTTAAATTAATATATAAGAATACCTACTTAACAAACTTTTGTAAGTGTTATTCATATTAATTAAAGATATAGGGTTTTATTCTCGTTTACCTACTCGCGTGTGTCAGCGCTTGACACCGATGCGGTAGGTCCCTCCACATAATATATTACCTACATAATATTTATTTGTATAACCACGTGTAGACACACATACATGAGCATAAAAAGTATTAAAAAATATTCTGGTTCAATTATGTATTTAAACGGGAATTAACGCGATCACGAAATAGGTATTACATACTTCTGGATTTTTATTTGTGTAGTTCGAGTTGGGTGGTAGCAGGAAAGGCGGACCCAGTCTCCCCGCCTCGCATACACGTGCACCCGGACTCACCGGCGCCTGGCTCCAACTGGATGCGGCAGCTCGTCTCCTTCGACAAATTAAAACTCACGAATAACCAACTTGACGATAATGGGCATGTAAGTTAGCTGGAATTGTCTAGTGTTTTCAAATCTCTAGGGTACTCGGAGCTATGGATATATCAACCAACTATTCTTAGAAAGCAAGGCACTTAGAAAGTATTGCGAAAGTGCGTTTAAAACAATTTTCTATACACTTTTATCAGCCCGAAGTACGAGTTCCTTATAAAGAAACCAAGGTTACCAAACCAGATGTGTGTTGGATCACACCTCCACAAGTTGTAAACTGGTTAATACCCAGTTTACCAACCTCTAGGCCTACGTCTTCTAGGCCTCGGTGAGGTTGTGCGGAGTCAACGCAAAAATAACTAAACCGAACGTCAAACATTTTTGTTTATCTTCAATTAAATTGTCAGCAGGGACACATAAGAAAATAGTTACTTTGTGCTTGGGGCCTCTAATGCTATTAAGATTCTATCAAAAGATTGATTTGGGTTATAGGTGACATATTTGTTATAATAAAATTAGAGCGCCAATGTCGAGATAATAAATGAAAAAAAAATCTGATCGGGAATATAGACACAGATCTATTATTCAATATGATTATTATTTACGATTACAAGTAATTCTAACTAATTATATTTCCAAAACCAATGTAAATAAATGGCTAGTACACATTCGTAAACGTTTCTTGCATGGCCTTGTAAATATGAAATTTAGGCTTTATATTTTCTAGACCGTAGATTACATTTTACATGAGTAATATTTATTTGTCGTAGATATATATAAAATTTACACATTGTTATAATAAGTGGCGGCCTTGAGGTAGAGCGAGAGGAGCAGTCGCTCTAGGTACCAGGTGGCAAGGAGCGTCAAGAAAGCCAAATGCGAAAAACAATTTCCAGCAAAAAATAAAAACACGCTAGAAATATGTTTCGAACAGATGTCGAATTTGAATGCAAAGTTGAATTTTCTTATATGATTTAAAGCGACCGGTCGCTAGTACATATTATACTGCAATATTTCTGGAACAAATCTGTCTCAAGAAAAACTAGACCTAAAGCACTCCTTAGACACCAAGGCTAACCGAGAGGCCCGATAGAGATTTAAAAAAATGATTGATGCTTTTTGTTTCTAAACACTTGGACTGCCTTGCGGAGCGTCAATCAAACAGCGCCGTACCCCGTAGAGCTAAGGCCGGCGTTGGTTATGATAAATATTAAGTGTGATTTTCTAAATATGTTATGTCACTGACGGAGTCTGAGAGAGATATGAACACGTCTGTCATCTGTCTATAGATAATCTTGAACTCGATGCACCGCTACCAGCCGCGGCTACATGTGGTGTACCTGCCTGGCGAGGGGCAGAGCACAGCACCAGGCACTGTGCCTTTCCGCACCTTCGTGTTTCCTGAAACTGGTTTCACAGCTGTGACTGCATATCAGAACCACAGGGTTAGTATATTGGTTAATCTTTTAAGAGTTTTGTCTTTAACGGTAGAAAATATTTCCTTAAAATTTGTTAAAAGAAGAAAACATTAATAAAGACCCTTTAGTCTTAGTGTTTCAGCTCATTGATATGTAAAAAAAAAGAATATTATAATTAATTAGTTTTGAATTTTTTTGCAAAACTGTTGCTGTTTTTTAAAGTTTAACTGGGTACTTTTTTGAATAGTTAAATCCTTTGCGAAATAGGAAGTATAATGAAAAACATTATATATTAATGGCGTTTATTTATAATTTCTGTTTTGTTTCTACTTAATTATGGTCCGTTATATTGTAGCCATTTTGTTACAGATAACACAACTGAAAATAGCGAGCAACCCCTTTGCGAAAGGTTTTAGAGATTGCGACCCCGACGATTGGTAAGTTTATTTAAATGTCTGTGAGAAATCGACTTTAAGTTACATATGAAAGTTTTTTCTAATACACTTCATAGAGTAGAGATCACAGTTTCTTATGTCTCTTGTATCACAAGAATATTTGAGCACCACAGACAAACTCTAGTGCTCAAATTGGGATAAACACCTCAACTCTATATATTTTTGAGATCACTATCACATCTCTACTGTTTTTATGATGTCAAGCATTTTTTTTCTCTTACACTATAGATTTAGCTAGTTTATTTTAAACAGTCATGAGTGGTCTTCTCATTGCAGATAGACCACCAGAGTTATTACACTTAACTTTGTTCTCCCATAAAGTCATTTGAACCATCTCCACAAATGATTCATTCTGTGTTTTTACAAGAGATGTCTTCAGATATTAACGAGACATTAACGATCGGCTAAGCGTACCCACATTTCTGATTTACCCCACGCCAAAGGGCTATGAATCAATTTAAGTATTTACAAAGTTTTCAAGCGACGCCACGGTCTCATTTCAACAGCCGGTGACAATTTACTTTTACGACGTGCCCGTAGAGTAAAGAGTTACGCGCGACAGTTATGGCGGACACGGCTCGTTTCCCGTTCCCGCCAAAATAAAAAAAATATTCTAACCTCAAAATTTATACTTTTAGTGTTTCCAGTAAATTAGTTTGAAGTGGAAGTTCGAAAGATGTAATTCTTAATTATTCTCTTACCTGTGACACTTGGTTTCAATTTAGGAGTACTAATATTAAGTTTCAGTTTATTTTGAGCAGACAAAACATGAAGATAATTATAGAAAAATTTAAATGTAAGCGATATTGAGTATTATTGGCTGTAAATTTTATAGTGATAAGAAAGGTACTGGTAGGTACATATACTCTATATGGGGTTAAACAATATCTATGACACCCAGTAGATTCTTCAGAAAAAGGATAAACGTTACCTGTTACATGGTCTCTTTAAACCATATAAGTATAAAAATAAAACGGGCCAAGTGCGAGTCGGACTGGCGCACTGGTGGTACCGTACCATTATCTATAATAATGCCAAAAAAATCATGTTTGTTGTATGGGAGCCCCCGTAAATATTTGTTTTATTCTATTTTTTAGTATATGTTGTTATAGCGGAAAGTTAGTATATGTTGTTATATGTTGTTATAACAGAAATACATCATCTGTGAAAATTTCAACTGTCTAACTATCACGGTTCGTGAGATACAGTCTGGTGACAGACGGACAGACAGACGGACGGACAGCGGAGTCTTAGTAATAGGGTCCCGTTTTACCTTTTGGGTACGGAATCCTAAAAATAAAAGCCGTGCGTAGTGAGAGCTCGTGTGACAAACTTAAGCGCAGATGCGCAACATTTCTTGTCCCGATATTGACTGCTCTATAGGTACTGGCACATAGAACATATTGTAGAATGACCAATCACATCATTATCGTTATAATATGCACGTTCCCCAAACTAAACATATTATATCTCCTTGTTTATATTACTCCTTGGTCTTATCCCGTATATCCGATTCATCAAAACAGAGTATGCTAAAAATATTCCTAAGAATATATATTGACTATGTAACGTCATATACACGTGTTACATATTAAGCAATTCGTTCGAAGTAAATAGACAGTTATACCTAAGGTGTTACCTGTTCACTATCAAATCGGGAGCGGCGGGCGTGTTCTCCAAAATTTATAATTTTATAAACTTCCAGTCCAACAGATGTTTATCAATACTGTGGGCGTGTAAGAATGCATTTTATATAAAACTGTAGGTACAGTCAGTAGCAAAGTGTGTTAACATTTAAGAACTTGTTACGGATAAATTGGTGATGGTCTAAAAATTCGTTATTAGTTTAGTAAACTGTAGTTTCGTTATGTATACTATTTTAGTTTTTGTTATAGGTATATTTTTTTGACTTTGATTAGCTATATTTTTTTTTAAACCGTATGTCACTTGTCAGCCTGACAAGTACGCCTGTATGAAAAATTACTTCGCTCAATTGAAAGAAAGATAGACAAACGTAATATTCTTTTTAATCACAACAACTAATTTAAATTCCTAATTATGCAACATGCAGCATCTTTATTTTTTCATGATTTAGAAAAAAAAAAGTCTAGAACTTCTTACTCCTATGCTGATACCATAAATATTACAACTTATTATTGACAATTAGGTCAGATTTTTTAAATACATTTATTTAAGACTATTAAAATAAAAATACAATATGCTTTAATTTTACATATATTTCGTATATAACAAAAAAAAGTAATAACTTCCATCCAAAAATAAAATCAATCTTAAAAAAAAAGACAGAAGTTATAACTTTATGCGTGAGAGAAAGGGAAGCCAGACAGACTGGCGCCGTAACACGTCACGTAACGAAGCGCTTTACCCTCCCAAAAGAAGTTATCACTTCAAAAAAGGAAATGGTTATAAAAGTCAAAGCACTATTGTTCTTCAATGTACGTCGGTATAAACACTCGAAGCGAAGCGAAGGCGAAGCTCGCATAATATTTTGTTTACAAAGCGTTTAACTACCATTCTGGCCACTGCATTGGCGGCTACCACATGAATAAATCTCACCCGTCAACTACTCTCACGAATTCACCATTCGAGAAAGCTTTACATGAGATTTATTTCATAATCAGCTCCCTAAGGAACCAATAGGCAATGATGATTAAGAATTTGTTTACTTCTACTGTCAGAATATTTGCCAATCATAGGTAGATTGAGATAGTTAAAGGGAATAAGACAAAAACTATTTAGTTATATTGAGCGTAAAAGTCGTTAGTTTTTTAAACTCAATATAACTAAAAAAGGAAAGTCATTCCCATTAAAAATGGAATGAAGAAGTAATTCCTCTATGTACACCACAACACAATGTCAATGTTTAATTGTGTATACGAAGGACGGTTAAATACTTGTTGTCTTATAACTTATTTATTAAAGAAAGAAAAGTTCTCGAGAAAGTCGCCAGAAACTAGAAAGACATTAAAACTAAAAGTATTATAATTTGGAAAGATTATTTATCATGTTAAACCTAACCAAAATATTCGGTTTAATAGAATTTTTTTGTGATTAGTTTATCAGATACCATTTCTACTAAACGAACATCAATAAGAAACTAAGATAAGCGCTGTCATCTGAATTTCATAAATAGTCATTCGTTCAAATTGATTAATTACTTAGTTCTGAGTAAACGTCACATGTACAAACAAAGTTAGAACGAGACAAAAATAATCATAAACCATTTTTTGTCTCACACTTCCTGGTACAATCGATTAATAACACTGGGACGTACAAATGCCATTTGTCGTAAGCTGTCAAAATAAAGAATTAACGTGTCGACCGTAATACGACTCCACCTACTGGGCGGGTGGTAGTATTACTTTTTTATTTGTATCTACTGGCCATTAACTTGATGAGACTTAAACAGGTAGAGTTTTAAGAAACACTCAATTTAGACTTTTTGAAAGTAGCGATCATGCGATATTTTTATTTTTGATCATGTTAAAAAAAATCTTGATCTCTATTAAAAAAAAAAAAAAAAAAATAGTTTAAAATGACTGTAATTACATTTAGGCGCGAAAACGGATTTGCAGCTCTGATGACGTCACTTGTGTCTGTCACTGTTCATGAATGCTTTATTTTTGCAATGTTAGTACCGACTTTCGAGATATTATGTTTTGTATAAATAGGTAGATTACCGATGGCACTGTAAACTATTTTGAATGGATCATCGAATTCATCCATCAAATTAAGTAGACACAACAATGCCACCTATAATATTTAACCTGCTTCCTACTTTTTATTATATAAACGTGAAAGTTTGTGAGGATGTATGAATGTTTGTTACTCTTTCACGCAAAAACTACTGTATGGATTTTAATAAAACTCATTATGTAGATTGCTAGAGACCTGGATTAACACATATGCTTATCTCTTTTATCCCGATATTCAAACGGCATCGGGACTTACGCGGGTGAAACCACGGGGCGCACCTGGTCATTAATACTGTTGAGTTAGAGGATGCGACCCTGACCTGTTCGAGCTATTGCTAACACTCCGGGTAATCCATCCGTATACGCAATATCAATACCTACTTTTCCCTTTTAATATACTCTCAATCTTTCCATCTTACATTCCCAAAGTGGCCGGTTGACGGCGGTGTATTTATGTTTGAAAAATAACTGTAGTTTTACAGTTCTTTTAATAATAGCTAATTTACAAATTTTTAGGCTATCCTACTAATGTTATAAACGTGAAAGTTTGTTGTTTGTTTTTTATCAAGATATTCCCACGGGATCGGGACTTACACGGGTGAAACCGCAGGGCGCAGCTAGTGAGCTTTAAAAAGGGCGGATTGAAATCGATTCGATCGATTATTAAGCAAGCTTATGATTTTTAGGTAAATGAGTATTTGGAGTTATGTACTCATATTTTGAATATTTTCTTTTATTTACAGCCCTCCTGAACAAACTGGTCAGCGCGGGGTAGGGGCTCGGCGGCGAGAGTCTGCTCCTGCTGATGTGTGTCCCCAACTGTCTCAGCCGTATGCCGCCGAGCCCAGCGCTTGTGGTCCACTATACTCACCGCACTCGCACCCTGTCCGGTAAGTCTAACAATACACAAGTGACGTAGACTTGGAGTAAGTCGCTTACCCACATTTATTAATTATCTGTGCATCGCCAATATTTAGTTAGTATACTTACGCTAGTATACTAAATTTATGGAATTAACACATTTGATTTGTAAATGAACTTAGAGACAACAGGATTTAAAACGAAAATATTTATATATAGTAAAAAGTTTTAAACGTGATTTAGAACTATGTAGTTTGGAATCGTTTGGAATTTTTTGAAGTGAAATTTTTTTTAGAACCGTTACGATTTGAAATTCGATTAAACTAAAACCTCACACTAAAAAGAGACAAACATTCATAAATAGGATTTAGCCTGCGAGAGAATGAGATAGAATACAAATATCAACACTAAGAGACAAACATATTCAGAAATATAATTCAGTCAGTGAGAAAATGAGATGAATACAAGTATACAGTGTTTCCTCTAATCTTCGTATGCTAGCACGTGTCTTTGTGCCTGCGTACTACGAAGCCTTCTTGTGTCATTCAAGTGTATCATTTTTGTTCATTTGCATATTAAAATTCGTTGCTTAATTTATTTAGAAGTTTCACTTCTGCCGTGTGTGAATTGCACACACATACCTACTTTTTTTTTTGACGAACTTTTGCCCGCCTCTTCGTTTTGGTCAGATCCGTTCAACCGTTTTTGCGTGAAAGAGTAACAAACATTCATCCATCGCTTTATCCATCCATCCTCACAAACTTTCATCTTTATAATATTAGTACGATAATTCTGACCAACGCCTGCACATACTTAAAAAGCAATGTGCATCAATTCAGTTCAAAAGTAAAGAGTTTCATATAAAAATCTCCAGGCGTTCCATGATTTAACAACAATATATTTTTAATTTCTTTCAGGTATCAACCACACTCGGGTCATAATAGCGCTTACAGTGCTTACTACGCTCATAGATAGCTGACCAACAAATCGGCAAGCAATAGTGGTAGTGAATGTAAAGACAACAGCCGGTTACACACCCTATTCAACAGATACAACTGAACACGTTATTGCGTGGCAAGGAACGTACACCATCTCACAAAAAAAAAATAGTCAAAATTATTTAGAACATTGATCGTTTTATTTAAATAGCATTATTGTTTTTCAATGATGTAATTATTGTGTAAAGAATAGATGAGATTTTTTGACAAAAATCGATTGTATATAAATGTCTATTTGATAATATTAAACGGTATAAATAAATGAAATTGCAAATATTTTTATTTTTTGTGCCATGTATTTGTTAATCAATGGAAACATGGATTAACTTTGTTGTAAAGTCACTTGCGATGTTCTTAAAAAAATATTTGCTGGTTTGTGACGTTTGAAAGTGACGTGTACGTACCTATCTGTCAATGTCAATTCAAGTTAAATCAAGTCAAGACCCTTTAGCTCGCGGACGTGCACAGCGCGATGTTATGGTCTATAAAATGATCGTAAAATCCTAAACATCTTACAATCCTGTAGAAAAGCACCGATTAAATATATCGTGTAAAAAATACACAAATATGTATTATGTAGTTGCAAGTTAAAAAATATGGAGGTATCTGGTTCTGGTACATTGGACTCGATTTATTTGATTTTTTTCGGTCAAATCTGCAAATATTCATAATACGTCGCTGTGATTAGGACACTTGAATAACTATACAATTTATAAATTTAAAAGGCACACATTGCGGAACCTAATGAAGTTTACAACAAAATTTTGTTAGATGGTGCGATGGAACAGAATGAAGGTTTAAGCAAAATAAAATATATTAATATATGTGTCTATATTTAAGGTATAATATGGTTTAAGTCAATGTTAGCTATGTATATCGTCGACCTTATATCAGATTACCGAACTCCAAAAAAAAAAATGTATTTTGTAGTATAAGGTCTAGCGAAATACATTAAAATTAATTAAAGATAATCGTTTTTCGGGTCATTTGTATACTTATCAAAACGAGAACACAAAAAAATTTGCCTTTTATTTAGATTTACATGAAAAAAGTGGAGTGACGCGTTTTGGTAATGAGGCCGACGACATGTACAAGATTGACCGTTTAGAACATTCATTGTTTTTCTGGTGTTCCATTTTTGAATCCATACAAGTGTGGTGTGGCTAGAAAAACGGATATGTTTTACAACTTACAATAGTATAAAGAGAATTAATGACAAATAGAAAAAAAAAAACTACTACTTCTACAGTCCCGTGGAAGTGAATGAATGTTTAAAAGTGGTGATCTTGTACATTTAACATGTATAAGTGGGATGAAGACTAAGATGGGCAGTTTTATTTTTTTTAAAGACGGGTTTGTTTGAATAATGTAGTGATAAACACGTAAAAATGAACGAAAATAATGCCCATGTTGTTAGAGGCTAATGTTACCATATTTAGTAACCAAAGAAAGAATAGATAATTATACCAAAAATGTTATATTTACTAACAAGTCGTGTATATGTTTATATTCAATAAGTGCATTAAAATACTGCAATAATACGTGCCTTTTGTTACAGTAATTAAGAAAGATATTGCATATACATACTTTTATGTAAGTATATAAGTTTGTATATAAGTTTGTATATGTTATGATTTTTTAAAGTAAAATCGTTGAATGTATAATATATTGATGATTATAATAACCATGTATGTTATTTTTAATAAAATTTACTGTTTATAAATTTTTGTAAATGTATTACAAAATTAAGTTACCTACCAGCTTCTCTCAATATAAAATGAGAATTAAGTATAAATCCGTTTTATTGTTCTCCTAAATCATAATATTATATAAATTCAATTTAGTAATTAAACATAATAAGTTTAATTACTAAATTTAATTATTTTTTTTTAATTCTGCAAATACATAAGTATAAGTCTTATTACTAGTAATTTTTTAACCTCCTAAGCTAAATCCTTGATTCACAAGAATAACAGTTCAAACAAACATAACCTTCTGATCTAAGTCCAACGCTTTATGAATATACTTTTTGTGGTTAGTGTCTGTGTATGAAAAAGAGTCCGTGAAAGCCATTATATAGGTGACACTACCGTCGCTAGAGAGAGTGGAAGCGTGATAGATGAAACCCCAGCTTTGAGATTTTGTATTTTTTAAAATAAACATTAAACTTAAAAAAAAAAGTTAACGATAAATTTTGAATATATTTCAGCATTGCTCGTTTCATCAACTACTTTAGTCGTAAAAAAAAACAATTTAGGACATTTCTCTTGGCCCGGATAATTCCATTTTCTCTTTATTACTGATCGTTTTGGTTTACTTCACTATTTTGTCACGTTGTAAAAGCGTTGAAATATATAAAGTGATCGTTCCTTCAATTTTACCTTCAATTTCTTAAGTTTTTCAAAGAATCCAGTGTTGTTACATTTTGACGTATTTTTTTTCAGATTTTTCTCCTACGTTCCAGCGACATTATCGGGGTGTTGCTCATATCTTGGTCTCAAAGCACTTAAATTTTAGAATTACCGATGACACTTCATAATAATAATGACAATGGATTAGAAATGTAGTACCTACGTATATTTGTAGTCTTAGTCGTAACATGTTTTATTCTGTTTAATTTTCTTTGATATTGTTGTTAATATAACAAAATAAATACACTCAGAATGTTCAGAACAGTAATGAAAAAAAATGATCTTTAGATTTAGTACCTCGAGTTCTATCATCTATCTAGTGAAAACCTTATTACATACTAGCTGTGCCCGCGACTTCGTTCGCGTTTTTTTCGGAAAACAGCAATTTGTCGCTTATTGCATAGTACCTCTTTCTCCAGGCAGGATTTTTTATACTGTATTGGCGGTGAAACAACCTGGAGCGTACAAAAAAGGTTGTTTTGGTTGCTTACACGTGAAATAACGACATAATTTGGGCGTGGTAACATTACTCATTTGTTTTTCGTGTGGAAGCTCACCTCACCGGGCTATTGGTGAGGCCGTATATCAGGCTTAAACCAACTAAAACCACACGGTGTGCCTCACAGCACCGTTTATGAGTTGACCGTCGGTACGGCAACGTTTTGCCTCCAATGATCCATCCAGCGCTGGCTAGCGGACACCTGGGCGATGTCCAGACACCTCTTCACGGGAGACTCTGCTTCGGGTGAAGATTATAAAACTCGTCTCATACACCCACGGCCACTCTTAGCGTACGCACGAGAGCGCGAGTGAAAAGGTTCCACCTGGAAGTTTTTCTACCGAATCCACACCGTCACCTCCTCCTTGCGCGAGATGTTCTCCTCGCAGAAAATCGTCATGAAACAACTGTGACGACCTAACATCTCGATTCGTCCGACCAATTGGGAGACTTACTGTAGTCAGTGTTTGCTTCTGAGCTTTGTTTAGTCACGGTGTAACATAATATTTCTCACTACTGTAACCGAACGGAAAATAAATGGTCTGAAAGTGTAAAAAAAACTTCACCGGTTACATGTCAATATTTCAGCTTAGTTGTAATTTAATTTAAAAAAAAATCATTTAAACTAACAACTTTTTTTTTTTTAAGTCATAGATGCTTTAAGTAAAAAAATTCTATTCTATTATAATATAATCATGTTGACGGGAATCAACGCGATCACGTATTTAAAACCTTTGCTTTGCCGTGGTCGTGGCCGTGATCACAGGCCTGTAGGTACTGTAATACTTTTTAAATACGTGATCGCGTGAATTCCCGTCAACATAATTATATTATTATGGAACGCAAAAGTTTAAAAGTTTGGATCTTCTTTTGTATAACTCTATTTATAAATATATGTATATTTACTGGACTGGCCTGATGGTCTAGTGGTTAGTGACCCTGACTGCTGAGCCAGAGGTCGTGTGTTCGATTTCCACCCAGGACAAATTATTCTCTGTCTAGGTGTAATTTATTTATAATATGTATGTATTTAGAAATATATAAGTATATTTATCAGCAGTCTGGTTACCATAGTACAGGCTCTGCCTAGTTTAGGATCAGAAGGCCGTGTATGAGGTGTATGAAGTTGTTACTATTATTAATGCTCTGAAACATATTTATGAATTTAATGGCTGCGAGAGGCAAAATAGCTCGTTGGCATAGTCAAGAACCAGCTATCAATTACTCTGGGATCACCAAACAAAAAAAAAAAAATCCTGCTGCTTCAGCAATCACCACAGAAAAGCACGATGAAATCCTACGATTGAAAATATACATTCACTATAACCTGCGCAGGCACTCAAGCTATTATACTAAGTTTCAAGCATACCCCTTCAGTAACTTCTGAGTTTATCGTGAACATACAAACAGACAGACAGAAAGAGAGACAGACAGACAGACAAAAATTGATTGAATCGCATATTTGGCATCAGTATCGATATCTTAATACCCCTCAGTCGTTTTTTTAAATATATTCAATGTACAGAATTCATCCCGCTACAGATTTATTGTAAGTATAGATAAGTATAGATGAACATACATAAAAAAAAAAGAAATATGTATATAAACGGTCGAATTGAGAACCTCCTTTTTTTCGTCGGTTAAAAACAATACCTAATAAAATTTAAAAAAGTAAATTAGTTTTTATATAAAAAAAAAATGCAAAGGAGAAAAAAATATCAAAGAGGGATTCGATCCGGCACCCAATCTAGTAGAAATCGTACTCTACACCAGATAAGCTAAACGCTCGCTGGAATGTAGTTCGAAATAAGTATATACGTTCTACTGACGTTACAATGTTATAACAGCTTTCATTGATTTTCCTGTGGGAACCAAAGTTTAACCCGGGATAAAAAGTACCCTATAACCTGCGCAGGCATTCAAACTATTATCATACTAAGTTTCAAGCATATCCCTTCAGTAACTTCTGAGTTTATCGTGAACATACAAACAGACAGACAGACAGACAAAAATTGTTTGAATCGCATATTCGGCATCAGAATCGATATCTTAATACCCCTCAGTCGTATTTTTTTAAATATATTCAATGTACAGAATTCATCCCGCTACGGGTTTATTATAAGTATAAATGTAATTGGATAGAAAAGAAGAGAAGATGATCATCTCGAGATCGACGAGAGTGGGAAGTCCCACTCTCGCCAACCTTAATTCTCTCTTGCTCCATTTTGTGATAACAACATACAAACTACGTTTAAACACGATGACGACGACGAATATAATTATTTCAGCTGCAGTGATATTCAGGTACATGATCATAAGGAATACTTGTCTAAGAAATATCATGGTGCATTCTGGCCATTACATCTTTTTATTTTCTCTTGGAGACACGTAGCTGCTTACCGCTGATTCCACTGAGGTGTGAGATGGGCAAAATTTGAGATATGCTTTTTTTGTGTGTGCCTCTGATCAGCAGAGGACACAGTGGAGAAACTGTTTCTGGATTCTTTCGGAGCAATAGACATGGATTAATAGACTCAGATATTTGTTCAGCCTGTAATCCTGTTTGATTACAGATAGAAATTGACTGGAAAAAAGAAACGCTGCAAATAGGATAGTCGTCTCTTGGTAGCCATAATCGGTCTAGAGGTTTCAGGTTTATCTTTGTCATGTTAAAAATCACACAGTTAAAATATTTAATAAAAGTGTTTACAAGTTGTGATATTTTAATATGATTATATATTAAATCGATAACTTAAAACCACCATGCTTGAGTCTTAATTGGTACTTCAGTTCCTGTTGTTACTTCTTTAACACGACATCTTCAACTCAAAATATGAAAGGTTTTACGTTCAAAATATAATATGTTCCTAACATCAATTACTGTTTTTCTATGTATTTGAAAACTATATTACTGCCAAAGTACTGTATTTATTATGGTATAAATAATATACCAGGCCATGCACTCTTTTTCATTTTAATGGAAAATGTAAAATGAATGCATCAGCCATCGTCAAGAGCCAACATGTAACCAAAGAATCATATTTATGTCAAGGTCGCTTAAGATTTAGTAAATATATTTGGATATTTATTGAAATCTATTATAGTTGGTACAAGTATAATAAGACTTTTATTGCGATAGCCAACGCCTTATCTAAAATTTATACGTTAAAACTATGAAGGTGTAACAAACCGTAACGTTATACTATCGTTGACAATACTGAGCTCTGAACAAGTGGATTCAGGGTTAATGTAGATGCGATTTTCTGCTTTTCTATATACTACCAGGTCCAGGTGGTATATAAATTAACTTAAGGATGGATAAATACACTATACATGGATTTCTTTAAATGTAGCAATACCGATACTAAAGAGGAGGAGTCGCGAGGCAATAACAGGGATTTACAAAGTTTATGGCAAAACTTAAATTCTCTGCTACAGAATTTCTGATGAAAATGGTGTGGATTGGTGTCGACTAGAATGTAATTTCATATTAAGACCGTTCTGCTGGCTCGTGCCATCGCAGGCCAGTGCAGCGCTTTGATTCCACTGCTAAAAATGTTTGTTTTTGTACCTAAGTTTGACATTTTAAATACTTATTTAATGTGATACAATAAAAAAACGTTATATTTAAAAATGTTAGAACATTAGCTCAGGAATGGACATGTGCAAGTGGCATATCGCTCAATGGTGATAATCACCACCACATTTACATCCTTCGTTTTAAAGGAATTGCTGGCATTACACCAAATTCAGGTTTTCCACCCCAACACTTCAAATATATTATTATTACTCCACATACCTATGTAATTATATCATAATTAATAAAGTGTGTTCAGTTATTATGTCCATTTAAAATAATAAATTACATTTTATACTTCAACCAAATTATTGTATAATTTAGTACAGTATAGATTACAATAAAAGTTTATTTACAAAACATACCATTATCTTAATTCATAAATTACATCAGAAGGAAATAGTACTGCATTTGTTCAGGAAGCTTTTCAATTTCTGGGGTTCTAAAATGTGATTTTTCTGCTATGGTGTAAGTCATTACATGATTTACTGTGGCCGAACCGGGCTCATCTCCGCGATCTACGTATAGTTTGGATGAGATGGTTTCTTCAAATTCTTCACCAACTAACTCAGGTTCAGGTTCATGTTGTTCCTCGAACGGCGAGATAACAGTCGAGGCTGCAGGAACAGGGTCCATGGAGCAGTAAGGTGGGTAATAGTCATCAGAATAAGACACTGCATCGTAAAAGTTTGGGCGTTTGGTCACAGGAGGACTGTAATAGTTTGATACTGGGGCTGGTATTTGAGATTCATATGGATAGTTATAGTAATAATTGAAGCTTGGATAAGATTCTGCATGATGTTGATGGTTGACAACTGGATGGGCCATTGGAGAACGTGGTATTTGTTCATGCTCTGAGTATGGGTAGACGTAATATACATCTTGATCTAGATCGTTATTTACAGCCTCTACTTTTTTTGTGACGTTTTTCATATTGAGCGCATCTTGCAATAAAGAAGCCATTTCGTCAGCTTGTTCGTTAGCAGAAATAGCAAGGTCAGATATGATTTCAACATCAGGACTGAACTCAACTCCATATTTCTCAGCGATCTCTTGAGCAGTCATCATTTTGTCTATGGCTATATTCTGATACTCGTTGTTGGATTTGATATGCTTGAGTAATCTTGTTATTAACTGCGTGCTGGCCATTGGAGTTTCAACTGATCGCCGTTTGCGCACTTTATTGTTTTCAGTATCTGTTTCTTCTTTGTCTTTTTCGGTAGTGTTTAGCGCGTAGGAGAGAAGGTTTGCCATTTCACTCTGTATGGCTAGAGTGATCTTTTCGGCTATTTCTTTAATGTCTTCTAGCTGTTCTTCTATAGATTTTTCTGAATTAGTAGCTTGAGTCATCATGGCGACCGAGGATGTTGGATATAGGTGCGTATCAGGTAGTAAAAAGAAGTCGATCCAGTCTTTCTTGGCGTTTTGAAAATCTGTAACGACCTCATCGTCTAATTCCAATTTTCCAATTGTTGTTTCTTGGCTATCAGTTAGTTCCTTGCTGTTTTCTATATTAGCATATGTAACTGAACCCTTAAAACAAAAACTGTGATAAAAATAGCATTTTTCATTGACGTTGGACTTTGTTAAAATTGAACCACTATTTAATGAATAAAAAATGTATATAGCTTTGTAGGTCCTTGGTTGTAAATTATATTATTATTTATATTGCTTAGAAAAATATAGAATCATATTTATTACGTGACATGGTTGAAAAAAAGATTGTATAAACAATTACCTGTATGATCAGAGCGATGATCAAGTACAAGAGAGCCATGGTGAACGTTGTGCCTCTGACACCTGTCGCACGTACCTTTATATGTAATATTATCTTTATATTAGGAAATTATTTTGTAATTTTTATTGTGCTTCAAAGAGAGATAGCACATGTATTTATATTTAGGCAACATTTCGTCGCTTTGTTTTTAACTTTCTGAACACTTTTATTCATTAGTAACTTTGAGTTGGATGTATAATCAAAATGCACACGAAAGCAATTTCGCCTGTTAATCTGTAGGTATTTATTAAAAGAAAATGTTTAATTATATAGTGCTAGTTACAGAGTAAACGCTGTTTAAATACTATTAATTCTCATTGCGGTTAAATGTTTCATAATTTGTTTAAAGTATACCTACTTATCATAATTATCTGGTACTTATAAACTATATGCATTGCATAATGATATATAATAAATAGTTTGAACAACAGAACAACAATACAAATAAATAAAATTGAAGTGTCTGTTTTACTAAATGCATTCGAATGTTTACACGTAAATATCCCAAAATTCAATTTTTTTAAATTTTGTCTGTGTATCTGTCTGTCTGTCGGTTTGTTCCGCCTAATCTTCGGAATGAGTATACCGATTTCTATGGGACTTTCACTGGCAGATAGGAATTCGGTTATAATGAGTAACTAGTAGTAAGGAGTACTTTTATTTTGGAAAAATAATTAGTTCTAAAAATATAAAATATATAACTATGAACACCATTCGCGAAAGTTTTTATTCTTACATGTTTTGTTTTGCTAGCAACTTCTTTGCAAGTTGTGAACTGAATCAGGTGTCACTCGTTTCCATTTGTACGTTCGTTCAATAAGTTACGTGCTAGAATACGTGTAAGTTATTTTATTGATTATTTTCAGAAAATAAAAACTGGCGGATATGTTTTGACAGCAGAAATGTTCAGGAAAGAAGGCATACATTAGTAGTGCATAATAATAATACTGTATGCATACTATTTAATGTATACGTACGCGTAATATTGCGTTCTTGTCTAAATATTTCTGCTGTCTGTTATTATGGAAAAGTAACATTAATTGTACAGTAGTACAGTTTAGCTTAGCTGGAGGGGTTAACAAGAATACTAGTTATGTGTGACCAACGTCACCAGTAGTCTTTTAAAAAAAAAAAAAGTAACTTATAGATATTCTATCACGTAGCTTAATGAATGAATGCACACGTGGAAACGAGTGAGAGTTCACAGCTGGATATTTCCCAACAATACATGTTGGCTGGTTATATTCCAGCAATACATGTAGTGCATACAGGCCTATGTGTAAATGGCGAGTGCGTACGGGTTACTTTATTGTAATGCGTACGGACTGTTTTGTAACTCTTGTCCAATCCTAGATGAGCGTACGGTAGGAGGTAGTCAAGACGTGACATTTTTTACTATTAAATAGATCAAGAAATGTTTCTTTTTGAATGCAATCCAATCGTTCCCATTTTTAATACCATTATTCGGAAATACAAAAAACACAAAATTATATGTTTTACGACTTTAAATAAATAGAACAATAAATAAACGAATGTTGAATAGCTACAGTGTAGGCTTCCTTAGAAAAAATGAAAAGGTTTTTAAAAGGTCAAAACAATCGCGTTCATACCTGCGTTGGTCATCAAGATTAGATATCTATCATGTGGATATTGGAATGCATTACTCAACTACAACTACATCAATACAAATACGTAAAATTGAAGCGTCTTGCTGTAATGTCAAAATAATAGTTACAGTTACTTGATACCTATGCCTAAAAATCTGTTTTTAAAATTTTTGTCTATCTGTCTGTCTGTTTATTCCGGTTAATCTCCGGAACTTGATTTCTAATGGACTTTCACTGGCAGATTGGTGTTTTAAGGAGTAACGTAGGCTACTTTTATTTTGGAAAAACATATAAATAATAATATGTACACGCGTGCGAAGCCGCGCGGGAACTGCTAGTTAGTATTTAAACAAAAACCATACTATACTATAGAACTTTATAATAATAATTATACTTACAATATATATACAGGTATATACACATATAAACTTGAAAAGGGGTGTTATATCAATGATTGAAGAAAATTTGTTCAGTGGTTTGGAGATTATTAACTTGTGTCGCTTACAAATTTGCTCTGAACATGGCAAACAAAACACACAGTATAAAATTAAGCATTTATTGAATATAAATTATAAAACTAATATAGATCACACGCAGTTTTTGGTTACTATACGTATCCACTGCAACAAAAATTAGATCATGTTTTTAAGGATATTTTTCACTTTTTTTCTGACTTGACAAAAAACATACTTATGGAATTTTCTTAAAGTAAAAACCTAATGATTTTTAAAATTTAAGATTACATTAGTTGACGAGTCGAACTCGTTACTGGGAGTAACTAATATACTCGTAGATATATATATATTACTGAATGAATCATGCAAACAAGAAGCTATAAATCAATTTAAAATAAAAATATTTCAACTGTTGAATAATTAGATTTACGAGTCCTCATTGCGTCCCAAAACAGACTCGGCCTATTGGGACGAGTTTTGTTGGTTTTGTTTCGTCTCATTCTTAGAATTTTTTAAATATTTAGTTCCTATTAAAAGTTAACAAAACCAAGAATTTTGACGAATGAAAATAATATTAATTTTGGAATTCGTCTGAATAAGAAGTCTGAGTCTGAACTGTTCGTTTTGGAACGAGATGACGAACAACTCAAATTTACTATTTTAGGATTTTACATAATTGGTTGCTTACGTCTTTTATTACTTATATACAACCAATGTTGCGTGTTGTGTTGAAATAAGGAGTTTTTGGAGTTATTAATTTTAAAACACCGTTAAATGACCCTCAGATAAATCATAAGTTTTATTAAGTTTATGTTTCATTTACCACGAGTTTTCATTGTCTATATACATACGTTAATGACCCACTATTCCACTACTCTTATCAGGGGCTATTCAGAAGATATATGCAGAAATCAAAGCTATTTATCATAGAGGTTATTGAGCGCTTACTAAAATAAATTACAATGTGTTTTTGTAGTCAACTCAGCAAAATAAAGTGAATACACCCATAATTCGAGACATAAATACCAAGTTACACCATGTAATCTATTCGTCAAATATCTAAACTAAACACATGTCGCTTCCGGGTGTTTTTGGTATGGATGTGGCGGAGGTACTGCACTTGCAGAAATATAAGCCGGTGGTGGGAGATAAGCTGGGGACTGCACGTATACTGGAGAATAACCTGGCGGGGTGTAAGCTGGTGGTGGATATGGTGGAGGATATGGTACTAAAGCTGGAGGGTAGACCGGTGGCGATGGAGAAGGGTACGGTCTATACGCTGGAGCTGCAGGATATTCAGTATAGTAGTAATCTTTGTGACTTGGAGCATACGGCTGAGGATATTCAGCAGGTGTTGGAGGAGGATAAGATGGGGGAACTGGTGGTGCGTAATGGGGATATGGATGAGGGGTTGGGCCTGCTGTTGGGACTGGATATGGATATAGGACAGGTTCAGGAGGTGCTGGATGTTCGTAACTATAGTACGGAGATGGTAATGATGTTTTAGAGACGGTTACTGGTGAAGGAGGCGGTGGCAGGGGAGCTATAGGTGGTGATACATATATCACTTGTGGTACGGAGTATGGGTAACTGTATACGGGTGTTTCGTATGCTGTAGTTGCTGGCTGGTACTCTGTTGATGGTGATGAAGATGATGTGGGTGTTGAGGATGAGCTTGATGAAGGCGGTTGTAATTTTGACAGGATCGCTGTAAAAGATAGTTGTCGTTGTTCAGAACTTCAAGATTAAGTTAAATTGTTAGTGAATATGATAGAAATAATGATGATAAAAATTGATGCTTATAAACCCTCGCAGTTGTTTAACTCCTCAAAACCGTATTAGGAACGTTGAAAACCCTACATAACCTCAAATAGTTTGGGTGAAAAATTACAATTCCTGCTAAGCCAATTGTTATTAGTTTTGACCGCCAGGAAAACTCAGTTGCAGCAACTAGACTAGATTAAGTGTTGGTAGCAATCAGTTCGAATTTTATTACTTGGGACTAAAATTAAGTAACTAGAGAAAACCATGGTAATGTCATCACATTGTTAGTCTGACTTCCATGTCAGTCATAAGAAAATATATTATTTGGTGGTAGTTAGTTCTTTGTTTAGTTTTATACAAAATCGCTTCATCAAAATATTAAATACAACACTCATTAACTAATTGCATTCCACACGAACTTCTTTGTCGGCACAAAACAGTCCGTGTCATTCAAGCACAATATTGTTATGCGATTCACAAAACTCAAATAAGCAGAATTTATATTGTGATAAATTACGAATATCATCATCCTCATCATTCTGAGTTGGGGTCGGCTTTCAATCTAACTACGATACGGCCGAACTTTCATATTTTACGTGAAGCGACTGCCATCAGACCTCCACAACCCAAGTACTAGGCGATATCGAAGTTCTGTAGTTAGACTAGGTTGTCGGACTTTTTTAGGGCTCCAACTACCCGTAACGAATGCCACAGATGTTTGTATGGCACCCGAAACCGACGGTTTAACGTGCTCTCCGAGGCACGGAGGGGTCTCAATGTGTTAAGAATTGTCCCCATCCTAGACTGACCTGGCTTGTATTACTTAACTTTGTAATGTGTTAACCTACTCGGTTACCACTTAGCCACGAGCCCCTATTACGAATATCTTATTTTTAATATTACTGATGTTGTAAACCAGAATGTGACATGATATATTTAGAACAAAATGGAACAAACCTTCCTTTTTTTTTAATCGGGTCTTCCATAAAATCGTTATTAGATTACAGTCTAAATAATTTAGTGATTTTTCTATTTACGAAGACGCGTTATAGATCAGTAAAAATAATAAAAAGTGAAAAAAAATAATATAAGGATGAAATCTATTGGAAAAGGAGGAGAATATTATAAAAATGAAAAGAAAAATAATTTACGGGCGATCTGAGGTCGGGAAGGGGAAGGGGGTGAGTTTTTAGGGGAAAAAACGGTTTATCTCGATTTTCGGCAAAACTACAAGTCCTATGGAAAAAAGTCAAATGGCAAAGTTGTAGGTAATAAAAAGATCTACAACTTTTGTATGTACACTTTTTACAAATAACCTCAAAATGTATGTAAAAAATTCAAAAAACTAGTTTTTGGTTTTTTATTTTTATCTTTTACAAAACATTTTTATTTTTCACAAAATTTGGTGAAAACTTACCTTTTTATGTCCCAAATACACTGTAATTTATTTGATTTGAAATATTTATTTTTTCACCTTATTTTGACTTAATATATTATATTATTATATTAAGTTATATACCTAAGTGACCTACGAAAAATTCAAATCAAATAAATTACAGTGTATTTGGGACATAAAAAGGTAAGTTTTCACCGAATTTCGTGAAAAAAAATTTTTTTTTGTAAAAGATAAAAATAAAAAACCAAAAACTTGGTTTTTTGAATTTTTTACATTAATTTTGAGGTTATGTGAAAAAGTGTACGTACAAAAGTTGTAGATCTTTTTATTACCTACAACTTTGCCATTTGACTTTTTTCCATAGGACTTGTAGTTTTGCCGGAAATCGAGATAAACCGTTTTTTCCCCTAAAACTCACCCCCTTCCCCTTCCCGACCGCAGATCGCCCGTAAATTATTTTTCCTTTTATTTTTATAATATTCTCCTCCTTTTCCAATGGGTTTCATCATACTATTATTTTTTTTGGTTTCAAAAATTATCGACACTGGTCTATTAGGTGTTAACTTATTAGAGCGAGAGGGAATGTTACTTTCATAAGGTAGGTAAGATAATAGGACCTGATAAAAAACTATCACCGATAGTGTATGAGCGCTTGTTATAAGAAGAACGTCACACGCATATCGTAGTCACTTCTGAAAACCATGGCACGGTGGTTATTTAACAATTTGAGAGTAATCAGAAGCTAGTTCCTTTCGAAACGAGTCGAGTGTGAGCGGTGTAATTGTAGGAAGTAGTCGTTGCACACGGCACAGAATACATAATAGTATGCACACGGTTACATTTTTCTCCCACACGGTGAAGAACTTAGATCATTATACTCGTACAAGCGGTGGAACACACTTAGGGAGATGAAATACTCCCATAAAACTTAGAGGTTTTATACTTCTTAAAAGTTTTGTAATGATGATGAATAATAAAGCCGATTTTAGTTGATGTAAAAGGCTCTAATTAATGTGTAGACGTTTTTGCCTAGAAATGATAGATTAATAAATCTTTCAAGTGACTGTAAGTGACGGTAATCAGCACAGGGCTACTTTTGCCAATTTTTTAGTAAAATATAGAAAATCTGTACTACCTTTCGAAAAAGGAAAGGTATATTATTATGAAATATACTTACATGAAGAATAGAGGGCACTTATCATCTGGTTCATTCGGTCGTGAAGTGACGCCATCTAAAATAAATGGAATTACATGAAGTTCTTTGTAAGTTGTAAGATAGGATACGTCTATTTTAATGTTGGAATACATTATATCTGAATATAAAATGTATGTGTGTCATAAAATTATATAGAATATTGAAGTGTTTGTCTGTTTAATTAAATATATTTAGGGATTTGTAGCAATATACAAACTAAACCAATCTTTTTTTAACTAATCATGCCCCTAATGCAAAACAGAAACATTTCAATTCTCGGATAATTTCAGCGAATTCACGTCAATGAAACAGTGTTTTTTTTTAAAGCTGCGTATTCTCTTCTGCGTCCCGAGCACGCTGTTCATTGTGATTTGATCTTGGTTTAAAAAAGAAAAGAATATTATGTCAAACAGTAGAAATCACAGATATCACGATAGTTATTAGGTGCGTAATAGTCTTCTACATGCTTATAATTCGACTAGTCGTTCCCCGCAGTTTCTCCTTTCTTTTTTTTTTTTTCGTGTGGAAACCCCCACGGGTCATCACCTCACCGGAGCTAACGGTGAAGTGGTATGTCGGAATCGAACCGACTAAAACCACCCGGGACCCGGTTATACCCTAGGACGGAGTCCTCCGGGAACCCCTGCAGACCTTGGTCGCCTTTAGCAGGCGACCATACAATGGGGTCCGGGGGCCTTACCCCCCTCCCGATTAGAGAGGTGCGCGTGGAACACGTCGCGCCACCGTCTTGGGCCTGCATCTGCAAGAGTAACGGTCAGCCCGACCCGTTACCCCCAGGCCAGCGCTCATAGAGGCCGGAGATCATTTTGCGCTCTCTGGCGCCTGGTGCGTCTTCTGCGGGATGGGAGAGAGTGCTTGTCCTCTCCCGTTCCCGTTCCGCCGCCTCTTTAGCCGACATCACCTCCTCGCAAAACGAGGCGGCGGAGGTAAGATCGCTATCTGCCTGTGTCGATCTTTAACCGCCCGTTTTCAAATAGTTGAGCGGTGTGAAAAGAAATGGGGCAAACAAAAAACTGCAAATCTTTTGCACTAAAGTAGTAAAGAACTAATATTTTGTAAGGAGATCTAAAAATACTTAAATTGGTCTTTAAATAGGAATTTCGAAACCTGCCGTTAAAATTACACGGCATATATTTTTGCCAACACATTTTTCAGAGTACACATTTCTTTATTTATAAGATAACTAGCGACCCGCCGAATTCCCAGGTGTGCAATGTAGATACTAATGTGGTCAACAATTATTGTCATATTATTATACAAAACAATATGAAACTATACGTGTAAACCTTCCGCTTGAATCGTTCTATCTATTGGTGAAAGCCGAATTAAAATCCGTTGCGTACTTTAAAAGACTTAAGCGTACAAACGGCGAAAGCGACTTTGTTTTAAACTACGTAGAGATCAATTGTAATCAAATAAATCAAAAAGCAATTTTAATTATAAACACCAATAGCACCAAGCACCAATAGATAACATCGCTAATGCAATTGAGATCATCAATAAAGATCTAGCTAAAATAAGTGCTTGGAGTGAATCCTACGGACTCAAAGTAAACCCTTCGAAGACCCTGGTGATTATCGTTGGGAGCGCTAGAAAAGTTTCAAAGATTGACTGGTCACATGTTCCTCCGATTATTTTCAATGGCGCTATTATACCCTTTAGTGAAAAAGTAAAAAATTTAGGAATACTTATTGACTCGGAGCTATCGTGGTCTCCTCAAATACAAGAAATATGCCGTAGGTTATTCGCCTCTGCAGGATCGTTAAAAAGATTGAGAAATTTTCTACCAACTGCCACCAAAACTGCCTTTGCAAATTCACTCCTTCTTCCAATTCTTGACTATGCGGACGCCAGCTATCCAGATTTCACCGAAAACCAATTAGATAAACTTGAGCGACTTCAAAACTTTTGTATCCGATTCATATTGGGACTGCGTAAACATGATCATGTTTCTGAATTCCGAAAAAAGCTCAAGTGGTTACCTATTCGTCTTCGCCGGAATGCCCATGTTCTCTCTTTGCTATACAGCATACTGTTTAACCCTCATACACCTTCCTACTTAAAAGGACGATTTGAGTTCCTTTATGGTACCCATACGAAATGCCTAAGATCATCGGAAAGTCTGATATTAGAGGTGCCGGTGCATTCAACAACTTTTTTTGATAAATCTTTTATGGTTCTGGCTGTTCGTTTGTGGAATGCATTACCAGTACAAATACGGCAAGCTGAAACCCTTACAGCCTTTAAAAATATGGTCAAGCAATACTATCTATCACTGTAATACCTTTATTTTATTCTTTATTTTTATTCCATTTCACACTTAAGATCAAAATTACTTTAGATTTTACTATGTAATCTCTACTGAATAGCTGGATTATTTAAGTATATATGTATGTGTGTGTATGTATGTATGTATGTATGTGTATTTATGTGTGTATGTATGTATATGTATATATATATATGTGTAAATACTTGTCTGTATTTTCTATATAGTACGCCATCAACTATTGCTTTTATTTAATACTTCTATAATTATCTCCATCTAAAGGTTGTCTGGTAGAGAACGCTATTAGCGATAAGACCGCCCATTGTACTCTATTTTTAAGCCATGATCTGTTCCAATTAATTTTATTTAACGGTGTACAATAAAGAATATTCTATCTATCTATCTATACACCTGCCACGCACGTCTCTGTATCATCTAAAGGATGACTGGTAGAAAATGCTTACGGCATTAAGTCCGCCACATGCACTGTATCTGCAGAAAGTGTAAATAAATAAATAATCGTAGATACTAATTCTAATGTTCTGACTGAAATAAGTAAAAGAATTTAAATTTATAAATCCACTGTATTTACCTGTGACTGATGCGAATTGGAACAGCTGCTTAATGTTGCATAACTCAGCCCTATAGATAACGCACTCAACTTTATTATCAACCAAAGCATTTCTATAACTTTTTCGACACAATAATTTTAAAACTGAGACAGTTTCAACAACGCTGACATTCACCAACTTACACAATATTACTTAATTTCATACTCAACTATCTTATTTAAATGATTCCAAACCGTAATCAGATGCAAGACGTGCTGGTAACGAGAGATAGATAAGGAAGTTTTTGATAAGGGTTGTCTTTGATGCGTGAGGATAATAATTCATAGATATGCTAATGAAAATGATAATAGTGGTACTTTATCTGAAATTTTATATAACTTTTTTAAACATAAAAACTTTTTGGATGTATACAATGCTTATTCTAGGTTTACTGACTTTTAAACTTTCGCGTTCCTTGGTATAATTATGTATTTATACATGAATTAACGGGATCACAAAATAGGTATTAAATACCTCTGAATTGTCTGACGTTTCGACCAAGTTGCATGACCCGTGTAAATACATAATTATTCGGGTTTGCTATCTTTTCAATTATCGTACGGAGCTGTTAGTATTTCAGTATGTTTTGTGCTTCAAAATTCGCAAATTTTTGCAATACCTTTCTCAGTACTTTCTACAATAGATTCGCGGTGATGTCCCCTTTAAGAAAATAAATAATAAAATTACGAATGCACTTCTAAGTGGTATTTAATAATATTGAAGAAAATACAAATTTTCGTGAAGATATACACATAAATTGACTTTGTTTAACAACAACTGAAGTGATTTTAATGACTAAATAGAAAGAATTATTGTTTAAATGTACTTTGTGTCAAATTTCATGAAACTAGCTCCTTGAAATTCTACATGTTCAACAATTCGTTTGGTGGGAAATAAAATATTATAATATAAACTTTATTTTAAATATAATCATTTGTATCATATTCAGTGACTTCGGTCAAATTGGACTCATTATTTCGCAACGGTGCCTGCATACTCCTCCTTATTATTCTATTTCTATATTTTTGAACCTTGGAAAACATTACCTCAATCCCTAATACAATCAGGGAGAGGATTGCACCAAATATAGTAAGAAGCAGTAAAGGTGCCACATCTCCTAGTTTTACTCTCTCAGCAAGTAACGCTGCTCTGCAAGGAGGTTGCGGAATCCGTAGACGAGTGACTAGTCGTTTTCCAAGACCAGTTTCAAGTAGCCACATTCCAGCTATGCGAAGCACTCCAGTCCATTGGCCGTTTTTGGATGAAGTTATCCAAGATAAACTCTGTGAAGTGCGAGATTATCAATTTGTTAATATTATTATGACAATAAATGCGTTGATCAACGGATCTGTATGGTTTGGCAATTTTACTTATACACCGGTCCATAGATAGTTAGTTTGCCTTTCAACTGCAGTACATTTTTCCAGAAAGCGGTGATGTTTGAATGTACATATCATGTTATTCTCGGGTGGCATGCCTATTACGTAGTAGATAGGGGAGTAAGTAAAATTTGGGCCCGTGGGGTTTTAAGTAATTTCATTCCGACATGTCGTTTGAATCGTTCTCTATATCGAGGTAATACCCGTAGAGGAATCCACACGATAAGAAAAGTGTAACTATCTTTAACATTAACTTGTCTGTTTTGGAATTTATTGGGTTGAGGTTCCCCTTATCTTTTCAGAACTAATATGCAGCGCTCATGAGAATGTCAGTATTAAAAATAAAGATTGTAAGTACTTGAATCTTGAGCTAAAGCAAAAGACGACTTACCTCAGGAATGGTATCCACATGTTGTAACTTGCAGATGTGGTCATCGCTAAAAGACTTGAAGTGTGGGTAGATTTGATTGTACTCGCTGTGAAAGGCAGTGTTACCTTGTTCGATCAGCTCCAAACCCTTTCCTATTTCCATGTAGAATCTGGACGTCATCTTTTTTTTCTTAAGGTATTCTAGATCATCCCAAGACGTTTCTACCTGTTTAAAAAGTTTTGGTATAAAATATTGCTAGTAGATATTGTATTCTGTTGTGTTTTTTTGTTAATTTATGTTTGTGCATATCAAAATAATTTACATTTTGAAAACCTTATTGTAATGATATGTTAATAATGTTTAACCCTTATATTAGCGGAAAATATCTTGATGGCATAGAATAAAATATTATACACCGTGTAAATTACAGTGTACCGAAAAAAGTCTTTCTGTGGATACTTATCAGGATACAAAAGTCAGTTATCATAAAAATGCGAGATTAAGTTTTTAATTAAATGAGTTTGATTTTGCTCAACTTAATGTAAACGTTACAATCTTAGGTATTGTTTTTGTGCGGTACGATGGATGACCTTAAAGGTTCTGCGTCGTCAAAAAAAAGGAGGTTCTCAATTCGACCGTATTATATATATATATATTTTTTTTTTTATGTCTGTTCAGCCCTCACTCCGTTATTTATGAACCGATTTTGATTATTCTTTTTTTGTTAGATAGAGGTGGTCAAGGGTGGTCCCATGTCAAGGAAGTCAGGATCTGATGATGGGATCCTGATAAAATTGAGAGAAACCCTCGAAAATTGTAGGAACGAATAGTGTGTCAGTTTACTTTTCATTACTTTATTAGGTATTTGCATTTAGAAATCATCACATCATGTAGCTGAGCTGATGATGAAAAAAAAACCATAAAATAAAAATCTTTATAACAAAAAATTAAACCGACAAAAAGAACTAAAAAGCAAAAAAGAAATAAACCTTAAGTCTTAAGTATTCAGTTTATTTACATAAACTATCAAATTTTATCTGTTAAATGTTCTGTTTACTCATTTTGATAGCACTTTTAACTAAAACATGTAAAATTATTAAAAAAGTTGAATTGAACGGCAGCAAAATTAAAATGATTTTAAACTAAGAATGATGATCTGAATTTACTATTTCAATTTTCTTAATGTATAAGTGTTTGAAGAATTTAATACAGTTCGATTATTATTTAAAAAAAATAAATAATAGTAACTTTACTATTCCAAATAGCATCATTGTTTTAATCGGAAAAAATCTACCTCCATGAATTTTTATACTTCTTTAAACCCTTTTTTATTAAAATGGATAAACTGTATATGGATTATGCTATCTTGTTTCGGCATGCCTATTTCTTTTATTTAAATAATTAGACAACTTACATCAAAAAACAAATATCTCATATAATCGTAGTTTTCACTAGCGATAGCATATTTGGAATCTGCAAGTGCTCTCAGAGAGTCTGGACCTCCTTTGCCAGTGCTCATGAGAGCAGACACAATGGCGGATGTGTAATACGCATGCACTAACATTGCACTCACGGAGAGGACGATGAAAGACCAACGACCTGATACGCCTTGAGGGACTGCACTCGCATCTGGTGAAAGAATGTCTTTATAGCACCTGGATTCTGAATTTGGCGTGATCTTACTCTAGTTTCTATGACAGGCTTAGGCTAGGGATGGAGATTTTAGTTTAAAAATCTAAAAAACAAACTGCTCTCAATAAGAAGGTACAAGTCTCGATACCATCCACGTTTTTAAAGAACTGTGCAATTAATTTGAGTAAACCCCTAGCCATAATTTACAACAAGTCACTCCAGAGTGGAATTTTTCCTTCACAGTGGAAATTAGCACATTTAACAATACACAAAGGAGGCAGATTGGATGATATCACACAGTATCATCCAACCTCTATTTTATCTGCGATTGGAAAGATTCTGGAAGCCATTGTCAACAAAAAACTCTTAGCTCATTTTCGGGAATCTATCGATCTTAACCAACACGGCTTTTTACCCCGTAGGTCTACATGTACTAATTTAGTCGGTTATATATGTGATGTTGTAGATACCATGGACAGGGGTGGGGAGGTTCATTCTGTATATACTGATTTTAAAAAAGCGTTTGATTTAGTAGATCATAACCTTCTTATAAATAAGCTCGCAAGTTCAGGTATTCATGGGTCGTTGCTCAGATGGTGTGAATCTTATATACGGAACCGTTCTCAGTTGGTACATATTCAAGGATTTAAATCTGGAACATGTCCAGTTCCCTCAGGAGTTCCTCAGGGATCCCATCTCGGGCCTCTTTTTTTCTTAGTGTATATTGATGATATTAAACATGTTATTCGCTCGCAATTTAGATTATATGCCGATGATTTAAACATCTATCGAACTATAAATGTCCAAAATGATACATCAATCCTACAATCCGATATTGATGCGGTGCATGAGTGGTGTGTACGAAATCACATGGTTTTAAATTTGGATAAATACTATCACATCAAATTTACAAGGAAAAAATTACCATCTCAGACAACTTACTTTATTAATAATGTCCCTCTAAAGGAAGTCAATATTCGCGATTTAGGCATCATCTTAGATAGTACTCTAAGTTTTAGACATCACATTGACAACATAATAAGCAGGACTTCCAGACTTTCAGGTTTCATTAATAGACAAATGAAAATATTTAAGCAACCAGGTCTCACTATTCTCATTTATGACACTATCGTTAGAGGAATTCTGGAATATTGTTGCATTGTATGGAGTCCAGGTTATCAGGTGCACATTGATAGAATAGAACGCATACAAAAACGTTTCTTATACTGCTTAGCGTTTAACAACAATATGTGTCGTCAATTAACATCATACAAACAACGTCACTTATTCTATGAAATGGACCCACTGAGTACACGTCGTAAAATTGCAGATATAATGTTCTTGTATAAGCTTATCCATGGGTTAGTAGACTCCCCTGATATTCTAGAGCGTATATCATTATCCGTACCTCGTCCCGAAAGTCGACTATCGAATCGCAAAACGTTCCATCCACCAAACGTAAGAACTAATCTTGGTCAACACGCACCTATTTACCGTATGACTACCTCATTAAACAATATACGAAATAGCATAGATGTGTTTGTCCGTCACGATTCTTTAGCCACTTTGAAAAAAAATGTACTATACATTTTAAACTTTGAGATTGATATACTAATTTAGTTTTTTAGAGATTCTTTTTAAGATATTCTTGTGTGATGTGATGATATAACTCGTCATTTTAGCATGCTGTGTTCACACCTAGTAGGATACATTTTATGCAGATCTATATATTATAAGTTATCAGTTAAGCTATACTAATATTTTACAAATAAAAAAAAAAAAAAAAAAAAAGTCCACATGGTGCCACTACACATATTTTACTACTAGTTATCTTTTACATTAAATGGTTTTTATTTCAGTTTATAATAAAAATATATTAATAAGAATAATATTATAGCAAATGAACTTTATGAACAAAAGTATATAATCGCGGACTCAATGCCATAGGCATTCTCTATCAGTCTACCCTAGGGTGGTGCAGGAATGGGTGAAGTACGAGTAGGTGCACTACATTTATATGATAAACTTGAACAAATGAATGAAAAATAAATACCAAATACACAAAGAAACGAGGAGTAAAATATGGGAATACCATAGTACTAATGGTACCTTTGATGATGAGTCAGAAAAAAATCGACCCCGATGAAAAAAATGTTTTTTTTTTAAGTACGTGCGGGCTCAGAAAGCCACGCGATTCCGGAGTCCGCGGATCCTTTGACCATACCGTCAGCTGTTTTTTATTTATTCTTCATGAAATTATCATTGCATTTAGCTGTACTAACACGATGGAGCGTGATATATGCTAGAAATATAATTAAAAAAAAAATTTTTGTCGGTATCGATTTCTTTCTGACTCATCATCAAAGGTACCATTAGTACTATCGTCTGTCTTCATTTTCGGGAGCGTTTCACTAACACTCTGTATAATATAATTTTGACCTGTAAAAATAATGATAGTCCAACTTACACTGGAAGTAAATAGCTTGATTTATGTTTCAAATATCACACTGCTATTACAAGAGTGTATCAACTCAAAATGAAGCTTTTTTCAGAAACGACAGAAAACTGATTAGTCGCTTCCTGTTAAATATTATAAAAAGCGAACAAAAATTAATAAAATGAAGGGATTTCTGTAATAATGAATTATTTAAATGATTGCAGGTTATCAAGCTATTTCCAATTTTTGAATTAATACTCTAATATCTGAATTATTTTTAGCTGTTTTGTTAAAAAATTTGGCTTATTACAATTTATTATTATTGTTTTATATTTATTGACGCGTAGGGAATTGATATTTACGTATGAAAAATGAATTAAAATTTCAAATTTACCCTATTTTGAGTTGATACAGTCTCGTAATAGCAGTGCGATATGTCAATGCAATAAAACAACACATTTCAAATTTTATGAATTGTGGTCGACCAGACGATAACACTAGAGTTAATAAATCACCTTGTTGCAAATAGGTCGTAAGTACAGTATAAAGAGCACCGTCTTGTTCCTTGCGATTTTTGGATGTGATACGTTGCACCAAAGCCAGTACACATATCATGGCAAGACAGGCCCACCAGACCGCGGGTGAGAATGGTTCCAAATACATGTTCGTACTGCTCTCTCGTTCTGATAGATAGATGAAGCCTACCCTGTTGGTGAAATAGGATATCAAGTTTTCAAGGAAATTATAACTGTCCACGTGAGACGGGTTGATACCAAGGGTTTCTTATATCTCCTACACACAGTGGCGCTGGGCAAGCCGCGGTGCGTCCGGCAGCTTATAAACCCGCGGGCTTTGAAGCTATTATGACAACAATGTTACGATCCACAAAGTAACTATATGTACGAAGTGGACCGCACCCGAGGAGGGCCACCGACACCGAGCTAGCGACAGCACTTGTAATTTACTTTTAATAATATAATATTTTGCCAAGTACAGCATCTATTTATCAATTACACCAAATTCCCGGACTGAAAACGCTTGAACCAACTTTATCCTACTCTTTCTGACACTGCATTAGGTCCATAAACGTCACTTTTTTTTAAATATTGTAATCATTATTGTAATAAAACTTCAGAATGTATCGAATTTGTTCGTTTTATTCACTCATTTTGGCGTAAAGAAAAATAATTGAAAAATGGCGGGAAAGTTTTTATTTTTCTTTTTCTTAACGGCCTATATTTATTAATATTAAACCCAGCTAGATACAAACAGTAAAACCAAAGAGATATATTTATTGATATTAAACCCAGCCAGATACAAACAGTAAAACCAAAGAGATTTTCCTTCAATTTTATACATACGAAGACTTTTCCCCGACCTATTTTAACTGGTTTTGGGGTAGTGATAATTAAAAATACCACACATACCCCAGCGGTTGATGATGATGATTTACATTTCGTCCACTATGTTTGTACTATCTGCTGCCTTTGTAAACACCAGCAGTATGTGTCATCCTATAATATAGTATTACTTATGGCATATTCAGTCAAAATATTTTGAATATATTTTATTCAATAAATACCTGAAAGGCCAGATAGGCACGATGTAATCAAGTATCAAGATCCTATCGCTCAGTATCCTTAGAATTCCTCCAGATAGATCTGCTTCTCCAGTGGATAGAATTATGATCATGCTGTCATTCTTGATCGTTGCTGCCCATAACTCGTTTTGAATTAATAATTCTCTGGAACAAACCTAATATTTCTATGTGTGTGTGTGTGTGTGTGTAATTCACACACGGCAGAAGTGAAACTTCAGAAAAGTAGCCTACCAGAGAATGAGAAATAAAAAGTAAAATCAACACAAATAATTTACTAATGTTAATAAATTTAATATTAGATAATTTATATAAAAGTTATTGGTCAAATTAACACAGATGTATTAAATAATTAACATGAATTAATTAACCAAAGATTTTTAATACGCAAATGCGTAAAAATTATACACGTGAATACACCACGTTGACTTTGACGCAACTTCTGAAGGCTTCGTAGTACGCAGGCGCAAAGACAAAGATTATAGGAAACACGGTATACTTGTATTCTATCTCATTCTCTTGCAGGCTAAATCCTATTTATGAATATGTTTGTCTCTTTCTTGTGACGCTTTTTTTTTTCATCGATTTCAAGTCAAAGTCGAAGTTTTACTTTAGAAACTATGGCTGGTGACGTTAAAAAAAGACTGTGATCTAAAGATGCTGGTCTTATTTCCTAATTTAGGTAATGCTCTAAAAAGTTTTTTATCTTTTTAGAAAAATAATAAGTAAAACTAAGCAACTACCCTAGCAACGTTGATGTGCTTCTTCTTAACCAACTTCAATAACATTAACACACATTTGACTGTATTTTTGTGTGTGTATGTTATTATTATTATTGTTTTCAGTGCCTAGTGCTACCTCGACCATTTCTGGTCTTTTGTAGCGCACTTTTGGTTTAAAGTTCACTGCTCAGACTTATGGCTTCGAGAAACGTCCAGATCCTATCAGCAGTGATTGTTTGTATTTCCTGCGGTTGCATGATGTGCAACCCTAGGTAAATACTTCGGTGCCGCATTAGTGGGCCACAAGAGCATAAAATATGCATTGCAGTCTCTTCTGTCTCGTGTGTATATTATGCGATTTCTTAGTAAAATATCTGCAAAGCTATGATATAAATATTTGAAAATGATTTCAGGACCAATTGAAAGAGGATAGGGATAGATTGAAGTCGATTGTAATTATTTAAGCTTTATTTTTTGTTTTGTTTTTAAAATAATACGAGTAATTTGGCAAACAAGTACACGACAAGGATTTCCAAATCATTTTCTTCATGCGATCCTATTGTCGCACCGAGACCTGTACACATGGAACATATTTAGCCTATGAGGAATAGGATTTTCCTGCACATAAATATTCGACCGCATCCGCTAAGCATATTTTTTATATTTACGAAAAATTCATATCACAAAATGACCACTACTAATAAAACTGCTATTTACTACTACGCAAGGCATAAAATTTGTTAGTAATAAAATCAGAATGCCAGAGGTTTTCTCCATTACGTGTTTATCTAACATTAGTGTGTGATTATGAATGAGAAAGTTATGAGATAGAACGTTAGTGAAACTTCACACTGTTCAGTGTGGGATAATTATTACTTAAATATCAGTATTTACGAATTTCAAACATAATACATTGAGGCAAAAAGCTTCTGGAAAACTGCGTAGTGGTGGATTAAACAACAAATTGTCGCCTGCGGTATTTTGGGACCGACACGACTTTCAAACCTTCAAGAAAACAACGTCATAAAAACATCTCAAAGGCCGGCAACGCACTTGTGACTCTTGAGTTGCAGGTGTCCATGGGCGATGGTAGTCACTTACCATCAGCGACCCGTCTGCTCGTTTGCCCCCTATAATATAAAACAAAAGAAAAAAATAAGTAATATAGAAATATAATATAATGACAAATTAATAATCTTATTTATTTTGGTGTACAGATAGGTCGAAGAAGGCAAAAACAATTATCCACGTACGCATGCCTATAAAGTGGCTTAACTCTAATAATACTAACTGCGCATTCACTGCTTCCACCAAGAGCATGGAAGTTGGAAACCCGCTCCGGATACCAGGGTCTTGATCTGATATAGACTCGTCGCCTAACCAATCGATGAACGTGCCATTGTATCGCTCACTGGAATAGTGGCCCATCTGGATAAAAAAAAAGCGTCAGTACGATCACTATAAAGTCTCTTTCTTCTTGCACAATAAATCTTTATTTATTATTAGACTACGTTTTATGTATTATCAAATAAAAGTGTTAATTTTCCTACAAATAGTGTTAGTTTTTACGTAATTAGACAATAACGGAGATACCTATCCTACAAACAAGGACCTACAAATTATGTTTAACCTATTCGCAACTTATAAAATAACCACAGCTCACTCATGAACAAAAAAAAACAATGCTAATTAAAAATGAAACAAGTCACCAGCTGCTCAAACGGAGTTCCGTAAGTAGTATTAATTAAGTGGGGAGATTATCACAGTGACTATTACTATATAAACAGTAATGGCCGCCGACTCGTCTGTCATCTGACTTGCAGTTGCTTGAGACGGAACACAAAAATAATAATTATTATATCAAAACCATAAAATATTAATTAAATACATTGTAAAACGTAATAATATTACTAATTCTTTAGCTATTTTATGAAATTATGAATTTGATATCATTTTTGTGATGCTTTTGTGTGAAGGCTCATACTTATCTACGTAGTTCGTACAAATGAAGAGAACGAAACGTCAATATCATGACTTTATACGGAAATAATGTTTACTGTTTTTATTTAAATCGTAATTCCGGATACGAAAATAAAATTCCTGAAGTGAAAAGGCGGTAAAAAATAAGAAAACATTTCAAGACTGGCCGGTTTATATATGCCTTTGTTACCACAGGTTACTGGGTTGGACCCTCGGATTGGACAAATTGTTAATTATGTCTTCTTGTAAAATGTGTCTCTTCACAAATTCTTAGAAGCAGCACGGAGTATAGAAGAGTGCCATGAGCAAGGCATTCGATTCCCTCCCTAGATGGGAATATTTAATACACTTTTGCCTACGCTTTTGGAAGTGTACAAATATGTATAATAAATGAATATAAATGTTAGTTAACTAATTAATACATACTGGAATTGCAATCCTTAATGGGTATTTCTTCAAGTCCTGTCGCCTCAAGATCCTGTCCCGTTCCTGAGTTACTACGAAACCTTCTGTAGTAGTCCAATATGCCCATGGATGGATAGTAACTCCGTCTCGTGGATGGATATACGTATCAAAAAAATATGGCACGGGCGAAGATTGTGATGTGGCAACTAAAATGTTTTAATACTAATAGAATATTGTTGTAGGTTTTTTTTAAATAATTATATAAAACATAAATAGTTTTGCCACAAATAGCATCAAAATTAGGATAGCTGGATAGAGCTGGCGATGCAATCATGCTACCAGTAAAATCTTGCTGTAGTTATTTTTTTGCAGTTTTCATACGAAATGTTTCATGAAGCTGGTCCTATGGCATAAATTAGTAATTACTATTGCGGTTCTGAGTTTAATCTCGAGTCAGGCAAATTGTTATAAAAAAAAATTATTTGAATACACATTCATTCTTATAGTTATTGTATTACCTGTACTATTTAAAAAGTTAACCGCGTTTGTGGCAGCAAGTTCTAGGAAAACTACATCAGCATCATATCGAGTCTTGCGCAATGCATTGGGCAGTCTGTCACCAACAACCAGCCATTTGTACATAGCGAAGAAATGTTGCTGTTTCACCTAGAGATAGTTGCAATGTATGAAAAAAACAACTTTAAAACATCACTATCTAGCTCCTGTTAGTAGTATTACAGACTGTGTGACTATAGTAATGGTTGTAAAACTAGCATTAATGGGATGGAATTGGCATGTTCCAAGGTATACTACTGTTAAAATATGGTCTGCATAAAAGTTGTACATTACAACAAAATTATTGTCAAAGGTGTATTGTTAAAGAAGTTTGATCCAAAACCAGGCAGAGCCTGTAATATGGTAACCAGACCGCTGATAAATATACTTATATATTTCTAGGTAAATGACACAAAGACGAATTATACGATCTCTAGCTCAGCAGCCAGGATCACTAAACACTAGATCATCAGGCCAGTCAAATATATTCCGATAGATCCGTGCAAGTAGACTTTATTATAACTACGTAGAAAGAAATAAAATATAATGAAACAGTTGATACTGATTTTTATATTAAAACAATACTTTATTGGTATTTCAGGATACATACTTTTATTGATAATCTTATTTTAAACATAAAGGAGTTCGCGATAATAGTTTATAATTTAATACAATAGATGGCGATGTAGTGAAAAGTTAAATCACGAAATGGTTTCGCAGCAAGTACAGACGCAAGCATATTTAATAAACCGAGGCCGCCCGATTTTTTTTTGTCAGAACTAGCCAGTATACTTCGAGAAATAAATCTATCTAGTTTTATTGGGTTACGCTACCAATAATTCAGTTTGACCACAGTTTTATTCATTAGGTATAAATAAATCTATATGTTTCCAGTCCAGTTAAAATTTAAGAGCTTAGCAATGATAGTGCTTGTGTAAGAATTATTATAATGAATATAATATGTAATTAAGCCCCTAGAAATCCGGGAGAAGCGGCGAAGACTTGTAGCGTCAACAATGTTTGACATTTTTGTCAAAAATTGACATTGTTCAGATTATCTTGTTATTTTAATATAATAAAATAAGTTTTGTAGATGAAACTTCGTCAATGAAGGCTTGCGAGACCTATCGTAATAATTATTTTGTTGACCTTCTAACCTCACCTCAAAGGTCGGTAACGCACTTGTGACTTTTGAGTGATCAGGTGACCCGTCTGTTCGTTTGCCGCTTACACCATAAAAAAAAAACTTGTTTTTGTTAGGCGACTACCAAGTTCATAGTCCCTTACAAGTGTTCTAGTACTAAGAAAAATTGCTGACTTCGTTTCGAACTGAATGAGATATGAAGTTGAATCAAGCAAAATAAGATAAATAATAAATATGTGACCTTTTCTAGCAATTCATCTTCATTTTCGTGTGTGATGTAAAGCACTCCCTGTAGCTTGCGATTGTCGATATCATCCAGAATGGACAGATTACAGGAAACCGTGGCACTTAATCCGTACTGGGATACCTGACGCGTTAATTTTATCCGATCTGTATAGAATTAGACTGCTTTAATATCTAATTAAAGTACAAAGAGTTCCCCCATCCTCCTCCTGGCTTCATTATCAGACCATCGTTACCAAGCGCATTTTATTGAATTCCTCCAACCTCAGACCAGCTCCAAGTTCCTAACTACATATACCTACAAAGTTTCATTTCGATACCACATACAGTTAGAAGTAGGTCAAATTGACTTCCAAGATTTATTTAAATTGTTATATAGTTACAAATGAACCTAATAAGAGCGTGTTAATAAACATTGTTTCTTGAAACAGTTTGGTTTGTAAATTCGGCGATTGAAAGAGTAATCTAGCAGCAGTAGCATAATGGTTTAGTCGTCGGACTTGCGATCAAGTGGTTGCGGGATCGAACCCCACCCAGTTCACTACTGACGTGAACCCACTTGAGTTCAAAAGATTACTAGTAATGGGTGGCGCGCATAATTCATATTATTATAAACAGTCCTGTATTTTTTCTGTGATACTTTTTTTAAAGATAATATATTTCATCTTCATCATCTTCCTTTTTTCCTTCCGATCCTTCCGATTTTCGCAACTTTATTTGGGAGTAGGTAACTTTGCAAAGGGTTTTGGCGGGATTCTTTTATGGCCGGCCGCCTGCCCGTTGCCAACCCCCTTAGGAATGTAATAGTTTTCAGACGGGACAAAGGAACGACGTAGTTAAGGGTAAGGAAAACAAATAGGGCGAGGGAGCTGTATGTAAAACTAGCTTAATAAACCAGTCTACGGCACGCCTCATGGGAGTTGGTGCTATTTATTTTCATCATCATAATACCAGTATTGTCTCACGCGTTACAAACTCTCGTTACTCAACTCATGAGCAAGCGGAAATACTATACCATGCTTTGTAAAGCTGGTTAACTCTGATCGTCTCTTGTAGGGTGAAGGAACTCCCAAAGTCGGAAACCAGCTATTCCCTAAGTCTATTAGGCATCACTGATGACTGTTGTTGCATTGAGGGAGTTTAGTGAGTAGGTTCATTTCTTTTCATGCCAGTTGGAGATACTTTATTGTATCCAAATTGCCAACTCACCTGATGGAAAGTGACGATGAAGACGAAGATGGTACACGTCTATCCAAGAGAAACCTGTTCACTCTACACTTTTTTTTTTTTACTTTACATTACTACTTGAATGTTTAACCACTTATGTCTATTCTTAGCATTATGGACCCAAAAAGGTTGTTAAAAATAAAATTACAAGTACAATCGCCTTAAGGTTTGATAGTTTTGTTTTCACCATTAACCGGTAAAACTTGTCTGTCATTTTATAGACTTGCTGTACTATGACAGGTCTATATATTATACTGGACGTTGCATCTTCTTGTAAATGTTATTGAATAATTTTCAAACTCAAAACATTGATTAAAAATTTTATCTTTCTGTACTTCTTCTGCATATCTATGTGCGCGAAATTTGCTTAAAAATGCTTGAAATCTATTCACGTATTGATACATAAAAGATATTTGATTAGGAAAATATTCTTACCAATAGTAGACCAACATGACGTCAGTATAATAACACTACCCACTACTTTGTATTTGAAGAATTCCACAACGGCTTGAATTAGCATGTTTGTAGAATACCAAATACTGTCTGAATGAATTTAGTTTTGCTGAAAATGGATTTTGTTCCGGAAAACCAAGTACAGTTTAAAACAGTAAGGTATTTTATATAGTACACGTATGCACTCATTTTTTAATGTGGTATTTTTAGGCGTACAAGAAAAATTATGTCTTGATGAATTTTTAATTATATTATGTATTGAATTCGAGGAGTACAATGTTGTATTGTTTAAAGCGTATACGTGAAATCATGGAGTGCTTAAAAAGATCTGAGAGCTGAGGTTCTAAATTTATAGAGTTAGAATTTTTCCTATTTGTTTTAATATGTAAAATACTAGGTGACCCACGCAACTTCGTCTGCGTCACATAAGAGAGAGAGATAAATTTTCCTGTTTTTGCCACATTTTTCATTGATGCTCCGGTCCTGTTAGTCGTAGTGTGATGTTATATAGAATATAACCTGCCTCGATAAATGGGCTATCCAACAGTAAAATAACTATTCAATTTGAAAGAGTAGCTCCTGAGATTAGTGCGTTCAACCACACAAGCAAACTCTTCAGCTTTATAATATTAGTATTCAGCTTTACGATATTAGTATAGATTAAATGTTTTTTACTAAGACGAGAAAAGCGGATGTTAAGTTGCCTTAACAAATGTTTTAACAATAATTTGTTATCAACTTTTTACGCGACCGTCATTAACAAATCGTCTATTGAATAAAATAATAATAACCAACGATGAACAAGCACTGAACAGGACGGATAAGGTACCAATATGTTTACAAAAATGGTAGGGTTTCTAGAACTTTTCTCCCCGCCTGTACGAGCGCATACAAAATGCAGCGATAACAATTGGGGCGTGTATAACTTAAATTATATGTTATACCAGTGCCACTTACATTCGATAAGTGCCACTTATGACTCATAAAATAAAAGCCTTCCTTTACAATCAGTATTTTTATTTAGATATAAATAAATAAAATAAATATAAACATGATCAATAATATTTACAACTACATAAGGTAGGAGGGGGTAATTCTAGAGGTTTTGGTTCTAATGTGACTGGAACTGGAGGGGGTACCATGAATGCCGTCATGGGCATACCGGGAGGAGGCGGCGGGTGTGCACATAATGGTGGTGGAGGGGGTGGAGGAACGAGAGATATAATAAAAGGAGCGGGAGCGGGGGGTAATGCCGGAGGAAGACAACATTGACATGGAGGTGGTGCAGGAAGGGGTGCTGGTAACATTATAGGTGCTGGCGCAGCTGGTGGTAAAAACGGACAGGGAGCAGGCAACATGATTGGTGCTGGAGGTGGCGGCAACATAAGTGGGGACGGGGGAGCCGGAAACATAAGTGGGGACGGAGGAGCTGGCAACATAAATGGTGACGGTGGAGGTGCTGAAAATATCATCGGCGGAGGTGCAGGTAAACAGACGGGTGCGGGAGCTGGAGTTGGCAATATCAGTGGAGCTGGCGGTGGTGATGGTAAGCACAATGATGGGGGCAATGCTGGTGGTGATATGAAAATTGGTGGTAAAGGTGGTGCTCCACAGGGTGGTGGGCCAGCTGGCATTAACATGATCGTTGGCGGTGGTGGGGGTGGGGGTGGTAACAGCAGCTCTTCGCATTTTCCACAAAGTGGCTTCTTTTTTTCTTTATCTGAAAAATTTTTTTTATTTAAAAAGGTGTATAGTATTTTCAATGGATTTTAACAGGGTTTATTTCAGGCTATATTTTAGAGCGTCTTCGCATGTTGTATATTTGACGTTGATAGATTTAGCAATGCGTAGATTTCTATAAATAGAAAAGAGACTAAACTGAATATTTTGTCTATCAATGATTTTTTTACTACAAGTACCTATATGTACATGTAGTAAAAAAATCGTTGCTAGACAAAACATTAGTAAAAATATAAATTTTTACTTACCAAGCAACTTCGTTTCAAGTAGAGGTTTTAATAACCTGTAACAATTTAATTTTCATGAATACAATTCATACTTATAAAGGTTAATAAAAGTTATATGAGCTGATCTACTATTCTCGTTAACCCCCTCGTTAACTCCCTTAAGCGTCCTTGTCAACATTAAGAATGATCTTTGTTCAAGTCTTTATGAGAAACCTATGTTCAGCAGTTGAAGATTGAGTACAATTATTGTTTAAGTAAACTATTGCCTATTTTGAAAGGTCAAGATAAAACATATTTCTTGAAAGCAATTAACTAAATATATGTATTAGGAAACAGTCTCTTCTTTTAATAGATTATTCAAAAATCAAATTCAAGTTTTGTGATTATTGAAACAAGATGAAGAAAATATAAAAAGATGATAAAAGAAATCGAAATACTCACGCTGCTAGAACTGTCTTTTTACATTCTTTCATTTCTTTCAACGCCTCCAACTGTAAGAAAGTAAAACAGGTCACTTGTTTAGAAAATTTGGACAATGTGGTCAAGGAAGATTGATTTTTATAGTAAAACACATAACTAATCAGAAACAGAGACTTACATAGGAGTGCTGATCACATGGTTTGTAGAAATTACTTTAAAATTCAAATTTATTTACTTGCGTCAAATGGGTACAAAACTTATTAATAAATATAACATAAATATACATATTAAAATATTTCAATTTCAAGTTACAAAGTACTCCAATATAATTGTCTAATGGTTAAGAACTTGTTGAAAATAAATACATAACTTTTAGACATGATCTTGTTGACGAGTTTCGTATTATTAAGAAGTAAAATGAAAAAAAACTTTCTACGTTAATTATTAATGTACTGTACTTATTTAACTGGTATTGTTTTATTAGTATATTATAATCGACACAAATATCGATCACAACTGTCATTGTCACATTTAAAATATTCGTGTTATTTCAATACGTAATTGGATTAATTATTCATGTAACACTAGAATGAATTCTATGCTCAATGAGGTCAATAGCTAGTGCTTTTAATGATATCTATATTTTAATTATAATTTATTAAGACCGTACCAAACACAGCGCCTTCTCGTCACAAGCTGTGATGTAACATGACGAAATGAGTATAAACCCTATGGAGGACCAAAATATTTTTTGACCCCCCATGTTATGAGTCCACGGAACTAAATGCGAAAACTATATGTGATAAAATTAAAAAAACATTTCGTATATAAAGAGGTTTTTAAACGTGATTATCATAACAAATATTATCTAGAATTTACACAATTATTACAATTGGTAAATTTTAATTCTTTTTCTTGATAAGATCGACGTGTTGATAACTGTGTTAATGTTAAATGTTTTAAAACGTCGTAATTACTATCGATTATTTAAATTAAAATTTATTACTTTTATATTACACAATGCAAGTTGCCTTTGTCAGAGAGAGTGATGTCTATACTTTCATTATCATAATAATATGTTAGGTTGCCTGGAAGAATTCGCAAATCGCGATAAGGTCGCCAACTGTACTCAGGCTTTCTTTTAGAAAGAATCTACATATATGTATACAAGTTTGTATTAATTTCTGTCTTTGTTGTACAATAAAGAGTTTATCTACCTATCTAATATGTAACAGTTTATCTTTACTATGGTTTGTAAATAAGATCAAATTGTTGAATATCTAGTATAATAATATTCTAACTGCACGTGAAATATATCGGTAGAAAATGCTTTTTACGTTTTCTTTAAATATTGAAATAATAATTGAAATATTTTTTTATTAGCGTTCTGTCACTTTAGCTATTAAAGCGCGGAAAAGAAATAATTTATTAGCGTTTTTGTTGCGCGTGGACAGATGAGCTAGTAAAAATCTCAGGCCGTCGGTGGATGCAGGCCACTTCTAACCGGTTTGAAATGATGATGATGATGATGATGGATAGCGTTTGTCCTTTGCTGAGCGTTATTTTATTGTTTATATGAATTAGAGAGAGCCTCGTTTACGAATGAATTTAGTAAATGATGGTCGAAGTTCGACCATAATTTAGTATTTTATTTAAATATTGTATTTTATTTCATCGATATATACTCCAATGTCTGTGTCAAAATGTACAAATTTTCCAATATTCAATGGGCATGTCAGTTCTATAGTGTTTTAGATAGCTCTTTATAAATACCGGCCAAGATCAATAAAGGCTACTGTATGATTTTGTGTTAATTGTTCCAAAACAAAGGTTGGTAGGTGTAAGGTAACCGTGAGACGTGTTGAATCTCATCGAAGATATAAGATAAATAAAACAATAGCGTTTTCAGTACCCATCCTTATATAACAGAGTAGAAATTAGCTCGAGTGTTTTATGAAATCAGTGAGTGAACCATAATGGTGGGATTAAAGGAAAGCAGTTATATTTTTAGTTTTCTCTGTCTTACAACTGTAAGTAATCTTGATTAATATTATCAAAATGAAAAGTTTTTTTGTTTGAACAAAAAAAATCGTTGTTCTTTATATATCTTGTGCTACAATTTATAGAATCGCAATAGTAACTGTTTCTATAAACGCCAACAGTCTAGTTAACTGTAGGCATTTGCGTAAAGCGAATGGCAAGTTTGAAAGTACATTGCACTGCCAGTGATATAAATAAATTATTTTTAAAGATCATTTTCCGTTAAACGAGGACGATGAAATGAAAGGAATTTTACTAAATAGAGTTACTAGTACTGCAATAAATATTCAGCGTTCTGCAGTTAAGGCAATCCATAGCAGCCTTTACTAAAAGGTACGGCGCGCCGGACTTACTTCTAAATGCTGTTTAACGTGCAAAAAAAAAACAGCATTACACACACATGCCAATAGACCACACATATTAAAATTTCATAATTCACTTTGTTTGCTTTAGGTTAATCCTATATATTATTAAGTTAACATAGTCAGTAGGCATAGTCAAGTGATCTTGCGAAGGCCGCAACGCGCCATGGCCGTCAGAGCGATAAGCGAGTACCATACGATTTCCTTTGAGGTGGCCAGCATATTTGCCCGCCCTGGGGTTTAGACGCGCTAGGGATTCGCTAGATCGGGGCGAGCTTCCAGTGCCTCGAAAAGCAGAGTCATACCTGGAAGAGTGGCTGGAGAGAGAGCGTGGAGCCCTCACCTTCCGGGTGATGCTTTCCGAACAAGGTTTGGCAAATACCCGTGTCGGATCGGCCGGGACTAACGTAACGCTGCCAACATTGTGGTGACTGCCCCGACGACACGGCGCTTCACACACTGGCGGATTGCTCAGCCTAGGCCGTTGTGATCTCTCGCTGCCGACCGTAGTTCTGTCCATGGTTCGCAGTGAGAGCGCATGGAACGCCGTCACCTCTTTCTGTGAGGAGGTATTGTCTGCAAAGGAGGCGGCGGAACGGGAGAGAGAGCAGAGTAATGCCCGCAGCAGAGCAATGCTGAGGGCATTCAATGATCTTCGGCCACATTAGGTAGCGGCCATCGGGTGACGAAATTTTGTACAGATGCAGGCAACGCGCAGTGTGCAGTGGAGTGTGACCAACAGGTGACGATCGCCCAGGGTGACGGAACCCATCTTGGGGGAGACAAGTCAATGCCTGTCGGGGGTCACAAAAGAATGCAATGGCGATTCTCGCTCCCCCGATCATACGCAAGCAGCGGAACACCAGGGTGGTTTTTAGTAGGTAACAGTCCGATAGACCCCTTCGCCCTCAAAACGAAAAATGTACAATAAGTACATTGTAACATAGAGTACGTTACGAAAGCTTAAACCTAAAATTTCTAAGTAGTTTTAGCCATGCTATTAAGAGGCCGTATACGAAATTTTGCCAATTTCGCTGATTTACGTGGTTTTACAGACGTGATTTTACAGTTAAAATACTATATTTCTATAAGTTTTTATGAACAACATAAAAGATCACTTTAATTTAGATCTAATGAGTGAACCACTTTTTTACTTTTATTAAAAATAATAATGCGAGATTTAGGTTGTTTTAAAACATTTTTTATTACCATATTTTTTAAATTTTTTGCAATTTTTTTTCAGAAAATGGGTTCACTTTGAACTGAAGTTTATTTCTGTTGTTGTAATTTTATGAATGCAAGTTCCACGCAGCCGAAATCAAAAGCAAAACTTTGTCCATTTTCTGTAAAATTTGACTAAGTTAAACATTTTTTTACTCATTTTTTTTATATTAAAATGGTAAAAAGTGTTTCATACATTATATAGACGACTTTTACAGCAATACATTGTAATTTTTTCATACCGTTGGTACTTCAAAACAGTTCGTAAATATGTGATATTCTAAACCTCTTACGGCAAAATTTACAAAACAGTCACCGGTTTGAGGTCGATTAATCAAAATTGAATAATAAAAGTAAAAAAGTGGCTCATACATTACATCTAAATTGAAATGATCTTTTATGTTGTTTATAAAAACTTATAGAAATATAGTATTTTAACTGTAAAATCACGTCTGTAAAACCACGTAAATCAGCGAAATTTGCAAAATTTCGTATACGGCCTCTTAAAAACAATAGACTAAGAATATTGATTTTTACGAAATTTTCTAATTTGTAGAAATATTTTACTGAAGTCTGTCCAAATTGTTATTTTTATGAATGTACACATATTTTATCGTTAACTGCATCGTTCTAAATTTTTTCATTTTCAAACACATATATACTTAAATGACAGATCTTAGGTACCGTAAACATGTTTCTGAACATCTGTTCCTCTAAACAACTAAGTTTCTGCAACTGAATAAACGCAATAACTCAGCAGTTTACACTCATATAACTTGTTGTAATCAAACACCAATGGTTAGTTAATACATATTATAAGTGCAACTTGACACTATGCTGTTAAAATAGAAACAAACAAGCAATAAGCTCAAACTAAGCACACATACATACTGATATTACAGACGTGTGACAAGCAGATGTCTCATAACATATTTTGCACTGAGGAAAATTTGAAACAACGACCATTGAACTTACAGACAAATGCAGAATCAGGAAACTATATCTCAATCTCAATTGCAGTCCATATTGCAGGTATACGTCCAACAGGACTCTCAATGTGTGCCATAGCACCCCTTCCGCATCCAGTATATCCCAGCTACCTTCCTCAGGAAACTACATGTAATATGTATTATTTATTATGACTACAACTACTGTGGTCATTTAGGCATTAAAATAGAGTATTGATTAATTCAGTCAGTCAGTGTGTCAGTGTTAGTTTAATTTGTTATTATGCAATTCGATCATGTACTTACCTAATATTTGCAAGCAACTAAGTATGGTTGCACGTTTCTTATACTCGTAATTCATTTGTCATGCTATATTAGATTATTATTATTCAGATTTCGAATAACATGAATAGGTACTTCAAATCCCAATCCGCAAATCCAAATACTTTAATTCGAGAAGTCGAGTAAATGAGCATTCACTAGAAACTCTTTTATACCTGACATGGCACATCAGTATTCGAGAAATATTCTTAGAAATTTAGTTACCACAGAAGACTATGTATTATTTTTGGTATATTGGTAAATTATTATCAGTGCTGGACCTTTAGAACAGTTAGAACAACTTGCCTGGTAGTAGCAGTTACCGGTGCTAATTACAGCATCAGTGGTGTCAATTGTGCGCTGGCAACCCTATCCCCCTCTTGAAGTAGTGCTTCTAACAACGGTCTTTTGCAGGCCAGTTAGAGGCTTCAATTCAAACGGAAATCTGCTTTCCGATTAATTGGTTTCTTACTCTTCTTTCTTTATTCAATCGAATCTCTAATAGAATGCGCTCACGGGATTTCCAAAAATCGTAATGCATTTAATTAACTGAATTTAAAAAGAAAATTGCGTAGTGTTGGTAGGAAGTAATAGTAGTTGTTATTTTGTTTGATCAGCTCAAAGAGTACTTAATTTAATTAAGTAAGTAAGACTTCTAAAAGAACACAATACTGGTGGCATAGTGGTTATATAAAACATAACATTTAAATTTTCAGGTGACGTCCACTTACGGCCTAAACCTAGGGCTGCTCGCAAATGACTTGACGCGTTTAGCAAGTCCGGTGGTCTTCAACAAGATCACAAAACACGCACCGGTCCTCATTAACATTAAGTCTGATTTAGGCAAACATATAAGAATACCGCACATACAAACATTGTCTGCACCGAATACTAAGTTAAAATTTACAGAAATTAACTCACTTTTTTCGAAGACCGCATCAAGAAAGTTACCACGGTCTATCGAAATACCTGCCTTACCTCTGGTACCTTTATTTGTTTCAATGATGCCAAATTTAAATTCGCTATTACCTATATTTCCTTCTGCTTTCAGAAAAGGTCATTCTCTGAATCGAAATGTTTTAAATAAGAGAAGAATACTGTTAAAATAGGGCAGTTATAAATATTTAGATAGTCATACAAAATAATTATAATCTCGTAAATGTTATTACTGATTAGAAATTATAACTTTAGTTTTTAATTATAGTGTAATTTATTATTTATAAACAGTGACAAACAATCATTTTTATTTACTATTAAATTAATTAAGTGACAAAAGCAATAACTATCACCTAAGATTATTCCAATTAGATAATTTGAAAATGATGGTACGTATTTGTGTTACTAGAGGAAGGGATAAGAAAAAAAATGAGCGATGCTGTGGCAATTTCCACGTACAGCAAAAACTACGTAGTAACTGTCATTATAGGATCACCTGCATGGCACAATGAAAGTTGTCGCGTCGATTACTTTAATTTTCCAAGATTAACATGTAATAACCAGTTCGCCAGTCATGATCACCTAGCTTGGTTGAAAGTGGAGGTGCTGAAGAAACTTAACACTTGTTCTACTGCCACTGGCACGCTCCACGAGTCGTGCATAGACAACTAACTCATCGACACTGTCGACCTCCGGTCTTGGAAATGAGTGATGTTGCGATGATCCTACATCGCGCAATGTAAATGCGTACAAATTCCTAACATCAAATGTTAGGCCTCCGTCCGCCAGGCATGATCACCTAACCTGGTGGGAGAGACACAACACCCGTTCTTTCACAAGGAGTATCAGAGGAAATTAATAGTAACAGTAGTGGTTAGAAAGTGCGTCTGTTACGGTTATAAAGTTTACAATGAAATAAATAGGAAAGGAAAGGAAAGTAAGAGAGAGATAGGATGAAAGAAGAAGCTGTGTGAAAGGTAGGAAGTGATTATATGGACAAAGGCGGACAGAGGAGTGTGTAAGTTAATCAATATATTACTGTTACTTCAATGTTAATTTACTTCATTTCAGTAAAAGTAATTGCCATCTTACTGATACAATAAACCTTAATGTCAGTTGTCGGCCACCGAAGCTTATGAAATTAAAAATATTCATACGCTTTTTGCGCACGCTACCGACTTTGTGATAAACCTTATCCACACTATTTGTAAGAACTTCCAAGTTTTTTCTATAAAAACAGTAGTAACAGAGATACTACTATGTTTATAATGCTAAAGTATACTGATGATTTTATTTTACTAAAAGTCCAAAATTGTATGTTAATTAATTATCTACTTTATAACTGATTTATGGCAAATAACATTGTTATTACATACTAATGCATTGTTTTATGCAGTTTAAAGAAACTGAACGAACCAACCTTCAAATCGGGTCATTAGTTTCGTAAAATATAAAAATCGCACACTAGCTCTAAACAGGTATCTATTAACCCAAAAAAGCACTATTTTCAGAAAAGGCGAAAAGATAATTACTGTTCTGTATAGATTTATGCTTTTTATATGCAGCTAGAAGAAAGATATTGTAGGAATATTGTGTTGTAATCATGTTTTGAGGCTGAAAATTGAATTTTCGTAGTTATTTCCTTATTACTTTACAATGTATGTATATTTGTTTTATTATTTTGAATTGAGCCCGTGTTGGTGAATTTAGTAGTGGTGATATTTTTAAATCTGTGTTGGTCGCTAGGTATGGAGATAAGGAATCCGATAGTGTGCATATCTCAAAAACTTACATTTTAGATCTAGGTGTGCGATATTATGAACTAGCAGCGCCCCGCGGTTTCACCCGCGTAAATCCCGATCCCGCGGGAATATCGAGATAAAAAGTATCATATATGTTAATCCAGGTCTCCAGCTATCTACAACCAAGTTTCATCGCAATCGGTTCAGTACTTTTGGCATGAAAGAGTAACAAACATCCATCCATCCATCCATCCAAACTTTCACATTTATAATATGAGTGGGATGTTAATGATATACACGGTTTTATTCACGTAAGTATTTCAGGGATGCTGGTCTAGTTTGGAACCCGACTGGGGTCCTTTATCAAGAGGTGAAGCGACCTTCCGATAGCCGTGTCAGGTGTCACACTCGAGTGACTCATGCCTGAGTAAAACCGTATATTTTTAATAAATATTAATACCACTTACAATTTTTTTTCTATTCTAATAAAACATAATATAGTTGGTTATACAAACATAATGTCGTTTAGTAATTTATATCTTTCCAAACGTCTATATATCGAAGTAACGACAAAAGTATTTATTTTCATAAAAATTAATTTGTTACTGCTAAATGTGAATTGGGAATAAAAAATCAAATTTTATTATATTTATGGTTCACTATTTTGGTAATAATGGCTTACACATAAAATATACATATATACTGTCGCGGACTTTTTTGTAGAACTATTTAGGAGAAACAATCCCACCGTACATTATATTCGTGTAACTCTTACAGTTTTTCCACCGCACGCCAGAATAGGTCGCAGACGACAGATTTTTTTTCCGACTTACTTAACACTTATCGTTATATTTTGGCCAATGTACACAATATCTTCGTAAATTATAGCCTATGTGCTATTCTGATATATAAGCTATATTATTGTAAAGTTTCATCAAAATCCATTCAGTAGTTTTTTGCGTGAAAGAGTAACAAACATCCATACATCCATACATCCATACATCCACACATCCATACATCCACACATCCATACATCCTCACAAACTTTCACGTTTATAATATTAGTAGGATTCTTTTATCTTCTTTAATTGAAAATAGCCGCCGTATCGCTTATTCATTAAAAGTAAAAGACCAAATAACTGGTCTAAGAACCCAAAACCGCCCAGCCTCATGATCCTTACTTCTACCAGATGTTTTAAACTAAAAAACCAATAAAAAGACAGTACGGAACCTATATCATATCACAATTAAAAAAGCCGTTATTCCCGCCAAACTTGTGGTGATCTTGGTATAGATGATTGTTATTGACGTCCTTTGCGTAAAAACCTAATTTGAACCTTCAGGTTCTTTATCTCCAAGAATTAGATCCCTTATTGAAAAAATTGTCACTTAAGCTTGTTTTCCTTGGCGTTAGTCACGAGAACATTTATTCCTTTCACAACCATGTCCTTCAGTTTGACCAGGTAACCGATGAGCGGGTAGGCGAAGGGTCTGTCTTCGGAGCGGCAGGAGAAGCATGGCTCCGGAGTTCGAGGCTTCAGCAGCGAGTGCTTCAGAAGAAGACTGCCCTGAAAAGGAATGTTAATTATGGTTGAGAATTTACCAGTTCAATATGTGGATCAGATGCTTTAGCTTGAATACCTTGAACAATTTAATATAGATTGGGTGTATAGTTAAGATGGTAAAAAGCATATAAGACAATAGTTATAAAAATATATATAGCAAAACACACTCTTGTATGTCAATAAATATCGTTGCAGTTATAGTAACTGCGCTGCCCTTCATTCTCTAAGATTAATACACGTAGAAGAAACTATATTACTGAGTAAACAGACCACAATAAACACTAATACGTTATTTTACCACAACGTAATTAAGTGCAAATTGACGCACAGCCTAATATGCGCTCAAATACAATCGGTGAAAGCTTATTTTACAATAACCGCTTCAATCAAATAATTTGAGTGCCGACGTACAAAAATATGCAGTCAAATTATTTTGTATAATATAATATACTTATTATATTATGCAGTGGACTGTAAGGTGCCGCTTAGCGATACATATATTGTATATTTATAAAAGATATACTAAACCTCCACAGCAGTCAACGCAAACACAATCAGAGCGGTCCACATCAAATGTCTTCTTAAATTCATTTTCGTAGTAGTTTTTTAAGATTAGGAACAACACTAGGGCACTCGCATAGCAACTGGTATATAGCCATTGCATCTTACTGCCTTATAGACTGTTCGTCACCAGAGAGAGAGAGAAAAAATCACGTATGGTTGAAAGGGGAGACTAACATCTCGATTATTTGTGTTCTGTTGTGTAATCGTGACCTTGTCAAGAAAGTCCTAAGTGGGCTGTGTGGTCACCATGCTTTAGAGTTTTAATATGGACATGCTAATATTAACAGTGCCTTTCTATATTTTTCTAGTGCTTTTAGGCCTTTTAGAATACGCGATCCCTTAAATGTTAAAAATAAAAGCGCAAAAAGCGGACTAGTTGCGAAATTAAAAATTTTAAAACGAATAATAAAAATAATCGTTTTGGATAGGTCAATAAAACTGGCTGAACTACGAAGATAAAAGTAAATCTTATAAATTTAGCTGCTGATAGCATGCTTCAAATGAAATTTCAATCTCACATACATATGTAAGTATTGGCGTCTTTTGGATGAAAAGGACATGAGGCGAAATCTGGCAAAGTACGCTTTAAAAGTATTTGCCTTCCACCACTTCTTCCCCATGTGCACTGACGTTGTCTTCAATGGTTTTTTTACCTACGACCCCTCGAGTAAAGCCCCGCGACCCCCCTCGGTGTCGCGACCCACATGTTGAAAAACAATGTTGTCGAGACTACTGACGTAACGTTGGTAAGTAAGTTTCCTTTGTCCGACAACTTTATCTTGACTGCTACTAATTCAATCAATGACGTCGAGGCTCAATGACGTTTCGTGGAGTTACCAGTGTTGTTCAGAACTTTGAACATCTTGTTTAGACTATAGTTCTTGATCTATCCTTAAAATAAAACAATGTTACGAAACTAAATGATTAAGAACTCTCCAAATTGTTCATGAATCTAAGAATTTACAAAGTGATTCAATGAACATTGGGTTTTTAAACTACTTGAAGGTGATTACGACGAAAAGACTATGACTAAGACTTTTATTTATTATATTTAATTCTCTGTTTGTCTGTCTGTTCGTGATAAACTGAAAAACTACTGAACGGATTTTCATACGGTTTTCTAATAGACAGAGTGATTCATGAGGTGTATAATTTGTACCCGTGCGAAACCGGGACGGGTTGCTAGTAGTATACTAAAATGATTGTATTATCTCAGAGATTAACACACAGCAATTATAGACGAAGCCATGATATTTGTTATAGTTAACGTAGTAGAGGATCTATTATAATACCAATGGTGGTACACTAAGAAACCCTTTTTCTTCGAAGCTCCCAAGGGTCATCACCTAACCGGGGCTAAAGGTGAAGTGGTGCGAGAATCGTACTGACTTAAATCACACAGTGTACCGTCACAAGTGAATTTATTGAAAGCGATTTGGGTATAACCTAAAAAGGAATCCCTGAGACGAACTAGATAATATTACAAAAATCCTATAACCTAGTATTTATTAAGATGAGTAGGGCTTGTAGAGCTCATTAGTTGTGAACGTAAAGAATTTTGTTTTCAAACAAGCGTCCATGGTAACAGTGTCCTGATCTGCAGCAAACTGTTAACGATTTATCGGTCGTTTCCTACAACAAATGCATTTAACACTTATGTACCACTAGGTGTTGCCAGCGACTTCGTTCGCGTGGAAATTTCAGTGAAATCCGTAATAAAGAACAGTAAATTATTCGTGGATACAAAGTAGCCTATGTGCTATATCTATCTCTGTGCCAAATTTCATCCACATCCGGTTAGCCGTGAAATAGTAACACATCCATTCATTCATCCATCCACCCTTACAAACAGCCTTTTTTAATATTAGTAAGATTATTTAGCTAATACTGCGTAAATTTATTTTTAAATTGATTCCTAAACCTTAATCAACAGGATGGACATACTACTTGCAGTAAAAATTTGCTGACTGTTGGTGCATTGTTCGAAGTGTGCACGCTACGTGATGTTTTGCAGTTGAGTGTAGACGAGCGACAATGTCTTGACTGTGAACACGGACGGATAATGCTTCTTTACGTGGTGATAGCATACATACTGGTTCGTATCTACTATAGTGTTGCAATAGCGGAATAGTTATCAATTGTTTGGAAATCATGATCGGAAGTTTTTGTAAGATAGTGTTTTACTGATTGGTGTTTAAGTGGTGATTGTGCTGAAATTTTTCAAGATACGTCATGTGAAGGTTTTTAAGGGTTATATATTTTGTGTGCATCGGTAAGAGCAGCAGTTAGGTAGTGTTACCAAATGTTTACCAAAAAATACCCATGCTATAATTTTAATACTTGCTATTTCTGCAATCTGCGTCCGCATTGATTTTTAGTCCAAAAGTAGCTCTTTTGATAAAAATGTTATAATTTATTTTGTTATTCTTGTGTCCCTTGTAGTTGCTCATACACTAAATGAAACATTTGACAGACACAGCGCCGTAGTATTAAAAAAAAGATTTGAAGGAAGGTGCTATGCGCTGAAGCTACTAAAACACTTTTATTAATAAATCCAACATCGGTCTCCATATCAATGGCTGCATTGCAACTGCAATTGCCGGAGTTAAATGAATTCAAATTTTCCTGTGTCAACTACGTTCAATTGAATTCTCCTATATTCAAGGGTTAAAGAGTTTTATCTAAAATAATCTATATTAATATAATAATAATTATAGTTGAGTTAAATTAAAAAACAAGCTTTAACGGCGAACTAACATTAGAGAAAAAAAATCTATTGAATCATGTTAGCCCAAACTCGAGGGCAGGGCTGCCATATCGTATAATTGGACACAAAATTGGTATGATAGATTATCTTATGTATCCTGTTTGTATGGTAGATTGCATTGTATAATTGGTACAATGACACTATTGATGTTATAGCGTAATAAGTACGTATATACACATAGAGATACTAATCATGTCTGTGGTAAACTGTTAAATCCTTATAAGTTAAAGTTAAAACACCTTTTATTGAAATCCCGTACCCGACGTACTATAGTTGTATAATAATAATAACTTCACACATCTCACACACGGCTGTCTGATCCCAAACTAGGCAGAGCCTGTACTATGGTAACCAGACTGCTGATAAACATATTTATATATATCTAAATACATACATATTATAGATAAAATACACCCAGACAGAGAACAAATGATCATGCTCATCACACAATTTTTTGTCCTGGGTGGGAATCGAATCCACGACCTCTGGCTCAGTTGTCAGGGTCACTAACCACTAGACCAACAGGCCAGTCTAATAAGCTAAGTCATAATACTTTTGATTTTGTATAAGTTCTGAGACTCAGTGGTTCCAAATAAATGGTCCTTACTGGAAGCTCAAGGGGTTTAATAGAAGCCGGTGAAGAGTTCCACTATCGACCTCCTGGCATTGCGTTTACAAAGTTTCTTTTCGATATGACAGACAGAAGGTAGGTTAAAATGGACTTCCAAAATGTGCTTACCTATTTAATTAGCTACTTAGTAATAAGCGAAGCTAAAAGCGTGTTAATGATAAAGCTTTGTTGAAGATGGTTTTGAAAACTATTTTTGCATTTGAAAGATAAACGCCGATAAACAATAACGTTTTTAGTTATTACGTTAGTATAACGTTGTTTAGGCAAAATAATCTCTCTCTCTCTTCCTTTTAAGTAGCTATGTAAATTAAGAATTAGAGAGGATAGACTACAAGTCTGCGACTTGTATACTTAAATGCGTTAAGTAGTTGTCGGAAACGACGGGTAACCAAAAAGGTATCGTAATACCTTATTAACATGTAATAATATTATCACGATCAAGTCCAGATTAACACTTTTAATATTTTAAAAACCTTATTCCGTAGAATTTCCTAAACAAACATATTTCAAAATGTTGCAGAATTTTAACTTTTTTTAGCTTTCATGTAACGGGTGTCTCAGTAAGAGTGCACTTTTTCATTTTAAAATAAAACAAGTATTTATGAGAGAGTTGTGATATTTTTATTGTATTGTAAAGAAGACATGTTCCGATTAAGTATGGAATAAAATGTCCGGCAAATGACCCCCACGGCTCCGATGACAGGCCATTACACTTTTCATGAAATTTTCCATGACTTTTGCACAGAGAAGTGGCTGTAACTCACCGTTGCACATAGGGGTGTTTAGCTGATCTGGCTGGCCAAAAGTATTTATGCTATTATTCTTGGATTGTAAGGTTTTCAATACTATTTTGTATCAAGAGAAGTTATTTCTGATCGTTAATAATAAAAGAAAAAACACTTCCGTATAGATATTTTTTATTGGCAGGCACAAAATCGTTTTTTTTTGCAATTACATTCCAACAACCTAATTAACTAGAGGATGAATGCCAGGGTTCGTCTTCTGACTCATCATTGTCTTCTTCTACTATTTCTTCGGAGTCTGAATTCACATTTTCTTCTATATCAGGTGGAACCAACATTTTAATAGCTTCTTTTGCTTTGATGATTTTGGTGGTTTTGGTCTCATTCTGGTAACTAAAGGGTCAGAGCTTAACAAAAGCCTATTCAAGACGTCAAGATTGCATTCCACTCTTGAAAATTTTCGTGCAAAGTTATTTCTGTACATCCTGAAATGTTTGTTTAGGACTTCTGCGGCCTCTTCCAACAACATTCCGATAGGCAGTAATGCTTTTTTCATTAGTGTTGCACCATGCACAAGGATTTTGTGCATAGTTGGGGTCATGGGATGCCATGGATATAAAACAATGTAGGTTTTAGCTGTTTGTAAACAAAAATCTGCGAACTTTTTTAAATCCACTTTGTGGCCACTTGAAATGACTTCCAAAATTATTTTGAGTCTGTAAGTTAGATGAAAGTCAACGCCAGTAATTTCACTTCACTTTTGAGGATCAGCAAAAAATCGTCTACTGGTATTTCCGTCATTTGTATTACCAAAACCGACTTTAGGTCGTTAAAAAGCTTTGGTGTTGCTCCACTAATATAACATTTAATTGTAGACGAAGTTTGTGTCGCAGCGTTGCATACTTTTCATCGACCATTGTAAATGTCGTGGAATGTATCACGCTTGCAGACACACCTTCTCCTAAATTCACTTTTGATATAAAAAAGTTTATGCTTGAACTCTCTTATTTGGTCTTGATTATAGACTTCAGATGTTAAAAGTTCATTTTTAAAATAAAATATTTTTGCTTCGAAATTAGATAAGTCCTGGTATTGTATTTTATCGTATAAACTTTGTCTAGATACTACTCTGTAGTTTGAACCACCTGGCATATCTAAAACTAAATAATAATTGTGTTTGAAGTGAAAACTGTTAAAGTGGCTTAATTTGCTTTTTACGACTGCATTCATTAGAATATAAATATAACGAAAAAGAGCAAAAAATAGCAGCTGATTTCTTTATGACCATATTACCAGAGACCTATTTAATGGTTCTTAATAAAAAATACAACCGGGACGCACCCGGAAGTGTAACTAATCTCTTAGAGAATAAAAAAATATATATATTTCTTAAAGAAACTTATAGGTAAGATCAAACCGCTATTTGTAAACCTTACTCTACAAAAACAGTATAAAATTAAATAGAAAATATGGGACCTTACCTGTATTTTCAAGTTCCATAATTGTTTACATCGTAACAATCACCCAAGAAAAGATATTTGATGTCAAACTTAACGGTCACACTTAATAGCGATAAGGGACGCAAATGCAGTGAACAATAGTCAAGTTTCGACTGGTTATTTCAAGCGCGTGTGCCAGCGGGGGGGGCGGGGACGGGTTCACCTAATGTGTAGCAACTATCGGGCCAATAGTACACATTGTTTATTTTGTCCTAAAAGATGTTTAGCAAAATTGACTTTTGGCCAGCCAGATCGGCCAAATACCCCTATGTGCGTTGACGCGTTGGATTTCCGATTTGAGCTCAGGAATTGTTTCAGGTCTATTCGCATAAACCCGAGATTTCACAAAACCCCAAAGAAAAAAATCGCACGGTGTTAAATCGCACGATTTTTGATTCAATTTGATTTCCCAATTGGCATCAGAATTTCGAGAGATGATTCGGTCTGGAAATCGTTGCTTCGATAAATCGATTGTTCTGTGCGTGGTGTGGTAGGTGGCGCCATCCTGCTGAAACCACATGTCGTTCAGATCCATACCAATTAGTTGAGGCACAAGAACTCCGTTAGCATGTTCCTGTAACGAACGCCATTCACAGTCACTGCATTTTTGTAATGGGTTTTCACAATGATAACGCGTTGATCAGTTGTGTAGCGCTAATTTTTTAACAATCGGAACAATCGTTGATACTAGCTATCGAATATCAGAGCAGCAACCTCCAATAATAAAAAAATCTTATCAGTTTTAAAAAGTGCACTCTTACTGAGACACCCTTTATGTATGACCACTATAACTTCTAAATGCCTAAACACACTTTTGGATATATCGTTAGACCTTACCGAGTGATAGTAACTATAATAAAAAATTTAATATATGGTGCTGTATGGCCCGTAATCAGTTTTGAGGCTCCTCCGTGCCTCGGAGAGCACGTTAAACCGTCTGTCCCGGGTGCCATACAAACATCTGTGGCATACGTTACGAGTTGGAGCCCTAAAAAAGTTCGACAACCTGGTCTAACTGCAGAACTTCGATATCGCCTACTACTAGGGTTGTGGGTATGAGAGTTTCTTTATTCCACCATAACTTCTAAATGCCTAAACACACTTTTGGATGTATCGTTAGACTCTGTTGTATGGCGCGTAATCAGTTTTGTAGCAGGCCAGTTACGTTTCTAATTTAGTAACTTGTTCATAAATTGGGGGGAGTATTCTGTGAAAGCTTATGATAACGTTGAAAGAGCGCCTACAGATGACATTTGTCAACGTTTTAAATTGTTTTTAAACTTTCACAACTTTTATACGTATTAGATGCTCGTGACTTTATCACGATGATATTTATAAGGTACAATACCTTTTTTAGTTTCCCAACAACCAGTCCAACCGTGACCACGATCGGTGCAATTTGATTGAAACATTGGGAAACCAATAAAGGTACTTGTCAACGTGACTAATTGTTATTCTTTTATTAACAAGATATGTATGCCCATCTGCTCTAGCCCATCAGAGTTATTATTATCTTTCATAATAATAAAAACCGGACTAATGGAAGTAGATTTCGCTGTTTGTATCCCAACTTAATAATTAATTTAATGAAATAGACGTTTATATAAATCCACTACAAAATGACGAACTTTAATACAAGTTCGCCCTTTTGTAGTATTTTGTAATATATACAAGCAGTATTTACCCTTTATGCTTGTGCTTTTTGTAGTACCTTTGGATCTAAAAATATAGGAACTCTCATATCTCTAAAAAACCTAAAACTGAAAAAGATACACATTACGAAGATGTGTGAAACAAAATGGATTGCTTTTAGATTTTCACTTACAGCTGTTATCACGTTCAGTGTACACAATATCGAACTATAAACAATATTAATGTTATATATCATCATAATCAAGTCCTAAACACTCGATGCAGTGACTTGTGAATTGGCTTTACTCCGATTCCTTTCGCCATTCTAATCTTTATGCATCCTTACATTTGTAACTAGTTTGTATACATTTTATTTTGTATAATTTATTGTTCTTGTCCGTTTATGATTTCAGGTCAACCACGCAGTAGGTGCGCCGCCGTTACGTCTGACCATCGATTGCTCTGATGAAAGGGTAAGGTGTACGTAACAGTTTCGTTATATTTCGAATTTCTTTGTATTACAGTTAGATGCCACGAATTGTACGCTTTGAGAATTAATAAGAATCCAAGATCTAGATCTAATTCGAGCTTTACGACTTGGTTCAAATCAATTACATCTGAATTCAAAACTCAATGCTGGGCAGGGGATTCCGTTTAATGCGGGTAGGCAGATTCCACTAACTTTCGAGAACTTTCTAGTGAAGTCTCAGGTATGCATTTGTTGTGTATGTTTATACCACTCAGCTGTACATATTGCTGTATAAAAAAATAAGGATATTTTAGTCTCCACCAAGTTGTAGTTTTGTTAGTCAGAATTCATACCCTACATGAGCGTAGCCGAATCTCTGAGTATAAGGAGCAAATGCTACCGCACGTCATACCGCAAGCCTGCCGGGGTTGTTAGGTTTTCCTTTCTAGGTTATATCAGAAGCCCCGTCAATAAGACCGCGTTTCGAAATACCTGTTCAAGACCGATATGCCACCACAATTGCCGAAGTGGGTTAGTCCTTATTTAGTGTAAAAAGATTTCATTTGATCTTGTAACATAATAATATTAGGTTATGAGCTAGATAGTGTCATAGGCTAAGTACGAACGACGTAAGCTAGTAACGCGCGAGTCCCACTCTCTCCCCGTATTTTAAATTTAAAGACATTATCGAGTTTAACCATGCTAGACGGAGACTGGAAGAGATTGATTTGAGCGATAAGGCCTCCCTTTGTACGTTATTGATAAGATACATCTCGTTACATGTTCTTCCTGGTGTACAAATAAAGTGTAATCTATCTAACTATACCAGATATAATAATAGTTATTCATTATAGCTTGTCAATTCCATTGCAGGAAACACCTTACAGATCCTTGCTTAGATCATCAGACTACAATAGAAATCCTCGTGTAGACATTGATTCGTTCTGCAACCTCATCCATAATGCCATCCCTAATGCCGTTGAAAACGGAAAGTTTGTACTTATTGATGAAGATTTAGATCAAGAGGGGTTCAGTGATACACAAGTCCCAATGGCAATTGCACCTCCAAGAGGGTTTATACCAATGCTGGGACTCAAAAAATTGAAGGGACCTAGGCTACGAGTTCCGAAATTGAATGTTCCAAAGCTACAAGCGCACCGTGGTCTTCACAAAGCTCCTAGAGTAGGGTCCTCAATTAATATTACACCACTAATGTTAAATAAAGAAGAATCAAGCGCAGAGAACATGGAAAAATTAAAAAAAGGCGTCCAGAAAATGTTACATTTTGTCAAGGTTTTAGGCAAAATTGACCAGTACCTGTCGGAAAGAATACGCATAGTTGTCGATAAAGTATCCAAAACTTTCGCTGAATAGCATGTATCTGTTTTATTTTTAACCTTTCCCAATACATAACGAACGATGGTTTTATTGAAATTCGTTAGTAACTTCATGAAAATGTAAGTAATAGTAAAAGTAAGTAAGAGTAAATTTTGACATATTTATGTGACTGTTATTAGAATTAACTTAAAATATATATTATAACCATTTGTGAAGCAACAACTTTTTTGATATTATCGTTTGTAGACTTTTTTATCTTAATATAGTATTACAATATTAACTTAAACTAATAGTCGATACTGTAGAAATCTATTGTCTTGAATATTCGAAATAAAAACTAAACTTCAAAATTAATTTAAAATTAATGAACATAAGAGTACTTATATTTTTTTTTTTTACTTTTCAGTTTATTTACTTTACCTTTCAATTATTATTCTGAGGTTTATTCTGAAAAACCAGGTGCTGCACTGGTAGGTTCCAGCCAGTCCAGTCAGCAATGGGGAAGGATTAATTATTTATTAAGTGTATATGCAGTTGTTATTTCTGGAATTTAAGGACTCTAACAAAAATCTATACACAGAATGTTACAGAAAGGTTTGGTCAAATTTAAGAAGCGTTATGTTTAGTCGACAAATAGGTGATTTAGCTTGAAAAAAAAAAGGATTTTGAAAAACATTTTTTTTATGATAATGTTTATCTAGTGTAGATGCACATTTCTAAACAACATATATTTAATTTTATTATTCTGACATTTTCAGAAAAAAATCTGAACATTTCATCGACATCCTTGGTACCAATAGTTTTATTCATGTCTGCCCTCTCTCATACGAAATGCTTTATCGGTAAATTATTAAGTTAAATTTGTCAGTTTGTAAATAAGATTTCTTTGTTATAAATCTTTTTTTTTCTAAGTATGTTAGCACTTTATGTTACTTACTAGGTCTATACTATACTACCTACTGACATGTATATAAAAATCGATGTGTACCTACACGTACCTATGGACTCCAAAACGGCTGGACCGATTTTGATAAAATTTTCAGTCTATCTTCAGATTAGCTCAGCTGTGAAGTTTGGTAGCGATTCGATCAACAGAAATTTATTTATTTTTGTTTTTTGGGCAAATAGTGCTACCCGTGCGAAGTCAGGGATGGTCGCTAGTAGTTTAAAATAAGGTAGGCATGTCAGGTTCTCCGCCAATTAACTTTGAAAAATATCTTTATAGATTTAAGATTCATTTTTCTGTGAAAATTTCAAGGCTTTAGGCGGCTTCTTAGGAATACTGTTATAATTTCTTACAAATGACGTGGTATTTCTGTGTATACTTTAAGCAACGGAGGCACAACATCCAATATTTCCTTGGGACAAAGGATACTGCTTAAAATTTGGGCTACTCTGATTCTCCGTGTATCCTTCTGATGAGCATAGAGTGAGTGGAGAAAAGCGGTTGGAATCCCCGTCTCTGTAATCTTTCAGAACGTTGGTAACGCTCTGACACACACCTCCATTCGACCCAAATCTAATCCAGATCGGCAAGAGACAGTAACGGTTATACGTGTATAGGAATTCCCTTTAAAAACAACTAGGTAAAGACTTGAAAGGTATCAGTATGAGAACGAGTCTCTCATTCTACCTATCTGTGTGTGTCAAATACTGTGATTGTCATTAACGCTAAAACTTCTGGACAAATTTCGATTACGAAGAGTTACTTTGGATTTTAAATAACCTGTTTTGTTTGTTTTATTAAATGTTTTGTTAAAACCAAAATTTGGTATAACTTTTTTTGATTATAATCAATAAAATAAATTAATTCGAATAAATAAATGTCGTGAATACAAAAACTCCTGATCACAAAATAACAAATGGTCAGTAAAAGCCTTTGCTATGATAAAATAGTCAGGAGTTAAAAATATTAATATGAAACGGATTTTACACCATTCGCAAGAAACCACCAAAAACGCAAGCGATTTATGGTAAATTACCTCCAAATTTTGCCTACGAATTATAAACGTAATGTACATTAAGGTACACGTTTTATATGAGATAGCTATGGAAGATAAGTTTAAAGAATTTATTTTCTCATTAGAACTTAAGTCCACTTACAATGCGATACATATTACTTAACTCTAAATGTTTTTATTACAAAATTAATGTCGATCGGTGCATTGGACTGACTAGAATGGAATTATCGTTATAATTTTTTGATTAAATTGGTATTTAGTATCATGTGTTATTTGAACTAGAAATCTAACAATATATATATATATAGACAATTTCACAATTTATTATTTATAAATGACAACAGGCTTACAATTTTGAACAAAAAATACTTAAAACTAAAAAAGGCCACCCCGATCCCTACCCGACGCAAAGCTGCCCATTACACAGGCCGCGTTTCCCCGCTGTACGGCAATGGAGAACCTTTGCGCCAAGTAAGACCCGGAGCGACTGTCAAATCCCCGCTCTCTAAGGCGACGGCCGATCTCTCTGATAAACGTTAGGGCATCAGACCCCCAACATCCAGATGTCTCGAACGCTAGTGGTACAATTCTAAATTGTGAATTATATCCCTAGCGTGTTAGAAAGTCTTTAAAGGGTTATACATCAATATTTGTAACACGTTTTATTGTAAATTTTTTATATTTAATTTTATTTTTATTTAATTATACATCTAACATCTAAATTTTATCAACGTATTTCATAAGTTTACTCTTGTAAATAGACATGCTATCGCAAACCTTGTCCTCTACATCGTCTGGCAATCTGTTGTACAGCTGCACTCCCTCAAACAATATCGTTCGTCGTCCATAATCAGTTCGTACTAAATAATTGATGCTAAATAGTTTGCATTAATATTACCTATATTGATTATTTCTACTAATATAATTAAATATAATGCGTACTATTAACAGTTAACTATACAAACCTTTTTAACAAGCTACTTTACGTTACCCTGTTAGAGGCTTTTTTTGTTACTATTCTAAGATGCACTTTGGAGTTCATCTTGCAATATTAACAATACAATAACAGCACAACAATTCATGGGTCATCGTCGTCATTATTATTATTATCGTCGTTTTTTTTGTACTAAACACCTTTCCTGAAAACTGCCATAAACAGCGGTTGTGCAGAACCCTAATATGATTTAAATAGGAATCCTATTAATTAGATTTCTTGACGTGAAGAAGGGAATAAAAAAAAGTCGACTGATAATAATAACTAAATGACTGCAACTCAAGAGTCACAAGCGCGTTGCCGCCCTTCAAGGTGGGAGTTGGGGAAGACGGGGAGAAGGAGGAAGAGTGGGAAGAGGGGAGAGGGGGAGGAGAGGGGGATAGGAGAAGGACGGGAATAGGGAGAGGGAAGGGTTAGGGCCTCCGGTAACCTCACTCATGCGGCGAAAAGCAATGCTTCACTGCCGGTTTTCTGTAAGGCCGTGGTATCGAGCGGAGGTAATCCGGCCCATACGTGCCCAAGCAAGGCTGTCCCACGTACAAAACTAGTGTTTTCTTTTATTATTTAGCAATAATTGGATCACCTTAATTGATGTTATTGTGACAATCTCAGCAGACCGGCCACCTTAGGAAGCGGTTTGCGCGCGCTTCTCAGAGGAGTGCAGCCGACGGATGATCGTCACACCGGGTGATGGGAGCGTCTCATTCGAGACAGGTCAATGCCTGTCGGGGGTTATGGAAGAATGAAATGGCGATTCTCGCTACCCCGACTATGGGCAAGTAGCGAAACACAGGAGTACTTTTCAGTTGGTAAGAGTCCAACAGACCTCTTCGCCCCCAAGGGCGGAGAACATCTAGGCGGATGTTCTAACTCTACACCAAAAAAAAAAGTTACTGTGACAAGTACTACAGCCGAAAAAATAAGAAGAATTTGTATTAAATGTTGAGAAATAGAAAGTAAGTATAAAATGGTTTTTCTGATAAAGAAAACTAAAATATTCGATCATCATCATCAACATCATCATACTCGTCATAAAATATTTTGAAGCGAAGCGGATGTTTCACATTTAAATGCAACAAACCAATGCACATATGTAAAAACCTCAATGGAATTGATTTTTTTATCGATTTCAATTTATTTAGTTTTGCTTGCGTAACAATGTCATCCATTGTTTTATTTTCAAGTAGGTAAGTTAAAACGATGTTTGTTTTATTTATTGGTTGTGTGTTCCAATTCGGTTTGATAAAAGGCAGTAAGTGTAGTTAATCAATATACGAACTGTTTGAATTAAAGCAAAATTTATAATTTTAATCTCGCGGTGAAGTTTTACTTTTGTGAACAAACATTTTTTGTTGTTTTTAGGTTTATCAAATCATATGCAACCGCAACAATTGGAATTGTCGTTAAATAATGTAAATAAATTATTGGCCAATCTAGACGATGAAATCGCTGTCGAGAGAGAACTACTATCTCAAATAGATGAGACTGATGCCGTTACAGGTTATTGGGCGTTTTATTGTTTAGTATATAGAAACAATATAATTTATTTTACAGTAACTTGCATAATATATTACCTGCACATAGTATATACGATTGTCGTAAATTCAAAATAACGACAATGGTAATAACAAGATCCTAGATAATTGCAAATGCTAAATGCTCGACAGTAAAAAACCTGCTTCGTTTGGTTGAACACATCAACTTTTTTGTGTGTTAGCTTGCCTTAATCTTAATACCTTATCTGTTATGTAACTGTGACGTCACTAGATATCTCAACATGAATTACATTGAATGATGAGTTGTAAAAGCATCTTGTAGCGTAAATTACTGATCATATCTTAAAATAAATTACCAGAGTTTAGGAAGACTCGCCGTACTGTTAATCATGATATTAAGATTTTAGATTTTTAGATCGAGTCCCTTATTTCTCTGCAACAATATTTAGAACACAATTGCTAACAAAGACTTAGTCTTAATTTTTTTTTTGCATTACGTGATATCCTAATTTTATTTATCAAATTTCTTTATTATTAGTAATCAAATAATGAATACTAACCATACTTATTAATAATATTTCAATATCCCAGTTCCAGTAAATTATAAAACAAATTTAAATCCTAAAATGCCCGAATTCATTCAAACTGAGCAAGAATTAAAAGAATTACCATTTATACGAGACCGCATATATTCTCCACGCCCTGGTAATATCAACATGACATGGCAACCACGAGATATGCTTACATGGACAACTAAAAAAGACAAAACCATTGTGCCAGACCTACCAGTCCTTGAAAAAGAGTTGGCCTTCGAAGATCCATTCTTAGAGTCAATTTATCCAGTGAGCCCAGTCAGTAGTAAGTTTTAGTTGTTCAATCCTTACCGCATTTATACTATTAATTTTAGATTCAAATATAGCAAGATTTTTATTAGTGTGTCGTCTTCCCGTCCGGGGCTGACAGACACTATAGCGCGCCATTTACTACATCCTCACAAATAGCTGCGGCCTCTTTCACACACATCAGACCTTTTATTCACGCTCGCCAGTTATGGGTGTTTTTTTACCTGGCTATATTTGACTCAATCACGTATGTAAACATTATTTCAAAATTTGGCATTTGTATTGTGGTTATAACGGTATAGGGTTTCCAGGTTATCAGGTTTCATAATATATGGATGGAAGTTGAGGTGGAATGATGATGATGATGAGAAAATGGGAGATACTTATAAAACCCATATTATTTGCTCCATAATATTTTTAGCTGTAAGATGAAAAAAAAATTAAATTGGAAACTAATAAATAAATGGCTTTTTTATATTCCATCAGCGATTACACAATTAAAAACAACCGTAACTCAAGCCACAAATATTGAAATAAATCTTCTTAAACATCCAATAAGGAAAAGTATGGTAAACTTTATGAAGGAGGAAGGAGTCAAATATGTTTGTGCGTTTGTGAAAAGTCTATTTGAATTATTAACTCGAAAAACAGATGAAGATATAAAAGTCATTTTGGATGCATTTGCAACAACCCTCTTACGGTAAGCAATCCTCACTTATATTTGTTATAAATGTAAACGCAGGTGAGTTTGTTAGTTTGCGTGTAACGCTTTCACTAATCAACCGAAATTTTGCGGATACGTTGGACACGTTGTCAGGGCTATAAAAAAGGGGTTTTTTTCCAAAAAAGTACAGTTAACGACGGATACTGGAATTGATTAACAACATCTAATGTGTTTCAAATAATTCATACTAAAATGCTTTATAATATTTAGTTTACGGCTTTCATCCTATATGATATATTTACGGGTGATATATTACATTTCAGAATGGTGAATACAAAAGAACTGCTCTGTGCCGGTAATATGTTACAGGGCCGATTGAGACATTTAGCAACACTGTCTTCACAGGTTTCACCAACTACTTTTAAAAGTAAGTTGAATTTTTTAAAAATAAAAGTAAAAAAATATTATCCTGCTGTAGTTATATACCTAAGAAAACTGTAGAAGGAATTACGAATTTTTGGAAGAAGGGAAGTGTTATGTTAAACACTTCTTCTAAATATTCGTAAGAAAATAACTTACTCGCTAATCTAACTAATATTATATTACAGAAATGATTAACGCAATGCTTGTTGCTCTGAGATATCGAGTAATAACCTATCCCGATGGAATAGACTTACTAAAGACGTATGACCATCTCTTCAACATTGAAGAAGGAAATCATTTGTTAGATATAATTATAGCAGCAGATAATTATAATGTGAAGACTTATGGTAAGGTAGAGCCAAAAAAAGTATGGATATCTAAATGTACTTATGCACCTGTCTAAAAATTAATAATAAAATGTGTCATAACACGATGACACATGATGTAGCAGGAGCACGAAGCAGGAGATACAAAAAAACAAATTTGAGATGGAACCCATTTAACCATTGTAACCATCAGAGAATACACCAGTCATGATATATATCCATTATTGATTTTACTGTGACCAACGTTGAAAGTATTCTTGCATTAGGTGTTTGGTTAAATTTCTTGATGTAACAATTTCTTTCCAGGATAGGTATATATATTTTTTTATGGTAAAAGGGGCAAAACGGGCAGACGAGTCACTTGATGGTAAGTGACTACCGCTGCCCGTGGGCACCTGCAAGTCAAGAGTCACAAGTACGTTGCTGGCCTTTAAGGTGGGAGTAACGAAATTGGGGGAGTGGGGGAGAAGGGGGAAGAGGGGGAGAGGGAAGGGTTAGGGCCTCCGGTAACCTCACTCACTTGGCGAAATACAACGAAGCATTGCTTCACTGCCGGTTTCCTGTGAGGCCGTGGTATCACTCCATGGCTCTTGCACTGTAAAATGTATATGCTGGAATGAAATTGTTGCAATAAGATGTACAATACTTTTTGGAGTTGTGGAGGAATGGTTAGATAATCTTCTGACCATGCTCTGAAAAATACAGTTTATCACAGTTTATCATGATGTAGGCGCTTTGAAGTCAGTGATACTTTTTTTTTAAGTTAATAAAATCTTCAGATCCTAACCTTTTTACGATCAGCAACACGGCAATACAATGTACCATGTTGATATCGATCGCTGTAGATCAAAACGCAAAAGTATCCTTAGGCTAGCCAACCCATAGGTGTCCTTCAATTGTAGAGAAGTTAACACTGTTGCAAGAGATGTTGTATGAAAAATTAAACAGTCTAATTTCACCTGGCAACCTAGTTTCGCAGCACAATAAATTACAATAAAGTTCTAACGATCCTACTAACTCAAAAAAAAACAATTAGTAAATAGTACTGATTAATTGTGGTCTTCTCCAGAGAAGAGATTTCACCCGAGTCTTGCGGACCGAAATAGATAAGAAATCTGATATTTGCAAACACTGACCCTAATATTAATATTATGATCATCAGGTAAACCACTTGCTATTACACTGGCTGAACGATGTTTACGAGTTTTTGTGGCACCGGTAATTCGCCAGTGTGGCTCAACCCAGGTCCAGTTGTTCTTAGATCAAGTAAATCACGTGTATGTGAGAAGATTTCTGTCTAAGCGATCAATGCCTCATAATATTTTAAATACGTTGATTGGTAAGTATTTTGGTAAAGTACAATATAGAAATCGATCAAACTATAGTCCATCTAATCTAATAAGTACCGTTTGACGTTTTATACTTTTCAAGCCGAAATTATTTTGTACAGGCGTCACTTTTATTTACTCATTGATAATAAACTCACACAATTTTAATAATCTTCTCCATAAAATCATGGAATTATGAAGACATTTTTTATTTTATCACAAGATGCACCATTCTTAAAGGCTAAATTTAAATCTTTTAAACAAAGCAAAATAACCAATATAAACAATAAACAGATTTTTTTAGACTTCGTTTCAAAGTCACGTAGTTATGTACTTTACTCTTCAAATTCACTTGTATACGCATAATCGTAAAATGTACCAATAAATTAATCAAACTTATTCATAATGAGCCGTTTTCAATCCAGGCGTCTTTTAAGTGTTTAATAATACTTAAATTTCAGCTGACATTCAACTGTCAAAGAACATGCATAATTAAAATTAAAAGTATGTAAGTTATTGTAATATTTAAAAAAACCTTTGTAGGCAAATCTTTGTAGCAAATGGTGACGAATCTAAAAAAAAAAGAAAAAAGGAGAACTAACATGAATGAAAATTTATTTAGTTTTCAACATAATACTTCATGAAAACGAATGACTTTAAGTCATAATAAAATATGTCCTCTGTTTAAATGTACTTACGTCAACTTCACGCACATTAATTAGACCCAACCCGCCTGTCTTGTGATGTATATGTTACTGTAAAACCTCGAACTTTTCAGTAAATCCTAAGATTTTCCAGTAATACTTAAGATTTAACAATTCTTGATGGTATAAGTCCGAACTGCTCTTCGCTCATGCATATGCACAACAAGTAATGGTCGCTACCATCCGTCCGTCGTCAGTGAATACCAGAACCGAATCACTTCTACGAATCTCAAAATCAATATTGTACAATGTCGGTTAGGTTAGGATGAAACTGAAAAGCACGACAAATTATCTCTCTTATAAAATTCTGACATTAACCTGCACACGTTGGTATATACTAAGATTTTCGTAAAGTATCTATAATATGTATGTATTTAGAAATAAATAAGTGTGTTTATCATGTGAGGTCTGTGAAGTTATTATTATATATTATTATTTACTAGTAAAACCTAACACATACCAATATACGGGCTTTTACAGTAACATACATAAATCTGTAAAACTTTAATCGATTAGTAAATACAAAGAAATTATATCGATATATCTTAAGAATCGGATATTGCAGTAATCGATTTCTATGACCCCATCTCCATTCTTCAATTTGTCAGAACTGTCAAATGGTACTTAATGATTAGATTTAATGGGTCTGCTAAACTAATATTATAAATACGAAATGACCGATCATCATGTTAATTGCATACACGTGTCAGGGGTTCAAAAAAGAACGTAGCTTACTTTTGATCTAAAAAAAATAGTTTAAAAAATACTTAAAGAAAAAGAACTACAAAGTAGAAAATATTTTTTGATAGTAAAAAAGCGTAGGGTGCTTTTTACTATTTTTTTTTTAAATAACGTTGTTTAACTATTCATTATTAAGCACCGTGCGTGAAGCAAGCGTGTTTTTCTACTTTTTGTACACTATAATTTATTTTTTTATTTTTAAATCTTGTATTGACATTGGTCCTTGATACGTGTGCAAATTTTCAAGTCTATCAGACGTCTTGAAGTTGGAGAAAACTGTTGTGAAAGATTCCGTTACATAGATAGTTAGATACAGATCAGGCTAATACAAAGCTTGGAAAAAGTACTGATCTCGAGGGATAGAAAATTAGTTATAACGCGAGTGAGGCCGCGTTATACACTATATACTTAATAGTTGTTTTAGAGTTAGCTAAGCACTTTGGTATACACGTAATTGATCGAGAATTTGATACAATCACAGATTTTCAACAATCTCAAGCCTACAGCTATTTTTCGAAGGCCTGATTATGCTTACATTGCCTATTTTGTCTCCCATTTATACAGTGGTTAGTAATCTCAGGAATAGTTTATTGGCTTTATATTAGCTATTGCATTGATTCATTATCTATCCTACTATTGAAAATAGTAAGGGCTTAATCAATGTCAATCAGTCAATCAGCCTATCATAGTCTACTGCTGGACATAGGCCTCTCCTAATGTGCGCCACAGCACCCAGTCCTCCGTCTTCCGCATCCAGTCCATCCCTGCTACCTTCTTCAGGTCGTCAGTCCATCTGGCTGGGAGGCGTCCTACCTTCCGTTTACCGATTCGCGGTCTCCACTCTAAGATCCGTCTTCTCCAACGGCCATCGGTCTATGTATGGACTTCGAAAGACATCTTATTCAGGAAACCTCAAACTGTGGACGTTTCTGTTTCAGTCTTCCTAATAGATTGATTTTTCATATATTTTTAATTTTACAGTTTAAAAAAAAAAAACATTCATTCGTTTTGTTTCAGATATGTTTTTAATTACTTTAATTGCAATGACTTCACAGTTCACTAGACTTACATGATTGTCATTATTACAGACAGTAACCTGACATCTGATATACCAAACCGTCGATCTATGAGTAAAACCTATAGACATGTTAAATCGGAATACAAGAAAATGATACGCCATTACATTTTAAAGCATCCAACGATATTTAGAACATTTGCTAAACATTACAAACAAAGCGAGGAGCGTAAACGTCGCCATTCAAAACATAAAAATCATCGCAATGCTCATCACAAAAGGCATCGCCATAGACACAAACACCATCATGAAAGACAATCGAAATACATTACCTCAAAAGAAGTCATAAATAAAACTACTACACATACGACAAAAAGGAAGCCCCTTTTTCGTGTTATTTCAATGGAACATAAAACTACAAAAGTTCAAAAACGGTATAATATAGTCGAGAAATTATCTAGTAATATCAATAAAATTAGCCCCAGTGTTTTATTTAGAAGAAGTGAAAAGGGAACTGAAGAATACACGAACGAAAAACGAAATATTTCCTGTGACCTGTCAAGAGAATCTCCGTCTCCAAAAATACTTTTCCACAATAACACCATTTTGGAGAAGATAATAGGAGAGTCTAGTTACAGCGATGATGAAATATATTTAAAGACAATGTTAAAAGACGCATTTTTTCATGGCAATCATACATGATCCTCAACCGATGGTACTGGAAGAAGAAAAGTAGAAAAACAACTTAGGATACTATTGTTTAATGATGATGACTTTAAATGAACAATCTTTATTTTTAAGATAGCACAAGATCAGTTTTTCAATACTTATTAATTGATTGATTGTTAATTGATTGACAATAATCTATCTCATTTATTCAACTTCTTTTGATATATTCAACGGACCTAAATTTGAATTACTTGCTTCCATTGTGGCACTTACAGTAGTATAAGAATCGTAAAAACCGTACTATGGTATATATGGACTTATTAACAAATTTTATCCACAGCTTCAACAAATATATACACAGCTAGTGCTTCTACAGAATGCTATTCTGAACATAAGCTACCCTTTCTCATGTACAGCATATGAAGGAAGTAACTGTTTTTCGAGTGGCGGCATGAAACTCAATGACCTTATTCTCTATAAACATACCAGATGCACTACACAGCTAGGAGAGGCCGAGTATAGCTTGTAATGCCTTATATTATGACAATAGAAGTGGAAACGTGTGTGTGTACTAACGCCACACTGGCTTTAAGCGGATGAAGCCAACTGGTGTTCCTGTCCTACTGGCCTCTTCAGTCACAGGGAATAAAGGACTCTGCGAGCTACTGCAGCCTCAGTACCCATTTTTCCTTATACAAATTGACCTTCTTCCTCTGTTCCCGTCCTAAAATGACTACATTCCCAATGAGGTTTGGCATCGGGCATTAAAGGATACTAAAATCCTTTGCAATGCAACATTACGTGGACCCCAATGATAATTGGGAAAATGGGATTAAGATGATAATGACTTTCTTTAAGCGGCCGAGTATTCATATTCGTAATAACTGTGGAAATCGTAATACGTTTTAGAATGGAGGTGCTTCACTAAATCCGAAGCTTCAATTTAAGCAAATATCTGCAAAACCTATCCTATGTTAATGGTAGGTGGTTTAATGGCAGTTATTTGTATGTTGAAGGAATTTCCCTAGTCGTGTGCTTCTATTTTGACACTATACAATTATATTATTGATTCAAGTCATTTACTTAAACTTTTTCTATTCTATGAGTTAAGAATGCGATTTCTACTTCCGAAGGACCTGTGATTACCCTTTTGGGGTGTAGTGTCATTTAATGGTGTTACAATTATAGCAGGCAGATGTCTAATACATACCTAGGTATTATGTTTATGTACAATCTTTATAGATTATAAAAACTCGACACAGATTAAAAAAAATGTTTACATTTCTTCGGTTCAACGCTACAATGTAAAAAAAGTAATAATAATAACTTCGCAGTATTGTATTACCGTTGTTATCGAAACCAATTTACTTATTTTTAGGTTTTGTTAAATTATACGTATACTAAACATAAAATTGTGTTTTGAAAAATAAAATGTTATTTTTATGTATAAGTTATGTTGCACTATTCTACTTAATAAAAACTAGTGAGTATTATTTATAGTATTTAATAAACCTTTAATTTATCATTACATTATTTACATAATACTACTATGAAGCTATTAACTTAACGCTTTCACTAAAATCACGGCCATCTATGTTTTTTTAACCAGCAAAAGAAGAATTTCGTTAATTAGAAAACTGTTTTTTTTTATCAAACCTTAAATGCTAATGTCGTGGATACAGGCAGTGCCAAATGGAATATGAACAATTTAAGATTTGTACGAGAACTAATTTAAACACGTTTGTTATTACCTTAAACCTAAATTACGAAACAAATAATTTTAATGAAAACACATTGCAGACGCAGTGTCGTTAGATCCGATGCCACCACAATTACTGGAAATTATGTCAAGACAGGTTAAAACACTATTAACCGATGTTAATAAAAATGTTGCTACCGAAAAGAAGTTAGTCTCTCAACTTGACGATGGGAACCAAAACACGACCCCAGTTCTGGTAACAAATAAAAAAAATCAAACATTTAAAGAACGTGAGCTAATTTCGACTGAACGTGATTTAGAAGTTATTGATAAGACCCAAAATCCTAGTAACCCTCCATACTCAGAAGCAAAAGCATTACAGCTACTAAAAACACTGTGGGAATTGCCGAATGAGAAACTTACAGTGCCCGATGCCCCAGAATTTGAACCAGACCCTTTTAATGACAGCATTTTTAATGGTAAGTTAGAATTAGTATGTCTTTCTTCGTTGGTTTTTCTTTTTCACTACTTTATCAAATGAACTCCGAAGACAACAATTATTAAACACACAACAATTATTAATTATTAACAATAATTATTAATAATTATAATAACAAATTATTGTGGTTGTTGGAATTAATTTTCCCATTTTATTTAAATAAACCACTAAGGTGTTAGGCAACATTTCAGTTCGCATAGGCCGAGAGCCAACGTCTGTGTGCCACCACTGCGGAGGCTGTCGCGAGGATACTGCACTCCACACTCTAGTGGAGTGCTCAGCGTGGACGCAACAGCGGTACAACCTCGTGACGGCTATTGGTGTGGGTAGCCTCTCGCTAGAGACCATGGTTCAGTCCATGGTCCAAAGTGAGAGTGCGTGGGATTCCGCCGCCTCGTTTTGCGAGGAGGTGATGTTGGCCAAAGAGGCGGCGGAACGGGAACGGGAGAGGACAAGCACTCTCCCATCCCGCAGAAGACGCACCAGGCGCCGGAGAGCGCTGAATGATCTCCGTCCTCCATGAGCGCTGGCCTGGGGGTAGCGGGTTGGGCTGACCGTTACCCCAGCAGAAGCAGGCCTATGACGGTGGCGCGACGGGTTCCGCACGCGCCTCTCCCATCTGGAGGGGGGGTAAGGCCCCCCCTATCGCACGTTGTGGTTGCCTGCTGATCAGGAGGCCATAGTCTGCAGGGGTTCCCGGAAGCTTCCTTCCTAGCGTATCCCGGGTCCCCTGCAATAGACTCACTTGTGACGGAACACCGTGTGGTTTTAGTCGGTTCGAGTCCGACATACCACTTCACCCTCGGTGAGGTGATGACCCGTGGGGGTTTCCACACGATAAAAAAAAAAAAAAGGCAACATTTCAGTAAATAACAGTAATAAATTAAATTATGCTAACCCTATATTTATAATGTGACATTATACCTATGAATATAACTTGAAAATTAGGGAACCAATTAGGTATTGTATTTCTGTAAGAATCATGAAGCCATCAATATATTAGAATAAACATTTATGTGCGTGATATTCATATTTATAAGTGACTAGCTGCGCCCCGCGGTTTCACCCGCGTAAGTCCCTCGTTAAGGTTTCTTAAAATTTCTAATTTTCCGCGCAACTTTCTTAATTTTTTCTTTCATAAAAACCTTCTCCTGACAATAACAAACACAAAAAAAGGATTAGCGAAATCGGTCCAACCGTTTACGTGTGATGCCGTGACCAATGGAAATAGCGATTCATTTTTATATATATAGATTATAAGCTTTCAAACGAAGGAATTATATCAAATCTAGTATATTCGGGTTTATGTGTTACGCTTATTTCAATTAAATTCTCTCTACAAAGCTTTTGCATACCGAGTACCGATAAAACCACATTGCGTAATCTGCAGCAGCGACACGTTTTGGCTCTATACGAGGTATATTTAAAACAGTTTACCAGAATGTAACAGTAATGTGTGCATTTTCTGTGCGGTATTCGCTTCTATTGCACGACCAGCCACCCGAAAATATAGACAGATCAACTATTTAACATATGGAGAGCGTGATGTTGTCCAACTTTGGGTCATCCCTCGAAAACAAAGGTAGGATCTTCCGACAGGCTAGTTGATCCAGATGACCAGGAGAATGGAGGACCAGGATCTACAGCTTCCCAACACAATATCAAGTTGTGTTTGGAAGCTGTAGAAATAAACTAAATATTGTGCGATACAGAGTTTGTAGTTACTGCGTAATTCAAGTTATCTTCGCTAGATAGCGCTAAAGTGTGTATTGCTGTGTGTAGATGTTGCCACAATATTTTAGCTATCGTATATAAATAAGTTTTTTTTTTATATTATAGGGGCAAACGATCAGACGGGTCACCTGATGGTAAGTGGCTACAGTCGCCCATGGACACCTGCAACTCAAGGGTCACAAGTGCGTTGCCGGCCTTTGAGATAGGAGTATGCTCTTTTCTTGAAGGTTTGAAGGTCGTATCGGTCCGGAATTACCGCAGGTGACAATTTGTTCCAGAGATTTGTTGTGCGAGGCAAAAGAATTCTGGAGAACCACAGTGGTAGATTGCCAATTATTCACGTGATGGGGATGAAAGTTTTGTCGCGTTGAACAATGGCGAAACGGTGCGGCCGGTGTAAGTCCGAACAATTTCTCGGAGCAATCCCCATGATACATGCGATAGAGAATGCAGAGTGAAGCTACATCTCTATGCTACGCCAAGGGGTCAAGCCGATCTGAAATATCCTGGCAATCGACGGTTCGAGTCTCTCTCCGTTGAATGTGGTCAAGAGAGAGAAGCCTGTAACGGGGAGTGCTCCTGTATAGATATGAGAACAGTATTCCATATGTGGCCGAACCTGCGCCTTATAAAGATGTAGGCAGCACACCAAGCTTCGAGGCTAATTTGGCCTTACCCTCCAAGTGACCGCGGAACTGGACTCCACGCGAAATATCGACGCCAAGGATTCCGATGCTGGCTGTGGCAGTCAGGGAAGAACTCTCAAAGCGAGGTGACACGACAAACGTATCTTTTGGCGGTGAACGTGCTAATCTGTGTCTTCATTAAGTTAAATTGGACTAGATTAAGTCGACCCCAATCAGAAACTCCTTCTCGAGAAATCGAAGCCTCCATGGCTTCGATTTCAGACACAAGTTTGGATCGCCTCTCAGTGACGTTTTCCCGAAAAACGTTAGCGGGGCCGGTATACAAGGCATCACTCGTGCTGTCATCGGCATAGCAATGAATGCTGCTGATTTGCAGCATATCATTGATATGCAGAAGAAACAGCGTGGGTGATTTGGACGCAAAGAGTTTGCCCAAAAGGTTGGCCTTATCCTTAGCGTCGTGGGCGAAGGGATGGTCTTCAGAAATTCCTCTGGACAGCTTTGTCTAGAGACCAAAATGCTCGAGTTCCAGAAGGGAGACCCACCAGTCTTTCACCGATTTTGCCGATGTGATCCGACTTCGCCCTGGCAATGCCTCTTTTGAAGGACCTGGAGGCAAAGTTGAGCTGGTTTTTTTAATGCGCTGGTCTTTACATCCCGTACTGCCGCTGCATTTGCAAGCTTGGTAACAGTCCTGTTTTCGGCGAGACGCCGTTTTGCAGGATCGACCAAACCAAGGCTGGGATTTCAGCAATATAAATGCTGATAAATTTATCTAATTAACACGACATCTTTATTTACATACAAACAGTACAAACAACAACAGTAAAACCTAAAAATCCTATGGATGAGACACCAGAGAAGAAAACTATGCTGTTATTTATGAAGAAAAATCATGTCAGTTATTGTTACGGGTCTACAATAGGATTATTTGACATGATAATAAAAAAGCCAGACGACCTGTTAGAACTGCTTGTGATTGCATTTGAGAATACAATTTCACGGTAAGATTTTCTAGCATTAGCAACTTTAGTATTTGAATATTTTTTATATCGATTTATTTTAGCTTTAAGCACTTTTTTATTAAAATGTGGTTTACCGCAGAGTGCTACTACTGTTTGACAATGGTAGAAGTACTCTTTAATTCTTGAAGGATGAATCTGGACGTGCATTACACAGTAGCAAGGGCCAGTTTTTGATATATTCAATTTGACGACCAGATGCCCAAAATGAAGACGTTTTATATATAAATTTGTTATATAGTATATGTTTAGATAAGCTGATCAATCGTCGTACTTTTAAACCATTTGCTTTAAAAAATAACTGCCATAAAACTCTCGGTGCAGAAAGGTTCGTTACATTTTTTTTCTCGTTTTCATTTTTTCAAAATTAGTATTGATACTATTTTTGAGAAAGTAAAGACATAAACAAGCCAGGGAATTAAATAAAAGCCATAAACTGACCAGGGAATTACATTTAAGTGATAAAATACTATGAACTAAAAAACAATATCGTGATTTCATTATATTACTTTTCTTGCAAACAATCGTTTTATCGTGAAATATGAATACATTCACATTCTTTGAACGAACAAAATCTAGAGATATTAAGATTACTGAATAAATAATATAGAAGTTGTAATAATTTTCTAGAATGGCGAAAGCAGACGCATTCAAGTGTTTGGATTATTTGTTAACGCGGCGTTTACAAAGTTTCGCGGTGATTTCAAGGTTCACCCCACTATCGATTATAAAAGGTAAAATAAAACTTTGATTTTTTAGATTTTTTCACTACATCCACTCGTTTTTAATTTAAACTGTATTAGCTGATGTCGATATACAATAAAGATATTTCAAAAGTTTTACTCATTTCAACCAATTGAAGTTTTGTGAACCAATAGGGATATGGAAAACGAACAATAATTTAATATGAGCGCAGCAAATATTTTATGGCAGTAGCGATCTTCGTTAAGGGGTGTCAATAGAAGGCAGAAAATATGCAGTAAAAAAAGTTTTGTTGGATCAGATGGACTGCTGGTGAACATGATGGTGAAGTAGCTTTCTTGACAAGCCGTGAGTATATTCTCAGATGATCAAAATCGGATTTTCTGTGGAAACATATCTATCAGCTGCTAAAAGATAACTTAATTATCCTAACGGAATCCCTCGTCCTCATACCAAGTGGACGTTACATCTCGCGGAAGGACTTAAATCTACGAATTACCGTCGACAAGGCAGATATGAATTGTAAAAAAAAATACTTTTAGCTAATTTCGTCATTTTATTCTTTTGCAGGATACGCTGAAGGTATAAGTCGTTCATTAGAAAGCAAAGATGCAAGTCCTATGGATCCTCAAATAAGAGAAATACTCCTGAAGTATGACAGGTTTTTTAATGATAAAGAAGGAGATGAATTATTGGATAGTGTTGTAATGCTTCAGAACTATTCTAAAAATGTAGAAGATTATGGTATAATATAATCATTTTTATATAACTAAACTATTATTGAATATAGCATTAAACAAACGAAGGCAATTATTTGATTATGATGACTAAAATCAAATCAGGCAGGGTCCACTCATTTTAGGCCCAGTATGACATACCTTCCCAGTATATAAAATCACAATTTTACTTGGTTTAACTTCAACGCCCTCACCGATAGCCCCGGAGAAGTATCAGCCAAAGGTTTTCACGCGTTTTAATGTTTTGTTTTACAACTAGAAGGTAACACGATTTTGAAGTCTGTTTCATGAGGAATGTTAAATAATTTGTTTTAACTATAAGTAACTGTCCTATTATATAGCCTTATCATATATTATCATAGTCAATCGTCTTATACGGTAAGTGTGTTTTAGGTATTTACGTATGAAGTTGGCGTTTGATATAGAAAAAGTAAAACGATTTTTTTATGAAGTTATACTTTCAACTAATGAGTGGGGCTCGTGGCTAAGCGATAACCGAGTAGGTTAGCACATTGCAAGGTTAAGTAATATCAGCCAGGTCAGTCTTAGGATGATTGAGACCCCTCCGTTAGCACGTTAAGCCATCGGTACCGGTTGCCATACGAACAACAGCGACACTCGTTACGGGTACTAAAAAGTCCTACAGAACTTCGAAATTGCCTAGTAATTTGGTTGTGGAGGTCTGATGGCAGTCGCTTCACCTAAAATATCGTAGTTCGGCCGTATCGTAGTTAGACTGAAAGCCGACCCCAGCTTAGTTGGGAAAAGTCGTAGAGGATGATGATATGTAATTAATCAAATTATGTACCATTGTTATCTATGCACTTTTGCCATTTTAAAGGACTTAAGGAATTAATGAACTTCCATTAATTCCCTTGCTAAAAAAATTGTGAGAGCGAGAATCAATCAAATCTATGAGGGCGGTTTGGACAGCCTCATCGGAATTGAATTTATTTCCTCGCAAAAAATTGTCCAAATGCCGGAACAATTGGTCAACTGTCGGAGCAAGATCCGGGGAGAATGGTGGGTGTCGGGGACATTCCAATCGCAGAACCTCAAATTTTCCGACCGTCTGTCGTGCAGTGAGTTGTCTAGCGTTGTCCTGAAGTAGCAATGAGCTAGAGCAATTTACTAGTCTCGGTTGTTTAACGGCTAGCTTTTGCATCATCACTCTGCAGCTACCGGTTATTAATTAAGGGATGAGATATATGATAATGTATTAATCCATTAATCTACCATTGAAGAACTGTATAGAGATCTCTTCATCGCCAGTTACTCGACAAAGCTCGTGGTCTATGCAGTCGAAATAATTATTGAACAATATTTCACTTACGTACAGACGTCATCCAAAAGAAAGTTGTTAGCAACTTGTTACTGTTATGCAGAGTCGTTAGAAATCGATCCTAGAGACGGCTACTTTAAAGGAGTGATACCAAAGAGTATACAAAACTAAATTATACTATCAAAAAGAATCAAATAATATAAAATATTGAACAGACGTCAAACGACAACACAATTTAACTTTCATTGCATATTAAAAAATAGATTATATTTAGATATTTGTGGAGCAATCCAAGTCTTAACAATAGGTTTTTAATACTATTGACACCATAGAAGTGTTTAACTATTTATAGAAGTCTTAAGTATAAGTCATCACTGTTGGCGAAAGCGATTTTGTATGTAATGCCACCTTCGTTGTATGAAAAAGTTTAATATAACCCTCGACTCAAGATAAATCATCCTCGGTTTGATAAAATGATATATTATTAAAATTCAAATACTTTAATATAATTCAATTATGCGTATACATACATAAGTGATGGTCAACCATTATAACTGACTATTTTACATTTTAGATAAGATGGCTGCTCCACTGGCTAAAACTTTTATTGACGCAGTCCTAGCTCCCACAGAGCGCTTGTGTGGGTCGTACCAACTAAGGACTTTCATTGCAGAAATAAATCAAGCTTATAGGTTATATTTTCCAGATGTCGCCAGAACTATTGATACAGTAATGAATTTGAATAGAAGTAAGTGCGAACAATTACAGCTTTTATTTACGTTTTCATTTCTTTTTGTCTTCTTCTCACTTGACTTGAAGTAAATGCTGTAAAACTTATTTGTAAATGATTTGTGCATGCATGTTTTGTGTTAGTTGATTGACTTTTAGTTAACACACATTTAATACTTGCTAAACTAGGCATCTCTGTGATTTTTTCTCCATATTATAGCAAATGTCAAACAGAGAATAGGCTCTAGAAAATGAAAGCACGGAGGTAAATTATAACATAATTTTTTAGGCCACATGTGATATTCCAAACATGACGGTGTTTCATCATATCATAAATGGTTTGATTTACTAAGAAATATTTCCAATATTTAATTTTGTTACAGGCAGTGATTTAACATTAAAGTCGCCTTTTATTAACAAGGATTCAATATCTCAATTCACTGAAATCGTTCATGCATTCATTTTAAAATACCCAAGAGCTCTTAATTGAGTTCGCCAAAGAACACATAAACAGATTAACAACAAGAAGAACACCAAGATTATCATTTGAGACCAAAAAACCATGATAAGTCAGTATTTCAAACCATAATAATAGTCTCACAAGAAGTCGAAGAAGACAGGAATCGAAAATTTAATAAAAAAACAACAGGAAAATCAAGTAACCAATATAATATGAATTCGACTACACATCGTAACAAAATGTAAATAGAGTAGAAACGTCATAAACACATCAGTCATGGAAATAAAACTATAGTGTACGTAACCTTAGACAAAAAAATTGATAATAATGATAATGTATGTTCGAAGAAAATAATGTTCTTTGTTTTCAATGAGTTAAATATAACATTGAAAATAGACTACATTATTTATTATGATCATGTTAGAAAATGTATTAATTTAAGGCAATAACACCTACCTCTTACATACATTCTTTACCGATAGATAATACAAGATTATATTCATAATTATGGTGTTTTATTCTAACATTTAAACTTTCACATTCCATGATATAATTATGTATATAATTACGGGAATTAACGCGATTACAAAATAGGTATTACTTACCTCTAAATTGCCTGACGTTTCGACCAGTGACCCTGGCATTTACATAATTATAAGTTTTATTCAAATTTATTATGTATATTTAAGTACGTTTCTTCTAATGAATAAAAAGAGATTTTATGTAATTTAAGGATATTTTCATTTATAAGTAATAAGAGTACCTACGTTTATTAATTGATTGATTTTCATTGATTTTGATTTGATTGATTTCCCTGTCTTCTGCTGGACGAAGGCCTCCCACAAGGAGTGCCAACTATCCCGATCTTGGGCAGTTCTCATCCATCCGCTGTCAACCAACTTTTTCAAGTCATCGGTCCATCGTGCCGCAGGGCGCCCCCCACTGCGCTTGCCTAATCGCGGTCTCCACTCTAGCACATATCATTTAACGGCATTTTAAATTTTTTATATATGTGGAAAGCCCCTCGGGTACTGTCTCATCTTGCACTCGGCAAAGCGGTTATGCTCTAATCGAACTGACTAAACCACACGGTGTAACGTCACGGGTGTCTATAGCCCGGAGCTCAAGTATAACGTAGGAACACCCTGGATCCCCAACAGACTTGTCTGTTGTCCATATAACTCGCAATCGTGAGTAGGAGCCGTGTCCGACTTCATTTTTCATTCATTAAAAATAGTGAAGAATATGAAAGGTAAACAATATTTTTTTGAAATTTTTGTTACGGTGGCAAATAAGTATAAGACTTGCCTGATAATAAGTGGTTACCGTAGCTTATGGACGCTTGCAATTCCAGGTAACTCGTATGCGAACTTTAAGACCCTATACACTCCTTTCGTAGTCCTTTGGGAACACCTCGGCAAAAAAAATTAATCAACAGTCAAACAAGTTTACAATATTTCTCACTTTTAATTTTTAATAACTGTAATACAGAGTAATTTATCAAAGTAGATCTGAGATCTATGGTCTGTGCTGGCTGTTCGCCGTTAGATGGACCCAAGTTGGTTTTAGAAGATGTTGTATCTTCCAAAACCAACTTTTTTAATGTTTATTTGTTTCTACACTAGGCTTTTTGACTATATAAGTTTGTTCATGTTTAAGTATAAACTTAGTATACTTTACGATAGTATTCTCTACTTTTGACCACGATGAACCTCTTATTGCAAGTTCAATAATAGCTGTCCTTAATCCATCTTCAACACAGGATATTGTGGAACAAATAACTCTTACGTATATAAAAGTTTTGGACACCATTAAATAATTAAAATGGTCATATTTATAATATTCAGTTTGTCTTTGTTACATAAAATATTGAATAAATATGGCATTTCCAAAGCAATTGCATAAATATAATACTTTAAAACATTTTTTCGACGATAAATCCTAAATTTTACATTATAATTTCATACTATTAATCTAAAATAGTCATACATTTTAAAGAGATATCATTTATTTTACTATATATTAGATATTAAAGGACTTTCCTAGAGTTTCAATTATGTTTACATCGATAAACCTAGTAAAAAAATTTGACCATAACGCGCGGCAGAGGGAAAAGTTCACAAGGCTTGTCCTTACACAGAATGTATAATGGTATTAGCGTAGGACTACCAAGGACTGTAAATCTCACAAGCCTACATACTATTTGATGTCTCTTTATGTACTCCTTAGTACTCTTATAGTATAGTTCCTTAGTTTATGGTATTTTAAAATATAACTATGACAGTTTCTTGGCAACGAGGTCATTATAATCATAGATAATATATTAAATAGGGATTTTAATTTTACATTTTGATTATATATATATGTCTAATCAAAGATATTACATTACATTTTTTAAGTTCAATACATTTTCCTTAGAAGCAACAAAGAAACTCAATAAATAAAAGAATTCTATTAAAGAAACCGAAACATGAATGGCTATTCTGAGCTTGTTTATTCACCAATACAGAATTTTAAATAAAACATGGAATATAAATAGAACAAGTACAAGATCAACTGTCGATGTGTCTCATGATATTTACGGACCCAAACCTTCTGAGAGTCAAAAGCATATTATTACGCTACATGGCCTTTTAGGATCTAAAAAGAATTGGAAATCTTTAAGTATGAAAATATCATCTACTACAAATGCATGTGTGATAGCAGCAGACGCCCGCAACCACGGAGATAGCCCTCATGATAGTGCACATTCCTACCTCGATCTGGCCGCCGATGTATCACAATTACAACAAACATTATCAATAAAACAAAGTCACATTATAGGACACAGTATGGGAGGCAGGACAGGAATGGCTTTAGCTTTACATGAGGTATTGTGTTTCTACGTATTAATTTTGATATAAGCGCCGTTTATGAAATATTGAACTTCTAGGCGACCTTCTTGCTGAAAGGTTTATTTGCAGCCATAGTTCACCACACTGACCTAGTGCGGGTTGGCAGATTTCACTTAATACCAATGTAGAGAATCAGGTATGCAGGTATGCACATAAACTTAGTATACTAGTGTAATAGACGAACAGTCTCCTCATTTTCGCGTGACTGAAACTGAAATGTGTGTGTGCGAGTTTTAGTGTATTGACATTGACATCATCGCAATATCGCTATAAAAAGCGGCAATATTTAAATCACTATGGATTGGTAGTATTTTGTACGTTATGTTGCTCTATGTTGCTGCGTTTGTATGTATGTTGTTTTAATGACAGAAGTGAAGAAAGTACAAAAGAATAATAATTTAAATTTTCATCCTAATATTTTTTTAAATATTAATTACTTGTACTCACGCTGTACTCTCTCTGGTGTCACACCCCAAGCTTCGACTACTATCATAAAACATTTTATGCAAGTAAATCGGTATCGGGGACTTCTAAATTCTAACTGACCTCATAAAACTGACATTTTGAACTATTTTGAATTTAAAAAAAGTCTTTGCTGCAAAATATATATGATGTCACAAAGAAAGGCAGTGGGTACTTAAATAATAAATAAAATATTTAAAAACATCTTAATATTTTAAATCAATAACACAAATGACAGCTATTTTTGAATTGTCAGGAGTAGGAGTTGTAGGGCTGAAGACTATATGTCAGAAGAAAACTAAACTAGTACAAAGTTGAAAATTAAAAAGGAGAAGCAGAATCTAAAGACCATTACGAACATTTACTCACTTAGAGTGTGGCCAAGGAGGAGGACCACCATCTTCTTAAGTATTTTTTATAATATGCTCGTTTACAGCCCTTAAATTATTTAATCTTTACAGTATATACACAAAGTAAATGAAAGCGTAACGTAGGGAGCGGAGTTAGTTAAAATTATACCATTATAATATTTAAAAGTTATCACAAGATAAGTGAAAATGGGAATTGTTAACAATTTGAAAACAATACCAACCAATAAAGAAGAAAGGCATATCAATTGTTCAGTGATGTACAAGAAGATATTCAAAAGATATTCAAAGAATTCGAGTTAAGAAATGAATAAAGTCTTCGACAGATTACCAAACTCTTCGAACGGTTTAACACAATACATTTATTATTGTTAAATATATGTATAGCTGGATTTGTAACCAAAAAATCTATGAGGTCAGGGAAAACTCTTAATGACCAATCTCCATACATATGAAATGAAAGCGTAAGTAAGGACCAGAAATTTTAATAATAGACTAGCTGTACCCGCGAGTTCGTCCACGTGGAATAGTGTCTTTGGGTAGAATTTTTAATTATTTAGGCTAATTGACAATACTTCCATACAACTTTTCATCCCCATCTTTCAACCCCTTACACCCCTTTCTTCGCATTAAAAAGTAGCCTAAGTTCTTTCTTAGACTCTAAACTATCTGTGTACCAAATTTCATTTAAATCGGTTTAGTAGTTTTGGCGTGAAAGGGCGACAGACAGACAGACAGAGTTACTTTCGCATTTATAATATTAGTAAGGATTGGCAAGTTTTGATACAAAAATGTATACTTTTTTTTCTTTTTCTTAAAAAGACAACTCCCCGCATTAGGAATTACTCCTGTGTCGCGGGGGACTTTACAAACATACAAACAACGGACACAAAGAACACCCAGACTCAGGTGGGAATCGAACCCGCCACGATTGGCTCAGCAGTCAGGGTCACTAACCACTAGAGTCTAGTGTCTAGTAGTCTAGTATTGGACTGGTCTGTTGGCCATAATTGGTATAATTATGATATAACATTGTATTTTGTCTAAAAATATTTCAATTTCTAGTGAGTTACAAAAAGAGTTTGGTAGAAGAGCAACAAAGTAGTCTGATAAATCCCAATATATTTATTACGTATTATATTTAATAATAATAATAGAATATATTATTATACTTTAATATTTTAACATAAGAATTGATTTTGTTTAACAAGAACAGTCACAGAAGACATGAAGTTTATGTAACTTAATCCATAAATATTTATGTGTTTGCAGGAAAATACAACAATATCATAATTATCTTAAAAAAAACTAATACCAACTTCAATGCGCCAATATCATGATAAATTGTTATAAACTGTATTCTTCTATTCAACTTTCCTCAAATTTTAATGGGACCAATCTTGAGTATCACCAATTCAATGAAAAAAGAAATATTGAAATCGTTTCGCGTTTCGGTTCGGTATCTAAGTTATAATAACTTAATGCTAATTGCTCATCACTTTTTACAAAGTATTGCTGTTCCCGATGCAAACATTAATTGTTAAGAAGATTTCCTAGTACTTACACCATCAGCTCCACTTCACCATATGTATTCTCAAAAGCATAAATTGTTTGGCAACCACGTTCAAGTAAGCAAATCGCCAACCATGAAATACTTATTATTGATAGGTTCCGGTAGCCACCTATGTGTGCCTTCAGTTCCACTTCTTCCTGTAAAGATTTCATTTGATATCTCCAAGATCCCATCATCAGATCCTGGCCAGATAACAATGGGACCAACTAGGATGTATTATGTACACCCGTTCAAAAAAAATGATATCATAATCCAGCAGCCATCTTCGAGTAATGGGGTAACATATATATAAAGATAAAGACGAACTGAAAACCTCCCCCTGTTTTGGAAGTCCGTTAAAAATAATTAATGAACGCATGAATGAGGTACTTCTTTTATACAATATAAAAATATCGACATATCGATAGATTGTGTTTTGCTTTTAGTCAATCTCTGTGCCAAACGCGGTAATTTTCACGTATACAGCAAATTTTTTTGCCTACATTTCTCGCCTGCCTCAATTTTGTTGGTTTGCTCATTTGCTGTCACCTTCGAACACCCATACAGAAGACTGTTGCTTTCTTTCCGGCATGTAACAATATATCCATGTTTCACAGCATTTGAACGTCCGTGATCGTACTTTAACAACATTTGTTTACACTAATCATAAGGAATCCAGCGGCAACAAAGTCCAATTCCATGTTTGCTACGGACGCCGAACTTCAACTTGTGATAAAAACAATTGATACGCGATTTCCCGCCAATTATTTTTTTAATCAATAAAAATAATAAAAAAATAATGATAACATTAGAAATTCAAACATTTATGAGCTCCCAGTAGCGCAAAACTTTCAGTGTGCCCTATGTATCTCATGCGCACTTCTAGAGAGGAGAAGAGAGTACGCTCTTCTCCCTTAGGACTGAGTAGCTAGAAACTGTGCAAATCCGATAATTTGAAGATGTGGGGTTGTCATAAAATAAAAATGATTATAGGGCAATGTGCCACTAAAAGTGAAAAATAGCTGTTGCCTTGTTGTAGTTAATATATGAGTCGTAATCAAGCCGTTTCTAGAACGATCGTTGGAGTTAGTGGCTCACCGTCCAGCCGGTTTGCTAGATGCGGATGATGTTATCGGCATAAGCGGATAACATGATCACACGTTTTATACCTATCTACCTACTTTGTGGACTTTTTTTTTATGGTATACGGGGTATACGGGGCAAACGAGCAGGCGGTTTACCCGATGGTAAGTGACTACCGCCGCCCTGCACCTGTTGCACCTGCAACTCAAAAGTCACTTGTGCGTTGTCGGCGTGCGGTGCCGGTTGTTGTAGGGGAAGGGGGGGGGAGAGGGGTAGAGGGAAGGGTTAGGGCCTCCGGTAACCTCACTCACTCAGCGAAATACAACAAAAGCATTGCATCACTGCCGGTTTTCTGTGAGGCCGTGGTATCACTGCTTATTGATCTTAGTTAATTTTGAAATTTTATGGTCTCTCAATACCTTGGCTATTTATTATTTAACTACCCGTTTCTGTACACCTACTACATATGTGACGGTGAAGGATTCAGGGCCAAACTGCCATCTCTGACGACATAATTATCCCTGAAAATGTCGCCTGAAAATCTGCACACATTACCGCCATGTTTTTAGAATTATCATTAAAAGTTTTGGTCATAGACAAGTGGTTGCTTCAGAGTAAATGCAGATATAGGTATTTATTACTCACTTGACTTGTTGACAACCTTATTTTTTGTGCACGCTAATTTTTTTCTAACAGAAATAAAAACTCAAATTTTTTAGTGGACCTATTTTGAAAACTTGAAAAAAAAAGGTCTATATTTATTGTAAATGTACTTAATTTTTGCGGATCAATATGATCTTAGCTGAAACTGGCGTTAATAGGTGCGTTTGCGATAGAGAGGCGATTTATATTCAACCTGTTATTGTGTTATTTTATTTTATTTTTTAAATATAAATTAAATATTTCCGCTCCTATTTGATCGTGTATTTTTACCGCCCTGAAGTAAAGACCCGACAGTACCTATGTAATATATATAAACATATTAGATTTTTTTTGCAGCCTTCAAGAGTTCAAAGTCTGATTGCAGTAGATATATCTCCGATACCCAGAACAATTGAAGTCGATTCCACATTTCCAAACCTCATAGCGGCTATGAAAACCGTAAATTTTAAAGGAGCTGATAGCGGACTTAAAGCGAAAGCCATTGCAAAGAAAACCTTGGTGGAAGCTGGTTTTAACGAGGGGGCTTTGGGTTTTATTTTAATGAGTGTAGGAGAACTATCGGATAAAACTTTTGGATGGAAATATAATATAGATGCCTTGGCGAATAATTTTGGTGACATTGCGAGGTTTCCAAAAGAACTTGAAGGAAAACAGTACCCAGGACCAACGTTGTTTATTGGGGGCGGCCGATCAGACTATTTAAAGTAAGACATTGACTTTTCTATACTACCAAGGTGATAAAGCCCATATTTGATAAAATGTATATATTATGCTGCAGTCAAAACTCTTAACCAGTCATAAGTACTTTTAACTAACAAAATAAGTCAAAACTACTTTTGACCGCAGCCTTTCGACAATAGTCATTTTCACACGCATAAAAAAAAGGTTTTTGTAGTCGAAATCACTATCAACTAATGTTTTCCAGACAAAACTACCTTCATTTTGACCGATTAAGAGTTTTAACTGTGATATATACAATACACGTGGTGTTAAGCAAATGCTGCTCAACGGAAAAAATAAGAGCTTATAAAACTGTAAATGATATGGTAGCGGTAAGCAAAGATAAAAAGTTAAGCATAGTCTACATAGTGTTACTACTGAGTAGTTGAGAGTTGTACTTACGTCTTTGGTCAGATTATACCGATAAAGCGGTATTATAAGTTCCTCTTTAATTTACTAATATGGGAATTTAATCGTATATGTTCTTCATATGTGAACAATACATTCTATCTATGCACAATGAATTTAGAGTAACGCCGCTTTCGTATATCTATTTATCATTTTTTATAATATCACTATGAAATCAGTTAGATTCACGATCAGCTGTAAAATACACTGCCCGGGATTAGTATTTATAGGACGAACCAACGAAAGATTCTTGCATATTGTGGTACAATTAAATTCTGTTGCATTTAAGTGACATATACGGGAACGGGATAAACAGGAATTGCAATATACTAGTAAAGTTCTTAGACATATTTAAATTAGTATCTTGGTCGCTCAAGTAGTCGACTCTTTTGCCACTGTTAAGGGCGTTTCAAATCATAATGAATATAGAAAATACAAAGAAAAATCATAAGCCATTCGACCCACAAATCAAAATGTCCTGAGACAGCGAACAGACTCCAGGACAGCCAAGAAGGAAAACTTAATGCTCATGTAAAACACCAACATTTAAATGTAAAATACTTTTTTTTCAGACAATCTGATGAACCAGCAATCAAAAACTTTTTTCCAGAAGCAATACTGACATACATTCCACATGTGGGTCACAACGCACATATAGAAGATCCAGCTGCTTTCCTTAAAATTGTTTTTGATTTTTATGCTAAATATTTATGATATTGTTCCTATATTTCACCCGAAGAAGTGATCTAATTGAATTACAGTGACGGTTGAATTGTCATAGAAATTTATTGTTATCAGTTTAAGCACTATCAAAATAAATATATTATCTTTGTCGATCTTCCTATTTTTAACCCAATGTACACTATCATATTGACATAACAGACCATCTTCCTTTGTACTAGGAAAATGTTAAACTAACTTTTTATTGCCAGAATTCTTTCCCTTTTTATTATTTTTTCTACTTGAAATCGTACCTTTTTGATATTCGTATCAGATTTACTTCGTCTATATTCTCACAGTAGAAGGAGTGTCATGAATATTCTTAGATCACAGATTAGTAGGAAATGTGTATCATTTCTTAGATTATTCGATCTTATTATTGTATGCTTATGTTTGTCAGTATTGTATTAATATACTGAGTATTTTATTTTTCAATAGCCATTATCTTAATATTATCTAGCTTTGAATTCACTTGTGTGATTGAGTTCCTACTCAGGCAGACCACTCAATCATCTTACAAGGCTCTTGATATTATTCAGCTTACCGGCATTTTCTCAATATTTACGTCTTCAGCTATAAGGTGAGGTGCTGTAAAGTATTTGTTTGGTAAGCAATAAATTATATGTTCGATGTTAATACAAAAAAAAGTTAATTCAAAAAATAAAATTAAAGTAATTTATAACTTTATTTCATCATATTTTATAAACGTTGTTCTTTACAGTCAAGTTTTACACATTTTACTTTCTCTACGCATAATTTCTATACGACTCTTCATTTATCCAGACCAACGGTTATTGCCATGGAATAATGCGTCCTTCAACATGACTCGTAAATACATTTCTTCATCACTATAACTAGACTCCTCTATTATTTTATGTAGTACAGCTTTATCCCGTCCTTGCTTTGTGAAGTAAGGTGGTTGTGTAATTTTTTTATTTAATTGAGTAATATTACTTTTGTTGATACGTATAGTATAATTTCCAATATAATTTTTTAAACTACTTTCCGTAAAACTAGGTATCAAAATATCTAGGATGCTACTATTTACACCTCTCATGGGTTTTAGCACATTTTGAAAACGTTTTTGGATTTTATTTTGTGTGTTCAAAGGTGTACTGTGCCCAGAAAAATTAAAATATTCTTCCGTCTTTTTTTTGGAAATCTTTTGACTAAATATCCTGTCATAAATTCTTTCAGATATTTTATTCCTATGTATACTACGGTTGGTACTACGCTGTGATGAACATGTTTTTCGTTTGTTGTGGTTATGTTTGCGTTCTTCACTATTTCTATAATGTTTAGCAAATTCCTGAAATATTGTTGGAAATTTTACAAAAAGGTGCAGTATGTTTCTTCTGTAATCGCATTTGATATGTTTATATTTTTTACATATCGATTTGTGCAATACTGCTGCAGACACCGATTTGCTTTCTGTAACAATTTTTTTGGTGTAATTAATACTTATGTTATCATAAGGTCGGTAAACTAATTGGTTTTAACGAGATATTTTTTTTTTCTTAAAAAGATTACTAGTAACGTAGGTCACACATTACTAGTATTTTTGTTAACTACTCAGCGAAGCTTAACGCTTGTGTTAGGAGCGGGTTCACGACGGTAGTGCACTGGGTGGGGTTCGAATCCGCAACCCCTTGATCGCAAGTCCGACGCCTTAGCCATTACGCTACCGCCGCTTATATAAATTTAAGATTAAACTTAATGTAAAAAGTCAGAAACGAGTAGTAAGTGGTCTGACCGTAATTTGTTACTACTTAGCTTAGTTAGTACTAGCTAGGTTAGTACAAACTAACCCCTATTTAATTGTGAAGAGATTTGTTACTTACGTTTTTTGGAAATAAATAACTTGTATTGTATAATAATGTATTATTTTCTAAATACAAATTTAGAATACGTTAGGTAAGTGTGTAAGAAAACTCGATAGATTCCTCACTATTTCGCATATATTTTTATTCTTCAATGGAATGCAATTTATTCATAGTAGAGAGACGAGTTAAAGATGATGATGAAAAAAGAGTAGACAAGTTTCAAGGTTAGCCTTCAAATTTCAAACATCTTAGGATGTTTGAAGTGATGTATCAACCAATTTTGTGTCACCTGCGTCTGTGTCTGCTCACTCTGCTCACTCACTCACATAAAAATATCTAACGGTATAAATCTCTGTTTATGCTATTTAAATACGTACCAATCAATGAGTCCATTATAGTTTTGCGAGCTGACCTTTCACCGAGTGGATATTGTGTGGAATAAGCCATATTTATGTCATTAATTAATGTTTTAAGAAAAAATGTACCACACAGCCGTTTAACTGGGGCTATGAAGTTATTTATAAAGTTTTCACATATTTTACTAGTTTGATCCTTACCTAAGAATGATTGAAACAGTATGTTTAATAAGTTATACAATTTGTTTATCTAATGTCGAAGTATTTATAAAGCATCCATGTTCTCACTTGTTTGTAATATAATTATGAATTTGGCAGCTAACAGCTGACCCAAGAATGACAAACTACTACCCAAATACACTACAAGCCCTTAATTGCCATCTATATCTCTTCTTACTAGTAAATCCTGTCACAGCTTAAACACTACAAGAAATCAATTGCCTACAACAATACCCACAGAGAATCGGGCGGTGTATACAATCTATTAATGCCTGTTTGTATGTGACGCACATGACGTAGCAAGCAGGGGCTGTAAGATTTGCGATCCTGGGGCCTGAGCTCTCGAATGCTTTTACTACAGCAATTGTCATGGTCGCTATTATCTTTTTATTTAATATAAATAAATAATAAAATAAGGCTTTTTTTAATATTTGGCAATCAAAGGGAGCTCTGGACAAAACCTATGTTAATTAATGACTTACTATTTTAATATGTTGATGAAATCATTCGTGAAATTCACTTTAGTTAGACCAGTTGCGGCCTCATTTATTACATTTTAATATTAAAATTTGTTAACAACTAAAATTACCTCTGGCTACAATATCATAGGCTTCAATAATTACAACACTGTCGAGTAACTGATCACCTTCTTTGTCGGTAAACAAACGGTCGTAAGTTAAAATTACTTTCTCAGCATCACTGTCCACAAAATCGCTTTTATTTAAGGCAATGTGAACTCTACGCATGAACCCTGTGAAATCAAAATTGATTTTATGTAAGTATTTTTTATATAATTTATTAAATTTACGGTGTACGAACACGGTCTTAAAATATGTTGATATACCTATGAGATTATAAGGTTGGGCCTGCAAGGTCAAGCAAATTAGACTAACAGGGAAACACCGAATTATAGGACGAAAAGGTATTTTCTATCTCAAAAATGGTTATGCCGAATGTCGTAATTCCAAATCTTTTTTTTGTAGTTTTACATTCTCAGATAAAAGTACCATTTGATGAAACAGTGAATTATAAAATAAATCAAATTTACATAATATATAATGCAAGCATTAAAGTGCAGGATTTTCATACCGACTTATTTAGTCAGTCCCCATAAAGAAAGTTTAATGTAAGATTATTTTAAGTTTTTAAAGAGTGTATCTTAGTATAATTCATTTTTAGATTGCTTGGAATATTTTGTTTACAACTACGTTGTGTTTTTTAAAAAAGGATGCCTTTAAATTTAAATTTTATTGTGGGAGAGCCATGCTACAGCACGTATGGGCCGACGGACCGGTGTGATACCACGGCCTCACAGAAACCGGCTGTGAAGCAATTTGCTTTGTGTGTGGGAGTGAGTGAGGTTACCGGAGGCCCTAACCCTTCCCCCCCCTATCCCCCTCTTCCACTCTTCCTCTACCCCCACCTTAAAGGGCGGCAACGCACTTGTGACTCTTGAGTTGCAGGTGCCCATAGGCGGCGGTAGTCATTTACCACCAGGTGACCCGTCTCCTCGTTTGCCCCCTATCCCAAAAAAAAAGCAATATTTCCGTTCCTTAAAATTTCAATTGACGTTTTCTTTGTTTTCGAAAGCTGCTACATCAAGTTAATCACTGTATTAGGTTAATTAACTATTCAGTATTATATGGAGACACGCCTTTCCCTGCAGTTTCAACTGCAGTTATAGTCACTGCGTGTAAACAAACACACAATCAAATAAATTTGTTTTTGTCGATTCGTGTCATTTGTGGATTAAAATGAAGTACTTTTTATTATTGTTTTTACAATTTTTAAGATTATTTTTTTCTTTTTTTTTTTACACTCGGCTGTCTGATCCCAAATTAGGTAGAGCCTGTACTATGGTAACCAGACTGCTGATAAACATATTTATATATTTCTAAATACATACACATCACTACATATTATAGAACAAAGTCCCCCGCCGCGTCGGTCTGTCTGTCTGTTCACCATAAACTCAAAAATCGGTTGTCTGTAAAGCCGGTTTACTGACGATAGTTCAACGTGACAACGTCATAGGAACGCCTCAGAGCGAGGTAACGCCGCATGAGTCATGTTTTTTCGTGCGTGCGACGGCTCCATCGAATTATAAGACGTTGTCACGTCAAAAACTATTGAACGGTTTTTAATGCGGTTTTCACCAATAGATAGAGCGATTGAACCGACCTCGAATTCTTATTCAGCGCCTCCAAATACATAACCTTAGATGAGTCTGGTCAAAAGTACTGACCACTTTTGTGTGCCGGTGTTACCTATGTACGTAAAAATTACAAAAAAAAATCATCCATTCATGAGTAAGGTTTAGGTATATAATTTGTTAAGGCTTTGTGAAAATTGGTTGAAATATGATGATGATTGTTGAAGATGCCTCTTATTTGTCCTGGGTGGGAATCGAACCCACGACCTCTTTCTCAGCAGCCAGGATCTAGTGATCCTGGCTGCTGACTAGACCATTAGGCCATTAGTATTAATAATACGTATGTCATATATTTTTATTAAATACTAAGCTACCCATTTTATTGTAACTAATATTATAAATGCCAAAGTAAGCTTGTTTGTGTGTTATGTTTTTACGACTTAAATATTCCATCGAGATACATGAAATTTTATCATATACAGTTCAGGAAATAATATATGTATAATATGTATATATCGAAATGAAAACGAAAGGGGCAGGTCTCAGTGGTAATGTATCTTTTTCCGTTATACCAACTACTCGACTCGTGTCGTTTCTACGTGTGTATTCCTACTAATCCTACTGATATTATAAACGTGAAAGTTTGTGAGTATGGATGTCTGTTACTCTTTCACGCCAAAACTACTGAACCGATTGCGATGAAACTTGGTATGTAGATAGCTGGAGACCTGGATTAACATATAGGCTACTTTTTTCGATATTGCCACGGGATCGGGACTTACTTATATTAGGAATCATGACCGATATATAATCCAAGTGTCATTTTAATAATTCTAATACGTTTGATCTCATAAATTATAATATTTTGATTAAAAACTCGCCTTTCATTTTGTATTTGGCAATCAAGCATCAGTTCCCTACCTTCTTTTGTGAAAAAAAATGTTTTTGAAATTTCTCAAGGGGTAAACGCGTCTATGCAAAATTAGTTAGCAATTTCCCAGATTTAAAGAAATCACATGTGTTAGTCTCACTATTTGGCATTTTTTAATTTAAGTACTTACAGTTACATATGAACAGGTTACTTTTGATCAATATATTAGTTAGTCAGTCATTAAATCTAATTATTTTAAAATATATTTGATATAGACGCTTTTCTCCCAATGCGGGAAAATGCGTCTAAAAATTAGTTAAATAACAAAACCGATTGTATATCTTTTTATTGTAACTGTAGGATGAAAACAATCAATCACGGTAGCACACAAATATTTTACAAATATATATTTCATGTAAAGAGTTCTAACAACTTTATGGGTAATCTGGGCTGAATTGTTAAAAATATGAAATTGAAAAGTATGACGCAATTTCCCCAGATACGTAAACACATTTTAAAGCCTGGAAAGAGTACATAAGGCCTACTCTTTCCGGGCTTTAAAATTTTTGTAGGGTTACCTCTTTAATATATCATTTTATAAACAAAATTTAACGCTTACTTTTCATTTCCAAAGTTTATTATACAAAACTCTATATGGGTTTTATGTTTACGTGAAGATTAATAAATAAACTTCTTCCTTTTTCTACAATATAAAAAAAATATTCTAATTAAAATTAAACTGTATTGATATACCATATATATAAACTTTTTGCAAGATTTAGAATATTTTAATAAGTATTACAAAAAGTTTCAATAAATAATTTGAGGTAAACAAGGGCAAATAGGGTTAAAAGAATATTTTTTATAATTTCATAAATAGTGCTGCCGGGCTTTTTTGCCTTCTTTCTTAACCTACTTTCTTATACTGCGCATAAACAAACAAGTAAATTTTCACTATGAATTTTACAGTATTTAAAGAATATAGCAATACAATCTCGAATTACGTGTTTTGTACACGCGCTACAGCTGTCGGCAACCCTTTGCGTGAGACTGCGTATAAGGTCCGCGGGCGGACAAGTGGCCGGTAGGTATTTAACGTGCGCAAGTACATCGAGTGACATAGGTCTAACTTTATTTACTAAATTATATCAGACTAGCTTTTGCCCGCGGCTTTGCTCACGTGAATGTAGATTTTGCCAATCAATTCAAATATTCCTCGGGAACGTTACTTTTTCCTGCATGAAAGGCATCCTATGTCCTTTTTTGTAATCCTAACAACATGTGTACCAAATTTCACGATGATCGAAATGTATTTATGAAATTATAAAAAAATATTCTTTTAACCCTATTGCCCTTGTTTCCCTCAAATTATTTATTGAAACTTTTTGTAATACTTATTAAAATATTCTAAATCTTGCAAAAAGTTTATATATATGGTATATCAATACAGTTTAATTTTAATTAGAATATTTTTTTTTATATTTTAGAAAAAGGAAGAAGTTTATTTATTAATCTTCACGTAAACATAAAACCCATATAGAGTTTTGTATAATAAACTTTGGAAATGAAAAGTAAGCGTTAAGTACTTAATTTACATACCAATTTTGTTTATAAAATGATATATTAAAGAGGTAACCCTACAAAAATTTTAAAGCCCGGAAAGAGTAGGCCTTACGTACTCTTTTCAGGCTTTAAAATGTGTTAAAGCGTAGAAGCGTATCAAACAAACTCATTTTCTCATGTCGATCCATTGTGCTACATACTTTATACTTACGTTTGATATACAGTGGAGCAATGACTTTTGCCCAGATTGATAACCTCAATATTCGATTCCTCAGCAGAGATCCTAAGCAATCAAGCTCTCCGTTATCTGCTAGTCTACAACACATGTCTTACTTTAGTGAGGAAGTTTTATAATTATTTCTAACTTGTGTACCTACTAGGAAAATAATTTGATCAGATTCTTCAGATGGATAAGGGGGCAAATCCTTGAGAGGGTGATCGTCTTAGTTGATTTCTGTTCTGTAGAGAGTTTTGTAAGTATTAAAGAGAATATTACTATGATGACCATGATAGTGATCAGAGACCAATTTTTTTAAATTGGTTTGCGATTGAGCACGCCTAACACATTCAGGCGAGCTATATGGACCATAAAAGATTTATAAAGGGAATTAGTGGAGTGCAATGGTATTTTCAGGTGCTGATTTCCAATTACCTCCAGATCTTATAACGTTTAATCATTCTATTAGTACTAGTACTAGAAAGATAATGGATAGGTTAATTTAAGTTCATAAATTTGATAACATTCCTCAGGTAGATGAGGGGGTAAACCCTTTACAAAGCCTTCAGAGGGTGATCGTCTTAGTTGATTTCTGTTCGAAAGAGAACGGTAGTAACTAGTATTCTCGAGTTCTACAAAAGAGCTCACAGAGCTTAAATTCAGATCAGACAGCTGCTGCTGCAATCAGCTGTTCGAAGTGTGGTTAGGTTTTCCTCATACGAGGCACTTACGAGAATCTTAATTCTGCAGCTCCAAATATGAACACAAAATGCTGTTATGACATATCGGTTCTATAGACTATGTCAGTGGTGTAATGGCGTGAATTTAATGTATTTTTTTTACTCACCCCCAAAGCGCTGTGGTAAGAGCATCGAAAAAAATATCGATTTCATCATCTGTTTTCCCATATAGAGCTTGAAGCGCTCTGTGCACAGCACCGAGACAATACGAAACATTTTGTCTTTTCATGAAAAGTAGCATCATTTGTTTTGAATCAGTTTTATCGAATATATTCACTCCTTCTGTGGTTGTTGTTGGAGCTGATAATTATAATTGATATAAAAATACACTACTTATTATTATTAAAGTTATTTATAGTCCTTAAAGTTGTTACTAGACTTTTGAGAACTCGCGTCACCGTCACGCCAGATGACAGATGTGTCAGTTATGTTTTCACTTCCGACGTGCAGTCCTACGACTGACAGATTTTTTTTCTGTACCTAGTTTCCAGGGACTGCTGGTTTTCTTAACCTCCATAACGTATCAATCTATCTACGAAAGTTATTATTATTATTGAAGGTCTAGTCAAGTGGTCCAGCATTTGTCTGCAACAACTTGGGTCGCAGTTTCCCACGGAGGTACTAATAATTATGTAAAAACTTACTAGTAAATTCAGAGTCATCAAACGGGTCTTTTTCTAATTCTGGCACTACACCTCCTGCTCTTGATATTTTCCATAGCTGTATTAGTTTTCTTGCTGCTTCTTTGTCAGATGGAACAGGGGTTACTCGATTTTGACGTGTGACTTGCTTCTCTAAATTAAACAGTAGTGTGGCAATTTTTTAACCACGCTGAAGGAGATTCAGGAGATTCTTCTGCAGCATGTTTAATAAATTGATTTTGAAAATAAGATGAAAATAAATATTTTGTTGTTACTTTAATGATAATGTCAAGAAATGTTTTGTTGTTGACTATGTTTTGCTAAAACTATTGATGTAAACAAACGTGTTTTAATTGAGAATGACGAATGCTTTCGTTTATTGTAACAATCTATTTTGGGTATTCGATAGAATTTCCAATGGCAGAAGTAAAATGTATCCTAACTTTATTACACACTAGCTGCGTCCCGCGGTTTCACCCGCGTAAGTCCCGGATAATATCGGAATAAAAAGTAGCCTATGTGTTAATCTAGATCTCCAGCTATCTACATACCAAGTTTTATCGCAATCAGTTCAGTAGTTTTTGCGTGAAAGAGTAACAAACATCCATACATCCAAACATCCATACATCCTCACAAACTTTCACGTTTATAATATTATTAGGATTTTCAGTTGCAGTTCTATTTTTAACGCACTTTTATTTGCTTTATGATTGTCGGTATCGAAATGAAATTTTCTATGTATATTATGTAAATTGGATGATAGTACTAGAATTTGGCACCTTAGATTTGATCTGATGATAGAGCCAGGATGTGAATAGTGGAACTCTTCAGTGGCTACTAGTGAACTCTTCGAGTTTAGGCTTATATGATTCGTTTTGACGAGTTAGTTTAGTTTTACAAAACTATAACTATTAGTGCACAAACGCATAAATATAGATAGATAGATAGATACTCTTTATTGCACATCATAAATAGGATACAATTAAAAAGAAATACATTAGAAACAGCAGTACAATAGGCGGCCTTATCGCAGTCTGCAATCTCTTACAGGCAACCTGTAGATGGACTATACAGTTAGGAACAGGTAATTTGTGGTAAATAGGAACAGGTAAATATACTTTGTGATAAAAAAAAATGGAGAGTTCTTATACATATACATATGTTACAGATACTGATAATTATATACCTTTATCGAGTTCTATTTGAGATAGAAGTTCCCTTTCGTGAATTATTTTATCACCAATATCAGCTAGTAATGTATTAACGTGTTTCAGTGACATTTCCAGTAACTGTGGTGGCATCTGTTCTATCGCAATAGCATCTGAAAATTTGTTGTTATTATATTATAATTAACAAAAACTTTAATATTTTTAGAAGGTCTGTCTAGAAGTCACAAATTACTAAAAATTTTATTTCTGTAATATTTAAAAGTAATGTATGTATGTAAAAGAAATATTTTTTTTTAAAGAAAATATATGTCTGAGTAAAAATTTTATATAAAACAGTAAAATATAATTTACTTTTATTTAAAACATATTGTAAAACACAACTTAAATATAAAAGAAGCATTTTTGTTCTCATTTGCAGTAAATTTATATTATATTAATTTTCAAAAGAAAACCAATAAAACTGAGATTTTTATTTGAAATAAATATGTTTCTTTGATAAGGGAATATGTAGTCATTGGTTCCCGATCTAGGAAATGTGACATGACTAAAGAAAGTTTAGTATTTGTAATTTAATTTTATTAAGTATTTTTTGAAGATTGTCTATTTTATTTCACTATGAATAAATCCATATGTATAATTAGCTACATCCTTACAAGCACTTCACAAGTTTAAACTTATTTTACTTTACGTTGCTGGTTGCCATCTGTAAATTAATTATCATTCACGTATTCATTAATAATAATGTCTTTTACTGTACGATCACTAGTGATTTTCTTAACTCTCAATAGAAAAGAAATAGACTGAGTGAAACTACCAGGAGAGTAGAAATTCACTGCTTATGTCTATATTTGTATTTTTTTTTTGTTGCGGAATGGAGGTTGAAATGAAACACTTAGTTATTTTTCTTCTTCAACATATTATTAATTATACATTTTTAAATCCGTCAGCGAATTTGTATCTATAAATAAAAAAATGTCTTAGGTGTCAAGTGTACCGAAATTGCTGACTTTTATTTACTGTCGTAAACACACTATCTGAGTTGTTTTCCAAGAAACAAAATTTTTGTTTTATCTAATGATTATTATTAATTTCGTTTACTATCATCCAGTTTATAAAATTTATAACAAGTAAGTACAAGTAAATTTGTAACAAGTAAGCAAGCAAGTTTATTTAAAACAATTGTTAAGTTTATAACAAGTTAATTTTTTTCTGTTTTTTTCTGTCTTTGGGCTGACAAAATCTCATGTTTCTCCTTCTCCTTTTCGCATATTACGCTAGTATACTAAGTTTACGGTGTCTTCAACACCATCATGCGTTTAAGTTATTGATCCGTTTAATTCTATTTCCAATGGCCTTAAAAAAGGTTTCTGTCCTGTATTTGCTTAAGAAATTACACCTCAATACTTCTCTCACATAATCTGTAAAATTATACAAAATCCTTCTCATTTGATTCAATTTTGAATTTCATCATTTTGGAATATTGTTAGCTAAAGTACCATTACCATGAAAAAACACATCCATTAACATCATCATCTGCCTACCCTTGTCCCAGTTTTATTTGGGGTCGATGCAATATGTTTTATTCTTCCATTCTACTCTATCGTTCATCATTTCATTGCTTACTCCATTTCTAGCCATATCTTCTCTCACACAGTCCATCCATCTTTTCTTTGGTCGTCCTCTTCTCTTGTATCCGTCAACATCCAAACATAAAACTCTTTTCACTACATTTTGCTCATCCCTCTGCATCACATGTCCACCTTTTTTTTTTGTAAAACTCCCAGACTTATATGTATTGTTGTTATTGACTGTAACCCTTTTTAAATTAATGTTTGAGCTGCTTTGAATAACTTGGTCGAAGGTTTGTGCTCTATATCTTTTTTCTTCTTTATCAACTTCTGTGGTTCAACAAAATCTTCGTGTAATTTTGGTGTTCTTTCATGATCTACTATTTTATCTACTTGGATATTTTCCATTTGGTGTGTTTTATTCAAATCTACCTCGTCATATTTATGCCTATGGTCAGTACTGTGTCGATGCTTATAATGTTTTATGATGTCTTAAGTGATGGAGTCTATGTTTCTGGCTTTGCTTATAATGCTTTACAAATGTATAAAACAACTTTGAATGTTTTAAAATAAAATGTCGCATTAATTTATTATAATTTTTACTCGTTCGCCGTCGCAATGTCATGATGTTATCTGTAACAATAATATAGTATCATGATCATTAATAAGATCGATTTCTATATTAACTAAGCCATTAGGAGCATTCTTATCCTGATTTCCTCCTAAACCACCTGAACTTATTACTCTCTGGGATATCATTTTTATAGTATCTATGTTAACTAAATCAGTAGCCTATTTCAGGGTATATTAATCATTTATTTATATTATACCTGATTCTTTTCATACCTTGTAATAGTTAATGATGGTAACAGAGGTAAGATTCTGTATCAAAACCTTTTTATTAGTTCTATACAAGTTTTTCTATTATTATAAAATTTACGATTTACGTACCAGTAAAGGGAATCACTCCACTTTCTGGGAATAATTTCTGCAAAATTTGTGACAAGTTTGCTCGTACTTGTTTTCTTCCTTTGCCTTGTGTTATGTGTTGATTTATTTGTTCGTTTTTTATTTGATATTTTACCCCGTTTTTTAGTAGTTGGCTTTTTGTAATTTGATTCTTTTGGATTATGCAAGCAAGCAGATCAAGATAGTTACACTCAAAACAATATTTTTTTAAACTTGTACTATAAGAAAAGTAATATATACGGAGGGAAAATTGTGACTTATTTTTTATTAGCAATGAATTATCCTGAACGTTAATGTGTTTATTTCTATTGAATTAATATAATTGTGTGTGTGTTAATCTTGACTTAAATTGCGTTTTTTTTTTAATATAAAACCTAAAATAGACACAAATTAAATTCTAGTACTGTGATCTGACCCTATTGAATGTATTAAAAAATTACATTTTTATATTTATATAGACACACCAAATTACGTTCAAAACGAAATAAAGGGATAGGGAATAGAGAAAAAATATAAACAACAACTTTTGATATTTATCATCGGAGTTAATACAATGTTACTATTCAATATAAGACTGTTTAATAACTATGTTTCATCATGCTCACCAAGCTTGACTGTGAGGACAATTCTAGTAATAACTTCATAGACTAGAAAATCATTACATATTATAAAACAAAGTCCCCCACCGCGTTTGTCTGTCTGTCTGTTCGCGATAAACTGAAAAACTACTAAACGGTTTTTCTTGCGGTTTTCACTAATAGATAGAGTGATTCACGAGGAAGGTTAATGTGTATAATTTGTACCCGTGCAAAGCTGGAGCGGGTTGCTAATCTAGTATATAATTATCAGTAGAAGGATTAAGCAAGGATTGTTGCTTTCATCACTTAAAAAAATGTATAATAAAAAAAAAACCTCGTATATTTTATTTTTTTCTGCTATTTGTCTGCGATTATTCCTTTCTGCTCCTATATTTTATTATGTTTGATCCTTATTTTTTTTTTTAATAATAATAACTTGACATATCTCACAGACGGCCATCTGATCCCAAATAAGGTAGAGCATGTACTATGCTAACCAGACTGCTGATAAACATATATTTTTAAATCCAAACGTATTATAGATAAATTACACCCAGACACAGAATAAGTGATCATGCTCGTCACACAATTATTTGTCCTGGGTGGGAGTAAAACCGACGACCTCTGCTTTAGCATTTAGGATCACTTACCAATAGACCAGTCATACTTCCAAACATGTGGGGGTTAATTTATTTTTTCTTAACTGTTGGTTTGGAAACGACTGAAAGGATTCCTTGTGTAAATGTTCTTCAGAGATTCACTGTTAAAAGCTATTCTTGTCATATATTTCTCCCAAATTAATCCTGGTCACCTCTAAGTAATTCTCAGTCAACTTGTACTTTCCCGAATTCACGATATATCTTTGGTCTACGTTTTTAAGTGGTTTTTGCAATGCCAACAAATAATCGAGAACAAATAATTAATCTTTTACATGACTACTAGCTGACCCGGCATACGTTGTTTTGCCATTTTAATTATTTCCAATGAATAGTTTGGTAGTCAAATAAAAAATAACCAACTTATTGTGGGGATGGGGTCTATGACTGAAAGATGAATGGAGCACTGTGGTCTATTGACGGCCTTTAAGCGTAACAAAACACCAACCATTCATTTTCTTAATTCAAAGTACTTCATTAACTTATCTGACATATTTAAAGTTTAACAGTAGGAGAGCCATGAGGCGGAAGGTATGGGCCGGCTCGAAAGGAGTGATATCATGGCCTCATAGAAAACCGGCAGTGAAGCAATGCTTCGTTGTACTTCGCCAAGCGAGTGAGGTTACCGGTGGCCCTAACCCTTCCTTCTCTCTATCTTCCCCCCTATCTCTCCATCTCCCCTCCTCTCCTACTCCTAGTAGTAGTAGTCACTTACCACCAGGTGATCCGTCTGCTCGTTAACCCCCTATTAACCGATTTATTGAATCTAAACATGTTTAAACAAGAATTGAGTGCGTTCCTATGTGGTAAATGTTATTATACAATAAAAGATTTTCTTGACGATCGTGATATGTAATTAGTAACTTAAAATGTTTGTTTATCTTATGTATGTATGAATTATGAATATTACTTCCAATATGCTTGGTTAAATACTTATGGTTTTTTTATTAAAGTAATGTGATTTGTAATCTAGTAAAATGATAGTTTAATAGCTGTAAAGTAAATTTGTATGATGATAGTTGTTAACCTGTTAACCTAAATATTATACTTCCCCAAATGTATTTGTATGTCTGTAACTTACTGACACAGCATGTTGAAACTATGTTTATTATATAATACCGCTATTGTACACATGTCTGACACAAATAAATTTATCTTATCTTATCTTATCTTATCTTAAGTTCGGTTTTTTTTTGTTTGAAAGGTGACTTAATCGAGAGTGTTCTTAGATATAATTCAAGGAAATCTGTTCAGCCGTTCAGCTCAAGATCTTCAGCTCTTTTGTAATCATTGAAAGGTTTTTCGAGCCGGGGGTATTTTAAATTAATAGTTATTTTATAGTTACCAGATGGTTAGTGACTACGGTCACCCATAGAGACCTGCAACTCAAGAGACACAAGTGCGTTGCCAGCTTTTGAGGCGAGAGTACGTTCTTTCTTTTCTTGAAGGTTGAAAGTCGTATGGGTCCAGATATACCTTCGTTTTTTTAGGGCAAATGTAAAGTTTTAACCTACCTGAAATACTATTATAAACTCCTAACTTTTAATAATATTCTGGGCGTTATTATTCAATGCTATCTAGATCTAAACTAAGTATAACTTGTATTATGATTTTTATATAATAATCCACTTTTTATACATGGAATAACCCAGACCAAGGCAAATGGACATATTCATCCATACAAATATTTGCACTAAGAGGCAATCGAACCAAAACCATGACATTGCAGTCAAATGTACTATCGCCATGCTACGGAGGTCCTCAACTAACTATAATGATTTACTATTAAATAAGAGGCTGACGATAACTCCCTGTTTACAACATGAACCCCTATAAGAAATATTAAAGGAACATAGAGAAATACCGATAAATAGCGTATCGACTTTCTGCTCTTTGTCTATTAGCCTGACTGATTAATAAGACAAACCAGTATGCAGCCTTTTATGTACGCTTCAAGGAGTTCATTTGTCGATGGTAATAAGGTCAAGTTTTCCAACAAAGCTCTTACATAAACTCTTTGATTATCTGGATCGCAGTGTTAGCACTTACCAGTACCAGTTACCCTATAAGTTCTCTTTTCAATATCGTTTCTAGTGAAGCTATGCCTTTAATAAGCTGGATGCTCGTATCGTATCTACTTATGTCAAGATCATAAGATATGTAGGATCTATCTTTTTAACACAATATTCCGTTTATAATAATAGGTTTACTAATGTTTTACTCATACATATATTTTTTATTTATTTGCTTCGGCATTCTTAATAGGTGAGGCCTTTCAATTCCCGATCTTCTACGTCCTAACTTTCGTTGAGATTTTCCTGCTAGCCAATCAGAAACTATATCTGTAATCTTGAGATTTTTATCTTCAAATGATTTTTGATTAGCTTGAGATTTCGTCTGTTTTGGTCTTTCAAGTTTGTTGCGACTCTGAAGTTTAGTAATTGAAGTCTTCGTAGTAGTTTTTAACCACAAACTCCATAAGAGGGATTTTTTATAGTTATCGTTGTTAAACGCGGATAACATTTTCTTTTCTTTTTCAATTTTTTCATCAACATCTGCTAATAATTCATTTAAATGTTGTAACATCTGTAAATGTTTTTGTGGCTTCGGGATTATGGCTAAAAACATTTTTCACTTTAATTTATGTTTGAAACTAAACAACATATACATGCCTGGTAATAATTTTTAGTAAGAAGTTACTACCTATTACTAAATTGAATTGCAAAACACAAACAATAAACCAACCATTATAAAAGGTAACAAACATGGGATTTGATTAAATTGACAGTAGAAACAAAAACCCACGATTTAAGTAAACATTAGAACAAAAATTGAAATAAATAAAACAGTATTGGGTTTTTTTATAGTTTTGGGAATAGGTTATTTTTAAGATAACAAATATTTAATATCATAATGTTGTAATACTTTGTGTGTGACTTCAATTGTTTTCCTAGCTAGGTTTCAACGTAGGTATGTACAATATGTACATCAGTACATGTGTTTTTTTAGCGTTTTTGTTACTAGCTGTAATTAAAAATTAATCGAAATCCATTTTTACTGAAACAGTTTTAAAACGACATATCAGTCCCGTTTTAAAACTGTATAATACATGTCTTCATACGTGCAAAACTTGGTGCTGAACACATTGCTCCAGTATCCCTCTGGAACACAGCCGCATATTTCCTCAATAGCTCTTAGGAGCTCCTCATAGCTCGAAAACTTGCGTCCCTTAATTTTTTTTTACATACGGGAATAGTGCAAAGTTGCATTTTGCTAAATCCATGCTTTGTACATCTTGGTCCGTAGCTTTAACGGCTCGATGTGCAGGGTGTTATCTTGATGCAAAAGCAAAGTTTCGAGTCTTGAGTTTGGTCGTTCATTTTCTTTTCAAAAATATTACAGCAAGCATTATTTTCTTTGGTGGTGGTTCATCTTTAAACACTCACACATCACTTTAGGATTTAGTAGGAACGTTGAAATAATTCAACCAGGTTTCATGACATGTGAGAATCGAGTTCACGTAGTTAGATCGGCTGTTTTCAATTTTGTTTTAACATATCACGAGACCAAGTCACAAGTTTGATCCCTCAGCGCATGAGTCATGAAGTGCGGTACCCAGAGTGAAAAAGATTCCGTACTTTCAAATGGTCAATGGTAAAAAGTCCGATGAACAGTTGGGGCACTTAACTTTTTTTTTTTATATTATAGGGGGCAAACGAGCAGACGGGTCACCTGATGGTAAGTGTCTACCGTCGCCCATGGACACCTGCTACTCAAGAGTCACAAGTGCGTTGCCGGCCTTTGAGATAGGAGTACGCTCTTTTCTTGAAGGTTTGAAGGTCGTATTTTACGGTTTGAAATACTGCAGGTGACAATTTGTGCGAGGCAAAAAAAATCTGGAAAAGAGTGGTGATTGCCAATTATCCAGGTGATGGGGATAAAAGTTTTGTCGCGTTGAACGATGGCGAAACGTTGCGGCCGGTATAAGTCCGAACAATTCCTCGGAGCACTCCCCATGATACATGCGATAGAGAATGCAGAGTGAAGCTACATCTCTACGCAACGCCAACTTGAGGGTTTCCTCCATCTGTCGATATTTCATACTTCGGTTTTCCTCGGTAGTCACTTCTATCGGCCTACCGGATCTTGCACCATCCTCCAAGTATTCAATAAAATTGCCACGATTTAATTGAATATACCACCGTTCTATGATCCTTAGAGACCAACAAGTTTTCCTCAGTCTACCACTTATTTCCTTGAAACATTTTTGATTAGCTAAGCCACACTTAAAGTTATCCAAAATAATTAGACGAATCTCAAGACGAGAGGAGAGGAATTAAAATAGTAGGCTATTTTAATTTAGAAAACTGATTTAAAAATCTAACAAACTATTTCTTGCCTCCAAATTTGTTTTTTTTTAATATCATTTAGAGTTTATGGATATGACTTCAAATCACAATAATATGATATCTAGTTTACATTCGACAAAACTTATCGATGGCTTAATTATAATTATCAAACTTCGTATCTCCATTTGTTCAAATTTGACAGGAGAAATAAAAAACTATTTTATTAAATAACTAACTATAGAACATAGACAGCTTTCTTTACATTTAAAGAGATACTAGTTATTATGTTTGTTGTAGTTATGATTTATCTAAACTAATATTATAAAGAGGAAACATTTGTGTGTAAATGTTTTCACACAAAAACTACTGGACCGATTGTGATGAAACTTAGTATGTAAATAGCTGGAGACCTGGATTAACGCATAGGCTTTTTATCCCGACATTCCCACGGGATCGGAACTTACGCGGGTGAAACCGCGAGGTGCTGCTAGTTATCTTATAAAATGATTAAATAAATGGACTTGCGTACACTTCTCAAATAATGTAATAAACTTACGAAGTACGTAGTTTTATTTTTGTATATAGCAACAAAACTAAAAACAAGTAGGAAATACCGGTGATTCTACCTTGTTCGTCACGGCATTTTACACTAGATGACATCAAAATCAAAAATTTTGGAGTTACGAAGTTTGATAATTTTAAACTTTACGTATTTTGCAACCGAGGATTGAACTCAAACTGTGGTCAGCATCAAGTTATTATATGTGAAGCACATTTTAAATGAACATAATAGTACGGGATGTGTAGTGCAAGTAAAAAGTAAGGTGTCAATTTTTGTTTTGTTGTTCCTATCTTATGAAAAAAGAAAGAAAAGAAAATGCGTTTATTCTGACACAACTAAACGAGACGCTAACAGAATGATACACCTAATTAACTAATTCTAAAAATAGAGCTAGCTTAAGCATTTATTAAGAGAATAAGTAATTAAACAGGAATAAACTAACCACTAATCCCTACTTTCAATTCTGACTGTGTGTGTGCTGCTGTAGTCAGTGAATCCTATGTTTGAGACTTTATTTTGCCCTTAAAACTTACCATATATGATTAGGTAAGGCCACTTTATAAACTAAAATATAAATCTTACCCACTGCTTCGCTGATATTCTAAGAAAACCGTCACGGTTTGTATTGCATCTGTTACGAAATTTCTTAAAGCTTAATTTTCCATCCTTAGGGAGCGAAAATTAACGGATGAAGAATAATTAAATTTACCATGAAATAGGGTATTGATTTACCATGATTTTTTAAAAGATAATTATGTAAAGATTCATCGGGAAATGAGTCAGGTTTGGCAAAGAAGGAAATGGTTTTTGTGACTAATTAAGGCTAAGCATTTTATTACATTCTAATTAAGCATTTGCTGGCAATGCTGTCTGTTTCCAGTCGCGTATAGCTCCTTAATTTTTCAAAGCGTCTCTTTTAGGCTAATTTTATCATTGAGTTTTCTGACTACGGACCAGCATCGTAGGGTTGACTTTGTAATCGACTTTGTTGAGTTGATAATGCTAATCCCTATTTGTGATTTATTCTGTTTTTGGACATTAGGTATTCGTGTAAGTGTTCATCTTAAATTTACTTAATTTAGACTTTGTTTGTTCACTAAGTTATAGCATGAATAATACATACATGGCATATGTCTGCAAAACTAACAATCCCTAAAAACGAAAAAAGTAGAATCATTTCTGATCCGATGTTTTTGACAATAATTAGTTAAATTGTATATACTTTCTTTAGGGTATAGAATATTATAATATTTTATTGCGTATCTTACTTGTCACTCGGGCCATGGAGAGGAAAACAGGAATGGAGTTGCCCAACTTAGGTTACTCTCTTCTACTTGCTTACCTAACGTTATTGTCTTAATTCTAACTTATATCATAAATGGGAAAGGAACTCTATTTCGCATTTGTAATATTGGTTAGGTTATTACTGTTTGTTTATTTGATTGTTTGTAACGCTTTCACGCCTTAACTACTCAACCTATCATCGGGAAATTTTGCACTTCCTTTCTCAAGGGTAGGTATATATAGAAGGTATACTTATAAAGGATCTAAGAGAGGTAGAAAAATAACTTACGCGAGCGAGGTCACTGGCAAAAGGTAGTATAAGGAATACTTGTTAGTTAATGTTATGTGGAAAAGTAAGACTAATGCTACAATGAAACAAAAAACAAAATAAGCAGTACATTTATTAATTATCACTCAACGGCCATGAATGAATTAGCATCCAATAGGTAACTGTCGCAGATGTTTTTGGTCGCAAGTCTGCGAGTATTGCAGGATCCAAATGTTCATTTACTATGTCGGCACAATGCAAGTCCGTCATAATATGTGCAAGAGATGAATCCAGCTGATAGACAACGAGCGGTTGTTTTGAAACATGCTGCAGAACTGTATCTTGCTGCGTGGCCTGTCCTGTTGCAGATCATAGTAGCACAATCTGAGACTGTATCGGCCGTACTTCAAAGTTATATTCCCTTATTTGAGTGATGTGTGTCAGTGCACACTCAATGAGCGCACGTGCATACTGCGCTGAATGCGACACTTGACCGAGAAGGGTACGCACGCAGGTCTCTATTTTCAACGACCACGTGCCCAAATTTTTAAGTGCTTGGTCCAATACTGTAGTATCTTCTCCGGTCATTAACGAATACATGTGCCTCAATACCCCGTCTTGCAGTTGCTTTTCATCTTCAAATTCTGATAGTTGTGCTTTAAGTTCGTCTTTAAGCTGCTCTGGTGTACATCCAACACAAAAAAATTTGGCAGTTAAACCTAAATATATAAAATTTTAAATAAGTAGTTGTAAGAACTATAGTAACTAATATATACAACGATAAAGTATAACCACTTACCACGATCTTCAAGGATAGCAGCCATTTCCAGAGCAACAGAAATGCCACTTTCATAACCTAATAGATAAAATGTATCCTTCATTCCAGTTTTTTTCAGCAATGTAATATTAATTTCTTAGAATAGACATGGAACCTTCGATTTTTATTTAAGTTTGAAACAAATTTAAGGTGGTCAACCTTGGTCAACAGTTTCGTGAAGGCCACCTTTTCCAATCTTTCACCAACCCCCACCGGGGCCACCGGTGAAGTGGTATGTCGGAATCGAACGAACTAAAACCACACCACCTGTGCTAATTTTAATATAAATATAAAAAAGTTATAAATCAATGACACGAAATTAATGGAACTTAATACAGAATTATTAAAGGGATGGCTTTTCAAACTAGGTTTGATGGTTTGATGAAACATGACAATATAGTTATAAAGCCTGAAACATGACAATTTAGGAAGTCATTAAAACCCAATATTTAACTACAAATTTATATTGTTATTGATTGTTGCTTATCTACATTCGCAGAGAAAAAAATATTCGTTCGATGTGCGTACTCTACGCAACTCTGCGCTCTACTCTAACTATTACATATTTAATGAAATCAACAACTAAACTGTACCTCAGCAAACCTCTGTGCTGCTTCTCGAACTGTCTCATGCGGATGGTCAAGTCCGGGTTGCAAAACGAGTGCTGGCAGTTTCAGGCGCTCGCAGAAAATGCGGAATCGCTCGTAATGACCCTCCATCCCTGGCACTATACACAGATTGATTTGGTTGGCCTCAAATTCGTCGTCTCTCTGTAATTTATTTATTTATTTATTAAAACTTCATGCACATATTGCACAAAGGCGTACTTAATGCCTTAGGCATTCTCTGCCAGTCAACCTTGGGGTGAAGCAGAAATAAAGAGTGGGCAGGTGCAAATATATGGTAAAGGGTACGAATGTAAAGGTTTTTATAATAATTCTTAAGTCAAGTTATTAACTAAATATACACGTTACATGGAATACACACATTATACTGATACATAATATGCTAATACTTATACATACATACATACATATACATACACATACATATACATACACATACATATACACATATATACATATTCTATGAATATCCGATCTGAGATTCATGTACAAGCACTGCGACAACAACTCATTGTAGAGGAGATCACGTACCCTCCTCTTAAATATAAAGCGGTTTGTGGACATCCTGATTTCGAGAGGGAGCGCATTCCAGAGAAGAACAGATTGGACATAGAACGAATAGTTCACAAAGTTGGAGTTATGAGGGGGGCATTCTACAAACAATAACCTTCTCTTATGCCCATAAGAGAAGGTTATTGTTTGTAGAACGAAGATTTCTGTCATGATTTGAGGACAAAAATCGAAGGTAGGGAGCTAAATAAGATGGTGGAGAAGGAGAGTTGAGAAAAGAGAAAAGAGCAGTTAGAGCTCGCAGATTACGACGCTGGCGAATAGGAAGCCATTTTCATTCGGAACGTAAAGCAGACACGTGGTCATACTTGCGAAGATTGAAAATATCGAATGCAGTTGTTGAGAAGGCGGTCCAGTTTGTTGAGAAGGTCTGCATTCAGGTCGAAATAACACACATCACCATAGTTGATTAGAGGAATAATTAGGGAGTGCATAAGGAGAGTTTTGATTTTAGTAGGAAGAAAGTTTTTTAATCTATATAAAGTACGAAGTATTCCAGTCACTTTCTGGCTCATATGAGTTACCTGGGCACGGCAATCAAGGGTTGAGTCAATATGTAAACCCAGGTCTTTAACCACTGAGCTCTAGTCGTCCCTGAAGATAAGTGGAGAACCATTCCAATGCTTCTGAGGAGATCATAAGATATGAAAGGATGGATAGTAGGATGTCGTGACTGATGGTATTAAAGGCATTCGAAAAGTCGATCAAGGTTAGAACAGTCACTTTGGTGCTTTCCATGCCCTCTCTAATGTCACCAGTCACTTTCAGGAGTGCAGTGACAGTGCTGTGACCGGGTCTGAAGCCAGATTGTAGAGGACTTAGGAGATTATGTTGGAAGACAAACTTTGAGAGCTGTTTGTGTACACAATTTATCAAATTATGTAATCAATTTTATCAAATTATAACAATGAACGAATTGAAAGTACAACTTTATGATTTTGCATACATACCATAGACGCACTAGTCACGAGTGTTGGTAAAAATACGATCTCATTAGTCGCAAGGAGTTCATCCGAATCGATGAAATTAAAGAAAACTGTTAAACCTTTTACATCTTCACAAGGATGGTATATAACCTTTTTTCCTGCTTTCAATATTCTGGAAAACAATATATTTTGTAGGTTACCATGAAATATAGGAAAGTTACTCCCAAAAAGTCCACGTTTAATATTAAATAAAAGTAGTAAAAAAATATAAAAAATAAAACGTTACTACTTACGATTGTATTGTTAATGATAGAAGTTCTTCTTCATCAAATGCAAGGTTATACTGAACTCGCAAGAAAGTGCAAAGTGACTGCAATTTATGATTTGGAATACCTATTTCTTGTAAAGTAAGACTCTTAGCAGCGTTATCTGGTATACTTAAACCTGAAGATCAATATTTTTTTACTGTTCTACTAATTTCACATTTAAAGAAATACTCTTAAATAATAGTCTACTTAAAAGAGAAAGAAGCTACCGGCAAAACAATGTAAGTTTAAAAACATGAAAAAAGGGTGTTTTTCAACCGAAACCCCAGACAATTTTTTTAATATTATTATTATTAAAAAAGGAATCCCACTGGCTATTTTTAGATCCCCCTCTCAACTTCGTCGTTGGTAGCAGTGGTATATGTCTCAAGCAATCTGGAGTAAGGCAACTGAAAACCCTCGTATCGTCCAGGACGGTGCAGTACATACATTACTCACACGGACATTGTGGGGCCACATGTAAGGCTCTATCTTATATTTTGGGATAAGTCTAGCCTAATTACAGAGCAAGTCCAATTATTTTTTATATAATTTAATTGGCTTATGACAATATGATATTTATGGCACCTAACATGCGAGTCTAATTTGCAGTTGACCGGTTTGAATAACAGAATAAGAGAAATGTTTTCTGACTTTTGATACCAATACATCTAAATCCACTTACCAGTTAATGTGGCAATTTGTTTCAGAAGTGAGGGTTTTTGTTTCTGCCCATGTGCTAAGACCACACCCTGCTTTTTTTGCAAAGCATCTTCCACTGCGTCTACCGCACAACGCCAATTTACGGAACTGCCGTATGATTCCTGCACCAAACAAGATACATCCTTACTAATATTATAAATGCAAATGTGCTTTGCAAATTATAATTGCAATTATGCAGGTGATAGGGATGATATTTTTGTCAGATGGCAAAACGCTGCGGTCGGTATAAGGCCGAATAATTCCTCGCAGCACTCCCCATGATACAGGCGATAGAGAATGCAGAGTGAAGCTACATATATACGCAACGCTAAGGGGTCAAGCTGATCTGAAATATCGACTATTCGAGTTGCTCTCCATTGACTGCGGTCCAGAGGGAGAACTGCTGTGCTCTTGCATAGAGATGAGAACAGTATTCCATATGCGGAACCTGCGCCTGAAGTTTAAGTGCCCGCAAAACTGAACTTCGCTCGATAAATCGACGCCAAGGGTTCTGATGCTGGCTGTGGCAGTTAGGGAAGTGCTTTTAAAGGGAGGTGATACGACTAACGGTATCTTTTTGGCGATGAACGCGCAAACCTGTGTCTTTGTTGGGTTAAATTGGACCAGGTTAAGTCGACCCCAATCTGAAAATCTTTCTAAGGAAGGTTCGATCTCAGACACAAGTTTGGATCACGTTTACAAACACAAAAGTACCGGTGTCTCAAAAATTAATACAGGATTAAAGATTAGCAAATTTATACCAGTTGAATTGTCACCAAAACAGATTACAACAAAATAGCTAAAGGACAGAAAATTTTACATTCAGGCCATCTTTATATGTATTTATCGAAGTTTTATGATTCATAAAAGAATGAAGGAAAAAGAAAGAAGAAAGAAAAAAGGAAAGAAAAGTGACGTAGATCAGTAAACAGAATATAATTTATGGTAATAATAGTAATAGTATTCTTTATTGTGGATCATAGGTAAGTAAATAATACAGGTGTTATAGTTTTTTACATTATCTAGAACAGCTATGTCCCGCCCATTGGACTTACAATATTTAACATACCTTAAATCAGGACACAAGTTTCTTACTTCCGAATCCAAATTGCTTATCAAGTTACGATCAATGTCGTTCTTGTATTCTCCTGAATCTATATAAACACCTTCTAGAGGGCCCAGTCGTATTACATTAGTTAATAAAGAAACTAAAGCTTTTCGACTATTCAAGGGGTCCGAAGATACGACGACAGTAACCTCAAGTCTTCTCCAAGATCTAAAATACATTTAATAAAAGAATAAATATAACAACAATATTTGATTAATGGTTGAAATATATGTAAAATCTGGGCAATTTTAGTTTTAGACCGGAGCTCTCGACTGAGAGTGCAATCCAGTCGCAAGTAGACTGTTCGATACTACACGGCTAGAAAAACACCTATCCATGCCTGCTTCTTGAATCTCTCCAAAGCATTTGACTTGGTCCAATACAATGCGTTATGGGCAAAATTGCGAACTGCCAATGTATCGGACGCAATTGTGTAATTGCTTACACAATGGTATTATAACAATCAAACAAACCGTGTCAGGTGGGCAGGCACACTATCAGATGAGTACAAACTTGAATGTGGGGTAAGGCAAGGAGGGCTAACCTCCACTCGTCTCTTTGATATGTACATGAATGAGCTGATCGAGAGGCTCAGCAGCAGCAATGTTCGTTGCCACATTGACGGGATATGTATTAATAATATTAGTTATGCTGATAACATGGTGCTCCTGGGCCCATCGATAAGTGCCTTAAGAACCCTAATTAATATGTGTGAGTCGTACGCGGTGGCCGTAAGTGGCGAGATGGCCGTCGTAAGCGAACTGATGGTATTCAAGGCAGGAACTAAGTGCTATAATACACCTGCCATTATATTATGTGGTACTACGCTGAACAAAGTCGCCATGTTTAAATATTTGGGTCACTGGTTCACCGATGACCTCAGAGATGACTTTGATATTGAGAGGGAACGCAGTTCGTTGTCAGATGTAATATGTTGGCCCGCAGGTTTGCACGCTATTCTGATCAAGTAAAAATCACCTTATTCAAAGCATAATGTCAATCGTTTTACACGTGCAGCCTGTGGGTCAACTATACGCAAAGGACATACAGTAACCTGCGCGTCCAATACAATAATGCATTTAGGATGCTGGTAGGGTTGCCTAGATTTTGTAGTGCCTGTCACGATTGCGTGGCAGCGCCAACAGCATCCTATGCGTAATGGCAGATCGGTGGGACTCTCCGATGCTCGCGCACAGGGTACGACTGCACACAGTCAAATAGTTCTATTTATGTTTACCTCACCAGAGCTAACGGTAAGATGGTAAGTCGGAATGGAACCGCACCGACTAAAACCACATGGTGTTCCGTCACAAGTTGGTCTATTGCAGGAGGACCCGGGTATACCCTAGGAAGGAGTCCTCCGGGAACCCCTGCAGACCTGGTCGCCTTCAGCAGGCGACCACACCATGGAGTACGGGGGTCTTACCCCCCTCCAGATTAGAGAGGTGCGCGTGGAACACGTCGCGCCCCCGTCTTGGGCCTGCTTCTGCAAGGGTAACGGTCAGCCCGACCCGTTACCCCCAGGCCAGCGCTCATGGAGGCCTGTCCTCTCCCGTTCCCGTTCCGCCGCCTCTTTAGCTAAGATCACCTCCTCGCAAAACGAGACGGCGGAATACCACGCACTCTCACTTTCGACCATGGACAGAACCATGGTCTCTAGCGAGAGGCTTCCTACCCCAATAGCTGTCGCGAGATCGTTTCGCTGCTGCGTCCATGCTGAGCACTCCACCAAAGTGTGGAGTGCAATGTCCTCGCGACAGCCTCCGCAGTGGTGGCACGCAGGTGATGGCTCCCGGCCTATGCGACACAGGTACTTACCGAAGCAGCCGTGTCTGGTGAGTACCTGCGTCAACCGGTAAGAGAGGCTACAATGTCGCCTCTCCAACCAATCCTCCATGTTGGGTCTTACCGCCACAATTGTGGCGTGCCCTGCGCGCGGTCGCTCCAGTTGTTCTTTCCACTCGTCCATTAGGACCTGGTGAAGCTGAGACCGTCGCGCCTGGATCCCACGAGGTGCAGGTCTCAGGTCACGCTCTAATATTTATGTTTACCTATTACTAACAATAGTTTTCAAGTCAATTTGTATACTAACTTTTATGATTCTAAATACCGAAATAAAAATTTATTATTGTTATAATAAAATATTAGGATGAAAAAGGGTAAATGAAGCTTTTTCTATGCAGGGAGACCCTCACGCCTTACTAGAGTTCACGTTTGAAGTCGAAAATTGGAATATGTAACCGAAATAATACGCTGTTAAAGTTATAAAAAGGAAATACCTAGAAATTTCAGCCCTTGGACAACCGAATGGACAACAGGCCATCCCTAACATTAAGTCAAGTTGTAATTTTAGTGAAATCCTTACTAATATTATACATAAATGCGAATGTATTTGTTTGTTACGCTTTCAAGCCTTAACTAATTATTCCTTTTCCGATTACACTACAGAAAAGGACATAGGGGACCATTCTCCTCTCTTTAACAAACTTTAACGCGTTTGAAGCCTTCGACAGAAGCTAGTTAAAACATAAATACCGTATTTTGTGTTGTACAAAAGATGAATGTGTCGGAACATGGAGATACAATTGCTTAGCACCTCTAGCCACAAGTCTGTCGGCAAATTGTAGTCCAAACGGTGACCAGCTACATAGTATCAAGTTGGAACGATCTGCGCTGCAAGTCAACCTGGAGAACAATTTTATATTTTGGTAGCGATGATTAAAAAAAATATTAATTTAAAGTTTCTACATATATATTAGGCTAGTTAACAGTCAAGTCTAATGAATTCATTTCTAATCTGCATTCTGTAGAAATTTATATATAACAACGAGTTGTGACGTCACAATTTGCTGTTTTAGTTTCAATAATATTTTTTTTGACCAATCTTAAAGAAACTGTAATTTTTTTTTTTTACATTATTTACCTGTGCAGTTGTGTTTTAATAGTCTCTCCTGTCATACGAAGCAGCACACGACCCCTGTGAGAGCTTGCAGTCAATATTCGAAAAGCGCGCGCTACTTCGTCTGGTGCATACGTTACACGCGACAAGGGACGAACATAGCCAAGAGCAATGCCCTCGCTTACCATTTTGTGTATAGCCTGTGGACGTTGTCAATTGAATATGTAATATAGAAACATTGTTTGCTAATACCCTACAATTATAGCGTAGTTCTCAACTACTAATGAACATAACATACTCGCGGTATGTAGTCTAGTTTATACTGAGCGAATTATAGGTCGAGTCGAGGTCGAGTCATTATTAAAAACTGAATTTTAGCAGTCCCTCTATTTGTTCAAAATTGTATTATATTTAATAAAAATAAGATAACCATGTTATTTATTGAAACAATAATTCTTCATAATCCTATTTGAGACTGGGATTTAATGTTATACTGTTTAATGTGATAAAGACTAATCACTATATTTTGTAAAACAAAGTCCCCGCCGCGTCTGTCTGTCTGTTCGCTATAAACTCAAATACTACTGAACGGATTTTCTTCCAGTTTTCACCAATAGATAGAGCAATTCATGACGAAGGTTTAGGTATATAATTTATTAAGGTTTTGTGCATATTAGTTGAAATATGATTGTTGAAGATTTCTCTGCCACCCGTGCGAAGCCGGGTTGCTAGTACAATAAATGTATTAATTACATAGCGCTATGAAGACCTAAACATTAGCATAGCTTCCGATATGGTTTTTAGAAAACGGAAAGACATACTTAAATACATTTTTTGTAAATACATACATATTATACAGTCATATTAACAGCCAGACCAACGGGAATAGTCATAAAGAGTGGAGCAATGACAAATAACTTGGAGAAACTGCGGAGAACGGCCAGTGAATAATATTATCTGCAGTCACACAGTCTGATTGAGAGTAAATGAATTCAAATTCAAATTCAAATTCAAAATCATTTATTCAATTAAGACACTAAGTGACTTTTATGAACGTTAAATTGAAGCTAGAGTTAAAATCATAGATCATGAAATCCGTACTCATACTAGTATGACAAGTAAAAAACTAGATAGGACAACCACCCCGTAGTAAAGACTAAGGGGCGGTTGTCGTACCTAGTTTTGTAGTGATCGTCATCCGAAATAAAGTAAGGGCAAAAGAAATATTAACGATTATATTAATCAGTATACTCACTTTCAGGGTTCCCATATTTTTATATTCAAATATTGTAGAGAAGTCTAAAGAGAAGTAGTTCCTTTCTTCATTTAAGTGAGACAATCTAAAACTAAATTCATCTCTGTTTTGCAGTTGTGAAATATCGAAAAAGAAACCCCCAAAAGTAGTGCACTTAAAAGTTTCCTACAAGAAAAATAATGAATAGTAATTAGTAGAAAAATACAAGTTTCTTGGATAAAGTTCAAATCAGAATATGCCTTAACTAGCGAGACTGTATTAATTGGTCAAAAGGCCATAGCGTTTATAAGGATAGAAGCAACTAGGGAGCTGGTATCTGCATACCCCGGCGTAAATAAAAACCAAAACAAAATATCAACCACTGATTTAAAAAAAATTACGATTAACAATAAATTCAAAATGGATGGACTACATACATTCTAGAAGTATAATGAATAGGCTGAAATAATTAATAAATACAATTCGTTTAAAAGTATCTAACTTCAATTAGTATCAGTAATTAATATATTAGAATGGTTGACTGTAAGAGTTCAAATTGTTATTACAATTTGAGTACCAACTATTTAATAGTATATTACTATTTAATTTCGTGTATAATAAATATTATTTCTACTACTACTTATCTACGTATCTATTTATATATTTGACTATCTGACTGTCTGTCTGTGCTATTTTAACTATTTCTCTAAACGTGTAATCACGTGAACATCCAATGTGGTTAGCTGAAATCATGTCTCTGATACTGTAATGGTGTCTAATGAAGTAGCAAATAAGAAACAGTAATCATACGATATTTACGACAGTTTAAACCTCTCGGACTCGAAATACATTAATGAACAATCAAGTAACGAAGCATGCAATAGAGGAACCAATAAAAAAAAGAGAAAGACACCATTGTAGATAAGAAATAGCAAAAAGAAGAGTAAAGAGGTTATTAATAAATCTACTACTATTTTAACGGCTTAGGAGATGGCTTATGGAGAAAGATAGCATTTAAAATCCATCGAATTACCTTTTAGTGCTGGGAACATTTTTTGCAAGAAGTGCTTTTTACGTATATCACTGACAGTTGTGAATACTTCACAATCTAGGGCCAACGCAATTGATATTATCGCTTGTCCTAAAGCACCTGCTCCTCCATGTACAAACACTGACTTGCCACGGGGAAGTTTGGCCTTGATTCCCTTTAGAAATGACGAATAAGAACATGTTTAGTTTCTTGCATATTGTGTACCTATATCATTGTCATTTGTTTATAAAGATCACTCGTATGATAATTACCAGAATGTAGAATGCTTGCACGTAGGCAAGGGGCACTGTTGCGGCGTCTTCGAGGTTCCAGTGAGCCGGCACTGGCCAGAGCAAATCTGACTGTGCTCGTACCCGAGTACTTGCTGCACCACTAAGCACTGTTCCCATTACGGGGTTAAAACTGTAACGAAACATAACATTACAACATTTCTACAAGGATGTTAGGTTGGTAATTTTTTGACCTGATTTTTACCTTTCCGTGATTCCACTAAAGTCCATCCCGTAATTACTAGTACTATTTTGCTTAAAGGACAAGGCTAAACCGTTAGCTTGTTTCATGTCATTGACATTAATTCCAGTATAATGAACCTATAAGCAATTTGTATTTAGATATAAAAATAATGTTAACATAACTAAAATATTTTGTTGTTTCAATATATTAATATATACGCACATTTACAGTTACTCCGGGCCCACTCAATTCAGGTACTTTGACCCATTTTAATGAATCGTAATCACCATACTGTACACCTTGCAACGTCACGTTCTGATCTCCCATTGTATTTTGCTGCACCGGCAAATAGTATTCGCCTCCTCACTTACCCTTAAAGATAAAGTAGATATTGTTTTAATAGAAATATTAACTAATTATTTCGAGGGACCAATTATGGATATTATATTTCTCTAAAAATTTTTGTGAGTGATATTCATATTTATAAGATATTGGTGCCAGACACAGAGAGTGTGGCGCCGAACACCGATGCGTTAGGTTGCCGCTAAAATAGTCGGGCATCCCCAACATGCACACAATTAAAACCGTAATCTTTATTAAATAGCCATTAATATATAAGTTTATAGTAGGGGCTCATGGCTAAGTGGTAACCGACTAGGTTAGTACATTACAAGGTAAAGTAATCCTAGCCAGGTCAGTCTTAGGATGGGTGACCATTCTCAACACATTGAGACCCCTCCGTGCCTCGGAGAGCACGTTAAACCGGTGGTCCCGGCGGCCATACGAACATCTGTGGCATTCATTACGGGTAGTTGTAGCCCTAACAATTTCAACAACCTTTTTTTTTTTTTTTTTGGGCGTGTGGAAACCCCCTCGGGCCGTCACCCCACCGGGGTTTTCGGTGGGGCGGTGTGTCGGAATCGAACCGACTAAAACCACACGGTGTGCCGTACTGCGCCTTAAGTAGGAGGGATCCGGGAACAGCTTTTATTAAGACATCCGGACCCCCCCTAGCGCCTGCCCGCAAAAGCGCGGGCACGACCTTCGGGTGAAGAACCTCTCAATTAGGTGACGTCCAGGCACACGCGGACGCCGCCTCCTCGCGGGGGGCCACTATAGCGGGTGGAGGGGAAAAACCGTCCCGTCCACCCGCGGCCACACTCAGGGCGGCATGAGGCGCTGGTAAGCGCGCCTCCGCCGCCCGGTTCGCCGGTGGCGAATTAAGTCCGAGTGGAGGTCGTCCTCCCGGACCCTTTCCGCCGCCTCATTCTGCGAGATGACTTCCTCACAGAAGGTAGCGACCGCGGTAAAATTCCTGTCGCTACCGGCCATGGAGCGTATGACAGCCGGCAGCGACAGATCCACTCCGATGACTGCAGTGAGGGCCCGACGCTGCGCCGCCCAACTGAGGCAAATCGCCAGCGTGTGCTGAGCCGAGTCCTCACTGCAGTCGCAGTGGTGACAGGCGGGACTCAATTCCCTCCTAGCGACCGAGTGCAGGTACTTCCCGAAGCAGCCGTACCCGGAAAGAACCTGCGTCAGTCGGAAGGAAAGGGTCCCGTGCTGCCGCCCTGCCCACTCGACGATGACCGGCTGGAGCGCCTCCACGGCGGCAAAGCCAGCACGTGGAGCCTCCAGCCGGGACGACCAACGAGCCATCGTGGCTCGGCGAGCGGCCTCACGCCACTCGCGTACCTCTTCGGGCGGGGGCCGACTGCCGCTTCCCGCCCGGAACTCAGTCGTCCGCCGATAGACTTCGGCGAGCACTTCCGCCTCCAAATCCCACGGGGGAGTTCCGGGAAACGCGCACGCCGCCTCCGTCGACACGGTGCGGTAGCCGCGTATGGGTCTAACCGCCATAACCCTCTGAGGGCGCCAGAGGCGCGCCCTATTCTGGGCGGTCAGAGCCTCCACCCACACCGGTGCACCGTAAAGTGCCATTGACCGGACAACCCCCGTGTACAGCCGTCTCGTAGCGACGCTGGGTCCACCCAAATTGGGCAAGAGTCGCCCAAGGGCGGACGCAGCGCCGACCAGCTTTGGAGCAAGCTGCAGCTTTGGAGCAAGACTCCCCTGGTGGCCAGGCGCGCCGCCTCCTGAAAGTTCGCCCCCCGGGCTGTGACCAACGTGTCATCGGCGTAACAAATTACGCCGAGCCCGGGGGGGAAGTCGCCTCGGAGGGCCCAGTCGTACCCCATGTTCCACAGGAGTGGTCCAAGGACAGACCTGAGTGTCTGTAACAAAGGCATCGGAGCGAGTACGTGCTCCTTTTAAACTGCGGCAGTCAGTCATCATTTATCACACAATCCCTTAAGGACAAATTATCTTTGTCAAGTATTCCAGTTACGAATATTGTCATTAACATAGATGGTATTGGCAACAATTTCACAAATAAGGTGACAGAGCTGCGTGGCACAATTAATATCGCTATATAAACAATTCTATATTTCAATATCTTTTCTAATACTGCCGGAGCTGACAGGTGATATCGCTAGGTTTACTATAAACATCGAAGAGCTTCGTATACCCACTGATATATATCTTGCTTACCCTAACTTCAATAAATCATCCGCTATTGAACTTACGGTATGGCAATTTCCAGCTTCTTAAGCACTCGTTGTTTATGGCAACTTGGAGAGGAGAGTTCAGACGAGATAATAAAAAAATGTTATTAACCATGATTTTCTCGTGGATGATTTTATTACAAGCGTTGATAATTCACATACATTAAGACATATTCTCCAGGGAGTAGTATCCACACTGAAAATGGGCTGCTTATGCTGCTATTTTGCTTTTTGTTTCAGATTTGCCTTTCTATCGTGGGAGCAATGCTTCGGCACATTGAGGAGTCCGTTTCTACGCAGTAAAGTAGTACCTGGGATGGGGCTACACTAAACCCACTCCACTTGTTGATGCACAATAAGCTTCGGGGGTCTAATTGTGTACAGCCTCGACACAGTCGTCTGAGCTCGATGATGTCTCACGTTCAGAGTTCCGTCAAAGGTCTCTGTCGTTCTCCGGCCGTCTCTGGATGTGCCACAGCGAGTCCTGCTACAAGATAGCTTGATATATATAAATGGGCCGGCTCGACCGGTGTGATACCACGGCCTCACAGAATACCGGCAGTGAAGCAATTTCCTTTTTATCGAGTGAGTGGACCCTCCCCTTTCCCCCTCTTCCACCCATCCCCCTCTCTTCCACCCTCCCTTCCCCCTTTTTCCCCCTCTTCCACCCTTCCCCTACCCCCAACCCCACCTTAAAGGCCGGAAACTCACTTGTGACTCTTGAATTGCAGGTGCCCATGGGCGGCGGTAGTCATTTACCATCAGCTGACCCTGCTGTTGTAAGCTGACTAGTTGAGCTAGCCTAGCTCCTTCCAGAAGCACAGAAGCCTCCTAGGGCGTTCACAGACTTCTAGGAGCGACCTCGCACCCAAGAGGATACTTGCGCGTTATGTGGCCACTCCCTCGCACTCCAGGATAAAGTGGACGGCCGTGTCCTCCGCGTTGAGACATCCTCTGCATAGAGGATTGTCTGTCGCATTCATGGTGAATAGGTGCCTGTTTGGGGCCTAGTGGCCCGTAATGATTCCTACAATTATTCTGATCTCAAGTCTGTTGAGACTGAGCAGTCTGCAAGTTAAACGTGGTGAGACCTCTGTCAGCACCAGTTTAGTCTGCCTGCAGCCGGGTGAGGCGGCCCAGCGACCGTTGTGCGCTTCACGAGCCCGTTGCCCTACCCATGAGCGAAATTGATTAAAGGGAAGGATTGTGCTCATCTAAAGCAACAGATGACCGCTTTCCCCGCTTCATATTTGTCAATTATAACTTTACTAAAGCGAGTAAAATCATCGAAAATTATTATGTTAGGTATGTAGTTTGAAAAAATATGTGGATATAACGCCTCCGGGATATTATTCTGTGTGGCACCAATGTGACCTTAAAATTAGCAAAATAACACGGGTTATTAATACCACCGTTCGATAACAGATGGCGTTGTCCCCAATTATATCCTGCTAAGCTAAATTATAAAAAAAAATCAGGTCAGGGTCAGGGGGCAGCATGATATGGCGGTGATCACTAATCATCGTCTGTGGTAAGGTAGGCAATGCGCAAGTAACACCCAGGTGCTATTAACGTCTATAGGCTACGGTGAAAAAAAAAAACGCTTCAAAACGGGTAAAAGACTGCTTAAAATTATCTGTAAAAGGAGTACATCTGAGTAGAATTATATTTATATGATTCTTAATCTTAAAGTTGATAAAAATACCTAAAACCTATAGTGGTCGTGCCAGAAAGGTACTACCTAGCACGGCCAGAATCATATGTTATAACAGCAAAAATATGAATACTTATTTTATACTCTTTAGTACAATAAAGTACACTTTTTTCATGAATATGTACCGCATAAAAATTAAGGTAATCATCCGTGATCGTGCTGCGTAGCATCACACGATTGATAACTGTTAATATGGTTACAGTTGCCGATGATTTATTTGATAACTTCAAAAAAGAAAGAGATTCTTAATTGGTTATATGTTGGTAATATGTGTAAGAAACAGTCTCACAACCACTGATATAAACTATGAAAATCACTAACTAACAGTAACTGTCAAGTTGTTTGTCTCTGTTCGCACTCAAGTCAATCCATCTCCACTTATTTCTACCCTTTTATAATCCCGCTATTCGTTAATATTTATCAATCGATTAATAGTATTGCGTTACCGTTACAACCAGTCAAAATAATGTCTATTAACTTATTTTTATTAAATAGTGAACTGTGTTATAATTTATTATAGTTTGGCCCTTTTTTTAATATGTTTGGTACTTAATAGGGGAACAAGTGAAACGAGTGACAGCTGTTGACACACTCCTTTATTGGCCGTTAGGTACATCGCGCGGGCGCAGCCACGCACACATAGACAACAGTAATGCACATATACAACTGTCATGTACAACATAATAAAATAAATAAGAGTTTTTGATGTGGCAACAATATATGAGTTGGTAATATGATAGCGAGGAGATTTTTAGGCCAATGTTCAGACTAAGGTGCATTTGTTCAGAATGTACTGCCAGAGTTTTTATACGTGCCAGCTCTGGACGGTTTATACGAAGAGGTCTTTGGAGGGCATTCGGGTACAGTAAAATAACAAATATAGACACCTGATGGGTTTGGCACCATATTGCAGCGCCTCAGGAATGTTTGCAGAGGCAAGACTGAACTCGTTAAATGCCATCCAAAGATGTCGAATTGCTGCGTTCATGACCCGAGTTGGTACGTGTAATAACAGTATAATTCAGGAACTGGCTGACAGATTGTGTAGCAGTTCAGTGTATAAAAATGGTTAAAGATAGCTGCATAAGTAAGATGTAAGCAGTATAAGTATAATATAAATTAGGAATAAGTTTAGTTTAGAAAATAATTTGGAAACTATTCTGAATTAAAGACATATTATTATTATTATTCTCCTCTTTATTCACTTAAATATACATATAAATTACATTTTTAAATACATTCACTAAAAAAAAAACAAATATATTTAAAAATATAAAAAATAATGTCCCACCGGTGTCGGGTACAGGGACCAAGCTACCGGTGGTTAGGGTTCCAGAGACAGAAACCTCCTCCAAGGAGCACTGCCTTCTGAATCAGGCTCTTAATCCAGCTGCCCAACGTGAGCCTTTGAAGGTGTTGGTCGAGGCTCTTAGCAATTAACCCATGGGCCAAAATGACTATCGGCACGATGATTGCTGAATCCACATCCCACATATCGACAATCTCGTGGGCTAAGTCCAAATATTTTATTTCTTTGTCTTTTTCGGCTTTTAAGAGATTGTCGTCATGGGTAATGGTGATGTCAATAATCATTGCTCGGCGCTCTAATCGGTCTATCACCACTATATCAGGCTTATATTATTATTATTATTATATTTTATTGCGTATCTTACTTGTCTCGCGGGTAAAAGAGAGGAAACCAGAAATCTCTTTCCTATCGAAAGAGATTTATGTTCAAATGCAGTTGCCCAATTTAGGTTACTCTCTTCTACTTGCTTACCTAACGTTCTTGTCCTAATCCTAACTTATTTCATAAATGGTAAAGGAACTCTATTTCCCATTTGTGATATTGGTTAGGTTATTATTGTTTGTTTATTTGATTGTTTGTTACGCTTTCAAGCTTTAACTACTCAATCTATCATCGGGAAATTTTGCACTCACTTCCTCAAGTGTATATACAGCAGGTATATATATAAAAAGGATAAACTTAGGGTACTACTCATGATGGAATAAATACTGTTTCCAAAGGGTAGAAAAACAACTTACGCGAGGGAAGTCATGGGCAAAAGCTAGTATAAGCAAAACTTCTTAGTTGATGTTATGTGGAAAAGTAAGACAATTAAACAAAACAACGAAATAAGCAGTACGTTTATTAATTATGACTCAATGGCCATGAATGAATTAGCATTCAAGAGGTAACTGTCGCAGATGTTTCTGGTCGCAAAGTCTGCGAGTATTGCAGGATCCAAATGTTCATTTACTATTGCGGCACAATGCAAGTCCGTCATAATATGTGCAAGAGATGAATCCAGCTGATAGACAACGAGCGGTTGTGTTGAAACATGCTGCAGAGCTGTATCTTGCTGCGTGGCCTGTCCTGTTGCAGATCGTAGTAGCACAATCTGAGACTGTATCGGCCGTACTTCAAAGTTATAGTCCCTTATTTGAGTAATGCGTGTCAGTGCACACTCAATGAGCGCACGTGCATACTGCGCCGAATGCGACACTCGACCGAGAAGGGTACGCACACAGGTCTCTATCTTCAGTGACCATGTGCTCAAATTTTTAAGTGCATGGTCCAATACTGTAGTATCTTCTCCGGCCATTAACGAATACATGTGCCGCAATACCCCGTCTTGCAATTGCTTCTCATCCTCATATTCTGATAGTTGTGCTTTAAGCTCGCCTTTAAGCTCCTCTGGTGTACATCCAATACAAAAAACTTTGCCAGTTAAACCTAAATAAATAAAATTTAAATAAATATTTATAAGAACCATAGTAACTAAAATATACAACGATAAAGTATAACCACTTACCACGATCTTCAAGGATAGCAGCTATTTCCAGAGCAACAGAAATGCCACTTTCATAACCCAATAGATAAAATGTATCCTTTATTCCAGTTTTTTTCAGCAATACCTACACAAACAATGTAATATTAATTTCTTGGAATAGACATGGCACCTTCAAAAACATTTAAGGTATTCGACAGTTTCGTGAATGCCACCTTTTTTTAGAAACCCGCACCGGGGCCACCGGTGAAGTGGTATGTCGGAATCGAACTGACTAAAACCACATCACCACACTACCTGTGCTAATTTCGTTCCATAATATAAAAAAAAGTTATAAATCAATGACACGAAATTAATGGAACTTAATACAGAAGCATTAAAGGGTCAACATGACTTTTCAGACTAGGCTTCTTACATGACAATACCTACATATTATAAAAGTCCCCTGCCGCGTCTGTCTGTCTGTTCGCGATAAACTGAAACCTACTGAACGGATTTTCAAGCGGTTTTCACTAATAGACAGAGTGATTCCTGAGGAAGGTTGAGGTGTATAATTTGTTAAGATTTTGTGTAAATTGATTGAAATATGTTGATGATTGTTGGTGTCTGCTGCCCGTGCGAAACCGGGGCGGGTTGCTAGTATAGTTATAAAGTCTGAAGCATGATAATTTAGGAAGTCATTAAAACCCATTTGGAAAGGTGAAATATTTTACTAAAAATTTATATTTTTATTGATTTTTGGTTATCTACATTCGCAGAGAAAGGAGAACTCTATTTAGGTTATTTTTTATTTATGCTTCTATTAGTTCTAATGATGAGCGCACTTTACGCAACTCTACTCTCTACTCTAACTACTACATATTTAATGAAATCAACAACTAAGTACCTCAGTAAACCTCTGTGCTGTTTCTCGAACTGTCTCATGCGGATGGTCAAGTCCGGGTTGCAAAACGAGTGCTGGCAGTTTCAGGCGCTCGCAGAAAATGCGGAATCGCTCGTAATGACCCTCCATCCCTGGTACTATACACAGATTGACTTGGTTGGCATCAAATTCATCGTCTCTCTGTAATAAATTTTATAAAGATAAGAACAATGAACGAATTGAAAGTACAACTTTATGATTTTGCGTACATACCATAGACGCACTAGTCACGAGTGTTGGCAAAAATACGATCTCATTAGTCGCAAGGAGTTCATCCGAATCGATGAAGTTAAAGAAAGCTGTTAAACCTTTTGTGTTTTCACAAGGAAAGCCTATAACCTTTTTTTCTGCTTCCAATATTCTGGAAATCAATATATTTTGTAGATTAGCATGAAATATAGGAAAATTACTACCAAAAAATTTAAGTCCACGTTTTATATTTAATAAAAGTAGTAAAAAAATATAAAAATAAAACGTTACTACTTACGATTGTATTGTTAATGATAGAACTTCTTCTTCGTCAAATGCAAGGTTATACTGAACTCGTAAGAAAGTGCAAAGTGACTGCAATTTATGATTTGGAACACCTAATTCTTGTAAAGTAAGATTTTTCGCAGCGTTATCTGGTATACTTAAACCTGAAGATAAATTATTTTTTACTGTTCTACTAGTTTGACATAAAAAAAAATACTCTCAAATAAAAGTCAACTTAGAAGAGAAAGAAGCTACCGGCAAGACAATGCTGTTTTAAAAACATGAAAAATCAGGGTGTTTTTCTGCAAATCAACTGAAACCTCCGAGAAAACTTTTAATATTATTATTATTAATGAAGGAATCAAACTGAATTTCATCAGATTTCCCTCTCAACTTCTTCGTTGGTAGCAGTGGTATATGTCTAAAGCGATCTGGAGTAAGGCAACTGAAAAAAAAACATCCAGGATGGTGTAGCCTCATGTAAGTCTCTAATATTTCGGGATAAGTCTAGCCTAATTACAATGCAAGTCCAAGTATTTTAACATAATTTAATTGGCTTATGACAATCTGATATTTATGGCAGCCGGTCAACTGCAAACTGCTTAGTCAGTTTGCAGTTGACCGGTTTGAATAACAGAATAAGAGAAAGATGATGAAACTTTTGATACCAATTCATCGAAATCCACTTACCAGTTAATGTGGCAATTTGTTTCAGAAGGGAGGGTTTTTGTTTCTGCCCATGTGCTAAGACTACACCCTGCTTGCTTTGCAAAGCATCTTCCACTGCGTCTACCGCACAACGCCAATTTACGGAACTGCCGTATGATTCCTGCTAACAAAATACATCCTAACTAATATTATAAATGCAAATTTGGTTTGTTTGTTTATTGCGCTTTCACGCCTTACCTACTCAACCAATCACCCGGAAACTTGTACACACATTGTCAGGGGTACAGAAAAGAACATACTTCACTTATAGTTATCGAGAAAAAAAACATTGTTTCAGAAAGATACCTGAATTGATTGACAATATCCACATTAACGAGAGTGAAGTCCCGGTTAAAACCTAGTGTAGTACCTTTTAAAACTTTCTTCAGTGATGCCAGATTTATTTAAGGGAACCTTAAATCTAGTACTATGATCCCAATCAGAGTCCTATGTATTTATACTGATTTAAAATTACAAGGTATATTTCAACAATACCAAATAAAATAAGAGTCTTTAGAAAAACGTTCACGAAGATGACTAGTCTTTGTTTTACGTATTATATTGGACAAAAGATACTGACTCAAATAGCCACCATACCGCTTTTACGCGCTTTGATTATTGAAATTACAAAACAAAGACATGCCTACATATGTCACGTGATGGTAAATAACTAACGTTGCCCATAGACACCTGCAACTCAAGAATCACAAGTGCGTTGCCGGCCTTTGAGATGGGAGTACGCTCTTTTTTTGGAGGTTTGGAGGTCGTATCGGTCCGGAAATACCGCAGGCAACAATTTGTTCCAGAGATTGGTTGTGCGAGGCAAAAAGTTTCTGGAAAATCGCACAGTGGTGTATTGTCAATTACCCAGGTGATAGGGATGATAGTTTTATTGCGTTGAACGATGGCAAAACGCTGCGGCCGGTGTAAGACCGAACAATTCATCGGTGCACTCCCCATGATACAGGCGATAGAGAATGCAGAGTGAAGCTACATATTTACGCAACGCCAAGGGGTCAAGCCGATCTTAAATGCTGGTGACTCGAACTGACGATTCGAGTCGCTCTCTGTTTAATGCGGTCCAGAGGGAGAAGCTGGTACTGGGGTGCTCCTGCATAGAGATGAGAACAGTATTCCATATGCGGCCGAACCTACGCCTTATAAAGTTGTAGGCGGTGGGCTGAGGTAAAATACTATCTCGATCTGTTCAGCACACCAATATTCTTCGAGGCTAATTTGGCCTTACCCTCTAAGTGACTGCGAAACTGGACTTCGCTCGATATATCGATGCCGAGGATTCCGATGCTGGCTGTGGCAGTTAGAGAAGTGCTCTCAAAGCGAGGTGCTACGACAAACGGTATCTTTTTGGCGGTGAACAAGCAAACCTGTATCTTCGTTAAGTTAAATTGGACTAGGTTAAGTCAACCCCAATCTGAAACTCCTTTTAAGGAAGCTTCGATTTCAGACACAAAGACGGCTTTTGTTTGCCCAGCAATGAGGTAAATACCAAAAAATACCCTTTTTGTAACTAAGTTATTGATAATACCAATACTAAGAAAGTTGTAAAACTCAAACACACAAAGTCTAGTCAATAAAAATAAAATCCTTAATCATTGCATTATTTGGCATTTCCGCTCGTATAATGGGAAAGAAAGTGAGGGTATTTCAAGAAAGTGAGGGTATTTCGCCCTAAAAATCGATACACATATATGCGGTTATGAAAATCTATTCTTGTCTTAGTATCCTTTTGTTATCATTATTTTGTTCAGAATTAACAATAAAAATAACGACTATTTAGTGAACTGCCAGAATCGACATATATTATATACGTAAAAAATAAACATTTGTGTTTCAAATAATTAAATCGTTCTAATACCGCCATCTCTACGTCTAAATGTTCAACTATGACATTTCGCAATCGCATTTCGTTTCTAGCTGTGCGCTTACAACTCGTTATCTTTTCAACATTCTTTTGTAACTGATATTACGACGACTTTGATTACTATAATGCACACCGAAACTTCACCCAATAACGACCTCGGCTATACAATTGACCCAGCCACCTCACGATTACACCGGCTTACTCATGGATGGTTAAAATAAAATAAAAAATACAGTTATTTGGTGAAGGAAACTCTTCACCAAATGCTGTGGTCTGTTGACGGCCTATAAAAAAACCAAAACACCAATCATTCATTTTCTTAATTCAAAGTACTTCATTAACTTAACTGACACATTTAAAGTTTAACAGAGGGAGAGCCATGCTTCGGCACGTATGGGCCGGCTCGAAAGGAGTGATATCATGGCCTCACAGAAAATCGGCAGTGAAGCAATGCTTCGTTGTACTTCGCCAAGCGAGTGAGGTTACCGGTGGCCCTAACCCTTTCCCTCTCTCTATCTTCCCCCCTATCTCTCCATCTCCCCTCCTCTCCTACTCCCACCTTAAAGGCCGGCAAGGCACTTGTGACTCTCGAGTTGCAGGTGCCCATGGGCGGCGGTCACTCACCATCAGGTGACTCGTCGGCTCGTTAACCCCCTAATCCATAAAAAAAAAAGTTTCAATCGATTAAAACACTTTCTATTTTCACTGGGTTAAAAACTTAAAAAAAAATGTATTAATGAAAGTAAAAATACTAATATCGCTATTAAAAAACAGGGTTTGATCGTAGAGAGTTGAAAATTCAGGATTGTATGTAGTTTTTAATGTTGTATCATAAAAAAATAGAAAATTTATCTAAAAATTAAAAAATTAGGGGTGGACTACCCTTAACATTTAGGGGGATGAAAAATAGATGTTGTCCGATTCTCAGACCTACCCAATATGCACACAAAATTTCATTAGAATTGGCCGAGAATTTTATATAATTATTAGATGAGGACGAATAAACTATCAAAAACTAAAAATGTTTTTTTGGTTCTCTTTTTTTAAAGGTTTTTTTTTAAATAATACACTCATTTAACATAAAAAAATAAAATAACTTACAAAAAGTCAAAAGAAATACATGGGTTTGAACTAAGGACCTTTCTTTTCTACAAAGCAAATGCTGAGTTTTTATTTGTTAATTTTTTAATTATGTCCTAGCCGTATATAAAAAATATTAGCTATTATATCTATGATTTCAACCCTAATGCCTTCAATTTATTTCAGTCATGGACGCCATTGGGCCAAAAGCTCTTTACCAACTGGGCATATCCCTTTGGACGATGTTTACAAACACAAAAGTACCAGTGTCTCAAAAAATAATACAGGATTAGAGATTAGCAAAGGTAAGTACAGGATCTACAAGTTTACTTACGTTATGTATTTCGGGCAGCATAACCACGGTCGCCGGTAACAAATGGCTGACTCGATCCAGACATACATTTTTGCCAGTTGAATTGTCACCAAAACAGATTACAACAAAATAGCTAAAAGACAGAAAGTTTTACATTCAGGCCATCTTTATATGTATTTTATCGCAATTTTATGGTACGTAAAAGAATGAAGAAGAAAAGAAGAAATAACAAAAAATGAAAGAAAAGTGACATAAACAGAATATAATGTAACGAACCTTATATCGGGACACAAGTTTCTTATTTCCGAATCCAGATTGCTTATCAAGTAACGATCAATGTCGTTCTTGTTTTCTCCTGCATCTATATAAACACCTTCTAGAGGGCCCAGTCGTGTTACATTAGTTAATAAAGAAACTAAATCTTTTCGACTATTCAAGGGGTCCGAAGATACGACGACAGTAACCCCAAGTCTTCTCCAAGATCTAAAATACATATAAAAAAAGAAAAAATATAACAACAATATAATACTACTAATGGTCGAAATGTATGTAAAATCTGAACAATTTAGGAGTTTTTTTATAATCATAATAAATTATTAGGATGAAAAAAGGGTCAATGAAGCTTTTTCTATGCAGGAAAACTCTCACACCTTACTAGAGTTCACGTTTCAAGTGGAATATTGGAATAAGTAACCGAAATAATACGCTGTTAAAGTTATAAAATAAAAAGAAGATCACTAGAAATTTTGCAGCCCTTGGACAACCCAATGGACCACAGGCCATCCCTAACATTAAGTCAAGTTGTAATTTTAGTGAAATCCTGTTTGTTTGTTACGCTTTGAAGACTTTACTGCTCTTACGATCACAGTACAGAAAGAAAGAAAGAAACATTTGTTTGCATAGAATACAGGTGTAACCAGTTATTAGGATGGTAATTAATAAACAAACTGTAATCTACCTAAGTAAGGCATGCAAATTACAAGTAAGTACATGGACATATTATTATTACAATAGATTAATATAATTAGAAACACACAATATAAAGACGAAAACTTTATTATTTTAAGTAATTTTCATTGCTTTAGTTAAAAGAAAATCTTGCACAGAATAAAAGCAACTGTTAATCAACCATTCCCGCAGTTTGATTGTGAAATATTTGAAGATGAGTTCCCTTATTTCTCTTGCTACATTATTAAAAAAAAATACTCACATATGAAATACATTTCTTTTGTATAGTGTAGTTCGACAGTATGGTATTATTAATTTAGTTTGATCTCTGGCTTCAATTTATAATCATTTTCACCTCTAGATTTAAACAGCTCATAATGTTTTCTTACAAAAATAGATATTTCATAATTCAAGTTGCAATTTTAGTGAAAACCTTACTAAATGCGAATGTTTGTTTGTTTATTACGCTTTCAAACCCTAACTGCTCTTCCAATCACAATACAAAAAATTACCATTCTCCCAGAAAAAAAGTATCGTGACGGATCGATAAATAAACAAACTTCAAGGCGAGTGAGCCGTGGACAAAAGCTAGTTAAAACATAACTACCGTATTTTGTGTTGCACATAAGATGAATGTGTCGGAACATGGATATACAGTTGCTTAGCACCTCTGGCCACAAGTCTGTCGGCAAATTGTAGTCCAAATGGCGACCGCCTACATAGTATCAAGTTGGAACGATCTGCGCTGCAAGTCAACCTGGAGAACAATTTTTTACCACTAATTAAAAAGTCTTTAAGTTCCTACATTTATTATAGGGTAGTTAACAGTCAAGTCAAATGAGTTGCTCCGCATCTATAGACACTAACGAGTTGTGACGTCACAATTCTCAATCGATAAATTACTTATTTTTAGGTTCTATAAATGTAAAATAATGGCAAACTTGAAAACCATGATGAATCTATAAAAATCTTAAGTAACGCTATTTTCAAAAATCAATGAACTGTATTTTTTTTTATATATTTACCTGTGCAGTTCGGTTTCAATATTGTCTTTCTTCATACGAAGCAGCACACGACCCCTGTGAGAGCTAGCAGTCAATAGTCGAAAAGCGCGCGCTGCTTCTTCTGGTGCATATGTTACGCGCGACAAGGGACGAACATAGCCAAGAGCAATACCCTCGCTTACCATTTTGTGTATAGCCTGTAGACGTTATCAATTGTATATGTAATATAGAAACATTGTTTGCTAATACCCTATAATTATAGGTAGTTCTCTCAACATACTCGCGGTATGAAGACTAGTTTATACTGAGCGAATTATACCTCGGGTCGAGTCACTAATAAAAACTCAATTTTAGCAACTGTTCAATGTGATAAAGACTAATAAAGTATATGAAGACCTAAACATTAGCATAGCTTCCAATATGGTTTCTAGAAAACGGAAAGACATAAATAAATACATTTTTGTAAATACATATATATATATATATATATTTATATATATATATATATATATATATATATACACATTACAACCAATGGGAATAGACATAAAGAGTGGAGGAGTGACAAATAACGGGTAGAAACTTCGGAGAACAGCCAGTGAATAATATTATCTGCAGTCTCACAGTGTGACTGAGGGTAAATGAAATTCGTATTCATACTAGCATACTAGTTTGACAAGTACAAAACTAGATAGGACTACCGTCCCTTAGCAAAGACTACGGGGTGGCTGTCCTAACTAGTTTTGTAGTGATCGTCATCCGAAATGAAGTAAGGGCAAAAGCAATATTAACGATTATATTAATCAAATATACTCACTTTCAGGGTCCTCATATTCTTATATTCAAATATTGTAGAGAAGTCTACAGAAAAGTAATTCTTTTCTTCATTTAAGTGAGACAATCCAAAATTATATTCATCTTTGTTTTGCAATTGTGAAATATCGAAAAAGAAACCCCCAAAAGTAGTGCACTTAAAAGTCTCCTGCAAGAAAGATAATGAAGAGTAATTCGTCGAAAAGCACACAGAGCAAACCGGTATCTTGTATAAAGCACAAATCAGAATCCGTCTAAACTGACGACAATGTAATTGGTCAAAAGGCCATAGCGTTTATAAAGATAGAAGCAACTAGAGACCTGGTATATCTGCATATCCCAGAGTACATTAAAAACCAAAACAAAATATCAACCAATGATTTAAAAAACAATTAACGATTAACAATAAATTCAAAATAAGAAGACATAGACATTGTAGTACATTTCTGTGGGACTGTAGTCCCACAGAAGTATGTAGTACATGTGTAAATGACAAGTAACATGTAAGTTGTCATTTTTTTAGCAATTCAATATTCGATTCTAGAAGTATAATGAATACACTGAAATAATTAATAAATACAATTCTCTTAAAAGTATCTATCTACTTCAATTATTATCAGTAACAAATATATTATAATGGTTAACTATAAGAGTTCAAGTTTTAATAAGTTCTTCAATTCAATTCTTCAATAAAAGTAAATAAGTATCAACTATTTAATAGTATATTACTATTTAACTGCGTGTTCAATAAATATTATTTCTACCACTACTTATCTACATATCTATTTATCTATCTGACTGTCTGTCTGTAGGTCTGTCTGTAGGTCTATTAAATATGTATAAAAGAATATCTTACGTCTTTTAGGTTTCCCTTCACGCAGCTTATAGTAACATCGCACCCTTTTCCTTTAGATACTATTTGAACCATTTCTCTAAACGTGTAATCACGTGAACATCCAATGTGGTCAGCTGAAATCATGTCTCTGATACAGTAATGGTGTCTAATATAGTAGCATATAAAAAACATTAATCATATTTTATTTTCGACAATTTAAACCTCTCGGACTCGAGATACAGTCAATTGATGAACAATCAAGTAATGAAACAGAGGAACCAATAAAAAAAAACAAGAAAGACAAAATTGTAGATAAGAAATAGCAACAAGAAAGGTAAAGATTTTACAGTCTCTGAGATGGCTTATGGAGAAAGAGAGTATTTAAAATCCATGGAATTACCTTTCAGAGCTGGGAACATTTTTTGCAAGAAGCGCTTTTTACGTAAGTCACTGACAGTTGTAAATACTTCACAATCTAGGGCCAACGCAATTGATATTATCGCTTGTCCTAAAGCACCTGCTCCTCCATGTACAAACACTGACTTGCCACGGGGAAGTTTGGCCTTGATTCCCTTTAGAAATGACGAATAAGAACATGTATACTTTCTTGCATATTGTGTACCTAAATCGTTGTCATTTGTTTATTAAAGATCACTTGTATGATACTTACCAGAATGTAGAATGCTTGCACGTAGGCAAGGGGCACTGTTGCGGCGTCCTCGAGGTTCCAGTGAGCCGGCACTGGCCAGAGCAAATCTGACTGTGCTCGTACCCGAGTACTTGCTGCACCACTACGCACTATTCCCATTACGGGCTTAAAACTGTAACGAAACAAAACATTACCACACTTGTACAAGGATGTTAGGGAGGTAATTTTTTGACCTGATTTTTACCTTTCCGTGATTCCACTAAAGTCCATCCCGTAATTACTAGTAATATTTTGCTTGAAGGACAGGGAACCGTTAGCTTGTTTCATGTCATTGACATTAATTCCAGTATAATGAACCTAAGAGCAATTTGTATATAGATATAAAAAAATATGTAAACATGACTAAAATATTTTTTTCTTTCAATGTATTAAAATATACACACATTTACAGTTACGCCGGGCCCACTCAATTCAGGTACTTTGACCCATTTCAATGAATCGTAATCACCATACTGTACACCTTGCAACGTCACGTTCTGATCTCCCATTGTATTTTGCTTCACCGGCAAATAGTATTCGCCTCCCCACTTACCCTTAAAGATAAAGTAGATATTGTTTTAATAGAAATATTAACTAATTAATTCGAGGGACCAATTATGGATATTATATTTCTGTAAAAAATTTTGTGAGTGATATTCATTATTATAAGATATTGGTGCCAGTCACAGAGAGTGTGGCGCCGAACACCGATGCGTTAGGTTGCCGCTAAAATAGTCGGGCATCCCCAACATGCACACAATTAAAACCGTAATCTTTATTAAATAGCCATTAATATATAAGTTTATAGTAGGGGCTCATGGCTAAGTGGTAATGGACTAGGTTAGTACATTACAAGGTAAAGTAATCTTAGCCAGGTCAGTCTTAGGATGGGTGACCATTCTCAACACATTGAGACCCCTCCGTGCCTCGGAGAGCACGTTAAACCGTCGGTCCCGGCGGCCATACGAACATCTGTGGCATTCATTACGGGTAGTTGTAGCCCTTACAATTTCAACAACCTGGTCTAACTCCAGAACTTCGATATCACCTAGTACTTAGGTTGTGGAGGTCTTATGAATTACGAGGTATTACTCTTAGGAAATAAATAATTAACTCAACATTTTTTCAAGCAAAATATTTTTCTTACATTCGTCACATGATTATATGCGAACTCAATATTGCGGAGTTTTTCTTCGAGACCATCAGTACTGGTATTATGGATGGTCACTAAGTAGACTTTATTACGCACTAATTCTTTTCGCCACGACGAAATGAGTTCTTTGAGGCCTGAAGGTGAAGGGTAGCTTGCAATCACCAAAAGTTGGTGGTCTATGGTCATATTATTGCGAACTGGGAACAGGAAATCCAAGTCAGTCTCTTTGCAAACTGATACAGTTGTAGTCACTGTTCGTGAACTCGGTAGCCCCCAACGAATCAACTGTAAATCTAACTGATCATCCTTCTTTTGATGAACGGAGAGCACACGACACATTGAAGAGAGTCGTTTGGAACCAGAACAACCTGCATCTTCTTCGTTCACAACAAATTTGTCTTGCTGTAACACGGCCTTTAACCTCTGGCGTATCTGTTGGTAGGTGAATATATAAAATTATATAAAAATTTAAATAAAATGTAAAAAATTAAATTTAAATATTTAATTAATTTGATATTCAACATTTTAAAAGTTAATATTCAAATAAGCACTCAAATAATAACATACGTTCTCATCAGTTAATAAATTCTGAATAAGTATCAAATCAACATTTCCGAATTCGTAATTCTCAGTTGCCATTTCTGGAGTTATTTGTTTGTAGTTAACTTTTATTTTGTAAAGGTTTTTGAGGACATTATTTATTTCCTTGAAGATAGTTCCTTCATTTGTTTGATTTGGTATTCCAACCACAGTTAAAGTATTCTTATTGACATTTTCAGCTACTATTTGAAAGTAAACTTGAAGTGATGAGAAAACCTATAAATTAAGTACAGAATAGAGATTAAATAATAATTTTATGCTGTTTATTAAACAACTATGTGATACAGTATTTACTTACATCGAGTCCTGACTCAAAATTGGATACGAAATTCAATGATTTTAATGCCAATTTCGTGTTACTGTCCGGTGGCAAATGTTGAAATGTTATAGACTCCATAATAACTCCACCACACCTAATAAATAAAAAAAAAACAATAATCGTAAATTAAAAGAAGAAGTTAGAAGTACAATATCTTTCACGGTCACTAGTCCTAAGTAAGTTTTAATTTAATTATAAACATATACATGAATATATTACGAAGTGCTTTTAAGAGGCAAACTAATAATTAACATAAACTAATAATATATTGTACGATGGATTTTAAAAAACCGAAAGATATACTTACCTGCATTTTAAATATATACTTATAAACACTTTGTAAATAGACATATGCAAGTAAACAAATTTTAATATTTGTACAATATGGATATCGAACAAGCGAAAACGTCAGGACATTGCAGTCGAATGCTCAATCTTACATAGATCGTCATTAACTACCTGGTGCTGTTGAAGTCATCGGAAACTTGAGCCCACATCAAAACCTTATCCTCTGATATTTTCGACTTCAGAATTGATTTAGTATGAACATTGACATCAATAGTCATTCTCCGGATACTGTTAGGCTGGGAAACGCTGTGGTGAGATTGTCGTAGCACGTTTAGCTGCAGAATGCCGTCCATGAACGTCACCCAGTTGTCACGCCATGAAAGCATGCCATTGCTTAAAGATTCATCAACGCAAGCAATGCTTTGGAAGTCGCTACTACGTAAAGTGCAAAAAAAAATCTGTTAGACCTTGGCTACATTCTGAGAAAGTTTTGTATTGTAAGCATTAAGTTTGTTCGACCCAACGTACCTATAAAAATAATCTCTGTCACGTAACAACTGATAAACGTCTGCAGCACTGAAGTGCATATTTTTCTTTAGATCGTTCTCTATACATTCCATTTTACTATCTTTTAAGGGTTTTATAAATCCTGTTGCGACTTTTGAGCGGTCTTCTAAAATCTATAACAAAATAATTTTGTTAAACAAATTCAGAGAAACACATTTCATAGAGTTTCATAATATTAAAGGAAAAAAAATTATAAAAGAAAAAGTTCGAGTCTCATGAAATAAAATTAAATATAATTATTTGCATAGAATACAGGTAGTACCAGGTATTACATGGGTGGTTTTAGATTGTGGCGGTAAGACCTATCATGGAGGATTGGCTGGAGAGGTGACATGGAAGCCTCTCCTACCAGTAGGCACAGGTGCTCACCGGACACGGCTGCTTCGGTAAGTATCTCTGTCCACCACTGCGGAAGCTGTGGCGAGGATACTGCACTCTACACTCTAGTTGAGTGCTCAGTGTAGACGCAACAGCACTACGACCTCGTGACGGCTATTGGTAAGGGTAGCCTCTCGATAGAGACCATGGTTCTGTCCATAGTCCAAAGTGAAAGTGCGTGGGATTCCGCCGGATTCGTTTTGCGAGGAGGTGATGTTGGCCAAAGAGGCGGCGGAACGGGAACGGGAAAGGACAAGCACTCTCTCTGTCCCGCAACGGGTTCCGTTAGCCCCCCTTCCCCTATTGCACGGTGTGGTCGCCTGCTGATCAGGGGGCCAAAGTTTGCAGGGGTTCTCGGAAGCTTCTTTCCTAGGGTATCCCGGGTCCCCTGCAATAGACTCCCTTGTGACAGAACACCGTGTGGTTTTAGTCGGTTCGAGTCCGACACACCACTTCACCCTGGTTGAGGTGGTGACCCGTGGGGGTTCCCACACAATAAAAAAAAAATGCTTTGGATCAATGCCATATTCGGCCTTGCTTTGGCATTTAAATTTATACAAACTAAAAATTGTATATATATTATTTAACATTCTATTAAATTACATTGTAGTTCTTAACTCACTTAACATTATATTATTATTAATTTACATTATATTAGATTCCATTATTTTTATTAATATAATTATTACATTATATCATATTGCATAAATTCTTTTTTTCGTATAAAAACACTTATTTACTAACCATTTGCGTAATTGAATTCTGAAATATTTGAATGGTAGTTAAAAGTAGAAATTTAGTTATTTTGCTTAGCTTTTGCTGGGATCCGATTTACAATTTATCCTACTCTTGGCTCCTTCACTTGGCTCATATCTTCAGGTACTCGTGATTTAACAGCTTTAGTACCGCCTCCACGGTCCGTCAGGTGTGTTGTAAATTGGTTGCTGCAAATATTTGTTCAATCTTTTACATTTACCTCGAATTTTCCTGTTCCTCTCTGTATTGCCACACTGACCCTAAGTTGTCGTCTATCATGAAGCATGGGTTGTGAATACAATTGTAAATTAGTAAACTCCACTGATAGCTGCTTTCTCGGAACATCCATTATCATAGCAAGGACATCCCACACTAGCGTTAAACTTGCAGCAAATGGATACAATGTATTCCCTGCAAATAACATAGTTATTTAAAATGAGAAAAAAAGTATGTCATAAATAAACCTGCAAATTCCAATACATTAATATTTTGCATTTACCCTACTGCTAGATTCACTGTTAGTAGAGCCTAGTTTCTCTCTTAGAAGCTGATAATAAAAAAAAAACATGTTTCATTCAATCTCCTTTCATTACGATGTTTTTTATTCAATTTGTTTTATAAACACATCAGCAAGTAGGTTGCCCCTATCATAATAACACGTAAAATGCTATCAAGTTTTGAAATATTAAGTTAAATTAAATTTTTAATAAATATTTTTTTTGTCTCAATAATAATAATAATTAGGAGGCAGGATTGTGGAATCTGAAGACATGGAGCTCTCAGATTCTACACACCTTAGATGTCTTTTCGCGAACGAAACTTCCAAGTATCTAGCAATGTCACAGGCGTTAGGTTTAAATGAATTGACTATGAAGGAATAGTTACAGGAACGCTTCTTTGGCAGCCTGAAAAAAGTATTAGAAAGTCTTTTGTCAGGTGGTAATAAGGTGCGGGCCTATAATGATTGGGTCATACCAGTCCTAACCTACTCCATTGGCATACATAGATGGCCTTAGACGGAACTTGATGCCCTGGATATAAGAGTCCGTAAATTGCTAATCGCGTACCGAATGCACCATCCACGTCCATCGGTAATGAGATTGTATATCCCGTGGAAATGTAGGGGTCGTGGTTTTTTTAATGCTAGGACACTACATAACCACGAGGTATGCAATCTTAGCGGTTACTTTCTCTCTGTTAATGTGGAGGTGCATCGGGATGTTGTGGCAGTTGACAACAGACTCACTCCGCTTGCTCTAGGTAGGGATAACTGGCTCAAACCTGCAATATTCAATATTACAGATTGCAAGGATATATGGAAGAGGAAAGAGCTGCATGGACGTTTTTATCGGGCCTTAAATGGGCCAGAAGTAGATCTATAAACATCTGTGTCCTGGCTACGTTTCGGTGACCTCTTTGGAGAAACTGAAGGTTTTATCTGTGCACTTACTTATGAAGTGTTATGACGAACAACTATCGGAAAAGGTACAATTAACATTTGTCGGGTATGTCATCGTCCCGGAGAAAGCCTCAGGCATATAATTTCCGGTTGTTCACGTCTTGCCAACAGCGAGTACTTGCATAGACATAACCAAGTGGCCAGAATAGTCCATGAGCAACTTGCTCTTAAATATAACTTTCTGACTGTGGAATTACCGTACCCGTAGTATGTGCCCACCCAGTTCTTGAAAATGGTCGTGCAACATTGTACTGGGATCAGTTTATTATTATCACTTACAGGACTATTATTGCCCATAAGCCTGATATAGTGGTAATAGACCGACTAGAGCCCCGAGCAATGATTGTTGATATTACCATTCCCCACGACGACAATCTCTTAAGTGCTGAAATGACAACGACATACGAGGTGGTCGACATGTGGGATGTGGATTCGGCAATCATTGTGCCGATAGTCATATCAGCCTATGGGTTGATTGCAAAGAGCCTCGACCAACACCTTCAGAGGCTCACGTTAGGCAGCTGGATTAAGGGCCCTTATGCAGAAGGCGGTCCTTCTTGATACGGCACGTATTGTGAGAAGGTTTTTGTCTCTGGAACCCTAACCACCGCTAGTTTCATCCCTGTACCCGATACCGGTGGGATACTATTTTTTATATTTTTAAAAATATATTTTTTTTTATACAAATGTATTTAAAAATGTAATTTATATATTTAATGTATGTTAATAAAGAGAATAATAATTACTTCACACATTTCACACATGGCCGTCTGATCCCAAACTAGGTAGAGCCTGTACTATGGTAACCAGACTGCTCATAAACATACTTATAGATAAATTATACCCAGACACAGAGCAAATGATCATGCTCATCACACAATGATTTGTCCTAAGTGGGCATCGAACCTCTGACTCCGCAGTCAGGATCACTAATTACTAGCCCAACAGGCCAGTCGAAAATCATAATCATAATTTTTGCCATTTATAAACCTTGTATTATTCGATTGTCAATTTCTTATTGTTTTTAATAAACGTGCCGTTGTATCGAGAAGTAAGGCGAAACTGCATTCGCGTACATTGTGAAATACATAGCTCCTCCTTAGTTCAAATATCTTTGAATTGTATACTATTGTATAATAAATGTTTTTCATATACTCGATTCTTTCACTCATCCCAACTAGATACGATATTTTGACACCCACTGTAATGTTATCTAAGTATATTTACCTCTTATCCTATTTCCTCCTAGATATGTATGTTCTTTATCATGTAAGGCTAAAACGAAATCGCAAGTAGCAGCCACCTTTCTATCCGCTGAACGATAAAATGGCATAGGCCTAAAAATAGATAACATTTAAATATTAGTTATATTAAATTGAAATATTTCTAGAATAGCTAGAAAAAGAAGTAGATAGAATAATAAACAGGAAAAGCATTTAAAAAAAATATCCATACCATTTCTCACCATGAGCCCATTTGACGAAGTCTGATAGGAAAGGTGTTCCAGTGGAAACTGGCATTTCGACTTTTGGATATAAAATTTGAACATTAGAATTGTAGCCTACCAAATACAATCTGAAACCAAGATCAATATTATGAAGATTGATTGACTTCAATGACTTACAGAATAATGATCATACTTAAGAATTTGATAACAAATTACTATACAGGATGAATTTGAAAAATAAACACTTACTTACATCTCTGACAGGGCATGACTCTAGCATGCAGTTACAATAAGGATTATTGCAAATCTATCTGTTTACGTTATAGTTATGTTCGTCTATAGGTAAAATATCATTGATTGTAACTGCATTCTGGAAGCTATTATCAGTGATTTAAGTAAGTGTTCCTTTTTCAAATACACCTTTTATAGTATAAGCAACGGGGACAACGTATTTAGGACTCACTTGCCAATGGCTTCCAGTAACATAACTGCATTATTTGGATGCTTTCGTCTTGTGAGTGGTATATTTAAGCAGTTAGCTGGCATTGAACGTTTGAGAATAGCTTGGAGTAGTCCATGCGGTGCAATTTCTACTAACACAGCGTTATTAGGCACTAGTCGCGAAGTCTCCTCGAACCGCACCGAGTTCTAAATTAAAACAACAATTAATATAACAATGAATGAATATGACGTATGACATACGTGTAGTTAATAGCGTCTACAAGATTTGACAAGTCGAGCGCACCAGACGGCTTACATGTTACAGATAAAATAGTTTGGCGTCCGACTTGTGGCCAGTAATTACGCGACTTTTTGTGGAAGACCGCATACATACGTAGACCTAATGCCAACCTCCCTTCTCTCCAAGGTAATGGAGCAAGTAAGTTATACCGGTTATTAACTGATCGGATAATAAGGTTTGCACCAATGCTACTCACCTGCTAATTTTCTTGTGTATATAACAGATAGATTCAACCTTTTGAGTGTTTTAGGTCTTAGGTACCCTACTATACAATAATAGTAATGAGATCTTTCACGGAGGGTCAGTAACACCTAATATTATGACCATATATAATCTACTCTGACCACTATTAGTTATCTTGTATCAGTATAAAACAAATAAAAAAATACTACGTATACTTACCAGTAAATTGTTCGTGAGGTACTCTGCGGAACAGAACTTTGCACAAGGCTCATTCCATTTTTCTTGTGGTACAGAACTCGAAAGCCAACGCTCAGTTCTTTGCTTTGGAATTCTAATTGCGTCTTGTAAATATTTTAGTAGCCCGGGACCTATATTTAAAATGTAACTGAATTAATTGAATAAGTTGTACAAACACAGTGAACAACTCGATTAACATAATTGTACTGGTTACTGGTCATTGATAATACAAATGAATATCATGCATGATTTGAACAAAACACATCATTCTTTCATCTTACCAGCATCAGCTATATAACGTGAGTGGTAAGCGATGTTGGAGCACGGAACTTCCTTAGCGAAGATCTCCTTGCTCGTCAACTCTGCCACAAAATCGCGCATGACATCTGAAGGCCCAGAAATTGTGCTAGACTCAGGTCCATTATGACAAGCTACTTGAATTTCCGGAGGGCATATTTTTGATATCTAGAAATATGAAATTAAACATTTCTTTTATTTATTTTGTTCATAACAATTTTTACATTGTGTTGAATATTAATAACAATTTTGTAACTTAAAAATTGTATGCTACTTAATTAAAATGTCACAGGTGTAAAATAAATAAAACAATACCACCAATCAATAAAATAAAAACAATACCATAAATTAAAATAGAGCATTAAATTAATATGGCAAATGTGTGGCTATAGAGAGAGAGAGGGAGAAACAATGGCAATAAATGTAATTTACACAAAAACAATAATGTTTATTAATAATAAATAAATCCAATTAATGTAATATTTTCCTGCATTTATGTCACGTATATCAATAAACAACAAACTAATTATAAAATTAATACACTAAACATACAATAAACTAAAAATAATTGTATACATATGTATTCTAACTACGTCGCAAAACAGTTATTAGGAGTAAATTTTATGTGTTTATTTATTGAATAAGAATATAACTTACTTGTTGGTAGCCCATACCAACAGCAGCCATGGAACCATGTATGAACTTAGTTTCCACAGACACCAACCCGCGGTAGTATGCAGACAATATCATTTCTTCTGTAGTTAAACAACCATCAGCGTAAGCGCATCCTAACTCACCCACGCTATGGCCTATCAAATTTGAAAATATTTTTTTTAGTTTGATTACTTCTGATCATATTAATAAGAGCATAAAGCCATTTTCTCACCAATTATTCCATCGGGCTTCAGACCAAGTTCATGAAGAATGTCAGTAAGTCCGATTTGAATTGCAGCAATTCCAACAAATGAGTGCAGAATATTGTTAAAAAGACTCTCATCATGGGAGGTAATAATGTGAACGATATCAAGGCCTTTGGTTTCTAAAACTTTTCGGCATCTGAAATTGAACATAAAGTTGTCAGTCAGTAATTAAACAGTAAATTAAACTAAGACCGAGATTTGGTCATGATATTCCAAAAAAAGTTTAAAAGATTGTTACATCAAAAAATGCTTTTGTTTATCATACCTTTCTATAGCAGCTGCAAAAATGGGTATGCACATAAGCTGCTCACCCATACCGGCCCACTGCGATCCCATTCCACTGTAAACGAACCACAATGGCCGTCTTGCGTTGTCAAAGTAATCCGCTTTTTCACGTAGACAAATAGTTTTCTGTTCATTGTCCGTCTCTGAAAGTATATTCTTTTGTCTTCATACATAACACATTTTAAAGGTTTTACGCGGCCGTTAATCTGATGTTGACTCATTTTAGCATAAAACGTATAAATCAGCAACTAGTAATATTTGAATAGTTACATATGTAAAAATGAAAAAAATTGTTCGTAGTAAACGTGCAAGTCTGATAAAAAAAAAAGCCAAACAACCTACACAAAAAAATGTAATGTTAACTTTATAAAAAAATATAACGATCCAAGTGATAGAAATTGTGTAGCGAGTGTCACGTATGTTTTCAGCGATAATAATAGCTTACCATCAAGGTCGTATGTTCTCCTTAAGTTTACCGAATCCCATAAGTGGACAAATTTCACAAAGTAACTACAAAACTTACGCAAAATAGTATATCCTCTGCCCAAATGTCCTGAGATGCTCATTCGATGTATATTGTGTAACAGGGCCAACTGCTCAGGATCTATGGGTCTTGATTTTAAAACTTCAAGAATATATTTGACAGCTTCTTCGTGTCGACCAGATATATTAATCAAGTATGGCATATTGGTCTTGTAGCGACTTAGATCCTGAAACGTAGATAATACTTAGCACAATTTATTTTTATTGCCTTTCAAAAACAAACTTAATAAATTAAATTTTTTAAGATACAATCTTAGATTCAGTAGAGAGAAAATGAGGAGTTAATACATATTATTTATTTATATCTACATATAATCTGATAATATTTTACTAATTTACGACAAAATTAATTCAGCCTGTGACCACGGCCAGTGCAACCTGGTTAAAACGCCAGGCAATTCAGAGGTATGAAATACCTTTTCGTGATCGCGTTAATTCCCGTGTAAATACATGATTATATCATGGAACGCGAAAGTTTCAAAATTAGTAAAATAATTTCCTTTAAGAACATGAGTTAATTCTTTTACACTAAGTTCGTAGGCTAATTATTTTTGCCTTACCTTAGGCTTATAACATCCATGTAGTAAAACATGGGAGTTTACTCCAGTTACAGACATGCCATTTACACCGACGTAAGTACGGCCAAAATTCTGATGTTCAGTTATAACACGCATGCGTCCTTCGCGCAACGCTGCAACATCTTGTCGAGGTTTTTTAAAATGCAGGTTGGCAGCTAGCGCCCCATTGTGATAGCCTAACAGGACCTGTACATTAATACAATTTATCAAGACATTATATTATTATATTTTTTATTTGTATTATTTTTCTTACATGTGCGAGTAGTACTAATACATAGCTACATAAGTTTTGTCGTATGCAAACTACAATATATATATATCATAATACATAATATTGAAGTAATATCCAAAAACTAAGAAATATTAAAAAACTAGCAGTGCCCCGCGGTTTCACCCGCGTAAGTTCTGATCCTGTGGCAATAAAAAGTAGCCTATTATGCGTTAATCCAGGTCTTCAGCTATCTACGTACCAAGTTTCGTCGCAATCGGTTCTGTGGTTTTTGCGTGAAAGAGTAACAAACATCCATCCATCCATCCAAACTTTCTCATTTATAATATTAGTGGGATGGGATTAGTGGGATAAACAAATTTAGAGGCAAGGAATTGTTTGTTCGATTTTTTTATTAATTTTCTAGGGTTAGGTGAGCTTCTCTCGTTATGACACTTATATAACTATTTGGTATTACATTAAGCATAGCTTAACTTAACAAAGAATATTTCGAGAAACTATGTAGTGCACTGAAGAAAACTTCAATTCAATGGTGGCAATTTTAACTTGGAGGATCTTGCCAGGTCCGGCAGGCTGATTTAAGTAACTACTTATCAGAAAATTCAGACGAAACGTACTAAAATTATTGCAGGAAGAATGGATTCTTCACGACCATTTGAAAGTAAGGAAACTTTGTTCACTCTGGGTACCGCACCGCTGAGGGAGCAACGTGTGACTTGGTCTCGAGATATGTTAAAAAAAAATTGAAGACGGCCGATCAAACTACGTGAACTCGATTTTTACTTGTCTTGAAATCTGGCTGACGTTCCTAAAGAAAAACATTCGAGTAAAGTGTTAAAAGTCTGTAAAAATGTACCGATCCCTAAAGAAAGTAATGATTTCTATATTTGTTACTGAAAAAGAAATATTGGCTACGGTTGTGATCGATAAAAGAAAGACTGTTACTGCTGCATGGTATACAGAGGAAGGTTTACTTTGAGTATTAGAAGCCTTAAAAAATTAACGACCAAACTCAACTCACTTGGCTTTTGCATGAAGATAGTGCTCCTGCACATTGAGCTGGCAAACCTGTGGACTATTTGCACCAAACTGGAATCAAATTGCTGGGACACCCTCCTTGTGGTCCGGATTTAGCGCCATGCGACTTTGCACCAATTCCGTATGTAAAAAAAGTTCAAGGGACGCAAGTTTTTAAGGAGATATACTACTGCGTTCCAGAGGGGTACTGGAGCAATGTGTTCAGCACCTGGTTTCCACGTATGTATGAAGACGTGTATTACTGCCAGTGGAGACTAATTCGAAAAAAATCACAAAGTGCGACAAAACTTATGTAGCACCCTACTGTAGTTTATTTAATATACCTTTGTTATGGCACATATTCCGGAAGCAGCTTCTGAATACCCAATATTAGACATGACACTACCGATTAAAAGAGGATCATCTCTATTCTTACAGAATACTTCTTCAATCGCTTGTAGTTCAACCTTGTCAGCGTCAGGTAAGGCTGTAACACAAAAAATCTTTAAGTGGCAAAAAATACTAAGTTGATCAAGGAACAGGATGCGTATAGCAGCTAAATTATTGCAAACGTTAACATACTACAAAGCCGTATATTTTTGTGCGGTATAGTAGCATAAAAAAAAACTAACCGGAGCCAAAAGCTTCAACGTATTCAATGGCTTGAGGCGGAACTCCTGCTTCTTCGTAGAACTTTTTAATGAAATTAGTTGTACTACTGAGGCTTCTGCAGAATCCATATTTTGGACCAGTTTCTCCTTTTAACATACACGTGAACTCAGTTTTAGCATACAAGACTTCAGCGTATATTCTAGAAAACCATGAAAGATGTATAAGTAATAATAATATTAATAATTTATTCATATTACGTCCAACAATATTATTATTCCCTTATACTAAGATAAAAATTAGAATCATTCAAGATATGGTTGCACAGTTTATGAGATATCGTTTTAAATATAACTAGCTTAGCAAGCTTGTTTGATAAGAGTTAGTTAAATTTTCGGCTCAACCACTACTTCTGTTGTAAGGCATATTGGAATGTCTGCACAGTACAGTACAGGGATGCTTGCTTTCTTTCGAGCTTTCTAACAGTGAGCACCTCTCACTCTTCATAAATTTTAGTTGTAGGAACGTAGCGGGATCTAAAATGCAGTTGAAAGTGCTTGATTTTAGACCCCGGTACTTTAAGCCGTTCTCCCGGTAAGCCGTTCTCTGAGCCCTCTCTAAACCAAGGAATATAATTATATACCTCCCTATAATATAGCGTGTAAGTATCACTTACAAAAACGACTTCTTCGGATACTTATCACAAAGTCACTTCATCATAAAATGCAAGATTAAGGATTTACAACCATTAGTTTGATTTTACCCTACGCAATGTGCGGTGAATGACCTTAAACGTTCGTCGTCGTCGAAGTTGTTTAATTGCTTACATTACAGTTTTTGGCCGTATGGGGTATTTATTGTTTTTTTTTTTGGTAAAATGTTCCGTTTACTCATTGTGATATCACTTTTCACAAATAAGACTGCGGCGGAACGGGTGTTATGTCCCTCCAACACAAAGGGAGGATCCTCCGACCAGGCGTGATCATGCCTGGCGGGCCGCGGCCCAACGGTTGATGTTGGGAAATTATATATATACTAATCGGCGTGAGAACTCTCATAGCGCGGTGCAGGATTAGTAGTTTCTTCGTAGTTCAGCTTGTCTTTGCTAGATGATGTTGGAGTATGTTTTTGCTGTATGTGGAAGTCGCCACATCACTCCCCTCCAAGACCGGAAGTATCCCTGTTGAGGGCGAGGGTGCTGGCTGGCTGAGACTTGATTACCGCTCATTACTGTAGGAGTGTATACGATGGTGGCGATGATGATGCTGCTGATCTGCTTCATGAAGGCTGCTTTCAATCACGTCGGGGTCACCACTGTGGAGGAACGGGCGTTATGTCCCTCCAACACAAAGGGAGGATCCTCCGACCTGGCGAGGTGATCATGCCTGGCGGGCCGCGGCCCAACGGTTGATGTTGGGAAGTTGTATATATACTAATTGGCGTGAGAACTCTCATAGCGCGATGCAGGATTAGTAGTTTCTTCGTAGTTCAGCTTGTCTTCGCTAGATGATGTTGAAGTATGTTTTTGCTATATGTGGAAGGTGCCACAGTGGCCACCTATTACAAGGAAGGGGGGGGTCCAAAATTTTATTTGTACATAATATTGTTTGACAGTGCTAAGCCTGTATGTGAGTATGAAAGAAAATCAATTGATATTATTAACAACCACCATATATGTTCGAGGAGCGGTCTGAACCGAAATAAAACTTTTAACTACAATGTCCGGATAAAACTAAGGAACTAGATTGTTTCTCGGACATGTTTCCTGGAACTAGTTCCGACAAGGAAAGGAATCGTTCAAGGTTCAATCCCATGCCGGACATGGTACGCGCATGTCTACTGGCTACAGCCGATGGCTATAAACGGTCATATAGGTAAGCTTTATATGTACCTACATATATTGCCAGGCTTGAACATAAACACCTACATGTTCCGGTTTCAAAATAAGAGTGTGTATTATATAGAAACCGTATCAAAATCCTTAGAAAGATCGAGATGCGAGTAGATAACGGAGCATGTGTTTAGTATCAATTTTATGAGCTACCATTTCACTAAAGCTGACAACTGCATCCTTAGTTGATAAGCCAGATATAAAACCATACTGTTTAGCTTTAATTAATTAAAGGTTTCCAAATTCTTAATTAAGCCGATATTTATTATACACGTTTCAGTGTTTTAGTTAATGCAGTCAGGACGAATATATAGGCCTATAATTGGAAACACGACACCACACCACTCTTAAAACTGGTGTTACCAATGCTTTCTTAAAGCTTTGGGAGAGACGTCTGTCTCAATTGATATGTTGCCTAAGGACGTAATAACTGGGGTTTCTTTCTCTCGGGAACTCGGGAAGCTTTCTTAACGTTAGTTATGCTAGAAACTAGTGATTTCCCAATAAGAGGAAAGTGTTTTTGACTAAGTTAAGTGACGCTTTTTCGTTATTTGGTAAACTAAGTAGGTAGTTTGACTGGACTTAGGGAATGACATTTCTTACCCAATATGTAACGAATTCCTACATGGCCTTAGGATTAACCTAGCCTTTCCTAGCCTTTGCGAATTCATGATGTTCATAAATGTGCATAATCTTCCGTAAAAGAGTGTTGTTTGTTAAAAGGTTGTTAAAAGAGTGTCCCGTGTTGTCTGTGTGCTTGAGTAACACGTATAATTATTTATTGATTACTTAATTAACTTACCTTAAGGCGTCCTTTGACTTTTGCAAAAACAAAACATTAATTGCTTCAGACTTAGCGCAGCCATCTGCGTTCTCATCGAAAGATTTTGTCTTACCATCATTGCATAGTTTAATAATTCTGGAAATTTAAAAAAGAAATATTGGAAAATGCGGTAAACAGTCAATTTACATGTGACCATATAAAAGAATATACCTTCCATAGTGTACTGACGACTGTGGATGCAGAGCTAAGTAAGTACCACCAACTATGGCGGCTTCGCATTCCCCACGACTCAGAGCCAGATATGCTTGTTCCAATGCAGCGGTAGAACTGCAGCACGCCTCATCAATAGACATTGATGGACCCTTTGCATTTAGCCAATACGATATACGGTTGGCAAACATTGTTTTACTGCACCTGTTTTGCAAAGCATATAATAATGTTTATATATTGCCTGACTAGTTTTGTGTCCAATGGGGGCCGTTTGTCATGGGATGAAGTGACCTGCCCAGTCGGTGTCGGGTGACTCACTCTCATACCGATATTGCAGGTTGCTTCTACTTTTGATAAGTTTTTATTCATAATGTGATTATTTATATAATTATGGATATTTTAACCGCCGTCATTTTAATATTATTTTGTACTTACCCAGCTATACCGAAACCGGATCTTGAAGCAGCATCGTAAAAACAAGCTTTTTCCGCTTCAGAGAAACATGAGCCTATGTAAACACCAATTTTTTTTCCCGATAGCTGATCTGGATTAAGTCCTAAAAATCAAAACAAGAGTCATTGTTGTATTATTATGGCACAATTTTTGTTTTTATAATTTAATTTATTACTCATACACTGTTCGCTCTCTCTTAAATAGTGTTTTTCACCGATAGTATCATCAGATTCCTGTTCGACAAAGCCTGGTATAGTACACCTTATATACTAAGAAAGCCTAAATATATGCACTTTTGCAAACGACTTTACACGTAAAATCTAAATAATAACAAAGTTGATGCAAATTATCTCTGCATTTGACAATATGGTATTATAAATAGTTGGATAACATTGTGGTCAAAGCAACATACAGCACAAAATGTACTTTAGTGTCCTCTAGCGAATGTAGTTGAACTATAATGAATAGCTTAGTTGCGAGCTACTGATCAATGAAAGTTTTCGGACTGAATAAATTTTAGTGGTCTAAATTTTCCGGTTCTTGGACTTCTCTAAAGCATGATTACCTAGCTCGGTTAACGGTGCTACGCCCTGACTATAACTTTTGGCTTAGCGGGCGGCGGCCCAGGCCGTGGTGTCTGCTGGCTGGGAATTGTCCATGTCATACTGTTAAGGAGTCCACGAAGTGAATAAAGTGCAGTATATGTTTGGGGATTCTGTGATTTATACAAAGTGTATAGGAATTGTGACTTTTGAGTTGCAGGTGTCCATGGGCGATGGTAGTCAAGTGACTACCGTCGCCCATGGACACCAGGTTCACCATCAGGTGACCCGTCTGCTCGTTTGCCCTCTATAGTATATAAAAAAAAATTAGGAAGACAAATTTTATGATTACACAAAAATGAGCGTAGAAACTTTTGATTACAACGATTAACTTATAGAAATACATTTGCAACACCCCATCAAACATCGCTTTACTTGGTCCTAAAACCTTTATTTTTTAGATTTTTAAATTTGTGCTAGGGATGTTTAACATGAATGGACTGTTAACATTGTAACAAAACATGCGTATAACAACTAGAGCCATCTGTCATAACTTATATGTAAGACTTTGACAATAAATGTTTAGTCTATCGAAACGCCACTGTGCGTATTATTTATCAGGTTATGGGCGTACGTAATTAAAAACTTTTTGATAGATTAGAACGCGTAGTACCGTTTGGTTTTGTAAAATAATGACGATGAACTACATTGCTAACATTCCAAAATTGAAAGGGCGCGAGAACTATGAGGATTGGAGTTTTGCAGTGCAAAATGTGTTGGTGTTAGAAAACATGGCGTATGCTATCGCTGAGAGGCTACCGGCTTCACCTACGACAAGCCAAATAAATGAAGATGCTAAATCTAAAGCGAAGTTAGTGTTAACGATTGACCCATCACTTTATGTGCATATTAAGCATGCATCAACAAACTTTGATTTATGGATCAAGTTGTAGAAAATGTTCGATGATACCGGCTACACAAGAAAAATCGGCTTGTTACGCAAGCTCATCAACTTGATAATTGTGATTCAATGACCCAGTATGTAACTGAAATTGTAGAAAGAAGCCAGAGATTACAAGGTACGGGCTTCAAAATAACAGATGAGTGGATTGGAGCATTAATGCTAGCAGGATTACCCGAAAAATATGGCCCCATGTTAATGGCCATTGAACATTCGGGCATTGATATAATTGCTGACGTCATAAAAACGAAGTTGATGGACATATGTAGTGACAGGAGTAACGTCAAAACCTCTCAAAGTAATAAAATGCTATGAATGTAAGCAAACAGGTCATTATAAAAATCAGTGTCCGAGTTTAGAAGCCAGCAAAAGAAAACAATCCAATACCTTTAGCGCTATTGTCTTGAGTGGAAGGTTCAACTGCGATAGTTGGTACATAGATAGCGGGGCCAGCAAATACATGACAGCGAAGAAAGAATATGTTAAGAATCCATCATATGAACATGAAACCAAAGAAATAATTGTTGAAAATAAAACATGCGTCCCGGTGCTGTGTTTTGGTGATGTAAACATCATTACAGTTGCGAATGGTGTAGAAAATGACATCACAGTTTCAGATGTATTGTGCATACCGAGTTTAACAACAAACCTACTTTCTGTGAATCAGTTAATTGAGAATGGCAATAAAGTAATATTTAAAGAGAAATTTTGCTGCATTTACAATCAACAGAGAACTCTAGTTGGAAAGGCAGAATTAGTAGGTGTGTACAGATTATATACTATGAAATCAGAACAGTTGTTGGCAGCCACAGCTAAGGCATCGAGTGAAACTTGGCATCGACGATTGGGGCATATCAACAGTACTAGCTTGAATAAAATGAAGAATGGAGCTGAAGAAGGTATCTCATACACAGATAAAGCAGATGTTGACAAATCTAAGTGTACTGTTTGCTGTAAGGGGAAACAGGCTAGACTACCTTTTCAGCCTAGTTCGACTAACACCCAGGATATTTTAGAACTGATAGACTCTGATGTGAGTGGTCCGGTGGAAAATGTGTCCATTGGAGGTTCCAGATACTATGTATTATTTGTGGATAACTACAGCAGAATGGTTTTTATATACTTTATGAAAACAAAGTCTGAGGTATTTAAGTTTTTCAAAGAATTCCAGTCAATGGTAGAAAAACAGACAGATCGGAAAATTAAAATTCTAAGAACAGACAATACAAGATATCAAAAACAACAAGGAATAATTCAGAAAATAACTCTGTCACCACTAGCAGAGACATCATTATAATGGAAACAACCAAAAATACAGTCTAGATTCCTATTGTGTGCAAAGCTTCAGCTTAGGAACATAGTGAAGAGGAAAGTAGAAATACAGATAGTACAGACACTGAATGTGACGATAATGATATCACATATATTTCAGAAGCTTCTTAAGGAAGTGACTTACATGAGAGTTTTTCTGAAACTGCATCTGAACCAGAAGCTTCATTATTAGACTTGAATCAGGACATTCCAAATAAGCGAGTGAGAAAAATAGCTGATAGATTTAACTATAATCATTTATGTATTGCAGAATCAGATGATCAAAATATAATGGATATTACACTCAAGGAAGCTTTAAATGGACCTGAAAGTAAATTTTGGAGATCAAGCATGGAGGAGGAATTAGAATCATTTAAGAAGAATGATTCGTGGGAACTTGTGGATAAGCCTGGTGACTCTACAGTAGTGCAGTGCAAATGGGTATTTAAGAAGAAGTATGATAGTGTTGGTAATGTGCGTTATCGTACAAGATTAGTGGCAAAAGGTTTTTTACAGAAAGCTGGCATAGACTATCATGAAACTTTTTCACCTGTGCTCCGTTATACTACTTTAAGATTGTTATTTTCTATAGCAGTAAAACTAGGTTTAGATACACATCATCTTGATGTCACTACAGCCTCTTTAAATGGTTTTTTGAATGAATCTGTATATATGCAAAAACCTGTATTTTATAAAGATTGTAATGATGATGATAACAAAGTATTAAAGCTTAAACGTGCCATCTATGAACTTAAGCAATCATCACGTGCTTGGTATCAGAGGGTCAATGATCACTTAGAGTCTTTAAGATATTTAAAATCTAAGTATGAACCTTGTTTATTTACAAAGTTTGAAGGTAATGCTAAAGTTATAATAGCATTGTTTGTTGATGATTTTTTTGTTTTTTCTAACTGTAAAATGGCAACCAACCAGTTAATACAGACTTGAGTAGTAAATTTAAAATTAAAGATCTGGGTCAGATAAAACAATGTTTAGGCTTAAGAGTAAATATGTATGAAAATGTTATAACTGTTGATCAAGAACAGTATATAGAAAGCTTGATGAAAAGATTTAACATGTCACATTGTAAAACTGCGGAAACTCCTATGGAGATTAATTTAAGATTGGAAAAATCTAAAAATAGTTTTTGTGATAAAAAATTGCCATATAGACAATTCATAGGTAACTTAATGTATTTAGCTGTCTTAACTAGACCAGGCATAGCTTACAGTGTATGTTATTTGAGCCAATTTAATAACTCTTATGATGAAACTGATTGGAAACATTTAAAAATAATTTTAAAGTATTTAAAAGGTACTCAAAATTATGGTCTTGTTTTTTCTAAGGATAATTCTTATAAAGAAGGATTTGTTAATGCAGATTGTTGTTTCGATTCAAACGATAGAAAATCTTTTTCTGGGTTTTGTTTTAAATTGTCTGGTACAGTTATTTCTTTTGAATGTAGGAAACAAAGAAATGTAGCTCTGTTCTCAACAGAACCCGAGTATATTTCCATGTCAGAAGCCAGTAAAGAGGCTATCTATTTAAAGAATTTATTGTTTGAGATTTTAGGTAATTCAGAAACAATTACTTTGTATAATGATTTTCAAAGTGCACAAAAACTTATTTTGAATCCAGTATACTATAGAAGGTCTAAACATATAGACATAAGATACCATTTTGTGAGAGAGGCAGTTGCAAATAAGTTTGTTAAAGTGTGATTATTTAGAAACGGCTGAAATGCCAGCAGATATTTTTATAAAAAGTTTAGGGTCTTTAAAGCATAAATATTTCACAAAAAAGCTTGGTATATTACCTATTTCAAAGTATTTATGATTTTGTTAAGCGGAGTTGTTAACATTATAACAAAACATGCGTATAACAACTAGCGCCATCTGTCATAACTTATATGTAAGACTTTGACAATAAATGTTTAGTCTATCGAAACGCCACTGTGTGTATTATTTATCATGGACATCTATATATTATGTGATCGATTTAAAAGTTCACTAATAAATGCTTCCGAATTCATTGTCCGCTCTCTAATCATCTAAAATAATTTGTTTTCTTAACCACCGCTTAGTGCTTTACCCTACTGCCGCTATTGCCTCCGCTTGCTCTGTTTCTTGGCATCGCATTTCGTTCCTCCTTATATATGTTCCCGTCGCATCTCGTACCGACAGTCGTCAAAAATGGCCAACGTTGCCGCTCTTTGCGGTGCCTCATGGCGTGCTTAATACATTTAAGTACATTTTGTTCTTACTGCTCGTCCGCGATTTAGTGCCGGTGGTAGCGGCAAAGCCATGGCCGGATACTTAAAAGAATATCACCTCCGTTTCTTAACAAAAGTTGTCACTTAGTCGTAGTCGTTATGTATAACGACTACGACTAAATGACAACTTTTGTTCAACCATTTTACTTGCCTTAATAGTTACTGCTCCTAAGGGTCGTAGTGTCATACTAAATAGCCTATATAGATATTGTGACAATTTACTTTTAAGATAATTATCTTACTCAATCCACGGTTGAAAAAAATAAAAATCTATTTTTAACGAAATAATTCATATATACTAATTTTATTGATGATAGCCATAGATACTTACCAGCGTCGTAAATAGCATTATACGCCTGCTCCAAAACCTTCCTCGCCATAGGGTCCATAGTATTTGCGAGACGAAAGTGCACTTTAAAGAACTGAGCATCAAAGAAACTGAGATCAGGAATGATGCCTGCGTGTTGCACAACTTCTGGATGATTGTACTTGTAACGAACGTCTTCGTACGTCACCGGATTTACCTGTATTATAGAATTATATATTACAAATTTTAATATAACTTTACTTAAGCAGGTTCCTAATTAGATACAAAAGTATTGTTTCTGCCTAGATTTTGCCCTTTTAAGATTAATTCATTTGATATGTAGTGGTAATGCTGACGGATATTTTTGAGTATTGTGTAATATTTCAAACATTTTGTAATTCCTCAGTAATAATAAACTATATTTTTGGTGACCTCAAATATCATGTCTCTCCTGTACGCAATTACCCGTACACGCAGATATATACAGATATTAGTGCCCAATACCCTAAAGATATATATAAATTTCAAGTATGTGTAAACTTTAACGTGTAATTGTAGCTGTATGGAACTCATAATTAGTGAAAGAATAACATTTTCAGTAAATTAAATTATTGGTATTTTTTTTTATCCTGATCATTTCAAAGATTTCGGACAGTATTTGGGTAGTGGTGCGATAGGTCTATAATTTTTTACATCTGTTTTGATTAAATTTTGGTGTAATTTACCAGTTGATAACATCTGTTTCAGCTGCACTTTTATGTGACAGTTGACGACAAATAGGGATGTTGACACTAATCACAAATTTATATTGCATTTTAACTAAATGATTCATTGTGATATATAAAAACCTAAAACAACGTTTCTTTTCATTAAAAAGACTGTTAAAAATATATTATAGATGATTAAAAAGGCTGAAATAGTAACGTCACTCATTGCTTAATTTATCTCCAAGTTAGTTGCAACTCGGTAATAATCTTATCACTATGGAAACTGGATTTATCAAAGGAAACTCTTCGAACTTACCGAAGATAGATTCGTTGATGGTGGCAAATTTTTTTTACAGGAAACCAAGATTTTTGTGCTGCTGAACTTAGGAACGTGAAACGTGACAACGTGAACGTGAAAGTGTTAGCCACTTTCTCCTTATTTGTTTATCTTTTGGGACATTTATGAAAAGTTTTTCCGGTGTGCCGATTGTTGTGCTTTTGCACTTGGGCACTGCACAGCATTTGTAATACTTTATGTCCATTTCTCTCAGGTAAAGCACTTAAATTTGGTATATTCGTGAAGGTAACCGCGAGCACAAACACCAAGAACACTTATTAAAATTTAAAAGTAACTTTATTTTTTCAAATTTCTCTTGCGTTCATTATGGGTCTAGGTATAAAACAAAACCAGATTTGAAAATATGGCAACATCCCTATTACAACATTAATACTTTTATCAGAGTGACTTAGATAAATAATAATTACGTAAAGAGTCTCTGGAACTGGCAGTACCAACTCACTCGACTAAGTTCTACGATAAATAGTTTACTGTGCAGGCTGTTCCACTATGGAATGCTCTGCCTGTATCTATTAGACGTGCCCAAACATTACCTGTCTCTAGGAAGATGGTCAAAGAACATTACCTAACTTCCTAATCTGTTCTTTGTTTAAAATATATTATACCTGTTGTGTACCTATGTCTGTTAAGTCCACGGAGCAGTAAACTCTGTATCATCCCTTTTTTATATTTTATATTTATATACGTAGATGTGGGAATGTGCATATATATGTTTGTGTTTTTGTATATAATCTGTGGATATGTTTACATAGACTGTATATATTATGTATGTTTGTGTACTACTATATAAAATAATATAGTATTGCCAGGAATGACTGCATATATGTATATTTTTAACTACTGATATTATTATTTAAACCATTTTAAATACTGTATGCTTTGGAAGTATTTAATGATTCTTTGAACTAATCAAAATATCTCCCATATCAGCACTTTTTTTTACACCAAAGCTACCCATGCTTTCATATTTATTGTCGTCTTTGTCCATCCAAAGGTTGCCTGTAAGAGATTGCTTTTAGCGATAAGGCCGCCCTTTGTATATATTCACTAGATGTAAAATAATTATTTTGGTGTACAATAAAGTTTATAATATTCTATTAAAGAGATACATCTTTTTGTTACGACTACTCAGTCAACTTTTAAAGGTCTTAGTGAGAATTAGAATTGTTTATCACTTATATCAACGTTTACAGAAAATATCGTGACAAAACCTACACCTCTGAGACTATTCTATAATCTCTTTTATCGTTGGTAAAATCCGTCAACAAGCACTAGCCTATCACATGGTCCTCTCACGTGAGTAGAAGAGGGTCAAGTACAGCACCGAATATTTTTTTTACAAGATTGATATCACTACATTATAGTTCTTCACTTGATTTATTTATATATGACAAGTTTTGTAGTGCTAACCAAATATTTATGTAAAATAAGTTATATTTTAGGCGATTTATAACTAAAACTGATTTTGTTTTTGTTAATAAATTAGTCTGTTCGAATATTTACCTTATTATACAGCAGTTCTGAAAACTCCTTAACATTGTGTGACTGCGGGTAAAGACCAGACATGCCAGAGATGACGATCATGTTCCCATCTTTCTGCGGTGGTACCAACACTTCCGGACGCACATTCGCTTGTTGTGTTGGAGGCATCGTAGCAAGCACTTAGATGCTATTTAAGGAAACAGTTTATTAGTTTTGTTAGAAGAACGCTATGTGTAAAAGTTGCCTGCCTGGGCAGAAAAGTACTGACCATGTGATAAAAACGTGGTCTGTAACCTAACTTAACCATTAATTACTAACTTTTTTCACGCGGCTTAGCTTGCGTCAATGTATTTTTTGTCAAACCGAGCTAACGGTATAAAAGCTACTTTTCTGTCCCTCGGGAAGCAGAACAGCTCTGTCTTTCAACACGGTTTTATTAGCGTCACTTGTAACTAACTATGTAAACAAATCGTAGGGTTGCCTTATTGTGTTGAATTTTGTGAAATTCCGTATTGCATCAAAGAATATTTTTTACTTTATGGAGTTTTTGTAAAGATATTTGTAAACACGAAATATGTGGGGTACACTGAAAGTTTTGCGTAACTCATTAATGAAATAATTTACATGTAAAGTAATATATTAACTGCTTTTAGAAGTTCTCCATTACATTTTAAACATTTTTTCATTCGGTCAAACCATTCTTGAAAACATGAGGACCATTGGTCTAAGGGCAGGTTTTTCACGTGCTGGTTGAAAGCTATCACGGCCTCTTTCCGCGCCGTAAATTTGATACTACTCATTAAATCTTAAATTTTGCGGAAAATAAAGATTGTCATGGTGCAATAGGATGCGAATTCTTGGTCGTTTTTCCCTAACTTTTTCAAAGACAACTTCTTTGTCTGTCTTTTGTTCTTCAAATGGGATCGTGCAGACAGGACCCGTCCGGGGAAAAAAAAGCAATAATTTTTTTGCCTACGTTTCTCACCTGCCTCAATATGTTGGTTTGCTCATTTTCTGTCACCTTCGAACAGGCATAGTAATACTTCTAAAGCATACGCAGAAGAGTGTTGCTTTCTTTCGGGTATGTAACAATATACCCATGTTTCATCTCTGGTCACAATGTCATACACAGCATTTGAACGTCTGTGATCGTACTTTAAAAATATTTTTTTACACCAATTAACACGAGTTGGTTTTTGTTCTGGGGTGAGTTCATGAGGAACCCAGCAGCAACAAAGTTTTCTAACTTTTAAATGTTGATGTAAGATTTTATGAATTCAATTCTTCCAATTTCTTTTTAATCATTTCTTCTGCCATTTCTTTTTAATCAATGATTGAGTTTCTTATGTTTAAAAATATAACATTTGAAATTTAAACATTTATAATCGGCCAGGAGCGCAAACCTTTCAGTGTGCCCTATGTAACACGATTTTTTTTTATAAACGAGTTAACATCATTGTTTGCGCTTGTACTGCTAATGGTGTATGTGTAGTACTTGATGGTGTACAGAATCGTAAATAATTATTCGAAGACTTGATTTTAGAAAGATACTTATAATTCTAGTTTCTTTACAATATTTGGTAAATACAAAATTTATGTGACGAGCCAACAACGGGCGGGGTGCGCACCGCCTTATATATGTATTGAGTTAGGTGGGAGATATCTTGCATCCCCCAATAGCGTCCTGCGGCTTGAGCGTGAACATCCTCCCCCCGTTGGAGGGAATCCTTCAACTGCTCCTCTTCAGTGAAATCCAGCATTGGGCAAAGACGGTTCAGAGCACGACGGGTAATGCCATTGGCGGTCCTGACATCATGGATATACCAGGATACAATGCGTCAATGCGACCAATCTTCCATATCAAGAGGGGTTGATTGACTTCCTTGATAATGACCATATCGCCTACGTGTGGCTCCGGACTGGGATTGCACCATTTTGATCGCTTCTGCAGGTGAGATATATACGTTCACGTTGCCACCTCACCCAGAAATGCTGCCTCATCTGTTCCAGTTGTTCGTAACGGTGGAGTCAGTGGTTGTTAGTCTGGGTTAAGTCTGGTGCGGGAAGAACGACGAGCCGTAGCCAACAGTGAAAGTGCCCTGGAGTCTAGGGGCGGAAATCATCGGGAAGTCATGTGATATAAAGGGCGGAAATAAAAAATTACTATTTGTTGTTGTTTAAGTAGAAAGTTTCTCATAAGTTAAATGTTTATTACCTAATATTCTTCTAGCGTGAAACTTTGCCGACTTGACCCCCCTTTCCTATAAGCCACCAAAGGTACGAGCGTATGGTGGTATAAAGGAAAACTGCATACCTTCATCAGAACAAAATTTACCTAATTATTTTGTTTTATTTAAAATTTTATTTAATTCATTACCGGCCCCAACAAAACTTGTCGCATTATCACAATGAGATGAGAGTTGCTTCTAGGGTTGTAGCAGGCATGAAGCGACTTAGTAGTATAACACACAAATAGACAAAGGTAATACTTGGTAATTTTCTAACCCTAATTGAATAGGGACCCGCTAGATCCACTCGACGCTGTGTAGTGGCGGCGTAGAATACAAACCACTACCCCTTTTCGTCCCAAGGGTGTCGTAGGAGCCGACTAAGGAAAACAAATCAGGCAGATAATATCACTGTAAGAGAAGGAAAACTCGAGATAAAACCCTTTACCAACCCGTCTGGCCAACGTAGTAATAGTAGGCTAAAACCCCTCCAATGAACAGAAGCCACAAAAAAAGGCCCCCAGTTCCCGGCAGTCCCGCTATTCCCGATTACGGTAGCGGTCGCGGTAACGGCGGGACAGGGGGTGCGAAGAATCTCCGGGCTACGGGAGGCTACCACAAACGACTACAACTAGCTACGTATAATTGTAACACCCTACAGTTGGATCAACACCTTACTGAACTCGAAGTAGAACTAGGCCACATAAACTGGCACATATTAGGGTTATCCGAAATCCGAAGACAGGGGGAGGACACGATAACCCTCGAGTCAGGCAACCTGTTCTACTTTTGAGAAGGTGATCAGCTCTCCCAGGGCGGTGTCGGTTTCTTGGTCAACAAGGACCTCATTAGCAGCGTTGTGGAAGTCAGCAGTATTTCGACCCGGGTAGCGTACCTTATACTAAAAATCACGAACAAGCATTTCCTAAAGGTGATACAGGTATATTCGCCGACCTTGACTTACTCTGACGAAACCACCGAGGCCGTGTACGAAGATATTGCTAAGGCAATACACGGTACCACTTAGGCCACATACAGCATTGTTATGGGGGACTTCAATGCTAAAGTGGGAGTATAAGAATGCGGCAAAATGAAAATTGGACCCTATGGAGTCGGGCGCAGAAATCACAGGGGGCAAATGCTGGTCAACTTTCTAGAATCACAGGGGCTCTTCCTAATGAATTCTTTCTTTAAGAAGAAACCCCACAGGAAGTGGACTTGGCGAAGCCCCGATAACGTGACCAGAAACGAGATAGACTTCATCATTACGGACAGAAAACACATATTTAGAGATGTCTCCGTGCTCAACAGGTTTAATACCGGAAGTGATCACCGACTTGTACGAGGCACTCTAAACATTAACTTAAAGGCTGAACGATTCCGGATGATATCTACTCTCCGACTTACGCCGCTCCAAGTATCTCTAGGGTCCGAAAAGTTTCAACTTACTTACAAAATCGTTTCGCAACGCTGGAAACCATTAGCAACATTGACGAAAAAACCGACAAAATGGTCAAAACGCTGCAGGACGTGTCTCGAAAGTTGTTTCCCGGAAAACGCAAACAGCAAGAGTCCAAACTCTCTCCTGAGACTCTCGAACTTATGAGGAGCAGGCGTAAACTGACAGCCACTCAACCGTCTTCGTCAGATAGGAGAGCCTTAAACCAAATAGTTAGAAAGCTGATACGACGCGACCTCCGACGCCTCAACACTCGCACTGTAGAGAATGCGATTGAGCGGAACAGGGGGTCGAAAGTGTTCACTCAGCATTTGGGGAGGCCCCATCTGACGAAACTCAAAACAGAGAATGGCAGAGCAATTACCTCAAGGTTCGAGATTCTCGAAGAGTTCGAGAAATTTTATGGACAGCTATACGCATCACGGATGATAGAACCAAGGAGAGTCAGCGACGATGACCACAGAGCCCCATTAATACGCTATTACTCCGAGAAGATACCAGAAATTGACCAAGCCGAGATAGAGGCGGCTCTCAAACAGCTGAAGAACGACAAGTCCCCTGGGGATGACGGAGTTACAACCGAGCTCCTAAAGGCAGGCGGAGCCCCAATCCTGAAAGAGCTGGCAAGTCTCTTAACGCCGTCATCCAACACGGTTTAACACCTAGGGCATGGAGCGGGAGTGCGGTGGTACTGTTCTTCAAAAAAGGCGACAAGACCTTGTTGAAAAACTACAGACCTATCTCACTCCAGAGCCATATCTACAAGTTGTTCTCGAGAGTCGTCACAAATCGTCTCGCGAGAAAGCTCGACGAATTCCAGCCACCAGAACAAGCCGGGTTTCGAAAAGGCTATAGCACCGTGGATCACATCCATACTGTTCGGTAAATAGTACAAAAGACATAGGAGTAAAATCAGCCGCTGTGTATGGCTTTTGTGGATTACGAGGAAGCCTTCGACTCCATCGAGATCTGGGCAGTTCTGAATGCTCTGCAACGAAGTCAGGTCGACTGGCGATATATCGAGGTGCTGAAATGCCTATATGATACGGCCACGATGACCGTCCAGCTACAAGACCAGAAGACAAAGCCTATAAACTTGCAGCGTGGAGTTAGGCAGGGGGATGTTATATCACCTAAACTTTTCACCAATGCGCTTGAGGACGTCTTCAAAACACTGGATTGGACTGGATTGGAATCAATATAAACGGTGCGCACATCTCACACCTACGGTTTGCAGATGACATCGTCCTATTCGCAGAGTCGCTGGAGCAGCTGGATGGGATGCTGCACAACCTGAATGGAGCATCTCAACGGGTCGGTCTTGGTATGAACTTGGACAAAACCAAGATTATGTTCAATGAACATGTCATTCCCAGACCGATTGACATCGAAGGTTCGACGCTCGAAGTTGTTCAAGAATATGTCTATCTGGGGCAGATTATCCAGCTCAGGTAGAAACAACTTCGAGAAAGAAGTCACCAGAAGGATCCAATTAGGTTGGGCAGCATTTGGCAAACTACGTCGAGTTTTCTCTTCGCCATTACCGCAATGCCTTAAAACGAAAGCGTTCGATCAGTGCGTCCTACCTGTTATGACATACGGCGCCGAGACGTGGACACTAACGATGGGGCTAGTCCACAAATTGAAAGTCACGCAGCTAGGCTATGGAGCGAGCTATGCTTGGAGTCTCTTTGAAGGATAAATTTCGTAATGAGATCATCCGACAAAGAACCAAAGTTACCGACATAGCTCGCAGGATAAGCATGCTGAAGTGGCAATGGGCTGGCCACGTATGCCGAAGGACCGATGGCCGTTGGAGCAGACGGGTCCTAGAGTGGAGACCGCGAATCGGCAAACGGAAAGTAGGACGCCCCCCAGCCAGATGGACCGACTACCTGAAGACGGTAGCAGGGATGGACTGGATGCGGAAGGCGGAGGACCGGGTGCTGTGGCGTACATTGGGAGAGGCCTATGTCCAGCAGTGGACTATGATAGGCTGATTGAAGAAGATCCACTCAACCTCAAAGGGCGTTACAGGCTCTGACGCTGCTTAGGCAAATTACCCATGATAGGAACCATACACTTATTTTTATAACGCCGACCGACTAAACATTTGTTAGGTACGCTTCTAGCTATCTTTCTAGCATTTATCCCCCAATATCTTTCCCTAACAGATATATCTTTCCCTAACAGATGCTAACAAAAGCTGAGGGCCTGCGTGCAGTAACCGCTCATGTTCGCAATCAAAGATTAGCCTTGAAAAACTATGTTTCGAATCTAAAAGCAAAGGGTGTTTTTTATCGTAAGACAATGATGTATATTTAATACGCCCACCCACTTGAACCACCTTTGAGTTAGTATCTAAAAAAGGACTAACTGCTAAAATTTTAGATTTGTTGCTTAAAGGCTTATTATTTAACAGTGTATTATAATCTTCACTAAATACTCCTGTTGAGATTAATTGAACTAAATTAATTCTCACCTTCGAAGCTACTAGAATGTTTCTGCGTCGATAAACTTTTTTCCGGATATTACCTTCTTCTATTTTTTCTAACTTACATTGCCTAATTGCCAGAGATTAACGAATAAAATTGACTTTCTATTTCAGATCGTATTTTCATTTGCTCAACTGGACATTCAGATACAATTTTAATTTTCGCATTACAAATCATCGAAAAACATGTTTCTAATTTACATAGTCGTAACCGATATTCAGAAATTTGTTTGTTTGATTGTTCAGTTAAACTTTCTAAGGCTTTAATTTCATCTAAATAGTTTTTAAATATGGTCAACCTACCCTTCAAATAACTTCTCCTTTTTATGGGGTCAGCAGGCATATTAAAGTGACGAAATTACGTTGTGTTACCAAAAAATAAAAAAAACACTATACTTATTTAATACCGAGGTTCTTGAAAATGGATTATTTAGGATTTTCTACTAAATTATGCTAAACAAACGCACAGAAACATGTATAAGGTTGGGTAGTTGGCAGAGGATACTCACCGGGTTTCCTGTGGCTAACACTTTTTGTGACTTCCTTTTACGGGTTCCACCCTCCTCCTTGTCGCCCAGAATGCCTCCAAATTCTTCAACAATCCTGGTCACGGCACCATCAATGTTTGCGCTTGTACTGCTAATGGTGCATGTGTAGTACTTGATGATGATGTGATGACGGTGTACAAGATCGAAAATAAGTACTCGAAGACTTGATTTTAGAATATACTTATTATTCTAGTTTCTTTACAATATTTGGTATATGCAAAATTTAAGTGACGCCAACAACGGGCGGGGTGCGCGCCACCTTATACATGCGTTCGGTTAGGTGGGGATATCTTGCATCCCCCTCTGCCGTCCTGCGGCTTGAGCGTGATCAATCATTATTAAATATTACCTACACTTTTTCTATTTAAAATGATTTAAAATGAATCTATTTAAAATGACTGAATGAATGTATATATTGAAGTCGAATGCATTAACAAGCAGTCATATTACCCTTATTTAAGCATACCTAACTACGCCTTGTTGTGGATTAATTCATTATGGAATTCATTTCTTTGTCATTAGCATTCAATAATGTAAATTACGCAGTTTTCTTTGTTCGTAAAATCGGCTACGTACCCGTTAGACCTCCAAGATTAAACCCTATCACAAATGTACCCGTTCGACCTCAATTTTATGTACCTTTGGACTCTCTTCAAAATATAATAGTCTAAGTGCCCATTGGACCGGACCTCTTTTTTAGTACCCTTTGGACCTTCAAAATTAAAACTACTGGAAAAGAACCCGTTGGACCTCTTTTTCAGCACCCTTTGGACCCTCAAAAAAATATGTGTTCATTTAGTTAGAAAAGGTACAGTTATGTTGAAAATTGTTAATCAGAATTCTAAACATTTGGTGAAATACCATAAGCAAATACAGGCACACTAGCAACACATACATAGGCTGCACTAAAAGTATTCTATATATTTCCACTGTTTCTGTCATATTAAAATCTTTTAAATTGAAAACACCTTGGTTTTAAAAATCGAATACCATTTATTTATTTAAAAAAAGATTCTCGGTCTTATCATAAGGTTTTGTCAAACTTGTTTAGTCGTTGAGAAAATGGAATTGACTCGAGAAAATTCAAGAGCGATGATTTATTATGACTTTCGAAGTCGTTTAACGCAAAAACAGTGTGTTGACCGGATGATTTCTGCATTTGGTGATGAAGCCCCATCCAAAACCAATAATTTATCGCTGGTTTCCTGAATTTCAACGTGGACGTGTCAAACTCAGTGATGATCCCCGTCAAGGTCGTCCAAAAACTGCAGTCACCCAAGAAAACGTTGATGCTGTGCGTAAGCTGATTGAGGAAGATCGACATGTGACATACCGCGAAATTCAAGCAACTTTAGACATTGGCATGAGTCAAATACAAATAATCTTGCATGAACAATTAGGTGTAAAAAAGTTGTTTTCCCGATGGATACCGCATTCGCTCTGTGAAGAGCAAAAAGCGGCTCGCGTTACTTGGTACGTCAGATCTCTTGAAAGATTCCACGCAGGATCCTCAAATGCTGTATACAACATGGTATCAGGTGACGAATCCTGGATATGAGCGTACGAACCCGAAACAAAAACCAGTCACGAGTTTGGGTGTTCGAAAATGAGTTAAAGCCAACAAAAATTGTTCGTTCACGGAGTGTTGCAAAAAAAATGGTGGCCACGTTTGTCTCCGAAACCGGCCATGTTGCGACTATTTCTCTTGAGGGACAAAGAACGGTTAATGCAGAATGGTATGCTAGCATTTGTTTGCCACAGGTTGTTTCTGAACTCCGTAAAGAGAACTGCAACCGCCGCATCATCCTCCATCACGACAATGCGAGTTCTCACACCGCGCACAGAACAAAAGAGTTTTTAAAGCAAGAAATCATAGAATTATTAAACCATCCGCCGTACAGCCCCGACCCAAGCCCTAATGATTTCTATACTTTCCCTAAAATAAAGAATAAATTGCGTGGTCAGAGATTTTCATCACCTGAAGAAGCTGTGGACGCCTACAAAACGGCCATTTTCTAGACCCCAACTTCCGAATGGAATGGTTGCTTTAATTATTGGTTCCATCGTATGGAAAAATGTGTCAAATTTCGCGGAGAATACTTCGAAAATAAATACATTTTTAAATAGTAATGTTGTGTCACTTCCTTGATTCCCGAAATTTTCAGTGCCGCCCTTTCCGAACTCGTCGCCGAAATCGACGCGGTTAAGAATTCAATCACCTCCGCTCTCGACTTAAACTAGTCTGAAGAGGTTAATATAATAATTCAAGTAATTAAATTAAAGTTACTATTTGTTACATACTTAGTATTTATTATACCTCTTTGGTGTCGAAAACTGTTATTAACACCCGGTATTCCGTTTTCTGTATGTATTATTCTTTTATTGGTCTTACCTCACAAATGTAGACAAAATACGGACTATTGCAATGAAAAAGTACTCCAATGTTAAGAAAATAACGGTACACAATGTATCACACCTAACGATAACTACATAAGTGAGCTTGTGTGGTCACGAGGCTGCACTTATATACAAATACACAAATGGGAATGAATGTTTTTATTACTATATAATAAGCGAGCTACTGAATCCATGAATACCTTAAAAATGCATATGTTATGTGCGTAGTCACATAATATATGCATTTTTACACACAATTACCCAATAATTTTTACACTAATAGAAATGCTATATATATTTTACATACTCATGTGAAATAGGCAACTACTAACAACCCACCCTTGCTTTGCACGGGTAGCATGCCTACATTTTTTTCCTGTATCGTATCAGCCTGTTGCGTTGAACATATCTGTTAGATTAAAATGTAAAACCAAACTTTAACTACAATACAATGCAATGCAATACTCTTTGTTGTTCACCATGAGGAACAGTTTATACCATTTACAAAGACCTAACGACCTCGAGACAATATTCAGTGCTTCAGTCATAGCTAAGTACAAAATTATATTAATTATGAGTGAAAAAACGTCCCAAACTAAAATATATTTTTAAAAGTTTTACTCAAAAAGTGCATAATCACTCCAAGACCAACATTGCATTCAGCGACATCTAGTCGATGCAACGACAAAACGATAAATTGTCGGTAAAACCGATCATGTTTGGACGTATGTATAACTACTGTATCTGTCTACTCAAAAGGAAACCACTATTCCAGTTAAACTGTAATTGTCTCTGTAGCGTGGTAACTGACACGCAGAGCAACGGGGGTTCGAAACTCAGTTGTTACGGTAAGCATTTTTTGTGATTACATTCATCAATATAGTCAATCTAAATACAATAAAATTACAATGGTAAACGATAACATTACACTTGACGACCAGCAGCAGTAAGGTCACTATCATTGAATAATTAATCTACAACTTCCCTGTTTGAGTCTACAACTATGAGCTTACCGAATGCGTCATTAGAAGGTGATCACGAAAAAATTATGGAGCTAAAAGAAAGAACAAATCCAGAATTTAACCGCCAATCTACAAAGCGCTAATCAGGAGATAGAGAACCTAAATTGTGAAAATAAGTCAAAGGTAGATAAATCGAATAGAATGATTGATATGTGCAAAGAAAGTTGGGTTTGATGGAACAACGTACTTATCGCCTAAATCTGTACAAAAAAATAAATCAAAATCGAAAAGGATAAGTTTAAGTATAACTTCCACTCCGATTCGACATAATGCAACTGTCACGAAACGAATGAATGCACTGTCGAACCAAAAAATCTGATTAATAATTATGAAAACAAACTACCTTTGGAAATAGATTCTAAATGTAATATGAAACCTAAGACTATGCCAGACAACAGCATAAAAGGGAGAAGAGTTGTTATCTTAGCAGATCAACAGGGTCAAGGTATACGAAACACACTACAAGATCTCGTTGGTTCTGAGACGAGGGTAAGCTGTTATTGGAAGCCAGGTGCAAAAATGTGTGATATATTGTACTCCATGCAAAATGATATTAGTACCTTAACAAGTAAAGACTTTTTAGTTATATTAGGAGGAATGAATGATACCAATCCACTACAAACACACCTTAAATATTTTCATATACGCAATAATAAGGTTAATGTTCTTCTGTGCGAGGTACCTCCTAATAGGTTTCTGAAATTCATTAGTAGCCAATATAACAATAGCATATTTGTAAACATGAATTATATAGCAATTTTACCATATAAGCTTAACCGTTATAGATGTATATGTTCATAATCTACTAAAAACAATTTACAATATAATATACAAAAGCAGATACAAGGCATGACAAAACAAAAAAAATATACTGCTGAACAAGGTACACAGACTGATGACATACGCGATTCGGATTATAGTTGTATAAATAATAATAGCCGCAACATTATAGCAAACGATGCAATATAAGAACCTCTTTTTCGTGTATAATCGCATTACAGTTCTACATTAAAACATTAATGGACTACTGAGTAAATCGGGTATGTTTACAGTATGTGTAGAAAATTTGAGTCAGAATTGGTAATCATATTGATGTACTTTGCTTTTGTGAACACAATATGATAACTTCGGATAGTGATTTGCTATGTATTCCCAATTTCACGTTAGCAGCCTGTTATGCAAGAAAATGGAGGCATGGTGGCACCTGTATTATGGTGTGAAATGGACTTAAATATAGATCTTTGGAAAATGTACCGCCATGCAGTATTCCACGTATAATTGAATGTTGCGGAATAGAACTCATGGATCATAACTAGAGATCGGATAATCGGATGCATATTTACCTAAAGTTATTTTTTGGATAACCAATTATGGAAGCGGCTTCTAAGTATATTTTTATTTACGAATGCAGTTGTATTGTCGCGTTGCTACTTGCGCACAAGCAAGTATAATTTGGCGTCTCACTCGCACTCTCACAAAATGCTTACATTTCCTGGAGTTTAATAAGCCCGATTTGACACTTGTTACAACGTAATAAGGTTGTTTTTGCTTCGTCGAAAACCACTGACAATAAAAGTAGGGAAAAGCCACCATTATACGTTGTAACAGAGCAAGTGTCATTTGTGTCAAACTGGGGTTTATTACGTCTCAGGGGGTATAGGTACACTTAAATTTGAATTTCCTGGAATCGCAGGATTCTTTCGATAAAAAAGTGCTTTCCATAATAGCCAACATCTCAACTTTAGGTAAATATGCATCCGAATATCCGATCTCTAATCATAACATAATTGTCTTATGTATTTATAGACCTCCACAAAGTCGTGACGTGAAAAACAAATTTGATGTGTTCCTTGATGTGCTATACCGAGTTCTTACATTGTTTCCATTCAATAGTAATAAAAAGTTTGTAGTGTGTGGTGACTTTAATATAGACATTTTAGAGAACACCACTTACTCGCGATAGTTTAATCAAGTTCTTCAAGGGTTCAATTTGAAATGCGAAATAAATGTACCTACTCTTTTAAGATCAGGAACCTGTACTGATAACTATGCACATAATTTACGGAGATTTAGGAGAGAGGTTACTAACAATACCAGGAGACTAGCAATATCAGACCATACAGCTCAACTACTACACTGTCCTGTCAAAAAACTTGTAGACTCGACTGTTGATTTTCTGAAAAACGTAACTACTGTAAAACTAACATAAACAAATTTGTTAATTGCCTAATGGGGATGAGTTTCGCTGAAATATACCAGGAACCGGATCCTAATTTAGCCTTTAATATGTTCCATGAGCTATTCGTACATACGTATAATTTATGTTTTCCAAAAATTAAGATGAAAATTTGTACAAAAATAAAGCCTAGGTGGGTCAGTAGTGGTATTAGAACTTGCAGTAAAAGAAAGCGTGAACTCTTATAGATATACAGGCGATGTCCTACGGAACGAAATAAACCAAATTTTCAAACTTTACCCAGTAGATTTAAGAATATTATCAACTTAACGAAAAAACAGCTCTTCCAACTGGTCCCCCCTTCTCCCTTCCTCTACAGGACAACACGTGCCGGACTCGGAAGTCACCCCTCCAGAGTGGTAGACATACGGTCTCGCGCTCATCGATTCGGGTCTTCCTTCCTGTGCCGAGCAGTTAAAACCTGGAACTCACTACCAGCGCACTTGTTTCCGTCCCACTATGATCCCGGGTCCTTTAAGCGGGGCGTGAAAAAGCATCTCACTAGGCCGCCATAGTGCTGGTCACCATGCTGCACTGTCCTTGTTCGCAGTGAGGATGGTGACCACCACTCTTGGATTCTGCTTGTGCTTTCCATCAGGCAGGGCAGAGTCATTTTGGCAGCTAAAATATAAAAAAAAACATCAAAATAGTAAATATGTACATTCTTCTAAAAATAAATGCAAAGCTACTTGGAAAATAATAAATAAAACCAAGGTTTATTACCCTACTGTAGGCATTGGACAAATAAAATTAAATAGTCAATTAATAACGAATCCCAAGGAAATTGCGCAAGCGTTTAATAACTTCTACGCAGATCAGGTTAAGCCTGTGGATGGTAAACAGCATATCAGAACTGTCATCACCGGTACATCTTCCTCAATGCTTATGCAGCCTACCATACCACAGGACATAAACAGAATTACAATGCAATTAAAAAATACGACCAGTAACGGCTATGATGAAATACGAACAAATATTGTAAAAAAAGTATCAGTATAAATCGCTCCTGTGCTAAGTCATATTATTAATAGTAGTATTCTGCATGGCATATTTCCCGAAAACTAGAATTGTCAATTATAAAACCCCGTTTTAAAAAAGGTGATAAGATGATATGTCATGCTATAGGCCAATTATTTTTTTTTTAAAAGACAACTCCCGCATTAGGAATTACTCCTGTGTCGCGGGGGACTTTACAAACATACAAACAACGAACACAAAATACACCCAGACTCAGGTTTGAATCGAACCCACGACCTCTGGCTCAGCAGTCAGGGTCACTAACCACTAGACCAACACGCCAGTCAAATTGCTCTAACTCCAAGAGTTACAATAATGTAAACAATTTTTTTGAAAGAAATAACCTGTTCTCTGAACAACAAAAAGGATTTAGAAAAAATAAAGGAAATGATGCAGCTATATATGACTTTTTGTTGTTGTTTTTACGACTTTCCGTCAGCAACGATTTTCCCCATGGTAATGTTTGCTGATGACAGTACGGTTGTATTCGATAATCCCAATATCAATTTAATTGAAACCGATATTAATAGTAATATTGTCTCTCTTGTAAATTAGTTAAAAGCGCAAACATCAGAGCAATATGTCATCTACGGACCACTGATAGCTGCAAACCACAGTTCATTACCCTTAAATTATTAACAATGCCATCGATGCACATTTTTGAAGTGTGCATGTTCGTAAATGAACTGGTCTACATTCTTAGAAATAAGTAGCAGTCACAGACCAGGTAAATTACATGTCGTAGCATCTAAGACAACCATGTATAATGAAAGTGTATTTTGTATGGCACCAAAGATCTATGATAAGCTTCCTACATTTTTAAGTTCTTTGCGAAGTATACAGGATTTTATTAGTTCTAATGATGTGCGCACTTTACGCAAATCTACTCTCTACTCTAACTACTACATATTTAATGAAATCAATAACTACGCTATACCTCAGGAAACCTCTGTGCTGTTTCTCGAACTGTCTCATGTGGATGGTCAAGTCCGGGTTGCAAAACGAGTGCTGGCAGTTTCAGGCGTTCGCAGAAAATGCGGAATCGCTCGTGATGACCCTCCATCCCTGGTACTATACACAGATTGGTTCGCATCAAATTCATCGTCTCTCTGTAATCAATTAAGTAACGAATTGAAAGTACAACTTTATGATTTTGCGTACATACCATAGACGCACTAGTCACGAGTTTTGGCAAAAATACGATGTCATTAGTCGCAAGGAGTTCATCCGAATCGATGTAGTTAAAGAAAACTGTTAAAACTTTTATATCTTCACAAGGAAAGCCTACAACATTTTTTTTTCTGCTTCCAATATTCTGGAAATCAATATATTTTATAGATTAGCATGAAATATAGAAAAATAACTACCGAAAATGTAAGTCCACGTTTTATATTAAATAAAAGTAGGTAAAAAAATAAAAAAAATAAAACGTTACTACTTACGATTGTATTGTTAATAATAGAACGTCTTCTTCGTCAAATGCAAGGTTATACTGAACTCGCAAGAAAGTGCAAAGTGACTGCAATTTATGATTTGGAACACCTAATTCTTGTAAAGTAAGACTTTTCGCAGCGTTATCTGGTATACTTAAACCTGAAGATAAATTATTTTTTACTGTTCTACTAGTTTCACATTAAAAAAAATACTCTCAAATAAAAGTCGACTTAGAAGAGAAAGAAGCTACCGGCAAGACAATGCCGGTTTAAAAACATGAAACATCAGGGTGTTCTTTCTGCAAATCAACCAAAACCTCCGAGAAAACTTTAAATATTATTATTATTAAAAAAGGAATTCCACTGGCTTTCATCAGATTCCCCTCTAAACTTCGTCTTTGGTAGCAGTGGTATATGTCTAAAGCGATCTGGAGTAAGGGTACTAAAAAACCCTCGGAGCGTTCAGGACGGGGCAGACTCATGTAAGTCTCTATCTTATATTTCGGGATAAGTCTAGTCTAATTACAATGCAAGTCCAAGTATTTTAACATAATTTAATTGGCTTATGATTATGATAATCTGATATTTATGGCAGCTACTATGCAGTTTGCAGTTGACCGGTTTGAATAAAAGAATAAGAGAAAGATGATGAAACTTTTATACCAATACATCTATCTACTTACCAGTTAATGTGGCAATTTCTTTCAGAAGGGAGGGTTTTTGTTTCTGCCTATGTGCTAAGACTACACCGTGCTTGCTTTGCAAAGCATCTTCCACTGCGTCTACCGCACCATGCCAATTTACGGAACTGCCGTATGATTCGTGCAAACAAGATACATCCTTACTAATATTATAAATGCAAATGTGGTTTGTTGGTTTGTTGCGCTTTCACGCCTTACCTACTCAACCAATCACCCGGAAACTTGTACACACATTGTTAAGGTTTGGAGGTCGTATCGGTCCGGAAATCCCGCAGGCAACGTTTTGTTCCAAAGATTGGTTGTGCGAGGCAAAAAGTTTCTGGAGAACAGCACCGTGGTGGATTGTCAATTATCCAGGTGAAAGGGATGATAGATTTGTCGCATTGAACGATGGCAAAACGCTGCGGCCGGTATAAGTCCGAAAAATTCCTTGGAGCCCTCCCGATGATACAGGCGATAGAGAATGAAGAGTAAAGCTACATCTCTATGCAACGCCAAGGTGTCAAGCCGATCTTAAATCCTGGAAACGGATGATTCGAGTCGCTCTCTGTTGAATGCGGTCCAGAGGGAGAAGCTGATACTGGGGAGCTCCTGCATAGAAATGAGAACAGTATTCCATATTCGGCTAGAACGTCCACTTTGACAGTTCGAAACCAGCTTAACAGTCCACCAATTTGGGGGGGGGGACTTCGCGAAATCGCGCGGAAATCGCGCGGAACTGTGTGCGGAATTGGTAACAAAAACCTCTCCTATCAGCTATCTATAACAGCTACAGCCAAGATAAAAATACTGGCAACTAGCTAGACGTTTATAGATGAAAGTTATTTATTTCTAAATTCAAATAAATACTTATAAGATTCTTATAAGAAGGTTTATTGTGAGGTCTCGAGAAAAAAAAAACAAAAACTTCTATAAAATGGTTTCGTAAGCCTAAAATATCATATTTTTTACCAATAAAGCATTTAAAAACAAAACTAGACTCATTTCCCTAAATTATGATACTAATATCTTGATATATAATTATTTCTCAGTAGCTTTAAAAAATACATCTTTATACGTCGACTATTCGCGGCCCTGAATAGCGCGGAAATGTGCCGGCAACTTGGTAACAAAAACCTTTGTAAAGCTAAAATAATAATATCTAGAGAGTAGATAAAAATACTGAAAAATAGCTAGACGTTTATAGAAAGAAGTTATCTATTTCAAAATTCGATAGTGATAATTTAAAATACTTCAAAGGAGGTTTGTTATGAATTCCTACTAAAAAAAAAAAAACTTTCTCTTAATTTGTTTTATAGGCATAAAATATTATATTTTTTAAAAACAAAACACTATAAAAATAAAACTAGATTCATTTCCCTTTAATATGATGCTAACTTAGTGATATATAATAATTTCTGAATTTCGAATTTTGCCTATTTCTACACCATCGTAATCGTTATAGGGGGCTGTAGTCAAATTACAAGAACGTAAAATCCTAATTAATGTTTATTTAAAATATTAATACTAACCACTCATCCTAATTACCAGATAAAATATATTAAAATATATGATATAACATACAAAAACATTACGATAAACCGGCGAACAAAGGCGAAGTTTTAATTGAAATAATATACCAAAAAAGTTTTATCACATCTAAACACATCATAACAAACTTTGGATTCATAAAAAGATTACTAAAATTTGATTGATTAGATATACTAAAAGAATGATTCATAAGGATAATTTTGATATATAATACTAATACAGAAGAACAATAAATACATTATTACTTACATTTTAAAAGCAGAGCTCACACACAAAAAACTCACAAAAAACCTCACAAAACGCACCCACTTTCACGACAATTCACTGACTTTTGAAAAATTTCTAAGAATTTAATGGCGTCTCTTACCATAGATTAAAAGGAACCAAATGACGCGATATTTCATAGAGAAGAGATTAGTATAACATTGATAAAAGAGGCGCAATGGATATGTTGACTAAAAATCGATTAAAGCGTGCGAGTCGTTTCGCGCCAAAATTTTTCGGGCCTCTTTCTTGTGGGCGTATAAATACGCCCGGACGCCCGGACGCTTGACGGTTTGACAAATCAGGCGTATAAGTACGCCTGAACGTTCGAGCGGATATGCTGCCGAACTTAGGCCTTATAAAGTTGTAGGCGGTGGGCCGAGGTAAAATACTGTCTCGATCTGTTCAGCAAACCAATCTTCTTCGAGGCAAATTTGGCCTTACCCTCTAAGTGACCGCCAAACTGGACTTCGACAAAGATTCCGTTGCTGGCTGTGACAGGTAGAGAAGTGCTCTTAAAGCGAGTTGATATGACAAACGGTATCTTTTTGGCGGTGAACAAGCAAACCTGTATCTTCGTTAAGTTAAATTGATCTAGGTTAAGTCGACCCCAATCTGAAACTTCTTCTAAGGAAGCTTCGATTTCAGACACAAAGGGATATGCCCACTTACGGCTTTTGTTTGCCCAGCAATATGGTAAATACCAAAAAAATACTGGAGACCTGGATTAACACATAGGCTACTTTTTATCCCGATATTACCACGGGATCGGGACTTACGCGGGTGAAACCGCGGGGCGCTGCTAGTAATTTATAAATTAGTAAACCTATATTTTTATATCAATTTCTGGAAGCACTCTTTAAATATAAACTACTACAAGAATTTATTTCACATTATGCTGCTACAGGTCTTACTGTAAGCTTAATGTGAAAAAATAACTTATGCACAAATAATTTAGTTTGTAAACTATAATTTTAGGTTACACATTAATCAGTGAATATTTTATATATTTTATTTATTAAATATTTACAAATTTATTTATTATTAAATATTTACAATTTTATATATTAAATTAAATTAAATTTGATTTATGGTATCAGAAGATGCCTTATGTATATTCAAATATTTCTATTTAGAAAGCAGTTGGGACCAACATGTTGCTATGCAAAATGTATGTAATGTCATAATATCATTTATTAATGTAAAATTGTATATTATGGTGAGAAAATAAATAAATATATAAGTTTGAGTTAAAAGAAAAAAAAAATTACCATTCCCGCAGTTTGATTGTGAAATACTTGAAGATGAGTTCCCTTATTACTTTTGGTACATTATTAAAAAAAATTATACACATATGAAATACGCTATGGTTTGATCTCTGGTTTTAATTTATAATCATTGTCACCTCTAGATTTAAACAGCTCATAATGTTTTCTTACAAAAATCATTCATTTCATTTAGTCAAGATTTACACTACTAAATATCATAATAAAGGTTTATCAGTGGTAGGTAAGTCGCCGCTGGTCGTTACACAAGTTACAAACTACTCGTTTAGTTTTACCCTCTCAATTAGATACGTCTTTAAGACAGTGCGGAATGTCCTTACATTTTTAGCACGTAACAAATCATCAATAGTTTCTTGCGGTAATGAGTTTAATACATTTGGAAACACATACTGCATAACGCGTTTCCCATATCTATTATTAAATTTTTATTTTTTATTTTTTATTTATTTATTTATTTGTTGGACACAAACATAGTTACAAACAGGTAGATTTCCCTGACTCCTGTACTAGTAAGAACTGTGTTACAGAAGCCAGTGTCCTCCCTTTATTCGTCATTACATTTTGTTATGCCCTTAGAAATTTCACATTACATTAATAAAACTTATAAAATAACAAAGAAAACTTAAGTGGAATGTATTTGCCATATATTAATAGATACAGTCAGTTTGTGTGTGTGTATGTATGTGGGTGTGTGTATATGTGTGTGTGTTTGTATGTGTGAATGCTGAAATGTGTGTGTTTATAATATTTATCATTTATCAATTATTAAAAGCCTTTCTGTATCATCGTATCCCAACGTTTTTAACCAGGTAAGTATTATATTTTTAAATTTATTATTATTCATATTTCTGATTTTGAAAAGTGTGTTACATTTATTGTAAACTTTTGGAGCATGGTAATTAAAATGCTTTTGTCCAAATGCTGTTTTCTGCGGCGGTACTGGGCAACGCACTACTCTTTTATTTTGAATAGGTAGGTATGGTACATATTTTTGGTGATATCTTTTTAAAATTTCGTAGATATATATCTTTCTTACAGACAGCACACCAGCTTCTTCATAAACAGCGGTAGTGGGATGCCTAAAGGGTAAAGATAATAGTACTTTCAGAACAGCGCGTTGGGCTCTTTCCGCAAGTAATAGAAACGTTTTACCAGCACCACCCCATGCACAGATGCAGTATCTTATAAGGCATTCAGAGAGTGCCTGGTAAGTTTGGATTAGCAGTTTCCTATCGCCCACTCTTCGTAAATTTTCAAATATATATATATTAGCTTTCTAATTCTAGCTGTTAATATTGTAATTTGTAGGCTCCAGTTAAGTCGATCGTCCATTACTACGCCCAAGTACTTTATGGAAGTAACTCTAGCAAGGGAGGCACAGTCACAGTTGGAATTATTGAAATTGCGATTACAGGGGTATGCATATATCCTTAGCTTGCAATTCGAAGAGGGTTTATCCAAGGCTGTTTTACTAAAACATACGTATTTTGTCTTTGATACGTTTAGGGACAATAAGCTGTCTTCTAGCCAAGCTGAGACCTTAGCAAGACCATCTTCAGCCTTGCGGAATACTGTGCTCCAGTTGGTTCCCTGACACGTTAGAACGGTGTCATCAGCAAACATGGTTATTTCAATGTTGGACAGGGCAGCGACGTTACAGAGCTCATTGATGTATATAAGAAACAATGTGGGGCCAAACAATGCTGCCTTGTGGAACGCCAAATTCGCAGATACACTCATTACTTTTAAAGTCCGCCACTCTCACACTTTGTGATCTCCGCGACAGATAGTCTGTGAACCATTGTAGAACTACACCTCTTATGCCGACGTTCTCTAGGCGCGTTAAAAGTATTGAAATCGAGACGGTATCAAACGCTTTTTGAAGATCTAGAAATACTCCTAGACACTTATCACCTTTATCTAGATACGATACTAATTTTATTGTTAGTGCTAACACTGCATCTTCCGTCGATTTTCTTTCTCTAAATCCAAATTGATGTTTACTGAGTAGTGCATTTTTGTCTGAATATTTTGTTACTCTTCTATTAACAATTTTCTCAAGTACCTTTGATAATGTGGACAGTAGTGAGATTGGTCGGTAATTTGATGGGTCAGTTCTATCACCAGACTTATATATCGGGCAGACAACAGCTTTTTTTAAAGATGCTGGGAAGGTACCTGTTTCCAGACTAAGATTGCACAGGTAAGCAATGGGCGAGGCAAGAGATAAAATACTTTGCTTCAAGATTTTTGCTGTGATTGTATCCCAACCTGGTGCACTGTGCAGTTTTAGTCCTAAAACAATGCCTCGAACTTCATTAGGATCCGTAGGGACAAAGGACATGGATTGAAGTGGTGAGTTATAATTTTTCGCTTGGCGTGCCAGATCTTGCTCTCGGGAACCCATTTTGGTAAGTATTTGATTGGCCAGACTGCCTCCGATTGAGGTGAAGAAGTTATTTACCTTGTTAAGGGCTACTTGTGGAGTGTCGGCTATACCTAGCAAGTCATCGAGTGGTTCTTTTGTACTCTTAATTTCACAGATTTCTTTTATGACCTGCCATGTTTCTTTTATGTTGCCCTTAATTTTGTGTAAATTTTCTTGATAGTTCCGCTTTTTTAGATTTTTTATTATAGAGTTTCACATATTTCTATACCTTAAGTACTTATGCTGTTTTTCTGTATCGTTAGGGGACTTCTTTGTTTCATTATGTAGCTTGTCGCGTTTCCGTATACATTTAACCACTCCTTTTGTAATCCAAGGTTTTAACGGTTTGAGTCTATTGGGAACTTTTACAATTGTAGTATTTATTTTGATAGTGTTTGTTAATATTTTAGTTATTAATTCAGATGCCAGGTTAGTATCAGTAGTCCTGTACAGTTCTGACCAAGATATATTATTAGGTGTTTCTTTTATTTTATTGTAATTAATCTTAATTTTATTGTAGTCAAAGGGGTATTTTATAACATTGGATTTATTTACAAGTAATAATATTGGTGAGTGGTCTGTGAGTTTTTGTTCGAACACTATTGTCTTACAAGGTGAAGAGCACTTTATCATAATGTGATCAATACAAGTATTAATTATTGTGGGCAAAGTAATGCCCTGTTTTAGTCCGTGTAGTGCAATTAAATTTAAATAATCTTGTGCCGAACTAGTTAAATTTTCTGGCATGATGTTTATGTTTATGTCACCCACCAGCATAACGTTTTGCGCTATGTTATACTGTGGCAGATAGCTTAGTGTGTACATAATGTTAGTGTGTACATGTGTGTAAATGGTCGGGTCGTGAGCATTTCTGCAGTGTGTGTAACCGGTCATGACATTCGTATACAATAATTAACTTAATTTTTTCAAATATGGAAAGAACTTTACAGTAACTAAATAATCTACTATAATCCTCTTTATGATTTTCTCTTACTTTTTTGGGTACAATATTTTTTAAAATTGATAGTTGTAGTTTGTATATTCCGTCTAGATAGGTTTTACATGTTCGTCCGTAGGCACTTAAGCTATAACAGATAACAGAGTCAACTAGAGATAGATATAACATTCTCAAATCTTAAATCTATATAAATAAATCTTATCCTCTGATATTTTCGACTTCAGAATTGATTTAGTATGAACATTGACATCAATAGCCATTCTGCGGATACTGTTAGGCTGGGAGACGCCATGGTGAGATTGTCGTAGCACGTTTAGCTGCAGAATGCCGTCCATGAACGTCACCCAGTTGTCACGCCACGAAAGCATGCCATTGCTCAAAGATTCATTAACGCAAGCAATGCTTTGGAAGTCACCACTACGTGAAGTGCAAAAAAAAAACTGTTAGATCTTGGTTAAATTATAAGAAAGTTTATTGTAAACATTAAGTTTATTCAACCAAACGTACCTATAAAAATAATCTCTTTCACGCAACAACTGATAAATGTCTGCAGCACTGAAGTGCATATTTTTCTTTGGATCGTTCTCTATACATTCCATTTTGCTATCTTTTAAGGGTTTTATAAATCCTGTTGCGACTTTAGAACGGTCATCAAAAATCTATAACAAAATATGTTTTATAAACAAATTCAAGAAAAACAAAACATAAGGCTAGGTGATCATACCACCAGGTGCGAACACCTAGCCTGGTTGGAAGATGCGCCCTTTGTGTCTGAGGAACATTGCTGTGAACACAAACTCGTTCCTCCACAACTTAGAAAGCTGGGTCTCAATACTCTAAGAAGTAATCTTTTCTGAAAGGTTCTTGCACTGAGGTGTTTTTTGAATTAGTTGCTGTAAGCTACCAAACTGCCATACTAAATTAATTTCTTACAAATATTTCTTCAATCTTTTACATTTACCTCGAACATTCCCGTTCCTCTCTGTATTGCCACACTGACTCTGAATTGTCGTCTATCATGAAGCACGGGTTGTAAATACAATTGTACATTTGTAAACTCTACTGATAGCTGCTTTTTCGGAACATCCATCTTCATAGCAAGGACATCCCACACTAGCGTTAAACTAGCAGCAAATGGATACAATGTATTCCCTGCGAAAAACATAGTTAATGAAAAAGAAAAAAAGTATGTCATAAATAAAACTGATAATATAAACCGGATAAATAAATTCCATTAAATTAATCTTTTGCATTTACCTCTACTGCTGGATTCTCATTCAGTTAGAGCCTATAAGAAAGACGCTGACAATAAAAAATCATCTTTCATTCAATCTCCTTTTATTAAGGTGCTTTCTAATGTAACACATCAGCAAGTAGGATGCCACTATCATAATATTATTATTATTGTTTTAAGTGCTTAGTGCTACCTCGACCATTTCTGGTCTTTTGTAGCGCACTTCTGGACTATCATAATAACTCATAATACGTGTTGAAGCCTATTAATCAAAGTTCCTAAGCTTATTTTAGTGCAAGCAACACCAGTCTAAGATGCTATATAATTTGTGTCAGGCACTACTAAACTTAACTATTATACTAGCCTTCGTGCAAAGTAAGTCGTTACGCAGTTTTAATTTTTTATAAAAACCACCTGAAGTCCTCTCAATCATATTCATGGTCCATACGATCGGATTAATAATCATTATATAATCAGCGCAATAATAAGAAATAAATAATAATCTAATCGAAGAGGATTAATTAGAAGCAAATAAGTGAACCACGTTGCAGAGTGAAAAGGTGAATTCAAGGATACAAGTGGCTTGGACTTTAGTGTTAAAATAAGACGACAAATGTAATGTAAAGCTTATTTATTAAAGTTTACCCAACACTCAATCTATCAGGTAACAAATAACTAGTGTAATTGACCACTTTTACGTGGCGGACATAAGGTCAGTAACAATTTATGCAACTTGTTTAATCACTGATTTATTATTCACAAAGTTTGAAAAGTGTTCTTATCTGAAGGTTGAAGGAATAATATTAGGTACATTTATGTATTTTTGGTAATAGTTAATCCGTGCTTAATTAAACACAGTACAGTAACGTTAACGTTACATTGTTGCTATTTACCTACCTACATATATACATTTATTAAATGTTTTACAAATCTAATAGAATTTTCCTTGTAAACTTTACATAATTGTGATTATATTTCGTTAGCAATAGTTAATAACATTGTTAAGTAAATCAGTATTAGTTAAATTAAGCTATAAACTAGTTGTAAATAATTTAAGTTCTGTACTTAGTTAAATACGTTTTAAAGCAAATACATAAGTCAGTAGGTATCTTCGTATTAATCTATAACTACACAAATTAATTATACACATTTGTGGTAATTTTACAATTGTAAATTCCAGATCGACGGCACTCGTTTCCCAAAATGACTGATACTAACCAACTTAAAAGGAAGCGAGGCAGTTACAAAGGCAGGTTGACCGTGTTTGGAAACTATTTATCCAGTTTAACGGAGTCTAAAATTACGTCCTGTCAGGTAACGGAGTTACAATTGCGCACGGATAAGTTAGAAAACCTTTATGAGGAATTCAATGAGATTCAGTTGCAACTGGAGTGTATGTGTGAGAATATCGACGATGAAATGGCCGAAAGAACGGCTATAGAATCGCAATATTATTCGTTAATAGCAAAGTCAAAAAATATAATAAATGCGTTTTCCAAATGTGAACAAAATGATTCTATACCAAATTGTAGTGTTTCAAAACGTCAGCTCGTCAAATTGCCCACTATCAACTTACCTAAGTTTTCAGGTTCTTACAATAATTGGCTCGAGTTTCGTGACACATTTTCTAGTCTGATTCACGACAATGACGATATAGATAAAGTGAATAAATTCCACTATTTAAGAACATCATTGGAGGGATCGGCCGCTGTTGTGATCCAATCTATTGAGTTTTCTGCTCAAAACTATACATTAGCCTGGGATCTTTTATGTGAGAGGTTCGATAACAAACGTTTATTAATACAAAATCATGTGTCAGTGTTATTTAATCTCGAACCAATCACAAAGGAGTCCTCAGTGTCACTAAAATGCATTATAGATAAAATAAATAAAAACATTCGTGCTTTAAGTACCTTAGGTGAGCCTGTCGCAAGTTGGGATACAATATTAATACATTTAATTAGTCAAACATTAGATTCAAAAACTTTCCGGGAGTGGGAGGAAAATAAAGGGCGTTTAGACAAAACTAAGTCCATTTCATTTGATCATTTTATGGATTTTATGAAGAATCGTGCTGATTTGATAGAAACATTGGAACTTTCACGTCACTCTGTTAGTGCAAACACCAAACAAACCACTAAGTTGAAAGCGATGATTTCACTTAATAACAACAATAGTTCTTCGTCACTCAGTTGTCCGCGGTGTAGGGGCGATCATAACCTCAACGCTTGTCCACAATTTCTAGCGTTAAGTATTGATGATCGATTATCCGTATTGCCAAACTTCAAAGTTTGTTATAACTGTTTCCGTCGCGGGCACTATTCTAATAATTGCAAAAAACAAGGATGCAAAGTTTGTAGTCGTAAACACCACACGTTGATACATAACAAACAAAAATGCATGTCAAATCATTCGACAAATAATCCGACTACGAGCGATGACGTTCCGGTAGCAGGCAAGTTACTGAGTGAATCCTCATCCCCGTGCGCCGGCACCGCGACAGCCGACATCAAGGGTCATATTACACTCTCAGCTAACATCAGTGCGCATTCGTCTGTCCCGTGCGATATACTGCTATCAACTGCATTAATTAGATGTTACGACGTTAATAATAAGGAGCACATTGCGCGAGCGCTTCTCGACTCGGGTAGTTCGTCTTGCTTAATGACCGAAAGCCTATTTGAAAAATTATGCTTACCGTTTGTATCCACAAATAAATCTATACAGGGTATAAATAATTCTTTGTCACACATAGATAAGATGTGTCGTGTAAACATTAAGTCTCTTTGCGAATCGTACTGTGATAGTTTGACTTGTTTTGTTTTACCAACCATAACAGATAATGTGCCTTTTAGACAAGTAGAATTAAACATACCTACTGATATTAATTTAGCTGATCCGTATTTTCATATACCAAAGACCATCGATATTATAATCGGAGCCGATGTATTTTGGAATTTATTAGGTTCCGAAAAAATTATATTAGGGGATAGGAAACCAATTTTATATCAAACTAGGCTCGGTTGGCTAGTTTGCGGTCCAATTAAAAGCGGCTTTATGGTCAAACCTTCCTCAAATATAAAGTGCAACTTTAACCATTTGAACATTCAAAGTTCTTCTCAGGTAGATGATGTTCAAACCCAATTAACGCGGTTTTGGCAACTAGAAGAGATATGTCATGACTCATCTATCTATTCCACTGAAGAAAAACAATGTGAAGATCATTTCATACAAAATACGTCGCGTATGTCTGATGGTCGTTTCTGCGTGAAGATACCACTAAAGGAATCTTCTGATTTATTAGGAGATTCATTTCCTCGTGCAAAACGTTGTTTTTTATCACTTGAGCGTAGAAATAAGAATAACGCTTCACTCGACAAAATGTATAAGGATTTTATGACCGAATATATTTCTTTGGGCCATATGTCAGAGTGCCATATTAATGTAGACACACCATCATATTTTATACCTCACCATGGGGTATTGAGAGAGAGTAGTACTACTACCAAATTACGAGTAGTTTTTAATGCTAGTGCTCCTACTTCGTCAGGTATTTCTCTCAATAATATACAAATGGTTGGTCCTATCGTTCAAGACGATTTAATTTCAATTCTTCTTAGATTTAGGATGTACAAGTATGTAATCTCAGCAGACGTCGAGAAGATGTATAGGCAAGTAGTTGTACATCCATCAGACAGACATTTATTAAAAATCTTATGGCGTGATGATTCATCTCAACCCCTCAAGGTTTATCAATTATCGAGAGTAGCGTACGGTACTGCGAGTGCCCCTTACTTGGCAACGAGATGTCTCAAACAAATTGGACTAGAATGTACTGAGAAACAGGTTTCTGAGGTTATTTTACATGATTTCTTCGTTGATGATCTCTTGACGGGCGCTGATGGGTTTGAGGAAGCCTGCAGTTTGCGGCGTAAGGTCACTGAGGCTCTTGCTTCTGCTTGCATGCCTCTCAGAAAGTGGAAGTCTAATGAGCCTACCTTAATTGCGGGACAGTCTGATCAGTCTCTCTTCGATCTAAATATCGAAGGTGATGTGCTGAACAAGACTTTAGGATTAGGTTGGCAAACTCAAACTGATAAGTTATGTTTTCCTATTAATACACCTGATAAGAGCGAAAATACAAAACGAGATATGCTTGCAGCTATATCTCGTATTTTTGATCCTTTAGGACTGTTAGCACCGTGTGTAATTCGAATGAAAATATTGCTTCAGAAGCTGTGGCTCGAAAAATTAACGTGGGATGAACAATTACCTATTGAGATTGTCAATACGTGGGTTAGCATAATTAAAGCGTTACCAGTACTTCGTGAATTAAATATACCGCGTCGCGTGGTCTGTAACTTGTACAACCAGCTGGAATTTCACATTTTTACAGACGCATCGGAGCGTGCCTATGGTGCGTGTTTATACCTACGCAGTGTGGATAAAGGAGGTAATATCACGGTTCGTCTTATGATAGCCAAAAGTCGCGTCGCTCCTATTAAATCTATAACCATACCGAGGCTTGAACTTTGTGCTGCCGTCGTTGGTGCTCTTTTATATAAAAAGGTAGCTAGTTCACTTCGAGCTCAGGCCTCGAGTGTAGTTTTTTGGACGGACTCTATGATTGTGCTGGGGTGGTTAAAGATGTTGCCTATAAAATTAAATACATTCGTAAGAAATCGTGTTGCAATCATCTTGGACCAAACTAGTTCCTGTACCTGGAGACACGTGCCCACTAATGAGAATCCTGCCGATCTTATCTCGCGAGGGGTAGACGCAACCGCTATGCAGTCTCTTGACTTATGGTGGCAAGGTCCATCTTTTTTAAGAAATGATAGCAGTGCATGGCCAAGCCGAAAAAATTCAGAGCAGTCAATTGATTTGCCAGAGACGAAGAGTAATATTTGTTTACTCAGTTGTCACAATGATAAATTAGTAAGCACCGGTGTGATCGCTTTCGAACGTTTCTCTAACATATTGAGGTTGCAACGTACGATGTGTTATGTATTTCGTTTTATTAACCAATGCAAGGGTCAACCTTCGCATTGTTCTCCTTTTTCTGTAGAAGAATTAGAACATTCTTTGAATTTCATTATTATTCAGTCGCAAAGGGAGGCCTTTCCGGAATATAATTTACTAGTTAACAACAAAGGTTTACCTCATAAAAATCAATTATTAAAATTAAATGTATTTATCGACAATAATAAAGTCATGCGTGTGGGGGGCAGATTACACAATTCCGAATATTCGTTTGAGAAAAAACACCCAATATTAATACAGTCCACTCATTATTTTACTAAACTTTTATTTCGACATGAGCATTTGAGATTACTACACGCAGGTCCCCAATTACTATTAGCGACAATAAGGGAGACATACTGGCCGCTGGGTGGTCGCAATTTAGCTCGAACCTGCTATCGCTTGTGTGTTCAGTGCAGGCGTCAAGCAGGAAGAACCATTACTCCACAAATGGGTCATCTACCAGCTAGTAGACTTTCTCCAGCAGACTTTCCCTTTCAAAACGTAGGTGTTGACTACGCAGGCCCTATTCATTCAGTTAGCCGTCAAGGTCGTGGATCTAGATTAGTTAAGGTTTATATAGTAATTTTTGTGTGCTTTACCACTAAAGCCATACATTTAGAGTTAGTTGGCGATTTGACGAGCAGTAATTATTTACAGGCTTTGCGGAGATTTATGTCCCGTAGAGGGAAACCTTTAAATATTTTTTCCGACAATGGGACATCGTTTGTAGGAGCCTATAATGAAATTTCAAATTTTTTAAAGCGCAATTGTAACTCCTTGGCTGAAAGTGTGGCTCAAGACGGAATAAAATTTCACTTTATCCCTGCCTATGCCCCACATTTTGGCGGTCTTTGGGAGGCGGGTGTTAAGTCAACTAAACACCATTTAGTCCGAGTGTTGGGCAATTGTAATTTGACATATGAGGAATTGAACTCAACTTTAATTCAAATTGAAGGGTTATTAAATTCACGGCCACTCACTCCTCTATCATCAAGCTCTGAAGACCTATTGCCTCTCACTCCGGGGCACTTTTTAATTGGAAGACCCTTTACCTCTCTGCCAGTTAAGGATCTTCGTGATCACGCCAAGCATAGCCTGACACGCCACCAACGCATCGAGCAATTGCGGCAACACTTTTGGGCAAGGTGGAGCAAGGAATACGTCTCCGAACTTCAGCAACGCGTGAAATGGCACACGTGCAAGGACTCGTTACAGATTGGCTCCCTTGTAATTGTCAAAGAAGACAATTTGCCGCCACTTAAGTGGAAGATGGGTCGGATCGTCGCTCTTCATCCAGGCAGCGACAAAATATCCAGGGTTGCTGATATTATGACTGCAAATGGATTGTTGAGGAGAGCTTCATCGAAGATTTGTCCGTTACTGGAGTCTCCGGTTGAAAGCCAAGCTTTCAACGGCGGGGGGCATGTTGAAGCCTATTAATCAAAGTTCCTAAGCTTATTTTAGTGCAAGCAACACCAGTCTAAGATGCTATATAATTTGTGTCAGGCACTACTAAACTTAACTATTATACTAGCCTTCGTGCAAAGTAAGTCGTTACGCAGTTTTAATTTTTTATAAAAACCACCTGAAGTCCTCTCAATCATATTCAATACGTAAAGTGCTATCAACTATTAAAAAATAAAATAAATGAAATTTTATCTATAGACTTATAATAAAACTGTTACAGGTCCAATTCTGTACATTGAAAATATTTTGATGATGAGATGTAGTGGCGAGGTGACCACTTAAACTATTGCGCCATCTGTGTATAATATAAACATAATAGATACTGATAGATAGATAGTTTAAGTGAATATGTGTAGTGTAGAAATTTTGCCTAAGTATCAAATCAACATTTCCGAATTCGTAATCATTAGTTGCCATTGCTGGAATTATTTGTTTGTAGTTAACTTTTATTTTGTAAAGTTTTAAAATTCAAAAATCTAAGCTAATAAAATAAAGAGGAAAGATTTGATTTCCTTTTTGTTTAATTGTAATGCCTATCCATTACCGAAATAAACTACTGGACCGATTTTAATAAAAAGCTATATTATCAGAAATTTATTTACATATTTTATTCCAGCAATTATAAGATTTCAGCCTGAAATAACGGCATTCGTGATGCAAGCCAGCAGATAAAGCACTTTCGAGCTGATTTATCCACGTGCGCTGACTATGTGGTCAGTCATACATAAAAAATATGTATTACAAAAGTGTTGGTCTTTAGTAGGTCTAAAAAAAAATCCGCGGTACCATATACGCATTTCTTATAAAAAAGGCACAATAACGCATTTTCTGTCGAAAATAATATAAAAATTAAAACCTTTACAAAAAGATAGGCAGTCATGGGACTGCCGACAGAAGAAACTTAAAACGACGTGTCACATTCCGTTTCAAATTCAAGTCCGATTTGATAAGATAAACATTATTTTTGGATTGCTATCTTTAGGAAGTATTTTATTAGATAAATGATTTCTATCAACGTTCCTATATTTAGTAATAAAATTTTCACAAAAATAATGATCTTTGTAATGCAAAATGTTTATAATAAATGTATAATTTTTTTTAAGACAACTCCCGCATTAGGAATATTCCTGTGTGTCGCGAGGGGCTTCACCAATGTATAAACAACAGACACAAAAAACACCCAGGGTCGGGACAACTATTTGTAGATCACACAAACTTTTATCCCGTGTGGCTCCGTAACTACTGGACCATTTTTTTTTTTTAAATCTTTCACCTATAGAAATTTATATTATCAGCGAGTAACATAGGTTATATTTTCCAAACAAATACACATCAATTTTATTAAATTTTACGTAATTGAGTAGGTATTTAAAAATGAAAAATTTATAACAGCGCTTTTGTTTTCAATTTAAGCTAACGAAGTGTCTCCACTAATTAACTTACTGTATACCAGAAATGAAAGAAAATGGCTACTCAATATCTAAATATATTTAACCAAAAAATATTTAAAATTAATTAAAATAAGATTACCTTTTTTATCTAATTAACATCTAATATCTAGCTGACCCAAGAGATACTACTTTTAAAACAAAAATATTTATTGTATGGCAAAAATACTGACTTGCACACTAAATTATCAAAAGTTACAATGGAATTTCTAACTTGCTTTACAATAATATAATTATGTATGCACGACCAAATTTTATTCTACAGAGCATACGTATATGCTAGCCGCTAGGTTTAGGTTAGGTTAGAACTGTGACCACAACGCATGAGCCGAGCGAGCGAAGCGAGCATGCCGCGTTAGCGGCCGGCGAGTGCCAGAACCGAATCCTATTGTAAAATCACAAATTTTTGTAACAAACATTAGATATTTTGAACACTCGATGTATTAGATAATAATTTTCCATAAAATAGATATCACATTTTATTTTGACTCAAATAATTATTAGATTTACTTTTAGATAATAATAAAGTAATAAAGTAGATAATATAAACGATACAATACACTAACATAATGGATTTTTGTATATTGAAACCGGCCAAGCGCGAGTCGGACTCGCGCACCGAGGGTTCCGTAAAATATTTTTATTATATGATGTAACTAAAAATTTACGGTTTTCGCATTTTTTCCTTTATCTGTACTGTAACACGTTGCTTCGTACCAAATTTCAAGATTCTGAGTTCACGGGAAGTACCCTGTAGGTTTTGATTCCCTTGCGAGTGTCGAAAATTTGCGGAAACGGCTATCTTTTGATTGCGTTGGCTTAGAAGTTTGATTTTTTCACAGCTTCAAGGGACAGTAATGCTGAGTATTATAATGGTACATTTCAGCTTGATACCTCCACGCGTTTCTGAAAAAAAGAGTCTTGACAGACAGACAGACGGACGGACGGACGGACAACAAAGGGTTCCGTTTTTCCTATGGTCTATGTATAAGATAGTCGCACAGCTCACTCACGCGGTCTACTCCTTACGCAACGCACCAGAATAAAATAGTGATTTTTCGTAAGAAAAATTGAACATTCGATTGAAAAAGTTCTTTTGAGAGCTAAAACTATCTGAAAAAGTTATTTTTAGAGCTACATTTTTTATGTTAAAGAGTTCTTTTTAGAACGACAACTTGCACATTTTTTCAAATTAAAAAGTTCTTTTGAGAGCTGTAAATACTTTGAAAAAATCTTTTTATAAACATTTATGTTAAAAAGTTATTCTCAGAATTAGTACTTTTACTTTTCTTTTTACGTCATTACTATAATTATAGTTACATCAGAACCTATTCAATTCTTATCTTTTACTATTTCTATAACCTGTAAACGCTTTACCACTTGATTTTACCTAATTTAATGGTTTCAATAGATACCTACTAATATACCTAGAACAAGGTTAGAACTTTCTAAATAGAACTCCCAGTGTAGGACAGTCAAAATGCGTCTCCCTGCATAAAATATTAGGACCTCGAAAAAACACGTGAGGGAATCGAGTATTGAGCGGTCACAACGTTCCACTGCAGAACATTTTAGTACGTTGCGAATCAAGCACCGGCCGCCCGTCCATAGCGGCTCAGGGTACAAAGAGAAAGACAACAAGTGACGACATCTACAGCGCGCAGTTGAATTTTAACTGCCAGTAATAGGTCGGCTTTCAGTTACGATCCTAACTACTGTAAATTTGCAGGAATGAGTTGAGTAAGAAGATTTACCCTAAGTGCCATACAAAACATGGATAGATGAAGCGTGCGGTGTGTTCTGTGCATCCAGCAAAGTGATTCTTCCCAATATATAGGAACTACCACAATAGATACAAAATCTTTGGATAGACATTCGTCGATTATATGCACATTTTTTAAAAACGTTCAATAGTCTCTTTCATATGACTTCGTTTAGGAATAAAATAAGTTAATAAATTAAGGAAAGCAACTTCATGCCTACTTTTAAGGTCGGAAGGGCAGGTGCCTCATAGGCAGTCTTTTCCCGCCATCAAACTTAAAGTCACAAACTGATTTTCACGCGGGCGAAGCCGCGGGCACAGCTAGTAACTTGATAAATAACTTAAATGATGGGTCTTGAATACTTTCAAATTTTGATCCCCTATTTCGCAGCCCCCAGGGTCTATTTGCGCTATACGATAAGTAGCCTATGTCTTTCTCCAAGGTATGGATATGTCTGTACTAAATATCAACCAAATAAAATTGACCAATGAAAGGTCTCCCATACAAACTTAGATATGAGATTTTGCCACCTTCGAGGTTTATTTTTACGACAAAAACCTCTCTTATCCTTTTCCAGGATATAATCTATCTCGTTGCCAAATTTCATTGTGATCCGTCCAGCCGTCGAAGTTTGTAAAATTTTTACAAACTTCGAATGTCATATTTATTTATATCCAATCAACAGCCTAAAAAATAAGTTTCAAGCTTCTAGCTCTAAATATGACGATTGGCTATTGGCTATTGGTATAGGGCTCTGTTTCCGCATTTAGACTCATAAGCGGTCCATTATGCGTACAGGTGGGCTGACTAGTTGAGCCAGCCTAGCTCCTTCCAGAAGCGCAGAAGCCTCCTGGGGCATTCACAGGCTTCTAGGAGCGACCTCGCTCCCGCGAGGATACTTGCCCGTTTTGTGGCCACTCCCTCGCACTCCAGGATAACGTGGGCGGCCGTTTCCTCCGCGTTGAGACAGCCTCTGCATAGAGCACTGTTTGTCACATTGATGGTGAATAGGTGTCGATTTAGGGCCAAATGGCCCGTAATAGTTCCTATCACTATTCTGATGTCAGGTCGGTTGAGACTGAGCAATCTGCAAGTCAAACGAGGTGAGACCTTTGTCAGCACCAGTTTGGATTGTCTACAGCCGGGTGTGTCAGCCCAGCGGTTGTTGTGTGTTTCCCGAGTCCGTTGTCTTACCCATGAGCGAAGTTGACTAAAGGGAAGTGGCAACAGTGTAGTTGGACCTGCTACTGTCTATATATGACGATATTTCCATACAACTTTTCATCCCACCTTTCAACCCCTTACACCCCTTTTTTCGCATTAAAAAGTAACCTATGTCCTTTCTCAGGCTCTAAACTATTTGTGTACCAAATTTAATTTTAATCGGTTCAGTAGTTTTGGCGTGAAAGGTCGACAGACAGACAGACAGAGTTACTTTCGCATTTATAATATTAGTAAGGATAAAACAAATAAAAATAACTGTTTAAGGAAGCAGTTTACGGAGTTGAGGGACAGAGACTTTTCACAAGCAGAATAAAAAAATTGATTGCAAACTGAGTGACATGAAATTGATGAACGAAAAGAAAACTGGACTCGTTTCAACATTTCACGTAAAATGTAGTATGTGGGGTTCTAATTTTAAAATAAAAACATGTTACGATGCTGAACCAAAATTTGACGTTAATGCTGCAGCTGTGATAGGACCTATTTTAACAAGTATAGTACAATCAAATCTCAACGAACTTAATGCTTTATTGGATTTGCCATCTATGCCATTTCGCTTTTTAAGCACTAAATATGATGATCTTGGTGAAATATGGCGAATAACTGCCGAAGAGTTGCAATATGCGGCTAAGAAATGAAGGTTCATAGTCCATTTGAATGAGATTTGATAGCTCAATACCTGTTTAAATGCTGTGGGGTGCTGACCAAGAATGTAACCCCCCTCCTCCCCTTCTCTTTCTGTGGGTGCTGTTATAGTCGACTTGGGGACAAAAAATCAGAAGATGTGCAGCAGCGTCTACCGTGAAACCAGAAAGCTCCAAACCCGAACACTGCGCTAGCCAACCCGCCTGCCAAGCGTGGCGAGTATTGGTAAAAAACCCAGAATGAAAGCAAACAGAAAGACCAGGCCCCAGTTTCAGGCAGCCCTCCGGCAAACATCCGGTTAACAACCTTTTCGACGACAACTGGCCCTGGTAACACGCAACATTCGCACAGTGAGAATTGGCGCAAATTTTGACGATGATAAACCAGAAAATTGTAAAAAAACATGTTGAAAGAGAGTGTCTTTGGAGTTTCTTGCCTGTTCTTCTCCGTGGGATCTACGTATGGGTACAGGCTACTAGTATCACGACTGACTTATTCTGACTGACTCATAATCTTGAAAATTCAAAAACACCTATAATAAATTGGTTTAATTAAAATATTAATATAGTTTTTATTAATTTAAATAGTTAATGTTTTTAAAAATAAGAAACTACATACTATCATACTTTACAGAGCAAAGCTGCATTCGCATAGCTAGTGGCAGGAACATTACGCATTATTAACAAAATTTTAAGAAAGGAAGTAAAACAAATAATTTAATAGTAGAAAAAAGATCAGGATTGCTTAGTCACTGCGGCGATAACACAGTATCTGGAACTTGCGAGTCCGACCGAGTTGTCGCCGTGCTTGCCGTGCCGTAATTTTAAATTAAAATGCAATTACCAATGTGATATACCATTTCAAGGTTTCGGTATAAAAGTAATATTCTATTTGTAATACGTCGGCAAATGAATTCCTTCAGGCACCGATAGGTAGGTACAATATTTTCATGTGCAAATGTTAGAATTGCTTATTATTCTTTTGTCTATCGCTTACCAAATCAGGTCAAAGGTGCTTAGTATGCATTTTAATTTAAATCTTTGTAATTTTGAAATTTATCGAAATCAATTGTTTATATTATAACTAGCTTTAGCCGGCGACTTCGTCCGCGTGTTGGCGGACATCAGACATCGTACAGTATAGGTAATCTAATTTAGGGTACACCAGAGGCTCCGGCCGTAAGACCCGGTGACGGAACACTGTGTAGTTTTAGTTGAATCGAGCCCGACCTTGTTGTTTGACCCCGTTAAGGTGATGACCCGTGGGGGTTAGATAGTAATTGAGGAGCAAAACCCACCAGTCACCTTCAGTTTGTAGACCAAAACGATGACCACAGCCAAAAATAAACCTCAACGAATTGCCATAGACATATTTTACATTGCTGCCGAATTTTCCTGGTCGAACTATTATTACATGCAATCGTAAGATTGCAATTTAAGGCTTAAGGCTTTGGAGGTACTTGCAACGCCTGGTAAGTATATCTGACTGTGGAGGGTGTTCGGTTTGGATTCCAGGGAATTCGTTGAGACTAATGTCCGTCAAGGTGTTTCTTTCTCCGGATTCCGAGATCTTCATCACATCTTCACTAAAATATGCAAGGGACTCGGATATACCCTAGGAAGGAAGTCCTCGACGACCCCGACAGACCTTAGCCGCCTCATAAACAAAAGGTAGCCACGCCCTTGCGTGCGGAGGGCCTTGCTCCCCTTCCTGTTTAGAGAGACGCGGAACACGGTGCGTTACCATCTCAGGCCTGCTTCTACTTAAGTGACGGGCAGTCACATCCTTTACCCCCGGGCCAGCGCTCATGGAGGCCGGAGATCATTCTACGCTTTCTGGCGCCTGCTACCTCTTCTTCAGGACGGAAGAGTACTAGCCCTGTCCCGTTCCCTTTCCGCAACCTCTTTAGCGGAATCGCTTTCTTATATTTCATTAAACATTAATAGATGAATTTGCATTAGGTACATCATGAGTATGAGGCACCAACATTTAATAATATTTTATTTAATAATATATTACACATTTTAATGTAATTATCGCTTGTCCTAAAGCACCTGCTCCTCCATCTCCATGTACAAACACTGACTTGCCACGGGGAACTTTGGCCTTGATTCCTTTTACAAATTACGAATAATAACACGCACATGCATAGAGCCGGCACATGCCAGAGCAAATCTGACTGTGCTATATGTTTTTCTTTCAATATATTAAAATATACGCACATTTACAGTTACTCCGGGTCCACTCTATTCAGGTACTTTGACCTATTTTAATGAATCGTAATCACCATACTCTACACCTTGCAACGTCACACTCTGATCTCCCATTACATTTTGCATCACCGGTAAATAGTATTCGCCTCCCCACTTACACTAAAAGAAAAAGTAGATATTGTTTTAATGGAAATATTAACTAATTAATTCCAGGGACCAATTATAGGTTTTATATTTCTGTAAAAGTATTTTTGAGTGATATTTATAATATTTTATAAGAACACCGACGCGATAGGTTGCTTCAACCCTAAAATAGTTGGGAATCCCCAAAATACACAGGATTAAAAATTTTATTGCTAGTGGTCCACCTGCGTTGTTCACCTGGTAGGACCACGTCCAATTATTTTTTCCCGTGGATCACCAGAATGTCCACATGTTGATTACGTACAAATACGAAAGCATAGCATGGATTTAAAAAAATAAAAGACATGTGTAGAAACTCTATAATTGATTTAATAATAGGGTACTTTCCTGTGACCCGACTTCTAAATTAAACTTAACTAACTTAATTTAACTTCTTTATATATATATATATATTTTTGGTTCAATACATCTAGTTACTAGGATAAAAAATCCCACTAGTACCATCATGGGACTACCAAATGCAACTAATGGGACCTACCGAAATTAAAGTATCTTAGAGGAATTTTTGATATTTTTTAAAGTAAATTTACAGGAAAATATTGTACTTAAACAAAATAAAACCGGACAAGTGCGAGTCTGACTCGCGCATAGAGGGTTGAGAGAGAATTAATCCCAAATGGTAAATTATTATTATAGACGCTACATTCAAATCCTGTCCAAAACCCATTCAGCGAAGGGTGTGTATGTACAATATACTTGGTGATACGAGGGCGGCACTGAAAATTTCGGGAATCAAGGAAGTGACACAACATTACTATTTAAAAATGTATTTATTGCTTTTCGAAGTATTCTCCGCGAAATTTGACACATTTTTCCATACGACGGAACCAATCATTGAAGCAACCATTCCATTCGGAAGTTGGGGTCTCCAAAATGGCCGTTTTGTAGGCGTCCACAGCTTCTTCAGGTGATGAAAATCTCTGACCACGCAATTTATTCTTTATTTTAGGGAAAGTATAGAAATCATTAGGGCTTAGATCGGGGCTGTACGGCGGATGGTCTAATAATTCTATGTTTTCTAGCTTTAAAAACTCTTTTGTTCTGTGCGCGGTGTGAGAACTCGCATTGTTGTGATGGAGGATGATGCGGCGGTTGCAGTTCTCTTTACGGAGTTCAGAAACCACCTGTGGCAAACAAATGCTAGCATACCATTCTGCATTAATGCAGAATGGTTAACCGTTCTTTGTCCCTCAAGAGAAATAGTCGCAACATGGCCTGTTTTGGAGACAAACGTGGCCACCATTGTTTTTGCAACACTCCGTGAACGAACAATTTTTGTTGGCTTTAACTCATTTTCGAACACCCAAACTCGTGACTGGTTTTTTGTTTTGGGTTTGTACGCGTATATCCAGGATTCGTCACCTGATACGATGTTGTATACAACATTTGAGGATCCTGCGTGGAATCTTTCGAGAGTTCTGACGCACCAAGTAACGCGAGCCGCTTTTTGCTCTTCACAGAGCGAATGCGGTATCCATCGGGAAAACAACTTTTTTACACCTAATTGTTCATGCAAGATTATCTGTATTTGACTCATGCCAATGTCTAAAGTTGCCTGAATTTCGCGGTATGTCACATGTCGACCTTCCTCAATCAGCTTACCCACAGCATCAACGTTTTCTTGGGTGACTGTTGTTTTTGGACGACCTTGACGGGGATCATCACTGAGCTTGACACGTCCACGTTGAAATTGCGCAAACCAGTGATAAATTGTGGTTTTGGATGGGGCTTCATCACCAAATGCAGAAATCATCCGGTCAACACACTGTTTTTGCGTTAAACCACTTCGAACGTCATAATAAATCATCGCTCTTGATTTTTCTCGAGTCAACTCCATTTTCTCAACGACTAAACAAGTTTGACAAAACTTTGTGATAAGACCGAGAATCTTTTTTTAAATAAATAAATGGTATTCGATTTTTAAAACCAAGGAGTTTTCAATTAAAAAGATTTTAATATGACAGAAACAGTGAAAATATTCCATTCCCGATACTTTTAGTGTAGCCTATGTAGAGGCAGTGGATCAAACCATACTGTAGTTGAACCATGAATTTTTGCTTTATTGCCTGATGAAAAAGATAAAACCTATATAATTTTATTTAATCTGAAAGGATCATTGCCGCATTATGATCCCGTAATAAAACATTTTAAATGGCTGCAGTTAATGCCATTTTTTTTTAATGACAAAAAAAAATGAATCAAAATTTTTAAAGTGTTACACAAATATCGTACTTCTGCCAAACTGCATAACAGTTTTGGCAGATGCAACTCCCTTTGACTATACATTGTACACCTAGTATACATAATACATGTTGTTCGTGATTGAACACAGAAAAATACGTTTTGGTAGTTACAGAGTTTAATTATTGGAGTATTTTAGAGTTAACAAGTTTTGGGTGGCCATTGTAGTTCGTATCTCTTGAATGTGTGTGATTGGCGAATGTTGAGTGACGTATGTGATGGGAATGATATGTATGTGTGCTGTGCGTGTGAAGCGTTTATGAATGCGGTTTGCTATTGCTTGTGGAGTGTTTGATAGCGGCGCGAACATCTTCCCGGGCGTTGAAAGGCTGCAGGGCTTTCAACAGGATTCTCCGTTTGGAAGCAGGCATAGGCGGTTGATGGCTCTTCGCACGAGCCCTTGCGCAGTGGAGACGTCAGCAACACGAGGTAGACCATCAGTTCCAGGAAATAATTTGGATATTCGTCCAAGGCGCCAACACATGGGGGGTGACGCGTCCTCCTTTATGAGGACTAAATCATTTAGTTTCAGCGCAGCACACTGTGTACGCCACTTCGTGCGTTGTTGAAGCTCGGCAATATACTCATTAGACCAACGCCTCCAGAAGTGCTGCTTGGCTTGCTCTAGACGCTGGTAGCGGTCGAGGTGGTTGACGTTGGCTGCAAGAAGACACGGAGATGGAAGCGAAGTGAGTGGTCTGCCGATTAGAAAGTGTCCCGGGGTAAGAGGAGTGAAGTCGTTGGGCGAAGGGCTGAGAGGACAAAGTGGGCGGCTATTAAGGATCGCTTCTATTTGAGTAAATAAAGATGATAGCTCCTCAAAGGTAAGGTGAGTATTTTTTAGGATTTTGTTTGCAAAAAACTTAGCACTCTTAACTCCGGCCTCCCAGAGACCGCCAAAGTGAGGAGCGTATGCTGGCGAGAAGCGAAATTCAATGCCCTGTACAGCTGCAAAGTCAATGATAGCATTCTTATTGCAATTCAAAAAAGTATTGATGTCTTTCGCTGCTGAGACAAAATTTCTACCATTGTCACAGTAAATAGTTTTGCAAATTCCCCGGCGGGCGATAAACCTTTTTAGAGTTAACAAAAATGCATCTTTAGATAGGTCATTTACCGCTTCTAAATGAATGCATTTATAGCGGAAGCAGATAAATATGCACATATAGCATTTGGTTATTTTGCAACCACGTCCTTTACGATCTGTTATTAGAAACGGTCCGGCAAAGTCGGTGCCTACGGTGTGGAAAGGGAAGTCTGGCTCTACGCGGTCAGAAGGTAAGTCACCCATAATTTGATTCATCGTCTTCCCTCTAAAGCGACGACATATGAGGCATTCGTGAGATACGCGTCTAGCCAGGTTGCGACCACCTATAGGCCAGTAGCGCTCTCTTACAGAAGCGAGTAAAAGTTGTGGGCCGGCATGAAAGAGACGGTGATGCTCGTACTGAAAGATTAATTTTGTTAGATGATTGTCAGCTTTTAGAACAATGGGGTGTTTTATGTCGTAGGGATAGATAGAGGTGCCGATACGACCTCCGACTCTAAGAATGCCTTTCGAGTCCAAAAAAGGGTTAAGAGAAGCTAGCGCGGCGTGAGTTTTCAAAGGCTTATTATTAATTAAACATTCTATTTCTTTATAGAATGACTCTTTTTGTGATATTTTTATTAGGTGAGTCATAGCGTGTTCTCTTTCGTCCGTAGATAGGGGACCTAATAATTTGTTCATAGGGCATTTTACATTGTGAATAAATCTTAATAATCTAGCTATTACATTTTGCATAAATAAAAGTTTGGAGTACTTGTCAATATTAATAAGTTTGTCACTGCATGGTAGTGCAGTCTCCCCGACGACAGCGGGATGCGCTTTCATCTCAGGTAAGTCAACTGCGAACGAAGGTTCTGTAGGCCAATGACATTCGGGTTGCAGAAGGAAGTCAGGTCCATGCCACCATAAGGGAGAGTTTACCTGTTCAGGATCTACTCCTCGAGATACAAGATCTGCTGGATTTTTAGAGGTAGGTACATGGCGCCAGCTAGAAGGGTCGGTGATGTCATTGATAGCAGCAACTCTATTTGCGACGAATGTTTTCGCTTTACTGGGTGACCTAAGCCAGCCGAGGACGACGGTGGAGTCAGTCCAGTATACTTGACGGTTGATTTGGCATCTTAGAGCTTGCAGGACGGTGTGGGTAAGTTGAGCGCCTAACAGAGCCGCGCAGAGTTCCAAGCGCGGAATAGTAGTAGGCTTTATTGGAGCTACTCGCGACTTGGCGCATACTAAAGAAACGTTGCCCTTGCCATTAGCGTCAAGGGATCTAAGGTAAATGGTCGTCCCAAATGCTCGTTGAGACGCATCAGTAAAACAATGCAGTTCGATTATAGAGGCATCATTGATTATAATACATCTAGGTATCTTTAGGGAAGAGAGCTCTAAAAGCTGTTCTGTAAATTTTAGCCAAGACCTTTTAATTTCTTGGGGTACTATTTCGTCCCAGTCTAGTTTAAGGCTCCATGACCTTTGGAGGATTATTTTAGGCTTGATCGTGCACAAAGACAACAGACCAAGTGGATCAAATATTTTGAACGTCGATGAAAGTATCGATCTTTTTGTTAGGACATTTGGGTGGGAATATTGGATGTCGAAATGGAATTCATCAGACGATGGAGTCCAGCCAACACCTAAAGTGCTAGTGGCGTTACTGATCAAGAGATCATCCTGTTGGAGATCAATAAGATCCGCGAATAAGGGATTAGGTAAGTTCGATCGGTACTTACGGAGCTGAAAACCATGATTGGCTAATTCCCTCGACACGGACTGCTGAATGTAGCGCATTTCAGATTCTGTATTGGCACCTGAGAGGATGTCATCGCAGTACAGGTCTTTTTTAATTATAGTTTTAATTGTAGGGTCACTGCATTCCTCGCCGACTTGAATTATACAGCGAGTTGCAAGGAAGCTAGCACTAGAGAAGCCATACGTTACAGTATTTAACTGTAAGGTTTGAATAGGATCATTTTCGTTGTCACGCCATAAAATTTGTTGTAGGTGACGATCCGACTCTCTTACGGAGATAGCACGAAACATTTTCTCTATGTCGGCAGAGAATACGAACTTATGCTGACGAAAGCGCACGAGTATGTTAAAGAGTGAATCTTGAACGATCGGTCCTATCATTTGCAGGTCATTTACCGATATTCCCGAAGTAGTTTTGGCGGAGGCATCAAAAACGACCCGAATACGCGTTGACTCGCTATTCTCTTTGAATACCGGATGACGTGGAAGATAACAGACGTTTATAGAGTTGGTTGACGTTAATTTAGTTAGGTGACCGAGAGCCTCATACTCATGTATAAAGTCGGTGTATGCTTGTTTGGTATCGGGTTGCTTACGGAAACGAGCTTCTAAGCTCAGAAGACGCTTCTTAGCTAACCCATAGGAATCTCCTAAAAGAGTTGGGTCTTCGCGGAGAGGTAGTGCGACACAAAAACGACCATCAGGGGTTCGTGTAGTGTTAGCCAAGAAGTGTTGCTCACACAGCTTTTCTTCTTTACTGAGAGGTTTCGCTTGTAGGAAGTTCTCGAGTTCCCAGAACTTGGACAGTTCATCGTGTAGGTTTGGGGATGATTGTTCATTTAGTACGAAATTACACATCACCTTTTTAGAACCCCTTTCAGGCTTTGAGTTAAATATGGGACCAGCAATAAGCCAACCAAGCTTAGAGCTTCGTAAGATAGGATTTTTTGACCCTAGGGAATGTTGTTCTGAACCTATTAGGTCCCAGAAGAGATCCACTCCGATGAGCATATCTACGGGAGAAGGTTCGTTAAAGGTAGGATCCGCTAAGTCGAAGTCGGATAAGTTGAGGTGCCTTACATCAAGAGCAACCTTAGGTATCTTCCCTGAAATAGTGGGCAAGATGAGACAAGACATTATAACGTTAAATGCATTGTCCTTGGATGTCAGTTGTATTGAACAACGTTGGACATTTAATTTTAGACGTGTGTTTCCGATACCTACTACTTCGGTATTAGAGGACTGGGGAGAGAGCTTTAACTTCTGCCTTACAGCTTCAGTTATGAAGGTAGACTGGCTCCCACTGTCCAAGAGGGCGCGCACAGTGGCGGTGTCCTTAGTTACAGGATTAGTTAGCTTAACCTTGGCCGTACACAATAATACTTCAGGAGAAGATATGGCTGACATAGATATAGACTGATTGTTTTCATTTTGAGGTTCTTGTGACTTATGAAGTAGAGAGTTGGGTCGCTTTTTACAGATTCGACAAGTACCTGGGAGCTTGCATTGTTGTAACTTGTGACCACCTCGAAGACAGTTTAGACATAAATTGTGAGAATTAATAAGACGATTTCTTTCTTCTACTGATTTGTCTTTGAAAGCGTTGCATTGGTGCAGATAATGATTACCCTTGCATGCTACGCAATGCAGTGAAGAGCTGGTTTGAGAAGAAGTAAAATTCTCCTTTGAAGAAGTAGCCACTAAGGCTTTAGTTTGACCCTTATAGTTTTGATTATGGTTATATTTAGATTTTTCAGATTTATCTTGCTTAGACCTATTGCAGGAGGTTTCTAGAACGTCAGCACGGGTTTTCAGAAAGGAGAAGAACTGCTCTAATGTAGGTATATCAGGTAAATGGTTCCTATTTTCTTCCCACTTAAAGTATGTGGTATTATCTAATTTTTCCGCTACGATATAAATAATAAGTGCATCCCATTTATCAGTGGGTAAGCCAAGACTATTGAGAGCTCGAAGGTTCTTTGTGACGTGATCGATAATGAACCGAAGTGACTTATCTGTCTCACGTACAGATTCGATATTAAATAGTGACTTTAAATGGTTATTTATTAATTGACGTTTGTTGTCATATCGCTCACATAGAATCTTCCAAGCCTCATTGTAATTACGGTCAGAAATTTCAAGGTTTGAAATCACTCTTGAAGCCTCTCCGGTGAGGTAAGAGTTTAGGTATTGGAATTTATGAATATTCTTGATTTTCTCATTGTCATGAACTAAAGAAATAAAAACATCTTTAAATTCTAGCCACCGGAAATAGCTACCATCAAAATTAGGTATTCGTAATTCGGGCAATCGAAACCCGACGGCATGGGTACTATCATAATGATGACAGCAAGAGTGTGCTGACGAATGTGGTGCTTGGCCTAGGGGTAGGAATTTTCTCTAATAATGCTTTAGCCAATGTTATGCAATGGTAGAATCCTGTTCAATTAAATCTCTGATAGCTAACTCGGTATCTAGTTTATCAATGCTAAGAATTTCTATTTGACATTGCACCTCATCAAATTCGGTGAATAACGCTTCAAATTTTGTCGATTTCATCGCAAGTTTGCTTAGTTCGATTTGCGAAATGCTTTCTAACGTATCCAAAATGTCTAAGTTGTTTTTAAATTTAGTAACGCGTCCTTTAATAGAACTACGTTTAGCAATTAAGTCTTTATACGACAAATCTTCACAAGACATTATGAACTTGCGATAAAATGCAGTCGAACAATAAGTTAGAACGTTACAAATATGTAAACAAAGTTATGCATACGAAACTCTCCTCGCTTTGACGTCTCAGCTGATCGGGCGTGTCGTCAGGTACCGTAAACCGGTTTGCTATGCAGCGATGCGCTGCGTTTCGGCGGGGATAGGCAGGCACCGTGGTCCGCGCACAATGCAATCAGACAGCGCGAGCGACGAACGACGCGCACTGCCACTGGAATTATTGTTACGACAAGCTTAGAAAGCAGTCTAATTAAATAGCTAATGGATGAAGAATTAAGATTGCGAAGCTGTGATTGTCTCGTTTAAGATATTATGGTGTGCAAATGTTTCTAATTGTGATATATAAGCAGTGCAATAGTTCGATTGATTTGCGTAGATAACTTCAGTATGTTTACTATTTCGGTTTGTTTATTTTAGTGAATATTTTTACTTGAAGTGTCACAGAATAACAAGCAGACCTTAAAATGCGTTTAAGTTGCCTAGGTGTGAGCTAGGTACACTAGATTGTGCTAGATTTAGGCACTATTCAATGGGTTTTATCGATGAATGTTATATAGGCGCGATGCTAGGAAGTCAATAGTGAATATTGAATATAGGCAAAGCACAGCTGATAGGCACAACAACTCATCAAACCTTTGAGGAACAAAATTCACTAAATACCCAAATAGGAGGGTAGGTGACTAAGGTAGGATAGATAAAGGAACGGGCTCACAGTATAATCAGGCAGGCATGCGATGTGTATGGAGTATCCTCTTGCGATCGTTGATTGTTCAACCCGCTTGCACACGTCGCAGCTTGCTGGAGTTCCCGCTGGATCGCAGGCGCGTTCCCGACGAGTGGACAAGAGTTCACGTAGTCGCGACGGTTCTATAGCCACGGTGAAGTGCTCCTAGGCGTTTTACAGGAAACGGGAACGTCTCTTCAATAGCGTGGTGAAACACGTTGCGTTGACCTCTAGGTGTCCGTAGCTCGGCCGGCGCTCGGGGCGTAGTAATTGTTAGTTTCTTCGTAATCCTTTTTGTCTGCAGGTCCTGTCACGGTCGCCACTTATGTTCGTGATTGAACACAGAAAAATACGTTTTGGTAGTTACAGAGTTTAATTATTGGAGTATTTTAGAGTTAACAAGTTTTGGGTGGCCGTTGTAGTTCGTATCTCTTGAATGTGTGTGATTGGCGAATGTTGAGTGACGTATGTGATGGGAATGATATGTATGTGTGCTGTGCGTGTGAAGCGTTTATGAATGCGGTTTGCTATTGCTTGTGGAGTGTTTGATAGCGGCGCGAACACATGTTATAGAATAATAGGTAATATTAATAACATATTATAGGTAATATTAATATTAATGAACGTACATACACGAACAGTTCGCATTACACTCATACACAGACATATACATATAAATATGACAATTTTTGGTTTTACAATGTTATTTTGTTGCTGACGCTTTCTAACAGAAACTCTTGTGTTTTCTTTTTGAATACTCGCTTTGTATCTATACTATTCAAAAGAGCTGGCGGTAAGTTGTTAAACAATTTCGGGACCATGTAGCTACGATTTCTTTCACCATAATAATTGCTACACGTGGGTACGTATAACATGTTGCTACTGTTTCGTCTCGGACGTGTTTTATATATCTTGAAGTCTTCACTACCGTACTGTTCCATTGCAATCAATAACAATACCTTCTCATGGACTGGTAGAATTTTACACTCTAATAATAGCCGTTCATAATTGGTGATTTTACATTGTTCTTTGGTGTTTTTGTCTAATAACAGCTTCATAAACTTTATTTGTAATGATTTTAGTTTATCTAAGTAAGTTTTAAATGTCCGTCTGTAGCTAGTCAGTTCATAAGAAGGTATTGAGTCGCCCTGTCCAAAATGTTACTAAGGCGGTGGAATTTTACTAGGACTGCCCTAAGTTTATCGCATAAGGTCGTTATATGTATCTTCCACGATAAGTTAGAATCAATAACCAGGCCCAGGTACCTGTAATCCCCCACCACCTCAATTGACAAATTGACGGTTTGATGTTATGCATACATTCGTAGCTATGCCCTAATATGCGTGGCGCTCGGTCTATACGTTTGAGATAATGGGAGCGAATGTGTATACATTTTGTCTTGTTGACATTTATAATAATGCCGTTATCGTGTGCCCACTTTATTATATTAGAAAAATCTTCCTGGATTTTATTTTCTATTGTATTGAGTTCCTTATCTATGTATACTAAACAAGTATCATCTGCGTACATATAGATGCTACAGTTTTTCACAACATTGCACATACTATTTACATGCATTATATAACCGACGGGGCCAAACACCGAGCCGGTCGGCACACCACAAGTGACTTGTGTGAGGTCGCCGCTAACTCCGTCAATGACGGTCTGTAGTGTTCTACCTGTGAGATAGGCACCGAGCCATCTGTTCAGAAGTCCTGCTACTCCACAATCGTCCATGGCTTGTAGCAGCAGGCTGTGCTCTAAAGTGTCAAATGCTTTTCGGAAATCAATGAACACTACCACCACCTGCTTACGCTGGTGTAGACCCTCATTGACGCAGTCTGCGAAGCTCCCTAAAAGTGTCGCTGTGCTTCGACCCCTTTGAAAGCCATGCTGGGCGTCATTTAATATGTTATATTTTTCTAAAAATGTACTTATCTGGTTTACTATATATTTCTCAACTATTTTATTAATTACTGACAGAATTGCTATTGGTTTATAATTTGAGTAATTACAATGTGATCTCTGTTTGAATATGGGTCGTATTAAGGCTGTTTTAAGGCTCTCCGGGTAAACCCCTCTTTCGACACACAAGTTAATGAAATACGCAGTTACCGGACTAATCCTACTTTTAATTATTTTAATATCTTTTAATCTAATAGTGTGTGCTCCTTGCGCTTTATCACAGCTTCGTTTATTTATGATTGTTTCTATATCTTGTGGTCTAGCTTTTCTATATACCACACTACCTACTACGTAGTTCGTCCTATCGAGGAACTTCTGATTGCATACGTGTTTAATTCCTTTGTGTGTGTATTTCCTTTGAAAAACAATTAGAAAAATTATTGCATATATCGCTTGTACACTCTGTTCTACCTAAATATTTCATTATAATGTTGTCTACCCCCTTTTTTTCTTTTCCTGTCCTTTCATTAATCTTAGACCAAACTTTTTTCACATTTTTGTTACATTTTAATATTTCCTCTTTACAAAATTTATTTTTAGCTTTTTTTATATATTTATTAACTTTATTTCTGTAATTAGTGTACTGCATTCGTAAGTTCATATCATTCGGTTTATTTTTCCATAATCTAAATAATCTATCTCTATTTGCTATCATATCTTTAAGATTATCATTTATCCAAGGTTTACATTTTCTTTTCTTACTAACAGGTAATTGTATTTTAGCGTCATTATAAATGTTGGTAAAGATGTGGCACATCTGTTTATATATATAAGGAGGGCACTTACAGTCCATTAGATTTTTCCACTGCACTTCCGAAAGATTTTTTAGCACTTTTTTATTACTTACTATTGTAATGGTTTGTTTTTCTTTTACGGGGCTATTCACTACACTGGCTACACATACACCTATGAGATAGCGGTCCGATATCTTGCATGTCAGCACATGCGCCGACACAGGTCGTTGGGTTCGAACCCACGCGTGGTCGATGCACGTTCGCGTCACGAAGTCACCGTATATTTCCTCTCTGGTTACATCACTGATGGCACACTCCATACCTAGTTCCGACATATTATTCATGTACTGACTGCACACACTAGGTATGTTATTGGAACCGGTTTTGCACAATATATCTATGTTTGTATTACCCATGAATAGAGCTTCACACCCAATTGGGATGGTGGATAGTAAATCGTGAATTTCCTGTACAAAACCTTGTTTGTCCGTTTTCGGAGGCCTGTATAGTATCACTATGTGCATTTTTCTCTTCCCCTCTTGTTCTAATTGGCCGTGTATAATTTGTGCGTGTCTGGCAGTTATTATTTTAGCGGTAAAGTAATGTTTGTTCTTCATATAGTAGTACCCCGCCTCCCTTTGTATTTTCTCTAGTATCTATATATGTATCGTATCCTGATAGCCTGCACAGCGGTAGTTCATGTTTTTTTATATTGATTTCAGTTAATGCTATAATATCTAAGTATCTCGTGCAGCCATAAACGATTGTATCAAGTTGGTTAAAATGTTTCCATAACGAACGTATGTTTAGATGTATACTGTTAAAACTCGTATTAGAATTTCTAAGCTCTCTTTGCCATGTATGTATGTCTGTATATTTTTTGTATTTTATGCTAGGTTGTATATGTAGGTTGTGGTCTTCGTTTTAGTAGTTTTTCCAAAAGCTAAAATTATAGGCTACTATTATTACTACTAGTTACAAAAACCAAAGTTCAAAAACGTTTTATTTCACTAACCGCAGCCTTGCCATTGTTACCATTAATAAAGTACTGAAATAAAAAAAAATGTGAATTAAATATACAGATATTGGTTTAAACAAAACAAAGTCAGAATTGTAAGCGCTTTCGGTCGACGTTATCGGACAAATCATGTTGTTGAAGGATGGCATGCAAAGTAAATAAATAAAATAAAATACAGTAACATTGCTACGTCTCCTGGCTAATTTAAAAAAAAATAGCTTTAGTGACAAATATAAAAATAAAATGTAAAATAAATTTTAAAAAAAGTTTGCCAATTTCGATGGAAAATTATGAATTTATAATGTAAATTCAAATAGAGTTGCTGAATACCGCAAATCTTGGACATGCATTAGATAAGCTGCGTTAAGATAATTAAACTTAATATGGCATTGATTTAACCTTTTAAATGGCATTTTATCGACAAGTGGATCCAGTGCCAATGCAATTTGATAATTTTATAACTACCGTGAAAAAAAACTACCCGTGCATCGACTAATAGAACTCCACGATCAAACCACGGGCAATGAACGAAAATAAAAATAAAAGTAAAATTGCGTAGCTTTTCTAAAGCTTCTGCCACTGACATATTCTTACATACTAGTTGCCTTTAAATATTTGTTTTGTAATCATAATTTTCAATATCTGAAAATGGCATTATATATTGAAATTAAAACTTATTGGAGGTTTGTTATGTCTGGGTGGATCATTTTCAATATCTAAAAATGGCATTATATTTTAAAATTAAAACTTATTGGAGGTTTGTTATGTCTGGGTGGATCACCTGGGCGGACTAATGGAAAAAATAATTTCCCGTGGTCCACCCACGTGAACCACGGGAAGAAATGATTGCCCGTGGTCCACCCAGGTGAACTACGCAGGTGGACCACGGGCAATAAACGGATTGAAACCGTATTTTTTATTAAATAGCCATTAATACCTATTTATAGTAGGGGCTCGTGGCTAAGTGGTAACCGGATAGGTTAGCACTATACAAGGTAAAGTAATACTAGCCAGGTCAATCTTAGGATGGGTGATAATTCGGAGAGCACGTTAAACCGTCGGTCCCGGTTGCATTGGTTACGGGTAGTGGTAGCCGTAAAAAGTCCGACAACCTTTTTTTATTTTTGGACTTGAGGAAACCCCCTCGGGCCGTCACCCCACAGGGGTTTTAGGTGGGGCGGTGTGTCAGAATCGAACCGACTAAACCACATGGTGTGCCGTACTGCGCCTTAAATAGGAGGGATTCGGGAACAGCTTTTATTAAGACATCCAGACTCCCCCTTAGCGCCTACCCGCAAAAGCGCGGGCACCACCTCCGTGTAAAAACCCCTGAATTAGGTGGCGTCCAGGCACACGCGGACGCCGGCTCCTCGCGGGGGCCCACTATAGCGGGTGGAGGAGAAAACCCGTCCCGACCACCCGTGGCCACACTCAGGGCGGCATCTGATTTTATCATTGAGTTTTGCTGACTAGCATCTTGGGATAGGTAGACTGTGTAATCGACTTTGTTGAGCTGATAATGCTAACCCTATCCGTGATTTATTCTGTTTTTGGACATTAGGTATTCGTCTAAGTGTTCATCTTAAATTTACTTAATTTAGACTTTATTTGTGTGTAAGTTATATCATGAATAATATATACATGGCATATGTCTTCAAAACTAACAATCTCTAAAAACGAAAAAGTTGAATCACTTTTATTCAGATGTTTTTGACAATAAATAATAATAATAATAACCTGGCAACACTAAGAGGCAGTCTTGTTTTATAAGCGTATTTCCAATATTTATATTTTTTAACATAATTTTCCATTGAATCTATATATTATTGAAATCTACAAACAAAAATGCATATTCGAAATAAAATCAAAGTAAAAACACGAAACAAATACCAAAATAAGATAAACAGAATACCAAGACATGACATTTAATGTCAGGTCATGTCATACAAGACAAATTTGATTTACTGAAACAAATACAATTATTCAGAAATACCGAAGGTGCTTACGAGATCCAGGGCAAAAGTGCAAATACCGGCCGCTGTTGAGGCGTTGAGCTCGACATCGAGTGAGAAGTTTTTCTCTCCGCCGACGTCGCCAACACCTGTGCGTCGGCAGGGGAGAGGCCGGCCACCGTCCTGCTTAGGACCCTGAGGACCACTGACCTCGAATAGGGCCCCCGCTGCCGGTGGTGATGTGCGCCGCATGAAATGGACTTATTCAATGAATGAAAACGTCATGCATATTATCGGGCCACAGAGTTGGGAACTAACCTTACTGCGTACCGTGTTCGATTAGTGTCTCTGTTTTAGGAGCTTGAACCAGCTGTCAACGTATCAGCACAACGACTGTCGGATCAGGTACGGGCTGTCACCTGCTGGATGATACCGTACTTGAGAGGCTACGCTCTGACGTACGGAATAGCTTTGTAATCCCTTCTTCATAGCAAGCTGTGGGTCTGGTGACCATTCACACGCCGCAATTGGCACCACAGTTACATGTTGATGAAATTGTGGATAGTGAAGCTATATCTGTAAGTACCCAATACAACGAAAGGTTAAGGAGCGCCTTGGAGGATGCGATTCTGGAATACCGGTTTGTGAACCACATTAATAGACACCATTTACCCCGTTTGCCTATCGTGTGGTGTCCTCGAGTTAAGCTGACCACCGTGGAGAACCAATTACGAAAATTCCAGAGGCTAGCGTGCACGGCGATTACGGGCTGCATGAGCATTACACCAACTGCAGCCCTGGAAGTCATGCTAGATCTAGCTCCTCTGCACTTATATATGCAACAGGAAGCAGCTCTAGCTGCGACAAGGCTAAGGACGCTGCACCTGTGGCGGGACAACGGAAGCCCGCATACGGTGATTTTAGAAAATATATCCAAGGACATACCGATTGCGATGGCCATAACCGACCGGATCCCTAAACGGTTCGTATTTGATAAAAATATAGAACCCAATTACACGAAGACCAGCGCATCGAGGGTCTGGACACTCGTGAGCTCAGGATCTTCACTGACGGTTCCAAAACAAGGTATGGCACTGGCTCTGTAGTCTTCTCATAGGACCTAAATATAAAAACAACAGCCACTCTAGGTACCCATAACACAGTATTCCAGGCCGAGTGTTTAGGTATCTCCATGGCTGCAGCAGCTGTCATTGCAAGAAAGGTAAAGGATCAATCGATACGTATACTATCCGACAGCATGGCCGTGTTAGAAGCCCTCGACGACAATGTCATCAGTTCGGGCCTGATTTACGAGTGCTACCAACGTCTTAATGAGGTATGCAAACTCAACAAAGTAACCCTCCAGTGGATAAAGGGTCGCAGTTGCTCTAGAGGCAACGATGCAGCAGATGAATTAGCTAGGAGGGCATCGGAGATGTGCGTCATGGGTCCGGAACCCATAGTGCCCCTCCCCTTCGGCCAAATTCGGACATTGGTAAGGATGCGTAATAGAGACCAACACAATTTAATATGGGCAAGCCATGAAGACTGCCGGCAGACTAGGGCGGCACTCCCCGCCATCAACAGCCGGTTGTCAAAGATGCTACTCCGGCTGAACAAGCGTCAGCTGCGAGTGGCAACCGGAGCTATCACCGGGCATAGCTCGTTTAGCTTGCATGGAAGCAGAGGAAACAGCAACCCATGTCCTTCTGGACTGCCAGGGGGTTGCAGAATACCGGGCTAAGTACCTTGGCTCGCCAGGGTCACTCTCCGAGATCGTCGGTAACGTGAAGGGATTACTGTTACTGGGATTCTTCGGGGAGTTAGGGTGGCTCGAATAGCCTTTATTCCCACCAACGCAAAATACGCGCCTCGTCGTAGAGTTGCGGAAAACAGAACCTAAACTATTTCTCAGAATGGATGTAGAAGCGGGACCCGTGGCACTAAAGAGTTCCTCATCATGGATATGGCCATTAGCCAACTGGTACGTCGTCACCGTAAGAATCTGGCGACATGTTGGATAGACTATAAGAAGGCCTTTGATTCGGTTCCACAAACATGGCTTTTGAGAGTGCTAGAGTTGTATAAAATTGATACAACTCTTTGCACTTTTTTGAAGTCGTGTATGTGGCAGTGGAGAACGGCACTTCTCTATCTAGGATGTCGGCAGATTGCAGCAAACGATGTACCAATAAAGATCTAACGGGGTATATTTCAAGGTGATAGTTTGAGTCCCTTGTGGTTCTGCCTATCTCTGAATTCTCTCAGTACGCTGTTAGACGGTTCAGGGCTAGGCTATAGGTTGCAGTTATATCTCACCTTCTATACATGGATGATTAGAAACTTATTGCCCCCACTAATTTGCATTTGACAGCGTTACTGAAGGTGACTGAAAACTTTAGTAACTCTATCAATATGGAATTATGTGTGGACAAGTGTGCAGTCATGCATGTAAAGAAAGGTGTGATAGTAGAATCTGAAGGAATCGAACTTTCAGATTCAACAAAATTCAGATCTCATTCTGCCACTGAAAGCTACAAGTATCTAGGTATATCACAGTCATTGGGAATACCTGAATCTCAAATGTAACAAGCGCTGCAGGAGCGCTTCTTTGCCCGCCTGAAAAAAGTACTTAATTTTTTTTTATCAGGGGGTAACAAAATGCGTGCCTGCAACGGTTGGGTCATGCCGGTTCTGATGTATTCCTTTGGTATACTTAGATGGACTCAGACCGAATTAGATGCCTTGGACAGGAGAATCCGTACACTGTTGACTGCATTCAAAATGCACCACACACGTTCATCGGTAATGAGGTTGTATATTTATCAGCAGTCTGGTTACCATAATACAGGCTCTGCCTAGTTTGGGATCAGACGGCCGTGTGTGAGATGTGTGGAGTTATATTATATTATATATATTATATCCCGCGAAAGTTTAGGGGTCGTGGACTCTTAAACATTAAGACCCTACACAATCGCGAGATATACAACCTTTTTTTTTGTGCGTGTGGAAACCCCCTCGGGCCGTCACCCCACCGGGGTTTTCGGTGGGGCGGTGTGTCGGAATCGAACCGACTAAAACCACATGGTGTGCCGTACTGTGCCTTAAGTAGGAGGGACCCGGGAACAGCTTTTATTAAGACATCTGGAGCCCCCTAGTGCCTGCCCGCAAAAGCGCGGGGACCAGGGTGAAAAACCTCTCAATTAGGCGACGTCCAGGCACACGCCGCCTCCTCGCGGGAGGCCACTATAGCGGGTGGAGGGCAAAACCCGTCCCGTCCACCCGCGGCCACACTCAGGGCGGCACGAGGCGCTGGTAAGCGCGCCTCCGCCGCCCGGTTCGCCGGCGGCGAATTGAGTCAGTAATTAGGAGATCGTCCTCCCGGACCCTTTCCGCCGCCTCCTTCTGCGAGATGACGTCCTCACAGAAGGTCGCGACCGCGGTAAAATTCCTGTCGCTAGCGTGTGCTGAGCCGAGTCCTCACTGCAGTCGCAGTGGTGACAGGCGGGACTCAGTTCCCTCCTAGCGACCGAGTGCAGGAACTTTCCGAAGCAGCCGTGCCCGGAAAGAACCTGCGTCAGTCGGAAGGAAAGGGTCCCGTGCTGCCGCCCTGCCCACTCGACGATGACCTGCTGGAGCGCCTCCACGGCGGGAAAGCCAGCACGTGGAGCCTCCAGCCGGGACGACCAACGTGCCATGGTGGCTCGACGAGCGGCCTCACGCCACTCGCGTACCTCTTAGGGCGGGGGCCGACTGCCGCTTCCCGCCCGGAACTCAGCCGTTCGCCGATATACTTCGGCGAGCACTTCCGCCTCCAAATCCCACGGGGGTGTCCCGGCCAACGCACACGCCGCCTCCGTCGACACGGTGCGGTATCCGCGTATGGCTCTAACCGCCATAACCCTCTGAGGGCGCCAGAGGCGCGCCCTATTCTGGGCGGTCAGAGCCCCGCCCACACTGGTGCACCGTACAGTGCCATTGACCGAACAACCCCCGTGCACAGCCGTCTTGTAGCGACGCTGGGTCCACCCAAATTGGGCAAGAGTCGCCCAAGGGCGAACGCAGCGCCGACCAGCTTCGGAGCAAGCTGTCGGAAGTGCTCGTCGAAGAGCCACCTGCCGTCGAGGATCAGGCCCAGATACCTTACGTGGGCCTGAACCGGTACGAGAACCGAGACCACGACGGGGCCCACGGATGGCTAAAGAGAACTGGCGCAAGCCTGTAGTACTTAGTACTAATGATCGCAGGGAGGTATGGAAGGGCAAAGAACTTCATGGTCGTTTTTATCGGGCCCTAAATGGGCCTGATATAGACTTTAAAGCCTCTACATCTTGGCTACGGTTTGGTGATCTTTTCGGAGAATCCGAAGTTTTGTCTTTGCAATTATGGACGAAGTTGTTATGACGAATAACTATCGAAAATTTATCTTGAAAGATGGTACGGTGGACATCTGTCGGGCATGATATCGCGTTACGTAAGGAAGCGGTTTACCCTCCCATAAGAAGTTATCACTTCAAAAAATAAAAAATAGGATACTATACGGTTTTAACCTATACAGTGTTTGTATACTCTTGGTTCTTTGGCTTAAATCTTAAATCGAAAGAGTAAAGTAACAATAGTTAAATTATTATCTGTGCTCCCGCGCAGATATGACGATTGACGCCAGCCTAGTGACAGATAGCTGTCATATTAGTAACTGTAATAATAAAAATAACAGAAAGCTATGCTATTACGTAACATGTCTGATTATAGTAATTATGTGACGTTTGTTTTTCTACCGGAGTGTAATTGTAAAATTAGGTGTAGGTATAGTTCATGTCGTGTTTGTTTTATACTTTTGTAATATTACGTGTTTTGGGTGTGTGTGTATAATAAAGTTCATAGCCAATAACGACCGGCTGGTATATCCTCATCGTATCGTAGCCTTGTTTCCAATGCGCATCCTCAGTGTCTATAATTTTTTTTGTTTGTTCAACAGGTGTGTTCTGTATTTATTTCTAAAAGAGTTAACGCAGTTTAGAGCACGGAATGGCGGTGGCAGGTCATTGCAGATGCGGCTTGCGGCGAACTTGAAACTGCCCCGATATACGGCGGTTTTATGGCTCCGTGTTATCATAAGGTAGACAGAGCACCTAGTGGCATGTTTATTTATATCTTTCGACGCTCATTCATTTTCATCATGTTGCCCTTGTAGAGAAAAGGTGTCACGTGTACGTGTGGTGGTATGTGAAAGCAGAATCGCACACAGGCATTCTGAATACGCTGTATCAGCCGCTCAATTCGTTTCAGAAGACAGCTCCCATACACTGTGTCAGCATAGTTGAGCTCGGAGAGGATAAGTGACTCCCATAACATGTATCTATACAGCACCTTTAACCTGTAGAAGCAGTTCTGGACAGCCCGTGTAATGTGGGTTTCAAACTGCAGTTGTTCATCCGGAACAACTCCAAGATTGCGCACTTCTGAAACCTTTGTTATGATGGAGCCATTTATGCTTATGGCAGGTTGAAACTGGCTTATCTTTTCAATTGTATTTTTTGTACCCATAATGATAAACTTAGATTTTTCTGGGCTTAGTGCCAAAGAGTTTCTTATTGGCCAGTCTGCAATGTTCTTCAAGTCCTCATTCATTTTATTAACTGATGCCAGACATTCTGAGGGAGGAAAAGATAGATATAGCTGAATATCATCAGCATAAAGGTGAAACCTGCAGTTGGTGATGGATTTGCTGATGTCAGCAGTGTAAAGGATAAAGAGCAATGGACCGAGAATTGAACCCTGAGGAACGCCCCCTGTTACCTGACGATGAGCTGAATCAACCATGTAACCCGTTTTATTATCTTTTACCTGTACAAGTTGATCCCTTTTGCTAAGATAGCTGTGAAACCACTTGATTGCCTCTATGTTACAACCATAATAGGTGAGCTTTGATAGAAGCAGTGAAACATTTATACCATCGAAAACACGGGAAAAGTCGAGTAGAGTGAGCACTGTACAGCAGCCACCACTTCCAATAGGGCTGTTGCAGTACTGTGACCCTTACGAAAGCCTGACTGTACTGCTGGAAGTATGTTTTCGCGTTCAAAGTATTTAGTTAGATGATTACTTAGATCGACTGGCCTGTTGGTCTAGTGGTTAGTAACCCTGACTGCTAAGCCAGAGGTCGTGGGTTCGATTCCCGCCCAGGACAAATAACCGCCCAGGACAAATAATTGTGTGATGAGCACGATCATTTGTTCTGTGTCTGGGTGTAATTTATCTATAATATGTATGTATTTAGAAATATATAAGTATGTTTGTCAGCAGTCTGGTCACCATAGTACAGGCTCTGCCTAGTTTGGGATCAGACGGCCGTGTGTGAGATGTGTCAAGTTATTATTATTATTATTAACTCTTACGAGAATCTTGGACAGACATGGCAATAGACTAATCGGTCGCAGGTCCTTAGGACTTGAGGGACATGGCAGCTTAGGAATAGGCCTCACCTAAGCAGTCTTCCATGATTAAGTAAATAAATGATTTCAGTTGATTAATCCATTGTTTTTTTTTAATAAACAACAATTACCAACGGTCATTGTTAAAACCTAGGGTTTACCAAACTCTCATGGTAAAAGCCCGAAAAATTATACCTTCTTTATAAAATTCGGACTTTTACCAATCCCGGTAGGTAAACCTTAGGATTTACCGGTAAAACCTAGGATTTACCAATATTAGGGCTTTTACAGTAACATATATACCTTCTTTAGGGTATAGAATATTACAATATTTTATTGCGTATCTTACTTGTCTCTCGGGTAATGGAGAGCAAAACAGAAATCTCTTTTCTTTCCTATCGAAAGAGATTTCTGTTCAAATGGAGTTGTCCAAGTTAGGTTACTCTCTTCTTCATGCTTACCTAACGTTTTTATCCTAATCCTAACTTATATCATAAATGGGAAAGGAACTCCATTTCCATGGTTAGGTTATTATTGTTTGTTTATTTGATTGTTTGTTATGATTTCAGGCCTTAACTACTCAACCTAGCATCGTTTAATTTTGGACTCATTTTATCAAGGGTATAAAAATGACATACTTAGGGTACTTTTCATGCAGGAGTAACTACTATTTCCAAGGGGTAGAAAAAAAACTTACGGAAGCCGAAGTCATGAGCAAAAGGCCATAAGTAATACTTGTTAGTTTAATGTTATGTGGAAAAGGGAGACTAATGCTACAATTAAACAAAACAACGAAATAAGCAGTACATTTATTAATTATCACTCAATGGCCATGAATGAATTAGCATTCAACAGGTAACTGTCGCAGATGTTTCTGGTCGCAAAGTCTGCGAGTATTGCAGGATCCAAATGTTCATTTACTATTGCGGCACAATGCAAGTCCGTCATAATATGTGCAAGAGATGAATCTAACTGATAGACAACCAACGGTTGTTTTGAAACATGATGCAGAGCTGAATCTTGCTGCGGTGCATGTCCTGTTGCAAATCGTAGTAGCACAATCTGAGACTGTATCGGCCGTACTTCAAAGTTATAGTCCCTTATTTGAGTAATGCGTGTCAGTGCACACTCTATGAGGGCACGTGCATACTGCGCTGAATGCGACACTCGACCGAGAAGGGTACGCACACAGACCTCTATTTTCAGAGACCACGTGCTCAAATTTTTAAGTGCTTGGTCCAATACTGTAGTATCTTCTTCGACCATTAAAGAATACATGTGCCGCAATACCCCGTCTTGCAGTTGCTTCTCATCTTCAAATTCTGATAGTTGTGCTTTAAGCTCGTCTTTGAACTCCTCTGGTGTACATCCAATACAAAAAACTTTGCCAGTTAAACCTAAATTAATAAAATTTGAAATAAATTGTGGTAAGAACTATAGTAACTAATATATACAACGATAAAGTATAACCACTTACCACGATCTTCAAGGATAGCAGCTATTTCCAGAGCAACATAAATGCCACTTTCATAACCCAATAGATAAAATGTATCCTGAATTCCAGTTTTTTTCAGCAATACCTACACAAACAATGTAATATTAATTTCTAGGAAAAGATATGGAACCGTCAGAGAAATTTAAAATTTAAAGTGGTCGACAGTTTCGTGACCTTTTTTTAGAAACCCCCACCGGCGCCACCGGTGAACTGGTATTTCGGAATCGAACCGAATAAAACCACACCACCACACCACTACACCACCTGTGCAATTTCAATCCATAATATAAAAACGTTATAAATCAATGGCACACGAAATTAATGGCACTTAATACACTCAATTAAAGGGATGGCTTTTCAGACTAGGTTTTTTACATGACAATATAGTTATAAAGCCTGTAGCATGACAATTTAGGAAGTCATTAAAACCCATTTGAAAAGGTTGCATATTTTACTACAAATTTATATTTTTATTGATTGTTGGTTATCTAAATTCGTAGAGAAAGAAGAGTTCTATTTGAGTCATTGTTTATTTATGCTGCTATTAATTCTAATGATGTGCACACTTTACGCAACTTTACTCTAACTACATATTTAATCAAATCAACAATTAAGCCGTACCTCAGCAAACCTCTGTGCTGTTTCTCGAACTGTCTCATGCGGATGGTCAAGTCCGGGTTGCAAAACGAGTGCTGGCAGTTTCAGGCGCTCACAGAAAATGCGGAACCGCTCGTGATGACCCTCTATCCCTGGCACTATACATAGATTGATTTGGTTGGCCTCTAATTCGTCGTCTCTCTGTAATAAATTTTATCAAATTAAGAACAATGAATGAATTGAAAGTACAACTTTATGATTTTGCGTACATACCATAGACGCACTAGTCACGAGTGTTGGCAAAAATACGATCTCGTTAGTCGCAAGGAGTTCATCCGAATCGATGAAATTAAAGAAAACTGTTAAACCTTTTATATCTTCACAAGGAAAGTCTATAACCTTTTTTTCTGCTTCCAATATTCTGGAAATCAACATATTTTGTAGGTTAGCTTGAAATATAGGAAAGTCACTACCAAAAAGTGTAAGTCCACGTTTAATATTTAATAAAAGTAATAAAATAAATATAAAAAGGAAACGTTACTACTTACGATTGTATTGTTAATGATAGAACTCCTTCTTCATCAAATGTAAGGTTATACTGAACTCGCAAGAAAGTGCAAAGTAACTGCAATTTATGATTTGGAATACCTAATTCTTGTAAAGTAAGAGTCTTTGCAGCGTTATCTGGTATACTTAAACCTGAAGATAAATATTTTTTTACTGTTCTACTAGTTTCACATTAAAAGATATACTCTCAAATAAAAGTCGACTTAGAAGAGTAAGAAGCTACCGGCAAGACCATGCCGGTTTAAAAACATGAAAAACCAGGGGGTTTTTTTCTGCGGGGACCCTGATGGCCCGCAATGCCGCCTTACTGCGGCGTCCACAGCGAGTGATGGCCGTCACAGTCATATGGGGATACCGTACGGTTTCCTTTGAAGCGACAAGTCTTCTAGCGGGTACTGCGGCCATGGGACCTGGAAGCCAAAAGCCTTGTGTCGTCGCGGAGGCGGTGGCGAGGACACTGCACTCCACACTCTAGTAGAGTGCTCAGTGTGGGTGCAGCAGCGGTGTGACCTTGCGACTACTATTGGTGTGGGAAGCATCTCGCTAGAGGCCATGGTTCTGTCTATGGTCCAAAATGAGAGTGCTTGGGATTCTGCCGCCTTGTTTTGTGAGGAAGTGATGTCCGCTAAAGAGGCCGCAGAAAAGGAACGGGAGAGAGCTAGTACTCTCCCGTCCCGCAGACGAAGCACCAAGCGACGGAGATCGCAAAATGATCTCCGACCTCCATGAGCGCTAGCCTTGGGGTAACGGGTGAGGCTGTCCGTTACCCTAGCAGAAGCAGGCCTGAGATGGTGGCGCGATGTGTTACGCGCGCGTTTCTAATGGAAGGGGGGCAAGGCCCCCCGTACATTTTGGTGTGGCTGCCTATTATTTAACAGGCGGCCAATGTCTGCCAGGGTTCTCGGGGACTTCCTTCCTAGGGTATACCCGAGTCCCTTGAAATAGACCCATTTATGTCGGAACATCGTGTGGTTTTAGTTGGTTCGATTCTGACATACCTCTTCACCGCCAGCTCCGGTGAGACGGGGTTGGGGGTTTCCACACAATAAAAAAAGGGTGTTTTTTCTGCAAATCAACCGAAACCCCCGAGACAATTCTTAATATTATTATTCCTCTTTATTCATCTTAACACTAATAAATTACATTTTTAAATATATACAAAACAATATACATTTAAAAATATAAAAAATAGTAGACCACCGACATCGGGAACAGGGACCAAGACACCGGTGGTTAGGGCTCCAAAGACAGGAACCGGGCCGTGTCAAGGAGAACTGCCTTCTGCATCAGTCCCTTGATCCAGCCGTCTAACGCGAGCCTCTTAAGGTGTTGATCGAGGCTCTTGGCTATTAATTCATGAGCAGATATGACAATCGGAACAATAATTGCCGAATCGACATTCCACATATCGACAATCTGGTGAGACAAATCCAAATATTTTATTTGTTTTTCTTTTTCAACTTTCACGAGGTTCTCGTCATGAGGAACAGGGATATCGACAATCATTGCGCGGCGCTCCAATCGGTCTATCAGCACTAAATCAGGTTTATTGGCAACAAAAGTTCTCTCAGTGATGATAGATCGATCCCAATACGTTGTGGCACGACCATTTTCGAGAACTGGGTCGGGCACATACCTGTAATATGGCACCTCTGAATTCACAAGATTGTATTTAAGGGCAAGTTGTTGATGTACAATCCTGGCCACTTGATTGTGTCTATGCAAATATTCCCCGTTGGCAAGACGAGAACGACCAGAAATAATATGCCTGATAGATTCACCGTACCATCTTTCACGATATATTTCAGATAGTTATTTGTCAAAACCACTTCGCCCATAATTGCAAAGACAAAACCTTCGGTTTCTCCGAAAAGATCACCAAACCGTGGCCAAGATGTAGAAGCTTTAATGTCTTTATCAGGCTCTTCCATACCTCCCTGCGATCATTAGTACTAGGTTCTACAGGCTGCGCCAGTTCTCTTTAGCCAGAGCGAGCGGAGTGAGTCCGTTGTTCACTGCGACTACACTACGATGCCATCTGAAGTAAGGCAACTGAAAACCCTCGGATCGTCCAGGACGGTGCAGTACATACATTACTTACACTGACATGTTATGTTATCTCTATCTTATATTTCGTGATAAGTCTAGCCTAATTACAATGTAAATTCAAGTATTTTTAATATAATTTAATTGGCTTATGACAATATGATATTTATGGCAGCTAATATGAGAGTCCAATTTGCAGTTGACCGGTTTGAATAACAGAATAAAAGAAAGATTATCAGAGTTTTGATACCAATACATCTAAATCCACTTACCAGTTAATGTGGTAATTTGTTTCAGAAGGGAGGGTTTTTGTTTATGTCCGTGTGCTAAGACCACACCGTGCTTTCTTTGCAAAGCATCTTCCACTGCGTCTACCGCACAACGCCAATTTACGGAACTGCCGTATGATTCCTGCACCAAACAAGATACATTCGAACTAATATTATAAATGTGCGAATGGAAGTTGAGTGGAATGGAACGTTGCTGAACGACTGATGAATGTTAGTGAGTGTACGAGTAAGGCATGAGAGGGAATATGCAAGGGGAGATGGAGGACGGACGTGACAGGAAGATGAGTGAGAGGAACTAAAAAGTAATAAAACGACGATTATTGTAAAAGTAAAAGAATATACAAGTGTTTTAAGTTGATGGTGGAGTATTATTTCCCTCTGAGCACTACATATTTTGGGGGCTCGTCAGGGATCGCCTTTTCAACGGAGTATCGACGACGTGCCGGCGCAGCGTGGCGTACCTAAACGTGCTCAGAGGTTTGAAAATTTTCTACGAAGTGTGTTACGACGATGGCGGCATTTGGGCTCACAGAAGGCCACTGTATTTCAAAGTTTAGTGGTGACGAGAAATCGTATTCATCGTGCAAGTGGGCTCAAGACATTGAAGATAATGCGGAGATTTTCCAATGGACGCCTCAACAAAGTTTATCAGAGTACGTCGATCGCTCACGGGAACGGCGGAGCTATGGTTAAGGTCCGAAAAAACATTTAAGAACTACGTAGATTTAAAAAACGCCCTACTAAAGGAGTTTCCGGACGTTATTAACGCTAAAGAAATACACGAAAAAAACTTAATACTGAGACGTGCTACCAGTATTTGCTGCATATGAAGGAGTTAGCACGGCGGGCGAAGTTCGCCGACTACATCGCCATACAATACATCGTGGATGGCATCGAAGATTACGAGAGCAATAAAGCGATACTGTATGGTGTGACGACGTTCCCGGCGTTTAAGGAAAAGCTAGCTATATATGAAAAAATGAAGTTAAAAAGCAAGGAACGTGCATCAAAAAGTAAGCGAGCAATGAAGCAATGAAAGGTCACGAAAGGTCAGCAACGGCGTGAGCAAGACGGTGCTATAGCTGTGGTAATATAGGTCATGAAGCAAGTGCGTGTAAAAATGGTGTAAAGTGCTTCGGGTGTAACCGTTTCGGTCATATTCGGCAACATTGTACAGTGAATCCTACGAAATCTGCGGTTACAACAACAATTAAAACTAACGCCAAGATGGCGCCAGGCGCAGGCGACGGGGGCGGGGCCGGGTCTTACGATACTGACGGAAACGGAAGAGGCGGGGTCAAGCGACGGTCCGCTATGTTCGGAGTAGTGGGCGATGACAGCGAAGCGTCGGTGTCTATGACGCGGACAGATGTCAATGTGACAGCTGAGGTAGACGTCAACCTTACGCGAAATCAAAACAACAACAAATCTGACAAAAAACCTTTAAAGAACATTAAGTTATGTGATGTAACAGTAATAGCTCTCATAGATTCCGGTAGTGATGTGAATTTATTATCTGTATCGTTACTTTCTAAGTTGCACATAAGAGTACATAATGAAACATTAACTTTGAGCGGTTTGGGTCGTAACAAAATACGATCGCAAGCGGTTACCTCTGTTGAACTCGAAATTGATAAGCAGTGTTACTATGATGTAGTATTTCATTTAGTACCGCCAGAGGTAATGCCATACGATGTAATAACAGGCCAGGAGATTCTGGGTCGTGTCACTGTGCTAATGAACGAGGAAGACATTCGACTTTTGCCTCTTGGTAGTTGTGATTGGTTAGGTAGAATCAATTGTTTTACAGTTGCAAGGTCTGTGGAAGTAAATGTAGACCATGTACAAGATTCAGTGGTTAAAGAGGAAGTAATACGATGTGTCAAAGAGTACAAACCACTGTATTTAGAAGAGGCTCCAATCCAGCTTCAAATAGTGTTGAAGGATGACATCCCAATACGACAGCGACCCAGACGCTTGTCTATGATGGAACAACAGGTAGTAGAAGATCAGATTGAAGAATGGCTGAATAAGGGCATCATACGGGTGAGTTTCTCGAACTGTTGTACTGCCCCTTGGTACTTGTCAAGAAAAAAGACGGCTCAGTTCGAGTCTGTGTTGACTATCGGCTATTGAATAAAAAGATTGTCCAGGATGAATTCCTACTTCCAGTAATCGATGATCTTATTGATAGGTTGCAGGGCGCTAAGATTTTTAGTGTACTAGATTTAAAGAGTGGTTTCTTTCACCTGCGAGTCAGTGAAGAGTCTATTAAGTATACGTCATTTGTCACTCATCATGGGCAGTACGAGTTCCTGCGTGCTCCGTTTGGCTTGTCCACCTGCCCCAAAACCTTTATGAGGTTTGTTAGTGTGATTTTCAGGGATTTTATAGCAAGTGAGGTGTTAATTATATTCATCGATGACATTATTAGTCCAGCTTCAGATGAAGTTCAGGCACTGATGAGGTTGAAGCAAGTACTAGAAGTTGCTGCACGTTATGGCTTGAAGATAAATTGGAAAAAAGTCAGCCTCCTGCAGTGTGAAGTTGAATACTTGGGCCACAGGGTGAAGGATGGGGAAGTGAGACCAAGTACTGAGAAGGTAGATGCAGTTATAAGATATCCGGAGCCAAGACACATCAAACACTTGCACAGCTTTATTGGATTGACAAGCTATTTTAGAAAGTACATTAAAAACTATGCTGCTATTTCAAAACCATTAACAGAGTTATTAAAGAAAGATAAAAAAATTGTATTTCAGGATGAAGAAAGAATGGCTTTAAAAACTTTGAAGAATAAGTTAGCTTGTGGACCAGTTCTGAAGATTTTTAATATTAAATTAAAGACTGAATTGCATACTGATGCTTCAAGCATAGCATTGGCTGCAATACTCATGCAACATCACCCAAGGTTAGGTTTGCACCCTGTACACTACATTGTGACCAGTGACATTCAGAGCCGGTACTCGAGTCATGAGTTAGAAGCGTTAGCTATTATAGAAGGCATTAAGAAGTTTCGCCATTATCTTTATGGTATCCATTTCAAGATAGTCACAGACTGCAAAGCCTTTGAATTGACACTCAAGAAAAGGGATTTGTTGGCAAAGGTAGCCAGGTGGGTGCTTATACTAAGTGAATATGATTTCAAGGTGGATCATAGAGCTGGTTCCCGAATGAAGCACACAGATGCTTTGAGTCGAATACCAACAGTAGCAGTTGTCACCACCTTGCAGAAGAGTCTACGCCTAGCACAAAGCCAAGACGATGGATTAAATGCTATAATGGAAATATTAAAAGGAGGAAGTCCCTATGAAGATTATTGGTTAGAGAATGAAGTGCTATACAAGGGTGAGCGGAAGCTGTTAGTAGTGCCTAGATCTTTGGAGAAGGAGATTATTAACAGAGTACACAATAAGGACCACTTTGGCAAGGTGAAGATGAAGGAGTTGCTAAATAATGACTATTACATTAGAGATTTAAATAAGAAAATTGATGAGTTTTTGCCAACTTGCATCCCATGTCTGCTAGCCACTAGTAAGGAGGGCAAGCAGGAAGGATATTTGCACCCGATTGAAAAAGAAAGTATTCCTTTTGATACTCTACATTTGTATCACATTGGTCCATTTACAGAAACAAAGAAATTGTACAATTATATCCTCACTGTCATTGATGGATTCACCAAGTTTGTGTGGTTGTATCCCACAAAAACTACTACAACCAGAGAGACCTTAAACAAGATTCAAAAGTATCAGCAGATATTTGGAAATCCCTATAGGTTTATAAGAGACAGAGGAACAGCATTTAATGACAAGTAAACAAGTACAAGTAATGACTTTAAAAAATATTGTGAAAAAGAAAAAATATGTCATGTAAAAATAACAACAGGTGTACCACGTGGCAATGGCCAAGTGGAACGAGTACACAGAGTAATTATACAAGTATTAACTAAATTGTGTCTAGAAGAACCTGCAGCATGGTATAAGCATGTAAGTAGGGTACAAAGGGCGCTTAATTCTACATACCAGAGGAGTATAAATACAACACAATTTCAACTTTTAATGGGAGTTAGAATTAAAGAAAAGGAAGATGCAGAAATTTTACAATTAATACAAGAAGAAGATGCCCTTCGCTTTGATCAAAGCAGAGAAAACTTAAGGTTGCAAGCCAAGGAGCAAATATTAAAGATTCAAGAAGAAAACCAGAGATATTACAATAAGAAAAGAAAGGATATACAAAGTATCAGGTGGGTGATTTAGTTTCAATAAAGAGAACCCAGTTTGGTACGGGGTTGAAACTGAAACCCAAATACTTAGGTCCTTATCGAGTAGTGAAGTGCAAGCGCAAAGACCGTTATGATGTGGAGAAGCTGGACAGTTCTGTGGAGGGTCCCAATCATTCATCTAGTTCTGCTGACCAGATGAAAAGATGGCCAGATTCAGGTGATGCAGAAGGGTTAGAATATTAGCTGATTATCCCTTAAACAGGTACAACATTGATTTTACTTTTCCTTTTTCAGGAGTGATGTATTCCTTGTTCATTGTCGGGGTGACACGGGGTAGAGCTACTTGTGCTTATGTACCTAGCCTATAGTTTAATTATTATCTGTAAGTTAACTTAAGATAATAGTTATTAGTTTGTATGCTAACGATTAAAGTTTTAATTAAGGTGTAGTTGTGTTTGTAATTAAGGTTAGTTGTAAGTTGGATGTGGTGCATGTCTGGGGACAGACATGAGTGCAGGACGGCCGAGTGTGGGAATGGAAGTTGAGTGGAATGGAACGTTGCTGAACGACTGATGAATGTTAGTGAGTGTACGAGTAAGGCACGAGAGGGGATATGGAAGGGGAGATGGAGGACGGACGTGACAGGAAGACGAGTGAGAGGAACTAAAAAGTAATAAAACGACGATTATTGTAAAAGTAAAAGAATATACAAGTGTTTTAGGTTGATGGTGGAGTATTATTTCCCTCTGAGCACTACATAGCTTACTGAGCTTTCATCCCTTACCTACTCAACCAATCACCCTGAAACTTGCATACACATCGTCAGGCGTACAGAAAAGAACATACTGGTCACAATCAGAGTCCTATATAATTTAAAAATTAAAAAAAAAAAATATTGAAAAGAAACTGACTCAAATAGCCACTTTACCGCCTTAACGGGCTTGATTATTGAAATTACAAACCAAGACATATATATATTTTTCTATGGTATATAGGCAAACGAGCAGACGGGTCACCAGATGGTAAATGACTACCGCCGCCCATGGGCACCTGTAACTCAAGAGTCACAAGTGCGTTGCCGCCCTTTAAAATGGGAGTTAGAGAAGAGAGGGAGGGGGAAGAGTGAAAAGAGGGGAGAGGTAAGAGTTAGGGCCTCCGGTAACCTCACTCACGCGGCGAAATGCAATGTAAGCATTGCTTCACTGCCGGTTTTCTGTGAGGCCGTGGCATCGAGCGGAGTCGAGCCGGCCCATACGTGCCGAAGCATGGCTCTCCCACGTTAAATGCAGACATTTTTTTTATATTATAGGGGGCAAATGAGTAGACGGGTCACCTGATGGTAAGTGACTACCGTTGCCCATAGACACTGCAACTTAAGAGTCACAAGTGCGTTGCCGGCCTTTGAGATGGGAGTACGCTCTTTTCTTGAAGGTTTAGAGGTCGTATTGGTCCGGAAATACGGCAGGCGACAATTTGTTCCAGAGATTGGTTTTGCGATTCAAAAAGTTTCTGGAGAACCGCACAGTGGTAGATTGCCAATTATCCAGGTGATAGGGATGATAGTTTTGTCACGTTGAATGATGGCGAAACGTACTGCGGCTGGTATGATTCCGAACAATTCCTCGGAGCACTCCCCATGATACAGGCGATAGAGAATGCAGGGTGAAGGAACATCTAGCGCAACGCCAAGGGTCAATGCAGTTATAAAGTTGAAGGCGGTAGGCCAGGGTAAAATACTGTTCCAGATCTGTTTAGCACACCGATCTTCTTGGAGGCTAATTTGGCCTTACCCTCTAAGTGACCGCAAAACTGGACTTTGCTCAATATATCGACGCCAAGGGTTCCGATGCTATCTATCGCAGTTAGGGAAGTGCTCTCAAAGCGAGGTGATACGACAAACGGTATCTTTTTGGCGGTGAACGCGCAAACCCGAGTCTTTGTTGGGTTAAATTGGACTAGGTTAAGTCGACCCCAATCTGAAACTCTTTCTAAGGAAGCTCCGATTTGAGACACAAGTTTGGATCATGTTTACAAACACAAAAGTGCCGGTGTCTCAAAAATTAATACAGGATTAGAGATTAGCAAAGTTAAGTATAGGATCTACAAGTTTACTTACGTTATGTATTTCGGGCAGCATAACCACGGTCGCCGGTAACAAATGGCTGACTCGATTCAGACATACATTTTTGCCAGTTGAATTTTCACCAAAACAGATTACAACAAAATAGCTAAAATACAGAAAATTTTACATTCAGGCCATCTTTAAATGTATTTATTGCAGTTTTATGGTACATAAAATAATGAAGGAAAAAGAAAGAAGAAAAAATAAAGAAAAATGTCATGAGTCAGTAAACAGAATATAAATTATCGTACCTTAAATCAGGACACAAGTTTCTTATTTCTGAATCCAAATTGTTTATCAAGTTACGATCAATGTCGCTCTTGTTTTCTCCTGCATCTATATAAACGCCTTCTAGAGGGCCCAGTCGTATTACATTAGTTAATAAAGAAACTAAAGCTTTTCGATTATTCAAGGAGTCTGAAGATACGACGACAGTAACCCCAAGTCTTCTCCAAGATCTAAAATACATATAATAAAAGAAAAAATATAACAATTATATATTACTAATGGTTGAAATATATGTGAAATCTGATCAATTTCGGTTTTAGACTGGGGGTTTCAGACTGTTCGATACTACACGGCGAGAAAAATATCATTCTATGCCTGCTTCTTGGATCTCTCTAAAGCATTTGACTTGGTCCAATACAATGCGTAATGGGCAAAGTTTCGAGCTACTAATGTACCGGAGGAAATTGTATCATTGCTTACACATTGGTATAATAAACAAACAAACCGTGTAAGATGGGCAGGGACACTATCAGATGAGTACAAACTTGAATGCGTGGTAACTCAAGGAGGGCTAACCTCCTCTCGTCTCTTTAATATGTACATGAATGAGCTCATCGAGGGGCTCTGCAGCAGCAATGTTGCTTGCTACATTGACGGGATATGTATTAATAATATTAGTTATGTTGATGACATGGTGCTCCTGAGGCCATAAATCAGTGCCTTAAGAACCCTAATTATTATATGGTGAAACTACTGTGGTGGCGTGTTCAGTATCTGCTTAATACTATTTCAATACTCTTCTTATTTTTAAATTGTGTTTGTATTTATATGAATTATATAGATGATGGCTGGTCCATGCGTCATATTCGTGAACGGGTGCTGCTTGGGGTGACTGGTCCAGCTAGTCAGCGATGCTTTAGCCTATACTATTATTTTGGTTCGATCAACTGCAACTCTAGCCTCTTAATCCAGCCACGAATTATTTTTAACAGTAGATTTTATAACTGAATGAATTTAGATGTGCATCTTGAATGATTTCTATGTTTAATAGGTTCAAACCTTCAACGGTATCATGACGTGTCATCTGAGTGATTTTTATTTTTTTAGTACGTTAGCTTTTGGAGCATTTCAATAAAATGAAATTCAGGTGGCATCAGCTTGCATCCTGTTTACCTTTCGTGTAACACACTATTATATATTATACTACCTGAAGATCTGACTTTAAAAAAGAGTGGCCATGAGTTTCTTTGCCAGTATTCTTCTCATAGGGCTCTACGCATTTTGGAAACTGTAAGTTATAGATCGACACAAGCAGGCAGTAGATTTTGGTGTTTTCACCTAATTTACCTTGACAATCCAGTACATGCTGTGGCGTCTGTTTGCGCCGATCTATGATTTTAACTCTAGCTTCAATTTAACGTTCATAAATGTCACTTAGTGTCTTAATTGAATAAATGATTTTGAATTTTGAATTATACTAAAATATTAAACGTGTGTAACCTAACATCGATATACACGCAGTTCTCGTTAACCGTGCGATCGTACGGACGTGTGCAGTGCGTTATCGAAAACGGGTAGTAATACATATAATATACGTGAAACTGTGTGCTATACCTAATATTGTGCTACAGCTGTTGTACTGTATTGGTACGATTATGGAGCAACAATGCCTAAGACGCCATGAACTCCTACTAAACCTGTGGAAGTAGAAGAAGTCTATTCTTCGGACAGGTCTACTTCGGGGGCTAGAAAAAAAACAAAGACCTATAACGAACTGGGTTGGTACAAGACAGGGCAAAAAGAAACGCAATGAGGAATCTGACTGCGATTTTTCAATCTCCGAAGAACCAAAACGGCACAAAACAGCATGCTGTTCTTCTGATAATCTGCTTCTAACACTCAGAGCTTTGACTTCCTTTTAAACATAAAAGGAAGTCAAAGCTATAATTGTAAGAAACAGTATCAAAACCACTGATATAAACTATAAAAATTACTAACTAACACCAACTGCCAAGTTGTTCGTACCTCTGCTCTGTTTGCACTCAAGTCTATCAATCTAAACATATTCCTACCCTTTTATAATCCCACAATTTGTTAATATTTATCAATCGACCAATAGTATGGCGTTACCGGTATAACCAGTCAAAATAATATCTATTAACTTATTTTTATTAAATAGTAAACTGTGTTATCATCTGTTATAGTTTGTCCCTATTTTTAATAAAATAAATAAAAGTTTTTGATGTGGCGACAACATAATTCTCTTCTGAATTCAATGAAGGAGGAGCAAGACTCACGCTTTTTACTGTTGCAAAAGGATGTCTCGGATATTAAATCGCAAGTAGTTGAATTTAAAAAAGCCAACATCAAGTTTTAGAAAACCCGGACCTATCTTGGAGCCCAATACGAAATTGAGGTATTCAAACAAGAGACTATAGAGAGCAACAAAAAAAATGCAAAATAGATACAAAGATTTAATACAGCGGAATATCAATTTAGACAAATGCAACAAAGCTGTAGATGAACGAATCAGATACTTAGAACAAAAAGAACTGGGTAAGAATATTTAATTGATGAATTTAACGATGAAAGAAGGTGAAAAAATTGTGGAAGTGGTAAAAAAATGCGCTGAGGTCTTAAAACTGTATAAATCAGAAATTGAAAATCCATGGAGGGTAGGTTCCGAAAAAAAGGATGTCTGACCGGTGATTGTGATGCTGCGTACAAAAGCCACGCGAGCGGAATGGCTTAAATGTCGAAAATCACAGCTCACAAACATAATGGTATATAATAACAACGACACGTCGCGTATCTTCATAAACGAACATATTACTCGCCAAATTAGGCAGTTGTTTAGGGTCACAAAAACGAAGCTCAAAAATACTTATAAATGTATATAGATTCAGAATGCCAAAATATTCATAAAAAAAATGGTCACGAAAAAGCATTTAATTGGATTCGATTATATATTCGTTTTTTTTTTTATTACTTTTCTCCTCAGCCAAGTCTCATACAACTTCCCTTACCTTATTGGGAGATATCGCACGGTACACATACCCATATTAAACACACCAATACATTTTACTAACAAGAGCAATGCACACCTGTCACAGCACATACTTCACGCTTTCTCATGACTTCTGGTTTCCCATTTGATTTATTATAGATTCTTTTTGATTTGTTTGTTAGACTTTTAGAACTTTATTTAGTTCATTTAGGTTAACTGCGGTACCTCCCACAACAACGTGATACTACTTCAACAAATGAGTTGATGTATGGTGTGGTATACCTTGTAAAGAACGATTATAATACATATTTATTTGTAATGTACAGGCCGCCGCACACAAACAAACACACTTTTATAAAAGAGTTAGGAAATGTTATTCGCGGGATACCCGTGAACACTGACATTATATTGATGAGGATTGCAACATTAATTTAATAGAGAACGCACTGAATTTTTCAGCAGGCAGTTACTTAAATACATTAACGGATTTAGGACTACACTGTGGCATTCAAGTAATGCAAGTGGCGCGGCGAGCGACGTTTACGCGTACACGCTTACTAGCCAGCTAGCCGACCATTATCTAACCGGGATCTCGGCAGTTATTGATGAAGAAAAGAACACTTGTTGTACGTCGGCGACTATGAAAGTCCACTTGAAAACCCGTCAGAGTCCTAAATTGAGGTACAGTTACATACAGGTATGTCAGCTGCGACTTTTCGATTTCAGACTGCAAGCACAGACACCTCTGCTCCCGTATCTGTCAAAAATTGTGTACCACTTTTTGAGTCGGTAACACATAAAAGGCAGTTTGGTGTTGCCGAGTCCTGCCACAGTCGGAGTCGAAATTAGTTTTCCGACTGCTTCCCTGGGGATTGGAACGTACAGTTGCGCTTGTCACTGCAACTCTAGGCTTCGGCACCATATTTGCGATGGGACCAACAAATCCAGGCTCATCTTGGCGTCTTTGATCTAAACTGCGGTCTACTTCATGACCTCTCTCTTGGCTCCTGGTTCTTCTTGAGTTCAGCCAGCTCCAGAGATATTACAGTACAAGTAATTACAAAATATATTTAAATATAATTATAATTAAATACAAGTAATTTTTTTATGCAAAGCGACTATATCGCTCGTTATGGTTATTTGTGTGACCTGGTTTGGCGGTGCTATACTGTCCATGACGGTATCTGCCGCTTGCGACAATTTATCGAGGTCAGTCGTATCGCTGACGCTTAAAACTGCGCGTACTGAGGGTGGCAGCAGTTTAGCCTACAAAATGCGCAGTGTATTGTTTGGCATTTTCTCCTCGGCCAGTTCCCGCATTTTTCGTAAGAGCTGAGATGGCTTTTGGTCACCGATTCAATCTCCTCGATCAATTTGTGGAGCATCTGGGTTGCTGATTCCTCGTAGACGCTGATGAGTCTTGTTTTCAGCGCCCCGTACTTGTCTTCGGTGGGCGGGCTTGCGATCATGTAACTTGTTGTAACGCATCAAGGCCTAGTCAGGCGATTGCAGCTTGCTAGCGCGCGTCATCGCCTTGCTTCTGTGGTGCCATCATCGCTTCCAAGTTCGTAAACCAAGGTCTAGGCAGCCACTGGCATGTGCTAACCCCATTATCACTAGAAGGTAAACCGTTCGTTACACCAGTCGGCAGGCAGAAACCGGGTCCGGAACTGGCATCACGTCGGTTCACCAATGTAGTGAAACTACTGTTCAGTATCTATTTAATACTCTTTTTATTATTAAATTGTGTTTGTATTTATACGTGTCTGACCTAACATCGATACACACATGGAACAGACATTTCGCTGACTAAGTGGTAAACCTATTAAAAGTAAATAATGTACTAGTATGCTATTGAGACTAATAATAATACTTTACAAATAGTGTGAGTCGTACGCGGTGGCCCATGGGCTCAAATATAATGCAAGTAAAAGCGAACTGATGGTGTTCAAGGCAGAAACTAAGTGCTATAATACACCTGCCATTATATTATAAGGCACTACGCTGAACAAGGTCGCTATGTTTAAATATAATGGGTCTCTGGGTTACCAATGACGTCAAAGATGACTTTGATATTGAGAGGGAACGCAGGTCGTTGGCTGTCAGATGTAATATGTTGGCCCGCAGGCTTGCACGCTATTCTAATCAAGTAAAAACCACAAAAAAAGTACCATGCCGAATGGATAGACAAACTAACTTTAACGCGATTGAAGCCGTGGACAAAGTTAGTTAAAACATAAATACCGTATTTTGTGTTGTGCATAAGATGAATGTGTCGGAACATGGAGATACAGTTGCTTAGCACCTCTGGCCACAAGTCTATCGGCAAATTGTAGTCCAAACGGTGACCAGCTACATAGTATCAAGTTGGAACAATCTGCGCTGCAAGTCAACCTGGAGAACAATTTTATATTTAAGTACCACTAATTAAAAAATGAATTAATTTAAATTTTCTACACATATAATAGGTAAGGTAACAGTCAAGTCAAATAAATTGCACTACATTCTGTAGAAACTTATATAAAATAACGAGCTGTGACGTCACAATTAGCTGTTTTAGGTTAAATAATTGAAAAATAATAATAAACTTGTAAAGAATGATGAATCTATCGAAGTCTTATGTAACTTTATTTTTTACTAAATTATTTTTTTTTATATTTACCTGTGCAGTTGTGTTTTAATAGTCTCTCCTGTCATACGAAGCAGCACACGACCCCTATGAGAGCTGGCAGTCAATATTCGAAAAGCGCGCGCTACTTCGTCTGGTGCATACGTTACACGCGACAAGGGACGAACATAGCCAAGAGCAATACCCTCGCTTACCATTTTGTGTATAGCCTGTGGACGTTATCAATTGTATATGTAATTTAGAAACATTATTTGCTAATACCCTACAATTATAGCGTAGTTCTCAACTACTAATGAACTCAACATACTCGCGGTATGTAGTCTAGTTTATACTGAGCGAATTATACCTCGGGTCGAGTCATTATTAAAAACTGAATTTTAGCAGTCCGTCTATTTGTTCAAAATTGTATTACATTAAACAAACCTGTGTTTCAAAAATTTTGAAATGACCATGTTATTTATAGGAACAATAATTCTCCATGATCCTGTTTGAGACTAGGATTCAACGGTATACTGTTTAATACGATAAAGGCTAATACAACATATGTATTAATTACACAGCGCTATTAAGACCTAAGCATTAGCATAGCTTCCAATATGGTTTCTAATAAATGGAAAGACATACCTAAATACATTTTTTTGTAAATTCTTACATATTATACATATAAACAGCCAGATCAATGGAAATAGACATAAAAAGTGGAGCAGTGACAAATAACGGGGAGAAACTGCGGAGAACGGCCAGTGAATAATATTATCTGCAGTCTCACAGTGTGAGTGAGAGTAAATGAAATCCGTATTCATACTAGTATAGTAATCGTCATCCGAAATGAACTAAGGGCAATAGGATTATTAATCAGTATACTTACTTTCAGGGTCCATATATTTTTATTTTCCAATATTGTAGAGAAGTCTAAAGAAAAGTAGTTCCTTTCTCCATTTAAGTGAAACAACCCAAAATTATATTCATCTTTGTTTTGCAGTTGTGAAATATCGAAAAACAAACCCCCAAAAGTAGTGCACTTAAAAGTTTCCTGCAAGAAAGATAATGAATAGTAATTAGTAGAAAAGCACACAAAACAAACCGGTATCTCGAATAAAGTACAAATCAGAATGTGTCTAAACTGGGGAGACTGTAGAATTGCTCTAAAGGCTATAGCATTTATAAGGATAGAAGCAATTACTGACCTGGTATATGTGCATACTCCGGAATAAATTAAAAACGAAACAAAATATCAACCAGTAATTCAAAAATTTTACGATTAACATAAAATTCAAAATAGGAAGACATAGACATAGTACTACATACTTATGTGGGACTACATGTTACTTGTAATTTATTTAGCAGTTCAATATTCTAATCTAGAAGTATAATGGATACGCTGAAATAATTAATAAATACAATTCGCTTAAAAGTATCTAACTTCAATTATTATCAGTAACAAATTTTATTATCAAATCAAAATCAAAGCAAATCAAAATCTTTTTATTTCCGACAACAAGGCCCATTTCTTGTTAGTATTAAGCATCTTAAAAAATATATTGGTATAACATTGCTATACAATTAAATTAAATTAAATTATATTTTTAAATTAAATTATATTTTTTTAAATAAAAATAAGTTGATTATTAATAATTAATAATTTGGTAGATTCATCAAGCTACGTGTAGCTTGATGAATCTACCAAAGGTAGGCCCATTCCATTATAATGGTTAACTATACGAGTTCAAATTGTAATAAGTTCTTCAATTGTCCAACAAAATTAGCTGGCAAGTAAATAAGTACCAACTATTTAATAGTATGTTACTATTTCATTTCGTGTACAATAAATATTATTTCTACCCATCTCATAATCTATGTATCCATTTATCTATCTGACTGTGTGTTTGCCTGTCTGTCTGTCTGTAGGTCTATTAAATATGTATTAAAGAATATCTTACGTCTTTTAGGTTTCCCTTAACGCAGCTTATAATAACATCGCACCCTTTTCCTTCAGATGCTATTTGAACCATTTGTCTAAACGTGTAATTACGTGAACATCCAATGTGGTCAGCTGAAATCATGTCTCTGATACAGTAATGGTGTCTAATAAAGAAGCATATAAGAAACAGTTATCATATGATATTTATGGCAGTTTAAACCTCTCGGACTCAAGATATAGAGTTTGTACACGAAATAAAAGTAATACAAAATCACCGACATTAAAGTGGATAATGATCAATCAAGTGATGAACGACCAAGTAACGAAACATGCAGTAGAAAACAAAATGAACAAAACAACAAGAAAGAAAAAATTGTAGATAAGACATAGCAAAAAGAAGAGTAAAGAGGTTATTGATCAATCAACTGCTATTTTAATGGCTTAGGAGATGGCTTATGGAGAAAGAGAGCATTTAAAATCCATCGAATTACCTTTCAGAGCTGGGAACATTTTTTGCAAGAAGTGCTTTTTACGTATATCACTGACAGTTGTGAATACTTCACAATCTAGGGCCAACGCAATTGATATTATCGCTTGTCCTAAAGCACCTGCTCCTCCATGTACAAACACTGACTTGCCACGGGGAAGTTTGGCCTTGATTCCCTTTAGAAATGACGAATAAGAACATGTATACTTTCTTGCATATTGTGTACCTATATAATTGTCATTTGTTTATTAAAGATCACTCGTATAGTACTTACCAGAATGTAGAATGCTTGCACGTAGGCAAGGGGCACTGTTGCGGCGTCTTCGAGGTTCCAATGAGCCGGCACAGGCCAGAGCAAATCTGACTGTGCTCTTACCCGAGTACTTGCTGCACCACTACGCACTATTCCCATTACGGGCTTAAAACTGTAACGAAACAAAAGATTACTACACTTGTACAAGGATGTTAGGTTAGGTTAATTTTTTGACCTGATGTTTACCTTTCCGTGATTCCACTAAAGTCCATCCCGTAATTACTAGTAATATTTTGCTTGAAGGACAGGGAACCGTTAGCTTGTTTCATGTCATTGACATTAATTCCAGTATAATGAACCTACAAGTAATTTGTGTATAGATATAAAAATAGTGTTAACACAAATAAAATATTTTTTTCTTTCAATATATTGAAATATACACACATTTACAGTTACGCCGGGCCCACTCAATTCAGGTACTGTAACCCATTTTAATGAATTGTAATCACCATACTGTACACCTTGCAACGTCACGTTCTGATGTCCCATTGCATTTTGCTTCACCGGCAAATAGTATTCGCCTCCCCACTTACCCTAAAAGATAAAGTAGATATTGTTTTAATGGAAATATTAATTAACTATTTTGAGGGACCAGTTCTAGATATTATATTTCTGTAAAAACTTTTGTGAATGATATTCATAATTATAAGAGATTGACGCCAGATACAGTGTGGCGCCGAACATCGACGCGTTAGGTTGCTTTTCCCCTAAAATAGTCGGGCATCCCCAAAAGGCACACGATTAAAACCGTAAACTTTATTTAATAGCCATTAATATATATTTATAGTAGGGGCTCGTGCCTAAGTGGTAACCAACTAGGTTAGCACAGTACAAGGTAAAGTAATACTAGCCAGATCAGTCTTAGGGTGGGTGACCATTCTCGAAACATTGAGACCCCTCCGTGCCTCGGAGAGCACGTTAAGCCGTCGGTCCCGGTTGTCTGATGGCAGTCGCTCCACGTAAAATATGGAAGTTCGGCCATATCGTAGTTAGACTGAAAGCCGACCCCAAACTTATTTGGGAAAAGGCGCGGAGTATGATGATTAACTCATTAACTCAATATTTTTTCAAGAAAAATATTTTTCTTACATTTGTCACATGATTATACGCCAACTCAATATTGCGGAGTTTGTCCTCGAGACCATCAGTACTGGTATTATTGATGGTCACCAAGTAGATCTTATTACGCTCTAATTCCTTTCGCCACGAATAAATGAGTTTTTTGAGGCCTGAAGGTGAAGGGTAGCTTGCAATCACCAAAAGTTGGTGGTCTATAGTCAAATTATTGCGAACTGAGGCCAGGAAATCTAAGTCAGTCTCTTTGGAAACTGATACAGTTTTAGTCACTGGTCGTGAACTCGGTAGCCCCCAACGAATCAACTGTAAATCCAACTGATCATCCGTCTTTTGATGAATAGCGAGCACACGGCACATTGAAGAGAGTCGTTTGGAACTAGAACAACCTGCATCTTCTTCGTTCACAACAAATTTGACTTGCTGTAACACGGCCTTTAACCTCTGGCGTATCTGTTGGTAGGTGAATAATATATAAAATTAAATGTAATAAATAAAATTTTAATATAAAATTAATTTGATATCCAAAATTTTAAAGGCTAATAATCAAATAAGCACTTAAATAATAACATACGTTCTCATCTGTTAATAAACTCTGCATAAGTATCAAATCAACATTTCCGAATTTGTAATTCTCAGTTGCTATTTCTAGAGTTATTTGTTTGTAGTTAACTTTTATTTTGTAAAGGTTTCTGAGGACATTATTTACTTCCTTGAAGATAGATCCTTTGTTTGTTTGATTTCTTATTCCAACCACAGTTATAGTATTCTTATTGACATTTTCAGCTACTATTTGGAAGTAAACTTGAAGTGATGAAGAAACCTATAAATTAAGTACGGAAAAGAGATTAAATAATAATTATAATGCTGTTTATCAAACAACTTTGTGATAAATATAAGATGTAAGTAGAGACTTACATCGAGCCCTGATTCATAATTGGATACGAAATTCAATGATTTTAATGCCAATTTAGTGTTACTGTCCGGTGGCAAATATTGGCATTTTATAGACTCCATCATAACTCCACCACACCTAATGAATAAAAGAAACAAAGATCATAAATTAAAATGGACCTACATCAAAGAAATATCCACTAGAATTCTTTTTTTTTATCTAGATCTAAGTAACTTTAATGCAATAAGGTGTATAATTAATTATAAGCATATTCATAAATATATATCAGAGTGTTTTAAGAGCCAAACTAAGCATAGCCTGTACTATGAATTTTAGAAAACCGAAAGACATACTTAGCTCCATTTTAAATAAATACTTATAAAAACCCAGTTCTATGTAAATAGATATATGCAAGTAAACAAATTTTAATATTTGCACAATATGGAAATCGAACAAGAAAAAAATGTCATTAGATTACAGTCGAATACTCAACTCTACATAGGTCGCCATTAACGGTTATTGTATATTTGTACTTGATTTGTTGATTATATTACCTGGTCCTGTCAAATTGATCGGAAACTTGAGCCAACATCAAAACCTGATCCTCTGATATTTTCGACTTCAGAATTGATTTACTATGAACATTGACATCAATAGTCATTCTCCGGATACTGTTGGGCTGGGAAACGCCATGGTGAGAATGTCGTAGCACGTTTAGCTGCAGAATGCCGTCCATGAAGGTCACCCAGTTGTCGCGCCACGAAAGCATACCATTGGTCAAAGATTCATCAAGGGAAGCAATGCTTTGAAAGTCGCCACTACGTAAAGTGAAAAAAAAAAACTTTTAGACCTTGGTTATATTCTAAGAAAGTTTTACATTGTAAGCATTCAGTTTAGCGGTCGAAAGGGTTTATTCAACCAACGTACCTATAAAAATAATCTCTGTCACGTAACAACTGATAAACGTCTGCAGCACTGAAGTGCATATTTTTCTTTAGATCGTTCTCTATACATTCCATTTTACTATCTTTTAAGGGTTTTATAAATCCTGTTGCGACTTTCGAGCGGTCTTCTAAAATCTATAACAAAATAATTTTGATAAACAAATTTAAAGAAACACATTTCATAGATTTTCTTAAATTTAATAAAAAAAAAATATAAAAAAAAAAGTTCGAGTCTTAGGAAATTTAGTTATTTTGCTTAGCTTTTGCTGGGATCCGATATACAATTTATCGTACTTCACTTGGCTTATATCTTTAGATAGTCTTGACTTAACAGCTTTACACCTCTTACATCATGCTTATCTCTCAGTCTTTGTTTAAGTTTCAAGTCAAGTTCATATTACATTATTTTTAAATCAAACAAGTCACTAACGGAAATTGGTGTCTTATTCAAATTTTATGAAGGAATTAAAAAATATTGTAGTTCTTAAAACTCTGAGGCGACATCCACATATAGCTAAATAAACTTACCTACTTAAGCGACATGTAGTGAAGACCAGCTAAACTACTTAATAACTACTGACCCTGCATCGCGTATTGAAAGTTCGGATGCTGATTAGTACATATGCATATACGACAGCCCACCTTTTGGTCCGCGGTCCGTCAGGTGTTTTGTAAATTGGTTGCTGCAAATATTTATTCAATCTTTTACATTTACCTCGAACTTTCCTGTTCCTCTATGTATTGCCACACTGACCCTGAGTTGTCGTCTATCATGAAGCACGGGTTGTGAATACAATTGTAAATTAGTAAACTCCACTGATAGCTGCTTTCTCGGAACATCCATTATCATAGCAAGGACATCCCACACTAGCGTTAAACTTGCAGCAAATGGATACAATGTATTCCCTGCAAATAACATAGTTAGTTAAAATGATTAAAAAGTATGTCATAAATATGCCGGCAAATTCCAATACATTAATCTTTTGCATTTACCTCTACTGCTAGATTCTCTGTTATTAGAGCCCAGCTTCTCTCTTAGAAGTTGATAACAAAAAAAAAAACATTTCATTCAATCTCATTCATTACGGTGTTTTTTATTCAATTTGTTTTATAAACACATCAGCAAGTAGGTGGTCACTATCATTTTAGCACATAAAATGCTATCAATTATTGAAATATTAAATTAAGTAAAATTTTTTATCCATAATTTTTTTTATATAAATAAAATCATAATCATAATTTTTGCCATTTGTAAACCTTGTATTATTCGTTTGTCAATTTATTTCTGTTTTTAATAAAAGTGCCGTTGTAACGAGAAGTAACTCAGGCCAAACTCAGAGCCGAGCCAACTCTCGGCAGCGCCGCCTTTGTGTGTGTTCTCTATATTTTATATTATTTTAGTAAATAAATTAAATAAAAAATTAGATAATAGATTATTAAATTGTTTACATTCTTTATCGATTCTAATATTATAAAGCAGAAGAGTTTGTTTGTTTGGTTGAACTCGCTAATCTCAGGAACTACTTGTTGGAATTGAAAAAATATTTTAGTGTTGGATAGACCATTTATCGAGGAAGGCTATAGACTATATATCTATAGGCTATAGATAGAGAAAAGGAGTTGAACATCAATGAAAATGTTGCAAAAGCGGGTCAGCTTAAGACATGTAAGCAGTTTTAGATATTTATGCAGCTGATTCTTTATCGATTTTGATTCAGTTGAAATAAAAAAAGAAACTAGTCGTTATGATTATTTAATAAATTAAATATTTCATCTACGGAGAAAAAAGCGAGAAAGTGTGGAATTTTTAACAAGTTAATCAAAATTCAAGATACCTTGCTGACCTTTTTGAAACAAATCTGAGTTTGAATATGGGCAACATAATTGGTATTTACATAAAACGCTATTCTGCAGTACCGACAATTTCAAATCAAAATATTTTCTTTTTGACTAAGAGTTCTAATTTTAAATTAATTTTATTTTAAAAACATGTTTTTTTTCCAAAAGCAGTCGTTTTTTTATTGATAAGTGTTATGTTTTTATCGCATTTGAATCTTTTTCGTCATCATGAATACGTTAAAAATTCGAATAATTATGAAATATTAGTACCGTCGTGGCAGCAACGCAGCACAAGCGGCACGCAACATCGACGCCGTTTACGGATCTAACACTACAAAGCAACGCACCGCCTGTTATTGGTTTGCCAGCTTCCGTTCTGGAAATTTTGATCTGAAAAAATTAACTTCGTGGTCGTCCGAAATTTTCAGTCGACAATGGTTCGACAACAAATTAGAGGCGATTGTGGAAGCTGATGATACTCAATCTACGGCTGAATTAGCAGCAGCTTTCAACGTTAGCGTCACAACAAAATCGACAAACAAAATTGACAATTAAATTAAATTTAAAATAGCTTCACAAATGGGTGCCCCACGAACTCAATGATCGCCAGCGTGAAGTATGCGTCGAGACGTGCCTTGCACTGCTCAACAGACACACAAATGAAGAAATTTTGAACCGCATTGTTACCTGCGACGAAAAATTGATTTTGTTTGACAATTGTAAGCGCTCAGCAAGTTAGCTGAAACCTGGTTCAGCACCTAAACAATGCCCTAAAAGAAAACTTACCCCTAGGACCATGATGGTCACTGTTTGGTGGTCTAGCGGCGGTGTGATTCATCACAGCTTCTTACAAACGGGATGAGCATTACTGCAGATCTGTACTGTGAAGAACTGAACACAATGGTGGAGAAGCTCGCACATCTCCAACCAGCTTTTGGTCAATCGTTCGTCTCCGCTGCTCCTGCACAACAACGCGCGACCTCATACTGCACAGAAGACGATCTCCAAGTTGTAAAAACTGGTTTTGGAAGCTCTTCGTCATCCGCCGTACTCACCAGACCTTATGCCTACTTCTACTTTTTCCAGAATTTGAATAACTTCTTGGTGGGAAAAAAATTCAATACCCGAGAGGCAGTACTAAATGCCTTTGAAGAATTTGTTGCCTCCCGTCCAGCCGATTTCTTCAAGAAGGGCATCAAAAAACTGCCACTGCGTTGACAAAGATGCATCGATTGCATGGATGATTACTTTGATTAATAGAAATAAAAAATATAGAAAAAAATTTCGTTTGATTTTTTTCATAAAAAACGGCAATTTCATAGGTAAAGGTAAACCTAATATATTATGAAATGGGTTGTGTTGGGTGATGAATATTCAAAACATTTATATATTTTGTGAAGTTAAATAAGATAAAATATAAGATATAATGAAGAAATAATGTGGCCGAATATTTGAAGTAAATGTTTGCAGATTTATTATAAAAATAATAATAACACATGATGGCTTTCTATACTAATATGAATATAACTGAATTCCTGAACTCACCTTCCACCCGACGATAAACAATAGAGGGACAGATGCGGTTCTTTTGATACGCAGAGCTCATAATTAATGTAAACTAAAACCCGAGACTTATATATCGTGTCAGTTCAAATAATGTAAACTTAAACCACAGACGTAATTGTTGTTTCGCAGACTTTACCAACTCACTTGTCGATACTCAACTATGATGAATGTTATTAGGTAAAAAAATTCAATAAGTAATTGGCGTTCGCATTTCATCCGGCGCCCCTATTGTCCTTGCACCTGTGTGTGCCGCACACTTCGCTCATAATACATGGGCGGCGCGGCCCTGGACAAACTGCATTCGCGTACATTGTGAAATATATAGCACATCTCCTTAGTCCAAATATCGTTGAAATATGTGAAAGCTGTCAGACACCGGTTTTGGAGTTGGACTCGTGGGGGTTTGTGGATAGCTGCAGAGAACAGCCACGTTCGTCTGCTCCACTACAGTGTCGGTGAAGCGTCTGGTCTCGCGCGCAGCGAGCAGCAGAATTAACCGGTCTAAGGCGAAAGGCTCCTTGTTTTTCCGCTGCGGAGCTTGGAGAGTCCTTCAGCAGAGGTCCCGTCGGACTGATGCAGCTCGGGTACTTGCCTGAAGGTGACTAGACACTGATCCGGACACCAGACTATAGGCCAGGGTAGACCTACACTTGATTGTAGATCGGGGTGTGAGCGTGCTGACAGCTCCGGTACCAGCTGGATACTGGTAGTCGGCTTCTCTGACGAACCAAGCGGTGTTACCGCGAGCATATGCAAATATGCCGGAAGTGAGCGTGCCTTACAGCTCTGGTACCTATCTGGACAATAGGGAGTGTGTCGGTTGCGAATGGGGGGTCGCTGCGAGTGTGGTTTCACGAGTGGCGATCTAATTTGACCGGTAGGCATACGGGTAACTAGCCTTAATTAGTGCCGGCGCCATGGCGTTGCAGGTAAGACCTGCCGTATAAAGTTCCCTGCGTCTCGGGACCTTGGTTTGGGGAACTTGATGCAGGTATACTGACCCTGGTTCCGGATGTCTTAAAGAAAGCTGTTCCCGGATCCCTAATACTAAAGGCGCAGTACGGCACACCGTGTGGTTTTAGTCGGTTCGATTCCGACACACCGCCCCACCGAAAACCCCGGTGGGGTAACGGCCCGAGGGGGTTTTCACACGCACAAAAAAAAAAAGGTATGCTGACCCTGCTTATATTACGTTCGCGTTGGGTGGGGTGGGGGCAGTGTAAACAAATACGTAGTTGTAAGGAGGAGAGGGCCTGTATAATAAATCTATTTCATATACTCTGTTCTCTCACTCATCCCAGCTAGATACGATGTTTTGACACCCACTGTAATGTTATATAAGTATATTGACCTCTTATCCAATTTCCTCCTAGATATGTATGTTCTTTATCATGTAAGGCTAAAACGAAATCGCAATTGGTAGCCACCTTTCTATCCGCTGAACGATAAATTGGTATTGGCCTAAAATAGATAACATTTAAAGATTAGTAAGATTAAATTGAAATTGTTCTAAAATAGTTAGATAAAGAGATAGACAGAATAATAAAAATGAATAGCATTTAAAAAAATATCCATACCATTTCTCAGCGTGAGCCCATTTGACGAAGTCTGATAGGAAAGGTGTTCCAGTGGAAACCGGCATTTCGACTTTTGGATATAAAACTTGAACATTAGAATTGTAGCCTACCAAATACAATCTGAAACCAAGATCAATATTATGAAGATTGATTGACTTCCATGACTTACGGAATAATGATCATACTTAAGAATTTGATAACAAATTACTATACACGATGTATTTGAAAAGGGAACACTTACTTAAATCACTGAAAGTTCATGGCTCTAGCATGCAGTTACAATAAGTGTTGGGGTACCGGTGGTTGGAGAAAAATGAACGACAGTCCAATCCGGTAGAAAAACGTATATTATAAAAACTGTTACAATAATGAAATGTGACATGAATATACGTGAGTTTCGTTATCGAGAACGGGTTAATCGGGGAGTGTCGCTCCTGCGGCGGGCGATGCAAAATGCGCCGTTCCCCCCACCCATCATATCTGTTGAAGCTCGTAGCCTTAACAATAAGGATTATTGCAAATATATCTGTTTACAAGTTATGACCGTTTGAATTTCCAGGTATTTTTACCTCCGTATCTCATAAAAGCAGGTCGAACGTGTACATAATTTTTTTATTGTGGAACTATTCACTCAGTTATTGACCAAATTCATAAAACCTAACTGAACAATTTTCGAAGTTAGTTATTATGGATTTTCTTATAAACGGAATGAAAAAATTCAAAATAAAAAATATGTACCATTTAAAATCTTTAACTTTATTGTAGGGTCTCCATCAAAAAATCACGGGTGCATAATAAACCGGGTAATTTACAATGAGACATAAATAATTAAATCAATGAAAACAAATGTTTTAGTGTCAAGTCATAATATTTATTTACATTTTAATAAAATCAACACAAAAGAGCTTCTTTTATCAATATTTTGGAATAATAATTATGAATCAGGTAATCAACAACACAGCCCTCCCAAGAACTTCAAAACTTAGCTACATTTCGTAACAGTCTGTTTAAACTTATTATTTTAAGATTTCCTATTTAATACTTTAAAAAATATCGCCTTAACGTTGGGTATGCGGTTTTACATTATTTTGCTGATGAATATTGCACACCACATGATCTACAGTATAGTATTATTGTGTTCTCGCTGGCGAGTTTTTTACGTCCCACCCTGAAAACATTGCTGGTAAGTACAGTTTTTATAAAAAAAAAACTTTTTTTTTATAAAATCCAATTGTTTAAAACATTTAAGATTAGAACATTTGAATGATAGTCGTTTGCTAAATTGTTAGAATCTAAGACTTTACCAAAGAAAATATAATAACTGTTAGGCATTTCAAAAAAGGTAAGTTCCTCTAATAGATTATTTTTCAACAAAAAATTATGGGTCGTCAAAAGTGAACCAGTGATTCATAGTAAACCGTTCAATTTGGTTTATTGTGAACCACTGCCATCTCAAAATGTTTGAGGTTATGTCACAGTAAACACGTGCTTACAAAGTGGTAAAAATATTTTAAGCGAAGATCCATGAGACATAGTATAAGCAGATCACGTAAAAATAAGAATATGCAATCGCTGAAAATATACAGAAAAGAAAAGAAACTCACCTTTTGAAACTTTTACGTAACAATACCACAAAATTTAAAATAGCACACGCATTTTTTTACACACATTTTTGCACTGAAATACCGATGGTGGATAACTGTATCTGCCTGGTTTATTGATGGACAACTTACCCTACACATTCCACTTACTTTTATGAAAACTTGTAAACTTGTAAATAGTTTTTTTCAATAATTCTCATTGTAACCTAAGATGTTTTCATAGTTTGGACCTGTATGCTAGAGTCATGCACTTTCAGTGATTTAAACAAGTGTTCCTTGTTCAAATACACCTTGTGTAGTATGCCAACGTGAACAGTATTTAGGACTTACTTGCCAATGGCTTCCAGTAACATAACTGTATTATTTAGATTAATTCGTCTTGTCAGTGGTATATTTATGCAGTTAGCTGGCATAGAACGTTTGAGAATAGCTTGGAGTAGTCCATGCGGTGCAATTTCCACTAACACAGCGTTATTAGGCACAAGTCGCGAAGTCTCCTCGAACAACACCGAATTCTAAATGAATACAACAATTAATATAACAACGTAGTCTAGTTAACAGCGTCTACAAAACTCGACAAGTCGAGCGCACCAGGCGGCTTACCAGGTACAGATAAAGCAGTTTGGCGTCCGATTTGTGCCCATTAATCACGCGTCTTTTCGCGGTTCTGTATTGTATGATAAAATTTCCAAATTTGTGGAAGACCGCATACTTACGTAGACCAAATGCCAACCTCCCTTCTTTTTAAGGTAATGAAGCAAGTAAGTTATACCTTGGCAGGCTAAGCATCACATATGGTTACTATCGATTTTGTCATCATACGGGTGGGTTGCAAGCTTTATGTCCAACACAAGCATCAAGACCGTGGTAGATGACGAGTGCTTTGATTGCATTGACATAAACAAGGCTCTATGCCAGCTCCTGGGTCCATATGCCTTTTGCATATCTATGATCTATGATATGCCGACTATCGAAGGCATTTATTACTGTGTGGACCGTTTGTTGTAGCTGCACAATTTTGAAATATGCTCGCTTATGCCTAAATCTTAAAAAGTATCCATCTCAAATTACAAAATTAACTCCCAGCCATGATTTTCCCTAGACATTGTAGTAATAGTACCGAGATCTTTCAGGGACGGTTAGTAATACCTAATGTTATGACTGTCCATAAGCTACGGTGACCGCTTTTCATTATCTTGTATGTGTACAAAACAAATAAAGAAAATAATATGTATACGTACCAATAAATTGTTCGTGAGGTACTCTGCGGAACAGAACTTTGCACAGGGCTCATTCCATTTTTCTTGTGGTACAGAACTGGAAAGCCAGCGCTCGGTTCTTTGTTTTGGAGTTCTAATTGCATCTTGTAAATATTTTAGTAGCGCGGGGCCTAAATTCATTTTTTTTTTTTGTATGTAAAATGTTATACAAACTGAATTAATTGAATAAGTTATACAAACACAGTCAACAAAACCAATAACATAGTTATACTAGTTACTGGTCATTGATAATATAAATGAATATCATGCATGATTTGAAAACAAAAATCATTCTTTCATCTTACCAGCATCAGCTATATAACGTGAGTGGTAAGCGATGTTGGAGCACGGAACTTCCTTAGCGAAGATCTCCTTGCTCGTCAACTCTGCCACAAAATCGCGCATGATACCTGACGGCCCAGAAATTGTGCTAGACTCAGGCCCATTATGACAAGCCACTTGAATTTCCGGAGGACATATTTTTGATATCTAGAAATATAAATTAAATATTGTATATATATGTGTACTAATACGCAAACCAGTTATTGTTATGTGTGTATTCACTGAATAAGAATATAACTTACTTGTTCGTGGCCCATACCAACAGCAGCCATGGAACCATGTATAAACTTAGTTTCCACCGACACCAATCCGCGGTAGTATGCAGACAATATCATTTCTTCCGTAGTTAAACAACCATCAGCGTAAGCGCATCCTAACTCACCTACGCTATGGCCTATCAAAATTGAAAAAAAATATATTTTGATTACTTCTGATCACAGTATATCAGATTAATAAGTGGAATAAGCCATTTTCTCACCAATGATTCCATCTGGCTTCAGACCAAGTTCATGAAGAATGTCAGTAAGTCCGATTTGAATTGCAGCAATTCCAACAAATGAGTGCAGAATATTGTTGAAAATACTCTCATCATGGGAGGTAATAATGTGAATGATATCAAGGCCTTTGGTTTTCAAAACTTTTCGGCATCTGAAATTGAACATAAAGTTGTCAGTCAGTAATTAAACAGTATATTAAACTAAGACCGAGATTGGGTCATTTTATTCCAAAAAAAGTTTTAAAGACTGTTAGATCAAAAAATGTTTTTTGATCTACCAATCATTATCGTACCTTTCTATAGCAGCTGCAAAAATGGGTATACACATAAGCTGCTCACCCATACCGGGCCACTGCGATCCCATTCCACTGTAAACGAACCACAATGGCCGCCTTGCATTGTCAAAGTAATCCGCTTTTTCACGTAAACAAATAGTTTTCTGTTCATTGTCCGTCTCTGAAAGTATATTTCTTTTGTACATAACACATTTTAAAGGTTTTACGCGGCCGCTAATATGACCTTGAATCATTTTAGCATAAAACGTATGAATCAGCAACTAGTAATATATTTAAATAGTTACATATGTAAAAATAAAACATTTTTCTTCAATAGTAAACGTACAAGTCCAATAAAATCAAGAAATTCAGCACAGCCTACACAAAAAAAATGCTGCAGTAAATGGTAACTTTTATTAAAAATAAAACGATCCAAATGACAGCGATTGTGTAGCGAGTCTTAGTTAACAGTAGTTAATATCAAGGTCGTATGTTTTCCTTAAGTTTACTGAAACCCACAAGGGGACAAATTTCACAAAGCAACTACAAAACTTACGCAAAATAGTATATCCTCTGCCCAAATGTCCTGAGATGCTCATTCGATGTATATTGTGTAACAGGGCCAACTGCTCAGGATCTATGGGTTTTGATTTTAAAACTTCAAAAATATATTTGACAGCTTCTTCGTGTCGACCAGATATATTAATCAAGTATGGCATATTGGTCTTGTAGCGACTTAGATCCTGAAACGTAGATAATACTAAGCCCAATTTATTTTTATTTCCTTACAAAAACAAACTTAATAAATTAAACTTTTTAAGATACAATCATCAAAGATCAATACAAGTGATACTGATGATAAGATAATAAAAGAATAGTACAGATTCAGTAAAGAGAAAAATGAGGAGTAAATACATATTATTTATTTATATCTACATTTAATCTAATAATATTTTACTAATTTACGACAAAATTAATTCAGCCTGTGACCACGGCCAGTGCAACCTGGTCAAAACGCCAGGCAATTCAGAGGTATGAAATAACTTTTCGTGATCGCATTAACTCCCGTGTAAATACATGGTTATATATATATAAAGTAAGTAAAATAATTCCTTTAAGAACATGAGTTAACTCTTTTACACTAAATTCGTAGGCTTATTATTTTTGACTTACCTTAGGCTTATAACATCCATGTAGTAAAACATGGGAGTTTACTCCAGTTACAGACATGCCATTTACACCGACGTAAGTACGGCCAAAATTCTGATGTTCAGTTATAACACGCATGCGTCCTTCGCGCAACGCTGCAACATCTTGCCGAGGTTTTTTAAAATGCAGGTTGGCAGCTAGCGCCCCATTGTGATAGCCTAACAGGACCTATACATAAATACAACTTATCAAGGCATTATATTATTGTATTTTTTATTAATATTATTCTTCTTACATGTGCCAGTAGTTTAATATGTAGCTACATAAGTTTTGTCGTATGCAAACTATAATATATCATAATACATAATACTGAAGTCATATCCAAAAACTAAGAAATATAAAAAATAAGAAATGTGGAGGCAAGTATTGTTTGTTAGATTTTTTTAATTTTCAATGGCAATGGTGGGCTTCCCTCGTTATGACATTTGTGTAACTATTTTGTATTACATTAAGCATAGCTTAACTTAACCAAAAATGATTCGAGAAAATATGTAGTGCACTGAGGAAAACTTCCATCTCTAAGGACCATAGAACAGTGGTATAATAGGTATTTATTTCGATCGTGCCAATTTTAACTTGGAGGATGATGGTGCCAGTATTTGTTACTAAAAGAGAAATATTGGCTACGGTTGTGCTTGATAAAATGAAGACTGTCATTGCTGCATGGTACACAGAGGAAGGTTTAGCTCGAGTATTAAAAGCCTTAAAAAATTAACGACCAATCTCAACTAACTTCACTATTGCATCAAGATAGTGCTCCTGCACATTGAGCCGGCAAACCTGTGGACTATTTGCATCAAGCTGGAATCAAATTGCTGGGACACCCTCCTTATAGTCCGGATTTAGCGCCATGCAACTTTGCACCATTTTTGTATGTATAAAAAGTTCAAGGGACGCAAGTTTTCAAGGAGATTTACGACTGTGTTCCAGAGGGGTACAGGAGCAATGAGTTTAGCACCTGTTTCCCACGTATATATGAAGATGTGTATTACTGCCAGTGAAGACTACTTCGAAAAAAAAATCACAAAGTACGACAAAACTTTTGTAGCGCCCTAGTTAAGTTTATTAATTATACCTTTGTTATGGCACATATTCCGGAAGCAGCTTCTGATAACCCAATATTAGACATGACACTACCGATTAAAAGAGTATCATCTCTATTCTTACAAAATACTTCTTCAATCGCTTGTAGTTCAACCTTATCAGCCTCAGGCAAAGCTGTAACACAAAAAATCCTTAAGTGGCAAAAAATACTAAGTTGATCAAGAAACAGGATGCGTATAGCAACTTAATTATCGCAAACATTAACATACTAAATAGTCGTATGTTGTTGTGCGGTATAGTAGTATAAAAAAAAAAACTAACCGGAACCAAAAGCTTCAACGTATTCAATGGCTTGAGGCGGAACTTTTGCTTCTTCGTAGAACTTTTTAATGAAATTAGTTGTGCTACTAAGGCTTCTGTAGAATCCATATTTTGGACCAGTTTCAGTTTTTAACGTACAAGTGAATTCAGTTTTAGCATACAAGACTTCAGCATATATTCTAGAAAACCATGAAAGATATATAAGTAATAACAATATTAATGATTTATTTATACTACGTTCAACAACATTATTATTCCCTTATACTAAGATAAAAATTAGAATCATTCAAGATATAAACAAGGTTGCACAGTTTAAGAGATATCGTATTAAATATAACTAGCTCCTATACTTAGCAAGCTTGTACGATAAGAGTTAGTTACATTCTCCGCTGAAGTATACAATATCAACCAGTACTTCTGTTGCAAGGCATATTAGAATGTCTGCACTGTAATGTGCTAGGGATGCAAGCACGCACCTACAAGTAAGCACCTCTCACTCTTCATAAATTTCAGGCGTAGAAAAGTACCGGTGTCTAAAATGGAACCAAGGAAAGTAATTATATTCCTCCATATAATATACAGCGCGTAAGTATCACTGACGCGAAGAACTTACAAAAACGACTTTCTTTGGATACTTATCACAAAGTCAGTTCATCATAAAATGCGAGATTAAGGATTTACCGTCATTAGTTTGATGATGGAGGTATGGTGAATGACCTTAAACGTTAAACGTCGTTGAAGCAGCTGATTGCATAAATGTTATTTAATTGAAAGCATTGCAGTTTTTGGTGTATGGGGTATTTATTGTTTTTTTTTTTTGTAAAATGTTCTGTTCACTCATTGTGATATCTTTTATAAGCAAAAAAAGGTAAAATTAAAAATACTGTCAGTCGTAGGACTACACGTCAGAAGTGAAAACACACATACATATATATATACATATACATCATATACACACACACATCTTTATGTCATAATGACAATATATGTTATCTGAGCGTGACGGTCACGCGAGGTCAGTGTTTTTACCCATAAAGTGCCCAACATACCTTAAGAAGTTCTCACTTAAAAAAAATTAATTTTCCGGCAGAAAATTCCAATGATTTTCAACGCAGAATGACGCTCTGAATCTACTATTTCAAAATTTCGCAGGCCGTTCTTTACACTCGTTATACATATAAAACTTACAAATTGATTACATCGCAGGTTTTGGCCGTATGTGGTATTTATTGATTTATTTTCAGTATAATGTTCTGTTTACTTATTGTGATAGGTATCACTTTTAACCAAAAAAATGTAGAATTATAAAAAAAAACCGGTTAAGTGCGAGTCTGACTCGCGCTCCGAGGGTTCCGTAAGCAAACAAACTTGTATACGTCCATCTCTGGAATCAATTCTCAAAGACTTTTGCCCGTCTTTTTCGAAAGACAAACTTAACTTTGCGGTTGCGATATACGACAAAATATCCAACCGCAAAATATGAGTTTGTAATCACAAATACTTTTTTTATGGGATATAACAACAAATTAACGACTTTCGGATTTTTTTACTTCCCTTGTGCTTCCGGACCTTGCTTCTTACTAAATTTCATGATTTTCGACCCAAAACCTTTTTAAATTTTGGTACTTGCAAGTTTTCGCGAAAATCGAAATTTGCCCATATCTTTTTATCGTGTTGACTCAGGACTTTGATTTTTATACACCATGTGTCTATCATTACTAACGAGTTGATTGTATAATTGAGCTGGAGTTAGAATGTTTGGGTGTAGGATGTTTTGACCACTCAAAATTATTGCGTTGATCGAGTCTTCTAACTGAAATGACAATGTTAGTAATGAACTCTCGAGGTTGGCAAGTATGAAATGGCTTTAATATTTAATAGTAAAATAGTATATAATGAGTCACTGAGAATGACTTCATTATTCTTTATTGTATTAATTGTTTGTTTAAAAGATTCCCGAGTAGGGGTGGTAATTAAAATATTTTCTTTCATCAGCTCAGCGATTTTATTTTGATCTTGTTGGACAATTTCGATAGCGAAGTCGTATTTTAAAGAATCGTCTTCATCAAGAGTGCCGAAAACATGTTTAAATAGAGTTCCTATACCGCCAAACCATGCCGATTGTTTATTTCGTTTAGAGATTAAATGGGAAATAGAATCGTATTCGCGTTGAATACCTTTGAAACGCACTGTCAATGGAGATAGTATGTTTTCGCATTCAGGGTCATTAGTTTCGTAACACATAAATCTTATTGATTTTTCATTTAGGTTAATTAAATGCGGGCTAATATAAGATATATTTACGTAACTAAGTATGTTTAATTCCCTTTTTATAATATTAAGTTTGCCTAGGCTGTCGAAGAAGATGCCGGAATCAGAAGGATATGGCTAGATAAAATCTGGGTGCGCATTAGTTGCGGCGTTGAATAGAAAATGAAATAAATGAATATTTATTGGAAATGGAAAGTTGCGAAATTTCCGTAGACTTGATTTCGTCAAAATAGTGTCTTACCTGTCTTCGATTAATCAGAAGCGCGACAGTGTTGTTGTTGTGAAATTTTATTTCTTTATACCCTCCTTTCCAGACAGGGGACAAGGCTTTTCTAAGTCTAAGATGGTTCTTAAGATAAATATAATCTCCAACTTTGTATCATGGAGGTCTTTTAGTGTGGGAGTCATAGTAAGTTTTCGAAGTTTGTTTGGAGTTTAGAATGTTTTCAAGGGCTTTTTCCCTGCTGTGCTTAAATTTGTGTTGTAACATACGGATATAGTCAGATTAGGTTGTACCAGCGCTACTTTTAAATAAAGAACTAGGTATTAAAGGTTTATGTAGGTGTTATGGTAAAACTAACTCATATGGGCTGAATTTTGTAGTAGAGTGCCAATACACTCTACTACAAAATTCAGCCCATATGCTTATATGCGCAAGTTGATACAATTATTAACTTGCGCATATAAGCCATGTAACCAGAGATTTGTAAAGAACATGTTGAAAAAGAGTGTCCTTTGAGTTTCTTGCCTGTTCTTCTCCACTGGATCTACGAATTGGAACAGGCAACTAGCTTCACGACTGACTTAGTCTGACTGACTACTACTCTTGAGAATTCAAAAATACCTATAATGGTTTAATTGAAATAAATGATTTTGATTTTGATTATGATATACATGAGGGGCTCGTGGCTAAGTGGTAACCGAGTAGGTCAATCTAAGATGGGTGACCATTCTTAACATATTGAGACCCCTCCGTGCCTCGTAGAGCACGTTTAACCGTTGGTCCCGGGTGCCATACTGACATCGGTGGCATTCATTACGGGTAGTTGGCGCCCTAAAAAGTCCGACAACCTGTCTAACTACAGAACTTCGGTATCGCCTAGTACTTACGTACGTACTTAGGGTTGTGGAGGTCTGATGGCAGTCGCTTAACGTAAAATGTCGAAGTTCGGCCGTATCGTAGTTAGACTGAAAGCCGACCCCAACCTAGTTGGGAAAAAGGCGCGGAGGACGATGATGATGATTTTGATTTTTGATTTTGATTTTGATTTTGATTTTGATTTTGATTTTGATTTTGATTTTGATTTTGATTTTGATTTTGATTTTGATTTTGATTTTGATTTTGATTTTGATTTTGATTTTGATTTTGATTTTGATTTTGATTTTGATTTTGATTTTGATTTTGATTTTGATTTTGATTTTGATTTTGATTTTGATTTTGATTTTGATTTTGATTTTGATTTTGATTTTGATTTTGATTTTGATTTTGATTTTGATTTTGATTTTGATTTTTGATTTTGATTGTTGTCTTATATGTGAGTATAGCAGTATAAACGTATGTGAGCCAATTGTCTTGATGTTCGTTTACGAAAGATTTCAAATATTCTTTTAAAGTAGAGTGGGTCCGGTCCAAACAACCCTGGGTCAAGCCTGGTTTCAAAAATTGGCATGTAGTTTTTAAGATGTCTGAAGTGAAATTAGTGCCTTGGTCGGTAAGGATGGACTTGGTAATTCCGAAGAGGGAAACAATATGGATTAAGCAATCTGCTGATTCTTCACTATTACTACTACTACGTAGAAGGTAAGCTATAGAATAGTTGGTGAGGTCATCTTGCAAGGTCATAATATATTTGAGTTTGCCAGTGCCAGATCCGGGTAAAGGTCTAATGCGATTTTCTGAAATGGAGCAATTCACGTAGTAGTGATCTCCATAGGAGCTCTATTAAGTCTTCTTAATGCTTTGTTTTCTTGACACATCTTTCATTTCTTATCATAGTCTTCCCTCAATCCTTTCCAATAAAACTGTTCTCTTACCCTACTGTACATACGTGATGAACCTAAATGACCAGCTGCGGGGATATCATGATTCTCCGGTAGAATTTTAGGTCTTTCGCTGAGTGTTGGGTAAATTGTTTTATTTAGGTAAATATGTATACAGATTTTAGTTCTGTGGAATACCTTACGTATTCCACAGAACTAAAATCAGGATATTGTAAATTTTTTTGTGTGAATGTTGATCAAAGGGTTTTTAAAATCCGAAATTGCTATATTTGTTACAGGTCCCGATTGTAAAATGCTATCTTTTACACTTTTCAAGCTATCGTATATAACAGAGTAAGACGATTCGGTGAAATGGTGTACTTTAATAAATAGTAAGTAAATCTCTTTGTCTTCGAATTTTGTTTTAAGAAATAAATTTGTTTCTTTTTCGGCATTGACGAACAAAGTAATGTATGTAAACATTAGGTACATATATAAAAATATACTAAGTGTGGCTTTGAGTTTAGTTTTTTCACTTTTATAATGTTCTTAGATAAAAACGTTTAACTTATTAGAAGAATACGCTTAGGAACAGGATCATGATGAGTGCTCGCCTGGTCAGCAGCCAGCCAGCGGTTAGCACACAGCTAACTAACACGGCCCCTCCGTGTTCAAATCGCTGAATTTCACTTCGGTCACTTTCGCAAGCTGATTACACCAAATGATTGATTTTTGAACACTCCTTTCACTTTTGAGCACTTGATTGTTTTCACAAAATAGTAACAACCATCCAAACTGTCACATTTATAATATTAGTGGGATTTACAGTCAACGCTTGGCTAAAAATAGTTGAGAGCAGATTTTAAAAACTCGCTATGAGCTTTCTGATTCTAAGATTCTTCTGATTGTAAGAGCTTAGAACTCGGTCGTTAATCCACTAAAACCGAGCTTTTTTCTTTGATTTACCTGAGATATTAAAAGGTAGTCACAGGTTTTCGGAAAGGTATAGCTTTTTTTTTGGTGGTCACATGTAGGTAATTTTGGTGAATGGGAGAAATAGAACCGTTTATATTTACATACACTCACTCTTGTATCTCCAAAAGGGGCAGAGAAGTATGAAACAGACTCATTTTGCCAACTATAATTTGGTCCTACTCACGCAATAGGAAGCAAGCCTATTGCCGTCACCCGGACACATTAGGAATTACAGATAGGAGAATTGGAAGTATATTAAAAAAGGAAAGGTAGGCAAGAAACTAAGGCTTTAGACGGAAAAGGATATTTCTTATACCGATGGTCGCACACCTGTTACTTGAACTGACTATTAGACATGTGCAGTTCCGGAGCGTAATAGTTCCTAGAACTATGTCCGAAGTCGGAACTATGTTAGTTCTGTGCTCAACCTAATAGTTTCACAGTCCCTTGGAACGATCAACGAGCGGTCGGAGCGGTATTGAATGGTGGAACGAATAACTAACTGTACGTATTGGCCATATGGCGCGAGCGTTACGCTCCGGGCCGTCCACTGCTACTTCTGTTCCATGCAAGGGTGAATTTTGAAAAGCAGAACTTACTCTAACGGTCGCAACGAATGAAGGCATCAAAGGTGCCTGAGCTGCTTTTTATGTTAGTAATTATAAGTAAATACCTACAGGTTTAGTATATTATAATGTACAAATGTAACTATTTCTTAATTATGTAGGTACATATATTTTTAAAGACTCAGCCAATACATTAATTTAAAATATTTTATATCTAATTACGCTATTTTATTATTTGTACATTATATTGGTTGACAGTGTTAAGCCTGTATGTGAGTATGCAAGAAAATTAATTGATAGTATTTACAACCACCATGTATGTCCGAGGAGCTGTCTGAACCGAAATAAAACTGTTAATTACATGTCCGGGTGAAGTTAAGGGACTAGATAGTTTCTCGGACATGTTTCCTGGTACTAGTTTCGACAAGAAAAGGAACCGTTCCTGGTTCAATCCCATGTCGGACATGGTTTGCGCATATCTACTGGCTATAGCTGAGACGCACGAGCCCTCTATCATGGCCTTACATTTTATTGAGTTAATAAATTAAAACGCCCGAGGAACGCCAAAAACAATAAGTCCCTCGTCACTCACAACTGTACCAATCCTAGTAGCCTGTAAACGGTCATATAGGTACTCTTTATATGTACCTACATATATTGCCAGCACCTGACCACAAACATTTACATGTTCCGGTTTCGAAATGAGAGTGTATAGAAACCGTATCAAAATCCTTGGAAAGATCGAGATACGAGTAGATAACGGCATTTGTGTTTAGTATACATTTTATGAGCTACCATTTCACTAAAGCTGATAAGCCAGATATAAAACCACACTGATTAGCTTTGATTAAATTAATGTTTCCAAATAATTAATTGAGAAGATGTTTATTATACACGTTCCAGTGTTTTAGATAATGCAGTCAGGACAAATATAGGCCTATAATTGGAAACACGACATCACACCACTCTTAAAAACTGATGTTACCAATGCTTTCTTAAAGCTTTGGGAGAGACGTCTGTCTCAATTGATATGTTGCCTAAGGACGTAATAACTCGGGTTAAAGTAGTACCGAGAGCTTAATTACTTTATATAGAATATCGTCCCAACGAGTAGCGCTGTCGGACCTTAGGGATGTTAGATTGGAATAATTCCAAGTGAGTCACGATGCGACTTAAGCAGTTTCAGTCATTCAAGGGAAGCTTTCTTAACGTTAGTTATGCTAGAAACTAGTGATTTCCCGATATGAGGAAAATATTTGTTGACTAAGTGACGCTTTTTCGTTATTTGATAAACAAAGTAGGTAGTTCGACTGGACTTAGAGAACGACATTTCTTCCCCAATATGTAAATAATTAATTCCTACATGGCCTTAGGATTAGCCTAGCATGTCCTAGCCTTTGCAAATTCATGACGTTCATAAATGCGCTTAATCTTCCGTAAAAGAGCGTTACAAAGTTCCAATACATTTTATAAGTATGAGATTTTGTAATCATAATCATAATAATCATAATCATAGTTTATTTGCGAATACAGGTACAGTAAGATATTACACAGATTTGTAAGTTTGTTCATTCCATATTCCACCATATTGGTATGCCTTGTCTTTTTTTTACTAACGGTGCACGTTGTCTGTGTGGTTTAGTAACACGCATAATTATTTATTGATTTCTAAATTAACTTACCTTAAGGCGTCCTTTGATTTTTGCAAAAACAAAACATTAATTGCTTCAGACTTAGCGCAGCCATCTGCGTTCTCATCGAAAGATTTTGTCTTACCATCATTGCACATTTTGATAATTCTGGAAGTTTAAAAAAATAAAATATTGGAAAATACGGTAAACAGTCGATTTACATGTGACCATATAAAAGAATATACCTTCCATAGTGTACTGACGACTGTGGATGAAGAGCTAAGTAAGTACCACCAACTATGGCAGCTTCGCATTCCCCACGAATTAGAGCCAGGTACGCTTGTTCCAATGCAGCAGTAGAACTGCAGCACACCTCATCAATAGACATTGATGGACCCTTTGCATTTAGCCAATACGATATACGGTTGGCGAACATTGCTTTACTGCACCTGTTTTGCAAAGCATATAATAATGTTTATATATTGCCCGACTAATTTTGTGAGCAACATGTGTCCTTTATCAGGGATGAAGCGACCTGCCCAGTTGGTGTCAGGTGACTCACCCTCACACCGATGCTGCAGGTTGTTTCCACTTTTAATAGGTTTTTACTCATAATGTGATTTTTTACAGAATTACGGATAGGTTATGGATTTTAACTGTCGTCATTGTGATATTATTTCGTACTTACCCTGCTAAACCGAAACCGGATCTTGTAGTAGAATCATAAAAACAAGCTTTTTCCGCTTCAGTGAAACATGTGCCTATATAAACACCAATTCTTTTTCCCGAAAGCTGATCTGGATTAAGTCCTAAAAATAAATACAATAGTGATTGTATTATTATGACACAATATTTGATTTTATAATGAAAAAAATTACTCATAAACAGTTCTCTTCTCTCTTAAATAGTGCTTTTAATCGAGAGTAGTATTAGATCCCCGTTCGATGATGCCTGGTATTATTACAAAGGTATATACTAAAAAAGCTTCAATATATAAATTTATTGCAAGTGACTTGACATGAAAAACCGAAATATAACAAAGGTGATGCAAATTATCTCTGCATTTGATAATATGGATTATAAATAATTTAATAATATTGTGGCGACAGCAACATACACCACAAAATGTACTTCAGCCACCAACCGCCAACTAACTCTATTGAAGACAGGCGAACTACGATTAATAGCTAAGTTACAAGCTAGTGATCAATAAAAGTTCTCGTACTGATGAGTAGTCTCGATTTTCCGGTTCTCGGACTTCCGCCAGGCATGATCACTGGGCATTACCCATGTTAAGGAGTCGAGGAAGTGAATAAAGAGCGGCATATGTTTTGGGGATTCCATAATTTATACTAAGAATATAAGAATTTTTAAGACAAATTTTATGATTACACAAAAATAAGCGTAGAAACTTTTGATTATCATCATCAACATATGGGAATACATTTGTAACACTACATAAAAAATTGTTTTATTCCGTCTCGTACTGTTAAGGAGTCCAGGAAGTGAATAAAGAGCGGCATATGTTTGTGAATACTGTGATTTTTTTAAAGAATATAAGTATTATGAAGACAAATTTTATGATTACATAAAATAAGCGTAGAAACTTTTGATTAAAACCATTAACATATAGAAATACATTTACAACACCACATCAAACATTCTTTTAATTCGTCCTTCATTTTTTAGATTTTTTAAAATTTGTGCCATAGTTGTTTAACATGAATGAACATCGATAAATGTGATCGATTTAAAAGTTCACTAATAAATGTTTCTGAATTCATTGTCCGCTCTGTAATCATCTAAAATAATTAGTTTTGTTAACCTCCTGTTGAAAAAAATAAAAAATCTATTTTTTTACGAAATACATCATAGATTTTATTATATTACCAGCGTCGTAAATAGCATTATACGACTGTTCCAAAACCTTCCTCGCCATAGGGTCCATAGTATTTGCTTGACGATAGTGCACTTTGAAGAACTGAGCATCAAAGAAACTGAGATCAGGAATGTTTCCTGCGTGTTGCGCAACTTCTGGATGATTGTACTTGAAGCGAACGTTTTCGTGCGTCACCGGATTTACCTGTATTATACAATTATATATTACAAATTTTAATATAACTTTACAATAAGTAGGGTCCTAATTAGATACAAAAGTATTGTTTCTGCCTGGATTTGATCCTTTTAGGGTTTAATAATTTGATATGTAGTGGTAATGCTGACGGATCTTTTTGAGTATTGTGTAACATTCCAAACATTGGAAATCTCGCTTCTGACATTTTGTAATTCCTCAGTAATAATAAACGATATTTTTGGTGACCTCGAATATCATTTCTCTCCTGTACACAAGTACCCGCACACGCAGTAGGTGTGAGCGTTATTTCACGTCGTTAGCAACAGTAGCTAGCTACTTAACATGTAACTAAATATTGTCAAGCCATATAAGACACCAGTAATTTTTGTGACTACATTATTTTCACTACAACACACACGATCCTAGTAACTATTACAAGTCGAGACGTCGTCTTGTTGATGCGTCATACAAACGGAGTTTCAAGTTAACTAAGGTACGTTACGACTACTACTCAGTCAACGTTTAAGGGCTTAGTGAGAATTAGAATTGTTTATCACTTATATCAACGTTTACATAAAATATCGTAAGAAAACCTACACCCCTGAGATTTTTCTACAATCTCTTTTAACGTTAGTGAAATCCGTCAACAAGCACTAGCCCATCATATCAGCCCTCTCTCGTGAGCAGAAGAGGGCCAAGCACAACACTGAATTATTTTTTACAAGCTTGATATCACTACATTATAGTTCATTACTTGATTTAAATATGACAAGTTTTGTAGTGCTAAAAAAATATTTGTGTAAAAATAAGTTATATTGATTTTGTTTTTGTTAATAAATTAATCTGTTGGTATATTTACCTTATTATACAACAGTTCTGAAAACTCCCTAACATTGTGTGACTGCGGGTAAAGACCAGACATGCCAGAAATGACGATCTTGTTCCCATCTTTCTGCGGTGGTATCAACACCTCCGGACGCACATTCTCTTGGGTTGTTGGAGCCATCGTAGCAAGCACTTAGATGCTCTTAAGAAACACACTTTATTAGTTTTGTTAGAAGAACGCTTGGTGTAAAAGTTGCCTGGGCAGAAAAATGTTGACCATGAGATTCGTAAACCTAACTTGACCATTAACTGCTAGCTTTTTTCTAGCGGCTTCGCTCACGTCAATGTGTTTTTTGTCAATCCGAGCGACATCAACGGTATAAAAGTTATTTTTCTGTCCCTCGGGAAGCAGAACAGCTATGTCTTTTAACACGGTTTTATTAGCGTCACTTGTAACTAACTGACTAATTTTGTAAATAAATCGTAAGGTCGCCTTATTGTGTTGAATTTCATGAAATTCAGTATTTCATCAAAGATATTTTTTATTTCATGGAGTTTATAAAAAGATATTTGTAAGTTGGGTTGTAAAATTCACATTAAACACGAAATACGTGGGGTACACTGAAAGTTTTGCGTAACTCATTAATAAAATAATTTACATGGAAAGTAATATATTTACTGCTTTTCGAAGTATTCTCCATTACATTTTAAACACTTTTTAATTGGGTCAAATCATTTTTGAAAACATGAGGGCATGTTTTTCACGTGCTAGTTGAAAGCTTCCGGCCCCGTAAATGGCATACCTCTCATCAAATTTTTAATTTTTGGGAAAATAAAGAAATCGCATGGTGCCAGGTCTGGACTATGTGCGGGATGGGTCACTAGCCTACCTATTCAGAAGCAAAAAATGACTGTCTTGTTCGCGGTGTGCACCGAAGCATTGTCATGGTGCAATAGGATGCGACTTATTGGTCGTTTTCCCCTAACTTTTTCAAAGACACTGGGCAAAACAAATGGAGGTGTACCATGGATTAACTGTCTTTTGTTCTTCAAGTGGGATCGTGCAGACGGGACCCGTTCGGGAGCAAAATCCGCAGTAATTTTTTTGCCTACGTTTCTTGCCTGCCTCAATTTTGTTGGTTTGCTGTCAGCTTGGAACATTCATACAGAAGACTGTTGCTTTCTTTCCAGCAAGAAACAACATATCCATGTTTCATCTCTTATCACAATGTCATACACAGCATTTAAACGTCCGTGATCGTACTTTAACAACATTTTTTTACACCTATCAACACGAGTCCGTTTTTGTTCTGGGCTGAGTTCAAGAAGAATCCACGGTAAAAGTTTTCTAACTTTTAAATGTTGATGTAAGATTTTTTCCTCAATCCCCAAATGTCCTCGAATCTTTCCATAGGTGATACGCCGGATTTCTGCAATTAGTTGCTGACAGTAGCCACATTTTCCTCAGCGAACGCAGTTAAGGGCCGACCTTCACGAATTTCTTCATGGAGAGAAACACGGCCACTATCAAATTCTGCGTACCAACGCCTTAAGGTGCTCAAATGAGGAGCTTCCCTCCCTAAAGTATTTTGAAGACGAGCAGTGCAGTCTTACGGAGTCAGTGAAGTTTTAAAATATAAATCTTTTCGCGGTTATTCCATTTTTGATATGGACGACTAACAACCTGTGATAAAAACAATTGACACGCGATTTTCCGCCAATTTTTTAAAATCAATGATTGAGTTTCTTATGTTTAAAGAAATATAATATTCGAAATTCAAACCTTTATGAGCGCAGAACTGTCAGTGTACCCTAGGTAACACGATTTTTTTGAAATACGAGTGTTAACATCATTATTAATTTTACTTACACTTTTTCAATTTAAAATGAATCTATTTAAAATGACTGAATGGATGAACATATATTTAAGCATACCTAACTAAATTTCATTGTGGATTAATTAATTGCGGAATTCATTTCTTAGTCATTAGCAACCAATAATGTAAATTACGTAGAATGACTGTCCTATTACGCAGTTTTCTTTGTTCGTAAAATCCACAATATCCATAAAAAATGCGCTTATTAAGTGTGAGAATGGGAATCTATCTACCTCTCTATGATGGTAATAGAGAAATAGGAGAATGAAACGACGAAACTAGACTCGATTTTTCCGAACGCGCAAACGAAATCGACTCGGTTCAGAATTCAATCACCTCCGCTCTCGATGAAAACTAGTCTGAAGAGGTTCAATTTAATAATTCAAATAATTAAAGTAAAGTTCCTGCTTATAAAATACTTGGTATTATACCTCTTTCGTGGCGAAAACTGTTATTGACACCCGGTGTCCCGCTTACAGGGTAGTTATATGGTACCCTTTTAATAAAGGGTCTGTTGGTTGTGAAGAAATGCATATTGTATGTATGTTTATTCTTTTATTGATCTTACCTCACAAATGTAGACAAAATACGGACTATTGCAATGAAAAAGTATTAAAAAAAGTGAACTATTGCAATGGTAAGAAAATAACGGTACACAATGTATCACACCTAACGATAACTACATAAGTGAACTTATGTGGTCACGAGGCCGCACTTACATACAAATACACAAATGGAAATCAATTTTTTTATTACTCTATAATAAGCGAACTCGAACTAGTGAATCCATGAATACCTTAAAATGCATATATTATGTGACTACGAACACAATATTTCTTACACTAATAGAAATGCCTTGTATATAATTCATACTCGTGTGAAATAGGCGACTACTAGCAGCCCACCCTGGCTTTGCACGGGTAGCATGCCTATATTTTTTTCCTGTATCGTATCAGCTTGTTGCGTTTAACATATTTTTTTAGATTATAATGTAAAACTAAACTTTAACTACCATGCAATACAATACTTTTTATTGTACACAAAAAAAAAATTATGGTACAAACGGCGGTCTTACCGCTTGTTGCGATTTTTCCAGACAACCTTTAGATGGACAGATGGATTTGTGTATATACTATACGCGATGCAGCATTCAAACATTATATTTTAAATTAGTATAAGTTAGGTTTATATTATCTAAACTAATATTACAAAGAGGAAACATTTGTGTGTATGTTTATAATGTTTTCACTAGTTTTTGTTCTCCTGACCCGTATCATCGATCAGGATCTACAGTAAAATGTACCATACACCGAGAAGAAGGGCGAGCTCCATTAGATCAGGCAGGCAGGATGAGGAAGCAAGAGAGGGTCAGTGGCGTGGCGATGGAGGATTGATAACTCCGAGCTATGTGCTTGTGACACCTGAGCACTGAAAGCTCCGCGCTTTGTGCTTGTGGCGATTGAGGATTGATAACTCCGAGCTTTGTGCTTGTGACATTTGAGCACTAAAAGTTCTGCGCTTTGTGCTTGTGACGATTGGGAATTGAAAGCTCCGCGCTTTGTGTTCATGACGCTGCGTTAAGCTCTACGCTCATACCTTTAATGTTCCAATATGAGAAACCCTATGCTTTGAACTTATAGCGGTCGGCATTTGTTACGACAATTATTCAAAGGTTCGCGCGAGAACGCTCTCGCTGTCAAGATGGCCGAGTCGGAGATTATGATTTTCTCGATTGTAAAATGAGTCTCGATTGTTTGTATCAAATAATCGATATTACAACCCGCGCGAGTACGTTGAGAGCGTCACTAAGGCGGCCTCGCGGAAGTTAGGTATTCTAAGCAAGGTGAGACGGTTCTTCTCGCCTGGGCATCTATGTCTTCTTTATAAGACCCAGGTTTGCTCGTGCGTGGAGTACTGTTCTCACCTTTGCGATGGAGCCGCGCAGTATCTGTTTGACGCTCTCGACCGGTTGCAGTAGCGAGCAATTCACATTGTCGGCAGTCCTGAAGTCACCGAGTCCCTTGAGCCTCTGCAGATGCGTAGAGATATCGCCTCTATGACAGTCCTCTTCCAACTGGTCCCCGCTTCTCCCTTCCTCTACAGGACAACACGTGCTGGCATCGGAAGTCACCCCTTCAGAGTGGTAGACATACGCTCTCGCACTCATCGATTCGGGTCTTCCTTCTTGTGCCGAGCAGTTAAATCCTGGAACTCAATACCAGCGCACGTGTTTCCGCCCCACTATGATCCCGGGTCCTTTAAGCGGGGCGTGTAAAAGCATCTCACTAGGCCGCCATAGTGCTGGTCACCATGCTGCACTGTCCTTGTTCGCTTTGAGGATGGTGACCACCACTCTTGGATTCTGCTTGTGCTTTCCATCAGGCGGGGCAGAGTCATTTTGGCAGCTCTCCCTCTCCCTCTCCCTCTCCCTCTCCCTCTCCCTCTCCCTCTCCCTCTCCCTCTCCCTCTCCCTCTCCCTCTCCCTCTCCCTCTCCCTCTCCCTCTCCCTCTCCCTCTCCCTCTCCCTCTCCCTCTCCCTCTCCCTCTCCCTCTCCCTCTCCCTCTCCCTCTCCCTCTCCCTCTCCCTCTCCCTCTCCCTCTCCCTCTCCCTCTCCCTCTCCCTCTCCCTCTCCCTCTCCCTCTCCCTCTCCCTCTCCCTCTCCCTCTCCCTCTCCCTCTCCCTCTCCCTCTCCCTCTCCCTCTCCCTCTCCCTCTCCCTCTCCCTCTCCCTCTCCCTCTCCCTCTCCCTCTCCCTCTCCCTCTCCCTCTCCCTCTCCCTCTCCCTCTCCCTCTCCCTCTCCCTCTCCCTTGCAACTTTGACGACACGCTTGGCTCATTAGATAAGTGATTGGACTTGCATCACAATGTTGTTGTAAATATTATGTAGGTATGTATATAATAATAATAATAACTCTTACACATCTCGCACACGGCCGTCTGATCCCAAACTAGGCAGAGCCTGTACTATGGTAACCAGACTGCTGATAAACAAATATAATGCAAAGAAGCTGAGTGAGTCGCGGGTTCGATTCCCGCATTGTACAAATATATATTTGTGTCGGTCTGGTTTTGTTGTCATGATTAAAAAATTATGAAAGCTTATAAAAGCATAGGTAATTAATTATTTAATTCCTCATACATGACAATCATTTATGTATTATATATTCATACATTAATTATTTAGCATTGAATTTCCATTGCTCGAAATAGCCAAATCGATAAATAAAAGTGGACCTCGGCGCTCTGAATTAAAAACATGATGGTTTATTTAATACTACTTTATACTTTACTTTGTCACCTAGAGCGCCGCTGGCCGGCCCGTGTCTTATATTACTAATGTTGGCACCTATGATATTGTTCACCACAGTGAAACAAGAACAATTTATTTTTATTGATAATCTGTCATAAGCAATTTTTCTGCTCTGTACAAATTATTGTGAAATCATTGATTTTATATGAAAATACAAGTTCGCACGTAATTCGGAGGTTTCATATAGGTCCAAAAGAGACTTATAAATTGGCGACCTTGACAGGACTCGAAAATACTACAAATTAACAAGAAATAGGCAATTGGTAACCGACGATTGTTCAAACCTTTGGAGTATTTGTGATTAAGCCATTGCAACCCTTGGCTGGAAAACGGTCTAGACGTATCTAGAAGCAAAATCATCAACGTCATCGCACTACAGCCCGGTCAATACAGCTAAGTGTTCTTTCCTTGATTGTTTTTCGCTATTTCAACCTTTACGAATCCTAAACCCATTCCGATTTACGTGTGCTATTTCCAATGTAGATAAATTCTTACCTAAATATACAGTAATTCATTGTAAAATACGCAACCTAAATATAATTTTTAAACTGCATCTACGGTACACTTTTTTCAATAATATTTGTTCTACCCTACCTCTTTCTTGTCATAATAACGTTAAATTATACATATGAATATCAAATGTTCTATTTCAATCGAAAATAGTAACAAGTATTTTTGCGTGTCATTCACAATATTTTGCCGAACATTTCAGAGTTGTTTACTTCAGTGCTCAACCAACACAATACTTAATACGCCTGCGGATTAATATTTATGGAATGTACAGCCAAGCAGTACTAGCACTCGATGCGACCAGGTGATACCGGCAGAGGGTGGTGAGATTGAAAATCATACTTATTTACTTAATATTAATATAACGCCATTTACCGACATATATCTAAACACTCCTCGTCAATTAGATTTGAGTGTTATATTGTATTCTCAATTAAATACCGTATTTGCTTAAAGAAATAATGACTAAGGAAAAGAGCTATGGGGTATGGCGGTGCAAGGTACGGACAAGAGTTACAACACCTTTATACAAAGCGTAGTCAATGAAAGGCTAGATTACTAAGTTTAAAATGTATTTATATCTAAGAATACATTGACTAGTATTGATTTTTCTGAATTAACGCTTAAACTTAGTAAAGTTTCAATAAGTTTTCTGACTTGCAAGATCAAATAGCCGTTTTAAATTCTAATAACCTAACCATTGAAATTGATGAGAGGGTTGACATTGAACAATTATTTATCACAAATATCGCTAACACCCTCAGAGCTTGGTCCAACGTCATCAATCTAATATTTACACTGCAGAATCATCAACTCTTTGCAATCCTGAAAACCAAAAAATCGGTTTTAAATTACCACGGATGCAAATTGCTAAACTTAACGGTTAATACTTCCGCTGGCTCGAGTTCCATGACACTTATGTGTCAGTAATACATAAAAGTGAATTGAACCAATACACAAATTTCATTATTTGTTATTATAACACAACCTGGAAACTGCTATATGACAGATACGACAATAAGCGCTAGTTAATTAATGATCATCTTAACTCTTTATTAAATATTTAACAACTAGTCCGTGAATCGGATAGGTCTCTTCGCTTCTTGGTCGACCATGTCACCAAGAATTTAAGAGCCCTATCTAACCTTAGTCAACCTACTGATAAGTTGGACGTCTTAGTAATTCATATGCTTAGCTCCAAATTAGATAATCGTACACTTGCCAAATGGGAAGAGTGGCGTGGTGCTCTAGATGATGTTTCTAGCTTACAACAGTTTAACAATTTTTTAATCGATAGAGCGGACGTCTTAGAGTCTTTAAATCGCTCTCTTATCAATAGGCATCAGGCTCCACATCGTATAGGCATTTCCATGTAAAAAATAACGGTTTGCAAACAAAATTCTTAACATGTCAGTCTGTCTGTCAATCTGCTACTCAAAACAACTCCTCTTACTGTTGTGTTGTTTGTCAAGGTCAACACAAAATTTGTGATCGCCCTTCTTTTACGGCCAAAAGTGTAGAAAATCGTATAGCTAAATCTAACAGGTTAAAGTTGTGTCTAAATTGCTTAGGGCCATGGCATATGTCACGAGATTGTCGTTTCGGGCCTTGTCGTGAATGCAAGAGGAGGCACAACACTCTCTTGCATATTCCCATTACAAACCAAGGTTCTACCGTTGCCACCACATTATCGCATGATACGGTAGCTAGTTTGACTACACAGGCCTCTAAATATGTTTTGTTGTCTACGGCCATTATCAAGGTGTCTGTAACAAAGTACCCTGTAACAAAGGCATCGGAGCGAGTACGTGCTCCTTTTAAACTGCGGCAGTCAGTCATCATTTATCACACAATCCCTTAAGGACAAATTATCTTTGTCAAGTATTCCAGTTACGAATATTGTCATTAACATAGATGGTATTGGCAACAATTTCACAAATAAGGTGACAGAGCTGAGTGGCACAATTAATATCGCTATATAAACAATTCTATATTTCAATATCTTTTCTAATACTGCCGGAGCTGACAGGTGATATCCCTAGGTTTACTATAAACATCGAAGAGCTTCGTATACCCACTGATATATATCTTGCTTACCCTAACTTCAATTAATCATCCGCTATTGAACTTACGGTATGGCAATTTCCAGCTACTTAAGCACTCGTTGTTTATGGCAACTTGGAGAGGAGAGTTCAGACGAGATAATAAAAAAATGTTATTAACCATGATTTTCTCGTGGACGATTTTATTACAAGCGTTGATAATTCACATACATTAAGACATATTCTCCAGGGAGTAGTATCCACACTGAAAATGGGCTGCTTATGCGATCTGCGCCACTAGCTGACGCAGGTACCCTATTTGGTCTTCAGTACCAACCTAGTCTTAAGGCATATGAATTTTATTGTTATAACTGAAGATACAAATAAAATATTTTTCTTTCTTTCTTTCTATTTTGCTTTTTGTTTCAGATTTGCCTTTCTATCGTGGGAGAGCAATGCTTCGGCACATTGAGGAGTCCGTTTCTACGCAGTAAAATAGTATCTGGGATGGGGCTACACTAAACCCACTCCACTCGTTGATGCACAATAAGCTTCGGGGGTCTAATTGTGTACAGCCTCGACACAGTCGTCTGAGCTCGATGATGTCTCACGTTCAGAGTTCCGTCAAAGGTCTCTGTCGTTCTCCGGCCGTCTCTGGATGTGCCACAGCGAGTCCTGCTACAAGATTGCTTGATATATATAAATGGGCCGGCTCGACCGGTGTGATACCACGGCTACACAGAATACCGGCAGTGAAGCAATTTGCTTTTTGTCGAGTGAGTGGACCCTCCCCTTTCCCCCTCTTCCACCCTTCCCCCTCTCTTCCACCCTCCCTTCCCCCTTTTTCCCCCTCTTTCACCCTTCCGCTACCCCCAACCCCACCTTAAAGGCTGGAAACTCACTTGTGACTCTTTAATTGCAGGTGCCCATGGGCGGCGGTAGTCATTTACCATCAGCTGACCCTGCTGTTCCTTTGCCCCCTATTCCATAAAAAAAAAGGTAAGCTGACTAGTTGAGGGTATGTGGCCACTCCCTCGCACTCCAGGATAAAGTGGACGGCCGTGTCCTCCGCGTTGAGACATCCTCTGCATAGAGGATTGTCTGTCGCATTCATGGTGAATAGGTGCCGGTTTAGGGCCTAGTGGCCCGTAATGATTCCTACAATTATTCTGATCTCAAGTCGGTTGAGACTGAGCAGTCTGCAAGTTAAACGTGGTGAGACCTCCGTCAGCACCAGTTTAGTCTGCCTGCAGCCGGGTGAGGCGGCCCAGCGACCGTTGTGCGCTTCACGAGCCCGTTGCCCTACCCATGAGCGAAATTGATTAAAGGGAAGGATTGTGCTCATCTAAAGCGATAGGTGACCGTTTTCCCCGCTTCATATTTGTCAATTATAACTTTACTAAAGCGAGTAAAATCATCGAAAATTATTATGTTAGGTATGTAGTTTGAAAAAATATGTGGATATAACGCCTCCGGGATGTTATTCTGTGTGGCACCAATGTGACCTTAAAATTAGCAAAATAACACGGGTTATTAATACCACCGTTCGATAACAGATGGCGTTGTCCCCAATTATATCCTGCTAAGCTAAATTATAAAAAAAAATCAGGTCAGGGTCAGGGGGGCAGCATGATATGGCGGTGATCACTAATCATCGTCTGTGGTAAGGTAGACAATGCGCAAGTAACACCCAAGTGCTATTAACGTCTATAGGCTACGGTGAAAAAAAAAACGCTTCAAAACGGGTAAAAGACTGCTTAAAATTATTTGTAAAAGGAGTACATCTGAGTAGAATTCTGCCGTCATACGGTAAAAGGCCGTAACTAACATTTTTGTCAAAAATGAGTTAAAAGTTGATTCGGATTCAGCAAGAAATTCTCTACCTTTCTGTCTAGGTAATTAAGCTCTAAGTCGCTCGTAGCCACAGATATACTTAGAAAAAAAGGCGTATTTTAGCCCCGAAAACGATGTTTTCTACGATAAAAAGCCATAACTTCTATATTGCGCCTTTTCTTATTAGTAAAAAGAGTTTGCATACTTGGAAAGCCGCAATTTAATTTTAGGCCTTTTTATATTAGCACCTTTATCGGTCATGATTCTGATTTCCTATACTGAAAAGCCTTTAATAGTAGTTATGGCTTTTCATCTTTTTATAATTGATATTGCGGGGTGCGGGGGAAATTTCGTCTAATGAAGTTTTGAACAGTTGCACCTAAACGGGCAAGGGAGGCATACCCGTCAACGTCGCGACTGCGGGCAGCTCAATATGTAATTATCATCATTGTGAGGGTAAGTTTAATTTGTTCATTATTTGGTTTTTACTACCTATTTACTAAGTATTAATTCAATTACCATTACTTCGTTTGTCAAAATTTTAAGTAACTAATCAAGCTCATTTAAATAATAATATACGATGCCAAATATTTTGTGTACCTTAATTCTAGAACTGTGCGCGTAGGCATGCGAGGTTTCATTAGGCGCGCAAATCATTTGAGTTAGGATTTACTGTTTGTTGTGTTAATAATAATAAGGTACCGAGCAGTATGTAGGATTTTGGATTTAATAGGTATTGAAAAAGATTTATAACATCCATTGTAGATATATAATAGGCTATCTCCTGCTACTACATATTTCTATTAATTATGTTGTTAAGTAAGCACCTAGAACCCTTATTAAACAAGCCCACACAAATCTAAATCTTTTTATGAATTATTATATTAAGTATTTTAAGAATTCGTTCACGCGCGTGACCTTGTCGCCGCACAGGTGTCCCGTAAGAGTAGTTGAAGTTTTTTTAATGAATCGACCTATGTTTGCGTAATTATGTTTTATTTATATACCTATAGGTTGGGAGCTACGAACTGGACAGGTCCCATTATTAAAAGACAGTAGATAGTATGTCTATGAACTTATTATTTAGATTTTGTGCTCGGGCCCGAAACAAGTTTTTTTTTTATTTTCAGATCACGATGAAGCGGAATAATCGCGGGTCTAAAATATTAGAATTGTTAACTATGTCACCGAATCGCGAATCAACCAACCAACAATCTATGAGTTGTTATGAATCTGGTAATTCTAACAATTTCGATCCCTTTAATTCAAGCCCACACATGGTATACAACACATCAACAGAAGCACTGGTTCAACCATCTACGAGTTCTGGACTACTTTATCACCATAGTAACTTCGATTCATACAAAGGTATGATAGGTAGTAATGAAGATTTTGATTCGGATGATTCCATTCTCGATAAAGACTATGTGCCACCAAACACTATCACAATTTCTAATAAAAGTGATTCAGACTCGGACTCATATATTCCAAACTCGCAATCAAAACCATTCACCATACCGGAATCTCCGGAAAACTCTATTGATGGAGATAGCAATGATATTGAGCTTGAAGATAAATCATTAACTAAACGGGGAACTGTAAGGAAACGACGAGTTTTTGCGACTCGCCCGGAAGAAAGAAAAACGCATAGTAAGAAGGACAAAATATTGAAAAAATATTCATTAAAACCAGGATGTAAAGACACTTGTAGAAAAAATTGCAAAAATGTTATATCAGAAGAACAAAGAAAAGTGATTAACGAAATGTATTGGTTATTGACCTGGAAAGAACAGAAATGTTTCATAAAAAATAATGCATCTTGCGTTAAGCCGGCTCGAATAAAGAACTTTGGTGGTACTTTAGAAAATAAAAATAGAAGTAAATCCGTGACATACTTTTTAAATAACGAAACAGGAGAGAAAATACCGGTGTGTAAGGTTTTTTTTCTAACGACTCTAGGTTACTGCAAGTCCAATGAAAAGGCTGTCAGAAATGCTCTTAACGATAAAAATATTATACCTTTTGACGGGAGAGGTCACAACGTGAAAAAACAAAAAATTAATCACCAAATTATTCAAAATCATATTGAATCCTACCAACCTACGATATCACATTACAGGAGAGAACATGCTCCTAATAAAAGATATTTGTCATCAGAGATAACAGTTCAGTTTATGTACAATGATTTTGTCAAAACACATCAAAATTTGGGAGAAATTTCTTACGAATTATACAGAAAAGTAGTCAAGGCTATGAACATTTCATTTGCTAGATTAGGACACGAAGAATGCGAAGTATGCGAACAATATGAAATACATAACCCAAATGTAAAAGAGTTGCGGCACAGAAAATGCGAGAACTGTGTTAACTTTGAAAACCACAAAAACCGTTACACCTTGGCCAGACAAGCATATGATAGAGATCGCACATCTTCTAAAAACGCAGCAACTGATGAAGGTTATTTCTCTGCGGATCTACAGAAGGTCATAATGTTACCCAGAATTGACATGTATAAGATTGTTTTTTTTTGTCCTCGTTTAGTAGTGTTTAACGAAAGTTTTGTACCAGTGGGCTACAAAACTACTGATCAAATAACTTTTTCGGCTTTATGGCATGAAGCTATCTCTGGTAGGAAGAAAGATGACATTATAAGTGCATTTCAAGCCTTTCTGAGGCATTATAGAGACTTAAAAAGAATTGTTTTGTGGCTTGATAATTGCTCAGCGCAAAATAAAAACTGGGCTTTGTTTTCTTTCATGCTTTACTTCATTAACTCAGATGAAACTTGCAATAACACTATAATATTAAAGTATTTTGAAACTGGGCATACGTTTATGTCAGCTGATGAGTTTCACCATCAAGTGGAGCATGCCCTGAAGAAAAAGAAAAAAAATTATGATTTCGAAGATTTTTCTGAGGCTGTCGCATCAACAAATAAACGAAAAACAGTTGTTAAAAAAATGCATGTTTCAGATTTTTACCAAATAAGCGATGACACCTCCTGCGCAAAAATCCAAAACTCAAACCCACGGCCATATCTTCGGTGCATGAGTGAGATTTGCTTTAAAAAAGGTAGCAAATCTTTATTTTATAAAAATCAGTTTAACAACCCAGAATACATTGAACTTGATTGTTTAAAGAAAACTATAATTAAAAAGGGATTTTCATTACCTGTACAACATACTGAACCAAGAGGTGTAACGAATGAGCGAAAAAACAATATCATTAAAAAACTGGGACCATTAATGCCACTGAATAGAAAATTATTTTGGGAAGGTCTACCCGTTAATGATGCTGCTGCAAATTTGACGGTTGTCTATGAAGATGATGACTAACCATTAGCGTCTCATGGAAGCATAATGTAGTATTAAAGTAAAAATAATGTTATGTTGATTTTCGACGTTTATTTTATGTTCAATTAATGAAAACAAATATGATTTTTAAGTATTTAGAGTTCCTAAATTAGTATGTAAATTTTAAAAATGTTAAATTTATTTCTATTTGTGATTTTAAAACCCTTAAGAAAAAAGAGATTTTTTTTTGTTAATAATTTAGGTACAGTACCTACTTTTACGTTTGTTTAAAATATATAATTTAATAACAAGAAGACTGATTATGTAAACAAAGACTGTTACTTTAAAAAAAACTTATAAAATGTATAGAATTTTGTTTTGTTTTGCATCCTAAAATATCTCCCAACATGTTTTGGTGTCACGAATTCATTTAAAGATACTAGCGATAAAAGACGCAATATTCCAATGATGGCCTTACTACTTAAAATAATAATAATATTAAAGCTTCAATTCTAGCGTGAAAAGGCGTTATTCCCAATTGTAACAAGAAAAGCCCTAACTACGTAGTTGAGGCTTTTCTGCTTACAGTTGCATAATTTACATATATTTTTTTACTTCAATGAAAGGGAAAATCAAATTTATAAACAAAATTGAATTCAATAAATTATTAAAACCATATGTTACAAAAAATATGTTTTTTTTATGAATTGATCATATAAAATAAGTCAAGTAAAGAATATCAACAGTGCTTGAAACTTCACTTTAGACAAAACTGTCATTTACTCAAAATATACTTTAAAGTAGTTACGGCCATTCACCGTATGACGGCAGAATTATATTTATATGATTCTTAATCTTAAAGTTGATAAAAATACCTAAAACCTATAGTGGTCGTGCCAGAAAGGTACTACCTAGCACGGCCAGAGTCATATGTTATAACAGCAAAAATATGAAAGTACTTATTTTATACTCTTTAGTACAATAAAGTACACTTTTTTCATGAATATGTACCACATAAAAATTAAGGAAATCATCCGTGATCGTGCTGCGTAGCCTCACACGATTGATAACTGTTAATATGGTTACAGTTGCCGATGATTTATTTGATAACTTCAAAAAAGAAAGAGATTCTTAATTGGTTATATGTTGGTAATATGTGCAAGAAACAGTCTCACAACCACTGATATAAACTATGAAAATCACTAACTAACAGTAACTGTCAAGTTGTTTGTCTCTGTTCGCACTCAAGTCAATCCATCTCCACTTATTTCTACCCTTTTATAATCCCGCTATTCGTTAATATTTATCAATCGATCAATAGTATTGCGTTACCGGTACAACCAGTCAAAATAATGTCTATTAGCTTATTTTTATTAAATAGTGAACTGTGTTATAATTTATTATAGTTTGGCCCTTTTTTTAATATGTTTGGTACTTAATAGGGGAACAAGTGAAACGAGTGACAGCTATTGACACACTCCTTTATTGGCCGTTAGGTACATCGCGCGGGCGCAGCTACGCACACATAGACAACAGTAATGCACATATACAACATAATAAAATAAATAAGAGTTTTTGATGTGGCAACAATATATGAGTTGGTAATATGATAGCGAGGAGATTTTTTAAGGCCAATGTTCAAACTAATGTGCATTTGTTCAGAATGTACTGCCAGAGTTTTTATACGTGCCAGCTCTGGACGGTTTATACGAAGAGGTCTTTGGAGGGCATTCGTGTACAGTAAAATAACAAATATAGACACCTGATGGGTTTGGCACCATATTGCAGCGCCTCAGGAATGTTTGCAGAGGCAAGACTGAACTCGTTAAATGCCATCCAAAGATGTCGAATTGCTGCGTTCATGACCCGAGTTGGTACGTGTAATAACAGTATAATTCAGGAACTGGCTGACAGATTGTGTAGCAGTTCAGTGTATAAAAATGGTTAAAGATAGCTGCATAAGTAAGATGTAAGCAGTATAAGTATAATATAAATTAGGAATAAGTTTAGTTTAGAAACAAATTTGGAAACTATTCTGAATTAAAGACATATTATTATTATTATTCTCCTCTTTATTCACTTAAATATACATATAAATTACATTTTTAAATACATTTACTAAAAAAAAAAACAAATATATTTAAAAATATAAAAAATAGTGTCCCACCGGTGTCGGGTACAGGGACCAAGCTACCGGTGGTTAGGGTTCCAGAGACAGAAACCTCCTCCAAGGAGCACTGCCTTCTGAATCAGGCTCTTAATCCAGCTGCCCAACGTGAGCCTTTGAAGGTGTTGGTCGAGGCTCTTAGCAATTAACCCATGGGCCAAAATGACTATCGGCACGATGATTGCTGAATCCACATCCCACATATCGACAATCTCGTGGGCTAAGTCCAAATATTTTATTTCTTTGTCTTTTTCGGCTTTTAAGAGATTGTCGTCATGGGTAATGGTGATGTCAATAATCATTGCTCGGCGCTCTAATCGGTCTATCACCACTATATCAGGCTTATATTATTATTATTATTATATTTTATTGCGTATCTTACTTGTCTCGCGGGTAAAAGAGAGGAAACCAGAAATCTCTTTCCTATCGAAAGAGATTTATGTTCAAATGCAGTTGCCCAACTTAGGTTACTCTCTTCTACTTGCTTACCTAACGTTCTTGTCCTAATCCTAACTTATTTCATAAATGGGAAAGGAACTCTATTTCCCATTTGTGATATTGGTTAGGTTATTAGTGTTTGTTTATTTGATTGTTTGTTACGCTTTCAAGCTTTAAGTACTCAACCTATCATCGGGAAATATTGCACTCACTTCCTCAAGTGTATATACAGCAGGTATATATATAAAAAGGATAAACTTAGGGTACTACTCATGCTGGAAAAAATACTGTTTCCAAAGGGTAGAAAAATAACTTACGCGAGGGAAGTCATGGGCAAAAGCTAGTATAAGCAAAACTTCTTAGTTGATGTTATGTGGAAAAGTAAGACAATTAAACAAAACAACGAAATAAGCAGTACGTTTATTAATTATGACTCAATGGCCATGAATGAATGAGCATTCAAGAGGTAACTGTCGCAGATGTTTCTGGTCGCAAAGTCTGCGAGTATTGCAGGATCCAAATGTTCATTTACTATTGCGGCACAATGCAAGTCCGTCATAATATGTGCAAGAGATGAATCCAGCTGATAGACAACGAGCGGTTGTGTTGAAACATGCTGCAGAGCTGTATCTTGCTGCGTGGCCTGTCCTGTTGCAGATCGTAGTAGCACAATCTGAGACTGTATCGGCCGTACTTCAAAGTTATAGTCCCTTATTTGAGTAATGCGTGTCAGTGCACACTCAATGAGCGCACGTGCATACTGCGCCGAATGCGACACTCGACCGAGAAGGGTACGCACACAGGTCTCTATCTTCAGTGACCATGTGCTCAAATTTTTAAGTGCATGGTCCAATACTGTAGTATCTTCTCCGGCCATTAACGAATACATGTGCCGCAATACCCCGTCTTGCAATTGCTTCTCATCCTCATATTCTGATAGTTGTGCTTTAAGCTCGCCTTTAAGCTCCTCTGGTGTACATCCAACACAAAAAACTTTGCCAGTTAAACCTAAATAAATAAAATTTAAATAAATATTTATAAGAACCATAGTAACTAAAATATACAACGATAAAGTATAACCACTTACCACGATCTTCAAGGATAGCAGCTATTTCCAGAGCAACAGAAATGCCACTTTCATAACCCAATAGATAAAATGTATCCTTTATTCCAGTTTTTTTCAGCAATACCTACACAAACAATGTAATGTCAATTTCTTGGAATAGACATGGCACCTTCAAAAACATTTAAGGTGGTCGACAGTTTCGTGAATGCCACCTTTTTTTAGAAACCCGCACCGGGGCCACCGGTGAAGTGGTATGTCGGAATCGAACCGACTAAAACCACATCACCACACTACCTGTGCTAATTTCGTTCCATAATATAAAAAAAGTTATAAATCAATGACACGAAATTAATGGAACTTAATACAGAATCATTAAAGGGATGACTTTTCAGACTAGGCTTCTTACATGACAATACCTACATATTATAAAAGTCCCCTGCCGCGTCTGTCTGTCTGTTCGCGATAAACTGAAACCTACTGAACGGATTTTCATGCGGTTTTCACTAATAGACAGAGTGATTCCTGAGGAAGGTTGAGGTGTATAATTTGTTAAGATTTTGTGTAAATTGATTGCAATATGTTGATGATTGTTGGTCTCTGCTACCCGTGCGAAACCGGGGCGGGTTGCTAGTATAGTTATAAAGTCTGAAGCATGATAATTTAGGAAGTCATTAAAACGCATTTGGAAAGGTGAAATATTTTACTAAAAATTTATATTTTTATTGATTTTTGGTTATCTACATTCGCAGAGAAAGGAGAATTCTATTTAGGTTATTTTTTATTTATGCTTCTATTAGTTCTAAAGATGAGCGCACTTTACGCAACTCTACTCTCTACTCTAACTACTACATATTTAATGAAATCAACAACTAAGTACCTCAGTAAACCTCTGTGCTGTTTCTCGAACTGTCTCATGCGGATGGTCAAGTCCGGGTTGCAAAACGAGTGCTGGCAGTTTCAGGCGCTCGCAGAAAATGCGGAATCGCTCGTAATGACCCTCCATCCCTGGTACTATACACAGATTGACTTGGTTGGCATCAAATTCATCGTCTCTCTGTAATCAATTTTATAAAGATAAGAACAATGAACGAATTGAAAGTACAACTTTATGATTTTGCGTACATACCATAGACGCACTAGTCACGAGTGTTGGCAAAAATACGATCTCATTAGTCGCAAGGAGTTCATCCGAATCGATGAAGTTAAAGAAAGCTGTTAAACCTTTTATGTTTTCACAAGGAAAGCCTATAACCTTTTTTTCTGCTTCCAATATTCTGGAAATCAATATATTTTGTAGATTAGCATGAAATATAGGAAAATTACTACCAAAAAATGTAAGTCCACGTTTTATATTTAATAAAAGTAGTAAAAAATATAAAAATAAAACGTTACTACTTACGATTGTATTGTTAATGATAGAACTTCTTCTTCGTCAAATGCAAGGTTATACTGAACTCGCAAGAAAGTGCAAAGTGACTGCAATTTATGATTTGGAACACCTAATTCTTGTAAAGTAAGACTTTTCGCAGCGTTATCTGGTATACTTAAACCTGAAGATAAATAATTTTTTACTGTTCTACTAGTTTCACATAAAAAAAAAATACTCTCAAATAAAAGTCAACTTAGAAGAGAAAGAAGCTACCGGCAAGACAATGCTGTTTTAAAAACATGAAAAATCAGGGTGTTTTTCTGCAAATCAACTGAAACCTCCGAGAAAACTTTTAATATTATTATTATTAATAAAGGAATCAAACTGAATTTCATCAGATTTCCCTCTCAACTTCTTCGTTGGTAGCAGTGGTATATGTCTAAAGCGATCTGGAGTAAGGCAACTGAAAAAAAACCGTCCAGGATGGTGTAGCCTCATGTAAGTCTCTAATATTTCGGGATAAGTCTAGCCTAATTACAATGCAAGTCCAAGTATTTTAACATAATTTAATTGGCTTATGACAATCTGATATTTATGGCAGCTACTAAGCAGTTTGCAGTTGACCGGTTTGAATAACAGAATAAGAGAAAGATGATGAAACTTTTGATACCAATACATCTAAATCCACTTACCAGTTAATGTGGCAATTTGTTTCAGAAGGGAGAGTTTTTGTTTCTGCCCATGTGCTAAGACTACACCCTGCTTGCTTTGCAAAGCATCTTCCACTGCGTCTACCGCACAACGCCAATTTACGGAACTGCCGTATGATTCCTGCAAACAAAATACATCCTAACTAATATTATAAATGCAAAATTGGTTTGTTTGTTTATTGCGCTTTCACGCCTTACCTACTCAACCAATCACCCGGAAACTTGTACACACATTGTCAGGGGTACAGAAAAGAACATACTTCACTTATAGTTATCGAGAAAAAAAACATTGTTTCAGAAAGATACCTGAATTGATTGACAATATCGACATTAACGAGAGTGAAGTCCCGGTTAAAACCTAGTGTAGTACCTTTTAAAACTTTCTTCAGTGATGCCAGATTTATTTAAGGGAACCTTAAATCTGGTACTATGATCCCAATCAGAGTCCTATGTATTTATACTGATTTAAAATTACAAGGTATATTTCAAGAATACCAAATAAAATAAGAGTCTTTAGAAAAACGTTCACGAAGATGACTAGTTATTGTTTTACGTCTTATATTGGACAAAAGATACTGACTCAAATAGCCACCATACCGCTTTTACGCGCTTTGATTATTGAAATTACAAAACAAAGACATGCCTACATATGTCACGTGATGGTAAATAACTAACGTTGCCCATAGACACCTGCAACTCAAGAATCACAAGTGCGTTGCCGGCCTTTGAGATGGGAGTACGCTCTTTTTTTGGAGGTTTGGAGGTCGTATCGGTCCGGAAATACCGCAGGCAACAATTTGTTCCAGAGATTGGTTGTGCGAGGCAAAAAGTTTCTGGAAAATCGCACAGTGGTGTATTGTCAATTATCCGGGTGATAGGGATGATAGTTTTATTGCGTTGAACGATGGCAAAACGCTGCGGCCGGTGTAAGACCGAACAATTCATCGGTGCACTCCCCATGATACAGGCGATAGAGAATGCAGAGTGAAGCTACATATCTACGCAACGCCAAGGGGTCAAGCCGATCTTAAATGCTGGTGACTCGAACTGACGATTCGAGTCGCTCTCTGTTTAATGCGGTCCAGAGGGAGAAGCTGGTACTGGGGTGCTCCTGGATAGAGATGAGAACAGTATTCCATATGCGGCCGAACCTACGCCTTATAAAGTTGTAGGCGGTGGGCTGAGGTAAAATACTATCTCGATCTGTTCAGCACACCAATATTCTTCGAGGCTAATTTGGCCTTACCCTCTAAGTGACTGCGAAACTGGACTTCGCTCGATATATCGATGCCGAGGATTCCGATGCTGGCTGTGGCAGTTAGAGAAGTGCTCTCAAAGCGAGGTGCTACGACAAACGGTATCTTTTTGGTGGTGAACAAGCAAACCTGTATCTTCGTTAAGTTAAATTGGACTAGGTTAAGTCAACCCCAATCTGAAACTCCTTATAAGGAAGCTTCGATTTCAGACACAAAGACGGCTTTTGTTTGCCCAGCAATGAGGTAAATACCAAAAAATACCCTTTTTGTAACTAAATTATTGATAATACCAATACTAAGAAAGTTGTAAAACTCAAACACACAAAGTCTAGTCAATAAAAATAAAATCCTTAATCATTGCATTATTTGGCATTTACGCTCGTATAATGTGAAAGAAAGTGAGGGTATTTCAAGAAAGTGAGGGTATTTCGCCCTAAAAATCGATACACATATATGCGGTTATGAAAATCTATTCTTGTCTTAGTATCCTTTTGTTATCATTATTTTGTTCAGAATTAACAATAAAAATAACGATTATTTAGTGAACTGCCAGAATCGACATAAAATAAACATTTGTGTTTAAAATAATTAAATCGTTCTAATACCGCCATCTCTACGTCTAAATGTTCAACTATGACATTTCGCAATCGCATTTCGTTTCTAGCTGTGCGCTTACAACTCGTTATCTTTTCAACATTCTTTTGTAACTGATATTACGACGACTTTGATTACTATAATGCACACCGAAACTTCACCCAATAACGACCTTGGCTATACAATTGACCCAGCCACCTCACACGATTACACCGGCTTACTCATGGATGGTTAAAATAAAATAAAAAATACAGTTATTTGGTGAAGGAAACCCTTCACCAAATGCTGTGGTCTGTTGACGGCCTATAAAAAAACTAAAACACCAACCATTCATTTTCTAAATTCAAAGTACTTCATTAACTTAACTGACACATTTAAAGTTTAACAGTGGGAGAGCCATGCTTCGGCACGTATGGGCCGGCTCGAAAGGAGTGATATCATGGCCTCACAGAAAATCGGCAGTGAAGCAATGCTTCGTTGTACTTCGCCAAGCGAGTGAGGTTACCTGTGGCCCTAACCCTTTCCCTCTCTCTATCTTCCCCCCTATCTCTCCATCTCCCCTCCTCTCCTACTCCCACCTTAAAGGCCGGCAAGGCACTTGTGACTCTCGAGTTGCAGGTGCCCATGGGCGGCGGTCACTTACCATCAGGTGACCCGTCGGCTCGTTAACCCCCTAATCCATAAAAAAAAAGTTTCAATCGATTAAAACACTTTCTATTTTCACTGGGTTAAAAACTTAAAAAAAAATGTATTAATGAAAGTAAAAATACTAATATCGCTATTAAAAAACAGGGTTTGATCGTAGAGAGTTGAAAATTCAGGACTGTATGTAGTTTTTAATGTTGTATCATAAAAAAATAGAAAATTTATCTAAAAATTAAAAAATTAGGGGTGGACTACCCTTAACATTTAGGGGGATGAAAAATAGATGTTGTCCGATTCTCAGACCTACCCAATATGCACACAAAATTTCATTAGAATTGGTCAAGCCGAGAATTTTATATAATTATTAGATGAGGACGAATAAACTATCAAAAACTAAAAATGTTTTTTTGATTTTCTTTTTTTAAAGGTTTTTTTTTAAATAATACACTCATTTAACATAAAAAAATAAAATAACTTACAAAAAGTCAAAAGAAATACATGGGTTTGAACTAAGGACCTTTCTTTTCTACAAAGCAAATGCTGAGTTTTTATTTGTTAATTTTTTAATTATGTCCTAGCCGTATATAAAAAATATTAGCTATTATATCTAATGCCTTCAATTTATTTCAGTCATGGACGCCATTGGGCCAAAAGCTCTTTACCAAATGGGCATATCCCTTTGGACGATGTTTACAAACACAAAAGTACCAGTGTCTCAAAAAATAATACAGGATTAGAGATTAGCAAAGGTAAGTACAGGATCTACAAGTTTACTTACGTTATGTATTTCGGGCAGCATAACCACGGTCGCCGGTAACAAATGGCTGACTCGATCCAGACATACATTTTTGCCAGTTGAATTGTCACCAAAACAGATTACAACAAAATAGCTAAAAGACAGAAAGTTTTACATTCAGGCCATCTTTATATGTATTTTATCGCAATTTTATGGTACGTAAAAGAATGAAGAAGAAAAGAAGAAATAACAAAAAATGAAAGAAAAGTGACATAAACAGAATATAATGTAACGAACCTTATTTCGGGACATAAGTTTCTTATTTCCGAATCCAAATTGCTTATCAAGTAACGATCAATGTCGTTCTTGTTTTCTCCTGCATCTATATAAACACCTTCTAGAGGGCCCAGTCGTGTTACATTAGTTAATAAAGGAACTAAATCTTTTCGACTATTCAAGGGGTCCGAAGATACGACGACAGTAACCCCAAGTCTTCTCCAAGATCTAAAATACATATAAAAAAAGAAAAAATATAACAACAATATAATACTACTAATGGTCGAAATGTATGTAAAATCTGAACAATTTAGGAGTTTTTTTATAATCATAATAAATTATTAGGATGAAAAAAGGGTCAATGAAGCTTTTTCTATGCAGGGAAACTCTCACACCTTACTAGAGTTCACGTTTCAAGTGGAATATTGGAATAAGTAACCGAAATAATACGCTGTTAAAGTTATAAAATAAAAAGAAAATCACTAGAAATTTTGCAGCCCTTGGACAACCCAATGGACCACAGGCCATCCCTAACATTAAGTCAAGTTATAATTTTAGTGAAATCCTGTTTGTTTGTTACGCTTTCAAGACTTTACTGCTCTTACGATCACAGTACAGAAAGAAAGAAAGAAACATTTGTTTGCATAGAATACAGGTGTAACCAGTTATTAGGATGGTAATTAATAAACAAACTGTAATCTACCTAAGTAAGGCATGCAAATTACAAGTAAGTACATGGACATATTATTATTACAATAGATTAATATAATTAGAAACACACAATATAAAGACGAAAACTTTATTATTTTAAGTAATTTTCATTGCTTTAGTTAAAAGAAAATCTTGCACAGAATAAAAGCAACTGTTAATCAACCATTCCCGCAGTTTGATTGTGAAATATTTGAAGATGAGTTCCCTTATTTCTCTTGCTACATTATTTAAAAAAAATACTCACATATGAAATACATTTCTTTTGTGTAGTGTAGTTCGACAGTATGGTATTATTAATTTAGTTTGATCTCTGGCTTCAATTTATAATCATTTCCACCTCTAGATTTAAACAGCTCATAATGTTTTCTTACAAAAATAGATATTTCATAAGTCAAGTTGCAATTTTAGTGAAAACCTTACTAAATGCGAAAGTGTGTTTGTTTATTACGCTTTCAAACCCTAACTGCTCTTCCAATCACAATACAAAAAATTACCATTCTCCCAAAAAAAAAGTATCGTGACGGATCGATAAATAAACAAACTTCAAGGCGAGTGAAGCCGTGGACAAAAGCTAGTTAAAACATAACTACCGTATTTTGTGTTGCACATAAGATGAATGTGTCGGAACATGGATATACAGTTGCTTAGCACCTCTGGCCACAAGTCTGTCGGCAAATTGTAGTCCAAATGGCGACCGCCTACATAGTATCAAGTTGGAACGATCTGCGCTGCAAGTCAACCTGGAGAACAATTTTTTACCACTAATTAAAAAGTCTTTAAGTTCCTACATTTATTATAGGGTAGTTAACAGTCAAGTCAAATGAGTTGCTCCGCATCTATAGAAACTAACGAGTTGTGACATCACAATTCTCAATCGATAAATTACTTATTTTTAGGTTCTATAAATGTAAAATAATGGCAAACTTGAAAACCATGTTGAATCTATAAAAATCTTAAGTAACGCTATTTTCAAAAATCAATGAACTGTATTTTTTTTTATATATTTACCTGTGCAGTTCGGTTTCAATAGTGTCTTTCTTCATACGAAGCAGCACACGACCCCTGTGAGAGCTAGCAGTCAATAGTCGAAAAGCGCGCGCTGCTTCTTCTGGTGCATATGTTACGCGCGACAAGGGACGAACATAGCCAAGAGCAATGCCCTCGCTTACCATTTTGTGTACAGCCTGTGGACGTTATCAATTGTATATGTAATATAGAAACATTGTTTGCTAATACCCTATAATTATAGCGTAGTTCTCTCAACATACTCGCGGTATGAAGACTAGTTTATACTGAGCGAATTATACCTCGGGTCGAGTCACTAATAAAAACTCAATGTTAGCAACTGTTTAATGTGATAAAGACTAATAAAGTATATGAAGACCTAAACATTAGCATAGCTTCCAATATGATTTCTAGAAAACGGAAAGACATAAATGAATACATTTTTGTAAATACATATATATTATATATATATATATATATACACATCACAACCAATGGGAATAGACATAAAGAGTGGAGGAGTGACAAATAACGGGTAGAAACTTCGGAGAACAGCCAGTGAATAATATTATCTGCAGTCTCACAGTGTGACTGAGGGTAAATGAAATTCGTATTCATACTAGTTTGACAAGTACAAAACTAGATAGGACAACCGTCCCTTAGCAAAGACTACGGGGTGGCTGTCCTAACTAGTTTTGTAGTGATCGTCATCCGAAATGAAGTAAGGGCAAAAGCAATATTAACGATTATATTAATCAAATATACTCACTTTCAGGGTCCCCATATTTTTATATTCAAATATTGTAGAGAAGTCTACAGAAAAGTAATTCTTTTCTTCATTTAAGTGAGACAATCCAAAATTATATTCATCTTTGTTTTGCAATTGTGAAATATCGAAAAAGAAACCCCCAAAAGTAGTGCACTTAAAAGTCTCCTGCAAGAAACATAATGAAGAGTAATTCGTCGAAAAGCACACAGAGCAAACCGGTATCTTGTATAAAGAACAAATCAGAATCCGTCTAAACTGGCGACAATGTAATTGGTCAAAAGGCCATAGCGTTTATAAAGATAGAAGCAACTAGAGACCTGGTATATCTGCATATCCCAGAGTACATTAAAAACCAAAACAAAATATCAACCAATGATTTAAAATACAATTAACGATTAACAATAAATTCAAAATAAGAAGACATAGACATTGTAGTACATTTCTGTGGGACTGTAGTCCCACAGAAGTATGTAGTACATGTGTAAATGACAAGTAACATGTAAGTTGTCATTTATTTAGCAATTCAATATTCGATTCTAGAAGTATAATGAATACACTGAAATAATTAATAAATACAATTTTCTTAAAAGTATCTATCTACTTCAATTATTATCAGTAACTAATATATTATAATGGTTCACTATAAGAGTTCAAGTTTTAATAAGTTCTTCAATTCAATTCTTCAATAAAAGTAAATAAGTATTAACTATTTAATAGTATATTACTATTTAATTGCGTGTTCAATAAATATTATTTCTACCACTACTTATCTACATATCTATTTATCTATCTGACTGTCTGTCTGTAGGTCTATTAAATATGTATAAAAGAATATCTTACGTCTTTTAGGTTTCCCTTAACGCAGCTTATAGTAACATCGCACCCTTTTCCTTTAGATACTATTTGAACCATTTCTCTAAACGTGTAATCACGTGAACATCCAATGTGGTCAGCTGAAATCATGTCTTTGATACAGTAATGGTGTCTAATATAGTAGCATAGAAAAAACATGAATCATATTTTATTTTCGACAATTTAAACCTTTCGGACTCGAGATACAGTCAATTGATGAACAATCAAGTAACGAAATATGCAGCAAAGGAACCAATAAAAAAACAAGAAAGACAAAATTGTAGATAAGAAATAGCAACAAGAAGGGTAAAGATTTTACAGTCTCTGAGATGGCTTATGGAGAAAGAGAGTATTTAAAATCCATGGAATTACCTTTCAGAGCTGGGAACATTTTTTGCAAGAAGCGCTTTTTACGTAAGTCACTGACAGTTGTAAATACTTCACAATCTAGGGCCAACGCAATTGATATTATCGCTTGTCCTAAAGCACCTGCTCCTCCATGTACAAACACTGACTTGCCACGGGGAAGTTTGGCCTTGATTCCCTTTAGAAATGACGAATAAGAACATGTATACTTTCTTGCATATTGTGTACCTAAATCGTTGTCATTTGTTTATTAAAGATCACTTGTATGATACTTACCAGAATGTAGAATGCTTGCACGTAGGCAAGGGGCACTGTTGCGGCGTCTTCGAGGTTCCAGTGAGCCGGCACTGGCCAGAGCAAATCTGACTGTGCTCGTACCCGAGTACTTGCTGCACCACTACGCACTATTCCCATTACGGGCTTAAAACTGTAACGAAACAAAACATTACCACACTTGTACAAGGATGTTAGGGAGGTAATTTTTTGACCTGATTTTTACCTTTCCGTGATTCCACTAAAGTCCATCCCGTAATTACTAGTAATATTTTGCTTGAAGGACAGGGAACCGTTAGCTTGTTTCATGTCATTGACATTAATTCCAGTATAATGAACCTAAGAGCAATTTGTATATAGATATAAAAAAATATGTAAACATAACTAAAATATGTTTTTTCTTTCAATGTATTAAAATATACACACATTTACAGTTACGCCGGGCCCACTCAATTCAGGTACTTTGACCCATTTCAATGAATCGTAATCACCATACTCTACACCTTGCAACGTCACGTTCTGATCTTCCATTGTATTTTGCTTCACCGGCAAATAGTATTCGCCTCCCCACTTACCCTTAAAGATAAAGTAGATATTGTTTTAACAGAAATATTAACTAATTAATTCGAGGGACCAATTATGGATATTATATTTCTGTAAAAAAATTTGTGAGTGATATTCATATTTATAAGATATTGGTGCCAGTCACAGAGAGTGTGGCGCCGAACACCGATGCGTTAGGTTGCCGCTAAAATAGTCGGGCATCCCCGAAATGCACACGATTAAAACCGTAAACTTTATTAAATAGCCATTAATATATAAGTTTATAGTAGGGGCTCGTGCCTAAGTGGTAACCAACTAAGTTAGCACATTACAAGGTAAATTAATACTAGCCAGGACAGTCTCAGGATGGGCGAGCATTCTCAACACCTTGAGACAACTCCGTGCCTCGAAGAGCACGTTCAGCCGTCGGTTCCGGTTGCCATACCAACATATGCGGCATTCGTTACGGGTAGTTGTAGCACTAACTAACTAACTAAAAGTTCGACAACCTGGTCTATTCAGAACGTCGATATCGCCTAGTACTTGGGTCGTATAGGTCTGATGGCAGTCGCTCCACGTAAAATATAGAAGTTTGGCCGTATCGTAGTTAAATTGAAAGCAGACCCCAAACTTAGTTGAGAAAAGACATGGAGGATGATAATATAATCAACTAATTAATTCAGGCATTTTTTTAAACAAAATATTTTTCTTACATTTGTCACATGATTATACGCCAACTCAATATTGCGGAGTTTGTCCTCGAGACCATCAGTACTGGTATTATTGATGGTCACCAAGTAGACCTTATTACGCACTAATTCCATTCGCCACGAAGAAATCAGTTCTTTGAGGCCTGAAGGTGAAGGGTAGCTTGCAATCACCAAAAGTTGATGGTCTATAGTCAAATTATTGCGAACTGAGGCCAGGAAATCCAAGTCAGTCTCTTTGCAAACTGATACAGTTCTAGTCACTGGTCGTGAACTCGCTAGCCCCCAACGAATCAACTGTAAATCCAACTGATCATCCTTCTGTTGATGAATGGAGAGCACACGGCACATTGAAGTGAGTCGTTTGGAACTAGAACATCCAGCATCTTCTTCGTTCACAACAAATTTGTCTTGCTGTAACACGGCCTTTAACCTCTGGCGTATCTGGTGGTAGGTGAATAATATATAAAATTTATTATTTTATTGTCTTATCTCATCTTAATTTAATTTATATGTATATTTTAAAGTAAGCCAAAATGTAATATAAGAAATTTAAATATATAATTAATTTGATATCCAAAATTTTAAAAGTTAATAACCAAAAAGCACTTAAATAATAACATACATTCTCATCAGTTATTAAATTCTGCATAAGTATCAAATCAACATTTCCGAATTCAGTATTATTAGTTGCCATTTCTGGAGTTATTTGTTTGTAGTTAACTTTTATTTTGTACAGGTTTTTGAGGACATTATTTATTTCCTTGAAGATGGATCCTTTGTTTGTTTCATTTCGTATTCCAACCACATTTATAGTATTCTTATTGACATTTTCAGCTACTATTTGGAAGTAAACTTGAAGTGATGAAGAAACCTATAAATTAAGTACGGAAAAGAGATTAAATAATAATATAATGCTGTTTATTAAACTATTATGTAATAAAGTATTTACTTACATCGAGCCCTGATTCAAAATTGGATACGAAATTCAATGATTTTAATGTCAATTTAGTGTTACTGTCCGGTGGCAAATGTTGGAATTTTATGGACTCCATAATAACTCCACCACACCTAATGAATAAAAAAAAACAATGACCATAAATTAAAATGCAGTGACATCAAAGAAATTTCCACTAGAAATAATTATTTTTCCACGGTCATTAGCCATAAGTAACTTTAATGCAATAAGGTTTTTAATTAATTATAAGCATATTCATGAATATATCACAGAGTGCTTTTAAGAGCAAACTAAGCATAGTTATAATGTATAAATTGATAACCTTTGTTATATTTTCTACATAAATAGTAAATTCTTAATTTTTATTACTTACAGTTATAATCTGAAAATTTAAATATAATGAGTATGATCTTTTTTATCTGGCCGTCACAAGAATTAGAAAATTGTAGTGAAAGGCGCTGGCACTTGTTTTACAATGTTTAAATACATTAGTACAGGTGCTAACGTTTCATATTATATTGTAATCAATCATTGGTGGTGACCTATATTTTCAAATTGAAAATTGTAAACCCTCATTATGCTAAAAATTAAAGATTATTATTATTATTATACTAGTTGGTACTATGGATTTTAGAAAACCGACAGATATACTTACCTGCATTTTAAATATATACTTATAAAAACCCAGTTCCATGTAAATATGCAAGTAAACAAAGTTTAATATTTGGACAATATGGATATCGAACAAGCGAAAACGTCAGGACATTGCAGTCAAATGCTCAACCCTACATAGATCGTCATTAACGGTTAATATATGTTTGATTTGTTGATTATATTACCTGGTGCTGTCGCATTCATCGGAAACTTGAGCCCACATCAAAAGCTTATCCTCTGATATTTTCGACTTCAGAATTGATTTACTATGAACATTTACATCAATAGTCATCCTGCGGATACTGTTAGGCTGGGAAACGCCATGGTGAGATTGTCGTAACACGTTTAGCTGCAGCATGCCGTCCATGAATGTCACCCAATTGTCACGCCATGAAAGCATGCCATTGCTCAAAGATTCATCAACGCAAGCAATGCTTTGGAAGTCACCACTACGTAAAGTGCAAAAAAAAAACTATTAGATCTTGGTTACATTATAAGAAAGCTTATCATTGCAAGCATTAAGTTTATTCAACCAACGTACCTATAAAAATAATCTCTGTCACGTAACAACTGATAAATGTCTGGAACACTGAAGTGCATATTTTTCTTTAGATCGTTCTCTATGCATTCCATTTTACTATCTTTTAAGGGTTTTATAAATCCTGTTGCGACTTTTGAGCGGTCTTCTAAAATCTATAACAAAATAATTTTGATAAACAAATTCGAAGAAACACATTTCATAGAAATTTCAGGCCTCTGGTTGTACGGCGCCGTATAGTGAAAAGGCTAGGCTAACTAAGTTAGTTGGCTGACGTATATCCAACAGCCCACTTTTAGGTCCGCGGTCTGTCAGGTGTTTTGTAAATTGGTTGCTGCAAATAAATGTTCAATCTTTTACGTTTACCTCGAACTTTCCTGTTCCTCTCTGTATTGCCACACTGACCCTGAGTTGTCGTCTATCATGAAGCACGGGTTGTGAATACAATTGTAAATTATTAAACTCCACTGATAGCTGCTTTCTCGGAACATCCATTATCATAGCAAGGACATCCCACACTAGCGTTAAACTTGCAGCAAATGGATACAATGTATTTCCTACAAATAACATGGTTATTAAAAAGGAGAAAAAAGTATGTCATAAATAAACCGGCAAATTCTAATACATTTATCTTTTTCATTTACCTCTACTGCTAGATTATCTGTTATTAGAGCCTAGCGTCTCTCTTAGAAGCTGATAATAAAAAAAAAACATCTTTCATTCAATCTCATTTCATTACGGTGTTTTTTATTCAATTTGTTTTATAAACACATCAGCAAGTAGGTTGCCACTATCATAATAATGCGTAAAATGCTATCAACTATTGAAATATTATATTAAATTAAATTTTTAACTCATAAAATTTTATCTCAATAAAATCATAATCATAATTTTACCTTATATTATTCATTTGTGAATTTGTTACTGTTTTTATAAACGTGCCGTTGTAACGAGAAGTAAGGCCAAACTGCATTCGCGTACATTGTGAAATACATAGCATATCTCCTTAGTTGAAATATCTTTGAATTGCTATTATATCATACATCTATTTCATATACTCTGTTCTCTCACTCATCCCAGCTAGACACGATGTTTAGACACCCACTGCAATGTTATCTAAGTATATTTACCTCTTATCCAATTTCCTCCTAGATATGTATGTTCTTTATCATGTAAGGCTAAAACGAAATCGCAATTGGCAGCCACCTTTCTATCCGCTGAACGATAAAGTGGCATAGGCCTAAAAATAGATAACATTTAAAGATTAGTTAGATTAAATTGAAATTGTTCTAGAATAGTTAGAAAAAGAGATAGATATAATAATAAAATGGAATAGCATTTAAAAAAAATATATCCATACCATTTCTCACCGTGAGCCCATTTGACGAAGTTCGATAGGAAAGGTGTTCCAGTGGAAACTGGCATTTCGACCTTTGGATATAAAACCTGAACATTAGAATTGTAGCCTTCCAAATACAATCTGAAACCAAAATCAAAATTATGAAGATTGATTGACTTCCATGACTTACAGAATAATGATCATACTTAGGAATTTGATAACAAATTACTATACAGGATGTATTTGAAAAAGGAACACTTACTTACATCACTGAAAGGGCATGACTCTAGCATGCAGTTACATTAAGGATTATCGCAAATCTATCTGTTTACAAGTTATGACTGTTTGAATCCAGGTATTTTTACCTCCGTATCTCATAAAAGCAGGTGGAACGTGTAAAGTCAAACATTTTAAATCGTACACTAAAACAATTTTCAAAGTAAATTTTTATGGATTTTCTTAGTAAAGGAATGAAAAATTTCAAAATAAAAAATATGTACGATTTAAAATCTTTTATAGTAGACGTTTACGTTGGCGTATCTATAGTTAATATGTCATTGGTGTCTATAGTTAATATATCATTGGTGTCTATAGTTAATATGTCATTGGTGTCTATAGTTAATATATCATTGGTGTCTATAGTTAATATGTCATTGGTGTCTATAGTTAATATATCATTGGTGTCTATAGTTAATATGTCATTGGTGTCTATAGTTAATATGTCATTGGTGTCTATAGTTAATATGTCATTGGTGTCTATTATTAATATGTCATTGGTGTCTATAGTTAATATGTCATTGATTGTAACTGCATACCAGAGTCAAGCCCTTCCAGTGAATTAAGTAAGTGTTCCTTTTTCAAATACACAATGTATAGTATTAGCAACATGAACAACGTATTTAGGACTCACTTGCCAATGGCTTCCAGTAACATAACTGTATTATTTGGATGTTTTCGTCTTGTCAGTGGTATATTTATGCAGTTAGCTGGCATTGAACGTTTGAGAATAGCTTGGAGTAGTCCATGCGGTGCAATTTCTACTAACACAGCGTTATTAGGCACCAGTCGCGAAGTCTCCTCGAACAGCACCGAATTCTAGATAAAAACAACAATTAATAAAACAATTGATGAATATGACATCATATGGCAGTTACTTGTAGTTAATACAGCCTAAAAAACTCGACAAGTCGATCGCACCAGACGGCTTACCAGGTTCAAGTCAAATAGTTTGGCGTTCGATTTGTGCCCAGTAATCGCGCGTTTTCGAGGTTCCAAGGTTAATTGAGCAAGTAAGTTATACCGGTTATTCACTAAACGGATAATAAGATTTGCACCAATGCTACTCAGCTGATCTTCTTGTGAGTGTCAAGGTACACCAGCTACAGCTTTCGACCTAGCCAGGCATCACAAACGTTTACTATCGATTTTGTCATCGTACGGGTGGGTTGCAAGGTTTATGTCCAACATGAGCATGAAGACCGTGGTAGATGAGGAATGCTTTGATTGCATTGACATAAACGTGGGCGTTTTACAAGGCTCTATGCCAGCCCCTGGATACATATCCCTGTTACATATCTATGATATGCCGACTATCGAAGGCATTTATTACTATATGGACCATTTGTTGTAACTGCACAATCTCCAAATACGCCTGTGCCTGAATCTTAAAAAGACCCATTTAAAATTCCATCTCCAACTCCCAGGCATGATTATCCCTAGACACTGTTGTAATAGTACTGCGATCTTTCAGGGAGGGTCAGTAATATCTAATGATATGACCGTCCATAAGCTACGGTGACCGCTTTTCATTATCTTGTATCTGTACAAAACAAATAAATAAAATACTACGTATACTTACCAGTAAATTGTTCGTAAGGTACTCTGCAGAACAGAACTTAGCATAAGGCTCATTCCATTTTTCTTGTGGTACAGAACTCGAAAGCCAACGCTCGGTTCTTTGTTTTGGAGTTCTAATTGCGTCTTGTAAATATTTTAGTAGCCCGGGACCTATATTCAATATGTTACATTTAAAATTTTATACAAACTGAATTAATTAAACAGGTTATACAAACACAGTCAAGAAATCAATTAACATAATTTTTGTTGTTGCCACATCAAAAACTCTTATTTATTTTATTAAAAATAGGGACAAACTATAATAGATGATAACACAGTTCACTATTTATTAAAAATAAGTTAATAGACGTTATTTTGACTGGTTATATCCGTAACGCAATACTATTGGTCGATTAATAAATATTAACGAATAGTGGGATTATAAAAGGGTAGGAATAAGTGGTGAACACTTGACTTGAGTGCGAACAGAGGTACAAACAACTTGGCAGTTACTGTTAGTTAGTGATTTTCATAGTTTATATCAGTGGTTTCGAGACTGTTTCTTACATACTGGTCATTGATAATATAAATGAATATCATGCGTGATTTGAAAAAACAAATCATTCTTTCATCTTACCAGCATCAGCTATATAACGTGAGTGGTAAGCGATGTTGGAGCACGGAACTTCCTTAGCGAAAATCTCCTTGCTCGTCAACTCTGCCACAAAATCGCGCATGATATCTGAAGGCCCAGAAATAGTGCTAGACTCAGGCCCATTATGACAAGCTACTTGAATTTCCGGAGGACATATTTTTGATATCTAGAAACATGAATTAAACACTGTACATAGATGTGTACTAAAACGCAAAACAGTTATTAGGAGTAAATTTTATGTGTGTAATCATCGAAAAAGAATGTAACTTACTTGTTCGTAGCCCATACCAACAGCAGCCATGGAACCGTGTATGAACTTGGTTTCCACCGACACCAACCCGCGGTAGTATGCAGACAATATCATTTCTTCCGTAGTTAAACAACCATCAGCGTAAGCGCATCCTAACTCACCTACGCTATGGCCTATCAAAATTAAAAATATTTTATTTTGATTACTTCTGATCACTGAATATCAGATTCATAAAGCTATTTTCTCACCAATAATTCCATCTGGTTTTAGACCAAGTTCATGAAGAACATCAGTAAGTCCGATTTGAATTGCAGCAATTCCAACAAATGAGTGCAGAATATTGTTGAAAATACTCTCATCGTGGGAGGTAATAATGTGAACGATATCAAGGCCTTTGGTTTCTAAAACTTTTCGGCATCTGAAATTGAACATAAAGTTGTCAGTCAGTAATTAAACAGTAAATTAAACTAAGACCGAGATTTGGTCATGATATTCCAAAAAAGTTTAAAAGATTGTTATATCAAAAAGTGCTTTTGTTTATCATACCTTTCTATAGCAGCTGCAAAAATGGGCATGCACATAAGCTGCTCACCCATACCAGCCCACTGCGATCCCATTCCACTGTAAACGAACCACAATGGCCGTCTTGCATTGTCAAAGTAATCCACTTTTTCACGTAGACAAATAATTTTCTGTTCAATGTCCGTCTCTGAAAGTAAATTTCTTGTGTCTAAATACATAACATATTTTAAAGGTTTTACGCGGCCGCTAATCTAACCTTGACTCATTTTAGCATAAAACGTATGAATCAGCAACTAGTAATATTATTATTTTAATAATTACATATGTAAAAATAAAACATTTTTTTCAGTAGTAAACGTGCAAGCCCGATAAAATAAAAAAGCCAAACAACCTACACAAAAAAATGTAACGGTAAATTTTATAAAAAAATAAAACGATCCAAATGACAGCAATTGTGTAGCAAGTGTTGCTTATGTTCGCAGCAATAATAGGTCATCATGGTCATCAAGGTCGCGTATGTTTTACTTAAGTTTAGCAAAACCCACAAGTCGACAAATTTCACAAAGCAACTTCAAAACTTACGCAAAATAGTATATCCTCTGCCCAAATGTCCTGAGATGCTCGTTCGATGAATATTGTATAACAGGGCCAACTGCTCAGGATCTATGGGTTTTGATTTTAAAACTTCAAGAATATATTTGACAGCTTCTTCGTGTCGACCAGATATATTAATCAAGTATGGCATATTGGTCTTGTAGCGACTTAGATCCTGAAACGTAAATAACACTTAGTCCAGTTTATTTTTATTCCCTTATAAAAACAAACTTAATAAATTAGAATTTATAAAAGACAATCTTAGGGTGATACTGATGATAAGATGATGAAAGAATAGTACTGATTAAGTAGAGAGGCAAATGAGAAAATTCATTTTTATTACTACATTTAATCTGATAATATTTTACTAACTTACGACAAAATTAATTCCTTTAAGAACATCAATTAAATCTTTCCAGCTAATTCTTTTACACTAAATTCGTAGGCTTATTATTTTTAACTTACCTTAGCCTTATAACATCCATGTAGTAAAACATGGGAGTTTACTCCAGTAACAGACATGCCATTTACACCGACGTAAGTACGGCCAAAATTCTGATGTTCTGTTATAACACGCATGCGTCCTTCGCGCAACGCTGCAACATCTTGTCGAGGTTTTTTAAAATGCAGGTTGGCAGCTAGCGCCCCATAGTGATAGCCTAACAGGACCTGTACATTAATACAATCTATCAAGACAAACAATATATAATTGTTTATTAGTATTATTCTTCTTACATGTGCTAGTAGTACTAATACGTAGCTACATACTCGTAAGTTTTGTCGTATGCAAACTATAATAAATATCATAATACATAATATTGAAGTCATATCCAAAAACTATATGTGGAGGATGATGCCAGGTCCGGCAGGTTGATTTAAGTGACTACCGATAAGAACATTCAGACAAAACGTACAAAAATTATTGAAGGCAGATGGGATTCTTCACAACCATTTGAATGTACGAAAACTTTGTTCACTCTGGGTATGGCACCGCTGAGAAAGCAGCTTAGTCTCGTGATTTCTTAAAAAAATAGAAGACGGCCTATAAAACAACGTGAACTAAACTGTTTCATATCATGAAACCTGGCTGTATTATTTCGACGTTACTAAAGTAAAACTTTCGAGTAAAGTGTGGGTGTTTGAAGATAAACCACAGCCGAAGTCTGTGAAAATGTACCGGTCCCTCAAGAAAGTAATGGTTGCTGTATTTGTTACATAAAGAGAAATATTGGCTACGGTTGTGCTTGATAAAAGGAAGACTGTTACTCCTGCATGGTATACAGAGGCAAGTATACCTCGAGTATTAGAAGCCTTAAAAAATGAACGAACAAACCAACTCACTTGGCTTTCGCATCAAGATAGTTCTCCTGCAAATTGAGCCGGTAAACCTGTGGACTATTTGCACCAAACTGGAATCGAATTGCTGGGACACTCTCCTTATAGTCCGGATTTAGCACCATGCGCCTTTGCACTATTTGCGTATGTAAAAAAAAGTATAAGGTACGCAAGTTTTCGAGAAGATATACGACTGTGTTCCAGAAGGGTACTTGAGCAATATGCTCAGCACCTGGTTTCCACGTATGTATGAAGACGTGTATTACTGCCAGTGGAGACTATTTCGAAAAAAAATCACACAGTACGACAAAACTTATGTAGCACCCTAGTGTAGTTTATTCATTATACCTTTGTTATGGCACATGTGCCGGAAGCAGCTTCTGAATACCCAATATTAGACATGACACTACCGATTAAAAGAGGATCAGCTCTATTCTTACAAAATACTTCTTCAATCGCTTGTAGTTCAACCTTGTCAGCCTCAGGTAAGGCTGTAACACAAAAAATCTTTAAGTGGCAAAAAATACTAAGTTGATCAAGGAACAGGATGCGTATAGCAGCTAAATTATTGCAAACGTTAACATACTACAAAGCCGTATATTTTTGTGCGGTATAGTAGCATAAAAAAAACTAACCGGAACCACAAGCTTCAACGTATTCAATGGCTTGAGGTGGAACTCCTGCTTCTTCGTAGAACTTTTTAATGAAATTAGTTGTGCTACTGATGCTTCTGTAGAATCCATATTTTGGACCAGTTTCTGCTTTTAACATACACGTGTACTCAGTTTTAGCATACAAGACTTCAGCGTATATTCTAGAAAACCATGAAAGATATATAAGTAATAATAAAACTAATTATTTATTCATATTACGTTCAACAGCATTATTATTCCCTTATAGTAAGATAAAAATTAGAATCATTCAGAATATGGTTGCATAGTTTAAGAGATATCGCATTAAATATAACTAGCTCCTATATTTAGCAAGCTTGTATGATAAAAGTTAGTTAAATTACAGTACAACAACCAGTATTTCCGTTATAAGGCATATTGGAATGCCTGCACAGTACTGTGCTAGGGATGCCGAGCTTTCTAACAGTGAGTACCACCTCTCACTCTTCATAAATTTAAGTTGTAGGAAAGTACCGGGGTCTAAAATGGAGCATTTTCAAAACAGCCTAAGCCTTCTCTAAGCCAAGGAATATAATATATCCTCTCCTATAATATACAGCGTGTAAGTATCACCGACGCAAAGAACCTAAAAAACGTCTTTCTTTGGGTACCATAGCGAGTTCATTATAAAATGCGAGATTAAGGATTTCCAGTCATTAGTTTGATTTTGAGCTACGCAATGTACACGCACGCGGTACAGTAAATGACCTTAAACATTCAGCGTCGTCGAAGCAGCTGATTGCATAAATGTTGTTTAATGGTTTATATTGCAGTTTTTGGCCGTATGGGATGATTTTCCACGCAGAGCGGTCTTTCGGTTCTGTGATGAGGACAATAATTTTTTCTTGGTCTCGATGTAATTTATGTATGTATTTAGTCATTTTTATTTTATTTTATTTAAGCTTTGAAATTCAACTTCGATGACAATGGTCTTCAAGCAAAGCAATAGGATTGTTTTGGAATTTAGGTAAGATTCAGCAAAAATATCAATCACGGCAAAATGTGTGTTATTATATATATATATATATATATATATATATATATATATTATTATAATGGATTTACAGAGAGCACTTGGCGCTTAAACTATAAAAATAGTTGAGTAATCGGCAGTATGGCACAGATTTTAAAAACGCCATGAGCTCACATTGTTTGATACAATCGAGATACGAGTATATAATGTAGCATTTCTATTTAGTATTAATTTTATAAGCTACCATTTCACTAAAGCTAATAACAGCATCCTCAGCTGATAAGCCAGATCTAAAACCATACTGATTAGATGTAATTAAATTAATGTTTCCAAATAATTAATTAAGCAGACTTTTTCGTTATTTGATGAACCAAGTAGATAGCAATGGACTTAGGGAATGACATTTCTTTCCCAATATGTAAATAACTAATTCCTACATGGCCTTAGGATTAGCCTAGCTTTTTCTAGCCTTTGCAAATTCATGACGTTCATAAATGCGCTTAAACTTCCGTAAAAGAGCGTTACAAAAGTTCCGATACATTTTATAAGTATGAAATTTTGTGTTTTTTTATTTACGGTGCATGTTGTCTGTGTGCTTGAGTAATATGTATAATTATTTATTGATTACTAAATTAACTTACCTTAAGGCGTCCTTTGCTTTCTGCAAAAACAAAACATTAATTGCTTCAGACTTAGCGCAGCCATCTGCGTTCTCATCGAAAGATTTTGTCTTACCATCTTTGCACAGTTTGATCATTCTGTAAATAAAAAAAATATATATATATTGGAAAATACGATAAATAACCAATTTACATGTAACCATATAAAAGAATATACCTTCCATAATGTACTGACGACTGTGGATGCAAAGATAAGTAAGTACCACCAACTATGGCAGCTTCGCATTCCCCACGACTTAGAGCCATGTACGCTTGTTCCAATGCAGCGGTAGAACTGCAGCAGGCCTCATCAATAGACATTGAAGGACCCTTTGCGTTTAGCCAATACGAGATACGGTTTGCAAACATTGTTTTACTGCACCTGTTTTGCAAAGCATAATATAATGTTTATATATTGCCTGACCAGTTTTGTGCCCAACGGGGGCCCTTTATCAAGGCATGAAGCGACCTGCCCAGTCGGTGTCGAGCGACTCACCTTCACACCAATGGTACAGGCGGCTTCCACTTTTGATAAGTTTTTACTCATAATGTTATTTTTTACAGAATTATGGATAGGTCATGGATATTTTAACTGCCATCATTTTAATATTATTTTGTACTTACCCAGCTATACCGAAACCGAATTTTGAAGCAGCTTCGTAAAAACAAGCTTTTTCCGCTTCAGAGAAACATGAGCCTATATAAACACCAATTTTTTTTCCCGATAGCTGATCTGGATTAAGTCCTAAAAATGAAAACAAGAGTGCTTGTATTATTATGGCACAATTTTTGTTTTTATAATTTAATTTATTACTCATACACAGTTCGCTCTCTCTTAAATAGTGTTTTTCACCGATAGTATCATCAGATTCCTGTTCGATGAAGCCTGGTATTGTATACCTTATATACTAAAAAAACTTAAATATATACATTTTTTGCAAACGACTTGACACAAAAAATCGAAATATAAATAGTTGATGCAAATTATCTCTGCATTTGACAATATGATCTTATAAATAATTGGATAATATTGTGGTGTAACTTTTGGCTTAGCGGGCGGCGGTGTAGGCCGTGGTGTCTGCTGACCGGGCATTTGCCACGCCATACTGTTAGGAGTCGACGAAGTGAATAAAGAGCGGGATATGCTTGGGGATTCCGTCATTTATACAAAGAATATAGGTATTATGAAGACAAATTTTATGATTACACAAAAATGAGCGTAGAAACTTTATTAAAACAATTAACACATAGAAATATATTTGCAACACTACATCAAACATTGTTTTATTTCGTCCCAAAACCTTTATTTCTTAGATTTTTTAATTTGTGCTACGGAAGTTTAAAATGAATAAACATCGATAGAGGTGATCGATTTAAAAGTTCACTAATAAATGCTTCTGAACTCATTGTCCGCTCTGTAATCATCCAAAATAATTTGTTTTCTTAACCACCACTTAGTACATTACCCTATTGCCGCTATCGCCTCCGCTTGCTCTGTTTTGTGACATCGCATTTCGTTCCTCCGTATAATTGTCAAAAATGGCCTACGTTGCCACTCTTTACGGTACCTCATGGCGTGCTGTATACATTTAAGTACATTTTGTTCTTACCGCTCGCCTCCCGGCAATTCGGTGCCGGTGGTACCGGTGAGGCCATGGGCCGGGCACTTAGAAGAATATCACCTCCGTTTCTTCACGAAGTTTATGACTTATATAACAACTAACCGTTTTACTTACCTCAATAGTTCCTGCTCCGCTCCTAAGGGTCGTAGCGTCATATTAAATAGCCTATATAGATATTGTGACAATTAAATTTTAAGATATTTTATTCAAACCACGGTTGAAAAAAAATAAAATAAATTTTTTTTCGAAATAATTCATAGATACTTACCAGCGTCGTAAATAGCATTATACGACTGCTCCAAAACCTTCCTCGCCATAGGGTCCATGGTATTTGCTAGACGAAAGTGCACTTTGAAGAACTGAGCATCAAAGAAACTGAGATCAGGAATGCTTCCTGCGTGTTGCGCAACTTCTGGGTGATTGTACTTGAAACGAACGTTTTCGTGCGTCACCGGATTTACCTGTATTATACAATTATATATTACAAATTTTAATATAGCTTTACAATAAGCAGGTTCCTAATTATATACAAAAGTATTGTTTCTGCCCGGATTTGATTCTTTTAAGATTTAATAATTTGATATGTAGTGGTCATGCTGACGGATATTTCTAAGTACTGTGTAACATTCGAGACATTGTGGAAATCTCGCAACCGATTCTTGTGACATGTGACCTCGAATATAATTTCTCTCCTGTACACAATTACCTGTACGCGCAGATATATAAACAGATATTAGTGCCCAATACACTAAAAATATATATATATTATATGTATGTGTAAACTTTAACGTTGAATTGGAGCAGTCTGGAACACTTTATTAGTGAAATAATAACATTTTCAGTAAATGAAATTCATAGTATTTTGTTTTTTTTTTATCCTGATCTTTTCAAAGATTTCAGATAGTGTTTGGGTTGTGGTGCGATATGTATATAATTTGGTACATCTGTTTTTATAAAATTTAGGTGTAATTTATCACAGTTAATAACATCTATTTTAGCTGCTCTTTTATATGACAGTTGACGACAAATTACAACATTAATACTTTTATCAGAGAGACTTAGATGAATAATAATTACTTAAAGAGAGTCTTAACTTTACTACTACTACTCAGTCAACTTTTAAAGGTCTTAATGAGAATTAGAGTTGTTTGTCACTTATATCAAAGTTTACAGAAAATATCGTGAGTAAACCTACACCCCTGAGATTTTTCTATAATCTCTTTTAACTTTATTGAAATCCGTCAACAAGCACTAGCCCATCACGTGGTCCTCTCTCGTGAACAGAAGAGGGCCAAGTACAGCACCGAATTATTTTTACAAGATTGATATCACTACATTATAGTTCATCACTTGATTTAAATATGACGAGTTTTGTAGTGTTAAAAAATATTTTATGTAAAATTAAGTTCTGTTTTAGGTGATTTATAACTAAAACTGATTTTGTTTTTGTTAATAAATTTGTCTGTTCGTATATTTACCTTATTATACAACAGTTCTGAAAACTCCTTAACATTGTGTGACTGCGGGTAAAGACCAGACATGCCAGATATGACAATCTTGTTCCCATCGTTCTGCGGTGGTATCAACACTTCAGGACGCACTTTCTCTTGTGGTGTTGGAGCCATCGTAGTAAGCACTTAGATGCTCCTTAAGGAAAACACTTTATTAGTTTCGTTAGAACAACGCCTTGGCAGAAAAGTATTAACCATGTGATAAAAAAGGGGTTTGTTAACGTAACTTGACCATTAACTACTAGCTTTTTCCCGTGGCTTCGCTCGCGTTAATGTATAAAAGTTATTTTTCTGTCCCTCGGGAACCAGAACACCTATGTCTTTTAACACGGTTATATGAGCATCACTTGTAACTAACTAACTGACTAACTATGTAAACAAATCGTAGGATTGCTTTATTGCGTTGAATTTTGTGTAATTCAGTATTCCATCAAAGAATATTTTTTACTTCATGGAGTTTATGAAAAGATATTTGTAATTTGGGTTGTAAAATTAACATTAAACACGAAATAACACATTTTGTTTGAAATACGCGTTTAAATCATTATCAATTTTACCTACACTTTTTCTATTTAAAATTATTGAATGAATGAACATATTGAAGTTGAATTCATTAACAAGCACCCATATTACCCTCATTAAACCATACATAACTACATATAATTGTAAATTAATTCATTATGGAATTGATTTCTTTAGCATTAACAACTAATTATGTAAATTACGTGGAATGACTGTCCTAATACGCAGTGTTCTTTATTCGAAAATTCAACTATATCCGTAAAGAAACATCTAAACTCATTATGAGTGCAAATGGGATTCTATCAACGTCTTTATGGTGGTAAAAGAGAAGTAGGAGAATGAAACGACGAAATAGACGCGGTTAAGAATTCAAAAACCTTCGTTCTTGATGAAAACTAGTCTGAAAAGGTTTAATATAGTAATCCAAGTAATTAAAGCAAAGTTCCTGCTTATAATATACCTACTTAGTATTATACCTCTTTGGTGGCGAAAACTATTATTGACACCTGGTCTTCCACTTACAGGGTACTTATATTGTAGCCTTTTAATGACCTTTGTCAGACCCTTTGTCTGTTGATTGTAAAGAAATGGATATTGTAGGTATGTTTATTGTTCTATTTATCTTACCTCACAAATGTAGACAAAATAGGGACTATTCCAACAAAATAGTATTCCAATGGTAAGAAAATAACGGTACACAATGTATCACACCTACCGATAACTACGTAAGTGAACTTATGTAGTTACGAGGATGTACTTATATACAAATACACAAATGGAAATCAATGGTTTTATTACTCTATAATAAGTGAGCTAGTGAATCCATGAATACCTTATGCATATTTTACGTGACTACAAATACAATAATAGAAACTTACACTAATAGAAATGCCTTATATATAATTCATACTCATGTGAAATAGGTGATCACTAGTAACCCACCCTGGCTTTGCACGTGTAGCATGCCTACATTTTTTCCTGTTAGTGGCGTACAAGCCTGTTGCGCTGAATATATCTGTTAGATTAAAATATAAACCAAACTTTACTTACAATACAATCCACTACAATACTCTTTATTGTACACCATGAGGAACAGTTTAAAACATTAACAAAGACAAAAAAAAAATGGTACAAACGACGGTCTTATCGCTAGTTGCGATTTCTTACAGACAACCTTTAGATGGACAGATGCAATGGATTTGTTTATAGGGCAGTTAACAGATGTACGAGTTTAGCTAAATAGCAACTTATATGAATATAAGAGAAAAGGAATAAATAATTATCTAAACCTTACCTTTACATACATACAAACATTTACACATATAGATACATACCGATATTAAAATAAATATTACTGTGACAGATAGTAATCAGTGACCATTGTTTTTTAAATGTGTAGCGACTGAACCAAGCAGCGAGTCTTGAGTTTGGTCGTTGATTTTTTAAGGCTTCTAATATTTGAGGTAAACATTCCTCTGTATACCATAGTCTTCTCTTTACCAAGCACAATCGTAGCTAATATTCCTCTCTTAATAAAAAACACAACAACCATTCTTTTAATACGGATTAGGACATATTCACAGACGCCGGTGGTGGTTCATTTTCAAACACCCACACTTTACTCTGGGATTTAGTAGGAACGTCGAAATAATACAACCACTTTACTACTTTTACGAGGTCTAGTTATGATCCCAAAACCCCAAAACAACCGCCAGTTAAAAAGGATATATATATATATATATATATAATATATATATATATATATATATATATATATATATATATATATATATATATATATATATATATATATATATATATATGTATGTATGTATATATGTATGTACCTCATACCTCAATTTTACCGGCACGATAGAGGTCGCAATTATGCACCGATTGCTTTCAAACTTGAACGTCAAATCAACAGGGCTAAAATGAAGGTTAAGTTCGTGAATGGGGACTATTCCCCCAAAGGGGAGGACTGGGGGGCAGATTTTCAAAAATCAGTTTTTTCAGCATAACTTTTTTCCTATGGGTTTTTTTGCACCGTTTAACATTAATAGCATGCCCATAGTAAATACAAACATTTTTTAATATGATCCCTAAGTGATTCCATCCTTAACTTCGGGAGGGGGGGGAGGAATCAAAATTGGTTGGAAAAAAATTCGTAGCTCCGAAACTGTAAACCTTTTTACAATCGGTACTATTTTTAAACATTTAAAGTTTTTAATGCGACTTATATTTTTGGAGATAAAAATTAAAAGAACCCGAATCCTACTTGCTGCGGGCCCGCAGAGGTAGATTTTTTGTTATGGTATAGGGGGCAAACGAGTAGACTGGCAAATGACTACCGCCGCCCATGGGCACCTGCAACTCAAGAGTCACACGTGCGTTGCCGGCCTTTAAGGAGTAAGGGAAAGATGGAAGGTTAGGGTTAGGGCCTCCGGGATATGAACCGATAATAAACCTGGTGTAAATGAGTCAGAGCAGTGAAAATGACGGTATGATAAATTCTCAAAACAGGTATGCTTATTATTATTATTGTTTTGAGTGCCTAGTGCTACCTCGACCATTTCTGGTCTTTTGTAGCGCACTTCTGGTTTACAGTTCACTGCTCAGACTTATGGCTTCGAGAAACCTCCAGATCCTATCAGCAGTGATTGTTTGTATTTCCTGAGGTTGCATGATGTGCAACCCTAGGTGAATACTTCGGTGCCGCATTAGTGGGCCACAAGAGCATAAAATATGCATTGCAGTCTCTTCTGTTTCTTGAAAGAATCTGCAAATTGTGTTCTCACCCAATTTTAGGTTAAACATATGTTTGTTCAGTTTGTAGTGTCCGGTGAGGACTCTTGTTACTGCACAGGTTTTGTATCTTTTGAGCTCCAGAAGTTCTTTAGATACTTTATTATCATAGACCTTTATTATAGCTTTTGAGTGTCTTAGACCAGTCGTAGTCTTCCACCTCTTAATAGCCAATGATGTATATTTGGCGTTTATGATAGAATACGCTCGCTGTTTGCTGATGCCGCAGAATGGTTCTGGGCCATGCTGTCGGTTGTCTGTACCGGCTCTGGCGAGTTCATCGGCTTTTTCGTTGCCATCGATACCTGAATGGCCTGGTACCCATCTTAATGTAATTTTGTTTGATTGCCCCAGTGTGTTCAGGTTTTCCTTGCAATTTTGTATTAGCTTTGAGCTAGTCTCAAAATTGTCTAATGCCAATAGCGCCGCTGGGCTGTTTGAGTTGATGTAGATGTGTTGATTTTTTACTTTCCTTTCAAGGTTGATGATCTCCACGCACATGTTTAATGCAGAAAGCTCAGCCTGAAAGACGGAGGCCTCTGCTCCCAGGTTGGAGCTCCACTTGAATTTTGGTCTCTCTCCGTAAATTCCACAACCTACATCAAGGCTTTTTTGGACCTGTCGGTGTACCACTCGTGACTACCATTTTTGTTGGATTGGAGGCCTTCCAGCCATGTATCTCTCTGTAGTATGTCTACTGTGTACCTTCTTACGAAGTCGATCTCAGTTTGCATGTCATCCGCTGGCATGTTTAGAGATTTTGTTCCGAAAACCGACTCTTTTAGTGAGTTTAGTGTTCGTGATTGCCATTTTGGTTTTGTCTGTGTACATATCCTATATATGCTTTTGGCAGCTTCTTTTTGCACATAGATAAGCGGAGTCAGGCTTAGTAGTGCATTTAGAGCTTCCCCTGGCGTCGAGGATAGCGCACCAGTGGTTTTTAAACAAGCCGCACGTTGTAGGCTGTCTAATTTGTTTGAGGTAGTCGTTTGGCTTACCTTACGGCACCAGACGGCAGCTCCATACGTTACGATTGGCCTTGCAATCGCCGTATATAGCCACAGATCAATCTTGGGCTGAACTCCCCATCTGGCGCCGGCCATGCGACAGCTCATCCATAAAGCCATTTTTGCTTTATGGACTTTGTTTGTGATATGTGACTTCCAGGTTAACTTTTGGTCAACGGATGACCCCTAGGTACTTGACTTCACTAGAGATTTGACAAACTTTCCAGCTTCCTTTATAATTCATTATCTCTGCACCGGTTGTTGATGGTGTTGAGTGCTCCTTGTAGCAGTGTTGAGATGGTGTGGAGGCATGGTCCTCTGACTATGACCACCAGGTCATCTGCGTAGCCCTGTATGTCATAGTCGAGGTTAGACATTTCTACAAGGAGTTGGTCAACAGCGAGGGTCTAAAGTAGTGGGGATAGGACGCCTTCTTGTGGGCCCCCTCGTGTCGTATAAAATTTGTGCGATGTTTCATTTAGTGAAACTGTCGCAATTCTGTTTAAGAGAATGCTTTCCACCCATTTTATGGTGGTGACATCAATGCCCTTTGCAATCATTCCTCTGAGGATTGTTGCTGTGGGCGTATTGTCAAAAGCGCCCTCAATGTCGAGAAAAACACATAGAGCAGGTATGCTTACATTATGAAAAAAAGAAGAAAGAAAGAAAATCCATTTATTTCGGTGCTAAGACACAAGATAAAGAATAGTTATTCCAAATAATTAAGCTTGTTTTTAACTCGTAATGGACACAAATCAGTTCATTATACTTATTACTGAATATTGTATGCGATTCACTAGTAGTGAATTCACTATAGTGCTAGTCGACCTTGTAGTCATCGACCACGTTTACATCGTAACTTCTGTATTGCCTGCTATTGGGTTGGCTAACCCTTCTTTCTAAGCTTAATAATCTAATACACCGTGATATCCCATCGCGTAAGCCCATCTAAACCTTTCATACACTGCAGCTCTTTTGAGACTGTCCTTGGGCTGTAAAGTAAGTGTGCTATATTTGAACCACAATAAGGATCGCACTTACTCTACTACCATCTGATGGGGCACACTGAAAGTTCTGCGCTCCTGGCCGCTGATAAATATTTGAATTTCGAATGTTAAATTTTTTTAAACATAGGAAACCCAATAATTGATTTAAGAAAATTTACGGGAAATCGCATGTCAATTGTTTTTTATTACAAGTTGAAGTTCATCGACCGTAGCAAAAATGGAATTAAAGTGAAAAGATTTTAGGGCGACGATTTTTTATGATTTTAAAAGTTCACTGACTTCGCAAGACTGCACTGCTCGTCTTCAAAATACTATTAGGAGGGAATCACCTCATTTGAGCATCGTAAGGCGTTGGTACACAGAATTTGCTTGTGACCGTGTTTCTCTCCATGATGAAATTCGAGAAGGTCGGCCCTGAACTGCGATCACTGAGGAAAATGTGGCTACTGTCAGGCAACTAATTGAAGAAAACTGGCGTATCACCTATGAGGAGATTCGAAGACATTTGGCGATTCGTATGAGCCAAATTAAAATATCTTACATCAACATTACAAGTTAAAAAACTTTATTGCCGCTGAATTCCTTATGAACTCACCCCAGGACAAAAACGGACTCGTGTTGATTGGTGGAAAAGGGAAAAAAATGTTATTACAGTACGATCACGAACGTTCAAATGCAGTGTATGACATTGTGACAGGAGATGAAACATGGATGATGAAACATGGATATATTGACTGGCCTGTTGGTCTAGTGGTTAGTGACCCTGACTGCTAAACTAGAGGTCGTGGGTTCGATTCCCACCCAGGACAAATAATTGTGTGATGAGCACGATAATTTGTTCTGTGTCTGGGTGTAACTTATCTATAATATGTATGTATTTAGAAATATATAGATATGTTTATCAGTAGTCTGGTTACCATATTACAGGCTCTGCCTAGTTTGGGATCAGACAGCCATGTGTGAGATGTGTGCAGTTATTATTATTATATTATTACATGCCGGAAAGAAAGCAACAGTCTTCTGTATGGGTGTTCGAAGGTGACAGCAAACCAACAAAATTTAGGCAGGCGAGAAACGTAGGCAAAAAAATTATTACGTTTTTTTTCTCCCGGATGGGTCCCTGTCTGTATGACCCCACTTGAAGAACAAAAGACAGTTAATGCTGAGCAGTACACGACCATTTTTTTGCCCAGTGTCTTTGAAAAAGTTAGGGAAAAACGACCAAGAAGTCGCATTCTGTTGCACCATGACAATGCTTCGGCGCACACCGCGAACAAGTCATTTTTGGCTTCTGAAAAGGTAGAGCTAGTGACCCATCCTGCACATAGTCCAGACCACCATGCGATTTCTTTATTTTCCCAATAATTAAAGATTTGATGACATTTACGGGGCCGGAAGAAAGCTATTACGGCCGTGATAGCTTTCAACCAGCACGTGAAAAACATGCCATTAGACCAATCGTCCTCATGTTTTCAAAAATGGTATGACCGAATGAAAAAGTGTTTAAACTGTAATTTAGAATACTTCCAAAAGAAGGAAAAATATTACTTTACATGTTAATTGTTTTATTATTGAGTTACGCAAAACTTTCAGTTTACCCCACGTATCTTAATAAGGCTGTACTGTGTCTGTGAGTTGTTTTTACGTCTGTATTAGTATCGAGTATTCATTAAGCATTTATTAAGACAATAAGTGATAAGTTAAACAGGAATAAACTATCTACTAAGCCCTCATACACTCCTACTTTTACTTTGTCCGAATAAGTTTCTGACACGTGTGCTGCTGTAGTATTTCGAGTAGGCGTGATGCGTGCGCCTGTATCTGGCCTAAATTGGGCACGTAATGCGTTTCTGTGTTTATTCGAGTGTCAACCAACGACCGCGTTACTTCTCTTACATTTTGTCAATACTACGAAATGCCGTGTTGTTCAATGGTTGTATGCGGAAATAACAGCTGTAAAGACTAAAATAAAGACGAAAAAACTTTCATATAGAAAGTTGACATTTCATTTCATATGTAACTACTAGATTTATACTATACTAGCAACGCCCCGCGGTTGTTGGAATACCGGGATAAAAAGTAGCCTATATGTTAATCCAGGTGGTCCAGCTATCTACATACCAAGTTTCATCGCAATCAGTTCCATCCATCCATCTTTCCATCCATCCAAACTTTCACATTTATAATATTAGTTACATTTTTCCATAATAATCAATAAACAAATATAGTACACTGATACTTATGATCATGAAACAATAAATCCGCCATATTATTAGAACAAAAACCATTGCTTTCATTACCATGCTTAAATAATAAATCGTACGGTTAGCGAAGCAATGTATAAATGTATTTGCCGATTCTCTAAATAGCGCGATAAGCTCGTAGTGCAGCCGCAACTCAGTCCCGTAAACGTCGCTTTAGTTTCTTATGATTTTTTTATTATTCCTTTAAGTTGAGTCAAGTACACATTTTAGCTTATTTTTTACCCACAAAGGAACGGAGAAGGTATATGCGTTTAGGGTGAGAGATGTTTGTGTGTTTGTGCAAACCAATATTGCCATTTATCTCCAACACTAATATTTAATGAACTTTAAAATACATGAATATAAATGTATATTGTCAAATTATGAAGATTTTTTTTAAGTATTAAGTATTATGTTAAAATAAACATATTATGTATTTGTATTTTTCTGTTATATTATTTGTTTGTGTATTTTATGGTATATTATAGTATTTGCACTGTACTGATCTTTAATCATTTGCTTACTAGTAGATTTTCCTAAACAGCAATTGCGCCTATTTATCTAAACCTTTTTTACACTAAATGGGCTGGTTTATTTTATAGTATTTAACTTAGAAGCAACAAAAACAAAAGAAACAACTAAAAGTTTAACATTAAAAAAAACATCAAGAAGTTCTACAGACCTTTCCTAAGATAGAATACCGATAACTTTACACTTTATTTTCGTAATTGAAATCACTAGCGTATAAATATGTAATATCAATTGCTTAATAAATATAATATGCGATAATAAAATTATTGATATCTATTTGTGTGTAAGGCGAGCGGTAACTTTAAATAAACGCTATTTCTTACACGCTAAGGTGTGTAGATTACTAACTTTCACACTTTTGCGTTCCATAATATACTTAATTATGTATTTATACACGAATTAACGCGATCACCCGGATCGCGTTAATTCCCGTATAAATACATAATTAAGTATGTATATTCGATTGTCATGCAGTCATTGACTTGTTGATATCGTATATACTCAAGTGCGTGTGAGTCTACGCATCTATTGGTTTTATTGATCTACATATGTAGTTGTAAACTAGTAAAAGGGTTGTATCGAAATATGAGTCGGCGTAAAGGGGCAGGTAGTGGCAAGTCATATTTTTCTCGTTTTGCTAGTACTAGTAGCAATGTAAGAGTGACACGCGGTGTAACCAACATGCGGTGTATTGGCCGCGTGAAGCCTACCTGCTGGTTGGGTGCAGCTGATGTGTAAGGGGCTGGTGAACTGCAAAACCTGCTCGCCTGGCCGCGTGGAGTCTCGTCGAGATTCTGAGACGCCAGGACGCGTAGGACGCACACCGTAAAGAAAACAGAAATCTCTTTCCTATCGAGATTTATGTTCAAATGGAGTTGCTCTACATAGGATACTCTCTTCTTCTTGCTTACCTAACATTCTCGTCCTAATCCTAACTTATATCATGAATGGGAAAGGAACTCCATTTCCTTGGTTAGGTTATTACTGTTTGTTTATTTGATTGTTGGTTATGCTTTCACGCCTTAACTACTCAACCTATCATCGGGAAGTTTTGCACTCACTTTCTCGACGGTATAAAAAAAGAAAATACTGAGGGATGTTTCCGAGGGGTAGAAAATTAAGTGACGCGAGCGAGGTCATGGGCAAAAACTAGTATGAGCAATACTTGTTAGTTAAAGTTATGTGGAAAAGTCAGACTAATGCTACAATTAAACAAAATAACAATACAAGCAGAAAATGTATTTATTATAACTCAAAGTCCATGAATACATCAGCATTCAATAAGTAAGTGTCGCAGATGTTTCTGGTTGCAAAGTCTGCGAGTATTGCAGGATCCAAATGTTCATTTACTATTGCGGCACAATGCAAGTCCGTCATAATATATGCAAGAGATGAATACAGCTGATAGACAACGAGCGGTTGTTTTGAAACATGCTGCAGAGCTGTATCTTGCTGCGTGGCCTGTCCTGTTGCAGATCGTAATAGCACAATCTGAGAATGTATCGGGCGTACTTCGAAGTCATAGTCCCTTATTTGAGTAATGCGTGTCAGTGCACACTCAATGAGCGCACGTGCATACTGCGCCGAATGCGACACTCGACCAAGAAGAATACGCACACAGGCTTCTATTTTCAGTGACCACGTGCTCAAATTTTTAAGTGCTTGGTCCAAAACTGTAGTATCTTCTCCGGTCATTAACGAATACATGTGCCGCAATACCCCGTCTTGCAGTTGCTTCTCATCCTCGAATTCCGATAGTTGTGCTTTAAGCTCGTCTTTAAGCTCCTCTGGTGTACATCCAACACAAAAAACTTTGCCAGTAAAACCTAAATAAATAAAATTTTAAATAAATAGTTGTAAGAACTATATTAACTAATATATACAACGATAAAGTATAACCACTTACCACGATCTTCAAGGATAGCAGCTATTTCCAGAGCAACATAAATGCCACTTTCATAGCCCAATAGATAAAATGTATCCTTCATTCCAGTTTTTTTCAGCAATACCTACACAAACAATGTAATATTAATTTCTTGTAATAGACACAGAACCTTCAGAAAAATTTAAGGTGGTCGACAATTTCGTGTCACCTTTTTTTGGAAACCCGCACCGGGGCCACCGGTGAAGTGGTATGTCGGAATTGAACCGACTAAAACCACACTACCACACCATCTGTTCTAACTTCGTTCCATAATATAAAAAAGTTATAAATCAATGACACGAAATTAATGAAACTAAATACGGAATCATTAAAGGAATGGCTTTTCAAACTAGGTTTCTTACATGACAATATATTCATAAAGCCTGAAGCATGACAATTTAGGAAGCAATCGTTGCGTATCAGTCGCAGAGAAAGAAAAATTCTATTTTAGTGATTTGTTATTTATGCTTCTATTAGTTTTAATGACGTGCGCACTTTACGCAACTACTACTTTAAATTTAACTCTAACTACTACAAATTTACTTAAATCAATAACTAAGCTTTACCTCAGTAAACCTCTGTGCCGTTTCTCGAACTGTCTCATGCGGATGGTCAAGTCCGGGTTGCAAAACGAGTGCTGGCAGTTTCAGGCGCTCGCAGAAAATGCGGAATCGCTCGTGATGACCCTCCATCCCTGGCACTATACACAGATTGATGTGGTTGACCTCAAATTCGTCATCTCTCTGTAATAAATTTTATCAAATTAAGAACAATGAACGGTTTGCAAGTTTATGATTTACAACTTTATGATTTTGCGTACATACCATAGACGCACTAGTCACGAGTGTTGGTAAAAATACGATCTCATTAGTCGCAAGGAGTTCATCCGAATCGTTGAAATTAAAGAAAACTGTTAAACCCTTTATATCTTCACAATGAAGATCTATAACCTTTTTTTCTGCTTCGAATATTCTGGAAATCAATATATTTTGTAGGTTAGCATGACATATAGGAAAGTCACAACAAAAAAAAAATATTTCACGTTTAATATTTAATAAAAGTAGTAAAAAAAATACAAAAAAAACAAAACGTTACTACTTACGATTGTATTGTTAATGATAGAACTTCTTCTTCATCAAATGCAAGGTTATACTGAACTCGCAAGAAATTGCAAAGTGACTGCAATTTATGATTTGGAACACCTAATTCTTGTAAAGTAAGACTCTTCGCAGCGTTATCTGGTATACTTAAACCTGAAGATAAATTATTTTTTACTGTTCTACTATGTTTCACATTTATAAAAATACTCTCAAATATAAGTCGACTTTGAAGAAAAAGAAGCTACCGGCAGGACAATGCGGATTTAAAAACATGAAAAATCAGGGTGTTTTCCAATCGGAACCCCAGAGAAAACTTTTAATATTATTATTAATAAAGGAATCCCACTGGCTATCATCAGGTCCCCCTCTCAACTTCATCTTTGGTAGCAGTGGTTTATGTCTAAAGCAATCTGGAATAAAGCATCTGAAAAAAACCTTCGGATCGTCCAGGACGGTGCAGCGTTGCAGGACATACATTTATGGCAGCTACTTATGCGAGACCGATTTGCAGTTGACCGGTTTGAATAACAGAAATTGAGAAAGACTATCATATTTTTGATACCAATACATCTAAATCCACTTACCAGTTAATGTGGCAATTTGTTTAAGAAGGGAGGATTTTTGCTTCGGCCCAGCTGCCAAGACTACACCGTGCTTTATTTGCAAAGCTTCTTCCACTGCATCTACCGCACAGCGCCAATTTACGGAACTGCCGTATGATTCCTGCACCAAACAAGATATATCCTAATTAATATTATAAATGTGGTTTGTTTGTTTCTCGCGCTTTCACGCCTTACCTACTCAACCAATAATACTGAAACTTTAATAGACATTAACAGGGGTACAGAAAAAAATATAGACTCACTTACATCCCATTCAGAAAATAATTATCTTTTAAAAAAAGTATCACTGACTGCAATGCGTCTCAAAATGCCCAAATCGCTTCAAGGGTACCTATAAAATATGAAAAGTTTCCTCGATTTCTCCAGGATCCCATCACTAGATCCTGACCATGATGACCATGAGACTACCTGGGAAGTATAAAATTTCAAACAAAAGAATAATTTTCTAAATTGGTCCAGGCGTCTTTGAGTAATCAGTGAACATACATTAAAAAAAAATATACAGTGGAATATAGAACCTCTCTTTTTGAAGTCGGTTAAGAAAGAATTGTTAGAGAAAGATACCTGAGTTGTCAATTAATTTAAGTATCTTTCTGGGAAAATTCTTAACAATATCTACATTAACGAGAGTGAAGTCCCGGACAAAACCTAGTGTAGTACCTTTTAAAACTGTCTTCAGTAATGCTGGATTTATTTAAAGAAACTTATAATCTCGTACTATGGTCACAATCAGAGTACTACATATTTATACTGATTTCAAGTTATATAGTACATTTCAACAATACCATATAAAATAAAAGACTAGTAAAACGGTCACGACGACGGCTAGTCTTTGTTTTACGTATTTATGGAGAAAATATACTAACTTTACGGGCTTTGATTATTGAAATTACAAAACAAAGATATCATGCAGACATGTTAACAAACTCAAAAGTAATGGTGAAACCACCGTGTCTCAAAAAATAATACAGGATTAGAGATTAGGATAATTAAGTACAGGATCTATAAATTTACTTACGTTATGTATTTCGGGCAGCATAACCACGGTCGCCGGTAACAAATGGTTGACTCGATTCAGACATACATTTTTGCCAGTTGAATTGTCACCAAAACAGATCACAACAAAATAACTAAAAGACAGAAAATTTTACATTCATTACAACTTTGTACGATGAAAAAAGCACGAGAACGCTAAATTTACAATAACTTTTAGGGGAATTTACGAAAAAAAATATTTAGATGTACCATAAAACCATTCAGGCCATCTTTATATGTATTTTATCGCAGTTTTATGGTTCATAAAAGAATGAAGAAAAAAAGAAAACAGAAGAACAAAGAACTAAAAATGACAAAAGTCAGTAAACAGAATATAATGTAACGAACCTTATATCGGGACACAAGTTTCTTATTTCCGAATCCAGATTGCTTATCAAGTTACGATCAATGTCGTTCTTGTTTTCTCCTGCATCTATATAAACACCTTCTAGAGGGCCCAGTCGTGTTACATTAGTTAATAAAGAAACTAAATCTTTTCGACTATTCAAGGGGTCCGAAGATACGACGACAGTAACCCCAAGTCTTCTCCAAGATCTAAAATACATATTTAAAAAATGAAAAATACAACAATATAATACTATATATATATATATATATATATATATATATATATATATATATATATATATATATAATACTATAATATGTAAAATCTGATCAATTTAGGAGTTTTTTATAATAATAATAAATTATTAGGATGAAAAAAGGGTCAATGAAGCTTTTTCTATGCAGGGAAACCCTCACAGCTTACTAGAGTTCACGTTTCGAGTGGAATATTGAAATAAGTAACCGAAATAATACGCTGTTAACGTTATAAAAAGAAAATCACTAGAAATTTTGCAGCCCTTGAACAACCCAATGGACAACAGGCCATCCCTAACATTAAGTCAAGTTGTAATTTTAGTGAAATCCTAACCAATATTTTACATAAATGCGAAAGTGTGTTTGTTTGTTACGCTTATAAGCCTTAACTGCTCTTCCAATCACAGTACAAAAAATTATCATTCTCCCAGAAAAAGAGTATCGATGGACCGACAACGACCGACGGATCGATAAATAAACAAACTATAAGGCGATTGAAGCCGTGGACCAAAGCTAATTAAAACATAAATACCGTATTTTGTGTTGTACATAAGATGAATGTGTCGGAACATGAATATACAGTTGCTTGGCACCTCTGGCCACAAGTCTATCGGCAAATTGTAGTCCAAACGGTGACCAGCTACATAGTATCAAGTTGGAACGATCTGCGCTGCAAGTCAACCTGAAGAACAATTTATTACCACTAATTAAAAAGTTTTATACAATTTTAAGTTCCTACATTTATTATAGGGTAGTTAACAATCAAGTCAAATGAGTTGCTCCGCATTCTGTAGAAACTTGTATAACATAACGAGTTGTGACGTCACAATTCTCAACCGTTAAATCACTTACTTTTAGGTTCAATAAATGTAAAATAATGACAAACTTGAAAACAATGATGAATCTATAAAAATCTTAAGTAATGCTATTTTCAAAAATCAATGAACTGTATTTTTTTTTGACATATTTACCTGTGCAGTTCTGTTTCAATAGTGTCTTTTTTCATACGAAGCAGCACACGACCCCTGTGAGAGCTAGCAGTCAATAGTCGAAAGGCGCGCGCTGCTTCTTCTGGTGCATATGTTAAGCGTGACAAGGGACGAACATAGCCAAGAGCAATACCCTCGCTTACCATTTTGTGTATAGCCTGTGGACGTTATCAATTGTATATGTAATATAGAAGCATTGTTTGCTAATACCCTATAATTATAGCGTAGTTCTCTTAACGTACTCACGGTATGTAGTCTAGTTTATACTAAGCGAATTATACCTCGGGTCGAGTCATTAATAAAAACTGAATTTTAGTAGTCCGTCTATTTGTTCAAAATTGTATTATACTAGCAACCCGCCCCGGCTCCGCACGGGTACAAATTATACACCTAAACCTTCCTCATAAATCACTCTATCTATTAGTGAAAACCGCATGAAAATCGGTTTAGTAGCTTTTCAGTTTATCGCGAACAGACAGACAGACAGACGCGCAGAGGGGACTTTGTTTTTACCCGCGACGGTACGGAGAAGTATATGCGTTTAGGTTGAGAGATGTTTGTGCGTTTGTGCAAACCAATGTCGCCATTTATCTCCAACACTAATACTCCGATTTTGATGCGGTTTTCAGTAATGGGTTTGTGGTTGATTGGTGCTGGTTCTTAGATGCGTGTTACGGTAGTAACTCACTAGGGGGCGCTGCAGTAAACATTCGTTGATGCAAAGCAATATTGCCATTTATGTTGCAAATATGTATACATAATATATTATCACTATGAAATAAACTATATAGATATGTACACAATACGTACATGCTCTCTAAAAAGTATGAAATAAAAGCAGAATTAAAAATTTTGAAAAAACCCACGACGGTTAAAACGTAATCGGAATAGGATAAAATAATTTAAAAACCCCCGACTTAACCAGTTTATGTAACAAAAGATAATAAATGTAAAAAGTTTTTTATAATAAAGTTGATGTCTCGCGAAGTCGGTCATACAAACAATGGAGTATCAGTTTTCATCGCAATTCCTAACGTGTCTATTTGTTTCTTGAAGATATACTTAGATGTGGCAATAATAAATAACATATTCAACTACCTATGAACTTAATAAACAACCATCGAATATCCGTCGGGGGCTGCCATCTCTATTTAAAATTTCAACTAAAGTGAAGATTTCCTGTGTTACATTATATAATATGTAGTGATTTAACAAATGTGTGTTATATTTAATAGTATTGAAATGACCATGTTATTTATAGAAAAAATAATTCTTCATGACCCCATTTGAGACTGGGATTTAATGGTATACTGTTTATTTATTTATTATTAAAAACTTCATGCGCAAATTGTACAAAGGCGAACTTAATGCCTTAGGCATTCTCTGCCAGTCAACCTTGGGGTGAAGCAGAAATAAACAGTGGTAGGTGCAAAGATATGGTAAAGAGTACGAATTTTTAACTTCTTATAATAATAAAATTTAACAAGTCATTACCTGAATATATACATTATACTGATACATAATATACTTATACCTATACAAACATGTATACATACATATACATACACATACATACATATACTATGAATATTAAGTCTGAGATTCATGTACTAGCACTGTGACAGTTGCGCCAACTCGTTGTGGAGGAGATCACGTACCCTCCTTTTAAATATAAAGCGGTTTGTGGACATCCTGATTTCGAGAGGGAGCGCATTCCAGAGAAGAACTGATTGGACATAGAACCAAGAGTTCACGAAGTCGGAGTTATGAGAGGGGCATAAGAGAAGATTATTGTTTGTAGAACGTAGATTTCTGTCATGGTTTGAGGACAAAAATCGAAGGTAGGGAGCTAAATAAGATGGTGGAGATGGAGAGTTAAGAAAAGAGAAAAGAGCAGTTAGTGCTCGCAGATTACGAAGCTGACGAATAGGGAGCTATTTTAATTCGGAACGTAAAGCAGACACGTGGTCATACTTGCGAAGTTTGAAAATAAATCGAATGCAGTTATTGAGAAGGCGGTCCAGTTTGTTGAGAAGGTCTGCATTCAGGTCGAAATAACACACATCAACATAGTCGATTAGAGGAATGATCAGGGACTGCATAAGGATAGTTTTGATTTTAATAGGAAGGAAGTTTTTTAATCGGTATAAAGTTCGCAGTATTCCAGTCACTTTCTGGCTCACATGAGTCACCTGGGCACGCCAATCAAGAGTTGAGTCAATATGTAAACCCACGTCTTTAACCACTGAGCTCAGGGGTATGACTGAACCATTAAAAACTAAAGGTGAGATGGAAGTAGTGTCAATCCTGCTCATAATCCGTTTGCTGCCTACAACGATCGCCTGACACTTGGTAGGGTTTACGGATAAACCAAACCTCGTCGACCAGCATTTTATAACCTCCAGGCCGCTATTGATTTTATCAATGGCTTGCGATAAATCTTCAACGCTGGCCTGTGTATACAGCTGCAAGTCATCGTCGTATAGGTGATACGCACACTGAAGGTCTTGAGTTATGAGATTAATATACATTGAAAACAAAAGTGGAGATAGAATACCGCCTTGAGGGACGCCAGTGTAAAGATCACACCAACCCGATGACAAATCACTAACGCGTACGCGCTGTTGTCGTCCCTGAAGATAAGTGGAGAACCATTCCAATGCTTCTGAGGAGATCATAAGATATGATAGGATGGATAGTAGGATGTCGTGACTGATGGTATTAAAGGCATTCGAAAAGTCGATCAAAGTTAGAATAGTCACTTTGGTGCTTTCCATGCCCTCCCTAATGTCGCCAGTCACTTTCAGGAGTGCAGTAACAGTGCTGTGACCGGGTCTGAAGCCAGATTGTAGTGGACTTAGGAGATTATGTTGGAAGACAAACTGTGAGAGCTGTTTGTGTACACAAGCCTTAAGAACTTTTGATAGAAAGGGAAGAATAGAAATTGGACGGAAGTGGTCAGGAAGAGAAGGATTATTTCTTTTAGGTAACGGGATGATGTGAGCTTTACGCCAGAGGGAGGGGAAGGATCCAGAGTCGAGAGAAAAGTTAATGATATGAGCTACAATTTGAAGGACATGGTCCAGGATATTGACAATCATCCTACGGCTAATATCATCACAGCCCACAGCATTGGAACGGATGGACAGGATAATCTTTTTGATGTCCTCAGAAGGCACCGGAGAAAATTGAAAGTTGTCAATGTTGGGTCTAGTCAGACTAGCAATGTGGTCTAGGGTCCGACATTTGGTTTGATGATCCAGCTGAGTAGTAGATGAGAAATGACGGTTGATATCATTCAAACCAATTGTCTTTTGAAACTCAGGACATTGCTGTCTGCCAATACCCAAAGTGTTAAGAAACTTCCAGATACTGGAAGGAGTTGAGGCCTCTATATTTTGTAGAATGTGTCGGCGTTTTGCGTTACGTATCACCTGGTTACACAGATTTCTCGCAGCTTTGAAGATTTTCCACTTGTCCTCACAGCGATCCTTTCTGAATTTTCGGAAGGCCCGATCTCTCCGTCTCATCGCCAATTGCACCTCTACCGTCATCCATGGTGCCGGAGGGCGCTTCAATTTTACCTTTCTAATTGGAGCATGGATGTCGTATAAGGTTATAACGGTATTATTGAAGACGTTGACTTTATCATCCACATTGCTAGCCGCTGCCACGCTTGACCAGTCTAGTTGAACAGCATCTGCACATAATTTTTCAATGTCCATACGTCCATAACAGCGCATATGTAAAAATTTGGGTGGGGACTTAGGGGTTTTCAGGATATAAGTAAGGAAAATCAAGTCGTGACGGGAAAATCCAGGAGCAGGATGTTGGCCATGTTTAATGTGATAAAGACTAATACAACATATGTATTAATTACATAGCGCTATGAAGATCTAAACATTAGTATAGCTTCCAATATAGTTTCTAGAAAACTGAAAGACATTCTTTTATACATTTTTTTTTGTAAATACATATAATAATAATATAATAATAATTTCCACACATCTCACACACGGCCGTCTGATCCCAAACTAGGCAGAGCCTGTACTATGGTAACCAGACTGCTGATAAACATACTTATATATTTTTAAATATATACATATTATAGATAAATTACACCCAGACACAGAACAAATAATCGTGCTCATCACACAAATATTTGTCCTGGGTGGGAATGGAACCCACGACCTCTGGCTCAGCATTCAGGATCACTAACCACTAGACCAACAGGCCATATAAATAGCCAAACCAATGGGAATAAACATAAAGAGAGGAGCAGTGACAAATAACGGCAAAAAACTGCGGAGAACGGCCAGGGAATAGTATTATCTGCAGTTTCACAGTGTGAGTAAACGAAATCCGTATTCATACTAGTATAGTGATTGTCATCTGAAATGAAGTAAGGGCAAATGGAATATTAACGATTATATATTAACCAGTATACTTACTTTCAGGGTCCCTATACTTTTATATTCAAATATTGTAGAGAAGTCTAAAGAAAAGTAGTTCTTTTCTTCATTTAGGTGAGACAATCCAAAATTATATTCATCTTTGTTTTGCAGTTGTGAAATATCAAAAAAGAAACCCCCAAAAGTAGTACACTTAAAAGTTTCCTGCAAGAAAGATAACGAAGAGTAATTAGTAGAAAAGCACACAGAGCAACCTAGGATCTTGTATAAAGCACAAATCAGAATCCGCCTAAACTGGCGACTCTGTATCAGTGTTGGGTCAAAAGGCCATAGCGTTTATAAAGATAGAAGCAACTAGAGACCTGGTGTATCTGCATATCCCAGAGTAAATTAAAAACCAAAACAAAATATCAACCAATGATTCAATTTTTTTTTTAACGATTAACAATCAATTCAAAATAAGAAGACAGACATTGTACTACATACTTATGTGGGACTACATGTTACTTGTCATTTATTTAGCAATTCAATATTTGATTCTAGAAGTAATATGAATATACTGGAATAATTAATAAATACAATTCGCTTAAAAGTATCTAACTTCATTTATTATCAGTAACAAATATATTATAATGGTTAACTATAAGAATTCAAATAGTAATAAGTTCTTCAATTCAATTCTTCAATATAAGTAAATAAGTATATACTATTTAAAAGTATTACTATTTAATTTCGTGTACAATAAATATTATTTCTACTACTACTTATCTACGTCTCTATTTATCTATCTGACTGTCTGTCTGTAGGTCTGTCTGTAGGTCTATTAAATATGTATAAAAGAATATCTTACGTCTTTTAGGTTTCCCTTAACGCAGCTTATAGTAACATCGCACCCTTTTCCTTTAGATACTATTTGAACCATTTCTCTAAACGTGTAATCACGTGAACATCCAATGTGGTCAGCTGAAATCATGTCTCTGATACAGTAATAGTGTCTAATAAAGTAGCATATAAGAAACAGTAATCATATTTTATTTTACAGCTATTTTACAGCCTATGAGATGCCTTTTGGAGAAAGAGAGTATTTAAAATCCATCGAATTACCTTTCAGAGCTGGGAACATTTTTTGCAAGAAATGCTTTTTACGTATATCACTGACAGTTGTGAATACTTCACAATCTAGGGCCAACGCAATTGATATTATCGCTTGTCCTAAAGCACCTGCTCCTCCATGTACAAACACTGACTTGCCACGGGGAAGTTTGGCCTTGATTCCCTTTAGAAATGACGAATAAGAACATTTATACTTTCTTGCATATTGTGTACCTATATCATTGTCATTTGTTTATTTAAGATCACTCGTATGATACTTACCAGAATGTAGAATGCTTGCACGTAGGCAAGGGGCACTGTTGCGGCGTCCTCGAGGTTCCAGTGAGCCGGCACAGGCCAGAGCAAATCTGACTGTGCTCGTACCCGAGTACTTGCTGCACCACTACGCACTATTCCCATTACGGGCTTAAAACTGTAACGAAACAAAACATTACCACACTTGTACCATAATGTTAGGTTGGTAATTTTTTGACCTGATTTTTACCTTTCCGTGATTCCACTAAAATCCATCCCGTAATTACTAGTAATATTTTGCTTGAAGGACAGGGAGCCGTTAGCTTGTTTCATGTCATTGACATTAATTCCAGTATAATGAACCTAAGAGCAATTTGTATATAGATATAAAAATAATGTTAACATAACTAAAATATTTTTTTCTTATAATATATTAAAATATACGCACATTTACAGTTACTCCGGGCCCACTCAATTCAGGTACTTTGACCCATTTTAATGAATCGTAATCACCATACTCTACACCTTGCAACGAGACGTTCTGATCTCCTATTGCATTTTGCTTCACCGGCAGATAGTATTCGCCTCCCCACTTACCCTAAAAGATAAAGTAGATATTGTTTTAATGGAAATATTAACTAATTATTTGGAGGGACCAATTATAGGTATTATATTTCTGTAAAAACTTTTGTAAGTAACATTTATATTTCTTATAAGAGACTAGTTAACCCGACAGACGTTGTCCCGTTGGAACGTAAAAAATATTATTCCTGTAACCCTATCGCAGTGCCATCTGCCGGTTCCAATTTTAAATCTAAACTATTCTCGAATCCACCTGAATCCTCGTCTTGTAGAATCGTTCTTGTAGCCCTAAAAAGTCCAACAGCTTGGTCTTATTACAGAACTTCGATATCGCCTCGAAGTTCGACCGTATCGTAGTCAGATTGAAAGCCGACCCCAAACTTAGTTGGGAAAAGGCACGGAGGATGATGATTAACTAATTAATTCAAGCATTTTTTCAAACAAGATATTTTTCTTACATTTTTCACATGATTATACGCCAAATCAATATTTCTGAGTTTGTCCTCGAGACCATTAGTACTGGTATTATTGATGGTCACCAAGTAGACCTTATTACGCACTAATTCCATTCGCCACGAAGAAATCAGTTCTTTGAGGCCTAAAGGTGAAGGGTAGCTTGCAATCACCAAAAGTTGGTGGTCTATTGTCAAATTATTGCGAACTGAAGCCAGGAAATCCAAGTCAGCCTCTTTGCAAACTGATACAGTTGTAGTCACTGTTCGTGAACTCAGTAGCCCCCAACGAATCAACTGTAAATCTAACTGATCATCCTTCTTTTGATGAACGGAGAGCACACGACACATTGAAGAGAGTCGTTTGGAACCAGAACCACCTGCATCTTCTTCATTCACAACAAATTTGTCTTGCTGTAACATGGCCTTTAACCTCTGATGTACCTGTTGATGAATAATATATAATATATAAAATTATATGAAAATTCAAATAAAATATAATAAATAAAATTAAAATACATAATTAATTTATTTGAAATCCAAAATTTTACAGTTAATAATTAAATAAGTGCTCAAATAATAACATACGTTCTCATCAGTTAATAAATTCTGAATAAGTATCAAATCAACATTTCCGAATTCGTAATTATTAGTTGCCATTTCTGGAGTTATTTGTTTATAGTTAACTTTTATTTTGTAAAGTTTTTTGAGGGCATTATTTATTTCCTTGAAGATAGATCCTTCCTTTGTTTTATTTCGTATTCCAACCACAGTTATAGTATTCTTATTGACATTTTCAGCTACTATTTGGAAGTAAACTTGAAGTGATGAAGAAATCTATAAAATAAGGACGGAAAAGAGATTAAATGATAAAATAATGCTTTTAATCAAACAACTATGTGATAAATTATCTACTTACATCGAGCCCTGATTCAAAATTGGATACGAAGTTCAATGATTTTAATGCCACTTTAGTGTTACTGTCCGGTGGCAAATGTTGAAATTTAATAGACTCCATCAGAACTCCACCACACCTAATGAATAAAACAATGATTATCAAAGAAATTTCCACTAGAAGTATAATATTTTTCACGGTCACTAGCCCTAAGTAACTTTAATGTAATAAGGTTTTTAATTCATTATAAGCATATTCATGAATATATTACAGAGTGCTTTTAAAAGACTAAGCATACCTTGTACTATGAATTTTAGAACCGGAAAGATGTACTTAGCTGCATTTTAAATAACGCAGTTCCATATTTATAGACAAGTGCAATAAACAAATTTTAATATTTGAATCATCTATAACAAGCTGTAAATCGTCGGGACATTGCAGTCGAATGCTCAACCCTACATAAATTGTCATGAACGGTTAAACTATATGTACTTGATTTGTTGATTTACCTGGTGTTGTCGAATTCATCGGAAATTTGAGCCAACATTAAAACCTTATCCTCTGATATTTTCGATTTCAGAATTGATTTACTATGAACATTGACATCAATAGCCATTCTGCGGATATTGTTAGGCTGGGAAACGCCATGATGAGATTGTCGTAGCATGTTTAGCTGCAGAATTCCATCTATGAACGTCACCCAGTTGCCACGCCACGAAAGCATGCCATTGCTCAAAGATTCATCAACGCAAGCAATGCTATGGAAGTCGCCACTACGTAAAGTGCAAAAAAAAGCTATTAGATCTTGGTTACATTATAAAAAAGTTTTAAGCATTAAGTTTATTCAACCCAACGTACCTATAAAAATAATCTCTGTCACGTAACAACTGATAAATGTCTGCATCACTGAAGTGCATACTTTTCTTTGGATCGGTCTCTATACATTCCATTTTGCTATCTTTTAAAGGTTTTATAAATCCTGTTGCGACTTTAGAACGGTCATCAAAAATCTATAACAAAATATTTTAGATAAACAAATTCAAAGAAACAAAAAATAAGGCTAGATGATCATACCGCCATATGCGATCACCTAGCCTGGTTGGAAGATCCTCCCTTTGTGTCCAAAGAACATTGTTGTGAACACAAACTCGTTCCTCCACAACTTAGAAGGCTGGATCTCAATACCCTAAGAAGTAATCTTTTCTGAACGTTTCTTGCCCTGATGTGTTTTGTGAATTAGTTGCTCTAAGCTACCAAACTACCATACTAAATTAATTTCTTACAAATATTTCTTCAATCTTTTACATTTACCTCGAACATTCCCGTTCCTCTCTGTATTGCCACACTGACCCTGAGTTGTCGTCTGTCATGAAGCACGGGTTGTGAATATAATTGTAAATTAGTAAACTCCACTGATAGCTGCTTTCTCGGAACATCCAATGTCATAGCAAGGACATCCCACACTAGCGTTAAACTAGCAGAAAATGGATACAATGTATTCCCTGCGAATAACATAGTTATTAAAAAGAGAAAAAAGTGTGTCATAAATACACCGGCATTTTCCATTAAATTAATCTTTTGCATTTTAATCTGCTGGATTCTCCTTCAGTAGAGCCTATAAGAAAGACGCTGATAATAAAAAATTATCTTTCATTCAATCTCTTTTCATTAAGGCCTTTCTAATGTAACACATCAGCAAGTAGGATGCCACTATCACAATGACACGTAAAATGTTAGCAACTATTGAAATATAAAATAAATTAAATTTTATCTCGAATAAAATTTTATTTAAATAAAATCAATCATATTTTTTTGCCATTTATGTATTATATTTGTTTGTGAATCTATTAGTGTTATTACTAAACGTGCCGTTGTAACGAGAAGTAAGGACAAACTGCATTCGCGTATATTTCGAAATACATAGCACATCTCTAGTTCAAATATCTTTGAATTGATTACTATTGTGTAAATAATAAATACCTCTTATCCAATTTCCTCCTAGATATGTATGTTCTTTATCATGTAAGGCTAAAACGAAATCGCAAGTGGTAGCCATCTTTCTATTCGCTGAACAATAAAGTGGCATAGGCCTAAAAATGGATTACATTTAAAGATTAGTCATATTAAATTAACATAGGTATAGAGTAGTTAGATATAGAGATAGAAAGAATAATAAAAAGTAATAGCATTTAAAAAATTATGTACAATAATTTCCATACCATTTCTCACCATGAGCCCATTTGACGAAGTCTGATAGGAAAGGTGTTCCCGTTGAAACTGGCATTTCGACTTTTGGATATAAAACTTGAACATTAGAATTGTAGCCTACCAAATACAATCTGAAACCAAGATCAATATTATGAAGATTGATTGACGTCCATTACAGAATGTATGTGATCATACTTGAGAATTTGATAATAAATTAGTATATATAGTATAAGTACCTACTTTAACAGATATCTTCATGCATTCTGCAATCAAATATAGAAAATGTTTTCTGGAATCTTTGAATAATATAACTGCTTCCAAGTCAGGTTCCTAATTTCCATAATACATATTATTCTTAATTTATATATAATTTAGACATATATCGCATTTGTCCACTTTTCATTGTACAAATATACCTAATTAATTAACGTGTTTATTATGAATTATTTGATTTTCTTATTTATTTCTTTATATCGCGTAGCATGCACCATTTTTATACAGTATTGTGTCTAGTAACACGTGAATAATGCTATTGGTAGGATAATTAGCACATTTGTACTGAATTATAATGTGAATAATTTAATATTTTACTACTGTTTGTTATTCCAAATAAATAAAATAAAAATAAGCAACATGAAGAACGTATTTAGGACTTACTTGCCAATGGCTTCCAGTAACATAACTGTATTATTTGGATGCTTTCGTCTTGTGAGTGGTATATTTATGCAGTTAGCTGGCATTGAACGTTTGAGAATAGCTTGGAGTAGTCCATGCGGTGCAATTTCTACTAACACAGCGTCATTAGGCACTAGTCGCGAAGTCTCCTCGAACAGCACCGAGTTCTAAATTAAAACAACAATTAATATATCAATGAATGAATATGACATATGGCAGTTACGGGGGTTACAGGGTAAAGCAGTTTGACGTCCGATTTGTGCCCAGCAATCACGTGTCTTTTCGTGGTTCTGTATTGTATGATTAAATTTATATATTTGTGGAAGACCGTATACAAACGTAAGGCCAATGCCAACTTTCCTTCTCTCCAAGGTAATGGAGCAAGAAAGTTATACCGATAATTAACTGACCGCATAATAAGGTTTGCACCGATACCGTTTGCTACTCAGCTGCTGATCTTCTTGTATATCTATGAGATATATCGTCATTGGGGGCAACCTATTGAGTATCAAGGTACACCAGCTAGAGCTTTAGACCTGGTCAGGCATCACATACGTTTACTATAGATTTTGTCATCGTACGGTATATTAATCAGTGTTGAGGCATTTTAAGGATGTGTTGCTTTATGTCCAACATAAGCATTAAGACTGTGGTAGACGCGGAGTGCTTTGATTGCACTGACATAAACTTGGGCGTTTCACAAGGCTCTATGCCAGCTTCTGGCTCCATATTGCTTTTGCATATCTATGATATGCCGATTTTCGAAGGCATTCATTGCTGTGTAGACCATTTTTTGTGACTGCACAATTTCCAAATATGCTCCCCTATGCCTAAATCTTAAAAAGTTTCTTTTCTTAAATTACAAAATTATCTCGCATCCTTGATTTTCCCTAGAGACTGTAATAATAGTAATAAGATCTTTCACGGAGGGTCAGTAACACCTAATGTTATGACCGCCCATAAGCTACTGTGACCACTATTCATTATCTTGTATCTGTACAAAACAAATAAAGAAAAATACCACGTATACTTACCAGTAAATTGTTCGTGAGGTACTCTGCGGAACAGAACTTTGCACAAGGCTCATTCCATTTTTCTTGTGGTACAGAACTCGAAAGCCAACGCTCGGTTCTTTGTTTTGGAGTTCTAATTGCGTCTTGTAAATATTTTAGTAGCCCGGGACCTATATTCAATATTTTTGTTTTAAAATGTAATACAAACTAAATTAATAAAATGGGTTATACAAACACAGTTAACATTAACATAGACTGGTTACTGGTCATTCTAGTAATATTATGAACGTGAAAGTTCGTGATGATGTATGGATGTTTGTTGCTCTTTCAAGCAAAGGCTAGCTACTAAACCGATTACGATGAAACCGATTGGTATGTAGATAGCTGGACACCTGGATTTACACATTTTTTATCCCGATATTTCCACGACATCGGGACTTACACGCTTAAAACCGTGGGGTGCAGCTTGTTCATAATATAAATCAATATCATGCATGATTTGAAAAAACAAAATTATTCTTTCATCTTACCAGCATCAGCTATATAACGTGAGTGGTAAGCGATGTTGGAGCACGGAACTTCCTTAGCGAAGATCCCCTTGCCCGTCAACTCTGCCACAAAATCGCGCATGATATCTGAAGGCCCAGAAATTGTGCTAGACTCAGGTCCATTATGACAAGCTACTTGAATTTCCGGAGGACATATTTTTGATATCTAGAAATACGAATTAAATATTGTATATATATGTATACTAAGACGCAAAACAGTTATTAGGAGTCAATTTTATGTGTTCATTCATAAAAATATAACTTACTTTTTCGTAGCCCATACCAACAGCAGCCATGGCACCATGTATGAACTTAGTTTCCACCGACACCAACCCGCGGTAGTATGCAGACAATATCATTTCTTCGGTAGTTAAACAACCATCAGCGTAAGCGCATCCTAACTCACCCACGCTATGGCCTATCAAAATTGAAACAATTTTTTTTTATTTTTCTGATCACAATTTATCAGATTAATAAGTGGCAAATAAGCCATTTTCTTACCAATGATTCCATCTGGCTTCAGACCAAGTTCATAAAGAATGTCAGTTAGTCCGATTTGAATTGCAGCAATTCCAACAAATGAGTGCAGAATATTGTTGAAAATACTTTCATCATGGGAGGTAATAATGTGAACGATATCAAGGCCCTTGGTTTCCAAAACTTTTCGGCATCTGAAATTGAACATTAAGTTATCAGTCAGTAATTAAACAGTAAATTAAACTAAGACCGAAATTGGGTTCGTGATATTCCAAATAACGTTTAAAAGACTGTTAGATCAAAAAATGTTTTTTGATCTACCAATCATTATCGTACCTTTCTATGGCAGCTGCAAAAATGGGTATGCACATAAGCTGTTCACCCATACCGGCCCACTGCGATCCCATTCCACTGTAAACGAACCACAACGGGCGTCTTGCATTGTCAAAGTAATCTGCTTTTTCACGTAGACAAATAGTTTTTTGTTCATTGTCCGTCTCTGAAAGTATATTTCTTTTGTTTAATATATATAACACATTTTAAAGGTTTTACGTGACCGCCAATCTGACCTTGATTCATTTAACCATAAAACGTATGAATCAACAACTAGTAATATATTTTAGTAGTTATATATGTAAAAATAAAATTTTCTTTTTCTTCGGTAGTAAACGTGCAAGTCCGATAAAATCAAAAAATCCAAACAACCTACACAAAAAACTGTAACGGTAAATTTTATAAAAAAATCAAACGATCCAAATGACAGCGATCGTGTAGCGAGTGTCACGTATGTTTGCAGCGATAACAGCTTACCATTAGTGTCGTGTGTTTTACTTAAGTTTACCGGAACCCACAAAGGGACAAATTTCACAAAGCAACTACAAAACTTACGCAAAATAGTATATCCTCTACCCAAATGTCCTGAGATGCTCATTCGATGAATATTGTATAACAGGGCCAACTGCTCAGGATCTATGGGTTTTGATTTTAAAACTTCAAGAATATATTCGACAGATTCTTCGTGTCTACCAGATATAGTAATCAAGTATGGCATATTGGTCTTGTAGCGACTTAGATCCTGAAACGTAGATAATACTTAGTTCAGTTTATTTTTATTTCCTTACAAAAACAAACTTAATAAATTAGACTTTTTAAGAGACAATCTTAGGGTGATACTGATGATAAGATGATGAAAGAATAGTACTGATTAAGTAGAGAGGCAAATGAGGAGTAAATACATATTTATTAGTAGATTTAATCTGATAATATTTCACTAATTTACGATAAAATTTAAATCTTCAAATGTAATTAATTCTTTAACGAACATGAGTTAAATCTTTCGAGTTAACTGTTTTACACCAAATTCGTAGGCTTATTATTTTCAACTTACTTTAGGCTTGTAACATCCATGTAGTAAAACATGGGAGTTTACTCCAGTTACAGACATGCCATTTACACCGACGTAAGTACGGCCAAAATTTTGATGTTCAGTTATAACACGCATGCGTCCTTCGCGCAACGCTGCAACATCTTGTCGAGGTTTTTTAAAATGCAGATTGGCAGCTAGCGCCCCATTGTGATAACCTAACAGGACCTATACATAAATACAATAAATCAAGCCATTAGATATTGTTTATTAGTATTATTCTTCTTACATGTGCTAGTAGTACTAATAAGTAGCTACATAAGTTTTGTCATAGGCAAACTATAATATATATCACTAGCTGACCCGGCAAACGTTGTTTTGCCACATAAATTATTTCTAGTAAATATTTTGGTAGTTAAATACAAAATAACTAACTTATTGTAAGTATGTAGGGATGTGATCTATGACTGAAAAATAAATGGAGCGCTGTGAAAGATGACGGCCTATAAAAAAAACAAAACACCAACCATTCATTTCATTTCATATCATCTCAATTCCATGTACTTCATTAATTTAACTGACATATTTAAAGTTTGATCTCTTAAAAGTTAAATGTAAATTAAAATAAAGTGATCCAAATTTTTATCTTAAATTATGACAATTATTTAAAAAAAATCCATATCCATATCGAAGAGCAACGAGTGTAAGATATTTTTTGTCAGTCCGTCTTTAGCCAACACAAACAAACCGGTTGGTTTGCCCACGCGAGAACATGCCATGTATAATTGTTCGTTTGAAAAACAGACATCGCTTGGCCTTGCGACTTATTGATTGTCACTGCGTATGCCAATGTAATGGGAAATTGAACGTATTTTCTTCTGTGGGAATCATTGGGATTCGTGGCAGCAATTTTCGCCTTGGAACTTGCCATTCAAAATGGTGGCTTCGATAATGTTTTTGATAATTTTTTTAATGTCTCATTGCGTGCCAGTGTAACGTAGCCATGGTGGGTTCAAATTCCAAAGTAAAATAACCGGTTGTAGATGGTGCGGTGACATGCCTGGCAAATCCAATGAGTTCCAAAACAGCGAGTCGCCTGGCAACAATTGTTGAATCTTGAAATTTTAATCGTTCGCGCATCGGTGGATAAAAGTAAAAATATTAATATCGCTATTAAAAATAGGTGTTGGTGGTCGAAAGGTGAAAATTTTGGGTTTTAAATATTTTTGATGCCATATCTAAAAAAAAATGTTGTCCAAAAAATAATAAATAAAAATCTGGAGAGGGTGGCCCTTATCACCTAGGGGTAGAAAAAATAGCCTATGGCCTATTCTCAGACCTACCAAAAATATACACAAAAAAAATCATAAAAATCGGTCAAGCCGTTTTTGAGGAGTTCGATGACAAACACTGTGACACAAATGTAAGAAACAGTCTCGAAACCACTGATTTAACTATGAAAATCACTAACTAACAGTAACTGCCAAGTTGTTCGTACCTCTGTTCGCACTCTTGTGAAGTTTTCATCTTATTTCCACCCTTTTATAACCCCACCACTCGTTAATATTTACCAATCGACCTATAGTATTGTGTTACCGGCATAACCAGTCAAAATAATGTCTGTTAACTTATTTTTATTAAATAGTAAACTGTGTTATCATCTATTATAGTTTGTCCCTATTTTTTAATAAAATAAATAAGAGTTTTTAATGTGGCGACAACACAACATTTTTATATATTAAAAGTTAATATTGAAGTCATATCCAAAAACTAGGAAATATTAATAAATAAACAAAAAGGGATCTGCCCACTTATTACTTTCGTTGGCAAAGTGGTAAATACAAAAAAAAATACCCTTTTTGTAACTAAATTATTACTCCTACTAAGAAGGCCGTAAAACTACGAAGTCTAAAGTTAATCAAAACAGAATCCTCAACCAATGTATTATTTGGCATTTCCACTCTCCTAATGTGAATCTTATTGAGGGTATTTCGCCCTAAAAATCGATATACATATATACAGTTATGAAAATCTATTCTTATCTTGGTGTCCTTTTGTTCCTTGTTCAGAATTAACAATAACAGTTTACAACTTTACATGGACTACCAGAATCTACATATAAACGTAAAAAATCAACATTTCTGTGTTTTAAATAATTAATTAAGTCGTTCTAATACCGCCATCTCTACGTCTAAATGCTCAACTATGACATTTCGCTATCGCATTTCGTTACTAGCTGTGCGCTGTGCAAAGAATGTAGAAAAGATAACGAGTCGTGACTCGTTTCCAAACTCTACATTCTTCTCTAACTGACATATATAATATCCGACGACTTTGATTACTTTAATGGACCCCGAAACATTGGACCCACCCACCTCACACGACGACGCCGTCGTACTCATGGATAGTTATTTGGTGAAGGGTTTCCTTCACCGAATAATTAGTATTTAAATTAGAGGGCGAATCAAGATCTCGATTGTATCTCGAGCAAGAGATTGTAGCTCGAAAAATGTATATTGTATACATAAATGTTAAAAACAATGAAAGTGGTATAGAGGCCATACTGTTGTAACTGCTTAGCTGGTTCCAGGATAGTAGGGTGTTGTGCCCATGTTATGACCATTGTTTGATTCTTGGGTTGGCAAAAACAAGGTTTCAATCTAATATAAATCCCCCAGCCCAATTTCTACATGACGTGCTTATTATATATTTAAATGAGGACGAATAAAGAATCGAAATATAAAATTTTCTTTTTGGGTTTCTCTTTTTTAAGTTTTTTTTTAAATAATATACTTAAAGAACATAAAAAAATAGTGAGTTTTGAATTTTAAATTATGTCCTATCCCTATTTAAAAAAAAAAATTGCTATTCCTATATCTATGATTTCAACCTTAATGCCTACAATTTATTTTATTCATGGGCGCCATTGGGCCAAAAGCTTTTTACCAAATGGGCATATCCCTATGGAGGCAAGGAATTGTTTGTTCGATTTTAAAATTAATTTTCTAAATTAAAATGGTGGGCTTCTCTCGTTATGACATTTTTTTAATTATTTTGTATTACATCAAGCATAGCTTAATTAAACAAAAAATGTTTTGAGAAAATATATAGTGCACTGAAGAAAACTTCTCCATCTCTAAGGATCATAGAACAGAGGTAGATTCAATTCAATCGCGGCAATTTTTATCTTGGAGGATGATGCCGGATTCTTCACGACCATTTGAAAGTACGGAAATTTTGTTCACTCTCGAGTACGGCACAGCTGAGGGGCAGCGTGTGACTTGGTCTCGTGATTTGTTAAAAAATTGATGACGGCCGATCAAACTACGCGAACTCGATAGCTCGCGCGCAGCGAGCAGCAAAATGATCCGGTCTAAGGCGAACGGCCCCTGGATTTTCCGCTGCGGGGCTTGTAGCGTCCTTTAGCAGAGGTCCGGTCGGACCGATGCAGCTTGGGCACTTGCCTGCTAAGCAAGTAGAAATGTGACTAGACACTGATCCGCACACCCGTCTGTAGGTCTGGGTAGACCTACACTTGATTGTAGATCGGGATGTGAGCGTGCTGACAGCTCCGGTACCTATCTGGAGAATAGGAAGTGTGTGCCGGTAGCGAATGGGGTTCGCCGCGAGTATTGTTTCACGAGTGGTGATTCTCTGTGACCGACAGGCATACAGCCTTAATTAGTACCGGCATCATGGCGTTGGAGATAAGACCTGCCGTATAAAGGTGGGGAACAGGTATACTGACCCTACTATTATAACGATTGCGTTGGTTGGTATTTCGAAGATGAACCAAAGCTACTAAAAGAAAAATATTGGCTACGGCTCTGCTTGATAAAAGGAAGACTGTTACTGCTGCATGGTAAGCAGAGAAAGGTTTACCTCGAGTATTAGAAGCCTTAAAACATGAATGACCAAACTCAACTCACTTGGCTTTTGCATCAAGACAGTGCTCCTGCACATTGAGCCGGCAAACTCAATTCAAATTCAATTTCTTTATTTCATAAAATTGTTCATCAATTATTCGAAATCGTCAATTTAAAAAATATTATTATAGGTAATGTAAAATTATAGATAAACACACACAGAGTCACCGCAACAAAAGTTTGCTTTGTCAAATGTAAAATTATAAAAAAAAAATCCATAACATAATATCATATCTGCCGTTGTCGATCTATAACTGCCAATTTCCAAATGGTTGAGCCTTTTGAGAAGATGTCGGGCAAAGAAACTCACGGCCAGTCTTTTAAAAAACCAGATAGTTTTAACAATATTCAGTAAATTTTATTAGTACATAATTTTATTGTGTGCTATTATGTTATTGAAAGTAAATAAACAAAAAAAGAATATAACAATAGGAAAACTGAAAATAGAGGGAAAACTATGAAAGAAGATAAGAAGTTCTTCTTCTTCTTCTTTCTTCTTCCTCTTCTTCAGATAAGAAAAACATGACTTACTTATGTTCCTGTATCCCCTAGATTAGGCAGAGGGCGTCCACAGCGCGTCACCATCCCGTTCGGTCTTGAGCTTCGCGCTTCATTTCGCTCCAAGTCTTTCCAATGTTCTTCGCCTCTGCGATGATCGTTCGCCGCCAGGTCTGCTTAGGGCGACCACGTTTACGCTTTCCTTGGGGATTCCAGTCTAGGGCTATGTTCAGAGTCCCTTCGGAGCGTGTGGTCGATCCAGTTCCACTTGCGGCGTTTGATCTGTTGGTCGATCGGGGTTTCACCGCAGCGCTCCCATAGATTTAGGTTGGAGATTTTCTCATGCCAGTAAACACTAAGAATACGGCAAAGACAGCGGTTGATACAGACCACCACGTCCACGTCTCACACCCGTACAGCAACACGGTTTTGACGTTGGACCGGAACATCTTGAGCTTAACTCTTCTAGTCAGTTTCCGCGATTGCAACTGGGATTGGAGCTGTGCCAAGGTTGCTCTTGCTTTGGCGATCCTCGAAGCGACGTCCTCTTCGGTCCCTCCAGTTTCCAACTACCGAGGTAAGTGAACTTGTGGACCCTCTCCACAGCCTCTGTGCCAATGAGCAACGGTAAAGAGCTTGTCGACGCGCATCACTCATGTTAAATTTTTAGTCCCGTCTCCTTTGTCTGTTTTAAATGGTAAATGACTACCACCGCCCATGGGCACCTGCAACTCAAGAGTCACAAGTGCGTTGCTAGCTTTTAAGGTGGGAGTCGGGGAAGGGAGGAATAGGGGTAGAAGGGGGAAGAAAGAGAGAGAGAGAAGGGTCAGGGCTCCGGTAACCGCACTCACTCGGCGTAATGCAATGTAAGCATTGCTTCACTGCCGGTTTTCTGTAAGGACGTGGTATCACTCCGGTCGAACCGACCCAAACGTGCCGAAGCATGGCTCTCCCACGAAAATGTAATGTATAATATGAAATAGCCTGTAAATCCAATACAATTCAATCCCAAGCATTTTTATCCTGTATATAATCCTCTAGTGAGTAACAGCCCTTGAGGCATGGTTGTCGTTTTACTTGTTTAGACTTAATTAACATTTGAATATTATCTGGGATTTTATTATAATACCGCACACATTGACCTCGAAACGACTTTATAGATTTTTGGAGCCTAGAGGTAGGTACGACAAGTTTATGTTTATTACGCGTGTTAAAAGAATGTATATCACTTTTGAACCTGTGGACAAGCTGGAATCAAATTGCTGGGACACCCTCCTTATAGTCCGGATTTAGCACCATGCGACTTTGCACTATTTCCGCCTGTAAAAAAAAAGTTGAAGGGGCAAGTTTTAAAGGAGATATGTGACTGCGTGTTCCAGAGGGGTACTAGAGCAATATGTTCAGCACCTGGTTTCCATGTATGAAGACGTTACTGCCAGTGGAGACTACTTCGAAAAAAAATCTCAAAGTACGACAAAACTTATGTAGCGCCTTAGTGTAGTTTATTCATTATACCTTTGTTATGGCACAAATTCCGGAAGCAGATTCTGAATACCCAATATTAGACATGACACTACCGATTAAAAGAGGATCATCTCTATTCTTACAAAATACTTCTTCAATCGCTTGTAGTTCAACTTTGTCAGCCTCAGGCAAGGCTGTAACACAAAAAAAAGAGTTAGTTGATAAAGCTAAATTATTGCAAACGTTAACATTCTACAAAGCCGTATATTTTCTTGCGGTATAGAAGTATAAAAAAAGGACTAACCGGAACCACAAGCTTCAACGTATTCAATGGCTTGAGGCGGAACTCCTGCTTCTTCGTAGAACTTATTAATGAAATTAGTTGTAGTACTGAGGCTTCTGTAGAATCCATATTTTGGACCAGTTTCAGCTTTTAACGTACACGTGAACTCAGTTTTAGCATGCAAGATTTCAGCGTATATTCTAAAAAACCATTTAAGAGATATTATATAAAAGAATAATAATACTAATAATTTATACAGTACCTGGATGACCGAGGTTTGCTCGTTTTTTTTGTCATTTTCTTAAAATGAAACCTAGATAGATCGATTTATCGCCCCCGAAACCCCCTGCATACTAAATGAAATCATCATCATGAAAATCGTTGAAGCCGTTTCCGAGGATCAGATTATGTATATATATATACATATATACAAGATTTGCTTGTTTAAAGGTTTTAGATAGATAGATATTACGTTGAACACCATTATTATTCCCTTGTACTTAGGTAAAATTTTTAATCATTCATGGTATGGTTCCACAGTTTAAGAGATATCGTATCTGTACTAACATTATAAAGCTGATGAGTTTGTTTGTTATGTTAAACGCGCTAATCTCAGGAACTACTGGTTCGAATTAAAAAAACCTTTTTAGTGTTGGATAACATATTTATACAGGAAGGAATGGGCTATATAACATCACGCCACATTTAATAAGAGCGGAGCATCAATGAAAAATCTTGCAAAAACGGGAAAAATTTACAAACGCAGACGAAGTTGCGGGTGTTTGGTCATAACTAATTAATCATAATTGAGAGTACCTAAATAATCAATTTTTTTATTTGCATTTAATTTTTTATGTATGTACTTAGGCTATATGTATATTGATGTCAGTATATTAATTATATATTATTATTATAGCCTTGCTCCCATTACGTTATACTCTGGTGTCTGGCGACAGTAAAGAAGAAAGAAAGAAAGAAGAAAGAAATACGTTTATTAAACACACTACCACATTATATACATTACACATAATTTATTAGTGTTTCGTGATGCGCGCCACAATACATCTTCACGACGATCGCGGGGAGGCGCAGGACCAGGACTGCTGCGCGACGATAGCCTTACATTTACAACAGTCATATTTCTTATTATCTATGCAGTCAACACAGCGTCGACTGACTCGGACCGTCACGACACAACGCCGCTAGCATTCGCGTCGCACCCACGTTACCCGCCATGCAAGCGCTACTCTACAAGTAGTTTTACATCCCTTGCTAGGGCATATTGCGGCTGTGGCTTTCTGGCTGGTATTTCTATTGTAAGTCATATTGGAATGTCTGCACAGTACCGTGCTAGGGATGACGAGCTCTGACGTAATAGGAAGCAAGCCTTTTTCCGTCAACCGGGCACCTTGGGAATTAGAGATGGGCAAATTGGCAATCTATTAAAAAGGGAAAGGTAGGCAAGAAAGATAGGCAATGAAATGAAAAGGGTATTTCTTATACGGATGGTCGCATACCTGTAACTTGGTTAACTGGTTATAGCCGGGAAGCACGAGCCTTCTAACATAACATTACATTTTATTAAGTCAATCAATCAATAACTGCCTCATCACTGACAACTGTAATCCTAGTAGCCTGTAAACGGTCATAAAGGTAATATTTATATGTACCTACCTATATTGCCAGCGCTTGACCACAAACACCTACATGTTCCAGTTTCGAAATGAGTGTGTATAGAAACCGTATCAAAATTCTTAGAAATATCGAGATAGTAACCGTAGAATTTGTGTTTAGTATACATTTTATGAGCAACCCTTTCACTAAAGCTAATAACTGCATCCTTAGTTGACAGGCTAGATCAACAACCATACTGATTAGCTATAATTAAGTTAATGTTTCCAAATAATTAATTATTAAGCAGATATTTATCATACACGTTCCAGTATTGAAGATTATGCAGTCAGGACAAGTGTAGGCCCATAATTTTTAGACACGAGACCACATTATTCTTAAACACTGGTGTTATGAATGTTTTCTTTAAAGCTTTGGGAGAGACGTCTGTCTCAATTGATATATTGCACAAGAGCGTGATAAGTCCGGTTAGAGCAGTACCGAGAGCTTAATTACTTTATAGCGTCCCAACGAGTAGCGCTGTCGGACCTTAGGAATGTTAGATGGTCTTAATTTGTCTTTACTGATTGGGATAATTCCAAGTGAGTCACATGGCGAGTTAAGCAGCTTAGGTCTTTGTAGGGAAGCTTTATAGTTATACTGGAAGCTAGTGGTTTCCCAATATGAAGAAAGTACTTATTGACTAAATAAAGTGAGGCTTTTTCGTAAACCAAGTAGTTCGACTAGACTTATAGAATGACTTTTCTTCCCCAATATGTAAATAACTAATTCCCACATGGCCTTAGGATTAGCCTAGCCTTACCTAGCCATAAACCTAGTTTATAAATGCACTTAATCTTTCTTCTAAGAGCTTTAAACTTTTTTATTGATTACTAAATTAATTTACCTTAAGGCGTCCTTTGCTTTTTGCAAAAACAAAACATTTATTGCTTCGGACTTAGCGCAGCCATCTGCGTTCTCATCGAAAGATTTTGTCTTACCATCATTGCACAGTTCGATGATTCTGGAAATTTAAAAGAATAAAACATTGGAAAATACGGTAAACAGTCGATTTACATGTAACCATATGAATGAATGAATGAATGAATGAATGAATGAATGAATGAACATTTTATTTAGAACATACCTTCATAGAATAAAAGAATATACCTTCCATAGTGTAGTGACGACTGTGGATGCAAAGATAAGTAAGTACCACCAACTATGGCAGCTTCGCATTCCCCACGACTTAGAGCCAGGTACGCTTGTTCCAATGCAGCGGTAGAACTGCAGCACGCCTCATCAATAGACATTGATGGACCCTTTGCGTTTAGCCAATACGAGATACGGTTGGCAAACATTGCTTTACTGCCCCTGTTATGCACAGCATATAATAATGTTAATATATTATTACAGATATACAGGTTTACTCATGGATGTATTTCAGGGATGCCCGACTAGTTTTGTGCCCAACAGGGGCCCTTTATCAAGGGGCGAAACGACCTGACCAGTAGGTGTCAGGTGACTCACCCTCACACTTATGCTCCAGGTTGCTTCTCCTTTAAAAAAGCTTTTATTCTTATATAAAGTTTGTGTGATTCTTAACAGAGTTATGGATAGAATATCGATACTTTTAATAAAACCTGTCATTTCAATATTATTTTGTACTTACCCAGATATACCGAAACCGTATCTTGAAGAAAGTTTGTAAAAACAAGCTTTTTCCGCTTCAGTGAAAGATGAGCCTATATAAACACCAATTTTTTTCCCCGATAGCTGATCTGGATTAAGTCCTGAAAATAAATGCAACAGTGATTATACTCGTATTATTATGGCACAATCTTTGTTTTTATATTTTAATTTATTACACATACACAGTTCGCTCTCTCTTAAGTGTTTTTAACCGACAGTATCATCAGATTCCTATTCGATGAAGCCTGCTATAGTACACCTTATATACTAAAAAGGCTTAAATATATACATTGTTCAAATGCAGCGGTAGAGCTGCAGCACACCTCATCAATTTGTAATTTATCTATAATATGTATGTATTTAGAAATATAAAAGTATGTTTATCAGCAGTCTGGTTACCATAGTACAGCCTTTGCCTAGTTTGGGATCAGACGGCCGTGTGTGAGATGTGTGGAGTTATTATATTATTATTATTAATTTATGCAAACGACTTGACGTGAAAATTTTAAATATGACGGCGCACCGATTATTTTAGTTGGCAATATTATTAATAGAGTGTCAGAAGTTAGAAGAAGACACTGACGCAACACCGAGCGCTGGCGCGCTACGGATGACAGTTACGGTTCAGATAGGGGGCTGGAAAGGCAGAATTGATTTGCATCTCGTAAGCGCACCACGTGTTCTGTGGAGTGTCGTGATTTAAAGCTTGTTTGAAGATGTCTAATGGTTATTCAGAGTATATTTTTGTGCTTTAATAAGTGTAGTAAAATTACTGTGAAAATCATGTTTTTAATCTCCTTGCCCGCCAACTCACGTCTACCCGCAACATTAAACATGAATACGCCCGATGTTTCCGATAGACAAGGAGGAGTTTCTACAAATAACAAAGGTGATGCAAATTTTCTCTGCATTCTGTCTGTCAGTCTTATAAATAATTAGGTAACATTGTGGTGACAGCAACATACAGCACTAATTCTATTTCAGTGTCCTCTAGCGAAGACAGTTGAACTACAATTAATAGCTTAGTTACAAGCTACTGTTCAATAAAAGTTTTCGGACTGATTAGAGGTCCAAATTTTCCCGTTCTCGGAATTCCGTCAGGCCAGATCACCTAGCTTGGTCAAAAGATTCTCTCCTGATGTTATGCCCTGACCACAATGTTTGGCTTAGCGGGCAGTGGTGCAGGCAGTGGTGTCTGCTGGCGGGGCATTTTTTATGCCATTCTGTTAAGGAGTCAAATAAATAAAGAGCGGCAAATGTTTGGGGATTCTGTGATTTATGGAAAGAATATAGGAATTATGAAGACAAATTTTGTGATTACACAAACATGAGAGTAGAAACTTTTGATTAAAACCATTAACATATAGAAATACATTTGCCACACCACATCAAACATTGTTTTATTTCATCCCAAAACCACATTTTTTTAGATTTTTAAATATGTGCTACTGATGTTTAACATAAATGAACACCGAAATAGGTGACCAATTTAAAAGTGCACTAATAAATGTTTCTGAATTCATTGTCCGCTCTGTAATCATCCTTACCATCTTATCCCACCGCCACTATCTCCTCAGCTTGCTCTGTTTCGTAGCAACACATTTCGTTTCTCCGTACATTGGTTCCCGTCGCATTTCGTGCCGACCGTTTGTCAAAAATGGCCTACGTTGCCGCTATTTGCGGTGTCTCATGGCGTGTTTAATACATTTAAGTACATAAAAGTAAGTAAGTTAAGTACACAAAACGGAGGAGGTTCTCAAGTCGTCGGAATCTTTTTTTTTATGTATGTTCACCGATTACTCGAAGACGCTTGAACAAATTTGGAAAATTCTTTTTTTTCAAAGGGTATACTTTACAGGTGGTCCCATTTAAATTTTATCGAAATCGGTCGAGCGTGTTTTGAAAAATCAACAAATATCTAAAAATTTTATACATCGATGATGTTTTCGTTTGCTCCGAAACATCGCTGTCTCATTGGAGCAGTGCGTTTAGTTGGCCTACCCATATTATTTTTAAACAAAGGTTAGGACCTCCGGTAACCTCACTCACTAGACGAAAAGCAGTGTAAACATTGCTTCACTGCCGGTTTTCTGTACGGCCGTGGTATCACTCTGGTCGAGCCGGCCCATACGTGCCGAACTAGATACTTACCAGCGTCGTAAATAGCATTATACGCCTGTTCCAAAATCTTCCTCGCCATAGGGTCCATAGTAGTTGCTTGGCGATATTGCACTTTGAAGAACTGAGCATCAAACAAATTGAGATCAGGAACGCTTCCTGCGTGTTGCGCAACTTCTGGGTGATTGTACTTGAAACGAACGTCTTCGTGCGTCACCGGATTTACCTGTAATATACAATTATTAGTTGCAAATTTTAATATAACTTCACAATAAGCAGGTTCCTAATTAGATAAAAAAGTATTGTGTCTGCTTGTATTTGACCCTTTTAACATTTAAAAATGTTATATGTAGTGGTAATGCTGGAAGATCTTACTGAGTATTGTGTAACGTGTCGCGATGCATTCGATTCCCAGTGTCAAATGAGATGTAGTCGTTGTGGAAATCTCGCTACCGATACTTGTGACATTTTGTAATTCCTCGGTAAAAATAAACTATGTTTTTGGTGACCACGAATATCATTTCTCTCCTGCACACAATTACCCGTATATGCAGATATTTACAAATATTGGTGCCCAATACACTGAAGATATATACAAATTATATGTATGTGTCTTCTTTTCTCTGCATCACCCAAAGGTTGACTGGCAGAGAATGCCTTAGGCATTAAGTCCGCCTATGTACTAATGTGCAAAAAGTTTTAATAAATAAATAAATAAAAAAAAAATAAGTTTAACGTGTAATAGGAGCTGACTGCTGCTGAGTTCCACTCATAATTAGGGAAATAATAAAATTTTTAGTACATTAAATTAATAGTATTTTGTTTTATTTGATCCTGGAATAATCTTTCAAAGATTTCGTATAGGATTTGGGTAGTGGTGCGATATGACTATAATTTTTTACATCGGTTTTGATTAAATTCTTTTGTAATTTTGCGCAGTCAATAACATCTGCTGCATTTTTGTGTGACAGTTGACGACAAATTACAACATTAATACTTTTATCAGAGAGACTATAGAGAGAATAATTTCTTAAAGAGAGACTTCTCTTTACTACTACTACTCAGTCAACTTTTTAAGGTCTTAAAGAGAATTAGAACTGTTTATCACTTATATCAGCGTTCACAGAAAATAATCGTTTTAAAGAAAATGTTTTACAGAAAATGTAGTGAGAAAACCTTCATCCCTGAGACTTTTCTATAATCTTTCCTAACGTTAGTGAAATCAGCAAACAGCACTAGCCTAGCACACAGTGTCTGCTAAGCAGAAGAGGGCCAAGTACGACACAGAATTTTTCCAAGATTGATATTACTACATTATAGTTCATGGCTTGATTTAAAAATGACAAGTTTATTTTTATTTATTTTATTTTTATTTATTTTATTTTTATTTATTTAAAAGACAACTCCCGCATTAGGAATTACTCCTGTGTCGCGGGGGACTTTACAAACATACAAGCAACGGACACAAAGAACACCCAGACTTAGGTGGGAATCAAACCCACGACCTCTGGCTCAGCAGTCAGGGTCACTAACCACTAGACCAACATGCCAACAAGTTATATAGTCCTAAAAAAATATTTTTGTAAAATTAGTCTATTCGGATATTTACCTTATTATACAACAGTTCTGAAAACTCCTTAACATTGTGTGACTGCGGGTAAAGACCAGACATGCCAGAGATGACAATCTTGTTCCCATCTTCCCGCGGTGGTATCAACACTTCCGGACGCACATTCTCTTGTGGTGTTGGAGCCATCGCAGCAAGCACTTAGATGTTCTTTAAGGAAAACACTTTATTAGTTTCGGTAGAAGAAAGCTTGGTGTAAAAGTTGCCTGTGTAGACATTATTATGACTAGTTATACCGGTAAAGAAATGCTATTGGTCGGTTGATAAATATTCCGGGAGTCCGTTGCTGTAGAGTAAGATGGTCTTGACAGTGGGCCGGTATAATTCACTGTCAACTACGATTTAATGAGATCAGGAAAAAGTCATATTAGTGTGAACTAAGACTTACACAGAACAGATATTAAGCATATAAACGGTTAATTCAATGATTGATGAGTAGTGGGGTTATGAATGTATTATAAGTTGATAAGAATCACTTGAGTGCTTAGTGAGGTACGAACAACATGGCAGTTACTGTTAGTTGTGATTTTCATAGTTTATAGCAATGGTGGTGAGACATGCTAACATCAGAAGTGAGATAAAGAACGCGCCCCAAATGCAGAAAAAAAAAGGGGTAGTAAGCAAACATTTTCCTAATGCAAGATTTAGTTATTCGTCAATCTCAACGTATTCATCACGGTGTTCATTGAGCAATCGTGATGAAATGAGTATTACGGCTAACAGTAAGCCAAAACGTTATCATTAGTAATTTCTAAGTGTGACCTTTAATTCTAATGTGATTGAAGCAAATACTCGTACTATCAGATTTGCTGCCTATGGTGGCGTATATGTCGGGTCGTTCGGTTCCCTTCAATATGGTTGATCTGTACGATGGCTGGCGTGTGCGTCATGCTCGTGAACGGGTGCCGTTGGTCGGGGCTGGTCATCTCCAGACTGCTATTACTTAAATATGTATAGAAGTAATTAGCGCGTCTATTTATATTTTAGAATAATAGGTATGTTACATTGTCCTCACATTTCATTTACGCTTATAAGCAATGTAATCAGAAATTTGTAAAAAACATTTTGAAAAAAAGAGTCCTTGGAGTTTCTTGCCTGTTCTTCTTCATAGGATGTACGTATTGGAACAGGCAACTAGCTTCACGACTGACTTAGTCTGACTGACTCCTACTCCTGACAATTCAAAAATACCTATTATTGGTTTAATTGAAATAAATGATTTTGATTTGATTTGATTTGATTTGTTCTCGTGCTATGATTATGGATAACTTTGAGTTGAAAGCTTAACTTTTATAATTTACTAAACGTATTTGTTAATAAACCTACGGATAGCAACCGTTACATGTATTTTATAAAAAAGAGGGTATATGCATAAAATGAGGTGCTCGGTTTCTATCAGTTCAATTATCAGGTGCTAATGTTTTATTAGACACTTAAGTATTACAGTCAGGGTAGGCCGAGCTTCAGAGGAAAGTGAATGGAAAGAATCCTTTCTAAGTAAACGAAGTCACTAAGGAACGTACTAAATTGGTCAGACATAAAACGAACGAGTTACTATCAAACCACCTTGGATTAAACTAGCAGAACTGGTTCAAGACTACCTAAAATTGGATGGACCTGGATGTTATCCGGTATTTAAATTTATAACTCTGTATTTGTAAAATCTGCCTAGTACATACGACTGTCCATAATTTTGTTCACTGATACTTGAGAGAAGTGTGTGATGATAGATTTATAGAGTAAGGAATGAGAACATAAGAAAACACTGTGATCTGTAAGATATAGTGACAAGTATTGAGAAAGTGAGATGAGTGGAGTGCGGATTTCTAAGGCTCTCGTGAGTAGGCGAGTCAGTGCGAGTAGGCTTCGATGTATATACTGTCGAGATCAGCAGTATACTGAAGAAGGGATAAGTTTAAAGTACCCGTAACCGAGGATCGTGTATTAAAGATCTGATGAATCGTAAGTAAATGACGCCATAGTCTCTGACTACCCCGGACAAGAACAGATCGTGAGACATGTTTATATGTATGATGTTTAGTCTAGTACCACTGCTTCGGATACCCGTTATTATATGCAACTAGGGTTGGCCAAAAGCATCGCCCAAGGCAAGCTTCGGGTGCTTGACGGTGGCTGTATAACTGGCCGCTGATGGAATAGTTATACACGCACGAGTAAATTCTCATAGCCAGATGTTATGACTTGTTGTGATATGCAACTACGGTTGGCCAAAGGCATCGCCTAGGGAAAACTTCCAGTCTTAACATTGGCTTCATAACTAATCGCCGATTGAACAGTTATATAAGCATTAAGGTTCTAGTAGTGTCCGGGGATTATCTAAATGAAGCGGGGAGCTCTTTATCTACTGACCGTCATTGGAATAGTAGATGGAAAAGTCCTCGTTGCTGTATACTAAAAGAAAGTGATCAATGCAAAGAAATATATTGAAAAAGGTACAAGCTAATGATAAATACTTTGTCTTCAGCAACTATACTAGACCATGACGCTATCCGGGGACGGATGCGTATGCAGGACGGCCGTGTTGTCGTCGCAACAAAAACCATTTTATTAAAAATCGGGGCAAACTATAATAGATGATAAAACAGTTCACTATTCTTCTTCTTTGTCCTTGCCTTATCCCGTTACGCGGGGTCGGCTTTCCTAATCTTGAGGAGCCATTCTCTTCGCTGGTAAGCGTCGTCAACAGTTAGACCCAACACCTTCATGTCTCTCCAGACATTCGTCATCCATGTGGTCTGTGGTCTACCTCTCCCTCTCTTTTGTGTAGCCATGGAAAGGCACTTCTTCACTACATGATTTTCGGGTCTTCGCATAACATGTCCGAACCACCCTAGCCTGGATTCTTAAAGTTTCTTAGCAACAAGCGCCACTGTTCATTACGGACTTTATCCCTAAGAATAACTCCACCAGTCCAACGTAGTATACGCATCTCCGTGTTATGCAGCTTCCGTTCGTGTATTTTGTTCATAGCCAATACCTCGCCACCGTAGAGTAGAACTGGTCTCACAGCAGTTTTATAAATCTTGCCCTTGGTTCTTACAGGCATCTTTGGATCGCATAGAACTCCTGTTAGTTCGCGCCATTTATTCCACCCCGCCACTGTTCTATGTGTAATGTCGGCAGTTATCGTCCCGTCTTCAGCAATGACAGAGCCGAGGTATTTAAACTGATTCACTCTCGGTAGGGTTACACCATATAGTTTGAGTTCTGAACTTGACATACAAGAGTTGTCAGGGTTAAAGTTGCATACCATATATTCGGTCTTGGTTCTACTTATGCGTAGTCCATTGGTCTCGAGAGATCTTCTCCACTGGTCCAAATTTTCCTGTAAATCTTGAATACTGTCTGATATAAGAGCCACATCATGCGCATACAACAGGTTCCACGGTAAGGGTTTTTGGATTTTCTGCGTTAGGAAGTTCATGATAACGCTAAACAATAGAGGGTTGAGAGCATTTCCCTGGTGCACTCCCACTCTGATATCGAAGCTCTCGGACAAACCAGCTGGACTTCTAACACATGTTTGAATGTGGTTATACATGTCGATTATGAGTCTTATGTGGAGCTTAGGGACGTTTTGCGACCTTAGAGCTTGCCATTTTAGGTCGTGGTACACGGTCAAAGGCTTTCTCAAGATCTATAAAAGCCATAGACAGATTTTGTCAGTTTTCGCGAGCATTATCCATAACCAGCCTTATCGCGTGTATTACATCTGTGGTCCCCTTACTAGCAGTGAAACCAAATTAGTTTTCTGTAATTTGTATCAAATTTTGAAGGCGCTCACTTAGGACTCTTTCCCAGATCTTGAGGGTGTGTGATGTGAGTTTTATGCCACGAAAATTTCCACACTCTCAAACATCTCCTTTGTTGTTGATAAAACAGTTCACTATTTAATAAAAATGTTTTAATAGACATTATTATGACTAGTTATACTAGACTCGATCTTTCCGAAAGTGCAGACGAAATCTTTGGCGGAGAAAACTTTTATGGACACCCGATATTCCGCTTACAGGGTACTTGTATTGTAAGCCTTTTAATAAAGGGTCTGTGTGTTGTGAAGAAATGCATATGGTAGGTATGTTTTTTCTTTTAGATAGATAAATAGATAACACTTTATTCGTAAACTATAGTACCAGAGAAGTATCATACATGCATGTGTCAAACAGATAATGTACAAAAGGTGGCCTTATTGTTAGATGCAATTTCATCCAGGCTTCCAGGTAACCTTAGGATGGATCAAAATGATTCAGAAAGACAGTGATAGTTGGTAGTGTATTAAAATTGTAACTATATTTTTCTTTTAATGATCTTACCTCACAAATGTAGACAAAATGGGGACTATTCCAACGAAATAGTATTGCAATGGTAAGAAAACAACGGTACACTATGTATCACACCCAACGATAACTACATAAGTGAACTTTCATGGTCAGGAAGCTGCACTTATATACAAATACCCAAATGGAAATGAAATGCTTTTATTGCTAATTAATAAGTAAGCTAGTGAATACATGAATACCTTAAAATTGCATATATTATGTAACTACGAACACAATAATTTTTACACTAATAGAAATGCCTTATATATAATTCATACTCGTGTGCACTGGTAGCATGCCTACATTTTTTTCCTGTTAGTAACGTATTAGCCTGTTGCGTTGAACATGTTGTTAGATTAAAATGTAAAACCGCACTTTAACTACTGATCCGAATTGTTTGGAAAAGGATTTGTTAGAAATTGTAAAATCTACTTGTTAAATACATAAAAAAAAATTAAGATAAAATACAGAAAACCATGGTCTAACTTAATTAAATAAAGACACCACAAAAAATCTCCTAATTTAAAGATATATTTAAAAGTATTTCTGGCAACATTTTTTCGTTATTGTGTGTTAATCTTAGAATATGGACATACCTAAAACGTTGCTATATTTTAAGATATCTTTTTTAAAAGTTTTTTTTTTAATAACTCCACACATCTAACACACGGTCGTCTGATTGCAAACTAGGCAGAGCCTGTACTATGGTAACCAGACTGCTGATAAACATACTTATATATTTCTAAATACATACATATTATACATAAATTACACCCAGACACAGAACAAATTATCATGCATGCTCATCACACAATTATTTGTCCTGGGTGGGAATCGAACCCACGACCTCTGGCTTAGCAGTCAGGGTCACTAACCACTAAACCAACTGGCCAGTCTAGAAATAATTAGATAATTTTCTCTCTGTTTAAAATACATTAGGTATACCTGTTATGTATGTCTGGAATCGCTAGGTCATCACTATTTTATATTTATATACGTAGATATGTGTATGTGTATATATTTGTATATGAAACAAAGACTGTATATAATACTCGTATATGTACTAGTGTGTGCAATAATATGGTAGACAGTGATAGGATTGACTGCTTATATGTATATTTTCAATTACTACTACTGTCAATTTTTAAACCATATTAAATGATGTATACTTTAGAAGTATGTTATGATTCTTAGAACTAATCAAATTATCTCCTATGGCAGCACTTGTACACTAAAACTACCCATGTTTTCATCTATTTACTGTCGTATTGTCTATCCAAAGGTTGGATGAGGGCGACTCCCCGGAAGGTTCGGGCATCCCCGCGGTCCTGACGCGAGTCCCCTATGTGTATTATACTTGCGAGCTGCTTGGTTTAATATACAGCGCTTCTTCCAACTTTTGTCTCCCCTTCCCTATTCACTCTATAGTTTAGAAATGACCAAGTCCAAAAAGCAGAGTAAATTTTGACAGCGGCTACACTTCCTCTCCCTTAAAGAGTACTTCTCTAACAACAGAGGAATGCACTCAAACCTCAATAATGTCCACCACCATCTCGAGATTGAGACACCGCACCTTCTCTTCTTAACGGAGTCGCCGAACTGCAATCCGTCTGACCTGGCGTACCTCAATAGATCGACTCTCAATAGAAACTGGCAAGGTCCCCAGATCCTGGAAGCTTACTTACGTTCAACCTGTACCCAAAAGGGTAAGCCGTGCAGAACCAGTCAATAATCGTCCTATTGCAATCACCTCCATAAAATGCAAGATTATGGAGCGTGTATTGGACCACCGTCTTCTGGCATATTTTGAACCTTGAGCTCTTCAGTGACAGCCAATATAGTTTTCGCAGAAGAGGGTCGATTCGAATTCCAATAGATACTTGGTGCCTTTAAAATGTTACTAATTATTTTAAAGTGTACATGAATGTAGTATTTTGAGTTAAGTTTGATATCGACTATTTTTCACTTTTCAGTGCCCATAGTGCTTTTTGAAGTCTGTTTAAGGCGCGGTCTCAGCGTGATTTAAAATTACACTTTTGAACACATGCAAACGTATTAACGCACGATATGGTTACACCTACACACAATTATAAACCGCTCATGGCAGATTACACAGTATATGTAAGGAAATCAGATAGCCGTTTTATTTAGGCATTTTACCAAGTACCTGCATGATCGCTTTGCTTCTAGCAAATGCTATTTTAATAGTTTCATTTTTAATCGTGTGACGTTTAGCTATTTATTCTTTCTGCTACAAAAATGGAAACTAGCATACCGCCTGTTTGACTACCTGTTTAGGGAATTTAGGTCTGCATTCACTCACCGAACAAAATACATCAGCTACTTCACATCGACCGTCTGTGTAAGGGTGGTCCTAATAAGGCTCTAACACCTTTAAAAAGACCCTATAATATATAATAAGATGTATAAATCTTATTTATTTATTTAAATCTTTATGCACAATATGTACAAAGGCGGACTTAATGCCGATGGCATTCTCTACCAGCCAACCTTGGGGTGGTGGAGAAATCTTATAAGGTAGGTGCACAGAAATCACATCCATTCTATCTATAAAATCAATACAAGTTACACACAGTACATAAACAGAAGTACTCACTATTACTTACATAAAAAAATATAACAAAATAATAATATATATTTAAATCATATATACACATATCCATATAAATACTTACATTATATTCATACACTATGAATACCGAAATACAGAGTCGAGTAACTAGCGTCCAACTCATTCAGTCATCTCATTGTGAAGGAGATCACGAACTTTCTTTTTAAATATAAGACGGTTTGTGGCCATCCTGATTTCAAGAGGGAGTGCATTCCAGAGGAGAACTGATTGAACGTAGAAAGACGAGTTTACGAAGTCGGAGTTGTGGGAGGGACATAAGAGAAGCAGATTATTTTCTGAACGAAGATTTCTGTTATGATTAGAGGACAAGAAGCGGAAATAGGGAGCTAGATAGGAAGGCGAAGCTGGAGAGTTGAGAAAAGAAAAAAGAGAAGTCAGTGCTCGCAGATTACGGCGCTGGCGAATAGGTAGCCATTTTAATTGGGAACGTAAAGCAGACACATGGTCATACTTGCGAAGATTGAAAATGAATCGAATGCAGTTATTGAGAAGACGATCTAATTTATTGAGAACGTCTGCATTCAGGTCAAAATAACACACATCACCATGATAGTCTATAATAGGCATAATTATAATATAATGTTTTTAAAAGAAAATGCAATCAGATTTTTCTAAAGACATGCCTAATTAATCAGTAAACGTAGGAGAAACGATTAATTATATTCATTAAAAAGAAACAAGATTAATATTTCAAAATCAAACATTTCTCATATTAAAATTTTATGCAGCAATAGAGGCTATGTGTGATATATTTTTAGAATATAATAAGTTTTTAACCAAAGGAGATTGCCTATCTCCCATACATCGTTAGGCCCAAATCATGATGAACTATTACAAGTCCCAAACTAGTGTCTTTAGATAGAAAAAAAATATGAGCTTTAGACTGCCATAGTTTCAGTTTGATTGACAATTGCCTAATCAAGAAATATGACCTCGAATCTATGGTGGGTTATGTAGTTCGCAAAATATTTTTTGCATGCGCCATTGAATCCAGATATGATCGGATGACTAATGAAGGCACCTGAACTAAACTCTTTCACTTATATGAGCAGCGAATATTAGTTTATACCACTAAGGATGCAAATAAGCTAAAGCGTGTGTCTACTACCTACAAAAGTTGAACAAACATCCACAATGGAGTACATTGTAACAATTTCTCATGTGTATATCTTTTAGTTTATAGGAAGGTTTATGATACCTAGGTTAATAGGTTAGGTTGAATATAAAAAGAATTTCTTTTTTAAGTACCTTTATTTTTTTATTACTTACACTTATGTAAAATGGAAAAACATTTGTCATCATACACAATTAGAATGGAATCTAGGAAGTGTGCAGGGGGTAAAATATTTTCTACGTGCCTAGCCCAACTCAAGTACCATATAATTGCCATTACCCACCATTACTAACCTACTGTACGCCTTCCCACGATACAATTACAATAATATTGTATTATTGTATTAAAATATACCTACACAAAATAGGGTTGTTCTGCTAATGTGTCTCGGGTGAATTTTGCCTAAATTTCTTAGATTGACATTTATACTTTGACACTGACGTTTGTTTAAGGACTGATTCTTTGTTTTTTTAGCAATTTCAAGGCAAAGTGTATGAACTTGACAAAAATACAAATATTTTTATTTAGCAACTGTAAATGAAAGTTATTCCTTGAGTTTTAGAATTGACATAAAGTAACATTTTTTTTCACTATTGGTTTTTTCTGTAACGTGTGGGCTCAAAAGTGGGCTATCTCCTTTGCACAACTCATGTTTTTTCTTCTTTTTTGACAATCTCGCCAAAATTAAAAGCAGTTACCGTATTTTTCCTTAGCTCTAGCCAATCACTGCAATCCTTTTGTAAACTAGTGTCTTTTTGAATGCGGTCTTTGTCCATAGTTAGGATATTCAAATTGAGCAAAAAGTCATTCTTTGTCATCTCAGCAGCACAAGTGTCTCCGTAATCTTTGTCAACTCCAGGTGTATAATTTTTGTTAAGGAATCTATTTTTTATGAGGGTTGTTGCGATTCCATGATCTTTTGGCATCACGCCTTCATTTTCTTTAAATAACTTCTTGGGCTTTTCCCTAAGTCTCTTATGTATAGTGTATCTGGGTGGCTTGTTATTAAATGTCACTGTGTAATGTAGTGTGTTTGAAATTTCTTTTAGTTGATTAATATATTACGATACATTAATAATTCGTCTACCTATATCCTCTGTGATATGTTCTACGAAGTTTTCACTGCTTAAAGTTTTAACAGGTGGATTTCTGAACAAAAAGCTTGGTGTAAGAACTTAATGTGTTGCGGACTTTAGAAAACAAAAAACAGAGACCAAGTACACCCATACTTAGATTAATCAAATCTAAACGTTTGACATAATATGGGTAGAATTATTTCTAAATAAAGACATGTTTGTTGTATATGTCTGCATTAGCAGTACTCACTTGTTATCAGCATTAAAAACCACTGGTACTAATTCGACGACTTGAAATTCAACTCAAATCAACAATTACCAAGTACTAAAAAAATGCTTACTTTCTAGACATAGATTCAACTCAGGTACTAGGGTGGTCAAAATCACTGTTAGTGACTCTAAATTTCTTCGAACTAAAAATAGACATAATACGGTTGTTGACTACCAAGTCAAATCAATTCTTCTTTATTAAATGTTACGTTGTGTAGAAATAATATGATATGACGTGATACCCCCCTATTGTCCAACTATTTTATTTATTACTTTTAATGTTTGGTTTTACAACAAAACCATAATAAAAAATTTGTAAATAATAATCAATAAAATTTTTCGAGGTCATACATTATAACAGCTAATTTCCTTTTAGCGCATTTTTATTTATCTGCGAATTTCTGTTTGTTACATATATATTGGCATCGCCTCTCGTGGCGATATTTATGTTTATCGATGTAATATTTGTTTTTTCTAAGCGTCTTAACTTTCCTTGTCGGTATTACATTTGGTGACATTCAAATATGATTTAAATTTATAGGTAAATCATATTTGAATTAACTATTAAGCGGGGTTGCGCAGAAAGGGATTGCTTTAAATTATTCGAATTTACGGTTTACATTTAATAAGTAACTGGTTAACAATTTAATTTAACTATATATCTACGTAATTCTAAAAAATAGTATAGTTACCGCTGAAAATAGCGAGAATCTCGACGCAAAAGTTTATTTTAATGGTAAAATTAGCGATGGCTTTCTAGAGAAACTAAACTTTTAATACCATTTTTGCCCGGTTAACATATGTTTTATTTATATACCGTATTTTTTCAATATTAATTTTTATGCGGTTTAATCACACTCGAGTTTCAAAGACTCGACGTATTGCTGATTATGTGGTAACACCTAGCCTTAACTTTTTTTTTAAGTGTTTTTTTGTCATTTTTTGTGTACGTACGTACGTGTAGGTACGTACTGAGTAGATCCGGTATTTAGAACATAACCTTCTTAAAATGTTAATCACCAAACTGCATTTCGTTAACTTTAATTTCATAACATCGATACTTTGTTTACCTATTTATTTATTTACTAAACTTACAACTATTATTACAGGTTAAAAACCTAATGCAATAGCTAAGCAACTATACTAATTTCTGTATGCCAAATTTATTATTTTTAACATAATATGAATAGTGTTATCTTAGTGAATTCACTCAGTGAACAATAAAAATGTCAGTCTCTTCTGCAACGAGATTTAGTGTGCGAAGCGCTCGAGACAGAGGCGCCTCATTGAGAAGATTGGTGCGCCCTCTTGGCACCGGGCAGCCGGGGCCGGCGTTGCCGTCGTCGCCACACATACCTATCTGGTACACACAACCTTACCATACCTAATATATCTGCATTGTGCATCCTGCCTCTAATAATCATAAATACATATTCTATTAGCGTGAACTCCATTCTGACCCTCAACTCGTTGTATCCAACCATGCCTAGAACAAACAGAGTTGGATACTATACATGAGTGGGTAGAAGGGATACACTCCGTATAGGCGTAAATATTCAAACCTAATGAATTTGTTTTGTACACGCTCCAACATGACACTATATTTAGTTTCATGTGGAGCCCAGATGACTGCGTTGCATTCTAATTGGCTCCTCACCAGTATTATATAAAGCAACAATTGATTCAATATTTCTATAATTTCGAGAAGTACGTATTACGAAACTTAAATTTCTAAAAGCCTTCTTACAGCACTTGACAATATGATTACGAAACGTTAGCTCCGTGTTAAAAATAACTCCTAAATCTCGGACTTCTGTGACCCTAGCCATAGGCACACCAACAACACTTTAACTAAAAGTGATTGGGTAATGGGCGCGTGAAAAAGTAATAGTTACGCATTTATTAAGATTTAATTGTAATCCATTATTATTACTCCATGCCACTACGCTATCAATGTCTCTTTGCAGACGCTCGCAGTCATCCCCACTATTTAAAGGTAACGATAACTTGAGATCGTCCGCAAAGAGCAAGCAATTTGCGTTTTCAACGGCGAAGTAAGCTTCATCTATCTACCCCCTCCGTCCACCGTTGGTATCACGTAAGCCACGTGACTCAGCAGGTGACTGGTGGTACTCCTCTTAGGCCTAAACCCGTGCTGAGCCTCAGAGAGTTGTCCTTGTACCTGTGAGAAAACGCTCTTATGGATCGCTGACTTCAGAACTTTTGGCGGCGATGACAGTAACGCTACAGGCCTGTAACTCCTGTAACCCAATTTTATCTCCTAGCGTCCCCTTTGGTACTGCCACGACACGAGTTGTTTTCCATCGGTCGGGAAACTCAGCTGCTTTGAGACACTGATTGTAGATGTGCAGCAATGGTTCAGCTAACACCAACCTACAATCCCTAAATATGTAAGGCGGGATGCCGTCTGGCCCCACGGACCTCTTCGGTTTAAGCTGTTGCAGCGCGCGCCTCACCTCACTCAGCTGTAACTCCTCCAGGTGAATACACGCGGCTCCATTCTCACCGCCCGCGTCTGTTGATATAAGGCGGTATGATTTTTAGTCTGTCTAGCAACTAGCTGCACAGATTGAATAAGTTATAAAAAAAAAACATCAAACGGCAGAACGTAGAACCTCCTCTTTTCTTTAAGTCGGTTAATAACAATAATGTTCATCACTTTAAAAGTTAATGTTGCTTAATTTCAAGAAAAATCAACAGACACACTTCATTTGTCCTTATTTTCTAAGGGTTCGCCTAGTTTTTACTTAGATGATCAGATCCGGACATGGTGAAGTGGAACCATTTGAAGAGTATACCATTTCAATCACAAAAAGATTTTTTTAAATGGGTTCACAGATGACGGAAGTATCGGTGACGTACATAAAAAAAATCCATACAGCCGAACATAGTGCCTCCTTCTTTTTTTGAAGTCGGTTAAAAATATTTTTAAGCGAAGGTCCATGAGACAATTAGTATGTAAAAATGAGAATATGCAATCACTGGAAATATGCAGAAAAGAAAAGAAACCCACCTTTTTTTAAATGAACTTTTACGTAACAAACCACTAAATTTAAAATTAGCACACGCGTTCTACTAGACGGCTGCGGCGGTAAGATGCGGTACTAAAAAATGTACGCACTTGTGACTGGCACTGAATGAAAACGTTCCTTCAGTGAAATACCGATGGTGGATCACTGTAGCTGCATGGTGCATTAATGGACACTGGACACCCCACCCTATCTAACACAGCTTCGACAATAATATTTTTTTTAAGCCGTGCATTCCAATATTCAGGTCAAATAGAAGCTTCTCGAGTGAGAAATTCAATCAATTACATTAAACGTTTCAGTGTGTTCATAAGTTATTTTTATTATCATCAAGTTATGCATTGCTGATTTTATCGTTAGAAACACTTCCCTAACGCCTCTAGTGACTGAGATATCAATTATTGGATTGCCCATTAAACTATGGCTTTAAGAAATTAGATTTCGTACTTCAAGGCCAATCAATTTAAACATGATTATTTTATTCGTTGAACTAACGAGAACGATGTCAAGTTACCCCACCGATAAAAATATTCTTTAAATTGACGAGGATCTCAATCTGATTTGTTTTTTTTTAATATTTAATACTCCTTTTTTCGTTTTCAATATCAATAAAACCATCATCCCTAAGATATCTAAAAGCTTACAAAAGGTATGAAGAGGAACGGGTGTCAGGTCCCTCCAATACAAGGGGAAGATTCTCCGAGATAGGTACATACATATTCTTATCGGCGTGAGTACTTTCATTGTGCGATGCAGGATCAGTAGGTACTACGTAGTTCAGTTCGTATTTGTTAGATGATGTTTAAGTATGTTTTGCTGTATGTGGAAGACGCCATGTTTACATTGAAATCGGTTAATTAATATTTTTAAAACTAATGTACTTTTCAATGTCAAATACAAGTATTATCTTGTAGCAACGATCAAAAGTTCTGCTGTCTCATGTCAAAGTTATAGTTTACATTAAAACAAAGTGGAAATAGAATAAGACAAGAACACCAAAATTTATTTAATATTAAGAGAATGTCCTTTGCAGTGTTTTGTGTAGAGCCTCTATAATCACATGTATTGTAGTCTTTTCCATTAAGTTTGTAATCAATTATTCTTGGCTTTTTAGTGCCTTTTATTAGTGCTTTTTTATTTAATTTTCTTTATATTTAATTTTAACATACAGATATTCTGTTAAAATTGGTGTTTTTTCTTCTTCTAATTTCACTATGTTTTAACGTGGCTCATCGGCTATAACTTTTGCTTAGTACAAAAACGATATCTAAGCGAACGCCTCTCTAATGACTGAGATATTAATTATTCGGTTGCCCATTAAAATATGGCTTTAAGAAAATAGATTTCGTTCTTCAAGGCCAATCAATTTAAACATGATTATTTTATTCTTTGAGCTATCGAGAACGATGTCGTTACGCTGGCGATAAAGATGTTCTTTAAATTGACGAGAATCTCAATCTGAATTGTTTTTTTTAAATATGTAATACTCCTTTTTTCGTGTTAAAATTAAATATAAAAACTTTAAATAGAAAGTAAACTGACTTTATGAAGCACTAATAAAGGGCAGTGTAATGCATCGGAACTAAAAAAAATTGCATCTCTTCTCGTGTCAAATGATGTCGTCGCTCATATGACACGAGAAGAGATGATGAGAGCTGTCGGAATGTTGCAAGCTGGTTCCAGGCAACGTATTGTGGCTGCCGCTCTCGGCACTACACATAGCATAGACGTACTCAAGTTGGACCTCTGGACGTCAAGATCGTTTGAAATGTTGTTAGGAAACTCATGCATATGAAGGGGGAACAATAATGGTTTGAGCTGATTTTTGGATAGGTGGAAGAACCGACCTCGTTTGGATCAGCAGCAACCTCAATGCTCATATTGATGCGGAGAGGATTGTTTCAGACCATCCCTTTGCGAAGCCGGTTGGGTGATTCGTTTCAACTAATGCACGTCCACACACGGCTAGAGTCGTAACACACACTATTGCCGATACTCGCATCAACGTTCTGCCATGGCCTGCTCAATTGCCAGACCTCAACCCAATTGAGCATGCATGGGATATAGTCATATAACATTCCTTCCTGCTCATTTGCTATGCGACAAGTCAACACAGTATAACAAGCTTTAGTTCTTTGAGTTTAAGGTGAAGTTCACAACTAATTTAGTAACCATGCACAACGAGTTCACGGCCGGTAGGGGTGTGTGTAATAAATTAACAAGGCATGTATATTAATGATTTTTTTATTTAGAAAACAGAAATTGTTTTCTTATGTAGGTGCACTCCACATTAATGGGCTTTGGGTGTAGGATGATATATTATCATAGTGATTGTTTTAAACATTCTACGTTATCCGTGAGTAAAACTTTTTAACTTTTATATCAATTAAGTCACTACTGAACTTACGTTTCACACTTACTTTTGTCACCGGATAGAGTTTTATAAATGAAACTATGTATCTTGGCACCGAGGAACTGCTCGTAGTTACTCATAAGATTGATATTTAGAAATAATGTTTATAATGATAGTTGCAGTTTAACAAACTGCTGCCGCTTCCCTTCAACCAACTTCGTTTTGGGTAAGGTAATGTACTCGTAAAGCGCATAACGGTCGCTGAGCCAGCTTACGTGGCTGTAAGCAGTCCAAACTGATGCTGCCAGAAGTCTCACCACGCTTAAACGACCAGACTGCGAGTCTCAGCCGAATTGAAATCCGGATAGTTATAGGATTTGGCGCGGAGAGAGAGGATTAACGCGGAGGAAACATCCATCTTCATCATATTAGAGTGCGTGAGAGTGCCCACATGACAGGCAAGTATCTTCGTGGGTGCGAGGTCGCTTCTAGTAGCCTGTGAACGCCTCAGGGGGTTTCTGTGCTTCTGGAAGCAGTTAGACACGCTTAACTAACCAGTGATATCCGAACTCATAATGAACCGAGTATGAGTCTAAATGCGGCAACAGAGCCATATACCAATACCAATACTAAAAAGATGCGTACATAAGCTTTGAAAATACGTGGGATTCTGGTATGAAAGCCTATGGGTATATTGAAATGAAAATTTTAATTTTTTAAAGTACTTTAATACGTTCAAAGCCTTCATTAATAAAATTATAATGTTTATTTTTCTTTTTTAAACTAAACGCACAATTGGTACAAAGGCGTTCTCATGCCCAGGGCATTCTCTACCAGACAACCTTGGGGTGATATAGAAATATTGTACCCGGCAACAGCCACAGGTTGCGATCCTGACCTGCTCGAGCTATTGCTTAACCTTCCCAATCCATCCGTATAAACAACAACTTCTATTACCTACCCTTCTTACTTACTTTTTTCTTGCAATATACTCTGAATTTTTCGACCTTTAATTCCCAAATTGTCCAGTTGACGGCAATAGGCTTGCCTTCGGGGATACAGGCGTGTGTGTGTGTGTGTGTGTGTGTGTGTGTGTGTGTGTGTGTGTGTGTGTGTGTGTGTGTGTGTGTGTGTGTAGGTGTTACGTAATGCGTCAGCGAATGAATTGTTTCACTTACCGATAAAATGTTAATACTTAGCAATGTGCGAGTAATAGGTAGGTACAATATTTTCATGTGTGTTTTCAAGTGTTAGAATTGTCGATGTTTATTCTTTTGTCTATCGCTTACCAAATCAGTTCAAAGGTGCTTAGGTTTCTTAGTATGACTTTCAATTTAAATTTTTGTAATTTTGAAATTTATTGAAATCAATTGTTTATATTATAGTGACTTTTCATTTTAAAATGTGAATGTATCCTCAAAGAAGGCTCCCAATGCTCAAAACAGGACTCGTCATGTCTAATTTATCCAACGCTTTCACTTGAAATCATTGCACATTTCAGCTAAAGAGCAAACTATTAGAAACGTAAGATTAGAACTCTCGGAAATGGATTTATGTATTTTACATTAAAATATGTATTTATTAAATGTTGGTGTCTCATAATCAGAAAAACCAAAATACAGCGGAATTCGATCAAATTAGATCCTGAATTTAAATATGTTATTCTTTTAGGTTTTTATAAAGTAATTTGGTCAATGATGTATCTAATGCAAATTCTTCTAACAATGTTTAAAGAAATATTTTTAGTTTTAGAATGACAGAAATTATATAAAACTTAAAACCTTGTAATTCTAAGACCTACAATATAAATTTTATCTTCAAACCAATATCAGACAATATTTTGTTTAATTCTGAACGTACTAGGGCGCAATATAGAAATAAAAGAACCGAATTTTTTGTGTTAATACATATATTTTTAATACTCTTTGTTTGTAATTTTTTTCCCTTCACACTTTTTACAATTTGATTTATAGTTTAACAGATATATGTATTTTTCTAACAACAAGTACTTATAAAAACAATTTTGTCTTGACATGTATAATGTATAGGTGAGGAGCGGGTGTCTGAGATACACATAGCTATATCTGTAATACAGAATACCAGGTCCCCACCGCTTTGGGCACGCCACAATTGTGGCGGTAAGACCCATCGGCATACGGCTGACGCAGGTGCTGACCGGCCACGGCTGTTTCGGAAAGTACCTGTGTCGTATAGGCCGGGAGCCAACGTCTGCATGCCATCACTGCGAAGGCTGTCGCGAGGATACAGCACTCCGCACTTTAGTCGAGTGCTCAGCGTGGACGCAACAATGCTGCGACCTCGCAGCGGCTATTGGAGTATGAAGCCTCTCACTGGAAACCATGGTTCTATGCATGGTCCAAACTGAGAGTGCGTGGAAATCCGCTGCCTCTTTTTGTGAGGAAGTGATGTCATCTAAAGAGGCGGCGGGAAGGGAACGGGAGAGGGCTAGTACTCTCCCGTCCCGAAGGGGAGGCACTAAATGCCAGAGAGCGCAGAATGATCTCCGGCCTTCCATGAGCGCTGGCCTGGGGGTAACGGGTGAGTCTTCCCGTTACTCTAGCCGAAGCAGGCCTGAGATGGTGATGCACCGTGTTCCGCCCTCGCCTCTCTAAACGGGAAGGGGGCAAGGCCACTCATTTGTGACGGAACACTTTGTGGTTTTAGTCGGTTCGATTCCGACATACCACTTCACCGGCAGCCCCGTGGAGTGATGACCCGAGGATGTTTCAAAAAGGTCCTCACCCCTTGAATAACAATCTGATTAATTAAAATACACAATGTAGAAAAGTGAAGAAAAGAACAAGACAATTTTCTTTTTTTTATGTTTTTAACCAATTCACAACAACTACTTTGCATTTTAGTTTTGGTGTGAGTGGCAATGGGTATATTGATAAAACTCTGTTTATTATACAAATGTGTCCTTTGGTGGCAGAAAAAGCGTTAAGCTAAACTTGTTTTATACATATATTGTTTCATACAAACTCTGTCTTTGCCGCGCAACGAATATAGCTTGAGGACAGTGTGCAATATGAAAAATTGCGTTTTAGCTGTTCTTCTCCAAGTGGTAATACAGTAAGTTAATTGTGACTTACAGAGGGTAAAAAAAAAATTTTTAATACTGTTTTGTCGGCAACATGTCGAAGATTTGTAAAAACCACCATGAACTTCTGTGCCCTAATCGTTAATATATGATTATGATTTTTCGAAATGTAATGTCAAGACCTTTTTTCTGCAACCACTTGGTATCAGTGTTCAATCCCTTTTGTGCGCTGTTAAAGTAACATTCCAAGTATCTATACTAAATAAAAACGTTGTCATCGGCAAGATTTTTATTATTTTTGTATTCGGGAATTAACACAGGTCATTCATGTACACAAATAACAAACATGGCTTAAGGATGCTTCCTTGAGGAACACCAAAATGTTTTCTCATTGCCAATAACATCATCAATCTGGACACATTGCGTTCTATGCGTTAGGTAATCTTGAAACAATTGAAGCTGCAACAATTCCTAGACGTTCAAGTTTTTTTTAGTTGAGTTGCAACAAGGACTATGTCAAATGCTTTTACTAGGTCCAAAAATATGCCTATAATTTTTTTTTAATCAAGATTGGTAACAACATAATTTTTAAGTTCAAGAATAGCATCGGAGGCAGATTTGTTTTCCCTGAAAACGAATTGTGATTTTGAAATAATGTTATTATTTTCTAAATAAGTAATTAACCGTTTATTAATAATACGCTCTAAAATTTTAGATAGTGTAGGAAATTTTTTTATGAATTGGAATAATTCTTGACTTCTTGTAACAAAAACTCTTGGAAAAACACCGGTCGAGAGAGACAGATTACAGATATGTTATATGTACAATATTTACCGGAAAGTGTCTAGTGGAGTATAAAAGCGCTTAATCTCAGACTTGTGATTGTCTTCAGCATGTGACAAAATTTAAGAGAATAGCATCTTAATACCACTATCTGGCAGCTTTATTTAAGAACATCTAAGGGCAATTGCTCTCTCCAGATCTCTCGTTGAGTGATTTTATTTTGGCCTGTAATTGCTGCAGTACAGAAAAAAGGCATTCTTATACTACAAAATCATGGCATTACAATATGTAGTCTTATTTATTTATTAGAACTTCGTGCACGTATTGTACAAAGGCGAACCTAATGGCATTGTCTGCCAGTCAACCTTGGGGTGAAGCAGAAATAAAAAGTGGTAGGTGCAAAGATATGGTAAAGAGTACGAATTTATAAGGTCTTATAATAATAAGATTTATCAAGTCATTAACTAAATATACACATTACATGGAATACACACATTATGCTGATACATTATATACTTGTGGAGGAACGAGTGTCATGTTCCTCCAACACAAAGGGAGGATCCTCCGACCAGGCGAGGTGATCATGCCTGGCGGGCCGCGGCCCAACGGTTGATGTTGGGAAGTTGTATATATACTAATCGGCGCGAGAACTCTCATAGCGCGAGGCAGGATTAGTAGGTTTGTAGATGTTTCTTGTTGCTGTATGTGGAAGTCGCCACATACTAATACTTATACATACATACATATACATACACGGATATACATATACTATGAATATAGAGTCTCAGATACATGTACTAGCACTGGGATAATTATGCCAACTCATTGTGGAGGAGATCAAGTTTTAAGTATAAAGCGGTTTGTGGACATCCTGATTTCGAGAGGGAGTGCATTAAAGAGTAGAATTGATTGGACGCAGAACGAAGAGTTCACGATTCGGAGTTATGACGTAGGAACTATTTATATATAAGTATATTTTTAGCAGTCTGGTTACCATAGTACAGGCTATGCCTAGTTTTGGACTGTTGTTTTGGCTGTGTGTACCTCACACACGGTCTCAAGTTATTATTTTTATACTATAAGTCAAATTGTACAATAGATTTATTTCTACGTAAAATGTCGATAGGTTACTTTTCTTTACAGTACATTACCCTTTGGGAGTGACGTCAATATCATTCTTATAGGTACCTAAACCAGTTAGATACACTTTGCCCTAACCAAAAACAAAAGTTGTCTAAATAAAACAATTGTATCTAATCATTTGTGTAAATTTGCATTACAAATAGAGAAAGGTTCCTTGACATTGTATTTATTGTAGCGCTATAGACAATTATTTTCAAGACAACCAAAATCACCAGTCATTTCTGTATTATAATTTATATTGAAACATTTTCTAACTACTAAGAGCTATCTATTTTGAGGTTTAAAATACTGATCTTTACAGCTTTGGACCAATATGTTTCTTCGCTTCTGACAAGAAAAGGGTACTATAGAAGTGATTTGAGAACTGATGCATGTATCACGAATCTTTGGATTATTTTGGAGTGATAAGCCGAGTGATAAGATATCAAGAAATAAAGCTTTGTAAAAATAGGAAATGGTGCTAGGGGAAATAGAACACAATAGAGGAAACAAGTTGTGATCTAAAGCGGCCGAACGCAGTGGTTTCCTTTGCCAAAATTAAGCAGTCTGAGAAGATAAGTGTCCTGTGATGATGATGTCCTGTTGTTGGTTTTCTCGCTTCTGTAGCGTACCGCAGAAGCGGGTTTTAAAAACGCCTTTATAGAATTCGAAAAAGGCACTTAATTGAATATGCTAAATTGTTTACTTAAAAGAATATCGAAATATTATATATTTACAACATTTAGAGTTTGGTGGAAAAACAAATAAGCAAGTCAGCTAATTCACCAAGCCACATCTAAATATTACAAACCTTCTTTCCATCCCATCCAACGCGCCCCTAACTTGTATCATCATAATTTCGGATAGTGCTTAGGTGTGGCCCACTACTATAGTTACTTAAAAGGTACAGCTACGTTAAAAGTCTTGTGTATTTAACCACCCGTAAGAGCGCGTCGCCTCGGACCAAGGACTGTTTTTCTATAAATAGAGGAACTCATTTTAAACGGTATATATTCAATCGTTCATTATTATCTTTGTAGTGGCATTATTAAAAGTTGTTAAAGTAGGGTTCTTTGCATTTCTCTTAACATATTTTGAAGAGGTCTACAAAATTTCAATTAGGTGCAAAGGATATTATTAAATTATATTATATTATTAGATATTATAGATATTACGGCGGGTGCATGACCGCTTTTTGTGAAAGCCTAACTAAACTCTATGTTTGGTACCGACTCAAAGTTATTTAGGTATTTACATTAGAGTAAGAGTTTAGTTAGGCTTAGTTAGAATAAGTTAATTTTTTACTTTTCAGCTCCTTTCTTCTTACGTCGGCTTAATTTTTTGTAAAAAGTTTTTATATTCTTTAGAATTTTTGTGGTTAAATTAATCAACTACAGGTTTCCGTCATGTTGTAGTGTCATTAGAACAACATTATGTGTGCTAAGTTTCAGTCAATGGGTGAACAATTTTTCTTCTCCTTTTTTTCTACCCTTAGAGTTGAAATTTTTATTTGAAATTTAAAATGACCAATTTCGAAGTATGTAATACTGTATACCTATTCAATAAAAAAGAATTATGGAAATCGGACTACCCTGTAAAAAGTTATGCATGGTCATAAAAAAAATATACGGGTTGACTTGAAAACCTCCTCCGTTTTCGTCGGTTACAAAAATAATGTCAAGATAATGAAGGCTACCGTTTTTATGCTCACCAGTTGGCGCCACCAGCAAGTGAGGCCTTAGCTGTCAATATTTGGTTTACGCGCGTGGAAATAGACTTTAAATATAAATAATTTCTATTATCGTATCTTACATCTGCCATAATGAGTCGGGTATCGGAAAATATTTACAATAGCAATTATTAATTTAGTAAATAAACATTTCAGATGACATTTCGGGCACAGTTTCGGAGACCTCACGCTACACCAGCGCCTCTAGTAGCAAATTCAAAAGCGACAGCCCTCATTATACCAAACGCAAATGATACCAATAAAGTTATACAACAAACACACTATGTTGAACAAGGAACACATACTCGCAACGAAAATATATGTCTCATCCAGCTTCAAAAAATTCTGAAAGTGTGTTGTATTACCCAGGGTTTCAGTTTCTTTCTTATTTTTTTAATGTTAGTGCGAGTAGATTTGGGCACTTTGTTAAATGCTTTCATATACATCACACAACAATTATTATGAAATAATGATGTCATGCAAGCAAACATATCAATCTAATAGGGTCTTTTTTCCCTAGGAATGAATTATCGCCGGCAATAACAAATTCATTCGAAATTTTTTTTAGGTAGATGCTGATTTTGAAGATATGTAAATTTAAATTTCAAAGATGATAATAAAGCTATTTATCATTTTATAAAACTTTACTCATAATATTTGATTATCAGATAAATAAATAATTTCATTGTTTCTAATCTTTGCTTTATAATCATCATTTTTGTACAACGTCAGAGTGTCGGCTACTGCGAGAGACGCACATACACACAACAGTGTCGAGCGGTGGGTAAATGTTCTTATTGGATAAATGTGTCCAAATAAATATTTTTGTTGCAGCTAACGCCAGGTATCACTACTTAAATTTTGTAGGCAATAGCAATAATATATAATAATAGCGTAGGTATTTTTGCTATTGTATGATAGTGATGCATCTGTTACGAAATAACTATTATGTCATCTGTGGCTAGGCGTTGTGCGTTAGCTGGGCGTTATCGAAATAACGCAGTTACAAAAATCACCCATGTTACGTAACCAGTTACTGTAACTAATGTCCTGAAGTGAGGCCCACACCTCATCACTAATTCGAAGTCTCGGCAAAGTGCAAACATAAGTTTATTTCTTACCTATTTGTTTATGCTCAGGAGATTTATGAATATAGCAAAAGTCTAAATGTTTAACCAGGTTTCACCTCATGTTATAGCATGACGTTTAGGACTGAAGAATAAAATGAATATACCATCAGCTTGCTAAGCACCAAAAGTGGAAAATAAAATACTTCAGAATTCAAATGAAAGAACAATAATTTTACGCCGCCGAACATCAGAGTAGGTAGGTACCTATATTTTTTTACAATGCTATCCATATTTATAACTGCTATGTATTCAATATTTAATCTCTTTAATAAATGGAATATTATAAGAACTAGGAACTTTCTAAAATGACGAAAATTGCCATAATAATAAGAAAATCTCAACGTATAGCTGGAGCTGCTAATTTATCTGAGGCTCTGCATATTCGTAGGGAAGTAACAGTGGCGCTCGCAAAGGCAGGTATGCCATTAAGAAAGTGGCAATCTAACGAGACACAACTAGTGTTAGACTGTTGTCAAACACCTCTTAATTTAAATATCGGATCTCATGAATCCAACAAGCTATTAGGGCTTGGTTGGCATGCAGATTCTGATGAACACCGTTTTCCGATAGGCTCTTTACTTCTGTGGCGACTTCCACATACAGGACAAAAAAACATACTTCAACATCATCTACAACCTACTAATCCTGCATCGCACTATGAGAGTTCTCTCGCCGATGAGTATATATACAACTTCCCAACATCAACCGTCGGGCCACGACCCGCCAGGCATTATCACCTCGCCTGGTCGGAGGATCCTTCCTTTGTGTTGGAGGGACATAAAACCCGTTCCTTCACACTACCTAAAGGCAATACAAAGCGTGAAATACTGTTAGCCCTAGTAGCGGAAGTATTTAATCCACTCGGTCTGCTATCTCACATGTAGTTCACATGAAAATAATTTTGCAAAAGTTGTGGTTGCAAAAATTATCATGGGATTCAAAAGCGGTGGAATGACATTGTGAAAACATTGTCATTAATAAATTATATCCGAATTTCTCGAAAGGTGGTATGCGACTCGTATAGAGTAATTGATCTACACATTTGTACAGACGCGTCAGAGCTCGCGTACGGAGCGTTCGCGTATGTTCGAAGTGTCAAAGATGGTGATGAGGTTGTGGTTCGACTATTATCTGCAAAAAGTCTGGTGGCCCTAGTAAAACCGTTGTCGATACGTAGATTAGAGCCGTGTGGGGCATTAGTAGGCACTCGTCTTTATTAAAAAATAAGAACTTCTTTAAGATCTAGAAGACTTTCAACAAGGTTTTTGGACCGACAACACCATGGTTTTGGGATGGTTGCGGATGCACCCTTCCAAACTTCAGCCCCAAATAAAATTTTGAATAAGACGAGTTGTTGTTCTTGGTGACATATCCCAGCCGAGATTGATCCCGCTGACCAACTATCGCATGGTATCGACATTAGCACTTTTCAAACCACAAAACTGTGATGGACCGGCCCAGACTTTCTAAGTTATGAACCAGTAAGAGTTCATCATAACCGCAATATTGTGAAAACTTACCAGAAACCAGGCCTAATATTTTATTTACTATTCTAGACGTGTTCGCACCGTAGCTTGCATTCTTAGGTGTAATAATTGTTGTACAGGGCAGCCGCTAGCTTCACCATTCTTGAGTGAAAATGAGTTGAGGAAATCTCGTATTTTATTAATACGGCAGTGTCAGAATAAATCATTTGTTGAATACAAAATTTTATTAAATAATCAAGCTTTACCAAAAAAAGAGTCCTCTGCTTAAATTTAATGCATATTTAGACGAAAATAGTATTATACGCGTAGGCGGCCGCATTGACAACTCCGATTACCACTACGATACAAAACATCCCATTTTACTACAGTCCTCTCATATTTTTAGGGAATTACTGTTTGATTTTCAGCATCGAAGACTGATGCATGCGGGTCCGCAATTGCTCCTCACCCCTATTTGGGAGACTTACTGGCCTATTGGTAGACAGAATTTGGCAAAAACGTACTATCGTTGTGTTCAATGCAATCGAATTGCCGGTAAAACGGTTGCATCTATAAAATGGGTAACTTGCCTAAGCAACATGTTATCTCCACTGGGTTTCCGTTAAAAAATGTGGGCGTAGATTACGCAGGTCCCATGATGTGTGCTAGTCGTCAAGGCTGCGGATGTAAACTAGTAAAAGTGTATATCGCGATTTTTGTGGGTTTTTCCACCAAGGCTATCCATTTAGAATTAGTTGGGGCTTGACGACCAATATATTTTTAATGGCTTGTATCGATTTATATCTGGAAGAAGTAAACCTCTTAATCTTTACTCCGACAATGGTACCTCATTTGTCGGTGCTTACAAAGAAATTGGTATTTTTTAAAACAAAACTGCAATTCTTTAGACAAAAACGCCTCCAACGATGGCGTTGCTTTCCATATTATCCCGGCTTATTAATAGTCCTCACATGGGAGACCTCTAAGAAGATGGCGTCAAACTAACTAAATTTCATTTGCAAAGTGTGTTGGGCATTATAATTTGACGTACAAGGAATTTTATCCTGCCGACTAAATTCCATGAACGCCAGGTCATTTTATTGTTGGACGGCCTCTGACGTGCACTCTGACAGCCTGATTATGGAGAACGTGTTGTAAATCAGCCGACAAGATTCCAACGTATAGAACAACTTCAACAACATTTCTGGACGCGCTCGAGTAAAGAATATATTGCGTAGTTGCAACTCCTATTGAAGTGGCGATCTTGCAAAGGCAGTCTACTGCTGAACACCTTGGTTGTGATGAAGAAGGATTACCTGCCTCCATTAAAATGGAGACTGGGAAGAATTGTGGCATTGCACCCAGGACCTGATGGCATCGCCATATAGCTGACATTCGGACATCAACAGGAGTGACTAAGTTGGTTCAAGCGTTTTCAGTCAGAGAATATTGATGTCAAAGATGCAGAGCGAAAGAAAGAAAACACATTTATTAAACACACAACGACATAATTACAATAACATTATTTATTAGTATATCACAATGATTGCCACTAGGGCGACCTCAGGGACGCCAGAGGACTACGGGACGATCCCCTTGCAACAGTCAACAACACAGCGTCGACCGGCACAACTAAATACTAAAATATATTATATTGAAAGACACCGTTAGCATTTCATTTCGTTTCATTTTCATTTCATTTCGGACCCACGTTACCCACCATGCCAGCACTACACCAAATACGCACTTTAAATTATTCAGTTATCGAAACTACTCACTAACCATATTGCTGTCAGTTAGGAATTTGGAATTTGTGTAAAAGGGTGCTGCTATGTAACGCAGCGACCAAACAAACGTGTCGCCAAGCAGCTACAATGTTGCTACAAGTTTATTGGCCATAACCACTAGGTAAGTAATAGTTGTGTACAATTAAATTCTATGGCAATACATATCTCAGTCTGAAAATAATGTTCTATTTTGTTTTCAGCTCTGGTCGGCAGCTCGCTCTGGTCGCTCTCACACGGATAAAGTCGATGCCATTTTTGGAGCAAGATCAGTATATTAGTTGTTACGACATAGCCGAGGAACTGAGGATCCTTAAGGTTGAGATGCGATCATGATTAGAGGGCAGAACAAGTAAGACTTCAAGTGGCTTGTTAATAACAGAATATTGCAGAACTATTGAAAATAAATATTCTATTACAAACTTACAACTTTCTATACAAGTTTCTAAAACCGTTGTGTGTACTTTGTGTACATCAAAGTACACGCAATGAGACGTATAGTTTTGAAAATTCAATGTAATATTGGTACGTATTTATTATCTGTATGTAGATATATGTATGTGTGTTTGACATAACCCATTTTCTAAGAAATTGATAAATAATTATTCCTCTGTTAATATTACTACATCTTCAAATATATTTATCTCACGTCTTCTATCATATAAAATGAGCATAATGCGTTAAATAAATATTGGCACTAAATTATATGATAAAAACAAGGACGTAAAACAGATATACCTATATTAAAGTATGTGTAAATCAAAGATGAGTCTGTTGAATGTTTTACTTTTTTTTTTGTTGATAAACTTTGCACAAACATAAAAAATAGAAAGTAAATATAGGAATACGAGGCAGCGATTTTGTTTGTGTAGATAGATAGATTCTAATTGAGTCTTCAAGGACGAGAGTGAGAGATTAAAGTAGATACACTCCTTGCGTTGCGGCTTAGTTCAGCTTGTAAGTAGTTTGTCAGGGCTTCACTCCGGTGGAGGAGGTTCAGTATCTGCAAAGTTTAGACTACAACCAGACTGAAGATTTAATTACTGTTGTTAAATAAATAATAGTCTCATAATGTTAATATTCCTATATTGTTATATACCACATAGATAAGTCTATTTGTAGACAAGTATGTTTCATAAATATTGTTAAGATTAAATAATTACATAATGTAATAAAAGTCTGTAAGTGCACTTACCGCCTGTGGCACAGGTTTACCCTAGTACAGGCACCCATATTTTTTAAGCTAATTAATGTTATATAAGATCTGTTATAATGTGTACTAACTATAAATGAATAAATGAATTATTATTATTAAAGAATACCGTTTAAAGGTTGCACCGTGCCGTTCGTAAATAAGGCTTACAAAAATTACTTTGGTCACCCGCTGGAAATGAAAGATAAGCTTTGGATTTCGCAAAAGATATGAAAAACGTGCGCCAAGTCTCTACGTTTGTAGACAAAAAGAAAATAAGCAAAGGAATAGATTTTGGTACGAATCGGCTATGATCAGCAATGAACCCGTGAATCACCAAGACGACTGTTATTTTTGTTTGGTGAACATAGCTGGCATTAACCAAAAAAATCGAGCCACATTAGATCCTTGCACACGATCGGCATATAGAAGTGTTTTGAGCCCTAAGTGAATCATCGAAGAAATTCTTAACACTCAAGTTTTATTACAAAAAAGGGAAAAACCAAGCCGCGAAAAAAAAGTGACGATTATGGACCTCATGCAGTGTCAGTAAGAGTAACACAAAGTTGGTTCAAGCGTTTTCAGTCCGAGAATTTTGATGTCAAAGAAGCAGAGCGAAAGAAAGAAAATACATTTATTAAACACACAACGACATAAATTATATTATAACATTATTTATTAGTGTATCACGAAGGTGATACACTATTCTGGTGTATTCACAGAAGGAGCTTATGCATTTTATGGAATTTTTTCTCTTTTCTATCAAAAGTTTCCAAAAATTTTGTACAGAAAAGATTAAGCGGGGTTTTTGACGGGCCACAGATATGATTGTTAATAAAAGACTCAAATTTTACGGACATTATGACAGAGATTGAGAAAAAGGCATGGAAGTAGTTTGTTTGGCTTGTTCAAAATGTTTTGGGAAATAAGAAAAGTTCTGACTATTCTCAACACGTCGAACAACTAATGAGTCACTTTCGAAGGGTTGGGTGTAACATGAGCATCAAATTATACTTTCTTCACAACCACCTGGACTATTTTCCCGCCAATCTTGAGGATCTAAGTGAAGAACAGGGCCAGTGATTCCACTACGACCTTCGTACAATGGAGAAACGCTATCAGGCTGCTGGAACGCACACATGATGGCTGACTATTGTTGAAGTATTCAGAATAGCTCTCTGCCTTCAGCTTCAGCACAGACACAGAAGTTTTGACTGCACGGATGGCGTAATGGTTTAAGTGGTCACCTCGCCACTACGCCGCGCCGAGTGTTGTGGGTTCAAATCCCATACGGGACAAAAATTTGTGTGATCCACAAATAGTTGCCCCGAGTCTGGGTTTCCTTTGTGTTCGTTGTTTGAATGTTTGTGAAGCCCCCCGCGGCACAGGAATATTCCTAACGCGGGAGTTGTCTTTTTAAAGAATCAAGAATCAAGTTAGATAAAAGGATTTTTTTTTTTAACTTAAGAACTAAATAAAATAGGATCATCTATAAATATATAGTCTTATATTATAAAAAGACCCATGTGTCATATTTTTTTAACTAGAGTTCATACAGAAATTTCAGTCACAGATTTGAAAACGTCATTAAAAATTAGACTAATATCATGCTGCTGTGCAGATGATCGGTAGAATAGGTACTTAAGGACAAACTCACGTACGTATTATGTTATAACTACTATAACGCTCTGCAGTTTCAGCCGCGTTGGTCCCGATGCAATGGGAAAATCAGGATAAAAGTCTATGTGTGAATCCAGGTCTCCAGCGATCTACATACCAAGTTTCATCGCAATCGGTTCAGTACTTTTGCGTAAAAGAAAAACAATCATCCATACATCCTCACAAACTTTCACGTTTATAATATTAATAGGATATAAATTAAGATACACTCCAGTGTTAGAGTGTGGTAGAAATTATTTTAAAATACTAATAAATAAGAAAAATTAAACAATAACAACACTGAAAAACATCCTGACAAATTTTATTCAGGTAGATTATTAAACAAAAACTTTATATAACTCCGCAATAAGACATAGGAATAAAATAAATACATTGATAAATAAAATCATACATGTGACCACTTCAGTATCTAGCTTTATAATACAATTTAAACAATCCGTAAATATATTAGTCCCTACTCTCTTGAAGTCACTAATATAAATTATAGTAATTTTTTTTGTTGAAGTAGATTAAGTTTTGTCACTGACCATTTACTGTATAGAGAACAAAATCATATATATAAATACGACTTTAACATTGCATACTTATAAAAGTGTCAACGCCGAGAAGGTACGTTTTACACGTATTTTTCATTTCAAATTCTTTTAGGATCGCGGGGTCCAAATGTTCGTTGATGATAGCGGCACAGTTAAGGTCTAAAATTATATTTGCAAGGGATGAATCTAACTGATAAACGATTACTTCCTGTTTTGAGAGTTTCTGCAGAGCTGCTTGTTGCAATGGTGCATGTCCTAACGCAGCTCGTAGTAGCACAATCTGAGAGCGTAACTGCCGTCCTTCATAGCCCTTATAACTAAGCATGTGATTAATGCGTGCTACTGCATATTCCATAAGCGTCCGTGCGTACTGGTCAGAATGGGATACCCGGCCGGAAATACTACGCACATATGCTTCTATTTTCTCAGAATACGTTTTTTGTGAAGCTACTTCCATTACTTTAGATTCTTCTCCACCCATCAATGTAAAGATGTGCCGTAAAATCCCAGTTTGCAACTGTTCCTCATTTTCAAATTCTGCCAGTTGTATTTTAAGTTCATCTGAAAACTCGTTCGGTGCACATCCAATACAAAATACCTTGCCAGTTAATCCTAAAACAATAAGGTATAGATACATACCCATTACATGTACTGACTAACAATCTAACTAGGTATAGAAAATATTATTATCACTTACCACGATCTTCTAGAATGGCAGCCATTTCCAGTGCAACAGAAACGCCAGATTCATAGCCCAAAAGATGGAATGTGTCATCCATTTCAACTTTTTTCAAGAAAACCTATACAAACAGAAAACACGATCAAATTTTCCGTTAATATCTTTTCCACTATTAATTTATGCCTATTCCAGAAAGTTTCAAGTCAGCTAGTCAATATAGGAACCTTAAAGATAGTGTATGAAATCAATTTGTAAAAACAGTTTCATTATTCAATTATAATCTTAATAGTTACTGGTATCAAGTAGATTGGGTTTAGAACAATGAGTACATCTAGTTTACCTTTACAAGTCTCTCCGCCGTTTCTTGCACAGTTTCATACGGATGATCTAATCCGGGCTGCAACACTAATGCAGGTAATTTAAGTCGCTCGCAAAGAAAGCGGAATCGCTCGTAATGACCCTCTATTCCTGGCACTATACACAAGTTGACTTTACTTGGCTCATAATCGTCATCTCTCTGAAATAACAATTATATATTTTTGCTTACAAACATACATGCATTAATTAAAAAGTAGTTTTGCGAAGTCCTTACATACCAGAGATTCACCTTTAGCGAGTGTCGGTAAGAACATCATATCAACAGTTGCGGTAAGTTCGTCTGGGTCTATGTAATTAAAGACAGTAGATAAACCTTTTATGTCTTCACAACCAAGGTCTATTACTTGTTGTTCTTGTTTCAATAATCTAAAAATTTAAAAAAAAGCATCTTAAAAATAACACATAAATACACTCTCACCTATATAAACAAAAAGGCTTGCAGAGTCGTGTTAAACAAAGACATTTTGCCAACTATAATTTGATCGACCTCACTTAAATTTGGTGCCAACCCTAATGGCGTCAACCAGGCACTGGAAATTACTGAATGGAAAATTTAGAGTTTATTGCAAAGGAAAAGTTGGTAAGAAAGGAAGGCAATAGAAGAAAAGCAATATTGATAATGCAGATGGATTGGGGAACGTTATCAATAGCTCGAGCAGGTCAGGGTCGCATTATCGGGAATTTCGAGCCCTCGAACATCCTTCTATTATAATAATAATAATAATAAATTTATTGACACGTTAAGGAATACATGCTACATTTATGTATATTACCATTTCAACAGCAATTAATCAAAATAATAAACCCTATCTCTTAAACTAGGGATTCCTGTATTTTAAGAGATAGTATTCGGCTATCAATTGACACTAATAAGATAAATTAATACAACAGGTTGGAAGGTAGTGTTGATCTTGCATCAAAGTAAACAAAATTACTTATCATACTATCTAATTGTATATGTATTTTGTGGTGTGTGTGTGTGTGTGTGTGGTATGTGTGTGTGTGTGTTTGATCATGAGAGGTACTTTAAAAGCGACTCTGTTTGGAAATAGTCTTGGCTTTTTGGTCATAACTTTAAGTATGGCTTTTTGTGCTCGTTCTACTCTGAGAAATTTGGTTTTATTTGCTCCTCCCCAAACAGCGATGCAGTACCCTATAATTGATTTACATAAGGCATTATATACCATATTTAATGTAGTACTGTTAGCAGACTCTCTGAGTGTCTTAAAAATGTGAATGAGGCGCATTACACGAGTGGTTAGTGTATCTAGATGTTTGTCCCATTTTATTGCATCGTCAATAAGTATACCCAGGTATTTAACATTATCAGTCCTACTGAGTGTCGGGCAAGAACAAAACGCAGATTGGTCTGTGCATGAATGGGCAGTTATTAAAAAGGAAGGAGGCGGGTAGGTGTTACGTCGGATGGTAAAGGGGATGAAAACAGTTTTGTTTAGGTTTAGGGTCAGCAAATTAGAGTTTAGCTAGTTCATTATTTTAGCGAGAGTAATTTCTGTCTCTGTTTTAATGATATCCCAAGTAAATCCATAAACAATTATTGCCGTGTCGTCGGCGTAAGCGTATAGCTTAGAGCTTGGAAAATTCATCCTGCAGAGGTCATTGACATATATTTGGAAGAAGGTAGGGCCAAGTATACTTCCCTGCGGGATACCGTAGGTTAAAGGCTCTTCATCACTTAGGTACATATCAATTTTAATACGTTGAGTACGATTTTGCAGTTAATCTTTGAATATGTCTAGTACAATGCCTCTCACACCCAGGCGTTCCATCTTCGAAATAAGTTTAGGAACAGAAACTGTGTCAAAAGCTTCAGAAAGGTCCAAGAATATCCCCATACACTTTATACCGTTATCAAGTTTTCCAGCGACCAGCTGTGTCAGTTCTAGTACAGCAGCTTCCGTCGATATGCCTGTTCGGAAACCGTACTGGTTGTCAGCTATAATTTTGTATTTCTCTAGAAAAGTTCTTAACCGGTTGTTAAGAATCTTCTCCAACACTTTAGAGAGCGTAGGCAGAACAGATATGGGTCTATAGTTGTTGACACAATTTCTGTCCCCTCCCTTGTGAATCGGGTGTATTATCGCCTTTTTGAGTGAGTCTGGAAATACACCCGTTTGCAAGCAAAGATTGCAAAGATGGGTTATAATTGGTACCAATACCGGATGACTGTTTTTTAATAATAAAGCCGATATTCTATCCCATCGAATAGCGCAATCATTGCGTAATTGTAAGATCAAGGAATCCACTTCGACCTCATCCACCTCGATTATACCAAGTGAATTTACAGGTGTGTGTGATGCACTGTATGACTTTCGGTGCAAAGCATTAACCACGAATGAATGAGAGTTTTTATCCCGTAACATGCATTCGTCAGCCATATTTTTACCTATCCCACTAAAGAATTTACAGACCTCATTAATAGATGAACTGGGATCGTTATGTAATTGTAATAGTTCAACTGGGCTATTGCAAATTTTTTGAGTATTCGTTATTGTTTTAATCGTTCTCCACAACGCCTTTGGATTATTGCTAGCTTTTTCGAGTTCATTCTTTTCGTAACTTATTTTTAGTCTTCGTAAAAGTGAATGAATATAATACGTAATATGCTTCAGGTAAATAAATATCTTTGAAAGCCTAATGTTACCGTGAACCGCCAGCTCTCTCGGATGATTCCTATACGGAACATACGAAAATAAAACAATAATGGAAAGACAAGAAATACACCACATAAAGTCAATCAGATAGTTTGCTAGAGTCGGGACCAAACCAGATGTCTCTTCACCAAACGACACTTAAGAAGTTAAAAATAAAAAAGGTAGAAAATAATTCCGGCAAATAGATACATCATTTGCCACTTTTGGACCCGTCGTGCTAATAACATCTTTCCCAGTAATAAAGTGGAATTGAAATTATTGTCTGATGATTGAAATTACTGTTTACGGGTTGAAGCTAGTATTCTGACATTTCACATTTCGAAAGAGATAGACTGGGTGTTGGTATAGTGGTTAGTGACCCTGACTGCTAAACCAGAGTTCGTGGGTTCGATTCCCACCCAGGACAAATAATTGTGTGATGATCACGATAATTTGTTCTCGGTCTGTTGATAATGTATCTATAATATGCATGTATTTAAAAATATTTAAATATGTTTATCAGCAGCCTGATTACGATAATACAGGCTCTGCCTAATTTGCCGTGTGTGAGATGTGTGATGTCGGTCTGCATGTTGCCACAATTGTTGTGTGTCGATGAAGACTTTGGGATGGTAACGTTTATTTACCAGAAATATACTACTGATGTTATATATTACTGATAATCTTCAATTTACAACTTGCCTGTATATTTAGGCAAATCATTGCCTGTACGCAAGAAGCACAGGCAAGTTACTAACTGGCAAAAGGTAACTAAAGAAAAAAGAAACGAACAGTTACTTACTTTTCTATTGTTAATGATGACACCTGTTCTTCATCGAATCCAAGGTTATACTGAATCCGCAAGAAAGCACAAAGTGACTGCAAGTTGTTATTTTCAATTCCTAACTCTTCTAGAGTCATAGTCTTTTGAACATTATCTGGTATGCTTAATCCTGTACATAAATATGTTTTATAGTTTCACAGTTAACCGGCGGTCACGTAATGGCTAAGAACTTTTGATCAACCTACTTGCGGTTTTGAACCTTATCTAGTACACTGCTGACGTGAACCCACTCCTAACACAAGCATTTAGCTTAGCTGGAGGAATTAACAAGAGTACTAGAAATGTGAAACCCGAGTTACTACTAGAGCTGTTAACAAGAATACTAATAATGTGAAACCCACGTTACTAGTGGAAGGATTAACAAGAACACTAGTAATGTGAAACCCACGTTACTAGTGGAGGGGTTAACAAGAGTACTAGAAATATGAAACCCGAGTTACTACTAGAGCGATTAACAAGACTACCTAGTAATAATGTGAAACATACGGTACTAGTGAAAGGATTAACAAGTACACTAGTAATGCGAAATCTACGTTATTAGAGGAGGGGTTAACACGAATACTAGTAATGTGAAACCCAAGTTACTAGTAGAGGGATTAACAAGAATACTAATAATGTGAAACCCAAGTTACCAGAAGACTAGTGATATGGAACCCACGTTACTAGTGGAGGGGTTAACAAGAGTACTAACAATGTGAAACGCACGTTACTAGTGGAGGAGTTAACAAGAATACTAATAATGTCAGACATACGTTACTGGTGGAGTGGTAACAAGAACATTAGTAATGTGACACCTACGTCACAAGTGGAGGGGTAAACAAGATCACTCGGCATGTGAGACCTACGTTAAAGATTACTAGTAATGTGAGACCTGCGGACTAGTGGAGGTTTTAACAAGAATACTGTTAATGAGAGACCTACGGTACTAGTGAGTTGACAGTAGTCTACCATTTTTTTTTTCCTTCAACATTTCCAAATGGCCTTTACGCAACTTACCAGTAAGAGATTCGATTTGTTTAAGCAAGGATGGTTTCTCTCCACGCTCTACATGTGCGAGGATGACACCGCGAGTGGTTTGTAACGCACGTTCTAAAGCCTCTACCGCACTTCGCCATTTTGTATAATAGTTGTATGATTTCTAGAATAAACAAACAGTAGCATTGTACTTAATGTAGTAATTATAAATTCCTGGCAAATAACAAGTCACATCCTAACGAATCCATACTAATATTATAAATGCGAAAGTGGCTTTGTTTGTTTGTTACCTTTTCACGACTAAACAGCTGAACGGGTCGTAATGAAATTTAGCAAGTAAATAGATGATATCCTGGGGAAGGATAAAGGCTACTTTTTATCCCAGAAAAAAAATTAGATAAATTTGAATTTCCACGACGAAGAATAACCAAGTCATGGGGTTTGTTACACTTTCATGCCCTAACTACTCACCCGATCATCATGATATTTGGCAAACACACTGTGAGGGGTACAGAAAAGGACATAATTATCTCAATTGTAACTTTCATCCAGAAAAAAAGTAAAGTTTCCCAGGGATATGAAAATAACTTAGCAGAAAAGTGTATTATACTAATAATACCAATAGATGATTCACAGCAAAATTTCTTTTGGTCTAATCGTTTTGAAATTTAGTATCCTTGGACTACAATTACATTACAAAACCATGGTAGCCTTGACCTGATTGTAACCTCACCTGAAATCAACAGGATACTCAACTCCTCAACAACTTACAACAGAGGAGTAAGACAATAAACGACATCAAATGCGATACATTTTGTGTCGTTGGATTCTTTGACATAATTTTTTATGTGTCGGGGTTTTTTTTATTTGAGACTAGTGCATTACAGAAATATGAAATACGTATACAAATACTTACACACGTCAGCTCGGGCAGTGTGATTACTGTCGCTGGGAGTTGATGGTAAAGTCTATTCAGACACACATTCTTCTCAATAGAATTTTCACCGAAGTATGTAACAACGAAGTGTCTGAAAATTCAAAGTGCCTTTAAATTTTCTAACAATTTTTTTTTGTTCAATAACAACTAAACAAGCTGTAGTGTTATAAATATTTAATCAATTACTTCTTACCAAATTATAATACTACTTATAATGATGACATGTTGACTAAAAATGTAAATTTATAGTTACTATATTTATAGTTAATTTAGTGACAAATTATTAAAAAATACAATATACAATACAACATACAATACCAGAAATACATAGCTTATGACATACCTTAAATCACAACACTTTTTTTTTATCTCCACATCCAAATCGCTTATCAAATTTGGGTAAATGTCATTATTTTTGTCTTCTGTTATCACATAAATACCTTCAATAGGACCCATGCGCGTAGCATTAGTTAATAAAGAAGCTACAGCTTTCTGATTATTCAACCGTTCTGAACATATACCAACTTCGGCACCAGATTCTTGCCAAGAACTGAAAATATACATTTAATAATACATTATTATAAAGCCGATACTTATCAATCAAAACAATTTATTATTGTACTATTATGGGTCCACTCAGATTAAGCTGAGATGAGCTGAAAATCGTACGACGTTTACGTGACTACACTATACTACTTGCATATGATTTTCAGCTTTATTCCTTATGTTATTATTTAAGTCACATTTAAAAGTGCTCGAGCTTTTTGCCGCTTAATCTAAATTGACTCTTATGACTTATACAATCTAACAGATTAATAGAACAACGTTCTATAGAAACTTATATGAAATAAGATGTTATTATATAGCAATTTAAAAATTATAACAAATATGACAATAATAACGAATCAGTTTTTTCCAAGTGTTATTTAACACTTTATTTCCTGAGAAGTGTTATGTAATTTATTTTAACAGCAGCTTACTCTACTCTATCTTTAAAAGTCTCTTAGTCGCTGATCTGATAACGACAAAACGGGAGGTTATTAGTGATGTGCAGAATATCCGTATCCACGGATATCCGAGGCAGCAAGAAAGTTCTGTATACGTGTCCACACTCGTTACTTTTTGGCGGATCTTGAACGGATCTTTTACATTATTATATTTTATAATGTTTATGAAATTCTTAATTTATTATGCAAAAATTAAATATTTTAATATCTAATATGTTACTAATGTTAGTGTGTTACTAATATTATTAACAATTATGAAGTACTATTTGGCTGATTTTTGTAAAATGTGCATTAAAATAATTATTAAACAAACACGCGCAGTAAATGTCGAAACATGTCTTAGTCCTTAATGTCAATTGCCTTTTCAAGGTTACGCCAATCGGCATAAAATGAGAAAAAGCTTGAGTTCTGTGTCCGGTAACGTTAACGGATCTAGACTCTAAACATTCATATTCGTATCCTTATCCGCGGATATAGATTTTTAACCATCTGACACATCACTACCGCTACTTATTCACTTAAAAGTTACAAACGACATGCGACTTAACGTAAATTTTTAATTTAGATGGGTTTAACAGTGTTTATTTTCGTACACACAGTAGTATGACAGTGTTACTTTGTGTTCAAATCCTCCGCGGTAATGAACAACTGTCACTGCGAGATGCGCCATCTCGACGCAATTGGAAATTCGTGAAAGTAGTTGAAAGTCGCCAGCTATAAGTTTCGCATTAGACGACTTATATGCCTAATAATAATAATTATAACTCCACACATCTCACACACGGTCGTCTGATCCCAAACTAGGCAGAGACTGTACTATGGTATCCAGACTACCGATAAACATACTTATATATTTCTAAATACATGCATATTATAGATAAATTACACCCAGACACAGAACAAATTATCGTGCTCATCACGAAATTATTTGTCCTGGGTGGGAATCGAACCCACGACCTCTGGCTTAGCAGTCAGGTTCACTAACCACTAGACCAACAGGCCAGTCAATAAGAATCGATACTGTATGTAATAATATATTTCAGTTGTGAATGACTAGGAATATATATAATAGATTGACCGTCTACATGCAATCATAGGTAGTCTATTAAAGTTTGTCATAACTTTAGTTTCATAAAAAAAGAATTACCGAATTTTATGTTGCAAGTAAGACGATTGCTTCGGAACATGGACGTAGAGTAGTTTAACACCATTGGCAACAAGTCGATCAGCGAATTGTACTCCAAACGACGTGCTGTTACATAGTATTACGTAACAATGATCTGGTTTACATCGTAACCTGAAAATCATAATTTGTTATGTTATTAATTTATTACTAGCCGGTCCCCATAGTTTCACATGTTTATGGTCACTGCTCCGATCCTAACTGTCGTAGCGTGATGTTACTTAGTCCATAACCTTCCTCAATTCAATACTCTTTTATTTTCTTTTTGGTACGAAGTTTCCTATCCCACGTTAAACTGCAGACGCTCAGCGGATGGGGGCTAGGCGGAAAAAAGTTTTAGCGCAATGAATAATGCTGACCACGAATGTATTTTTTTAATTAGTCCATCTGTAGATTCCGTGATTATGCTAATGTAATTTAATGTTTGTTGTATACTAATTATCCATATATTTATTAGTCTGGGCAACTTTCACAGATGGCGCAATTTTTTCAAGTTTTTACAATATTTACTATATGTTGATACAATTTATTCAATCCATTAAATATGTATCTTCTTATATATATTATAATATATTATATTAATATATATATATATATATATAATATATATAAATCTCGTGTCACAATGTTTGTCCTCAATGGACTCCTAAACCACTTAACCGATTATAATAAAATTCGCACACCATGTGCAGTTCGATCCAACTTGAGAGATAGGATAGTTTAAATCTCAAATTATAGTCGCAATTTTAATTTATTGCTAATTATTTGTCTGTTATTATTTGACAGTCACAATTATCTGTTAACTCCAAATGATTCTAACAGATGTCGATACCTTTCGACTGGGTTGAGTAAGTAATCAATAGATGGCGCTGCTATGGTAAATCTACGAACGTGTCATATAAGCTACATTTATTGTTGACGCTATAAAATTAATTAAATTTATTTTGTAGTGAACGAAATACCGTATAATTCAGCTAATTATTTGTCTGTTATTTGCGATTTAACATCTGATGGACGAGTCATTTTGTACAACAATATGAATTTTTCAATTGAGTACTTTAGTTTTATTTTCAATTTAGCTAATTAGATTTTACCGGAAGGGTTTTATTTCCTTAGTTGCGATTAGAGAAATAAAATATGGCGGTACGAAGTTCGCCGGGTCAGCTATCTGATGGACGAGTCATTTTGTACAACAATATGAATTTTTCAATTGAGTACTTTAGTTTTATTTTCAATTTAGCTAATTAGATTTTACCGGAAGGGTTTTATTTCCTTAGTTGCGATTAGAGAAATAAAATATGGCGGTACGAAGTTCGCCGGGTCAGCTATCTGATGGACGAGTCATTTTGTACAACAATATGAATTTTTCAATTGAGTACTTTAGTTTTATTTTCAACTAGCGGCCCGCTCCGGCTTCGCACGGGTATAAAATATACAGCCTATGTCATTCACTGAAAAAATGATTAGAATCGATCCAGTAGTTATGTAATTATTTACGACATCACATTAGAAACCTCAAAAATAACAGTATTTCTCCACTATTTAATGGATGTTATTATACATATAAACCTTCCTCTTCAATCACTCTATCTATTAAAAAAAACCGCATCAAAATCCGTCGCGTAGTTTTAAAGATTTAAGCATACATAGGGATATAGGGACAGAGAAAGCGACTTTGTTTTATACTATGTAGTGATTTAGCTAATTAGATTTTACCGGAAGGGTTTTATTTCCTTAGTTGCGATTAGAGAAATAAAATATGGCGGTACGAAGTTCGCCGGGTCAGCTAGTATATATATATATATATATATATATATATATATATATAGCGAAATGAACATCGTTCTAACCGGGTGTCCCAAAGAAACCTAACGCGATTTTTCTTTTTTTTTTATATCTAATACAATAACATTTTTTCGAATTCGACTGGTAGTTTCAATTTAACCAAACAAACAACCAAAAAATCTATTAAGCTTTATTATTTTATAGAATAGATACCTAATAACTTTACTACCTTGCACGTAGCTTCGCTCACAGTAAAGGTATTTACCAATTATTCGGGGTCAGTACTCTTTTATTGATAAAAGTAAATATTACAAGTATAAAGTACCCTATTGCCCGGTTCCTACAAAAAGAAACGATTCGTTTTACTTACGGACGGTAAAATTTCGTTGAACTTTCAATGTACATTTTACCGTCCGGAAGCAAAAAGAATCGTTTCTTGAAATAGGAACCAGGCATAAGTCTTTTTCTGTACCCCCCACAACGTGTGTGCAAAATATGATAATTATTGATTGAGCAGTAAGGGGTGAGAGTGTTACAAACAAACAAACTCAAATTCGCATTCATAATATATGTAAGGGTATTTCAAGCTTACCTGTATTGTGCTTGGATAATATTTTCTTTCATACGTAGCAAAACACGGCCGCGGTGATGACTTTCCGCCAGGAGTCGAAAGGCACGTGGGGCTTCGTTAGTCGCAAACGTCACGCGAGACAGCGGACGAACGTAACCGCGGGAAATACCTTCACTTATCATTTTGTTTATGGCCTGTTTTATAAATAGTAAATATATATATTTATTAAACGCTATGGAAAAAATAGTATCGTATATGCGTTATTTCAAATATACTATGTACTGGGTATGATTTAGTCATTTTTAAATCATCGTTGTTTGCCAATCCCCATTATTCCTTATTCAGATAAACTAAGAACTATAAACTAGGAATAAAGCGGGTGGTAAGTAGTCCAACACTTAGGGAGGGTCTTTTGTCCACGATTTACGAGTATGTAGGACCAGTACTTAATTCGTGATTTAGTTTTTTTTTTACCACTATAATTAAGTGATTCCAGTTAGAGGTAAAGGCAAACTTCGTGTTATAATTGTAGTCTGCAGTCACTTTCAAATTCAAATTCATTTATTCAATTAAGACACCTAAGAACCTATTAAACATAGAAATCATTCAAGGTGCACATCTACCTTCATTCAGTTACAAAATCTACTGTTAAAAATAATTCGTGACTGGATTAAGAGGCTAGAGTTGCAGTTGATCGAACCAAAATAATAGTATTGGCTAAAGCATCGCTGACTAGGCCTACCAGTCACCCCAAGCAGCACCCGTTCACAAGTATGACGCATGGACCAGCCATCATCTCCTTCGCCATATCAAAGGGAAAGAAGCGACCCGCCCCATGACGACGCCGCAAGCAATGACATTTTAGTGAGCCTGACGAACCATAGTCGAGATACTGATTAAAACTAAAAGTAGAATACACTTCTTTTAAAGTCCCTTGAAAGAGGGCTTGATCGTTTCTTGAATGATAACATTTCTAGACACTTATGTACTTACTTTAATATTGTCTATATTTTCAGGTTCGAATATCGAAGAAAAGTCTATACGATAATAGTTTCTCGATTCCCATAAGTTAGACATTCCGAAATCATAGTCTTCTCGGTTTTCAATTTGTGAGATGTCCAACAATACACCTCCAAAGCTAATGCACTTAAGATACATCTGTAAAAAATACAAACACCTACACTAGTTACACTACATAAATATTCTGATAGTTGGATATTGACAATCGTTAGTGATAATAAATAGTAATGAAGTATACAGTCTTAGAAAATGTTTCAAAAGTTTCCTTAAATGGGTATTGATTAACTACGGAAAAACTCTTCACTTTTTTCTAATTTGATATTGTGTAGTTTAGGGATTGAATCTTAACCCCTTAAATCTCAACCTAAAAATATTAGGCTGCAAAGTAACTTTTATTAATATTTTATTATAATAATCATTATTACTAGTTTAGAACCAAAGCAAAAGGCATTCAAAGCATGCCAAAACCCAAACTCGAGTTTCGATAGTTCAAAATTTCGCTGCTTTAGGGAATCATGATTCACTGAGGCAGAAATTTCAAAAATAAACATATTTATGAAAACCTAATTTACGTTCATAAAATATAAATAAAAATAAAGATATAATGATATACATATACAGCCTGTATTTAAAAAAGGAACACTTAGATACTTAAATCACTGAAAGGGCACTCTAGCATGTAGTTCTAATTAGATTTTTTTTTAAATTCTCCGTTTAAAATTTATGACCGTTTGAATTTCCCGATATTTTTGCAACCGTTTTTCATAAATGTTGAGTTAAAGATTTTAAACCGTACGTTTCTTTATTTTGGAATTTTTCATTCATTACTAAGAAAATCCATAAAAAGTAAAGTTGAAATGTTTTTTAGTTACTTTTTAGGGATTTTCTTAAAAACTGAGTGCATAGTCCCAAAATAAAAACATACATACGATTTAAAATCTTTTCATTTAAACATGCCACTTACTTTTATGAACAACGGAGGCAAAAATGCCTGTAAATTCAAACGGTCATAACTTGTAAACGGATAGTTTTTTCAAAAATTCTAATTGTAACTACATGCTAGAGTCATGCCCTTCAGAGGTTTAAGTATTTCTTTTTCAGATACACCCTGTATATAAAGACAAATAATTTCCAACTCATAAGTTTTTCTTTTCTTCCTTTTGTCATTTCATAACAGCGTACAACGAAAAAAGTGATGGAATACAATTGATTAAATATTGTTAAAACTATCTGGTGTTAAACATTAATGCGCGATTCCTATAATGAAGAAACGATTGGTTTTGCTTACGGACGGTAAATTTTCGTTTGAAAATTTAACGAAAATTTTACCGTCCGTAAGCAAAACCAATCGTTTCTTGGTTACAGGAACCGGGCATAAAAGATTGGCAACCATTTGGAAACGAGCGGTTGTTGATCGAAACAGGCAGATATGATATGATGTTATTAAATTTTTTATTATTTTACATTTGACAAAGTAACCTACTGTTGCGATGACTCTGTTTGTATTTTTTTTGATCTATATGACAAATGTTATAAAAAAACAATATTTTGAATTTGAGCTTCACTATCCGGAAGTAAACCTAAAGATGGTATTTATAAACCAAAAGTAAATTCTCCCACTACAATGAAAGCATATACCTATAGTTTGGGACATAATACCTAATAATACCTAATACATAATCCGTTCAGTAGTTTTCGAGTTTATCGGTAACAGACAGACAGACAGACGTGGCGAGGAACTTTGTTTTATAATATGTAGTGATGATTAACTTACATCTTTTTGGAATCCTTTAGCAGAGCTTATAATAATATCACATTTTTTTTCTTCAAAAGTTTTCCGAAGGGTATCTATGAATCCGCTGTGACGCGAATTTCCAATATGCTCCGCTAGAATTAAACTTATGTTTTAGATTAACAAAATTTACATGTGGTAAATCAAACATAGTTCCTTAATTAAACTTAGTAATGTCGATCCTTTTGATGGAACATGTTTGCGAACGTGTTTTGCGAATTAATGGATTTAGAAACGGGAAATAATAATGTTGATGATGTCTGTATGGAGAACTTTTCAACACTAATGGAGATGGAATTGAAGTGAACTGATGATGAAGAGATGAAGATAGATAGATATTACATTATTTAGATATACCTTTCAGTTGTGGGAACAATTTCCGTAAGAAATTTTTCTTACGTTCATCACTGACAGTGGCAAACACTTCACAATCATGAGCCAATGCAATAGATATTATCGCTTGACCTAAAGCACCTGCTCCTCCATGCACCAGTATTGACCGTCCACGGAGCAGTTCAACTTTAATTCCCTTTTAAAATAACAAGCAAAAAACATAAGTAAAATGTAATTTACCCACGGACATAGTTTGAACAAAGAATATAAATAACACTCACGAGGCAGTAGAATGCTTGTAAATATGCAAGGGGCACAGTGGCAGCGTCTTCCAGGCTCCAATGTGCCGGCACCGGCCAGAGAAGTTCCGGCTGCACTCTCACCTGAGTACTTGCCGCACCAATACGCACTAAACCCATTACGGGTTGACCCCTGTGACGCAATAACACCATGAATTTCCTTTATTAGTAAAACGAATTACACTGTTAAAATATAGAGTTGTGTTCTTTCTAAATACCTTTCTGTGATCCCGCTGAAATCCATTCCATACGTATTATTAACATTTTGCATATGGAATAGTGAACCGTTGGCCTGTTTTATGTCATTACTATTAATCCCAGCATAATGGACCTAAGAAAATATGAATATAACAAAAAAAATATGAATATTACAAAAAAAAATATAGAAAATATAATATAGGTAATAGCATCTTAGGATAATAAACGAAGACGCTTTAGTACTTGATGTTTCTTGCGTGGTCAAATATTGGGTTTGCTTTTTTTTTATGACCCCTCTCAATAGATACACCTATCCAATAAAAAATAATGTTCTCAATTGGTTCATTTATTACAATATCATAATTGGTTATCGTATATTAACTAATAACAAATTTATTTTATGAAGGCATCTAAAATGTCTACAAATAGGTTAAAAAATCAAAATAATTTGGCATTACCAAATGACCGAGACATGGAACGGATTTCTTTACTAATGGCTGGACTGGAAAAGTATTAATAAACATTTTTCTATTCTTTAAAAACTACTGAAACACCAAAAGATTCTTAGTTTATTAAAATCTAAATTGAATAACAGTTGGTATGAAAATAAGTACCTAATTGAATAAACAAACACTTGATGGATAGACACTTTCAATATAATATGACTTTAGATAAAAAGCAAAAACAAGAGATAGTTACATTCACAGTTACGCCAGATTCAGTCAACTCGGGAGCCTGGACCCATTGCAACGAATTGTAATCACCCAATTTCGCGCTTTGCAATGACACGTTTTTAATTTCTTTCGTAGTATCCATCATCGGCAAGTAGAATTCACCTCCCCATTTGCCCTAGTTGAAAGAAATTGTATCTCAATTTCGAAAAAAGCAACTAAATATATTATATATATTATTAATGAAATTAACATTTTACTTACGTGGTCCACGTAATTAAATGCCAACTCAATATTGCTAAGATTTTTTTCAACATCATCAATATTACTATTATTAACAGTAATCAAGTGGATCTTGTTCCGTATAGTATCTCTTCGCCAGCAAGATACAAGTTCTTTAAGGCCAGGTAGCGAGGGGAAAGATGTAATGACTAGAAGATGCTGATCGGAGGTCAGGTTAGCATGAATCGAAGTCAAGAAATCAAAGTCAGACTTTTTACGAACACATACAGTCGTAGTGCCAGTCAGTGCTTTCACTGGCCCCCAACGAACCAATTGTAATACTGACTTATTATTGCGGAGGTCTCTAGCAAGAGGGTGCGAGGAAAGCACACGGTAAATCTTGGAAAATTGTTTGTATCCTGGATTCACCTCGTTTTCTTCGGTGACCACAAATTGATCCTGAAGTAGAACTCCTTGTAACTTTTGAAGTACCTATTGAAAATTCTTTGTGTACAATAATTCAACATTTACATTTAAATTTTATAAATAAACCACTTAAATACTTTAAATTAATAACGTACGTTTTGATCGCTTGATAAATTCTGAACAAGTATCAAATCAACACCTTCGAATGTATACTTGTTTATGGCAGTTTCTCCAGAAATTTGTACATAGTTAACTTTAATACCAAATATGTTCTTGGCAACATTATTGATTTCCTTAAACATGGATCCCTCTTTGGCTTGACTCTGTACTCCAACCACTTTTATGGTATCCTTATTTAAATTTTCAGCCACTATTTGAAGATAAACTTCAAGTATTGAAGAAACCTGCATATTTTACAGAATAGAACATAACAATGTTTCTATAAATATCTACAATTGGTTTATATAAAAGTTATTTAATATATATATGTTAAGTATTGGTGTATCGGGTGAAAGTAACACTTACATCTAAATTCGATTCAAAATGGGGAACAAACGTCAATGTTTTTAACGCCATTTTTGTATCATTAACCGGAGGCAAGTGTTGATATTTAACACCCTGCAATAGAACTCCACCGCACCTAAATTAGAAATACAAAAAATAATTATAAACAAAAACGTCGAGTATCATTTCAAAATAAACAAGAACTGTGTACATAAAGCATAACTTCACCAAAGTTTGCTACTTAAAATGATGAAATAAAATGAAGGTTACTCACCTAGTGGAATCAGATTTTTCTACAACTTCAGCCTTTATTAAAATTTTGTTGTCTGAATTTTGCGAATCAAGAATGGTTTGTGTATGTGTTTCGACGTTAATAAGTAGTCGCCGGATACGTATAGGCTGTGAGACAGCATAATGTTGTTGACGCAGTACATTCAGTTGCAGCATACCATCAATGAAAGTAACCCAATTGTTACGCCACTCTAGTAAGGCTTCACTCAGCGACTCGTCAGCACATTCGATAGATTGAAATGCGCCACTACGTGGAAATAGATTTCAAATTTAAAATACATGAAGAAACTGATCTAATAATTTTTAACACAGTTTTAGATTTTACCTACCTATAAGAAAAATCCTTGTCACGTAGTAGCCGATAAATATCTTCAGCAGTAAAGTGCATATTTTGAACCTTCACATCCAGGATTTGATCAATAAGTTTGACCTTTACGGGCTCTATGAATCCCGTTGCGACTCTAGAGATGCCATCTAAAATCTGAATACAAATCTTGTTTTAAATTTGTAAGAATTTAATAGATCCAAGTACCAAGATTCGTATTAAATTCAAGCCCTACATATATAAATTTGTTATTACAATGCCTTTATTGCAAGCTTTTTTAGTTTGGATCAAATCTTGGAGGTTAAACTAAAACCTTCTGCTCTTATCTTCATTATCATTATCATTTCAGCTATCGGACGTCCTGCTGAACACAGGCTTCCCTCAATGTCTTAAAAAAGACCGCTCTTATCTTACGGAGTTAAAATTTTATATGTTGATTTAGGTCCATAACCGGGTTCTGTACCCAGGAGTGGCTCCAGACCACTGAGCTCCTCAACGGTCAATAGCTGCCGCTCCCACGATTGACTACCGACGATGAAACTGCTCAATGGTTAACAGTATAGGAACGAAACTTGATATACAAATTGAATGATGATAGCCTTGTTCTAAACTTTGCCACGGCCTATAAAAGCTTCTTTTTTAAATTTATTTTTTTAGGTTTGGTGATTACAAACTTATATTTTGTGCTCGAAAAATTTACTGTGATGTATATCGATGTTCGAGAGAGTATTTTTAGAGCGACAAAATTAACTTTGTCACTCGAATAAAAACGGGCAAAATTTTTCGAAAATCGAAATCCCGAGATGGTCGAACTACATGCAAGTTTATACGGAACCCTCAGTACGCGAGTCAAACTCGCACTTGTCCGGTTTTTTTACAAACGCTTACTTTTTAGGAAGCTTACATATGTATTCTAGAAGATTGCAGAATAAAATCTTTTTTTTTATGGTATAGGAGCAAACGAGCATACGGGACGGTCAGTGGTAGTGACTACTGTCGCCCATGGGCACCTGCAACTCAAGAGTCACAAGTATATTGGCGGCCTTTAAGGTGGGAGTAGAAGAAGGGTGGAAAAAAAGGAGTGGGGGGGCGGTAAGATCGGCCCTCCGGTACCCTCGCTCACTCGGCGAAAAACAATGTTATCATTGCTTTACTGCTGGTTTTCTGTGAGGCCGTGGTATCACTAAGGTCGAGCCGGCTCATACGTGCCGAAGCATGGCACTCCCACGATACAAAATCTTTCATGTAGGATGAAAATAATATTTAGCATTTATTTGTCTCTTAGAGTCTAAATTGTAGTACGTCTAACTATGTTAAAATGTATTTGTAAATGGCAAGTATATGTACTTCCGTCTTAACTAAGGTATCTATCAGGACGATAATATTTCACAGAAAAACAAGGCAAAACAAGAGGGTATACAAGGGGATTATATAATTGTTTTTGCAAAAATACTACAGAATTAAAAACAGCCACTGCAGAATTACAAGCATGGATATGAGAATCTGGGAAGAAGTAATTGAGAGAAGAGTGAAAGAGGAAAGCGCGATTACACGAAACCAATTTGGTTCTATGCTAGGACGCGGTTGAACAGATGCCGTATTTGCAGTACACCAACTGTGTAAGAAATACAGACGCATGCTAAAAATTGCTCTGAGGTATTTATTTTAGTGCATGATTTTAGTTTTTTAGGTTTGGATTTGAAGATTTTAGTTAGGCTAACAAGTTTATTTTGCGCTTTTCATTTCTTTTCTTCTTTCGGCGGTTTAAGTTTTTGTTAAAAAGTTTTTACTTTTTAGTTTTTTATGGCTAGAAGGCTAGAATATTGTTATAATTAATAGTTACTTATTTAAAATTCTTACTTACTTAACTTACTTTACCAACTTATGTGTTATAACCTACTTTAGCTATTAATTTTTATTTGTTATAAATATTTATAATAACTTCAAATAATAATAACTTCAAACATCTCACACTGATCCCAAACTAGGCAGAGCCTGTACTATGGTAACAAGACTGCTGTAATGTATATGTGTAATACATACATATTATAAATAAATTAAACCCAGATACAGAACAAAATGATAAAGCTCATTACACAATTATTTGTCCTGGGTGGTAATCGAACCCACGACGGGCCAAGTCAGGGTTACTAACCACTAGACGCGATACTCCACAATCTTTTAATAGGCTTAAAGTTCTCATTAAGATTTATTTATAAGAACAAACACGAAATAGATGGAGTTCCCTGGCTTCCGCATCCATCATCAAATCAACTACAAGCCTCCGTCATTTTGTAATATCATTAAAAGTACATGATATATGTGTGCTGTGCTGAGCACGTGTCAACAAAAGAGAAGAGATTTTTATGTATGGCAGTGGACGGATACAAGAGTAGAGGACGACCCAAGAGAAGATGAATGGACTGCGTGAAAGAGATATCCTCTTTCACGGAGTCCATCCACCTTTTCGGTAGTTGGCTAGAAAGGGAGTAAGCAGTGAACTGACGAATGATAGAAAAGAATAGAAGAAGAAAACACATTGCACTGACCACAAATAAATTTGGGAAAAGCGCAAGAAGATAATAACTACAGAATTAGAAAAGTTCAAAATATTATGACCCGAAACCGACCAAATTCAAATTTCGAACTTTCACTTAATATTATCAAAAAAAAATTCAGCCTGTGCTATTTTGTTTGATGTATTATATTTCTACACTATCAAAGCAACTACTTTCAGATTTACCTCAAAGCTTCCTTCCCCTCTGTGTATGGCCACACTAAGTTTGAGTTGTCTTTTTTCATGTAGCACCGGTTGTGAATAAGACTTTACATTCTTAAACTCAACGGACATCTGCCGCTTTGGAACACCCATTACCATAGCAAATGTGTCCCAAACTAGCATTAAACTAGCAGCTAACGGAAACAAGGTATCACCTACAAATAAACACACAAATAATAAATACTAAGGTGATAAGTATAGTTGCCTATGATTAAAAATAACAGTCCTCATCAAACTATGTTATATGTAAGACTTTGAAAAATTTGGATTGTTATAAATTAACACTTCAAAATGTTAATATACTACTACTCATAATTAAGTATATTAAAACGAATATATATATATTTATATATATATAGTATATACGGATTATTTACATGCATGCGTCATAAAATTCCTAGTCATTGTCGCCTACTGGCAGTGTTCCCAGAAGGCTGGCAGCATTGCCACGTTGAATGACACACAAGGCCCACATTCTGGTTACGAGAAGTATCGATCAGTTGCTTAGCTAGATCCTTATAAACGGAACGACCACTCGGAGCCCTGGAGAAGATTTTTTATCTGGTACTATGCTACAATAAAAATCTGCAATAGTTACTTCAACATATTTACCTCTGATCGTATGTCCTCGTACATAAGAATGTTCTTTATCCTGTAAAGCTAAAACAAAATCACAATTTGCAGCCGTTTTCTTATTCGCACTGCAATGAATGGCTAATGGCCTAAAAAGAAAATAATTTTTTTAGCAATCAATCGAATGGAATAAAAGATATTTTAATAAATATTTTATTGTAATACATACCATCTTTCATCATGAGCCCATTTCACTACGTCAGATAAGAAAGGTGTACCGGTAGAGACCGGCATCTCAACTTTGGGGTACAGAGCCTGAACGTTAAAATTAAACCCTTCCATGTGTAACCTGGAAAAAAGTTCACGTTTCACATATAGTTTCTCTTTCTAAGAATGTAAAGTATACTAATCCAAATGAGTGGAAAAATTAGTATTATTATTAACGTTTTAAGATATTTGATACGAGTATTTTACTTACTTCCCGATAGCTTTAAGCAAAAAAACTGTATTGTCAGGATGCTTCCGTCTCGTCAATGGAATATTTTTACAGGAACGCAAAGAACGAGTGAGAATAGCTTGTAGTAACCCATGCGGGGCGATTTCCACCAGCACAGCATTATTGGGCACCAAGAGCGAAGTTTCTTCAAACAGCACTGGACTCTATTTATGTGAAATAATGAAGCCAAGTATCGGTTTGGTAGGTGCTACGAGAAAGTAATACTGTGTAAAATAATAACATATTTTTACCAATAAATTGTTTGTAAGATACTCAGCAGAACAAAGCTCGGCAATTGGCTCGTTCCATAGAGCTTCTGGTACGGAGGTGGACAGCCAACGCTTACTCCGTGCTTTGGGGTTAGTGATAACCTTTTTTAGGTATTTCAACAAACCCGGACCTGCCAATAAAAAGTTTTAATTTATATACATCAGTGATGCATCATCACATACCGCGGCCCACTGTCACCGAATTTTGAAAATTGTTTGCAAAACTACAAAAGATAGATACAAAAGATAAGATAAAAATCAGCACTCTCGCCACCAGAGGCGGGCCGACCCGCGCCTCCAGCCCTCACTCCATTATATATGAACCGATTTTGATTATTCTTTTTTTTTTAGATAGGGTATACCTCAAGGGTGGTCCCATGTCAAGAAAGTCAGGATCTGATCATGGGATCCTGGTAAAATTGAGAGAAACCCTCGAAAATTGTAGGAACGAATAGTGTTTCTGTTTTCTTTTCATTACTTCATAAAGTATTTGCGTTTAGAAATCAGGACATCATGTAAATGCTAAGCTGATGATGAAAAAAAAATCATAAAATAAAAATCTTTTTAACAAAAAATTAAACCGACGAAGAGAACTAAAAAGCAAAAAATAAATAAACCTTAAGTCTTAAGTATTGAGCTTATTTACATAAACTATCAAATTTTATATAAACTTATTTTGAGTCTGCGCCAAATAATAAAATGATTAAATACCTACGTAGAGCCATATCCATTTCTACGTAGATACATATGAAATTTTCATAATTAATCAGGTTGTTGTTTGGCGCCGACTGAAAATTAGTTTGTTTATACTGACTGTAATTATACTGATTGAACTGTAATCTGTCAAGAATAATTATTTCAACAGCTACTGAGGCTAGCTTTGAAATATCTAAAATAATAGTGAAAACTTGTCGGCCTTTTAAAGATGGTGAGTTTGTTAAGCAGTGTTTAGATATCACCGCAAAAAAAATGTGTCCGAAAAATGCAAAGAAGTTTGAGAAAATTCAACTAAATCAGATGACTGATCAAAGAAGAATAAGTTATCGTTTTAGCAGCTAATCTAGAAGAGCAATTAGCTACGAAAACTCGCATCATTTGACAAATCTACAGATATAAGTTCCACTGCTCAACGCTTAATGTTTTTACGAGGTGTAACGCAAAATTTTGAAGCGAGTAAAAAACTGATTGGTATGAGTTCTTTGACAAGTCAAGCCAAGAGGATAGACATGCTCAAAGCTCTTCTGGAAAAATGTTCTGTAATGGATTTGGATTTAACGAAATTATCTGGTCCTCTGCTGTACCCAAACTAATAACTCATAATTATGATTGTCTTCACCATAATTTAACTACTTCAACATGCAACTGTGACAACGTAGAATTAGTTAACAAGCAAACCTATCTGGGTCTCACTATTAATGATCATTTTAATTGGAAGGCACACATAAATAATGTCTGCAATAAACTAAGGAGCATATTTTCTATATTTGCTATAATCAAATATGTGATACCATACCAAACACTTTTAATGCTTTATAAATCACTAGCCGAATCTATAATTTCTTATGGACTATCAAGTTAATGGCCTCCAGCCACCTTAGGAAGTGGCCCGCGGGCTGCGAACTTTTTGGGGAAGTCGTCGTCCGAACAGATACAGGCCCGAGAGGCAGCACGCAGTTTTCCGCGCGCGCTCTCAGAGGAGTGCAGCCGATGGGTGATGGTCGCACCGGGTGACGGGACCCGTCTAGCGTGAGACAGGTCAGTGCCTGTCGGGGGTTGCGGAAGAATGCAATAGCGATTCTCGCTCCCCCGATCATAGGCAAGTAGTGGAACACCGGGGTGGTTTTTAGTGGGTAAGAGTCCGACAGACCCCTTCGCCTCCCCAAGGCGGAGGATATATAAATGTAGGATCTTCCAGCTCGTAAACAAAAAAAAAAAGTATTTACAAACTAAAATAATAGATACGAAGGAATTAATGCAGTTAATTGCATTATACATCAAGAGGCCCTCTGTTCAAAATTACTGGGATTTGAAAATGTGATGAAAGTTGTAGTGAACTTTATATAAAATCACGGCTGCCGTGGCATGCGCGCGCGTCCTTTTAGACCCGGTCCGGGTCCGTGGCCTGTTCGGTGTGAATCGAATTGAAGTCGTGGGTTGACACTAGAGCTGTTTCTTAACTTGATTGAAGAAATCAAAATATTTCTGGCGGAAAAGAAAATAGACGTCCCCAAACTCGACAACCCTGATTGGCTGTGTGACTGTAGACATCACAATTCACTTGAATGTCTTAAATACGCGACTTCAAGGCAAAGATCGATTGATTTTGCAGTTATACTCTTAGGTTTCGTCCTTTCAATGCAAATTGAGTCTTTTCAGAACACAAATAAATTCAGTCAATTACGCCTATTTCCGAACTACAAAAAAAATATAGAGAAATTCAATAAAACTGACGTCAATTTAGCTTTTGTTGAAAAAATTGATATTTTGATACAAGCTTTTCAATCGTTTTGTAGACTTTAAAAAAGTTAAACCTCTATTGGACATTTTCAGCAAACCTTTCAACATTCCACTTGAAAATGCACCGGAAGTAATACAGCTGGAATTGCTGGACATGTAAAATGATGACAAAACAAGTTTAATGAAGATAATTTACTCAACTTCTACCGTTGCGTTGACAAAAACGCTTATAAAGAGTTACTTATTTGGATCGACGTATATTTGTGAACAAACGTTTTCAGTGATGAAATTTAACAAAATGAAAATTAAAAGCATCTGGCAAATGAAAATTTGGAAGCCATTTTACGTGTGGCCTACAAGTAATGTGGAGCCAAATGTAAAAACAAAATAGTTCATTACAATAAAACATGAAATATTACATTGTAATGATTAGATTACATAATGACAACAAACATTTTTAAATGTTCTTTTATCATTTGTTATTATTTATAGTGGCCCGTCCTTGGCTTATAATTTTACCAAGTGGCTCTTGTGCCTATACGCTGATGCATCCCTGATATACATATTCATTAATACAAAAAAAAAACGTATTATGTGCTAGATAGTTCACCACAACCTTGAAAAGTAGGTATCTAAATGTAAATTATTTAGTTTATAGTTTTAGAAATTAAAAATAAAACAAATCATCGAAATTCATTCACTTTAACTGGGTTCCACCATTTTTCATTTATAACGCCTAATTTCACTGGACTAAGACTAGAAGAAATTACTGTTGATAGAGTCAACTCCTTTGCGATGTTTTTTTCATTGTCTGCTAGTCATCAACATCGGATACAAAATATAAATCCGTAGCTTTCACTCCCATTGAGTAATTTTGCTTTTTCTTCTTTTATAAATTGATTAATTATATAAAGAAAATTAGGTGTCCTTTCAAAATTTCAGAGATAAGATAAAAACGAAAAAAAAAATATGCTGATGCTTTGCAACCACGCTGGATTACACTATAATCTCTTTAAAAAATGTAATTTACGATGCATTTGTAACTTTTCCTTTCTTTATAATTTTACTAGCTTTCGCCCGCGGCTCTACTCGCGTAAAAGTTATTTGGTTTATTCCTCGGGAACAGTACTTTTATGTGGAAGAAAAATATGTCCCTGTGTCCCTTCCCGCCCTATGCCCTTTTCTGTGCTCCTTTCAACGTGTATGTCAAATTTCATCATGACCGGTCCAGTACTTAAGACGTGATAGCAAATAAACAAACACTCATTTTTGCATTTAAAATAGTAGTCGTAGTATTATTAGTTTCGTTAGAATTATAGTTAAACGTTCCGCAGTCATATCTTACCAGCGTCGGCAATATAACGGGAGTGGTAAGCGATGTTGGAGCACGGGACTTCCCTAGCGAAAACTCCGTCGGCTGTCAACTTTGCGACAAATTCGCTCATGACATCTGATGGTCCAGAAATGGTACTAGATTCAGGTCCATTATGGCACGCCACTTGAATCTCCGGAGGACAGATTTGTGAAATCTAGAAATATAAAACAAAATTTATTGAATGAATGTGAGTGAAAACTTCTGAAACAGGAATTGTCATCGTTTGACTTGTCGTATTCAGGTATATACTGAGTAATACTGATACTGAGTTAGAGAAATTTTCTGTATATATTTTTATTAAAAATGTCGCGTTTTTTCCTTTTTTTCTTTACCTTTTAATTAATTTATCAGAATAATGCTGAATGAAACAAGTTTGAAAGTTTAAGTAGCCAAGTCAAAGCAGTTTAACTAGTCAAGCCATAATTATGGTATATAAATATAATGCAGTTCATCGTGTTTTCTAATAACAAACCTTGAGTAAATAATATTATTATCGCTAATAATTATGAAATTATGGTAAACTTTTAAATAAAGTCTTACTTGCTCATAGCCCACTCCAACAGCCGCCATAGAACCATGTATGAACTTCGTTTCCAATGACACTAATCCTCGATAGTATGCAGAGAGTATCATTTCCTCTGCAGTCAAACAACCGTCTGCGTATGCGCATCCTAGCTCACCCACACTATGGCCTATCGGTATTGAAGTAAAAACACATTTATTTAAAAACCTGTTTAAAAATCGTATGTACTAATTATTGTTGGTAGATAGCAGCCATGGTCTAACCAATGATTCCATCTGGTTCTAATCCCATTGCATGAAGAATGTCTGTAAGTCCAATTTGAACAGCAGCAATTCCCACAAATGAGTGTAGAATATTGTTAAATATGGTTTCATCAGGGGATGTTATTATCTTGACAATATCAAGTCCTGTTGGTTCTAAAGCTTGTCGGCATCTGGTATTAGAATAAAAAGTTATTAAAAAAAATTGTACCCACACAATTCGTTCGAAAAGAACATTTTCATATTAATTTGTCTTACCGTTCTATAGCACCTGCAAAAATGGGTATGCGCATGAGTTGCGCACCCATACCGGCCCACTGTGAGCCCATACCACTATAAACGAACCACAATGGACGCCTAGAGATGTCAGCGTAATCAGCCTTCTCACTCAGAGTGACTGTTTTTTGTTCCTCGTTAGTCTCTGAAATTATGACGTAATATCTATAGTGCTTGCAGAATGGTTTGAATAAATTATCTTGAACCACCTCGCACTTCAGCCACGAGTTTGTAAGCTGCCTGTAATAAATTTTCAGAGTAAAGCCAAGGAAATCGATCTCGATTCTCTCTCGGCCTCTCTCTCTCCCTCTCCCTTAATAAATGTCATTTTTTAAATACTGTTACGAAAAACTAAATTAAGGCGCCGTCTATTGACGAGTAGAGGAAATCAAACATCACCTATATTGAGACGCAGTGACGCCATCTTTTAGCAAATAACGAAACTAAAAGTCTATCAATAAGAAAGTCCGAAGATTGTACGGGATGTTTCAGAAAAAAATCACGACCTTTCTATGACGATGTTTTTATGACTATATAAAAACGTTGCAATGCGAGATGGACACACACAGTTCTAGTTGAGCTACGTGTGAAAGTTTTTAGAATAGGCCAGTAAGAAAAGCAGCCGATAAAAATTTATTTTAATTTCGAATTAGGAACTCTTTGGGAATCTGTAGATGTTTAATAATTTCATATGTCTTTTGTTTTTACAAATTGGCGGCAATTTAAAAAGTGTATGTCGTGCATCTAAATGGATTTGACTAGAGAAAATTTTCGGTTAGTGATTTATTACGAGTTTTGTTGCAACAACTACATGTTACGATATTCGATTGGCATTTCATTACAAAGCCCCTGTTTACAACTGATTTAATGAGTTTAAACGTGGTCAAAGCAAACTCACTGATGATTCTGGAGAAGGAAGTCCTTCTACGGCGACAACTAAGAAATAACGTGAGTAACGTAAATGATAATGATAAAAGCTGATAGAAGGGTGACATATCAAAAGATTCGGCCAGCTTTAGGCATTGGTATGTGTCAAGTACAAAAGGTCTTACATGAACATTTAGACGTCAGAAATCTTTGTACAAGATGGGTATCGCATATGGATATCGCGTATGGAGATCCCACGTATGCGACAGTACTTAGAGAGGAATGGAGACTACTTCGAAAAGCAATAAAAATATTAACAGGCTTCTATATCATTCCATTTTTTTTTTATAAACTTTCAGTGTGACCCCCTATTATTCTGCGCGTAACAAGAGCGAAGTACAGCGATAATTGTAACTGTGAGTTGTAATTGGGTTAATTGTTAAATAATTAAACAAATTGTTCTATTTCTTTATTAATTGGTGTTCCTGTTTAATCCCGAACCGCGGCTCGTAACAATACATTTATATCTATGAACAATATATTTACAATAATAAAAAATAGTATCCCACCATATTAGGTTTAGGGACCAAGCTACCGGTGGTTAGGGTTCCAGAAACAAACGGCTTTCTTCTGCATCAGGCCCTTAATCCGACTGGATTAAGGGCCTGATGCAGATGAAAGTCGTTTGTTTACTTTATAAAATCTTTAACGCCTAATGTGAGCCTCTGAAGATGGTAGTAGAGACTCTTAGCAATTAAACCATGAGCCGAAATGACTATCGGCACCACAATTGCGGAATCTACAGCCCACGTGTTTACAAACTCATAGGCTAAGTCCAAATATTTGATTTAATTTTTTTTTACCTTTACAAGGTTGTCGTCATGGGGATTGGATAATCAGTCAACAGTTATTGCTTGGTGTTCTAATAGGTCTATCACCACTATATCAGGCTTATTAGCAACAATTGTCCTGTCAATGATGATAAACTAAACCTAGCACAATGTAGAACTGGGTCGAGCACTTATCTGTATTACGGTAATTCCACAGCCCCTTGGATTATATATAAGAGCAAGGTCCTGCTGAACTATTCTGGAAACTCGGTTATGTTTATACAAATACCCACTGTTTGCAAGACGAGAAAAACTGGAAACTATATGCCTAAGGCTATTTCCGGAACGATGACATGCCCCACAAATATCAATTGGGTCGTCCTTCAGGATATGTCTCCGATATTCGTCTTAACAACTTTATCTGTAATTGGACAGATAAAACCTTCAGTTCCTCCGAAGAAGTCACCGAACCGTAGCCAGAATACTAATGATAATAAATCTTGGGGCCCATTTAAAGCCATTTTCGGTTGTTGTTAGAGCAAACGAAGTGAGTCCGTTGTCAACTGCCACCACATCTCGGTACATCTACACGTTAAAAGAGAGGAATTAATCTTTAAGATTGTACACCTCGCGATTATGGAGGATCCTAGCATTTAAAACACCTTATATACAATCTCATTACCGATGAACGTGGATGGTGCATTTGGTACGCGGTAAGCAGTGAACTCTTCTATCCAGGGCATATAGTTCCATCTAAGTATGATAATGGACAAGGTTAAGACTGATGTGACCAGATCATTAATTATAGGCACGCAACTTATTATCACATGACTAAAGACTTTGATACTTTTTGAGGTGGCCAAAAAAGCGTTCCTGTAACGATTGCTTTATGGCCTTCATTTTGGGTGTGGAATATGAGAGTTCTTTCAAATTCCACAATCATGCCTCTTTTTCATGCATGACCTTTATGGACCTTTATCTACACCAAACTCCATCCTGATACATTTCATAACGGTTTAAGTTATTCTTGGAAGTAGACTTATCAGTTGGAAATTTCGGCAGGCAAAGATTTTCAGATCACCCATGACATGCAGATCGGATATAACCTGACCTCCTCCGCAAATGATAGTCTAGTCCTCAACTTTTCAACATAAGCAAAATCATAAAGGACTCAAACTATCACCCTGAAATAAACCCCCCTATACACTCACCGTAACCCTGAGATCGTTGACATCCTGGATAGCACAGAACCATTCTCCCCAAGAAAGTACATAGAGTTGTTTCAACCTTGTCCAACTCCATCACCCTGACTACGTAACTTTCGTATGCGGCACAGAGTCATTGGCTTTTTTTATAATTTATGCAATATGTTGCCATATACTATCAGTTACGAAGAACTTGTTGGTTAATAGTAGTATCAAGAATAAGAGCTCTAGTGCCATGTGCCCCAGTCTTTTGGTTACACGAGATGTTATTTACACTCAGAAAAGACGTTGGGAATTTTAACAATGTTCGCAGATAGGTAATAGGTCTGTAGTTCTTAAATTATAGTTATGAGAGTGTATTAGTTAGATTCGTATAATATTTTACTTAAATTGTAGTTACTGATAGACAACGGGTAGCTGATTAAGGGTCGCTTTCCCAGTTTACAATTGTGTATGTTTTTTAGTTTTTATAAATAAATTTTATTAATAAAGCATTTAAAAATGAACGTTTAACGATATTATACGAGGTTAACGCAGTATCCGAGTTTTGTTTACTATAAATACGTAATTTAATTTTCTTTTCTTTTTGGTCTTTCAAATATCTTCCTCAAATTTTATTAAAGCGACAAACTTACGGAGAATAATATATCCTCTGCCCACATGCCCTGCTATGCTTGTTTTATGTATATTACGCAATAACGCCAACTGCTCAGGATCTATTGGGTTCGATTTTAAGTTTTCAAGTACCCATTTCACAGCTTCTTCATGTCTACCAGTTATAGTGACTAAGTGTGGTATAGTGGTCTTGTAGCGATTAGGATCCTGGAACCAGAGAAATCTGTTTACTGCACAAGCCGAATGACTTACAACATTCCAGTAGCATCAACATATATTTTCTTCTCACCTTTGGTTTATAATGTCCATGTAACAACACATGTGAATTGATTCCAGTAATAGACATGCCATTGACAGCAACGTAAGAGCGATCAAATCTTTGGTGCTCGTTGAGGATGTGCATACGCCCATCGTGCAATGCTTCAATATCTTTCCGGGGTTGTCCACAGTTCAGATTAGCAGCTAATTTACCGTTGTGGTAGCCTAATAACACCTACACATACAAACGACTTATACATATGAAGAGATGAGACAGTACACATTTGTACTAACTTTTAAACTTTGGCATTCCATGATATACTTAATAATTCCCTGACATTTCGACAAGGTTGCACTGGGCGATGTCACAGGCCGAATATGTAATACCTATTTCATGATCGCGTTAATTTCCATATAAATATATAATTAAGAACACATTTGATCGTTACTATAACATTTACATATATAACGTTAACGTTTGACATTTTAAAGATTGTTTTCCTAAAAATGGAAAGTTTAGGAATATGGTCAACGTTTGTACTGTTTCTCTTTGTTGTAATATGTACTTAGTAAAATGTATAAGAAAATGATAAATGTTCTTGAAACCTAGTTGCTTGTTGTTGTAATGTTTGCACTATATAATTTTGTATACCTTTGTAATGGCAGATATACCAGAAGCAGCTTCTCCATACCCAATATTAGACATGACACTGCCGATCAACAGGGGTTTATTATTTCTATTCTTACAGAATAATTCTTGAATGGCTTGTAACTCTATTTTATCTGCCTCAGGTGTAGCTGAAACGATAAGGCCTTTAAGTCGTCTCTATTCTTATAAATAGTCGCCTAATTCTTTAATACCAATCCTAGAAAACTTACCGGAACCAAAAGCTTCATAGTATTCAATAGCTTCTGTTGATACTCCGGCCTCTTTATAAAAAGTTTTAAGGAAATCAATTGTACTGTTTAAGTCTCTACAAAATCCAAACTTAGGACCTGCATTTTCTTTTATCAAATGTCCACCCTCAGTTTTAACATGCAGTACATCGGCGTATATTCTGAAAAATACGTGAACAGTTAAAGTTTTAGACTTAAATATGTTAAAATATTTGTTTTATTTTCTTGTATTAAATTACCTCAAAGCAGTTTTAGCTCTTTGCAAAAATAAAACATTAATTGCTTCTGATCTAGCACATCCTTGAGCACGCTCGTCGAAAGAAAAAGTTTTACCATCTCTGCTACATAGTATTATTCTGTAAATTAAAATGTAGAGATGGTGATCAACCACACTAAAAATGTCTTATATCTTGTAACTTATATGAATTATTTTTGAAGTTTTAAATAACGTTTATAAGAATAGAAGAAGAACTTCGAATGCTATAAAAACAAAACTGACTGTAGATACCCGGCATGGTTTGCAATGCCACTTAAAGTAAAAAGTGTTTGGTTGTGTAAAATATTTATCACAAAGGAAAAACACACGAACCAACTTTCCATCAACAAACGGAACGGAGATCAAACATACAAACATTCATTTTTATTAATATTATTTATAGATAACACTTAATAAAATAAGAAAATTCTAGTGAAATCGACACCATAGTTATGTAATTATGTATGTAGCGTGTATATTAGATTATAAATGTTAATAATGAAAACGTATGTTTGTGATATATACTAAAAGTTTTGTTTGTGTAACGGCCGAACAAAACTATCATTGTTATTAGTAGTGCGGGGAACCCAGCGTATTATATAATAATAATAATAATAATAACTCCACACATCTCACACACGGCCGTCTGATCCCAAACTAGGCAGAGCCTGTGCTATGGTAACCAGACTGCTGATAAACATACTTATATATTTCTAAATACATACATATTATAGATAATTAACACCCAGACACAGAACAAATTATCGTGCTCATCACACAATGATTTGTCCTGGGTGGGAATCGAACCCACGACCTCTGGGTTAGTAGTCAGGGTCACTAACCACTAGACCAACAGGCCAGTCATATTACGATTCATGTGCCAACGCAAGTTTGCGCGATCAGCGCGCCCCCACGCGGCGCGCCAGCAAAACAGTCGGTCCGTCCGTTTTAACAAATTAGGGATAGATGGAAAAAGAAATCCAACTATCCCTACCAGTAGGGACATATTGGTAGGAGTATATGGAACAGGCGGATTTTTTTAACCTCTGGACAAAAACACTGGTTTCAATAAAAAGCAGACATATAGACAGACCGATAAACTTTAATAAATACATACCTTTCTAAGTTTATTGCCGATTGCGGATGTAAACACAAGAATGATCCCGCAACTATTGCTGTCTCACATATCCCATTATTTATAGCCACATACGCTTGTTCTAACGCACTGATAGAACTACAGCATGCCGCATCAAAAGAGGCAGATGGACCCCTCGAATTTAGCCAGTACGAGATACGATTGGCGAACATAGCTTTGCAGCACCTGTTTTTGGAAAATAGAATTCGTAATTTTTTTTTATTACTTTAGATTACATAGATTCTTAAATTTATGTAATTTTTGAAAGGTTCTTAAAATTAGAAAGATTAGACTTAAAAAATTTCCGGAATTGTCATAATTAATAATGATACTTTTCTCATGTACATTTATTTCCTGCTAGGTTGAGACCCAACAGGAGCAGTTTAACAAGAAAAAAGCCTACTCCTTAATAAACGGCTTAGGGTTGAAACTCATCCGGTTTTTCCTAATTACTAAACATCGGATTATTTGCGTTTGCATATGCAAATGCATAAATCGCTATTTTTACAGCGTTTTTACATATTTTAGGGCATTTTTATTAATAGTGCCTATTTCAGTAGTTAAATGTGTCAGTGTCAATATTATTGCACAGAATAACACCCTTCCGAGTTCACTATGGGAAAAGGGCCGTGGCAAATTAAATGCAATTCTATTTAAAAAACCCGAGTCTTGAAAAAATAAATCAACTTTTATTAACGCATTTATCAACGGCACCGGTCAAAGTATGCCTAGAGAGGTTTCTGCAGAAATGGCGCCAATTTTCAAGTTCTGTCCGATAACGTCAGTTGACGTAGAGTGGTCATTTTCAGACTACAAATTAATATTAAATGACAAACTTCACAAATTTACTCTAGGAAATCTAGAAAAATGTTTGATTGTATATTGTCACCAGAATTACAACTGATTAATAAAATGAATAAATAATAATTTATAAATATAACAAATATAAATAAATATTGTATCAAAAATTATAATAATTATTAATAAAAAATATTATATAGATATTAATAATAATGTAAATATTGTGAAAATAAACGTGAATTCAAATAATAAATAGTATTTTCATTGTGCATATTTGGAGCATATTTCGCCCTTTTTTAGCGCATATTTGCATGCATATTTTGGCATTTTCATATTCATTTTATTAAACGGTCTACTTTTGAAACTAGAAATAATACAGCATTAGTCAAGACACTAGAGGAAGTGGAACGCAGTGGAACGAGAAGACTGGGAGACGGCATTATCGGACATCCTACACCAAGATGATGATGATTATATATGACCCGCTGATTCTCGTGATGATGGCTTGCGTAGCTCCTACAGCGCAGTAAGAGCCTCTTATCTGGCTCGGGTTGACCGCCTAAGCGGCGTGAAGACTTCAGGGGCCCTTCACTAACAGGGGTAACACTCTTCAGGGGTAACGGAAGATGCCGTTGTCATTGGGCCATCGTCCCGACCTAGCCTCCACACGCCCCACACAGGGTGTTGTGAAAACCACACAGTGACATTTCAATGAACACGTTCGGGTCTAATCACCCCTGGTATTTCACTACCTACTAGATTCAAACGCTACCCAGCCTGGCCGGTCTTAGTTACCTCTCCCTGCTACTAGTATATCTACTCTAGCTATGGTTCGCAGCTAAATAGCATGGTTGGCTAGAGTAGGACTCTTACACTCAACAGCCAGCTGGCAAGTATACACGAGCAACTCATCGGGTCAGCTACCCCTAACAGCTTACTCAAAAGTGTTAAATAAGATTTTGAAAAATTAGAATCATGTTTTTGTTTTCAAATAAACACAGAGAGAATCACTGCAAATCTTTTAAACGTTAGAGTAAAAAGTGCTTAAATCTCCTCAAAATACATCACGACACGTAATAACTATTGAACTAAATTCAGATATTGTAATATATGCAGTATTTTTCTTACCCAGCTATAGCAAAACCAGTTCTTTTAGTATTATCGTATAAACAACTTTTGTCTGCTTCAGAACAACATACACCCACGAAAACGCCAACTTTTGTTCCCGATAGTTCATCTGGGTTTATGCCTGTAAAAATAACAAAATTGGTGATTATTGTAATTTATTTAAATTATGTGGTTTTATTGTTCAAGTTACAAAGAAAACTGTTAATTTCCTTTCAATACAACTACCGTACATTACATAGCTCAAATAAAATCCTACTAATCCTACTAATATTATACGTGAAAGTTTGTGAGGATGTATGGATATTTGTTACTATTTCACGCAAAAATTACTGAACCGATTGCAATGGAACTTAGTATATAGATAACTGGAGACCTGGATTAACACATAGGCTACATTTTATCCCGATATTCCCACGGGATCAGGACTTACACAGGTGAAACCGCGGGGCGCAGCTAGTACATAATATAAAGGTGTGTGCTGTGCGATAGGGCGGATACCTTTCGTCTACATACGTGTTAATTAATACGCAGTATAAAAATCATTCAGTGCGTAGGTGTGTACATGTACATCACAAATAATGTAAATGGTAACTTGTATATAAATTAAATAATTGTGAAAAACAAAGAGTTTATTTATGTGTTGTGTGTGTGTACACATAAATATGCGTGTGTATATTTTTTTTGGAGTGATTGAGAGTGATGTTTACACTGCGAAATTAAAGGATGCAAGACAAAGGTTATAAAGTTATTTTAGAGACTTTCAGTATCCTAATAGGCAAGAGTTTTGAGATAATTTGATTGATATGAAACGATAACTAACTAAAAAAGGCGCGTTAGAGGCGCCCTCAAACGGTGACCAACACAAGTAGTTCGCGTTCCGATTTTGCCGTAGGTCCATACTGTGTTTCCATAGATTCGTAGGTCCAGGCTGTGTTTTCCAAATGCTAGTCCCCACTGGAGAATCTTATTTCCCAAGAGCTAGTCTATCAGAAAACACCCAACATAGTCCTCCATAGTTCGTTTGGCGACTTTGAGCCTCTTTGCGAAACCCATAGTTGACCTATGAGACTATAGGCCATCACGGGCACACACTAATACTTTAAAACGTAATATAGGTACAACGAGGAAAAATAGGACAAAATGATCGTGTGTTTTTAACTTATATTTTACGGTTGACTTGAAGTTGGACAAGCCAAGTGGGATAGTTAGCTCTAAATACAATTTGTTGCTTCAATTTTCGCTTGTAAATAAACACATTAAAGTACCCATTCATTACATAAGTAAGTATTTTAGTTCGGTTCACTATTAAAGAGTAAAGACTACTAAGTTTTGTATAAAGTAGCCTATTTATCCCACTAATCCCACTAATATTATAAATGTGAAAGTTTGAATGGATTGATGGATGTTTGTTACTCTGGAAACCTGGATTAATACATAGGCTACTTTTTATCCCGATATTCCCACGGGATCGGGACTTACGCGGGTAAAACCGTGGAAAATAAAGGACTCACCGGCGTCATAAATAGCTTGGTACGCATGTTCTAAGATCTTTCTCGACATGCAGTCCATAGTGTTTGCCAGACGGAAGTGCACTTTAAAGAACTGAGCATCGAACTGGTAGAGATCAGGAACACTTCCAGCATACTGCACAATCTCGGGGTGATCGTAAGTGAAACGGAGATCATCGGATGACACGGGGTTAATCTGTATTAATAAAAAAAAAAATTATATTAAATATTGTGGCATATTTTAACACAGCGCTATCCCCAAACTAAGCATAGCTTGTACTATGGGTTCTGGAACACGGGGGTAGCGGGTTGGACTGACCGTTACCCCAGCAGAAGCGGGACTAAGACGGTGGCGTGGCGGGTTCCGCACGCGCCTCTTCCATCTGGAGGGGGGGTAGGGCCCCCCCTATGGCACGGTGTGGTCGCCTGCTGATCAGGAGGCCATAGTCTGCAGGGGTTCCCGGAAGCTTCCTTCCTAGGGTATCCCGGGTCCCCTGCAATAGACTGACATGACACGGAACACCGTGTGGTTTTAGTCGGTTCGAGCCCGACATACCACTTCACCCTCGGTGAGGTGATGATCCGTGGGGGTTCCCACACGATAAAAAAAAAGGGTTCTGGAACACAGACAAACATACAAAGATACTTTCTTTTTTTACATCCAACTAATATTATAAACGTGAAAGTTTGTGAGCATGTATGGATGTTTATTACTCTATCTTCTATTTTCTAACTAATAAAATGGATTTTCTCAGAAGGTTAAACATACCTTCTGAGTCAGGTAAACCTGCTAGCTTGGGCCGGCGGTCAATTTGCAGGTACCAGGTGCGAAAGTTACATAATCATTGGGTTTTTTTTTTGTTCTGAGTTCTGATTTTTAAATATTAGTACACAATATCATTACATAGTTATTATCATAATTGACAGACAAAATTGAAAAAATAACATATCTAATGTTTACAATTTTTTTTCAGCCAGATTAATCCTGGAGCCAAAAATCCCCCAATCAAAGTAGGAGTTCTGCTCTATTTGTTGATGTGAAAATACATTATACGGATCAAGTCAGTAGAATATAGAAATCAATGTCCTCTGCACTCTTTTAAAAAGCCATTTCGAACGTTAAAAATAACGATATGTAAAAATTTAAGAATGATTATATTATTATATTACCTTATTGTACAATATGTCTGAAAACTCCTTGACAGAGTGTGACTTCGGAAAAAGACCAGACATTCCTGATATAACAATTCTGTCGCCATCGTCTTCCGGCGGCAAGAAAGTGTCCGGTTGCGGATATTCCTGTGGTGTTGGTACCATTGTAATGAGTTCTTAAATTCCTGAAAAACAAATTAAAATGAAATTAATTAATAAATAAAAAGTATTTAACAAAAATGAAAATGACATAAACCAACTAATTAATGTTTTTGAGGTGAAAACTTCTTTAGGCACGTTGGGCACTTTCGGTATGAAGAAAAAGCACTAAATTCGCGTGACCGATGTATACCGATGTGTGTGTATATGTATATAATTGTAAAGTGCGTTTTGGATCTGGCAACACCTATGCATTTACATGAAAACACTCGAAGACATGAAGATGAGTTTAGGAAACACAGTAAGGCAATCTGCTCTCCTACGAAGATAGAATGGCCCATGCGAATACACCACCGCATTTACCAGAGGATTGGTCGGTAGGAGTTTAACGAGCTTAAGATTTCATAAGTAGAGGCAAATAGGTATCACAGTTCTTGTTTAACACACGAGTCACTTGCATACGTAACAGTGCTGAAACAGGGCTATAGATCTGCTCCGAGCTGTCATCCATTTCTTTTTTTTTCTGATTGACATTCCGTAGAGCAAAACGCACAAGTGGTATTAAACCTCTGAAATTTAGGATAGATTGGACAACAGGATTAGACACTCTGCCGATGTGTTTTCTATCTGCGCCATGGTTTGTATTCTTTGTAATTTTTAGAAATAATGTCCGCTACTACTTTACGAACGGCTGGGGTTGACTACGTAATGGGCCTTGCGAATGTCCTGGTTTTCCTAAACGTGCTTGTGTGCCATTACCCAACCACATAGTGTACCACCACAGGAGTCAGACTGCAGTCTGCACCTGTAAAACATGTTCCGCAGCTCTCTCAGAATAGCTTTAGTTTGGTTGTAGAATCTATAGTCTTCCGGCCAGAGCTCATGGTGACCAGAAGTAGCTTAGTGCTTACTAGCACATGGAGCATCATATCTTATATATTTTAACACTTCACGAAAGCTGTAAGTACTACGAGTATCAAAAAATACTCTTAACAGTTATTGATCAGTTGTTCTATCCTAGCCTGTTTTCACCTGTTAATTTTGAACTAAACAATTGAAGTATTTTTTTTCTTTTAAACTTTACATTTGTGGTCTTCAATCTGGAGCGTCACGAGGTTCAAGCTGTGAATATGGACATGTAGCTGGATAAGAACAACCCACTTTATAGAATTTGAGACTAAATGTAACTTTAATGTGGGAACATTCGATCACACAAACAATACACCATCTTCGTTTAACACAAGCAGTCTCAAGACTTTAGAGGTTATGAGTGGCACATGAAAAGAAAAATAGAAAGAAAAACCCGATCTGCAATGCTTTGCCAAGTTTCTGTCGTGTGATAATCCGTAGCTTTGTGCCTATATTTTATGAAACACCTTCTTGTATCACATTTTAAGCAAATAAATAATAATTATTATTATTCAATTATTGGAGCAGAAGACAAGAAGGCAAAATTTTGACGGTCACTGCAGTTGTCTATGAGCAAAGCGTATTTGGACAAAAAGCATATACCGTATATATGTAATACAAGTATTAGCCAATAGTAAGATATTTCCATGGAGTAGGAAAAAAAATTCTCCTGCTCCTTGAAGCTATCTAAATTTCTACCATTCTTCAGATGATAATCAGGGCTAAGTTGAAGACCTCCAAAAGTTTGACGGCCACGGCCTGTCATCAACAGGACAACTATTGCCAATGTAATATCCTCGCCTCCAGGTCAAGACCTCAATGGAGGAATACTGGGATCTTCATCAAAACTACGTCACATATTGTTAACCTAATGATTATTATAGGTATTGTGTTTTTGCAGGTGATAGGAATAACTAATCTAATAAGTTTTTTCGTTAGTAATTTGTATTAATTTGTATTCACCCAAAAATATAAATATAATTGACCTACCTTTACAAATGTCCAAAAGAAATAATCGAACGATCAAATCGATTCAGTATAAACTTGCTTATTTTGAGCACTGTATACGTATATGTACTTATATTAAATCCAATTCAAAATTAAAAAAAATAACTTTATTATCATTATACCTAAATCCCTACACCATCAGAACAATTATGTTTTCATACACACGTCCCCAAATATATATAACGTTTGGTCGACAAAAAATCAGCATTGATTCATACATATTCATACATGAAGTAAATAAACATACATTACCATGCTAATAAAACATTATACAGAAAAAATCTATTTAGCATACATTAAACTTTTTCTACAAATACATATTAAAGTGACGTATAGATGATACCAATAAATAATTCATGTCGATGTAAAATTCCCAGGTATCGGTTGAAAATCTGATATTCTATATTTTTATGATATAGGGGGCAAACGAGCAGACGGGTCACCTGATGATAAGTGACTTCCGCCCCTCATGGACACCTGCAACTCAAGAGTCACACGTGGGTTGCCATTCTTTAAGGAGTAGGGGAAAGCTGGAAGAGGGGGGAGGGAAGGGTTAGGGTCTCACTCACTCTGCGAAAAGCAATGCAATCAATGCTTCACTGCCGGTTTTCTGTGAGGACGTGGTATCTCTCCGGTCGAGCCGGCCCATACGTTCATTTGCCACGGGGAACCGAAAAATACCAAATATAACGTTTTCCAGAAACTTATTTATAAGGCCAATATTCGCAGCCATTTGGATTACGGTCTATTCGTTTTGGATTCTTGTAATAAATTGGGCCTCCAAAAACACTCATTGAAATACAAAAGAAATGCCGTCGCATTATTTTTGGAGCCATGAGATCCTCCACTGTCTCTTCGTAGACAATTACTCGCAAACAGATCCTTCTTAAAACTTGTTCAAAATTCAGATCATCCTCTCCTTATCAAACTAGACCAACTTAGTTAATGCCCGCTTTTCTCTTCTAATAACAGCACTTTCCTTCATAAAATCTCATAATTTAAACAATAGAAATTTTACGAATTCCAAAAGTTGCCTTCAAATTAGGCATTTCATATTTTAATGTCAGAGGCTGAACATATTGTTACGAATAACCCGCCATCTATTGGCGACTGGGGAAGTCGTATAGAGCTACAAAATAAAGATACACGCCATCTGTTGAGGCAACACGGAACTAAATAGTTAGTAACCCATTAATATAAAATACTAGTTTGTTTTAGAGGCTTCTATTTGTTGTGTAGAATTTACAAGAGGTGTCGCGATGTTTCTAGAAATACCATTTTGCTATATAAAGCGTGACATTGCGGAGTTGTTAGTTAGTTTTCAAGTGAGTGTCAAGTGAGTTTAGTTTCAAGTGAGTGTCAAGTGAATTAACAGCGACTTAAGTGTAAGTGAATTAAGAAGTTAGTGATAATAAATTATTGTAATTGTGTTTTTGCTAGTTTCCCTGTGTATTTTGTGATCTATTAAAATAAAGTGTGTCTATTTCGGTAACAATCTGGTATAATTCTCTAATCCCGAACCTCAGCTCGTAACAATATGAATGTTGTCTTGGCATGGATTCTTGGTCACTCGAGGATTCCAGGAAACGAAACTACAGATTCATGTGCTAAAAACGTTATGCATACGAGTTCTCTTGACAATTCGAAAATATCCTCTTACGGTGTTAAAAAGCCTTAAACTCACAGTTGTTGGGCTCTTGGTCTAGGATGTGGCGAGTGTCGTAAACTGCAAGAAAGGCAAATTTTATTGTGATACATATATCAGAAGTGCTACTTAAACCCTGGTTTGCATAATTTCTAAAATTAGATATAAAAGTACTATTTCTACAATTTGTCAATTGAGACTGAATCATTCATGCAATCCGGTATTCTCAGCAAAACTTAGAATAAGGATAAGTAGCTCTATTTGCAAATGAGGGCTTGATGAAGGAAATGCGGAACATAAATATATATATATTAGATGACCAAGGACCGGTTGCCTAATTTATGGTGTCATTGCTCATCATATTCTTTCTTCCATGTCTTCCCCCTATTTTTAAAGAAGTAATTATATAAATAAAATTAAGTTGTAGTTTGAGCTCACAAGACATTTATTTCAGTTATTATTTCAGTGTAAGTCGGCAAAGCAAATGCACAGATTTACAATACACGCGTTTAAGTCTATCTTACAATAAAATTTTAAAAGTGCCCTCATGATATGAGTGAACTATACGATTACGAGGACTTTTGTGACACTAGTGGTAGTGATATTATGGAAGAACATATTAGAGCTGGAAGTTAGCAACGTGTTATTTTAAATTTGAACGAAGAGATGAGTGACAATAAAAGAAAAAGGGCAATCAGGGACAGTCACAAAGGAAGGGTAGTGCGACGGCAAAAAAAGGCTGCTAGAAGAAGAGATGGAATCTGAAAAATTTTAAAAGAAATATTAACCAAGCACGACAAAGACTTGCTGACTGGCAGATGTTTTAATTCATTTTGAAAAAAAGAAAAAGCGCACTTAAATTATTGAAGACTCAAAAATTACTAAGTTTTCAGTACAGAGTCCAACTTAAGGATGAATTAAATTTTTCTTATGGCATACTCAGATTATTACCCTATATATACAGGGTATTACAGAAAGAATGTTGATGTCTTTATATAAAAAAAAGGAATGCACGGATTTTTCTGAAAATACCTACATAAAACACAAAATCATTGAAATAGACATGAACATTCATAATTTATTGTTAAGAAATGTGCACTTACACTAGCAAAAGCATTGGCCGTAGAAAAAAAAATCAAACAAAAATATAAGGATGAAATGACGAATCACACAAGTAAGAAACTTACTCCAAGTTTTAAAACAAATGCGTCTAGTACTCTTAAGCGGGTTAAAGATATCTATTTACCGGACTGTACATTAGGTGATAAAATAAATCAGAACAGTTTTTTTTATGGGCATTTGTGTTCAATTTATTATTCAAGTTATGAAAGATAATCAGATTTACAACAAAATTATGGCTATGGTTTTACTGATAGTAATGAGATATCTGTGTTAAATGTATTCAGTAGAATGTACAGTTTACGTCGCAAGGTTGCCGAGTTTGAACTCCTAATTTCCAAAGAAAAGGTACGTATTGCGATCGTATCAGAAAAATGGCTAGAACCAGAATCACATTTAAATATTGGTGGATATAATATTTTTAGTAAACTTAAGCAAAACGGATATGGCGATACAGTAGCAGAAGAGAGATATTCTTCTTTTCTTGATATAGATAATGCTTACAACAATGTAATAATAGATGTAATGACTAAGGGATTGAATGATATTTGCATTGGTAAAACAATATCGCTTTTAAGCGAACGACATCTTGTTATTAAACATGAAAATATTTCTTCAGCCACACGAATAAAGGCTTGGCTCAAGGTGATCCAATTTCCCCTATTCTCGGTAATATCATAACAATAAAATGTTTCTTAAATATGCAGATAACTTTGGGTTATGCAATACTAGCAATCTCATGTAGAGTAAATATTGTATTCAATTCAAAGGGCTTTAAATCAAATTTGTAATGTTTTAAGTAATATTGGTGTAGAACTATAAACAGTCTTTAGTAGAGGGTTTAAAAAGTTACAAATTGATTGATAGTTATAAAATTAAAAAACTGTACGAGTAAATTGGATGCGGTGGACTTTATATATATTTAAGTGATTGGTTGGATAGGCGTTTGTGTAGGACTAAACAAATAAACGTTATTGTGGAAAAGTCATAAAGAAATCTTTATTTTCTAAGGCGGATATTTCGTGGGGTTTACGTCTCAAACATTTAAGACACATTATAAAAAGAAAAACAAATATCATTAAAGACTTTACAAAAATCTATCAAAACCTTGGACAATTGTCATAAAAAATATGTTGTCCTAAAGCATTCTCGACCTTTTCCTCTATTCATCTTTTATTCCTCTCATTCCTCTCATTTATTCCTCATATCGATTACACAATTCTTAGTGTCACCTCTCTACGGAGTGGTGTTTAAATTGTTCTGGGCGTACGTATTAAATTAACCCTAATTCACCTCATTCAGTAAGTGAAATTCATATACGCAACCATTCCATTCTGGGTCGATATATTATTATTCGATTGACGTAATGAAGAATATTCAGATTTGCCTCTAATACCGAAAATCGTGCAAGGGCATCGAATGATATTGTAATTATTTTTTATAAAGTAAAATAAATTTGTAGAAGGCAGGCAAAGTAGTCGATTTTAGTAGGTCCTTAAGATGCAACTGCTTTCACCGGCAGTTTTTCTCGACATGGCATGCAGTGGGAGAAACTTTTTGCCATTTTTCATCACCACGAGGGGCGTAACTTAGCAAAAAACAACTTCATTCCTAAAAATACCTTTTCTTTAATTTTTTTACTTTCTAAACCTTTTTAAAATCATTACACAACACCTATATACACCTATAAACCTTCGCGTTCTATGATAATATGATTATGTTGATGGGAGTTAACGCGACCACATGTTTAAAAATTATTATAAAAGGTTGGTTGAAACCTCATAACGTCATGGTGAGCTCTGACATGGAGTAGCTTTCACCAATGTTCCGATAAAAGAGTGCTTAAACTTCATGACCTGCTGAAAGACAGCGAACTGCCGTTTAACTATATGGATTTGCTTGAACACTGTTTAGATGGCAACTATTTCCTTTTCCAATGTCAATATTACCTTCAGGTTGATGGTGTCGCAAGCAGCCTACACGCTCTATGTCAAGGGAGTTACGGACTATTGCGGAAAGGGTCAAAGAACGTATCGCTGCTGCAAAGAACCGACAGACGAGCAGGTCAGCACTGGATGCAAGCACCAATCACTGGATTGAATGTCACCGTACGGAAGTCTTCTCTACCGAACATCACTTTTACCAAGTGTTGTTTGTGAAGCGATTGAAATTAAAAAGCATAAAACTTTTAATCGGGAAGATGGTTTTAAATTATATACAGCGTGGAATAAAGTGATAAAAAATATACCACCTCGCTTTTATGTGCAGTCGGATAAACACCAGAATAGGGACACATCGGTTTGCTTACAGAATAGGGGACACTATTAGTATAGTACATATATGTAACGACACATGGCGAAACAAATTTATCATAAATTCATAAATACCGACAATGTGCAATGTGAAAATCGAAAAAGCATGAAGAACTTTATACCTTTTTTTTTTTTTTTGGTGACGGGGTGGAAGATCCTCATGGATGTCCTCCGCCTTTGGGGAGGCGAAGGGGTCTGTCGGACTCTTACCGACTAAAAACCACCCCGGTGTTCCGCTAATTGCCTATGATCGGGGGAGCGAGAATTGCCATTGCATTCTTCCGCAAAAGAACTTTCTACCTTACGGATTCAACGACGGAGGGCGTGCACCACTGAGCCAGTCAGTCTATGACAACCGCCAGTGCAACCTGGTCGAAACGTTAGGAAAAACAAAGGTATGTAATACCTTTGAAATAATGGATCGCGTTAATTTTTATTAACATAATTATATTATCACTGAAGGCGAAAGTTAAAAAGTCAGTTAAAGTGTAAATGCTCTTTCGTGAGATTCTGAAAACAGTAAATACTTACACTCTGACGGTTCTGTTGGTCTAGTGATTAGTGATCTTCACTGCTGAGCCAGAGATCGTGGTGTCGATTCCCACCCAGGACAAATAATTATATGATGAGCATGATTATTTGTTCCGTCTGGGTGTAATTTATCAATAATATATAAGAATATTTATCAGCAGTCGGTTACCATACTACAGGCTCTGCCTAGTTTGGGATCAGAAGGCCGTCTTTCAGATGTGTCAAGTAAATCGAAAAAAATATTAAATTAATTCAACCTCAAAGAACAACTAAACTAAAGTCGAACTAAACGCTTAGGCAGCTTTTTGTTTCAAGATGGTTTGTAATGAGCAGCCTGCGTCTATGTTCCAGACAATTATAATATAGTACCTTCAAGAGTAGACTAGACTAGATAGATTTTAAAGATTATTCTTTACGCTTTTGTAAGATTATTAGACCAACTCAAAATAATCATTTCATTAATACCGCTAGTAATAAATCAAAGGCATCATGGCTAATAATTAATAACAAAACACGCTACACTATAAATAATAAAATTCTAGGAGACCCGAAAGATATTGCTAATTCTTTCAACAACCACTTCATTGACCAGATAAATAGTAGTAAAAATCCGCAGATTGAGAATATTAAATTAATCAGGAACCCTTACACAATGTTTATGATGCCTGTAATGCAACAAAATGTTATGAGAGCAATACAAACTTTAAAAAAATCAATAATGGCTACGATTATATAGCTACTAAAGTAGTAAAGTTTGTATCTAATACCATGGTACTACATCTGAGTCACATCATAAATTTGTGCAAATACACAAATGCGTATTCCCAATCGCGTTAAGACAATAATAATAGAACCATTTTATAAAAAAATTACAAAGATAAGCTGGAGCTTGAAAATTACTCACCCATAGCCTTAATTTCCGTGTTTTCGAAATTTTTTGAAAAATTTATGTATAAAAGAGTACCCATATGCGCTATTTACACAGATATGACAAAGGCTTTTGAAAACGTTAATCATGAAATTCTTCTTCATAAGCTCTACATGTGTGGTATCAGAGGAAATGTAATGAATCTCTTGAAATGTTACCTCAGCAATTGAAAACAGTCAACCGAAATCAGCAGAATCATCAAAGCCAAACGAGAGGAAAATACTAACTTTTAAACTTTCGCATTCCACGGTATAATGATGTATTTACGGGATTTAACGCGATCACGAAAAGGTACATACCTCTGAATTGAGTGATGTTTCGACCATGTTGCAGTGGCCATGGTCAGTGGCTGACTAGCTTAGCGGTGCACGCCCTCCTTCGCCGAGATCGTAAAGGTAGAAGGTTCTTCATCCACCCCCATTTTCTCGAAATTTTTTAGATATTTTCGTTTCGCCATGTACCGTCACATACTATACTAACAGTGTCCCTATTCTGTAAGCAAACCGATGTGTCTCTATTCTGATGTTCACCCGACTGCGCATAAAAGCGAGGTGGCATGTTTTTATCAATGGATTCCACGGTGTAGATAATTTGAAACCATTCAAAGTTTTGTGTTTTTTAAATTTTAATCGCTTCACGTACAACTCTTGAGTAAAAGTGACGTTCCGTGGAGAGGACTTGCGTGGTGAAAATCAATCCACTGACTGGTGCCCGCTTCAGTGTATGTTCTGCAATCGCTGATTTACTAATCTGTCGGTTCTTCACAGGAGCGGTGAGTTCTGTGACCCTTTCAATCCGCTTTGTTTGGCCTATGTAGGAACTACTCAGCTGCAGTTTATTTTGTAGATACCTGGAGTTTGTAACAGGCAAAATATCTTTCGGTGTGCCTACGATGTTTTGAACCTTTATGCCTGGTGTGTACACTGTCGAAATGGAGTATTTCTTTAACACGGAGCCGATCTTATCCGTTACTCTTTTGACATATGGCATGTAGGCTGGTTTTCTGTTCACCTCCGGATGCTCGCGTCTCCTTGTCAGTTGATTCCGTGTTCCATTCCATGTGTTACCTCCTGAACATGATCCAGCTCTCGCTCCAAATGTTCAGGGTCACAAAGATCGTACGCTCTATTCTTAAGTGAAGTCATAACAGATTGCAGGTGTCGGGGATGATGATAAGTGGTGTGTAGGTAGCTATCCGTATGAGTAGGCTTGAGGTACACACAGTGCGATAAGGACCCATCAGATCTCCTGGTTACTTTGACATCTAAAAATGACAACGACCTATCCGCCTCCACTTTATATTTGAACCTTATCTTGGGATGAATAGAGTTGAGATGTTGTAAATATATATTTTTTTAATAAAGAATACTAGTAAAGTTGGTTTACACATTACTAGTATTCTTGTTAACCCCTCCAGCTAAGCTAAATGCTTGTGTTAGGAGTGGGTTCACGCCGGTAGTGCACTGGGTGGGGTTCGAACCCGCGACTACTTGATCGCTAGTCCGACGCCTTAGCCATTACGCTACGGCCGCTTTTATGGATCTACTTCTTATGAGAGGAAAAATACTTCTCTGATGCCAGAACTGTCAAATATGGCGTGACGCAGGGCAGTGTTTTAGGCCCACTTTTATTTCTGCCCTATATAAATGACTTGCCTCAATGCGTTCAGCATCCAATGGTTTTATTCGCAGACAACAGCACCGTAGTAATATAATGTATTGACATCAATGAATATGAAAAGGACATCCATCGCACTTTAAAAGACAGTAAACTGGCTTGACATAAATAATCTAATAATAATTAATCTTACAAAAACTAATATAATGCATTTTTATCAACGTACTACAGTACAAAATCGAATACTAGAATATAATAGACAAAGTGTTGAAAAAGTAAATGTTACTAAATTTTTAGGGATATTAATAGACAGTCAGTTAACATGTAAGCCTCAAGCAGAAAAGGTGTGTAAAAAATTAAGTACTTCTGTATATGTCTGCGCCTATAATTTTGTAAGGTTTGTTCTTTTCTGCTATGTTTACAGGGACATATGACAAGGATTTTTTTTCGATGCCATTCAATTTAAACGATATCATTTTTGACAATTCGTAATTATAACTAAGTTGATCATGACAAGTAAGACAGTTTCGATTTCCTTTATCAAGGGTTATTAATAGCTTCTTCTAAAATACCTATACCAAATATTTAAAAAAAAAATCAATTCAAGGACCAAAACCCAACGTACCTCTTGATTTGGCTGGACTGGCAGGACGTTTTTAAATACTTTTTGTGAAAGTTGCACTGAAAATATGTCTCGTAAGTATATGCTCAAATATGTATGTTGTATAATTATATTGTTTCATTGTGTGGTCACACTACTCGGTGTGTCTTCTTGGGATTCATTAAAATATGTTATGTCAGCTAAAAGGTAACCAATATGCAATTTAAGTTTTCGTTTATTTAGTAGAATCTTTTTACTAAAAGGTACGACGACACATATCTTCCTGATATTCCATTTGTCAAACAGTTACACACGCACAATATGACGGTGGACGTGTGGTTTGAGGGACTAGTTTAGACAATCGCTATCTTGAAATTGTGCACATATTTTATCTCCATTTAATTTTCACAAAATTGTACCGGAAGGAAACTGATTTGACTCTTGGCGGATGGTGATTGGCGAGAAGAGGCGAGGAGAGGTGGTGTGAGGTGGGGGAGGCGTTACAGTGTTGAGGCGAGGAGAGGGGCTAAGATTATAAAAGGTGCTATAATTGCGAGATCGTGGCATTATAACATAGTAAATAAATGTTAATAAGTTTCCTTTATATTTAATTAATTTCAAATAAATCAGTTATTAGTCTCAGTGTTGTGTGTTAATTCTCATATTACGAGTAGTATCGTCCTTACAATCAGAAGAGGGATACGTAAAATGAGTGTTAGAATGAAGAGATTCTGTACTACTTCAGGCAATCAGCCACAATCAAAAAGGAACAGACAATGTCGTGATTCGCAAGTAAGTGATAACTTTTCCAAATCTACCTCACAATCAGAGAAAGTCAAACAAATTATTAGCGAACAGGTAGATAAGGCATTAAAAAATGTTTAAATAATAAGGATGAAATTAAATTAACGACACTTCAAAATACTGAAAAATTAGTGCCCGAATTTGACCCAGACAATAGAGATTGGAATGTAAAGAGTTGGATCAGAAAAATCGAACAGTTAGGTGTGATTTATCATTGGAATGACGTCACAAAATCATTTATTTTACAATCTAAATTATCAGGGCAAGCAAGATTATGGTTCAACAGATTAGTCATATGAACGTTCTTGGGAAGAATGGAAATGTATGATTATCAGGGCCTTTCCTCGACAGCATGATTTCGCCGCCTTGTTAGATGAACTTATAGCTAGAAAGAAATTACAATCGGAATCTATGACTAAATGTTATCAAGAGAAGGTAGCTATGTGTTATAGATGCCAACTGAGTGAACAAGCTGCGGTGTCTTGTATTATAAAAGGCTTGCCGTATGAGCTGCGAGCAAACTAGTAAAGTATCCGGGGCAATGGGAGCTAGTGAAGGGCCAAATAGTCAGCAGAAAAATACGTCTACAAGACCACCACCGATTTGCTATCGGTGCAAAGAAGTAGGTCACGTAGCTACATCGTGTAATCTACCCGACAAGCGTAAGTGTTATAGATGTGGCCAACTTGATCATGTAGCGAATGTCTATACAAGCGAAAATAATGTAACAAGTGTTAAGAAAATTCAGTTCTTGTCATACTTGAAAGATGTATACAAGAAAAATGTGAAGGTGAATCAAGTTTATATGAAAGCTTATTTAGATACAGGTAGTGAACTCAATGTAATTTATGCAGGTGCGGCCAATGTCCTTAAACTTAAAATGATGCCTAGTAACGTTGTACTAAAAGGTTTTAATGGTTGTACTGTTCGTGCATTAGGTAAAGTTACATTCGATTTACTTGTGGACAAAGTGCAGCTAGAGACCACTGCCATTGTCACCGATGTGGATTTGGGCGACGGTGTTTTAATCATTAGTCAGACCATTATCAACAGGGATGACTTAATGTTAAGTGTATCTAAACATGGAGTCACTTTGTCTAAAGTTCAAACTACCCCCAATTATTTAATGAATATCGATATGGGTGATGAAGCGACTTCTTACACAGTAGAACTATTTGAAGATACAATTATTCCTATGGGAGACAACTTGATAAAAGTATCCACTCATAGCGCCATAATAATAAATATACAAGTACATAAATAAGTTTGCTATTATAGCAAAACCGTTGACCGATTTGACAAAAAATCTTCTGTTTGGTTATGGAACGACAAACATGATTCATGTTTTAATGAATTAAAACAAAAATTATGCTCACGGCCCGTACACGCACTGTACGGTCCATCATTACCCTGTGAAGTACATACGGATGCCAGTAAATTAGGTATAGCAGGTATTCTATTTCAATTACAAAATGAAAGCGATCTTAAACCAGTGTTCTATTTTAGTAGAGTGACATCTCGTGAGGAATCAATATAGCATAGCTACGAACTTGAGACGTTAGCCGTTGTTGAGTCTTTAAAGAGTTTTCGAGTGTATGTGTACGGACGTTCAGTTAAAGTTGTGACAGACTGCTCTGCCGTTAGGTATACTTTGTTAAAAAAGGATTTAGTCCCTCGCGTAGCACGTTGGTGACTTACGATACAAGAGTATGACATTCAAATTGAATATAGACCGCAAGCTAGAATGAGGCATGTAGATGTCAATATTGATATATTGCAATCTTTTCCTACGAGGGTAGATATAAATATTATATCTAGTGATGATTGGTACTTAACTATTCAATTGCAAGACGATAAGTTAAACAACATAATTAAACAATTAATGGAGGGCAATGCGTGCAAAGATATAAAAAACAATTATACTGTTAAAAATAATCGATTGTATAGGAAAACTTTAAATGGCAATAGGTTAGTTGTACCCGCATTTGCTAGATGGAAATTTATGCAGAATTTTCATGACCAAATAGGACACGTAGGTATAAAACGCTGCGAGGAATTAATTAAATCTGATTATTAATTCCCTAAAATGACACGATTTATAAAAAATACGTTGCCGGTTGTTTAGAATGTGCTTATGCTAAAAGTAATCACGGGAAGGCTAGCGATGAACTGCATCCTATTCCTAAGCCGTCCTTACCAATGGAAGTAGTGCATATCGATCACCTTGGCCCTTTTAGTAAAACTAAAAAGGGTTATCAGTATATTCTTTTTCCAAATTTTTATTAGCACGTCCAATGAGAACAATAAATTCGGTTGAGACTGTTTCTGTTCTTAAAGATATGTTTAGTTTGTTTCGTTTTCCTAGAAGGGTTGTGTCAGATAAAAACTTAGCTTTTACGAGTAGGACTTTCAAGGAATTTGCATACTGTTACAATTTTCATCACACTCTTAATGCCATCGCATGTCCGCGTGCCAATGGGCAAGTGGAGCGCTATGATCGTACATTGCTTGATGCGATGCGTACTCGAAATGTAGACCCTAACATGTGGACCGAATGTATACCAGATACAGTTTGGGGTATGAATAATACATTGAACAGCAGTTTAGGTTATCATCCTTACGAAATCATGTTTAGTCATAGGGGTAGGTTAATGCCTAACTTAATCGGTAATGAGATATCTATACCGGTCTGCGAGAAGCGTACTAAGGCTTCTAAACGGCTAGAAAGACAAGCTGAGAATATGAAGCATAATTATGACAAACTAAGAAAACCTGAACATATTTTTAAAAAGGGAGATTTGGTTCTTTGGAAGCAATCTCCTTCTGGTGGGGAAGTCAAAAGTGTAAATAATAAACTACGAGTTCTATACTCTGGCCTCTACATTATACAAAAAGTGTTAAATAATAGCCGCTAGGAGATTAGGAGTGTCAAAGGAATGCGTGGGTACAAAAAGTTCACGGGTATTGTAGCAGCAGATTCACTTCGTGTTTATAGGGGTGCCCCTGAGTATAGTGAGTCCAGTAGCGATGATGACGTAGTTGCTAGGGATGACCTGATCGATTTACTTGAGAGCTAATACTGATACTTGATGAGCTAAAGAGGTGTGTGCACCAATTGCGGTGCAATTGTTTCAGGATGGCCGACTGTAACGGAAGGAAACTGTTTTGACTCTTGGCGGATGGTGATTGGCTAGGAGAGGCGAGGAGAGGTGGTGTGAGGTGGGGGAGGCGTTACAGTGTTGAGGCGAGGAGAGGGGCTAAGATTATAAAAGGCGCTGTAATTGCGAGATCGTGGCATTATATTATAACATAGTAAATAAATGTTATTAAGTTTCCTTTATATTTAATTATTTTCAAAAAAATCAGTTATCAGTCTCAGTGTTGTGTGTTAATTCTCATATTAGTATCGTCCTTACAAAATATTTTAAGGCCTCAACTAAAACGATAACTGGAAAAAGTACGATTTTATTGATTTCATTCAATAATTTTAACTAAAATGAATATTTTAAGTCTACTACTAAGTAATTAGTAAGTTATTTTGCAAATCCCAGTGTGGTCCCTCGGTGCACACGCACATCTTAAGGGAACAGGTTTTTAAAGCACAAAAGTGCTGCATACGGACAATGTGTGGTCTAAAAATGACCGATAGTTGTGTGTCCATGTTTAAATCCCTGAAGTTGTTGACGTTGCCGTGTAAATATATATTGAAATTGCAGTCTTCGTATATTAAGCATTCAATAAGCATTATTTGAAATTGCAGTCAATAAGCATTATTTTATAGAAATAAGGAAAGGACCCATTAGTAGTCAGTAGTGCTTTACTAAGAAAAATGTTTTCGGGCATGGCTCCTGTCATTTATATCAAAATACCCGATGTTATAAAAATACACAATATAAACATTCTACAACCAATTGATTACACTTTTGTTAGATGTGTTATTATTCAATTATTGACTTTTAAATGATACGACTTTGATATTAGGTACTTTAGATTATTAGTTTTTGACATTACTTTGTTTATTTGACATTTAATTTATTTTTCTAATTTCAATTAACATTGCTTACATAATTATATTAACCATTGTATCTATATTACTATTATGAATAATTGTAATCTTTCAAAAATTTGTTTGCTGTTTTTCGAATTTTACTAATTTGGTTAATAACCAATTGTTTAAATTTCGATGTATTTTTAACGTTTGCATGCCTAGTCAAGGTAGATTGTATAAGGATCAGAAAATTTGTTAACATCACTAATTCATGTACCTACAATCAATGCAAATGAAATATTTTCTATTCTATTCTAATAGGTTTCTCTTGGATAGCCGTGTACCATCTTCGTCTTCCCCGTCACTTTCCTTCAGGTGAGTTCGAAAACAAACACCTACTCCTTTACTGAATAAAAAAAAAACAAGAACAAACTAAGAAAGTGGTACAAAAAATCAGACGATATTATTATTGCTTTGCATCAAAAAATATTATGATAAAGGGGTCATACAATGGAAAAAAATATATATTAATTTCACAGTTGCGATGAAAAAGCCCTGTACCATTTTATGATAACTTAATAAAGTGAAAGGTTTTATAATTACATTATATATCGATGACCTAACTATTGTGTATAGTCTATATTTTACTATTATGGTTATTTCAGAAATAAAAGTGTTATGTAGGTGGCACATATTTACTGTTAGTAAACACGATACCTTCATTTATGACGTTGTTGCGCAGAAAGTTAAATTAAAAGTGGAACTTGTCTGTGCATAAAGGCTGAACGAAACAATACATCAACACTCGAATCTTATTAAATAGCACTTCCAAATAACTTTTTCAACGCGTAAAAATAATCAACATTATTATTGAAATGAATGGCATTTAAAATATACAAACATATAAATAATTTCTTACATTTAAGTATCCGTAATCAGACTTTTATGAGGAATTAACAGGCTAGAAAAAAAATTGTAGAAAAACAATAAAAGGTTTTTTTTACCATGACATGTAGTTATAGGTGCTATGCATGTTATGGTAAAAAAAAACCTTATGAATGGTTCTGTCTTTGTACTTAGTACCTAAGTACTCTTACTTTTAAAAATCACAGCTTTCATTAAAAATAAGAAGAAGCAAAGCTATAAAAATGTTCATAATAGCAAGGCACAATATTTTTTTGAATCAATTCTAACAGATCTTGTTTTATTCCATCACTTATAATAGCGGTATATTAGATGCGTAAGCAGGTTTTAAGATACTTCTACTATATTTATATCGTTCTCTGGTAGGGTCGTATTTTTCCGTAATGTCCTGGTTTGCTCGATAATGTTTGCCTGATTGCCATTACTATTTCAATCTGCTTTGTTTGCCGTGTCTTCCTCTTCCATCTTCTTTCATAAAATTAACGCCTTCATATTCATGCTTGCATTCTATAACTGTACGTAACGTTCTTTCAGTGATTTTCAAAGTATTCATAAAAAAATGTCTCTTATTTCACTTTCTTCATAGTACAAATAAAAATCTGTGTTTGGTTTCATGATCGATGGTCTGGACTATTGGTTTATATTCAAATGTTAAGCGCTTGGTGGTCAGATTCTGATGACGAAGAACTTTCTGAGCTGCTCCTAGAGCTACTACTACTATCCGAGCTAGTTGACGGTTTAGGCACGTATTGCTCATCATCATCAGTTCCAGAATCACCATAGGAAATTCTAATGGCCTAAACTAAGTTTTAAGAAATTAATTGAACCACGTAAAAAAATTAACACAAAACCAAAACAAAAATAAAATCATTCTGAATAAAAAAATCTTATATCTTAAATACGGATGTTTGAATATTCAACGGCATTTCTAAAGGTTTTTTTTTTTAAATCCCCATCATGAGGGTTTAATATGGAAGGAGAACTCAGTTCAAAAAAAAATCGGATATACCCACACAAAAAGTTTTATAGCTAAACATAAGAATAAAACGTGTTACATTTTGTAAGTACCCTATGAACACCCATAATTTATACCTAATTACAGCGGAATAAAATAAATCTAACTTTATTAATTATTAAGTAATGACTGGTTTATAGGTTATTTTTAGTATATTTCTAGGACAATAAAGGCATAATTGTAATAAATGACAGTTGTTATTTGCTGCTTGTAATAGAAAATAGATCCACAAAGTCAGAACTGTGTCTCTTGTGTCATTCTTACCCAATATTTTATGAAATATTTGTCATAATTACCTTTATGACGTTGTTGCTCCCTGCATAAAGTGTTTGTAAACACTTTATGCGGGGAGACGCGAGTATCTGACCAATTAGAACGTTCTCGCACTAGCGTTTACAAAAACCCGCCAAAACGCCCTAAGTGGGTCATTTTAAAAGTTACATTTATGATATTGCTGCACCGGATGTAGACGCATGTTAGACATCATTTGTGATCAAAAACTCATTTTTCGAATTTAAGCATTTATGACGTTATTGCACCCGGTGTGCGATATATCCCACGTTTATGAACCGAGTTTCATCGCCGTTTTTACCGGCTTTTAATATAGATAATACAGATGACAATGGTAGTGGATATAAAGCTAGGCATTCATTATAAGTTGATAACAAACAATCAAACATCAATAATGGTGAGATTGTTTTTAACAAAAGTTACCTACATGAAATCATTGGAGACTTTTCCTAAATTCTGAGTGACTGATTTTTATATTTATGAACTTCTGCGTTTGTGACATGCCATGGCACATTGCTGATATTTCGGATGATATTAGAATCTGAGGCGCTACCCCACAACTGTAGGCCATATTTCCAGGTTGATTTTACCTTGTAAACCAAGAGCTTATTGTCTACTGATAGTTTGCTATTTTTCCCTAACAGCCTGTGGAGGGCCTTTTATAGAATGTTAAGTTCTCTTTTTTTGATATGCACCTTCCATGTTAGGCGTCGCTCTAGATATAATCCAAGATACCGGACGCTGTCGCTTTGTTGTACAGCATTATTTTCCAAGTTTACTTATGGTCAATTGCCTTTGCGTAGTGTAAAGGTAAAGTGGACTAATTTTGACGCACTGGCTTTATGGCATGGCATGTTGTCGTCTCGTCCAGGTTTTTCTGGAGGATTTTGGTGCCGCATCTGGATCTTTACTGTTTGCCAAGATAGCGGTATTTTCGGGAAACGTATCTATTGTAACCTTCTTTGCATTAGGCAGATCCCCTGTGAAAATCGTATACCATACTGGTTCCAAAACTTAGCCTTGTGGTACACTTAGCATGTATCATCATAATTATTAAGTCTTAACATTCTTTCTCCTTCTTTAGCTTGGAATACACGTTCAGCAAGAGAAAAAAAGAAGAGCAAAATGTAGGTATGTATGTGAAAGATTTATTTTTATTTAGCACAACAGTCCTTTGTGCCAAACTTTGTCAAAAGCCTGCTGTGTGTGCAAGAACATAGCAGAACAATACTCTATATGCTCCAGGCTTTTCCTGATTTCGTCATAAACTCTATAGGCTTGTTCTACGGTTGAGTGTGTGAGAATTTTAAACTTAGAATAAAATATATTAATTAATAATTTTCCTTGCATCAAATTATCTAGATACAGTTACAGCGGTTATTAGCAAACATAAAACAGGAATAATTAGAAATGAAAAATCAAAATTATTTATTTCAAGTAAACCCATTGTAAGTGTTTTTGTATTGTCAGGGGTTAAATTCAGTCAGTATAAGTTGGCCGTGACGCTAGTTGCCTGTTCCAAAACGTAGATCCTATGCAGAAGAACAGGCAAGAAACTTCAAAGACACTCTTTTTCAACATGTTTTCTTTACAAGGCACTTGTTACATTGCTTATAATATTTTTGTATGTCACATATTCGTATAAGCATATAATCATATAAGTATATTAATCATATATTTGTAGTGCCTGTTGGTCTAGTGGTTAGTGACCCTGACTGCTGAGCCAGAGGTCGTGGGTTCGATTCCCACCTGAGTCTGGGTGTTCTTTGTGTCCGTTGTTTGTATGTTTGTAAATCCCCCGTGACACAGGTGTAATTCCTAATGCGGGAGTTGTGTTTTAAAAAAAAAAAAAAAAGAAGAATGCTAATTAGAACACAACATGAATAACAAATCATCACAACATAATTCTCCTATTTTATAATATAGGACATTAATTTCATTATAGATTACTAACAAAAAAGATATTAGAAAAAGTATAATAGCTTACGTAAGTTAGTAGTCGCTAGGTCCTTCCAGTTCCGCGGCTTGCAATAGAATGGCCGATATTGGACCCAGACGGGGTATTTATAACAATTTACACGTCATTCCAACAGTTAGTCAAAACAACATTTTATCCCGCTATCCCACTGATATTTTGTAGTTTGGATGGACGGATGGATGGATGGATGGATGTTTGTTACTCTTTCACGCAAAAACCACTGAACCGATTGCGATGAAACTTGGTATGTAGATAGCTGGAGACCTGGACTAACGCATAGGCTACTTTTTATCCCGATATTCCCACGGGATCGGAGCTTACGCGGGTGAAACTGCGGGGCGCTGCTAGTAGGTAATATTTTCATAGTGTAAATAATTTTAACGATTTCATTTGAACAATAATAAAAAAGGTATTATTACAAAGTTTATCAAAAATTCTAGAAAGATTAATTAATTACCTATTAAACTATAAAATTCTTGACATAAATATACTACATGGTTCTTTAACAAAAATAAAACCAACATACCCTACAATTGTATCTCATTATTTTAAATGTAGACATATTTAAAATACACGTACTGGCCACTTTGGCTTTGTGTAATAACGTCATGTTGGCACTTAAATTTACATATATTTTTATAGAATCTCTTAAGTGCTGTTGTCTAAATCCAAATAGGTGACAAGGTATTATGTTGTTACCTTCTAGTATAGGCACTATTCGCCGGAGAAGAAGTTTTTCATAGATCTTTTATAGAATAGGAAGCAAGCTTATTGCTATATAACGTTCCTGAAATCGGTGGTTCACCCTCTTCATAAATGAGGGTTATTTGTGATACTTGCCATAGCTTCGGGAGGTATTGGAGAAGAGTAGTTAAGAAGGTTACAGCTCTTATGGCAGTTGTTTTATGCCTTGTTTAGTACTAAAGTCAAAACCAAGGCTTTTTTTCTTCGGTTCTGTTGCTACTTTCCACACTTCACAAGTAGTGACAGGTTTTGGAGGTAGGTCCATCTAGAGTATATCTTGTCTTGCAAGGCCTTTGCTTGTGCTCAGCAAATATATGTGCATTCTCTTTTGAAGATCTTGCTTAACCGTAATCACTTCGCAATGGAGGATTTGCGATATTTGGTCTACTGTAATTATTGGTTATCTTCTACAGCAAATAGTTAGTTACTTTGGTTGCAGTAAGAGAGCCTAGTCCGACTTAAGGTGTGTCATCGTGCCATTTTTGGATCGAGTCTTTGAGCTCTGCTGCAGCTTTTTTGGATTTTTTCTTTTCTTGCTAAGTCTGCTTTGATGCCATATTATTCGCATGCGCCTTTTTTCAGTACTGCCACTTTTATTTTAAAAGTTAGCCTCTCTAATTTACATTACGCATTTCTGGAGTCCTCGACCAGCATGCTTCCTGTATCAGTGCGGTGATATATTTGGATGTATCATATATTCTTGTGTTTCCAGAGCCACATGCATTTTAATATTTTCATCGATATTTTCCCTGAATTAATTCCAATCTATCACATAACATAATTAGTTGAATTACATAGACAGAGGAAAGAGAAGAGTTTCGAAGTTTTGCGTCGATATGACGGACCTTTAATGATATGATACCTGCTTCACTGAGATTTTTTGGAATCCAAAAATGACAGTATTTATATATAAACATATTGGGATAGTGCACGACAGTAGCGCCACTTAGCATGAGCAACTATTCGGGATTATTTCAAATAATGACAAATACAAAAACAATTACAAATGTTTTATTATTGTTTTTTTATTTTTTTATATTATAAACGGCAAACGAGCAGACGGGTCACCTGATGGTAAGTGACTACCTTCGCCCATGGACACCTGCAACTCAAGAGTCACAAGTTCGTTCCCGGCCTTTTGAGATAGGAGTACGCTCTTTTCTTGAAGGTTTGAAGGTCGTATCGGTCCGGAAATACCGCAGGCGACAATTTGTTCCAAAATTGGTTGTGCGAGGCAAAACAATTCTGGAAAACCGCACAGTGGTGGATTGCCAATTATCCAGATGATGGGGATGAAAGTTTTGTAGCGTTGAACGATGGCGAAACGTTGCGGCCGGTATAAGTCCGAACAATTCCTCGGAGCACTCCCCATGATACATGCGATAGAGAATGCAGAGTGAGGCTACATCTCTACGCAACGCCAATATATATATATAAATATAATCTGAATCTAGGAAATGGCTCCAAAGATTTTGATGAAATTTTGTATACAGATAAAGTTTTGCATTTTAAGTTCAACTGCATAGTTGTATTTCCTGTAAAATGCAATTTTACAAAAAGCTACCGAGCAAAGCTCGGTCTCCCAGGTACTAGTAATTAAATATGCTACATTATGTAGCACACTTCATTTAGTATTTTACGGTAGGTAAGGTACTTTAACAATTTTTTTGCAGTTCACAACAACAACAATTATGACCCATTTCAAATTACAAACAAATTGTAGGAAATCTCAAAGGAATTTTGTTTGACCGATATGATAGACTATCCCGAATTGTTGCAGGTTTCTGCCACTGCACTGCACTTCGCACATAGCGAATATAGAATGATTTATAAAAATAGTTGTTCTCTTTCAATTGGTACTTCTGGGTAAGTTTCTATTGGTAAATATTTCACAACGGTACTACTTTCATTTCAAGATTTGTATTAAAAAATTATAATATTGACTAACGTCACGTAGTGTTTTTCCAAACAAATGCCTACTTAACATAGTTAATGATAGAACAGATCAAACTAATTACTAAGGAAAATTAAGTATTTACCTTTACATCCTACCCTTAGTATAGGGCACACTGAAAGTTCTGCGCTCCTGGCCGCTCATAAATATTTGAATTTCGAATGATACATTTTTTAAACATGAGAAACTGAATCAGAAATGGAATTAACGCGAAAAGATTTTAGGGCGATGACTTTTTATAATTTTAAAAGTTGACTGAAGCTGACTCCGTAAGTCTGCACTGCTCGTCTTCAAAAGGCTTTTGGGAGGGAAGCACCTCATTTGAGCACCGTAAGACGTTGGTACGAAGAATTGGATCGTGGCCGTGTTTCCCTCCATGATAAAATTCCTGAAGGTTAGCCCTCAACTGCGATCACTGAGGAAAATGAGGCTACTGTCAGGCAACTAATTGAAAAAAAAACCGCATATCACCTATGAGGAGATTCGAGGATACTTGGGGATTGGTATGAGCCAAATTCAAAAAATCTTACATCCACATTTATAAGTTAGAAAACTTTGTTGCCGCTGGATTTCTCATGAACTCACCCCAGAATAAAAACCAACTCGTGTTGATTGGTGTAAAAAAATGTTGTTAAAGTATGATCACGGACGTTCAAATGAACATTCATATGTAATGGCATTCATATTGAAATTAAAAATCATAAATCTTTATTGTAAAAATGTGGTGGTCTTATGTTAAGTTATGGTTTATGCACCTTTACCATTTCTATTTATGGCATACAATATTCAATATTTATATCTAACTTTATTAACTTATTATAAAATGCAAGGACATTACAAATAATACAATACGATAAAATTTACCTATTCTTCAAGTATTCCTCGACAGAGTAAAAACAATTGTCACATAATAAATAAATGCTTAATTTTCTTGGAAAGAAAAAAGTATGTGTATTTAAAAAAAAATACATATTTCAAATATATAAAGACACGGTACTGTTAACAAATTAACCTTACGGAATAAAGGTCTGCAGGTTCCCCAGGGTGCCACGTTACAAATACCCCTAATGCACTGTTTTGGGCTATGAAAGCTCTGTTAATGTTTACCGAATTGCCATTGTACAAACTTAGTTTTACTTATGGTCACGCTTATATTATTATTACACAACCAGTTGATTACATCAGCGATAGTTCTAGTAAGTAAATCATTATAGTCGTTTGTTGTATCATTGGGTATAAGTATTGATATATCATCAGCATAAAGAATACATTGGTGTTTTGTTATAGACGGAAGGTCATTGATGTTGAGGAGGAAAAAAAGTGGGCCTAATATGCTTCCTTGGGGAACCCTGACACTACACAAATGTACAAATTTCTTCTCCTTTTGAATTATCGTTTGTTATTTTTACAAATTGTGTTCTATTATTCAGGTAAGTCTCTAACCAGTCCTGTGCAGACCCACGTATGTATAGCTCACATTTACCTGGGAACAAAACATGACGTACAAAATCAAATGCCCTCCTCATATATCTTTGCGATGATACAATTTACTATTAGTAACTATTAGTAAGTTTGAAGGTTGCGAATGAAGTAGACTTTCTCTTTAAAAATGCGTGTTATTCTGGACATAAAATATTGAATTTATTTAAGAAAGATTTCAGTTTATTGTACACGATTCTCTCAAGTAGTTTTCAATCTATCGGGGAACTAGCCTTGACATAAAGATAGATTTATAATATGAGTTAATATCGGTGCAATAGCTTTACTACATACTTTCAGAAGGCTTGTAGGAAACTGGTCATACCCCTCTGACAGTGTATTTTTAATAAATCTAATACATTTTTGTACCTCATCGATGTCAGTTGCAAATATAAAAATACTGGCTTTATTTGATTGAATCTTTATATCTTCATGGATAGGTTTATTTATGCTACTTGTCATTTCAATAAAATAATTGTTATGTTTATATGTTTGAAATTTCTTTGGAGTCCTTAATAATTTTTTAATCCGGAATCCATAACTTCCTCATCCGAGATCTCCCCCACACATTAGAAAATTTCTATACTTATCCACTCTTTATACACCTCCTCTTTGCCAAGAAGGGAATTGCATACACACATACACTTACGCTGGTGACTATGATTTGGTCCGAGTCACGTAATTGGGGCAAAGAATGTGAATGGATTTCCGAGAAGTGTTGTTGATCCTGGTGGTGGTGGATTACAGGACTCACATCAGTCGAAGTTTAGTTGCACTTGTGACTCTTGAGTTGCAGGTGCCCATGGGCGGCGGTAGTCATTTACCATCAGGTGACCCGTCTGCTTGTGTGGTGGCGAACGAGCAGACGTATACATAACTTGAAAAAAAATTATGTAACCACATTGCAAAATTGTGTTGCGACGAATTATATTTCATTAAAATTCAAAATTACGCCGCCATATTGTTCTTTTTCAAAACATTTTTAGGCAGTATCACTCGGGGTGGTGTAGGATTCTAAAATTGGGGCAGGAAGAGACAACAGCAGAATGCGAACAATGTTTGAAGGGATTGCCGATTTTGTTTAGCACGCATAATGTAAGAACTTGGTAACTATGATATGAACTTGATATCTTGGTAACAGTGTTGCGGGTTTCATTAATACTTCATTTAAATAAAAAGTATAGTTTCATTCCCATTCGTTCCCGAGATATCGAATATCACAATCGCAGATCGGATTATATTATGACCTCAAGAACCTTCTTGAGGTCATCTAAACTAATATTATCTAAACTAATATTAAAAAGAGGAAACATTTACCTAAACTAATATTATAAAGAGGAAACATTTGTGTTTTTGTATGTATGTTTGTAATGTTTTCACACAAAAACTACTAGACCGATTGCGATGAAACTTGGTATGTAGACAAACGCATAGGCTACTTTTTATCCCGATATTCCCACGGGATCGGGACTTACGCGGGTGAAACCGGGAGCGCTTACCTACCTAGGTAAACGAAATTGCTCAACAATGTTCACCCATGACAATCAATTTTAAGTGTCATATTTGTATCCTTGCTGGTGAGTGGAATTGCTAACTGTCATATACAACATGAAAACTTGTAATTGCTGCCTTCTTATTAACATTAAAAGTAAAATTTTAGTATCGTTCATTGAATTTATATTTGTGTGTTACTATTGTATACAGCCCGCGATAGCAAGTCATTAGGTCAATTTTAACATTCGGTCCTACTTTATAACAAGATACTATAATATGAATAGTATTAAATTTAAATATGTAAACAGCACCAGGAAATTTATTTTATAAAATTACGAGTGACATGCGTAATACTGGCTAGAAAATATATTTAAAAAAAAGTTTCAATTACATACTAATGACGTCTGTAATTTACTACTAAATATACTAGCGACCGGCCCCGGCTTCGCAAGGGTAGCAAAAAAACAAAAACAAATTATTTTTTTATTGAACGGTTAACGCTACCATACTTCACAGGTCACCTGCTAGACTAATCTAAAGATTGATTGAAAATTTCATCAAAATCGGTTAAGCCATTTTGGAGTCCGTAGGCAGCTCCGCACAACCAATCTGTGGAACAAATTTTCGCCTGCGGTTACCGGACCGATACGACCTTCAAACCTTCAAGAAAAAAGCGTACGACGTAAGCGACAGGTAGTCACTTACCATCAGGTGACACGTCTGCTCGTTTGCCCCCAATACAATAAAATAAAGCCGCGGTAGGGAACATACATACACACATCGATTTTTATATATGAACATAATTCAAATTCAAGTTCAAAATCATTTATTCAATTAAGACACTAAGTGAATTATGAACGTTAAATTGAAGCTAGAGTTAAAATTATAGATCGGCCTAAACAGACGCCACAGCATGTACTGGATTGTCGAGATAAATTAGGTGAAAACTCCAAAATCTACTGCCTGCTTGTGTCGATCTATAACTTCCAGTTTCCAAAATGCGTAGAGCCTTATGAGAAGAATACTGGCAAAGAAACTCATGGCCAATCTTTTTAAAAGTCAGATCTTCAGGTACAATAGTGTTAGTGTTACACGAAAGGTAAACCGGATGCAAGCTGATGCCACCTGAATTTCATTTTATTGAAATGCTCCAAAAGCTAACGCACTTAAAAATAAAAATCACTCAGTGATACCGTTGAAGGTTTGTTGTTGTTGTTTCTATTAAACATAGAAATCATTCAAGGTGCAAATCTACCTTCATTCAGTTACAAAATCTACTGTTAAAAATAATTCGTGACTGCTACGGCTAGAGTTGCAGTTGATCGAACCAAAATAATAGTATAGGCTAAAGTATCGCTGACTAGGCCGACCAGTCACCCCAAGCAGCACCCGTTCACGAGTATGACGCATGGACCAGCCATCATCTCCTTCACCATATCAGAGGGAAAGAAATGACCCGCCCCATGACGACACCGCAAGCAATGACATTTTAGTGAGCATGACGAACCATAGAATGTCGTTGAGAGCTTCACGGTGTACGGACGTATGTCAGATTGTGTTTTAAATTCTACTAAATTCATTTCACTAAATTCGTGATTGGTTAAAGTGCCTAGTTCGGTGCCTCTTGATTCTTCTTGAAGGATTCTTACGTGTAACTCCTCCCAGTGGGCGGCGTAAGCGGGATGCAAGATAGAAACAATTGAGTCGTCAAGGTGGTGGGGGCGAGTTGGTGAGAACTTACTTACAAGCTTTTCAACAATGAACATATTGTAATGTAACTTCCAAATAGTGCTCGGAGTAGCCGGGGTTTGATACGGTGGTATGACTTTCCATGTGCAAATATACTTGATAAAAAACAATACACGTCCATGAACAAAGATCAAAAACAAAAGTGGATGTGTCATGAATGCAGAAGTAAACTACCTAAGTTTGGGAACAGTAATACTAATATCAGGAACATTAGAGAGGATGAGTCAAACACAACTAGCAGCTATGATCATGGTTTTGATAATGTAACCTCTAGAAGAAAACAAGTTTGTGTTCAAGACATATCTGGTGATAGCCCTATTTCTACCTGTTTAATGGAGGGCAAAGAGGAGGCATTTTTATCAGCTGTTAGTGAGCGAGTTGTGACTGCGATCAAAACAGAGCTTCCTCAGATGATTTTTAATATATTACAACAGAAACTTGCTCCAATTAAGAATGATATACTAGAGTTTCGCGAGTCGTTGAATTTTTTGAGTGATAAACACGATACTATGATGAGAACCATTGACTCTGACCAAGGACAATACTTTCTTAACCAAAGAAAATAATGCACCCAAAAATACTGTATCAGAACTATCAGACCGATTTAATAGTTTAGAACAACACTTACGTGAAAATAACCTAGAGATTCATGGAGTACCAGAGTATCACAACGAGAATTTACCTAATATCCTACTACAATGTTCCCGTGTCATAGGTTATACCTTGAAAGGAGATGACATGGTCAAGTGCACAAGGGTTGCAAGGGTAAACAAGGACAGCAAACTTCCTCGTAGTATAATTGTGAAGTTCCATAGTGTAAGGGTTCGGGACGAATACTATTCTGCCGTACATACGAGTAGATACAATAAATCGAACCCTAATGACAAATTACACACTGCACTATTGGGTATTGCTGGCGAAAGAAAACCAGTCTATGTGTCGGAGTATCTCTCTCCTAACAACAAGTCTCTGCATGCATCAGGGCGCAAGAAAGCAAAGGAGCTAGGGTATCAATTTGTGTGGGTTAAAAATGGACGTATCTTTGTAAAAAAAAAAACTATTGACACTAAACAAATATTAATTAGAAACCTTGAAAGCCTTAATCTCATCTGCTAGTATTTTTATTATGCATTTAAAATATATTATGGACTTGTTAAGTTTAAAAATGTTCCTATCACTCTATTATCAAAACATAAGAGGCATGAAAAGTAAGGTTATTGATATATATAATACAATACTCTGTAATAATTCTGATATTATTTGCTTAACAGAGACCTGGCTCGATGGTACTGTATTATCATCAGAGCTGTTTGACGACAGGTACTGTGTAGTGCGCAGAGATCGTGATGCTAGGCTTCGATCTCAATTTAACAAAAGGTATGGTGGGGGTGTCCTCATTGCTTATTTAAAAAGGTTTCAAGTAATGGTAAAAAATGAATGGTGGTCAGAATCTTTGGAAGATTTATGAGTGCAAATTACAGTAAATAAATCCTTTGGAATCAATTTAGGTGTCACTTATCTACCAGATTATTTACCTGTAAATAATGTTAGTGATTTCTTTAAAAAATGTAATGATATACCTGATGATCATAACAATAAAATAACGTGTATTTTGGGTGATTTCAACTTGGGTAATATTAAGTGGTCAAATAAAAAAAGGCTGCCCTCTCATCTACGATTGCGAGAAATCAAAATCACTTAATAACTTATTTCATGAAACGACTATTTGTCAACTTAACCACACGGTAAACAGTAACGGTAGAATACTCGACTTGGCTATCACTGACTGTCCAGATCTTGTAGAGATTATGCCTGCCTGATATATTCCCATTAGCCGATTGGATGCACACCACCCCCATTTTGAAGTTATTCTGCGTACTCACACACAATGCTGCAATCAAAAGATTAAGCTATCGTAAGACAGATTATGAGGGTTGTAAAAAGGATATTAGTAAAGTTGATTGGTCACAGCAGGCATTAAGTTTGGGATGTGATGATTTTGTACAGTTCTTCTACAATAGTATTTACACGATTATAGAAAGACATACTCCAAAGACCAAACTATCAACCAATAAGTATCCAGCGTGCTTCGCTAAAAATTTAATTATATTACTTAAAAACAAAAATAAAGCCCACTCCAGATTTAAACGTTACGGCAATTCCAGGGACTACGATGAATTCTCTATGCTCAGAGCTAGGTCCAAAACTCTTGCAGATCAGTGTTTTAAAACTTATATAGAGCGAACTGAAGACGATCTTCAACTCAATATTAAAGCTTTCTGGCGTTACACAAAGAGCAAACGTGTTACTAATAACTATCCTTGCAGTATGTTTTGCGAAGACAAAAAAGCTAGCTCTGGAGATGACATAGTCAACCTTTTTGCAAACTACTTTTCGTCGGTTTACTGCTCCAGTTCTACCAACAATGGCTATACTCCTGAGTTTCCAACATCCAACTGTGCTATCGGCAGGTTGTTGATAGACAAGACCGACTTACTAAATAAATTACAAGACATTGATTTGACTAAGAGTGGCGGATTGGAATGTCACCCATCTTTATTAGGCTTTGTGCAACGGCACTAGTACCTCTTCTTATAATTTATGAAAAGTCGTTGAGCGAGGGTACATTCCCCGAACTTTGGAAAATCGCTAAAATTACACCAATTAACAAATCAGGCAATAGAAATGATATTTCTAATTACCGTCCTGTTTGTATTCTAAACTGGTTCGCCAAAATATTTGAGAGTTACATCTACAAACATATGTACAATCATTTGAAACACCAACTAAGTCCTTTGCAACACGGGTTCATGACTGGCAGGTCAACGATTACAAACCTTTTGTGCTACACAAATTATATATGTGATTCATTTAACTATAAAACGCAAGTAGACTCCATTTATACCGACTTTTCTAAGGCATTCGATCGTGTCGATCATTTTAATTTACTAGCAAAAGCCCAGCACGTAGGAATTCACGGCAATCTATACAGATGGCTTTCGTCTTATCTTCTAAATAGAACACAATTAGTAGCACTCAATGGCTATGAATCTGCCCCTTTTTTAGCTAAATCTGGTGTTCCGTAAGGATCTAATCTGGGTCCCCTACTATTTTTATTATTTATTAATGATTTACTGAATGAGATTAAAGGTGAGTGTTTGGCTTATGCAGATGACTTGAAAGTGTTTAAACGTATCTCGGATTATAAGGATTGTGAAAGTCTTCAATCTGACATTAACATTATCACCAACTGGTGTGAGAAAAACTCTATGTCCCTCAATATAAAAAAATGTCAAATCATCACATTCACAAAAAACAAAAACCCGCATAATAATATTTATCAAATTAAGGGTGTTGCATTGGAGAGATTTAAGGTGGTCCGCGATTTAGGGGTAATTTTCGACTCCGCCATGTCGTTTAGACCTCATTACGATTACATTTGCAGTAAGGACCGAATGCTATCCTTCGTACTTCGGAATGCGAGACCTTTTAGAAAAGCTAGCTCATTACTCACGTTATACTACTGCCTGGTAAGAAGTTTACTCGAATACTGCTCGTCTGTATGGATGCCTATCTACAATGCTCACATAGATCGAATAGAACCAGTACAAAGGTGGTTTGTGGGAGCATTATGTTCTAAGTTTGGCTTAAAACGTAAATTAAAAGAGTATAATGATCGACTCAATGAGTTTAAAATAATCACGCTTGAGAAAAGGAGATGGATGTGTGACTTGAGTACCTTACACAAAATTGTGAAAGGTTCTCTGGATTGTCAACTTATTGAGAAGTTGAACTTTAAGACACCAACGCGATCTGTGCGCACACCACAAATGTTTACTATACCAGCTAGCAACAATAATGTTTCACGCAACAATCCAATTTCGCGAATGTGTAGTCATTATAACGATATATGTTCTCGAGTAGATATTTTTAATGATAGTATAAATGTATTCAGGTGCTCTATGTATAAAGCTGAAATGTATAAACCTATCAAGACTTAAATGTAAAATTATAGTAACACATTGTAGATATAACTGCTTAGTTAATTTTGCTGTATCTCATTATCCTTCTTGATCATCTGTTTAACACCTAACTGAAGCACTATTACCGCTATTGTGAATGATGTGTATAGTTTTAATTGGACTTTAGATTTGAAATTGTACGTTGTTACTTGTTGTTGTGTGAGATATGATCTGTTGTCTGTAACTGTACCTATTAAGAAAAAATAAAAAAATAAAATAAAATAGTCGAGATACTGATAAAAATCACTACTAGTCAAATTACCATAATAATCGTCACGCATTACTTTCAACTGACAATGGTTTGTTAATAATTTAGCTTAATTATATGGTTTGTTAATAATTTAGCTTAATTATAAGATAAAGAAGTTTGTGTGTATATACCTAATGACACCTTAAGCCCAAGACTGTTTGTCGTTTAGATAATCGTTGATCGTATAGTAGGATTTCCTAATAAGGTGATTTTTTTACAGTTAGCTTGAATTTATCTACAGGAAGGTCGATTACATGTATAGGAATTTTATTATAAAAACGTATACCAAGACCTTCGAACGAGTTGTGTACTTTATGTAAGCGATGATAGGTACCAACGAACATCAGCCGCCTTGCCCCAAAGTAGTATACCATAGGACATGACGCTGTGAAAGTAGCTAAAATAAACTAGCCTAGCTGTGTCCGTATCAGTGAGCTGACGTACCTTCCATACTGCATAAGCTGCCGAACTAAGCCTACCTGCAAGATTGTCTATCTGGGCTCCCCATTGTAGTTTACTGTCTAATGTAATTCCTAAGAATGCTGTTGAGTGTACAATACTTAACATTTCATTATTTAGAGTTAAATTAGTACCTAGCTGTTTTACATTTGGCATAGTAAATCTCACTCACTTTGTTTAATTTGAATTTAGTAGGAAATCGTTACTTGAAAACCAATATAATACATCATTTACCTATTCACATCGTCAAAAACTGTTTTCTTACGATCGACTTCGTTCCAAAGCAATGACATTAACACCATAATGTTTAAGTTTAAGAAAAAGCGTGTTATGTTCTACACAGTCAAAAGCTTTTGAGAGATCGCAAAATACGCCTATCGCATCTTGCGAATTCTCCCATGCATTAAATATATGTCTCAAAAGAGTTGCACCAGCATCAATTGTTGAACGACCCTTTTTAAAGCCAAATTGTTCTTTGTGAAATAGATTATTTAGATTAAAATGGCTTTCTAGTTGTTGCAAAATAACTTTTTCAAAAATTTTACTAATAGCCGGTAACATTGAGATTGGCCTAAAGTTACTTGGTTCAGTTGTACAACCCTTCTTGAATAACGGTATTACTTTGCTATACATCATCAGGTAAGGGAAAACAAAAACACCAGAATCAACACATCGATTGAATGTTATAGCTAGAAATGGTGCTATATCAATTATAATAGTTTCTATTAGTTTAACAGACATTCCCCATAAATCCCCTGAATTCTTAGAATTAAGAGACTTAAACGTTTTTATAATGTCTGTGGGGTTTATGAATTCAAATAAATTCTTACATTTGCTTACATTGGCCCTTAACAACAATTCAGACCTGGACGCACAAGAATTTAATGTACTGGTTGTACTAACTGGTATATTTGTGAAAAAGGTATTAAAAGATTCAGCTATGTCGAAGTTGTTTGTTATAAACCTATTATACCCATACCCATAGATAGTATAATATAGAGATTCAGTCTAATAAGACTGAATGTTCCTACGGATGGCGCAATGATTAAAGTGCTCACCTAGACACTACGAGGTGCCGAGTTTTAGGGGTTCGATTTCGGTCATGTAACCTCCGTTTCTCATAAAAGCAGTTGAAATGTGTGAAGGTTTTTGAAGTGAAAACTTCTTTAGCGGGGTGAAAACTTTTAGATGGGTTAGAGAGAGAGTGGGAGAGGAAGAGAGAGAAAGAGAGAGAGAGGGGGGAAAGAGAGAGGGGGTGGAGAGGGAGAGGAAGAAAGAGGGAGAGAAAGAGAGATAGAAAATAGGGGAGGGACAGGACAAAAGAAGAAAGAAACTGAAAAGTGAAAACAAAAACTCGTTAGCCTAACTAAACTTCTACAGTAATGCGCAGAGTCAAACTTATTTAGGTATTTACATTACTGTACAAGTTTAGTTAAATAATCTATTTGATTAAATTCACGGAGAAAGAGAAATATATTCGCATTTTCATCATCATCATCATTATCATTTTGCCCTAATATAAGGCATAACGCATAAGTCATTGAAGATTCCAAGACCACCGTTTGAAAGCGGCCTGCATCCACCGTTGACCTGTGACTTTTACAAGGTCGTCTGTCCTCATCAATCATCTGTTCTCCATGCCCTACCCACTGCCACAGTATTCGCATATCGATACCTTGGATTTGATACAAAGATTCACATCAAGGAGCTTGTGCTCGATGTACGTATAGTAACAGACTTTCTACTGTACACTACAATAATGTGTGTGTAGTGTGTTTGCCGTTGTATTTCACACATTCTCACACAAAATCTCGAATTCATTATGCTATATTAGAGGTCGACTGCCGAGGGCTATATAGCAGGCGCAGGAGGCATGTGGTTTCTATAATAGATTGTAATTTTATATTTTTAAAAATTGTAAAAACAATTTATGTTGGAATTTACACTTTATCATCGAATATATAGGCCATAATGTAAATGCTTCTTTGTTTTAAATAATGTCACTAAACGAAACTAAAAATTCAGTTTTGGATGACATGATGAAAGAGTACTGTGGAGTCACCTCGTAAAGGTGACTCCACAGTACAGCCGAGTGAAGGTCTTTTGAAAAAAAAAACATAGGCAAAGTTATGATATAATATATAAGAAACGTATAAAACCAGAAAGATCCTTTCATTTATGTTCGAACTTTAAACTAAACGACAAGAAATAACTTACTTAGGGCTTTTTGAATAATTTGTTTTTTATTCAAATTACAGTTTTGTTAAATATGTAAATATTTAAACGGGAATTAACGCGATCAATATCATGGATGAAAATTTTTAAGTTAGTAGAGTTTTGTTAAGAGTTTCATTAAGAAGCAAAATTGTTTGCGTATACTGTATTCAAGTGTACCTAATTTAAATATCAGCCCACACACTCGTACCCGGCAAGTTTATTTATATTCCATTCTGAATCGGAATTTGTTTAAAAGGTGAGCAAGGTAAACATACCTAAAATTAAAAAAAATGGTTAATCACATTTTAGAACAACAAAAACATAAAAAACAAAAAGCAGTTTTATATTTGTAAAATGTTATTTTGTAGACTGATGAACAAGATAATGCAATCAGCTCTCAACAACTTATTAATACTATTATTTATATATAATATTAAATAATATTATATCACCAAAACTTATTACTGTTACCACTAAAAGTCATATCTTATCATACGTAAACAAAAATACAACAAGAACATATTTTAATACCCCATACTGATAAATGATTCAGCATTTTGAAGGTATGTGCAGCAAATATTTTTCCTCGCGAAGTCTTCTAGGATTGCTGGGTCCAAATGTTCGTTGATAATCGCGGCACAACGCAGGTCAGACGTAATATGTGCAAGTGATGAATCCAGCTGGTGAATCACGAGCGGTTCTTTCGAGAGATTTCTCAGCAATGTTTGTTTTAGCTCAGCCTGCCCTAGTGTAGCTCGAAGGAGTATCACTTGAGACCGTAGTGAGCAAACTGAAATTCTGTACCCTCGAGCTTGATTGATACGTGACAGAGCACATTCTATAAGCGAATGTGCATACTGAACCGAGTGAGATACCCGACCAAGAAGTGTACGCACACAAGCCTCTATTTTCTGTGACCATGTATTTAAATTTTGTAAAGCGTTTTCTAGTCCTTTAGTGTCACATCCAGTCATCAAAGCATACATATGCATCAGAACTCCATCTTGCAGTTGCTTCTCGTCTTCAAAGGCCGCCAGTTGTTCATTAAGCTCGTTTCCGAACTCATCTGGCGCACAGCCAACACAGAATACCTTACCAGTTAATCCTAAAACAACAGTCGTTATTCGTTAAAAATACTTAAGTTACTACAAAATTAAAAATATGATAATATTTACCATGATTTTCCAGGATAGCTGCAATTTCTAGAGCAACAAAAATACCACTTTCATAGCCCAATAGATAAAATGGGTCTGTCATTTCAACTTTCTTCAACAGCACCTACACAAACAATAAAATATTAAGTTGTATCTTTTAGATAATAAATTGTTGTGTTAAAAAGGGATTTATATTAAGAGTCAGAGAGTTGGTAGGTATTCATAAGATTCAGAAACAGTGTAATAAAAGGTGAGATAATATTAATCGTCATATAGACCGGATAAATAACGTAAAAAGATTTAATAATTATAATTAATGAATCTTAAAAAAGTACAGATCGTTGTTGAAAGAAAATGTACAATTTTAAAATTGGTAATTTGGTCTGAAGTCCACATTTTTCTTGAAATAAAGGATGTCTCAATAAGAGTGCACGATTTAAATTTCGCGCCATTTTTTTTTTTTTGGAGGTCTGATATTCGACAGCTGGCATCAACGATTGTTCCGATTATTAAAAAATGAGCGCTGCACAACTGAACAACGCGTTATCATTGTGAAAACCCATTACAAAAATGCAGTGACTGTGAATGGCATTCGTTACAGGAAAATGCTAACGGAGTTCTTGTGACCTCAATTGGTTGGTATAGATCTGAACGACATGTGGTTTCAGCAGGATGGCGCCACATGCCACACCGAGCACGGAACAATCGATTTATTGAAGCAACGATTTCCAGACCGAATTAGCTCCCGAAATTCCGATGTCAATTGGCCGCCAAAATCGTGCGATTTAACGCCGTGCGATTTCCTTCTTTGGGTTTTTTTTTGAAATCTCAGGTCTATGTGAATAAACCAAAACCAATTCCTGAGCTCAAGGAATCCAACACGTCATCGGTGAGATAGAGCCACATCTTTGTCAAAATCTCATCTAAAATTTCATAAAAAGAGCAAGAGCCTGTGTTCAGAGCCGAGGGAGCCATATGCCGGATATTTCATTCCATACATAATCGGAACATGTCTACTTTACAATGCAATAAAAATATCATCACTCGCTAAAAAAAACATGCCTTTTATTTTTAAATTAAATTGTGCACTCTTATTGGGTCACCCTTTAGTTGTGTAAAAAGTTTTACAACGGTGATATTTTAAAATTTATGTTAACTGATATGTTTTTCAAAAAATTATTTCAATGTCTATCCAGACTAACTATTTTTGGCATTAACGATGATTGCAATAGGTATAGATTCTTCTGTTTAGGAATATAATAATGATATCGTATCCGTATCCATGGATTTCCGAGAGAAAAAAAGATCCGTATATTTTTTGGCAGATTTTGAAGGGATCTTTTAAATTGTTATATTTTATTACATATATGAAATTCTAATTTTTTTTTATTTTTTATTTAATTTTAAACTTTATGCACATTTGGTACATTGGCGGACTTAATGCCTGAGGCATTCTCTACCAGTCAACCATTGGGTGATGCAGAGAAAAGAAGTAGGTGCAAATAAAAATTATGTTAAATCATTGTACAGTAAATCGAGTCCAAACCATCCCCATAATACACAAATATATGTAACCTGTAGCCTAATATATATATATATATATATATATATATATATACATTATATATAAATACATATCATATACATGCACAAACCTACATACATGCATAAATGTAAACATGATCATCATAAACTTACTATCACCTAAGTATATATATCCACGAATAAGTAGGTATATGATTTAACAATATTCAATAGTAACTATTGAAGAGTTGAATCTGTTAACTCCTTAAGTAAGAGCTTCTTTACTTTCACTTTGAAAGAATAACGATTAGTAGCTATTCTGACCTCGAGAGGAAGCGCATTCCATACTTGACGACCGAAGGTTTCTGTCATGGTTATTGCACAGTAGTTGGAAGTGTGGTGTTAAATAAGCAGGGGGAGATGGGGAATTAAGGATAGTGAATAGGGTAGTGAGTGCGCGCATTTTTCGGCGTTGACGAATAGGCAACCATCTGAATTGAGAACGGAAGGTGGAAATATGATCATAATTACGAAGATTAAAATTAATCGAATGCAGTTATTAAGAAGACGGTCTAATTTATCGAGAAGATCTGCATTCAGGTCATAACATCACATATCACCATATTCTATTAAAGGAATGATAAGAGTTTGCTCGAGCGTGGTCTTAGTTTTCGCAGGGAGAACATTTTTTAGGCGATATATGGCTCTGAGGGTTCCGGTAACCCTTTGACATACGTTGGTAACTTGGTCGCGCCAGTTTAGCTTAGAGTCGAAATGTAAGCCCAGGTTTTTCACCGAGCGAGAAATGGGTATAGTTGTATAGTTAAAAATCACAGCAGGGAGCGCATCAGGATCGACTCCACTTATCGATCGGTGACTACCAATTACAATTGCCTGACACTTTGTCGAGTTAACAGATAACCCAAACCTGTTAGACCAGTTTTCAATGACTTCGAGGTCTCTATTAACCATGTCAATAGCTATTCAATAATATATCTTCAAACTTAGCTTAGGAGTACAGTTGCAAGTCGTCGGCATACAGATGATACTCACATTGAAGTTCAAGGGTTAGGAGATTAATAAACACAGAAAATAGCAAAGGAGAAAGAATACCGCCTTGAGGGACACCAGAGTTGAACTTCCAGGTGTTGGCGGGGGAAGAACAAGCGAGGTTGTCGAGAATGTGTCGGCGTTTAGCGTTGCGTATCATCTGATTACAGCGATTTCATGCAACTCTGTACAGATTGCATTTTTCTTCTGTGCGGTCCTTTTTTAATTTACTGAACGCTCTATCTCTTTGCCGCATAGCCAAAAGAACCTCCTTCGACATCCAGGGTGCAGGTGGCCTCTTAATTTTAACCTTCCTTATAGGAGCATGAGTGTCGTAAAGGGTGAGAACTATATCATTAAAGGCCTCGACTTTAGCATCCACGTTTGGAGCCACGGTTACTACATCCCAGTTTACTTTGGAAACATCACTGCGTAACTTGTCAACATCCATTCGACGAAAACAACGCCTGTGCAATACTCTGGGAGGGAGTTTAGGAGGTTTAAGGATGTAAGAAAGGAAAATGAGGTCATGGGTGGAAAATCCCGGTGCATCGAGTTGACCGTGGTTGCGGACAAGGGTTGGTGTAGAGGTAATCATCAAATCAAGCCACGTATCTCTTCCCTGGTTGCTATGATGTGTTGGTTGTAGGGGCAAGACGTACAAGCTGGCTGACTCGACAATCTGAAGGAGTTTGGAGGAACGTAAGGATTGGTGGGAAAGATCTGTATTGAAATCTCCCATGATGACATGGTGTGCATATTCTGACCCTAAAGATTCCAGTACTGTTTTCAGACTGGAGAAGTAGTCAATAGAAGGAGGGCAGTAGACAACACCTAGAACCATTTTAGCTCCTCTGACGCATACCTCGAGGAAGAGGAACTCTGCGTCGGCAGAGTAAGTGGCAGAAGAGGAAGCTAAAATTTTGTAGGGAATAGAACAGTGCATATAAATGGCTACGCCACCGCCTCTCTTGTCAATACGATCGTTTCGGACAAGAATGTACCCTGGAATAGGATAAGACGTGGAAGCGAGGTTAGGTTTAAGGCAACTCTCGGCAATCAGAACGGCGTGAACGTTTGTGTCAGTAAAAGCCTCTGTTAAGTCTCTAAAATGACTCGGTACGCTCTGTGCATTTACGTGACATACATTGAGCAGGCGTTTGGATTGCTGGTTAAATGTAGTCTTCAAGCGGTCACCTAATGTGTCAGGTAAAGAGGCGTAACTGTCGTTATCAGAAGAAATAGCAGATTCGTAGGCAGAATTATAAGAGTCATCATGATCAGCTATCATCGCTTTTTAGAATAATAATATATAGATAATACCAATAAACTACAAATTGAAATATAACTGAAAAATATATAAATATAAATACGTATAAGATAATTATATGTACAATAACTAAAAGTATTACAACGCTAGCTAAGTTTGCTTAAATATGTTCCTCTGCACCACCCACCAGCTAACACCACACATTAAGTACAACACAAGCAGAAAACGCACAAACAAAAAAAATATTTAAATAACAATCGTATAGTAGTAGTAGTGATGAGAAAAAGAATACAAAACGAGAGTGGGCGTGTAGACATAGTAAAAGTGTTAGTGCGTATCCGAACGCAACTCGCTGAACCAAACGTCACTTTAGAAATGTCATGTTGTCATTTGTCATATCATATTTATTTACGAGTTATTATTTGAGGGAGACAAATTAAGATTAGTGTAATAAATTGTGGGTAATTTACCAAGGTGACAAAATAAGAATGAACTGTTGTGTTTACCTGATTGCCATCCAGCGAGTTGCGTGCAGTCGAAATATTTTAGTACAATAGGGAGTCACGATTAAATGTTGTATCATGAAGTCAATATTATGCCAAATAACCTAAACTTTGCCCGAAACAATCTTGTTTAGGCCTGGGGAGACTATTTTCTTGGCTCCACCTCTTGCCTGGGGCGCTGTTGTACAAGAAGATTTTGGATACTTGGACGTTAAAGGCAACAGTTCTTCGATAGAATTAATCTTGTGCCGGTCTCCTTCAGGTGACTTTATAATTATAGCGCCGTCCTGTGTCCAACATGCACGAGTACCAAAGTAAAACCTCGCCTTTGAGAATACCGATTGCCTAACTTTGGTCAGGAATTCTCGCATCGAAATAGATGAGCCCTTAAGGGCTGTCTTAGATCTCCAAACAGCAGTCCTGAGCTCGGTGCTGCGAAACCTCACTAAGATGGGCCGGTGACGCTCTTTGTTGGGGGTCCCCAGCCTGTGGCAGACAGTGAAGGACTCAGCGGAGTGGTTCTTTTGTTGCAGTTTGTTTGCAATTACGTTGAGGACTACTTTACAGCAGTCCTCACCTTCGGACTCGGCGACACCCATAAGAAGAAGAGCCTTATGCCTTGCCTCCATGGTGTCAACGGCCTTCGAGCATTCGTTTATTTGTCTCCGTAAAAGCCCAAGCATATTGTACATAAGTTCACGGAAGGTCCGGAACTCATCTGCTATCTTGGCAACTGTGTCCTTCGCCGTGCCCGCGGATTGTAATTGTGACTCCAACTCCTCCATCCTCTTTGTAAAGCACTCCTCCAGGGACTTTTGTGCAGCCTCAATGTTCAAGAGTTGCGGCATATTAAAGTGATGTGTAATGTGCTGGTAGGCGGTGTCTCACAGATTATAGAATATATCACATAGGCTGTTGCAAACGTGAGTAGTGTATATTTAGACTATATATTGCTAGTATTTATTGTAGTTTTTTAGAAAATAAAGATATATTAATTTAAAATAGATCTTGCAACTACTAAATACGAGTATGTGTCAACCTTTTTAGCACCTACCGCCAAAAAAAATTGATTAAGCTAAAATTAAATATTTAAATACATAATTGAGTTACTAATATTACTGACAGTTATAATAATATATTTAACTAAGCTATCTTTATAATGATACCAAACTCAAAATCTTTGTGATATGTGTATATTGTGTATTAAAATAATTATTTAAAAAATCACGCGCCGTGAAAATTAAAACATGCTGTGTTATTAGTACTCAACGTCAACTATCGTCTCAAGGTCACCTCTATCGGCATCAACTGAGCAAAAACATGAAGTCCGTATCCGTATTCGCGGATCCGGCACATCACTAGAATATATTACGAAAGCTAAAAGTTTAAGTACAAAATAAAAGGAAAATCGTGCTACTTATACAAATACGCTGAGTTGGATTATTAACCCTTATATACTCAATATTTATATATGGTCTCACATAAAGTAGATGGTGCTAAACACTAAGTACCTCGGAATATCTCTCGGCTAATTCCCGTGCAGTCTCCTGAGGATGGTCAAGGCCAGGCTGCAGCACAAGTGCTGGCAGCTTCAGGCGCTCGCAAAGAATGCGGAACCGCTCATGATGACCTTCCATACCCGGCACTATGCACAGGTATTTTTGGTTAGGCACGAATTCATCGTCTCTCTAAAATAATAATTATGATATACATCTTATCTTATCTTATCTCGTCATGTCTTGAAAAAAAAACCTGATGATACATACCATTAATGCAGTGCTCACGAGCGTTGGTAAAAATACAATTTCAGTAGTAGCGAGGAGTTCGTCCGCATCTATGTAGCTGAAGAAAGTAGATAATCCTTTTGTGTCTTCAGGGATAACATCGTTTACCTGCTTATCAGCTTCCAGTACCCTGATAATTTAAATAAAATGAAAATATCTTTATAATACTGGTATGTTTTTTAAATTACAAGGTATTTAATTACATTCGGGAAAAGGTTACCTAAAAGCTATGATAAAAAGAAATTGTATGCCAAGAAACCAACTTACTTGTTTATTGTTAATGAGCGAACCTGTTCCTCGTCAAATGCAAGGTTATATTGAACTCGCAGGAATGTGCAAAGAGGCGCCAAGTTATGATTTTGCAAACCTAACTCTTCTAAAGTAAGATTTTTTGAAACGTTATCCGGTATATTCATTCCTGTCGATAAATTATATTTCTTGTTATACCCTTTCAAACAATGCGGAATTATATCTATGTATTTTTACGAATTACAGTTTTGCGTATGTTTCTTACCAGTAAATGTAGCAATTTGGTCTAGCAACGAGGGTTTGGACCCAGACTCTATGTGAGCGTGGAAAAAGCCGTGGGTCGTTTGTAGAACACGCTCCACAGCGTGCACTGCATAGCGCCAATCTATGCAACTCCTGTTAAATTCCTGCATAAAACAAAATATTCGAATACCTATATCATGTTTGCTGCTATCGCGGTCAATCTTTCTTGGGTTCAATTTGACCGAAAATATTACGATTGGAAATATCACGAGCGTCTTAAGAGGATACTGTACTGAAATGTGATTTTTTAAGTTCAAACAGTCTCAATTGACTGTCTCGGCTCGACGTAATTGTTGCATTTATACCGTTTTTCTCCTCTTGTTTTTATAACAGCACCTATGTATAATAAATATGGTACAAAATAATGACACAAGTGTAACTTACATCTTTCACTTCAGGCATCATAAGCTCTACAGCTGGCAGCTGACGATGTAATCGATCAAGGCACACATTCTGTCCAATTAAACTATTACCGAAATTTATTATAGTAAAATATCTGCAAAATTAAATGAATATTTATTTCTGACAATTATTACGAAATCATCTAAGATAATAGCTAATAGGTACTAGTTATTATGAATAAACCTATTTTAATCCTTGCTCACTAAACTTTAAGAATATGATTTCAAGAAAGACAGGTAGATGCCGAGGTAAACATAAAATCTTAAAGTCCAAATAAGGCGTGCTCAATTTACCTATCACTATTCTTTCCTCTTCGTTCTCATGATGGGTACAAACATACTCAAGTTTGACTCAGAATTTAGCATAACAATTTTATTTTGTTTCTCTTATTTCCTACTGTACTTAATTATAATCAGAGTGTATTGAACTTACCTTAAATCAGAACACCGTTTCTGTATCTCAGCATCCAAATTGCATATTAAATCGTGATCAATATCGTCATTTTTTTCACCTACACTTACAAAAACTCCTTCCAATGGGCCCGAATTTAGAGCACTGTTTAACAACAACTTGACAGTTTCTTGATTATTTAAATATCCTAATGACGCAACGACATTAACACCCATTTCCCGCCAAAACCTAAAACAATTGTCATGTTTAATCGTAATCCTACAATCCTACATGACGTAGGATTGTTTGTTACGCTTTGACGTCTTAACTACTCGACCAATCAACAAAAAATTTGCATGCAATACATAGAGACATACGGTTATCTTAAACCCTGAAAAAAAAGTAATTTACTTGAATAATACTTGGATTCATTGTCAAGATTTACATCAACGCAAGCTAGGCCGCAGACAAGACATAGTTAATATTATAAAAGATAAAGATTGTGAAAATGTTTGTAAATTAATTAAATATAGCACCGAACAATACCAACGGCGAAGGAACGACGGCTTACCTAGATCATCGACTTATTAACGAACTATCGCCAGAATTGCGCAGTGCGATTTACAGTCGAAGATGTTCAGCCCCATAACTTGAAATACAAATTGAGATCTTACTTCTTCCAAAAATTGTAATTAACTAAGAACACCTAAACTTTAGAGACGTAGACTAAGCATTGATTACAAACCGCATAGGTTTGCTAAATGCTTATGTACAGTTTTATTTATGTATTTATTATTTATATTGTGAGAAATAAAAAATAAATGGATTTGAAGATAAAGAATTTGTTTACAGATAAACTGTACCTTGAATTGAAAAATAGACACGGATAACAAAATCTACGTAAGGAGTTACTCGTACTAGCTTTTAAACGCTGATTAAAAAGGATAATAATATGAAGATGAGATTGAATATTCACTAGTCTTTGAAACACAAAGTAGGTATAAAATTTTCTAATTATTTTTATTTAAAAAAGTATCTAAGTCATCCGTAGTTTAGAATCAGTAGTTTCTTTTGAAAAAAAGTAGCACAAATTTTCAGTGATTTAAGTAAGTGTTCCTTTTTCAAATACACCCTGTATATTACATTTTTAAATAATAATATTAATAACTTCATACCTTCATACACCTCTCACACGGCCGTCTGATCTCAAACTAGGCCGAGCCTGTACTATGGTAACCAGAAAGCTGATAAATATACTTATATATTTCTAAATACATATTATAGATAAATTATACCCAGACACAGAACAAATGATCATGCTCATCACACAATTATTTGTCCTGGGTGAGAATCGAATAAATTAATCGAAATTAAACGAATCGAAATTTACATTATAATAAAAAACAAAATATATCTAAAAATATAAAACACAATATCCCACCGACATCGGGTACAGGGACTAAGATACCGGTAGTTAGGGTTCCAAGGACAGAAACCTCCTCACTAACTTATTAAGTACTATTAAAATTAATAAATAAAAAAATAAATACCGAGTCTTATATTGTAGGTAAGACGATGACGTTTGAGCTTGGATATGTATCCGTTTAGCACCTCGAGCAACAAGTCTATCAGCAAGTTGTACTCCAAACGGGGTATTATTAGCTATTATTAGGTAACAATGATCTGCACTACATGTTAACCTGAAATTCAATTAATGTTGTGAGAGTAGATTTTATAACAGCGGGTTAATCCGCCAGCGCTCTAAGATGTGGTTTCCGTGATGGCTGAATTTTCAAACATCAAATCTACTGGCTGTCGTGACTGGTCGGATCAAGCTGGATGCTTTTATGGCACTTGTACATTTAGAAGTTATAAAGAATTGGATCCTTGATTTACTTCGGCCTTTCCTCTCAAGCCTGGTCACATGAAATATCAACACCATCTAGTTTTATTAGAACTAATTGAAGTGTAAAAGTGAAAAGATCTATTTAAAAAACAGATCATCCATTGATACATTCATAAGCGAGAGAGTACAGCATACCTGAATTGTGCTTCCAAAGTGTCTTTTTTTATGCCCAACAAGACACGGCCGCGGTGTGAACTCGCGGCTAGTACCCGAAAAGCGCGCGCAGCGTCACATGGTGCATACGTAACTCGCGTCAGCGGCCGAACGTACCCACGGGCAATACCATCGCTCATCATTTTGTGTATAGCCTGTGACATCATCGGTTACATTTTGTTAAATTTCACTACAATGTGTTTTAAATTTAGAAAATATTGTATGCCTACGTCTCGTATGCTCTATGGCTAGAACCTATATATTTAAAAATATATACTCAAAAATATAATGACTAACAACATTTGCGTCATTTATTACATAAAATTTTGTCAATTAAAAGTTATTATTTTTTTTTTGTTACTTTTAATATTGATTTTTTAAATGCTTTTTTTAATTTATATTAGTTATCAGCTTATGTTATTGATCGATACAAGTATAAGCTCGGAGGTACTATTGAAGTTATCCCACGTCCATCAAGCATCCCAGATAATGTATAATTTAAGTTTCTCGTTTAATCATTCAGTTCATATGTACGCAGTTAACTCTACTTACCCTAATAGTGCCATTATCTAATGATTTAAATATCGATGCAAATTCTATAGGATAATAGTTCTTATTTCCTTCTAAATGATACATTCCAAAAGAATAATCATCTCTGTTTTGAATTTGTGAAATATCAAAGAAAATACCGCTCTCTTGAGTGCATTGGAGAGATATCTAGAAAAAATAAATATTTTGTTACAAGTATCTACTACTATTAGGACTAATAGGGGTCATCCATAAATTATGTCACATGAATTTCATGATTTTTACCCCCCCCCCCCCTTGTCACAGGTGGACACTTTTGTGGAACTATGGTGTGACGTCACATATTTTACAATTTTACACCCAGAACTGAAAAGAGCAGTTCTAAATATAGTTTTTTTTTTGTAAATGTGTACTAGCGTATGCAGTCTTTCGTTTAAGTACAAGTAATGTTTTGTATTTTAGATTTTGACAGATGACGTCACGAAGCTTACCCTTTGTGTCATACTTCGTTGACCTCCTCCCCCTTAACGTGTGACGTAATTTATGGATGGCCCCTTACGTGAGTGGGATCAGGGGATAACAGAAAAATGTAGGTGCTTAATACACCACTCTGTACTCCTTCGGAGATAAATGCGTGAGAGTAATTCTGTATGTATATTAATATTGTTGTATTGTATACAGGTTTAATTCTTTCAACAATTATTAACACTACTAATATGTTTATGTGATTGACATCGCCACCTCTTTGGACAATGGTTACAAATTTAGCAAGATACCATGTAGTTGCGACGAAGCAATGAACGTGTTCGCTGTCTGAAACGTTCAGAGTGGTAAACATGGTCTACTACAGAATTCCGTTTGATGCAAATCATAATGGTAAATTTTTGATCACCGAGTTGGAGACGCTCTCGTGTCTCAAGAGCACGCATCTTGCAAGGAAATTTCGGAAGTTGAAGTTAATCTTTCGTATAGCTTTAGCTCGTCTCGGGTACTTAGGTTTCCATCCCGCATTTCATTACGCGGCGTTTTTTTTTTCATTATTGTATGATTAAAGCAGCAGTAACGTAATGGCTAAGCCGACCAACTTGCGGCGATTGATTGATTGGATTCGAGCGCCTTCCGCATTACCGATGTGAATCCTAATAAAAGCATTTAACTTGGTTGGAAGTTTCTTTTTTATAATAAGAGTAATAACTCGAGACACCTCACACACGGCCGTCTGATCTCAAACTAGGCAGAGCTTGTACTGTGATAAACAGACTGCTGATAAACATGAATACATATTATAAACCATCACAGAATTATGTGTCCTGGCTAGGAATCGAGCCCACAGCTTCTGGCTCACCAGTCAGGATCACTTACCACTAGACCAACAGGTCCGTCAACATGGTTAACACGATTTTGTCCAAATTTATATGAAACAACCACATAAACAGTGAGACTGCTTGCAGACTTTGATGTTTATAAAGTCAGACTGCATGCCAAATAAATACTGCTAAAAATATCCGATAAATTGAGAACCTCCTCCTTTTTTGAAGGCGGTCAAAAACAATATCTTACATCTTTAAGATTTCCCGTAACACAGCTTATAACAATTTGACATTTCTTTTCTTTACAGGCTATCTGAATCATATCTCCAAATGTGTGATCGCGCGAACATCCAATGTTATCAGCTGAAATCATATTTGAAAAGGATAAAGCAATTAAAATTACATTATAAAATAGTACTGGACGACCATGATTCGATTGAGTTTATTTTGTGTAAAATCGAGTTTTTTCAGAAAGGACACCTATATTGTTAAACTTAAAGAGCTAAACCTAATCTTAATACAAAAATTGATCCAAATCATTATAGCGGTTTTCGAGATACACGGAAAATATTTATACATTATATGTATACAAGAATCACTTGCTTAAAATGATTAATTAATATAGATAGCTAATAGTAAGAAAATTTATCTTGTTTTATTAACTAAAAAGCTAAAATATCAAGAAAAAGATATAATGAATGCCAAGATTCCAAAAAATATACGTATATAATAAAACATGGAAATCCGATACTATAGAAAATAGAGTCGTAGAAGAGTGAGAGCAAAATAACTTATATTCTTAAAATATTATACCTTTTAATGCTGGAAATAGTCTTCTTAAGAAATGTTTCTTACGTATATCACTGACAGTGGTAAATACTTCACAATCATTAGCCAATGCAATAGATATTATGGCTTGACCTAAAGCACCTGCTCCTCCATGCACGAGAACTGAATAGCCTCTTATGAGTTTACTCTTGATTCCCTTTGAAACAAATAGAAGAGAAAATGAACGAAGCTTCTAATACTATAATACCAGATTTAGTTATATTTTAGGGTCGTATACCTAGTATAGACCTAAAGGCATTAGGCTAAAATTAGGATAAATTGGGATGAATTATAAAATTGTAATGAGAACTTATATTGAACAAATAATAAAATCTATAAAAAAACGGGGCCCGCAGCAGGCCCGCAGAGGTAGATTTCGTGTTTTTTAAGATTTGTCGTCCAAGATTTTTTTTTATATTATAGGGGCAAACGAGCAGAATTCGTTTGAAAGCAATCGGTGCATAATTGCGACCTCTATCGTGCCGATAAAATTGAGGTACATACATATATACTATATATATAAACTTTTTAACTGGCGGTTGTTTTAAACAACAACCTCGACTTGACTCGACTCGACTCAACTAGATCTCCTGTGAAGAAATTTTTGGAAAACTCTACAACTGGTACAAAACCAATAGGTGGACTTTTATTCGAAATCTTCTTTTACTGAAATTGAAATGAAAATTTATAACACGTTGCTTTTAAATGTTCACGTACACCTAATAATATAATATACTTATACAAAAAAGGCGATGTCAATGTGCTTTTTACTCGTAGTAGAAAGTAGATGTATTTTGTTTAAATATAATATGGGTAGGCCAACTAAACGCACTGCTCCAATGAGACAGCGATGTTTCGGAGCAAACGAAAACATCATCGACGTATAAAATTTTTAGATATTTGTTGATTTTTAAGAAACCGCTCGACTGATTTCGATAAAATTTAAATGGTGGTCCCATTTAAATGGAAAGTATACCCTTTGAAAGAAAAATATAATTTTCAAAATTGTTTCAGGCGTCTTCGAGTAATCGGTGAACATACATAAAAAAAAGATTCCGACGAATAGAGAACCTCCTTTTTGGAAGTCGGTTGAAAAAGATTTTCCGAAGACTTTTATATGCAATTTCTTTTGTTAAGGCTGACTCAGCTATTATCGGCCATAACTATCAGAAAATATGTCCACACCTCTGTAATATCTTGTACAATATTAAGTAATAAATATAAAAAATCATCTCACGAGAATGTAGAAAGCTTGCATGTATGCAAGTGGCACAGTGGCGGCGTCTTCGAGGCTCCAATGTGCCGGCACTGGCCAAAGTAGCTCCGGATCCACTCGTACCTGAGTACTTGCCGCACCACTACGTACTACGCCCATTACGTGCTTACCACTGTGATTAAACAAGATGTTAGAAGACGTAATTCTACTAAGGAGGAATGAATTTATAGTAAGTTAATAAGCACTATCTCTTTTGTGCCATTCGGGGATACATGTGTGAGTATGTTAGTTTTATTTTTATTACCTTTCTGTCATTCCACTAAAGTCCATCCCGTAGCTATCGTTGACATTTTCCCTAAAGAACAGAGTCCCATTAGCTTGTTTCATGTCATTGATGTTGATTCCAGCATAGTGGACCTATGAGCAAAAGTAAGAAAATATATCAAATAATAAAAATGATACGATCACTAACAGCGCCCGACGGTTTCACCCGCGTAAGTCCCGATCCCGTGGGAATATCGGGATAAAAAGTAGCTTATATGTTAAAGAGTAACAAACATCCATAAATCCATACTCACAAACTTTCACGTTTGTAATATTAATAGGATATTTGATTAATAGCTGTGACCGCGACTTGTGTCCAAAACACCAATATGTCACTTATAATAGGCGCAGCACCTCTTGCAAAACGGAGGATATCCCCCAGGCATTTTTTATACTGTTTCGACGGTGAAACAATCTCTTCATGTTGTACACAAAAAAAAAAAAAAAGATACGCACAAAAAATATTGTTAAGATTTACGTCAAAAATCTTCAATGCAAAGAATTGGACCTATTTTAGTTTTTTTATAAGTATAGATAACGGTGTTTTGAAAATTATGAACTTTTATAATTACATTGACAGTTATCCCAGCTCCAGTCAACTTCGGGGCTTGGACCCATTTCAATGAATTGTAGTCACCAAACTGTTCTATTTTTAATGTCACATTCTCACTCCTCATTGTACTTCCTTTTACCGGCTTATAGGTTCCATCTTTCAGAGTACCCTATTAAAAAATTGGACACGAGCCTTTAGTAAAAGAAATATGCATCATTCCATTAAACGTTTTTAAGGTTTGTCACCTGATGGTAAATGACTACCGCCGCCCTTTAAGGTGGGAGTAGGAGAAGAGGGGAAGGGGGGAAGAGTGGGGAGAGGGGAGAAAGAGGAAGGACGGGAATAGGGGAGAGGGAAGAGTTAGGGCCTCCGGCAACCTAGTTTTCATCAATTAAACTTGTAGGTACGTGTATATACTTACAGATTTGTATATAACATTTGGTTCAAAATATAAAGTTTTTAAAACGATTTTTGCATCATTCATCCGCGGTAGGTGTTCATATTTAACAGACTCCATTACAATCCCGCCACACCTTAAAAATAATGAACATGTTTTGTATTCTATCTTCAGGGAAAGGTCGGACGTCGATTTAAAGAGTAAAATTCTTCGGATAAAATCTACAGGTATAAAAGAGCCACGGCCCGCATATTGATGGAGACAATATCAACTTTTATATAACATTTCAAAAGTGCCACCTTCTCTATCTCAAAAATTCTATCACACTTCAAAAATAGATGAGGCTTCAAAAATTTTACTTAATTGAATTTATACTTGACTTTTGTTACGTTGGCTGCTTTGTGTCTCTCGAGTTTTAGATATGCGCCAGCGTAGCGTTACTATGTCGCTAAATTTTGATGAGAACTTATCTGATATAAAGGCTATACAGGATTTTTAAAAAATACTTGTAACTGTCATTCTTCATGAGCGCACTCTAGTTTTTCGAGATTTCTTACGACACTTTTATCAGGGTGATAATGTTATATAAACGCTAATTGTTTCCCTTTACTTTTGTAAGACACACAAATAGAAAATGATGAAAGAATATTACAGCTAAAATTTTATTCCTTACAATTAGCACCCAAACCAACAGCTTGTTTTAATAAAATAAGTTTTAATATTATCTACGTATTTACCGGAATTCACGCGATCACGAAAAGGTATTACATACCTCTGAATTGCCTGACGTTATAAAAGCGATGCGCTTTTATACGCAATCGGGGGAACACCAGAATAGGGCCACATCGGTTTGCTTACAGAATAGGGACACTGTTAGTATAGTATGTACGGTAGACGGTACATTGCGAAACGAAAATATCAAAAATATCGAAAAAGTGGAGGTGGATGAAGAACCTTCTACCTCACGATGTCGATGACGGAGGGCGTGCACCGCTGAGCCAGTCAGCCTGTGACCACGGCCAGTGCAACCTGGTCGAAACGTCAGGCAATTCAGAGGTATGTAATACCTTTTCGTGATCGCGTTAATTCCCGTAAATAGGTAGATAATATTATATCATGGAACGCGAAAGTTTAAAAGTTAGTAAAATAAGTTTTACCTGATATGGTCAAACTCATCCCAAACTTTGGCCTTTAACACAACTTTATCTGATAATTTCGAATAAACAATAGCTTTAGTATGCTCTTTGACGTTTATATCCAACCTACGGATGCTTGTGGGCTGTGATATGGCGTCGTGAGGCTGTCGGACTGCATTTAGTTGAAGCATACCATCAATTAACGTAATCCAATTATTGCACCAAAGGAGCATTGCTTCACACAGAGACTCATCAGCACATTCAATGCTTCGAAACTCGCCACTACATTCAAAATAACATAGATATTAAGTGTACAAGTTCTCAATATTGGTAGAGGTAAGGAACACCGTATAGTTTGAGATGCAAACCGAAAGTGTCCAGCTAAAAGCACTAATTATTAGTTTAAGAACCGAACAGAATGGGAGAATTGGAGAGGGCTAGAATAGGAGAAGGGTATGGTATGAACTTAGCAGTTCTAGACGGAGTGAAGTTACCGCTAGGTTAAAATATAAAATTTTTGTTGTAAAGATAAAATTTTTGTGAGATGTCTTCTAATTAAATTGTGGTATCGTTGTTTTCTTATTTAATGTTTATTTTGAAAAACTCGCAATTACAAAGCCGCAGTTTCTCCTTTCGGATGAATAACCCTCTAAGGTAGCGCCACCTAAATAGACACTTTTGAAGGACACTTTCGTATACAGAGATGGTGCTTCATACCTAAATACTTTACAATGTAAAATAATGGTTCATATTAAAAAAAAAAAAAATCTGCAGACTTTACCTATAAAAATAATCTCTGTCCTGTAGTAACTGATAAATATCATCAGAAGCGAAGAACATATTCCCGGTGTTCTCGTTCGGGTTATATTTTATAGTATTTACTCCTGAGGGTTGTATAAAACCCTTAACAATCGTAGAACTGCCATCTAAAATCTTAAAGAAACACCAGCAGCTAAATAATTTTGAGTGTTGTGTGCCAAGCTGGCAGATGTTCAGCCCTTGTTACCCCTTTGGAACATGCCAAACATAACAGGGTAAGGAGAATCATTGATGCAGGAATTTAATATTATCAAACATAATCTAGAGACTTTATAAGGATATTATCAGAACTGATTTAAGAAGTAGCAGAATTTGAGGTAGAAAAATTTATTCTTCACTAATGATTCTGCGTCTGTTTTATTAATTTAGTACAATATTGTAATGTGTAAATAGGTCCAAATGTACCTAGTATTTTAGGTGACGCTGGGATGTATTCTTAGACACATCTGAAATAAATAAAGAGAAAAAAAAATGGGAACATCAACCGCGAATCTTCTAAGCTAATTGTATAAATTTACGACTAGGAATAAAATAAAATTCGGATTAGCTCTATTGTTATAAAAGAATAATAACATATTGCAACGTATATCGAAAAAGCCCACAATGACCAACCCATAGGGTGAAGACAAATACCTGAAACTCTATTTTGAAACTCTTTTGCAACAATAGTTTTATATGTACCTCAAACTTTCCTCCTCTCTGAATTGATACACTCAGTTTGAGTTGACGTCGATCATGCAGAACTGGCTGTGCATAGAATTGCACATTACTAAAGTTTACTGATAACTCCTTTCTTTGACTACCTACTATCATAGAAAGTGTGTCCCATGCTAATATCAAACTAGCAGCGTATGGGAATAGTGTTTTTCCTAAAAAAATACAATAAAAAGGTATTACAATCTTAAACAAAAATTGAGCCATCAACAAAACTTTGTTTGGCTCAATTTATTTTGTCTTCTTTTCTGTCCATTTCTATTTCAGATGGCTATGATAATTTTAAAGAGATCCACCTTTTATTACATTTCCTCTTAAATAATTATGTTCTTTATCATGTAAAGTTAAAGTAAAATCACAACTTGCTGCAGTCTTTCTATTAGCGACACGATAAAGTGGCAAAGCCCTAGAAAAAAAAAAGTTTTTATAAGTGAGGGTATATTTAAGGTGGAAATTCTCGTAAAAATATATGTTTACCCTTACCATGTCTCGTCATGAACCCATTTGATGAGATGGGATAGGAACGGTGTACCAGTCGATACAGGCATTTGAACTTTTGGATACAGAACCTGAATGTTGGAGTTGAAACCTTCCATATATAATCTGAAAATTGTTAATTTCGTAAAATAAACCTTATTAAAAATGAAAAGATACTAAAATATATTCTTAACTTACCTATTCGGTAATAAAAGAGTTACTTTAAAAAAACTTAAAATCTCAACAGCAAAAAATGAAACAGATAAGTCTAAACGTGAGTTTGGCATGAAATTAATTAAAGAAGAAATATAAGAAGAGTCCATTTTGTTATGCCAAATTACTTTCAAAAATACAAGTTATATATATTTTAGAGGTTGATTTTTAAAACCTCAGACTAAAAATCCTACCTATCGAAGTTTGAGAGAAAAAACAAAATACGTCAAAAATGGCACCCACAATCCTTCATTTTGTTTTTTTATGTAAACTGTGAAATTCGGGCCACTGAGAAAAATTTAAATACGTAGTATTGGTCGAAATCAATTTATCCATTTAGTTGTTAACAGAGAAGCAATCATATATACGAGACAAATACAAAACATAACCCTTCGTCTGGGCTTTGCTGTAGTCGGAAAAAAAGTTATATTTTTAACTTACTTGCCAACAGCTTCTAGTAGGAACATTGTATTATCAGGATGTTTCCGTCTAGTTAGCGGAATATTTTTACAGTTAGACGGCATTGAACGCTTGAGAATAGCTTGAAGTAGACCGTGGGGTGCAATTTCCACTAGTACAGCATTATTTGGCACCAATCGCGAGGTTTCTTCAAACAGCACTGGACTCTATATAAAAATACGTCAAAACTAAAGAAGAGTGTGGTCATATTTTGAGATCGTTACGAAAAACAAAAAAAAATTAAGTCGTCCTGGAAAACTGGATTTTGAATTTTAATTTTTTTAAATACTTTTTGACCACACTTTTTTGTAACAAACTTGTAACTTGTATAAAACGATACAAAATAGTAACAACATGTATACGATGACGTAATCTTACCAGTAAATTGTTTGTGAGGTACTCTGCTGAACATAACTTTGCAATAGGCTCATCCCATCGGACTTTAGGTACAGAAGTTGAGAGCCAACGTTCACTTCTTGCTTTTGGGTTATTAATTACCCTTTTTAAATATTTTAACAGCCCAGGACCTATATTAAATAAAATGGTAATATTCTACATATAAATAAAACGACGAACATTTTATGAGAATGAGAAAGCTTATTGTTTAATATAATACTAACAAAAAAATCTTTTTCTGGCACGTTTCACGTTAGGTACCTTTTAGTTACATTTTCAATTTGAAATTATATTGATGACCAATATAATTTCAATTTCTTAATTATAATGAAATTCAAGTCCTTGACTTGTTGCGAAACCTAAGATTGCAAGTAATAAAAATATCATATTTGTCTATGATATTTTTTTTATTTCGAAATTTTAAATCAGAAATATTTATTTTATCCTGTTTAAGCAGAAACTTAAGTACTACGCTGGTACACATTCATACACTGAGTGAAGGCCTAAAGTTGTCTCTAGTGCTTTGGTAGAAAATTCAACTAGTTTTTACTAACTTCTACGCTTCTGTGCTAGCCTATTATATATACATAACAGCTTGGTACCTTTTTAACTATACCTATTTACAAACTCACTGCTCTTGATATTGTTCTCAATTTATCTTAGTTTCTTTAAAAAAAGAATATATTTGATTCTTACCAGCATCGGCAATATAAGAAGAATGATAAGCGATGTTGGAGCATGGAACTTCCTTAGCGAAGATCCCCTTGCTTGTCAGCTTTGCGACAAATTCGTGCATGATATCAGAGGGTCCAGAAATAGTGCTAGATTCAGGTCCATTATGGCACGCCACTTCAATCTCCGGAGGACAGATTTTTGTAATCTGGAAATATTATAAATTATCATCGGGCTAGTGGTGAGGGATCCTGACTGACTTTACCGGATGTCGTTGGTTCGATTCGCACCCAGGATAAATAATTGTGTGATTAGCACGATCATTTGTTCTGTGTCTGGGTGTAATGTAATTTATCTATAATATTGTTACGGCACTAAATTTAGACGCACGGTGCTATCTATTGACGATTAGAGGAAATCATAAACCTAAATTGAGGTGCACGCCAACTTTTGACACTTAACCGAACTAATAGTCAATTTATTAGAATGTCCCACATTAAATTAGAAGATTCCGGAGAGGTTTCGAGTTTTCGGGAAATGTCAACATCTCTCTACGAAATAACGTTCAAAGTATATAAGGCGATGCATTGCGGTATAAGTCGAGTTCTAGTTTAGCGATCAGCGAGTAAACAAGGTGATGCGAAGTATAAGTGATAATTGAAATAGTGAGAATTAATTGTAATTGTTATTTGTGAATTATAATAATTCAAAAAATCAAAACCCGACTGCAAAAAAGACAATTTAAAAGTAATGCACTAAAAAGAACGAAACAAGATTGAAAATATAAAACAAAATTAAAATAAACTATAAACAAGGTAAACTCTACTTCGGTTTAACAGACTATATTATGAGCTGAAAGCCTAAGTTAAATACCCGGATTAAGTTTAGTGGCAGGCGGAACCCATTAAATTAGGTCGCACACTCTTATGGGGGCCCGGCAGTAGTGCATTCGCCCATGGCGGTCAACGGTCGCAGGCTCGATTCCCGCTGTGAGATTGAGGATTTTTTTTTATGTATAAATTGTGTATTTGCATTTGCGTATATACCTTAATATATTTGAACGCCCAAGTTGAGACGCATAGCGCCATCTGTTATCGAGTAGCAGAACTAATAGAATTTTTCTGTAAAATGTCGAACATTCCAGAATATGCCACTATGTTCTAGCCACAGTATGCTTAGTTTGGGTTTTAAAAAAGAGATATTCTTTTATAATGTCATCTTCAACGAAAAGGCCTTGGTTATGCAGAGTCTGATAGTGATAGAGATATTTACCTGATAGTTATAGTTATCTGATCTGAGGATGATATTTATTGGATAGTATGTTGTATTGACTTACTTGCTCATAGCCCACTCCGACAGCCGCCATAGAACCATGTATAAACTTTGTTTCTAGTGACACTAACCCGCGATAGTATGCAGAGAGAATCATTTCTTCTGCAGTCAAACAACCATCTGCGTACGCGCATCCTAGCTCACCCACACTATGGCCTGTACCAAAAGTAATAACCGTATCAGTAAAATATTGAGGTATTTTGTAATTCAAGGTTCTACAAATATAGAAAGTGTTTTAATAAAAATAAACAATTATATTTTCATAAAAATATGATCCCTTGAGACGGTCAAAACACATCCTTTTTGATAATTTTCATGATACCTACCTTTCAAGTTCCTAACGCTAATTAATTAGTTTGTAAGTTTTGGTCGTCGTTTTACGTAATCTGAATAACGCATACATAATTAATTCAGTATGTTGAACTCATATATACGACGAGTTTGCTTAATTTTTCTTTATAGTTTGATTGAAAATTTTATTAAATCTTCTTCTCTTCTCTTCGAAAACTCATTCAGACGGCCATATTTCATTATCTTTTTATTATCTCTAGTAAAAACCTTGATTAAAACATATTAGGTAGTAGGTACCTAATATGTTACTACCTATATTATATTAATTCTAGTTATTTGTGTTTATATTATTACCGTTGCCCAAATTGAGACCGCTTGGCGCCATCTGTTACCGAGTAGCTGATCTAATCGAATGTTTCAGAAAAAAACGAATATTCCAGAATTTTCCACGATGTTCTAGAAGTTTCACTCGGGTTCAGTGGCGTAACTATACCATCGGAAGCCCGTGGCTAATTCATTAACACATTTTATAATTAGTGTCTTCGGTGTTCAGGACCTTTGGTGGCATTTTGCCCACTCTGCCACCCTATTGTTACGCCCCTGCTCGGGTTATTACTAGATTTTTGCGGAAAGTTACTTTTGGAACTTTCTATGAGATAAGGCCGGACTATAAAAAGGGAGTCGCCATCCAGTGTGGACACCTTCTAGTTCTGCGGAGTAAAAGTATGAAGAACGCTATTTGTCACAATGAGTAAACAAGCGCAAGTAATAGCGTTCAGCAGAAGCGAATACCTGTAAGAATTGTTGTTAATTGCGAATAATTGTGTTTATTGCGATTATTTTCGTATGTAAATCAGTGTGTTAGTTTAATCCCGCACCCCCGCTGGCAACAATATTCTCTCACCGATTATTCCATCTGGCTTTAGCCCCAGTTCACGGAGAATGTCAGTGAGTCCGATTTGAACAGCAGCTATACCCACGAATGAGTGTAGAATATTGTTAAATATGGTTTCATCAGGGGATGTTATTATCTTGACAATATCAAGTCCTGTTGGTTCCAGAGCTTGTCGGCATCTGAAGATAAAAAACAAATAGCTTAGTTAATTCTAATCCGAACGAATACTCTAAACGCGAATGTGAGTTTGTTTGTTACCCTTTGCCTTAACTACTCCACCAATAATTATAAAACTAGCTGCACCCCGCGGTTTCACCTGCGTAAGTCCCGATACCATGGGAATATAAGGATAAAATGTAGGCAATGTGTTAAACGTGTCCAGCTATCTACGTACCAAGTTTCATCGCAATCGGTTCAGTTGCTTTTGCGTGAAAGAGCAACAAACATCCATACATCCTCATAAACTTTGACGTTTATAATATAAGTAGGATAGTGGAATTTTGCATACTCCTTGTAAGGGGTACAAAAAAGGACATAGGGTAGGGTGCCTTTCAATCTACTGTTCCCAAGGAATAGAAAAATAACTTTTATACCTGAATTGATTGACAAAATTTACATTAACAGGCGAAGCCACGGGCAAAAGCTAGTCAGTCATAAATATCGTATGATATCTTTCTTATTGTCTTCATCTTAATCATACCTTTCTATAGCAGCTGCAAAAATGGGTATACGCATAAGTTTCAAGCCCATTCCGGCCCATTGTGACCCCATTCCGCTATAAACAAACCACAGTGGCCGTCTCGTAGCGTCAAAATAAGTGACTTCTTCACACAGACTTTTTGTCTTTTGTTCCTCGTCCGCCTCTAAAATAATGTATTTGTTTATACTCAACAGAATACTAGTGCAGGCGCTGGGAGAAGTTGAGTAGGCAAAGTGTGAGAACCGGCAACTATTTTTTTACATGAGACCCTATATAACGGGAAAACCTATCTGGGCTAACCTATGGTGGCCCCTTTTATTGCCTCACCATCCCCTCTTCAAATGTTTAGTATAGATATGTTTAGTATAGATATTTAGTATGTAGAAAATTAAAAACAAAGATAACTCGTCTGTGCTCCGAAACACCAGCAGCAAAAGAGAATTATACTGCACGTATGAAACTAGATCATGTTTTTTACTAAACTTAGCAGTAATATAGAGAAAAAGAATTCAAATTGGACAAAAAGTGGGTCGGCAAAAAGTCTGTTAAAAAGTGTGGTCATCACATTTTGCATAGGTACTCACTTCTATTCAACGCCCGGTATAAAATGTAGGTTTTACTCTGGATAATTTTATTCTGAAAATAAAAAATCAATAAAACTTACGAAGAATTACGAATCCTCTGCTCAAATTTCCTGGTATAGACATCCTATGTATGTTGTGTAACAACGCCAACTGCTCAGGATCTATCGGATTTGATTTCAATATTTCAAGCAGATATTTAACAGACTCTTCGTGTCGACCAGACACAGTAACCAAGTGAGGTATTGTGGTTTCATAGCGTTTGAGATCCTGAAATGTACAACTTGATAGTTGATTGAAAGCTATTTATAAAAAAAACGACAATTTGACAACCTCTGTGTCGCGGCGGGATCGCGGTTTCTAACTAAACTAAACTGTGCATAAATGCTGTTGTAAACACAGTGGGGCTCTCAGACGCTTCGCACCCCGCTAGCGGTGGGATGTTTTAGGTGTAGTCGAAAAATGCTAAAACTATGCTTTAGAAATACAAAGAAGGCATGAAATGTCGTACTTTCGATAAGAATAATATTTTTTCATAGCTTTAATTTTTTTAAATGCAATTTAACAAACGATAATTTAAAAAGTTTGTTATTTTTGAAACAAGTGGAATACGTACCGCGAGTACGCTCCGTTGTAGTAAGTAATAAACTACAGACTCTTTACATTGAAATTTTTATTTCAACATATTACAGCATATACACTTTCTTACCTTGGGCTTAAAACATCCATGAAGGAGTACGTGGGAGTTTATACCGGTGACGGACATGCCATTGACAGCGACGAAAGTGCGGTCAAAATGCGCGTGTTCGGTAACGATGCGCATACACCCATTGCGCAATGATACAATGTCTCTCCGTGGTTGTTTACAATGCAGGTTAGCAGCCAGTTCGCCGTTATGATAGCCTAGTAGCACCTACACAAGAACAGTATACATGGACTTGGTATATACAGAACCATGCCCGACTCCTCGTCACACCAGTATAAAAGTTGTTTTTGACGCGGCTTCGATCAGCTCAGCTTATTTCGCGCGGCACCCTAATTCTTTTTTCCAAAATAAAAGTATCCTAAGTTCCTCCCTATAACACCAACTATTTGTCAGTATAAAAGATCCGTGGAAATCGGTCCACCCGTTTCGGAGATTAGCCGGAACAAACACACAGCCAGACAGAGGCAAAATTTTTAAAATTGATTTTTAGGCGTACTAGCGCGGTAGCGGTAGCGTACAAATAACTGTATGAGCTTAAAAAACTATTATTTTCAGATTACAAATATACACTTGCATTATATTTACTTGTATTGATGTATTGCAAATAATTTTAATAAATGTTGTAGCAGGATACTCCCTTCGGAATGTTTACAGCGAATGCTCTAGTTCGATTAGATATTGTCTTTAAGGCTATCCTATGTTTGGTATACCTTTGTTATAGCAGATATTCCCGAAGCAGCCTCTCCATATCCTATGTTAGACATAACACTGCCGACCAATAGAGTTTTTCTTCTATCTTTGCAGAAAATCTCTTCAATTGTTTGCAGCTCTACCTTGTCTGCCTCGGGTAAGGCTGAAAGACAAATCTGTTTAGCAAGTTTTCTTCTAAATAAAAGATTTTTTCAATACTGCCCGAGCGGATTATACTCAGGAAGTTTTCCATAAGGTCCGAAGCTCTTTATCACAGGGCAACAGGTTGGCCATCCCTGATATTCACAATTTAGTCTCAGGGAAGGTCTTTATTATACATGATAAAGTAATTAATGAAAGCTGAATGTAAACAAATCTTAGAAATTAATTTTAAACTACTTCTTATTATCTTACCGAAATGAAACTTCTTATGTAAATGTAGTTTTTATGACTATCAAATTGGAAGAGACATGCTTCGACATGTATGGGCCGGCTCGACCGAAGGGATACCACAGCCTCACAGAAAACCGGTCGTAAAGTAATGCTTGCGTTCTGTTTCGTCGAGTGCGTGGATGATGGCACCAGGTGGTGAATAGTGGAAGTCTTTAGTTATAATAAAAACCTCGAATTTGGGCTCATACGATTTTGATGAGTCCAACAGATTGAGCTGGCTAACGATGGTCTGATGATGAAGCCAGGATGTGGATAGGGGTTGGAAACATTTTTCACTTTTAAATTAGTTCACTATTAAAGGGTGTTTTTTAGTTTTCATCATCATCAGCCTTACTTAGAGACTTACCAGAGCCAAAAGCTTCGACGTATTCAACAGCTTGCGGTGGAACTCCCGCCTCTAAGTAGAAATTTTTGATAAAGTTAGTTGTATCGTTGATGTTTCTGTAGAATCCTAGCTTTAGATCGGTTTTTCCATCCCCCGTACATATAAACTTAGTTTTAGCATGCATCACATTGGCATATATTCTGAAAAACATATAAATAATTAACTGTACATACAATTTAACCCGTGGTCATGGTCACTGCTCCGCTATTAAGATCGTAACGTGATGCTAAATAGCTTTTAACCTCAATCTCCTCAAGTATTTAGCTATTAAAAGCAAATAGAGTTTATCATATTCTACTGGTAGTTTCAGAGATTTGTCTCTTTAGCTTTATTAGTACAGATATGTATGTATTTACACTCGAGAGCAATGATTTCGGGTCCATATTTTTGTACAAGTTTACAATTTTCTCAAATTTTAGTGTTTTGTGTTACCTTCACGTGCTGCCATTATTGCGGTTTTGTCATTCGGCATGCTGTACACGATGTTGGTTAATATTCTTCCATTCATTTACAATGCCCGAGTGTTGTATTACATTAATTAAATAATAATCAGTTATAAGACAAACACTGAAGTAAAAATGAACTATCTTGGCCGACTTTCTTCTATGATTGCTATCAAAGCTTTTATGTAATTGCTGTGTACCTCTTTAAGTGACAAATTCACTGTAATATGATACCAATGCCTCTAACATGCTTAATTGTATTAGTGAATAAGTCATTGAAGTACCTATTCTAAATAAATAAATAAATTCCTCTATTTTGATGGCATAACTTTACAACAACCAAGAAGATTAATTACTTTCATTTAAGAATATTTAATTGTCTATTAAACACAATTTGTTTTAATAAGTTGGCATAATTGTTGGGATTTGCATGTATCTTTATGTGACCCGGATTCATTGCTCTGGAGTGTATTTAATACATTTCCATTAAAACCGATTTTTGTTGTATTACAACTCACCTTAAAGCATCCTTTGCCTTTTGCAAAAACAATACATTTACGGCTTCAGACTTAGCGCAACCGTCCGCATTTTCATCAAATGACTTTGTTTTGCCATCGTTGCACATTTTTATGATTCTGAAAATTATTTGAAAAGTGATATGATATTGAGCACACGGAAAACATTGTAAAGAGCATCAGGGCACTTACCTGCCATAGTGCACTGACGATTGAGGATGTAGACATAAGTAAGCTCCACCAACAATTGCATATTCGCATTGCCCATGGCTTAAAGCCAAGTATGCCTGCTCTAGTGCAGCGGTGGATCCGCAGCATGCCTCTTCGATTGATACTGACGGACCTCTGGCGTTTAGCCAGTATGATATACGGTTGGCAAACATTGATTTACTACATCTGATTTTAGAAAACACAATTATGAAATGAGGCTTTATGATATATAATATACTAGCAGCACCCCGCGGTTTCACCCGCGTAAGTCCCGATCCCATGGGAATATCGGGATAAAAAGTAGGTTATGCGTTAATCCAGGCTTCCAGCTATCTACATACCAAGTTTTATCGTAGTCGGTTCAGTGGTTTTTGCGAGAGTAACGAACATCCATCCATAAATTCCTTCCAAACTTTCACATTTATAATATTAGTGGGATTAGTAGGTTCAAATATGCGTTGGTCAATTGTACAGCAGTTTAACAGTACACAAGTGTAATTGTACCAAGATAAGCTGTTTGGTACAAAGCAACGGAAGACTCTCAGCTCAAAACATTTCAATTGTAAGCTCATTTTATTCAAGGCACTGGCACGTCAAATGCGGAGGCAACTGGATGGCGAGTGGTAATCTGGGCCTTGGCGTGGTAAACAGCTCACGCTAAAAGATCCTCTTTCAAAGTGTGTCTCCCTTAAACCGCGATGCCTTGCATCAACTTTTTTTTTTTTTTTCTTTAAAAAAAAGAATACTAGCAACGTGGGTCACACATTACTAGTATTCTTGTTAACCCCTCCAGCTAAGCTAAATACTTGTGTTAGGAGTGATATTGTGGTCCCGGGCCAGACGGGATCCCTGCCCGAGCGTTGGCCCTGGCCCTCGACCACATGTCCGACCGCCTCGGGTAGGTGTTGGACGCTAGCTTGGCGTCCGGACGCTTCCCTGACTGCTGGAAGAGCGGGAAGCTGGTACTTTTAAGGAAGCCGGGACGGCCTACCGACGCGGTCGCGTCCTACAGGCCCATCGTGTTGCTGGACGAGGCGGGTAAATTGTTTGAGAGGGTCCTCTCTGCCCGCATCGTCCGGCACCTTCGCGAGGTCGGCCCCGATTTGTCCTACGCCCAATTCGGTTTTCGAGCGGGGCGTTCGACGGTCGGTGCTGTGTTGCGCCTGAGGGCCGTGACCGAAGAGGTAGTGAGCTGTGGCGGCGTGCTGTTGGCGGTGTCGTTGGACATCGCCAACGCGTTCAATAGTCTGCCATTTAGCTGCATCAGGGAAGCACTCCACTATCACGGAGTGCCAGGGTACCTGAGGCGGCTGGTGGCAGACTATTTAGAGGAGCGTACCGTCATGTACGAGGACCAAGACGGAGTTTTGAGTCGTCAGCCCATGTCGTGCGGTGTTCCGCAGGGGTCTGTCCTTGGACCACTCCTGTGGAACATGGGGTACGACTGGGCCCTTCGAGGCGACTTCCCCCCCGGGCTTGGCGTAATCTGTTACGCCGATGACACTTTGGTCACAGCCCGGGGGGTGAACTTTCAGAAGGCGGCGTGCCTGGCTACCAGGGGAGTCTCTCTGGTGGTCGGGCGCATCGAGGCGCTGGGTTTGCGGGTGGCCCTGGATAAGACGGAGGCCCTTTTATTTCATGGGCCCCGTCGTGGTCCACCCCCTGGCGCCTCTATCGAGGTCAACTCGGTCCTCGTACTGGTTCAGGCCCACATAAAATATCTGGGCCTGATCCTCGACGGTAGGTGGCGCTTCGACGAGCACTTCCTGCAGCTTGCTCCAAGGCTGGTCGGCGCTGCGTCCGCCCTTGGGCGACTCTTGCCCAATTTGGGCGGACCCAGCGTCGCTACGAGACGGCTGTACACGGGGGTTGTCCGGTCAATGGCACTGTACGGTGCACCGGTGTGGGCGGGGGCTCTGACCGCCCAGAATAGGGCGCGCCTCTGGCGCCCTCAGAGGGTGATGGCGGTTAGAGCCATACGCGGATACCGCACCGTGTCAACGGAGGCGGCGTGCGCGTTGGCCGGGACTCCCCCGTGGGATTTGGAGGCGGAAGTGCTCGCCGAAGTATATCGGCGAACGGCTGAGTTCCGGGCGGGAAGCGGCAGTCGGCCCCCGCCCGAAGAGGTACGCGAATGGCGTGAGGCCGCTCGCCGAGCCACCGTGGCTCGTTGGTCGTCCCGGCTGGAGGCTCCACGTGCTGGCTTTGCCGCCGTGGAGGCGCTCCAGCCGGTCATCGTCGAGTGGGCAGGGCGGCAGCACGGGACCCTTTCCTTCCGACTGACGCAGGTTCTTTCCGGGCACGGCTGCTTCGGGAAGTACCTGCACTCGGTCGCTAGAAGGGAATTGAGTCCCGCCTGTCACCACTGCGACTGCAGTGAGGACTCGGCTCAGCACACGCTGGCGGTTTGCCCCAGTTGGGCGACGCAGCGTCGGGCCCTCACTGCAGTCATCGGAGTGGATCTGTCGCTACCGGCTGTCATACGCTCCATGGCCGGTAGCGACAGGAATTTTACCGCGGTCGCAACCTTCTGTGAGGAAGTCATCTCGCAGAAGGAGGCGGCGGAAAGGGTTCGGGAGGATGACCTCCACTCGGACCTAATTCGCCGCCGGCGAACCGGGCGGCGGAGGCGCGCTTACCAGCGCCTCATGCCGCCCTGAGTGTGGCCGCGGGTGGACGGGACGGGTTTTCCCCTTCACCCGCTATAGTAGCCCCCCGCGAGGAGGCGGCGTCCGCGTGTGCCTGGACGTCGCCTAATTGAGAGGTTTTTTACCCGAAGGTGGTGCCCGCGCTTTTGCGGGCAGGCGCTAGGAGGGTTCCGGATGTCTTAATAAAAGCTGTTCCCGGATCCCTCCTATTTAAGGCGCAGTACGGCACACCGTGTGGGTTTAGTCGGTTCGATTCCGACACACCGCCCCATCGTAAACCCCGGTGGGGTGACGGCCCGAGGGGGTTTCCACATGCACAAAAAAAAAAAAAAAAAGGAGTGATATTGTGGTAGACGGTCAACCATTGTGCGTAGTTAAATAAATTGAACGAGAAAAAAAACATCATTTATGTAAGGTAACACATGCAGATAGGAAGTGGAATCTCCAGTTCGAATGCTTCAAAATATCGCGTAGTAACGGGCAGTCGCACTGTACTTTCTTTTTGATACACGCTTTCCTTAAATTTGGCAAAATCGTTTAAAAGACTGAGAGCCTCTTCATTTTCGATATTAGGTGTAACCTTTTTCTCTTTTGGCACTACGAATTCGAGTAAATACTCCTTAACTGGATTCAAATCACTAATTTCAAGTGTAAATAGGTATCGATCGATTAATAGTGATCGGAGTGCAAGCGCGCATACAGTAAAAACCCTCATGCATCGTTTAAAATATTTGCCAGCGATTAAGCCGAACAGATCTGCTCGCTATCAGCTCAGCCTTTATTATCAAATTTGTCAGTCCGCAGTTTTCAATATATTTTCCGATAGCGTGAAAATAAGTCATCATAATACGAAACGTCCCAGGGTGGATGAAAATTTTATCGAAATGAATGTATGAGTGCTAAATTCTGAGGCCTTTCATAAATATGGCTAAGTCAACTGTTTTATTCGTGATACATAAACAATTTTCGAGTTCCACCTTGATCACTTCATTGCTTGTTGGTGATTTATTCATTGACATCAAATACTTGACCCTGTCCTTCGGAAATTTATTTCGACAAATGCGGCTATTATAGCCGACCTACATTGGCGTAAATGCCCTAGCCAAAATCTAATATTTTAGCATTTTCAGGTTTGGGGGTGGCGAAGTAGTGGTGAATTTAATCAAAATTGGATGGCATTGATACACACCATTATTTGTACTTAAATAGTTTAAATTTCAAATGCCATCCGATTTAAACAATTGTACTGTACTGTGTTTTTTTTATTATTGTTAAAAAAACGAAAAAAAGTGTTGTTCTGCAACTTTGGAGATCGGATGGCAAGGATGGCGATTTTCTTCAAAGTTTGGTGGTGTCAATAAGGATGCTCACTAATTTTGAAGCGGTTGCCTCACTTTTTTTTACCAAGATTACCACTTGCCATCGGGTTGCCTCTCCGACATACATTTAACTATATTTAATTCGATCGATTTACGACGTACTGGGAGTAATGAATAATTCAGTTTTAGGTCAAAATGTCAAAAATACGGTCGGTACAAATTCATCGGTCGATATATAACAGCAAGCTACTTTTCCTGGTGTACGAATGTAACGTTATCGTATTATTGGAAATAACATGAAATGGTATTTGGGCAGAAAGTCTTTTACAACTCCTGGACGTGATCTTCAAAATATCGCCAGGACATCCAATGGCTATGGTATATGGTCATGGTTAGCAACATACCAAACTATTAGAAGAAGATTATATTAAGCAGGGTTTAGCTGTGCGGAGTGACATTTTCAGACGAAAGCTTGTGTGGGCTCAAGAACATTTGATGTGAAGTGATGACCAATGGTTATGTGCTCTTGTATAGCTTTTTAAGGTTTTGGTTTATTACTTGATGTGATTTTACTTGTTTAGATCCATCTGAATTCCAAATTACAATTATTCTAAACTAGCAGCGCCCCGTGGTTTCACCCACGATAGTCCCGATCCCGTGGGAATATCGAGATAAAAAGTAGCCTATATGTTAATCCAGGTCTCCAGCTATCTACATACCAAGTTTTGGCGTGAAAGAGTAACAAACATCCACACATCCATACATCCATACATCCTCACAAACTTTCACGTTTATAATATTAGTAGGATAGACCAGGAGTTCGAACAGATGCATGATAATGCCCGGGCACATACGACAAGACTACGACTAATTTGCTGACATGCACCTCTTTAATTTTTTTTTATGATATGGGGTCAAACGATTAGACGAGTCCCCCGATTGTAAGTGACTATTCAAAATTCACAAGTGCGTTGCCGGCCTTTGTAGGAGTACGCTCTTTTCTTGAAGGTTTGAATTATGCGTGTGACTTATTACAATGAAGAGATATGGCAAATTTTACTTATCTTAGTTTAAACCCTTTGTTTTCTGAAGCTTGTGTATAGGTATTCGGTTTAGATAATATTATCAATTTTTTTTTTCTTACCCAGCTATGCCAAAACCGGTACTTGAAGAAGAATCGTACATACAGATTTTGTCGGCTTCAGAAAAACTTGAGCCTATATAAACACCAACTTTTTTTCCCGACAGTTCTTCTGGGTTTACACCTAAAAATACAATAAAAATATCATTCCTTCAACTGTAATTCATTTAATTTATTAAATTAATTGCAATGATGATGATCTCTGCCCACTACGTATGTATGTACATTTATATAGTACCTACTAAACAAGATGTTAAAAAAGAAATCCCATATAGTGAACATAGAATTAATATTGACAAAATGACACATATTCTACGCTTAGAATAATTGTATAACTCAAAATTTATAAAGTTGTTTTATTATATCTCTATCTTAACTTATCTTAGAGTTAAAACACTCAGTAGTAATTGAATGTTATAAATAAAATATTTGATTTGAAATTCATGTTAGACGAAGGAGCAACTAATATGAGCACATTAGTTAGATATAAGCTGCAAAGCAGAGAAGATATAGTGTATAAGTGTGCTGATAGGATTGCATTTGACCATTGTCTTGCCTACTATTAACTAATGATGCAACCTAAGATGGAGCACGCGTGTTTAACCTATGCTCTATTGAGTTTCAATCGCCCAGATTAAACATGAAGGACTTTAGTTTGCTTATGTTAAGCACAAACTGAGCAGCTGCTATAGAAAGATAACAGTGACCTATCGAAGTTTCATTGCCAATAGGGAATATATGCATGTTGTCTAAATTTACTTGATTAATTGTCCCTTTGAATCTTTATTGTCCAGATATTATGCCTAAACAATTATTTTCTTATTTAGTTCGTGTTTAATTGTAAAAAATATTAATTTAAACATGCAAAATAAGGGCGCGAAATTCAACTTTGCAAAACGCTTCACCATTGGTCGAAACAAAACATGACGTGACATTCCACGTTTTGTCATTTATCGGCGCCTATATTAGTAGTGTTACGGAGAAAGATAGATGTTCCTGTGGTTTTTGCTCTTAGCTAGTGCAATTTAAGCTTTCTAGTTATATTAGAAATCATCTAGGACAATGACTGAATGTAGTTTTGGCAAAGCACAATCGGACAATCTACCGAAAATAGGTGCATTCATGATGACTATATATTTTGCATCAAATCCAGATTTTACGTCCGCTGAGGTTAAAGGAGTGAAAGCCGTAAGTTAATTATTGTAATACTTGTTATATTATAATCTAAGGGATAGGTAAGATATGTATAGTTAGTTATATTCATGAAGTTTTATTGGACTTTTGTTACCTAGTTTAAGTAGACAAGCAAGTTGCCTTCTGCCTGATATTTAAAACAAACATAAATTACTGCTGACTAATTCACACTATACTAGCAATCAAATTGTAATATGCTTACATTAAAGTGATCTTCACAACAATATAAACACGATATTGAAGATACTTCATCTCTTCTCATTAATGTACACCATTGTTTTCGTATTTTACATTATTATTTTGTACAGGAAAAAATACTGTATTGGGTGTACTTCTTATAGTGTTTTTACACTTAGGGACAAGGAAATACCTATAAAATGGTTTTTTTAACTTTATCCATCGTCTATTAATTACAATAAATTGTAATTACAACTGGAAATCGGTAACACTTCAAGTAAGTTTATGAAACAAACACTAAGCGTGGAACGTGACGTCATCCAAGGCCCGAGAAATATGGCGGCGTTGAAACAGATCAAATTTTATCGATTTGTTTTCAATGTTATTTAAAAATTTATTTGAACATTGCCAAGGTTATTTATATTTTTTATTAGGGTAGAAGGATCAAGTCATAAATGATAAAAAAAACACATGCATATTCAGTATTGCTATCAATATTATCAATTTTTCTGCAAGAAAAGTAGTTTAGATTTTAGACACCTTTAAGCAATATAGCTATACATGTTCAATCAGTAGTAACAATGTCTGTACCGCCAGAACAGCTCTTTTCGTCTACTAATTAGACACTGTCTGAGCGCCGAAACAGGCCAAATCTACATCGCTTTTCATAAATGTTTTGATTGCACGGATGGCGGATGGTTGTGGATTCAAATCCCACACGGGACTAAAATTTGTGTGATCCACAAATAGTTATCCCGAGTGGTCTTTGTGTCCGTTTTTGGAATATTTGTGAAGCCCACCCGACACAGGAATATTCCCAATGCGGGAGTTGTCTTTTTTAAAAAAGAAGTATTTACATACGATTTTATTGGATTGATCTTTTAAAAATCGGATCTAATGTAGATGCGATTTGCAGATCGGATCGAAACGTTACTAACCATTGCGATCCACAAAATTGGATCAAGCTCAAAATAGCACATCACTATAAAAACAGTAACGAAGTGTGTCTTAAATTGCGGCAACTTCTTACAAGAGTGTCCGACTAGGTAGGTATACCTTGAAAAGAGAAATCTAACCTGCATCATAAATAGCCTGGTACGCCTGCTCCAAGAGTTTCCTTGACATGGAGTCCATTGCATTAGCAAGGCGAAAGTTCACTTTAAAGAACTGAGCATCGAAGCGATTGAGATCAGGTATACTGCCGGAGTACTGCACCACTTCCGGGTGATTGTACTTGAAACGAAGGCCAGAAGATGTCACGGGGTTTACCTAGAGTAAAGATTATTTTTATTGGATATTCATATATAAATTTAATTCAATGCGTTATTATGCATTCTAAAATGTTTTCATAGGTGTAACTTAAAAACAGAATTGTCGCAATTTTGGACAATGACAGGCACAGCAAATTTATAAAGTAGTACCTAATAACATTTATTTTAATAAATAATTCTTTAATCATTAATTATTATTTATAATGCACTATTGTAAATAACAATATGCTTAGGTAGGTATTGAAAAAATAAATAAAATATATGTATAGATACGTACAACTAAGTATAGTTATATGTTTAAGTTACAATAATAACTTGTCATTAAAGTACTAATTTATGCTATTACTATTATTAACTATTATTTATTAGAAATGCTTTAAGTATATTAATAAATCTATTATAAATATTGATTTCTTTTATGAGTTTTCGAACCTTATTTAATATTTAGATTGACATAACAAATGCATTTTAGTCGTGAAGTTGGTAAGTTAAGCCTGTTTGTATGTATTTTTATTGATGGCTCATGCCTTGATCTCTGAAACTAATTCCAGAAAATCTTTTATCGTCTTTTGTAGTTGTACGTAGGGCGCTACATATGTTTTTTTTGTATGCTTAACAGTTATCATAGTGGAAGAAGATATCTCTTATTTAATTGATAATTTTGTTACAGTTGACCTTTTTGTGGATTTCAACATATTTTAGTTGTACCTGAAACTCACTGTATGTACCTTTGTCTGATGCAAAAGGTCACACCGAGTCAAGAAGCAAGCAACCAAACATATAATAGAAGATCGGGAAAGGTCTCTAAATAATTGTATAAGTAGGTAGAATAATTAGATTGATCGTGAATAAGACTCACAAAAGACATAAGGTAGGTACATAAAATACTTTTAGGATTAAAATGTGCTTTCTACTTTCGAGTATGATTTTTTATGTATATAGATATGATCTTTTACCTTATTGTACAATATTTCTGAAAACTCCTTGATATTGTGTGACTGTGGATAAAGACCAGACATTCCAGAGATGACAATTCTGTTGGCGTCCTCTTCCGGGGAAATCATGACGTCTGGTTGTACATGTTCCTGTGCTGTTGGAGCCATTGTACCGAACGGCTAGGTGGATTGAAAGAAGAATTTGGAAATTAAATTAAAATAGTTATTGTGACATAGTAAAACTTTTTTAATTTAGGTATTGGCAAAATGTTTTCTATTGCCTCTTTGTGATCACTTTGATCGTTGTGCACTGTAAATTCGTATTTCTATCATCATCATCATCATCATGATGATGATGACTATCCACTGAAGCCCGACCAAATTCTGTAAATTTTACTCTGCACTAAACACCTTATTTGCTTTAAACAGTATTAGGCTTATTATTAAACAAACAAAATAGGTTTAAACCTACTACTTATGCCACGGTTTGTAATAAAACAACTGACACAGACATTTGATTTGTAATTTTATCAACTTTCAAGTTCACAAAGTGGGTAAAAAATATTATAATCTTACCTTAACAATGACAAGTATCCAAAAGACGCAAGTAAATTAGTGTAGCGTTAGATGAAAGTACCGAGTGTTGTTAAATTTAAATTTTATGTTACCTCCTTATATAAACGTATGGTTGAATAAAAGTCAGGTTTTGGCGTCACCTACATTAATATTCACAACTTCATTTCAATAATAACTATGCCTAGAAATAATTAATATTTCATTTTTTTCTCAGGTGTCCATTCAAAATCTTTAGAATTCAAGATGACGCGCGCAAGTCGCGACGGGATGAGCATTCCGACGTCTTAGGCTCAATGGATAGAACATTTTACAACGCCACCTTTTTTTGGTCATCGGTATACACCATTGTAACTGACGTTGACTGAAGAACTAATCAGACCTTTTCACATGATTGTTACTCTACATTGTTACCACTCTTCATAGATTTGTGTACCACATCTGTCGCTTTGTCAGGATGTTCTTCCCAGCTTTCCAGATTTTCAAATGCTGCCAAATTTTAGAACAACACCCTTCGGTGTATGGGTACGTAGCTATTGAACTAAGCAAGCAAGTCCTAGTCGGCTCTTCCAAAATCAGTTTGAATTTATATTACAAAAGTAGGTAGTAGTTTTCATTTGATAGAGAAAATCTCTTAATTTTTCTAATAATTAGTAATTTTTCAAGTCTTTGGGTACTAGATTTTTAAATGAAGACTGTTTAGTTTAGATTCGTGACATTTCTGTTTTTACTCGAACCTTAGAAGAACGTGTATATAAGTCCTAAGTGTAATAAACTGACACAAAAGAAAATGAATTCGTAAAGAAATCCTCATCAATCACCCCACAGGTTTTCCTAAAATGCTAGAAAACTAAAACAAATAAAATAGGTACTTCTCTGGCACACGGATTTAGTGGGATTCAAACACGCAGTCTCCCATAGCTATTGTAAGAAATAACATTTCGTTGAATATTCAGATTCTATTAGACAAAAGTACCTACCTACTAATTCGTGTAGAACAATACTTGCATTTTGAACCGCAAATATTGACTATCTTATTCAACATTAATTACTTTTTAACAAGTTTTAGATTGAAAGTGATTATCTGTACATACACCTTTGTATAATCATATTCCTAATTACTTAGCATTGCGCGCGGCAGCGCTTTTGTTAAGGTAGATTTTGACAATCAGTTGTGGAATCCCCTACTTACTTGGGACTTATTTGTGGGATGAAAGGTACCATATATCGCTGTACGTGTATGTAAAATTAAATGATGATCGCTTGAGTAGTTACAAACAAGATTTACACACAACGGTATAAACAAACACCTAAGCAATGGCATAACTATACCATCTGACGCCCGTGGCAAATTCATCGGATAGGGCACAAATTCACTCTTTGTGCCTCATGTGTTTAGGGCCTTGGCGTCGGGGCCGGGGGGCCCCTAGGGCCATGGGCCCGTGGCATTTTGACCTTTTTCCATTGTTACGCATCTGCACCTAGTTTAAGAATAATATTAGTATTAGGATGCATTTATCAAATCAAGGCTATACACTTCCAGTCATTTCCAGATTACTAAGCAGTTATGAGTAGGTATGACACCAGGTAGGTTAAAGGTGCTGCCACAAATCGCAGCTGCATGCGCGAGCAAACCCGGTAGGTAAAGTCGTTTTTGTATCGCCGCGATGATGAAACAAATATCTACAATTTATATTAAATTTAAAAGAAGTAACATCCAAAAGATGCAATATATACAGTACAGTACAAGCGTCTGTTATTTATAATTATATAATTATTGTTTTCCGTAAATAGATAACAAATGTTATGAACCTATTTACATTTTTCTTTAGTTTATGAATGTGTATGAATCCACACTATACTCTTTATGTATAAAGTTTTTGGTCGTCGTCAAATATGATCAAAAGTTGGCTAATTGAGTTTTAGTTTCTGAGACGATGTAATTAGTAACCGACTTCAAAAAAAGAGGAGGTTCTCAATTCGTCGGAACCTTATTTTATGTATGTTCACTGATTACTCGAAAACGCCTGAACCAATATGGAAAATTCTTTTTGTTTCAAAGGGTATACTTCCCAGGTGGTTTAAATTATATCGAAATTAGTTGAGCGGTTTTTGAAAAATCAACAAATATCTAACAATTTTATACATCGATGATATTTTCGTTTGCTCAGAAACATCGCTGTCTCATTGGAGCAGTGCGTTAAGTTGGCCTATCCTTATTATATTTTAAATAAAAAATAAATCTACTTTCCACTAAAATGTCCATTGAAGTCGGTGATACTTTTTTTAAAAGATAAAATTTTAAGTTAAATCTTTAGTTACTTGATAGACTGATTTCCTTGCTGTCCTTAAGAAATAATTATATTTGAACAGGTTAATGTCGGGAGTGCTCATCTAGGAGATAGTTACTAGACTACTTGAAAAATTTTAACGTCTGAAAGCCATACTTCAGCACGTATGGGCCGGCTCGACCGGACTAATACAAGGCCTGACAGAAAACCGGTGTGAAGCAATGATTGCGTTATATTTCGTCGAATGAGTGAGGTTACCGGCCCCGGAAGTTCGCTTCTTACAAAAACAAAAGCGGACTTTCCGGCGTAAAGCAATTCTTTCCCTCGATATTCATGTCGAATTGGCCCGATGGGATCTCTCCTATCGTGCTGAGGTCGTGTGCTCCAGAGTTGGCACCAGCTTTAACGACTCTCCTACTTTCTAGGCGTCGGCGTCGTCCCGAACTCATGGAAGACGGCTTTAGTGCACCCGATCCCTAAAAAAGGTAACCTATAGCCATAACCTCCTTGTTCTCCAAGATAATGGAATGCGTTATAAACTGCAAGCTCCTTCGGTACTTAGAAGACTCGGCTACTCAATTACCGACAATACGATTTCCATCAGGATCACTCAGCTGGTGATCTTCTCGTATACCTGACTCACCAGTGGGCACAGGCGATCGAGACCAAGGGGAAGGTGTTGGCAGTTAGTTTGGACATAGCGAAGGCCTTCAATCGGGTCTGACCCAAAGCGCTTCTCTTGAAGCTTCCTTCCTATGGGCTTCCCGAGAAACTGTGCAACTGGATCAATGGTTTTCTTGCAGACAAAAGCATTAAGATCGTTGTCGACGTTGCATGCTCCAACTCCAAGTCTATTAATGCACGTCTCCCACAAGGCTGTGTATATCACCCACGCTGTTTCTTCTGCATATGTATACTAATATTATTAAGGGGTAAAGTTTGTGAGTTTGGATGTTCGAGGTAATCTCCGGTAAGTACAAGGTACTGATCCGATTTCGAAGCATCAATGAAAAATGTTGCAAAAACGGGCAAAATTTAAAAACGCAGACGAAGTTGCGCGGGTCAGTTAGTCAATGATATGCTGCAAATCGGAAGCATTCATTGCTAGGCCGATGATAGTACGAATTATGCCTTTCATACCGGCCGCGCCAACATTTCTCGGGAATACGTCACCGAAAGTCGATCCAAACTTGTGTCTGGAATCGAAGTTTCTTTAGAGTTTCTGATTGGGGTCGACTTAATCTATCCCAATTTAACCCAACGAAGACACGGGTTTGCGCGTTCACCGCCAAACAGATACCGTTTGTCGTATCACCACGCTTTGAGAACACTTCAGATCGAGACGGTATTTCACTCCGACCCACCACCTGCAACGTTATAATGTACAGGTGCCGCACATGGAATACTGTTCTCATCTCTAGGCAGGGACACCCCCGTACCACCTTCTCCCTCTGGACCGCAACGGAGAGCGATTCGAATCCTCGATTGCCAGGATATTTCAGATTGGCTTGACCCCTTGGCGTTACGTAGAGATGTAGCTTCACCGTTGTACCGGCTGCAGAGTTCAAAGAGAGTAAGTAGACCATAAAAAAGTTATGTATAATAAAAACCAAAATATAACTTTAAAAAATGTATTTCAATAAAAAGTAGATACAATAGACATAAATTTCTAAGCGAACCATTTGAAATGCATACAAACAATGAAAAATTTACTGTGATATAAATCAGAATATTGTACTAAATATATTAACAGATGAGGTTGCAGACTTAACAACAAGACATTTGTATAACAATTTTACGAAACTAGAATTCAGTTATTTTTAGGTGGTTATTTTAGCTCTTAAGGTGCCTTTAAGAAGCTAAATCCTATCGAGATGTTAGTACATAATTCTAGTTCATTTTAAATGCTTATATTTACAAAATCAAACTTAATATTATTATATTTCACAATTTTGTAATAATATCATTATATAGCTTGAGAATTTTGCAAAAGTTTCTAGAAGGTTCATTAGAAATTAACAAGCCAAAAATTTTGCATTAAAGCAAGTTAAAGATTATTCTCATAGTTTCTTGATAATTTAAAATAATATAAATATGGATATTTTCAAAGCAGTATTATTCAAATACATTAAATTTATTTTGTATATTATGAAATCAAGTTATTGCAAGAAGGTATTGCCGTGTAAAGGCTTAGCAAATGTGGTCGGGAGCGACTCATAACAGAAACAGAGCGCGCCGGCAGAAACAGACTATAATCAAGCACATATTATGTACATAATATATGGATAAATTTAATGCAATTTTAAAGTCGTATGTGCAGTTACGATTTTTTATTAATTATAAATTTGAAATATATTGTCGGAAATAAAGGCTATTTGTATAATTATAATATAAAAAATTCTGATAATATCTCATGACGTGTCTAGAAAAAAAAGATGACCTGCCTATACTTATGTACATTCAATGAATTTACTTGAATGTTCTTGAATAAGACTTATAACATTTTAAAATGCATTAATGTTTTTCCGTGACTTAAAGGTTGAGTCACAAAGCGGACGCGACGAGACGACGCCGTGTGAGCAGTTGAAATGTGCTAGCGCCGAGCGCGACGGCACTGTGTGACATTTTCTATATTTAATAATACATTACAACTGCCCGCCCGCTGTGTGACTCAACCTTAAATGATACAGGTAGACTAAGTATTCCTTTTTGGATGCAACTGTAAAACCATTTTATGAATATTATGAAGATTTTTTGTATTTAAATTAATTACTAAATATTAATATCAAATCCCAAAATGAACTAATAATTCGATATTACATAATAAATAAATAGCTATTGATAGCTAGCAATTGATAAAATTATGTCTGTGGATTCAATGCCCCTACTAGCTCTTAACACTTTCGATATTAACACAAAACGTGACCTGTCATAAGTACTCTTAATTAAAGATAATACGGGTTTTATGTATGTCGAGGATGCCTGACTAGCTTCGGACCCGATGGAGGCCCATTATCTAGAGTCCCGCCGCGTCGGTTGCAGGCGCGACACACAGTTACAGTGTAGCGCCAGGGCCTCGGTCGGGTCCGAAACTAGACGGCCATCCCCGAAATACACACGTGAGTAAAGACTAGTTTCTTAATTAATATGAATACCACTCGATTAATTATTCTAACTAACTTTGAACCTTCATTTCTCATTTATTCCACGAGCCAGGTACAAATTTCGTCAGTCATTTCCTCTCGGGCGACAATTCGTAAAATTTAGAAAGTTGTTTCATGAAGCCTCGTGAACGTCAGCTGCGGTTCCGTCGGGGGGTTGAGGAGCAGCAGCCTCCCGTGCACGTAGAAATAAATATTATATTTAGTCATTTCCTCCCGATTGAGAATTGTATCAAATTATAGCTAACCAAATATCTTGAAGAAAAAGAAAAGTCACCTGACTATAGAGTGGCGGATTATATGTCAGCTATGAGACAAAACCTTGGACAAAACGTAACACACTTGACTTAACGCTTTTATTAATTTCACATAAAATTTCTTTCTATGAAAATCGATGGAAAGAGTAAACTCCACAAACTATAAGTCTTCACCAATCCGGTAGAACCCATTGATGCAAACTGTTGCTGAGAGTCTATTTCCTAAGTTCGTGAAGGGTGTCCGATATTTGAGAATTTAATGAAAAGAAATGACCTTTATTGTATCTAATGAGAGAGCTAGAAGACTTTAGTCTTCGTCAATCGAACTAAATCCATTGATAACAACGGTAAATGAAAGCTTAGCATAGTTTTAATTCCTGGTTAATAGGTTATATACTTGCTGGTCACACTATACACGTAATTCCATACTAACATACACATTTGGCAGTTGACACAGACATTTTTATTCATAAAGCATTAACAAGTAACATTTTAAGGAGTGCAACGGTCAAGAAACCGCGGGTAGAGGCAGACTTCGCGTATGTGGTATCTGTCGAGGAGCCAGCAGAGGAACCGCTCCAGACCCATCCCATAGCCACCGTGTGGAACAGACCCGAACTTGCGCTGGTCCGTGTACCAGTAGTAAGGAGTGGGATCGATGCCTTCGCGTTTATAGCCTGGAACAAAAAGAAAATTTTCACGCGTCCACATCTCACTTAATACACAAACAACTCTCAAATAGTTCGATACAACGAAATCACAGTGCATCATGGTAGTTTAATAACATCATCATCATCTACACCTGAAACGTCACACCGCTAGGACGCGAAACGTCTGATCTGATAGCTCAACTGTGCATACAACTGCATTTGAGCAGTTTAGTTGGTGCCAGTTTTTGAGCGTTGATCAAACATATATGATATATAATATGATCGAAGATTAGGTTATAACAATAATAATTTAATCCTAACTTATAAATCCGAATGTGACTTTGTTTGTTAACGCTTTCACGCTACTTAACCGATCAATTTGCAATTTTGCATAACCAATGTCTGAGATACATAAGAGTACATAGGGCACCATTCATTCATTCCAGAATAAAATTGTGTTCTGAAGAGATGAAAAAGAACTTTAACGCAAAGAAAAACTGGCCAATCATACCTTCCATAAGCTCAGCATGGTCCCATATCCTCATAGAGCCGCCCACGATCTCCCCCACTCCCGGCATCAGCACGTCCACGGACTCCGTAAGTCGAGGGTCGTCCTTGCACCGCGGCATGTAGAACGACTTGATTTCCGCCGGGAACTTGCACAACATTATTGGTACGCCAATCGCATCTGTCATCTTGCGTTCTGGCATTTCGGGAATATCCTAGAAAATGTTACCATTCTAATTAAATAACATATGTATATTATTAAGTAAAAAGTGTATAACCAAAATAAAAAAAGTAAAAAAAAATGCAACTGACGTTCATAGGTTCAAATCATGGTTTTTTTTAATGTCCTATAAAACATTGATAAGTATTTATTATTACTGTTTTAAGTACCTAGTGCTACCTCGACCATTTTTTATCTTTTGTAGCGCACTCTTGCTTTATGGTTCACTGCTCAGACTTATGGCTCTGACAAACCTCCACATCTTATGAGTAGTGATTGTTTGTATTGCCTGTGGTTGCATGATGTGCAACCCTAGGTTAATGCTTCGGTACCGCATTAGTGGGCGACTAGAGCATATAATATACATTGAAGTAATAGTATAATATACATTGAAGACAGAATAAGTATAGTATAATATACATTGAAGACAGAATAAGTATAGTATAATATACATTGAAGACAGAATAAGTATAGTATAATATACATTGAAGACAGAATAAGTATAGTATAATATACATTGAAGACAGAATAAGTATAGTATAATATACATTGAAGACAGAATAAGTATAGTATAATATACATTGAAGACAGAATCTGGACGTTATGTTTTCGCCCAACTGTAGTTTGAATACGTGTTGGTTCAGTTTGCAGTGTCCGGTGATGATCCGTGTTACTGCACAGGTTTTGTATCTTTTGAGCTCCAGAACCTATTTTGATACTTTTTTATTTTAGCCCTTTATTAATGCTTTCGAGTGTCTTAGACCAGTAGTGGTCTCCCATCTCTTAATGATGATGAGTTAGATTCGTTACTATTTTAAATTTTGTCATTATTTTCAAATTGTCGAACAAACATCATATCGTCATATCATTTACTTTTAGTAAATGATATGACGATAGCAAGGTATGATGTCACAAGTTGTTATTTGTTACAAATTTCAAGAGAACGTACCCTTTTGGCGTTATATAAAGAGAAACAATCATCAGTAATCATCAGACAGGGCCTGTGCACGTTTGAAACAAATATGATATAGGACTTACCTCCCCAAATTCGTAGAATGAGCCATCTTCCTTGGTAATGTTGTTCTCTCGCAAAAATTCAATCGCCTCCGGGTACGTCATGCGTTTGAATGGCCTTTCTGGTTTCTGTAAATTAAATTGTATTTAAATTATGAGCATTAAATATTATTTATTAATTTATTTTCACTTCCGGCAAGTACAGGGTGTATCTGCATAAATCACTGGTATGGTGTAACTCAAGGATGCAGTTACAATTTTTTTAAACTGGGTTACCATTTGTGACCTTTTGAATTTCCGGTATTTTTACCTCCATGTCTCATAATTATAAGCAGCTGGAATGTGTAAAGTTAAAGATTTTAAATAATACATATTTTTTTATTTTGGAACTATTACCTCAGTTATTGAGAATTGCCATAAAAGCTAACTTAAAAAGTTTGCGAAGTGAGTAATGAAATGAAAAATTCCAAAATGAAAAATATGTACGATAGAAAATCTTTAACTTTACATATTCCAGTTGCTTTTATGAGAAACGGAGGTAAAAATACCTGGAAATTCAACGGTCATAACTTGTAAACGAATACTTTTTTGTCTTAAATTATTTTTGTAACTGCACGCACTAGAGTCATGCCCTTTCAGTGATTTATTTAAGTGAGTGTTTCATTGTCATATACACCCTGTATATTGCGGTCGGACGGACTTAATGATAGACGTTTTCTTCCAATTAGGTGATACATAGGTGTATGTTGCCATCCCATTCACATGGCTATCTGATCCCAACATAGGCAGAGCCTGTACTATGGTAACCAGACTGCTGATAAACATACTTATATATTACTAAATACTAACATATTATAGATAAATTACACCCAGACATAGAACAAATGATTGTGCTCATCACACAATTATTTGTCCTAGGTGGAAATCGAACCCACGACCTCTGGCTTAGCAGTCAGGATCACTAACAACTAGGCCTGAATATTAGACTTATTCAAAAAAAAGATTGCTAGTAACATGTCACAATGTCACAGATTAATTAATAGTACAACAGATGGCTCACGGTAATTAGACAATACCTGGGATCCCATTTAGTGCAGCGGTTTAGCATGTGACTGCTACATTTTGGGTCGCGGGTTCGATTCCCGTTAAGAGCAAATAATGCATAAAGTTGTCTATTTGCATTAATCTTTATGTTTGTAAGTACAATACGTATGTTTTTACAAATAAAAAAATAGATCGAAGTATGTTTATCGATGTTAGAACCCAGTTTAGTACCACCACACCACAGTTAAGCATTTGTTTTTTCTGCTAAGATTGACGATGATGTAACCCCTACTTCATCACGTCGATGGAAGGAGTCAACTTAGCTGACCATCAAAAGACATACATCAGCTACCTTGACCTTATATCTGGAGTCACACCATTTTAAAGTCTATCATTCAGATGTTTATAAAAGTACCTTAAAGTTAGGGTTGAGCTCATAAACAAGGTGACCCTCTGGGGAAGCCAGCACACGTTCAACCACATCAACTACTAAGTCCTCTAGTCTATCAAGAAGATCTTCGAATGTGATGAATGGACACTCTGCTTCTACATGACTGTATCTGTGACATAAAAAGATAATGATAAGTTATGATATTGTGAAGACAACAGGGTATAAATGACACCGTGCCGAATCCTGAAATAGTGTATACAGATCATCATTTTGAGTTGAAAATTAATTTTCAGAGATCGGCGCGTTTAAACAAACAAACATACAATCAAACAAAAAAACTTAGTAACTTTATTAGTATAGATTATTGTGGTTATACATTTGTATAAAATTAAGGGAATATAAAAGTGTAAATACACATACAAAGTTGCTGACTTGTATTTAATTTTTTATCTAATCTGTATAGTGTATAATTAAGGTTAATAATATACTATACCTTTATCGCAAACTATCGCTTAAGATATTTTCTTTGTGTAAATATTTATCTTAGAGTACATATTTGTTAAAATTAATAATTATTTTATTAATTTGCTGTGCCCATCATAGTGCAAAATTGAGACTATTTATTTTATAAGTTTTTTACACCTTTGTAAACATTTTGGAATGCACAATAAAATTAAAATGAATTCAATAGGTATTCAAAAATAGTTAGTTTTATTTTACCAACAAAATATACGGAGAAAGTTAAAGTTTAATGTAGTACAATAATTTGTTAGCCAAGTCATTATCATTACACATCAATACATACAAATAAATAAAATTGAAGTGTCTGTTTGTAATGTCAAAATAATAGGTTTTTAATTTTTGTCTGTCTGTCTGTCTGTTTGTGCCAGCTAATCTCAAGAACGGGTGGACCGATTTCCATGGGACTTTCACTGGCAGATAGCTGGTGTTATAAGGAATAACTTTGGCTACTTTTATTTTGGAAAAAGAATATAGGTTCCGCGCTAAATATATAAATATATACATGCGAGCGAACCCGCGCGGGAGCTGCTAGTAAGTTTTTATTTATTACTCACTCAGCAAGATGTCTTCTTGTCCGCGACTGCTCAGCGCGGTACGACTGCGCGATGCAGTACACGTCCCCCAACGTCGCCAGGCACGTCTCCAGGTACAGCTGCGAACTCTGCGTTAGGTACGCCTCTGCACTGCACGAACAAATTATATACACCATATTGTCACCATCACCGATAAATGTATTATCACAATTAAAGAGCCACTAATGGGTGGATGATATCACATTATGAGCACTTATCAAGAAACAAGTCAAGGGTGGTAAATGTATATTAGGCACACTTCGTAGGTGGAAAATTGAAATGACTACTTGAAAATGCTTGGCATTGCAACGCATGCAGGTGCAGCTAGTAGACTATATAAGTATGTTTAGTAATAATTTTTAAACATAATTAGACTACAATAATGTAGGCACATTATGTAGTCTATGTATGTTTAAAAAGTCGAAAGAAATAAACATGGTACTAATTTCGGTTACCTCAATATTTTTTCGCACGTTACACTTCAGTCAAAGGGTTACGGCAAAGAAAAATGCTGACCGCAGGTTGATTAATGTATTACTTAGTGTTACCGGTAACTTATGATTTAACATGCTTCGGTACATATAGGCCAACTCGACCGGAATGATACAAGGGCCTCGCAAAAAACCGACGTGAAGCAATGCTTACAACGGTATTTCGCCAAGTGAATGACCCCTCTGAGTTCTTAAGAGGGGGGCCTCTACCCCTCAACTACTCTCACCATTCCCCTACGCCCACCTTAAAGGCCGGCAAGGCACTTGTGATATTTGAGTTGCGAATGTCCATGTGCGGCAGTAGTCACTTACCATCAGGTGACCCGTCTGCTCGATTGCCCCCTATTCCATAAAAAAAAAAACCGTATACTAACCAAGTAGTAGATTGATAAATTGAGTTTACCACAGCAGATTGATTTACAACGATAGTATAATAAATATATTTGTGTCACATCTATCACCTAATATATTATTCATACTTGAATATAGTACCAGGGAAGTAGGTATAGTGAATGGCTCACCCGAAGTAGCTGAACTTGAAGAGTGTGCTGCCGCCCTCGCACTGAGTCTGCACGAGCGTGGGCGGCGTCACCTCAGTGTAGCGGCGCGCCGCGAAGTGCTCGCGGAACGCGCGCATCACAGCCGCGCGCGCGCGCAGTACCTTCGACGTGTTTTCGCCGCGAATCATTATGTGCCTAAAGTAAATTACAATAAGGTATATATCAACTTTAACATTAATATCGCTTTCTTTATGTGGTTGCGATGGGTTGTTGGATGAAAGTTGGTCGAGTGCTGACGGACTCGAAACAATAACAATGAGAAGTGTGTCTATAACATATTGAATTTCGTGTTACATTGCAGGATTCCATTGTAAACAGCAATTGAGAAGAAACATGGCGTACAAAAGTTAAGCCTTTACCAAGTGGTAAACGAACCTGTTATCCAGCTGAACATCAGGTAGAGCCTCTTCGTTAAGAATGGCATCAGCGCCACCTGGCGGCGCGAGACCAATCAGCTCCCAGTAATCTACAGTCAGCTCGTGACCTCCGGGAGCCTATAAAAAAAAACAACTGTCTAATAGCGTGCAAGTTCTTCGAAGAGTCTTTAACAGATGATGATGACAACTTAGTCTTGTCTAGTCTAGTTAAGTAGACTTGATTAGTTTTCTTTCAAGGGTTTGAAAGCTTGGTTTCGAGGGCATGGGATCCTGGACTAAGACAAAGTATACCGTGGTAGTTGTACCACGGTATACTCTCATATCTTTGTTGAATGTTGTTTCAGATTTTTTTATCTCAATTTCAATAAAATATACAGTTTTAAGTTTCCGGAGTTAAAACCACATTTTTTATCTTAAGCCCCATTGGCTGTTGGTACCACATTTTAACAACATTAACAGCCCACCAAGCCTATAGGAGCGATTGCTCATGCTGCATTCTGAATAACATCAAGAGACAGACATCATTCCTTTGAGTCTATACTTTTTCTGAGGCAAATTTGATATTAACTACCCTGGAATCTTTAGCCCTAAACCCCTAGGCATACAAGTCACAGAAATTTCCTGACCTATTATTGTTCAGAGTTAGAGTAAAAAAAACTTACCAGTTTTCCTTCAGGCACCACTTCCAATTTACCATAAAGCGTGACAGATGACTCAGTGGACAGTACTAGGGCATTATAAGTCTGGCAGAGTACACCATGGAGTACACACTGCAAGTAGCCAGTACCGTCACGTAGTGTGAGGAACGCCAGAGCGCGCCCCTGACGTCTCAAGCGGTGTACCCAGCCGCGCACACAAATGCGTTCGTCTCTGTTGTCGGCAGCTGTCGTAACACAATTTTTATTATCTAATTATGAAATGAGCTAACAGCTTTCCTACTTTTGAAAGTTCCCAAAGGTACACTGTCTCATACTCATGTGAGTGAACTAACTTCAACAATAGTTGCTCCTGAAAAGCAAGTTTTCTTCAAACTGCTGTTAAAATGCTCTCTTGCGCATTTAGGAATTAGGCATCGATTCATAACTCAAAACGTACGAAAAAGCTAATATGCTGTTACGTAATGTAAATCAGATAGTCAAAGTTATTAACTAGGCCATAAATTGTGTTGCAAACTTCAAAAACTTACAAATGATGGTCAGAAAATACATACTCAAAACTTCTGTTACCCAAAGAAACAGATGCAGTTTTACATAAACAATTGATCAACCAATTGCAATAACAATATTTGAAACACTAGGATTACTTCTTAGACTCTCACTGTTGCGCAATATTTATCAGTATGCAGATTTCCACTAACGAGGTAAAATAGTAGTGAGTACAGTACTATTTTACCTCTTTAGTAGTACTCTACCAGAGTAATTCAGAACCATTTGTTTTAAAATATATTGGACTTACTAAACCAACATCTAAATTCTGAAGACAATTTTTTTATTTATTTTTATATTTCATGATTGTGTAATCTGGGTAACATAAATATATACAGTACTTTTATTTGCTAGTAAGTATGGTAGGGTTGGCAGACCTACACATGGAGAGATCTAATAGGTAAGTGACTGATGAGTGATGAATTGCACATAGAATTCATTAGTTTTTTTAAAGAGTATATGATAGAGTGGGCAATACACAAGTTATAAAACTCATTAGTGTTTGCAAGTGTGTATGTAGTGGTTTGCCAAAGTAGCTGTTTAAAAAATGAAATGCAACTTAACTGAAATGGACTGTAATTTCAAATATTTTTTTAAAGAGGATTTTTAAGAGACTTAATTTTAAAATATTTTCAAAAGTTTGGTTTTAATTACAATAATTAAGATCACACAATATTGTTGAACTCAAATGTTGTTTTTGATTATTCACAATATGCAATAAATGCAGTATTGCATCATCTTTCACTTGAAACTTAATTTGAAAGCTAACGCTGATTGTACACACACACTTTCTTCAAATATGTTATTAAATATTAGTATACCGTGAAAAATAATTGAATATGTGACAATTAGCTAAGCGACTGATCGACACTTCTCGCGACCAGAAGGCGGGCCTTTTTCTTGCACAGAGAATTGGCATTACCATTCAAAGTGGTCAATGCTGCCAGCCTTCTGGGAACACTGCCAATAGGCAACGATGTGGAGGAATTTCATGACGCATGCATGTAAATAGCTTATATATAGAAATAGATAAAATTAATGTATAAATTACATACATTATATGCATTTAAAAACTAGGTCATGCAATGCAATCATTTTACATTATTTTAATACCGTTAAATACTATTTATATGAAGAAAAACACACTTACTTTCAGATATCTTGACCGTGTTAGCCTTGGGAAGACTAGGATCTTGCACTATAACAATCTTTTTAGCTTCTTCCAAGTTTTGGTGCCTCTTTTCATGGGTTTCATCCTCGGCCTTGGCTTTGTCGGCTGCCTTATAGTTTTCTCTAACCCAAATCTTGGTAATTTTTTTCAATTGAGATTTAGCACCAACATCATATAACTTCCCTTCTTCTTTTGAGTCTACATAAATTGTAGGAAAAGGCTCCTTTCCAGCCTTACGCATAGCCTGCAAGATTGTCTTGAAAGGTTTGTTCTCTGTCCCATCTCCAGTTTCGTCGCACCCTCTTTTCTCCGAGGTATAAATCTCACCTAAACAATATTTTTCTTTAGAACTGCATACGTGTTTTGGATTAGGTTAGAATATGGAAAAACAATATTTACCAATAAAAAGGTTATCCATTATGAATATGTATTTTAACGAGTTCCCTTTATTTAGTAAAAACCGCAAAGCATAAGTTTTATTGATCCCATACGAGGTAATGTGAAAAACAATATTCACACACTTCTCTTATTACTGCACTCCACCGGCAACTAAAGTAGCGATGTGCCGACTGTGCCAAGTACGGCTTGTCTCGAGTCAGACTCGATCCCTGCTGTGGACTCGCCTACTCGAGTACCAATTTATTTTGATACGAGTACTCGATTCTGGTACTCGAGTCAGAAAGAATTGATTTTGTACTCGCTGACTCGATTCTTTTGATACTCGATTCTATTATGCGTGTCCAACTGAATCGAGTCTAGTATTCGAGCTAGGTTGACTCACTCGTTCTTGATCTCTGTCAAAGCAATGAAGTGACGCCTAATACAAGTTTGAACCGGCAACTTTTTGTTTTGTGTCAGTAATCTGTTACTGTGAGTGAATTTCCTCTTTTGTTAGTACTAGTAGTGAAGTGATTTTATTGTAATAAAAATGATTTGCAAAGTTTGTAAAAATCTAATAGAAAAAAATATATTAAGTTCCTTAATAGCTTCTAAAGAAATCTCTTTTTGTTGTGTATAAATACCTCCTTAATATGTTAAATTATTATAAAACATTCTTCTTAATAAAAAATATTTTCATTAAAAATGTTTGATTTATTATGGTTGTCTCATTATGCTAAACCTACATGCTGTTTAAAGTTTACGCCTTTTCGATTTTCCTTTTTGTTCTAAAATCGATAACGGACTCGAGTTCTGCACTCGAATTTCAAGACTCGTATCCTCGACTCAAGTCAACATTCGAATACCAAACCATAGAACTTGAGTACTGGGCTCGAATCGCGGAATCGAGTCATGATTCGAATACCGTATAAACAGCCCCGAGTCGACTTGTTCCACCAAAACAGTGACTCGGTACATCACTAAACTAATGTTACCAGCCTAGGTGTTTGTAATTTTTCTGTTCTCTTCGTATTAGCAGTTCTACCAACTCCCAGAAATAATTACCCCTAAATGTAAAGTCGAAAATGTAAACTTACAACCCGTATTTACAAACAATTAAACAATTCCTTGGGGTAGCGCAGAAGCAACGCTAGTCTGAAGAAGGAATTTCTCATAGCGGTCGTTGTGGCCAGCCTAGTCATTCACAAACAATACTCAAGTCACTCAAGACCAGTATAATATATTTTAGTTTATGCTCAAGACACTCAAGTTACCCTTTGCTAAGCGAATGCTGTGCATCGAGTACTGATCTGTGATTGGCCCATTTCCGTTGCTAAGGTCCGTCTCTGCGGTATTTGATTGACAATTGACAGATGTGTGGACATAAATACAACATATAGTCACAGATAACTATTTATTGCATAATATACTTTAGTTTATGATTTATTGTACCATATAAAATAGTATGAGAGCCCATGACCAATATTTTTGCCTCATCGATTTACGGTTAAAACAGTATAAGAGTGAATTTCAACAACTGTGAATTTTTACCTAATTTTGGTGGACTTTTTTGTTTTTTGACTTTTAGGTAATTTTGTACATTGGTATATTAGAATGACGTTTCTAGTTACATGAAATGTACGAAGAATTCGTCTAAATCTAACAGTTTCTGAAATATAATTGACACCTAAATTGTTAAGGCACCAAAATTGATATCTTGACACCAAAATTAGGTATATCAGCACTAAAATTTATTTCTGTCACCAAAATTATAAAAAAATGTAAAAGCATTATTATACTGAATGTTTTATTGAAATATTTTATAAATCAACATAATAAGATCAATTAAAAATGAGCTGTAACCATTAAAAAAATAAAATTATTTCTTCTTTCTTAATGTACATTACAACCTAATGTACAATAAATCAAAAAATACTGGAGTCGTTATATTTTTTTTGTTATGGGATAGGGAGCAAACGAGCAGACGAGTCACGTGATGGTAAGTGACTACCGCCACCAGCACACACCTGTTCACCTGCATTTCTAGAGTGACAAGTGCGTTGCCGGCCCTTCAGGTGGGAGTAGGCTCTTTTCTTGAAGGTTTGAAGGTTGTATCGGTTCTAAATTACCGCAGGTGACAATTTGTTTGTGCGAGGCAAAAAGTTTGTTGAGAAGCACACAGTGGTGGAGTGCAAATTGTCCAAGTGATGGTGACGGAAGTTTTACCGCGATGAACGGTGGCGGAAATCTGCGGCTGGTATAAATCCGAACAATTCTATTGAGCACTCCCCATAATACAAGCGATAGATAATGCAGAGTAAAGCTTCATCCCTGCGCAACGCCAAGAGGTTAAGCCGATCCGAAATATCCTGGCAACACACGATTCGAGTCAATCTCCGTTGAATGCCGTCCAGAGAGAGAAGCTGGTACTGGAGAGATGAGGACAGTGTTCCATATGTGGCCGAACCTGCACATTACAAAGTTATAGGCGGTGGGCCCGAGTGAAATACTGTCAAGATCTGTTCAGCGCACCAAGCTTCTTCGAAGCAAATTTGGCCTTACCCTCTAAGTGACCGCAAAACTGGATTTCGCTCGCTGTATCGACGCCAAGGATTCCGATGCTGGCTGTGGCAGTTAGGGAAGTGCTCGCAAAGCGAGGTGATACGACAAATGGTATCATTTTGGCGGTGAACAAGCAAACCTGTGTCTTCTTGGGGTTCTGGATCTGTAACTTTTTCTAAGGAAGCTTTGATTTCAGACGCAAGTTTGATTTTTCAATGACGGTTTCACGAGAAATATTGGCACGGCCAGTATAAAAGGCATCAATCGTGCTATCTATCATCTGCATAGCAGTGAAAGTTGCAAGTTTGCAGCATATCATTGATATGCAAGAGAAACAGCGTGGATGACAGCACACACCCTTGTGGTACACTGTCATTGACAGACTTGAAATCAGAGCGTGCACCGCCGACAACAACCTTGATGCTTCTGTCTGTCAGAAAACTGGTTACCCAGTTGCACAGTTTCTCGGGAAGCCCATAGGAATCAAGCTTCGAGAGAAACGCTTTGTTGGCACAAAGCGTTTCTCTCTGAGCTTGATTCCCGATCGAAGGCTTTCACTATGTCCAAACTAACCGCCAACGCATCCCCTTTGGTCTCGATCGCCTACTCGCCCACGCCCAGGTAAACAAGAAGATCACTAGCTGAGCAAACTCCAAGGAAACCGTATTGTTAGTCATTCAGTAGTTAGTGGTCTTCTAAGTCTGGTTTATAGCTGACAGTTGATAATGGATTGCATTGTCTTGGAGAACAAGGAGGTTATGACTATATAGGTTTCTAGTTGGACGGTCGGTTTGGAGCGGTATACTTGTTAGGAATCAGGTGCACTAAACCTGTCTTCCATGAGTTCGGGGTGATTGCAACGCCTAGAGAGTAGGAGAGCCTTATTGGCTCTTCTACTCTCTAGACGCGTAAAACCTGTGCCAACACTGGGGTACACGTCTTCAGCACGATAGGAGAGATTCCATAAGGGCTACTCGACTTATGATTATTGAAGAGAAGTGCTTTACGTAGTAGCTTTGTAAGACCCGGACTCCCGGCATACGGCTTTCGCACCGCGGTATGGTCGGCGGTATGTTTCCCAAGTCATCCAAAGTCGAGTTCGACGCAAAGAGTTTCCCCAGAAGATCGGCTTTCTGCTTAGCGTCATGGGCCAATGAATTTTCGCCCATGTGCAGGGATTGAAGAAATGGTCTACAGAAATTCCCCTGGACAGCTTCAGCAAGAGACCAAAATGCATGAGTTTCGGAAGGGAGACTCACCAGTCTCTCACCAATTCTGCGGATGTTCTCCGACTTCGCTCGGGCAATATCTATTTTGAAGGCAAAGTTGAGCTGGTTTTTTAATATGCTGCTTTTTACATCCCGTACCGTCGCTGCATTTGCCCATGATAACATTTAGAATATCGGCTTTTATAATTTTCTTCGTAATTCGTCTAGTTTTACAGGATCATTCCTATTTTTTGTTTTCTCTTTCTCTCTGCAATCCTTTTCTTCTCTAAATACTCTTCTTAAGTCTTTGACAAATTATTTCGTGTAGAATTATGGCATTTTAAATATCCAAGTCAAACTAATTCCAATACCTAAGTTGAGGTATTATAGAAGTATTTCTATTGAAGTATTATAGAAATACTTCTATAATACCTCAACTTAGGTATTGGAATTAGTTTGACTTGGATATTTAAAATGCCATAACTCTACACGTTTAGATAAGTATAATCCATACTTCTCTATAACTTCGATGAACACCCTGGTGAGCGTATTTTCTGGTTAAATATGTGTTTCATTTTCATGGACTCCCAATATTGCCTGATTGAGAAAGTTTAAGTATAGTTTATAAGTTATAACTGTGTAAACCAATTTTTGTGTAACTAAGCAATTTTGGCGATAAGTAAAATACCACCAAAACCACCAAAATTGCACCACCATAATTAGAATCATGTAAAATATGTTAATTAAAAGAAATACTAAAAAGAATATAATAATTCTATTGGTATCATTTTAAATGGAAACCCAACCTTTTTGTTATAAACGCATATTAAAACCTATAATTTGCAGGATTTTTGTCAGATTACCAGAAACAGTGTTACTTACTTTTCTAGCGGCGCATCGTAACATCATAAGACACGATCGGCACTGCAGCGCGTGAGCACCCTACTTAATGAATCGGGCGATGGTAGTATCGTTCCTTTTCAATCATTACAAGTCTTCTCATGTTTTTCCTAATCACACCAAAATTTAGAATTACACGTGGACAGTTCTTTTCGATTTTTTCTAGGATAAACTATGATATTAAATATACAAATTAAAATCTCAATAGACAAAAAAAGTATTGCTGAATTCAAATAAAATTTGTCATTTCCAGTAAACTAACGCAGTTTCGTTTAAATGGTGCTAATGCTCAGCAAAACTGATAGCGGACAAGCCACCAAACTTAGAAATGATATAAAGAATAGTTTTTTTATAATTATTAAAATACTTTCTACTAATGTAAACTATGGCTTCATTTAGACACATAATGGCTTTCTTCCTAAAATAAACCATTATACTGTATCTTTACCTTAAGATGTGATTTTCAGCCTGGACGCCTAAATATTAGGCTTGAGAAAGTCACCCATAAAATCGATAGATTTGGTTATTCTGATTTCAAAAATACGTAATTTCTGAATTTATTCGTGAAACGTCTGACCTGACCGCATTTTTAAATATGTTTAAAAAAATTACCGCTCTGTTTCATCTGTCAGTCAGACTTCACCAAATGGTGCTTTCCGAGAGCAAATGCACGAGTTCACTATAAAAAATATCAAAATCGCTATAGGTGTGCCTAAAATATTTGAAGAGTTCCCTCGATTTCTAAAGAATCATCATCTGATCCTGATGACGATGGTACGACGGAGAAGTATACCCTTTCAAATAAAAAAAAACCCATTTGCCAAATTGCTCCAGCTGTCTTTGAGTAATCGGTGAACAAATATACAAAAAAGAATCCGAATAACTAAAAACCTCCTTCTTTTTTTGAAGTCGGTTAACAAAATGACATTAAAATTTGCTTGTAGCACTAAGTCACCTACTGAAATTACCTATATGGTGGTTATTTAGTCTGTGCACAGTAAATTACACAAACTTAAAATCCATAATACTTTAATGTAGGTACGAGGTCAAAGATCACCCAGTTCTAGAATAGATTGGCAGCTACGGAGCGTTTATGATCTTAACGACAAACAGGAAGGATTCGTTAAGCCGATGATGTCTCTGTGTTAATCTCAAGTCTTGTTCCATGGGTAACCTGTTTGACTGCTAGGGTGTCAATGCACACCTTTTCTACGAGGAATGTAGAAAAGCTAAAATTGTTTTAGCGATAACATTTTAAAATTAGATTAATGTAGTCAATATGGGTTTCTTGTATGCAGACAAATTTAAACTACGTACGTTTGTTAATCCAAATCTCTTCGGGTGGTTTAAAAAAAAATAGGGAAAACTCAAAAGAATAGCCAAAAGATCGCAAAATTCATTTCGCAATTCGTAATTTTGTATGAAAATCGCCACTTCGAATTATTTTTAAAAGATGGCGTTCGTAAGTGCTTTACAAAATTGTAATTTCTTCCAACTCCACTTCGAATTGCTTTCAATAGATGGCGTTCGTAGGTGCTTTGCTCTGATCGGCCATTCCATTTACCTTTGTAGGTTCAAAATAATATCCCTCGTATGCCATGTATCCCTCCAATCCCTTAGTAAACTGTGTAACAAATTCGACAACCAGCTACCAATTCTTTGGCTTATAAATCCATTTTCAAATTTAGGAACCAAGTAAACCGCAGAACTTACTCCTTGTAAACAATTATCGATTGTTAACATTCTTTTTTAACCGACTTCAAAAAAGGAGGAGGTTCTCAATTCGTCGGAATCTTTTTTTTATGTATGTTCACCGTTTACTTGAATACGTTTGAACCAATTTGGAAAATTCCTTTTTTATTTCAAATACGTATACTTCCCAGGTGGTCCCATTTAAATTTTATCGAAATCAGTCGAGCGGTTTTTGAAAAATCAACAAATATCTAAAAATTGTATACATTGATGATATTTTCGTTTACTCCGAAACCTCGCTGTCTCATTGAAGCAGTGCGTTTAGTTGGCCTACCCATATTATATTTAAACAAAATACATCTACTTTCTACTAAAAAGCACATTCAAGTCGGTGATGCTTTTTTTAAAAGATAATTACTATTCTTATTTTAATAACATATTTCCTACCTATCTATTCACTGTATTGCAACAATAATTGCATTATGAATTAGTATTCCCACGGGATTGGGACATACGCGGGTGAAACCGCGGGGCGCTAGATAACACTTTATTTGTACATTAGCATTACAGAGGAAGATACATTTACATAGTTATATATAACAGATAATGTACAAGGGGCGGCCTTATTACTAAGTAGATGCAATCTCTTCCAGGTAACCTTAGGATGGGTTTAAATGATTCGGAGAGACAGTGGCAGTTGGTGTTATCACTACATATTATAAAACAAAGTCCCCTGCCGCGTCTGTCTGTCTGTCTGTTCGCGATAAACTGAAAAACTACTGAACGGATTTTTATGCGGTTTTCACTAATAGACAGAGTGATTCATAAGGAAGGTTTAGGTGTATAATTTGTACCCGTGCGAAGCCGGGGCGGGTTGCTAGTATAAAATATATTAATGAAACCTAAAGTGAAAGGTAGTGTTCATGAAGTTACATTAGTGGAATAATTTGTGCATCTTTCCATGCAGATGGAAAGACACCACTGGTCAAGGAGTGATTTAGGATATTGCATAGGATATATAGTATTTCGTCTAGAATAAGGACAATCATATTTCGACTGAAACAGTCACTTCCTATAGCATTAGATGAAATTGCTGGTATAGTCTTAGCATCACAATCGGACAGTTGGTCAAAGAAGAAAGGTGGATAGAGGTGTGGTAGAAGAGATATGTCTAAGAGTATTTGCTTTAATTGTGTCATTAAAGTCGGACGAAGTAGAGAAATGCTTATTAAGAGAATCGATATTGACATTTTTCGTTCTTGGCGCGACTTCCCAACTCCCAATGTTCTCAGAAATTTTCAGACTTTAGCTGGATCTTCGTTCTCTACGGATGAGACGATATGTTGGCGTTGTGCAATTCTACACATCTTATTGCAGTGACTTCTTAGGGATACATATTTTTCTAAGTTGGTGTCCGTAGGTCGACGCTAGTACTTAGTTTTAGCTGTAGCTTTTTTGAACATAATCTGCTGGAACTCGTCACTGAGCCATGGAGCCGATAAATGTTTTACTTTAATAGTTCGCAAAGGAACGTGCAAGTTGTAAAGCTGTAATGACTTATCACGGAAAATATCGACTTTCTCGTTCACACATTGCACGTTAACATCTGACCAGTCAATCTTACCAGCGTCTTCTCTTAATTTAACAGTTCCACCAAAATTGCATTGCACAAGAATTCTAGACTTTGCCTAGGGTGGACGGATTGCATAAGATAAGAAAACTAAATCATGATAGGATAGGATAGGATATCCAAATGGAGAGGGAGAAAAGTAGATAGTTTTTATGCCACGACATGGATATTTTAAAAGTTATTTCCTTCAACTCTTTAAAAAAACCAAAATACTGCTTCTAGTTCTAATCTAGCTTTTAAATGTGATCTTCTGTGTGAGTTCATAGGCATCGGGCGGTCTTGTGCGTTGCAAAGGGATGCAAGGTCAACAGCGAATGCATCGAAGAATAGTGTATTTCTGGTGAAAATCAAGGATTTAAGTTTTATTTATTGCACCGGATCCAGAATACAGCTCAGCATAGGTCTGTGAGAAGTAATATTAAGTGTTCAACTTATATTTCACATTTACTTTACTTTCTCACAACAAAAAGCCTTTTCGGCAGCCTCAAATCTTCTCAAGTAAAACGAGTCTCATTAACCAAAATGAATCATATCTCATACATATAATAGTCAATGTGGTAATTATTATAATTACTTGAACTTCCTCAACATAGTTTTTACATCATTAGTCATTGAAACTCGCTCGACGTGGTTGTCCTACAAACTACGGCTTCGCAGTGACTCACACGCTCACACCAGTCAAGCCGTCGAATTACCATTAATAAAACTGGTTCTTGGACATTGTGTTATTGTTTCATAAACTCCTTGCGCTGTTTAAACACAACATACTTTTACAAAATGAAAAATGACATTAAACCATCTCTTAAAATATTTTTTAATTAGGTAATCAGAAAGTCTGCCTTTGGAAGGTTTTGGTTTAGCGGCCGGAGATAGTGTAGCGTGTGAGTATATATGTGTAGTGTGTGAGATAGTTTTCTGATAACCAGGGTGTCTTCTGTTAGTCACGAGGGCTGTGTCTCCGGCCAACTTATTTCTTAGTTCTAACAGCAATAAGGTTTTCAGAGTTGTTGAGACGGCGGACAAGGTTTCGTTCGACTTAACTGTGAATCTGTCTTATTGTAGAAGGAACTGAAACGGCGTTTCTTCGGGACAGTATCGTATCGTAGGGTGTTTTCTTAATTGGACTTTGTCAACTCCATCATAAGCACTTAGTTTTACCTTTAGACCCAGATCCACAGGACTCCTGAAACTATTTTGCACCTCAGATCATTGTGATTTTCGGATGTTAATATATTTAATTATATATAATAAACTACTCATCATCCTGGTAAACTTCGGTAAAGTCGGAAAACCATGGGCGTTATAACGGCCGGAAGGAGAATACTATCGCCAGTTTGTAGGGAACAAGTATAAAATCAATTAAAAAAACGTTATATCCATGAAGTTATATTTTTAAATCTTTTACATAGTAGGTATAACGAAAAAAGATTCAATATTAAAACAATACAGTCACGATTACTGCACGGAATCAAGCCTATATATGAGTAATAAATGAAACGAGATAAGAAATACCAGTTACCGACCACATTTGTTAACATTAAAATGAGGGTACTTGTTATTTCGTTTCTCGTGGCGTTATAAGGCCCGGTAGGAGTAACTGGGTTAATTGATCATTTATTTGTATTTTATTCTTAAAATTGAACTGTTACCGTTTCTTGAACAGTTGTATATTTAATATACATTCACGCCTGTATGCCCGGCCATGTGTGGGCAGAGGTCTATCAAACACGTACATTTTGCCAGTTATAACGGGGTAAGTGTGAGTATATTGAAAGGAAAATAAGGAAGGAAGCAAAATTTTATATTTAACTTAGATTTAAATTTACAGCCGCTCGCTTGAAATAATACCTAACACGTATATGAAACCTTACAGAAGACCCAGGTTAAAGCAACATATTAAGCAACTAAAAGCCTCACGCCTGAAGCCTCAAGCCTCGGTTGCAGTAGCGACACCATTGATATTGAGTTTGTATAAGCACTCTAAATGGAACCGGTGCAACAGTGGTCCTTATGCTCTATTACCGACAAGTTGCAAAAAAATCCAAATATGAAGAGAGGCAAATGGCAATCATCACCATAATCGTACCCCGACTAAACCCACTGATATGTTTAGGACTTCCTCTATTCATGGGTTATTGCGATAATTGATTATGATTTGATCAATGACTACGATTTTTAAGATATTTATAGAATTTTATCAGAAATCGGCATCACTACTACAACACATCGAACCTGGATCACAGATTACTAAGTAGTTACTACGTAAATGGGTTGATGATAATGATGGTTTTCTTTTTTGGGAGTGTTTACGTGCTACGTTGCTTTTAAACATGAATGGTCTCCCTTGTGCGTTGCGTGTTAGTCTGGCAACCCCGTCTGATAACATTTCGCTAGTAGTGCTGCTTAACCGCGGTCATCGATAGGTAGGTACTATCTCAGTCTGGCAACTCCAAATCTGGTTACATCTATTAACTATGTACCAGTATATTCTAGATTGAAGTCGACCTTCAACATTAAGTAATTACTTCTTTATTTGTACGTTTTGATATAAATACCTACCTACTTATTAATCATTGTTATTGAGATACAGTAATATTTTGAATAAACACGTAGTTTTATCTCTTACTAATTGTGCATACACTATAATATTCAATGGAAGCTTATTAAACAACTGTTTGACAAATACACGCAAAAGATTTAATTCTAAGTACAATATATACCTACAAATAACCGACAAATATACTAACGTCATCCCATTAATGTTATTTACAATGAGGTATAATTTTATGCGCGAGACTTCGTACTAAATTGAAGAGAATTAAAAGATATGGATTGTTGTTCAATTTTTTTTCCTGTCTGGGGAATAGTTTTATTGATAAATGGAATAAGCGTTTGTCTTCTGTGTCACCTGATGGAAAGTGAAGATGAAGACGAAGGTGGTACACGCCTATCCAAGAGAAACTGGAAAAATAGACGCAGGCCGTTCATTCCAGACTTTGGTAACTCGAACCAAAAAAAAAGCTGTCAAATCGTTTCGTTCGAATTTTTGGTGTGTCGACAATGATAGGATATAACTTCTGGCAGCGTCTAGTAGTCCGATGAAGGAATGGTGAGGAACAAGGGTTCAATTAAATCGAAGAGAGCTTATTAGGTGTGTTAATCGTGACTGAATCCTAAGGAACGATACGTTTTTGTTACTCGAAGTTTGAATAAAATTTGCCACCCACTAAAAAGTAAGTACCTTATAAATATTACCGCAATTAAGTCGTGAACTACACACATAATGACTTAGTTTTGCCTACTGATGTCGTTTTAACACATTGGCAATATTCTTATGTTAGGACTGGATTCACGTCGCACTGATTATGTACTTGGTAGGGTTCGAACCCGCAAACACTTGATCGCAAGTACTAGGTACCTACACCATAGCCATTATCCTACCACCGCTTAGACATGGGTTGGGTAAAGTTCACGAAGCTAGCTTTAGTATTAGTGAAAAAATTGTTGAACGCTGAGTTGATAGAATTAACATTTAAACAACTAATTCGGAAAACACAATCATTATAGGCAATAACAATATTATTTCAGTGTTAGATACCTACGCAAATTCATCAAAATATACAAAATTGTACAAACAAAGCGTTCAGAAACCAGGCTGTTATCTTATACTGGAAGTATGACAAATACAACGTCTTTGTTGAAACTGAGTCACTTCACGATGATGGATGAGTAACATACTTACTTATGTCAACTAAGTAAACGTAAACAAAGAAGACCTATGTTTTTAAAAACGTTTTAAATATTTTTGAACTGATGAAGAACTGTATTGGGGAGTTTTATATCCGTCGGAGCTTTTTTCCAACTAAGTTGGGGTCGGCTTGTAGTCTAACTACGAGACGGCCGAACTTCGATATTTTACGTAAAGTGACTGCTATCAGACCTCCACTCCAAGTACTAGGCGATATCCAAGTTCCGTAGTTAGACCAGGTTGTAGGACTTCTTTTTAAATTTCATATTGGTGAGTTTTATACAGGAGTGTTATTAGTATTATCACGATTAGTTCCTAATTACACATATAAGTACTATGCATACATACAGGTCGCGATAGTTTAAAAACAATTAGTCTAAAAACAACACAGGCAGATATGATATTATGTAATTTTTTTTTATGATTTTACATTTGACAAAGCAAACTATTGTTGCGGTGACTCTGTGTGTGTTGGTGTATTATCTTAAATTAAAATAACTATTTTTTAAATAGACGATTTCGAATAATTGTTGATCAATTTTATGAAATAAAGGTATTGAATTTGAATTAGTTACCTACTGTACACCTAGTATGGGGCTTTCATATCTATACTAATATAATAAAGGCGAAAAGGTATTTTTGTTTAATAATATTAGTTTACTAATATATCTCTAAATCTCTACACAGTAAAAAACAAAGTCGCTTCCACCGTCTTTCTTTTCTTCTTCTTTTTAAACTACTTAAGTTACGCAAAACGATTTTAATTCAGTTTCCATCGATAGATAAAGCGATTCAAGAGGAAGGTTTATACGTATAGTTTCATATTGTTTCGTGTTAATTTCTATAATGATATGACGATAATTGTTCACCACATTTAGTACCTTTCTACATTGCACCCGTGCGAAGCTGGGGCGGGTCGCTTGTATTTTATAAACCTGAAGCGTTTTTTTGGTTTGACTATTTGTTTGTTAAACGCGATATTGGTCCCAATTCTGTTACTTCACTCGCTAAATTGAAATAAGCAAATTTATTTGTCGACTTAAGTCTGATACGCTTAAATAAACTTTAATACCAATCTCTTTTGCTCTGTGTTTTTAGTAAGCCTCTTCGTAGGTGTAGATTAAAATAACGTCATCTTAGTTCGTTTTGAACAAGTTTTTATACGGCATTTGAATAAATGGGGACTCTCGCTGCGTGGAAATAAAGTTGAGTATACGTTGTCAGGTTTTAGTGAAATTTAGTGCTGCTGAGAAATAGATGCCAGTAACAAATAGACCTTATCACGAAAAACCCAAGGTTGATTTCATATGAAGAAATTAAGTCAGGTTTTAGTTTAGTCAAGTGTACAAGAGAATCGGCACCATTCTCTGGAATTACCAGTCGGATTCGAAAAAATCTTTTTGTATTGGATAGAGTATTCATTGAGGAAACCTATAGCCTATGTAACATCACGCTGTGACGCTTAGGAGCGTTCCTAAGCGTCACAGCGTGATGTTACATAGGCTATAGGTTTCCTCAATGAATACTCTATCCAATACGCAGCAGTGACCATAAGTACGCTTGAAACTTCAAGGACAGCTAGAACATATTTTATGAATAAACTTATCAAAGTAGGTACTCTGTGCAGCGTTTGCATCAAGATATTCGATTCTCTACATAGTCGTATTCGTTCTGATATTGGACAAAGCATTGCACGATGGAAAGAAATGTATAGAGAAAATCTATCACGTTGTACATCTGTTTTTCATCGGGTGCCCAAGTGATGCTGCTGCAACTGCTGATGATCTCAGAAGATTCCTTCCTAGACTACGTCTGAGCCTTGGCAATATGGGCCTCTGCCACAACAACGTGTTATTTTAGACATAACGAGTAGGTACTGCCTACTGCACCCGTTAACGGAAGCTCCGTTAAGGAAATAGCGGGCTTCGACAAGTTAAAAAAATGTTTTTGTTTGTACCTTTTCCCTCATACAGATAAAATATATACCCATAACACTAACAGCCTCTAACCTCTACTTAGTAACAAGAATAGCTAAATTACTAATGTTATCATAATCAGTGTTATTTGAAATACTTACAGAAAAAAAAAAACTTGTTTTTACTGCCCTTATCATCAGAAAAAATGTAAGATTCACATAATCTTATTCGTTCGTGGACATACGTAATCATGTTTATTTTCTGGTCATATTATGGCTAAATTGAGACATGAGTCATTTGAGACGTTCTGTTTGTTTGCTGATATTGCTTTAGAAAGCTGTTGCCCCCACCAGTCCGAAGTGACAACGAAAAAAGTTGCAAATATGATAATAGTTTCATGGTAGATTATTAGGTTATATAATGTATCGAACACAATGTACCTAGTGTCAAACTGAACCCATATAAATGCGCTAATTAAAAAATATGTAAGTAAGTATAAGTTGCTTCGTACCATGGCGTTAACACTAAAATGTAGGTTATAACTAGTAGGATTCATTAGGTATAATTTTTTTTAACTAAGAATTAGGTACCTCTTAACTTTGTTCAAATTAACGGGTAGATATCATTCTGAGCTGAGCCCCTAGAACAGCACGTCGCCAACATCAGACATTGATTGAGAAAAGCGGTCCAAGCGTGATGTTGATCCCTGAAAACAGCCGATGGATCCTTCCAACCTTCCTTCCATTCTTCCATGCAACTCTTGACCTCTTCGGTGAAAAATAAATTTGCAGCTCGATCAAAATATCTGCTTAAATATGTTATTTTTAGTTTAATGGGGTAAGTCTGAGGCAGAGGTTTTTCCTTGCACCTCTGACTAGGTACCTATAACGGTGTTTTGTACCAATCTATCTAAATAAAACAGCAAACACGTTCACCTTGTGCCGTCTAACAGTCCTAACAAGGCGCTGAGATATACAGTAACCAAACATATGGGCTGATTTAGGCTAACAGAACACAACCAAGAAGCAGCAAGACCTACCCTGAAAAAATAAACTGCAGAGGTATTATAACTGTAGCTAACCCAGATTAGTAGGTACCTAATGAGAGAAGAAGTATTAGAGAAAGTACTTCTAAACAACATTTTTTTTTAAATATGGTCACCAGAATACTTCTTGAAACAGTATGATGATTGGTGGACTGGCAATCCACTATAACTGACAGCAGTGGTCAAAAAGAGGCCAATGCACAGCCCACTAATCCGATAGTCCGACGAGTTTGTCAGATGGACGGACTGGATAATAGCAGAGGCAAAGTCCTTTGCATATTATTGAGTTGATATGGTCTAAAAAATAATGAGAATGAAAGAGACAAGCACCACACTAAGACAGTTATTATTTATATAAAACTGTAACAAAAACTGGTTATTTTCAAGTTGTGGACGTCATGCAGACTTCATAATCTATACTAATATTATAAAGAGGAAAGATTTGATTGTTTGTTAGTTTGCATTGAATAGGCTCCGAAACTACTGATCTGATTTATCGAAAAAAATATTTTATTGTTAGATAGCCCATTTATCGAGGAAGGCTATAGGCTATATACCACCACGCTACGACTAATGGGAGCGGAGCATCAATGAAAAATGTTGCAAAAACGGGGAAAATTTACAAACGCAGACGAAGTTGCGCCCGTCAGTATGATATAAAAAACGTAAAATTTAGTTACGAAGTTTCTTCTGACCAACTTAACCCAAAACAACAGATGCTAATTCCAGAAAACGTCAGATTAACTAACGTTTACAAAATATAAATTCATATTTCCTCCTACTATCAATTGTATAATTACTTTGGATTTATGAATGAACTCAATGAATAACATTTCTCAGAACTACTCGGAAGCCTACGGACTAAGACTATACTAACGCAGTGGTAAAAGGTCAAAAGAGTCCAGTTTATTTGTAACGAATATATATGTATATTCTTCGGTAGTGCTGCGTTCAGTCAGTGGCCATCGGACCGTCAAGACGAGCGCGTGTTTCGAGTAGTTCCTATAAGTTCTGTCTCCCGCAATCATGAGTTTCAAGGTGTTAGGCTTGTTGGCTGTAATCATCGCGGGTGCTTACGGGCATACATACCACCTCGGTGGCTGTCCCACCGTTGAGCCAATGCCCGGCTTCGAAATGAATAAGGTAAAAATTAGAACATTTGTTTTTTTTGTAATGAAATCAGGTTGAAGAAACGGGTCTAGTTTATATTACTTGTTCAAGAAATCAACCGTCAATAACATTTTCTGTGAACCCTTTTTTTCAACTAGCAATAATCGCCCCTCGAATAAACCTCATTGGTTACGATATTGCCTCTGAAGAACAAACATTATTAGTCTGGGATCATCTCGTGTTACGTATTATTCAAGAACTAATAACAAGTAAAGATATATATTACACATTTACCTATGTTTACTTTATATTTGAAGTACCTACCGTGATTCTGGTTCATACCTATTTGACCAAAGCGCCGCGTATCCTTTAAATATCTCTTCAATAGAAATCAAAAGAACTTTCGAGATATTTATATTTTATCTCTCAGTCTATGGTCTTTTAAAAATCTTCAATTTACTATGTAGACCAATAATTTGATTAGTAAAACTAACGAACTTGGATACGGGTGTGCGAGGGCATAATAAACATTAGGCGATTATCTTAATTATTCATCATATTTTTATTATTATAACAACTATCAAACGATATCCAATTCCGAAGAAATAAATTAACATTTCTGCGTTGTCTAGGCGAACTTTAGGCTGTAACTACTGCAATTGTTTTCAAATTTTCTATTGAAGAGCAGGTAGGCAACTGTAAATCAAAGTGGAACGTTCGATTATATTTTTTTATTTCTTTACGCTTCTGAAGTGTATGAATAGGCTGTACAATTGACGGAGTAAAAAAATACGAACCTTTTGTAATAGACAGGTGCGTATTTATCTCACAATAAAAGTCGTTCAATAGTAGCTATTGTACTAATATTTAGTAAACGTCATATATTATGAACATAATATTGTAGAATTTAATACTACACAACGTAAAGCGTTATTCAGTTTAAACTCTAAATCGAAGATTTCAAACTGCGGCGGTTATGTTATTAACTAGCTGCGCCCCGATTCCGTGGGAATATCGATATAGGGATAAATGTAGCCTATGTGTTAATCCAGGTCTCCAGCTATCTACATACCTAGTTTCATCGCAATCGGTAGAGTAGTTTTTGCGTGAGAGCAACAAACATCCATACATCCTCAGAGACTTTCACGTTTATAATAGTAGTAGAATAGGCTAGCTACTTAATAAGTCATAAGCTTAAAAGTCAGTCGATTGAAAAAAAAAGAAATTAAGCAAAAGCAAGCCATATTTTGAGAGTTTTAATTAATATTTCCTATTGTTACATTCTAAAGACATAAGACCATATGTAAATTACATGAATAAGTACTCAACTAGATGATATACTTATGTTATCACTCGACCTACGAACTTACGGATAAATTTCCTACATCTCTATCGCGAAGTTATGATACAGATATTATAACATTAACCAAACAATAGCGTTCAAAGAACACAAGTTAATACATTACAATTAAGTGGTAAAACTTCATACAAAAAGCCATCTTACATGGTCAAGTGAGATCTGTATCTACCAAATATTGACCTTGGAAACTGACGGATAAGAACTTCTATCATATATTATTTGATCGAAGGCTAAGAATTACACGCTTTTATAACAAAAAACAAAGGTTATTTGCATAGCAAGATGTAAGATAAACATGTAATAAACAATAATCTTTATCATTTAATGTTCTTTATTGTTCAATTTTAATCGAATTCAAAACAGGATAAAGTTCTCAATTTCACTGAATTTTGTTGTATGTTACGTTATTTACCTTTGCCATTCTATTTTTAATTGAATTGGTTTTAACCAAGGTTGAACCCATTTAATTTTGAATAAAATATTCCATATCTGTGTGAAACTAAGAGATAAAGAATGCAGCTTTATGAATTTATGATAATTAAGGCGCACTGAGGTCGGTTACCCTTTTTTTTATAGAATTATGTATAAAAAAATAGGCAGTCATGGGACTCGTTCGACTCGACTCGTCGACTGCCGACAGAAGTGCAAACTTAAACGAAACGACGAACTTAAAACGTCACATTAGCAGGTTGGTGACATTAATTAATATGGAGCTGACAGAACTCAATGTTTAGATTAGCGCCCTCTAGTGGATCTATATATGTATTATTAGCGTGACGGTGACGAGTTCAGTGCTTTTATGCACAAACGTGCCTAAAGAAGTTTTAACTTCACAAAAGTTGTAACCGAACCCAAGGACTCTCAATTTGTAATAAAAAATGTATCTTGATGCTCATTACAAAGTGGATTACCACCAATTTAATTTTTAAATCCCGGTGCAAAAAGGTGGGGTGTTATATGGAGTATGTGTATCTGTCTGTGGCATCATAGGTCATAGACGGATACATGCCAAAAAAGACTGATTCTGATTTAGTTTTTGGTTTTAAAGGACACTTAATCGAGAGTGTTCTAGCTATAATTAAGGGAATTGTTGAAGGGATTTTTGAGTCCTTGGATAGGGTAACAGCAAGAAGCCGTAAATACATCAATAACCAGTTCTATTTTTAGAGCATCTACTGACTTGGCTTCTTTATGTTTACAGTACCGTATTGTCGTACAGTATCATGTTATGTCAATAGTCCGAATTTGACCCCGTCGTCGTTCACCGATAACACAATGAGTCATTTACTCCTCTATTTGTATTTTATCTGACAACCAGTTGACTTTCAATACAATCATTTTGAAGTATGTAAGGCTATAGGTAATTATTTTTAATTTTCGCAACAATTATTACAAAATCAATTTGAGACTGTTAGAAACAATGGCAACAGTTTAGGGTAAGAGTTAGTAAATTGTTTCTGACACAATGCCTGAAACTTGCCTTCCCTTCTTACCTACCTACATTCAATATACTTCGAATTTTCCTATCTTAAGTTCCCAGTGCCCGGTTGACAGCAATACGCTTAAGTTGCCCCCAATCACGTGTGTGGGATCAAATTATATGTGGTTGGTAAAGTGTGGGTGTTTAATACATCTCTGCCTACCCCTTCGGGGATATAGACGTAAGTAAATATATGTATGTATGTTCTAAAAATCTTAATATTGCTGTTCTTCTTTACAGTTGTTGGGAGTATGGTACGTGATGCAGAAAACATCAACTGCATCTAACTGCATAACCTACAACTTCACCAAGACCGACGAACCCGGCAAATACGAACTGGAACAGTTATCCCAACACTTTATATTGGGACTCACTCCCCTTAAACACGACTACAGGTATCAATCATTTTATATACATATAGGTATTCATTGGCCGGGGAGGAGGGAAAAGGGGGTGCACTTGCATCCCCCTGCCATGTAAAAAAATACACATAACCGTTATATTTTTTTTAATTTATTAAAGTCACTATTTAATTAAAAATGTAAGTCATTTTCGCCTCGTCTACTCTTTTCCTATAAACACTGAGCATGCACAGGTCTTTAGCCTCGCGTCTACCATCGTTGACCGATTCCACGTCCTTTAATTTACACTCTCGCGTGATTTTCACATGACATTACTTTGCTACTAAGTGCTGAATAAATTAAGAGATGTTGCAGATTAGGTGCCGTAATGTGTAGAAGCAGTTATGCACCTCCCTGATTTTAATACAGCCGGCGCCCATGTACATACTACAAAAAAAAACCTATCGAATTGAGAACCTCCTCCTTTTTAAAATCGGTTAAAAATAGAATTACAGAGTTTTAAATCATTTTTGTTAAGGTGCAAGTAGATTTTGATTACCGTGAACTATATCTAGTTTTACTTGTTCTAATAGTTAGTTAAAAAACCGTATTCATATGTTTGACGGGCCTGTTGGTCTAGTGAGGTCGTGGATTCGATTACCAACGAGGAAAAATAATTGTGTGATGAGCACGATCATTTGTTCTATGTATGGGTATACTTTATCTATAATATGTATGTATTTAAAAATATACAAGTATGTTTATCAGTAGTCTGGTTACCGTATAGTACAGGCTCTGCCGAGTTTGGGATTAGACAGCCGTGTGTGAAGTGTCTCAAGTTATTAAAAAAAAAGTGTCATGAACAATAGAAATTAGTTTTATTTCATATTTTTTTTTTACTTTAAAATCTATATAAATAATGATTCAGTATCTTCTTTTGCACAGGTATAAAGGTATTCTCACAGTGACCGATCCAGCAGTACCAGCCCGGATGAAAGTGAGGTTTCCACTCAGTAAGTATTAATTTTAGTTATATCATGTCATCCTGTAAGTCCCATTTTGGTTGTGGTTTATAACCCACTTTAGAGAAGTAGAAAAATTGGCCTATTATTTTAACCGATTCTTCAACCGATTAAAAACTGCCTAAAAAAGCATCTCTATTGGTAAAACAATAGTTAATGATTATTGTTACAATATTAGGATAATTTGTGGCTGCATTATTTAGATGACGTTATAGTGTACATCTCGCATCTGACAATTATTACATACAATTATTACATATGTATATAAACAAACACTTAGTTAAATCTCGCTGGAAGGGCAGGACTCTAGCATAAAATGAAAAAAGATTTAAAAAAAAGAGATCTTTCAGAGAGAGAATTTTCAGATATTAAGTATCACCTCCGTTTCTCATAAAAGCAGGTGCAATGGATAAAGTTAAACATTTTAATAATTTTTGAAGTATATAATAGTAATAATAATAGATTGAATAGTTTGAAAATAAAAATATATTTGATTTAAAATTTTAAACTGTACACTTTTCACCTGTTTTTATAAGAAACGGAGGTAATAAATTCAAGCGGTCATAACTAAAAAAAAAAAAAAAGCTTTTTTTTTTTAAAAAAAAATTTCGCAACTGTATGCTAAAGTCATGCTCTTTCAGTAATTTAAATAAGTGTTCCATTGTCAGATGCACCCTCTATAAGCAGTACAATGCAAATTCAACGTATTTTTGTATAAATCTACGTACTTGGAATCTTCCCGCGAAACCTACAGTAAACACACACCTTTTGTCAGGTATCATTTTATCCCACTTTCATAACAAGTATCAAGCCTATTTATTTGCCGTCAACCGGGCACTAGGGAATTGAAGAGAAGAAAATTGTATAGAGTAATTCAAATAAATTTCTAACATAACAAAAATCTTTTATAATTCTGTGTGTCGGCAACACCAATTGAGCAGTTACCTTAACCGGTTAAACTGCGGGGAAAAGCGACTTTAAATTATAGTTTAGTGACCCTTAAACCTATCGTACATTTACAGGTGTGGCGGGTTCAGCTAGTTACACGGTCCTGATGACCGACTACACATCACACGCAGTGGTGTTCACCTGCCAAAAGCTCGCCTTCGCTCACCGTCGCTCCGCTACTATCCTTTCTAGAACTAAGGAACTCGACAGAATGTACATCGATAAGGTCAGTTACATTACTTATTTTGATATATATAATGACTGTTCAAGTTGTACTGGTCTATGAAATAAACCATAACATTCAAAACTTAATAAATGACGGTCGAATATCGACCAATAGGCTCTAGGTATCTCTTATGAAATCAATCTCTAGTTATTTCTATAATTATGAAATCAATGGATTCGGTATTACTACATCTAAAAAAGTTTAAAAAAAAATGTTAATGTTACACAAATTAGTTTTGTGTACAAACCGTACTTTCCAAGTGACAGTTGACAGATCAAGGTCATTGACGTTCCTATTCTTATTTGAAACGCATTGTCCATTTATATCCTGGGACAAATTACACAGCGCTATCTAGATATCGCTAATTATATCTAGATCTAGAGTATCTAGACAAAAACTAGATATAACTTCTGCTATGGGCTCTAAAACACGGATAAACAGATTATAAATTGAAATACCCAGACCAAATTTATGTATACAAATATTTGTAATGACCGGGAATCGAGCTCAGTGCCTTCAACAATGCAGTTTAATCATCTACCGCTGATCCATATACTATATACCGCACACCTAGATCTAAACAGGTATTAACTCGAAAAGTACTTTTTTCATAAAAGGCGAAAAACTTATTACTGTGTCCCTGTGCACTGCAGGAGTTTTGGAATTTGATATGCAGCTAGAAGGAAGATATTGCAAAAATCTTATGTATGTTTTAATCACGTTTTGGTTTTGCTAAAAATTTGATTTTTGTAGTTATTTCCCTACTAGTAGCGCCTCGCGGTTTCACCCGCGTAAGTCCCGATCCCGTGGGAATGGCGAGATAAAAAGTAGCCTATGCGTTAATCCAGGTCTTCAGCTATGTACATACTTAGTTTTATCGCAATCGGTTCAGTGGTTTTTGCGTGAAAGAGTAACAAACATCCATCCATCCATCCACACTTTCACATTTATAATATTAGTGGGATTGCTTAACAATGTATCTATATTTAGTACAGGCTCTGCTAGTTTGGGATTAGACGGCCGTGTGTGAGATGTGTCAGAAAGACCAAAGAAAAGATGGATGGACTGTGTGAAAGAAGATATGGCTAGAAGCTCCCTGTAAGCAGTGAAATGACAAACGATAACAATAAAATTTTGACATGAGTGGGCAGATCATGAGTCATTTAGACATTTTTTTTTATAGCGTGGAAGATATTTAGATTCGATGTTTATTTGTTCTTATTCACAGATGCGCAATAAGCTGTCTTCATTCGGCGTGGATCCCTACGATTTGTCCATTATCTCCCAGAATGATTGTCCCAAACACCTTAACGGCACTGAAGGCGTTAATATCAACATTCATCCTGATACGTTTTCGTCGCATAATATTGGAGAAGCTGTGAGGAAGACTGGAGGCGCTATAGGTTAGTAAATTTATACAACGTGGTGCCAATGGTATCACATTAAATGATATACCTGATTTTACAGGTTCACATACGTCGATTAACATAAAAAATATAAAAATAATAAAGAAATGCATTTTTCGAACAAAATAAACAGAAAAAACGCACATTACACCACCTTTATAAGAATAGGTACTAGTAGTGCATTATACAAGCTGTCTTTTAATAATCAATGTTATGGCATCAGCCCAAATATTCAATATGAAAATCCTAACCAGGATAAAAGCACAATGAATTTATTACACAAGTATTTTGCGTTTACAAAAATTTTCCTAGAAAGTTTGCGAAGTGTGACCACGCGTACCTACTACTTTGTAAACTGCGACCTAACCTCTTTCATAATGCGTGAAGGCTCAAAGCCTAGAGTGGGATTTTTCTTTATATGTGGCTGATGTCGAAGAAATTTTAACAATACCCCCGATGCCCATTAATCAGATTATCAAGACAATACCAAAATAAAATTCCCTACCTTCTCCACCTATGTCCTAAACCTTCTCTTAAGGGGCACAGGTACTGCCCTACGACTCCAACATCTACATCATACATCTACATCCTATGGTGACTAAGGTTATTTTTTAATTATAATTTCAGCGAATGGCGTGGAATATGTAGTAGAAGCTGGCAAGACTGTTTACCATAAAGTGGCCAACAGCAAAGAAGACCTTACAGAAGCTCCAGGAAATGGACGTTCAGTAAAGGACGATGCTGAATGGCTACCTTAAATACGTCACATTCTAATTTTAAACTATTGAAAAAACTACCAACATATTTTGCATACATTTTGTACATAGTGATGTGACTGACTCTATAAGTAAAATAATAATAATTTAATTACCAAAGTAGATAAACTGTTGGATGTAGGTTTGTTCTCGATAACTTCATAAGTAATAAGGGTCTATATTAAAGAAACGAGGAAGAAATATAGATCAAGTTACTCAACATGGAAGCCGATAATGCATTTAGTTGTATAAGCTAAGTTTAATTTAAAAATACTCATGTGATACCAATCAGGCTAATACTTGGATCTTATTAATGCTGTATATGTATTTAAATAAATATCGTAAATAAACTGAAAATGTCTATGACAAGTAGAAGAAAATAGTTTCTGAGTATTTAATTATTTCCATTTAAAAGTTTTACCCATAACGTGACCGTTCTCGATTGACCATTCGGCATACCTTTACCACAGATAAGATGATAGTTACTTCATCCTTTACAAATACTTTTAGGGACTTTTGGGAGCAAGAGATATTTTTTCCGATTTTTTTAAGTATTACACGTAGTCAACTACAAAAGTAGATGACCACATCCATAATTCTAAAACTCATGCATAAGTCGCTTAAAAGACTAGCGCCAGAATTGAATGAACATCTTAAAAGTTCAACATTAGCTAAACACTATACATTGTACAAATTAACTTAACGCCAGATTACACAAAAGTAGCTGAACGAAACACAAAACAAACATTCTCGCTGAACGTACAGTTTTCTGTTACCGTTGTGTGGTATTTTAAATACCAAATTGTCAAAAGTAGATGAACAACATTGTATCCAAAACATCACAACTCCATACATTACAATTGTCGCTGAACATAATCAGTTTTCTCTTTCGGTTGTGTGGCATTTTAAATACTTACCAAATTGTCAAAAGTAGCTGAACAATGTTGTATCCAAAATGGAGTTAATCGCGTATATTAGCGCATTTGTCTGGTCTTCTAAAGTCTTTCCAAATATTCATTGCATGGCTACGGAGACTATCCCTTGTTCGAGGAGTGCTATTGTCCCAAGCCTGCACCATAAGTCCACATAAATTCTCAAGCGGATTTGGAGCCCAAAACCAACTTTGACAACGCGGTTTGTGTGGATAGACCAGGTGTCATATATATACCATAAGGGGTAAGTTATCAGGTAACCGCCAATCTCAATTAGATCCTTGGACCACTTTTACTCATCCACCCCCAAAATCTGCATAATACATATATATATTTTATGGAATAAAATCTAATGACAACTGTAACCGTTGTTTATAAAAAAGCCGGCCAAGTGCGAGTCAAAGTTTCGTACCATCGTCGATCAAAATATTAACATCGATTATTATTATTATTACTAGCAGCGCCCCGCGGTTTCACCCGCGTAAGTCCCGATCTCGTGGGAATATCGGGATAAAAAGCCTATATGTTAATCCAGGTCTCCAGCTATCTACATACCAAGTTTCATCGCAATCGGTTCAGTAGTTTTGGCGTGAAAGTGTAACAAACATCCATACATCCACACATCCATACATCCTCACAAACTTTCACGTTTATAATATTAGTAGGATTTTATTATTTGTCATGAGAAAACCGGTTAACTCATTAACAAAATAGCAAACTTTCACTTTATTATATATCAAAATACAGAATCAACATCGGATTTATTAAAAAATTCAAAAACCGGTCAAACAAATAATAAATAGCTCCTTAGTTTACCGCCAAGCTGGTTCTCGAAAAAACTATCAAATTCAAATGTGAGTGGAGTACCTAGTCAACATAAAAGCAGTCAAATCGAATTGTTTTCAATTTTCAATGACAAATTATTGTACTACTTTTGGATAATGTATCACATTATCCAAAAGTAGTACAATAATTTGTCTTGTTTTTTTTCAATTAATTCTAAACCTTTTTTCCTTAACTTGTGCTGTGAGACCAGGCTTTTCGACAAAGTTCACGATTTTGATTTATCTGCAAAATGCTAAAATCGGTTAAAATATAAAACTTAAATAGCCTTATCTTTTGATTGCGTTGACTTTAAAGCTTGATTTTTTTTTTAATTTCAACTTGATGACTGACAAACAGACGGACAACGAAGTGATTCTATAGCGGTACGGAACTATAAAATCAGGCATCACCGGTAGGTACGTTTACTTAGTTGTAACATTCAATAATTTCTTTAAACTTGGAAACCGTCATCAATTAATACATCTTTGTAAACAACATAAAAACAAGGAAATAAAGCAACATAAACATTTTGCATGGATTTATTTAACACCTATGTCTAAATTTAATAGAAAATTCGTACAAAAATTTCATTACCTAAGCTACTAACTAACTATCAAAATATTTACAAAATGACAATATTGTAAGTTATTTGCTACTTGTATATATTATAACAAAAATATAGACTGCCAATAATCACTCATCAGTTAACCAACACGCTGCTGCCCGCTGCCGATCGAATGCGACTGGAGTAGTGTAACATTAAAGATTTTTTACTAAAATTACCTACTACTAAATTGAAATCGAGTCTATTTGCTTCTTTACATATGGTTAATTGAACAGTCACTGTTACTAATTTTTATTGAAAAAAAAATTTGTCACACACCCAAGTCTTTAGTACAGACCATCTTGCATTTATAAGACACATTTTCTTGTAAGGTCTGGCCATTCACAATCTCTTTATTCTCTGATGCTGATCGTGCCATATCAGATTTTATAACTGACAGTTGCCTCATTTCCTTGGCTTTATCTTCCTGTATACTAGATTGCTTTAAAGCTTTAGCTAAACTAACATTAGATAATCTTTCTCTTACCGCCTCTTTGACTTTTGATAAAAATTCACTTTCTGTTGCTTTAGGCCAGGACTGAAACGCGTTTTTTTGTGCTTTTAGGTGACCTTTTTCTTTAAGCCCTGATGTTTTTGAGAATAGTTCATCATCTGCTTCTTTATTCGAATATCTGTATTTATTTGGCTGATTGTAATTAAAAACTGAAGTTTTGTAATTCTTTACATTACTTGGTGATCCATTGTGATTGTCGTAGGTTCGTCTTGAAGGCATAGAACTTCGGAAATTAGGTACATTCAACATTTCTGGTCGAGGTGTTGTGGAAAAAGTGACTTTTATCTTGTTGTCCTTCTTCAAATTTATTTTATTTCTCAACGTGCTAGGTAGTTGTAAATTTCTAGCTTGTTCTCCAAAATTTCTTGAAACGTCTGCATTTACTTTTGTATCGGTGTTTGGTATTAAACGAGATACTTTTTGTAAATTCGGTGGTAATTGTGCCGAAGTTGTTTTAAGAACAGGTACTTGTACAGTTCTAGGAACAGGTACACTTGCGGCAGCTGGCATTCTAAACTTCTTCTGTTCTAAAGTTTTTGATGTTGAACTGATCTTTAAAGGCGTTTGTTTTCCTGTGGAAAATAATTTAGGTTCTCTTCTATTTGTTGCTTGCCAAGTTTTCTTTAATGGTATGTTAGGTTTATTTTGCTTGTTGAAGTTATTTGATGACCTAAAGTTTGATTTAGTACCTCGTGATCCACCAGTTAACAGTTTTGACCAATCAACTATGTCGTTTCGCATTGATTCAATTCTATCATTAAAATCCATATGTAAGGCTCTCAATTTATGATTGATGTTTTCATAATCTTCTTTACGGAAGATGCTGGGTGATTTAAAACTTGGTTTAGTACTACGATATCCACTAGTTAACAGTTTTGAACTATCGATCAAATCATTTCTCATTGATTCAACTCTATCATTAAAATCCAAATGCAGATTTCTCAATTTATTATTCATATCTTCATGATTTTGCGTCAAAGTATCTAACAAACCTGAAGAACTTTTGATCGGGGTTTTCAAAATGTTCATGTTATTATTTTTTAATTGTCTAATCTTCGACTCCACAGCATTTTGAGTATTTTTCAAAGAAGAGTAAATATTTTTCGATGCTTCAACCGAAGAATCAGTTAATTGATATTTCAAATCATTCCATGGATCATTTTTTAATTCTCTTAGCTTCGACTCCACAGCATTTTGAGTATTTTTCAAAGAGGAGTAAATATTTTTCGATGCTTCAACCGAAGAATCAGTTAATTGATCTTTCAAATCATTCCATGGGTCATTTTTTAATTCTCTTAGCTTCGACTCAACAGCATTTTGAGTATTTTTCAAAGAGGAGTAAATATTGTTCGATGTTTCAACCGAAGAATCAATTAATTTATCACTCAAATCATTTAATGGAACCACATGATCATTTAAGTTATTGGTTGCCTTTAGGTATTTTTCGCTACCATTGGTATCCTTAGAAGTAGACTTTGAATTAACTGATTTAAATGGTAAGCCTATTGACAACAATGACTCTGTTTTATGTGATTCAGTATCAAAATTTGGCATATTTGGAAGTAGACTGGATTTTGGTGTTTCTTCCAAATGATCAAAGTCGTGACCTTCTAAATGTTTGAAAAGAGATTTTTGCAAAGGAAAATTATACGAATTGATGTCTGTCGTCCTAAGAGGGTTTAAAGTATCTAAGTATTCCGACTTATATTTTACTGGTGATGGAATAGTATCTTCTGTATTTCTTTCATTTTTATTTAACAACTTTGTGAATTTATCTTTTACTCTATCAATTGCATGTAATGGATCCAGAGGAGGCAGTTTTAAAACGTCACTTATATCTTCGAGCGGGTTTCTCAACAAAACAACTCTAGGTTTTATTGTTGACTGCATATCAAGAATTTCACTTGCTTTAGGGATGGTATTTATAATAATATCACTGGCCTGGGCATTAATATCTGTTTGTAAAGGTAAATCCGTTTTACAAGCATTTATTTCTTTAGATTTGCCCTGCACATTATCCAAATTTTCAGGTTCTACAATAACTTCTGTTGGTGTGCTAGCGGAACTATCCGAATCCAAACGATTTGGACCCTCGATGTTCTTTGTTAAAGACTCTACTTTCGGCTCATCTGAACGTGTATTGTACTCTATATTTGTTGACTGTCGCTCTTCTTGTTGTAACATGGAATCAGATAAATTCTGCAAATCTTGCATGCTTACTTCAGCAGATACACACGAATCTTCTGAATTTTCATAAGACATATTTGGTAATAATGTTGTTGATGTATCTTCCAAGCTACCATCAACTAAGTTAAGTTTAGGAGTTGTAAATAACTCTAAATTTTTATTTAGTATGTTTGGTGTAACTGTAGTTATAAGTATCGACGCTTCATTAACGCAGTCCTCATTTACGTTTCTAGTTACCGAATTGTTTTCACTTTCTTGGTTAGGCATATTTCGGTTTTTTATGCTGGTTTTTATATTACTTAAATCCTCTTTTTTCTTTAAAATATAACTTTTGATATTTAATATAGTTTTATCAATAGAATTAGAGTCCAGTAATTTTAGTCGAGATTCTTTCATAGTTTTTGAATTATCGTCCCCTTCTATACTTTTTGGTTTAGAATAATCAGACTCCACATTTTCATTTTCAGATGATTGAGTTTCTAGTTGGTCAATTGTGTTACTGATGGTATTGCTTGCATCTGTAATTGTATCTTGGTGATTGTTATCTTCTACGCAATCATTCTGCCTATCGAATGTTACTTTTGGTACATCATCCTTAAAAACTGGTATGGTGTCTAGAATTTCTGTTGACTTTGGCCCACTTTGGCCATTTTCAACATCTACATCTTTTGTTACGCCTTCACTGTCACAACCATCTTTTATCATTTGCATATCTTTGGAAGCTATTTGAACATTTAAAAGACTAGGGCTTGATTCAGCATCGCCAATGTTATCTATAACTGAGTCATTTACTTCTGTAAAGCGTATTGTTTCTGAATCTGAGTCTTGATCGTCATTTTCCATTGAAAATTCACCATTATCATGTTCAAGTATAGAAGGCAGTACTTCTTTAGTTTTAATAAAGTTATTTCTTGGTGATTCTCTATTCAACTCTTTCCATTCTTTTTCATTGTTACAATTATCACTATTTATACTTTTACCCTTTTGAGTAATTTCAAAATTTACATCACTAGAACTTGATTTAGGTTCACTAATGCTATTTGCCATTGGATCACTTCTTAGTGTAAGGCGTGTAGTTTTCCAATTTTCTGTATCTTTACTTCCATTTTCAATTGACAACTCACCATCATCCTGTTCAAACATAGAAGGCAGTAATCCAGATTTCAATAATTTACTCTTTTTTACTTGTTTGCTAATCAAATCCCTTAATGGTATTAACTCAACATCTTTTAAATTTAACAAATTTGTTACACTTAGTGGCCTGCTTTGCTGTTTAATACTTTCTAATTTTGAATTGTTTCTTAGATATGGAACCTTTTTTGCGGCTTGTTCGTGAACTATGGAGGAAGCTGGGCTGAGGTCGTAGTTGGTTTTTGAATTTTCTGGGAGTTGGTTTTGTAAGTTTAATTTTGGTACGCGTGATAAAGGGCGAAATCTATCTTTTATACTTTGTAGTAATGGACTGGACGCCAGATCTAAATCTTTCAACTTTTTTTGTACAAACGTAGACCTAAAATTAGGAACATTACAATTATCGTCGATATCGTTATTTCTTGTAAAACTTTCTATGTTCTTATTCTCTTTTATAGCTAAGGGACTAGTACTAGTTATTTTTTTATCATCAAGTGATAGTATCTGTTCGTCAATCGTACTGGCGCCTGCTTCACTATCGATGCCTTGTAAGTTTCTGTAGTAAGGCCTCTTTTTGGACAATCTTGGTCTATCTGAGAAACTCAGACTTGACGCTCTTTGCAATGGATGAATACAGCGAGATTGTTTAATGTTCGACGCCTCAGGTATAACGTCATCACTGTCTGCTGCTTTTGAATTTACTACTATAGTAACTATATTTGCACTTTCCTGGGGGGTGGCATCTCCAAATACAATGTCTTCCGCTGCTCTTGCTGCACTCTTAGCAGCATCCCTTGCGAGAGCCTCTTGGTATTCCTCATCTGTAGCTACACGTAACTGTTCTAATACAGATGAAGCAAGATCCACTTCAGGATTGAAAAGTGGTTTAACTTCATCTTTTTTTGCACCAGGCCTGTAATTTAACATATTATTAAAACCCATGACCCATAAGGTTACTTTAAAAATGTGGCAAGTTGGAACTTGATACAAAAATGATTCCCTACTTTGTCCCTGAAACATGTTCAACCCTACAAGTTTTTCTCCATATATTGTTCGTCAATATTAAACTTTTTATTAACAACCTTTTATCACTACATATTATAAAACATCATGCCATGCCGCGTCTGTCTGTCTGTCTGTTCGCGATAAACTGAAAAACTACTCAATGAATTTTTATGCGGTTTTCACTAATAGACAGAGTGATTCATGAGGAAAGTTTAGGTGTATAATTTGTACCCGTGCGAAGCCGGGGTGGGTTGCTAGTAATAGATAAATAGACGTTTGTTTTGGCCACTTCCGTCGGTAGCTCTGTCCTTTGCAACTTTTCAACTAAGAAGCATCTAGCTAAACAACCGCCAGTTATCCTATATATATATATATATATATATATATAGGACCGTTTAATTTCAATAGCATGCCCTTAACTTGGGGAAGGAGGGGGGGAGAATCCAAAATTAAAAAAAAACATTCATAGTTCCGAAACTGTAAACCTTTTTACAATCGGTAATATTTTTAAATGAAAGCAAATTTTTTATTTTACTCTACAATGTAGACGTTTAAAGTTTTTAATGCGACTTATATTTTTGGAGGTAAAAATTAAAAAAAAACACGAAATCTACCTCTGTGGGCCTGCTGCGGGCCCGCAGAGGTAGATTTCTACTATCTCAAGAGTGATTTTTAAAAAGTGGTAGGTATCCGCAGGGATGGAAATGTAGCTGAATAGCCAGTGTGGATGTGATACGATATTTGTATCGAGCTATTGTCACTAAGCCAGAATCGCCAGGAACAAGCTCAGCAAAAATATGGAGTTCTATCCACCCGATTCACTTTAATTAAGAAGTGTTGGCTCCAAAGATAAAATTACAGTCAACTGCAAGTACAAGTTTTAATTAGGATCCTAATTAAGTACTCAAAAAATTACTTGCAGTCGACTAAGAGTAGAGAAAGAATCAAGAATCGACCCAGAGATAACGGTAGATATGGAGGTAAAAGACACATAGCCAAAAGCATAGCATAGCGTAGCATACATTACTGCTCTTTATCCTTACTACTTCGGATCTCTCAAGTACTACTGATACAAACAAGAATGAAGACGTTTTTCCACAATAATAATTTATTTTTCAATAATTATACAGATTGCTAGAAGTTAATATGAAAAGGGTACAAGAGTATACGGACGATATATATGTATCTAAGGTAATAGAGCACTTTAAACGTGCAGAGTAGAAATTTCAAACATCGAATTCTAAATTCTCCTGCATGTCATGTGAACTTTGCCTACGAACAAGTACGAACCTCAAATGAGTCCCAGCAGAGCGCATTGCAGTTGGAAATAATAGGGACGAAGCTCCCTGGGAATCAGTGTCTCGAAACCGACACGGACAGTCATCCAAGTCCCGCGTACGAGTGAAGACCATATCCTCACTACCAGCATCAATTTGATCATCGTATCTAGCATCTCGGCGGATGGTGCTCTTTTCAAGGTCTTCACAAGAACAGCTTCCCTCTAAGTCCAGATGAGTTGTAGGCCGATCATTGTGGCTGTTATCTGTTATTGGTTGTGATGATATCTGAAAAAAGAAGCCAATAAACATTACCTGTTCAAATTTGATTAATCGAATGGCAACAGGACAGCGTTTCATAGTTATGTGTTCTTGCTGATATGTGAGTCGCTAGAGTTCATCTGTTTGAATAATAAATGTCGGTAACTAGTGTCACCGAACTAGTGATAAAGTTATAAATAACCTAAGTTATGAAAGCAATTTCACCAACTTTCAATTAGCCACCTGGCTGTTTAAAATATTAAAATAGTCTAAATTTTATTACTAATTCTACTAGATTAACAAAGGCGATTGCCACTAAATGCCTGCAATGGACAGAAGCTAGGTACTAATGGCGAGGCGACCACTTAAACCATTGCGCCCTCCGTGCAATCGATTTACGTTCGCCTATAGATTTAGATAGAAAGATAGTATATTCTTTATTGTACACCAATTTGTTTAAACACAAATACTTCCTTTTACTAGAGGAAAATACTACACACACTTTAAAAATATGTATTTAAAAGGCAAGCAGCAAAAATTGCAAGCTAATTGCAGTCCTAATTTTTATTTAGAATTAAATATGTATAATGAAATAAGTCTCAAACTAAGTTTGTTTAAAAAGGGTAAAAATATTTATTAATATTTATTTGAGATGACTGATTTAGTGCACAGATATCATTAATTTAATATAGTACCTATGTATCGTAAATCTAATTAAAATAATATACGATAGATAACGTATCATAGGCAGCATGAATAACACTCTTACTGACAATGTCAATTCGATTAACTGTTTTTTTTTTTTTGGTTTTAAAGAAGACAACTTCCTCATTAGGAATATTCCTGTGTCGTGGGAGACTTCACAAACATTTAAACAACGGTCACAAAGAACACCCAGACTCGGGACAAATATTTGTGGAACACAAAAATGTTTGTCCCGTGTGGGATTTGAACCCATAACATTCGGCGCGGCGTAGAGGCGAGGTGGTCGCCTCTTAAACCATTGCGCCCTCCGTGCATCGATTTACGTTCGCCTATAGATTTAGATAGATAGATAGTATATTCATTATTGTACACCATTAATAAAATAAAAAATCAGAGTACAATGCGATCTCTACCAGACATGTTTAGGATGGACATAATATAAAAATTATTTAATAAAAACATAGTAGTTGATGGCGTACTATTCGAGATATTGACAAATACTTCTAAACGTACATATACACATTCATACACATATACAGTTACTTAGTGGAGATAATATAGTATTATAGATAGCAATTTAGATCTTAGTTATGGTACAGAATAGAATAATAGTATTATAAATATAGATAATGTTGCTTGACCAAATTTTTAAAGGCTGGAAGGGTTTCAGCTTGCCGAATTTGTACCGGTAATGCATTCCACTAACGAACGGACAGAATCATAAATGATCAAAGAAAGTTGTTGGATGCACCGGCACTTTTAATATCAGATTTTCTGATTATCGTAAGAACTTCGTATGAGTATCGTGAAGGAATTCAAATCCTTTTAAATAGGAAGGTGTATGAGGGTTAAACAGTATACTAGTATACTGTGTAGCAAAGATTTTGGTACCTACGGAATGCTTTTAATGATACCTAACGACGCGGCGACGACTGCGCTTTTTGAACCCGGACGCTTTACATACGATGCTGTCGTCGTTTTGGACTTGTGCCCTGTGTACATTCAGTACATTCAAAAATGGATGGAAACATACACTGTGTTAATTACTATCTCGATATTACGCGGAATGGATGTATCTACCTAACTTCTTACCAGTGCAAAATGATGAAATACGTTGCTTAATACAGGCATAATTAAGACCACAAACTGTGAGTACCGAGAAGTCCTAGTTTAGTGCCCATACAGTGTCAATAATAACCATATTGCGGATCACCGATTCAATGACAGTCTCATGACTGTAACCGTTGTTCCCGAATTTCATACTTTATATGATATGGCTTTTAAAAAGAGTGGCCATGAGTTTCTTTGCCAGTATTCTTCTCATAAGGCTCTACACAACCAAAAAACAAACTGGAAGTTATGGATCTACACAAGCAGGCAGTAGATTTTGGTGTTTTCACCTAATTTACCTCGACAATCCAGTACAAGCTGTGGCGTCTGTTTGCGCCGATCTATGATTTTAACTCTTGCTTCAATTTAACGTTCATAAATGTCACTTATGCCGATCTATGATTTTAACTCTAGCTTCAATTTAACGTTCATAAATGTCACTTAGTGTCTTAATTGAATAAATGATTTTGAATTTGAATTTGAATATGAAAAGTTTTTTACGTGGGAGAGCCATGCTTCGGCACGTATGGGCCGGCTTGACTCCGCTCGATACCAAGGCCTCACAGAAAACCGGCAGTGAAATTGTAACCTTGGTAGCATACCCTTTTAAACATGAAATAATTTTTAAATCAATCCATAATAATTTATGGAAATGGTGAACATACATAAAAAAATACATTTCTACAGCCGAACATAGAACCTCCCCCTTTTTCAATTAAAAACAACACCGCAACTCATTGTACAATGGAAATGAAGGCGAATTCGTCGGCACGTTCCCAAAAAAAAACTTACGACATGATAATTACTGTTACCTACTACAAGATATATGAGTATTGTTAAACCCAAAAATTCAATCCCAACCCCAATACAATACTAACATAGCCCCCGCCCCCCTGACTGAAACAATTGGTGGAAGATAATATTTCCCATGATTTAAAAAAAAAACGAATCACACCTCTTTTTTTTTAAGGAAATAACTTACTTGTTTGTGAAGCACTGCCAATATCACTAGTGCTGTCCACCGCCACATCTTTCGACCTCACATTGAGCCGTGCAAATGAATTCGATTTGTCACTTAACACGTTATTATTAAAAAAATATTTACATATTATCATTGCTACCGATCTCATTAAGATAATGAGAGCAGATTGAAGCACGCGCCGAATGAACAACTGACTCGGACGTGAGGGAAACGCTGCGTTTAGCAAAACTGATATCAGTGTTGATGAAATTATCTAGCTTTGTAGATCAAATATGTGATCTATTGTTACCCGTACGAGTAAGTATTCTTCGTTTTATTCTGTTCTAAAGTTGAGCAAAATGTTTTTATCTGAATTTCATCAAGGCTGAAAGGCCGTGTATTTGTTGCATTTTGTGTTTAACGACAAAGAGGGTGACACATTTCGAAGATTTGGCTCTCAAAGTGTCAAGTGTCAAGGTAGTTATTAGGGGCAAGTAGAACTTGACTCCTTTGAAAACACTGTGGCAATAATGTCAGTTATCATTATCACTATCACACAAGTGCTTATCTTTTTATTGTATTTATTTTATTAGAATAAAGCAGTATTTGCTTTTTAACCAACGACAGAAAAGGATTAGGTTCTCAATTTGACCGTATATAATGTATATATTTTATTTATGTATATTCAGCCCTCACCCCGTTATATATGAACCGATTTTGACTGCGAGCGAACAAGTGAGAATAACAAGAGGAAAGTGAAAATTGTATCTGTAACTTGTAATAATAATTGTGTTTTGTGAATTATTAAAACTTAAAATAAATTGGTGTGTCTATTTTGATAATAAATTGGTGTGTGTACCTTTCTAATCCCGAACCTCAGCTCATAAAAATATTTTACATTAAATTTAACCTTACATACATTATATTTCATAAACTATATGCAGCGGAGGTAGTTTAGGTGTTAAGTAAGGGTTTATTCATTTGGATTTTTTTGGATTGGTTGATTGCTGGAACATGAACATGATTCTTTAATTATTTCAAACACACGGACACATAGTATTTACTGTTGGAAAGATTTATAGTTACCTTGTTAAAATTGTGCCAGTAAAGCATCCTTTTGAGGCATCTGGTCACTGTATTAGTACGTCATCCCGATACTTTCTATTAAGTTTCTGCCCTTAGTTACAGTAAAAAAAAACTTCCTATGCACATGCTGGATGGCTGGACCATGAACAGGAACCTTTAATGAAATTGGTTTTATCCTGTGTAACCCGAGAGGTCGGTCACTTCTCGTAATCGGAATCATCAGTAGCTTACGTACGTGCCTACGCGCCAATACGCGGCTCTTTGTCATAAATAAGAATAAACAACAGTATTTTTCTCTAAGTAAAATCTTTCTTTGTGGTATGTAAATATTTAAAAATGAATATCGTGGCTAACAAATTACTTTGCGTCTTACTCCTCTGGTGCTTTGCAGAAACGTATGCCGGTATGTTTTAAGCATAAAATAGCTTTAATTACTTGTTAACAATGTACAAGTAAAGAATAAAGAATAATTTATAATGTTTTATCTGTACTTAGGGTTGACGTGCAAGTTAATTTGCACTTTAAACCTTAGTTTCGACAGTCGCTATTTGTAGGTTTCTTATTACTTTTATTTATGTAGCATATTGTTTATAGTTTGAAACAAGAAAATGCTTATTAACAATAATATTCTTTGACGAACCTAATTTCATAAAGATATTAAGTAATGTAACATTAAATTTATTTGTACTTTTCAGTTATTTTAATACATAGAGAACTGACATTGAAAATTAAGTTTTAACTAAACTTATAAGAAATTAAATGTCACGTATATTCATGCTTCTACCACAGATTACTGAGTAGTTACTACGTAACAGATAAATCACTCCGTACAAAAATATCGATACCTACCCTTTATAACAAAATAAACAAGCTACTAATAATTATTCTAGTAAGTCACAAGTTCATTACACTTTTAGGAACGGGACCCTATTACTAAGGCACCCCTGTCTGTCTGTCTGTCACCAGGCTGTATCTCATGAACCGTGATAGATAGATAGTTGAAATTTTCACGGATGATGTATTTCTGTAGCCGCTATAACCACAAATACTAAAAACAGAACTGGTGGCGGGCTTGGAGATAGGTGAAACTAAAATAAAAGGTTATAATATAGTGTCTTATGTTGTATAGATAATGGTACGGAACCCATCGTGCGCGAGCCCGTCTCGCACTTGGCCGGTTTTTGATATTTATTAAAAATATATCAATGAAAACAACATGAGAAATGTTATGATGAATAAACATGAAATCACAGGGAGAGACAGTAAACCAGTGCTTTGACGTCTTTAAAAGAAAACTATTTTATTTGTACTGAAAAACTCTAACTTTTAACAAATGCTAGCTTTTTGGTCATCCACTTAAATTTATATTTGGATCATATTCTTTTCTACTTTGCCAAACACACGATACTTAGACAGGGCTGCGTCATGTCTTTTTCCGCATCACTGACTTTGTTTTCTTTTTTTTTTATAGTATCGGGGGCAAACGAGCAGACGGGTCACCTGATAGTAAATTACTACCGCCGCCCATGGGCACCTACAACTCTTGAGTTGTAGGTGCCCGTGCATTCTTGAGTCACAAGTGCGTTGCCGGTCTTTAAGAAGAAGACGAGAAGAGGGGGAGAAGGAAAGTCAAGGGCTCCGGTAACCTCATTTACTCGGCTAAAAGCAATGCAAGCATTTCTGTGAGACCGTGGTATCACTCCGGTCGAGCCGGCCCATACGTGCCGAAGCATGGCTCTCTCACGAATGATTTTGTGGAGAAAATGTCGAAAGACTCGTTCAGCAAGGCTGTTTTTGATTGGGACTAACTTACCCACATTCCCACAAGTGTGATCCTTGTACACCAAGTTCAACAAGAATGAACCACGAAAACATCGTGCATGAGTCTCAAGAGTTAAATTATCTAGCATCCATATTTATCTGTGTTTTGTATGCAACACAGATAAAGACAATCCTGGTGTTGCATATCTACAAGGAATACGAAACGGTTTGAAGCTAAGTCATCGATTTGCCTAAATTTCTTGCATGTCTGCAAAAATAACGCCTAAATCTAGAGAAATCCAGATCGCTCGTGATTAATACTATCTGAATACTTACGAATGAACACTTATTGCAGCTCACAGCATTTAATTCTTTCCAGACAATCCATGTGCAGCAATTTCGGTCCCAAAGAAATCTGTGATCTGTGTATGCAACGCCACATATTGCGACACGATAAATAGAGTTCCACCAGCCGTCAATACCTACGTTGTCTACACTAGTTCTGTGGTAAGATATTTTCCGCGCCTTTCATCTATACTAATATTATAAAGCTGAAGAGTTTGTCTGTTTGGATGAACGCGCTAATCTTAGGCACTACTGGTGTTAGATATCCCATTTATCGACTAAGGCTAAAAGTTATATAACATCACGCTACGACCAATAGGAGCAGAGCAGTGGCCATAAACGCAGGTGAAACTGCGGGGACGGCTACTATCCCATAATAGTAGGTGTCGCCACAAATCCTGTTAAAATTAAGTTGTTATCAAATTGAACCTTTCCTCTTCCTTTTATCTACCTTGGAATAATCAGGTCTGAAGACTGAATAGCTCGCTGAAAGTATAAAGCGGACAATCTTTATGTGAAATATTAGTATAATTCTAGAAGTTATTATTTCTACGCTCGATAACGTGTAAGTAGTACTTGTTCACATTCCTAGTTGTATTAAAGGACCCCAACCATCTCAAGTTAATAAAAACTAATTCTATACCTAATCTAAATTCTCATAAGACAAACCAGTCGGCACAGATTACTAAGTAGTTACTACGTAGTTTAGTTTACTAAGTAGTTACTGCAGTCGGTAATGATATCTAAGTAGGCATACCTTTTTGTGTACGGCTGGTATGTTAACTCCATGAAACTTTCTTCAAATCACTTTCCATGAAGCATTAAAGAAATTATTTGTGTTATAAATGTTTTTTTTTTGTTATTTTCTGTGACAGAGTGGCTTACGCTTTAACAAGACCATCAAGACACTGGAAACAACTCACAATTCCGGTAAGTTATTGCCAAACTTGAGGGTCGATTCTGAACTTTACTGGCTTATAATAGTGTTCCTAAGTTTAGTTATAACTTATTAAAAACCGTCGATTTAATAATCATCATCAATACATAAATACATTAAAATAAAATTGAAGTGTCTGTTTGTAATGCCAAAATAATAGATTTTTTTAAGCTCTACTCTCTACGTTATTTGCACGATACCTATGCCTAAAAATCAGTTTTAAAAATTTTTGTCTGTTTATTTGTTCCGGCTAATCTCCGAAACGGGAGGACGGATTTCCACGGAACTTTCACTGGCAGATATCTTGGTGTTGTAAGGAGTAACTAATGCTACTTTTATTTTGGAAAATAATTAGGGTTCCGCGCAATATATATAAATATGAACACGCGAGCAAAGCCGCGCGGGAACTGCTAGTTGAGAATAAAACTAACCGACTATTCTGGAACAATATTCAAGTCGTTTTAAGTGGTAAAGAATCTGTGTAAAACGATTCCTTTTAAATACAAACATTTATAATACATATCACTACATATTATCATCACTGCAAATTATAAAACAAAGTCCTCCGCCGCCTCTGTCTGTCTGTCTGTTCGCGATAAACTGAAAAACTTCTGAATGGATTTGCATGATGTTTTCACTAATATACAGAGTGATTCATGAGGACAGAGGAAAGTTTAGGTGTATAATTTGTGCCCGTGCGAAGCCGGGGCGGGTTGCTAGTACACTGATAAATAGGTCTTTGTTAACGTAAATAAAGTAGGTGTTAAATAAAGGGGAAAGCTGTACCTCCATATTAGTAATACATATTACTAAAAGATAACGACTTTGTCAGTCAGAAGTGAAAACATATAATATACACACACGCACACATATCTGTGTATCTGATATCTAATCTGAGCGCGTGACAGTCACTCGAGTTCAGTTCCCTATTCCAAAAGTGCATAAGGAGTTTTCTCTTCAAAAATAATTTTAGGGTACATTTGTTAGATGTTGGGTTACATATATATACATACATACGTTGGCGGGAATTAACGCGATCATGTATTAAATAGGATGACTGGCCTGTTGTCTAGTTAGGTTAGTGCTAGGTTAGCGACCCTGACTGCTCAGCCAGAGCTCGTGGGTTCGATTCCCACCCAAGACAAATAATTGTGTGATGAGCATGACCATTTTGTTCCGTGTCTGGGTGTAATTTATCTGTATTATGTATGTATTTAGAAATATATAAGTTTATCAGCAATCTGTTTACCATAGTAGGTAGGTACAGGCTCTGCCTAGTATTTGAGGCGCAGTACGGCACACCGTGTGGTTTTAGTCGGTTCGATTCCGACACACCGCCCCACCGTAAACCCCGGTGGGGTGACGGCCCGAGGGGGTTTCCACACGCACAAAAAAAAAAAAAAAGCTCTGCCTAGTTTGGTATCAGACGGCCGTGTGTAAGATTGAAGAAGTGTCAAGTTATATTATTATTATTTTTCTATCCCGTGTTCTCGTGTTCTTAATCGACCGATAAGATAATTGCACTTCTAAAGATGTAGTTATGAAAATTTTAACGTACACTGAACTAATCACAATAATTCAAATCAGACATCAGAAATAATGTTCTATCTTCTCCAGTTTCTCTTAATTAAAGTTTCAAGTTTCATAGACACTTCGTCAGTCATGTAATATGTATTAAATACAGATGGGATCGATAGTTTAAAATGTACAATTAAGGTAACCCCTTCGCCATTTACGTATAGTCTTTTCATAGAAATATTTGCAGTTTTATATGTTAACGAAGCAAAAATAGAAACAAAAGAAAAAACAAACACAATGTGAAAATTGCTTCTTTTTTTTCCGATTCATCAGTGGGTAGAAAACAAAAAAGAAATATCACAGTAATCACTATTGTCTCAAAGAATGGAGAAGGAAATATTTAAATCTGTATTTTAGACAATTAACAGAAAAGTAATATTGGGTAGTTGACAAATTGATGTATGTTAAATTTCATATGCATTATTAAAATAAATTGTTAGCGATTGTGAACGTGAACAAGAAAATTGTGAGAATTTTCTTGTTACCTCACTTCTGCACTATTATCTGCCCTTAGTTTTAACAACGAGTCAGACCCACTTGTGTTTGTTTTTAGAAAATGAATGCCGTACCGAAACTTTGGTCCTACACCCAGACACCAAGTATCAAACTATACAAGGCTTTGGGGGAGCCGTCACTGACTCTGCAGGCATTAACTGGAAAAGTCTTCCTGAGCAGACTCAAAAACACCTAATTAAGTAAGTACCTAGATGATTTACTAAGTTTTATTAAGGTTGTTTACTTTAAGTAGGTGAATTTATACCCTAATACTTATGTTCGACCTAAGCGTCTGTTCTATTTGTTTAACACGTATGGTCTATACGATCTATACCCAAGCTAATCAACCAAAATTAGTTAATACTATACATAAGCATAGAAAGAGTGTACCACGGATATAACCACGATATAATTAACTAGTAGAGTCACTGGACTGTGTAGTACATTAATTTCTCCACCGCATGAGAGGCTCTTTTTATAGGACAGGCTACGCTTAGTCATCAAACATCGCTGCCCATCCGGTCTGCCGATGATATTGATTGACACAGACCGCGAAATACCTTGATGTGTTTACGTCTTTTTTTTTTGTGCGTGTGGAAACCCCCTCGGGCCGTCACCCCACCGGGGTTTTCGGTGGGGCGGTGTGTCGGAATCGAACCGACTAAAACCACACGGTGTGCCGTACTGCGCCTTAAGTAGGAGGGATCCGGGAACAGCTTTCATTAAGATATCCGAACCCCCCCTAGCGCCTGCCCGCAAAAGCGCTGGCACCACCTCCGTGTAAAATACTCAAAACCTCTCAATTAGGCGACCTCCAGGCACACGCGGACGCCACCTCCTCGCGGGGGTCCACTACAGCGGGTGAAGGGGAAAACCCGTCCCGTCCACCCGCGGCCACACTCAGGGCGGCATGAGGCGCTGGTAAGCGCGCCTCCGCCGCCCGGTTCGCCGGCGGCGAATTAGGTCCGAGTGGAGATCGTCCTCCCAGACCCGTTCCGCGAGTTCTGCGAGATGACGTCCTCGCAGAAGGTCGCGACCGCGGTAAAATTCCTGTCGCTACCGGCCATGGAGCGTATGACGGCCGGTAGCGAGAGATCCCCTCCGATGACTGCAGTGAGGGCCCGACGCTGCGTCGCCCAGGCAGAGTAGACCGCCAGCGTGTGCCGAGTCATCACTGCAGTTGCAGTGGTGACAGGCGGGACTCAATTCCCTCCTAGCGACCGAGTGCAGGTACTTCCCGAAGTAGCCGTGCCCGGAAAGTACCTGCGTCAGTCGGAAAGAAAGGGTCCCGTGCTGCCGCCCTGCCCACTCGATGATGACCGGCTGGAGCACCTCCACGGCGGCAAAACCAGCACGTGGAGCCTCCAGTCGGGACGACCAACGAGCCATGGTGGCGCCTCTTCGGGCGGGGGACGACTGCCGCTTCCCGCCCGGAACTCAGCCGTTCGCCAATATATATCGGCGAGCACTTCCGCCTCCAAATCCCACGGGAGTGTCCCGGCCATCGCGCACGCCGCCTCCGTCGACACGGTGCGGTATGAATGAATGAATGAATGAATGAATGAACATTTATTTAGAACAGCACAATAAGACACATCAATACACATAATAAGTAAAAAATAAAAGTAACATCAACGAGTAACAAAGAACAAGAATTAACTTATAAATACTACATACAACTAAAACTAATTATATTATTGTGTAACTATGCGTCCCACGGCCCGTCTAAAAAGGCGTCCAGATCAGCTTCATGTCTAGCGAAGTGCTGGACGCTGGTTTTCATCTGGAACCTGTATCCCACGTACGTCGGGATTACTAGATACTCATTTACATACATATTTGTCAGGTGCAGATGTGTTAATGTGTGTGAGTGTTTAGTGGTGATTAGAAGTATGTTAGACAGGTAAATAAATCATTAATATAGGTATATGTAAATATTATAAATATAACCAGGCCCATAATTATGTAAATGCCGTATGCCCATAATTATGGTATCCGCGTATGGCTCTAACCGCCATAACCCTCTGAGGGCGCCAGAGGCGCGTCCTATTCTGGGCGGTCAGAGCCTCCGCCCACACCGGTGCACCATAAAGTGCCATTGACCGGACAACCCCCGTGTACAATCGTCTCGTTGCGATGCTGGGCCCACCCAAATTAGGCAAAAGTCGCCGAAGGGCGGACGCAGCGCCGACCAGCCTGGGAGCAAGCTGCCGGAAGTGCTCGTCGAAGCGCCACCTTCCGTCAAGGATCAGGCCCAGATATTTTATGTGGGCCTGAACCGGTACGAGGACCGAGTTAACCTCTATGGAGGCGCCAGGGGGTGGACCACGACGGGGCCCATGAAATAGAAGGGCCTCCGTCTTATCCAGGGCTACCCGTAAACCCAGCGCCTCGATGCGCCCGACCACCAGAGAGACTCCCCTGGTGGCCAGGCGCGCCGCCTCATGAAAATTCACCCCCTGGGCTGTGACCAACGTGTCATCGGCGTAACAGATTACACCGGATGTGTTTACGTCTAGCGCAACCTATCTGTTGTGTGTATAATTTACCTTGAGAGCACAATCTTAGAAGGCTTTATAAGGCGTGATAGTCACGCAGAGAAAGTAACTACCTCATCTACAATCTCCATCTCGAAGTATAGCTTAATTAAGAGTAGTATATTTACTATATGTATAAACTGTTGACGTTCCCTGTGTTTTTCTACTCAGTAGTACAAAAATTCCCAGGGATTCCAGAGAACTCCCAAAATTTTTTGATAATATATTCATTTATTTGTTTTCAGTTCGTACTTTAGTGATGATGGATTACAATACAACACCATTCGCGTTCCTATCGGCGGTACAGATTTCTCTACGCATCCGTACGCATACAATGATTACCCTTTGAATGATCCTCGCCTTACAAACTACACTCTTGCTTACGAAGATATTCAATATAAGGTAAACGCTTATTAAGTTAACGTTAGCCGTTTCCAATAAAGTTCAAAGTTCCAAAGTATTACAACTTTAGCAGCACACCAATAAATCAATATTTTTAGTCTAGTCTCAAAAAGACTTAACTGCGTTTTGGCCATGATAACAGGTATATTGTCATAGGCGAATTCCTTGTGCATTATGAAAAATAAATAATAAAACATGGCATTAAAAAATTGGCAACTATTTCTAAATCATATTAATGTCAAAACCCCAAATTTTCAAAAAATAGGTAACAAAATAAGGAGTGTTTTTCAGCAAAGCTTAAATTATTCTGTAGAACTAGGTACGAGCTTGATGATACTGAGCCTTATCTTACTGTTTCACGAACTCGCAAAAGAAAGCTAATGATTTTGATACTATAATGTCTATGCTGCCGTCTTTTAACTAAAAAGCGGTTAATCTTACGACAATTTGTTGGACTTAATTAGGCCTGCCATCACTTAAATTGCCGACGCCCTCTAAACTAGAAGAAATTCGAGGAAACCCGGACGGATGGCAGCCCTAGGCTTAACGGCTTTCTAGTTAAAGGACTACAGTATGACTAGCGTCATGCCCCAGAGTCATCCCAACTAAGATGATTAGGCGTTACTTTTTGTTCTTAACAGATTCCAATGATAAAGGCAGGTATGAAAGTGTCCAGCACGCCAATACAAATCGTGGCTTCAACCTGGTCCCCGCCTCCTTGGATGAAGACCAACAATGGGTACACAGGATACAATCGTCTCAAACCAGAGTATTACCAGACTTATGCTAACTACCATTTAAAGTAAGAGTAACTATTCTTGCTTGGTTCGTTCGGTAGTAAAGCTTAGGTTCAAAATATAAATTCAAAAAACTTCACAATATTTACCAAACTATTGCAAAAGAGAGCATTCAAATGTGATTCGTAGAGGTCAATCTGATATAGTATCGTAATTAATATTTTACATACTCAGTAAAAGATTTAACAGTACTGTTACGAGCTTGGGTTCGGGATTAGATTTATTAACCAAAAATTATTAGATTTATTAACCAATTTGTAACGAAGAAGACTCAATTTATTTCAATAATTCGCAATTAACACAATCAAAAGTCATTGTTACAGTAATTCTCACTTATATTGGCTTGTACTTACCTACTGTTGCTCGCTATTTTATCATACTTGTTCTCTCTTTGTATCGCAATACTAGAATATATCCAAACTGGATGCCGGTGCCTTTTCATAGAAAGTTCGTGAACATTCGATTAGTTCCGCTAGTCTTAAAAAATGGCGCCACGCCTCTCAACCATTCTATTAGTTCCTTTACTCGTTAACAGATGACGCCACTCGTCTCAGTGTACAACGCAATGGCAGCAGTACCCTTTATACCCACTGACCTCTATATTATACATACTTGTACAATAGAGGTCAGTGTTTATACACCATGCTCTTGGTTTATTTATGTTTTCGTTAACTAATTTAGGAGTTTAAATATTAAATGTATACCTATTATTATAGGTATCTACGTTTAAAAATTTGCTGGAAAACTTTTTGAAACGTTTTCTTCAGGTTTATTGAAAAGTATAAAGCACAAGACATACCAATTTGGGCCATCACAACCACCAATGAGCCTACTAATGGATTAACTGGAATGTGCTTTGGTATCAATTGTCTCGGATGGAGCGCAAAAGATATGGTAAGATGAAACGATGCATCGTCACTTATACGAACAAGAAAGCGATAACTATATAGATATTAACAGTCAGAAACCTTTGAAGTTTACAAGTCTATAGTCTACATTTACTTTGACTTAATTGAAAGACATAAAACTTTAAAAAAAAAATTAAACCGAAGAAAGGAACTGAAAAGTGAAAAATAAACTTTATTTTATTGTATTATATAACTAACGCCGCTAAACAAGTTTTCACTTCAATAATTATTGAAATCAGACTACCCTTTAAAAAGTTATGCGTGTTCATACATAAAAAAAAAATATACTATACTAATATATAAATACGGATCGACTTGAAAACTTCCTCCGTATTTTCGTCGGTTAAAAAGAAACCTGTGTTATTTATAACTTAAAAACCGTATGCAGCAAACCTAATCAAATATTTCGCTGTTCAGTATTTGAACTCCTAAGTACTTCTCAGGTAGATTTTACCTTCAGTTTGTTACTCTTGTCCAAGGAAAGAAGCACTTGAAGACATAATAGCTGTTTCCTTGCTACTTACACTGTTTGTATTTTAGGGCAAATGGATACAATATTATTTGGGACCAACAATACGTAATTCTGAATTTAAAGATGTCAAAATACTGGCCGGAGATGACCAAAGGCTGACGATTCCGTACTGGATGAACTTGGTATGTATTTCAAACGTGAATATTTAGATATCGATACGCAGGCCGAGCACTGCCACGTAACGTTTTAATCTAAGTGTGGTTTTTAGATTAAAACAAGCAAAAAAACGTGATCGATATAACTACTGTACAGACGCAAATAACGTTCTTCTGGCAGACTTTTTGACGTGACAACGTCTTATAAATCGATGAACGCCGGCTGCACGCACGAAAAAGCATGATCCATTGTCACGTTCCGCCTGAGCCGCGTGCAAGCGTTCGGCTTGTGACGCATCTATCTCTCTTCCACTGTTTTCTTATGACGTTATCACGTAAAATTATCGTCCGTAAACCGACTTTACAGACAATCAATTTTTTTCTATTTTTGCTTTCTTCTGTAATTCACATCTATACGTGCTTCTTTACAATTTTAATTAAAGAATAGCCACCGGGGTATGATTATTATCGTGACGTTAGTGACAACTTTTTTTTACAGATGGTCTTGGAACATCCCGGGGTGCTTAATTATGTAGACGGTGTAGCAGTACACTACTATACCGACTTCATAGCACCGGCCGCACTTCTCACAGAATTGTCTAAGTTTTATCCCGACAAGTTTATCATTTCGACCGAAGGCTGCAAAGGTAAGTCAGGTTAATAGAATATTGGGACCAGATTCAAGAGTAAAATCAACGCATCTAAAGCTTTATAGTGTTTTGTGTTCATTAAAGTTTGTCCTGTTAAATATTTTTAGTATTCTTTAACGTATACTAACGAAGGCTTTTTTGTATAATGGTGAGCTTTCATAAATTATAGTACTTAATTAACTTGCGGAAAAAAATTTATAAGACTCGTCGAACAGATACCGTTACTGCAAATTTTGTTTAAAGAAACTTTTTCAGGGTCTCTTCTTTAAATTTAAGAGCTACGCTCTTGTTGGTGAAACAATCGAAACTCCTCTATCCTCTGCGATCTTTTTTTTACCTATTGATAAACCTCGACTCCCACTTTCTCCTTCACTTGTTGTATAAAACTTCTTTTAAACCTTATTTGTCTTCTCTTTCCCTCTATTTTTTTTCAACATTGTATTATATTGAAGTTGTCGTGTCTTATCAAGTGGCTAATCATTTTCCCTCTTCTGTAATCTATGGTTTTTAATAACTGATTTAATAAGAAAAATTAATTAAAATTTCAGGGTCCATGTGGTTTATAGAAAATCATGTAGATATAGGCTCCTGGGAAAGAGCAAAGGGCTATATACTCGACATCATAACGGTAAAATTAACATTTTTCTTTTAGAGCTAGCTGCATACAACTATAAATATTGTTGTGATCGGAAAATTTGGATGATGAAGACTTGTTCCATCATTCTACCCTAATAAAAAATATAAATAACCTTGGCAATGTTCAAATTAATTTTTAAAATAACATTCAAAACATCGATAAAATTTGATCTGTTTGAACGCCGCCATATTTCGCGGGCCTTGGAAGACGTCAGGTTCCACGCTCAGTGTTTGTTTCATAAACTTACTTGAAGTGTTACAGTAATTTTATACCTATTTCCAGTTGTAATTACTATTTATTGTAATTAATAGACGATTGATAAAGTTAAAAAACCATTTTATAGGTATTGCCTTGTCCCTAAGTGTAAAAACACTATAAGAAGTACACCCAATACAGTATTTTTTCCTGTGCAAAATAATAATGTAAAATACGAAAACAATGGTGTACATTAATGAGAAGAGATGAAGTATCTTCAATATCGTGTTTATACTGTTGTGAAGATCACTTTAGTGTAAGCATATTACAATTTAATTGCTAGTATAGTGTGAATTAGTCAGCAGTAATTTATGTTTGTTTTAAATATCAGGCAGAAGGCAACTTGCTTGTCTACTTAAACTAGGTAACAAAAGTCCAATAAAACTTCATGAATATAACTAACTATACATATCTTACCTATCCCTTAGATTATAATATAACAAGTATTATAATAATTACCTTACGGCTTTCACTCCTTTAACCTCAGCGGACTTAAAATCTGGATTTGATGCAAAATATATAGTCATCATGAATGCACCTATTTTCGGTAGATTGTCCGATTGTGCTTTGACAAAACTACATTCAGTCATTGTCCTAGATGATTTCTAATATCACTAGAATGCTTAAATTGCACTAGCTAAGAGCAAAAACCACAGGAACATCTATCTTTCTCCGTAACACTACGAATATAGGCGCCGATAAATGACAAAACCCGTGAAGCGTTTTACAAAGTTGAATTTCGCGCCCTTATTTTGCATATTTTAATTAATATTTTTTACAATTAAACACAAACTAAATAAGAAAATAATTGTTTAGGCATAATATCTGGACAATAAAGATTCAAGGGAAAATTAATCAAGTAAATTTAAACAACATGCATATTCCCTATTAGCAGAACTAAATTGAGACGCATAGCGCCATCTTTTAGCGAATAACGGAACTAATAGTCTGTAAATAGAATTTTCTACCGAGTTCTATAAGTTCCAACAGCGGTCGAGTCGAATAGCACGAGATGTTTTAGGAAAGTTCACGAACTTTCTATGCGAAGTATTTCGAACTATATAATGAAAGTTGCGTTACTGTATGGACATTCAGTTCTAGTTCAGTGATACTACGAGTTAACAAGTGCAAAGAATAGCGAATAGTGCAAGTGAATATTAGTGAGAATTACCGTAATTTTGACTTGTAACTGTGGTTATACTGTTAACTGTGGTGTAAATAAATTGTGTCTATTTCGTTACAAACGTTGGTGGATTGTAACAATATCAAGTTTACGGATTCGTAGGATGATGATTTCATGACAGAGCACGCATACTACATGAAATATTGTCAGAAACTAAAATATATTAGATATAAGTGAAGGAAGCTAAAACAAACAATCGTAAAGATTATCAAACCTTATCTTATCACACTGACACGATGCGCCTTGTCTTTGAAGAAAATACCCACTATCTACCTATGTTAAATGTTCTCAGTCTTGGCCCAGATTGCAAAAACTACATATTTAAAAATATTTTACGACCAAAACGACATTAAAATAATAAAATTATAATAATTGCATTATTTTAATGTTGTTTTGATTAACGAAAATCAGGGTTTTCAATATTTCTTTTCAGGATCTTAATCACAATGTAGTTGGCTGGATTGATTGGAACATGTGCCTAAATGCTCAAGGAGGTCCATCGTGGGCCCGAAACTACGTCGACTCTCCTATCATAGTGTTCCCTAAAAAAGGAGAATTCATCAAGCAGCCCATGTTCTACGCTATGGGCCACTTCTCTAAATTTGTCCCGCGAGGATCGAACAGAATTAAAGTCTCAGGATCTTGTAGCTGGGGAGATTCTATTTCAAACGTGGCGTTTGTAACACCGCGTAATACAATTGTAGCTGTGCTCTATAATAGGTAAGATTCTTTCAAATTGTTATGAATTAAAACTAATCCAGAATTCAAAATGCTATTTGAAACTTCTTTTTTCTTTTAATTTTTTGGTGCAACTGATTTTCCCAAAAAAAGTTGTACCTAACATTTCTGCTCACTTTTTAAAAATCTGCAACACAGTACCACATGATCAAATGATATTAGCTGAGAAGTATTCATAACATGCCATGGCGACCATAGTAGAGGATGTTCGCCATGGCATTAACCGCGGTCTTCTGCAATTCATGTAGAATTACTTCTACCTTCCTAGCTGGGATTTTGTGGCTGGGCGGTATGATTATATTTTTAAACCTCCGACGTGTTGTACCTCCTATACTATTCAGATTGTTGGTTATTGTTTTTAACCGCCGATGCAAAAAGGAGGGTGTTATAAGTTTCAAATGTCTGTGTCTGTCTGTGGCATCGTAGCTCCCGAACGAATGGACCGATTTAAGTGGTTTTTTTTTTGTTGAAAGGTGACTTGATCGAGAGTGTTCTTAGATATAATTCAAGAAAATCTGTTCAGCCGTACGAAGATCATCAGCTCTTTTCTAATCGTTGAATGAATCTTCGAGTCACTAAGGGTGTCATTAGTCATGAGTCACCTAGTGTTAAAATTTAGACAACGTGTTTCTTAAACATATATATCAACGTGGGGTACCCATTTATTAGTTGTCCCTTGTTTGTTTGACTTCTAAGTTGTAACGACATACATAATATATGTTCCTAAATATAATTTACAAATTTTACTGTTCACAGTGGTGGAAACAAGACAGTCAACATAAAGTTGGGAGACAAACAAGCCGTAGTGGAAATGCTAGCTTCTGCTGTTACTACTATCGAGTTACCTTATTAAGAACAAAGTGTAACAAGAAATTAAACTGAATTTAAAAATAAAGGCTTTAATTGTTATTTACCTCCATAATTCATTAGATATCCAGAATCTCTAAAAATAAGACTCAGAATAGTACATCTATATTCTGTGACCGGTCCAAAGCCCAACCTACGTGATGACTTCGAGAAGAAAGCTGGGATGTGTTGAATGCGAAAGGCGAAACACTTACTGTAAAGTACGATTCGTCGCGCTTCGGTAACCGAGCGCAAGTGGAAGAAGCTAACCGCCTGCGGCGGCATGAAGTGCCATGCAAAAATGAATTTAAGTAGTACATTTAAACTTCAATTTCCATCACCGTACTAAAAACGGCGTGGCCCATTCGGTGTGAATCATACTTTAAAGATCATAAATTAAAGAAAAAAAAATAATAAACATGTACTTAATTATTGCATATCAATCTCAGCTTAAATTGGAAGTAATAGATGCGTTTACGCTAATGGAAAGGTTGGCAATCTTCGCACCAGTCGAAGCATCTTTCTTGAACCTTAGCGCAACGTTGAGTAGGTTATTAATAAACGACAACCGTGAAAAGATGGTAGGTACGTGAGAATGATCGAAAAGGAAAGATCCCTACTGTCTCCCTGTACTTTACTGTATTGTTTTGTGGGTTATAACATCAAGTATTTAGAGAGAATTTTAGGTAACCTGCCGTTTCTTTTTAGCTCACTACTGATTTTAGTTACTTTTCACTAAAAAAGCACATTGAAGTCGATGATACTTTTTTTTAAAGATAATTATAATATGTCATATACATATTAAATCATAAACTTAGTATGTAAGTATATTAAGTTTATGTATTAAATGTATCCTTTTTATAGAAAAGTTTTGTTTACGAATTACGAGTCGGAGTTCGTGATTACGTAGACGAATACCTCAATTTGTTACGAAGTAAGATACAAATTATTTCAACAATTTGGAATAAACATTTCACCGAAAAAAATCAATAAATACCCCAAAAACAGCTATGGCCAAAAACTGCAATATAATTAATCAACCAACATTTAAACATTTTATGCAATAAGTTGTTCAAACGTTGAAGGTGCCGCACGAAAATCCACGGGTCATCACCTCACCGAAGCTAACGGTGAAGTGGTATGTCGGAATCGAGCCAGTTAAAACCACGCTATTGCAGGGGGAGCCCGGGTATATACTAAGAAGGAACCCTCCGGGAACCCTGCAGATCTTGTCCACCTGACAGCGTGAAAAAGCAACCGCTGTTGCATCCATAGTAGAAACCACAAAATGTGAATGACAATTCTTCTGCTAACGATTCTGAAAATAACTTATAATATTTATCATTTTCATAGGAAGATTTCTGTTGATATTACCTTTTGATTTTTTAGCCCTTTTGTCAAAACTTAATTTATATTAGCCCTTTTCAGATACTTATCACTAGGCCTTTTCTAAAAATAAACAGTGTGACAATACTGGCAACACCGAATTCAAATATTAAAAAAAAAACTTATTTTGAAAGCCGTTGTGAAACGTTAACGATATTTATAGATGATAGATGAAAAAGACGATAATATTTGAATTTATAAAGAGAAATATGAGTATTTAATGTATATTATAACTTGTGAATGACGGTAGGAAAGCTAAAGCCCCTGAAGGTCTCCACAAGAAAAGAAACTTTCATAGTTAATGTTAAACGTATCTTTCCCGGCTTTAGTTGTTAATTTCAACAAAATTTCACATTACAAGATGGATGATTTCTTAAAAATTGAAAAGATTGGAGAAGGGACTTACGGTGTTGTGTACAAAGGAAAAAATAAAATAACTGGGCAGTTTGTGGCTATGAAAAAAATTCGTTTGGAGTCTGAAGATGAAGGCATTCCTTCTACAGCCATCAGGTTAGAGTTAGAGTATTTGTTTATTTTCATCACAACTGTATTGTTAACAACCTCAAATCACCCAAGTAATCATTTTTGAACAAACAATTTCCAAACATAACCTATTTTCGTTCTTGTCCTCAGAGAAATTTCGTTGTTAAAGGAGTTAAACCACCCTAACGTAGTGAAACTAGAAGATGTGCTCATGGAGGAGAGTCGCCTTTATCTCATATTCGAGTTTCTGTCCATGGATTTGAAGAAATATATGGACTCTTTAGGATCTGGCAAAGTATGAGATTATTGTAATACATCTTATCACAATATTATACATTATAGTATCAGTTTTCAATTCCTTCAAATTCCATCAAAACAGTTAATTGTGATTAACGTATAGGGTGTTCCTAAGTTAGGTCATAGTGTCCAAATAAATAAAATCAATGGCTTGGCACATATTAACATTCATACTGTAGGTATGTTATATTTTTCATTAGTATTCTCCTTACACCTCTCATTGCTGGTCTATCTAGGATGAAGCTATAGTATACGATGAAACCACAGAAAACCATTTATAAGTTTTTTTACTTGACACATCTCTCACACGGCTGTCTGATCAGAAAAGTCAGAGTCTGTACTATGGTAACGAGACTGCTAATAAACATACTTATATATTTCTAAAAACATACACAACCTCTGGCTCAGCAGTCAGGATCAAAAAACTAAAGTGAAAAGAACATTATTTGGTTTGGTTATAGACCAAAGATTAGGACATTAGACACAGGTAGGCCAGAGATAAGTGCGTTTAAACAAACAAACAAAAAACTCTTTAGCTTTATTATATTAGTATAAATGGAAAAAAGTAGTTAAACACCAATGCCATTCATGCTTAGATAAGACCTGTCCTGAGTTACCAGTGTAACTATGCCTAGAATATTTAACATATATACTTAGGGGCTGTGGTTCAAACCACTAATAGTGAAGGAGGTTTATTTCGTTTTTGAAAGTCATAAGAACGTAATGAGAGACTAAGAGAGACTAACAGTTATAAATGATACATAAGCTTAAGATAGTCTTCTGTCATAGGGTGTGTAAATGTTGTGGATGTCTTAAATCCAAATGAGAGTGATCTAAAACGGTTGTGCCACAATTGTTATGAAAATGGTAAAATCCACATTTAATATTGATATTTACTGGGCATTTGGCCAATATATAGAGGAACATATAAGGATATACTGTTACACTGCAACTCATGGAAAGGGGAAGCAGTGGACTGGACTCAACAATAAAGTTTGTCAATAATCACATTTTTACCTCTATTAATACTAGTTGATGTCTAAGTTAATCCTTAAACTTTATTATTACTTATTTGATATGTCAGTATTAAAAAAAGAAACTTATTATCTTCCTACTCACATATTTTGACACTCATTACAGTTTATGGACCCGTCTGTAGTGAAGAGCTACTTATACCAGATCAACAATGCTATCCTCTACTGTCACATGCGACGGATCTTGCACCGTGATCTTAAGCCACAGAACCTGCTAATTGATAAAACTGGAATTATTAAAGTAAGTAAACTGCAACACTTTTTTTCACACTGTTTTTCCCTTATCTTAACAGTTTCAGTGCAACATGCCTGGTGTGTTCTTCTAAATTTTCTCTAGGTGTCAAGCTAAGCACAATGTTTTGACAATATTTTCATAGTAAGCAGTATTATCTATTTAAACGAACAGGGTGGGGTGTGAACGGAACAGGGGAGCTTAATTATACCATTTTTGAAGAGCTTGTGTGTTTTACATACATGTCATAGGTGTGTTCAGCTGCATAGATTGTCAAGTGGCAACTTTCACTCATATAAATTTTTACATCTAAAATCTTATACTATTAAACGACTATGAATATTAGAAACTAACAAATCGGTTTCCGTATAATCTTGTCTAACATCTGAGTCCTCAGATGACTCATCTATACATTTTACACCTTCGCTCTTTATATACCCTAAACAAATTACACATTCTACACACATTGGTACAACAAACCTGGCATGTCCAGCTATTTGAGCTTCTAGTGCCGGCGAATTCTACAGGGACATTGTACAGGTTTCGTGGGGCATTGTACAGGGTAAATTGGAAATTGGTGTGGCAGTTATAGTGTTAAGCTTATATTAGGTACGCTTATACTAACATTTTCCTGTAAAATGGTGTTCCAGGTGGCTGACTTTGGTTTGGGTCGTGCATTTGGAGTTCCAGTGAGGGTGTACACCCACGAAGTTGTCACTCTGTGGTACAGAGCGCCTGAAGTTTTATTGGGCAGTCAGAGGTAAGGAATCCAATACTTCTTCTAAGAAATAGATGTATTTACGAAACCAGATTTAACCTGATTTAGAGTGAATAAGAATAAATTGAGGAATAACTAAAATGCATCTAAGATGGATTAAACTCTTAAGAATCTTATCTGGGGAGAGAGAAACCTAAATATTATTTCAGTAGTAGAGGCTAGAGCTTGTCAATTAATTATCTACATCTATTATGATCTTCCTGCCTGTCTATATCTACACAGTATAAAACGAAGTCGCTTCCGCCGTATTTCCCTCTATACGCTTAGATCTTTTGGAACAGTTTTCATAAATAATTAGTGATTCAAGAGGTAGGTTTAATTTAATATTGTTTTGTGGTAATTTTTTGAAATATGACGATGATTGTTCAAAATGTCGGAAAAAATCAAGCCGACAGAGCTTTCATCGAAAATCAGTCATATTCTTTTGAAATAAAACTAAATAATCTATGATGCAATTGTTCCTCTTTATTAGGACATATTATAAAGGCGAAAGCTTATGAGGATGGATGCATGGATGGGTAATTTTACTCTTTGACGCCAAAACAGGAGATCGGATCTGGGTGAAGATTGGCACAGAGGTAGATTATAGTCTGGAATAGAACATAGGCTACTTTTTATTTTGGAAAAATGTATGGTTCCTGTATGGGATAGATTTCACCAAAATTTCGGGCAATAGCTAACCTAGTACTAAAATTATCTACTTATTAATATATTTCAGGTACTCCTGCCCAATAGACATGTGGTCGATTGGCTGCATCTTCTCAGAGATGTCATCAAAGAAACCTCTGTTCCAAGGTGATTCTGAGATCGACCAGCTATTCCGTATATTCAGGTACATATAAACATACATGTAATAAAACAGTTCAGTTATATTTTAGTGTCTTATGCGCTTAATTAAACTGCTATTCGTTCGCGCGGCTTGCAGTGGACGTTGTCAGAAATCGCGTCCTAAAAATAGTCACAGTTACCATTTCTGAATATTCACAATATAAAGTGTTATTATTGCCATTAAATGATGCTATTTGATGTTTCAGAATCTTGCGCACACCTACTGAAGAAATTTGGCCAGGAGTATCTTCCCTACCAGACTACAAACCAACATTCCCTAATTGGACTACATTCAACTTGTATAATCATGTAAGTTCAACTTACTAAACTTAAAAGTTTTAAATAAAATAATAATTTCGTGTTGAGAAGTACTGTGCGCTCAGAGGTTTTTTTTGGATTGAGACAAGATGAGACATCCTCAATTTAAGGGAACAGAATTAAATGCCTTACCTCTCATCTACCTAAAGTTGCTTTTTATACACTAAAAATACTACATGTTTTAAACACCAACATGTTTCAACACACACACTGATGAGAAGAAAACGTCTGTGACATGCACACTCTTAAGGTCACATAGTTAAAGAAATCTTAAAGTGATGATGATAGATAGATGTAGTCGTCTGCAGTTAAAAGATAAGTCCATAATAATTAGTTGCTCGTTGTAAAATAATGTTTTTCTTTTTTAGGTACAAAACTTAGATGAAGTGGGTATGAACCTGCTTCAAAAGATGCTCGTGTACGACCCGGTGAAGCGCATCTCGGCCAAGGAGGCGCGTCGGCATCGCTTCTTCCGCGACGTGAAGCTGCCGCCCGGCCTGGCGCTGCACGCCGCCTACATCCGCTGGGACGAGCAATCTGACGCGCGCCAGTGACCAACTGTGGCGTGCTCGAAGGGCCACGTTCATAAAAGTTAAAGGTGTATGAGGCCGCGCGGTCACCACTTCGATATATGGTATTATGACCGACCTACTTAATCATACTTTCACCCCTATTATGACAGTCCTTTCCTACAACATTCCATATGATTCAAACATGTCGAGGTTAATTTTCAAAGGGAAGAAATTTTTTGAGGAAGTTTAAAGAAGTTTGTTTTATAATCCATACAAGTGTTATTAATTAACTTCATATCCAGACATTACATATTTATACAAATTGTCAGTAAATAAGAATTGAAACTCTCTTTCTATGTAACTAACATCTGGTGCAAATAACTTCTTAACTGTCGAAAGCTGCAACTAGTTTGTGCATGTTGCTTTCAAGAAAAGATATTTTTTACTATTCCGCTATTCACTGCCACTATAATAAGTTGCTCATTCTTATTCACTCATATGGGCTGCCTTTCAATATCACTTTCCATGAACTATATTGATACAAGCCAAAGTACCCTAATAGTTACAGTACTTTTTTAGTAGAATCAACTCTAAGATTTCAACTTAGAGTTTGTTTTCTTATGTATTCAGTTAGTTAAGTATAGTTGATATATTTAAATTATATTGCAGTATATTAGTTATACATACATATATCATTTTTGGTTGATTATCCATCAGTCAACTTTACACTTCCCCGATCATCAATGCTTCACCAGAAGTTAGACTAGTATTAAATATCTCAAGAATTTCATCTGCCTCTATATCATAAACAAAGGAAGTTGCTATCTATTGAGTATGTCTGTGCAACTAGACAAGAAAAAAACTATAATACCATTCTAGTCGCATGCAAAAAAAACTATGCTACGAAACGAAACAAAATTAATTACTCCAGTCTAGAGACCTATTTTTCTTGCAATTAAAATTAAGATGAGGCTCTATCGATTGGGCTAGGTTGCGTGCTAGTGGCTGGCCCATTAGCATATATATCAGGTCGTGTAATGTATGAACTTTCTATACAGTTGGATAGTGATTGAGAGAAAGAAAGAGAAGCCAATGTTTCCCGCTATTGCCAACATTTAATTGCAAAAACGCATGTATTATACATAAATAGGTTAGTAATTGCTAGATAGTTTGATTGGTATATATTTTCATACCTCATACATAGGTAAACATAGCATTCAAATTACACTAGCATCCTTTATTTTATATGTACGTTTAGGTATAATTGTGCAAATAGATCCAAGTATAAACTGAGATAATAGCATTGTACACTTCCTCAACACAGCGGGATTCTCAAACCAATGTCTCGACTACACGAGTATTCGCTTGATCGCGCCTCAGTATCTATGTACATATAATGAAACATGTGGCCTTTTTATTAAGTATGTGTGTAATGTAAATAAATAGTTATATGGTAGGTACTCAATTCGGTAAACGTCTGGTTCTTAAATTTTTAAGTGTGTGGTCGTAAATGTCTTTTTTTAATATTCCTTGTTTTGTATGGTTTTTCTATATATTTTTAACTAGTTTTGAGCTTGATATCGAATCAATCGTTTGCATTGGTCTAGTGGTGAGTGATCCTGATTTTTGAGCTCAGAGAAATCTAACCCACGACAGGTTAGATTCCCACCCAGGACAAGGACAAATAAATGTGTGAAGTGCATGATCCTGGGTGTAATTAATCTGTAATATGTATGTATTTAGGTATATATGAGAATATTTATGAGCAGTCTGGTTACTATGGTAACTAGACTGCTATGGTACAGGTTTCTGCCTAGTTTGGGACCTGACAGCCGTGTGTGAGATGTGTCAAGTTATTATTATTATTTATGCAAATGGCGTCTGCTTGACATCGCAGATAGGCTTCTGGTGAGTTGAAGGACCAACCAACCTATTTGTAGAGAAAAAAAAGTCAATATAACATCCTCGAGAACAGTAGATATTACACCCTTAAATGTGTTTGTTTAGCTATTAATTAAGCTAATAAATTAAGCAATCTTTAGCACTTGAGATTAGTAAGTTTAAAGTGCTCAAGATTTCTTAAATCCCTCATTTGTCTCCAGCATATATTAATGTTATTATTATAATATTTCACACGTTCAATTTTTAACAGAGGACGGATAATTTCGAAGAAGCGTTAATATGCTACAAGAACAGATCAGTTGCATGAAATGCATAATAATATAAATGATTTTGCCTACAATCATCCCTCAAAAACAGATCTTTCGGACGGGTAAAACAACACTGGTGCTATAAATTTTATTTATCATCTCTAGCTAATAGCGCATTCACGTATTCAGAATATAATCTATCTAGTGATAGCGAATTTTTGGGGTAGGTTTTTTTACGTATTCACATTTCTTCTTCATGTGTTTCATCTTATTGTATGTTAGTTCAACCTTGTGCGATTTTGTAGGTTATCTCGTAAACACAGTGGTCATGTATTACATTGTTGTAAATAGGTCGATTATTTATAAGTGCCAAAAGAATACTAAGCTACAAGTAAAATAACTGTCTCACATTTAAAAATGAGCGTTAAACCTTCAACACTTGTTGTCTTGGACTTATATGGAGAATAATAAACATGGCTGCTTAAACAGTGAAAAAAATTATACATACATCAAAATCCTTAAAATTTACTAGCATATGGTGTGGCTGTTTGATCACTTTGGTTTCTGAAATTAGCATAGACATGCTTTTTCTTGTAGCTTGGTACGTATAGTTCGTCCAGCTGAAGACAGCGTATAAAATTAACGCATACCTATGGGAATTATTTCTACTTAAAAACGCAGTGGACAGTCATGGACGAACAGTAATTGTGAAATCATTTCTGAATGGTGACAAAATGCTGGTCACTGTGTATTCGTTAATCGATATTATTATTAATGAATTAATTTGATTTAGGCATTATTTTAATGATAAAGTAATTAAATTTTAATTATAAGTTTTATGTTGTATTATTGTATTCCACCAGTTCCCAAATATATCGAAATAAAGTAATATATACAGCGATTATATATAGTTATATTTATTTATACAAAACATTCCTTAGTGAAGTATACTAAAGAAAGAAAGAAAGAAAGAAAAACATATTTTTATTTCCGAAACATCCTATAACTATTACAAACAAATTTTTATAACCAAAAAAAAAAAAAACACACTTTTTGACGAATTATTAACACTAATTACAGCATAATTTTATTAAAAATTGCAAGTGGCAACACTGCGCGTCACGCACGACATGGCAACGTGGCACTCATCACTCACGTGTCAAATGTCTGACGTGGCAACAGGTCATGTTTTTTTATTTCGTACCTACATCGTTTTTAGTGGAAGATACGCCGTGTTTCGGAAATTTGGGTGGACACTCAGCATAAACTGAGACGGGTATAACCCACCCCAGTACTGATTTTCAGTGCCACCCATGAGTGCCGCCTAACGTCGTCGGGTGACATTGCCCGATTATTGCCTTAATAACTAATTAGAAGAAATAGAACAGTAAAGATCAGTGCTTAAACTATAAACAAGAGACAAAGAAAACAGGTGCTTCATGACATACTAAGCCTGTGGAGCAGACCATCATGGTAAGTTTTACTTTATTATAATTGTTTTTCTAATACTTTATCTATAACCTAGTTGTTATTTGCTATTACTGAACTAACCTAAAATAGAAAGAATAACTTAATAAATTGTTACAGATTCCCCATCCCAAGTCCAGTACAGAAATTCAAGACAAAAATATTAAACCACTTTTACAACAATAATCAAATCCACCATAGATAAACACTAAAGGCAGAGTAACGGAACTATTGGAATGAACCACCACGCAAAAGGGCCATAACCTTCAAGGTATTGATTATGTGTTTTGTTGTTTTTGCAGTAATATTAAAAAAGTTTTGTATCTCTTTTTAAAACTGTACTTGGTTTTCAGGTCCCTTATAGGTGGTGGCAAATCATTCCAACACTTTGTCGCTGAGTACCTAAAGGAGCCCCGGAATGCTGTAGTTCTGTGTCTTGGTATGGACAGTGCACTGTTTGAGGTTCTGATGGAATATGTGCAATGATCTCCCCTCCAGTCAATCTTCTCATATAGATAGGTAGGTTTTTGGCTCTTCATTAAACCAAAGAGTAAACTGGCTAGATGTAATTTTCTCCTAGCTTCCATTTTCAATATATTGTTCTCATTAATGTATGGTGTTACATGATGTCTATTTGGTATTTTGAAACAAAATCGAGCACATGCATTTTGCATTCTTTGTATTAGGTTCCTAGTTCTAGCCAGCAAACATGGACCATAAACTATATCACAATAGTTAAATCTGGATAGTATGAGACTGTCTACAAGTTGTTTTCTCAGATTTGTACTGAGATAGTTGCGTATGTTGTAGAGAACCTTTAACCTATAGAAGCAGTTCTTGACAATTTTATTTATGTGTCCCTCAAACCGTAGCTCAGGATCCATCCCCAACCCCAAATTAGTGACTTCCTCAACTCTTTCAATTCTTTGGCCGTTTAAAGTGATAGAAGGAGCATATTCCAATATTGACTGAAGTTGCCACTTACTGCCCAGTATCATTAGTTTTGATTTGAGTGGGTTTAATATCAGTGAATGTTCCCTAGACCACCTAACCACCCTCTCTAGGTCTTCAGTGATTTTTGCCATTGCTGAGAGAGTGTCACTGGGCTTAAAAGACAAGTACATCTGTGTGTCGTCTGCGTACATGTGGAACTTGCAGTGTTGAAAAGATGTGGTGATATCTGCAGTGTATAAAATAAAGAGAAGTGGTCCCAATATTGACCCCTGTGGTACTCCCCTTGTCACATTTAGTGGGGTCGATGACAACACAGTGCCATCTTCTCTACGTATTTCCACATACTGTGATCTATTTGAGAGATAGCTATGAAACCATTTAATTGTATCCGATGAAAACCCATAATAAGCCAGCTTGGATAATAATAGTGATGTATCCAGAGCATCAAATGCGCGTGAATAGTCTAGAAGCACTAACGCTGTTCCCTCCCCCTGGTCCCTAGCTTCCAGTATGTTACCAACTACATCACTCAAGGCTGTAGCAGTTCCCCTTCCTTTTCTGAAACCTGATTGTTTGTCAGGGAGGATATTATTATTTTCCAGATATTCCATGACTTGCAAATACACTACTTTTTCCAGCACCTTAGACATACATGGGAGTATACTAACCGGACGAAGGTCTTTATTAGTATTTGGGGGGGAAACTTTGGGTATAGGCCTCACTATAGAGCATTTCCATAGCCTTGGGTATTCCTTTGATTGTATAGAAGTATTTATTATTTCAGTGATGGCACCTAGTATATGTGGTAGTGTTAGTGTTAGCATCGGTATATTAATTTTGTCTATTCCTTGTGCCTTTGTTCCTATGGTTTTTATTATTTTCAGTATTGTTTCTTCATTTACGGGTTTTAGTTCAAATGTATTTTGTGTGTTATATCTGTGAAACTCATAATATGTCATTTTGGAAATGTTCACTTTACATTCTCTTGGTACGTCTAAAAAGGCTTTGTTAATACTATGCGGGTTATCAAAATGGTCAGGCAGACAACAATCCCTGTGTGCAGGGAGTATATGTGTTTTCAAGTTTTTCCAAAGGGTTTTTGGGTTATCTATGTTATCATTAATGTTTTTAGAAAAATAGGCAGCCTTCTCATTATGCAAAGCCATGGTGGCTTGATGCTTAAGGTCAAGATAGTACTTCTTTTTTGATTCTAATCCGGTATTTTTAAATGTTATCCTAGCTTTGTCGCGTAGTCTAAAAAGTAACTTTACATTTTCAGTTATCCATGGGGTGCACTTTGTTTTAAATTGTTTATGTTTCTCTGGAGCATGCATATCAAACAAGTGCACAACCCATGAGGATAACTGTTCCACCATATCATTAACCCCGCCCTGTAGCTCCAGCATATGCCATGGAATGTTCCCTAGATCACCATAGAAAAGGTCCATCAAAATATCCCCATAAGCTCTGTAGGTAACCCACATAGGTGTCTCCTTTTGTTTTTTAAAACGTGATTCACATGTTACAATTGAGTGCTGGCCTAGTTCGGGTACATGAGTAACTAAGACATTTTGAACACTTATATCAGTGCAAATTAAATCTATTAAAGTACTGCTGTCCCCTACAAAATGTGTTGGAGTGTGTACTACTTGATACAGATTGGTGTAATTTAAGAATTGTTGAAGTTTTTTTGTGTTAGTACTAGACATACTTAGCATATTAACATTGAAATCACCTAATATTATAATATGATCGTAGGGTGCCAATGCATATATACTGTCACTCAAGCCGTCCAAAAATCTATCTACACATAACCATGGTGGTCTGTATGCCGTTCCAACTATTATCCTTTTGCCCATAATGTTCAATGATAGCCAAAATTCCTCTATGTCTGGGTGTATCGGGTGACTTATGTTCCTTACATTAACTCCCGTCCTGATATAAAAACCCACTCCTCCCCCTTTGCCACCCCTTATTGACTTAGGTCTTGGAATATGCCTTAACTTATAGCCTGGTACTGCAGGAGCCCTTCCCTGTTCACCATGCCTCAACCAGGTCTCATTGATTGCCATAAGATGAACTGAATGGAGGTTCATGGCTATTAAAAATTCATCCTGCCTAGTAGCTAACGACCCTGCATTAAAAAGTCCAAATTTTAAATATTTGTTATTAATCATTATAATAAATTATAAATATCAGTGTATAGTAGTTATAAATTAGATTAATATAATATTTATATATGTGTATATGCAGTGTGCAGGTATTAGTTATATAAAATACTTTTAGCACATTATCAAACACCCCAGTCACTTTGTTATGAATATTGATACTTACATTGTTTATGGTACATTGTTCTATTTTTAACTTAAAGGTTCCCCCAGGCTTTCTCCAGAAATACCAGATCCTGATTGGGCTAAATATGTATAGACAATCACATACTACACAAAGCAAATTATTTTTCTTGTCCTTAAAATCAAACAGTTCCTGTGTACTCCTTGCCAATGTATACCATTCCAAAGAAACATACTTTGGGTTGGAAATGATTATGTTATTGCAAATTCTTGTCATGTATGTATTGTAAATATTTTTGTTGTATACATTATAAATAGTTGTGTTGTGGGTATTGTGAAGTATGATCATTTTTGTATATAATCTTGACAAAGTTGTATACCTGGGACGTATTATTTTCTGTAACTGAGTATTTACACAGCTAGACAATTTGAAACTTATATGTAACCTACCATATTTGTAGCAATAAAAAAATACTCTTATTCTTATAACTAAATTGCATGCATACAGAGAGATAATGTTACAGGTAAATTTTACAAAAAATAACATTGTGAGTATAGATGTTTCCATACTATACTTTGCCTGTCTTGACAGTCTCGCAACCAAATACTCGTTTGATGTCAGGCTCCGTGCGGATGGTATAAGCACGTCTTCCATCAGCTTCCTTGACATATATTCTACCGTGCTTGGTCCACGCAAACTTCCACCCCAGGTGCGTAGCAGTTTGTCGAGTGAGAAAGAACAGCTGCTTGTTTGTTCGCGTTAGCCTCTCGTTGAGGTAGAAGCGTCTTGGGGGCCCATCCAGGTCAAGATCAGCGGATGTGACGCCTCGCCTTGTCCTCGCATTCCTCAGCAACTCATCACGCAATCCGCGCCGAGCTAGCCGAACCACGACGCGCCGGCATCTCGTGCCCACTACCCCCTCTCCCGTTCCCTCCGACCGCTCCACCCGGGGACCCACCCGTTCTGCATATACTATATCCTTTTCTTCTAGTGATACACCTAACTTCTTGGCCACCAACTCGACTGTATGTATTACATTTTCGCCAGCGCATTCTGGCAGATTCGAAATCTCCATGTCAGATAGCAGCAGGTCTTGCTCCCTTTCATTGAGCTCGGTTTTTAGCTGATTTATTGTTTGCTCCAGTTGGTGTGGTTGGGGGGTCGCTGCCTGTTGGTTCTCAATGTGTTCCAAGCGGTTCTCTAAGGTGTCAACCTTCTTTTTACAGGCTGCTACTGATTGGCGAAGGTCCGCCATCTCAAGACGGATTTCCCTCAGCTCTGCTTTGAGGTCTTCTCGCATTGCCCGTATCTCCATCCTCAGCAGCTGCATTTCGTTGCCGAAATCAACCTGAGGAGACGAGTTGTTGGCCGGCTGTATGCTCCGCTCTTTGTCACATCCTGAGCTATCTGTGGACTGGTAGGAGTCGTGTTGGTTGGTAGGCGTACATTCCCTGTTATCAGAGGATATACCCTGGATAGGGGTGGGCCGGGTGGTGTCCTTGGGTGCTTCACCTCTACAGCGTCGACATTGCCAGTCACTGCTTATCTTTGCAGTTTCTGGCAAATGCACACAAGTGAGGTGAAATCTATTTGTGCATTTACAACAAGTGGCGCCCCCTTTATTTGAGACGAACTTGCCACACACTACACACTTACCAGCCATGTTCCTATCTGTTATGAATTTCTTAGTTTCTTGTGCAGATAGTTCGCTCTTCGTTTAATAGATGGCGCTGCTTAACGTGTTTAGAATAAGGCTTCTTTTTCAGCAGTAAAATGTTCGCACTGAAAGATTGACTGGAGGCTATTGACACTGCGCACTGTTCCACACCATAAGTATTTTAGTTTGTAGTAAATAGTTGTTTTATTCCAATGGATATATATATATTTTGTAATAAAGGGTAGTTTTCTGTCACTGATTTGATTTGATATTTTAATTTCACATTTATTTAAGTTTATACCTTGATATATCACTGGATAACACTATCTGTATTTTATTGTAAGCTTTGTAACACTGATCCAATAAATCTATTTCGAAAACTTTCTTAAATTATTTTTATTTACGTTTTAAACATAACAAGTATGTCACTGCAACGACGTCAACCCGTCACTGCATATTTGATAGAAACTAAACAACACAACTTAAAACAAATGTATTGTACTTGCCGTTCTCCGCAGTTCCACCTGCGTTTATGGTCACTACTCCGCTCCTAAGGATGGTAGCGTGATGTTACATAGCCAATAACCTTCCTCAATGAATACTCTTATCTAATACACAAATAAATATTTAAATGTGTAGATAGTTGTAGAGATTAGCCGTTTAAAGTAACAAAAAGCTTATTAATTGATAAATACAATATTATAAACCAGCGTTTAACTAATATGTGTTTTGGCTATTTTTGTGGAAACGGCAAAGACGCAAATCATAGACTCGATAAATAGCAGTATCATATTCTATTTACAAAATAGTTTACCGTTCTCCGTAACTTATGCATTTGTTTATTTTTCTTAATTGAATAGATAAAATTGTATTGATATTTCTAAGCATGTTATTCAACTTTGGGATGGAGTAATTTTACCACGTCTATGATTTCGAATATCTTGCTTTTTACACATATTTCTCCCGATTTTTGTAATATGCCAATACTTTTAGAATCATCGGACACAAGAATAAAACCGGGCGGTAGACCTATACACGATGAGCACAGAAATAATTAAAACGCAGACTGTGGCATGTACCAATCCGCCAACCGTCATGACAATGTTTAGCAAAGTTGAAATACAGCTGAAGCGGGTGAAAATAAATATAGTCGTAAATATACACATTTGTTAATTCTTATTTTGTACATCAAATAATCCATTCAAATTTACAAATCACCAGTCTACATATTATTGCTATTGACTGTATGAATATACAGAGTAAGTTTTAAGTCGTGAAAACTGCAAAGGAACGAACGAGTTTGATAATCATTATCTACTGATTAGTTTGGATTCTAGATTCAGAATTCTACAATCACTGTTAGAGGCGTGACTACAGTAGAAAAAAAATAACTTACATTGACAAAGCCTGGACGCAACACGTCAATGCTTTTTATAATTGGCATAATAGGTAGGTAATAATTTACCATAGAGGTCTGGAGTCTCATTTCAAGAATGTTTTCCAGGACCAGACTACATTATTATTGGGTTCATCATTATCATTTCAGCTGAACACTGACTGATAGGCCTCCCTCAATGACTTTCGAGAAGGCACGTGGAAGCGGCCTGCATCCACCGTCGACCTGTGAACTTTATAAGATTTAATTTTAGGTTGCTGATGAAAACAGTTTTAATTACGTTTACAGAGATGTCACACAGGATTTTTGCAAAACTAGATTTTTACGAAGGAAAAACAATACTTAAAACTTACATCTGTATATTCGAACTTATATAAAATCGAACATCTTGAAATGTTTAGGCACCAGTGCGATAAGACTTTGCTTCTCTTATTAAAAAAAATCAAACTATAAACTACTACTAAATATATTTACACAAGATAGCACCACTAATATTCTCTAATATATAATCGAATCGAATAAAAATGTACCTATAATTCCTTAGCTGAGATTCCTAGGTCCTATTAACTATTGAAATTTGACTGCTCATACAACCAAATAAGCGTGAGATTTGCTAGCTTGGGTGTTATACGTTAATACAGTTTTCCTAAGCAGATCTTTCAGTTTTTCTATTTCTAGCTAAAATTTACACACTTGATTTAAACTACTATCATTAATAATTATCTTAAAACTATATTTGTTATACACTTTTTCCCTAAGGCATTATCGTTCTAAGCGATCTTAGCCGAAAGTCGACTACTCTGTTTTATTTACAACTACAGCATTAATGTTTGCTCATAATTAGTTATGTTATTTAGTTATGAATATTACTGCGGTCGCCAAATCAAAATGGTGGTGCCATCTATTAACGAGTAGCGGAACTAAATGAACGCGACGCCCTTTTTTAGCGAACTAAATTAAGCCATTGCGGTATCCACAGTTAGTTCGAGTTAAGCGATACTACGAGTTAACAAGTGCAAAGAAAAGCGACTACTAAAAGTGAATATTAGTGATAGTTACTGTAACTGCGATTGTGTTAATTGCGAATTATTGAAATAAATTGTGTCTACTTCGTTACAAATTAGTGGCTATTCGAATCCCGAACTCCGGCTCTTGAAAATATTGTAGTGATAAAATTAGTATGGCTTTGTTCTGCTTTTCTGAATACTTGGAGGTCTAGATAGTAGTATTTAAGAGTACTTTGTGTCCTCTTTGAGGGTCGCTCTTAAAAAATGTAACCAGAACTTTAATGACTTCGTGGCCCACTTGCATAAAAGTTAAGCATGTGCTAGTGGCGCATCTAACATAATATCTTTTTACTATATTAATTTATGACGAATATACAGTAAACATCGTTAAGAACCGTGTGCGAAGACCACTTCCTCCTGAATTGTTGGCTGCTCAGTTCCGACTAGTTCAGCCTCGATTGCTTCTTCTCGTCTCAGTGGTGTATGGTGTAGATGACGGCGCTCTGCGCGTTGGACATCTGCATATTATGTGATGCATGACCGCCCTGCCCCAGCTGGCTGATTCTCGCCATGAGTTACTACTCAGTGGTGTATGGTGTAGACGGCGGGGTGCGTGGCGGAAGGCTGCTGCTGTAGGATGATACGGTGCGTAACGCCGCCCAGCTCCGGCTGGCTCAGACCCGATACTGCTACCGTGCCTGGCTGTAGCTGAGGGGACAAACAATCAGACTTCATAAACCGACCTTGACCGACTTACTCGGATGGTAGAATCCATACAAATGTAGTACGCAAAATGGAAGAACGGGGAAATTGACGCGCGGGCGCCATCTAGTCACGAGTAGCGTGAACTAAATTGAGACTCACGGCGCCATGTTTTTTAGTGAATAACGGAACTAATAGTCTATCAATAAGAATGTTCTATTGAGTTCTCGAAGTTCCAACCGCGGTCGATTCAGATATATATCACTAGATTTTTCAGGAAAATTCACGAACTTTGCGATGTTTTCCGAACTATATAAGGAAGTTGCATGGCGGTACGGACATTCAGTTTTAGTTGAGCGATACTATGAGTTAACAAGTGCGAAGTATAGCAGATAGTACAAGTGAATAGTGAGAATTGTAACTTTGGTGGATTTTCTAATCCCGAAGCCGGCTCGTAACAGTAAGTTATACATTACTTTATATTTACAACTAATCGACATACCTGCAGTATGTTAGGCAGCATTGTCTGACAAGTGGAAGTAGCCACATGTAATTGTTGCTGTTGCACCTGTTGGACCCCCACCGCCTGTACACACCAAACGATTAACATAAAATATTAATAGCTTAACTTGAGTCATTTGGCATAGAAAGGTGGTAATTAACACTATTTATGAAATAAAATAATAGGGATTAGGCATGTTGTTTAAATTTACTTGATTAATTTTCCCATAAATCTTTATTGTCCAGATTTATGCCTAAACAATTATTTTCTTATTTAGTTCGTGTTTAATTGCAAAAAAATATTAATTAAAATATGCAAAACAAGGGCGCGAAATTGAACTTTGCAAAACGCTTCACCATTGGCCGAAACAAAACATGACGTGATATTTCACGTTCTGTCATTTATCGGCGCCTATATTCGTTGTGTTACGGAGAAAGATAGGTGTTCCTGTGGTTTTTGCTCTTAGCTAGTGAAATTTAAGCATTCTAGTGATATTAGAAATCATCTAGGACAATGACTGAATGTAGTTTTGTCAAAGCACAATCGGAGAATCTACCGAAAATAGGTGCATTCATGATGACTATATATTTTGCATCAAATCCAGATTTTACGTCCGCCGAGGTTAAAGGAGTGAAAGCCGCAAGGTAATTATTATAATACTTGTTATATTATAATTTAAAGGATAGGTAAGATATGTATAGTTAGTTATATTCAGTTTTATTGGACTTTTGTTACCTAGTTTAAGTAGACAAGCAAGTTGCCTTCTGCTTGATATTTAAAACAAACATAAATTATCTAGTGCTGACTAATTCACACTATACTAGCAATGAAATTGTAATATGCTTACATTAAAGTGATCTTCACAACAATATAAACACGATATTGAAGATACTTCATCTCTTCTCATTAATGTACACCATTGTTTTCGTATTTTACATTATTATTTTGTACAGGAAAAAATACTGTATTGGGTGTACTTCTTATAGTGTTTTTACACTTAGGGACAAGGCAATACCTATAAAATGGTTTTTAAACTTTATCAATCGTCTATTAATTACAATAAATAGTAATTACAACTGGAAATAGGTATAAAATTACTGTAACACTTCAAGCAAGTTTATGAAACAAACACTAAGCGTGGAACGTGACGTCATCCAAGGCCCGCGAAATATGGCGGCGTTCAAACAGATCAAATTTTATCGATATTTTCAATGTTATTTTAAAAATTAATTTGAACATTGCCAAGGTTATTTATATTTTTTTATTAGGGTAGAATGATGGAACAAGTCAATAAAAGATAAAAAAATACATGCATATTCCCTATTATTGATTTCAAATGAGGAATATACAATGTGAACTATTTAGGAATTTAAAGTACATAAATGTAATTATAAACTTAAGAAATGAAATTATTCAATTGCACCACAAAGTGACACAAAGGTGTGATTTTACATTTTCATTAAACTTCTTATCCTTACTGGTAGTATCGAGTTACAAAAATAAGTAAGTAATAAGTTATCGATGTCTGGAATTTATAATATTTTATTTTACAAAGAAATTAAAATATTAAATACACTCACAATTGTCTTTTAAAGCCAAACAAATTTACAAAATGTTTACTTACATGAATCTGTATTGGCTGGTGTTGCGGGTGTATTTGTATCGTTTGTACTTGAAGTTGCTGCGGCTGTTGCTATAACGAATTATAAAGATATTTGTAAAGAATTGTTATAATTTAGTATGGAACATTGATTGTAATCTAACACTTGCTGCTGTCGACGAATGCTTTAAAAACAGATGATTTACTAAAGGATGGGCTATATAGCTGTTTAAATTTTTTTATTTACAACAAATATTTATAGTAATTATTTATTGTCTAAAACTTTATAGTATTTCTTTATACCACCATCATGCTCCCAAGAGTGGGCAAGGATAAGCCAACGCAGAAGATATAAACGCTTGCAACATCACGGGAGCCGACTCTGTTATAAAATTGAAAAACAAATTACAACATATATCGTGTTCACCTGTTGTGTTTGCTGCAGCTGCAGTGACTGCACAGACGAGATCACCGGGTACGGATGTTGGCCCTGCACAAGTAACACAATATTGAACCCTTCAAACACTGCTTATTTTTTTTTTATTAAGTATTATTTGAAAAACGTGCTATCTTCAAAAATTTACAAAAAGTCAACGATTTGAAAATTAAAATTGATGCTTATTTTACCTGAACCCCTGAAACTGTTATTCCTTGCTGCACGTGCTGCGCATGTATCGGCACAGCAAGTTGTTGCACATTACCCACTTGCAACACTTGTTGCTGCAATTGCTGTTGCTGGTGATGTTGCTGAACTTGTTGCTGTTGCACCTGTTATGAAAAGCAACAAATTGCTTAATAATGAAAGGTCAATGTCATCTCTTTAAAATACAATATTATCTCTATAGGTTTAAAGCTAAAAAGAAAGGTATCTTCTGCCTACATAGAGACGATTTTCTTAATAATTGTCTGTCTAGATACCAAAGGGAAGTGAAGCATCCTGATTTACGGAACACCTGAGCACTCTACTACTTGGCTGTTCCGCAAATCTATTGACAGTACACATAATATTCACACCTGTTGCTGTTGAACTTGTTGCTGCTGTACTTGCACCTGTTGCTGTTGTTGCAACTGTTGCGTATGTTGTTGTTGTTGTTGCACCTGCTGCTGTTGTGCTTGTGTCTGTTGCTGTTGTTGGGACTGTTGCGGCTGTTGTTGTTGGAGAAAGATTATTTGTTCCGAGTTTCGAGTGCGTTCCTGAGAAGGATACATATTTTTGTATTAGATAATGGGCAACAAACCGCCTCAAATAATCCTGGAAAGGTGTGAACCAATTGTATTTTTAAATTATCAATTAAAACGGGTTTGCTTGTATGATAGTAAACTTGCTAATATGTTTACATAATAGCCTGGTGGTCGAATTTCGACCATGATACATGTTTTATTTTTTTGGTTTATTTCATTGGCGAGGATAACTTGGAAAAACTGCCTTTATACCATGACAGGTCAACCTATATTATTCTGGACGCGTGTAGTTTGGTGTAGCCGTTTTCACGTAATTATTTAAATATTAGCTTTCTTTAATTATTCCAATTTTCACGTTCCTAGGTTTAGATTTTTTTCATAAAATGTGTACAAAGAAATATCTTCACGTATATACAGCGTGTCAGTTTGAGCTACGCGAAAAAATTACAAAAACGTCTTTCTGTGGATATTTATCATAATACAAAAGTCGGTTCATCATTAAAATGCGAGATTAAAGATTTATAGTCATTAGTTTCATTTGACGCTACGCAATGTAAGCTTAACAATCGTAGGTATTGTTTGTGCGGTAGGGTGAATGACCTTCAACGTACGGCGCCGTCACGACCAGCTTATTGCATAAAATGTTTAAATGTTGTTTGATTGATTACATTGCAGTTTTTATTTTATTTTTTATTTATTCTTTATGCACAAAATGTGTCAAAGGTGGACTTAATGCCGTAGGCATTATCTCCCAGTCGACCTTTGGGCGATGCAGAGACAAAACAAGGTAGATGCACAGAGATTAGTTTTTGGCCGTATGTAGTATTTTCTTTTTTCACTAAAATGTTCTGTTTACTTATTGTGATATCACTTTTATCCAAAAAAATGTAAAATGTAAAAAAAAAATATTTCTCGGCAGAAAATTTCAACGACTCAGAATGATGGTCTGAATACATAGTGTATTCAGACCATCATTCTGAGTTCAGGATTCGGTACGGTGTCACTTACACCCTGTATATAGAAGATATTATTATATACCTATTGAGTAGCAGTTCCCTGCACTCTTTGCAGTCTACTTCTTCAGATTTATTAAATATATGTATTAGTATAGATAATAGTTAAATTATCTGTATGGAGATAAAAAACTCACTTGTGTGTGCAACAACATATGCTTCTTTAGATTATGTAGGTACATATACGTTTTCACACAGAAAGCGCACTTGTATTTTTTCTGTGGTGTTCCGTTTTCTCCTTGACCTTGAACTTGCAAAGCTTGATCGCCGCCTTGTACTTGAATATGAACTTGACCTTGAACGGTAGTGACTGCAAAATAAGAGGTTGTGTATGGTCTGGGATGATCTGGGTATGGTCTTGCTTACGTATGGTCACCATATTATGTAAGTATAAAACACTTAATTTCAAGTGAGATAGTGGTCAAGTGAGAACCATGATGATTATAAATAAAAACAAAGTGAAGTGTGGATCAAGTAATATACCTAAATAGTATTATTTTAAAAGGTATACCTTGTGCCTGCACATGTCCACTGTCGTCATTTACGGTGACAGCCTGCTGCGACTCTGGGAGACAGGGTTCAGCCTTGGCCTCGCTCTCGGCGCTATTCTCGGAGTTGTTCGACGACTCTGTCTCAGACTTCACGTCGTGTGTTTTCATATGCTTTTTATACGAACTTGATTCTATGTAACCTGTAAACATACTTTATATGAAGGGGATTATGTTTTGAAAGTGGCGAAAGTTTTTCATATTAGTATTTAAAGCAATCTCTTCTCATTAAGCGGAACAGGTAAACCGTTTGGTGGACATTAAGAGGTGTTAAGTGATCGTTTATTGTCCAAAATCTGATCGTAAAATACATTAAACTTTTGATAACATCAAAACTCCTTTGAGAGTAAAGGAAAACAAAACCGTTTCCATTTTTTTTATTGATAAACACTGAAGCTTGTCAATAGCTACCAAACAAAAAAAAAGAAAATTAGTTGACAAACAGCGAGAAGGGTACAGAACTGTTTTGAAGCAGCTTCTCAAATCAAATCAAATTAAATCATTTATGTGTGTAGGCTTAAGGAGGTCTAAGATCTTCTCGCAAGTTTATATGAGTCCTTAATTTTTTGTACTAGAGATCTGAAATTTAAATATGTACTAAAGAGCTGATTTAGCAGGAAAGTAGCTTAAAGGTATGATATGTCAAAACGAATTTTACTATAGGGCCGGATTAAGATGGCAAGGGGTCTCGCGGGTTTACATGAAAGTCCATAGTTTTTCCTGTTGCAATGTTCTTTCTTATCTGACGTGTCCTACCTATTTAGGACCTCCCTGCCAAATTTCAGGTCTCTAATAGAAAAAATATATATATTAAAGTAAACGAGAAATTACATATTTATTCACTTACGAAATACCTTTGTAAAAGAACTATCTCGCTCTGGTTGAAGTCCCTTTGCTATGAGGAAACTGAAAACCTATTATATATCCCCTCTTAGACCGTTTATATGGTAGCTGAACGCTCCTAATTACTCATACACACACATACACACACACAGATTACAAAAGACCAACTTATCTAGAGTCTGGAGAGGCTGGTAATTTGTCATACAGGTTTACCTAGTACAGATACCAGTCTCTCACACAGATCCACCCTCTGAACATTAAACACTTACATTATGATCTGATTCTGTAACCACTTTCTGTGTAAGAGCGAAATAAATAAAATGATTTGATTTGATTTGATTTGACTAATAAAATGAGGCGAGAGCCCTACTTAGACCTCCTTAATCCGTCCCTGTCGTAAAAACAATTCTTAGCTGACTTTTGAGATTATAATAAATGACATTAGAAGTTTAGTTCGCTATGTGATACCAATATACTCAGTGAAATGAGGCGAATAGCAGCAGTAAGTACCTTTCCCGCAGACGACGCACTGGTACTTCATCTCCCCGGTGTGGTACCGGCGGTGCACGGCGAGGTAGGAGGCGGAGCTGAACCGCTGGTCGCACTGCTCGCACGCGAACAGCTTCTCGCCGGTGTGCTTGCTCGTGTGCACGCGCAGCTCCGTGCGCGACGTGCAGCCCTTGAAGCACACCGGGCACACGAACCTGACACACACATGAGAGTTCAAGTACCTCCACTCTTCAGTTGGAACCGATCAACTGGTCTACCTGTACCCTATAGAAAACCGCAGATAGAAAGCTATACTATCGATCGTAATACTGTTTTTTTCTGTTGTTGAGTCAACAGAGTTCCATGTGAGGAGGGATCGGGTTCTTCTATAATAATAACTTAAGACACCTCACACACGGTCGTTGGGTCAACCAGACAGACAGACAGATGAAAAAAAAATGAAATTGTTTTTTTGGTGTAAGTACTAGTGATGTAACAAATATTCGCATAGAATCTTTCATGAAAATGATGAGAAACCTGTTATTTATTTTAATATCACTTAGTACAAAAATATTGAGATTTTTTGGGAAAATTTTATCTACCTATTTTTTTTGCAAAAATGGTGCCCTTGGATGATACCTGATGCCTGGCTCAAAGTATGTTAACATGCTACTAATATTATAAACGTGAAAGTTTGTGAGGATGTATGGATGTTTGTTACTCTTTCACGCCAAAACTACTGAACCTTTTGCGATTAAACTTGGTATGTAGATAGCTGGAGACCTGGATTAACACATACATTTTATCCCGATATTCCCACGTGATCGGGACTTACGCGGGTGAAACCGGGAGGCGCTGCTAATTGTATTATAAAATTGTAAAGCATAAAAGTTTGTTCTAATTTTTTAAATATGCTCTAAACATTTTTTCATTCGCTTGACTATTTTTGGAATAGAAAGCAAGATGATTGAAAAAAAACCACGATTTTTATGACCTTGAAAGAAAAAATCATGATCACATCTTTATTTGAAAATTTTTCATTTGTAACTCGGATCAATATGCCGATGCGAAATGTCTACCTATTTCATACATTTTGATCGCACTTTATTTGAAAAATCACAAATCATTATTGGCTGGCGTAATCGCAATTCAAACCCCCATTCCCTATGTCATCAAAAATAAACAAGGCAAAGACCACCCCACTTTGGTGCTTACGTAATACTTGAACGACCCCTGTATGAAAATAACAATTATTGTAGATTTCGAACCGAAATAAAGATGGACATACTTTATGAATAGAAAATTTACCTTTTATTACCAGTATGCGTGACCATATGATTGTTTCTCGCGGAGGAGGTGGTGAAGCGAGCTGAACATAGCTTGCAGCAGTATGGCTTCTCCCCCGTGTGGGTACGTCGGTGGTAGATGAGGGCAGACTGCTGAGCGAAACGACGGGAACAGAACTGACATTCATATGGACGCTCGCCTGGAGATATTTAAATGTATGTCTTATTCACTAGTGAACATTTAGACTTTAAACGGTTTAAAAGACATTGAAACATGAGCACAACTAAGAATAAGCTTGGGGTTTGCGTATTAACCAGCCTTGAAAAGATATTTTTCCAACCATCCTCTTTTTTCTGGAAGATTTACGGTCAAGCTAATGCTTCTTTTAAAACCGACACATTAGTAAATTTAAGAAAGATGTCATTGGTTAGATCACTGACCTATCGCATCTCATCTTGTGGGCAAAATCGTTTGTTAAGGGCAATAAGTACTACTTAAAAACCCACACTGTACAATATCGACCGATATAAGATATTTGGTACAGATGTTATTTTCTGAAATTTCTTACCAGTGTGCACTCTCATATGCGCATTAAGCTTGGACACTTCATAGAACCCTTTGTTGCACACTGTGCATACGTGGTTCCGTATTCCACGGTGTTTTTTCATATGTTGGCATAACGTCGAATGCCTCCGGAATGTTTTGTTACACTCAGTACATTTCAATGGTTTTTCTCCCGTGTGGAGTCTGAAGTGGACCTGCAAAGTTCAGTAAGGTTTAATAACCGTTGTGAAAGATGTTTCAATAACGGTTGTTTGACTTACTATGCTGACAAAAAAAAATTATCAACTTAGCGCATATTTAAGCCAATTTCATTATAAAGCAATAATAATGAGGGTTTTTATATTTTATTAGATAATGGAATAGGTTTTTGTCTTCCAACTCGTCAGATGGAAAGTGACGATGAAGACAAAGATGGTACACGTTTATCCAAGAGAAACCTATTCACTCTACTCCTAAACGTTCCAGGTTTATAATTATCTGGAAAAATAGACGCAGACACTTCATTCCAGACTTTGGCGACCCGAACCAAGAAGCAGCTGTCAAAGCATTTAGGTCGACTTGGTGGTGTTTCGACAATGAAAGGGTGAAACCTCATTATCTCGAAAAGAGCACACTCACCAAAGTGAATCCTATAAGAAACCCATAAGCATGCGACTTTCTGTCGATGCTCAAGAGTATGTAGATCCCTATTCGTAAGCAGTATTCAAACACGTTTACGCCATGGTTAAAATCATAAAGTTATAATAGAGAATCAGTTCCCAAGATCTAGAGTTCATAGCGATCACGCGAGCGGAGCCGTGGGCATACATAGTACTTACATAAATAATGTGACATAATGTAAGTACGTTACATACACAGTTGTAGGTTCGTAACAGCAAATTTAAAAAAAATAGCACAATGTCACTTGAGTAATGTGTGTCAAATTTGACGTGACTTAAATATTGCACATTTTATATCAAGGTATTTTATATTACTAAATAATAGTTTTACACAATGGGTTTCGACTATTACGGTATTTTAGGCGTAAAGAGATCCTGCAGTCAGCTAGAAATAAAACGCGCATACAGGCGCCTCGCCCTAAAGTACAATCCCGAAAGACATAATGACGACGAAAATATGAAACGGATATTCGCCCTAATTGCAGAAGCGTACGAAGTCCTAGTAGACCACAAGAGACGAGCCATCTATGACCAGTATGGTGAAGAAGGCCTCAAAAAAGGTGTTCCTGGACCCACTGAGTACATCCAGCCATACGTCTACCACGGTGAACCATTAAGAACCTTCCACGACTTCTTCGGCACGTCCAATCCTTACGCCGACCTCCTGGATTACTACGAAAATCCACCACCCATGTTTGACTCCCCATTGGGTAAAGGATATAAGGAAAAAGACGCATCTATAGTACGACCGCTTGCTCTTTCGCTCGAAGAAATATTCAAAGGAGGTCTGAAGAAAATGAAAATACAAAGACTTGTCTTCACTGATGAAACATGTTCAGAATTAAAATTGCGAGAGAAAGTCCTGTCGATACCGATCAAAGCCGGAATATATCCTAACACAGAGGTGAGGTTCAAAGAAGAAGGAGACCAAGGCCCAACGAGGATTCCTGCTGATGTTATATTTATTACGGAAGACCGCCCTCACGAGACCTTCGTCAGATCAGGTCTGAGTAACTTACTTTACACTCGAACTATATCTTTGAAGGAAGCGTTATGCGGGTTCATGGTAACACTTAATACTTTAGATGGAAGAGTAATTAGAATCAAAATAACTGACGTTGTTACTCCAACTTATGAAAAGGTTATAGAAGATGAGGGTCTACCACTGCCTGCGTGTCCGACAAAAGCAAAGGGCAATTTGATACTACGATTCAATATAGTATATCCAGAGTATTTATCAAAGAAGACCAAGAGAGCGTTTGAAGAAGCGTTCAGAGTGAGAGAAGAAGAAGACCAAAAGTTCGAGAAGTTAGACTGTGGTACAATACCAATAGGATCACTATCTGACAGTGATTAGACTATTTTTAAAGAAAATTGATTAGCATTAACAAAATTCTCCTACTCTATCAGGGTAGGAGAATTTTACTAATGCTAATCAATTTTCTTTGCCTTGCCTTAGATTGCCTGCCTAAGTAAAGACTTAGGCAGGGAATCTATGGGCTTCTTTATTTGTAGTGTCTATTATTTACTTCTCTTATCTGAGATATATTGATCATATATGTCATTTGAAGATAATAAAATTTATAAAAGTTTTGCAAATTACATAATGAATATTACATCCGTCCTTGTCGACAGCTGCTCCAGGAAGCTCAAATCAAAAGAGTATCGTATACGATAAATAAAACGACTGTGGCGACTTCCACATACAGTAAAAACATACTCCACATCATCTAGCGAAGACGAGCTGAACTACTAATCCTGCATCGCTCTATGGGAGTTCTCGCGCCGATTAGTATATATACAACTTCCCAACATCAACCGTGGCCGCGGCCCATCAGGTATAATCAGCTTGCCTGGTCGGAGGATCCTCTCTTTGTGTTGGAGGGACATAACACCCGTTCCTCGACACGACGTATTGTTACTTACTTACTCATTGGGTTCCATAGATGAGTAATCGGAAGTAAGAAGGAAAGAAGACAAGAAATACACAAATATTATCTTGTAAACTGTAAAGGGCTTGGACTTCCCAGCAAGAGCCAGTTAGAGTTACAAGTATGCGACTCTGCCCCCCCCCCCTCTTAATTCATCCGTATAACCAATATCCCATTCTTTCAACCTATTCCTACTCCCAATTTTATCATCTTTATTTTCCAAAGTGCCTAGTGGACGGCAATAGGTGGGACCAAATTATTTTATACGCCTTTACCTTCCCCTTTCGGCATACGAGCCATATGTAAACTATAGAAAATATTATTATTTAGAACGTTTACCTCCGTACAGTAAGAGTAGAGTAATTAAACATCTCTGTTAAAATAAGTATAGTCCACGCGCGAGTTGAATGCAGTCGGGGCTGAGGTGAAGGGCGGGAGCATCTCCCCCCGCCGACCGCGAACCGCGCATTCCTGAGCTCTGCATTCAACTCGCGCGACTTCTATGGGCATCTTTCCTTTTATTTGAAGTACAAAATAGCTCTTTAGCTAGCCAAATTAGCTTAATACACAACAAATAATTCAATTGTATTCCCACCCATTAAACTTTACAGTAAACCACAAATAAACAATACGACTATGATTACTTTGTTGCATTAGTCATCAGAACATAATAAGGAATACTATCACCTTGTTTGGAGCAGTAGGTAATATCAACTAGTAAAATATATATACGGTCAAATTGAGAACCTCCTTTTTTTTCGTCGGTTAAGAAAAGGACATTACCTGGTAATACCAACACGAGATACTCGTAAAGTGTAACTAACCTTCAAATCCGTTGGGTTGTAAAAGCTTTTGCCGCACGAAGAACAAACATACGGCCTCTCTCCACGATGCCTTGCCATATGAGACCTCAACGCGTAACCACTATAAAATCTTTTATCGCATACAGTACATAGATGGGTTTTCTGCTCGAAATGAGTTTGTCTATGTCGATAGAGTAAGGTTTTGCTTGGAAAAGTGCGCTGGCAGACTGAACATGTTGGCTGTTTGGGAGGGCGTTGCTCGTGGGTACGCATGTGCATTTTTAGCATCCCTGGACCCTGTATATAATAATTATCCAATATATATATATATTTTTTTTTAAAGACTCCCGCATTAGGAATAAATCCTGTGTCGCGGGGAGCTTTACAAAGATACAAAGAACGGACACAAAGAACACCCAGACTCGGGTGGGAATCGAACCCACGACCTATGGCATAGCAGTCAGGGTCACTAACCACTAGGCCCACAGGCCAGTCAATTATTATTATCATATTATCATCATATTCCTAGCAAATGACTATCATCGTTTGTAAACAAGCATTATAATAAATATTTTATACTTATTCCTAAAATGTTAAACATTTAAGTCTCTTCTGAATTTCTTTGAATAATGTGTTTTTCTAAGCGGACGAAGTTGCGGGTTTCAGCTAGTTTATCATAAAATTTAATTAGTTCTTAATTCTATTTCTGCTCCAAGTAAAGCCTGGCGCCTACTGACAGTCAGCACTTCAAATGATACAAAAATGAAACTGTGTCGTATGAGCGTTATATCATAAGAAGGTAGCAGGCTCAGAGTGGTTACGTACAGCCAGTCCAGATCCACTCTGCAGTGTAGGTATAAAGCTACAAGTACACGGCTCAAATGATACAAAAACGGAACTGTGTCGTATGGACGTTATATCATAAGAAGGTAGCAGGCTCAGAGTGGTTACTTACAGCCAGTCCAGACCCACTCTGCAGTATAGGTATAAAGCTACAAGTACACGGCTCAAATGATACAAAAATGAAACTGTGTCGTATGGACGTTATATCATAAGAAGGTAGCAGGCTCAGAGTGGTTACGTACAGCCAGTCCAGATCCACTCTGCAGTGTAGGTATAAAGCTACAAGTACACGGCTCAAATGATACAAAAACGGAACTGTGTCGTATGGACGTTATATCATAAGAAGGTAGCAGGCTCAGAGTGGTTACTTACAGCCAGTCCAGACCCACTCTGCAGTATAGGTATAAAGCTACAAGTACACGGTGGGGTTACTAATCGTGCCAAAATTCAGTGGGGGCCGCACGTATTAGTTTCATGCTCACTCACGCGCTACGTCGCGTCATCCATTCGTATCTAGACTATCAAGTTGTTAGTACCTAGGCTTGGTTTATTTGTTCCCAAAAATACTTCACATAATTTACTGATAATTCAGATTAATTAATTCTTTAAAAAAACAACCCTAACGTCGCGTCCTCAGAATCGGAGCAGATAAAAGTTAGGCGATAGAAAGGGAGGCAACTTCTAGGTGACAATAACTGCAGGTAATTAGAGTCGTGCGACCTGAATTGCGACTTTATTGTGTCGGAACGAAAGTTGCTATTTATTTAAATGATTTCGCGAAGTGAAACGGAGAAGAAGACGAAGAATAAACCTGTAACGGTTTGATTAAAGAAAGAGATGATTTCAAATTAAAGACAACTTACTTATTCAATACATACCTTAAAAGTTCTTTCACAAATGGGACACATTGGTGGCTTCTTGCAATTCGCTTTTATCCAATTAGTGTGAGAGCGCATATGCTGTTTCAACCACCTTGGATGTTTGAATTCCTTATGGCAGAGGTTGCATACGTGCCGGCCAGGGGATACCGTGGACGTAGCTTGAAATACTACCAGTTGAAGGTAGTTCTCCTCATCGGAGTTCAAGCCTTCCTTTTCTTTTGGAGTATTGGATGCGGTTTCGATCTAAAAAAAAATTTAATATTATCCCATCCCACTATCCCTCCCACTAATATTATAAATGTGAAAGTTTGGATGGATGGATGGATGTTTGTTACTCTTTCACGCCAAAACTACTGAACCGATTGCGATGAAACTTAGTATGATAGCCGGGGACCTGGATTAGCATATAGGCTACTTTTTATCCCGCTATTCCTACAGGATCAGGACTTACGCGGGTGAAACCGCGGGCGCTGGTAGTTCAGGTATATATGGGTAACCAAGGCTAGATGCTGACTTTCCTACCGTAATCTATAAGATAAGGAGACCAGTCGTATCTTGTCTAGTTATCATAGTTATAAATATTTTGCATAGCTTTAAGGTCTCCTAATGCTCCTTCATGTCCTGCCTACTGCGTTTTAAGTTTGGCCACGCACAAGTAATACTTCTGCTGTAGCAAAAATAAAGAGGGGTGCTACTGAACCTTATATTAAAAAAACAAAAATAGGCAGTCATGGGACTGCCGACAGAAGTGAAAATAAATACTTATAGGAAATATTGTAAAAAGTCAAAATTAAAAATGCGCCATCTGTGAAATTTACCTTAACTAATATATGGATAATTAGTATATATCAAACTACAGTTAGTATCGCGCAGAATCCACAGATGGTGTTAAAATATTTTTTTAAATAAATGTAAGTCGGACGCATTTTCAATCAGGGTCACGTGTCCTGACGCGAGTTTAACATTTTTACCCATCCCAAAAATGCACAACGCCGCTAAAGAAGTTTTCACTTCAATAATAATTATAGTTAATGGCGAAACAAATTAAAAAGTAAAAAGAGTGCCATTATCCATCTCCTGGCTCCATCATCAAAGCCCAATCTGTTGGATTTGTCAAAACAAATCATACGAGCCCAAACTCGGGGGTTTTACTAATAGCCACTTAAGAGTTCCACTATCCACCCCTTGGCTCCACTATCTGAGCAGTTCCAAGATACCAATTTGTAGTATTGCCATCAAAACTACATATACTCGTACATACAAAGTTAGTCGTTACGACTATTAGAAGTAGGTTAAAATTGACTACCAAGATCTGTTTACATAGTTAAGTAGTTAGTCAGTTAGTTACAACTGAAGCTAATGAAAGCGTATTAATAAAAGAAGAAGATTATAACACATAGGTACCTTTTCTTCGAAGTCTTCTTTATTGTCCTGTTCGGATGTTGGGGTTGGTGGCTGTGCTGGAGTAGAATTGAAGAACCCATCGAGTATCTGATTGGTATTAGTGATAGGCACCTCCATGTACTGGATGTAAGGTTCCGAACAGTTCATATTTATCAGTTTCTCCTTCTGCAGTGGGTAAAAATAGGATTGTTTATTACTGTTTGTGGTACTGTTACACTGGCCGTGGTCACAAGCTGACTGAATGGCGGAACAAAAATGTCGAAAATGTGCGGGTGAATGAAGAAACTTCTACCTCACGCTCTCGATGACGGAGGGCGTACACAACTGAGCCGGTCAGCCTGTGACCACGGCCAGTGCAACCTGGTCGAAACGTCAGGCAATTCAGAGGTATGTAATACCTATTTCGTGATCGCGTTAATTCCCGTATAAAGTTGACTGGCCTGTTGGTCTAGTGGTTAGTGACCCTGACTGCTAAGCCAGAGGTCGTGGGTTCGATTCCCCACCCAGGACAAATAATTGTGTGATGAGCATGATCATTTGTTCTGTGTCTGGGTGTAATTTATCTATAATACTTATGTGTATGTATTTAGAAATATATAAGTATGTTTATCAGCAGTCTGGTAAAGTCTGGTTACCATAGTACAGGCTCTGCCTAGTTTGGGATCAGACGGCCGTGTGTGAGATGTGTCAAGTTATAATTATTATTAAATATGTACATAATGATCTAAATTTTTTTTTTATTAAAGACCTGGATCATATACTATACATAATTATGAAAGTATCATATTTTGGTACTTTTGGGATATTCATACCTCTTCCCTTTCTCTTTTGTAGGCTTGTTCAGCGAGATTCTTAGCGTGTTCACGGAGTGCGACGTCATTCCTTTCGACCATCTCTTTGAAGGCGTGACAGCGGGATATTTGATGCACACATTGCAGGCACAGCTGGGAAGGCAGGTTATCGCCAACTTCCATCTAAGAAATATGACGTATATCTTGACAATAACCAATAGCCATATTAGTACAAATTGCAGAGTCTAAATTAATCAATTAATAATTGGGACTTAATCAAGTGCATCAGTGACTAATGGAGAAAATTAAATATTAAAGGAAAGCGTTCGTAAACTAAAAGTAAACTAAGGTATTCTAAGAGTACTGGGTAATCGCAGTCTTCTATAACATAGAGATAGACTCCTGACACGTGGATCCAATCCCAGCAGAACGCTGTACCCTACCTCCTTTTAACTCAAATACGTATTAAATTAATACTCTTCTCGAAGTAGTAAGTATTCTTCAAGTACACAAATGCCGAGCAGTGCCTCCTAGTTTTAAGGTTCAACACCAGGTCTTTCAGTAGATCGAAATGTGAATATAGATGGCGTAGTCTTGTGTCAAGTTGTGATGTAAAGTACGATTCACACCAAACTGGAAATTGAAGTTTATACTTATTTCTTAAAATACATTTTTGCATGGCACTTCTTGCCGCCGCGGGCGGTTGGCTCCGCTCACTTGCGCTCGGTTACCGAGGCGCGACTTGACGCACTCCGGCGCGGCCCATTCGGTGTAAATCGTACTTTATAAAGCAGTAATAACTCAAGGTTATTTGTGACTACTGATACTGAAACTAAGACGATTTTGAGACAAACGTGATTCTTAAAAGTACCACAAGACAATTTTATATTTAGCTTCCTAAATACACATTTTGGTGGTTGTATCCAGTATCCTAGCAGATGTCGCGTAAACCACGTAATGTACATTTATACTCTACTAATACAACCAGACGGTGCAGATAGCAGTTTACTTCAGTAGTATAGGTTTGGGAATACAATTTTTGTTGGCACTGAGCATAATCGAAACTTCGATCGCTGATGTTGCAATTTTAAGTTCTACCGCGTCGCCGCACCACATTACTTTAAAAAATTACGATTTTACAGATAAACGTTTAGATTTTCATTTCACACAAAGATCTTTTTTCATAATTACGGTGGCAAACAAGCGCACAGTCCGCCTAATATGGTATCTTATGTTATGGTCACTATGGTCAGCGCGGTGCCAGCGCTAGCTCTTGATCAGGGTCCACGTCTATTTTTTTTTACTTCACGTAAATTCTATTTTAGTTTTATGCTAAATTTACCAAATTAATAATTTAACCTACTTACTCCTACCGGGTGTTATAACGCCTCGAGAAATAAATTACAAGTACCTACCCTCATTTTAATGTTAACAAATGTGGTCGATAACTGGTATTTCTTATCTCGTTTCATTTATTACTCATATATAGGCTTGATTACATGCAGTATAATCGTGACTGTATTGTTTGAATATTTAATTTTTTTTCGTATTAAAAAATTACTAAGTGTTTTATGCGATTATATCGTCAAAAAGGTATGTATATATTATATTATCACTACATATTATAAAACAAAGTCCCCCTAGTCATGTATAAAAATAACTGTTTGACATAAATCTTGCAAGTGTTATCAATGAATAGGTGCAGTATTTGTTCATCCGACTTTTTTCATCTAAATATATTTATTTATTTTTTTATTTATAACACTTCCTGCAGATACTCGTAAATTGCATGAGGCGGGCTTAATGCCGTAGGAATTTTCTACCAGTCAACCTTTGGGTGATACAGAGACGTGCGTGGCAGGTGTATAATTATAATTAAAATTGCGAATATAAATTTAGAAAATAATGAACAATTTAGAAACATATATATTACATATATAACTAACTATAAAACTGCTTAAAATACAATACATAATATAAACTAAATAAAATATTATATTATACTATATAAATACATACACACATATATCATGGGCGTTATAACGCCTGGTAGGAGAATGGGCATCTATTATATTTTACTATTGCATTTCAGATTGCAACGAAAAAAAATTTTAAGTTTAACGAAATATTAGATGCATTGGAGGCGGCTGATGACGACTTTTCTTTTCCGAATGTTGTCTCAATTTTACCACCAGAAAATGCAAATGCAGAGGTGACTGATGAGGATTCGGGTGATGAAGATTTTGTAAATATACAAAATTTCCCAGGTGACAAGGAATCATGTCACACTAATACTCTCAGAATGTTTACAGTCAAGCACCATACTATAGGCGTAGTTAAAGATAATAGTAATTTTAACTTTGCTCTTGCAGGTTCACAACTAAGGGCAGAAGCTGAAGTATAAATATAACATTCCTCTATCTCGTCTCGGCAAAAGAAGGCCTACTGTAGAATCTCCTACACAAAATAATAGCCGTACTGATTCTCTCAGAAATATGTCAATTTGTTCTCCCATACCAGACTGGGACTGAGACTTGGTTACGTATTGTGGTTTGATCCATACCAGGGCCACGCTTAAACTATATCACCAGCATAAAAACAGTTTGGTCTGGGATGGAGTGTGATTATGCGTTTCACAGACGTATTGCAGTCATGGCAACCTGATCTGCATTTCCATTTGTTTTTGACATTTTTTTCTCTTCGATACTACTATTGCATGAGGCAATCGAGGACTAAAAGGCACAGGTATCATCCGCGATAATCGTACATCTAAATGCTCACTACCTTCAAACTCAAAATTGAAGAAAAACAAAAGGGCTCTCTCGTCGAGTGATCCGGGAAATATTCTTGTTTGCAAGTGGAAAGATAATAGTGTTGTTATAGTTGCTTCAAATGTGGACACAATCGAACCATTGGCATAAGGCTAAATAAGTTTCTCAACAAGTCAACAAGATGTACAAATCGGTCAACCTGACATAATAAAAAATTACAATGAAAATATGGGAGGTGTTGTCGATCTGATTAAAACATTGGCCTATATCGTCAAACAGAAATTAAGAAACTTGAGGAGCAACTGAGAACTATTAGTAGTAAATATGAGATTTCACAAAAACAAAGTAGGGAACAAGTTTTGGCAATAGGTAAATTAGTTAATTCATGTAATTGTAGGAATGATTCATTGTTGTTGTCTGATAACCACAATGAAACCACTAGTTCTTTAGACAGTTTGCTTGTAACATGTGCCCCTAGGATATTGACAGCAAATAACAATAATGTAGTTAATTTCCAGAATGGCAAAACAACTAGTCAATATCAATTGTACAGTACCAATAGTAATATAATAATGTTTAGCGATGAAATTGGTGAAGGTTTAGGTTTAGGTATGTTAATGACAAACTCAAATAAGGAATATTCATTTAGCAACTTTTGTATGCCAAACCTAGCATATAATATGATTCTAGAAAAGGCTATTAGTGCAAATTTTGATACAAATACTAGTCTCATAACTTTCAGTGGCAATAGGGGTACTGTAAATAAAAAACATTCATAAAATACTTTGAACAATTATCGGAACTCAATTCAAATAAAATAGTACTATTTACACTGCCAATTAGTAAAGGGTTGTCTCAACATGAAAAAAATATTAGGATTAATTTAAACATGACTATGTTTAACTTAACAAGCCAAATTAATGGTAGATTTTATAATAAATTTCATTTAATTGACATCAATAGGATTGTCTATGATAATAGTTTTTTGACCACAGATAGTTATTATCTGCCATATTATTTTAAAAGACAAATAGCTGTTTCGCTATCATATTATTTTAGAATAATAGAAAAGAACTTGGCTAACCTGACAGCTCCTATAGAGCACCCCTTAGAATGTAAGAACACTGTAGCCAAACATTTGGCTTCATATAGTGCTCCTTCTGAGCTAATTAACAATGATGTTATTAATATTAATTCAGGCAATAGCTTGGCCGCACATTTTGACATAAATTCTTTAAATTAATTGCTAAGACAATAGAGCCTATCTCTTGCATATCAAATCATTTACTCGATAATGGTATTGATAGTAGAAATACAAAAATAAATAAAAATTGTAGCAATAAAGTAAAAAAGTCAATGACCATAAACATAGTTCAGCAAAATATTCAAGGATTATCTAGGAAAGACTTAGAAGTAGAATTATTTTTTGATAAATATAATGTTGATGTGCTCTGTATCACAGAGCATTGGCTACAGGCACACCAGTTAATAATTGATAATGAACTTTATTCTGCTAGAAGTGTGTATGTAAGAAGGAAGTCAATTCATGGAGGGTCGTTAATTTTTGTTCGTAATAGTATTAAGTGCAAAAACCGGAAAGATGTTGTGAATTTGTCTGCTGAGCGCACTGTAGAACTTTCTTGTGTAGAACTGGAACACCATATTATAGTTAGTGTGTATAGGCCACCACAGAGTGACTTTAGCATATTTGAGATAGTTATGGAAGAAGTTTTGAAGCGTTTATGTGTCAGTAGTAAGGTTTTGGTAGTTTGTGGAGATTTCAATATTAATATATTAGAAAAGTGTCCTATCAGTACAAGATTAGTGAGAATATTTGAATCATTTGACTTGAATCATTTATTTTCTGAGCCAACAAGAATTACTTTTCGCTCGGCAACTTGCTTAGATAACATCTTTAGCAATGGTGAATATTTAAATAGGTCAATCTTAAGTGAGTTAACATCTGATCACTGTGGGCAATTTGTTACATTTCCTTGTATGAAAGAAAATAGAATAAACAAAACTATATGCAGGCCCATGACTTGTAACCGATTATTGAATTTTAGTAATAACATTAGTGATAAGGTTTCCAATTTAGATTGGACTCAAAGAGATCCGGATAAGCTTTACGGCTACTTATTCAATATGATAGAAATCGAATTTAACAGTATATTTAAGTCAAAAACAATAATTCAAAGGCCAAAAACGACATTCTGTGACTGGGCGTCAACAGGAATATACAATAGTAGAGAAAAGCTTTATGATTTATATGCTATGAAACAGAGTAATTTTGACCCAAAATTTCATGAATATGTCAAAAATTACTCAAAGATTTTTAGGAAAACATGTACTATGGTATAAAGTCTTTATACATAAGTAATAAGATTAAGTCTTCAAATAACAAAATAACAGCTACATGGAACATTTTTAATAATGAAACGGGACGTAGTAAACCTCGAGATAATGATTTAAAATTAAATATTAATAATAGGTTTATAACAAACAACTTAGACGTAGCTGAATCTTTTAATACCTTTTTCACAAATATACCAGTTAGTACAACCAGTACCTTGAATTCTTGTGCGTCCAGGTCTGAATTGTTGTTAAGGGCCAATGTAAACTAATGTAAGAATTTATTTGTATTTGAATTCATAAACCCCACAGACATTATAAAAACGTTTAAGTCTCTTAATTCTAAGAATTCAGGGGATTTATGGGGAATTTCTGTTAAATTAATAGAAACTATTATAATTGATATAGCACTATTTCTAGCTATAACATTCAATCGATGTGTTGATTCTGGTGTTTTTCCTAACCTGATGAAGTATAGCAAAGTAATACCTTTATTCAAGAAGGGTTGTACAACTGAACCAAGTAACTTTAGGCCAATCTCAATGTTACCAGCTATTAGTAAAATTTTTGAAAAAGTTATTTTGCAACAACTAGAATGCCATTTTAATCTAAATAATCTATTTCACAAAGAACAATATGGCTTTACAAAGGGTCGTTCAACAATTGATGCTGGTGCAACTCTTTTAAGACATATATTTAATGCATGGGAGAATTCGCAAGATGCGATAGGTGTATTTTGCGATCTCTCAAAAGCTTTTGACTGTGTAGAACATAACACACTTATTCTTAAACTTAAACATTATGGTGTTAATGGTATTGCGTTGGAACTAATTGTTTCCTACTTGAAAGATAGAATTCAACATGTAGATGTCAATGGTGCGAGGTCTTCTGGATTACCTGTTACTATGGGCGTTCCTCAGGGCTCTATACTAGGTCCTCTACTTTTTCGCATATATATAAACGATTTACCTTATTGATATACTTTTATTTGCTGATGATACGTCACTTATTTTTAAAGTCGATCGTAAGAAAACAGTTTTTGACGATGTGAATAGGGCACTAAATGATCTATTGTATTGGTTTTCAACTAACAATCTCCTACTAAATTCAAGGTACTAATTTAACTCTAAATAATGAAGTGTTAAGTATTGTAGACTCAACAGTATTCTTAGGAATTACATTAGATAGTAAACTACAATGGGGAGCCCAGATAGATAGCCTTGCAGGTAGGCTTAGTTCGGCAGCTTATGCAGTATGGAAGATACGTCAGCTCACTGATACGGACACAGCTAGGCTAGTTTATTTTAGCTACTTTCACAGCGTCATGTCCTATGGTATACTACTTTGGGGCAAGGCGGCTGATGTTGAAACGATTTTTATTCTCCAAAAACGAGCCATCCGCTCCATATACAATTTAGGTGCTAGAGTCTCTCTTCGAGAGTTGTTTAAGGATATAGGTATTTTAACTGTTGCATCACAGTATATTTTTGCAAATATTATGTTTGTTAGGCACAGCATTAATGACTATAAGAAAAATAGTGATATACACAATATTAATACAAGAAACAAGTCTAAACTCGTTGGTACCTATCATCGCTTGCATAAAGTACACAACTCGTTCGAAGGTCTTGGTATACGTTTTTAAAACAAAATTCCTATACATGTTAGCGACCTTCCTGTAGATAAATTCAAGCAAACTGTAAAAAATCACCTTATTAGGAAATCCTACTATACGATCAACGAGTATCTAAACGACAAACAGTCTTGGGCTTAAGATGTCATTAGGTATATACACACAAACTTCTTTGTCTTATAATTAAGCTAAATTATTAACAAACCATTGTCAGTTGAAAGTAATGCGTGACGTTTATTATGGTAATTTGACTAGTAGTGATTTTTATGAGTATCTCGACTATGGTTCGTCATGTTCACTAAAATGTCATTGCTTGCGGCGTCGTCATGGGGCGGGTCATTTCTTTCCCTCTGATATGGCGAAGGAGATGATGGCTGGTCCATGCGTCATACTCGTGAACGGGTGCTGCTTGGGGTGACTGGTCGGCCTAGTCAGCGATGCTTTAGCCTATACTATTATTTTGGTTCGTTCAACTGCAACTCTTGCCTCTAAATCCAGTCACGAATTATTTTTAACTGTAGATTTTGTAATTGAATGAAGGTAGATGTGCACCTTGAATGATTTCTATATTTAATAACTTCAAACCTTCAACGGTATCACTGAGTGATTTTTATTTTTTAGTACGTTAGCTTTTGGAGCATTTCAATAAATTGAAATTCAGGTGGCATCAGCTTGCATCCTGTTTACCTTTTGTGTAACACTAACACTATTGTACCTGAAGATCTGACTTTTAAAAAGAGTGGCCATGAGTTTCTTTTCCAGTATTCTTCTCATAAGGCTCTACGCATTTTGGAAACTGGAAGTTATAGATCGACACAAGCAGGCAGGAGATTTTGGTGTTTTCACCTAATTTACCTCGACAATCCAGCACATGCTGTGGCGTCTGTTTGCGCCGATCTATGATTTTAACTCTAGCTTCAATTTAACGTTCATAAATGTCACTTAGTGTCTTAAATGAATAAATGATTTTGAATTTGAATATCGTACTTCCATACGAGGAAAAAAAATGTATTTTCCCTTGATTGCTTACTATTTAGATATGTCAATGCACAATGCCTGGCAGTTGTACAAGCACCATCTCGTACTCCGGGTTCTCACAGAAAAACGTTTCGATACGACAAAATCGATCACTTCATTGAATACAAAGAAAATCAGCTCAGGTGCACACTTTACAAAAAAAAAATATAATTGTGTTTGTAAAAAATGTGATGTTTATTTACATCCTAAATCTTGTTTCGTTACTTACTATACAAACTGAAAAAATAATAATTACAAACTCAGGGCCTACTTTTTACTTGGCTCAAAGTATGAAATTAGTACTTTGTTGTTTGATTAAAAAATATGACTTCGTAAATATAACTTTTGTTTAATTGATTTTATACCCGTTCCGTATAAACTAGCGATAGTAAGGCATTCTCCTACCAGCCGTTATTATCGCCCATAGTTTTCCGACTTTTCTAGTTGACCAAGATTTTTTTCAGTATTTTTTTCCGAGTAGTTGGTTATATATATATTAGAAAATCACAACGATCTGAGATGCGAAATAGTTTCAGGAGATGTGGATTTTTATTGCAAATATCAACACTTATTGGATTTAATTTAGTCATTAAATAATAAAATCTGTTAATTATATAGGCAGGTATTGGTAATAACAAACTAAAAGGCAACCGCGAAACCCACCGCCTCTCAAAAGGCGCCAATTTTTTTCCTAGCCTAGCCTAGAGCAACTTCTCCACTCACTCTACCCCAGGACTGGCGCCGGGTCAGCGGTAAAAACAAAGTCTACTAGTGGTGTAATTTGTGTCGCGCCAACTTTGTAATGGAGCGGTATGTTTTATACAACTTTAGACAGTAATTACTTCTAACTATTGTTTGAGATCGTAGTAACGTATCTGTCTGTCTGCAGGCCTATGCGCCTCACTTATGTGTATTATTGGAGCCAACCCTGATCTACTTCGGATACATAACAATAGGAATATTTCAGGCACATAAATTTTTGGACAGATAGCCAGGCCAGCCATGATCATGATTACCTAAGTGAAGGATTTAGAGGAATATTGTAACCAGTGAGAGATGAATGAAGAATGAAATTCCTTCTCCAGGTCTTAATATGGTGAAAGCCATCGATGTGATCTGCCAAAAGATATCTATTGAAATTGCCATCTTACGAATTAATGTAAGTAGTTTGCCAATTTGAGGTCCAGTCCAAGTGATTAATTAGGGTGATAGTAGGAAGAAGTAGTCGGCAGCAAGGCTCCCTGCTGTCCTCAGGACTGTATATTCTATTCAAATGTTTTCCCTTGCCAGCTGTATTCAGTGCTATGTAAATAATCTTTTACTAGACTCCTGTTGTATGGGTTTAACCCAATTAAGGTATGTAGAGCCTTGCTTCGGCACGTATGGGCCGGCTCGACTCCGCTCGATACCACGACCTTACACAAAACCGGTAGTGAAGCAATGCTTGCATTGCATTTCGCCGCGTGAGTGAGGTTACCGGAGGCCCTAACCCTTCCCTATCCCCTATTCCCGTCCTTCCCCTCTCCCCTCTGCACCCCTCCCTCTCTTCTCCTACTCCCACTTTAAGGCCGGCAACGCACTTGTGACTCTTGAGTTACAGTTGCCCATGGGCGGCGGTCGTCATTTACCATCAGGTGACCCGTCTGCTCGTTTGCCCCCTATACCATAAAAAAAAAGGTAGACTAGGTAGAGACAAGTAATATGCTCTTTCAACGCTAAGAAAACCCATTGGCTGTAGCTCCATAATTTCACAACAAGCTCTTAAACTTCTCAGCATTTTTGATAAGTAACATCATAACACTAAATTCTGCCGATTCTATAGAAGCATAGGTTCTGAGGAAGCAGTTTTTACGGTCAGCCTGATGGCAGGCATTTCGTTTCGTATCTGAATTTTTTGATAACGTAATGATTTCCTATTTTAATGGCTCGAGAAAATTCTTTCTTTTAGTAAGCTCAAGGGCCCGTGGGACTAGTAGAACCGAAATAAATTAAATATTTATGTGTTTAAGTGCATTAAGCACTTAAACGCATACGATTTTTATTTTCTTTTAGATCGATGACCATTTTTTAGATCATGATGTCCCAAAAGCTGGATACGCCTCTTTCAGCGACACCCTTGATTCTTTAGCGTGTTATGTAGAAAAGAATAGGCAAGCAGGTACTTTACTTTCTATATTTAATGCCATTTTTTAGATCAGGTCAGTTGGTAGAAACTTCGGTATTTTGATACTCATTTTAACTGAATATAAACCAGTAAACTGTGCGGATGCGCGCCAAATTTAAGTTTCTTGGAGAAAAAGAATAATAAAGGACAACATCATAACATTCGAACAGATTCAACACCTATCTCAGTCTTTTGGCTAGATTTAAATGATCATATTGTTTCAATCATCGTCTGTAAAGAAGCCTATGTTAGACAGAGAAAGAATGACATTTCTCAACAAAATTTCGTGAATTCAAGCAGCACTTTAGGAATCCGAAATTGTTCATATCTGATGACTTCTAAACAAAGATGACGCGATGTAAAGGATGTAGCTGTCCTTGCGTGTATACCGGGTCTACCTTAAGTACGAAAGAGACAAAAATATATTCCCAAAATATCTTTACAATATGTCATCTCACCTGCACTTTTGATATACCCATCAGCATTGTAGCAGTCAATTGTTCAAACAGAGGTCTCATATCCTTTTTTATCTCCAAGCAAGCTCGACATATTTTACTAAAGTTCAAATTTTGAAGTTTATTAACAATAGCAGCAGTAGCAGCCATGTTGGGCTGCACCACGAAGATGTTTTCGTCCTTGTTATACGATAGTGATTTTCACAACACAATTTATCACTGCAACATCCACAACCTAACAAATATTATATTTTACATATTTAAATAATAAATACGTCAATAAAACACTCACTACTTTATCAGTAACAATAAATTCACCACTGGTCGCTTACAAAACCAAATAAGAAAGAAAGACCATGACGATGGGTGGGGTAACGAAATTAGAGCGAGTGATTATGCTATCTCCAGTAGGTAATATACAATTACACTCGTGTGAAAGAGATGGATAATGGTTGAATAAGTTCGATACCTTTTTGTAGCACTTGCTAAAGTGACATAAACCCTAAGATGTGGAGGTTACGGTTCTTTTTAGGTTTATATGTGACTTTTATAGAGTTGTTTAGGATCCGCTCAACAAAATTGGATTGTACATTAGATTCTTAATAGCAGCCATATTGTGCTCGTTGTATTTTAACAAGGGTTTAAATGAATAAATACTCTGAAATCTTTATTACTATTGTTGGTAATTGCAAAACCTGTAAAACCAACCAGTTATGTATACATTGTGCTTTCCTTTATAAGTAGACATCTATCTCTGTCTTTCAGAGTAGATGTGTCATGAGAAAGAAAGAGATATTTGTATAGGTAATCTACTACTGTTTATTGGGACTTTGTTTTTAGATGCAATTTGATTTTTTAAATTTTTGTAAGTTAGTAATTTAATAGTACTCTATACTGATAGAAAATTTTATACAAATACGGATAAGATCCTTAAACTAATAGTTTTTTCGACTAAGTTCTACTGTTATTTACGGTATTGAGTGTAAATTACATCTTGCAACACTAACATTTTCGACGACCTATTGGTCGAAAATGTTACAGTATTTACGTTAACTATCATAATATGTACTTTTAACATGATTCTTTACTTGTTTCACTCGCACGTGTATGGAAAATGCATCTTGCATTTCAAGAAACCCATATCCAGAGTCCAGTCAGACAGGTAGCAAAAGAGTATCGAATTTGTCTGACAATCTGACATCTGACCGAAATATGTCATAATGTCATCATTCGTAATAATTTATTAGTTTAATCGACAGAGTGTGTGATCATAATTAATAAGCAAAGTAAAACATAGAGGCAGTGACTTTATCAAACTTTCATTAGATTTAAGAATGTCTCCAATAACAGGCTCCTCTTGGGAAGGTAAATGTTCAGCCAGAAAACAATGCACCGGTGAATTTGCTCGCTTTTATGACGTTGCACTGTAAGGTCTATCAGCACCAGCAATAATCCCTATAGATTTATTAAATTAACAATCTTTAGAATCAATACAGTTTACATATACGTTTAGGATAGTTCTTATACTGTTTTTCAAGTTGTATTATTTTTAAATTGTATTAACTAAGAATATAGAACTCTGGACTAAATTCCAGTGTTGCCTACAGCTAGTTGTACTTAAAATAATCTATTAATTTATATTTGTCTTATGTCTAATTCAGTTTTATCTCATCATAAAAATATAATTTTATCTCTCAATAATTTACACAAGAAATTTAGCATCTTGTCTACAAGCAACTATGGGTATAAATTTAATTAAAAATAAATTTTATAATTTTCAGAGGTAAGAAAGCAGGCACGTCTTCTGGAAAATGACATAGATGTCAAGTTAGTGGCATTTAGCAAGCTGGGGGTGAGCTCTGCCAGCTCAGGCCTTAGCTCAGAGAGTGTGCCCCTTATCAACAGTGATGATATGTTCGACACCATGTCCATGGAGCTACAGCAGTTATTAAATAAGGTAATTTGAGCAATGAATTAAACTGAAGTACATGGGTAGCTGTTTCTTATTTTATGTTAAGAATGCAGTGTTCACCTTTAAGTCATAAATAAGGAGTATTAGATAGATAGATCAACTCTTGATTGTACAAAACCATAAGAAGTTATACAAAATTGTATATCCATATTCTTACAAACTAAACTTGTACAATTGGCAGCCTTATCATAGTGTTTAAAAACGCTTGAGACTTTAAACACTTAGAGCTAGTGACAACGCCAGTTATTGCGAGTGTTAGAAGGCGGCCAAGGTCTGCTGGGGTTCTTAGGGACTTTTATCCTAGGGTACACCCTGAGTTCCTTGTATAGGCCCATTTGTATCGGAACACCATGTGGGTAAAGTCAGTTCGATTCCTACATACCACTTCACTGCTAGCCTCGGTGAGGTGGGTGTTACCATAAGATAAAAAAAGGTATTGCTAGTTTAGGTATATTGATGTTTTTATCAAGTCTTTTTATTTCAGCTTTCAGCAATAAATGATAAAATGGCAGACTTAGCACCAAGCGGCACAGCTACAATGCATACTATTAAAAGGCATAGAGAAATACTCATGGTAAGACATAACAATTACACAACAACTGCTGTTAAAATTTCAAACTTTAGGAATATTTGTAAAATAGCAAACTGAACTAACAAACAGGTATAGCAATATTGTTATTAGTGACAGTAAACACAAAACAGCTGAACAAAAAAAGTTGTTGCCTAGTTGTAAAGAAAAAGAGCCTCAGTCTACCTAGTTAGTGCTATCTTGGTTTTTATTTAATATCACATAAATAGTATAGTAACAACTTGAAAGTAATGTTAAGTAGGGCCACAACCATAATTATCACACACTACAGACCCGCGCAACATTGTCTGCGTTTGTAAATTTTCCCCGTTTTTGCAATATTTTTCATTGATGCTCCGCTCCTATTGGTCGTAGCGTGATGTTATATAGCCTTCCTTGATTATCCAACACTAAAAGAATTTTTCAATTCAAACCGGTACTGCCTGAGATTAGCGCATTTAACCAAACAAACAAATAAACTCTTTAGCTTTATAATATTAGTATAGATACATTGTGAATAATTAAATTAGTATTTATAGTAATATTAATATTCTCGAACATATCCCACCTAGATCTAAAGTGAGCTAACTCAAAAATTTCAAAACATTGCCAAGCAATCGGAAATAACTAAAAAAATTCCAAATTAAGCCTCAAAATATGATTAAAACAAGATTTCTAGAATATCTTTCTTCTTACTGCATATAAAAAGCATAAATCCATGCAGTGCAGTGTCAGCTTTATTAAACCTAAAATAAGCTGAGTTTGTACTATGGGTTTGTGAACACAGATAAACATATGTAGACCATCCAGACCAGAGCATGCAAATAGTCGTATTCATTCATACAAATGTTTGCACTGAGCAGTTGAGCATGTGATTAGTGAGGACAATACCTTAGATAGTATTTTCAAACAGGACTATCAGCAAGAGTTCTCAAAGACATCAGCGCGTGTGAACGCGCGGCGTGAGCGCGAGGAGCTGCTGCGCGGTGGCAGTCCCCCGCCCCAAGCCACCATTGGCCTCAGCCGGCGCGACCAGTACACCAAGGAGGCCAACCATCTACACAGGTATTTCTAAAACTCATACATACATCCCACGCCTGCTATTAATAGAATAATATACATCATCCTCCTCGTCTTTTCATAACTAAGTTGAAGTCGGCTTTCAGTCTAACTACGATATTTTATGGAGCGACTGCCATCAGACCTTCACAACCCAAGTAGTAGGCGATATCGAAGTTCTGTAGTTAGACCAGGGTTGTCGGACCTTTTAGGACTCCAACTGCCCGTAACGAATGCCACAGATGTTTGTATGGCACCCGGGACCGACGGTTTAACGTGCTCTCCGAAAAACGGAGGGGTCTCAATTTGTGGTCACCCATCCTAGAGTGACCTGGCTAGTATTACTTAACTTTGTAATGTGCTAACCTACTCGGTTACCCTCGGCACGCAAAGGCGTGGCTGCCTTTTATTTAAGAGGCGCCAAGGTCTTTCTCAGGTACTTCCTTCCTAGGGTATACCCGAGTCCCTTGCCACTTCTCTGGCAGTTTGAACACTGGGAATAAACAATGAAACTACGATTCGGTTACTAGACGTGTATTAGCACACTGCACGACTGGTGTCACGCATAGACAAACTTAGTACTTATTTTTAATAGAACTACGTACTTATTATAAACATCACACATACATGAGAGATAACAAATTTATTTTTGTTTTAAACACTAATATCAGATTCTAATTAAAAACAATAAGTATTTGTTTTGAGGTTTTTGCGGTGGCATTGAAAGAGTTAAAGTAACAACAGTAACAGTACGAAGTTAATCTAAACTGGAATACAAACGACAAAGATGCGTACTACAGAGTACAGCGCAGTCTCCATCATTTGATGTTTTCTACTTTCACACATTAATATTAGCGCTTATAATGTTCGGACAGTTGTTGCACCGAACTAAGATCTAAGCAACGCCTTGGTATCATTTAGAAATCATCTCGGATACAGTCTCAACAAATAGATGACGATATCGAGCTCGAACTGACTGAATACTATATTATTATATGTTGTTCCATCATGGGTCCCGTGACTAGGGATCGAAATAGGCCTGAATCCATGATAAGTCTTATTTACCTGTCAAAAGACTAGCAGTATCACTCTATAGCCTTAACTTCGCAAAAGCTGCGAGTAAGAAATTATCGAGAACATATTTTGCAAAATAATATTTTTTAGGGTTCCGAACCCAAAAGGTAAAAACAGGACTCTATTAGTAAGACTCGACTGTCCGTCTGTCTTTCTGTCACCAGGCTGTATCTCATGAACCGTGATAGCTAGACAGTTGAAATTTTCACAGATATATTTCTGTTGCCGCTATAACAACAAATATTAAAATAAAATGAAAAAAAAACAGAATAAGATAAATAATTAAGTATACATACAACAAACAACAAACGTGATTTTTTGCCGTTTTTTGCTCAACGCTTGAAATATTCACAGAATATAGTGTCTAATGTTGTATAGATAATGGTATGTATGGAACCCTTCGTGCCCAAGTCCGACTCGCACTTTGCCGGTTTTATTTCACAAGCAATCCCAATTTACAATATAAAACGCCCTGTTACTTATGAGAAAGATTTGTCATTTCAGTTCACACATACTGGTAGACGAACAGATAAACATAGCGATGGAGGCGCGCGACCACCTCTCGGCGCAGCGGCAAACCTTCAAGCGCATGCAGACTACCTTCAACAATATCACTAACAGGTATACACAGAACAATCCTTCACCCTTTACAGTCACGGTCCGCACGACGCACGCTGCGCTCCTAACGATGGTAGCGTGATGTGATTATAGCCTATAACCTTTCTCAACAATTAGGTTCTCAAATGCAGAAAGAATTTTACTCACACTAGCTTTATTACTGGAAATTCCAGTTTACATACAGGGTGTAAGAGACACCATACCGAATCCTGACATAGTGTATTCTGATCATCATTCTGTCAGTCGAAAATCATTGGAATTTTCTGCCGGAAAATTTATAATTTTTTTTTTATTATTTCACACACTAAACGGAACATTTTACCGAAAAAAATTGAAAATACTGCATACGGTCAAAAACTGCAATGTAATCAATCAAAAAACATTTTATGCAATCAGCTGGTCTTGACGGCGCCGAATGTTTTAGGTCATTCACCGTACCGCACAAAAGAATACCTGCTAGAAAAAAAAACTAATGACTATAAATCCTTAATCTCGCATTTTTATGAACTGACTTTTGTATTGTGTTAAGTATAAACAGAAAAATGTTATCGTAAGTTTTTCTCGTAGCTCAAACTTACACGCTGTATTTCTACACTCCTCTTCCTCCTCACTTCCTTTTCATCAATCTTGAACTGCGTAGAAAGTGAACACACTTTAAATTTACTTGTTTGTTCGTCTACAATAACAAAGTCGGGAATAAATAAAACAATTATCAAACATTTCAGGTTCCCGATGCTCAACAGCCTAATGTACCGGATCAACGCACGCAAACGTCGTGATTCTCTCATCATTGGTCTGGTGGTCGCCGTCTGCACATTCCTTCTGCTACTGTACGCGTTCCACTAACAGACTGTACGTGAGAGTGAGTGAGAGTTAATCTTTTGGGGCTGAATGACATTGTTTTAAATACGACAGACTGTCTCTATATCTTTGTCAGTATAGAAAAGCAACCCATCACATACCCTCTTATGACAATATAGGAAAACCCATAACGATGGTTGATCGCACTGCCGTCTACAAGGTTTGTCACTGAACACCCAACAAATTTTGGTTTTGCACTAACACACTAGACGAAAACGTGTATCACAATTTTCAACCACGATCTCCCCTGTCTCACTTTTCAGACAGGAGAAGTGTTGGGTAAATCTATACAGGTCTAGAAAGTTAAAAAGAAATTCAAGGTATTATAGGTTTTTACCAGATTTATTTATAACATATTTTACTCTATATTTACGTTTTGTTTGGAGTACCATCCCTTCTTTCTGCTGTAATTGTTGAGTTAGACATGCTTAGTTAGCATATTTCGTTTCACAATGTCGATGTTTATTTTACAATCAATTTTTGCCGCTACAATACCAAGTGTTGAATATAGCACTAAATTTTAACTGCAGAACTGCTAAAGTCTCGAAGCGTGCGCATCAAAATTAAACTTTATTCATATATTCTGAGAGTTATTATTTGTTTAAATGTAAATGTTGTAATGAAATGTACTATTGTTTAATCTGTAGGTACCCATTCTTTCATTACTTTTGTTTTCACAAATTAACAAAAAGAAATGAATAAAGACATTGAAAAAAGCAGGTTCGCAGCTGAATTGCCTTTGTTGCGGTGATAACCTTGGTCCACAGTCAGTCACACAACATCTTCTCTATTTTAACTAAAAAAGCTTGGGGCCGGTGATACAAAAGAGACGGAATTAATTACCACTATTATGCATATCTAACATTGATAAGACTTCATCGTTTCAAAGCATTTATTTCGTTATATTCATGTAGGTATATATTTATTTGTAAATTGTTATTTGTTAGGATTTGGGAATGGAAGCGTATAATTTTTTATTATATTTAATTCCATTACGGAATGTGATTTGACTTTAGATTAATAAACTTTTTCGAGTCTCCTGTACGGTCCAAACATTGTGTTTATGACAGCTTAGCCCATGTAAAGTATCATATTAAGGGATGCAGAAAGTTGGGGCCAGCGTGGTCGTTGGTCACGCTGCCCTACAATAGGCAGAAGGTCGTCTTTGGTGCAATTTAGACGACTTCTTTCTAGGCCCGATATATTGATTTTTTACCATTGTGACTGTAGTATGAGATATATTCTTAAGGCCAACGTAACCTGAAGCCTAGCTTAAATAATATTTATAACCTTTTTTCAACTAGTAACATCTTAGTCCATCATCCGGTCAAGGTCGGAAATTAAATACTCGTAATAGGCCATTTGGGTTAACCTGAAAACTAACAGCCCACACATGTGAAGCTGGATTAAATCGGCAAAATATAGCTATATGGGGGACTCAACAGACAGTAATCAGCTTAGCCACAATTATACAAAGCCTGACGAGATTTGTAATTAAACATACAGGAACAAACGGGCTGAATGGATATAAAATCATTATCATCATCTCGATAGTGGGATGTCTGCTGCTGAACATGGCCTCACCCAAATACTTCAAAATCAGATATGGTGTAAAGTTTCATCCAACAGACATAAAATAAAGATAGGATATTTTTGTACAAATTAATCAGTGTTTTTTTTTTATATCAGCTGTCACCTATGACACTGTAGTAATATATTTCACAATTTTATTATAGTTTTGCAAGACTGATCTTTGTGGAAGTTTTGCGGAGAGCGGTAGTGGACTTCACATGATATAGGTGATGATGGTAGTTTTATAAAAAACACCCTGCAGTTAAAAGTAGCCCCCGTAGAGTTACAATATATCATTCATGTACAATAAATTCGAATATATCACAGGCACTAGTTTGCGAGGCGGGTGCGCGCCTATTTCTCTGTAAAAGAATTCCTGTTCAGACCTATTAGCACCAAAATTGTAAATTGCATATTTAATATGTATGGTGATGGATGTATGTCTGTTGGTGACGTCTATTATCATAGGTCTAAGGTATTATGTAATATAGATATATGTAAATACTTATCCTGTACCTATGTAATTATTGTATCGAAATAAAACTTTATTTTAATATTTTCTATTATTTACCAACTTTGGTGTTTTTTTAATTTGTCTGTTTTTGGAACAGATAACGAGGAAATGTGACTGAACTGATAGTTCATTTTATAACAATCTTGATACTAGTTAGGTATCCAACTAGTCAAGGATCTGTTCTGCTGATTTAGATTACGAAGGAACAAAACATATATTTATGAGTAAATTGTATAAAGTTTCACATATGACAATCCTTAAACTATAGGTGGAAGGAGTGGCCATTTTATATGTGGAACTACAATGTTCTTTGTATAAAAATACCATAAATTACATTAAAAGGTACGCAATAAAAAAAAAAATGTCAGTACAACTATGAGAAGAGTGAACATACTTGATTCTATTCTGTCTGACATTTTTCATGAAAGAGGTGATAAACAGTCATACCAGTATTTTCATTTGGTAATAAAAGGAATAAAGGAAGTAACTCAAATGAGACCATTTTATTTCATACCATATCCAAAAGAAATATTAGCAAAGGCTAATATAAAGCTGCACAAACATTCAAGTTTCGTTCTGCCTTCCGAAGTACATGGTGCTGGATACATCAACTTGAACAATATCTTCCTACCCTGAAGTCTCTCATCAGCTATAATCTCGGTTAATATTCAAATCTCTCAATCCTGTACATAAAGAACTAAAGATTCACCAGCAACGAAGTGGACAGTTTCTTTATGTACCTTGAGCGTTCCCCGCTGTGAGAAGCTCTTACCACAAATGTCGCAGACGAATGGACGTTCGCCTGTATGCGTCCTTATATGTTTATCCAAATCACCCTTCGTAGCAAACTTCTTTCTGCAACTATCTTTTGGGCATTCAATGTTCTTATTGTGCATCCGCTGGTGGCAGTATACTTTCTTCCACGATGGGAATGTTTTCGGACACATCTAAACATAAATAAACATTTTCAGTAAGCCAAAATCCAAAAACCTTCGCTTTTGAAACTGTCAGAAGTAATTTTAAGTACCTATCATAAGTATGTTTAAAATGGGATTACATAATCCCTTTACTGAGGCATGGCTACAGGTTATAAGGATTCTTATTTAAGTTCATGCCAGAACTGCATTGCCTTCTAACGCAAACGGTGCAAGATATTGTCATAATTCAAATTTCAAAAACGACTTGCGAAGTAATGCTCAAACCCCATTCTAGAATGAATGCCACAATAATTTGTAGAGATACAGAGGAGAATTTGTAGAGGTAGACCTTACACGGTACAATCTTGAAGACCATAAATTTCATAATTAATTTTCATAAAGACCATGACGAGATTTATTTATTTTTTTAACAAAGAAAATCTAATCCTGCTTACTTAAGTAAATTGATGGGAAAATTTTATTTAGGATTCTAGCGTGATCATGGATAAGCTGGTACTCACTGCGCATGTGTATGTAACTTTCACATCGTTCATCTCGTTTACAGTGGAGGTTTTTGATATACCGTATTTCGTACCTTCTATGTAGGTGCAGTCTTTGTTCTGAGAACTCTGTAATGAATATAATTTACTATTAAAATTGCAGCTGAAGGGACAAATGTGTAGACGTACTCAATCATAATGTCTAAGTTGGGTATCAATCATACGGCTCGATTAATGACAATGTTAGGAGCCTGTATTCGAGATTAGATAGGTACACCAATTTATAATGAAATAGAAAATTTATTTTAAAATTTCCACTCACTATTCACTCGTATTATTTGCTATACTTTGCACTTGTTACTCGCAGCATCGCTCAACTGAATGTCCCATCTCGCATTGCAACATCTTTATCTTTATAATATATAAAAATCAATGTTTGTACTCTAAAAGTTCCGATACCATTGATCAAATTGTGATGAAACTTTGGTAGGGTGTTCTGGGGTCACCCCACGAGGGTTCCTGGCCCAAAAAAGAATATATATAAAAAAAAAAGGCATTGCAAAGCATGAAGGGCGCAGCTAGTACAGTCATAAAAACATCTCATAGAAAGTTCGTGAATTTTCCTGAAATATCTCGTACAATCTACTTAACTCGACAGCTGTTGGAATTACTAGAACTCAGTAGAACATTGTTATTGATAGACTATTAGTTCTGTTATTCGCTAAAAGACAGCAGCGTGCGTCTAAGGTTAGGTAATGTATGACTTCCTCTACTCGTCAATAGATGGCGCCCGCGGATCAATTTAGGCTTCCGTAACAATAATTATAATCAGTTACCGTAGCCTCCTATAGGCAGCGCCGGCCCATGGGTAGAGCGAGAGGAGCGGTCGCTCTAGGCGCCAGGTGGCAAGGGACGCCAAAACGCTAAATGCTATTATGTTGATAGCAATAGATGCAAAAAACGCTTTCATGTTTTCTTGTAATTAGGTACACAATAGATTGCGCGCGCCTCTAGGTAAATATGTGTCATTCGTTGTGGAAATTGCTATATATTCAAAGTGTTCTTAACGTGAGTCTTTCAGTGATTACAGTGATTTTTTTTCAGTACATTATGCATATAATCTTTATATTAGGCTTGTAACTAATATTCGGCAAATATTCATATATTAATTCTAATAATATATATTACTAGCTGTCCCGGCACACCTTGTTTTGCCATATTAATTATTTCTAATGAATAGTTTGGTAGTCAAATAAAAAATACTTATTGTGGGGATGGGGTCTATGACTGAAAGAAGAATGGAGCGCTGTGGGCTATTGACGGCCTATAAAAATAACTAAACACCAACCATTCATTTTCTTAATTCAAAGTACTTCATTAACTTAACTGTAATATTTAAAGTTTAACAGTGGGAGAGCCATGCTTCGGCACGTATGGGCCGGCTCGAAAGGAGTGATATCATGGCCTCACAGAAAACCGGCAGTGAAGCAATGCTTCGTTGTACTTCGCCAAGCGAGTGAGGTTACCGGTGGCCCTAACCCTTCCCTCTATCTTCCCCCCTATCTCTCCATCTCCCCTTCTCTCCTACTCCCACCTTAAAGGCCGGCAAGGCACTTGTGACTCTCGAGTTGCAGGTGCCCATGGTCGGCGGTAGTCACTTACCATCAGGTGACCCGTCTGCTCGTTAACCCCTATTCCATAAAAAAAAGTTTGACATCGACATCGACTTGACGGCAATCGATTATTACAATCGATTATAACAATCGCACTTTCTATTTTCACTGGGTTAAATACTTTAAAGAAATTGTACCAACGAAAGTAAAAATACTAATATTGCTATAAAAAAACAGGGGTTGATCGTAGAGGGTTGAAAATTCAGGGTTGTATGTATTTTCTAATGCTGTATCATAAAAAAATAAAAAAAAATATATATCTAAAAATTAAAAAAAAAAAAATAAGGTGGACTACCCTTAACATTTATTCATTATTCCTTATTATCCCTTATCATATTCTCATACCTACCCAATATGCACACAAAATTTCATGAGAATCGGTCAAGCCGTTTCGGAGGAGTTTAATTACAAACACCGCGACACGAGAATTTTATATATTAGATGGACAGCAATAAGGTGAGTGTGTATATATATTTTTTGTTTGTTTTTTTTTTGTAGTCAGTTGGTAAAAGAAAACGATTAATACCTATATATTTATTCTTGTACTCTTATTTTTTTATTCTCTCATTAAATTCTCTTATTTAATTAATTTCCATAATGTGAAAAAACAAAATCTGTCCATGCATTTGAATTGTTATAAAAATTTAGCAGTGGAAGATTGTGCTGCAGAGAACTAATATTTTAGAATTTTCTGGCAAGAGTTTCAACTGAGTTTTATCTTTCCATGTCTCCATAAAAGAAGATGGATGTGCTTGGGTGGGTCATTGCGGGAAGCGGGAGTTAAAACAGTGGAAAATAGAAACAAGAAACAAAAATATCGATAAAAATTTCTTGCCACGCATCAGCCGAATACTTTTGAATAGCCGAATATTCGGCCAGGAAGCTTGCAGAATATTTGGTATTCGGCATGTGGCCGAGTGCACTATTTGCAAGTCTACTTTATATGTATAACGCACTGAAAAAAAAAACTAGCTACTAATTCGTCTGTGGCACTAATTATAGTGGTTAATTGTTTAAGTACTTACCATCTTGGAGGAAGCAAACAAGTCTTTTCTTACTGCAATTTTTTTAGATAGCTCCTGTAATTGAACAAAATTTATATTTTTTTTATGTAAATTTGGTAGTTCACAATTTAGCATCTATTACATTAGCCATAGAGTACAAAATCTACTTCATTTTCTGCACTGGATTTCAGCAAAATTAATAATTTCTAGTAAAACAAGACCTTTATAAAAAACTTTATTTGTGAATTAAATAAGTGATAAGTAAGCCCTCCTGCATATCTCACTTTAAGAATAATGCAAGGTTCACAGACCAAGGCAAGGATGTACCAGAACAACTTGAATAAACTTGTTATTGCTCCAGTGTCGAATTCAAAAAGGAATCAAAGGAGGCTTGCAATAAGGCTTACGAAACATTTACATGTTGGTGTTATTATAGTAGCACTTGTTATCTCATTAACAACCTCATACTTTATCGTGATTGAAACACCTGATAGTAATGTATGAATATGGATAGTTTTTTCTACTGAACAGAAGTTCACTTACACCTAGGGAATATGATCCTTGATGAAGACAAGCAGTTGCACTAAGAGTGCTTTAGACCCCCTGTCTGCAAATCCAAGCTGAGGACTATTTCAGCTAACTACATAAAAACATTCAAATACGGATGGCTATTTTTATTATACCTCTTAACTACATATTATGCTGTTGTTGTAATGTTTTTTTATACATAAAAATTATACTAGTAATGAGAGTCACATATTACTAGTATTCCAGTTAACCCCTCAAGTTAAGCTAAATGCTTTTGTTAGGAGTAATAAATGTAATGTTGTTGCAGGTTCTAACCCCACTTGGGTTAGAACCTGCAACAACTTGATTGCAAATCCAACGTGTTTATGGAGGAACAGTGGCAGGAATAATCTAATTGTGCAATTGGTACATACATTTTCAGATATTGATCCTCGCCTTTTACTTCTTTTAATATTAACTTCCTCATTATCAAGGGTATTGTTATCTTCAATGGATGATCTGCTCTCTGTGGTATGTATGCTACAATCGTTTTCACTACTTAGCTGGAAAATAAATATACACATAAAACAAAGCAGTTTTCTGCTTAGCAATAACTAACTTCAATTTAAAATTTGTTGACTTAGTTACTAGTGAATCCTGTTGTTGTACTGTGTATGTATTCTACACTTGCATATCCATGATCATCCACCTGCCCTACCCCCAATTTTCATTTAGATCGGCGCAATGCGTAACATTGCAAAGGGTTTAGCTGGTTTTTTTTAAGGCCCGCCTCCTGTCTGACACCAACCCTTCACCCTTTATGAAAATAAAGGAAAGAAAAGAGAAAAGGAGGAAGGTATAATTCTATAAAGAACAATGGGTAGTGAGAGGAACTTAGGGTAAGGGACACGGCAAGTCTCGGATGGGAACAGGACTGAGACTATAGTAACTCAAAAACATACTTGTCGCATATCCAAATGTCCTGTAGTTCCTGACTGGAGAGGCCACTAGGAAATGATCACGAGCTGGCCACTCTATACTTGTATATCCAATACTAGTAGCGCCTCGCGATATCACCCATGTAAGGCCCGATCCCGTAGGAATATTGGGATAACAAGTAGCCTATATGTTAATCCAGGTCTCCAGCTATCTACATACTAAGTTTCATCACAATCGGTTCAGTAGTTTTGGCGTGAAAGAGTAACAAACATCCATACATACATACTTCCTCACAAACTTTCACGTTTATAATATTAGTAGGATATCATATTTTTAACAAGTAAAGAAATATTAAGAAATTTATCACATGCCTCATCCATGTCCTCAGTTATAGGGTCTCCATGATCAAATAATATTTTCATGTGCATTTCATTTTCTTTAACTATTAATCTTAATTCTTTTGCATCCATTACTATTTTCAAACACTGTCTGCATATCTTACGGGGTAAGTTATCTGATTTAATTATCTAAAAAATAGTTAAAAAGAGATGTTATATTTTTAGGACTTATATTATTTACTAGAAAAAATCGTAAATATTTATAGAACTAAGGTTTGCTATTTAAAGTCACAGTAAATGTTAACTTGTACACACTTTTACACCGGTACATAAATGAATATCTTTGACCAAGTTTCGTTTTTCAAATAAATCACTTTCCCCTGTTTCTTTCAGACACAATCTGCATAATTCGGAACCTATGAGACCCTTATTTTCTTCCATGTTTTTTTAGACTAAAACCTGAAAAACTTAAAAGTACTGCAAATCACACGTGTGATGTTTTGTAGTATTTTTTACAAATAAACCACAGAAAACTAAAGGCTGATGAATATAAAATATAAAAATATTGTCAGAGCTGTCATTTGTCAATCAACAATAACTTATAGCGCTCCATAGACGATCATGCGGCATGACATGCTGAATCATCATGCTGCATGAAGGACCTATTGAGAGTCCATCATGCTGCATGACAATCGCTTGGTATAATCATTTTATTCAGTCGATATAGATTAGAGTGAAGAGCGCAATCTATTATAGAATTATTGATAAGATATTGATTACGATTTAGTCATAACTAACAATTTTGTATCTTAAGTTTTAGTGCTTAGTAATAGTTTTAGTAATAGTTTTATTAGTTGTTAGTACTCAATGTGCACATTACGTGTAATGAATGCTGTGGGCTTCTATAATGTAGGGCACAATATTGCATATGTAAATTGTTAATGCTAATTAATAATTAAATAAATAAAAATAAACAAATAGAAACATGATACATAATAACATAAGGTTACGATTAATTATGAGAGTTTTGTGTCCAATTATACAATCTGGCAACCCTACAATTGCATGACATGCCGATATTTAGACCATCATGCGTGCATGTCAATCTAAGCTTACAGGAATTTAATAAAAGGAGTTGTCAATCAACTGCCAGTACGTAGTTTGCATGTCATTCGCATCAATCAATTTAATTAACGATAATGCATGCAGGGAGCGCTTAACAGCGGTATCCAAAGACTAATAGAATATAAATAAAACACTATATTTATACTATAATAGTATATCGGTGTCAATTGCGTCAAATCATGTTTTTTTTTGCTATTTCAACTGTTTGTTAGCTATTCTGCATTGTTCGATCAAATTTTTTTTTGTTCGATCTTAGTTTTTTTTTAAATAAAATATCGTATGGCGAAAATATCGTATTAAATATCGATATCTCCTTCAAACTGTTGTATCAATGTTCCGATATTTTACACCGCATCGGGCATCCTTAAAACATGCGTCATGAATGTTTATAAACAAGGGCTATATTAAATATTGTACATTCCTATTTTTTGTAGAAAGTTTTAATTCTTTTTCTACGCCGACGAAGTCGCCGGCATCAGCTAGTGTCAAATAATTCAAATTGTTTACATTTTGTGTGTTTGTGATCTAGATATTTTACTTTCACTGGCTGGCCTCGCGAGTTTTCGCGGTAAATTTAAAAAGCGTCAAAAAGTAGGCTATGTATTAAAATGTCTTCCCGAGGGAAAAACTACACTGAAAGAGAAAAGTGTAAACTTTTGCAACTAGTCCAGAAGTAAGTATTGAATAATTTGTAAACCTTACAGGAGCAGAGGGTTATAAACAGAGCATGCAAAACAAAAATGTTTATATTGCATTTTTTCAAACATAAACACTAATTAACTGATTTTGTTGTTACATGTTGTTTTCTTACAGATATCAACATATAATCGGAAACAAGGTAACAAATGCTGTGTCCATTGTAAAAAAAAATGAAGCTTGGGGCTGTATAACAGCTGAATATAACAGTACCGCAGAGGTACCCCGTACACAAAAACAATTAAACACAGCATATTTAAATTTAAAAAGAAGCACACGACAGAAAGTAGCCACTGAAAATGTGAGTAAAATGTTTTTACAATTATTGAAAATACTTTCATTATTCCTAAGTTCCCTATTAAGTTAAAGGGACAGGTGTATAAAACAATCATCAGACCTGCCGTCCTGTACGGTTCTGAAAGTTGGCCTAAAAAGAGAACGGACGAGAGACGCCTGCACGTAACCGAAATGCAAATGTTGAGATGGATGTGTGGTGTGACTAGGATGGACAAGGTGAGAAATGAATATATTAGAGGAAGCCTGAAAGTAGCACCAGTGGCTGAAAAGCTAAGGAGCAATAGGTTATCGTGGTATGGACATGTGATGCGGAGGGATGAGCAAAATGTTGTGAAAAGAGTTTTATGTTTGGATGTTGACGGGTACAAGAGAAGAGGACGACCAAAGAAAAGATGGATGGACTGTGTGAGAGAAGATATGGCTAGAAATGGAGTAAGCAGTGAAATGACGAACGATAGACTAGAATGGAAGAATAAAACATATTATTTGGGTAGGCAGATGATGACTTTCATTATTTCTAAATGTATAAGAAAATTTGTATAAATAAATCAACACACACACAAAATTTTAATTTCTTTTCCAGGTAAAAAAATATCTAGAGCCAAGACAAAATAATCCTGTTGTTGATTGTGAAGCGGGACCATCACAGTTTATAAGTTTATCTGATGAAGTATGTCTTTACCAAATCCTTTCATACGGTAGTAAAATAACATTGTGAGTTCTGCGCCTGTCTATAATTTATGCCATGACAATGTACCTTAAATTAAATTGTTGTTCTAGAGTAATATACAAACGAAAACTGAAGAAATCAAATGTATTTTAGGAAACTTTAAAAACGATGAAACAATGGACAAGGTTTGTAAACTATTTACAACATACATACAATAACTGATAAAAAATAATTGGGATATCTCACCCCCTAAATTAATATTTCTAGAAAGGTGTCATGGCTACTGGTGGTGGTTTATATAAACCTGTACTTAGCAGTGTTGGTTCTCAAATGCTAACAGTAATGGGTGATCATGTGAAACCACTTTCAAATCATTGTGACAGTGCATCAACCTATTTCAAAAATGGTATGCTCATTTATGCATCTATTTACACACATACATAATACAGTACCTACATACAAATTATAATTTGTTATAATTATTAATAATTTATGGGATTTATGCTTATGTGGGATATATGCTTATTGCATAATTATTATTATGAAATATTTTTAATGATAAATACCGATATCTATTTTTTTTAGATGAGGATGATGTAACCATTTCTGAAGTTGTGCCGTGCCAAGCGATACAATCTCCAGTATATAAAAATAACGATGATACGTCACCTACTAAAACTAATCCAATTCAAAAAGAATGTACGAATGGACGACATGTATGTCAGAAGAAGAAATGCAATAGAAACAATAATCAAATTAAAAAACAATATTACCAAACAAAATTACAATGTGCCATTCTAGAGAAAAAAACGAGATTACTCGAATATAAAGTCAGTTTGAAAAAACACAAATTACTAGATTTGGAAATGAAAATTAAACAAAAAGAGTATGAAAATGTTTTAAATAAAAGTTAATCTACATTTTGCTTTTTTTTACGTTTGTTTATGTATGGACCGAAACATAAACTTTCATTAGACATATAATATAATCAAAGCATTTATATAATAATATAATAACTATCAAATAAATATAACAGAAGTGTCAGTGTGTAAGGTCATAATAAACAAAAAGTATACTAACACTACATACATACTACATACACACTACATACATACTACATACGTAGTGTAGTAGTAGTAGCGCTGATCAAACATCTATGGTATATATATGATCGAAGGGTGAACACAAAAAAAAACGTACAGCCGAACATAGACCTTCCCTTTTTTTTTTAAGTAGGTTAAGAGGCTGTACGTATGTACAGCTTCTTAACCATATACCATAGATGTTTGATCAGCGCTCAAAAAATTCAAATCTGTGTATTGCGCCCACCACCACAAGACTGAACTATCGACCAATGTTCGATCACAATCGTTAGACGATGTCGACTAAACTTATTCACGTTCATTTATTTCACACAAAATAGAGTAAGTCACAAAAATGGTCCTCATTTTTAAAAACAACTCCCTTATTAGGAATGACTCCTGTGTCGCCGGGGACTTTACAAACATACATACAACGGACACAAAGAACACCCAGACTCGGGTGGGAATCAAACCCACGACCTATGGCTTAGCAGTCAGGATCACTTAACCACTAGGCCAACAGGCCAGTTATGTTAGTTTCGTCTGTTTTATTGATGCACAGCATGTGAAAGGTCAGGTTAGATACTACAATAAATTATAAAAATAATTAGCAACCCGCGCCGGCTTCGCACGGGTACAAATTATACATCTAAACCTTCCTCATGAATCACTCTTTCTATTAGTGAAAACCGCATGAAAATCCGTTCAGTAGTTTTTCAGTTTATCGCAAACACACAGACAGACGCGGCGGGGGACTTTGTTTTGTAATATGGAGTGATTAATAATACATTTTTATAGTAATTAATAATACAATATTGATAACACAATCATAATAAAATGTTGACATTTAACATGAATGAAATCGCTACAATAATAAAAAATTTGTGATTACAGTGACAATTTGATATCACTACAACTAAACAAATAGGTCATCTATTGAGTAACATTACTTTTCTAACAGCCATTATCTTAATTTATTTATAATTTTGCTATCGTAGAATTCGTAGATATTAAATATTTTTGTCAAAGCATTAAACACCTTGACTCATATAGTGTTGGTACTTTTTTGAAAGAGTGCAGTTCTGGGCATACGGTTTAAAACAAGCCTGTCTTCATGTCTAGGGGAAATGCATATTTAGCACTAGTAAAGATCTGCGGTTGCATTTTTACAAAAATGCTATTTTCATAAATGTACATACATGTTAGTCATTATTTATTTTTTTCAGTTTTTTAAATAACGGTCTACGTGATCCATATGGAGGAGTACATAACTGTTATTTCCCCAACGCATCTCTTTTGTCTCTTTACATTGGTTGAGTTAACCCACAGTAAGATACTGTATCTAAGAATAGAACCTACGTATCCGTGATATGCCATTAGTAGGGTTAGTAAAGAGGTGATTTTTCGCACTCTTGACAAGACGTACACAAAACTATTGATACGATTGTTTGATGGAGGTTTCCAGTGGCAAAATCGATAATTGGTATCTTGGTAGCTTTTATTAAGCGGTTTCAAAGTGTTTACCTCGCTCAAAGTTTGTATAAAATGCGTTTTGGATATAATTATGTGCAGTTAAATTATTCTTGTCAAGCCAATTAGTAACATTTTCTATTGTATTTGTATCTCTATCTCAAAATTATTGTTTTTTTTTTGATGTCAAAACTATAGAGATGTCATCTGCGAATAAAGTGCAATTATAATTTGTTACGTCAGTCGTACGTTGTTACGTTTGTATAAAAAATAAAGAGTAAAGGTCCTAACACGATTCCCTAGGAGACACTATTTGTTTACTGGATATTCAGATCTGGAATGTCTTTTCATCGATCCTTTCTCTAATGTAATGTCCACATACTGTTCACGATCAGACAAATAGCAAAAGCAACTCCTCTTATCCCGTAATTATCAAGCTTTTCAAGTAGTATCTTATGAGAAACATGGTTGAACGCTTTTGTAATGTCAAAGAAGACTGCTGATGTTAATTGTTTTTTGTCAAGGCTTTTTATTATGTCTTGGGAAAGGTTCAAAGCAGTGTTTTGATTTTCCTTTTTGGAATCCGTGTTGTTCAGCTTTTAAGATGTTATGTGTTTTTGTGAAGGGTCTCTTTCACAAAATTCGTTTATGCATTGCCTTTTCAAATATTTTAGAGATCGTCAATATTAACGTAATGGGCCTATACTCGTAATTATGCACATTCCTTTTGTCACCTTTATGTAATGGCTGAACGATGGACTGTTTTAACAATTCTGGGATTTTCGTATCCAACCGAATTGGTATTCTTTAAAGCCAAAATTATATTATTTGTCTCATTGGGAGTTAATGGCGCTTAGAAAATTGTCTATAGTCCGATTAAAAATTACCAGAGCACGGTGGCTCTTGACCAGGGTTTTGGAAACCCAAAAAAGTATCTGACACAAGGTTTTGCACTAAAATTTATTAATATTATATAAATTACTTAGCCACAGCAAAGCGTAGTCGGCTATACTTTATCTAATTTAGATAATTTTGACAGCTTACGCCCATAAGGTTTCGTATTTTTTCTTTGAAATGTAATGTACTAAAGACAATGTTCTTTAGTATATCTTAAATGTAATATTAAAGTAGATAGTAAAATAAAACGCATATTAGTGTTTAAAATCTTAAAAATTATATTATAATAAAGCTGAAGAGTTTGTTTGTTTGGTTGAACGCGCTAATCTCAGGAACTACTGGTTCGAATTGAACAATCTCAGGAACCAGTAGGGTTCGAATTGAACAATTACGAAGAAGGGTACATAGGCTGCACTAAAAGTATCGGGAATGAAATATTTCCACTGTTTCTGTCATATTAAAATCTTTTTAATTGAAAACACCTTGGTTTTAAAAAAATCGAATACCATTTATTTATTTAAAAAAAGATTCTCGGTCTTATCACAAGAATTTGTCAAACTTTTTTAGTCGTTGAGAAAATGGAATTGACTCGAGAAAATTCAAGAGCGATGATTTATTATGACTTTCGAAGTGGTTTAACGCAAAAACAGTGTGTTGACCCGATGATTTCTGCATTTGGTGATGAAGCCCCATCCAAAACCACAATTTATCGCTGGTTTGCTGAATTTCAACGTGGACGTGTCAAGCTCAGTGATGATCCCCGTCAAAGTCGTCCAAAAACTGCAGTCACCCAAAAAAACGTTGATGCTGTGCGTAAGCTGATTGAGGAAGATCGACATGTGACATACCGCGAAATTCAGGCAACTTTAGACATTGGCATGAGTCAAATACAAATAATTTTGCATGAACAATTCGGTGTAAAAAAGTTGTTTTCCCGATGGATACCACATTCGCTCTGTGAAGAGCAAAAAGCGGCTAGCGTTACTTGGTGCGTCAGAACTCTCGAAAGATTCCACGCAGGATCCTCAAATGCTGTATACAACATCGTATCAGGTGACGAATCCTGGATATACGCGAACGAACAAGAAACAGAAAATGTTCGAAAATGAGTTAAAGCCAACAAAAATTGTTCGTTCACGGAGTGTTGCAAAAAAAATGGTGGCCACGTTTGTCTCCAAAACCGGCCATGTTGCGACTATTTCTCTTGAGGGACAAAGAACGGTTAATGCAGAATGGTATGCTAACATTTGTTTGCCACAGGTCGTTTCTGAACTCCGTAAAGAGAACTGCAACCGACAATGCGAGTTCTCACACCGCGCACAGAACAAAAGAGTTTTTAAAGCAAGAAAACATAGAATTATTAGACCATCCGCCGTACAGCCCCGACCTAAGCCCTAATGATTTCTATACTTTCCCTATAATAAAGAATAAATTGCGTGGTCTGAGATTTTCATCACCTGAAGAAGCTGTGGACGCCTACAAAACGGCCATTTTGGAGACTCAACTTCCGAATGGAATGGTTGCTTCAATGATTGGTTCAATCGTATGGAAAAATGTGTCAAATTTCGCGGAGAATAATTCGAAAAGCAATAAATACATTTTTCAATAGTAATGTTGTGTCACTTCCTTGATTCCCGAAATTTTCAATGCCGCCCTCGTATAGGCTATATAACATCACGCATTGGTCGTACCAATAGAAACGGAGCATTAATGAAAAATGTTGCATAAACGGAGAAAATTTACAAACGCGGACGAAGTTGCGCGGGTCAGCTAGTGTTCTATATAGGTACACTGATGTATCTAAAACTAGATATGAGACAGCTTAATTGCAAGTTGAATGATTGTTTTGTTGAATTATAGTATATTTGAAGGCCATTTATTTGTGGAAAACCATTATTTAGTTTTATAGAAGGAACACTGACCAATAAATCTATGTTTATGTTGCCTATTTGATTCAATGTTATGTTATAATGTTCAATGTTAATGCAATACTTCGTTACGTACTCATTACCCATGATTCTGGACAGTTTGTCACACCCATTGCCATACTGTGACTACTGTGAGCCTGATGAAGGCGATGCCCTATCTGGGTATTAATTAAAACGGTAAACGTATTTTGGTCGCCAGGGTTACGGGTTTGTCATACAGTCATACTCTTATGATGAGTACCTGGGACCCCGAGCTTCGTTAGGTAGCTTTTTGTAAAATCGTCATTTTCTTTTAAATTTTTTTTTTTGTAAATTTGCGTTTGACTATGTACTATGCAGTTGAACTTAAAATGCAAAATTGTAGTATACAAAATTTCATCACATTTTTAAAATTACTTACTTTATACATTTTGATTTAAAATTGTAGGTTTCTGGGGTATAAATAATTATATCATCTTCCCGTAGTAGTATATATGTCGAATTCTCAGACACAGGATAAGGCACAATATGGGCACGAAGTGGGTACAAGCGATGAGAAAGCTCCCTTTTGATACTCAATCACTGATGCATTGTAAACACGCAAAGAAACACTGTGCAGTTCCTAGGTTAGTGTTGACTGATTGACTCGGCAGTGACCAAACGTAAAAAGTGAACTCGTCCTTCCGCAGGCCAACACCCGCCTAGACTCTGCGTAACGCTGGGGATCGACATAGATACGAGTACATAAATACATTTTTGTTTGCAAATACGTAAATAAATTTAGATCTTAATAAATTTTAGACAAAATATGCGTAAGAACGACAAGTGACACGTGTCAAGTTTTTAAAAGATAAAGACAAAGGAGTTATTTGCTACACATAATTATATACAACCTAACTAATTTCAACAGATATCTTTCAAACTAAGCTACTAAAATAAAATGACGATTGTCAATACTAACGAAAATGTTACGAGAATTCAAATACACGTATTTGTTTCAAAAGGATTATTATTACAGGTCTTAAAAAATGCCGTAGCGTAGTCGGAATTTCCACCATACGCGATTTCGTAGACATCACAAAATTTATATTTTATTGATGTTTTCGACCTTTGCTTGCTTATTTTAGAGCGGGAAACAAGAACTTAAGGACTAATCTTTAAGTTTCATATCCGAACATCGCGCAAAAAAACGAGGGGTGTATAATTTTTACCTTCAAACTTAGCAAGGAGGATATGGGACACGACAAAATCGCATAGCATGTTGGCTTGTTTAAGCAATATTTAATATATTAAGCTATTTCCACATGTTTTAAACAGTACAGTTATTAGAATAATAGCTAATTTATAATTATACCATCAGGTGACCCGTCTGCTCTAAACTTTTTAACTGGCGGTTGTTTTAGTCTCCATGGATCATAACTAGACCTGTGAGGAAATTTTTGGAAAACTAGACAATTGGTACAAAACCAATAGGTAGACTTTTCTTCGAAATCTACCTAATATTTAAATTACCATTTGGTAGATTAGCGAATAAATGCATGAAATCTGTTTTAAAATGGCGGTCAATTTAAAATATGGTTTGATAAATTAAAACTAGAATAACAAATAGTTGTTTACTGTGGGTTTATTATCCAGAACGTTTTAGAATCACCTAATCATATAGTAATATTTATTTTTTGAGTGTTTAGATATTGTGTGGATTGTGGTTCTATAGTTATTTAAAAGTATATTTTTTGTGCTTTTGGCTAATGGAGCATCTAAGGTAACATGGTGGATACCAACTTGTGTTCATTGGTAAGATTTTTTTTATTATATTTATTTAAAAATGCAGTAAGTAATATACCGATATGACAGTACCCCATCGTTATTCACACCTAATACACAAATGCCAATGTTTTGAACCAAGTATCCTTGGAAACTACAACTACGTGTAGGTATGATAGGTTTCTTGTCTAAAATCAATGCTTGCTAAAACTCTAAGCAGATTAACTTCGTTTTGAGCTTTCCTTACCTGAAAAGTTTACTTATATGTAATGTTCCTAACATAACAGTGTTTACCTGTAGAACAGGCATTTGCAAGAATGCCCATAGGTAAGTACTTAGTGTGTAAACATGTTATAGATTGCTCGTTTATTTCAAGGTTTAAATTATTCAGTGCGAGGCAAGATCAACTGAGTGAGTTTTCTACCTATAATTTCTTTGTTTTGTCTTGATGTAAAAATACATCTATAACGTAATGATAAAGTTTTAATACCGATTACCTAAGAAGCAATAAAAAAAGCCAAGTCACAAGTTATGTTGTGTGTGTGATTGATTTCATAATTTTTAGTTGTGTTGATATTTCTGTTTATTTACTTGTATTCTATTGAAGCTCTTTAGTAGTTTCAAACGGCGTGCTCGGGTGATGACTATTACAAAAAGCAATTATTCTAAGTTGATGGATAATGAATACAGTGTAAATTTAATTTATTCATTATACTAACTTTCGCCCGCGGTTTCGTTGATCTCGTATCCGTACCTATGTATGTTTGTATGGTAATCCAATTATGATTATACTCGGATAATCTATCTAAATCGGTCCAGATGTTATGATTAAATATTAACGTGGATAATTTGTATTCCGAATTAATTAATTTCAAAATTATTTATGAAAAAGCATCACAAGATATAAATTTTATTGAAATGAGTACTGGCCAAAAATGAAGCTATTTACTAGTTAATACAGACCAAGAATTAAATAATATAAATAAAATAGTCTCACATTTACTGTCTGTTCCCGCCACCTCAGCATTTACTGAAAGGGTATTTTCAGTTATGAATGCGAAGTGGCGGGACGCTATCGTCCCGCCACTTCGCATTCGAGATTCACATTCGAAATAGAGCGAATATCAATTTGATAAAAGATGAGCATTTATTTTAATTTCAATTATAATTGTGGTAAGGTGTATGAGGTTTTCCAAAAAGACTAAATGAATAAGTTCTGCGAGAAGTTCAAGAAAGTATGTAGGATTCAAAACATTAAATAAATAAATAATACATAAAATACTGTTCATTTTCCTAAAATACTGCTTACTATCCTTCTCAGACCTAAATATACTTTATTTCTTGAAAAAAAAGTTGGCAACCCTATGCCTACCTCTATTTCAATCGTTGCCATATCAATTTTGGGCGAATAAGATTCTACTTTCAAATTCAACAAACAAAAAAACACTTTAAATACAACAAAGTTATCATTTATTGTAAAGAAATTATCTATATACCTACTACATTTACTGCTTCTGTATTTTGAAATAGTATGAAAAGATTGTCTGCATTATTGACCTGCAAGCACTGATAGCTACATACCTATACCTAGTCGCAGTGGAAAAAACAAGCAGACCTTAAGTCGACACCAACAACCTTAAGGGTCTGACCTTGAGACATGGAGTCATCGTGAAGCAAATGGCTACTGGAAACTGTATGCACTTGAACTTGCATGGGAAGTTATTGGGAATGAGTGGTTTCCGTTATGCGGTTTATAAACAGTTTTACCCACCAGAGCCAAATCCACTAAAAATCTCTTATATTTCGTTGTTGAGTTACCTTAAGTCGGGTTCCGTGGTACTTTTTTGGGGGAGTAAGAAGTATTATTGGAACGCCGAATTTTTAGAGAAATTTTGTGCGCAGGAAGACCACTTGCAGTAAGTGAATTCAAAAAATCGGCCAAGTGCGAGTCGGACTCGCGCATGAAGGGTTCCGCACCATCGTACAAGATTTAATACTACAAGCCAAAAAAAATACGTTTCTAGTAGGGGAGCCCTTTAATTTTTAATTTATTTTTATTATTTGTTGTTATAGCGGCAACTGTCTACCTATTACGGATCATGAGCTACAGCCTGGTGACAGACGGACAGACAGACGGACGGACAGCGGAGTCTTAGTGTAATAATATTGTACCTAATAGAGTCCCGTTTTATCCTTTGGGTACGGAACCCTAAAAACTCAACTGGATAATTACTGATTAAGGACGCTTGTATACCGTGTGTAAACCACTCCATTCCCAATAACTTCTGTTAAAATATCTTCATTGATTCCAGCGTCTTGGTAATTTGTTTGAGTGAGTATGGCGCGTTCACATAACGAAGAATTTTCTTCTTATTGTATATTTGACAGGTTTCCGAATACCGAACGTTCGTCGAATGAGTGCGTCTTTCGAGGAAACGACTCGTATTTCTGAAAGCTCTTGAGTATGTAAATTACCTCCCAGCTGTGCTTTCGTGTTAATTGCATATTTTTTTAAAGGCCAGAGGTAAGAATGCTTTAGTGAATTTCATCCCTCGAAAATCCAAAGAACAGAGTAATGTGACGTTCCCATTAGCCTTTCATTGCGCCGAATGTCCCGTAATGTTTTAACCACAGCTTTGACATTTGACTTTGATTAGACAGCAATCTTGTAACATTTTTGCTTTATCACAATTTCATGTTATCGAATCTAAATCTATTATGATTTTGAACATCGTGTGGACCGCTTTTCCGCCAGGGAGTAAAGTGGCTACGATTCCTGATCTCAGTGAGAATAGCTGTTGTCAAGAATATCTTTCCAGTACCTACCGCCTGGGGCGCCCAAGACAAATATATTCTCACGATTGTTTAAAATATGTCCCTTTATTTTAGGGTGAAACGACTACTCTGGTCATTCAGTATGATAGTGGTTAATCGTAATTTCCTGGTCTGAATTGCATCGTCAGAGGCATAGGAACTTCTCAGATAGATAAGTCTTGTACCTTTGCCATAACGCCAAATGATTTGATTGATGGAAAGACCACAGAACACAAACATCACTTTATACTGTGACTATCGCCGATACAGCCCTCCTCGAATAAACATAGCATATATTCTGCTCCTAATTATACTCTGTCTACCTGTAAAAACTAAACAAAAACCCGTTCAGTAGTTTCGGATTTGTGAGCTAACAAACAAACAAAAAAAAAAGACGCACAGAAAAGAATTCTAAAAATAGCTGATTTGTGTTATATTACTCTTCTTTAGTCACCCACTGTCTCTTTATTATTTTCTTTTACGGTAGAGACACTCCGTGTTCTGCTGTTTTTATCCGACTTCAAAAAAAAGGAGGAGGTTCTATGTTCGGCTGTATGTATTTATTTTTCATGTATTTTCACCGATATTTCCGTCATCTATGGACTGATTTCAAAAATTATTTATTTCTTTGAAAGGGTATGCTCCCCAGATGGTCCCATTGCCACCAAGTCCGGATCTAATGATGGTATCTGAGAGAAACCTAGGGAACACTCAGAAATATGACAGATGTAGTGAGGTTGTTGATTTTTCTTGAAAACCTTGACGATTAAAGTAAAGAACGTTATTGTTATTAACCGACTTAAAAAAGGACGATGTTCTACGTTCAGCTGTTTGTATTTTCACGACTTATTCAATCAAGTACAGCAAGTTCCTAGACAAACTTAAATTCTTACCACGTCATCAATAAAGTATTGTGCTTATTAAATTTAAGTTATTATTAGATGTGTAATTCGGGACTTAATCACGATAATATTTAAAAGTCCCGAATAACACATCTAATATGTATCAAAGCCGCGAAAGTTTAAAAACAATTAAGTTATTATTATCTAAATAACTACAGTGTAGTAATTTACATCACAGTAAGTAATATTCTAAATACAGTATCTACTCAGTACGTATCTATCACTAAAACTGGAAAAATAAACACTTAAAAAAAAAGTGTGTGTGTACTTGTCTTATGTTGCACGGAAGAAATTATACTTTCATCTAGTTAAATAAAGTTTATTTAAATTTCATTATAAATAATACATACCAACTAACCCCAAATTCTACAAACGTACTTAAAGTAATTGTAAAAACCATTTTTATCACTTACTAGCAACCCACCCCGGCTTTGCCCGGGTAGCAGAGACATCTTCAACAATCATCAACATATTTCAATCAATTTACACAAAATCTTAACAAATTATACACTTTAATCATCCTTATGAATCACTCTGTCTATTAGTAAAAACCGCATGAAAATCCGGTCAGTTAATTCTCAGTTTATCGCGAACAGACAGACAGACAGACAGACGCGGCGGGGGACTTTGTTTTATAATATGTAATGATAATCACAGTATCATTATTAATAATATATACTGTCAACTAACCTCAAATTCTACAAACCTACTCAAAGTAATGGCTCTAGGCTCTGCCTAGTTTGGGATCAGACGGCCGTGTGTGAGATGTGTGAAGTTATTATTGTTATTATTATAATAATAAAAATAACAACTGCCTGCCTGTACTATAGGAACCAGACTGCTGATAAACATACTTATATATTTCTAAATACATACATACAAACACAACAAATGATCATGTTCATCACACAATTATTTATCCTGGGTGGGAATCGAACCCAGGACCTCTTGCTCAGTAGTCAGAATCAATATCACTAGACCAACAGGCCAGTCATAATGCAAATATATATAACGAAGTCCGTGGTTAAACAGCTCTACTAGCGTAATGTTGTATTTCCATTGGTGGGTTTGGAGCTCTCTTGAGGTGGGGTTCGGGGTGGGGGAGTCGTGGACGAGCGAATAGTTTATTCTGTCTGGGTAACAAAATAAAATTATTAAATTACAAGACAGGAAATAAACGAAGTAAGGGATATATAAGGGGCTAACTACAAGGCGTATTGTGACAACCTTGAAATAGGAGCTAAGTGGTTACCATATCAGTATGTGCGTACTTCTGGTTAAGCTTTTGATTAGATAGATAATATAAGCCTATCATGGCTTATATTATCTAATTAAACTGATAATCAAATAAAATGCTGTAAGTATCTATGTAAATAGTTACTTCGGAGTCTCTATAGCGTATACAGTCGTGGTCATATAATTAAGAACGATTTTATTTGTAAATATAGAAATTTCCACAATAAAATATAGACGCTAAATAAAAAACATTAAAATTTTACAACAAAATAATTTCTATAACCCGATTGGGGAGAAATTCTAAATCTAAACCATCCCGAGACGCACTCAAACACACACAAAATTATTTTCGTAAAAAAAGCAATAAGAATCCTACAAGCCTTTTGCAGCGCCACCAGTCCAGTCCAGTCCAGGATCCAGTCGTGAATCTAAACCATTCAGAGACTTATACAAACAACAAATTTTCGTAAAACAATGAAATAAGAATCCTAGAACCCTAGAACCTAGAATCCTAGAACCTAGAATCCTAGAACCTAGGTTGGAGTGCCACCTACCGGTTCTAATCGTGAATCTAAATTCTGAATCATCCAGGAAACACTCAAACACACACACACAAACATGTGTCTGAAGAACTCCCAAGCTAGGCCTCATTTCATGTAATGAAATTCAATAACGTTTTAAACGTCAAAATGTATCATAAGAACTTATTTTCTTTTAAAAAAATACCATCAAAATTTCCAAAAACCAAATCAATCAACCGGGCAACCAAACCGGCAGCGCCTCCTTCCTTTTCTTTGAAGGAGACCTTGCTACTTGCGGCATTACTCAATTGTATATTTTAATACTATCTAATAGTAGGTACACATATAAGCTGGTAAAATAAATCCTTACAATGATATTCTTATTCTAAATATTTCATAGAAACCTTGTCCTGGAAAGTATGAGCACAACAAAGAAAATCAGCCAAATCAATCGAGTAGTTCGCTAATGATGCTCTGACATACATGTGCAACTTGATTTTATACTTATATATAGATAGATGACATGTTTGAATATGACTATTTCTACAGTGAGTGGGTTGCACAGAATTTATAATCTACCCGACGTTATTAACAGCTTCAACCAACTACGTATTCAAGTTGTTCACTAAGGCGTTTTTAGTGTAAGTATGACTGCTTTCTGGTTTTAGAATACTATGAAAAACACTATTTTCATTCATCACATTTACCAGTCCGATTGGAAAAACTTCTTTAACGTTAATTGGTTGGTTCACCGAGTCGTAATCGTCAACCAATCTGGTAAACAATAGGAGAGTAGGAGGAGTGACATTTACACATAATCCTAATTCGGGGGAAACCACGGCTACGGTATCAGCTATTAATATACATTATACTTTTACTTAGTCTTTCCATGCTTGAAATTTTTTAATAATAAACATACACTAGCGGACCCGATAAACGTTGTCCTGCCGGCAGGAAAAAAAACTATTATTCCTGCAACCCTATCGCAGCGCCATCTACCGGTTCCAATTGTAAATCTAAACCATTTTCGAATCAACCTGAAGACACAAAAAATTTCATTAAAATCGGTCCAGCCGTTTAGGAGGAGTTCAGGAACATACACACGCACAGAAGAAATTATATATATATAAAAATACATAGTGATTGTTAAAATTATTAATAAAATTAATTAAGCATCCAAAATATGCCAATGTCATTCTTCATTATTAATTGTATCGTAGATCCAATTAAAGTTAGTGACGGCCTTAACTGATTGGTGCGTGAATTTAGTCGGTTAAGCATCGTGTTTGTAGTGGGAGGTCTACAACTTTCGTAGCAGTTTATCGTAGCTCGTAGTGCGCATCACCCGCCCGCCCACCGGCCGCCTGCACGCCAGCGTGCGTGATTTCTATGGCTGATGGAGATCTAAATCGTGAGTCACTGTTTCGTTCCTCGTAATTGAATGGCTTTAACAGTATCTACCGGTTTTAAAATTATGTTCATTGTGTAAAACATGAATCTTGTGACAAAGAAAAAGGAAATTGCTTTGATTAGAAACAACTTCCTAGAGTTGACGGCCAGTTTCTTTTTAAAAAAATATTGTTTTAGTGCAACATTTACAGAGCTTTTATTTATACTATTATAATAGTTTTGGAACAACATTAATGTTAAATTTAATAAATATTATTATAATCATTCTAACCGTTAATATGTTGGTGTGATTTACAGTTACAATCAGAAACTTTCTATTTTTTTTGTCGCGTACTCACGCGCACTAGGAAATATATCCCCCCGTTTTAATCAAATGAAAAGAATGATTCTTCTCGTAAAATCAGGTTGGGATTTTGTGGAGATTTGACGTCTTTACTTGTACTTTACAGTTTAAAATACATTCAATTAAAATTGAAATATTTGTCGTTGTGAACTTGGATTTCACTTTTAATTTTTCTTTGTATTTCCAATCTGATCTTTATGGCTACTTAACTAATCGATATCAAGCTTAACTTTTAACGTACTATGTCAAACAGTCAGTATTCAGTCTAAAGTTTGTATTAAAAAAACATATTAGTATACCTTTAAAAATTCTACAACTAAGTAAATTTTAGAACCTATTTCCCTAGTACACAACAATAATGACAGTTATAGAGCTTTTCCTCGCCCATAATACTCCTAGGTCACTTAATATTGGCCAAATTAGCTACATTTCAATCCGTAGGTAAGCACTTTAAACAATACACGATCCCTGTCTTTTGTTATCCCTGTGTTATCCACTCATCACTAGAATCTCGTAGTAACAATTAATTTTACCATCTTATTTATGGTATTGGATAACACCACAACGAGGTCTTAGGCCCTATGGCGCAGAGAAGAGTGAAACTGGATTACTAGGTAAAGGTTTTGAAATATAACATTGAGTAAAGCCGAAGTAACTATTATCTTATCTGTGCCGTAAGTAAAGAAAAGGCGGCCGGTTGGGTTGGCCAGGTTTTATCCGTAAAGTATGTATAGTATCAACCTCTAGTATACGAGTATGAGTTCCGTGCTGGTATATGAGAAAGGTTATTGAATCCATATTCTGTTTTATGTTTGTAATAATTACAAATTTAAAACACCTCCGACTCGAAAATCCCTTTAACGATTAGAAAAGAGCTGATGGTCTTCGAACGTCTGAACAGATTCTCTTACATTATATCTAAGAACACTCTCGATCAAGTCACCTAAAACGCACTTATTAGTGCATTCGTTTGGAAGCTACGATGCCACAGACAGATACACAGACACGTCAAACTTATAACACCCATCTTTTTGTGTCGGGGATTCAATAAAAGAGAAGACGATCGAAGACTTGGAGCTTTGACAACAACGGTGGTGGTTATATAAAGAGAATGTATGAATAAGTGGTGCCCATATAATATTTAATTCCAGAATTTAATTTTTACCTCCAGTAACTTACACCACTTTTCCGCAAAAAATCCTCTCGACCGAAGATAATGCTACAGTATCAAGTAGTTAAAATATATGTATATATACATATCTGTATAACACTGCTGATATTTTCAAAAATGTTTCTAAGTAACTTTTTGTTTTTCATTATGCTTCTATACAAATAAAATCGACATAATAGGCCCGTCAGATCATGTAGCATGTAGCTAGAAACTTATTATTATGAGGTGCTTCAATTAGGTCATCACTTTTACAAATTGCTGTCAATACTGACACATGTTAGTCATTGATGTCGGCCTACTTTTACGAGCTTCTACTGACATGATACTTTTATTATAGTAACTCAAATTACTGTCACGTTGGTCCCATAACTCTCGTAGCTTAAGTTGGTACTTGGTTAAGGTTGGTGGTTATATCTTAGGTTCGTGTCTCAGGTTGGGCAGATTGTTAATGACAGTTTCAGTTAGGGAGTTATCACGAAGTCTAGAAAATCTATTTTTTTTTTCATCACCTCAACGGAGCCAACGGTGAATCGGTATGTCGGAATCGAACCGATTAAAACCACACTATTCAGCCACAAGGGGGTCTATTGCAGGAGACCCGGGTATACCCAAAAAAAGCCTCTGAGATCCCTTGCAGGCCTTGGCCGCCCGACAGCGACCACACCATGGAGTACGGGACAAGTATCTAGAATAACTAAAAAGATAACTTGCAAAATGTGAATGCGTGTCCACCACACATAATGATGAAATTGTTACTGTATTTTTTAGCAAAATTTATTGATTGGTAGGCACTTGTTCCTCTTTTCTTCTCTTTCGGTTATATGTCCTGAACGCAAGGTACATTTTTGTTTGGTTCGCTTCCATTCTACCTATACCTTTAAAAAGATACCTTTTTGGACTACTACTACCGTTATCAGGTTTCTTTTCAATATGTGTTTGTCTAATACAGGATAGATCATGAGTGAGCGTGGTGCTCGACGTGGCGCCGGAGCACCATTCTACGCGCCACTGCGACGCAAGACTTCTGCTGAGATCATCAGCGAAGCGCGAGCTGCTATTTACGGCGGTGAGTATGCTTACTCTAATAGCATTACCCACAGTAAGGAACTTACAGAGAATAACCAAAACCACGTAGACTATGGAGTAGATGAATGTCAATTCAAATCAGTATCTTTTTACTAACGCGATAATGGCAGGTTTGGTACAATTTTGTATGACGCGTTTGTGTCACATCATTCACTTATATTATTGATTTGATGATAATAAAATAAATGAAAACTTTAAAAGCAAACGAGAAAATTATTATTGACTTGGGAGAAAAAATCATTTTGAGCATAGGAAACAACCCAAATCTAAACAAATGATTACGGTCTAGGGTTGGATGGCGGCTATGAATGATTTTATGGATCAGGAAGAACCCCAACGAAAATCCTCACTTAGGTTAAGCTCTAGCATCAGTAATCCTGTGCTCTAGTATCCGATTTGTGTCGCTCTGCCTACTCATAGCTCACTACGTTCGTCTCCATTGCGATTACATCTAGGTACAAAAACATACATACATATAAACATACAAATAAATAAAATTTGAACTGTTGGGAATGTCATAATAACAGCATTTTACAAAATGCATCCGAATGTTTACACGGTACATATATTATGTTATATTTATGTATTAATAATAGTATATGTCACTATATGTATTATATAGCTATGTATCTGTGTATATATTTATGTCTAAAGACTAGACTAGAAGTTAAAGAGTAGACTAAAAGTTACGAGTATTTGTGTATACATATATATGCGTGTATACATAATTAAATATATATATATTTAATTATGTATCGCATTTATTTTACAATTTTTAAGTAAGTACACCTACTTCTTTATTTTTTCTCTGCATCACCTAAAGGTTGACTGGTAGAGAATGCCTTGGGCATTGAGTCCGCTTATGTACTAATGTACAAAAAGTTTCAATAAATATAAGAAAAAAGTCTGTTCTAGCTAAACTCCGGAAAGGGTGAACCAATTTTCACTTGACTTTCACTGGCAGGCAGCTAGTGTTATGAGGAGTAATTTAGGCTACTTTTATTTTGGAAAAATAATTAGGGTTCCGTTCCATTTTGGTGGAAAAAATAAGGCACGAACGTTACAAATAATTGTTCAAAAACTAAGAAAAAACCTGTTAGTCGTAGGACTGCGTGTCAGAAGTGAAAACATAACTTCACACTGTATAACACTACTCTGTCAAGAAAGTACCGGGAAAAGGTCAATAAAACACAAAATGTTAACTATTCTTCCAAATTTATTGTATCGCCTTCAAAGTAGGCTCCTTCAGAAATAATACACTTACGCCAACGAATAATCCAGTTATCAAATCATTTTTTAAATGCATTTTCCGGAATCGACTTCAGTTCTCGCCGCGAATCCTCTTTAATATCTTCTATCGGCTGAAGTACCGGGTACCTCGAAGTGGTAGTTTGAGTTTTGGATAGAGAAAAAAGTCGGCCGGTGCCATGAATATGGTGGTTGTTCGATGGTATTTGATGAGTTTTTGGTCAAAAATTCGTTCACAATGATGGCCTTGTGCGCGTTGTCGCGGCGTAATATCAAAGAATGTTCTTTCCACAAATTTGGAACCCTTAACGTGCCTAAAGAAGTTTTGACTGTAAAAATATTGAAAAACTTTTTACTAATTACAGTATTCTAGTATTTACATCAGCTAGCGGCATTTTACGTTCCTCAAGCAATAAATGCAATATCGCGTAATTGATCAAAGCGATATCGTTTTCGCACATCGATTGTGAAAGCGCTGTTAATTTATCACGCCACCCCACATTGCCACACTACACTGCACGAGGTGAACTAAGGTCGAACAGTCACGCTCGAGTTGGATGATACCATTCTGAATATTTTTTTTCAAATTGCCTTGTTCGACGTCATAACTTTATCAGATTAACTATTTAGATAATAAATTGTTACATTATATAAAGTAAGTTAGTAGCCGCAGGAATCCGCATAAATGGATTGTCTTTGTGTCACTTGTCACAAAGTAAAATTAAAACCACAAGAGTATACTGAGCCATCCCACGTATTTTTCAATCATGACATTCATGACTCACAGGTTTGGAGCAAGGGATTAATGTTTAAATTCACACTAGGTGTACCTACACTAATCCCTGATCAAAAACCTGGTTTCGACCGATTCACATTAATTAAAGTCGGCGAGGATTCATAACATTTCTATTATTCTTTACTTAAATAGGAAATCAATGATATTGAATTGAATTATATATTTTTACTAGCCGATTCCGATAAATCATTGGAATATGAATATTGACATTAACATTAGTTCAATTTTATTTTGAGTCGGCGAAATGTGTAACATTGCAGTTGGTTTTGGGCTAGTTTCTTTTGTGGCCGACCGCCTGCCTGTCGCCATCCCTCCTTGGAATTGTAATCGTTTTAAGGGGGTAAGGAAAACGGATAGAGCGAGGGAGTAGGGTAGGGGATACCGCAAGTCTCAGAGACGCGCACCCGTATACCCGTCTTGTGAAATAAATTAAATTATTTATGAAAAATATGAAAATTATTTGTGCTCCTCCTCAATTCTCTAAAAGACCTGTAAGACGTACATGTATATTTATTAAGATTCTTACTATGTATAAGTACAGGTGAAACGAAGTCTTAGGCATTATTTTGTTTCGTACCGTACTTTAAACTTCTATTCTTTGTTGTCGTTCAAATATGTTGGAGGCGGGGTCACGCGGTCATTCCGTCTTGTTATTTTGTTACCGGCTTGGTTGCCACGGTGAACAATCTAGCACGCGATTCTTACATTAATAGCTCAGCATACAATGCAAAGATTTAAAATCAACGTCTTAATACTTTGTATAAACTTGAGGTCATTGCCGCACTAAGTAATTTCACCATGAGCTATAATATGTTAGCTTGCCATTCAATTATTCAAGATCAAAGGTCAAGCTGTGTATTGAAAATGTAATCAAAATTTTTTTGTTAAACAATTCGTTACAATTATTTCAATATGACTGCCAGATCTTCTCTCCGTGGTCCACTCAGTAATACGTGCTTCCAATGCCCGCTGATCAAAGATCAGTTTTTTTTTATCTAATAATCCCTTTAATAAAATGATTCCTACTTTATCAAATATAGAAATTAGACTTTAATAAAGCAATAACGATTTGATTTAGGGTAGATAGGGCAGATTAGCATAAGTTCTTAACAAATATTAATTAAACTATGCTTCAAAAAACTCAAAATGACGCTTTAGTTAGTAGCGAAAAGAAACTAACATGTAGAAAATCTTTTTAAAGTAAGTAGGTATGAAGAGTTTGTTCGACAGCAATAGAAAGTTTAATAATTCCTTAAAATTCAATAATTTTTAATAACTTTAAAATAGGATCTATAACAAAATAATTAATTGAATTGCAAAAACACGTGGGGTGTGTTTTAGTTAATTTTTTCATAACAATAACTCTACAATAAATATAATAAAATTCGGGCAAAATAATACTTTTTATTGATATCTTTATAGAACGACGTGATAGTACAGGTCAGCTGGTATTTAAATACTTATCACTAATCTTTGTTTTGTCTAGACATAGGTAATAATATATTTTTTTTTCAATTTACTATAGAGAAAACGGATAAGTTCACCATTGACTTGCAGGGTAAAATTCAGTCTAACTTTCTAATTGTTACTATTCTTATAATCCTTCTCATCCTCCGTGCCTTTTCAGAGTCGGTCACCTTGGGGTCGGCTTTCAGTCTAACTACGATACGGCCGAACTTTGATATTTTACGTGAAGCGATTGCCATCAGACCTCCACAACCCTTGGGTTGTGGAGATCTAGTACTTGTACTAGGCGATATCGAAGTTCTGTAGTTAGACAGTTTGTCGGACTTTTTAGGGCTCCAACTACCCCTAACGAATGCCACAGATGTTTGTATGGCACCCGGGACCGACGGTTTAACGTGCTCACCGAGGCACGGAGAGACTGACTGGGCTAGAATTACTTAACTTTGTAATGTGCTGACCTTCTCGGTTACCACTTAGCCACGAGCCCCTCTTATAATCCTTGGCACACATTCCGAAAGGCTTTTTAGAAAAGCTGAAGGTGAGACTCACCTGCGATATTTATGAAAGTCGTTAGTCGTTAGCTGACCTTGGCAGGAAGATCAATATCGCTCGATCCGAAATTCTTGTTTATGCATACTTATATACTTAAAAAAGAATTTCGGATGTATGTAAATACGAATGGGTGATGTGGGAACCTAGGTGATGTGCTCGCAAGGTCCCCAGATCACAAATTTAATGCGTGACAAAATTATTGCAATTTGGAACTCAAAGAGAATTGCGGCGAGCATAAACCATCTTCATACTATATTTAAATATATCTTTACATACAATATAGCGATTTCTTTGAAGGTTTGTTAGCAACAGTTTCACCACCTGCTATAAACTATGAAAATCACTAACTAACAGTAACTGTCATGTTGTTCGTACCTCAATCAACAATGAAGTGATAGTTCTCAACTTATATATACATTCCTAGCCTTTTAACACCCCCTTTATTCATCAATATTTATCAACCGACCAATAGCATTGCTTTACCGGTATAACTAGTCATAATAATGTCTATTAACACATTTTTATTAAATAGTGAACTGTTTTTTTTTATATATATTATAGGGGCAAACGAGCAGAAGGGTCACCTGATGGTAAGTGACTACCGTCGCCAATGGACACCTGCAACTCAAGAGTCACAAGTGCGTTGCCGGCCTTTGAAATAGGAGTACGCTCTATTCTTGAAGGTTTGAAGGTCGTATCGGTCCGGAAATACCTCAGGCGACAATTTGTTCCAAAGATTGGTTGTGCGAGGCAAAAAAATATCTGGAAAACCGCACAGTGGTGGATTGCCAATTATCCAGGTGATGGGGATGAAACTTTTGTCGCGTTGAACGATGGCGAAACGTTGCGGCCGGTATAAGTCCGAACAATTCCTCGGAGCACTCCCCATGATACATGCGATAGAGAATGCAGAGTGAGGCTACATCTCTACGCAACGCCAAGGGGTCAAGCTGATCTGAAATATCCTCGCAATCGATGATAAATAAAATCGATGTTTTATCATCTATTATAGTTTGCCCCTAATTTTAATAAAATAAATTAGAGTTAACGTATAGACAAATTATAGTAATACACTGAGCGGAGTTGGTTTGGCATCCGATCATGTCAGATTAGTGTTGACTTTATTGATAAAAGATGTTGAGGGTGATCTATTTTTTTCTTCAGAGATGAGTGGCATGTCAAATGGCGATGGTGGCGCAGGTGGAGCCCTGCGCCCGTTGCGCACGCGTCGACCTTACACGCCACGTGAACCGCAGCGCACACTGTTTACAGACCGCACGCGTAAGAAAGATAACCGACCGCCCAGCGCATACGAGTATGTATTTATAATTTGTATTGAATTATATGACAATGTATCTGTATACTAAATTCCAGTAGTAATATTTTATAACAAAATCTATTGTAATGTTTCAATGATAGCGTTATCTGTTTTTAAAGTACCAAAACTTGCACCCATTTTTATCCCTGAGGACCTAGGTTTTATAATTTGTATAAGAATATGGCAAGGAGTCCACAATCACAACAGATTTTTTGTACCTAAATCCTAATTTAAATTTTCCCTGATCGTGCACGTACATCGATAAATAAATAATAAGAAAATAAAAAAGAATGGTATGGATATATCATGGCGCTAACATCTTTAGTACCGGCATGGCACATGAGCCACCCATGGACCGAACCAATAGTACAAAAATGGGGTTTTAATTTACGAAAGTAACACACATTAATTTGACATTCGTTTCGTTCCAGCCTAAAGTTTCTAAGTTTATCGGAGAGTGGAGAGGAGACTCTGGAGGCGATGGATGCACGACTAGCCGATCTTGACGAAGAATCACTTAATGAGATGCTCGCAGAAACCGTCTATACAAAGAAGAAGCCACAGGTGATTGTTCAGTATTGCGGGCTTATTAAATAAGATATTGCCGAAGGCAAGACTTTGAATTCGGATTTAATAACTATAATTAAAAACTAGTTCAGTACCACTATTGCCCCAGTACCGTTATTAAAAGACCACAAAGAGTGCTCTATGCACTCTGGTCGGAAACATTCATTCATTCATGACCTGAAAGGCAGAAGCTTCGCTCAGTCAGTCAGTAGGCAGTTGAATGTCTGAAGATTTTAGATTAGAACCTAGTACCTGACATTAAATTCCTTGGACGCGTAGGATCCCAATTCACAACGCACTTAACTCTTAACTTGAGTTGAGGGTTAACTCGAGTGTATCGATTTCCAAACAAACGTATCGATTTTAAAATTAAACGTTCATGAACACAGGTCCGCGCAGCTCAACGGCCGCAAGGCCCGGACCGATCAGGCGAAGGCTGGAGTGGGTTCACCAAGCTGCCACACCTCAGCGGTCGCAGCAAGCCGTTACACCGACGGAACACCACGGGACAAGCACATGCTGACGGTACGTCATCTCGTATCTCGTACTCCAGAAAGACTACAAGCCAAGGCAACATAAAGTTCATCATAACATTTTGTTTTTCAATGTTTTTACTTTTATACACTCTTAGTTACTTATGTAAATGTTTTTCGAAATTATTAGTAGGTTTAGAAGTAATTTCTTTTCTTGTAGTAGATAAATGGCTCTATCTTGGATATCCTATCTATTCTATCTTGGATATAAATTAAAACCCATGAATGTTCTATTTTATATTTTTGAACTTACGGTTACTAGACCTGTGATGTGGTTTGGATCTCTTTCTCTCCTAAACAGACAGTCGTAATTGTGACAGATAGTCCATAAATCAAGATTATCAGTTAATTATGCGTGTATAACATTTCTAATTAGTTGGCTGGTCTTACAAAGAGAAGTATTGAGAGTCACTGCAACGCTCATTACAGATCTGAAACCAGAAGTGGGTCTGGCACAAGCGATATGCGTAATTCGTCCACTGGGTGACTATGATAATCACGATGAAAATGTTAATACCAAATGTACGTATAAGAAGATTTTTTTTTATAAGTACATATTTATTATAGCATAATTATATATCAGTTTACATTATAAGTCAAAAGTCCTTCGGGTATTACCTCAACCAAAAGATCGGACTCCAACCTACTAAAACCATAGTGTGTTCCAGTCGAGGAATCGAGACTTTTTTTACCCCTGACGCAAAAAGAAGGGGTGTTGTACGTTTAACGTGTGTATCTGTGTGTCTGTCTGTGGCATCATAGCTCGTAACCGGATGGAGCGATTTTGTTTTTTTTACTTTTAAACATGACTTGATCGAGAGTGTCTATAAAACATCTGTTCAGCTGTTTGAAGATCATCAGCTCTTTTATAATTGATGAAGGGATTTTTGAGTCGGGGGTGTTTAATTTTTTTTAATTTATGCTTGTCAGGCATACTAGGATAACGTTCAGCACTAAACCTTGTGGTGGTCGTCCAAAGATATCTGCCGCCTTGGCGCCTTAATTTTCATCACCTCCACGCCAAATAATTCATTAAACCATGGACAGAAGAACAGTACAATGGCGTCAAATGAGCCTCTTATGAGCCTTAAACTCACTGACGTCTGTTACAAGATCACAGTTAAATCGCTGACGGTTCGGCCCCTTATACAAGGACAAAGCCCCTTATACTTTGAGAAACATATTCCCCGAGAGCTTTTATGTAAGCGGGTAGGTGTAGCCTAAAGCCTTGTAGCCATTAGGTATTTGCATCATCCTAAGATAGACTAGTAGAAAATGCCAATAGCAATCAGTCCGCCATTGTACATTTTTGTTAGTATTTAATAAAAATAAATAAATATGTAGCTAATCCTGGTTGGTCTCGCTCCAGCGTCACGGAACTACGGCATGACGGAATGATGCAGTTCACGTTCGTTCACAAATGTGTACGCCTAGTCTGGTGCGTTATGGTATGGATAACAAATAAATGATTTGATGTCAATAAAAGGAAATAAAAAGGACTGTACGTCAGAAGTGAAAACATAACTTAAACATATACACACACATCCGCATATATGTATTTGAGCGTGACGGTCACGCGAGTTCAGTACTTATTCCCCATACCAAAATTGCCTAAAGAAGTTTTCACTTCAAAAATACACCAGTTCCCAGTAGGAAGTGACTTGATATTTTTGTTTGTAATAGCTCCGAGTCCAGAGCATGGTACCATCCGATCGCAATTCGGTGTTTCCAAGTCAATGTCTTGCGATTCTGCCAGCGGTGGAACATGTAACGATATTTCTGTCAAACAACTCGCCGTGCAACTGCCAAATACAACTATCTCCAATGATCACATTGATAAGTAAGTTTACTTAACTGTGTATTTTCGTTAGGCTTTATGATCAAAATAATGACAGATCTTTCTTTTTATTTTTACTCGTAGTATGACTATTTGGATCATATCATGAATGAATAGGAACTTGACTTAACAGAAGAATACCATGAACCTGAAAAGCAATCAACTGGTGAGCTGAGATACAAGCTTCCTCACGCTAGGGAATGTAGGTTGAGAAAATAGACACGGAAAGAACTGAATAGTGGGAAAATTATTGTAATGTGGTCCTTGAAATTTTATACTTTAATATTGGCTACTAGTTTTTGATGTTTTATGATAATAGCCGCTTAGAAGGTATGGTAACGTGCTACCACTTTTGTAATCTAATAATAGGGGAAATGGTTAAAATAGATGATTTAAGGGTCCTTATGAAATAAAGTATTTGAAAAATAAATTAGTTGTTGCTTTCAAATTTGTTAGTAGTTTTTAGTTGACGAACCAAAGATTGAAACTAAATGATTTGACGATAGCACATTGTGACGTCACAAGTTGTTATTCCATACAGCTGCTGTACAGAACGTACTTTTTTGATATTAAATAAAGAAAACTAATTTGACTTGACAATCAACTACCGTATGCTTTTTGTTCCGTAAGTATGAGTGTCCTGGAGCTCTCGGAGGCTCTCTCGCAGCGATGTCGCAACTCGGCGCGCACGCTGCAGCTGCTGGAGGCGGTGACGCGGGCGGCGGCGGCGAGCGTGCCCGCGGGCAGCTTGCGGGAGCTGGTGCTCAGAGCGCTGTTCATGCACGCCGACCATCACGACGATATCGTGCTTGTAGCAGTCGCTAGAGCGCTTCTCACGGTATGTATACACTCGGGATTGCCTTATGATATTGAAGGGGTTTGGGCTTGCAGGGGATAGACCTAAATAAAAAGGCCATAAACAAGAGTTCTAAATCTCTAGAGTTTGGGGCTTTTTTATAGAGAAAAAAACTGAATTGCTTTCGTCTTCATCGTCACTTTCCATCAGGTGAGTTGGAAGACAAACGCCTATGCCATTACTTAATAAAAAAAAATAGAAAAAAAGGACTTTATAGGATGTTATCATTAGCTTCATACAGAGTACCTACTGTAGAGTCTTATTGCGTTGTGAAAACTGGTGATACTGTTTTGAGAATTACTTTTTCTGTTATGCACAATTTATTGTCTCCATCATAGTAAACCGAACTCTCACTATCCTCTTCTTCGACAACTTTTAAAGTCAGTTTTTATGGATTTTCTCAATAACTGAGTCAATAGTTCCAAAATAAAAAGATATGTACCATTTAAAATCTTTAACTTTACACATTTCACCTGCTTTTATAGGAAACGGAGGTAAACATACCTGGAAATTCGAACGGTCGTAATTTGTAAATGGATAGATTTTCGAAAATTCTTTTTGTTACTGTATGCTAGAGTCATGCGCGTTAGTGTAAGTGTTCTATTTTCAGATACATCCTGTAGGTACTGTACTGTTTTCAAATAATCATCAAGCATAAATACAAAGTATGTATTGAAATTCATGCATCTATTTTATCTATTGCATGCGCGGGTATCTTGATAAATCAGTCAGTAGCATTGATTTTACATGTTAACTTACAGATGCGAGTGACTGGACCAAATTTGGCGGCTGCCTGCAAAATAGTTTTCAAAATTGCTAAAGATGATAAAAACGACCATTTCTTTAGGAATACAAATTTACTTGGTAAGTCGTAACAAAAACATATTAAAGAAAAATTAGATAGACATTTTGAAATTGATTGAATTTATACATTCACAGAGATGTTGATTTACGGAAGATACCTATTTCACTCTTTTTTCTTTCAAGAGGAAAGATTTTATTAACGTACTTAAGTAGACTATATTTCGAGTGTTGTAAATTTACTCAATACAAAATTTAATGCAATGTGTAGCCAATCCGGCTCGAAGGACCATGTCCGGTTGTGTGATGTAATGAGGGTGGTGTGGCGCAGAGCTGGTGGTGGAGGGGTGCGGGCGCGCGGAGCCGGTGTTGGAGAGCGCGTGCTGCGTGTACGGCTGCGCGGCGCTGCGCGTGCTGGCGCTGGAGCCGCACCTCGCCGCGCGCGCCACGCGCGCCGGCGCCGTGCACCTCGCCGCGCTGCACCTCAAGATACTCAATGCCGCGGTCAGAACACTTCCGCACATTACATCTCGCACGCACACACTTGACAGCGTACAGCGACGTATAATGTTATAATACGCCTTGACATTTTTGTCCCTGTTACCTGCGTATTAATTAAATCCAAATCGATAGAGACGTTTCTGAGATACACGAAATACAATGTACGATGGTAAAATACAAGATTTACTCTTTTAAAGATATTAGATAGCTAATAGGTAAATATAATTTATATATACCTATTGCTCTGAAGATAAAACTGTTTTACAAACCACTAAAATCATTTTTATACAACAATTCTATTTAATATCTTACAAAATCTGTACCTATGTATATACCTACGTACATCAAAAATATATACCTACACTTACAAACTTTTAGCCTTTTTTTGTGTGGAAACCCTCATGGGTCGTCACCTCACTGGGTCCAAACGATAAGGTGCTAATGTTGACTAGAACCGACTAAAACCACACAATGTTCCTTCACCGGGTTTTATAGTCGAAGCCTTAGGAAAGAAATCCCTGTGAATTTCAGCACATCGTTATATAATAATAAAAACGCTTGGGGTGTCTTTGGGATAACCGTTTAGAACGAAGTTCATTTCGCTATGTATATAAATATATACATATTTAATAAATGGAATAAATTGTATCAAAATATAGTAAATATTGTAAAACCTCAAAATTTAAAATGCGCCGTCTGTGACAGTTGCCCGAAATAATATATGGATAACTAGATTAATTGGTATACAACTAACATCAAATTATAGTAGTATATCGCAAAATCCACAGATGGCGTAAATAAAATAAATCAATTAAGTTTTGCCTCTAGTAATCCGCCGGCGTCTGAAGCGTAACATGCGATTACGTACTTCGTTCCAATAACAATAATAAAGTTAATTCAGAATTTCTGCCATAATAGTGTTAGTTAGTTTAGCCTACACTTTTTCATAAATGTGAATTTAATCATTTTAATTTGTACGTGCCTTCGATTAGTTCACCTGCCTTCTCTTTTTTTTTTAAAACAATTAATAATATTTATTCTGACCGTTTACGATACAGAAAGCAGAGAATCCGCGTACAATCAACGAGCAATGCACTCACGCCCTGTACCAAGTGACGGGTGCGTTGCGTAGCCTCGCGACCGTAGTGGACGCTCACGCGCAGGAGTTCATCGCCAGCGGGGCCTTGCCCGAACTGGTCGCAGCTCTCGGCCTACACACCGACAGGGATGTTCTCACCAATGTCGCTCGCTGTCTCAGGTATTTTATTCAATTAGTGGCTGTTCCTCGCAATTTCACCCGCCTTTATGATCACTGCTCGGCTCCTAAGAGTCGTAGTGTTATGTTAAATCAACACCCTCCGTGCATTTTCACACGTTACATTATTTACCCTTTAACCGCTATCTGATGCTAGGTGGGAAAACAGGGTAGAGTCTATAATATAGGTGTGTGATGTTTTAAAGATTTAGCGGATAATAAAACAGATTGTCAATTGGTTAGTGAATATCATTCTATAGAAAAGTGGAGGAAATTGACATATTTTACTTAAATTTTCATATACAATTTTAAAACTATATTTTTTTACTTTTCTTGTCAAGCATCAACATTAAATATAGGTTCAATTTACATAAATTCCTCAACGGACAACGGCCTCGCAAAGATTATCACCCGGGGCCTCGCAAAGATTTATCACCCGGGGCCTCGCAAAGATCTATCACCCGGGGTCTCGCAAAGATCTATCACCCGAGGCCTCGCAAAGATCATCACCCGGGGCCTCGCAAAGATCTATCACCCGGGGTCTCGCAAAGATTTATCACCCGGGCCCTCGCAAAGATCATCACCCGGGGCCTCGTAAAGATCTATATCACCCGGGGTCTCGCAAAGATCTATCACCCGGGGCCTCGCAAAGATCTATCACCCGGGGCCTCGTCGTCGTAACGAAATTTAGCTTTGTATGTATATATAGCTTGGATGACAATACTGTGATTTGGCATATTGGAACTCTTTTTGCTGCTCTTATATGCTTGTACATTATTATCTTGACTTCAATGCGCCTCAAAATACTCAAATCGCTTCAAGTGTACGAACTTTTAAATTTGAAGAGTTCCCTCGATTTCTCCAGGGTCAGATCATCAGATCCTGACCTGATGACCATGGGACTACTTGGGACCCTTTCAAACAAAAGAAGAATTTTCGAAATTCGGTCGGTTGTTTATCCCTTCTTATTTTTTATATGATTTTCTGTTTGTTTGTTTAAAAATAAACTGTTTGTTAAAGTCTGCCATACAGATGACTAGACGCAGTTTATGTTTGAGTAGCTGTTGCCCGCGATTTCGTGCGTGTGGAAATGTTAGTGAAATCTATCAAACCGGGTTTTTCATACTATAATCTGTAACTGTTCCAAATGTCATCAAGACCCGTTCAGCCGTTTTTTGCGTCAAAAAGTAACAAACATCCATTCATCCACGTTCACAAACTTTTGCCTTTGTCATTGTAATATTAAGTAAGATTTAAACGGAACTATTTCAAATAACCATCACAGAGGGACACCTACTCTCGGTTTGTTATTTTATTACTGATAATAGCTATAGTTAAAGGTAAACCTCCACAAATTGCGACTTGAACTGAAGTCCGCATGCCGTCTTATGCAGACTTCTGAAAGTAAAACACGACAACACGTATTTCTCTGCTCCTTGTGTCAAGCATCATCATTTCATCAAGACATTTGATAACAGGACTCGTTTTTAGTGCATTTTCATGTTCTATTTTTTTTTATTTATTTTCCATTACATAACTTGCAATTTTTTTCTCTAAATAAAAAATCTAGTGTTCTGAAGTAACAAGTAATTTGAATATATTTTAATAAATCCTTTCAATACCTTATTTATAATACATATATGAATAATAGATTATGAGTACATTTGTGCAGCGTGGTGTCCGGCTCTGCGGCGTGTTGCGCGGCGCTGTGCGCGTGTGCAGGCGCGGCGCGCGCGCTGCTGCGGGCGCTGGCCGCGTGCGCGCCGCGCGCGCCGCTCGCCGTGCGCCTTGCCTACACGCTCGGGAACATGGCCGCCGACCACGACCAGGCCAGGGACGATGTACGTACTCACCTAGCCTAGCGTGTCTCCTAGCCGTTCACTGTGTAGATATAATATGTACCTACGGTAGTTTTCTATCGTTAAAATAAATTATTTAAGTCCTCATGAAATTAATTTGTAATAAGACATTGAAAAATTGAGTCCGTACTAATTTCAAGTTTGTTACCATTTTTTTTTAACTTTATCATAACTGACAATGCATTTTAAGCAACCCTGTTTTAGTGTCATTCAACCTGAATGATGAAAAACCAAAAATTACATCTTCCAAAAAACTGAAGTCGAAACTTTTATGGTGTATTTACAAATAATAAATATTCACTGTATTCACCAGATTTACAATGAGGAGGGTTCCATAGACGTGCTCTTGACGATACTGGAGTCGTACACAAAACGAAGTCCACAAGGGTCTCGGGATCTCGACAACGATCCTGACTTACATGTTATCGGTATGTAGGCGTCTCTATGGCAATCTAATTAGGTACATGACCACTGCATTAACACAACACTACACCAATCTTAGATTATACTAGCAGTTCCCGCGCGATTTCGCTCGCGTGTACATATTTATATATTTTGCGCGGAACCCTAATTATTTTTTCGAAAATGAAAATAGTTACTCCCTTTAAAACCAGCTATCTGCCAGTGAAAGTCCCGTGGAAATCGGTCCACTCGTTCCGGTGATTAGCCGGTACAAACAAACAGACAGGCATTATCTATACCTATAATATCTTATCTAATCTGTATGTAAGTATTTAGTAATATATAAGTACATGGGCGTACCTAGCTTTTAGCACTAGGGGGGCAAAATTTTTGTTTTTGTCCCCCCAAATCAAAAATTTGACTCAAAATTACCTTAGTACTACGTAAGTTTGCGGGGAGGGGAGGCAGCTGCCGTTTTTTAACTTATTATTATTATCTCATTACTTTAAACGACAATTCTTGTATGAATGTATTTATATTACGGCTATCTCAGAAACGGCTCTAACGATTTTGATGTAATTTTGTATACAGATATAGCTTTGCATTTTAATTTCAACTGCATAGTTGTATTTCCTGTAAAAACGCAATTTTGCAAAATAATGACGATTTTACAAAAAGCTACCGAGCGAAGCGAACCGAAAGAGTTATTATTATAGTTATTAAATTCTTTTTTCAAAATAATATTATGATAATATAGAAAAGTGTAAAGGTATACATAAACATTTGAGACTGGCTATAGGGGCAGACCCAAAATTCTCTTCAAAGTATTAGGCATGAAAGTATGAGATGACACTGACTGCAAGAAATATATCTGACTAATTGCAGACTATTGCAGTGTTTTTGACTAATTTGCAGCGGTAGGAAGAAGGGATTTCTTCACTTTCTACTTCCCTCTAGACAAAAAGTGGTTATAGCATTTGTAGATAAAGGAGCACCTTCAAATATCGTACAGCCTGAACAAAACTACTAACAAATACTTTCACTTTAGGTACTGACTTGGGGGGGTCCGATGGCTCAGATGAAGACGTACTTATCAAAGTAAGCAAAACTTTATTATGTTACATGCAATATACTATACATACCTGTTACTATAGTTAGAATTACGAACTACATTTTAATTGTTAAAAATAAATTTGACAGCAACTATGCGAATTTCATTTCTAAGTAACCGAAGTCAGTAAATATTTGAATTGATGTTCAAATGATTTCATGTGGCTGTATATAGAATTTCGAGTCAGCTGTTAAGGGTAGCTGACCCGATGAGTTGCTGTGTATGTACTTGCCTATGTCTGTGACAGCTGGCTGATCAGGGGTTAGGATACCTAGTTAATCGGTCATGCTATAAGTCATCTAGCCGTAGTTAAGTAGGTAATCCTAGAAGTAGGGAGAGGTGCCTATCACTAGGCCGGCTAAACTGTGAGCTTTTGATCCGTAGCTAGTATGAAGTGAAACACCAGGAAAGGTTGATATCGAACTTATATTTGCTAGAATCTACGCTAGTTATATTTACAATTTTAGTCGTATAAGTTGTACAGATCATATTTCGTATAATACGCAGATTGACCAATTAGACAACTATGTTTTAACTATAATTACAATCTCCTTTACTAGGAAACTAATCAGATTGCGTGGTTGCTTACGAGAGTTACCGCTGGCTGTGTGCGTGACTATATAATAAGTACGGTATAAAACTAAAATTCGTCGCGAATCGTGGCGTTACTAACCAAGCGTATATTTTTCCAGACGGTGCGGGTAGTCGCAAATCTCTGTTTGTCAGAGCGTGCGGGGCGAGGGTTAGCCGCAGGGCATGCTGAGAGGATGGTCAAGGCTTTACTGGCGTGCCTTGAACATGCCGAGAAAATAGATCATGAGGTACTAAATGTGTGGAGTACACTTGGATAGCTATCTTATCATCAGCATAATTTATGGCTGATCCCCTGCTTTAATAACCATTTCGATTTTTCGTCCACACGATCCACTTTAGGGTCTATTTGTATGTAGGTAACTTTGACCAAAGAAGTAAGTCCAAATAAATAGATGACGACATAAGACAGATGTGTAAACTAAAAATCTAAATATCTAAATTGTTCCTCCAGATTATTCAGCAGAGTATCATAGTGGATGGAATCTAATTTATGTGTGTAACACTCCTACGATTTCAATTTCTCTTTTTTTCTAATAATATACAAATGAGAGTTTTATAAGATTGGAACTCCGGTATCAGTGTCAATAACACTGATACCGGAGTTCCAATCTTGATAAAATTAGTACAGATACCGTGTATCGTTATCGTGTGTATCAGAAAATGTCTCCTGTGGAGTCTACGAACAGCCTAGAACACCACGAAGAGTTGGCCACAGCGGCTCTAGCCACGCTTAACAACCTGACGTTCTACCGCGAGCCGCCTGATCCGCCCAACCCCCTCCATGTCTACTTCGATGACATTTGTAAAGGTACTTAGTATCTCTTATTATTAAATATACAATGTGTTAAAGAAAGATGTTTTTTATATTTTGGGTCGTATAGTAGATCTCGAAAATAACGTAAAGCACCAAAAAAAAAAATTAAAAAAAAAAAATATTTGAAACAAATGATATGAACTTGATAATTCGTTTATTGATAAAATTAATAGTTGGCAAGAGAAAAAAATGTATAGGATATAATTTTATGGATTTGTCTTTATATGCCAGTTTACAAAATAATGAAAAAAAATCATAAAATATTACCTATTACTTTGTCGTTTTAAAAAACTTTATATATTCTCTATTATTTTGTTATTTTAAATAACTTTATAAAAAAAACCACACCTTTCCGTATACCTGATATACGATAGCGAAGCTTAAATTGATTTATTTATAGGTAAGATAGGAAGTCAAAACAGTTTAGTATCTACCTTTTTCATATCTTATTTTCAATTTTCTGTATTTCTGTATTTTTCGTCAATCAATAAATGAAATTCGGCATGTTCTTTTTTCTACACCAAATAATAACAATGATTAAGATGTAATTTCTATCAGTGGGTGAAGTGAAGCGAAGTGTTGTGTTGTGGGCGCAGTGCAAAGAGTAAAGTAATACTAGGGGAAAAGAGAGCCCACTCTTGGCAAAATTTTGCATTCTAATATGAAGCGCCATCTATATTTCTGAACTTTAACTAATTGTGTGTCATTGCCATAGCTACCTATATAACATATATATATATATAATATCTGTACGTAGAATGCAGTACAATATGTACGTAAGTAGTTATAGTTTGTTGATATACTATCATATGTTTATATATGATAGTGTATATCAACATAACTATAACTACCTACGTACATATTGTACTGCATTTTTTCTATAGATTTACCAATGATTACAAATTTATAGCAATATTAAGAAATTTACACGAGTTGGTTGGGTTAGTGTAAACTAAAAAGTCTAAGTATTACAATAATTTTGGGCTGCAATCTTAATTTCATCCTCACCGTTATATGTTAGTTTCCCAGTCAAAATACGATTGACTGACCTGCACCAACTGTAAATTATAACGTTAAGAGAGACGTCTATGAAATACTTATTTAGTGGACCGTCGTGTTTTTTACAGGTCGACGTCTGATGTAGAGAAAATACTAAGAATTTCAACAATTACACATAAAATGGACAAACACAAATCAAGCGCTAGCGCAGGTTTTGGCGGCCATTTCATATGTAACTGTCAAATTGTATCGTCTAGGATATCTATGTACCTACGTAAAGCCTAGTTGGAGGCAGTTGGTGGCATATCTTTGTAACCAATATTAATTTACTATCCTTCATGAATTGATACATAATAAAAATTAAAATAATTAGCATTATGAAAAAAACAAAATATAATAGTTCCATATTTATTAAGATGGTTTGTAGCGACATCTATTAACTCCTCCATGGTTCAAACAAAGAGATGGCGACGTGCAAACTGTCAAAAATGTCATTGGGCCCTTTCCTCTGAGTGTCCCCCCCCTGGCGCAGTGACGTGTCGCTGGGTGCGGCTGCGCGGCGTGGGCAGCGCGGCGTCGTGCGAGGCGGTGCGCGCGCTCGGCAACATGTCGCGCGCCGCGCGCACGGCGCAGCTCATCGTGCTGCACGGCGCGCTCGACACGCTCGAGCCCTTCTTGCACCACGGTACCTACTCACTACCTACTCACTGCTCACTGTACCTGTCTTTATATTTATATCTACGTATCGGTCCCACCCCACACCTCTAAATGCCAGGACTCCAGTACTATGCGATTCAAATAAGAATAGGAATGACTTTGAGCCATAGTGTGATGTCATAGCTATCATTTCGCACCAATTAGGTACGATGAGCAAAACAGATATTTTTGAAACAATCAATTAATTTCCATGAAAATCATGAAAAATTGGATCAGATGTTTTTTTCTATTTAAATTATGTGAATACGACTACAAAAAGCTCAAGGAGTCCAGTATTACGATAACCTGTATGTTCAGAAAGTCTATAATTACAATTATTGTCACCGTTAGTGGTGCAGCGGTGGCGTGTGTGTCGGGTCGTTCGACTCCCTATAATATGGTTTAAGTGGACGATGACTGGCGCGTGGGTCATGTTCGTGAATGAGTGCCATTACAATGAATTCATGGGCATACCCTATAACCGTACCCAGTTGTTTTTAATTTCTCTCAAGCTTGTTTAGCCTACCTGATGGGTTGTGACTGCTAACCTCTAAGGTCTGCCAGTTGTATGAGCTGAGCATATCTGAGATAGCATAGTCCAGGTCTTATACATGTCGCTAACTACATAAAAGTAATGGTTCTACTCAACACATATTTTATGCTATTTCAAAATGCATAGGTACACTTTCGCCTGTATCCTTAAAGGGGTATAAAACAGTACCACAGTACCTACTCACGTAATAGGGGGCAATTCTATTGCCGTCAATCGGACACTTTCTTAGAATTTAAAATATTAAATTGGGAGTATACCGAAAAAGTGTAGGTAAGGAGTAACCTAACCGTAGATATAATGAATAAATGATCGGAACCCATTTTGGGTATCGCTGATGCTATTATTGTGTGGTCAGAATCGGACGCGGTGCGTTGTGCCGCGGCGGGCGTGCTCGTGAACGTGTGCGGCGCGGGCGCGTCGTGCGGGCCGGCCGCGGCGCTGGCGGCTCGGGCGCTGTGCGCGTGCGCCGCGCGCGCCGACGCGCCCCCCGCGCCGCTGCTGGCGCGCGCGCTGTGGAACGCGCACGCGCACTCGCTGCGCCCGCTCGAGGACGCGCGGGCGCATGACGTCGCCCTAGCACTCGCAAGGTTCATAGGTATGTTACATATGACCCCTTATTCGTTCCTGATGATCTATCTGACCACTTTAAACGAGCAATCTTGTGTAGGTATCTCAGAAACGACTAAGGATTCCTATCAAATTTTATATTTAATTGAGATTTTGCTTTTTATGTTTTCTATATACCTAGGTGACATCCCTGAAATGAACGAATGTCACAAAAAAAAGTCAAGTGAATTATTTATACTTATTTCTAACGACAAATAGCCGGATTCAGTACCTGACTAACATCACTTTGAACGACTACTACTTAGGATAACCTTCCTACGCTTGGTTGAAAGTTGTGAGTTTTTAGGTTATTTTTTCTATCTCTGCAAATAATTTCATTTTGTGCTTTTAAATAGTGTTTGTGTGGTTCTGGCGGTAGTATAATCTTTAATAAGGTTAGTGAATATCGACACCGTAGAAATGAGCGCGGAAAAACCCCCTGATGGGGACGGTGTTTTACCCCCCGATAAAACCAGTAAAGCAATGAAGCGACAGTCAGACTCAGTCTTTTCTGTTGACTTTGATGGGAAGAAAGTCCGATCACCAGCCGAATCTATCCAGTCCATCTACTCAAAACCGGGATTTGAATCTGATTCTAAACTTCAATACTCAGTATCAGACAAGGGTCCATACTCTGTTTATGTTTCTAGGCTTGAACCTGACCCTTCATCCGGCCTTTCTCTTAAAGCCCAGTTTTTGTTTAAAAATAGTATATCAGATATTGTAGAAGGTACTATAAAAAACATGGGACGTAACAAAATATCGGTTGAATTCATGTCTGCTATATCTGCCAATAATTTCCTCAACTCCCCAGTCGTAACAGAAAATAATTATATAGCCAATATCCCCCGCTTCCAAGTGTTCCGTATGGGTGTTGTTAGGGATATCCCTACTGAGTGGACTCTAGAGGAGTTAGTCTCTGGAATCTCTGTCCCTAAAAATTGTGGAGAGGTTATTCGGGCTAGACGTCTCAATGTAAAAAATAAAAAAGATGGTCCCTCTGTTTGGGTACCATCAAACTCTGTAGTTCTTACATTTTTGGGACAGAGTCTCCCTGAAAAAAATTTCTGTTTTAATGCATCTCTGCCCGTTTCATTGTATCAATTACCTACCATCCAATGCAGGAATTGTTGCCGATTCGGCCACATTGGTAAACAATGCAGGTCTCAGCCCCGCTGTTATAAGTGTGCCCAGCCGCACTCAGGTAACACCTGCTCAGTCCCTGACTCAGATGTATCCTGTTTTTTGTGTCGTGGAGGTAGCCATTGTGCTACAGATAACAGATGTCCTGAACATAATAGACAAAAATCAATTAAAATTGTTATGTCTCAGGAAAACCTAAGTTACATGGAAGCTTCAGCCAGATTTCCACAGTCTCCCAAGCGGCTATATTCTGAGGCTGCTGCCAGTCCCCAATCCACTCAAAAATCTCTAATTCATCCATCTCCCATACCTTCCTCTTCTGCTTCTCCTACAACATCATACAAAAAAACAGTTATCCTTCCCCCTCGCCGTATATCTATGTCTGGGAAGTCTTATGATATTCATTCCCATAACTCCATAATTCAATCCCCAACTTCTACCCATCCTAATGGTTGCTGCCTTAAACCCCCTACTGAATCAACTCCTCTTGCTACCCCTAATGATAATCTTGTCCAGCTCCTTCTTTGCTCCTTAATTAATATGCTGACTAAAATGTCAGATGCTCTACCGTACGACGTTGCAGTTCTTGTTGAACAATTACTTTCTGTTATCACTAAAAATAATGCTCCCAATGGCTCTCCAGCTCCTCCAATGGAACTGTAGAAGTATCCGACGTAATAAACAGGATATTTCCTATTTGATTAATCATTATAAACCTACTGTGTTTGCAGTTTCAGAAACCTGGTTAAAGCCTGACTCCCATTTTAGGATCTCAGGCTTCTCTTGCCTTCGAGACGATAGGAATGACGGATGGGGGGGTTGTGCTTTGTTGATCAATAGGAATATCTCATTCTCTCAAATCTCTTTACCAAACCATTCCCTTGGCTTAAATATTGTGGCCCTTAGAGCTTTTAATGTTTCTTTTGTCTCCATTTACATTCCCCATCCCAACACAAACATTATTTTTGAATTGAATTCAATTCTTTCAGCTATTCCCTCCCCTATGATTGTTTTAGGCGACTTTAATTGTCGTCACACCCTATGGGGCTCTCATTGCATTGATCCATGCTCTTCTCTTTTACTTGACATTTTGGATGACCGTAACTTATGCATTCTAAATGATGGATCTGCAACTCGCAGGGTTTCTCCAACCCAAAATATTAGTGTGCCAGATCTTACACTATCTTCTCCTGCCCTAGTCTCCCTCCTATCCTGGTCTCCCCTTCCAAACTCCCTTGGTAGTGACCACTTCCCTATTTTAATTTCTTACTTCCAGTCTACCTCATATGCTCCCCAACCTCTACATCCTCTCCTCAAATACCGAGTTTCCCAAGCCAATTGGGACCAATTTTCAATATCACTGGATTTAAATTTAGCCTCGCTCCCTCAAACAAATTCTACTAATTTTCTTCTTCTCTATGACCAATTTATCTGCGCAGTTAACTCAGCTGCTGACTGCTCTATTCCCCTTAAACATCCCTCCTGCAAACTGACTCCTTCCCCGCCTTGGTGGGATTCTGAATGTACTGCCAGTGTTAGAAAGCGCAAAGAGGCCGAGAACAAATTTGCTTCATCTCTGACAATGACGGATTTCCTCAACTTCAAAAAAATTGCTGCTAGCACAACTAGACTTCTTTCTGCTAAGAAATCTTTAGGATGGCGTAAATTCTGTGAGTCCTTGTCTCCTCGTTCTGGTCTTTCACTTGTCTGGAAAAAAATCAAGTCATTTCGAAGAAGTCTTGATGACTCAAACATCTCTAGCAATGACCCTCATTCATTCCTACATGACTTTCTCTCCCAACTAGCTCCCCCTTATGTTCCGGACTACGATTGTTTCCCTTCTTCCCATCCTCTTCTTCCACTTTCCTGTCAAAATACTTTGGATGATCCCTTTTCTTTTACTGAACTATTCTTTGCTCTAGATAACCTCCATGATTCCTCTCCTGGAATAGACGGTATCCCTTATTCTTTTATTCGTAAATCCTCCAGTTCTTGCAAAATCTTCCTTCTCAGTATTCTCAATGCCATCTTCTCTTCTGGTCAAATACCTGACTCTTGGAAAACCCAAATTGTCATTCCTGTCCTTAAACCTGGTAAAGATCCTAAAAATTCGTCTTCCTATCGTCCTATCGCGCTTTCCTCAGTTCTAGCTAAAATCATGGAAACCTTAATTAAATTCAGACTTGAATGGATTCTAGAACACAGTCAATTATTAGCCAAAAACCAGTATGGCTTCAGAAGGGGTATGGGCACTCTGGATAGCCTCAGCATCCTTACCTCTGAAGTTCGCCTTGCCTTTTCCCGTAACGAGAATGTTATTGGAATTTTCCTAGACATCTCTGCAGCGTATGACAATGTTCATCTTCCTCTTCTCAGGCAGAAAATGCTACATCTGAGTATTCCAGCGAGGATAGTCCACGTCATCTGTAATATGCTCATGTGTCGTACTATCTCCATTCGTCATCAAGGTTCCCTACTCCCACCTCGCCTCGTATGGAAAGGCCTTCCCCAGGGTTCAGTGCTTAGTCCCATCCTTTATAATATCTATACTTCCGATCTAGATCAGTCCGTTAATTCTTTTTGTAAAATTCTTCAATATGCTGATGATGTTGCTTTATATTTTACGTCTTCTTCCTTCTCTGCTGCCTCTTCCCGTTTAAATTCCGCTCTTTATTACTTAAACATTTGGCTTTCGGACCACAACCTCTCTCTTTCTGTAACTAAATGTAGTGCTCTTGTCTTCACTCGCAAACGTAATATACCTGATATTAATCTCTCTGTTGCAGGTGAATTAATTCCAATTAAAGATAACGTAAAATTTTTAGGGCTCATTCTCGATTCCAAATTATCAGGTCTTTTCCATTTAAACCACGTTATTAAAAAGAGCGAGAGAGGTGTAAACGTTATGCGCGCCCTATCTGGGGTCCATTGGGGCTCTCACCCCTTTTGTCAAAAAGTTCTTTACAATGCTATAGTTCGCAGTCATTTAGATTATGGTTCTTTCCTTCTTGAACCATGCAATAAAATAGCCCTGTCCAAGCAACAGCTGATCCAGTCTAAGTGCCTCCGAATCATAACCGGTGCTATGAAATGCTCTCCAATAAACGCTCTCCAAGTCGAATGCTTGGAACCTCCTCTTTACCTTCGTCGCCAATTTCTTGCTGACAGATTCCTCTTTAATGCAGCCCAAATTGGCTCCCATCCTCTTTTACCTATTTTGCTTCAACTTTCTAGTTTGGTCACTACTTCATTGTACTGGAGACACAAGACCCATCCCTTGCTTCTGAATTCCTTTACCAAAATGAAAAATCTATCTGCTCCTATCTTTCAATCTACTTTAAATCCTCTTTTCGAATTGGTATACCATTCCCTAACCTTCCAACCAAAAATCATCCTTGACTTTGGCATCGATAAACATTCTCCAGTAGCCAACCAAAAACTTTTCCATATCATTGCGAAAGACTGGTCTGATTGGGTTACGCTTTATACGGATGCATCAAAACTATCCTCAGCTGCATTCGTGGGTTCTTCAGTCTGGATCCCTAAATATAAAATTATTTTAAATTATAAATGCTCTTCCTATAACTCTATCTTTACAGGAGAATCCATTGCCCTGTTGGAAGCAACCTCCTATGTGGAATCCCATAAGCTTAACAAGGCTCTTATTTTTTCAGACTCTTTGAGCTGCCTTAAGGATCTTTTAAAAAACCCATTCAAAGCTCGCAATAATTTTCCTATAATTCTTAGAATCAAAGAGGTTCTTTACAGGTGCCAATTGTCTGGTATTGAAGTGGTTCTAGCGTGGATCCCTAGTCACTCAGGTATAGCAGGTAATGAAACTGCGGACTCCTGCGCCAAAGTGGCAGCAGAGACTGGATGTACATCCCACAAATTCTGTTTCGCCCGAGATCTGCGTTCCCTAGCCAAACATTATCTAACTGACTCCTGGAATAACACATGGCAAAACAGTAGAATGATCAAGGGTAAATTTTACGGCTCTCTACAACCGTCAATCCCATCTAGATCTTGGTTCTTCAATCAAAAGCATGTTAATAAGTTAGCCACCTCTACTATAATTCGTTTACGATTAGGATTTGTCACCTCTCCAGTTTTTCTTGCCAAAATTCGGGTTCGTGATCACTCTCTATGCGAGTGCGGTCTCGAAGAAGGCACTCTAGAACATATTTTCTTCTCTTGCCCTAAATTAGTTGTACCTCTTTACGATCTCCTCCCTCAACAAATATCCCGACCCGTTAATTTGGCTTATCTCTTAACTCTAGTACATTCCCCGTTTGTCAAAATCCTTTACAAATTCATTTCTATAAACAAAATAATTTTATAGCATTTCCTTATACTTTTTTTTTTATTCATTTTTAATCTTTTCCTCTTCTCCCACAGAACCACAAACACAAATCGTTAAAATCACTGCAATTCCCTCATAGTCTTAAAACTTAAAACCTATTAACTAATAAATCTACCTTCCACCTTGACGTTGGCAGAATCATCGATAAACGATGGAGCCACTGATTTAAAAGAAGAAGAAGAAGACTACTACTTAGTTGCAAAAAACATAAAACACCATTGTAAAAATTTATTACAAACTACCATAATATAAGATACAATAACAATAAGGAACTACATAACTTTAAATAGCCAACGTTAAGTAAACCCCGATCTGGATTTTTCGCTCCACCATGTCGATGGACAATCTTTAATATGCAATAGTAACGTACTCGGGCACCATTAACATACTCTTTATTGAACACATAATATAAAGTGTTGGGCAATATAAAGCACCGACTGCAAACAGACCAGTAGGTACACCTAATTCCTTTATAATGTTATCTATTAGCACAGATTACTGAATAGTTACTAATATTAGGTACCTACTTTAAAAGTGTAATGGCCCCAATTCTGTTACTTCACTCGCTAAATTAAAATTCACTAAATATTCTTCATCGAAGTAAACCTTGTACACTTCAAAACAAGGTCTTATTTCAAATTGAAACAAGTAGGTAACATATGTCGCTATCGAAATAAGCAATTTATTTGTCGACTAAAGTCTGATACGCTTAAATAAACTTTAATACCACGTAGCGAGAGCCGCTATCCGTTGAATGCCATCTCTTTTGCTCTGTATTTTTAGTAAGCGTCTTCGTAGGTGTAGATTAAAAACACGTCATCCTTGTTCGTTTTGAACAAGTTTTTATACGGCAATTATACAGCGTTTGAATAAATTAAGACTCGCTGCGTGGAAATAAAGTTGAGTATACGTTGACAGGTTTTATTGAAATTTAGCGGCGCCGAGAAATAGATGCTAGTGACAAATAGACCTTATTACGAAGAACACGAGGTTGATTTTATATGAAGAAATTAAGTCAGGTTTTAGTTTAGTGGAGTGTACAATAGAATCGGCACCATTGTCTTTTCAATTAAGTTTGTAATCGATTATTTTTCAAGTTTCAGTGCTCTTTGTTAATACTTTTGAAAGTCGGTTTAACTTTTTTTAAGTGTTGTATTTTTCCAATTTTAATTTAAGGTAGGTACATACGTACTGAGTAGGGATGGTATTTAGAATTATAATTTTAAAATAGATACTTACTGTAATATGAGTTACCGAACTGCAATAGGTACGTTAGATTTTAATTAGTTTAAGAAGCTTGACACTTTATTTAGATAAGGTAAGGTTTATTTAGTCGGTTAATAACAATAACATTCATGATTTTAAATGTTGCTTAATTGTAATACAAATCCACAAACAATACATCCGTCCTTAATTTCTGAGGGTTTCCCTCGCTTTCCCTGAGATACCATCATCAGATCTAGACTTGGTGACAATGGGACCACCTTGGAATATACCTACCCTTTCAAACAAAAAACAATTTTTGAAATCAGTCCATCGATGACCGAGCCGAACATAGAACCTCCTCCTTTTTTGAAGTTCGTTAAAATTGCAAAAATTTGTCATAACAATGATTTGGTGGACCCGGACGTATTGAATATAACGTAGGTATTGGTTGATGATTCATAACTACGTACTTATTTTGATAATTGTTGGCCTGCGTCATAACTAGTCATAAGTTTATTTTCTCAACCACGACGGTCTCGCCTCTATGAATAAATTTTATGAATCTGAAGACCTACCGTGTTAGTATCATTTCGATTGAAAACTAATATCTAGTCAGTCAAGCCATAATTATCCATGAGTCATGACCCTAGGGTAAAAACGTCACTGAATACATACCTACGGTACCCAGGACGAAAGTACTCGCTTCCGTAAATATAATTAACAATCCTTTATTGTTCAATATTGTATACCTACCAGTCATATTTATGTTGCGTATGTTTCGGTATTACACTGTTTTTCGATTGAGATAATGTTTATCTGTTATCACGCTATCCATTTACTCTACCGCTCTAACGATAGGTTATTGGTAAAACTCTTAAATAAATAAATGTCGATGCATATTCTTTGCAGTGGGTATACATACATAATTATTATATATAAACAAAACTATTTATATATTCTTACCAATATATATTTTTTTTTTAATATACGTGCGACCACAACCTAATTGAGTATTTCGAGAAATTATTACACGACTCCGTGGCGCAACGGTAGCGCGTCTGACTCCAGATCAGAAGGTTGCGTGTTCAAATCACGTCGGGGTCAAAACTTCTTTTTGGGTTTTGTAAAAGTTGTATTAAATTTATTTTATTTAATAGTATGTATAATAATTATATAATAAATAATAATAATAATGTTATTTATTTTTATTTTAAATAATAATAGTATTTTTTTATTGCAGATGATGAATCAGTTTTTGTAGCTTGTGAGGTTTCCAAAACGGGGGATCGACGAGATAGTGTGTCAAGATTGGCTAAGCTACACGTAAGTATAGGGTGTTCATTTAGACTTCTTCTCTTTACAGGTCAATTATATTTTGACTACAATTTCATGGAATTTTAAGTATGGTGGGTATTTTATATATTTCCAACCTAATCGGGGATTCGTCATGTGAGTAGTAAATGATTATGAATAGAAATCAAAATATATGCACTATCAAAATGCCAAAAAAAGGCGAAATATGCACAAAATATGTTTGGCCGGTGCCGTTGATAAATGCGTTAAGTTTCTTTATTTCTTTCAGACTCGGGTTTTTGGATAGAATTTTTGCCACGGCCCTTTTCCGATAGTGAACTGGGAAGGGTGTTATTCTATGCAATAATATTGACACTGAAACATTTAACTACTGAAATAAGCACTATTAATAAAAATGTCCTAAAATATGCTAAACTGTAACAATATGCGTTTGCATGCAAACGCATATAATCCAATGTCTACTTATGAAGTACTAGGTGTACTAACTATTGTTCTCGGCTTCGCTCGCGTTAAAGTAGATGTTATCAATCAATTCAGGTATTCCTCAGGTTCAGGTATAGTACTTTTTCTGGTTGACAGGTACGCTAAGTTATTTAAAGCTAACAAACAAACTTATCTTCGCAATTATAATATTAATTAGAATGTACTAAAATACTAAATATATTTTTTTTGCATTTATATATTTTGTTACTACACTAGAAAGGAGAGTTGTTTGGTTTTAAACAAGTTACTGTGTATGTTAGGTAGGTATTTGGTATTCTTTGTTAACCTGAAAGCATCCCAATTGCTGGGTGTCTAGATGTTCGTTTCACTTGTTGCAGATGTAACTCCGATCGCAATTGTTTATTATTTCAATGTTTCATTATGTTCCGTTCCATTTACGAACACTTACGAAAATTTAATATTTTGTAATGTTCGTAACATTAAAACAAAGTTGAATTTGGAATTCATTGAATTATTATTATGGAACATTTACTCGACGGTATTGATTCCTCAGGTGCATTTAAATATTGATGACTGCAATGACTAAAGTGGACCTATGCTGCGCCGAGCGTTGTGGTTGTGGGTTCGATTCCCACACGAGACAAAACTAAGAGTCCACGCTGTTCCGAGTCTAGGTTTTCTTTGTGTCCCCCGTACACAGGAATCACTACGGCACGAAAAGACTTTGAAAAGAAAATGTTGGTAAATACCTAAACCGTTGTTCGATGGACAGGTAACGTTCGAGGAGGACAGCGACAAGTCGTCGGGGGAGAGCGATCCCGGCAGCTACGACAGAGACAAGTGGGAGACGGACGGCGGGGGCTCGGACCTCGGCTTCGAGGAGGGCGAGGAAGGGCCCGAAGAGGCGGCGTGCGGCTGCGGCGCGTGCCGGCGCCTGGCGCAGTGGGACGAGCTCGTGGCCGTGGCGCTCCCGCTCATGGAGCGCATGCGCCCTGCGCGCCACGACGCCGCCGTTGGCACCGACTGACCGCACGCCATACCACACCTACCTGCCTACTGATTTAACAGTCTTGTCAATGAACTAACATTACAAGGTCACTTAAATCTTATGACAGTCTGCGATATCTGGTGTTTAAGGCTCGTTTCTTCTTATTCTGTTTTCCTGAAAATCTCTTATACGGGATTCATAAAAGAATAGGAAAGCTACAGTTGAAAAGTTGAGACGCATTCGACTATGAGGTACCTATTCCTCATTAGGATTTTCCCAACCAAATGAAAGTTGCTTACCTTACTTAATTCCTACAAGCTTCGCAGATGTTAAAAAGAAACGAATGAAGTTCTAAATAAGTAAACCCACTTTGGTACCATTTCGACACTCACGACAACTCTTTATACGTTTACAATCTATTGTTTTTTCTAAACTTATAAAAAATATAGGTACCATTATTATTTGTCCTGGCCCTAGCCCGCGGCTTCGTTCGCCTGACAGTAACGACTTCGTTCGCCTGACAGTTATTTTTCCACCCCTCGCGAACATTGTATCCCTGGCAAAGTGCATCCAAAATTTTATGATCGTCGAAAGAACGATACGACAACGTGTAAAATACGAACAATCATTGATTTTTATATGTAAAATGTAAATTCAAACGCTAAAAGTAACTATTACTTTGCTATAGCGGGGTATGACGTCATAAACCCTTACTTCATATGAGTTTCTACAGAAAGCATCGTTTAGTGAAGAGGAACTAATTTGACTTGACAGTCTACAGCCGTATTCTAGACTTTAGAATTGATGTTTCTCGATGAATTCAGAAACTTTTTGTTCTCCTAACACTTGAAGCTCATTACATTCAAAATCATTTTAATTAAAAATACTTAGTACCTAACTATATTTTATGCGCAGATAAACTCATGGTAGGAAAATGTTTAACAAAACCAACATTTTCAGTGAGTACAGGTGGGATGGACACCCGGGGCAGCTCGTAGATAAAGGACACCTGTTGAATTCAGAACGGAAATTAGCACAACTATATGAATAAATAAAATATTGCTTCTTTAGTTACAATTTACAATATGTGTTAATTTCATGAAATAATATTAATCACTTAGATCTATACCTGTGTATACGTACTCGTACCTAGGTATAATATTGTTCTAGGTATGCAGCAATTTCGTACATTCGCTGTAAATATTATGCAACTATAATCATGATAATGTAGTTTATTTATAACGAAATGTAATTTTGAGTGGCTATTTGTATATTATTACATTATAATATTATGAATAATGGTACATATTAAAGTCTTCATTATATATTATCGTTTCATTAAAGAGTAGTTAAACTTCGCACGGGTAGCTATAGTGGCAAAGTATATATAATTTTTTCTGACATCTTCAACAATCATCGACATATTTCAGTCGTGTTACAGAAAACCTTAATGAATTAAACACCTAAACCTTTCTCATGAATCACGCTGTCTATTGGTGAAAACCGCATAAAAATCCGTTCCGTGGTTATTGATTTTATAGCAAACAGACAGACGCGGCGGGAGCTTTTTAACCGAAGAAAAAAAGGAGGTTCTAAATTCAACCGTATAATATTATTTTTTTTCTTTTTTTATGTATGTTGATATGTTCAGCCCTCACTCCGTTATTTATGAACCAATTTTGATTATTCTTTTTTTGTTATATAGGGTATACTGATCGTGATAAAATTGAGAGAAACCCTCGAAAATTATAGGCACCAATAGGGTTGCTGTTTACTTTTCATCACTTTATCAGGTATTTGCGTATACAGAAATTATCACATGTAGCTGAGCTGATGATGAAAACAAATCATAAAATAAAAATCTTTTTAACAAAAAATTAAACCGACGAAAACAACTAAAAAACAAAAAATAAATAAACTCTAAGTCTATTGAGCTTATTTACATAAACTATCAAATTTTATATAAACTTATTGGTGGAGCGCCAATATATTTATAAAATGCATACATAATCGCACCATAATATATTTCGTTATATTATAAATTTCATAGTCTTTATAGTAAACCACATTCTGTTTGTCGAATGCAATTAGTGCTGGTACTGCTGTAATATCGCCAATGTACTCGACGATCTCAAGAGATGGCGTTAGCAGTCTTCAAATAATGTAAAACGCGCTGCACCTGATTGGTGCAAGAAAAAACGGACATACCCTGCTCTCATCGCTTTTCGCTAAGACGCTAAGAAAGACGCTCCTTTTTTAATATATAAAATTTTTGTTCCGCCACGGACTTCAGTTATATTTCTCGTGAAAAGAAGCTGATTTTCCATTAGTCCTATAGCCGTGTAGTGTTTGGACTCGCTTATAACCTTTACAAGGTGTATGTGGAGTGCTCTAGTCTTCGATCGTGACCGGCCGGTCAATACCTGGACGTTGCAAGAGACCGTAGAAACCTCGCCGCTGCTCGCTGCCTTCTGGAGGATCGGGACTTGGTCGGTGTTGCAGGTTAGTGCTGGCATGGTTGTGTTGATCGATAGAAGTGGTTTACTTCCCTACACCGCGTACGCTAACCGTTGAGCAATCACACCCTGGTCGGGCTATTTACACGCCTGACCATATAATTTGGTCCTTACGAGTACGGATAGGCCAGTGATTCACGTAAATATTGGTGAATTTACTTTTCTATTCATATCATAAAAAAGATTCACGTAATTCTAGTGAATTCTTGCCGCCATTTTTCCTCGCTCACAGATTTACGTAAAATTGGTAAATTCTGTGTTTAAAACGCACGAGAACTACGTAATTATTGGTAGACTCGTATTTAAATATAATTAATTGTTAGATTTGGTGAATTACGTATTAATTGGTAATAATATCCATTATACTCAATTTAGTTGAACTTATTTATACCTACCCACTTATTTACCGCTCCACCACTGTACTTTACGCTAAGTCATTTTAAGATTTAAATTTAATTTGTGTTTTTACACTAACTAGGTAGATATACCTATCACTTTGTAGTTGTATTGTGATATTATTTTATAAACATGACGGAAAGCGAATCAAGCCGCGAAGTCATGTTGGTTATGTTGAATCAAAAGAAAGAATTATTATTTCAACGTATTAATCGTATGTACACATCGTCGAAAGGTATAATTTCTTTCGATTCATCAACGCGAGCTAACGAGAATTTTCTGGCTGAAACGGAGATAATGGATGATTTACGCGATAAATTTGAGTCCATTGTTGATAAAATAAATAATATAAATTTGTTATCAAAGATTACGGTCGATCCCGAGTATTCTTGCCTCGATTCATTTGATGATTTATACTCGAGAGTTAAACGCGTTAGAAATAAAATATTAAACACTTCTAAGGTGCGTTCACTCGAGACCAGTAGCTCGATCAAGTCCGTAGTGAAATTAGAACCTTTAGTAATTCCGAGTTTTGACGGACGCCCTGAAAACTGGAATACCTTTTATCAGTCTTTTAAAGCTAATATTCATTTGAATCAACAGCTTTCTGACTCGCAACGTGTACAGTATCTAATTTCTAAACTCACCCACGACGCACTAAAATTCACTTCCGGTATTATTCCGTCAGGTGAAACATATAAAATACTGTGGGATAGTTTGGTTAAGAAATACCACGACAAACGCTCATTAGGTACATATTATCTCAATAATATATTGGACTTAAAAACTTGCTCGCACACTGCGAACGCTCTTGATACCTTTGTTAGTAAATACTCCGCTTCGATTTCAGCTCTAAAAGAATTGGGCATAACAGATCTAACTGATTTTATTTTTCTTCAATGCGCTTTGAGAAGGATGGATCCTCAAACCATCCAAGCCTTTGAACTTTCGATTCGGGATGTGGAAGTGCCTACGACACAACAGCTTATCGCTTTTATACAAGATCAGGCTAAGATTTTGGAGCGCTCAAACCCCCGAAATTCGTCATATACGAAACCCGCTGCTGTTGTTACGTCGCCCTCACGCGACCGGCGCGTTCATCACACCTCCAAATCTTTTGTCGCCAGTGAGTCCGCTAATAATGCAAATACTCTCACATATTCGGCGCCCGCAGCAGTTACCGCGAATTGTTGTTTGTGTAGTGGTAACCATCGACATTTATATGATTGCGCTCAGTTTAAAAATATGCGAGACGCAAGGGCTAGATATGAGTTTATTAAATCGAAGTACGGTTGCGTTAATTGTTTAAGCACTTTACATAAACTTCCGGATTGTAAGAGTACGTCAGTCTGTTTCTGTAATAAAAGACACCATAGGTTATTGCATTTTGATAGTAATAATTCGCAATCGCATGCGGCTATGGTAAATACCGCCGTCGCGTACTCGCCGCCGCCCGCTCATCGAGCGACCGTTACTTCGCCCGCGCCTTCTCATCGCGCTCACACGACTTCGTCATGCGTTCGAGCGCCCCCGCTTGCTACAGAACCAGTTACACATACACAGTCTTACACTTCTTGTCATAAGGGTGATATACTTTTGTCAACCGCTCAGGTATACGCGCGCTCTAAGGGTAGCGCTGGTATCAAATCTGTAGTTAGGTGTTTGATAGATAATGGCTCGCAGAATAATCTAATAACATCTGCTTGTTCTAGTTTATTAAATTTACCGATAATACCGTTGAATAATTCCTATGTTAAAGGTGTTGGTTCCGCTTCAAGTCCGATAATCGGTTATGTTCATTTAGACATTGAATCCCGTATTTATCCGGATCAGAAATACACTATACATGCGCTTGTTGTAGAATGCATTACGGATCAATTGCCTTCGAAATTTATCGATTGTGATCGCGACCTAGATTTTCGTAACCTTCCGCTCGCTGACTTAAGCTGGAATATTCCGGGAAAGATTGATTTATTGTTAGGTGCCCAGCTATTCCCATTTATATACTTAGGAAATATGGTCGAGTGTGGGCCGCGCGCACCGTGTGCTTTATCTACAACATTTGGTTACGTACTTATGGGAGATTACCCGCGTAAACAAATTTTACCTACTGCCGCGTCTTTTTCTGCGTTAGCGCTTAATGATATAGTGCAAAAGTTCTGGGAACTTGAAGAAGTACCCATGAAACGCTTGTTGTCACCAGAGGAGACAGATTGCGAAAATATTTTCACGGCTACCGTGACCCGTGACGACGTAGGTCGTTATACAGTTGCATTACCGTTCTGTAGGGACCCTTCGGAATTAGGTAATTCGCACGCTACCGCTTATCGCCGTTTCGTTTCACTCGAGCGTAAGCTCCGTCAGGCACCGATAGTGCGCGAAAATTATAACAAGGTTATTCAGGATTATATTGATAACAATTACCTCAGTCCTGTTAAAGAATCTGAGCTGTCCTCTGATGGTTATTATATACCGCATCACGCAGTAGTCCGACCTGATAAACCGATGCCGCGCATCGTATTGGACGCGAGTGCTAAAACGCATACAGGACTTTCGCTTAACGATATATTACATATTGGACCCAATTTACAGTGACTTTGACTTAGTGAAGTGGTCTAGCAATTCACCAGTGCTACTTGACTCGCTTCCCGACACGCACCGCAAGTCGCTTGATTTTGATGTTGACAATAATGTCTCTAAGGTCTTAGGTCTCTCATGGGAACCATGTGAAGATAATTTTCATTTCACATGCGCCGCAATTAATGAAAGGTGCACCAAGAGAAACATACTCTCGATGGTTGCACGACTATTTGACGTGCTCGGATTGGTCGCGCCTGTGATTCTCTATGCCAAGTTGTTAATTAAGGAACTGTGGCTCAGCAAGTGTGATTGGGACGATCCTGCACCGGAGCACATACGCACCCGTTTTTTCGCTCTTGCGCAAGAACTTCAAATGCTTGACACTTTAAGGATTCCACGTCATGTAGGCGTCGAAGTTGGTTGTGAATTACGTCTTGTTGCTTTTTGTGATGCTAGCATGAATGGTCTGGGATGTGTCATTTATGCCCATTGTACCTACCCGTCTGGCATTCAAACTCGCATTCTTTGCGCTAAATCAAAGGTTTCGCCGACAAAAATCACTACGCTCGCTCGCTTAGAATTATGCGCTATTTTACTTATGTCAAAATTAATAAAAACTGTGCGAGACACATATGCAACACGTATGCCCATTGCCGGGATATACGCATTTTCTGATTCCACTATTGCTTTATCATGGGTTCATTCTTCACCACATCGTTGGTCAGTTTTCGTCGGTAATCGCGTCGCTCAGTGCCAAGAAAACTTGGACTCTAAACATTTTTATCATATTGCCGGAGCTAGTAATCCAAGTGATTGTCTTTCGCGTGGTATGCTTCCATCGCAACTTTTGACCCACGATTTGTGGTGGAAAGGTCCTCCGTGGATTCGCAGCTCATCTGAGAAGTGGCCGATTAAGCCATTCTCGCTTAATAATTGCTCTGTCTTGCCTGAACTCAAGGCAAATGTGTTGGCTGCCATTACTCACACAGAGCCGCCGTTGCTGTGTACGTTAGCACAACGTGTTTCTTCTTGGGAAAAGTTGCTACGTATCACCGCATATGTATTAAAATTCGCAAGACCTAAAGTTAAGGTCGAACCTCGTTCTATAGCAGGGTTGACAAGTGCTGAGAATGCGTTAATTCTCGCCGTTCAATCTGTGCACTTCTGTGAAGATATCAAATTGATCAAGGCTGATAAATTACCTTCAAAAAAGCTGCAAAGCCTCTTCGTCTTCTTAGACAAACAAGGGATTTTACGCATTGGAGGAAGACTTTCTGGATCAATGCTTCCTTTCGAAGCTAAACATCCGGTTCTTCTCCCTAAACGCGATCATGTCGTTGACTTAATAATACAGCATTTTCATGTTGTTAATTGTCACACCGGACCTGGACTTCTTATGTCTATTATACGACAACGCTACTGGATCTTGGATGCTAGGACTGTTATCAGGTCCAAGTTGCGAAAGTGCAACACTTGCTTTAAATGCAACCCAACGCATCCAACGCCTATAATGGCTGATCTTCCTGATTACCGTGTTTCAGAGGCCAAGGCATTTTGTCACACTGGTGTAGATTACGCTGGTCCGATAAGGACAATCCTTTCTCGCCGCAGAGGTCAACATGCGCAAAAGGCGTACATCGTTCTTTTTGTTTGCATGGTCACACGTAGTCTACATATTGAAGTGACCAGTGATTTAACTACTGAAAACTTTCTAGCCGCTTTTAAACGCTTTATTTCCCGTCGAGGACCAGTTTCATGTCTCTATTCCGATAATGGATCTACTTTCATCGGTGCGAAGGCACATTTAGATGAGCTGTATAGTTTTTTATTGAATTCTAGCTTCAAAAACGCGCTGTCGAATGAGTTGCTCTCTCGACGCATAGAGTGGAAGATGATTCCCCCAAGATCACCAAATTTTGGTGGGATGTGGGAAGGGAATATAAAGAGCATGAAAACGCATTTATATAGAGTAATAGGAAGTCAGTTACTTACATACGAAGAACTGCAAACTGTTCTTACTCAGATAGAGTGTATTCTTAACTCTCGTCCATTGAGCGTATTATCGTCAGACCCTTATCCTGAGGTGTTAACTCCCGCGCATTTTTTGATGTCTACTCCGTTGCAATATTTACCCGCTGCTGATTTGTCAGATCAACGATTGAGTCTGTTAGAACGTAAAAAGTTGTTAGATAGTATGGTCCAATCCTTTTGGAAGAAATGGCACTTAGAGTATTTGCACACGTTGCAAGTTAGGCAAAAATGGGCTACTCCCGACAGACCGGTAGAAATCGGAACTGTTGTTCTTCTTGAGCAGGAGAATTCTCCACCGTTGCATTGGCCGTTAGGAGTAATTACGGATGTGTTCAGAGGCTCTGATAACGTTGTACGCGTGGCGATAGTTAAAACGCAAACTGGAATTTACAAACGCGCTGTAACTAAATTATATCCTATTCCTACACAATAAATTCAACTTAGTTTAAACCTTATTCTTAGTTTAAGCCGCTATATTTATCATATTTATTATTTAATCGCATAATGCATGTGTTACTCTCGGTCAGTTAGAAAATTCGCGTGTTTTGAAACATCTTGTGATGTTCCAAGGCGGGGTGCATGGTGGAGCGCCAATATATTTATAAAATGCATACATAATCGCACCATAATATATTTCGTTATATTATAAATTTCATAGTCTTTATAGTAAACCACATTCTGTTTGTCGAATGCAATTAGTGCTGGTACTGCTGTAATATCGCCAATGTACTCGACGATCTTAAGAGATGGCGTTAGCAGTCTTCAAATAATGTAAAACGCGCTGCACCTGATTGGTGCAAGAAAAAACGGACATACCCTGCTCTCATCGCTTTTCGCTAAGACGCTAAGAAAGACGCTCCTTTTTTAATATATAAAATTTTTGTTCCGCCACGGACTTCAGTTATATTTCTCGTGAAAAGAAGCTGATTTTCCATTAGTCCTATAGCCGTGTAGTGTTTGGACTCGCTTATAACCTTTACAAGGTGTATGTGGAGTGCTCTAGTCTTCGATCGTGACCGGCCGGTCAATACCTGGACGTTGCAAGAGACCGTAGAAACCTCGCCGCTGCTCGCTGCCTTCTGGAGGATCGGGACTTGGTCGGTGTTGCAGGTTAGTGCTGGCATGGTTGTGTTGATCGATAGAAGTGGTTTACTTCCCTACACCTCGTACGCTAACCGTTGAGCAATCACACCCTGGTCGGGCTATTTACACGCCTGACCACTTATTTTGAGTCGTCGCCAAATAATAAAATGATAGAACCGCCCATTGTGACACTAACGAGTTATAGTATCCTACTGATTGATAGTATAATGTTTGGTGTTCAATAAAGTAAATCCATCTATTTATTTAATATAGCACCAGATAGATATAAGGCCCTCTTTAACCGATACTGTTAAATAAAATTGTAAATGTGTGTGTAATCGTTTGTGACTGTGACCAATACCTACTATGTTTTCGTGAAAGGCTGCCGTTGTTTCTTGTTGCCCGGAACAGTCACTGTGAGTTGGACTTGGTCTGAGAGTGTAGCGTGCACTGGTGCAGTAACTTAAAAGTAAGTGATTATTTACAACTTTATTACTTACTTGATACACATTTACAGAGACATCATTTAAATGTTGTGTACCGTATTTCATCAGATTCAGACATTCATGAGATTCATGTTAATCATTTCAATCCACTTACCAAAACTTTCTCAAACGTCTCTCAACATTTTTTTTTTGTTTTCTTTTTTTAATATTGGCAAGAAAATTAGGCAAGAAGTAAAACAAAACAAACATATATCCTTTATAATGTAATGTTCTTTTAGACCGAGTTAGAATCACTTTAAAATTTAAAACAAAATAATTCAATGCATTTCAAATGTTGTTAACTGTTATTGTTAACATTACCACAAAAAAGCATTGTAACTGAACTCAGGAATCGTCGCGTTGTGTCGCGCTAGGTAAACCCGTCCCCTTTTATTGGAGCACTGCCGTAATTACACATATTCTATTATATTTCCAATAACCTTAGAATAGAGTTTAATGAATTTCTTACCTAAAAATAGCACGTTCCTTTCTTTACAAATGTACAAGCTCATATTAGAAGCTGATAAACGCGGTATGTTTTGGAAAGATATGCGTTCAATACACTGCCGCAGAGCTTTAATATTAAAACATAGGCAGGGAATAAAGAAGAAAGTTAGACCGAACTTCGGAAAAATCAGGATAAAGCTGGATTTTAGCATGAACCTTTCTAAGCCATGATTCTTGCATAAACATTACAACTTTTAGAATCAGATTATCTCGAAACCGTTAGTCCTACTAAAAAAGTAAAAAGATGTTTTGGGTATGCAATTTTCTAAGGTAAAAATTTGATGTTTTGAAAAATGTGATATGGATGTCTGTTGCTCTTCACGCAAAAACTACTAAACCGATTGCGATGAAACTTGGTATATTGGATAGCTGGAGACCTGGATTAACACATAGGCTACCTTTTTTTCCCGATAATCTCACGGCATCAGGACTTTCGCAGGTAAAACCGCGGGGCGCAGGTAGTGAACCCATATAGAACTCTGTCTATAGAATACACTGTAGTTTCTAGAATTCAAGATATCCTATAGTTTGCTGTCACGATCGTGCAGAATACCATGAAAAGGCAGCTAAAAATGTTGGCAAAGCAATTTTGTACGGACATAGGAAATAACTGATTTGACTTCTAACATAAGTGGTTACTAGCACGCTCGTAACAACACAAAGTAAGCAAAATTTTTGAAAATAGGAGTAGGTTCATGTCGGTTGTGTACTGATTGCTTTGGACCACCGCAACCACTTGAAGTACACAGGTATAGTGATTTCCCAAGCATGGACGTTTAGGAAAACGCTAAAACATGGGTATTTCTGGCACCTTGCTAGGCTGGGATACCTAACTGTTCACCAAGCCAACTATACACTGTTGCTGTTTGAATACATTTTAAATGATTGTTACGTTTCCTAGCTATGGACCGTTGGATCGGTAACACGGCGGTGGTGACGGGAGCGAGTGCAGGCATCGGCGCCGCCATTTGCGTGGCGCTGGCTAATACAGGTATTCGTGTTGTTGGGCTCGCCAGACGTGCAGAACGAGTCGACGTAAGCGCTACTACCATACTTTATTGATTGATATAAAAAATCTCAATGTGGCACTTTCGTATTTATCTTACATACAAGCTCATTGTTTTATCTTTGACATTGGATCGACCTTTGTAAACGAAATGCGTTTACAAGTTACCTTGGTTTTAATTAAATTTGAATGAAAGAACTTTTGGTTTTTAAAACTGAGAAACGTCTTTTTTTTTTACGTTTTCGCATTAATGTACCTAAAACTATAATGAAATCTACCAATGAACAATCTTGAAGAATAAATTTTTAAGCAGTGCGTCTTACAGCTTGCGACATGAAGGGAAAATTCGTACACTTTCTAGTACTTTACGACTAGTATACTTTCAGTAGTTCTTTTTTGTAAAAATAATGTATTTAAGCCAATTGCAGACCTAACTCTTTTTTTTTTATTTTCATTTTTAAAAGACAACTCTCCCGCAATAGGAATTACTCCTGTGTTGCGGGGGACTTTACAAACATACAAACAACGGACACAAAGAACACCCAGACTCGGGGAATCGAACCCACGACCTATGGCATAGCAGTCAGGGTCACTAATCACTAGGCCAACAGGCTAGTCTAAACTAAATATCTATCCAATGTTGCTCTACGACTGTAAAAGGACCCTAATAGAATGCCTTGGTAAAACACTGACGTACAAGGAGACTGACCTCATCTTAGTTACCAACGCTAGTATAGTTAGTTAATGTGTTAGTAAGAATTAACTAACAAACACACGCACAACACACACCCAAACACAAAACTTTTCTCCTTAAGCCTCTTAGACCAGGGTCGATAATTTTTGAAACCAAAAAAAATAATAGTAGGATGAAACCCATTCGAAAAGGAGGAGAATATTATAAAAATGAAGGGAAAAATTATTTACGGGCGATCTGAGGTCGGGAAGGGGAAGGTCGTGAGTTTTAAGGGTAAAAAACGGTTTATCTCGATTTCCAGCAAAACTACAAGTCCTATTTAAAAAGTCAAATAGCAAAGTTGTAGGTAATAAAAAGATCTACAACTTTTGTATTTACTTTTTTTTCACATAACCTCAAAATTTATTTAAAAAAATCAAAAAACCAAGTTTTTGGTTTTTTATTTTTATCTTTTACAAAACATTTTTTTTTTTACCAAATTTGGTGAAAACTTTTTATATCCCAAATACACTGTAATTTATTTGATTTGAAATATTTATTTTTTCACCTTATATTGACTTAATATCGAAAAAGCACCCCAATTTTCAATCGAAAATTCACCCGTCAAAACATCAACTTTTTTCAAAAAGTTGGTGTGCTTTCTGTTCGTTGAAATCTCTTCTTTGCGATGGTGTAAAAAAAATATATATTACCATAATAAATTTTCTCAGAAAACGCAAAAAATCGACAAAAACTGATGATGAAATGAATAAAAGCTGATGTCAGTCTCAATTTTTTTGTATTTATTGTCGATTCTTTTCTTGCTAGAGACCCTGGTCTATCTACCATTTGTTATTTTTTAAGGTTTTGTTAATTTTAAGTCTTATCATTGTTGCCTTGTAAATTACGGGAAGAAGCAAGACAGCCTTGATATGAGTATTTTCAATATCTTACTGGGGTTGTCTCAATTTGTGCTATAAGTATATCAATGTATGATATAAAAATATTTTTTTTCTATGTAAAGTACAATATAAAAGTATAATAATAGGTAATAATAATTATATTTATTTCTCCTCACATAATACACAAGTACCTCAAAATTTCTATTTCATTAGTGTGTAAACTCCAAGAACTAACAAAATATAATTATTTTAGACAGTGTGTGTGTGTGCGTGCGTGCGTGCGTGCATGCATGCATGCTTGAGTGCGTGCGTGCGTGCATGTGTGTCATCAGTTGTTGTTTTTTCATACTCACGTTTTAGCTTTTTTAATATTGAACAACAACAATTTCTATATCTTTTAAAAGTTAATGGTAAAACTTCATTAGAGTTATTTTTTAATTTTTTAAATAAATTGTCTCTATTTTTAAGGTATTTTAACATGCCTGGCGACACCCATGGTTTAAGAATTCTCTTTTTTCTGGAAGGCTTAACGTCTTTGGTATTTGATACGTTTAAAGATTGAAGAATATTTATAAGGAAATTAGCAGCTTCTTTAGCGCCATTGAGTGTAAATATATATTTAACACAGACTTCAACTATATAGTTGAAATCTGTGTTCCACAGTACGTATCACCAAAAACGGTCAGTTTTTGGTGATACATACTGTAGAACATAAAATGTGATATACTTAAGTACATGTTATATTCTATATTTGTATTATTTCATTTCATTTTTTTAAAAAGACTACTCCCGCATTAGGAATAATACTGTGTCGCGGGGGGCTTCACAAACATTCAAACAACGGACACAAATAACACCCAGACTCGGGACAACTATTTGTGGATCACACAAATTTTATTTTGTCTACCTATATTTTTTATCAGGCATTAAAATCAAAAGTGAGTGGCAAAGGAACAATTGTGTCAAGGAAGTGCGATGTGTCTAACACGATGGATGTAGCGGATACTTTCAAATGGATTGAGGATACTTTCGGTGGTGTTCACATCATGATCAACAATGCTGGCGTTTTTCACAGTGGCGGCGTTACTGGTCAGTTATATATAATTTTTAATTGTTATAATTTAGAAGGAGTTTTTACTTACATAATTTTATTCTAATACATCCCACTAATCCGACTATCCCACTAATATTATAAATGTGAAAGTTTGGATAGATGGATGGATGGATGGATGGATGTTTGTTACTCTTTCACGCAAAAACCACTAAACCGATTGCGATGAAACTTGGTATGTAGATAGCTGGAGACCTGGATTAACGCATAGGCTACTTTTCAAACCGACACTCCCATGGGATCGGGATTTACACGGGTGAAACCACGTGGCGCTTCTAGTATTTATAAAAAATAAATGAAATAAAGAATTTGAAAAGTAAGTACACACCACTTGTACAAAGCGTAGTACGCGATATTGCGTGTCGTAATGTTAACAGTTTGAAAGAATTGCACGAATTTCGAATCACACTAAAGGACATATTGATTGTAAGATTGTAGAATTTAGCCTTTTAATAGTAATATTTAAACAGTATTTTACCCATAGATGCTGGTAACGACATGATAAGCGAGGAGGACATGCTGTCAACGTTAGACATCAACGTGAGAGGCACTATGTTGTGCACGCGCCACGCTGCCATCTCTATGAAGAGCCACGGTATCGACGGACACGTCATCAATATTAACAGGTACTTTATATGATCAAGTAAGTTGCAGTGACATTTAAATACACGTTTTTTGGTATTTTATTATTTAAATAAGAAAAAGAACACTTTCGTAATAACACCACTTTAAAAAATGTCCCCAACTAAAATAATAATTCACCTGGCGCAATTTCGTCAACCGATTATTTAAGGTACACACCAAGTAATCAATCGTATAACATGGACTCGTGATAGGCTGCGTTAGTCAGTGTCGTCCTGTACTAAAGAGTGCTCTGTGCATGGTTTGATTTAGTAAAAAATTCGATCAAAGCTGTGATCTGGCGCTTTTTCACGTAAGTTGCATAATTAATCTGACTTTAAATCGACAAAACTTTCAAAATCGACAAAAAATTAAAAAACGTCAAAAATTTTGAGACTTTCTTGATTTTTGTCAATAACCCGGTTGTCTGCCAAGGTCAAAAACTTGGATTTAATTTCCACCATAAACAACATATTATATCAAAAAGCTAACATGCCTGGTTTGGTGCATCACTCAATGTATAATCTGATTGTAGGTACTATTTGTGTTTACCGGCTGACCGGCCTTGTAGACCATGTAACAGTGACTATAAGTTAAATCAAGATTTAATCGCTGTATTATTAATATGGTCGAAACTTTTCTGCTTAACTCACTTTTCAGCATCATCATTTCATTTATTTATTATTGCAAATACAGGTAGGTACATGCTTAGGTGTTATTTTTTTCGATCGAATTATAACGATTATGGTCCGGGTTGGCCTGATTGTAACTCGCACCGTCAAGACTTCAATGGTACTTGTTAAGACCAGTCACGTATAATTTATATTTGTAGTATTGCCGGCCACTATATACCGCTGAAGTCAACGTTCAACATATACCCAAGCACTAAGCACGCGATCACAGCGTTCACCGCCGGGCTTCTCAACGAGTTGGCCAGCCACAAATGCAGAATCAAAGTTACCGTAAGTTATCTTCTAAACTAATATTATAAAGAGAAAAGATTTGATTTTTTGTTTGTTTGTTACGATTTAACTCAAAAAATATTCGACCGATTTTAAAAATTATTTCACCATTAGAAAGCTACAACTTCACCGAGTAACATAATGTTTTCAAAATATTAGAGATCCCTACCTAAATTGGAACAATGAGACCTTGTCTATAAAAGTCATTATTTTGTGTGCGCTGCGAAAACTGTTGACGATATATAAAATAGTGTTATATATATTAATAGCACTCATGATTGCTCACAAAAAAGTCCACGATGGTATATGCGTTTTTGTTTAAATTATTAAGTTCAAATACGGGTGGAATCGAATAGTGGTGATATTGGTATCAAGATATTAAAGATATCCATTTAAATGGTTTGATAATTAAGGGTGATTATGTACGTGTAAACTTCACTTTAAATTATTCGGATCGGACTTTTCGTTTAGAAATTATGACTTGTATAAAAATTCTCTAAGAAAAATATCACGGTTTGAACAAACTGTTCTACGTTTAGTTTATTAACAAATAATAATTTACGTATTTACGTTAAATAATAGTTTTTAAATTTGAAACTTTAATTAATAAGTATATTATTTATATTAAAACCGCTTTATTAAGTAAAATACAGTGGACTCAAAATCTGGAATGAATTGCCTGCGTCTATTTTTCCAGTCAATTATAATCCTGGAACGTTCAAGAGTAGAGTGAATAACTTTCTTTTGAATAGGCGTGTACCATCTTCGTCTTCATCATTACTTTCCATCAGGTGAGTTGGAAGATAAACGCCTATTCCATTACACAATAAATCAAAAATCGACAACCCCTGGGTAAATCATTATTTCTCGAGTGGGGACTACGATCGACCGACTCTATGATTGTTTAAAGTAAATAAGCATATTATTTATTAGTGACGACACCTTATTGAAGAACTATGTGTATACAAATCTCACATCTACCCCACGTTTATAAGCTGTTTTCGAGGGTCATCAAGGGTCAAACCGTTTTGCTCGCAAGCTTAATGACTTCCAGCCTACCGAACAAGCGGCGTTCCGTAAATGTTTTAGTACCATTAACCACATCTATACTCTTCGGCAAGTTATGTAGAAGGCCGAGAGTGTAACTTGCCATTATATCAAGCACTTGTGGACTATGAGAAAGCCTTTAATTCGAACGATACCTTCATTAACTGTGCTTGTTAGACTCTCAGGACTATTTGACTACCGAAGACTTACATCGAAGTATTGAAATGTCAGCACAAGTACCGACGCAGAGTTAGAAGTTGATTGCTTTAAGATGATCCGTAAGACAGGGACACGTCATACCTCCAAAACTGTTTAGTGCCACTTGAAGAAGCTTTCAAGCTTCTAGAATGGCAAAGGCTTGGCATCAGTGTTAATGGCGAATTCATCACTCACCTTCGATTTGCCGACTATATCGTGATAATGTGCATGTTAGGTTTGCTTGAAAGTGATTGTACATACATGCCTAAATTCTACAAAGTACAATTTATTAGATTAAATAACATTGTTACGACTATAAGCAAACCATAAAATATTAATTAATAGAATAAATAAAATATGGCAAAATCAATGGATGATCTCAGCACGATTCTAAATAAAAAAATGTACGATGACCTAAATTGAGCCTCCAAAACGGTCCCCCCGTTGGGAGACTCGATTTAGTTCTTCGAGGATCGCACAGGCATCTGCTGTGTTGGTTTCTCTCAATTCACAAAAAATTATAATGGATGAGTGAAAGTAATGTGTATAAAAGTTCTATAATCAAAATTTTGGAATCGATGATTGAGAGTCGAAGTCGGAAGTCGAAAGAAATTCATATTGCATTCATAGATAAAATTTGCTGATGATATCGTGTTACAGAGCCTGTCTCCGGGCCTGGTGATGACAGAGTTGGAAGGCGTGGCTGAACTGAAGGGTAAATTACCAGCGCTTGAATCGGAAGACGTAGCCGACGCAGTCCTTTACGTGTTGTCAACGCCACCTCATGTTAACGTAAGTACTTATTAGATTTATCCCACTAATCCCACTACTCCATTAATCCCACTAATATTATAAATCTGAAAGTTTGGATGAATAGATGGATGGGAAGTGTTTGTTACTATTTTACGCCAAAACTGCTGAACCGATTGCGATGAAACTTAGTATGCAGATAGCTCGAGACTTGGATAAACATATTATTATAGGCTACTTTTTATCCCGATATTCCCACGGGTTCGGGACTTACGCGCGGGCAAAACCGCGGGGCGCTGCTAGTACTTTATACGTGGAGTAGCTGTTCCCCGCCTAAGAGTTGTAGCGTAATGTTAGATAGCCTATAGCCTTCCTTAAGAATTGTGCTATCAAATGCTAAAAATTTTTTTCAAATCCGACGGGTATTTCTAAAGATTAGCAGGTTAGACCAAAATATAAACTGTTCAGCTTTATTATATACTAGCAGCGCCTCACGGTTTCACCCGCGTAAGTCCCAATCCCGTGGGAATATCGGGATAAAAAGTAGCCTATGCGTTAATCCAGGTTTCCAGCTATCTTCATACCTAGTTTCATCGCATTCGGTTCAGTGGTTTTTGCGTGAAAGAGTAACAAACATCCATCCATCCATCCAAACTTTCACATTTATAATATTAGTGGGATTATCTTATCACTACATATTATAAAACAAAGTCCCCCGCCGCGTCTGTCTGTCTGTTCGCAATAAACTGAAAAACTACTGAACGGATTTCCATGCGGTTTTCACTAATGACAGCGTGATTTATGAGCAAGGTCTACGTGTATACTCGTTAAAACTTTGTGAAAATTCATTGAAATATGTGGATGATTGTTGAAGATGTCTCTGCTAGCCGTGCGAAGCCGGGGCGGGTTGCTAGTTAAACATATAAAAATCAGTCTATGTTATACATATACATCTGCTAGCCTCTCTACTCTACTAGTTGTAGACTAAAGGATTTTTGAAGCGAAGTTCCTTATCGCACGTTACATTTCAGACGTTCGGCGGCCGGCTAGGCGGAAAATAGTGTTAGCACAATGAAAAATGCTCACCGCGAGTTGGTAGTTTTATTTTTACGCCCTCAGTGGATTCCGCGCGATACTACTGTAATATCTTGTATACTAATAATAATAATGTAAAAAAGGACTGGCCTGTTGGCCTAGTGGTTAGTGACCCTGACTGCTACGCCAGAGGTCGTGAGTTCGATTCCAACCCGAGTCTGGGTGTTCTTTGTGTCCGTTGTTTGTATGTTTGTGAAGTCCCGCGCGACACAGGAGTCATTCCTAATGCAGAAGTTGTCTTTATAAAAAAAAAAGAAGAAAAAACTAATTATCCGGTTATTAGTTTGGGCAACAATCAATCGAGTTTTTACAATTTTTACTATGTTTTGATACAATTTATTCAATAACGAAAGGAACTTGGTTCCAACCGTTTTTTCAAATACTCGTAGCTCCATTGCGGTATTGGCTGGCTAGGCCCACTCCGGTCAGTAGGTATGAAGCTACAGGTACCTAGCAGCGTCGTTGAGTCGTACTGGTACTTTATGTATTCTGTGGTATTGGAGCCAAAATGTTGTATTCTTTAGATTATGTTATTCGTAAAGCAAAGCTACTTACTGTAAACTATCCAGGAAGTCACTTAATATTTTATACAATTCATTGTTCTTTATCATGAAAGTACTATTATATAATAGCTACAACTAGTCTAATAGGTACTATAACAATTGTTTTTTTTTCAGATCGATGAACTGACCATAACTTCAGTGACAGAAAAAAGGGCGTAGATTCAATACCTATCTATTACCAACTTCGATTACAGTCGCTCAGGAACATAAGAGTCAAACTAATATGATTATATGATAATAACAGTTTGCGTAATAAACGGTTAACCCATATAAATTTTATTTTGTAGATTTATTAAACTATGCCACATCTATATATATATATATATATATATAAATCAAAGTATGTCTGTTTGTCCTCTATGCGTTCAGAAAACATTAATCAAATTGTGATGAAACTTTGGTAGAGGTATTCTGGGGACGCCCGCGAGGGTTCCTGGCTCAAAAATTCTAAATAAAAAAGGAGCATTGCAAAGTATGCCGGGTGCAGCTAGTTATTAATAAGAATAGCACCTTAACTCGTAACGAGTTTCAATATTTAAAAAAAACTCAAAAGTTTGTTGATACTAGACGTAAATAATATGACGTAATGTTATGAGCATGCCTAGGCTAGGGTGTTATAAAAATTTACCCGCATTTAATATTACCCGGTTAATTTACCCGCTCTTTACAGTACAATAGCTCATTTCAGACTTACAATAGAGACAAGAGTCCCAATGATAATTAACTTTAAAAAAAAGTATCACCGACTTCAATGCAAAAAACTGTATTCTTCATCCCTTAATTTTCCACCCTTAGATGTAAAATATTTTAAAGGCTACATTCTTTCTTTCTATTGAATTATAAACTAAACCAAGCTAGAATACAACCAATTTAATTAAAACAAGAACAAGAAAAAATAGGTTCCCAAATGGCGAAGATTCACAAAATATCCTGCTTCTATTTGAAGTCGGTTAAAAACGACGAAGCAAATCGGTTTTTCTCAGTTACAACAGCGCAGTTTTTATGCCGTCTCATCAAGTCTCTACTATACTTTCAAATGAAGAACATAAAATTTAAAAATAAAAGTGCTGTGACACTAACGAGGCAATATTTAAAGAGGTAAATTATACTAAACCATTACAGAACAGAATTTATTACTGTAAATAATATACATAACTATAATTTTACCTTATAAAAATAAATATTCATTTGTACATAATATTTTCTACATATCGTTCATGGCAATAATATGGCATATTATGGCTTCCAAGTAACCTATTTACTACTTTATCTAACGTTACCTAACGCTAATACTTAGAATATTCAGACGTTTAAGTAGAAACTTATAGTAAATATTAAGTGTGAGTAGAGGGGGAGCCACTGGTGGATCCTGAAGACGCAAGGCCAATCATCCTCGTACCGAACTGCAGCAGGGCTCGCAGTATATCCATCTTGAGTGTCCACTTGGGTTGCGAAGTTGAACCATCCGATGAGTACGCCTGTACAACATTAAACAAATATCAATCTATATATAAATAGGCCAAAAAAAAACAGTTCAGTATCTTTTGCTGATTTGTTTGACAGCCGAGTTTGTTTTGTTTTTAGAAGCTATTGACAGGCTGTAGTGCTACCAATGAAAAGGTTGGAAATATTAAATTAAAAAAAAAATAATTGGAGCTTAATTCTTATAAATAATTTAATAAATTACTATCGAATGTGTACCTCTGGGCGACCTCTACTAGCATGTATGAAAGGTCAATGTCAATGTGCGGTGTTTCTTTATTACAATTGTAAAATATATACTTACTGACATTTAATACTTGTTGCCTGTAATGGGTATCAATAAATGAACCAGTTATTTGTTAATGGCGTTTAATTTTTTTCCTACTTATGTCAATTTGTTTAAATTATACAGTACGTTACAGAAAGGTGTTTCCATGTTTTAGCGTTGTAGTAAATGACGATTTTTCAGAAAATGTCTGAATAAAAAATAAAATCGTTGAAATTTATATTAAAATGTATGAAATATTGCTTAGAAATGTGCACCGACACCAGGAAAATCATTTTCTAACGAAAAGAAAATCATACATATTTTTTATCAAATGTTTTTAAGCTATATCATCTATTTGTCGGCTACACATAACGCTCCTAAAGTTTGACCACATATTTCTGTAGCGCCCTGTATATTACAGAATGTTATAAAAGTTTATAAGTTACGTATCAATACGTATATAATAGAAATAAAAAACACCTTAAATAAAAATAGCCTCGACACATTAATTGTACCAAAATTGAGGAAGATTAAGTAAAATTAAAAAAAAGTAAATTGAAACCGACCCATTCGTTGTAGGTCGTATAAAGCCACAAACAAACGGTCCTTAAATTATTAAAATGTTTGTTTCTTTACGTCGGTAGTTATATAATTTCCAATATGAAAAAAAAAAAATATTTCTAAAAAGATCGTCCTCCTCCTTAATAACAGTAACTAACATTACCAATGAATCTGTTTCTAACTCCTTATGCTCCTAATCTTATTTCTTACACGCTCACAATAGTGGATCTAGTTAACAGCTGAGATCCTACGCATCGTCATTGTAGGTAAATAATGTCTTCTTCAGAAATATAAATAACTGAAAAAAGTAGTGGTTATAATTTTCGTGAACTATGTTTTTAGCAATTATCGCCAAGTTCCTCCTCCCGAGCTGTGCTTCGACATCTCTCCCAGCAGACCCATCAGCAGACTAAGGAAGAAACCCGCTGAATCAGCCATTTTCATGCCTCCATTTTCTTCAGAGCCGTCAGGGTCGCCACCCTGTTATATTATAATATTGATAACTAATATTCTTACGTACATAAATTAAAATTACCGACATTTATTAATAATAATAATTTCACACATCTCACACACGACTGTCGGATCCCAAACTAGGCAGAGCCTTTGCTATGGTAACCAGACTGCTGATAAACATACTTATATATTATATTTCTAAATACATACATATTATAGATAAATTACACCCAGACACGACACGACAACAAATGGTCATGCTCATCACACAATTATTTGTCTTGTGGTGGGAATCGAACCTACGACCTCTAGCTTAGAAGTCAGGATTACTAACCGCTAGACTAACAGGCAAGTCATTAATTTATTGTCATTTAGTATTGCTAATAAAAGTTTTTTTTTTATGTTGTAGGGGGCAAAGTTATGAGGTCATTCAAGTGTAACGTAAGCAGCTGCTTATGAGAAAGGGCATTTGCTTATACAAGGAGTTTAGGGGTAAATATACATATACAACTTATTTAAGAAAAAAATAGAATTAGAGTTATTAAAATTAATATGCTATGGCTTTGAAACAAAAATTAATTTAAATGATCGCACATTGGCACTGATGATGCAAACATAAATGAAAGATAAGAAAATGGTGTATTCTTTGAACTTTTTTGAAGGATTCGACAAAACCACCCAAAGACATGGCGTGGATTAGTTTCAATGATGCATTGGTAGGAGCTTGCCTATAAGCAACTAGTAGTATGAGAGTTTTAAGAAATTCAACAGTCCTCGGCCGCCTATTAAACGGTCTTGGAGAATACCCAAATAGGCTAGAGGGGTGTTCGTGGAACACATCAAACTACATTTAGAGATACTACATTGAGAATATTTTACAAAATATACTTTAAATCGTACCTATCTGTTCAACACTCCTGCATGTCGACCCCAATTAAGTGCATTTTCATCGCCTATTCAAGTTGAGAATTAATAAAGTGAATAGATTCTATAATAGTGAGTTGTTCTGTAATGTAGATATGAATGAACTGCCATTAGTTTGTAGAAACTTACTGCACTGGTTCCTTTCACTAACGTTGATAGAAATTTCCCAAAGAAAGCACCATTATTTTTCTGAAATAAAAATATAGGGTAGGTAATATAAGGTGTTCCAGCTTTAAATAAAAACTAAATTTTCAAACGACTTACTGCTCCGCCTCCAGTAATCGTGTCCAAAGAGGTAAGTAGATAACTTGCAATTATTTCTCCTGGGTTGGAACCTTCGTCAGACTTTAAAAATACATAATTTCTTTAGTAAACATCACATACTATATTGTCATTTGGAAAAAAAAATTTATTTATTCTCACCAATCATTAAACTATATTTTTATCTAGGTATGTGCAATAAATACCTATTACCATCGAGCACATATTACAGATATTGTTTTTAAATAATACTGCTAGCTTCTAACTGCAGAAAACATTTAAAAACATTACAAAAAAAATTGGATGAATTACAAGAAAACTTTAAGTGCGTTCAAGACTTGATTTTTTACTGTACATACGAGCCAAAATAGCAACCGTTAACACTAAATTGCAATAGCTAATACAATGGCTAAAATTTATACAAGTAATAGTTTGTAGGTAAAAGAAACCATAGCAACGATATTGGTGCAAATATAAAGCTTTTCCTACAAAAGTACTGATAATGTACACCTACTACTTTAAATGAACAGGTAATAACATCAGTTTTACGTACCAACAAGCCAACAAAAAGGCCTAACCCTGTCGCTATAATAGCGTTTAAGTCAATACCGTCTCCCTGAAATAAAGGAATAATTTCAATTATCCAGCAAAATGTACATAAATGTTATTAAATTATTCCCTTATAAACTTACGCTCAAGTTTGCTACTATACCACCGAACGCGGCCAATAACGAGCCCAAGTCTGATTCACCATCCTGTAATAATGTATTTTATATTATATACATGTAATATCACGATAAATCGCGTTTCAAACCAGCTATTTCCACAAGCAAAATATTATTATAAGACTAGCCAATAAGTCTACAAATAATATCAGATAGTCTACAGAGGTAAATAGGTTCATTTGAATCTCTGTTTATACAACCAAAAAATTTTATATTTTCTATATTTTTTTTAATAATATTAGACATTAGTAAGTAATATTAGATCATTACATTTTGCAGTAACTATCTTGCAAGTGGAAACGGCCCTTAAAGTATTAAAGTTTTATAACTTACACCACTGAGGCCAGCAAGTAGGCCTAATATGCCTCCTCCCTGGCCGTCACCATCAGGTGGCTCATCGTAATCTGAATTATTATCATCATCGTCGTCATTAGCGTTAGATGCGTTAGAAGCAGAGTCTTTTTTAGAATCTCCATTCTCACTGGTCGGCTCTTCCACACTTTCTTCTCTCCCATTATCTTCGTCAGAATCACTCTCAGAAGTTTCGCTGTTTTCGTCATCGGCCTCCTCACTCTCTTGTCGTTCTAAGAAAGGAGGTTTTAATTCCGATGCATAGTCGATTTCTATCACGTTATCTGTGATATCTTGTCTTTTCTGATTTGTTCTTGTTCGGTATTGCTTTATAACTTCACGTATGAGCTTTGTTATAAATTCATGGTTATTTTTCACCTGTAATTTACGGTAGAAGTGTTAGTTTGCTCTAAAGTAAATCAATAAAGAAAAAGTTAACAAAAAAACGTGATAAACAATATTGACCCAAACTATTTTTTTTTACATTAAAATCACTTAAGTATCTTAATTATGTATTTTTATAATGAAGAATTATTTTAAAATCAAAAATTCTTATCATAATTTGAACTACATTTCTTACATTCTCAATCCATTCAGTTTAAGGCTACGTGTGCTTAGCGGTGCAAAAATTAGAATTATACGGAATCTTACCTTAGTAATGAGCCGCAAACATTGTCTGTGATGGTGCAAACTGTGTAATGAAATCACTTCCCGAAATTTCACAAGTCGACTAATTGCATGCGCTAGTGGGCCGTAAAACCATTGTACAACAAACTACGTGCGTATGTGCATTTAAAGGCGGTGTTATTATAATATCTAAGGGACTTACGATAACCTCACACATCTTAACGTGTTCTAACTCATAATAGGAGCTTTTAGCTCAGACCGATCCAGGAGCATTTACAATTTGTTTCGATGTGAGACATTATTATATCAAAATGACTGGATATTTTGACATGTGTTAATACAGACACGACAAAAGAAATTGAACAATTACCGCTACATATTATAAAACAAAGTCGCCCGCCGCGTCTGTCTATCTGTTCGCGATAAACTGAAAAACTACTGAACGGATTTTCATGCGGTTTTCACTAATAGACAGAGTTATTCACGAGGAAGGTTTAGGTGTATAATTTGTACCCGTGCCAAGCCGGGGCGGGTTGCTAGTTCTTAATAAGTAATCTCCCACCAACTAAGTAAATAAAATTAATAAGGTAGCGGCGTGGTTTCCGAAGATAGTCAAGCAATCCGTCAAATAATAATTATAAATTGGAAAATACACTATTTTGTATTACCTTTCTTATTCAGTAAAGACAACTACAGAGCAAGAAATATCATCAGTGCATAGAATGAATACCGTAGCACTAGAAGTGTGCTTCAGAGTAGGATGAAGTTTTGAGAGGACTTAGACGTAACTCCTCCACCGTTAAAAAGGTGCTTTTTGCTTAAAAGTTAAACAGTTTAAGTGTAAGTGAAAGATGTACAACAAGAACAACTACAACTTAAAATAGAGAGTGGGGATTGATGTCTTACATTGTTCGTGCCACTTAGCGAAGGTAAGAGAGCAGTAGCCAGATTGAGGAGGCTGAATATGTTGCTGCCACTGCCGCTGCTCGAAGGCTGGCTGATGGGCTTGAAATTATCGTCGTTGAAATCATCGTCGTCGTCATCTGTGGCCGTAGTATCCTTCAGTGATATATTTTTTGTTGGATCTTTCTGTAATATTAAATGTGCGTTAATATCATAAGAAAACATGACATTGCAACCACATCATGACAAAATTTAAATGAATAAAAAGAGAATTATGTATGTTTAGTATCAGTAAAAAGCAGACATTCGATAGTTATTGGATCACCTTAATCTATTGCTTCCAATTAAGCAATAGTAATCTGCCGTCTCAAAATTTTTTACGTATATTACTTAATTTTTAGTATTCATTATCAGCCACCATGTATAGGTAGATATAAGAAATAAAAAGTAAGATCAACAAAAATAATTTACTTGCTACTTAAAATAAATTACTATGTTAATAAATTTAATTTAAGATAATTAATATAAAAGTAATTCTTCAAATTAACACAGATGGGTTAAATCATTAACATAAATTAATTAACCAACGGATGCTAATCTCAGGAACTACTGGTTCGAATTGAAAAATTCTTTTAGTGTTGAATAGCCCATTTATTGAGGAAGACTATGTGCTATATAACATCATGCTACGGCTAATAGGAGCGGAGCAGTTATCATAAACGCAGGTAAAACTGCGGGGACTGCTAGTTTGTAGACAAATTAAAAACACTTTAAATAGAGAAATGCTGCTATACCATAAGTACTAGTATACACTGCGTTATTATTACTAGCGTAATATCTCAATGCTAGTGTAGTATTATGTTATCTGTATCATCATAAGCGAAATTCAAGTCTATAGAAACATAAACACTAAATATTTACCTGTTGTTTATTTTACAATTAAACGATACCCAGTTGAACTGTATAAAAAATAAAAGGATAATTGTCCTCTCTCTTACTTGCTGTGTCCGACAGGGTTTACAATAATGCTTATTTAAATCCTACCACTTAAGAAAACATTGTGAAAAGCAATAAAGTGTTGAGTAAGTAAGTATTCAGGGCGGCAAGGCACAGTCGATTTGTGTTCGAATTAGAGCCGCCCGACTGGTAAAGTCATCTCACTCTATTTGAGGACGATTAGCCAAGAATACTAACGCAAAAAACTTTAGCCGCGTTGAGCATTTTTGTAAAACAAATGCATAGTTTAAGCTAAACCGTTCTTCAAGATCAGAATCAGACTTGTTGTACTTGTGTACTTTTATTTTAATAAGGTATGTACTTTGTTAAATTTGGATTTAAAATTACTTGTATGTTAAGATGTATGTCGCAATCACGCTTCGTATAAAGCTTTGATTTCATAATAAGCTGGTGAATACCTACTTGCCAAAATCAAAGAAATGCTTTACTTTTAAAGTGAAACTTCTTTAGAATCGTTGTGGTTTGAAATTCGATCAAACGAAAAACTCACACTAAAAAGAGACAAACATTCATAAATAGGATTTAGCCTGCGAGAGAATGAGATAGAATACAAGTATACAGTGTCTCCTATAATCTTGTCTTTGCGCCTGCGTACTACGAAGGCTTGAGAAAATGCGTCAATCAACGGTGTAATTTTTGTGAATTTACGTATTAACATCCGTTGGTTAATTATAATTTTTTTTTTTTTATTTATTTTGGCACAAACAGTCAGAACAGCTCATATTACATATAGTATACAACTTTAAGTGACAGACAATGAGTGCCGAAACTAAATTAATTATTACATTTTTGTAAGGCGTGTTGAATTAGGTTTACATTGGTAGGGAATACAGTACTAACATTGTGAAAAACATTTGAAATAATAACTATCAACATTAAAAACGTAGGCATCTTTAGTAAAACAATCTCTTATCCTGTGAATATATAATAATAGAAAATTTATGTTAATTATTTAACACATCTGTGTTAATTTGACGAATAACTTTTATATAAATTATCTAAAATTAAATTTATTAACATAATAATTTATTTTAAGTAGCTAGTAAATTATTTTTGTTGATCTTAATTTTTCATTTTTTTTCTCGTAGGCTGCTTTTCTAAAGTTTCACTTCTGCCGTGTGTGAATTGCACACACACACTTTTTAAATTGGGTTCTCTTTTCAAATTCTTCAATCTTTCTCACAATCAAATCATGTTCGAATTAGATCGTTAAGTAGGTATAGTATTTCGTCAACATAATTATATTGATCTAGTTTTTAAATACCTAACGTACCTAAAACAAATTTTATGTGTACAAGTGCACTCTTTTTTTGTGTGGAAACCTCCACGGGTCGTCACCTCACCAGAGCGAAATGGAAAGGTATGCCGGACGCGATCCGACTAAAACCACAGTCTTCCGTCACCGCGTCTTATATCCTAGAAAGGAAACCCCCTGAGGGCACACAAGTAGTATATGTACTTAAATAGTTTTACTCACGGTTTCTGATGGTGCTGAAGAGTCCGACCCAACCTTGTTATCACTCGTGTCCCTCCGCCTCCGGAACATTACGTTTGGCGGTAGACAGAAGGCATTTGCAAGCAAAGACAGCACCAGGAAGAAAGCAAAATAACGTCCGCGCGCCATTTCAGCTACTGCAAAATAATTTCGAAACTAAACTAAATTAACATTACGCCTCTGGTAATTAAAACACACTATTTATTGAATTAAAAGAATGTTGCAAAACTTGTTCTATCGGTAAATTAAGGCAATCATTAATCAAATTAATACTTTATAATGAAGTATAATTGACTGTTTATTGCTACAGGGAATTCATAACTGCTACTTACATATATAGTTATACTGAATCACCAATTCTACATATATTTCATACAATATGAATCTTTTCTTTGACAAGCTCTTCTAAATGTTCAATGAATTAGGCCGATATCCTGTGTCATCTGTGTGACTGATTGATTCCAGGGAGGTACACGCACAAAGTAACACCACCACCTGGTTATCTGTACCTACCCCTGGTTCTCTTCTGTTAGCGGAAAGGGAACGGTAGAGCACTATTTCTCTCCTGTATACTTTGTTGTATCCTCGCAAAAAGAGACGCCGAAAGTCTTAAACTATTTATTATATTAAATTACTAAATTTACTAATATGTATAAGTGTATAACGAAATGTATATTGTAAATGGACCTATAAGTATACCAAAAAGCAAAAAACCAAATAACCTTAAAATTATTGGGCAATGGTCAGCTAAATCTTTACACTTGCGTTTATGATATTTTTTGTATGATTTTTATTGAGGATTATCCCAATTTTGTATTCAATGAAATAAAAAAAAAAGGACCTTCCGCATTTCGCACGGCCGGTTAAGCTCGGGCTAATCTTACACTACTAAAATGAGTAAGCAGCCGGCACTGCGTTATTTTATTACCTAGTTGACCTAGTCAATAGTCGCTTACTTAATAAAAACGCATTTCCGGATAAGACACAGAGCAGTCCACCTATCTATAATAACAATGTTTATTAGTAGCGTTTAGTTTTCATGTTTGGCACAGAAAAGAACAAATTAACAGGCAGAACAGAATAACACGTGAGTGATCAAAATATTGTTTCACTTATAAATTCTATTATTATTTTCTTTATAACGTATACCTACCTTATATTATACGATTAGTACTTATTCATACATATGATGATACAAAGTTAATCTAACATCAATCTATGTTAAAATATATAGGGCAGAGCCGAGGGTTTTCTAAGGTAAATTAAAAAAAAACTATATAGGTATCCATTGCTTTCTACTTTCAGTATAGGGTCAAAACTGTAACAGGGTAATGCTTTGATGAGAACGTTGATAATATCAGTGAAATAATACAAAAATAACATACCTGTGTGACTAGATGTGCTCGTTGCGGTAAACATATGTTGATTGGTACGCTACACGCTGCTAGGCATATCTTATTACAAAACTGAGTTCCTGTAGCTCATACAGCTTGTTGTTTTATTTGCACGTGAAATAACTTGCATTTTTGCAAGTTGAAAATCAAGTATTATCAAGTGAAACGTATTTATTGTTCACCCATCATTTAATATTCTAGAATTTAGATTGGCTTTCTAGTATTTATTATCTTGTATATTTACTTGTCTGTTTAGAGTTTGTTGTAGGTAGATAGGTACAGTTCGGGGAAACTTATAGTTACGCGCTATAAATATGTGAACCTGTTTTGTAATTGAAAAACAATTGGACACTTTTCCAGACTTTAAATTAAATACGTACGATACGATTTGAATAAGTTAAGTGAAATAAGTAAATACAACAAAATAATTGTTGTGACTTTTAGATCGACTTGATTTAGTAGCTCTAAGGTACGCAGTCCTACTAATCACCTAAAAATAAAAGTACCTATATGATGTTATAAAATCACGAAACTCATTCGGCAAAAACTTGCGGAACATGAAAATCAACCGTTGAGGGTAACGCGTCTGCTAAAGTGATAAATAATAATGTCGAAGTCTCAAAAAGCGGTTTACTCTCTGTGTTGAGTATGTAGAATAAACTACTTTTATTTTACCTTTTGATTTCCTAGCTAAGTACTTCCTCGTTTATTTTTACATACAACCTGTAGTGAGAGGTGTGTGACGACGCCTGCTTTGAAGGTCTCCGCGAACATTGATATTACCGGTGACAGTTGCGCCACTTGAGTTGCCAAACCAACGCAACGTCCCTCCTCGGTCATCCACAAAATTCGTCATATTGGCACGCATGAGTGCGTGACACCATCCGTCACTTCCTTGGATGTTCCATCCGGTGTGTACCTACAATACTTAGTTGGATTTACAGGTTGCACCATACACGTTCAAGGGCTGTAAATAGCACGCCTTCGAAGAGTCTAAACTAATGCTTACGTCGTAAGTCGTAAGTCAAGTCGTAGGTACGTCATATGCAAGTTCCATATCGCAAAGGTGGCGCCGCGGTAAGTTGACTCTTTTTCATTAAGGTTAGTACAGTCACAGATAAAATAATACCTAGTTATGGTACAGTTACCTGGAATGAGTGATTTAAATTGGTATGTCACAATTGGTTATTTCAACAACAACAAGTTTCAACTTCTTAATAATAATAATAAAATATTGATATTAATTTTAGTGCCTTTGGGTGAGAGGGGTAAGGTAAGTTCAGAAATCATACCATTTTTTTCCTAACTGCTCAATGTTTTAAAATACTTATTTAAATTCTTCACTTTCAGGGTTTGTAGAGAGTCGGTCATATTTTAGTTTTGGGTACTAGTCATATCTGCAAGTTCTTTAGTAATTAATACAATAGCTACGAAGAATAGACGTTGTGTAAACAATCCAGATAGCGTTTTTGTGATTTGTGGTCAATATTTATCTATATATACAAAAATTTGTGTCACGATGAACTTCTAAACTAATGAACCGATTTTAATGAAACTTTGCACAATATGTGGAGTTTAGTAAAATTTGAGACATAGGATAGGTTTTTTTTTATTATTGCTAATTAATTACCTTGCCACATCAACGCGTGGCCGGGTAGATAGTACCTATATAATATAACTTCACACACCTCACACATGGCCGTTTGATCTCAAACTAGGCAGAGCCTGTACTATGGTTACCAGACCGCTGATAAACATACTTATATATATATATATATATATATATCTCTAAATATATATATATATATCTAAATATATAAATTTTATAGATTAATTACACCTAGACCAGTTACAGAACTAATAATCATGCTCATGAGACAATTATTTGTCCTGGGTGGGAATCGACCCCATAACCTCTGGCTCAGGCTCAATTTGCCTTTAGACAGTAAGTTAATTCTAATATGCATTTCGAAAAGCTGCATATTTTTTGTTGGATAATAGTTACCTACCCTTTGCTCTCTCATCGTAATACTCTAGCTTTAGTCTGTTTGGCTGATTTTACCTTAAAATATGTAACATCATCTTACTAGACTGATATGACATGACCTTTTCGTTTTGTTGTACACTAATTTATAATATGAATGAGGGGTTGGGTGTACAATTATTATTATTATTTTAAGTGCCTAGTGCTACCTCGACCATTTCTGGTCTTTTGTAGCGCACTTTTGCTTTACAGTTCACTGCTCAGACTAACTGCTTCGAGAAACCTCCAGATCCTATCAGCAGTAGTTGTTTATATTTCCTGCGGTTGCATGATGTGCAACCCTAGGTTAATACTTCTGTGCAGCATTAGTGGGCAACAAGAGCATTGCAGTTTCTTCTGCCTTTTAACAGAATCAGCATATTGTATTCTCGCCCAACTTTAGGTTGAACATATTATTACAGTGTGCATTACAGTGCCGCACAGTTCAGCACACTGGTGGAATCGCATCTTTATGTTTGTTCAGTTTGCAGTGTCCGGTGAGGACTTTTGTTACTGCACAGGTCTTTTTAGCTCCAGAAGTTCTTTTGATAGTTTGTTGTCATAACCCTTTATTAAGGCTTTCGAGAGTCTTACACCACCCGTGGTCTTCAATCTCTTAGTTGCCATTGATGTGTATTGGGCGTTTATGATTGAATAAGGTCGCTGTTTATTGATGCCGCAGAATGGTTGCAGTCCATGCTGTCGGTTGTCAGCACCTTGTTTGATTGCCCCAGTGTGTTTAGGTTTTCCTTGCAATTTTGGATTAGCTTTGAGCTAGTCTCAAATTGTATAGTGGCAATAGCGCCGCTTGGCTGTCTGAGTTGATGTAGATGTGTTGATTTCTTATACTTTTCTTTCAAGGTTGATCTCCATGCATCTATTTAATGCGGAGAGTTCGGCTTGCAAGCCGGAGGTCTCTGTTCAAAGATTGGCGCTCCACCTGGCCTTTCTCCTTAAATTCCACAACCTACATCAAGGCCTTTTTAGACCCATCTCCCCCAGTGACAACTCTGTGTACTCGTGACAACCATTTTTGTTGGATTGGAGGCCTTCCAGCCATGTATTCCTCTGTGGTATTTCGACTATGTACCTTCTCACGAAGTAGATCTCTGTTTTGTATGTAATCTGCTGGCATGTTTAGAGATCTTCTTTCGAAAACCGAATCTTTTAGTGAGTTCAGTGTTCGAGATTGCCACTTTGGTTTCGTTTGTGTACATTACATATCCTATATAATTATGCTTTTGGTAGCTTCTTTTTGCACATAGGTGCTGAGCGGAGCCAGGCTTAGTAGTGCGTTTAAAGCGTCCTTTGGTGTGGAAGATGGCGCACCAGTGGCTAACAAACAAGCCGTATGTTGTATTTTTTATGGTGGTGACATCAATACCCTTTGCAATCTTTGCTCTGTGGATTGTTGCTGTGGGTGTATTGTCAAAAGCGCCCTCAACATCGAGGAAAGCATATAGAGCACTTTGCTTATCTTCTAGAGCCTTCTCCACTTTGTCAATCAGATGTAACAAAGCTGTTTCCGTGGATTTGCCCTTTTGGTGGACCACGGAATAGGAAACACTGAAGCTTTTAAGAATCACGCACTTCCGAGGATCGTACCCAATCAATAACAAAGATTGCAACCCAAAGGACCCCATTCAAAGGGTACAAAACTCCGACTGGAACTTGGGCCAAGCAAGTAAAATGGGCTATAAGTATATTAAAGCCCTTTTAATCACCGGGGGAAGATGGCATTTCCCATAGCACTTCTGCAACATGGAATTGACATTTTCCTTCCGCATTTGGTTAAACGGTTCCGAGCAAGTTACGCCCGAGGACTCGCACCAGATCAATGGTCACAGGTCACGGTACAATACGGCTAAATACTTAAAGTAGGAAAAAGGGACTACTCAGTTCCGAAATCTTTGAAACCTATAAAGTCTTACATCTTTTCTTTTAAAGACTATAGGTGTACAATTAGTTAAAACTTCTAGTTTAGATTGTTGTACCTACACATAGGATATGTACAAACAGATATATAATAGGTATTGTATATCTGTTTGTTGCCTAAATAAAGAGCAGGCCGCACCTCCAACTGGCGAGTAGGCGAGCGAGCTCACGGGCGATGCGAGGCGACGGTAACTATTAGCGGTGGATTAATTAGCATTCACATTCATATTAAATTTGTGAATTCTGATTTAGCATTTAGCAAATTAATTGAAGTTGTGAAATTTCGTGAACGAATTAATTCATTGCACTTCGTTCGTTAACGCTTCACATTCACACAGCGTGTGCTCTCTTTCGCATCCGCGTGCTAACTAAATTAAATAATTCGTCGTGCCGTTGCTATTGTTGCTAATGCCTAATGCTAATTTACCTACGTCACACCAGTGAAATAGCAGATTTGGTAAGAGAAGAGGGGCCGTGCATAGGAGTTATTATTTATTTTAAAAGAAATGCACGTATCAAAGAGTTGCATTTTGCATGAATGCGTAATGCGTATCATTTCATAATTATTATTGTTTATTAATTTTAATAGGTAATAGGTTGTTTTCTTGATCTTTAGTACGTTTTACGAATTGACCGTGAGAGGTTTGTTTACGTATTCATTAGTTTTTGAACTTGTCTGTTTTTTATTGCGCTGTTTTTAGTTTATAATAATATCGTACATGGTTAACGTATCACAAAATAATAGCGCGTTTTAAATAATATAGTTTGAACGATACACTATTCATTAAGTTTCATATATCTATATTTAATGTTACCGAATTAGCAAATAGCATGCTAAGACATGAGAATTCGCATGATCGTGAAATTAAAGTGAATTAGCATTAATTTCCATCACTAGTAACTATATAAACTAAGCGAAGCTAAACTATGTGCGCCAGGCGCCAGTTAGCGAGCTGGGCGAACATCGTTATACCTCTTTTCATACTTCGGTTCTAACAGCACTAACTCGTTTACAGAGCTAAGCTACGCTAGCGAGATAAACGAATAGCATCGCTGGCATAGTCGGATATTTCGTTCGCTTCGTTTGTATCGCTGACGTAGCTTACCTCTGTAGATCGCGGTGTGAACCGAAGTATGAAGAGGTGAAACGATGCTCGCCCGGCTCCCTCGCTAGCTGGCGGTGTGGCCTGCGCTTAAATAATGTAAGTAATAAATAAACTTGGCAGCCCTAAAAGAAATAATTAATTTTGGTAATTCGAAATTTTCTTGATAACCTTAATCGGAAAACCTTTTAACCACCTGTCCAATTTAGTTTTAGGATTTCGTTCAGTTCCAGGATGTAACCTGAGTATTAAAGTTCATTATGTACATTCTCATTGGATCCATTTCTGAAAAATCTTGAAGATACTTATGTAACAGTAAAAAAAAAAATTTAAGATTTCACCAGAATGCACTTAAGTACCCTTGTGTAATTTAATAACAAGAGCTGCTAAAAAAAACAGTGCGTTTTTAGTAAAAAACACCATTAATTTTACCAAAAAATATTAACAAAATCAGAATATTTTTTTCAATATTGACCAGTGTACCTGATATGTCCCTTTTTTATTGGGATTGTAGTAGGATTTTCAATGTCTATCTGCGGCTTGTCTGTTTGTTCCGGCTAATCTCTGGAACGGGTGAATTTACAGGGGACTTTCACTGGCAGGTAGCTGGTGTTATAAGGAATAATAATATAACACGCGAGCGACGCTGCGCGGGGAACAGCTAGTCTACAAATAAAACAAGTCGAAGTGTTTGCATATTTTATTATTATAATATTATTTGTATGTTAATAGAAAAATCTTCGACATGCTGACACTTAACAAGGCTAGAAATATTGAAATGGTCGAGTACACACGCGGCGTATATCCACCGATAATATCGAACCAACTCTGATACACTCATAGGAACATTTGCACCTTAACCTAATGCATTTACACTAGATCTACACGGTCTACGATAAGCCCACGGAGCATACACTAAAAGACGTACTTTCGTAAGGCCTGGTGACGTCAGCAGACGGAAGACACCATAAAAATTAACCAATCGGATGTACTCCTACATACTTTCGCTTATCTTTAGCAGACACAGTTAATGATATATTTTGTCTAGTATTAAACCGAGAGCATTTCATAAGCGCACATAGTCCAAAACATTTCTTGTGCGCCTTAGTGACAACACCGTGATCCACTTTGTATTTTCGTCTACGTCTACTTCGTTGGATACCAGCCGGTCCCACAGAAGCAATTGCAGAAACTTGTAAAATTGTGATTATCAGTCACAATTTTACAAGTAATGTAATGAGCGGCCTCATCGCCCCTCTAATTATCCCAGCTCCGAAAATTTCCTTTTTACCTCCTCTGCGACTCCTGTATCATGTATCCAAATTTGAGTGATCTTTTTCGTCCGTCTGATTTGCAACCTAAGTGCTTGCTCTTACATCGTCTTGTCTTTTAAAGTGGAATAAGCGGTCTAAAATTTATTATATATAAGAATAAAAACTAGTGTTAAAAACGACGTGGTGTTATTTTATTCTATGTGAATTCTTAAAAAATTGTTAATACCTCAAATCACGTGAACAACAATTTTTTTTTATACCAACAAGCATTTGGTATGGCCATATCCATACCTATTTACGCAGTTTAATAGAGTGCACCTCTCAATAGCTAATCTTCTTGTTTATGCTCCGTGGATAAGCCTATTACTACCATAGCTAGCGGGTAAAACATTGCATTTCTTTTGTAGATAACTTATTCAACTCAAAACCAACTGCGATAAAAGGCAAAAAAAAGGTAATATGTTTTTAACATTTAGAGACGTTACGTTTTGCGCTTATGTCTATCAACTGTTCATGGGCTAAATACAAAAGTAAAACTTCCACTTTTAAGCTTCTGTTAGATTATAAAAAAAACAATGTGTCTTTTCTGGTTTGTATGATACTCGCTTTGTGTTTTGTGAGAACTTGTATAATAGTAAATAGTTTTACGTAAGAAGTTAAAACATAAAGAAATCTATCAAATAAATAGTCTATCAAATAAAGAAATTTGCGTCAAAGCAAGTTAACACATTATTTTAGTCAGGCAATATAAATGAAAATTCCATCGCACGGTTCAATACCATGCATGAACCGGTGATCGACGACTCAAAATATTGCTTTTATAATTTTTTAACTTCGTTAGTTTCAGTCACAAATGTATTATTTTTGTTAATTATACATTATATTCATGTATTCAACCTTGCGATAGTGCATATTCCGTTTACTGAGAACACATAAAAACCCTTTCAAAGCAAGGTATCCGAAGTAATTTGGTAAAAAAATTACATTTTTTTTTTTACATCAAAAGTATTTCCAATTCAGTCACATGACACAATCTTGCGAGGAAGTCACAAACCTGAAATGCCAGCCGTAATATACCAGATACATGGAATTATAAGGTATTTTGACAATGTGCGTAAAGTATTACCACCATATAATAGGGAATATGCATGTCGTTTAAATTTACTTGATTAATTTTCCCTTGAATCTTTATTGTCCACATATTATGCCTAAACAATTATTTTCTTATTTACTTCTTCTTTAATTACAAAAAATATTAATTAAAATATGCAAAATAAGGGAGCGAAATTCAACTTTGCAAAACGCTTCACTATTGGTCGAAACAAAACATGACGTCAAATTCCCCGTCCTGTCATTTATCGGCGCCTATATTCGTAGTGTTACGGAGAAAGATAGGTGTTCTGTGTTTTTTGCCCTTAGCTAGTGCAATTTAAGCATTCTAGTGATATTAGAAATCATCTAGGACGATGACTAAATGTAGTTTTGTCAAAGCAGAATCGGACAATCTACCAAAAATAGATGCATTCATGATGACTATATATTTTGCATCAAATCCAGATTTTACGTCTGCCTAGGTCAAAGGAGTGAAAGCCGCAAGGTAATTATTATAGTACTTGTTATATTATAATCTAAAGGATAGGTAAGATATGTATAGTTAGTTATATTCATGAAGTTTGATTGGACTTTTGTTACCTAGTTTAAGTAGACAAGCAAGTTTCCTTCAAGCCTTCTGCTTGATATTTAAAACAAACATAAATTACTGCTGACTAATTCACTCTATACTAGCAATTAAATTGTAATATGCTTACATTAAAGTGATCTTCACAACAATATAAACACGATATTGAAGATACTTCATCTCTTCTCATTAATTTACACCATTGTTTTCGTATTTTACATTATTATTTTGTACAGGAAAAAATACTGTATTGGGTGTACTTCTTGTAGTGTTTTTACACTTAGGGACAAGGCAATACCTATAAAATGTTTTTTTTAACTTTATCCATCATCTATTAATTACAATAAATAGTAATAACAACTGAAAATCGGTATAAAATTACTGTAACACTTCAAGTAAGTATACTAAGTTTATGAAACAAACACTGAGCGGGGTATCTGACGTCATCCAAGGCCCGCGAAATATAGCGGCGTTCAAACAGATAAAATTTTATCGATGTTTTCAATGTTATTTTAAAAAGGAATTTGAACATTGCCAAGGTTACTTATATTTTTTATTAGAGTAGAATGATGGAACAAGTCAATAAAAGATAAAAAAAAATACATGCATATTCCCTATTGATTGAAAATTACAGTTCATGGACTTCAATTTGCTATTATTTGAAAAGAACTAATCGATTTTCATCGTTTGCTAATTTTGAACACGAAGCGATGTGTGACAAAAAATCTACGTCACACGCCATAAAAGGTACAGTTCGTTTAAAAAATTGTTAAAATTTCAAACTTCAATAGATAGTTTCCTGTTTCTACTTGAGGGTACAATAATATAGGTAAAAATAAATTTATATTTTATATGTATAAACTAGTAAAAAAATCTTACTATGGTGTTCATAGTAAAAAATCTTACTATGTGTTCATAGTAAAATTTGAGTGGCTTTAGAAAACCAATAAGTTGATTACCATATTTTTTTAACTTTATTTTTTATTCTTGAGTTTATTTATAATTTTTTAACCAATTTAATACATGTTAAACAGGTATTTTTTTTTACATACAGTACATTTTTTTAATCCATGAAACGAGTTTTCCCTCTCTTGTGCGGTGCTAACCAAGTCCTATTGCCTAAACAGATGACGACACCCAAACTGTATATCCGCACACGTCTACAAGTCACGTCACGTGTACACTGCTGGTCAAAAGTTTGAGACCACTAAAACACTATAAACTACAAAATATTTTAAAAGTACTTATGATAAAGGAGAAAATAATGTGCACATCCTATTGTCATTTAGAAATGTTAAAAAAAACAATGTTTTTTTTATTTTTATACTATAAACTTGTTTCAACATATCGACGAGTGGTCGATCAGATGGTAACTATCATCATCTACATACTTAAATAGTTTTAAGTTGTATTTCATTTGCCTACTCTAATTAAGGTGATTTCAAACTTTTGTCCGGAAGTGTATGTAGGTCATAGCTACTAAAAAAATAATAATATTATAATCTCTAGAAAATAATTTCTTAAAAATAAAAAAACCAGCATTGATAATTTTAAAGTAAACAATAACCATAAAAAGCATTGAGTTCTTTTTTGGGTTGTTGGGAATTGAAGTGTATGTTTTTTTAGGTTTTTTCTACTTTAACTATATTTATTATTGATATTTAGACCATTCATATAACTACAGGCGATACATTGAAAAAAAAACACAAATAAAAGCAGTCGTAAGTCATATAGAACGGTTAAATAGCTATTTATGCATGATAGAGTGGTTGTAAATGGCTTTTCTTTTACATCTATGAGCATAAAGCCGAAGGCTAAACCTTATTACGAAAAGGCAAAATTTTAGAAAAAAAAATTAATTTTAATAATACTGAAAAAATACTTGCCGAACATAAAAATATCGATAAAATCTTGCCAAATTCAAATCCGAACATTACAGTCTTATATGTTAATGAGTTCCAGTGAAAATACGCGCGCAACACAAACTATACAACCTACTTATAGTCATTCTGTGAAATAAACTATTTACATTTTATGATCTCTGAATATCTTACAAATACTTGTTGCATGATTCAAAATAAAATATTCAAAGTTAATGCTTACACTAATGTAACAATATTAATAAACTTGTTACAATAAATTGCACTTATTTATTATCACTTACATTTAATAATGTAGATTTTTTTAAACATCTGATTTAAAAATAAAAGTTAATTGATTTTCTAATATCTAAGATCCAGAGTTACTACATACGCGTCCACGTGGAACAAATTTAAGTATGGCAACATCAAAAAATGTTTTATGAAATCGGCAATGACCTGTACCGTAGCATTTGTTCCATAATGAAGACGCGTTTAAAACACATTTATATTTTTATTGCTTTAAAAAAACATCTGAGTTATAACATTAGGGTACTTATAAGAAACAAGGTGTCATCTATATAGTCTAGTCAACAAGTTCAAAAACGTGTTAAATAGACATAAAGCTCCTAAAAATACGTGCGATAGCTCATTCGATTCGGAATGACGTCTAGAAAAATGATTTTTAAGGGCTTATTAGCACATAAAAAATTGCGATTGTTTTTAACAAAATAAGATAAAAAAGGTATTTCGTTTTTTGTTAATAACTTCCAAAATAATTATATTTAAGGAATTTTGATTTATATATATATAAATAAAAAAAAATTACTTAATTTTAACCGTTATATATTTTTTCGGAAACTTCATAGAATAACAAAAACAACCATATATAACAGTGTATAGAAAAAAAAAAAATTTTTTACAGCATTTTTAAATATTATATTATAATGAGATTTTTTAAATTGTTATTTAATACTATAAAAAAATTATTTTAGGTGATATACCGGCTTTTTAGACGGCGCGCCTATGCCGTAATGACCGCGCGGAGCCCAATATTCAGCGTTTAAAAAAATAATATAAATAATAGAGAGAGTTCCGGGAGTAAGGACTTTTTTATCGGAAATTTCCTCCTATTTCTGGATCTTTTTTCAAAATTCCTTAAATATCATTATTTTGGAAGTTATTAACAAAAAACGAAATACCTTTTTTTTATCTTATTTTGTTAATAACAATCGCAATTTTTTATGTGCCAATAAGCCCTTAAAAAACATTTTTAGAGTCATTCCGAATCGAATGAGCATGTATTTTTAAGAGCTTTATATCTATTTAACACGTTTTTGAACTTGTTGACTAGACTACTATGAACATTTTCAAATTAAAAACGTGTCCAATCTCAATTAAGTCTTACCACACTGACACACAGACACTACTTACGTACAACTGTGTCAATGTGATTCCATTAACTTAATACTAACATTTTAAAATAATATGTCGCAGTAGAACTGTACTTGCAATTGAACAAAGCATTAAAATATGTTTTAAGTACAAAGCTTTATCAGGCTAGCTACTTTTTATTACGAAACCGTGCGGTGCGGCGCCAATATCTCATTTAAATAAAATTAGGTATCTCCTCTATGCGTATTAGCTCGAAAGGTTTCAGCAATGGTAGACAAAAGGGCCAATACCATTTCTTCTGATTACATAATTAATTGATGGTTTGGTAATCGGATTTATTGGGGAACACCTTTTGTGAACTCTTTTTCAATTGTACAGGGTTGTTACAAAAAGGTTATATTTTAGGGGCGTTATGTGTAGCCGACAAATAGTTAATATAGATAAAAAAATGGATTCTGCAAAAAATTTTTTTTACTTTTTTTCGTTCTACAGAAAATGTTTTTCTTAGTGTATGTGCATTTTTTTATGCAGACATTTTCAGAAAATTCTGGATTTGCAACACCAACCTTGGTATTAAACATCCATAGTTTCATTCATGTCAGCCCTCTCCCTTAAGATATATTAGCTTTATTGGTCAATTTTCAAATTCAATTTGTCAGTTCAAAATAGGATTCCTGTCTTCACGATTTTTCCTAAAACTGTTTACGCTTTAGGTTATTTACGGGGTCCACTATACGACCATTCAATTTTACCACACCTTTCTGTATTATTCTGTATATTATATAAGTATAGATTTGAAATAGTGTCAGCAGGTCAGTGACAGGATTAGGATGCCAAGGTGTGTATCTTGATTTCTTGGTTCTACTATATACTCGTAAGAGTTCGAAATTAGAAATTTATATGCGACATCGGCAGTAGCCAGGCAATTTTAACCTGGAGATCCTGCTGGTTTCTATGAGACACATTATCGAAATGCCAAGTGAAGATAGTATATGACTGGCTCTCATTACAAGCAATTTTATGGACTTGTCTACAACCGGATAATCACATGTGCAGACGTCAAAAATGACAAACCTGGAACTGTGATTCATGATGCTATAACAACTTAGAGAAAGAGTCTTGATGAAGTTTGACATAACCCACACAGTATTCGGCAATAAAAAATATCCAGTCTAAGCGCGTCCTTAAAATTGACTTAACTAGTTGGCCCTAAGTTATATTGAAAATACAACGATGTCCAGACATGTCGTACAAGTATTTGACACTGTATAACCAACTTCACCAGCACACGAACTACATACACCACTCATTGGAATAAACTCTGCACTTTGAGTTTCGGCAAGTACTGCGGCGATTGCTTCGTGATTTTAACCTGAAATGGTAATAAGTTATTAATGAGTTATTCAGTTAGCCTCATTGAAATGATCTAATAGAAAAAGCAAGTTATTTCCAACAGTCGACAACCTTTTAGCAGTCAAGGGCCACATGGATGTGAAATGATTTGAAAATAAAAATCTTTTTAACAAAAAATTAAACCGACGAAAAGAACTAAAAAGCAAAAAATAAATAAACCTTAAGTCTTAAGTATTGAGCTTATTTACATAAACTATCTAATTTTATATAAACTTATTTTGAGTCGGCGCCAAACAACAAACTGATTAATTATCAAAATTTTATATGTACCTACGTAAGTAATTAATGATTTTATTATTTGGCGCGGTATGTTTATCGGTTATCGGTTATGTTTTCACTTCTGACTGCAGTCCTACGACTGACAGTTTTTTATTTTTTTTAAGGGTAAGTAACTATTTTTGCATCTTATACAATATACATATTTTTAATCAATTAAACGAATTTTAAATACCTATTCAAATTTCAACATTAATTTAATTGATAATGGTCCAAATTCTGTTACTTCACTCGTTAAATTAAAATTCACTAAATTTTCTTCATATAAGATGTAAACCTTGTACTCTTCGAAACAAGGTCTTATTTCAAATTGAAACAAGTAGGTAACATATGTCGCTATCGAAATAAGCAATTTATTTGTCGACTAAGGTCTGATACGCTTAAATAAACTTTAATACCACGTAGCGAGAGCCGCTATCCGTTGAATGCTCTGTGTTTTTAGTAAGCGTCTTCGTAGGTGTCGATTAAAATAACGTCATCTTAGTTCGTTTTGAACAAGTTTTTATACGGCATTTGAATGATTGGGGACTATCGCTGCGTGGCAATTATACGGCATTTGAATAAATGGGGACTCTCGCTGTGCGTGGCAATTATATGGCATTTGAATAAATGGGGACTCTCGCTGCGTGGAAATAAAGTTGAGTATACGTTGACAGGTTTTAGTGAAATTTAATTTAGTCACGAAGACAAGGTTGATTTCATATAAAAAAAATAAGTCAGGTTTTAGTTTAGTTAAGTTTACAACAGAATTAGCACCAATACTTGTAAATAGATGTAATTTGTGATACGATTGTTTGACTAACTTTTACTTACCTCATGAAATTCATTTTCTTTTATCTCCAAAGGATCTTTCAACATCTGAAAATTTAATTATACTATTTAAACGTTTTATTTTATTTTAAACCCCGCGTCTGGTAACGTCTTAATTATTCAATCCACCATCAGGCTAAAATAGGAAAAAAAAAGTTACGTTCTTTACATAGTACGTACATTAACGCAAGCGAAGCCGTGGGCAAAAATAAGCTAGTCATAAATAGTGTGGTACCCTTCCATTCCAGGATATAGAGTGTGCGTGCGGTACCTTGGGCGGTCGGCCGCGCTTGGGCGGGTGGTGCGAGTGCGTCATGACGCGCAGCTGGTGCTGGCGCAGCAGGTGCTCCGTGTGCTCGCGCGCCGAGCCCAGCCGCGCGCCGCACGACGAGAACACGCACGTGTACGTCCGACCTGCGCACACCACTGCTTCTTAGTTACATTACTTCGTTTTGACCGACATTTAACAAATTGAATATTTTGTAAATTAATCTTTATACCGGTAACTTCAAATTTAATACTCAAAATTATGTGCCTGTAAATAATATTATTGTAAAGCGTGGAGTACTTCTTCTAAATCAACTGCGGCGTACTCCACCACGTATAAATCTTGGGGCTTTATGGTAACCGGGTTCGATAGGTTCTATCTAGAGGAGGAAAATTAAAAGAGCAGGCAAACGCACTATGCTATATAATCAGGATCAGATTATTCGTGTAACAAATATAACTTCAAACAAATTAATAATAAATAATACTTCTTGAATTATTCTGTGCACATTGCACGTCAGTCGTCCAGACAGTCTTCTGTCCGCTGGCTGACTGTCCTTTCTTCTATCCTTATTCTTCATAAAATATTTCGAACATGTTCTAAACACAAACATGGTCTTAATTTCGAGTTTGGGGCCACCAGTCCAGGCTTCTCGCGTATCAAAGAGTTATTACTTCAATCGAAGGAGTATGCAAGCTGTGCGAGAGGTCTCATCACTACAATATACAAAAAAAAATCCGGGCCCGCAGCAGGCCCGCAGAAATACATTTCGTGTTTTTTTTTATTTTTATCTCCAAAAATATAAGTTGCATTAAAAACTTTAAATGTCTACATTGTAGAGTAAAATAAAAAATTTGCTTTCATTTAAAAATATTACCGATTGTAAAAAGGTTTACTGTTTCGGAGCTAAGAATTTTTTCAACAAATTTTGGTTCCCCTCCCCCTCCCCAAGTTAAGGATGGAATCTTTTAGATTTCAAATTAAAAAATGTTCGTATTTACTATGGGCATGCTATTATTACGAATAACTCGCCATCTATTGGCGACTGTGGGAAGTCGTATAGAGCTACAAAATGAAAATACACGCCATCTGTTCAGACAACATGGAACTAAGTAACCCGTTAATGGAATATTCTACGATGTATTAGCGGATTCTATTGTTTTGTAGAATTTAGCAGAGGTGTCGGGATTTTTCTGGAAGGACCGTTTCGCTATATAAAGCGTGGCATTGCGGAGTAGTTAGTTAGTTTTCAAGTGAGTGTCAAGTGAGCAAGTGAGTGTCAAGTGAGTGTCAGAGCTCATTTAAGAGCCATTTCACGTTTTCACGCAATTTTTTAAGATTTCGGTCGCTTAATTTATGATCTTAGGTAATACTTTGAAATTCTAAAATACATGTAAGCTATAGAATACTCTTTGATCTTGTTCTTTAATGTATCACATTTAAGAAAAGCAACTTCGTTGCTCTGTGGTGATCAATCTCCCACAACTCGTTTAGTGAAAAATCATCGCAGAGACAATTTCCGATTCCAAAATCTATCAATAATATTTATAAATTTGGGTAAAAAAAATACGGTAAGCATAGGACATATCTTTTAATCTTTAGATAATGTACTATTTTCTCAATTATTGATTACATTAATTAGCAAAAAAATAAAGACTTAGTCCAATTTATACAGCTTATATCGCAAATTTATCGCGATTTTTTGGTTACAATAAAGCGTAATTTCAACAAAATATACATATTTAAGTAAACTATGTTCTTTGAAGAATCTAATTCTAAAGTTTTTTTGACAATTGCTTATTTGAATTAGAAATAAGATCATTTTTAAAACTACTCTAAATTGCAATAAATTACGATGCGCAAGTGGATACCAATCAGTACGGCGTTATCGCCCGTCGAAGTAGGACCTGTGTCACTTTTCCCGCTTCCCGATTTTCGAGCGCTTGTATTGTAAACGCATTATTATACTACGACAACAAAGTTTTGATTCTCAGTATAATTTTTTATCAGGTAAGGTAACAAAACTCTTAAGTTTTGTTTATTTTGAAGTAAAGTATTATTTGAGTATATTGTAGAATAAAGATGCAATTTTTTTATCAGTTTAAGAAATGGGGCGAAAAAGTTCTGTATACCATTGTGTCAAAAAAAGAAAACGTAATAATTCTGCTGCCATAGAGAAAGCAACAGAAGCAAGGTAGATCTTTTTTATTTTTTCAAATTATTATTCATTCAAGTTATTTGTAGGCATTGACCTTAATAGCAATGTTTTATTTTAGAATGAGAAATCGCGCAAATCGAGTAGTGGAGGGTAGTATCATTAGAAGGAAGGAAGGACGCCGTGCCGGGTACAAGTGAAAATTTAGACCCGGTAACAGAAATTGATTCTTTTAGAAACAATTCTAGGTTTAAAGCATACCTCTAATTAGCAGTAAATAATATAATTTATTAAATTTTATAGGAGAAAAAACCCGTTGCATGAGACCCCGGACTGGTCGAATCAGTGGAATTTTTGGAATCAATCGTAAATATTTCAGTAGTACATTTTTTTCTTTACTTTCATTTGGGCATTCTACCGAATTGACATAGTCAGCCATCACTATTTCTATTTAATTAGATAAATATGCGTTAAAGGGACTTTAACAAACTTTTATTATCGTAGTTTATACAAACAATATGATTTCTTAAAATTTGTAGGTGAAAGATGCTGTTGTATTTGACCACGACCTTGAGGAATCAGTGGAACTTTCAGACTCAATCGTAAATATTTTTTGTATATACTATGTTTATTTTGTTTTGAATTTGAACCACGTAGAAGCAGATTGTCACTTTTATTTTAGAATTACATAGGATGGCAGGCGAATAATAGATTTTCAATACTTTTGGAGTCAAATAATGTATATAAGGAAACATAACGAGAAGTTCGGCTGCCATAGCCATTGATAATGATCACCCCCCCCCCATCCCTACCTTTCATACCAGCCAGAGTCTTCCCAGCCCTTAGTAACTCATTCAAGAAGACATTTACGCTGTGTTAATTGTGGTTTAAATGGCGCCAAAATACGGAGACATTTTGTTTCAAATAGCAGAAGTTCGAAATCTTATAAAACAATGAGTTCGACCACAGCAGTATTTATAGTTGATCACGTCACCATACCTGGCAGATCTAATCAAAATTTGATAATGTAATTTATAATGTGATTGATAATGTGTTACAGAAAGTTAATGTTTAAAACTATATTTGTAAAAATAAAAACCATTTTATCTCAAAAATCCGGACTTTTTTTAAACCAATTTCTTAACCATTTAATTCTGTAACTTGTAAATTTCATATGCTTTTATATATGTGCACTCAGGGCCGAAGTGTCTATAGTAGGTGCGCATTCCTCTTTACCAATATAAAATAGTTAAAATATTTAACTTTTAAAGAAGATATTTGTTTTCAAAAGTATCACTTTTTCTCTTGTTACTTGTAATTTTTTTTTTAAAGAATACCAGTAACGTGGGTCACACATTACTAGTATTCTGGTTAACCCCTCCAGCTAAGCTAAGTGCTTGTGTTAGGAGTGGGTTCACGCCGGTAGTGCACTGGGTGGGGTTCGAGTCGACAACCACTTGATTTACCGATCGACGCCTTAGCCATTACGCTAACGCCGCTTTAAAAATTATACATTTACACAATATTATATACAATTATACATAATCATGTCATTATACAATCATTCTTCAAATATAAAAATATCTAATTATTTTGTCACTTCAAAAATGTTTTCGGGGTACCAAGATTTATAATTTTGAAGTGAAAACTTCTTTAGGCACGTTGTGCACTTTTACTATAGGGAAAAAGCACTGAACTCTTGACCGTCACGCTAATAATACATATATAGATCCACTAGAGGGCGCTAATCTAAACATTGAGTTCTGTCAGCTCCTTATTAATTAATCTTTAAAAATATAATTAGCTTAATAAAGTACTTATTGTGTACTGATTTATATGGTAAAATAAAAAAAAAAAACATAATTGTAATTAAGGTGAAAATTTATAACGCCTATAGAGCTCAATAGCGAAAACCTTTATTAAAAATTTCGTTGACTCGATATGTCGTTTTAAGGCCCTTTTTATTATACGTTTTATCTACACAAATATTTGTGATTTATTATTAGTCTAAAAACCTTCATTCTACTGCATAATGAAATATTTCTTTAATAAATCTCTAATTAGTGCATTACTATTATAACAGCTCAAGATTCTTTAGTCTGCCTCGTCACTCGCGCTACACTGCTTGCAGTGTGTTCGTGTTAGTAACTACGCACACATACAAAATGCTGCCGTCATTTATCTAAACTCGAGCGTTCAAATTTTGTGAAATGGCTCTTAAACAATATAATGATGTCAGGCAAATGGAAACAGAGCCAACAAAAATGGCACTCCAATCTGAAGGAAATGTTTGCAGTATATGTAGCTTTGTCTCAGCAGATTGCTTATGTAAGAGATGGTCATGTACTGGTTCAGTCAGACAACCAAACTCTAATAGCACATATAAGGAACGAGGGGGGCACCCGTTCACTGGCTCTTTTACAGCTGACCAGCAAACTTCTCCTTCTAGCCGAGCAGTTCAATATAACACTGTCGGCATCTTACCTCCCGGGGAGGTTCAACGGGATCGCGGATCACCTCTCAAGAGGGAAATCTGTACCCGAGTGGCAACTTCTACCGCAAGCCACAACAAAAATATTCCAAAAATGGGGCGTACCCGACGTCGACCTGTTCGCATCAAAAGAAACTGCAGTAGTCCCTCAATACGTCTCATGGGACTCAAAAGATGGCTTAGCAATTTTCTGCAACGCTTTCAGTCGAGATTGGCACTTTCAACTAGGATGGGTGTTTCCTCCACCCAACTTAATACCTCAGGTTTTGGCTCACTTGAACAGTGCCACGGGAACTTACATTCTAATAGCTCCTCACTGGGAGCAATGTTTTTGGCTGGCCGATCTCAGATCGAGAGCCTTAACAGACCCGCTACCGATAAGGAATCTGCGGAAGATCCTGATCGATCGGACGACGGGAATGCCCCCCCCCCTCAAGTGGACAAGTTATCCCTGCAAGCTTGGAAAGTTGGGGGTGGGCAGATAAAATCAGTAGTTGGAACAAAGACGAAGTAGATCTTTTGAGAAATAGTTGGCGGACAACTACTCTCAACACTTATAAGGCACCAATAAAAAGGTGGATTGCATTTTGTACTTGCAATAGTATAGACAGTAAAAACCCAGCAGGGACAGATATTGCTAGATTCCTTGCAGACCTACATTTAAATCATAAATTTGCATATAATACAATTTTGTTACACAAATCTGCAGTTTCAACTTACTGTGCAGCCAATGTAGAGAACTTCTTAAAAAATTTTTTTATTCAACAAGTCTTAAAGGCGATTGCCTTAGCAAAACCTCAGCCTGTCAAGTCTCCCATATGGGATACCCAATTAATTTTTAACTGGTTAAGAGCTGTCCCCTGTACAGACTCCTTTTTTGATTTATCTAGAAGAACTGCAGTCATTTTACTTTTAGCATCTGGTAGACGAGTACATGATCTCACCTTATTGGATATATCTGAAGATAATTTTAAAAAGGAAAACAATAAAGTTATTTTATGGCCAAAGTTTGGGTCAAAAACAGATTCATGTAGACATAGGCAGTCTGGATGGTCCTTATTAGAACATCAAGACATCTGTATATGTCCTTTGAAACATATCAAGCGACTTATAGAAATTTCACAACCTAGACGCTCAGATAGTGATGTCACTAGTCTCTTTATTACACTTAAGGGCATAGTAAGACCAGCTTCAAGGACTCTCATTGGGGGGTGGATCAGATCAATATTTAGAGAAGTTAAAATTGATGCATCTCCGGGCAGCATTAGAGCTGCAGTAGCGTCTAAAGGTTGGTTTGAGAATGCCCCTGTGGATGAGATTTTGAATAGGGGCAACTGGAAGAGCGAAAAAACATTTAAAAAATTCTATTGTAAGGAAATTAGTAAATTAAAGAAAGGAAATGAAGATTTATTACAGAAAAATTTCTCTAGTGTGGAACTATAAGAATATTATTATTTCTTTACTAGGATAAGTAAATTTAATTGATTGATCTTGATCTCAAATATTTTAAGTTTTAATGTTGACATTTCATTTATTGTTTGAGTTTAATTGTGCCACTTGAATTTAACTAAAGGGCAGGTTCCTGATTTGTTATCTTAATTTTAATTATTATCTGTTGATTATTAGTATTATACTTAAAATTCTATTACTGTTTTGTTTCCATTGTTTATTATAACTATAATTGTAGGCCAGAAAATAAATTGTTATAAGCCAGGTTATATATTTATTTTCAAGACATTTCTATTATAATGATATTCATAATAATAGTTGTTTACTTCACATAGCGTTATTTCATAGTTACCATCACCAGCAGATACCAAACAAGTCTTCACATCAACCCTGTGTCTTTCCGGTAGGCATATAATGAAACTGTTTTACACAAAATAAAACAGTTATTATGTGCCGAAAGAAAGACACAGCGTTGAAGCAAGGTCCTTGCTGGCGAGTGAAGACGCTATGTCAAACTGTCATCGGGCGCACAGACAAGAAATGAACAGAGGCGCCCCCTGCTGTGAGACTGGGTAACTATTATACGGAAGAAGGACAGAAAGGTATGTTTTTGGGCTATTTACGTAGAAAAGTGGAAAATCACAAGCAGCTTCTTCACATCAACGCTGTGTCTTTCTTTCGGCACATAATAACTGTTTTATTTTGTGTAAAACAGTTTCATTTTGACATATCTAAACGGCAGCTTTCCTAAAATACTTTTTTAGTTCATAAAATTATCACACCCGTCGCGCGTGAGTGTAGCTGGGGCCACCGCGACCGCGCTTAGCTAGCCCCCCCTCATGGCTGGTAGAAATAACAGATTCACTGAGGAAATTTTAGGTTTTCCTAAATTATGTGTGGTCTGCCGTTCACTGGCTCTTAGACTATATATTTAGATTAGATTAATGTTTACAATTATCTACAATTTAAGTAGGCTACACTTACCTACGTTGTAATTAGATCACTATTTACACTTACATCCATTTTAGGTAGATTTCGAAGAAAAGTCTACCTATTGGTTTTGCACCAGTTGTCGAGTTTTCCCAAAACTTCTTCACAGGAGGTCTAGTTATGATCCCTAGACCCCAAAACAACTGCCAATTAAAAAGTTTATATATATATATATATATATATAAATTTTAGGCTTTCCTAAATTATGTGTGGTCCGCCGTGACTGGCTCTTAGACTAATACCTTTAAACATAGGATGTGAATTTAGAGTATAGATCTGTACGAACTGTTTTCATTGTGAGTGTCGGGCGACGAGGCGGGCGAGGCGGGCGAGGCGGGCGCCACGAGATGCGCCTGCGCCATGTGGCGCTGCACGTGGCGCTCCGACGGGAACGTGCGCGAGCACTCTGGGCACGCGTGGCGCCACGACACCACGCGCGCCGGCGCCTCCGAGTGCACTTCTCGTCTGTGTACAACATCACACCACACTCACTACTCATATTTAATTCACGTAAAAATACAAAACGCAAGATAAATGATTAACAATGATCACAAAGAATAACATTCGCATGCCTATATCTCCGAAGGGGTAGATAAAGGTTAGACAAAATTCTAGTTGGCAAAGTGTGTGTTTAATAAAAACACACACTTTGCTAACTACAATTCTGTCCTTCTCACGTAACAGGGGGCAAGTCTATTGCCGTCAAGCGGGCACTTTGGGAATGACTACTTAAAGATGGAACTATTAGAGGATTATATTGGAAGAGAAAGAAAGGTAATGGAAAGAAACGGATATTGTTGTGAATTGGAGAGTTTAAGGTCCTTAACAGTGCGACGCGGATGACCTTCGCGGAAGTCCGCGGCAAATTATAAAATGTACTAAGCTTATATATTGCGTTCACTGCGACACGGCCTTTCCGCGCTGCGAACTGAACGCAATTCATTCTCGACGGACAGCGTCTGCTCATCCGCTCGCGGAGAATCCGCGTCACACTGTATAGGCCCTAAGCTATTTCACACGAGCAGGTCAGGGTCGCATAGGTACTTGCGTTGTCTCTAGACTCAAACTAAGTCTGTCTGTACTGTACATAGTACTGCACTGTACTCTAGAATATCTTATCTTCCTTTAAGAACCACTGAATAATTTGTATAGTAGTACAGCGAGTCTCCACGATCGAGTTATGTATTTTGGGATAGAGGTCTTGTTTACATACATCTCTACAAAAAAGCAATAAAGAAGCCTAAAAAGTTATTATTACACTTTAAAACTACAATTAATTTTAAAATTACATATTTAGATATAAGATTACATTTGTAGAACCATCTGTAACTTTGATACACTTGAGCGTTCGTTGCCTATCGATTTGATCACGACATACTTAAGATTGCACTGGGATTGCCTTGCTATAACTACACCGATCGCCGACATACACACGCTTGAACACAATTGCTAATCACATTCATTCACATTCATTTGATTCAGCGTGAAAACCACACATTATGTTGAACTTACCTATGCTTATACATATGGTTCCGTTGTTGGAACTGCTCGCCGCACACGGTGCAGTCGTACGTAGATTCAACGGGGCGCCCATTCAAGTGACGTTTGCGATGTTGGTTCAGATTCGTTACCTATCAATAATTTATTTCATCATTGTGTAATCTTATAAATAGGTAATAATAAGTAATAATGAATCGCAATCACGCGCAGTGGGTTGCCGGCAGCTGCATCGCGCGCACACGATTTTATTTTTAAAGTACAAAAATCGTAATTCTAGATCGTGTTGATAGATTATTCACTTAATTCTGTAATTACACATCGAAAATTGTTTATTTGCAATATTTGAACGTAAATAAAATAACAGAAATAAAGCCCGGCAGCACTATTTGTGAAATTTAAAAAAAAATATCCTTTTAACCCTATTTTTCCTTGTTTCTAGCAAAATAATTAATCAAAACTTTTTCCATGATTTAGAATATTTTCCACCATACAGTACAACCGAAATTTTAGAAAAGAGAAAAAGTTTTGTTCTTTATATAAAAGTAAAACAAATGTAGGATTTTTGTATACTAAAACTATTGAAATTAAAAATAAGCGTTAGATAAGTACTTAATTTACATGGTAATGTTTTTATATAAAAAATGTATTGAAGACGTAACCCTACACACAATTACGGCCACATGGCCGTGCGCTATTGCGAGCAATTATAACCATGCTTACGAGCATTTAAGTTCATTTTCGGAAGCAGCAGTCGGCCCTCGGAAAGAGTAGGCAATTAAAACGGTAGGTATCTATATTTTTGTAGGGAGTGATTTATCTGTTACGTAGTAACCACTCAGTAATCTATGCTACTACTTAATTAAAATTTATGTAACAAGAAAGGACTGACAGGAATTAGACAATGGTATTATTATTAACTACTAGCTGCCCCGACAGACTTCGTTCTGTCAAAAGTTATTGATTGACGACAAATGTTTGACAGCTGGGGACATGTGTTTTAATTATTATTTACTCTGTGCTTTGTATAGGAAAAGAAAAGTGTTGTTTTTGCTATTTTCTTCGCTATTTTTACGCTTTTTATCTCCTTAAGAACCTTCCTTGTGCCTTAACGAAAATATGAAAAAAAAATAGCCGAATTGGTCGAGCCGTTCTCCAGTTTGTAGGACTAGGTTGTTAGACTAGGTTGTCGGACTTATTGTATTTTTTTTGGCTCTAGCATCTGTGGCATTCGTTACCCGTAACGAATACCACATATGCTAACTGGGGCCGACGACTTAACATAAGAGTGGTACATAAGATCTTGAAATATTAGATTAGTCATTATTGTCAAGTTTATGATTATTTTTTATAATTCAACTAAACATTAAAGGTGATTCGACAATGGCAACGTATGACGTCACAGGTTGTTATGTCTATTCTATTCTATTCTATTTTTCTTTATGGCAAATGATGCCGATGTCGACAATTCTGCCAATGTCAGTCGTGCGCTGAAGTGTGTGTAAATGAGAAAACGAACATTAGTTCTGTTAAAATTGGATTTATTGCGAATCTTGTTTTGGAGTTAGCACACTGAAACAAACGTTTATTACTACAATACATACTTATAGTACTAAATAAAAAACAATGACAATAATTAATAATATACATATGAATACCACACCAGTAAGTAACCTACAAGGATTCAGATTAAAGTCTGATAGTATTGCGGCGGATGAACGACATAAGGATTAGTGGTCGGGAATAATAAGTTAGAAGGGAGGCAAAGTTTATAGGAAGAGGAATGTTCAGATTTGATAATTGACTATACAAGTTGGGGGACGAATTATTTTGGGGGCAACTGAAAAATATATGTTCTAAGGTTCCCTCGTCAAGGCCACACTCACATAGCGAAGAGTCCCGTACACGAATTTTTCGCAAGAACACTGGAGAACAACAATGGCCCAAGCGAAGTCGGCAGACAACAGATATAACCGGTTTTGCGACTTTTTTATGTTGGTAAAACCAAGGTTTGGAGGTAATGTTTGGTTGTATTGCATAGTAGTGTTTACCCTTCTTCTTACTGGAATCATTCCATTTTGACTGCCAAGAGGACAGCAGTATCTTTTTGGGTAGTGTCAGTAGGTCATAGCCTTGATGGAAGCCTATCTGAACTTATTAAGGGACATTCTAAATTTTCATAGGAGTGGAAAGATTTTAGTATTAAAGGGATGTCCTTATGCCTCCAATACTGACAAGAATTAATTAGAGAATTAAAATACTTAAGTTTTTCAATAAGGGGATGGGTATTTTTACATAATAAGCGATATATAAATCGAGTTGCTAGAAATTGTCTTCTCAATTCCAAAGGAGGTTCTGCGCATTCAACCTGTAAGGCATTTACTGGGGAAGACTTCATGCATCCAGTGATTATCCGAAGACATCTTGATTGTACTTTGTCTAGTCTAGTAAGGGCTCCTTTGTTGCAGGGAATTAATAAAAAAGCGCCATAGTCCATTACACTGCGAATGAGGGCGTTATAGACAAGTTTCATTGTGTAAGGATGCGCTCCCCACCAGACACCAGCAAGAGCTTTTAAAATAGGGATGACCTGTTCGCATCTTTTAACCAAATAGTTAAGATGGTGATTACCTGACATTTTAGAATCTAAATATACGCCCAAAAATTTTGCCTTTAAATCCACTGGAATATTTTGTCCTTGTATATTTATATCAATTTGGGGAACACTTTTCTTTCTGGAGAATATAACCACCGTGCTTTTTGGAGCAGACAGGCTGAGTCCATGATCCTGTAACCACTGGTTTAGAGAGTCCAACGAAACAGAAAGGGATGAGGCTGCATCCGTGACGGAAAGGTTTTTCACATATAGGGCCAGGTCATCGGCATATTGTAAGATGTGACAATTGTTGTTAAGGCAAGAGCCTATATCTGCAGTATATAAGTTGTACAACAAAGGGCTTAGGACAGAGCCTTGCGGCAAGCCTTTCCACACCCTTCGCTGCCCAAATTCTTCCCCCTGCACTCTCAAAACCAGTGAGCGTGACGTAATCAACTGACAAATGCACTGTACCATCCTCGCTGAGATACTCAGCTTTTGCAATTTTTGCCTGAGTATTGGAAGAAGGACGTTATCATAAGCCGAAGTTATGTCAAGGAATGCAACTACTACTGATTCTTTTTGGGATAGAAAGATGCGGATATCTGTAACAAGTGTTCCAATGCTATCCATGGTGCCAAGTCCCTTCCTAAATCCGAACTGAGAACTTGGTAGTAGTTCTCTCGATTCGACTATCCATTCCAACCGATTTTTGAGTAGGTGTTCCAAAATTTTTGCTAGCACAGATGATAGTGCGATTGGCCTGTAGCCATTTGCATCATCTGAATTTTTGCCAGGTTTCAGGATTGGGATGATAATTTGTGTTTTCCACTCGTTAGGAATCCAACCATTCTTATAACAATAATTTAAAATTTTCAGGAAGTATTCTCTTGCTCTGCTGCCAAGATGGGTGAGGAAAGAATATGGTATTCCATCAATACCAGGGGCTGAGTCCTGAACATGATCAAGCACCATATCTAGTTCCCGAGGAGAGAATGGCGTATCGGGTGTTTCCAAAACAGAGTTCCCAAGTGAATACTCACCCTCTTCTTGCACAGAGGGTACATATATCATAAAACGGCTATTTTATCATAAAACAGTTCAGCTGTCTCACGGGACATGGGATATGAAATTGTGGGGATACATCCCGATCTGAACCTGTTGACTCTTCTCCACACCAGTGATAAGGGAGTAGACGGAGACAAAGATGTACAGAATTTGACCCATCCCGCTCTTTTTTTTTGTCGCAGTAGTCTTCTACATCTTGCACTTATTTGTTTGTAAGACAATAAATTATCGGTGTTCATATTCCTGTTGTATCTTTTCTCCGCCTCCTTCCTTTCCCTGACAGCTCTAGTGCAGTCTGGATCCCACCAAGGCGGTGACGGTATTTTACCCCGAGCCGAATTTTTTAAGGGGAATGCTAACTCGGCACATGAGTTGATGGCACCAATGAGGCTGCTTAAACAATTCTGTACATGGCAGTGATCAATTAAGTTTAGATTCTCGGGATCTAAATTTGGAAAATTGTTAACTTCATCTTCCAGCCCTTCACTGTACTTAGACCAGTCTGCATTATTTAAATTGAATTTTAACAGTGGAGGTGAGCTTTTTTCTAAAAATGTTTTGCCTGAAAAAGATACTAGTATAGGATAATGGTCACTGCCATGTGACAGGTCTGTACAATTCCAAAGGGCAGAGGTGGCTAAGTCCACTGAGCAGAATGTTAGGTCCACACAGCTTCTGAGCTGTCCAGGTAGAGATCGGCGGGTAGGGCAACCATTGTTGAGTACTATAAAGTTGAGGTCATCCATTATCTCTACCAGGCCTTCCCCAAACGCATTACACCGTTCAGAGCCCCATCTGTAATGATGACCGTTAAAGTCTCCCATTACAAGGACTGGGCCGTTGATGTTTTGGAATGTGTTCCTCAAAGTTGGTAAATGATTTTGATGAGGGTGCGCAATATATATTGAGACAAGAGTAATACCTTCGACTTTGCAGGCAACCATGTTAATGTCGTCCATGGTGGGGGGAAGGGGCACGATAGATTGCGGTACTCTATTATTAATGAGGAGGGCCGAACCTCCATAGCCATCCTGTCTGTCGCACCTAAATAAGTTATATTGTGGTATGCGGAAGTTAAGACTTGGTAGTAACCAAGTCTCTGTGAGAGAACAAGCAATAGGCGTGTATCTATTTAAGAGGAGTGTGAGGTCATGCTTCTTATGAAGCACGCTCCTCACATTCCACTGAAGTAGAGTCATTTGTGGAGCCATTTTTAAAATTGAGTAGGAGTGTTATAATTTTATCGGCAATGTAGGGAATGACGGTGATGTAGGGATATTTTGGGACATAAAAGACTTTACAATTTCAATGAGGAATTCGATGATAGGTGATGATAAATTGGAAAAGGATTGGATATTTGGATTGGAAAGACCACAACCATTTGGCTGTGAAGATAGGGGGGGGCTGGTGATATTTCTGTGGGCAGTTTTGTCATAGGATGGTGAGAGAGGGGTGTGGGACCTGGGTTTAAGGTATACTGTTTTGCGGTATGATTGATTAGGTTGACTTTTCGCTGCATTAGCATAGCTGCGGGAAGCAGCAGGTATTGTCTTACTGGCTTCTGCATAGGATATTGCTTTTTCTGCCATTGAAGTCTTAATTGCTCTCTGCCTACCATACTCCGGACAATCCTTGCTATTAGCAAAATGACCTCCGGAACAAAGAATGCAGAAAGCATCCACTGCAGTTGTAAAACAGTCGCTACCTGAATGTTCAAGTCCGCATTTATGACATCGAGGTTTAGACCTGCAGATTGCCTCCACATGACCAAATCTACAACATTTGCGACATTGGATTGTCGGATATATATACTGCTGCACAGGAAGAGATGTGTAACAGCAATACACTCTTGAGGGAAGGGTCTGACCATCAAAGGTAATAACGCATGTCTCAGTGGGTTTCCAATGTGTGACTCCGTCTGTTAACACTCTGCGATTTATACGCCTGATTTTTAGGATGTGTCCACAGCCTGAGGGTACAGAAAGATAATTCATTGCCTCCTCTTCAGTCATATCTACTGGAACCCCACTAATAACACCCATACGTGTGATGTTGAATGATGGTACAGAAGTGGTAAATTTATTTTTAGGCAGGATGGGATTATTTAGAAAGGAATTAGCGTCTTGGGGGGACAAAAACTCAATACATACGCGATTTCGACCAACTCTCTTAACTCCATCTTTGACAATATTACTAATATTATTTTTGTGAAGGAATATCCCTAATGTAACTGGGTGAAGAGTTGTGCCTGAGTTGGGTTGTGTTTCTATCCGCGAGACATGGACAATGAATGGTGCCTTATCATCTGCTGTATAATATTCTCGGGCAACTTGACTCTTAGATTGTTTGGTAGGAGGACTATGAGACGTTTCCTCTTCAACGGGGCGTTTTCTATTTTGAGCGTCAGGAACACTGCAGACTACTTCTGCAAATTGAGTCAGAGGATTTGCAGAGGTAAGTGACGAAGAAGGGAAGATAAGGGGAGAGGAGAAAGTAGGAGTTAGGGGAGAGGAAGAAAAAGGATCATCGGGGGGGTCAGGGGGTTTTGTCTTATCCATTACTAATGAATGGATTCATATAAATATATATAATACTAAAACGGCACAATACCTTATACCAGTTAGTAAACTATAAATACACACACAAGAAGTCACAAATTTTTCAAAAACACTCAATATTCGTAAACTTTCAATTCACACGTGCTATCCAAACACACGGTAACTTGACAGTCCGGTTGTTATGTCATCCAAGTTACAACAAAACCTACCGTTTTGACATTTAAAAAAGATAAACTAATTTGATTTTAATTTGACTAAACGGTCAACTAATGTATTATTGCAAAAAAAAATAGCGCATAACACATTGACCAACGCGGCCAACGACGTATGTTCTCATAACGCGCAAAAATACGACATATTGATGTGTATTTTGTCGACTGACCTGGTGGTTTAAATGTAATAAATAACATGTTTCACAATTTTTTTTATAAGTATAATAATATAAAAATAAATACCTGCGCGTACGCCTTATTACAGCCAGGTTCTGGGCAAACAAATGGGCGTTCTCCAGTGTGAAGTCGAACGTGATTATTTAGGTTTGTGACCTGCAAAAATATACGAAGTTAAAGAATGTACTGTAACTTAAGATCGTACAGTTGTAATAAAGTATAAAGTCAGCTATGTAACTTAAGATATCCAAATTAAGATACTGTTGGTCTGAGACACATAATAAGATACAATGAATTTTGCTATTCAGGTTAATTATCGATATAATCATTAAAATAACTTGATTTTATATGCCAGAGTTATTTTACTTATGATAACATTTTTGGAGCCCAATCCATTTTCTATCCCTTGAAGACAAGACTGATAAATTCTCTGATGATTCGAATCTTCTACCATTAGATGACAAGATTGGTTTTGTCTCTAGTTATTTTACTCTTTTAATTATACTCTAATCAAAGGAGAAAAAATATGGTACAAAAAAATATTTTTTACTAGCTACTGCATTATATCTATTATTATAATAAACCGCAGAAGGTGACTGATATAATAAATTTATTTGTGTACAGTCCGGTACCATTTTGGTGGATCTCCTTTAAAGTCCATTAGAGTCACCCGGCACCAGACCAGCACCGCCTCGTTCGTTCGGCGTCAACACGTTATCGACAGGTGGACACCGCTTTGTCACCAGTGAACCTCGCGTGGTCAACGAATGGAAATCGCATGGTCCACGAATTTCCGAGTAGTCAGATGGAGAGCGGCGCATCGACAATGCGTCCTCGCGTGAATCACTCGCGGGTAGCGCGCGGTCCACTCGGGACCCGTGCGTTTGCAATGCGCAGTCAACGCTGGGCAAGCATGCGAGCAGCGAGTTGTCACCGAGTAGTCCACTCGCCGTCCGCGCGTGGACAGCTTGCAAGCGAGGCGATCCGGCGACGCTATCGAGTTGATGTGGGCGCATATCCATAGAAGTCCATATAAAGAATACTATATGCACGAGGCGAGGCTGTGTGGGTCGGATGTCGAGTGGCTCTAATGAGCTATAACCTTTAATGTACTCCTCTAATAATTATTAGACTACAGCATTGCATCTTCTATCCTTATGACTTGACTATACTTATGATGACAAGACTTATATTTTAATCTTACTACTATTATAAATGCGAAAGTTTGGATGGATGGATGTCTGTTTCTCAATCACGCCATAACGGCTGAACGGATTTGGATGAAATTTAGCCAAGAGATAGATTATAGTCTGGAATAGCACATAATCTTTTTAGACTTTTCATTGCGGAAAATGTACGGTTCCCGATAAAAAATTCCACGCGAACAAAATCGCGGATACCAATAACTATTCTATCCTTGGAAAAAAAACTAAATTATTCTAGGCTGTAATCTATTCTGTAAATGAACTTTATTTGTTCTGCAATCTATTAGATAAAATTACTTTAGTTGGCTGACTGTATATTCAGGATCGGTAATACATGCTGAAAGGTTAGTTTGTCAATCCTACTAATATTATAAACGTGAATGTTTGTGAGGATGTATGGATGTTTGTTACTCTTTCACACAAAAACTACTGAACCGAAAACCATAAACCATTACTGCCATAAAACTTGGATACCTGGAGATCTGGATTAACACATAGGCTACTTTTTATCCCGATATTCCCACGGCATGGTGAAACCGCGGGGCGCAGCTAGTAATGTATAATTGTCACAAATAATTAAAAATACAACTTCTACCAAGCACAAAAACTAGGTACGTTAAACACACCTGTGTAAAGGCTTTGCCACATTCAGAGCACTTGAATGGTCGTTCATTAGTGTGGATGCGGAGATGCGCCCTCAAGTTGTTGGATTGAGAGAATGCTGTAACAATATATATTATATTTATTATAAAAACAGATTCCACCAGTTCAGTATATAGGATTTACTGATTAAGTTGTTGAATTATATTTGTGACTTTTGTTGTAATCTGTGCCTTCCTAAAGATTCACAAAAGAAAAACTATAGTGAAGTTTAGACCGCAATGTATTTTTGTTAACAGCTTCTTCTTGGAGTTATGGTATGCCTACTTTTTAAAAAGATGCCTTTCTCTGTACATTTCTGGCAAGTGAATATTCTAAACAAAAATTTTTTTTTGTCACAAGGTTGGCAAATATATACATGCTTTGGACACCAACAGAAATACACTATTCAGCTAATAGTATCTAGTTTCGCTAGATCATCGCGTGCACTAAAATGCGGTGATCTGGAGCTATTTAATAATAGCTCTCACAGGTAAGTAAGCACATGTTTACAACCTCAGCAAGTTTGAAATATTATAAAGCAAAACATATCATAACTGCACTAGCACTTGAATACAGTGCCGTTTCAAAAGCATGTGCTATCAAAAATAACAAAAGACTTCACAAAGCGATTGACCAGTAGAATGGGCTGAAAACATTTTTAAAGAATTTACTTAAAAATGATTTTTTTTTTATTGACTACTAAAGACTTATTTTATTTGATATTCCTCAAAAATTATTTTACAATTCAACATCATCTTCATTCATAACTTTTTATTGTTTTTGTTATTTACCCTACATGGGCATTTCATACATATAGTGTATTACAATACACTATACCATACATATAGTGTATTACAATACACTATACCATACATATGACCTATATAATGGCAAATAATAAATTACAAACCTTTATTGCAGTAGGTGCAAACAAAGCGCCTCTCTGCACGGTGGTTGCGCAAGTGGTTCTGCAATTGTATATTTTTTTGAAAAGACTTGTGACAGATCCCACAATACAATGATGGGTCTCCCTCCTGCAATTCAAATAATTTGAAGTACTCTTACATATTTCCACCCCCATAGAGCAGAAATATGAAATCAGTTTAAAAACTTGTTACGCTAATGCTGTGAGGGTAAAGGTGATTGAACCTAATATTATATTTTCTTAGACAATTATACCATCTTTTAAGGAATTATTATTTTACTACTATGATAGTATTTTCATAATATTAACCTAGCAGTTTGCATATTCTCTCCAATCTTTCTTTCCACTTGGAAATTCTAGCAGCATAATTGCAATGACTGTTACAAAATATATTATCACTGAATAAATAGCAATTAATTCAGCATATATATACAGTGGAATAAAACATTGTATGCTGTGTAGTGGTTCAAATCTAGAATGAGGGGTTTCAAACGGAATGGAAAGCACCACTCTAATTCTACAGTACGTCATTAAATTTGACCCGAAACTGTCATTTGTGAGGAAAGTAAATGAAGTATTATAAAATAGTAGTAGTAGCATGAGTGCTACTGAATACCTCCTCACTGTTGGTGCTAGAAGCATGCGGTTGATCATTGCCATTTTCACCTATTGTCACTTCAGGCACAAGTGGTTGACACTTAAAACATGCATACATGCCATCTTTTCCTGTCTCAAACAATTGCTGAAACCAAAGAGTAAATTATTATTGTAAAATATTTTAATTAAATAAAAAAAGTACTTTAATTAATTTGTACAGTAAACAAAGATATACATTTACAAGACAGCTTTTGTATTTGTTTAAACAGATTCTTGTAAAAATCTCAGCCACTAATGTTATATTGTTTTGATAATGTAATGTTACAATCATTTCCTTCACATATCTAATTGACTGATAAAATATTTAACTATAATAAACATGCATTAAAATAAAATAACAATATTCCAGATTTGTGATAAGTACAGTAAAATCTTTGTTTTCATATCTTATTTCATTGCTATACTAATTAAAATATCATAAGCTCTTTTTTGCAGTTATTTCTATATACTTAAATGATTTGTTATATTAATAACCTAAATATAACATCATATACACAGATTGTATGATGTTAGGAAATAAGGAGAAAGGAAGTTAATCAAAAATAATAGAACAGTATGCAGTTGCTTATTTGTAGAGTATTAAGATTGTTTACATAAACAAACTACCCAAAGCATTTGTCATCCATAGTAAATGGTAGGTGTTAAATAAAAAATAGTTTTGTGTAAAGAGCAATAGAAATAGATAACAGTTGCATATCACCTATAGCAGAATATGCCAAGGTTTACTATTCAAGTACAGAAAAAAAGAGCTTGTTGTTTTTTACTGCGCTGAGCCAGACGTAAAAAAACAGACGGTCCGATAAAAAGAAAAAAAAATACGCGGGCAGGTTTCGAATGTCAAGTTTTTTTATCATTTTCTGCGTCGCCTTCCACGGAATTTCAGCGCAATCAATATCGACATTTGGGCCACAGGCAAACGATAGAAGCCCCAATGAGTAGGGGCGTTATTTTTATAACAATCTCGTAAAGAAAACAAAAAAATATTGATGAAATGTTTTAAGACGGGGCATAAAATAAGTAAAAGGGTACTTACAACAGCAGGTTTAAGACATATCCCGCATTTGTCCATAGCGGACAGACACAATATAATCAAACTTAAATAAATAACATAGAAATATCTAAAATATTTTTAACAAAATTGCTCTCACTCCGAAAAATCACAGGGCGGGGCGGGAGCGGGGAGTGCAGGGCAGGGTAGTGGAGATTGGAGAAGACATAAAACCATAGACAACTACTTAAGACTCCATTTAGCTATGCACCTTTGCTGTGTAGTCAAAAGTGTCTAAGGTAATTTACTTCCTGATTGTAACATATTATTCAAATATATTAAACACCTCAGTGATATTGAATTCTAAGCTTTCCCCTATTCTATTTCTCTCTCAGGCTCATCTCGATCAAAAAACCTAGTGCACAATGGCAGCACTAGGTCAACTCTGGTACCTTACTCATCCCATAAAATATGATGTTTGTGACTAAAAGACACGGTATCATAGATACCACTTATAAAAATAAAATGTCAATAAGCAATGCAATTGTACATTCACACGCACGTCGCGCACAGCCTACCACGCAGGCTGTGCACTTACACGTGCCAAGTTAGCTATTCATACGCGCGGCGTGCTAGTCAGTGCAAACATGGGAGACTAGAGACTAGAGATGTAGAACTTGTGAGGGCTACTGCTTTAGGTTTGATCTATCTTTATTGAAAAAAATAGCAGCCCGACATAAATAGGCATGAGAAATTTTACTTAGTTTTATTTTTACAAAATAAAAATCATTTATAGTGTAAAATCACCGTACCGTACGTGGTAGTATGTTTCGTAACTGTTTTAAGGCATAGGTACATAAATCTATTTAATTTATTGCATGTCATATTGATATGCGATTAGTTACACTTCTTTAATCATCAATCAATCAACACTAACTCTAATCCTAAGAATTGACACTATTTTGTTTCATGATTTTCTGGCCCTATAATATTAATAACTACATCATTACATATTTTAAAACAAAGTCCCCGCCAGCCCCTCTCTGTCTGTCTGTTCACGATAAACTCAAAAATTACTGAACGGGTTTTCATGCGGTTTTCACCAATAGATAGAGCAATTAATAAGGAAGGTTTAAGTATATAATTTGTTCAGAAACATCTTTCTGAACTCTTCTTTTGCTTTCGAATCGTGGAAGATAAAGGTTCAGACCATTCCGACATATTTGTTAATTTGGTGTCGTCAAAAATTTATTTCAGTCATCGCGTCGTACACCACGCGCGTGTGTGTGATCACTTTGATGAGTGTCAAAAAACTGACAGTCCGTCCTAATCGGCGGCAAGCGCGAGCACATTCATGCAAGCATGCACAAACAGCCTGTTCACATACTTGTGCCCGTGCTTGTGCTCGTTGAATGTCGGTTTGAACGCGAGCGTGTGAACGCACCATAATCTTTATCATGTACTGAACTCTTTTTACATAGAAAATCAACAATAATGAAAAAGAGACAATTTTTTTTTAGTCATTAGGTTTTTATTTGCATGACTAAAAATTTTATCTTCAAATAAGGGCGCATCCGCTCTTCTCCTCAATGGCTCAACGGCACATGATTTTTTCCCCTACCCCTAACAAAATGCAAGTCTACGGTTTGTGCTTGGCTTAAAACATTAAATTATACGAAAACAGAAGAACTTGTAAAAGCGTTGTCAAAGCATTTCATACAGTCCCAGTGTCTTCCAGGTACAGCTTAAATGGCGACAGTTGAGTTAGAAATAAAAATATAATATTTTTCGTACTATATTATTGTTCTGTAATATAAATGTATATTTTAGTACGATACTATATATTAAAGCACTATAGTACTTATATAGTGGTTACCTTTCGGGTACGGAACCCTGAAAAATAACGATTTTGACGTTTACTTTTGGGTTTGTTTCACTCCTCACTCACGTAGTGTTTGTATACACTGTGGTTCATTAAATAATGACATGAGACCATAGAGTAGTACAACTAATATTTGGGGTCTGGGGAATACAAAATTCATCAAAATTGACGTAAGTGTAAAGTAAATGTTTATTGTAAATGCGTATTTCTTTCTATTTCATGTGCCGTGTAGTGTTACTTAAAGACTTAACATTATTAGGTTGTAATAGTTCAGTTAGTACTGCGCAGTTCTTTAATGTGAAGGCTTTGCTATTGTTGTAATAGTAAACGTTTAAAAGATGGCTGAGAAGATAGTGACCATCAGCGGCAGCAATCAACCTATCGTTAAGATAGGACATTACACTCTAGGAGTGACTCTTGGTGTGGGTACATTTGGTAAAGTGAAGATTGGCGAACATGTCCTGACAAAGCACAAAGTAGCTGTAAAGATACTCAACAGGCAGAAGATCAAGAGTCTGGATGTAGTGGGCAAAATTAGACGTGAGATACAAAATCTCAAGTTGTTCAGACACCCGCACATCATCAAACTGTACCAGGTAACATTAACAGTAATATTGACAAGTGTTGTGACCTTGTAAAAGTCACATAGTGCCTCTTTGAATTATATAAAACCTTTATTTACTTACCATTAGGTTAGTAAATAAAGGTTAAGCTAAATCAAAATAATAACAAATTAGATATTATGGCATTGCCAAAAAAGTAAGTCATAGTATTGAAAAAATGTATATGTAACAAATAATTAAATACATATAAGTAATTTATATAATTGTTGGTAATGCTATTTTATAAACAATAATTAAATGGTTTCTTAGCTATAACTAACTTGAAAATGGCTGTATTTGACAAATTAGGCAATTTCTTTTTGCCACCTTATAGTTTACGAGATAAAATTAAAAAAGGTTTTAATAAATTTGAAAAAAATAAAAAATCTTTATGGGACAATTTTATGATGCATGGTTTCAGGTGATCTCAACTCCAACAGACATATTTATGATTATGGAATATGTATCTGGTGGAGAATTATTCGACTATATAGTGAAACGAGGTAAACTTCAAGAGCATGAAGCAAGACGGTTCTTCCAACAAATAATATCAGGCGTGGATTATTGCCACCGGCATATGATTGTGCATCGTGACCTGAAGCCAGAGAACTTGTTACTTGATCACAACATGCATGTCAAGATAGCAGATTTTGGACTGTCAAATATGATGATGGATGGAGAATTTTTAAGAACTTCCTGTGGGTCACCTAATTATGCAGCACCTGAGGTTAGTACTGACTTAATTTGAAAACATATCACCTACAACAATCGAAAATATTTGAAACTTACTTACTTATGAAATGTGTTTATTTTAAGCAGGTACTTGGCAATAATAAAACCAATGTTTGTTTTAGGTTATATCTGGAAAACTATATGCAGGCCCTGAGGTAGATGTATGGTCTTGCGGTGTGATACTATATGCCCTGCTCTGTGGTACACTACCATTTGACGATGAACATGTTCCTACATTGTTTAGAAAAATTAAATCAGGCATATTTCCAATACCAGAATATTTGAATAAGACTGTAGTTAGCCTGCTCTGTATGACGTTGCAAGTGGACCCAATGAAGAGGGCCTCTATTGAAGACGTCAAGAAACATGAATGGTTTCAAAAAGACCTGCCGGGATATCTATTCCCATCTCCTGTTGAGCAGGTAATTGGAGTAGGTTTGCCCTTTTTTTTTATTTTATATTTGTTTAGTAACTAATAGTTAAAATGCAACATCTTCTTTCTGCAAATAAAATAATGCTTGTTACAAATATTATTTCAGCTTATCATTACAATATTCAAATACAGTGTGTAAGTAACACCATTGCTGTTTACTCATTGTGATATCACTTTTAAACAAATAAAGCAGAAATTAATAATTTCAGCATTTCCAATGATTTTCGACTTTCACTATTTCAGGATTTGATACGGTGTTACTTACACCCTGTATATATTCAGGTTGAATATCTTGATTGTGTTGATAAATCGCTTTTGATAAAATATGCTTATGATATATATCTGCATAACTTAGGGATTGTTCATTTATCACGTGAGGCTCGAAAAAATTACAAAATATCACATGGGGGAGGGGGGTGTAGTGAGTTATCATGTGTATTTATTTTTTCGTAAAACGCGCTATTATGTCTGCATTTAACGACAATATTTAAAAAAAAATGCATATATTATTGGAAATAAAAAATACATGCCATTTTGGCTAGAGGGGGGTGGGCTAGTCTAAAACCTCACCATCACCAGGGGAGAGGGCCGTTAAACTTTTTTGCTTTTGCTTTAAAACATCACGTAATTAATGACCGAATCCTTAACTTTTAATATTTCATTTTAGGACAGCAGCGTAATAGACACAGAAGCAATATCAGAAGTATGCGACAAGTTTGGGGTTAAGGAACATGAAGTCCACAATGCATTACTGAGTGGTGATCCACATGACCAACTAGCTATTGCCTACCATCTCATCATAGACAATAAGAGGATTGCTGATGAGGCTGCCAAAGCTGAAATAAAGGACTTCTATGTTGCTAGTACGTCATAACTTAATATTTTGTAATGTTAGTAAATGATTAGTCAAACAGAATATTGTATCTAATAGTAGCATGATGATGATTATTATGATCATCATCACCTCATATTAGAGGCGAGACTTGCAATAGAGAAGTTGTGGACTCTGTTTGATCTGTCTGACTGTTTTTTTTTTAAACTTCTCCAAACAGTGGTCTTTAAAAAAAATAGTTTTTACTTTGTTAACAACAGTGGATTATTTGTAGGAGTCTAGATATTAGGGTTCACTTTGCTCGTCAGTCACAGTCTGATGCTCTAACATTGCTACTGTAAATTTACTGCAGACCTAAATCTTTTTATGGCAACACATACAAGTGATATCTCTTCTTCTGCAAGTATGACTAATCGGAATTTGACGACGGTCATAGTATAATTAAGTCATTTTAAGAACTTGAGCATAATCAAATATTAAGACAAAGCCCTTCCGCAGCGAACTCCCCGCCGTCGATCCCTACGGAGCCGGCGCGGCCGCACCCCGAGCGCATCGCGCCGCACCCGCACTCGCACGGCGCGCAAGACAAGGCAAGAGGCACCCCCGTCAAGAGGTGCGTACACTTACCAACACAGGCTTTGATATTTACTTACATACATACATACATACTGTAGAAGATGGGTGCACAGTACAATCAGCCCATTGAACGGTTTACAGCGAAATTAAAAATAAGTTGAATGGTCGCTAACTTGCAGCTCACTAAGTAGGACCACACGGCCCCGCTAGATATGATTAGCGTTACTCATATTCTGTAAATGTATTAACGACAGTGTAGAAACCAACGACCGAGAACAACCGACCGGCTTTAGTTAGTGTAGTAACACATTTGTACTTCGATGTATTGTGAAATTAACATAATCTGTGCTTTCGTCGTATCTAAAGTGGAGAACATTCTCTCTAAATAAATACTTAATAAGCCAGACATTTTAATAAAATTTAACCGTTTTTATGTTCTCTGATATTGATATATATCAAAATCCTTACTTTACACAACTAAAAACATCATTGTTATATTTAATTGCAGAGCCAAGTGGCATCTCGGCATTCGATCCCAAAGCAAACCAAACGATATTATGTTAGAAGTGTTCCGTGCTATGAAGGCCCTTGACTACGAGTGGAAAGTTATCAATCCCTATCACGTCAGGTAAGTGTTTCTTTTTGGGTACCTTAATATGCATGCACTTCGTCTTGACGTCACTTTGACTATTAAACAACTTTATATTGATGTGCTTTCTAGTGTTGCCTTTCCGCAAGAAATCTAAAGTAGCTCTAGCTTCCTACTTCGCCCAATCTCTTTGAGTGCATCAGTCAAATATCTCATGCTAACATTATTACATTACATACACACTCAGTAGAGTTCTTAAAATTACTTTCATTAAAAAACATCCAGGCAGTCGAATTGGGTGGATATCACCAACTTATAATGCCTCTAATCTAACTGATAATAAATGGTAGGAGCCCCGTCAAAATTATTTAATAGTTGTAATTTTTTCCAGAGTACGTACTCTAAACAAAATGACGGAGAAATACGTGAAGATGTCTTTGCAATTATATCAAGTGGACTATAAGTCATACCTGCTAGACTTTAAATCTCTGTCCGGGGAGAAAGAAGACACAGAAGAAGACGCGTCCTCCCCTCTAGTCGCCTCCATCCCCATCCCGCCGCCCATGTCACCCACACAGTTACAGGGCCACCATACAATGGAGTTCTTTGAAATGTGTGCTGCGCTGATCATACAGTTAGCTCGGTAGTGAGCTTGTACATCTTGTTATTGGGTAGTTGTTTAGCATATAGGTTATATATGGAACTTAAGAAATGCTTCAAGAAAAAACAATAGCATGCAAATGAAGATATTGAATATGCGCTTTCTGATACATTAGTTACTGTCCGTGACATAAAAAAAAGGAAAGCGTAAAATTTAATTATTACCAGGAAAGTTTAATTATTACCACTAAACATCAAAGACATTTTATTGACGGGCCTGTTGGTCTAATGGTCAGTGATCCTAACTGCTGAACCAAAGGTCGTGGGTTCGATTCCCACCCAGGACAAATAATTGTGTGATGAGCACAATCATTTTGTTCTGTGCCTGGGTGTAATTTATCTATGATATGCAATCTGGTTACCATAGTACAGGCTCTGCCTAGTTTGGGATCAGATGGCCGTTTGTGAGTGTGTGTGAGCTACATCAAGTTATTATTAGGGATGGAACCACATTTCTAAATTTCAATAACGGCTGAAGGTGGTTTGCTTTGTTGTTTTAATTGTAAGTGAGAAATAGATTTGTTGCTTGTAAAAAATTGTTATTTATATTCGAAGGCACCTAGTGTTGATTCCATTGCAGATTTTATTTAAAGTGATTTTACCAAAGATAACAACAACCCTCCTTTAAGCAATAGAAAGTGCCTTGTAATGTGTCACAAACATACAATCCTAACCTTATATTTCCGTAGCTAATTTACCTGAAATTGTAGCAAATTGTGGGCTTACATTATTTGGAAATCCAAATATATAAATAATTTGTCTGTTAATAAAATCACCATAATATGTTACATAATGATATCTCTGTATACACTAGATTAGCTCTTCAGGAATATCATTCGGTTTCGTTAAACTATTGGAGAAACGTTGTTATGTCATGCATGGCCAATGGATTGGAATTGGTTCCATGCAGCATGGGAGCAAAAAGTTAAAAGATTTTAAAAAATCTATCTAAAAACCTAACACTGAGATTCTCGTTAACAAAAATGACATTACATGTTTAAAATAATATATTTTTAAAACCTTTGATTGAAAGAACTGTGAACTTTATCACTACTCTGAATATGACCTGCCATTGCTTAGGTGCACTTCAATTTAATATTTGCCTATCTAGTGCACCTGACCTACAAACAGAGATATCGTTAAAGCTTAAAGTATTATTTAATGAAAAGTTTAATTATTTATCTCGTTTAGATTATATTTAGGTATATTGATGTGCAAAACTTTAACTCTTTTTGAAGTTATTAAAATCTCATCGAAATACTGAACTATGTTTTATTTCACGAAATAGTTAACGATACGATTTGAAGACCATGTCAGATTTTGAGGATCAGATTCTTTTAATGAATCTATAGTCAGTGGCGGATTTACCAGCAGGCTGAGTAGGCCGGAGCCTAGGGTGGCAAATTTGGGGCCAAAATTTGTTCAATTTCTTACAGAAATTAAGGAAAAATCGTATTTATATAGGTACCTAATGTTATCAACTCCACACAAACAATTCAACGTGTAATGTTTTGAATTTTTCTACAATTTCCGCAGTCGGGTTTGGTTCCGGCGCGGGAATAAGTAACATGACCGTTAAGTGTCTGGCCGAGACAGTTCGGGTGAGAGAAGCTTTTCTGCTTAAAACGATTGAAAAATTATCCAAGGTCTACCTTAAGCCAAGAAAAGCCAAAGGCCTTAGCTCTTTTGTGCATATAATAATAAAGCCCTTTTATTCCGAGTTTTGCTACAAGTTTGGCCATACATATTTTCCAGTCCTATTTACTATATTATGTCTCGCAACTCGGCGTGCCTCCTGGCATAGACCTCCTCCAGCTCTCTCCACTGAGCTCTGTCTTCTGCAACTCTGGTCCAGTAAGGCCCCAAGGTTAGGCGGATATCGTCCCTCCATCTTGTTTTCGGGCGCCCCTTACTTCTGGTGTCCTCTCTTGGGTACCAAAAGGTTACTTGTTTGCTCCATTTGTTTATTTTGTAGCGTAACATATGTCCAGTCCAACCCCATTTTTAATGCTCTATGCGAGTTATTATATCTGCAACTTTGGTTTTTCTTCTTATTTCAGAGTTTTTGATTTTGTCAGTCTGATACCCAGCATGCTCCTTTCCATTGCCCTTTGTGTACTAGCTAATCTTTCTCTATGCTTGTCTGTTAACGCCCATGATTCGCAGCCGTATGTCATACATGGGAGGATGCAAGTGTTGAAGGTCTTTCTTTTGATGTGCATGCTTAAATCTTTACTCTTCATTATTTCTTTTAGGGACCAGTATTTTTTCTATCCGCAGGTTATTCTTTTATTTATTTCCTTGGACATATAGTCCCCAGGAGTTATAATTTGACCTAGGTAAACATACTCTTTCACATAGTCTAACCTGTTTCCGTATACCTCTATGTTGACTTCTGAGGAGTTGGTCATCAATTTTGTTTTGCTTGCATTCATTCCTGCATCTCTGCTTTTCTCTGCTATGGCTTTTAACATTTGTCCTAGTTTTTTTGGGTTTTCTTCTAGCAGAATAATGTCATCAGCGAATCTCAAATGGTTAAGGCAGCTACCGTTGATGTTGATATCATAGTTTTCCCAATCTAGTCTTCTAAATATACATATTTAGAAGACTAGATTGGGAAAACTTCCAGCACTGCATTAAACAGCTTGGGGGAGAGCGGATCTCCTTATCTAACGCCTCTGTTTATAGGAAAAAGGTCTCCTTTTGTTTCCAGTTTAATGCGACTTTTGCATTCTCTGTAGATGGATTTAATTATTTGTATATAGGCGTCATCCACTCCTTGTTCTTCTAGACTCAGCCAGATAAATGTATGGTTTATGCTGTCAAAAGCTTTGGAGTAGTCTATAAAGCAGATATATAGGGGTTTCAGATATTCGTTATATTTTTCCAAGACTTGTTTGATTGTGTGAATGTGGTCTATTGTACTGAAGTTTTTCCTGAATCCCGCCTGCTCAATTGGTTGGTTTTCATCTAGGACCTTTGTTATTCTTTCCAGGATAACTTTTGCAAAGACTTTGTAGACATTTGAAATGAGGCTTATTGGTCTATAGTTGCCGATGTTATCCTTATCTCCTTTTTTATGGAGGAGAATGATATGGGATTCGCTCCATTGTCTTGGGACGGTGTAGGTTGTTAAAATATCATGAAATAGATTGGTTAGAATTGGGCTTATTTCTTCTACGGTGCCTCTTATCATCTCGTTTGTTATACTGTCGGGTCCTGGAGCTTTTTCTAGCTTCTGTGACATGATGGCTTTCTGAACTTCTTGCACGAGTATAGGTGGGACATCTTTATGTCTCGTGACCGGATTGTTATAGGTGTTATTTGTTTGTTCAGCGTTATTACAGGAGTACAGGGTTCTGTAGTAGTCTGTAGCCAGTTTCTGGAGTGCTCTACGGTTTGTTGCTTGTTTCGATCTGTTACTTTTTAATTTAGGTATCCATTCCATTCCGCACTCCCTTAATTCTTTGAAAGCTTTTCTTGCACCTCCTGTTTTTTGGATTTCAACTTCTAGTTTTTTCAGTCTCTTTATTTTCCTGTCGTTTCTTATATTTTCCCTAATCAGTTTGCTCAGTCTGGATATTGAGTTACGATTTTCTTTTCTTTTTGACTTATCGGTCATTATCGTTTTTCTTTCTTCTAGGAGCTCTATTGTCCTTACGCTAAACTTTGTGTCTGTAAATGTATTTGCCTTTACTGCTCTTATTTGTTTTGATAGTTGTTCGTTCAAATGGTCATATTTTACTGTGACACTTCTGTCTGAGTTTAATACTTCTATCAATGGCTTGGTAAGCAAAGAATCAGCATTTTTACCATTTTGTTTTGATGTCAACGTTTTATTGTTTATTTTGTATCTACATCTTTGAGTTGGGAACTTCTTCAGACAGCAGCGCGTACCATACGTGGTCTGTATTAAAGTTTAAATTCTGTATTACATGTGTATCATTAAAGTACTTGGGTTTGTTTGTTATTATATAGTCAATTTCGTTTTTGTATGTTCCATCAGGTGATAGCCAGGTCCATTTAGTTTTGGGTTTTTTTTTTGAAGATAGAATTGAGTAGTGTTAGGTTGTTTTGTAGTAGAAGTTCAATTATTTTATGACCGTTATCACTCCTTTTTCCATACCCATAGTTACCCATTATTAATTCTTCGCCGGGTTCTCTACAGCCAACCTGTGCATTAAAGTCACCCATGACTACGAGATAGTTATTGTGATATTTGTTTATAGTATCTGACAAGCATGGAGTAAAATCCTTCGCTTTCGCATTCTGGTGCTGCCTCAGTAGGTGCGTATACCTGCATGATTGTCCACGGTTTCTTGTATCCTGGCATATTAATGTTAAGTATTGCTAATCTTTCTGAGATTCCTATCAGCTCTTGTATGTAGCTTTTCAATGTTTTTCTGATTAAAAAGCCCACTCCCCTTTGGCCTGCTTTTTCTCCTTTTTGGTATAGTATGTAGTCGTTGTGTTCCATTATTTTCTCTTCTGGTCTTCTCATTTCAATTATGCCTAAGATGTCGTATTTGGTGTGTTGTAGCGCCTGGTCTAGTTCTAATAGACTTTCTTGTTTCCTAAGAATTCTCGTATTGAGTGTTGCGATGTTGAATGTTTCACTTCTTTTTGCTGGAGGGTTTAGGTCTGGTGCTCCCATGGGGACCAGCCGTGTTGGGAGACGGCTTGTTTGTTGTTTTTGTTTGTAACTAATTGCTGTTGTAGTTTTCGTTTGTTTCCGGTTTTCCGGGGCCTTTATTAGTTTTTTGGATTTGTGCATATAGTCAGAACTAATAAAGAAGATTTATTTTCAAGATTTATAATTAAAGATTTTGCGTACAGAAAACCGAACAGAAAGGTAGTCTAAAACTTTCTCATCATCAGGTGGATTGTTGACCTACAATCCACCTACTCTGTATAGAAGACCTACAGATATCGTGGCTTTTGGCTTTACTTTAAGTTTGAGCCAGGTTTCTAGACTACAGCACCATGAAAAACATCCATACTGTTTGGCAGATTGTGCAAAAGACAAGAGTGTAATCAGCCGCTGTGTATGGCTTAAGTTAGCCCTCGACTTCATCGAGACGTGGGCAGTTCTGGATGCTCAGCAACATGTCGTGTTGTCTGACGATTTATTGAGGTGCTGAGAAGCTTATATCATACCGCCATGATGACCGTCTAGCTCCAAGACCAGAGGACAAATCCGATAAACTTGCAGTGTAGAGTTAGACAAGGGAGTATTATCCCCCAAACTATTCACCAACGCGCTTAAGGATCAGACTAGACGGGGAATTAAAATAAACGGCGAGTACATCTCACACCTTCGCTTTGAAGCTTTGAGATATGGAGCTGGAGTTTCTTTGAAGGCTTAAATTCGTAATGAGGTTATCTGACAAAGCAACAAAGTTACCGACATACCTACCTAGTTCGCAGAATAAGCACGCTGAAGTAGCAATGGGCTGGCTACATCAGCCGAAGGAACAATGGCCGTTGGAGCAACCGAATTCTAAAGTGGAGACCGCGATCGGTAAACGGAAGGTGGGACGCTCCCCGCCAGATGGACTGACGACATGAGGACGGTAGCTGGGATAAGGCAGAGGACCGGGTGCTATGGCAAACGTTGGAGAGCAATGGGCTGCAATAGGCAAATGAATTGGACGTTTAGGTACCCAATGTACATGTGTAATTAGTATTAATGCATACCTTACTCCACCTTAATGTACAAGATTGAACTTTTATTAGCTCAGAAATATACTCAAAAACCCGTTTCTTGTGACATAATCTTAACTGAATCGTTGGTTTGTAAAAATAAGCTAGGAACTGACACATCGATCCCCTAGTTCACAATTATAAAAATTTAAATTACGGGGGGAAAGTGGTGTAATTAGGACGATATGCAAATCATAAAGTAACAATTGCATTGACAAAAAAAAATATGATTATGAACTGGGGTATCGAGTTATAGAGGTCGGTAGAGGAGGCAAAATTCAAATAGCCTACTAGCGGCAAATGTGTGAATCCGCCACGGTCCATAGTACAATTATTTTTAACCATTTGGCAGCCACTACGAATGTGTTATGCGTCAAATATCGACCTATTCTGTTATTTTGGGTTGGTGGCTGGGCTAAGAAGAGAAACACCTTTGCCTATAAAAACAAGACAGCCCAGAACGCCGCACAATGTTTTAAGCAGCCACTTTATCGGACATTCCGTTTTTAATGGAAAATCTGATAGATGAGACCATTTAAACCTAAGATTCGTTATCCCCGTTTACTTAGTCTTTGAGAAAAAAAAAATTGAAAATCGACGTTTATTCATATCGAAATTTAAAATAAAAATTTTAGTGGTCAAACTAAGCATATTACACAAATACAATGTTAGTAACATAGATGGTGTTTCTTATGCTGCGTATTTAAGACTATAAACGAACCTCCTAGCTTTATTGGTTCCGGATATATGAGAGATTTTTGATTTTTAGTTTTCCTTGAATATTCCGCCATATTGGGATGAGTTATTTAAACTTATAATATGCTCTTTACTTTTTCAACACATGACATAAATTTCACGTCACAATTCTATGGAATCTGGAAACTATAACATTTTTAAGTTTGGTCCGGCTTTTACATCCTTAGGGTTGTCAATCATCCAGATAAATTGAAACCTATGATAAATTAGATGTGAAAAGACAATTTTGGCAAATATAGGTATTTAGCACTTTTCAGCCAAACGGTAAGTGTTATCATAAAATAGGTAAAAAAAAAATTGTAGCTCATGTACTTATCTATAAAAATGTTTTTAGACTTTTTTCGTAAGATTTACCATTTCTGAGATATAGCGATTCAAAATGTTAAAAACGTGTTCTCCATAATCCATAGTATGCGCGAGAATGCCGCCTATGCAGGAGACTAGGTAATACTGTACATTCCTTTCAAGGGGTTAAAGTAGAGCAAATTTGGAGCTAATTTAGTCCGGGAATACTATATCCTACACGTTGTTATTTCTGAGTTATTCAAGATTTAAGAATTTTAATTTAACAAGATTTCAAGTCAAAATGTATCCTAGTGATATACGAGATTTTGTTTATTATTTTGCAATTTTCTAGTACGCAAACATTCGTTACCATTATTTTTTGAGCTAACATACGAGATTTTGTTTATTATTTTGCACTTTTCACCATCACTTTCGAAAAATAGATAGGATGAAAACGATGACGGATTTATTCCATAGGGCTTGCGAGTTATGTCTGATCCTGTTATCTTAACTACAACGACTAAAAAGGCAATGTAAGATTCCTTAGCTTGCAGCCGCAATTAGATTTTTAAAGTGTGTTCCTGACCGCACTCGCTAGAGGAGTTTACCAGCACTAATAAAGAAGAAAAAAAATGACCTTTTAAATATTATCGCGATTAAGTCCCGGGTTACACATTTAAATAATAACTATTATGTATCAAAGTCGCGAAAGTTTAAAATTAAAAATAATTATAATGTGTGGTGCTTTGTAATGAAAATATTTTGTAAACGTATGAGGTTGGAAGAATAAGTGACCCTAAAAATAATATGAGCGATTAATATTAAAATTAAATAATGGTGAATTAATTATTTCAATAAAAAAGAAAAAATCTATAACCTCAGCATAGTATTCAAAATATAGGATCACATCTTCCCCCACCACTGCTTCCCATGGGTATCGTACAAATGTAGGTTAATCAAATCCGGATAAAAAATGTGACAACCCTAGCAAAAATAATAAATTTTAAATAACTTCTAGATTCCATGGAATTGGGACGTAAAATTTATGTGTGTTGCTGAAGTAAAGATAATTATTTGAGTATAAAATTTTTGTCCCAATACGGCGGAACTCCCGAGAAAAAAAAAGAAAAAACTAAATTCTTAAAAAAATTATATATTTGTTTGTAATATAGCTAGGAGATTCATTTATGATCACAAAGATGCAGCGTAAAATTTGCCATCAATGTATCTAACATCATCATGGTGTATTGTGGTTCAGTTAAGAGCAATATGTATTTTTGTAATTATTCGGATGGAAATTGAGCGATTTTCAAAAAAATATTACTCAATAACTAGATATGCTAGCGAAATGGGGATAAAACATTTTGTATTGAAATAATAGCACCTATAAGCTGTTTAAATAAAAATGGGACGACGTAAAAATACCTTCACTGTCTAATAGTGATCCAATCCTGTAGAAATACAATGTTAGTCACCATCTTTAAGGGAACAGTTAAGACAATTTTAGCACCTAGATACGTATTATATCTCTTTAGCCGCAAAACTTTGTAGAAAACATTAAAAGAGCCTTATGTTTAGCAGACGTCCTATAGCCAAGCGAGAGGGAAAGACGAGATCTCTTATAAATGGGTTGATTTAACGTTCCCGATATTACTTTATCCATCAAACTACAGACAGTTAAAATACACAAATGTGTCTGGGTGTAATTTATCTATATATACGTATTTATAAATATGTAAGTATTGTTACGAGCTGAGGTTCGGGATTAGAGTATTATACCAGATTGTTACCGAAATAGACACAATTTATTTTAATAGATCACAAAATACACAGGGAAACTAGCAACAACACAATTACAATAATTTATTATCACTATTACACTAGACTTCTTAATTCACTTACACTTTAGTCGCTGTTAATTCACTTGACACTCACTTTAAAACTAACTAACTACTCCGCAATGCCACGCTTTATATAGGGAAACGGTACTTCCAGAAAAATCGCGACACCTCTGGTAAATTCTACACAACAATAGAATCCGCTAATACATCGTAGAATATTCCATTAACGGGTTACTAACTACTTAGTTCCGTGTTGTCTCAACAGATGGCGTGTATCTTTATTTTGTAGCTCTATACGACTTACCACAGTCGCCAATAGATGGCGGGATTTTCGTAACACTGCCCCCTTCATTCCCATTACACTTGCAGCTTCGGAGATTTCCCTTTTCTGCAAACAGGGTTATGCAGCCAGACCAGTGATCCTTCCTCAAAGCTTCTGTCATTTATCTTTCGGTCGTACCGGGTTTTCATTCTCTCCGACGTCTGCTGTCCTGATTGTCTGACGTGCTCGTAAACGTCATTCATCTTGCTGCGTAAATCGTTGGCGTAAACCGTAATACTGCGCGGAGTGTCATGGGGAGTGCCCGTGATTAAATCTGCAGGCAAACAGTTCTCGACCGAAGTTTGCAAAAGCTGGTGTTACTGATGTGCTCTCGTGGACCGCACTTCGGTACGAGAGGAGGAACGGCTGGATGTGTTTATTCCAGTCTCTTTGTCTGCCTTCCACAACTTTTGCCAAGTACCTCTCTAATATCTGATTAAACCGTTCCACTATTCCATCAGACTGAGGGTGGTAAGAGGTGGTTCGGGTTTTAAAAGCACCCATCACGCGGCACGTTTCCTGGAACAACTGGGACTCAAAATTCCTCCCCTGATCACTGTGAATCTTCAAAGGTACCCCAAATCGACAGAAGACTTCATTGACCAGCTTATCAGCTACCGTGGTCGCCTCTTGGTTCGGTATCGCAAATACTTCCGGCTACTTCGTAAAATAATCCATGACAAACATGAAATACTTGTTGCCATCTTCACTCTCCGGAAATGGACCTGCTACATCCACGGCAATACGTTCCCACGGAGCTCCCACATTGTACAGCTGCAATGCACCCTTGCTGCGTGTGTGAGGTCCCTTCACTGCTGCACAACTGATGCATTTTCGACACCAGTCTTCCACATCGTCGCGGCAGTGGATCCAATAAAACCGCTCTCGAATCTTCAATAAAGTCCTTTTCACACCCAAATGGCCTCCTGAACATCCATCGTGGTAAAGCTGTAAAATCTCCGGCACCTTGGCCTTCTTAACAACCATTTGGAGGTGACAGGTGTCCCCTCGAGCATTCTCCCATTTACGGCACAATACTCCGTTCTGGACGACCAAGCTATTCCATTGCGCCCAGTACCCCTTTGTCATTGTGCTCATAGCTGCAACGTCGCTCCACTTTGGCCTCGGAGCATTGGCTTTGACCTACTCGAGGATTATCTTGACATCTGTGTCCTCTATTTGAGCCTTCCGTAAGGTTTCCTTCCACTCGTCACTCAGGTCCGTTCTTAACATGCGGACGGGCACAGCTTCCCTGGACTCTTGCCTAACGCAGTGTTTACAGTCCTCTGTGCAAGGCCGCCTTGAAAATGTGTCAGCGTTGCCATGGGATTTGCTGCTACGATGCTGGATCTCGACATCGTACTCCTGCAGCAGTTCTATCCACCTCGCTACTTGTCCTTCCGGGTTCTTAAATTGTAACAACCACTTCAATGCAGCATGGTCAGTACGCAGGTGGAACTTTCGACCTAGCAAATACTTATTGAAGTGCTGCAATGTTTTAACCACGGCGAGCAGCTCCCTTCTCGTGACACAGTAATTCCTTTCCGGTATAGATAGAGACTTGCTGAAGTACGCTATCACAATTTCTTGATCGCCTTTCCGTTGTGACAACACACCGCCAATACCCGTGTTACTCGCGTCTGTGTCGACTATAAATTCATTTTTCGTGTCAGGATAACCCAATATAGGCGTACAACACAGACGTGTCTTTAGCTCCCGGAATGCAATGTCACAGCTCTCATCCCAACAGAAAGTTCGTTTTTCTTCAGTGAGTCGGTGTAACGGTTTTGCAATGTCCGCAAAGCTTTTGACAAACCGCCGGTAGTATGAGCATAAACCCAGGAATGCTCTAACTTGCGTCTTGTCCCTTGGAACAGGCCAGTCCTTGACATCAGCCATCTTCTCCGGGTCCGTTCGCACACCTTCTTCCGACACAATGTCACATGTCCTAAAAAGTGTACGTGCCGTCTAAAGAACGAGCACTTCTTAGGACTTAGCTTGAAGTTAGCCCCCCGGATTTTTGAAAGCACACGCTCGAGGTTCTGCAGGTGTTCCTTAAGGGTACGTCCTACTATAATGATGTCATCTAAATGAGACAAGATGCATAAGAAACTAAATAACGAACCATATAACTCAATTCTCAAACTTACCCATCTACGTTATCGAAATTTGTGTAATAATCTGCTAAAAAAAATTAAGACTGAATATGAAAAAAAAAATTCCTAAAAGCAAAAAATAACCCTAAAAAAATGTGGGAAACCATTAGGAATGTCACCGAAACTAACCGTGGAAGTCCTTTACCCACGGATCTTTTAAAAGTAAAAGCTTCACCACAAGAATCACTTGAGTCCATTAATTCGTTCTTTGCACAGATTGGTAAAAGGCAGGCAGACAAAATAACCACAAAATTCACTGACTCAACCCCCAACCGCTCATCAACCATGTGCAACTCTATGGTCTTATTAGAGACGGATCAAGCAGAAATAGAGTGCATTATCAAAGATCTCCGAATTAACAGGGCCGCGGGCTGGGACGGTATCTCCCCTAAACTCCTAAAAGCCACGAGTCATGTATTAGTACCACCCGTAACACACATCTGCAACCTCGCATTATCTACAGGTATTTTCCCTAAAGCCTTAAAAAAGCCATCGTACACCCTACCCTATTTACAAATCAGGTGACAGAGCCAGTGTTAATACTTATCAACCTATTTCGGTCTTACCAGTGATCTCAAACATTTTAGAGAGAACCATCTACAAAAATCTTAACAACAGCGTAAACAAATATAAATTAATCTCTAAAAATCAGTTTGGTTTTAGAAAGGGTGTATCCACAGAACACTGTGTCTACTTTGCTTAATTATGTTACCGACAAGATTGACAAACATTGTAAGTGCCTAGGTATCTTCCTAGACCTTTCTAAGGCCTTTCACACTGTCTCTGTTCCCATCATTTTAAATAAACTAGAAGCAATAGAAATACGTGGTAAAACTTATACTTTATTTGAAAGCTTTCTTTCCGAAAGAACGCAATGTGTTAAGGTGGGAAACTACATTAGCACCGAAGTACAAATAGAATACGGGGTGCCGCAAGGTAGTCTACTCAGTCCTCTTCTCTTCTCCATCTATGTCAATGATCTCTGTAGCCTTAACTTATCCTCTACCTATATAATAGCGTACGCTGATGACACAGCATTGATAACATATGGACATGATTGGCACATGACAAAGAATGCCGCAGAATCTGCACTAAGGCAGGTGGGAGTTTGGTTGGCCACAAATAGTTTGACGTTAAATGTGGAGAAAACGAAATTCGTCACTTTCGGACTGCGTCTCTCTACTCTACCACCGGAGTCTTCTTTTATTATTAAAGCCCATGAATGTAATACACAAATTCATAATTGTTCATGTCCGACCGTGGCCAGAGCTCCGAGTGGTGAGATATTTAGGACTGCAACTGGACTCCTGCCTGTCCTGGATATACCACATACAGCCGTTGTCTTCACGCATTAGGAAACTTATGTTCATCTTTAAAAAGTTGAGAACATCGGCTAATGTTAATATAATGAACATGGTGTATAGTGTCCTATGTGAATCGATTATAAGCTACTGTATAACTGCATGGGGAGGAGAAGCAAAAACTGTCATCATAGAAGCTGAAAGAGCACAACGAGCTGTAATCAAAGTACTCCTTAACAAGCCGCTCCGTTATCTTACCAAGCAGCTGTACATGGACTATGGAGTGCTCACGGTCAGACAGCTTTTTATTCATCGCACCACCTTGCGCAAGCACGCAACCCTCCCCTTAAACACTAATAGCCCAAGTAGGAGACCAAATCCGGCATGTCCTAAAATTCACACATACACAACATTTGCACGTAGACATTACCCATACCTAAGCACGCTCATATATAACCAACAAAGCATCAAACTTAACATACACTCTTTAAATACACACCACTGCAAAGATCAAATCAAATAATACCTCCTAACACTAGATTATGACAAAACAGAAGATCTGATTAAATTACCAGCTATTTGACTTTCAAACCTACAATTTAACCACCAAACCACAGGAACATATACACTTATTTCAATTAATATTCTCATTTGTTTACAGTCTAATATAATACAAGGCATATTCTATTACGCTAACGGTATTGTAAGTTCATAACCTTACACATGCACCCTCACACACTCACATTACCTATCACACATCTACTCTTACTTACCCACCCTGAAACACACACAATAATTATGTATAATGTGTATGTATATGTGTAGGTATATGTATATGTGCACATTCTTCTCTCTTACTTTATCTCCATGGTTTCAAACATTGTTAAACAACAATCACTTTACAAACATACATGAACACATTACGGACGGATTCATGACTACCATAACACAGGATATTCCTAGCATGGGGGTTATTGGTCAATCATTATTGTGTACGTGCTGTTTTTAAGTGCATTAATTAATGTGACAACTGTATGCATGTTTAAAGGAAAAATAAAGTTATTATTATTATTCTCTTTATTCACTTAATTATACATATAAATTACATTTTTAAATACATTTACTATAAAAAAACAAAAAATATATTTAAAAATATAAAAAATAGTGTCCCACTGGTATCGGGTACAGGAACCAAACTACCGGTGGTTAGAGTTCCAGAGATCTCCTCACTATGCGTGCCGTATCAAGGAGGTCTGCCTTCTGCATCAGGCTCTTAATCCAGCTGCCTAACGTGAGCCTCTGAAGGTGTTGGTCGAGGCTCCTAGCAATTAACCCATGGGCCGAAATGACTATCGGCACAATGATTGCTGAATCCACATCCCACATGTCGACAATCTCGTGGGCTAGGTCCAAATATTTTATTACTTTATCTTTTTCGGCTTTTAAGAGATTGTCGTCATGGGGAATGGTGATGTCAATAATCATTGCTCGGCGCTCTAATCGATCTTTCACCACTATATCAGGCTTATTGGCAACAATAGTCCTGTTAGTGATGATAGATCGATCCCAGTACAATGTTGCACGACCATTTTCGAGAACTGGGTCGGGCACATACCTGTAGTACGGTAACTCGACAGCCACAAGATTATATTTAAGAGCAAGTTGCTGATGGACTATCCTGGCTACTTGGTCTATGCAAGTACTCGCCGTTGGCAAAACGAGAACAACCAGAAATTATATGCCTGAGGGTTTCTCCGGGACAATGACACGCCCGACAAATGTCAATTGTGCCGTCCTTCAGGATATATCTCCGATAGTTATTCGTCATAACAACTTCATCTGTAATGGCATAGACAAAACCTTCAGTTTCTCCGAAGAGGTCACCGAACCGTAGCCAGGATACTGATGCCAATAAATCTATATCGGGCCCATTTAAGGCCCGATAAAAACGTCCATGCAACGCCTTGCTCTTCCATATCTCCTTGCGGTCTGTAATAGTAAGTACTGCTGGTTTGCGCCAGTTCTCTTTTCCTAGAGCTAGCGGAGTGAGTCCGTTGTCAACTGCCACCACATCCCGATACACATCCAGGTGAACGGAGAGGAAGTAATCTCTAAGGTTGCATACCTCGCGGTTATGGAGGGTCTTGGCATTTAAAAATAACGACCCCCACATTTCCGCGGGATATACAATCTCATGACCGACGAACGTGGTTGGTGCATTCGGTACGCGGTTCTATCTTCTATCCAGGGCATCTAGTTCAGTCTGAGTTCATCTAAGTATGCCAAAGGAGTAGGTAAGGACTGGTATGACCCAATCATTATAGGCCCGCACCTTATTACCGCCTGACACAAGACTTTTCAATACTTTTTTCAGGCGGCCAAAGAAACGTTCCTGTGACGATTGCTTCATAGTCAATTCATTTACACCTAACGCCTGTGTCATACCTAGATACTTGTAAGTTTCGTTGGCGGAAAGACATCTAAGGTGTGTAGAATCTGAGAGTTCAATCCCCTCAGATTCCACAATCCTGCTTCTTTTTACATGCATGACTGCACATTTATCCACACCAAATTCCATCCTGATACATTTACTAAAGGTTTCAGTTACCTCAAGTAATTTTATCAATTGGAAATTGTTGCAGGCAAACAGTTTCAAATCCATGAAAAGGAGATGGGATATAACCTGACCTTCTTTCCGCAAACGATAGCCTAGCCCTGAACTCTCCAGTAAAGTGCTGAGAGGATTCAAAGCTAAGCAAAACCACAAGGGACTCAAACTGTCACCTTGAAATATACCCCGCCTGATCTTAATATACTCGCCGTAACCCTGAGACCGCCGACATCCTGGATAGTGGAGCACCGTTCTTTATTGCCGCATACATGCCTCCAAGAAAGTGCATAGAGTTGATTCTACCTTATACAACTCCATCACTCTCAAGTGCCACGTATGCGGTACAGAGTCATGGACTTTTTTGTAAGCTATCCAACTTGTCGCCAAATCTTTTCGGTTTCGACGAACTTGTTGATTAATGGTCGTGTCAATAATAAGGAACTCTTTAGTGCCACGGGTCCCACTTTTACATCCATTCTGAGAGTAAGCCATAATAGTGTTGTTAGTTATATGAGATGTTATCTTCACTCTCAGAATAGACGTAAGTAATTTATAAAGCGTAGGTAAACACGTTATAGGTCTGTAGTTTTTGGGATCCGTGGCACTGCCAGACTTAAAGAGCAGGTGAGTTACGCCTGTGGTCATAAAAGTCGGAAGCGAACCTGATTCTAAGCATGATTGCAATTAAGATGCCAATCGTACGTGTGAGCTACGGAGCCACTTTAACCAAAAGTTATGCAGTCCGTCCGGACCCGCTGATTTCCAGTTCGGCAGCGAACGAACTGCATAAGCTATATCAGTGTTTGATATTTTTATTGGCTCCATGGTATCAATCGACTCACACGATCGTTCGACATCTCGCATCCAACCACCCTCTGAGTGACAGGCATCGCCCAGATGTCACGCCAAAATGTATTCGTAATTTCAGCATCTGGGAGATGTGTGTCAGTCACTAAACCAGGCTGCTCCCACCTTCTATAAACCCACCTCTCATCCCTTTGGAAGGAACGATTCTGAGTATATCGTTCCACTCGTATTTTGTACCTTCGTATACGGTTTGCCCATGCATAAACTTTCTGTTTCAGAAAGTCAATGCGCTCTGTGACTCGCGCTGCATAATTACAGGAACTGATACTAGTTCCCGAAAAAGCCCGATTCACAAAACGCATTACTCTCGGACGCGTGTTACCCGATCTGAAACAGATAAGCTTGCCAATGAGTGCCCTCGCCTCAGCGATACGACGTTCAATCCTGCACTGCCACGCCGGAGCAGCAAGCTTTGACTGAGTAGCGGTATCATTTTCTGGGAATTTAACACCAGCTACTCGACATGCTGCAACAGCCGCACAGTACAGAATTGAGTGTGTATTATTATTATTATTAAATATACCAGGCAGGCATCCCCGATTAGGCCGGCGAGCACTAACGTGCTCGTGCACGTGCGAGCGTGTCCAGTGTATCGTCGATACGTGGCAGAGGATAGCTGTCCTTCTTCGTGATGTCATTTAACCGACGGTAGTCAACACAAAACCGCATACTACCATCCTTCTTCTTCACAAGGACCACAGGAGAACACCGGTAATCTTCTTGGACGCTGACGAATTGGAAGTTCGTTGCCCATGTTAATCTTGTGCTGAACTAGTCCGGTCTTTCCTATGTCCGTATCACTTGAAGAGAAAACATCGCCGTATCGAAGCAGCACCTTCTTAGCCTTGTTGAACTCTTCCTTCGTGAGTTCACTACGACATTCCTCTAATAGCGTTGAGACATCAAAGCTCGTTACGCTAGTAGAGCCGTCCTGGCATCTACGCAGTCAAGTAACTTCCTCACAGGTGCCTAACAGAGTGCCCTTCCTGATCACCTGTTCCTTGTCACAAGAATTCATCACACGAACCACTGCATCACCAGTCGTCCTCACCAGAGTCCTCGCCACCCCCCACGTAAAGTCATCATTCGTGCTTTCTATTAGTACACACCGATTCTTTCTGGGCGACGACCGCGGTAGAGCAATAGGTTAGACTGCTTCTGATCTAGGAGGAAGCACAGTCTTCTCAGGCCGTACACTTTTCCAGGTGACGCTCCTTCCACGAAGAGCTCCTCTAAACCACACCTCAATAATCCCTGATTCACATCTATCTCACAACGGTGTTTACGCAAAATGTCCAAGCCCAGAATGCAATCATCAAGAATATCTGCCACGATGATGTTGTGCTTGTAAAGTTCGTTACCCAGCTTCAACTCCACCGTTTTCTCTCTTCGGACGGCTATCCGCTGACCGGTAGCTGTTACCAGCTGTAATTGCTCGCGGTCACTGATGTTGTCCCCAAGAAACCGATTCGCGAGCTGGGAACTAACTACCGTCCGAGAGGCTCCCGTATCTAGAGTCATACTGCACGGTATCCCGTTGACCTCGCCTTTGATGATCAGGCTATTCCCGTCATGAGCTTGCGAGATCGAAATTCTTGGGACTCTTTGACCACCAGCCAGCACCCGCCCCGCAGTCCTGGCTTCTATTCGTTTCCCTGCTGTTGGGCGGCATCATCAACCACCCTTCTCTCCTGTGGTCGTCCATCGCTTTGCCTTGGGCAATTCGCCCGAAGGTGGCCCCTCTCTCCACCACAGGTGTAGCATCGGGGGCTGTATTGGGGACGGTCACGGGCGGTGGGTGTAGTTACTTCCCTAACGCGGTGAGTTCGGTGGTCTTGCCTCACCGCTTCCACCTCCAATGCGTGGGCAAGGGCAGCCTTAAGCGTGTCGTGATGCCCCAGCCTAACAGCAGCCCTGACCTCCAGGTCACGGATGCCGTCGACGAAGGCTTGCACCAGATTGCCCTCGATCAATGTAGGCGCTGACTGATATGCCTTCCGGACGAGCTTCTCAATTTCCAAAGCCCACTGCTGTAAATTTTCACCTCCACGCTGCACGCGCTCCTTTAACTGGGCACGTGCCAGGTGCGCGTCACCGTACTCGACTCCAACGCCTCAACGTGCTGGTCGTAGGTGAGGTTCTTGCCGAAAGCCTCCAGCTCAGTCAATGCCTGGTCGCGGAAACCCAGGGTGAGCGTTGTCATGGCCTGCGCCTCAGTCCACCCGTTCGCCTTCATAACGGTCTCGAACTGGATCTTATAAGCAGACCATGAGGACGTTCCATCGAATGGAGGCACCTTAAACCCGCGCGCCGCAGGAGCACTCCCCACAGGAGCAGTTCCAAGCTTCATGTCTCTTAGGGCCTTCTGCATATCCACAATCTTGTGCTCAGTGTCCGTGATGCGGGCCTCGTGCTGGTGGACCGTCTCCTTCATCACCTTGAGGTCCTTACCTAGCACAACATGGAGATCCTTCATAAGGAACACCTGCTCCTCCTTGTCTTGCCGCAACTGGTCCTGCAGCTGCCGAGCCTGCTCCTCCTGACGACGGGTCTGCTCCTCCTGACGACGGGTCTGCTCCTCCTGACGACGGGTCTGCTCTTCCTTGTCCCACCGCAACTGGTCCTGGAGCTGACGAGTCTGCTCCTGCAGCATCATCATTAATGCGGCGAGTTCCGGAGCCGCCGAGGTCGAGGGAGCCGCGAATGAACCGTCAACAGGTTCTACCGTCGGCTGCCGACCGTCCGCTGGTTGTTGCGGAGCATCCTCAAACCGTCTCTGGTCCATCTCCTGCTGTCGCTATCCCCTAGTACGAACGCCTTCGGTGTCTTCCTTCGGTAAAACCGGCATCATCTAATCACACTTCTGACACCAATTTGTTATGAGACTTTGGTTCGGGATTAGAGAATTATACCAGATTGTTACCGAAATAGACACAATTTATTTTAATAGATCACAAAATACACAGGGAAACTAGCAACAACACAATTACAATAATTTATTATCACTATTACACTAAACTTCTTAATTCACTTACACTTTAGTCGCTGTTAATTCACTTGACACTCACTTGAAACTAAACTCACTTGACACTCACTCACTCACTTGCCACGCTTTATATAAGGAAGCGGTACTTCCAGAAAAATCGCGACACCTCTAGTAAATCATACACATCAATAGAATCCGCTAATACATCGTAGAATATTCCATTAACGGGTTACTAACTACTTAGTTCCGTGTTGTCTCAACAGATGGCGTGTATCTTTATTTTGTAGCTCTATACGACTTCCCACAGTCGCTAATAGATGGCGGGATAATCGTAACAGTATGTTTATTAGCAGTCTGGTTACCATAGTCTGACCGCGTGTGAGGTGTGTTGAGTTATTATTGTTACTAGCGAATAAATAAGTCTTGGGAGCATCAACAGAATACTGTAATTTATTACAGATCTAAATAATATTCAAAAACAACTAAGGAATTTCTATCTTACAAAACAATGGATGCAATGAATATTATCAACAGATTTTATCTATTAACAATATAATAAATAAAGCTAAATTAAGGGTATATCATTATTTATCCATAGCGAGAATGCTTAAAACATAATGACGGATTGTGAGTAATATCACAATCGAAGATAATATATTCATTACATCCCAACAATCGTCAATTTGGAGCGTTCGCGGTTTTCTTATTTGAGGAGGCTTCGAAGTAGTTATATGTTCGTAACTTCAGTTGCTCGCCTGTTGTCGGTTCAAACCGTGAACTGGTGGAGTCGTTGTCGGTCACGCGGTGGGGGGAGGAGCGACTGGAACGCCTTCATCGGGTTTGCTCTCCAAGGAAAATGGCGGGATCCGGCAGTCGAAGGTGTAACCGTCCTCCCGCTCCATTCGAAATGTACCCCTGTACAAAAATACATGTATTTCACACATGCAATCAGTTTTTCATGAATCCCCTCAGAGATATACCAATTTATGACTTTTACACAACACTGAACGTAAGTCTCTGCCTGGCACCGGGATGGTGGCTAGATTAAGAACTAGAGGCAGGAGAAGACACTCACCACATGTGTCCGCTGGGCGCCTACAGGCTGACGTGGTTGCTGTACTGGAAGGCTGGCGCGCCAGCACGGGCTCATGCGTGCCTAGTGCTAGGTAGTAGAGGCAGGAGAAGACACTTACCACATGTGTCCGCTGGGCGCCTGCAGGCTGACGTGGCTGCTGTACTGGAAGGCGGGCGAGTGGCGCGCCAGCACGGGCTCCTGCCCCACGACGCCGCGGCCCCGCACGGTCTCCAGCGTGCCGCTCAGTGAGAAGATGCGCCAGTGCCGCTCGCGTAGCTGAACCGCCTGCGAGCTCAGGTTCTCCAGGCGAATGCAGTAGCGCCACTACAATAACACATTTACTTTATACTCATTGTAAGCAAGCTGCGTCTGGACTCATATGTGAAGTGTGGATGAGACATGTTTGCAGTGATCATCTCGTTTCTGCCATATCATTTTTCTGAAAATCAAACCATGCCTTCTTGGGTCTTCTATAGTGGTTAATATAAGAAAGTGATTTTACAGTAAATAATGGCACCTATCTTACCCAATAAACAGAAGAGTTCTGTGACTCACGACTACCCATATAGAACGGTATGACGGTAACTCGCACGCCCTCTGTCGTCTCGCGGTGTACATCGCTCAGTTCTAACCATGGATGATTCTTCTTCTGCCATGCTCGCAGAGTTTCTTGAGATATGAATGGAGGGTCTGAAACCAAGTTCAGTTAGCATTAATGTTTAATAGTTCCACCCTTTAGTACCTTCCCTTTCAATAATAGAACACCTAAAAAAACTTACTTATTATTTCACTTAAACTATCCTACTATATCTATATAAATAAATAAAATTGAAGGATTCTCTTTGTTAAGTCATAATAACAGCATTTTACTAAATGCATCTGCATGTTTACATGGGACACATGTAAAAAAAAAATTTTTATATGTGTCTGTTTGTTCCGTTCCGGCTAATCTCCGGAACAGTTGGACCAATTTCGACAGGACTTTCACTGGCAGATAGCTGGTGCTATAAGGAGTAAGTTTGGGTACTTTTATTTTGGAAAAAGAATTAGGGTTTCTAGCAAAATATATAAATATGTACACGCGAGCGCAACCGCGGGGAACTGTTAGTCCTTAATATACCCATATTTATTATTATAGTTTAAATTTTTTTTTTATGGTGTAGGGGGCAAAACGAGCAAACGGGTCACCTGATGGTAAATGACTACCACCGCCCATGGTCTCTGCAACTCAAGAGTCACAAGTGCGCTACCAGCCTTTAAGGTGGGAGTAGGGGAACGGTGGAAGAGGGGAAGAGGAGGGAAGGTTGGAAGAGGAGGAGGGAAGGTTGGAAGAGGAGGAGGGAAGGTTGGAAGAGGGGGAGGGAAGTTTGGAAGAGGGGGAGGGGGGAGGTAAGGGTTATGGTCTCCGGTAACCTTACTCGACGAAAAGCAATGCAAGCATTGCTTCACTGCCAGTTTTCTGTGAGGCCGTAGTATCATTCCGGTCAGTTTGCCAGTTTATAACTTACTGAAATTAGTAGTTAACTTTATCGCTTCAATGGACATTTAGACAAGGCATGCTAATGATTATGCGTTTTTCTTACCTTTGTCTGGATTATGCATAAGAAATTTATCAAAAAGCTCATGTTGCAAGGGGACCCTCTCTACTGATGTGTACGGTATAATATCATCATGTGCCACATAGTCTAGTCCAGGTATTGCATATAGACTTCGACTGGATTCCTGGTTGCCAAGGAAAGTTACAGCTTCAGTTTGAGCACGCTGCAAATAAAAATTGATATAACGATAAGAGAAATATTGTTTTTGTTAAAAAACAAAGGTGGCAGAATGTCTTATGACAAGCAATTGCCTATTGTCTGATGTCTGTGATCTTTGCATGACAGTTGAGTGGATAGCTCAAAAGTTCTCTCATAATTATGCATTTATTTCTTCTTCTATGTATTGTTTCATTTCGGAATTTCAACGCGTGGCAATATTGGCATATTTTATCCATCGCACCAATTGTAATCTTCGAATGTGCAGAGTAATTAATGTCTGGTTCATACTCGAACGCAAGGCGAAAGAATGATGCACGTGTTAATGCGCGACTGGTTTGTTACCTCGTTCTTTCGAGTTCTCTAAATCTGGCTATATTCTGTTGTCGCGCAGTTCTTGTCCTTAATACATTTTTTAAACTTTAATAATTCTCTAACAAAAATATTACAAATTTTGTTTTGTTATTAATGGTAATAATATTGTACCATAATACGCAGTATAATTATAAAAATATCAGTCACAAACCATTAAAATAATACGGTTATATTGTGAACATAAATAAATATTACGTGAAATAAAGTAATAGAATTTATATTCTAAGAAACAGAACACAGCGCCATCTATTGGGTGTATTTGCAACCTAGATGTCAAACGATATTGAAGAATTTCATCGATGAATCAACATGCACTGCCATCTATGAGAACTTCATAAAACTAAACACTTGCTTAAGAAACAATTAATTGATACATTTTATTTGTTTACATTCACGACATAAGCGAATAATTGAGATGATAACTATCCTATCCAGTAAGTTAGACCAAAATACGGGTACATGTGAAATTTGATTGAAATCGGTTCAGTAGTTTTGGAGTTTATTGGCAACATACATCGGGACACAAGATTTTTATATATATAAGATATCATGGACCGTGAAAGTATAACAGTGAGTTTACTTTTTCGAATTTTTTCCCTAGATACTTGTAACAAGTATAAAGAGAATGGTTTGAATTGGACACATCTTGTGATCTTGAATTTTCTTGGGAGAGATAAAAATAATTTTATTTGAAAATTCAACATGCAAAATTGTTTTTTTTTTCATTCTTGCATTTTCCATTTATTTAATCAAGGATCATCATCTTATCCTTTTTCCAAATTTATTTTGAGGGTAAGATATGTTTTGTTCTTTAAATTTTTGTCTGAATAGACATTTGTCCGCCATCTCACCTTATGTAAAGTGACGATGAAGACGAAGATTGTACATGCCTGTCCAAGAGAAACGTATTCACTCTACAGATTACAATTAACTGGAGAAATAAACGGAGGAAATTTTTATTTTTATTCTACTCTATCATTTGTCATTGCTGACCCCTTTCTAGCCATGTCCTCTTTCACACATTGAAGCATTTCCATGAAACATATTTTTAGGACTTGTGGTCAAAGATTGGTTTAGTTTGGTTTAGTTATGTAACTGGAATATATACATAAAAAAAGTCATGGTAATTGTAAACTTATTCAATTGTCAATTCACAGATTCAATATTTAAATTTTCATGAGTGTAGGTGTGAGACCAGAATCAGAATAAATTTGCTTTATTGTTGTATGATTATACAGTCTGAGACAGAGAATATTCAATTATATAGCAGTTGTCTTTAAAGATAATAAGCAAAGATTATATTATTTATATGTATCCATATAAAGTATATTGTATACAGGTTTTGAAAGGCCATTTAAATGCTTAACTTTTTCTTGTTCTTGTAAAATGCATTTACAACAATTTGATTATGTAATTATATAATTGTGTTTTAAATAAGATGCATACTATGTTGTACATCGAGAATATATGTTAAAAAAGGGAACTATTTCTTTATTCTTAATAGTATAATGACATTCTTACTATGTAGGGAGCATCTCTGGTATCTATAAGGACTTGATAGAATGTATGGGTTCTGCCCTTAACTTCCTTGCCCACATTCGATAGAGAATCTCCCGATTCTGTTGATAGCGAAGCATCTTTGTTCTCCTTTTTGTTAGTCGCGTCTCTGTCATATACTCGAGCCAGCCATGGGAACAAAATCACTCCTCGATAACCGAATACCTTATGCAATATTAACTGGCCTGTATCATATTTGCCACTAGTCTTTGGTGATTCGAGTTTACCAACCTCCGCCAGTCTGAAAGGAAAAAAAAACTAATAAAAAATAATGTAGAGGTTATGTATCTATAATAATTTTTTAAACCCTTACCTAGCATAATTAGCTACTTGAGTTAATAAAATTCTAGAAATAGATAATCTTATCGGACTTGTTGGTAGAAATCTTAACAATATCTCCATTTTATCATTGTAATTTCTTATTTTTTATGTTTTTGTTTGACAGTTGACTAGCTTGACAAAAATGTTAGCATAGGGATGGCGATCTGAAATCGATTAATCCAAGAATCGATTTCTTGATTTTCATCCTAAAATCAACATTTAGTTTTTTTTTTATTGTGACACGTCAGAGCAGAGTGACCTCAACCCGCCTGATGGAAAGCTAGAGTGAGGTCCAAAGACTGAGGACCACCATTATAGATACGGATGATATGATTTAGTACTGAATTGGTCCAGTGAATCGATAATTCACACCAGAAAATCAAGATTCAATTTTTTTTGTATTGATATGAACCATAAAATTATTTTACAATATTATTTTTTCATTAAGTGATTCCATTTGTGTTAAAGTCAATATTTATGTAAAATGGAACGTAGCATCGGAATGAGAGTAGGACGCGGGAGCCCAACATGTTTGTATGTTGGCGATGAGATTTTTGACGTGATAACGTTTTATAAATCCATGAACTCCGGCTGCATGCACGAAAAAGCATGACTCATTTTCACGTTTCGCCTGAGCCGAGCGTGCAAGTGAGAGCGCGGAATAAGCGATAGAGAAGCACGATCAGCCTAAGTGTTGGGCTTGTAACGCATCTATCTCTCTTCCACTGTTTACATATGACGTTATCACGTAAATATATCATCCGTAAACTGACTTTACAGACAACCAATTTTTTATCTATTTTCTTTATTACCATGACATTACCATGTAACATTACTATATTTATCTCTTTTGTTAGCCGAAGCCAATAGGACCTGTCGTTTGGCTCGGGCTTCGGAAATTTGCTATCGAGCGTCCTGATTGGTCGCCTTCTGGTAAGTTTTGTGGCTATTTCCATTCTATTGCTACTAGCACGATGCGCACGACGGAGTTATTCACACCGACTCGGCGACTTATCACTTATTTTTTATTACTCAAAAACTCACGAAATGGCTGTCTACGCCTTTCGTTACTAAAAAAAAGAAATAAAAAAAGTGTGTGTGCAATTTACACATGGCAGAAGTGAAACCATATAATAAATTTTAATATTATACCTGGTCCAAGAAAAACGAAAAACCAAAACACATCGCACAAGATCCTAACACTAAAGAGAGTGAAACAAATAAGCAACATACTGACATACCAGATGAATACGAGGATACACAAGATGTTGAAGAAATGACAGTAAGTGGGAGGTCGCAAAGAGAAAGACACCCACCGGTATGGACTAATGATTTTGTACTAGACGATGAAATGAGTGAGATGGATTATATATCTGAGATATCTTACATGTTTGACGAAAGTGAAAAAGATCCTTACTGGCATGATGCGATCAAAGCTGAAATAAAAGCACATGTCAAGAGTGGAACCTGGAAAGAAAGAAATATTAAATTGATAGACTACAAAATGGTTTTAAGAAACAAAGTAGGACCAGATAACAGCATTACTAGAAAAGCTAAACTTGTAGCACGAGGATTCACACAAAGAGCAGGTATCGATTATAACGAAACGTTTGCTCCCGTCGCGAAACTAAGTGCAATCCGATCTGTTATAGCGATGTCACTTGAAGAGGGCTTAGACCTTAATCAGATGGACTTGGTGGATGGATACTTAAATGGCGAAATAGATTAAACTATTGTCATGAAATGTCCTGATTATTTAGAAGATCTGGGAGACCGAGCTTCGCTCGTTATCTTTTTGTAAACATACATATATATAATGTGTGTGTGTGTATATGTATATATATATATTGTAAAATGGCGTTTCTACAGGAAATACAACTATGCAGTGGAACTTAAATGTAAAACTATATCTGTATACAAAATTTCATCAAAATCGTTAGAGCCGTTTCCGAGATTCAGATTATATATATAATATATGCAAGAATTGCTCGTTTAAAGGTATTAAATATTCAAATGCGAGTAATATCTGGAATGTTAATATCAAACACATAATAATGGTATGTTTTCTAAACATTATAAAAAAAAAATATCTCAAAACTGTGTACTGTGTCGCTGTTTATTTACCTAAATAAATTAAAAAAAAAAAAGACTACTTGACAGAAATACTAGTAGAAGAAATCGAAAAAGATGGTCTAGATATTTATTATAAAACGAAAAGTATGCTAGAACACATCAAAAGAGTAAAAGACCATAAAGTCTGTTTATTGAAAAGAGCATTGTACGGATTGAAACAATCAGGCAGACAATGGTACAAAAGATTAGATACCGAACTGAATGATACAGGATTTAAACAATCAAATGCTGATCCATGCGTGTATATATCAACGCAAGGAGGAGCTAAGATCGTCGTTACGATATACGTTGATGATATACTCATGGCATACTCATGTTCAAAAAGAGCAAAAGAAGTAAAATCTCAACTCATGAAGCATTTTGATTTAAAAGATATGGGTAAACCTAAAAGGCTACTTGGAATTGATTTTATGTACAAAGAAGGTGAAATCAGACTAAACCAAGAAAGGTACATTGAGGACACTCTAAAGAAATTCAAAATGGAGGAGTGTAAACCTACAACTACACCAATAGAGCCTGGATTATCCCTGCAAAAGCCTGAAAAGGCTAATCAGAAAGACTTACTGTTGTAAATAATGCCAATGAGGTCTAATCTCATATGTATGATAACTTTTTAGTTATGTCATAGAGTCACCTTTTAAGTCAATGGATTTGCTGTCTTGTAGACAACCCGAGAGAAAAAGGTTCTCTTCTTTTGTTCTCCAAATAAAACTCCACTGCAAATATATTTTGCTATGTATTTTATTTCTAAAATTACATTAGGTTATGGGCCCAGGCCATAGCTTTAGTGGAAAAGGGTTTAAAGTATCTCTAAGCTTGAGTATTGAAAGAAAAAATATTTCAAGATGCAGAATTCCATGATGTTCGAGAAGTTGTCCGGCCAGTCAAATTATGGTACGTGGTCGTTCTCAATGGAGATGTTCCTCGTAGACCTAGATTTATGGGACTGCGTACAAGAGGGATTTGAAACCATAACAAAAGAGGTTATGAAAAGAGATTCAACGCCAGAAGCAAGATATGTCTAATGTGTAATGAAAAGGTTTATCCTCTCATAATGAACACTAAATCTGCGAGAGATACTTGGGAGGCGCTGCGACGAGCCTATGCTGATGGAGGATTGGTACGGAGGTTGAATTTATTACGAAAACTTTTCACAATGAAGTTGGAAGACTATGGTTTAGCAGAGGAGTACGTAACACAAATTCAGAGTTTGAACCAGGATTTAAATAAGATTAAAGCTGGCTTGGATGACGAGACTTCCAGAAGAATTTAACCCTCTAGTAATGTCAATAAAACACTCCAGCATAAAGATTACTACAGAAACAGTAATGGCAGCACTTCTTATGGAGAGTGAACGGAAGAAAATTACAACGACGACAACAAAGGTGGTGGACTCTGCGCTTGTTAGCAAGAAAGATATCATATGTCACTTTTGCAAGAAGAAAGGTCATTATAGATGGCACTGTAAGCAGCGTAAGTCTAAGTATAAGAATGTATTCACCAGTCAGGATAATTCAAGTAAGAAAACTGCAGGTAATACGTAATTAGTTTGTGATAATAATTTTGTTAGCCTTTTGTCAAATGTAATTGTAAAATGTGTCGTAAAGGTTGTGTTGTAGTTTTTGATGATAAATGTTGTCAGGTTTTTATGAAAAATGATATTAATTTAGCGTCTAAACCATTATTAACAGCACCACTGAAACAGGGTTTGTATATTTTAGATCCTAAAGAGGCAGCGATGGTTGTTACGTCTCTTTCAGATACTACAAGTGCTCCTAGTGCTTATAATTTATGGCACAGAAGGTTAGGACACTTGAGTGGACCACTGATGGTCAAGTTAAAAGGCATAGTAAATGGTCTTTCATTTGGGGATATAAATAACGAACCATGTGTGGAATGTTGCCAAGGTAAGCAGTGTGTGAAGAAGTTTCCAAAGCGGAAACATAGTAAAAGGGCTAAAGGCTTATTGGAACTAGTGCATTCGGATTTAGCGGGCCCTATGGAAGTTGAATCCTGGGGAGGCAATAGATACTATCTGATTTTTGTGGATGATTTCAGTAGAAAAACCTTTGTTTACATATTGAAATCCAAAACCGAAGTATTCGCTAAATTTAAGGAGTTCAAGGCACTAGTTGAAAACCAAACGGGAAAAAAGATTAAAAAGTTGCGTAGCGATAACGGGACAGAGTACACCAGTAATGAATTTCAAAAATATTTGAAACTTCATGGAATAGTTCATCAGACGTCGGTGCCAACAGAATGGTGTAGCTGAGCGGACTATTCGTACTATTACGGAGAAAGCAAGATGTATGGTACATGAGGCTGGTTTGGATAAAAGGTTCTGGGGTGAAGTGGTTAGGTGTGCTATTTAAAAAATAGGTCTCCGACAATGGCCTTGCAGGACAAAGTTCCAGAGGAGGTATTCACAAATGAAACGGTTGATCTTTCTTCACACTTGAAAGTTTTTGGTTGTAAGGTTCAAGTTTTGGTGAAGGATAATACTCGGAGAAAATTTGATTCTAAGACTATCGAAATGATTATGACAGGCTATTGTGAGAATCAAAAAGCATACCGCTTAATGAATATGAACAATACAAAACGCGTGATTTTCGCTCGAGACGCAACAGTTATTGAAAGTCATTTACAGCCAAACAGAGAAGCACATTCAGATGATCCTGTGTTAATAAACACGAACATTCAGCAACAATATACTGTTCCGCCTGTAGTAACGGTTCCTATTATTGATGCTGATGAAAGTGTTCGTTCTGATAGTCAGAGCACTGAGGAACTCATAACTACTGAGGTAAGGCCGTCATCAGCTCCAGAAGAAGACTTTTATGATGCTACTGATTCTGGTTCAAGTGAAACTGTTAATGAAACTGATATTCCTGAGCGAAAATATCGTCTAAGAAACAGACGTCCTAGAAAGGATGAGGACATGATCTATAACTTTCATATAGTTGGTAATGATCCTGTGTCACTTAAAGATGCAATGAAGCGATCTGACAAGAATTTATGGTTGCAGGCAATGAAAAAGGAATATGATTCCCTGATGGAAAATGGTACCTGGGAATTAGTGAATCGACCACCGGAAATGAATGTTTTAAAGTCAAAATGGGTATTTAAACTCAAGATTGGTGCAGATGGCAGCGAGCAGTGCTACAAGGCAAGATTAGTAGCTAAAGGCTATTCCCAAAAACCAGGAGAAGACTATTTTGAGACTTTTGCTCCTGTGGTGAGAATGTCATCAATTCGTTCGCTAGTGGCACTTGCAGCTGAAAATAATCTTCACATACATCACATAGATATAACCACAGCTTTCCTGAATGGTGATCTTCAAGAAGATTTAAATATGGAGCAACCTGAATATTTTGTGAAGGACGGTCGCAAAGTGTGTAAGCTTAAGAAGGCTATTTATGGCCTTAAACAAGCTGCTCGTTGCTGGAATGAAAAAATTCATGCACATATATTAGGATTGGGATTTATTCGATCCTAGGTATGATTTATGTGTACTCGTATATACAAAGAAATCTGAAGATGTCTTTATAGCTATTGCGCTTTATGTTGATGATTTTTATATATTTTCAAATAAAATTAATGAGGTCGAGAAAGTAAAGCAAAATATTGGCAATAGATTTAAAATTAAAGACCTCGGAGAAGCCAGGGATTGCTTAGGCCTGAGAATTCTAAGAGATTATAAAAAGGCTGAAATCCGTCTTTCTCAAAGATTATATATTGAGAAGATTTTACATAAGTATGGCATGCAAGACTGCAAGCCAGTGAGTACTCCTGTTGAGACAAATACTCATTTAAAACCGGGTGAGAAGAATGAAAATTCTGAATACCAAGAGATTATTGGTTCACTTATGTACTTGGCATGTAGTAGCATGTAGTACTAGACCAGACATTTCATATGCGGTTACCATGCTGACTCAGTTTAATAATTTTAATAATTCTTCTCATATGGCGGCACTAAAGCGGGTACTTAGGTATCTGAAGGGAATGATTGATCTGTCACTATGTTATAGGAAGAGTCACAAGCCCTTGGTTGCTTATGCAGATGCTGATTGGGGCAATGGACCTGATGGTCGTTCTTTCACAGGTTATTTCTTAATGTTTGGTGGTGTTGCTGTATCTTGGCAAGCTCGCAAACAGCGACGTGTTGCATTGAGTAGTGCTGAAGCAGAATATATTGCTCTTTGTGAGGCTGCTAAAGAAATTGTAAATGTAAAAGGTTTATATACTGAATTAACTGAGAGGACAGACTCTGTAACAGTTTTTAGTGATAGTCAAAGTGCTACTGCGCTAATTTACAGTCCTGTAATTGGCAGAAGGACAAAACATATTAATATAAAATATAATTATGTTAAAGAATTAGCTAGTAGTGATGTAATAAAAATTGATTATTGTAAAACTGATTGTATGCCAGCTGATATGTTGACTAAGGCAACTCCTCGTCAGAAACATTGTTTTTGTTCAAGACATATGGGATTAAGTGGGGGTGTTGTAAATAATGCCAATGAGGTCTAATCTCATATGTATGATAACTTTTTAGTTATGTCATAGAGTCAACTTTTAAGTCAATGGATTTGCTGTCTTGTAGACAACCCGAGAGAAAAATGTTCTCTTCTTTTGTTCTCCAAATAAAACTCCACTGCAAATATATTTTGCTATGTATTTTATTTCTAAAATTACATTACTTACCATACAAAAACTTAATTGGTACTCTGATGTATTTGGCAGTGGCAACAAGACCGGATATTATGTTTGCCATTAGCTATTTCTATATTATCTATATATGACGTTCAAGAAAACAGGTCAAGACCTGCATGGTATGGCGGATGCTGACTGGGGCGCATGCCAGATAGACCGAAAGTCGTTTTCAGGCTATTGTTTCAAATACGCTGGTACCTGTGTGAGCTGGGCGTCCAAAAATCAAAAAACTGTCGCACTGTCAACAGCTGAGGCAGAATATGTCGCCCTTACCGAAGCAACAAAAGAAGCTATACACTTAAAAGGGCTCTATATAGATCTAGGAATCAACTACAAAAGATTAGTTGTTCGAAGTGATAACCAAGCCGCCATGACTTTAAGCAAAAATGCTATGGTGACTGGTAAATCTAACCATATTGACTTGAAGATCCATTTCATTAGAGACTGCATTCAAGAAGGCATCATAGATGTGAAATATCTGCCCACAGAAGAAATGGAGGCAGACATATTGACCAAAGCGTTAGCTGGTCCACGGCTATTGAAGCTACGAAGCAGCCTTGGGCTAGTTTGATCACATTATAGCCATGTGCAGTGTGGAGGAGTGAAAGTGTACCACTGCACATGCTCTAACTTATTACTTTTAGTCTTAGCAACGTACGAACTCAATGTAAAAAGTAAAAAATATTTTATTATAGTTTATCGATTATGTCTGGCGTTTCCTTATATCCTCACAATTTCCACTCTTCCCCCCTCTCCCTCTTCTCCTACTCCCACCTTAAAGGACGGCAACGCACTTGTGAGTCACAAGTTGTGACTCTTGAGTTACAGGTTACAGGTGCCCATGGGCGGCACCGGCGGTAGTCATTTACCATCAGGTGACCCGTCTGATCGTTTGCCTCCTATATCGAACAATGAAGAACAGTTATCGAACAGTTGAAAGAGCAAAAAAAAAATGTAAAAACAGGACTTCTCCCCGCCAACTATAAAGCCTTTGAAACAGATGACAGAATACATAGGTAATAAATAGTACCAGTACCTTTGATTTTATTATTAAACAGTGTCATGAAATATTTTTATTTTTGCTTTTATTTTTATAATTTCCAAATTTCCAGTAGAAAAGGGCTGTCTTAAGTTAGCGGGGAGTTGTTATTTTTTTACAATTTTTTTTTGCTATTTATTTTTTCTGAGTTTGTTTAAAAAAAAATGAAAAGAGACAGGTCCAAACATGAGTGTTCTGTGGAGTGAGGGGACAGGTCTCTATGAATAGGCAGGATCACAGAACACTATACCTGGGCAGGATAGAAAGCCGCCATTTATTTATTCTCCCGTTTAATACTTTTTGTTTTTTAGTATGGCAGTTTCGCAAGGCTGTGAGTGAACCTTTCAAAATTTGGTACCTACCCGCTTGTTTTGGAGAGTTCAAAGTCCCGACTTTGAAATTATATTCTTTTTCAGGTTTCTATTTAGTTTTGTGTACATAGGTAATAGGTACTCTGTTCTGGCAATTTGACCTTGATTACTAATTAAGAACTCTTCAGTGTTTACTATTTGTTTGACATACACTTTATTGTGTAATGATGAATATTTCAAAAATCGTAAAAGCTTTTGGTAAGTATAGACTGAATTATGTTATCCAGCTATTTTGATAAATTTATATTCAAAAAATTTACATTTTATTTCCAGCTCCTACAACATTAAAACAGACAAGATGCATTGCTTCTCTGTCAGCATTGCCTGATACATATCAAATGCTTTACAAAACATGTCGTGATTTCGCTGAAGGGGAATTGAAACCAAACGCTGCCAAGTATGATCGGGAACATCTCTATCCTGGTGAAGCTATTAAAAAAATGGGTGAACTGGGACTTATGGCTATAGCTACTCCAGAAGATTTGGGCGGTGCTGGATTAGACTATCTTGCTTATGCCATTGCTTTGGAGGAGATATCACGTGGTTGTGCATCAGCTGGAGTGATAATGTCAGTGAACAACTCATTGTATTTAGGGCCACTTTTACACTGGGCCAATGATAAGCAGAAAAAAGAGTTTGTTACACCCTTTGGCACAGGTCTGATTATTGTGTTTTAATTATTTCAGTTTATTTACTAATGAAGTATGTTATGATAAGAATAAATAATTATTTACTTATCCTCATTAAGCACAGTCTACTGGTTCTTATAATTCTTAAATTTTCCATGTAACTTTATTAATTTTTTCTTTTATAATAACCTTGTTGTTGTCAGAATAACAAACACAAAAAAAGGTATTAACAAAATCGGTCCAGGCTTCACGCGTGATGCTGTGACCAAGGGAAATACAGATTCATTTTTACATACATAGATTATAGTTTGAATAGGTTTTTTAAGAAAACAGGTAAATTATGGGACAACTGGAAGTGCTGATTGAAGCTTTTAATATAAGATAACTTACAGGTGACATAGTTGGGTGCTTTGCATTATCAGAACCCGGAAATGGTTCTGATGCTGGTGCAGCATCTACAACTGCCAAAGATGGTGGGGACAAATGGATCTTGAATGGCACAAAGTGTTGGATCACTAATGGCTATGAAAGCAAAGCTTCAGTTGTGTTTGCCACCACAGACAAAAGTAAAAAACACAAAGGGATCTCAGCTTTCATTGTACCAAAGCCTATACAGGGTTTAGAATTAGGAAAGAAGGAAGATAAATTAGGAATAAGAGGTTCCTCCACATGTTCACTAATGTTTGAAGACTGTGCAATTCCTAAGGAGAATATTCTTGGAGAACCTGGATTGGGTTTCAAAATAGCAATGATAACTTTAGATTCTGGACGGATTGGTATAGCTTCACAAGCGTTAGGTATTGCCCAGGTAAACATTGCTCTTTTTTAATAATATCAGCATGCATATATTTCAGCTAATGCAATAAAGGTAAAATATTATGTAATTTTAAAGGGGATTAAGCCACAAATATATTTTAAATGTCACATCCCATCACTTTACACTATGGATGTGCATTCACAAATATTTGCAAATTTTTGGTCATTCGCATTCCTATTTTCAAGACACTTTAGTGCATTGGTACTATTTATACATATTACAATTATGACTCATTATTTTGAACAAAAACAACTTGAGAAGTCTGTTACACATACATAATAGTTAGTTGTACTTATATAGCAAGCTTAAGTCGTCATTCTCAATTAAATTTAAAATATGTTTTCATGATCTGATCTTTTTTGTTTGAATCAATAAAAGATGACAAGAAATGTCAAACTTTCAACAATGTTGTTTGCGCTTTATTTGAAAAGTCAACATACACATTTGCTTATACAGGAGATCAATTTGAATGCGAATAATCCAACATTCGTTACAGCACTACTTCAGACTATATAATAATATAGCCTTTTATTACGAACTGTTTGTACCCAGAACCCGTCGGATGTCATCTTCCCATTTTTCCAGATTCAATCAGAATCAACAATGTCGGCCCTAAAATAGTAGGGCCGACATTGTTAGTATCTACATCATAAACCAAAACTTAGAAGTGACTGTTTGTCTGCCCCAAAATAGAGTAAGTCTGATCCTAAGATGTGCTTTGGCTACTTGTGCGCAACATACCTCAAGCAGGACACATGAATCCTGTCAGGCATGTTCCTAATAGGACAGGTTGATCTACACCTACTTTGTCCTAGCATTTATAGATGTTGTGCAGCTCTTATTCTAGCAGTCATACAATGGATTCAATTCCTCATAAACTTTCAACAGGACCGTAGAACAATTTCCACCTCCTCTGACGTTCATCACCTCTCAAATCAGGATATGAACATGGAATATGCACGAAGTCGCGCCCTTAATCTCTCCCAATGTCCTCATGGTATGCGCGGGCGTTGGTCTTCGGCACTCAAACGCTACTGTTACTTTACGGAAGCAGATGTGCCGCAGGGTACTTAGTAAAAAAGCCGGACAGATTGATTTTAAAACCAATACTCCATGGTCGCTCATATCAGCCTTTAAAAAGGGGTACATTTGCATACGAGGGAGGACCGGACGCTATTTAACACCAGCCAGCCTCCTCAAATCAAAAAACAAGCGTGTGGATATAATTGCCCGTGAACTACTATATGCAGATGATGCTGCACTTGTTGCTAATTCTGAGGAAGAACTGCAGGAGCTGGTTACGTGATTTGGTCTTGCTTGTTGTTGTTGAGCACTTTTGCTACCTTGGCTCCACTGCAACATCCTCATTGTCAAATAATAGGGAAATAGACATTACGAATGTCAAAGCCTCCACTACTTTCGGCAAACTTTAAACGCGGATTTGGAAAAACGAAAAACTGCTTAACACCAAGGTTCTTTTTTCTCTTAACTCTTTACACATATGCGCTGCCTCAGATCTATCTTAGGAGTCACTTGGAGGGATCAAATGAGTAATCAGACTATGCTGTCCAAAAGGGACGAGGGACGCCCTTTGTTAATATTTAAAGACTCCTGCAAGCGAGACCTGAACAGCTTTAACATCCAAGTCAACTGCTGGGATAAGCGCGCTAAGAGAAGACAAAAATGGCGTCATAACCTACTCAAGCAGAGAGGATTTCTCAGTGCTGCTGGGCCACCTCAGAACTCCCGACATGTTTGTGATCGATGCGGCAAGATATGTCGCATCAAAATCTTTAATACACTTTAAATGCTACAACAATCATCTCTAAAAAAATGTGTGTGGCCAAAGAAGATGATGACTCCATGATGGGCCTATCTCCTATCCCGAATCTGCCTCCTGGTTTTATGATAATGCTCCTGATAGTCAGTTTAATAGGTTGTCTATGATTGCTTTTTATCATGTATATCAGTATACTTATATGTACCTTCCTTCCTAGGCATCATTGGATGTTGCCGCTGAATATGCTTCAAAACGAATGGCATTTGGAAAACCAATCATGAAGTTGCAAGCTATACAAAACAAATTGGCTGATATGGCATTACAACTAGAGTCGGCGCGTTTGCTTACATGGAGAGCGGCTTGGTTGAAAGATAACAAAAAACCATATACCAAAGAGGCAGCAATGGCCAAGCTGGCAGCTTCAGAGGCAGCTACGTTTTTATCACACCAATGCATTCAGGTGGGTAACTCATTGGCTATTGCTATTTTGTAATGACACCAACCTTGCCCGTGCAGCTTCTGTTCCCATTACATCATAGGAAGTTTATTCTTATCTTTTAAACCTCATTTACTATTATTTTTTTACTATGTGACACAAGGAAAGTGTTCAATTGTGTGAGTTTGCCTTCCCTTTGCGTGATCATCATACTATCATACATTTAAGCTAGAATGATGGTGTTCTTAGAAGCTTGTGTGTGTGTTAATTCACATTTTGTGAAACGTGTGTGTGTAACGGAGGTAAGTTTATCGCAACCGGAATCGGAGTTTTTAACTATCACACGGAATCAGAATCAAAGGCGAAGTCAGAGCCGTCGCCATCGTTAAGGGTAAACGTAATAATAATATAGTAATCAGCCTCTTTAATCAGAATGCAATAATTCAAATATTAAACATAACATACGTAAGTACGCTACGATACCTAATTTCTTAGTTTTAAATTTTATGAACTTTTCAGAGACATTCGTCTTTTGGCCGCATCGTGTGGAGTTGAAGTGGTGGACTGTTTTTTATTCTCAGTAAAAACTGAACTTACCTAATTCATTTGTCGTATTCAGTAATACGTAAAGCCCTTAATGCAGTAGTTATACCGAATGCAGCCAGGTGTCCCGTTTTTAAGGGGTCTGGTGACACGTTCGAATATATCCTTGATCGGGACGCCAAATGTCCCGATTTTTTACTATCCTCCTGTCTGTACTTTGATCGATAATTTTGACAAGATAATCGGGTTCATCTGTATGCTACATAAAATATATATTTTTTTGTCTTACATGTAAAACGCATTAAAAGTCCTTCACGACTCAGTTTAGGTAGATATCGTTTCTATTTTCGACCTTCATTTTAAATCCGATTCAATTTTATCGGAACCGAAGTCGGAATCGGAGGTATAAAATCAATCGGAATTTCCGACCTTTCGGAACCGAATTTGAAATATCGTAACATCCCTAGTAGTACACACATTACCTCTGCGGATTTTGCTCCATTTTCATTGCAACTCTCGAGCATTCAATTCCACTATTAAATATTTTCGTAAACTGTGGAATGGGTATAACAATATTTTTTCTTGTTTTATAGATTCTAGGAGGCATGGGATATGTGTCAGATATGCCCGCAGAGCGACACTACCGCGATGCCAGAATCACTGAAATCTATGAAGGCACTTCTGAAATTCAGAGGCTAGTCATAGCTGGCCAGCTTATCAAGGAATATGGTCTTAACTGATTTTTTGTCCATAGTTCGTAGGTGTGCCTGTAGTTTTAAGTGTAAGAATTATCAGACATGTTATCGTCTTTTTAAGAAAAAAATCTCTTAAACTGTTTATATTGTTTAAGTGTGATCAGTCTAATTTGTGGCAGATCCAAAAAGTTGTCCATTATTCAGTGTGGATAAAAAACCTTTTAAAATAAACTGTGGCTATTGCCTATTGCCAGTTCATATTAATATTATAGAGCTGTGGTTTTTGTGCCTTGTTAATAATTGTATACAAATTATATTAATATAATTGTGTATTTATAATAACTAGACATCGCCTGGTGGCGAATTTCGACCATAAAGACCGATTCACACATATCCGTATCAGTGCTAAGTGATGCTCCAATTCACATATGTCAGTACTAATTACTCTACGAATCTTAAGGCAAAACGTGTGCTACATATATTACTATGGCTCTATTTAATAATAAGGAACTAGCAATGATAGCAAATGTTTTAGATGAAGAAAAGCAGCATCAAGGAAAAAAAGAAAATGGGTGCATGATGCCTGGCAATTAAGAGAAACAGAAGAATTCATGACGTTACACAAAAAAAATAATTAGATACGGCAAAACCTGTGCGGATTGTTGCTATGGCTCTATTCAATAATACGGAACTAGCAATGATAGCCATTGCTTTAGACAAATAAGAATAGCAGCTTCAAGAAAAAAAAAGAAAATGGGTGGACATTATACAAAGAATTATTTAAAGACGAACGGAAATATTTAATAAGGGGCTTGGCTTAGTGGTAACCGAGTAGGTTAGCACATTACAAAGTTCAGTAATACTAGCCGGGTCAGTCTAGGATGTGTGACCATTCTTAACACATTGAGACCCCTCCATGCCTCGGAGAGCACGTTAAACCGTCGGTCCCGGGTGCCATACAAACATTTGTGGCATTCGTTACGGGTAGTTGGAGCCCTAAAAAGCCCAACAACCTGGTCTAACTACAGAACTTCGATATCGCCTAGTACTTGGATTGTGGAGGTCTGATGGCAGTCGCTTCACGTAAAATATTAAAGTTCGGCCGTATCGTAGTTTGACTGAAAGCCGACTCCAACTCAGTTGGGAAAAAACGCGGAAGATGATGATGGAAATATTTTTAATATTTTGGAATGTGAGGAAGCTGTTTCAATATTCTTCTACAGTAACTAGAAAGTAAATTAGTAAAGAATGATACTTGTTGGGGGACCAATTTGTTTTGAGATTTGTATCCATGTACTTTGCATGAGAAAAATCATAAAAAATAGGTAGTATTTTCACGAACCAATTCAATCAATCGGTTGTTTCCATTTTGTTTTTGATGCAGTGGCATCCGTGATCCGATAAAAAATATCGTCGTTGCCGATTACGTCCGTGATTGCTGGCGCCGGTACTGACACTTGAAAATATATTAAAGAATAATTATTACAGTGGCCGTACTGTGCCGGAACAGTGACTTCACTGATATGTGTGAATCGGCCTTTTAAACTATCATTGTATAGATTTCCCGTATCATGACAAGGCAATATATTTACGGAACCCTTGTGCTTTTTTCGCATATTTTTTAAATGTATTACATACACATTGATTAAAAATTGTAGCTTTCTGCACTTTTTCTACATGTAAACTTTGAGAAGAATTCTCCTTGCACACTATATATATAAGAAGATAGCCGTGTATACATTTTATCCCTTCGGAGCAAAATGAGCACCACACGCAAAATGTACAAAACGCAGAATGTACATAACGCAGAATGTACAAAACGCAAAATGTACACAACTCGCAAAATGTACACAAGGCAGAATGTACACCTTAGGGCTTGTCTGTATTATATATGTATGCCCTTAACCAAGGAGGTTGATAAATTGTTTAAGTGGCTCTCCTTTTTAAAAGGCACTTGTGATTTAATGCATAGATGAAAATTAATATTTATAACCATTATCAATGTCAATTGGACTTTCGTTGTAAATTGTAATACCTATATACTTATATAATTTACAAAAAAGTGCATAGAATAATAACCAATATTATATTTCGTATCTCCTAAGCATGGATATACCGATAATAGAAAAAAATCAAAAAGGGAAACCTATTTTGCTCTACAATGGGTATCGCTATAACAAACATTCTCGGCAGAATAAATCAGCATTTTATGGAGATGTGTGAAAAGATCGACATGTAATGCATCTATAACGACAAGCAAAACTGTAATGAATATTCTACGACAATCTTGTCACACGTGTGAATATAATTCGTTAGAAAATGATGTACATATTATGATGAATAAAACAAAAAGAGATGTTTGCAAAACATTGAGACCTGTACAGCAAGTATTCGAAAAAAACTTTGAAAAATTTCGCAATTGCGATTTAGACTTGATTCCGAATTTTTCTTCAAAGGGACACTCTTCTCAGGACCGTAAAAAAATATCTTAAAGCAGAAAAAATGGTTTTTAATACCACTGATGAGGTCGTTATCCCCGCCGCATTATCACGGGGTTTTGTTGTCAGTGGCGATGATTCCAACAATGACATATGACATTATTATTTTTATGACCAGATTATAGCGAACGTTTACGAAATCTCAGCGATCGGGGACATATTAACTTTTAAGTGCGTCCCAAAGCCATACTACCAGTTGTACTCAATACATATAGATATAAACTCCAATAAAACATCTACTAATGTAGTTCCTATTATCTTTGCCTTGATGGCAAACAAGGAACAGCAGAGTTATGTACGTTTGTTTAATGCTATAAAAAGTATGGTAATTGATCTAGTGAATTTTAAGTGCGACTACGAAATTGCCCAAATAAATGATATGCGTATCAAATTGTATTTCCATATGGCAAGTTAAGTGGATGTTATCACCACTACAACGCCGCCATATTCAAAAAAGCTAAAACACTTAAGATAATGTGGGCACGAGAAGAACGGATGGTTGTTAGAAAAACGGCGATTCTGCCTTTGGTTCCGGCAAATTTAATTCCGGAAGCTTGGCATACAATTATTGAGTCAGCTCCAAAAACCAACAGCATAAAGGCCTTTATAAGGTATTGTGAAAAGACGTGGTACCCTCATCTAAACCCTGATGTTTTAAGCTATTCCTATCAAAGGCACCGCACTACGAATGCCGTAGAAGGGTGGCATAGACGGCTACAAGTAAGAATTCCAAAGCGGATTAGTTTACTTTTTTTTATTCACAAGCTCCGTCAAGAAGCCAAATTCAGTGATAGCAAAATAAGAAAAAGCTTCTTCGAGCCACCAAAAAGAAACTGCAGGAGACGTGATATACTTTTTGATAAAAAGTATAAAAAAATATAAAAAATGTTACAAATAAAAAAATCAGTGGCAGCATTTTTAATACAAATGATATATGCCAGACTCGTATTTTAAGCAGACGTGTTTTAGACAGACTAGATAGGTGTTTTTAACTAACTTCTCTAACTCATTTAAAGTACCTTTTTTTTTTTTTTTTTTACGTGTGGAAACCCACAGGTCATCACCTCACCGGGGTTAACGGTAGGGTGGTATGTCGGACTCGAACCGACTAAAACCACACGGTGTTCCGTCACGGGGTCCTATTGCCGGGGACTCAGGTTACCCTAGAAAGGAAGTCCCTGTGAGCCCCGGCAGACTTGGCCGCCTGCTCGGCAATAGGCGACCTCACAATTTCGCGTGGGGGCCTTGCCCAACTCATTTAAAGTACCTACCTATTTAATTTTTTCCTTTTTTTATTTAATTTCTCTGAAAATTCTTTTTATGTTATTTGTTTTCGTTATTTGCAACTTATCCGAAGGGTAATTTAATAAAATATTTTTTATGTTATTCGTTATTAATTGCAACTTGACCGAAGGGTAGTTAAGGGCATAGCAATAATAAATATATATTTTTACTTTCACTCTATTAGTACCTACTTAGCCATCAGGCTGATAACGACATTTTCCTAAAATGACAACTATTTTAGGAAGTTGTCATTTTAGGAAGATGTCGTTCTCAGCGTGACGGGTACTTGGTTGCTTTTTTTTATACAGACAAGCCCCTAAGGTGTACATTCTGCGTTGTGTACATTTTGCGAGTTGTGTACATTTTGCGTTTTGTACATTCTGCCTTATGTACATTCTGCGTTTTGTACATTTTGCGTGTGGTGCTCATTTTGCGTTTTGTACATTCTGCTCCGAAGGGCATTTTATTGAATCAAATAGGCTAAAATATTAGACATAGACATGTATTTCATGTGTGAACTGTATTAAAGAAACGCGTGTATTAGAAAATACAAATTTTGCAAAACATTTATAGTTCGGATGTATTTTCAAACATGTTTATCAATTTATTGTATATACATTTACACAGAATAAAAGTGATATTTACAGTATTGCAAAGTTTATTGATTTCCATAGGTACATAAATATTGTCCGGGAACACAATAATAAGATAACAATTTCACTATTCTTTTCCGTGATTAATGACATTAAGTAGCACAATAAAATAGTTAAAAATTAAATTAGTTCACAGTATTGACAGCAAATAAAAAATCTTTCCATTCTTACATACAATTCTTGAAGAAAATAAATTCTAGCTTTGGATAATACTGGTTACTGTCCAGGTCCTGAAAGTGACTTGTCCATGAATTTCCTCTTAGCAAAGCACAGCCACCACTTGCTTGGCTTACCGTCCTCTGTATCGAATACCTATAAATAAAGAAGCAAAAGAAAATAGTTATTTATACTTTTTTACGAAAAAAATATCAATCGCACAGAATAGACGTCAACATTCAACGGTCTCATGTCACGTTATATTTTCAAGTAAAAAATTCAAGCAGTATGTACACAAACTAAAAAGCAGTCGTGACCAAAAGTTTTCCCGGGAGAGGTGTGATGTTCCTATGTTTGTTTGAAACCAAGTGATGATATCTGGCGGGCGGTGGCCCTATGGGTGTTGTTACGTATAAGACGGAACGGCGATTAGTTTGGGATATCCATGAACGGAAGCAGAAGGCTTCCCTTTCGTTGTCATTTTGTGCGAACTTAGATAAATCTGGCATAGCGCTCGTGACACCTCGAGGACTAACGGCTGCTTAATTAAACGACTCCCACATTAGGAATATTCCGGTGTCGCGGGGAGCTCCACAAACATTCAAAGAATACTCTGACTCGGGAAACTATTTGTGGATCACACGAATTTTTGTCCCGCGTTTTGAACCCACAACACTCGGCGCGGCGATGAACCAACAACACTTATAATATTTACTAGCAGCGGTTTCACCCGCGTAAGTCCCGATTCCGTGGGAATGGCCCCAATTCTGTTACTTCACTCGCTAAATTAAAATTCACTAAATTTTCTTCATATAAGAAGTAAACCTTGTACACTTAGAAACAAGGTCTTATTTCAAATTGAAACAAGTAGGTAACATATGTCGCTATCGAAATAAGCAATTTATTTGTCGACTAAAGTCTGATACGCTTAAATAAACTTTAATACCACGTAGCGAGAGCCGCTATCCGTTGAATGCCATCTGTTTTGCTGTGTTTTTAGTAAGCGTCTTCGTAGGTGTAGATTAAAAACACGTCATCCTTGTTCGTTTTGAACAAGTTTTTATACGGCAATTATACAGCGTTTGAATAAATGAAGACTCTCGCTGCGTGGAAATAAAGTTGAGTATACGTTGACAGGTTTTATTGAAATTTAGAGGCGCTGAGAAATAGATGCTAGTAACAAATAGACCTTATTACGAAGAACACTAGGTTGATTTCATATGATCATATATCTAGTATCCATCCTTACTCATTATATGGTCTCCTCCGACGCGCTGGAATGGTTTTCATCTTATCTTCGTGGACGCCAACAGTCAGTCCGCATCGATGAATCATCATCAAGTTGGTGTGATCTTGACACTGGTGTTCCACAAGGTGGCATTCTGTCTCCATTATTATTTTCGATGTTCATCAATTTCATTACTCTCGAACTTCAGTGTGCGTATCATTTGTATGCGGACGACCTTCAAATATATTCTCAGGCCAGGCTGGATAATTTGCCAGAAGCAATCCACAATGTGAACCGTGATTTGGAGGCCATCAAAAACTGGTCTGAGCGTTTTGGCGTATGTGTTAATCCGTCCAAATGCCAGGCAATTATAATGGGCAGTCCACGAATGGTTAGCAGAATGGACACTTCAATACTGCCGGCCGTGGTTTACAATGGATCTATTTTATCAATCAACTCATCTGTCAAAGACCTCGGCTTATGGGTTGACTCTACTCTGACCTGGCAACCTCAGATTGCGAACGTCAGTCAGAAAGTCACCGGGACCTTGCGATCAATCTATCGACTCAAAAACCTTCTCCCGACCAGCACTAAGTTAAAACTTGTACAGTCCTTGATCTTCCCTATCCTCGATTACGGTGATGTATGCTATCTCGACTTGAATGCAGATCTACTCAATAAACTTGACCGACTTCTCAATAATTGCATTCGGTTCATTTTCAATCTTCGTAAGTACGACCATGTGTCTACTTATCGTTCCCAACTGTCATGGTTACCTATACGTCAGCGTCGTAGCCTACGTGCTTTGACTACTCTTTATTCTTTACTTAATAACCCTACAGCTCCCACTTATCTCACCTCACAGATACAACTTCTATGTTCCAACCATGACAGAGATCTTCGCTCCACAAATAATCTTCTACTCCTATGCCCTACACACACTTCTTCTCTTGTTCACTCTTCATTTGCTATCTATTCTATTTTACTATGGAATGCGCTCCCTCAGGAGATTAGGATGTCCACCAGCAGAGATACGTTTAAAGCTAAGGTCCGTGAATTTTACAGGAAGCAGTTGGCAGAAATATCCTCATAACCTCACAACCATAGGTATATTTTGTATCTATATATAGTATTTATTTGAATATATATTTATCTGTAAGTATTTATATATGTATGTATTATGTATAATCAATTGTATTTCTATGTAAATTATAACTTTCTTCATGAAATTTCATTCTTATATACCTGCCATGTCCCTCACTGAACCACCCAAAGGTTGACTGGTAGATAATGCCATGTGGCATTAAGTCCGCCTCGTGCAATGTAAACTGCAGGAAGTTTTAAATAAATAAAAAAATAAAATATGAAGAAATTAAGTCAGGTTTTAGTTTAGTCGAGTGTACAATAGAATCGGCACCACTGTCAACATTTTCCACAAAAAATATCTAAAACCGGTACAGATGAGTGAAATGAGGGCTCACAATGTTGGTCAATATTATATGGAAACTGATTCGTTAGTTTCTAATAATCATGGTCGTTTAATAGTATACGATTTTACACTTAGGCCAAAACTAACTATCTAACTTTTACTTATATGAAGTTACACGGCGAAAAGCAATGCAAACATTGTTTCACTGCCGGTTTTCTGTGAGGTGGTATCGAGCGGAGTCGAGCCGGCCCATACGTGCCGAAGCATGGCTCTCCCACGTAACGAACGGTTGTGTCGGTTTTCTCGCCAATGTTCCCTATAATTTATACCTAGGTTAATGCATGCTCACTAAAATGTCATTGCTTGCGGCGTCGTCATGGGGCGGGTCATTTCTTTCCCTCTGATATGGCGAAGGAGATGATGGCTGGTCCATGCGTCATACTCGTGAACGGGTGCTGCTTGGGGTGACTGGTCGGCCTAGTCAGCGATGCTTTAGCCTATACTATTATTTTGGTTCGATCAACTGCAACTCTAGCCTCTTAATCCAGTCACGAATTATTTTTAACAGTAGATTTTGTAATTGAATGAAAGTAGATGTGCACCTTGAATGATTTCTATGTTTAATAAGTTCAAACCTTCAACGGTATCACTGAGTGATTTTTATTTTTTCAATAAAATGAAATTCAGGTGGCATCAGCTTGCATCCTGTTTACCTTTCGTGTAACACTAACACTATTGTACCTGAAGATCTGACTTTTAAAAAGAGTGGCCATGAGTTTCTTTGCCAGTATTCTTCTCATAAGGCTCTACGCATTTTGGAAACTGGAAGTTATAGATCGACACAAGTAGGCAGTAGATTTTGGTGTTTTCACCTAAATTACCTCGACAATCCAGCACATGCTGTGGCGTCTGTTTGTGCCGATCTATGATTTTAACTCTAGCTTCAATTTAACGTTCATAAATGTCACTTAGTGTCTTAATTGAATAAATGATTTTGAATTTGAAAAAAAGGATTATGTGGTTTCAGCTGATACTATAAATAGTTTTAAAAATAGACTAGATAAATATATTGAAAATAAAAAATATATAAAAAAGCAGGATACAGGCATTATCAGTTGAATATCAACTGCTGCCTGATAAATAATAATAATTTAATATTCTAGTAGGAACTTTTTAGAGGTTATTATACTTTGAAGGATAAAATACATGCTTAGATGGTAATTTACCAATATAACCACTCATTCTATTCCAGATGGAGCCTGTATAAGTTTAGTTTCTATTCCATATGTTGGAAACTTTAAATTGGTAACTAGTACTAGTGGTGTAAGTAGTAGGTACATAATACTAGTACATTTTACCTTCTCACACACACGGCCACCAGTCTCATGTCTTATCTGCTGTAAGTATTGCCGCATCAAATCTGTAAGCATAATTAAATACATTGTATAAAATCAGTAAGTGTGGTTGATTTAATTTAAGTTAAATCGGATATTTAATGTTAACTCAATAAAAGGAAACTCCACAATAAGTTATTATTGGTTTGAGGGTGCTAGTGCTACTTCAGACATATCTGGTATTTTGTAGTGCTCACAAATTTTAAAAAGACCATGTACAATGTACATTCATGTTAATGGTGAACATCAGATTCGTGTGGTACATGTGTAAGTAAAGTCATTTTAACGTGTCATTGGTAAAATAAGGTAAAAACACAAATTAGGCACTCATTATAAATAAGCATATTTATAAATTAAGAAATTTATTAACAAGAGTGATATATTTTTCAACATAGCAATGTCAACAGTTGTACACTGGTAATGTGCACTAGTATTTTGTAAGTGACTATTCCAACAACATAGTATAGTTGGTTGTTTAACTAGGAACAAAGTCATTCCAATATTATGTATTGAATTTACGGATTCATATGAATTATTGTCATATAATTTATACTAATACGACACAGATTACCGCAACAATGTCTGGTGAGTACCTGCGTCAACCGGTAGGAGAGTCTGCCATGTCGCCACTTTGACATGATGGGTCTTAAAGCCACAATTGTGTCCTAATAATTATCACAATTGGAAAAGCGATTGCAATCTTCAGCAGATGTACCATTTAGTTGAAAATTTTCTTGGAGATAGATTCAGGTTTTTAATTATTTGTATTGTGTAGAATAACTCTTAGTTGAATAATTTAGCCTAATATTATTATCATTTCCCACAATATCCTGCATTTGAGGATTGATATTTGTATAAGTAGAATCAAATGACCTCATATTTAGCACAATTATTTAATAATCATTTGTTCAGTAAGGAAAATAGAAGAAGTTTGTAATGAAGTTATACATGTATAAAATAATATTAATTATTATTCAAATTTATAGTTAAACTAGCTGCCCCGACAGACTTCGTTCTGTCAAAACTTAACGACGTCAAATATTTGACAGCTGGGGACCTGTGTTTTAATTATTATTTACTTTGTGGTTTGTATAGGAAAAGAAAAATGTTGTTTATACAATTTATAATTCATTTATATTTTTTCTTGCAATTTTTAAGTTTTTTCTCTCCATAGGAACCTTCCCTGTGCCTTAACGAAAATATGAAAAAAGAAATTAGCGGAATTGGTCGAGCCTTTCTCGAGTTTTGCTCTTAGCAACACATTTGGCAATTAATTTTTATTTATATAGATTACATACCAGCCTCCTGAGCACTAGCAGGCTTAGCATACACAGAGTTAAGAGGGAAGCCATAGTCTCCAGGAATGTCAAACTTAGATATGGCCAGCATATACATTTCCTGTTGTCCCTGGCTTTTGTTGGCACACTTTTGGAGACGTTTCAAGCACTCGGAAACATACAAGGTGAGGTATATGAGGACTCTATCAGCATCCGACTGAAACATTCACAAAGACAATCATACAAATGTTCTATCAGTAACTTCATAAGAAAACACCACAAATTTTATACCTTAATCTCATAAAATCTGAAAAAGACATTAGCTTTAAAATAGCTGAGGGCTTCGTCAACAATGTCAAGTTCGATCTTTGGGCTCATCGGTGCTGGACCTCTGAACGTGGTTCGTAGCGGCAGCAGAGCTAAGTTTCCCACAGACTGGGTGTAGTCTGTCAAAGTTGAGTGATAAGCCTGTTAAGGAAAATTAGTTTTAACAATCAAGTTTGTATCAAAAATGTACCATTCATCTATTTACTACATAATTATAATTAATAACACCTCAAAATAAAACTTACAGGCATGTTATGACCTATTAAACACAATTATTATAAATTCTAAATTTATGATTATTTACACCGGCTTTGTTTATAAATTGCAAACCAGGGATCGTTACAATTATATATCATCCAATCTTAACAAATAAACTAGAACACAAAAAAGTTGTGCATAATTTTTAACAAAGTTCTAGATTAATTTATAAATCCTCTGCACTAAGGAAATTCAGAAGTGAATCATTATAACTTGCTGTCAAACTGACAGTAGAGACTAGGGTAGGACATGAAATAAGTATCGATACTTTATGGCATCTAGTACTTTTCAATTTGATATCGAAACTTTTGTACTAGATACTTTGTATTTGATACTTTTACTCAATGAATACATTTTGACAGGTATTGTATCGAATAAATCTTAAAAATTACCTACTTGTTATTATGCCTCGTTTTGAAATGCATTTGCCATGGCTTATGTGTTGGTCTAGTGCAGTGGTTTCCAATTAGTTTTCAAACGTAGCAAGCACTTCAAGAAAGACCTCAAACTCGCGTACCCCTTATACATATACCAATACAACTACGAATGTTGGAAGGCTTAAATCCATACGCACCTTCTTATGTATTTTGTCTGAAACTATATAGATCAGGCCTTAAGTAGTTCTCTACGTGTGGTCTTATTTTATTTTGTAAGATTTTTAGTAGTATTTTAGATGCTTGAAAGACTAAATTAAGGGTTCTGTGTTCTTCACATTTACGGGTGTTTTGTTTTGATAAGGCTGTTCTACTAATTTGAAAAGCTTTCAGTAGGGTACCAATTTCGTATATCTTCTCGATAAGGTAGTAAAATTCGTCAAACAACGGTTCACAAACTGCATATTTAATCAGTTCTATTGATAAGAAATCATTACCCGAAGCTTTCCATTTTGGATAGAAAGCAAAGGTTTTTTGAATTCCTTCTTTGATATTACAGGACCTAATTTGTTCCAATCTACAAGATCATCTCTTTCTATTAGATCTTCTTTCATTCGTTGACCTCTATACGATCCCTCTATGTAAATTTTTCAACGTTCAACTATGTCTTTGCTGTTAATTGATATGTTACTGTCTTCATTTAAAATTGATACGCCACGCCGCCTTTCAGCATAGGAAGGGGTTGGCTTAACAAAGCGGGCGTATTTCGAAATATAAAAGTATGTTTATCAGCAGTCTGGTTATGGCCGTGTGTGAGATGTGTTAAGTTATTATTATTTGCAAATGAACTAGACACTAATCAAAAAAAAATATTTTGATAATTGTTGTTTGCAAATTTTTTTTTTCTTGAGGAGTTGCTTGGCAAGCAAACGGACAGCTTTGCTCGCCAAGCAACTCACAACAAACAAGTGAGACCGACGCGAGGTCCGGCGTTCTTCGCTTCCAATTTGAGTCATCTCAAATCATGTTGTCTCTCTCACACACATCTTTATCTTTCCCTCACAATATTTTAGCACCAAAGTAAACAAAATATGACACTCAATTACCAATCTTATTAGTAAATACATAGTTAGTATTAATTTATGAGAATCTGAATAAAGATCACGAGAATAATAGGTACATAATATTTATTACGAAACATCACACCCACACACTATCGAACACCTGTATATTATTATATATTATGTACTAATATTGAGCAACTCACTCATACGGCTAGCGCGGCTTAAATCTCGCGCGAACGAGGGACGAAGTGCAAATAAGGAGGTGATTCAAGCTCGGCTAAAATCTCGCGAGAACGAGGGACGAGGTCCGAATGGGGTGGTTCAATGTTAAAATTTGAGTAACTCTTTCCATTTGCCGTCACGAGTAGGTACCTCAAATGAGGCAACTCATGAGTGAGGAACGCATCACTATTGTTAATTATAGTCTGAAAATGAGGATGAAATGAGCCATTCCTTATCTGTACAGGTGTCAACTCTTTCCGTAGAACGTAATTTCTGCGACACTGACGTCAGTCCTCTCAGAACTGTTATTTTCTAAGGCAGTAAGTACCGGTAATAACAAAAACCCGAAACCGGTTACCGCCAATACGGCTCGAGAAAATTCTACTTTTAAGCGATTTTATAGAGGAGGAATCGGAACTTTGAAAGTAAGAAATAAATCATTTAATTTTTTTTTAATACACTTTTTGAGTTGTGAAATGAAAAAAAAAAAACAACTGTAAATTCACAACTCAAAAAGTGTCATCATGAGAATGATGACACTTTTTGAGTTGTAAATTTACAGTTGTTTTTTTTTTAATATTGTATTATATTTGTTTTCTCATGTGTTCAAGAAATACTTAAAACAAATCATGTCTGTGATTAACTGTTAAATCTTTATACGTTAAAGTTAAAACACCTTTTATTGAAATCCCCCAAAGAGTTACGTACTACTCGGCGGCATAAAATAAGTTGTCCATAATAGCAGCCCTGGTCACTGTAATCACTGTCTAGGGGTGTCCTAAAAATATATATTCGATGTAAAACATTGGATCGCAGCATCGATGTTTATCAATATATCGATTTAAACAAAACTCGATATTTTTTGAATATTGAATACTCGCCACAAAAGTTTACTATTACCTTTTTCCAGTCAAACGCAGAAAGTTTGATGTCCTTGATTTCGTGTGTAAATGTAGAGCCAGAGACCAAAGTAACATACCTGTACTAATAGTGTAATTATAGTGATTTTCTATGAGTGCTACTTGAATAGAAATTGTTCTTCTAAGATAGTGCCAAGATGACATGATGAGTTATACGTTTATTAGTGAAACAAAAACGACAACAAATATAAATATTCTATTACACACCAAAACCCTTCAAAACAGCAAGAGAAAAACAGACAAAAATTTACTACTTAATAGTAGTCTTGATCTACTTGCAAAAATTTCTTTCACTTTACCCATTTAAGACGAATGCTCTTTAGACAAACTTTGCAAATATAAAAGTTTATATACTTAACCTTTCACCTTTCATTTTATTTTTTTGTTAATGTCATTACCTGTTAATGATTTATTTAAAATTGAAATCATTAAGTACCTTGTTTTTATTGTAATTATTAGCCAGAATTAGTTTTCTTAATAGATTCGACAAAACAGAAAATATTCGATGTTTCTATAAATAAATATATCGATATATCGAATAGAATGAATATTTGTCAAAACATCAATTCAATCCGATTTATCGTATAGGAAAAAACGAATAACTTCGATATATCGATGTTTAATAAATCAGTCTCACTGACGCTCTTGACACTTGACAGATTTTTACTTAGCACGCACGTGTACGTGTATGTTGTCTTGTGTTGTCAAGGTTTGCTACAAAATCACTGGATAAGAGTTAAAATTGTTTAATATTTCTAAATTGAAACTTAATGCAACTATGGCTGAAGAAACACACAATAAGGTACTAGCGATAGTCGCAAACATAGGTAAAAACCAAGAACCTGCGGATAGATCTAATGGTGACGAAGACGAGAATAACCAAAAAAATCATCCTATCAGAGGTTTACCGAAATCTGGACGCTTTTGGAAGTCTAAAAAAGAAAGGTACCTAGAATTAAATGCCTGTTTCATGTGTATGCAAATACTTTAATCAGTAAAATGATTATAAAATCGATTGTTATAATTTTTTTTCAGATTTGCTACTGTTAACAAAACCAAAGGATTGACAGCTAGTTTTGAAAAGAAAACTGCTTTGCGATTGGAATTAAAGAAGACAAAAGAGTTGTCAAGACAAATGTTAGGAGAAATTAAACAGAAAGAACTTGAGAAAAAGGAACGACGAAGACAGAACATCAAGCGCACTGAAGAAAATAAACAGAAAGCTGAAATTGTACAAGTGATTACGAATACAGCCAAACTAAAACGAATGAGAAAGAAACAGTTGAGATTCATTGAGAAAAGAGATACTACTAAATATGATAAATAAAAAGTTATTCATGAAAAATTATTTATGTGTACCACTAAATTTAAATTAAACACGGCAGTATACGCCCACGATGAATGCCTAAAGATATTAAAATTTTCCACTTCAAAAGAAACACTATAAAAGTAAGTGTAGAATCAAAGAATTTGAAGTGATCTAATTGCAACCTACCACATATTAACTTATTGATATCTAAGCAGACAGAGGTGCCCATTCTATTGTACACTCAACTAAACTAAAACTTGACTTAAGTTCTTCATTTGAAATCAAACTTGTGCTCTTCGTAATAAGGTCTATTTGTTACTGGCATCTATTTCTCAGCGCTACTAAATTTCACTTAAACCTGTCAATGTATACTCAACTTTATTTCCACGCAGCGAGAGTCCCCATTTATTCAAATGCTGTATAAAAACTTGTTCAAAACTAACTAAGATGACATTATTTTAATCGACACCTACGAAGACGCTTACTAAAAACACAGAGCAAAAGAGATAGCATTCAACAGATAGCAGCTTTCGCTACGTGGTATTGAAAGTTTTTTTTTTATTTTTTTTTTTATTTTTTTTTCTTTTATTAAGAAAACCAACAGCGATACAGGTAAAAAATACATAACGAATAAAATAATAAAGTAAGGCCAATGACAGGTTTTCCTAAATATAGCACAGAAGGTATAATTCGGTAAATGAACGGACAAAATTAAAATAAAAAAATTAAAAGTTAAACTTAAAAGAAAGTGAAATAAAAAAAATGTGAATTTTTAAACTTATCAAAACGTTTCACAGTTCAATATATAATATTAGGCGGTCAGCAATGTACTTTAATCTCGTTTGTTTTTAGCAATTATATCAGTGACATCGCTGCCCGCTTAACAATTGGTTAAATTAAGTCAACACGTCGAGTTATTTGTTTTTCAAAGCACTTACTATTTTTAATTTGTATGTTTCTTTAGAACAAGAAAATATATCAATTTTACTAAAAGTTTTGTTATGGGTTCGAGCAATGCGTGTAAAGACACTATTTTGGGCGTAGTTAGTAGCATGACGGGGTACGTGCAACATTGGAGTTTGGCGAGTACGTCGGAGTGGTGTGTTAAATGTCTTTCGTCGAGAGTTAACATAGTATGCGACCTACAACTTTGTTCATATGACATTGGAGGTTGGCGAAGGCGATAATTAAGATGGTTGACAAATATTTTTTGAATTCGTTCGAGTTGGTTTGTGTAAATAATATAAAGCGGTGACCAGATAGGGCACGCATAATCGATTATGCGACCAATGTTTTGTATTTGTAGAATATCTTTTTGTCATCCGCATACATCAAATATCGTGAGTTGTTAATGGAATAATATATGTCAAATAAGTAGGCGTTGTACAGTAAAGGTCCTATATGCGATCCTTGTGGTACTCCACTAGGGATTTCAATAAAGTTGGAGCGATAGCCACCAACCACTACCGCCTGAGATCTATTGTGCAGGTATGATTCAATCCATCGCAGCAAATCACCACGTATGCCCAGTCTAAATAACTTGTTGCGAAGGATGACGTGATCCACACGATCAAAAGCTTTTTCAAAATCAGTGTAGATCACATCAACCTGCCCCCCATTATCGATATTTTTAAGTAGGTACGTTGAAAAACATGATAGATTGGAGATAGTCAATCTTTTTCGAAGAAAACCATGTTGTGCGTTAGGTACACCAGCGATAATATATGGATAAATAGCATTGTACACAAGTTTTTAAAAACCTTACCCAGTGTGTTTAGAATAGAAATACCTCTGTAGTTTTCAACTTTGCACCGAGTACGGGAACGGTTGAAAATAATATATACAGGGTTTGCTAAAGATTTCGCACAACCTTTCCAGAATATCGGAGGAATTCCATCGCAGCCAAGTCCCTTGTCTACCTTAAGATCGTTCAGTAGTTTCTCCGCAGATGCCAGAGTTACCTGAAGGCTAGTAATTGTATCAACGTTTGTTTCAGAATGCTTGGAAGAACTGTCATTTGACTGTAAATTGAACACACTATGAAAGAAAACGTTAAACGCTTCACATATTTCTTGGCCACCTGAATAGGTGATATTGTTGTATGTAAAAAGTTTTGGATAATTTAAGCGTATTAGACTTTAGTCGACAAATAAATTGCTTATTTCGAAAGCGAGATAAGTTACCTACTTGTTTCAATTTGAAATAAGACCTTGTTTCGAAGCGTACAAGGTTTACATCTTATATGAAGAAAATTTAGTGAATTTTAATTTAGCGAGTGAAGTAACAGAGTTGGGACCATTATGAAATAGAATAATTTACTTTAAGTTAATTTTAATCTGCATAGGTGGTAGTTTTAATCTGCATACTAAGTACCTAGCTTAGGTTTATTTCAAACATACAATTGGTAATTAAAATTAAATATAGGTACAGATTAATAATTTTAACAGAAAAAAACCCCAATGTCGCGCATCATCAGAAGATATAAAAGATACACGATATAGAGGCAACTTCTATGTGAATATAACAACAGGCAATTAGCACTGTTTGATCTGAATTGCACTTTATTGTAGCAGAGCAAGAGTTAGGACTTTTTATTTTGATTTGACACCATTATCTGGTCTGTGTTATAGATATTGCATAGACTCTTGAATTGCGTTTTCTTGGCTGTAAATCATTATCTTCAAGAAAAGTACTGAATCAAATTGTAATGTATGAATAGGTAAATCTCCTCATATTATTTTATTGTAACTTTTGACTCCATAATAGAAATTATTTTAAACTAGCTGTTTAGAATTTAAAAATTTCAAAATATTAGAATATTAAAAACTATAATATTAAGAAAATGTGTAACAAACAATATGATAATATTAGTGAATGGTCAAAGTGAGAGAATGGTTAGTGTGCATTCTATGCGGTTGTCGATTGCGGAGTGAAGTTCGTGTCCCTTTGTCTGTGCAAAGTGAAGGAGCGCAGGGCGTTTGTCACTTAATTTCTGCCCGCGACTTCGTTCGCGTTGACTGTACCCTTAGATCAAAAAAATATACCAAACATAGACTATCTCCTACAAAAATTGCGTCAAATAGTGGCACTTAATAGTTCGACATTATTTTACGTGCATGAATGTAATATGCCATCGTAATAATAAACCAGACCATCTTGTAATAGATTCATACAAAAATGCAATATAAAGCATCTGTAGTTTATTACGTACCGGTACAACGAAGCGTACTAGACTCGTGGTACGTATTCCACCGTACGCTGACGAAAGAATAATAATTATCGTTTGTTACATCCATTATTAATCTTTAAAAAATTAAAGCTATCATAAAAATATTATTCTTATCTATATCTTATTATTGAAAGTACGACATTTCATGCCTTGTTCGCATTTCTAAAATATAGTTAGAACGTGACACCGTTGCGCTAATGCGGGCGCGATGCGAACTGCATTTAAGCACAGTTTAGTTGGTGCCATTTTTTGAGCGCCGATCAAACATCTATGGTATATGTGATCGAAGACTTTACGTCGATTGAGATACTTTTTATCACGGAATAAATGTTCCATAAGACACATCAATACCAAATTTCATGTGTATACGTCCTTCAATGATACTCCCACAGGAACTTAACATGTTTCTGGGATAAAAAGTATCCTGTATTTTTCATCAAAATCTGTACGGACTTTTTGCGTGATTGAGTAACAACATCCAAACTCTCACACTTATAATATTAGTGGGATAAATTTGTTCATGTGGTTAATTTTCAGTTGTGGACTAGTTGTTTACTTTTCACTACAAAATCGAAGCCAATGTAATCTTGTGTAATGTTTTTGCAGTGAACAGCAGACAGAGTTTCGTTTTCAACAATTCCTTTTCTTACCATTGAAGTTTCCAGGGTTGTAAATGTAAATATAGCTTTCCACCAGGCTCATAACAAACACCAAGTTCGCATAAATTAAAATACAAACATAATTCCATCTAATATTTTTATTAAGTATTTATAGCAATATAATACATATAAAAATATTAAATGCTATTTTCCAAGTTTTGGCAGGTGATGAATTGTGTGGGCATCAAATATTTACAGTAATATTCTCAAGTTCAATGCTGAGATGAAACAGTGGAACATCAATCTTAATATTAATTTTTCATGAATTTATGTACATCAATGGAAAATCTTCAGTGACTATTTATATAAATATCTATAAAATACACCAAAACTATTGGTTACACTTTACAATGAAAACATAAAGCAATAACTTCAAAAATTAAACTAATATCGTGTGATAGATGACCTCAGCAAAATTCATAAGGAGAAACTGTCATTAGTTATTTTATAAAATTAAGCCTCAATAATTATATTACATCACTTTTGTCAGAATACTGCTCCATGTTAATAGTACATGTTTTGCTCGCACACCATAAAACATATTAATAATAACCACTTAATACAAAATAAATCTATTAAAAATAAATCCAAAATTAAAATGTTATAAATTGTTATAAAATTAAATCACACATACCAAGTATACTTCTTACGATGTGGTGTCTTAACATCTTGTATTAAATTCAATCAAAGAATTTACAACAACAATACAGTTGTCATAATAATAACAACAATAGTTAGTAGCTTATACTCTATTATTTTAGTCTAACATTTGTCTATAATACTCCATTTAACATATAGAAAAAATCTTCATTGAAAACATCAGTCTAAGGCAGTGACAACAAAGTTTGATCATTTGAAAATAACATAGGAGTTGACAGGGTAGACAATAATTGAGGTACTTGTGTTTGTGTCAGAACAATATGTTCTAATTGGTAGATACATTTTTGTATTTTTTTTTCTCTGCCTAAATGTCTCTCGCCTAAATGATTTATTTAACGTTGAGTCGCAATTGCGTTTAAATCTGCAAATGTTTCGTTATAGTGTAATTAAATAGTACAACTGATGATTGTTTAAAATGTTTTACAGGTATCTGGATCTAGTAAAAAAAAAACATAAAAAAATGCTTATATGTTAAGTGTTCATGAGATTCATCTAAAGATCTTAACTAAATTAAAACAACCAGATAATTTGAAACATAGCATAAAATGTTCGGCGGCTCGAGTAAAGGTGGACATCGTATTTTAACCCCTGGACATATTAATTGAAATATTAGGATCTGTCTTTAGCGTGTTATCAATAGTATTTAAAATAAAACCACAAGTAAACTGAATATCATTCTCTTCCTTTTAAGTTTGAATATTATTTACGGTTACCTTTAATTTTATTATGCTACAAAATAAAAAATACCAATCTATTGCCAGAACTTGACAAAACATGGTCAGAGTGTGGCTATTGAGAATAATCAAGCGTTTTGCATTGTTTTTGTTGCTATTATTTTTAGTCATTGGATTAAATACTAAGAGTATGTTGGACTGACACGAAAAATATAAAAATAATAATAATTAGAAGTATAAAGAGACTGAGTATTTCCGTCAAATACCAAGTTTAGTGTGCTCATTATGTCTTATATTTATATAATATCTGACTGTACATCGCAACATACATTTTAACTCAAGTACCCTGCGCTGTAAACTAAAAGATATATATACTAGATAAGAAAAGTTAACATCCTCAGTAGCAACTTCATAACTTACTCATAGGATGTGGCCGAAAATCAGCAGTAGGACGTGTCTGAACCAGGTCCACTTTGGCACTCAAGTGAGGTACATTCGGTGTTGCGCTCAGCTGAACACTAAGTTAGCGTAATTACAGGACTGTGCTAGTAGGTAGACCCTGGCAGTTTCACTTAGTTTCCGAACACAACTAATTGTCTCCAAAAAATAGTTTGTCAATGTAAGACTATTTCAGCCTACAATTTATTATTCTTTGTGAATACTAAAAAGCGATTCGTATCTAGTATATAATTTGTGTAACTCTCCAATCTTACGTTTAATCTTAACAAAACAGAAGCGTATTCACTAAAGTAAAAAAGTACAACTTATGTCTTTACATATTAATAATAAACACACAAACTCACGATTGGCCCGCTAATGCGCGTACAGTTAGTCCGTTAAACAGCAAACATATACGTATGTGCGATTTGCTATTCACATATTTTACAGGAATAATACTAATTATCTAAATCATAGTTAGTTTCGAAAGAAGGGAAAAGAAAGATGTTGTGTACCAACCATTATCACAACTTGTATTGAGAGTATGTTCAAATTAACTCTTCTCTTATAAAGCTACTCTAGACCAATCGGTTAAAAGTAGTATGGAGTTGTTTTGACTAAATATTTTATTATTAAATGCATTTCATAAAAATAATTATGATCGTAAATCATATTTAGTTTTTTACCTACCTACTTACATTCGAACTATTTGGTATATTCTTTTAAAACTGATGTAAAAGACGCTACGGGGCATTTATCAAAGCATGGAGTAGTAGCAACAAGTTGCGATAATCGAATTGATTATCTTGAATGGGTTATTAGAAATCGGCGGAATACAAAAAGATGTTACAAAATTCGCTTTATCAAAGCTTTTTCAATTTAAAACTTAAAATCAGCTAAAACTAGTGTCAACTAGGTATATCTTTTAAGTATAAATTTTTGTTGGGCCAGGAAAGAGTCGAGTGTAACGTTATCAAATGTATTAATTGTATCTAGTTCTTTATTTCGAACATTTGGACTACAAGTAACAAAGAGGTGTTGGAATTGCCACCTAGATATTATCACGGTGGACGCGTCTTGGGACAGCTAGTCCATTTTCATCTTGTATACACCTCTTATCCATCATCGTACCGAAGTGTACTAGGTGCAGTCTCAGCTTTATAAATGTATTTCAGAAAAGAATTATAATGTCTGTCGGTTTATATACCACGCTTTAGACGACCCTCGTTTTTAAACGTCTCGATCAAGTGACTGAAGTTCGCTATTTTTAATGTAATAGGTAAGTTTGTGTCAAGTATATCGGGCGACGAGTATACAGATGTCTAATCTTAAAATGAACGCCTCTTTTTTGCTGACTGTATCTTTGCGTGCTCTCTCGCTTTAGTTGCCAATTTGTGTGTGATCTATACACCTTTTCGCGTGTTGAGCGTCGTTAACCTATTAGTCTCATTCAGTTTAAGATAAGACTGTCTATACAAGTACGAGTAGCAATGACGGTTGGTAGGAGACAGACAGCTAACTGCGCAAGACACGGGTTGCGGCGGGACACGGGGCTCCAGTCACACGTCGAAATCTGCGCCCGCCTTGCCGTTGGGCGGTATGAACGGTTCACTCCACATTCTTCTGAGATCTCCCTGAAAAAAAAACGCTTTAGTAAATAAAAAAAACAATTTTTGTAAGAGAAATTACTAATATAAGAGAATTTACTAATAAGGGGTAAGGCCTCTGTTAGACGAGGCGAAGAAAGTTTACTTGCCGTCCACGCGAGGTCGCCACGTTCTATGTTATATTTATGGAGAATGGGGATTCTATTTACTAGGCAACAACATTCAAATTTCTAGTAATCACGTAACCGTGCGCAGTCCAGACGGAGAGGCGATTGCCGAGCGACGAAGTGAGCAGTGGAAGTACGTCAGCAGAGTGGTGGAAGGGCGGTACCTTGACGTAGGCCATGGTGAGCAGCGGCAGCAGCGTGAAGGGCACGAGGTAGAGCAGCGCGGGCTGCGCGGCCTTGAACACCTCGGCCGACACCGTGGCCGTGAGCAGGCCCAGGAAGTAGCCCAGCAGCGAGCAGTGGAAGTACGTCAGCCGGGAGCCCTGCACGCAACGCGACGTCGCATATTAGCTTCACTTTATACTAACTAGCTTTAACGAATCTTGGATGTCAAGTTGAGATGCGAATAACCGAACAACTATGCATGTGGAGTCAATCTTGTTGTAATGCGATAGTTTGAAAAATAAAAACCTACACTTTTCTTACATACAAAGCCGCATGAGTTATTCATGCGGTTTTGCAAAAATAGCTTTTTATATTTATAAATTAAAGCTACAGCGTAGGAGCCGAGTGTCTCGTCGCGCTGTCTCCGTTGCGCGCCGACCGGTATCACGCGCAGTGCGCATGCATCGCGCCCCGGCGCGTGTACGCTAGGTGCAACGATGGGCTCGTTCACGCAGTGGACGCGTAATTGTGGCCGTAGGATAGCCGCCACAAACATATAGGCTTCTTTTTATCCCGATATTCCCACGAAGTCGGGACTTACGCGAGTCAAACCGCGGGGCGCTGCTAGTATTACATAAAAAGAGGTAACTTAGCGTACCGCGCTGCGTACTCTGAAGTGGTAAGTCCAAAGTAAGTTTGTCATGATATTTTGAGATCTCTTTATTACATGTAAGTGTAAGTCCTTCTTAAAGTAGGTTACGCACAACATTTTTCTGCTCTAATTGGCTGGACTGAAGGATTCCTAAAGAACAGAAACCGGGGTTAGCAGTTTTATAGTAATTATGTATTGCCTTATTTTTACAGGTGAATGTCCAAAGAACCCAAAAGTGAGAGACAGATTTTGCAAGTTATAGTATTATGACTGTTTAATGCAACAATATCCATTAAGTGGACCCTGAAATTGTTAATAAACTTAGTATGTAGTAGTGTAAGTATTAAAATAGTACATAGATTAAATATACATTTCATAGACTTTTTTAGATTAGCTGGCCTGTTGGTCCAGTGGTTAGTGATCCTGACTGCTGAGCCAGCAGCCGTGGGCTCGATTCCCACCCAGGACAAATAATTTTGTGATGAGCACGATCATTTTGTTCTGTGTCTGAGTGTATTTTATTTATAATAGTATGTATTTAGTAATATATATAAGTATGTTTATCAGCAGTCTGGTTACCATAGTACAGGCTCTGCCTAGTTTTGGATTAGATGGTCGTGTGTGAGATGTGTCAGGTTAATATTATTATAGAACGCTATTTTAACAAGACAATATTTTATAGAATAATCAAGAATAAGTTGCATACCATGGACCTTGGACCAGGAACTTGTCCCATCTGACACACTAGAGTGGCCTTCTTGTAGGCGTCGTAACGTAACACGAAGCACAGTAGTAGTCCCGGCATCACTATGTCGCCCAGGCCTGAAATAGAAAATATACATCCTGTATAATTAAAGCGTTTTAATAGATTTCTTTAAAAAAAATATGTTGTAATAGTTTGTCTGTCTGTCTGATTTTCACCAAGTACAGTATCAGTATAACACTAGTGCTTATATTTGGAGGGTAATAAACGTTGTTGTTAATGTTTGGATCCATGTCATTTTTTGAAATTATTACAAACATTGAGTATTATGCTTAACTTTTTAAATGTCTTAATATGGTATTATATTATATCAGAGTGCGCTACAAAGGATCAGCAATGGTCCAGGTAGCACTAAGCACTTAAAATAATTATAATAATAATGGTAATGTACTATGTATAATTATTTACCTACATACAAAGTTGCAATTGGAGAGAATAAATGTGTATAATAAAACAGTATAATAAAAAAAATTAAATAAGTCATTCTTCTCGCGAAAAAATCCATCCCGAGTATTATATTATCTTTCTTTCGTTTCGTTAAACCATGTCTAATTAGTGCAGATTTTTAACTGTTTATTAAAAGCTATTCATCATTTAAAATCTTACTTTGTGACACGCCACTAGTAAATTATAATAGTGGAAAGCTTTGCTAAATATATTAGAATTTTTTATTTCACTATATTGCTCACGCAAGTTAACCACTAATTGATTGACCAATAACACGAACGGCTAATAGTTTGTTGCATATGCAGGGAAACAATTTTATATATACCTACAACGAACAAGAAAACAGTATCTTTGTGATGAATAGTCACTATTAATTTCGCATATATTAGTAATTTCGAACTATCAATAAAAAGTTTATTAGATTTCACTTGGTATAATCAGCTATTGAATTACATACAATTGCATCCACACGTGTACTTCAGAAAGTCATAATAGTTTGGGATCCGTCAGGGGTCCTTTTACATATTAAGGAGCCCAGCGAGCTGCTATTGCCAGCCTGACCCCGGTTCAAAATTAGTCGAAGTTTATTTGAGTACAACCATGTATTTTTAATAATTAGAAATAACATTCACGGAAGATATTAATCAACAGTTTTACCTAGCATAGAGAAGTGTCCCTGATGATGCATGGAAGGGAACACGAGCTTGGCCGGCAGCGACAGCTTGGGCGCGTCGCGCATGGCCCCGCCCAGCTGCAGGCGCCGGGCCACTACGTTCATTGGATTTTCTGCTGGCCTGCAAGCAAACCGTTTATACATACACTGTTTACTCTCTCTAACACTACAGATTGACAGACAAACGCGCAGCCTCAATTGCCTAATTAATGTCAAGATTATAGTTCAAACTATACGTACAGAACAAGGCAGGCGTCAATCAGTTAGGATATGATATGATGACGAGTTTCTTTCGTACAGTATGCCATTTGCTAGAGCTGTAAATGTGTTTTGATTATTTATTTTTTTCAATAAAATGTTAGCAAAAGTAGATAAAAGTAACAAATTGAAAAAATAACATATTGGTAAGTAAAAAATGTTGGCAAAAATAACATAAAATATAACGTTTCATACCTTTGCTCGAGGCGTGAAAATCTTAACAAAAAATAAAAAAGTAGGTACTGTTTTGCATGCAGACAATACCATGGGTAACTCAAATATTTGGAAAAAGCTGTTGAACCTTACTTCTGATTTCTGAATCGGTTCACTGATTTATTGCACGCTATTTCCTTTATAATACTGTCAATGAAATAATCCAAGACATCAATATTCGCCGTGCGTTTGCCTGGATGCTTATAATTACTAGAACTTAGATTAAGTTGCTACGATAAAAACTAAACGGATGATACGTTTAAATGGTATAATTTGAATTAAGTATTTTACAGAATGCACATAAATAATTAAAAAAGGAATAATACCTTGTGGCGACTTTAACCATGACGTTGGTGGTGAATATGTAGGAGGAGAAGAAGACCCAGAACACGTCGTACAGTAGTAGACCGGTGAGAAGCAGTGTAGACACTTTTAGTGACGGCAGACGGATCAGTGCTATGAATGTCACGCACAAACCCATCCCCATTGCTGAAATGACAAATTATACTTAGCCATAGTAGTAGTTTAAAACCAGCCATTACGATCGCTTTATAGTTAAAATTCTTTTGAACGTACACATTTTGCCATAAGGAACTATGCATTTCAACCATTGCTTAGTGATTTTTTTTTATTAATTTTCGTTTGTCATATATGTGACATTAGTGTTCAAAAGGTTAACTTTGCCAGACGCGTAAGTCTTGAGAAACTAAAGTACAACATATTATATTTACCTAAAATACACTCCAGAGATACCTAAAAATCTCGGCAGCTAATAATGGTAGCTTAATGAAAGAAATTGTGTTTAATAGAATATAGCATTCTTAGCTTCTGAGTTTTTCAGGCATCTTTATGTGACCCGGATTCATTGCTCTCGAGTGTATTTTAGGTAAATATAAGTGTATTAAATAATAATATAACAAGTGACGTGTAATTTTGAGATGTAATAGATATGATTAGATGCGCGTGTAAGTACGGACCGTCCATGAGCAGCCAGTGGCCGGTGAGCACCCAGACGGCCACGACGGCAGCGGCGAGGAGCGCGGCGGCCAGCTCCGGCGCCGAGTAGCGCCCGCACACCGGAGCGCGCGCCGCGCCCAGCCCCGCCGACCCCGCCACGTACTGGCACAGCGGCGTCAGCAGGAACGCCAGCGCCGCACACGCTATTACTGCACACACCATTCACACGTCAGATACTGGTGCATCATAATATATGTAGATCTCTACAACAAACTTCGTTGTTAAGTGATAGATTCATTTCCTGTTGTTTCAAAATAAGAATGACATATTATGGATATTGTAATACTGCAGCGTTACAAGTTTATGACGAACTGACAGTACTTTGTCTTACACTTTAATACCATTAAATTCAGCATTCTACCTACCATTTTGGGCTTTCAACGGCAATTGACGGATTACACTAGACTTTGAGCCTAGCTTCTTCTTACTATCTATATGCAAAGCAAAAGCTATGTCGATCATTAATTCTAATTGATCTAAAAAATACTGTTTTTAGATCAACCACACAAAAAAAAAACACGTGAGATGTCTTTGAGACACCCAGTTGGAACGAAGTTATTTTTGCTATATATAATTATATCTAATGGATTGACTAAATCAATAATGTATATCAAAATATTAAGTAAATATTGTAATAACTCGAAATCAAAATTGAAAACTGTAAAGTGAAAAGTTGCCCAAACTAATAATTAGTAAATAACCAACATCAAATTACAATAGTATCGCGCAGAATCCACAGATGGCGTAAATAAAATAAACCAACTCAAAAATTTGAATTAGCGGTATCTGTCAGGAGATATTTTGCAACTTCTGTGATTTTATTTGGTACCCAGTGGCCACAAAGCCAATTCGTCAGTTTGGATGCTCTTTGTGCTCGTTAATGTACGTTTGTGAAGAACGTCATAGATAGACGCTGCACATGAATGAATAAAAAAAAAAATCAGGATATGTGACCGTGTCAAGACAGTGAAAATCTTATTCCGAAATAATATTGGCTAGTGCCGACCAAACACCGGCCTAATCAGAGCCATAAGGGAACTAACTAAAAGAATATAAGGAAATTTAGTTTTATCAAAAGGTCAATAATGACGATTAAACTTCAGTTGATAATACATTCGATTGTAATGATTTAAGTGCTGTTTTATGCGAGTTTAATTAACGAATAAAATCAACAATAAAAATCATTAGCGAGTTATTGGTGACCTAATTGTTTTAGCACGCAGGGGAAATCATTGATAGAGTTGCAAACTACAGAGCGGATACTTCGTTATATCATAGCCGCATAACGTGCTATAAATGTTGACTGATGTATCACGCTAGATAATTAAACTGAAGAAAGTCCATATAACAAAAATAATCCGAATTAGTGTCTACTTCAAATTGACAATTGCGTAAGTGATGTAACAACTGTAAATTCGCTATGTGACATCGCGAATAAGAAAATAGTACCCATACTATTCGGTTCGTGTTAATTATTACGGTAAGCGTGAGTAAAACACAGCCGTTTGTTGACGCTTTAACGGGACATATCAAATACAATAAGGCCGCTGCTACACGCTTTGATTCACAACGTATCGCAAGCGACGGGTTGACAGGTTGTCTGTCGAAGTTAGATTCTATCTGCCGTTACTTTTCCTGTGTAAGCGGAATTTTCATGAGTTTAGAATTTACCGGCGAAACACTATGTAGATAAATAGTTAACTTGTGTTTCTTAGATAATATATCTATACTTATACCCGGTGGTCTGATGGCAGAAACTCTACCAGCTCTCACAATTGAAATAGTGTGTGAATCATTCTGATATTAATTTAAGAATTACTAGCAAACAATTTGCAAATTTTAACTTGAAAATTTGATTTCTTATTAAGATTTTTAATAGTACAGGTTAGTACAGGTTTTTAATAGTACATGTTACAGACCCCGTAAATAACGTAAAGCGCTAACAATTTTATGAAAATTCGTATATTTATACAGAAATCTAATTTTAATAAAAAAATTTAAGCTAAATCAACTGTTTATCAGCTACACATAACGCTACTAAAATAAAAGATGAGTAAAACAAAAGGTTACACAGCAAAACAAAAACATAGGATTGAGTTCTGTATGATAATGGTACATAGTACATGTAAATTAGTACAAGGATAGCAGATTACTGTTTGATTTTGAGTCGTCCGACTGGTCCTGTGCCACCAGCCTGCAGATGCTAGCAGAGAAAGTAGAAACTTTTGTGCTTATGACTCTAGTTACCACAGCTCCAATGAAGAGAAGATAGGTAGGGTTGGCGACGCGACGCACAAGTGCAGACTGGTGTTACTAGTGTTAATCAGTACTGATAACCGCTGACCATAACGCAGGCCGTGTGTGTTTCCGAAATTGGGTATTTTTTTAAATATTTATATATATTTTGCAAAACAACGAGAAAACCAAGTTCTACGATAAAGAAAGTTGTTCTCTAATTACATTTACAGAGGAGTAACTGCAAATTTTAACTGTTCTTGATAGCTATCTTATCTACTCACTGAGATATCATCCAAACCGTGTAAGTGTCTCGTAGTAGTAGTAATTAACCATGCCATGAACGTAATATAGATTAATGTATTTATATAATCAACTTACTTGCAGTACATATCGCAACTAGTGTTTGCATGGAGTCAAAGAAGAAGAACATGATGAGAAGTGCAACCGACGAGCCGAGCGGGAAACAAAGCGCCTGCATTGTGTTCAGTGTTTGAACGTCTGTAACGAAAACATACATAAAAATAACCATTCAGAAATTGCACCGATCGTGGTCACGGTCACGGTGCAATTCTTTTGTAAATATGTTGTAATATGTCTGACACCTTGCGGTTTAAGTCCGAAAAAAATGCTTAATCGTAGCTACAGCGTGGTGATAGCCAGGGTTTTCTACACGAACAAAAAGTAGAAAAGTGTTCGTTTATCATCTACGATTTCATTCTCATACAACCATTTAACAGACCGCAACCGTTTACTATTAGGCAGGGCTAGTTTATGCGCAGTAGTATAAATACTTGCGAAAAGACAATTGTATAAGTATCATGAAACATCAATACTACACAGTACAAGTTGCAATACATTTAAAGTAAATATTCGCGATTGTGCACATATACGACATTCGAGTCAGGCCCCAAATAGGGCAGAACCTAGATACACATACGTACATGCCTTGGCGCCGATATGCCGCTCAATCTCCACGAGACGACTTTCATTATGTTGATAACGATTACTTGGAAATGGGGACACTTAGTTCTTTTTGTTATAGTCTGTGTTTGTTTATGTCTCATAACCGTAACAGACCGTATGTTTCTCGTTATCAAAAATATTTATTTTAATTAGAAAGATATAAAAGTTCTTGGGAAGTCTGATGCGAGGATTTTTGATCAAAAAGGATTTAAGCGTAAGTAGTAAGTCCACCGTTTATTTATTTATTTGTTTATTATTAGGATCTCCAATAAAAATATGCACAATTAATGACAATAACTGACAACAAGCGATTTGGAGTTGGTGTACTCTTTCACCTACAGGAGACCACAGCGAGTACAATGAAAAAATCAACTAAGCGAACAAAGTTACACGTAATAGAGGACATTTATAAGTATAAAAGTAATAAAAATATAATTTAAAATTTAAACAATTAAAAACAAAGTTGGTAAAATTAAAATTAAAAAAAAAAGTCCAATCATAAAAAAAGCTTAAAAGCTATAGTAATAAGCACTTCTTATAATTAGACATACATAGGCATATATCTAAATCGGTCGTTTTAGCTAACATGTTATATTGCCTACAAAGTCTTGGTACAGCGGCGTAATGACCCAGGTTGTAAAATCAGGGATGTAAAATCTATTGATGCTCTGTAGAAAAAGTTTTCCCGTAGCCGAAATTCTATTTTTAAATATGAACTCTAACAGTATCCAATCGATATATTAAATCGACCGATTCAGTGGTCAACTATGTAGTCTCTTTCTATTGTTTTACTATGTGCGAACACGTGGGATTGTTATCCTAGTCATAGGTCGAGAATGACAGCGCAATACTAAACATGCGATATTTTTATTTTTGCTCTCATTTTATAGAATTCCGTGTAGAATAAACCACTAGTATATTAAAAACCCTTTAATGTATTGCCGAAAATGCGGTTTTGATCTGACAGTTTAAAGCAGATCCGCCAAAATGGTTACGGATTGTACACGAATAAATTTAATATATTATATTAATCACCTTAATGCTGTTTACTATGATATAAGATGATAAATGTATACATATATAATATAATATGATATTTACAGTAGCTAGTGAAAAAGTTTTTTTATCATATTTTATACGTAAAAAGGAACGTGTCAATGTGCAATCTTGGCTGTTAAAAATCAACAATTCAATCTCTTTAAATGCAATAAATATACATTCACTATTGTGGGGCAATTAATAAATTATATTATTAACTAGCGGCCCGCTCCGGCTTCGCACGGGTATAAAATATATAGCCTATGTCATTCACTGAAAAAATGATTAAAATCGATCCAGTAGTTATGTAAATATTTACGACATCACATTAGAAACCTCAAAAATAACAGTATTTCTCCACTATTTAATGGATGTTATTATACATATAAACCTTCCTCTTCAATCACAAAAAAAAAGCATCAAAATCCGTTGCGTAGTTTTAAAGATTTAAGCATACATAGGGATATAGGGACAGGGAAAGCGACTTTGTTTTATACTATGTAATGATAGTCGACTGGTCCACAAGTTTAAAGTCGCTCAGCGTGCGATGCTCGGTGTTTCTCTAGTCGCTAAAATTCGAAATGAAGTTATTCGGCAGAGAACTAGAGTAACCGACATCGCACATAGAATCAGTATGCTGAAGTGGAAGTGGGCCGGTCATGTCTAAAGGCGGACTGATGGTCGCTGGAGCCGACACGTTCTAGAGTGGAGACCGCGATTAGGCAAACGTAGTGTAGGGCGCCCTGCGGCACGATGGACCGGCGACCTAAAGAAAGTGGCTGGCAGCGGATGGATGCGGATTGCCCAAGACCGGGATGGTTGGCGCTCCTTGGGGGAGGCCTTTGTCCAGCAGTGGACGGCGATAGGCTGATGATGATTATTAATAGGTAAGTTAATGCAAGATAAAAAAAAATCCATAAAATACAAACAAGTGTATTATTCTTTTTTGGTAAAAAAAAAACTAGATGCAATCGATATACGTTACGAGAATATTATTTGACAGCCGCTGTTTTTATGATGGTTGCATTGATGCATTGATTTAAAATCAATGGTTGGTACGTCTCTTTTTGTTTCAACTGTCAATATTTGGTTGTATGAAGTAACTATCATTTTATCTGTGGTACTGGTGGTATTTGCATTGGGCACGGTCCCAAAGTACCTAGTATGTTTATTAAGAGAAGTAGAAAATGAAAAAAAAAAGATCGATGAAATTAAAATCGACCAACGATGTTAAAACATTTAGCAATTTTATAATGTACCCCTCAAATGTACTAGTTAAATGTTATAATAATAATATTATACATTTGAGGGGTTTAATATTTACACAGTTGCACCGTAACATCCGTGTATATATTTACAAATATAAATTATTCATTCTGCTATTAATAACAACTCCAGTGAGTGCACTTTTTGAATAAATTAAGTGTTTATGATGAAATAACTTTTCATTGCGATTACTAAGTTATGTGCCTGCACTGTTGACCGGAGAGGAATTTCTTCGTCTGCAGATTTAGATAGATAGATTTAATGCATATATACAGTTTCGTATCTTTACTGTTGACCATTGTATGGAGCCAATCCTGGGCGCACCAGAGACGTCATGGTAAACTTTAGAACAGACTATAATTCCGTTAAAGAATTCCCTCATCTGGAGCCAATCCTGGTTGCAGAATCAGGTTCGAAAAGGAGGTGAAAGCACATTTTGCAAAATCCTAGCCCTGTACCAAATTCCCTATTGGCCTAGAAGCTGAAAAATCGATTTTTGTTTATCTTTTAATCAGTCAATTTATGATTTTCAGACGTTCATTTTTCGTAAACTATTAAAGGTCTGTTTTAAAATTTGGCACGTGGTATAGTCAGCACGCCCTTACGGCGTATACAAAATGTTATTTCAATATGTTTGTCCGATTCTGAGTTAGAGGGGATCTAAAATGGGTAGAAATGGTGCGAATAAATATAGCACTGGAGTGCTTTGAGCTCGAGAACTGGACTTCGTGCTCCTAGATAACTAGTTTGATCTCTACAACAGAACCACCCAGGAAGTACAACATGAACCATCCAGGTCACTCCATAAATACAAAAAAAAAACTCAAAAAGCACACCAGAAAACGCGGACACACACACACACGGGAATTTTATATGTAAACATGGCTGCACGGGTGGCGGGGTAATGGCTTAAGTATACCTTCATTTTTGCATTTTGAAACTTCTACCCCGCCGTGGGCAGGACGATGAAAACGAACTAATAAAAACCATCTACGTCTCGTTTACCAGACCGGTAACTTTTACACTAAATCATAATTTAGAAAACTGTTATCGTGCCCGAGATCGACAGCCCGCAGTGGAATTTACACATACGTAGTTGACCTGAGTAATACGTGTCCGTTAATTATAATGAGAAGAATATAAAAGCCAATAACCGCTAACTGTTAATTGACACTTAAAAATAATAGTTTCACTAAGAAAATTTATTAGCACACACTGTTTTTTTGTACATTAATTTATTAATTGCAAAATATTAGATTGAATTTTTTATGGGTATAAAAAAATAATATTTAAAGATCTATTGTAACTTTATATGGTATGCAATAAAGTATATTCTATTCTATACATATAAATATATATATATATATATATATATATGTATATATATATATGTATATATATTATATGTATATATATTCTATATGTATCTAAAGTCTTAATCGATAAAATGTAATAACTCACTATTATTAGAAGAGCTGGTAGTGGTGGGTGTTTTCCCACCCAGTAGTGAAGCCTCTCTCTCCCGCTCGGCTCGCTCTCTCGCTTCACGTTCCATATTCAAAGATCGAAAGCTTCCGTACACGATCAGCAACATCGAGATCAGACATGCCGATACTCTGTAAAAGGGACATTAATTATTAAATAGGTAATTCTTTTATAAATGCTTTCTTTAAACGTAACTTGCACTTAAAATATTTTTTCTTGATATTATAAAGCCGAAGTTTCGTGTGTGTATTTGGGTGTGTTTACACCTGAAACTACTAGAGCGATTTAAAAAATCGTAGGTTATATTATGCTAAAGTAAAAATCTTTTATTAAAGGAGACAACATTAGGCTATGCAGCATTACGCCTCAGAATGATTTTACTACTAAATCCTACAGACGAGAATTGGGGAACAGTACCTCTAGTCCTCTACTCTCTGTTCGCCCTTAGACAAACAACGACTGTCAGAGAGCGAACCGTACACAATAGACTATAAGGTGACTAGTAGTGTTGCTTTGATATTTTCTCTGTAATAATCGTCCGCAGAGTCAACAATCGGTCAGTCACATTCCTGGTATTGCAAGTGCCCACAGGCAATAGTGATCGCTTACCATCAAGCAGGGCGTATAATATTCATTTTTTAATCATTGTTTACTTGTTTGTGACCTTATCGGTTAAAAAACCCTAAATGTAAAGCTTGTCTGACTACGGAATGGAGGAAAGAACATCGCTTTGCTAAGTGCAATCAACAATATATTATGGAGAAAAGAATGTTATCGTTTTTTTTTATTTTTTTATAACTACGTCACATACACTAATAATGTAATTTATGAGGGAATCAAGCTCATAACAGCGCGGAAGTAATGCGTTCCGCCGCCTGCCGTTTGGATTGTCAACCATTGTGAAATCTATAACGGTAGATAATTTTTAACAGATAGTATTTTATCAGCCGTACCACACACTACACAACATAATTGTTGTTAACATCGATTTTGTTATTTATAAATCCATAGACAGCAATGTATTATCTACAGTGTATATTTAGTTGGTATCCATGTATATATCCGTTTCAGCTATAGATAACTAGATACAATTCAACAGATAACCTGACCTTGTCAAATAGTAAAGAAATAAAAATCTCTAACAAAAATTAAACCGACGAAAAGAACTAAAAAGCAAAAACTAAATAAACCTTTTAAGTCTTTAAGTATTGAGCTTATTTACATAAACTATCAATTTTTATTTTGAGTCTACCACAAACTGATTAATTATTATCTAAATTTTATACGTACCTACGTAGAAATGAACATGGCTCTACGTAGGTAATTAATCATTTTATTATTTGGCGCCGACTCAAAATAAGTTTATATAAAATTTGACAGTTTATGTAAATTAGCTCAATACTTAAAAAGTTTATTTACTTTTTGCTTTTTAGTTCTTTTCGTCGATTAAATTTTTTTTTAAAAAGATTTTTATGTTATAATTTTTTTTCATCATCATCAGCTCAGCTACATGATGTGATGATTTCGCAAATACGCAAATACCCGGTAAAGTGAAAGCAAAAAGTAAACAGAAACATTTTTTATTCCTACAATTTTCGAGAGTTTCTCTTAATTTTATCAGGATCCCATCATCAGATCCTGACTTCCTTGACATGGGACCAGCCTTGAGGTATAACCTATCTAACAAAAAAGAATAATCAAAATCGGTTCATAAATAACGGAGAGGGCTGAACATACGTAAAAAAAATATATATTATATATGGTCGAATTGAAACCTCCTTTTTTTTCGTCGGATAACAAACGTGTTTTCTTTTGGCTTGGTAACGTCTGCTTAAATTAGCATCATTATTCCATCATGGCTAACCGTCCTCAGTAAACTAAAGGCATCTTAGAGTAGTAAGAGAGAATCACGAAACTTCAGTATCAAATTGTTAGAATGAAAAGTGTAAAGAAATGTACAATGTTTTAAGCGAAATGAGACCAAACAATCGGTTTTTTAGGGTTCCGTTTCTCAAAAAACCCTTAAGGTAAAAATGAACCCTTATAGGATCACTTTGTGGCCCATCTTTTTGTCTGTCGAGACCCTTTTTCTCAGGAAACCGTAGACGCATCAAGTTGAAATGAATCATGTCTGCGATCCCTTGAAGCTGTAAAAAAATCAAGCTTCTATGTCAACGCAAAAATAAAAGATACGGCGATTAAGTCTTAGATTTTAACAAATTTGAACATTTCGCAGGTAAATCAAAACCCATATTATATAAGCTTTCCTTTGACCTAGAATCATGAAATTTGGTAAGAAGCAAGGTCTGACATTACAAGTAAAGAAAAAACCTGAGAGCGGTTTATTTGTTGTTACATCACAATAAAAAAAAAATAGTTTTTGGGATTACAAACTTATATTTTGCTGTTAGAAAGTTGACTATGTCGTAAATATATATATGCCAGAGAATTTTTAGAACTGCAAAGTTAAGTTTGTCGTTCGGAAAAGGCGGGCAAAAATCTTCGAGAATTGATTCCCTTTTTTTCTATCGTGTGGAAACCACCTCGGGTCATCACTTCACCGGGGCTGCCAGTGAAGTGGTACTTTCTACATACAAGTTTGTTTGCTTACGGAACCCTCCAACCCTGGCAACTGATTTCAGGCACCAAATAAACATTTTGTCCTTTGTGTATTGTTGCATCTTTAAATGTTTTGTTTATAAAAAGAAACAAAGGCTTAGTCACTTTAGTACATTACTCTTTTGTTTTATGATTTACAATGACAGTTAGTAGTACAATTATTTAAATATTCGTGACCGGCCAAGCTAATACTTTCTTTACAGGGGTAAACCCACGGGTAAACCTAAGACATCTAAAATACGACATATGTGCGATTTATATACACAATTTAGATTCTAGGTATTACCCAAGCTGGGCCACTACAAGTTGAACAGAGGTGAAAAAATATATTAACATAACAATAAATTCACTTCCCCTTGAAGCGTGAAGCGAGGCTAAAGTAAATAGTTAAAAATTAGTTGTGCATTGCAAAAAGCATGAAACATATCGTAACTGACGCAGCGAAAGATTGAATTGATGCAGAATTAGACCAGGAAAATATCCTTTCAGAGGTATCTCCTTACTAACACCGCATTACTGCAACAGCCCCGTACGTAGTAGGCTGTGTACACACTGCCGTCCTCTAACTAGAAATTCGTTAAGCCCAACCAAGTGGTTTTTGAGAAAATATCAAAAATCGTTGTTTCTGCAAAACTATTAAACTTAGATTAATGATTGTTAGCAATGTAGTATTCATAATAATTATACACAAAGACAGAGAATTTTGTCGCTTCCTATCAAAAAGTAAAAATTAGCCGTTTGAGGGTTAACGGCTTTTTAGTTAAAGGACGGCAGCACACTGTGCGTTTCAATCTGTACTAATACATTTTATAAAGCTGAAGAGTTTGTTTGTTTGGTTGAACGCGCTAATCGCAGGAACTACTGGTTAGAATTGAAAAATTATTTTAGTGTTGGATAGCTCATTTATCAAGGAAGGCTATAGGCTATATAACATCACGGTACGACCAATAAGAGCGGAGCAGTGACCATAAACGCAGGTAAATCTGCGGGCCACAGCTAGTAACACATAAAATAAAAAAACCTTTATGATTCCATGCAATACAATATTACAATGCAATATATTAATAGTGTTACAATGCCTGCAGGATAATTAAATTTGAAACAGGTCATTGAACGCATTAAGCAATATGTAGAGAGATTCCTTGCAACTTTGAACAGAGCAGTACATCTTCATTGCTAACTTGAATGTTCATTAATAAAATCTTATATGTTTTATCAAATTCATTATCCTTAGCTACTTATTGAGACAGATAAAATTTTAAGTTTTAAAAGAAAACGAATAGTGTTATATTAACAATTGTAGCACTATTCAAATTATCTAAAACCTAATGGAACTTCACTTCTTTCACCGTTACATATTAAAAGAGTTCCGGAATTCGAAAGGAAAAACGGAATAGGTGGATGACTTTCCAGCCCCTCCCCCCTCTGTTCCAAGCCTTATGCTAAAGAGTATTGCGGACAGGAAATCAAACGCTAATGAAACGGTTGTTCCGGTTAAGTTTTAAAATAAACACGAACCGGGAAACATTTTTTGTATGATTTATAGTTATTTTATCAGTCGTAAAGATCTGTGTTGAAATGACTTGAATAAAAATGTGTGGATAACAATAATAAATTACCAAGAGCGTCTAAATGTAGCTACGAAGTGACCCATCGACCTGCGGCTAATTAAATGAACGTTCTTTCCGTTTCAGCCCGCCGAGCATCTCCCTAATGAACCGTTACTAGAACCTCTTCAATTAACAACATACACTTAATATCACTTGCTGAGAGGAAATTGCGAGCTTCTTTTAAGTGCAAATATTTTCGAATCTAACAAAAGCCATGAAGGGCTCTGACCGACATTTATACTTACAACACAGATTAATGTATAGAACAGAGAGCTTACTTAAACTTTACACTCCAATAAAATGCTTTATCAAATAATTGAAAAAGTTAAATATTCTGAGCTATCTAGCTTTGTTTATCTATCTAGCTTGTACCTAGTAAGAATATTTGCACGTGAGGCGGTTACTCAGGAAAGGGAACAAAATATCTGTAAAGAACCAGTTGCAAATACACTTAGAAAACTGCTGGCAGCCCAAAGACCGACCGCGACCATCCCCATTCAGTCTGTAAGATTGTAACTTTGGGAGAGAATCTCTGTGCCATACCTGGTTAAAGTTTTTCACCATTACAAAGCTGACTGCCGGTGCACCTTGATCCTCAATGGATTTCACAAAGCAGTGTGTTAGAGGTACGAGAAGGTTACCGGTAGAGCTGTTGTGGCGGAAGCCTTACTGTCGGTCACGCAATAAGCCCTGATTAAATTATCTCAGGTTGAATACACGCTGTTTACCTTTGAGAGAAGTCAAGTGATAATAGGTATATTAAGACCGGATATATTTAGACGGGTCAGATCTATGTTAATTTTAGGCACAAACGCGACCATCCACAAAGATGACTTTCATCTCGTTCTTGTCGAGTAAAAAAGTGCCAAAAGGCTTGTTGCCTGTTCGGCCGTCTGCCGTCTTGCCTGTTCTTCTCCATATGATCTACGTATTGGAACTTCACGACTGACTTAGTCTGGCTGACTCCTACTCCTGACAATTCAAAAATACCTATTATTGGTTTAATTGAAATAAATGGTTTTGATTTTGATTTTGTAATTAAGGAGCGCACTAGTTATGTTGTACGCACCGTTGCTATTCCGTCCGCCCCCCCTCGACTTTGTATAGAGGCTCTGAGGGTCACTTTAACTCTTGGGTACTGTAACTTAAAGCTCTGACCACCAGTTTCTTTAGTGTGTAAGTGTGATTTTATTAAATTAATTTAGGGTTGCAACGACTTCAAAAACTAAAAAGTATAATATTATATATATATATATATAGATTTGATTTAATACTTATGCAAACCTAATACCTTTAATATTAATAAAATACTACCTATTAGTTTTATGTGCTACCTATTGATAGGTTTGAAGTCGGTGCCAAGCCAAATGTAATAGTAGGTACCTACACTCGCCGCGCGAGACTTTAAGCGGGATAGCTTCGTCTAGAACAAAACAACCCAGACACGGGCGGATGTTTACATGAGTATATTTCAATTTTTTTGTTGTAAATCATATAGGTGAGTGTTCTATATGGTTGGAACGGTAATTAAATAGGGTATTGATTAAAAAAATAATTAGGTCAAAAAACATTAACCAGAAAAACACAAGTCTTTTTTCGCAACACTGATTTTTCAATCATGAAAATGTTGAATTGAGTTTTGATAGTTACCTCCACTCTCATTTTACATTCATCAGATACTTCAGCATTTGTATATTATATCTGCTCGATTTGGGATGGGACGTATTCTTGAAGAAAATGAGATGAATGAAAATTTTAGAAATTTCATCTTATATTAATTTCTTGATGAGATCCATTAGATTTTATAATTTTTACATTACTAAATGCACAGTTTTGTTAAAAATGATCACTCTATTCGAGTCGAAAACCTTAAAAAGAAAAATATTATGTTGCCTATCGGTAGCCTTGAATATGGCCAAAAGTTTTATTTATGTTGGCTTTGCGTTGATTTAATTTTTTCTTTTCCCACATGAACATAATAGAATAGGTAATGGATCACTGAAGTAGATAAAACAGTTGTCTCATTATCATAAACTGATTTCATAAATAGTAGCTTATTGGAAACCACAAGATAACAACTATTCATGATATTTCCCATGCAAATAATTATAAAATGGTAAGGATTACTATTACAGTCTATTATTGTATTCTAACAATGTTTAGTTCCTAAATTGTCACGCAAAATGAGTGAATTCATCGTGTCACGAAGAGACTTTGTCTTTTTTTCAATGATCATGGCAGTAAACAAGAAGACATTCAACGTTACTTAGACTAACACCATAATCTATCATCTTCGGGCAGTCTAAAAGTCGTGGAAAGTATACAATAAAAAAAAACTACGTTTAAAAAAACCGACTTCAAAAACTAAAAAGTATAAAATAACGTAATAAAAAAAAAAAAATACACCTCTTATACAAACCACCTTTAATATTAATAAAATACTATTATTTGTATGTGCTACCTATTGATAGGTTTGAAGTCGCTTTGGCGCGCTTTGTGTGTGTGTGTGTGTGTGTGTGTGTGTGTGTGTGTGTGTATGTGTGTGTGTGTGTTTTCAACAATTAATAGAATTGCTGAAAAGGCCTGAAAAACTTAACAATATAGAAAATCCAAAACACAACTCTGAATACGCCGATTTGATCCGATCCGGACAATTTTTTGAGATCGATTTAAAAGTATTAGATTTTGAGTCTACGTATGCCATACACATAAAGTTCAAGAGACAAAGCAACGGACGGTAAGGCGTGACGGACAGTAAGGCTTCCGCCACAACAGCTCTACCGGTAACCTTCTCGGACCTCTAACACACTGCTGGGTGAAATACATTGAATGGTGAGTACGAGTTCTGTCCTATAGGGTTGACTTTGCCATTTTTAAATTACGTTTCTAATTTGTTGTTATATGTGCTTAATAAATAACTATAGTCACATCCGCAATATACACTACAGTTGTAGTCGGTATACTTTGAATAATTAAATTTAATTTTGTGATCATACCAATTGTTTCCGTAAAACGATAGCAATTCATGATTCCGGCTAAATGTGTTGTACCGTTACCATTCGCTCGATCGCAACTCGTTTATATTGGGTGTATGGTGTACTTCCTGCAGATGACATTTATTTACTAAAACCTGTTCATGGTGAAATTCGGCATTTCCTTTATTACGTAATTTACTTTTTATCCCGATATTCATACGGGATCGGGAATAACGCGGGTGAAACCGCGGGGTGCTGCTAGTATATAATACATAGAAGGTTGGCAATCTTAACTAAAACTCGTATAACAAGTCTCGATCGCTGGAAATGGGGTATAGTAGTATGAAATTCTTCAGTAAAACTGTTGTTAGACGGCTGCGAACGCGTCACGTCGTGGTGTTGCAAGTCATCGAAAAGGCTCGAGTTTTTTAGCCCTAAATTTAAAGCTTTCGAGTCTTTTTTAGAGGCGGGCTCATAAAATAGGAGTACTAAAAGTTGCTCTCTAAAAAAGGGATTACGCCTTTCTTAGGCTTAGACTTTCTTTAAAGCTCGTGCCTTTTTTTAAAACTCGGGCCTTTTTTTAAAGTTCGAGCCTTTTTCAAAGCCCGAGTCTTTTTTTAAGGCTGGCATCGTAATTAGAGTTTTAGCTAGTCTTGGTAAAAAAGCCTAAGACACTTTTGAGAATCAGGTTAATGGAACGCAATTAACTATAAATCAAATGTCTATGTTATGCTATTATCATTTATTATATACATGATTGAGTTAAATAAAAAAGGAGCATAGGTAAAACATTGTTATCGAAAATTATTCACCAAAAATGTTTAACCAGGATGCGGCACATTGAATGATTGTATGCTTTTATTGATTAAACCATTCCCCAGTAACCAACACGATAAAACCTAATTCCAATTAAATGTTTCATTTCAATTGATGAGCGAGTATTTATTTACGATAATAATAAATAATGTACTAACTTGCATACATTTAACGTAAACCAAAACATTTTAGTATTTTATGTCCTGGTAACGACGATTCGGATTCGAACTACATCAAAATGTATCAATGGGGTTAAACTAAAACCGAAAACTCATAAGAATAAATATAGCCATTATACCTATCTTCATATTAAAATAATAAACACCAACGCATGCCTTGCCTTTCCCGCTCATTCCTAAGATAATAAAATATATGGCTTTACAGGTATCGATGTATTATTGAAGATTGTATAAAACTCATAAATTCATGTATAAAATTCAATAAAATAAAATAAGGTCTTTAAAAATTTACATTTGGATAAAATAGTGGGTTCCTATACGTTATACGGAAATATACACAAAATACTGAAGTGGAACTCACAATGCATCGATGTCTTTCCTACCATAATATTTATATTATAGCTAATTGATTTGTACCATCATAAATGATGACTTCTGTATTTATTATATTTTTAGCTTGAATTCATTTATTATAAAATTAAATATAATTTTAAAAACCCTGTATTTATCTATACCAGTAATATTATAAAGAGGATTTGTATGTAAGTATGTTTGTAACGTTTTCACACAAAAACTCCTGGACCGATTGATGAAACTTGGTATGTAGATAGCTGGATATCTGGATTAACGCATAGGCTACTTTCTATCCCGACATTCCCACGGGATCGGGACTTACGCGGGTGAAACCGCAAGGCGCTGCTAATTGTTAATACTAGCGTTCAAGTATTTTTTTGTGATCACAAATACCATACGAGGACTTGAATTGATGTTCATTAAACCTGGAACCATAACCTTAAAGAAGCTATAAGTCTTGTTAGAAAAGATTCAATTTTTAGGCTTCAAGCTTCGCAAGCCAAAAGCCATAAATAGATCTAGCCTCTTAGCCTTCTCGCCATCGCAATAAAGCAGCGAGTCTTAAAAAAGGGCTAAAAGGCTCGAGCATTTTCGATCACTAGTTGCAAGCGTCGCTAGGCTGCTCAGAATACATAAAACTCTGCGATGAACGGTTTTTTGCCGCATTGGTGGTGTCCAGAAAATGAAGGCCACGCCCCACCTTCGCGGATACCACTAGCAAGGCTATAACAAAACTCTGCGATTGTAGTATCAGAATTTTAGAAGAACTAAGAAAACACTAGTTGTGGCACGGGTCTAGAAATATATTGTCCACTTGATGGAAAGCGGTTTTCGCAGCCTAGGCATACTAAAATTGTAACAAATTATATCTATCAAAATATTTTTTCTGTGTTAGCCCTGTTTATAAACTGTCCCACTGCCGGACAAGGGTCTCCTCTCAATATAGCGTAGCTGGGCTTGCAAATTAAGTTACGTATTTTGTTTCTAATATGCACATGGATTTCGCGAAGTTCTGAGTCCGAAATAGACGTGCAGGCGTCAGACGCCAATAGTTAGATCTCTTGGCTATAACTAGTTCACTAGAGAACATTTTAGTGTTATCTTTGTCGAAAACGGATTTAATTTTTTCTTTGCAACTTAAAAACAACATTTTCTCAATTTGCTAATTTTCCAATAAAAGTTCTGTATAATCAATATAGGTACTCATCGATAGTTTAAAAATATAAACCCGTTAACTATCATTAAAAGTTTAACAGTAAACTTCCGAACAATAGGTTTTTACTTAAACAACTAAGGTACACAATTGAAACAGCAGTCAGCTGTAAACGTTACGCGTTACGCAAGGAATTGTCATTGATCTTACTTGTAGCGATACTTTCGTTTTGAATGCACAAAGATATTTCGCAAGTTGTACAGCAGTTTTTACAAAGTGGCTAATACATACACAGTAGCTAATAAATAAAAAGTCCTATCTAATGTCCGGGTTTACTCAATTTTGTACAGTTCGGCATGAAACAGGACTTACTAATAAAAGTAATTTTAACTGTGTTAGTTCTTAACAATAGTTTGCAATTTCCGCTCTCTCTACCAAACTATTAGTTACTTTTGTGTTTGCTGGTAAAATTCATATAAGAAAAAAAGTGTTGTCGGTCTTACTATCAAATCCATATTACATATTAGGTTCCATATTAGGTTATCCATATTAGGTTATTGAACCCAAAACAATTTAATTGTATGTTTAGTAGCGAAATAAAGTACTTACTTGGATGAATCCATGATTGAGTAGGCCCATTTGTACTCCTGGTACTCCATATTAGCTCCAACCTGCGCCATCTTTAGCACCTCTAATCAATACGAGGTGGTACGTGTACTTGCTGCGACGATCACGTCTGGGGCTCTAAAACAATATGAAAACCCCATATAAACTTTAACATCACCTATAACATAAAAATCTTTTTAACAAAAAATTAAACCGACGAAAAGAATAATTAAAGTTAAAAGTTTAATTTTTTGTTTATAAGATTTTTATTTCATGATTTTTTTCATCAGCTCAGCTACATGAAGTAATGATTTCTAAACGCAAATACCTGATAAAGTAATGAAAAGTAAACAGAAACACTATTCGTTCCTACAATTTTCGAGGGTTTCTCTCAATTTGATAAGGATCCCATCATTAGATCCTGACTTCCTTGACATGGGACCACCCTTCAGGTATACCCTATCCAACAAAAAAAAGAATAATCCAAATCGGTTCATAAATAACGGAGTCAGGGGTGAACATACATAAAAAAAAAAACAAAATATATATACGGTCGAATTGAGAACCTCCTTTTTTTCGTCGGTTAACAAATAGGTCTTTCAGTATAAATACTTTGAACAACACATATACAATGATAATGACCACTTCTCATTACAAAAGTTCATAACGTAATGACAGAAATTCTTTCCCATACATTAATATTTTCCAAAGAAACGACACTTGTATAACTCGGTTAATGTTTCTATACACAAGGGGTATCTCTAATTGATAACAGTAGATACAACTGCTACTGATATTTGAGAACTATAACAATAAACTGTAATTTATCTCATAACATGTCAGCGTAGAACGTGGGCTCTGTTTAATAATAATAATAACATGCTCAAGCATTTGTGGGAGTATTGCCCTCCTATTTTACTTGGAAATCTATTCTAAGGGCTCGGAAACAGTAGATATTTTAAATTTATTTGTCTTTTAAAAACTAGACTTCGTTGTTAACAAAAATGTGAACTTAAAAACTTCCCGCTTACAAAAGGAGGTGGTTTTCAATAGTGTGGTACGGCCTGTGGCTATGGTCTTCGGTAGACCTCCTTATTTCACCGACGACTAAAGAGGTTATTAAAGTATTCATACAAGAGTACATAACTGTTTGTATGAAAAACGATGAATTCATAACCTTCTCCTTTGTTTAGCTGAAGTAGGCCTGCCATCACGTAAATTGCCGACGCCGGACAAAAACTTAAAAAAATCCGGACACATGGGTGAAATCGAGATTCTTTCCCGGACACCTTAACAAAGAACGCCGATTGTCCCTTGGCACAGAGTGTCCGGTACACTTTTTGAAAACCCCGCCCGGACGCTCCCCGGACGGGCGACCTACGTCTAAACTAGGACAAATCCGGGGAAACCCTAATGGATGGCAGCCCTAAGCCGAAGTAGTGTTTCTTAAGAAATTTCGTAATTTCAATTTTTTTTAATAATTTTAGAACCTTAATAAATTAAACAAAACTATCACAATTGGTATAAGCCCGTAAATTTAAACAGTATTTTGCCACATTTGCTTTAACCGCGCACATTTCTTTACAAATAGCTCCTCCCGAAAGCGCTGGAAGATTGAAATGACAATTATTACATCATGGGCTTCTAAGCAATTAGGGATAACTATTTCAGCGTTTATCTTTCATCAACCTCAAGGGTTTGCACGATACAAGAGTAAGTAGTCCTAGTAGTGGGTTTGCACGATACAAGAGTAAGTAGTCCTAGTAGTCCTAAGTTTCCGACTGACGTCAGGCAACACGCGGTTTCTCAGTTCGTACAGTAGGTAATCCCTTAAACTCCATACGCACTTGAAGTGTCACTATCTAGGAGTTAAAATAGTTTTACCAGTGCATAAAATAAGGGGGAGGTTTTAGGTATAACAGAGGCAAGTATGGGTGCAGAAAAGTGATCAAATTAGTGAGCATTTTCAAGTGCTGGAATTGCTTAAAATCATCGGATGATTTGCTATCATAGTGGTTTAAAAAAAATTATTCAAAATCTTTAAATATCTTGAAGCTTCACATACTACACTCTTAATAAAAATTATGATAATCTATCTAGCAAAAATTCACATCCATATGTATATAGGAAACTATGTAATAAGCCATAAATAGCGAACTGATTCAAATGAGATCTAGGTGACATACATACACACAATTTTATGAGCTTACACCACACACGGAATGAAGGCATTAAATAGAAGTGATTAAGGATATCAAAGGGGCAATACCCTGCAATAACATGCAGCATGGTGCAGACTCAAGTGCTTTAATTTGTTTTAAGTTTACACATAAGTAATTAAGTTTAACTCAGTACTTTATTAAAGTACTAGCAGCCCACTCAGACTTCAACCGAGTAAAAGAATTAACAATTTTAACAATTATCTACTCTATATCTATAAATCTAGGATAATGTATCTTTTAAATAATTACTTCATACATCTTACACATGGCTGCAAGAAATGGGTGTAGTGGTTTGGCACTCATGTTTTGATAAGACATTTGTTATTCAATGCAGCATTAGCATTGAATGAATTATAGACAAATTTGTCATTTATGATTAACACGTCAGCATACGGGCACTGAAATTCTGACAAATGAAATAAAAGATTAGCAAGAATAAACAGAGAGGCTCCACTCAATTGGTCTTGGTGCATAGATAAGACCTTCAGATGGAGCAGTCTGTCACAGTTACCTGTTTCTATCTCTGTTCTTAGCTGAGACATCAAATGCATTCTTTAGAAATTTTTATAGTCATAAAAATTTGTCTACACATGTGGAGGTAACACTAAAGGGCATTATATTGTAAAGTGATGGTAAATGGATACTGAAGTATGTACTTTAACACAATGTCATGAGATTTGAATTTAAAACAACATCATATAAATTTTTTGTTGCACTCATACTATTTGGCTGTTATGTTTGTGTTATTATTGTGTATGCATATTATTAGGGAATTCACCTGTTGCCAATTTAATATTAAAGTACATTATTCATTTCTAATTTATTTATTAAATAAAAATGTTTAGAAAAGAACATATTGTCTCTATGTAAACAACAAAATAAGTTCAGATGGCTAAACATATTCTTTTGACATTCTCAGACATTCTTTTTACATATATATTTTGTTAATATTTATTGACAGTTCTTTAAAACATACAATAGTTTTATTATTACTCATTCAACCAGTAAACTAGTCAGCTTTAGATACTGTCATGGAACTTGGTTAATAGATCTATTTCATTTCCGTACCTTGTCTACTTTCTATGGTTTCAAAACAAGGTTTCTGTACATGTGTATCCCATTGTACTGATATATTTTCTTATTGAATAGTGTAGAAATAGAAATGTTATCATATCATTAATAAAGGAAAATAATGTGCTGAAGTGCTTTCTTTTTTCCAGGTAGCTAGGCTAATAAACATAAAATACCACATTACTAGAAAAAGTTTTTATAACATATTTCCACACATAGATAGTGATTAAAAGGTCACTAAGTAACTCTGTCTATATAAATGTCAAGTAAATGAAATATGAAAAATAAAACTTTTTAAATAAAAATGTTCAAAATTTTAATTTTGCAGTTTCAAGACAGTCTAAGATATTTATAAAAAAAAACAAAAAGAAAACGCTATAGACAGAAATGTAAATAAGATAAACAAAGCTTACATTACATGATTGTTACAGGTGTACAATAAAATAGGTCAAACCTCTGTTAATTATATCGACAACAAGCATGGAATGCAGATTACTTTCTGCAAATCAGTTTATAAGAGTTTACTCAAAACTTTCATACTAAGTTATGCTTATCATATATAAATTAGGTAATTTGTTTTGTAGTTTTCTTCTTATTAGTGAATTATAAGTTGAAAAACAATTCAAACCATATAAAGTTGCCAGCGACTTATTAGCTCATTTTCAAATCAGGGGAAATATAGTTTAAAGCAAGCTAGGAATAAGTAGAGCACGAAAATAATGTACACAAAGTGAAAGGGTACCGAAACGAAACAAGTCTTTATGTACGGGAACAAATTATATTAATTGTAAAGGATGCCTAGGTAAAGTAGCTACAGCTTACTAAGAAGTTAAACGTTTGGCTTAATAGTATAAAACAAATATAATTAACGGGAAGCTCTCTAAACACAAATATCAACGAAAGCTTATTCTATTAGACACAAAAACTACTAACCAATTCCGGAGACGGCTCCAAAAGAAGGCACAGGTGTCAGCCCCGGAATCCCATGCTTAGTAAATAAACTTAAACATGACAACAGTTAGATTACATGAGGAATTAATTGATTTTTACACAAATTATTTACGACAATACGACACCCCTACGCTCGATCGACAGCCATTCTGACATAGACTAAAGAACTTGGCGATTTAATGGGATTGCTATATTTTAACACTACCTACTATTACTCTGCTGTGACAGAATGGGAGACCATAGACAGAGTAGAAAAAATGGAGAACATTGCGATATTTTCATTTTAGAACTTCAATCATCATGTACGACCACAATTAGTATTTTAAAAATAACTGTCAGTCGTAGGACTGCACGTCAGAAGTGAAAACATAACTGACACATCTGTCATCTGAGCGTGACGGTCACGAGAGTTCAATGCTTTTACCTCATTTCACTTAAAAAATTGTTTTAAAAGTAATTGTGAGTTGCTAATCAGAACTGTTAATTTTTGAAGAAAGTGATGCCATCTACTATTGACATCCATCAAACTGACGTAAGTTTGGACGAAATTTTGATTATAGGTTTTCGCTATTGAGCACTATTAGGCGTTATAAATTTTCACCTTAATTACAATTTGTTTATTTTACCATATGAATTGCGCACCCAATAAGTACTTTATTGAACTAATTATATTTTTGAAGATTATTAATAATTAATAAGGAACTGACAGAACTCAATGTTTAGATTAGCGCTCTTTAGTGGATCTATATATGTACTATTAGCGTGACGGTGCGAGTTCAGTGCTTTTACCCCATAGCAAAAGTGCACAACGTGCCTAAAGAAGTTTTCACTTCAAAAATTAAAACAATGTACAGTAATTTTATTGCTAAAGGGGCGATTTCAGACTGAAAATTTGCGCGCGAGAACGGACTTGCATTGCAGTTCCAATAAAGGGCTGTCTTATGTTGGCGGGGAGAAGTCGTTTTTTTACATTTTTTTTTGCTCTACTGTTCGTTAATTGTTCTTAACTGTTCGATCAAAATTTTCATTTGTTCGAACTTAGTTTTGTTTTTAAAAATAAAATAAAAATTACCCTTAAGTTGGCGGGGAAAAGTCATATTTTTACAATTTTTTTTGCTATTTACTGTTCGTCATTGTTCAATCAAAATTTTTATTTGTTCGATGTTAGTTTTTTTTTTTATGAATTAATTTTATAATAAAAAATTTTGATCGAACCGCTGAAATAGCTCAAAAAAAAAGGTTAAAGAACGACTTCTCCCCGCCAACTTAAGACAGCCCAAATAAAGTCACTTGTATCGGCTGTCTTAAGTTGGCGGGGAGAAGTCGTTTTTCAACCTTTTTTTTGTGCTATTTCAGCGGTTCATTAACTGTTCGTCATTGTTCGATCAAAATTTTTAATTATTCGATCTTAGTTCCTTTTAAAAAAATAAAAAAAAAATTACCCTTAAGTTGGCGGGAAGTCGTTTTTTTTTGCTATTTCAACTGTTCGTTAACTGTTCGTCATATTTTGATCAAAATTTTTTTTTGTTCGATCTTACTTTTTTTTTAATAAAATATAAAATTACCCTCAGGTTGGCTTTTTTTTTTGCTATTTCAACTGTTCATCATTGTTCGATCAATTAAAATTCGGTTCTGGCACTCGCCGGCCCCTGCCGCGGTACGCTCGCTTCGCTCGCTCGGCTCGTGCGTTATGGTCACAGTTCTAACCTAACCTAAACCTAGCCATTTCTTTTCTATTGACCTATCCTACTAATGTTAAATCGTCTGTAACTTAATATTAAAGTCCCCTCTCTGATGTCGCCCGCTCTCGCGTGATGCATATAATCCATTTTGGATATTAAAATTTTAGGCATGCGACTGAATTACTAAGTGAGCGACAGAAATTCCTAGGTTTAGGTTAGGTTAGAACTGTGACCATAACGAACCAGAACCGAATTTTATTTGATCGAACAATGGCGAACAGTTAACGAACAGTTTAAATAGCAAAAAAACATTTTAAAAATTACTTCCCCGCCAACTTGAGGGTAATTTTTTATTCCCATTTTTTTTTTTCAAAAACTAAGATCGAACAAATAAAACTTTTGGTCAAACAATGCCGAAGAGTTAACGAACAGTTGAAATAGCAAAAAAAAAATCTAAAAAACAGACTTCTCCCCGCCAACTTAAGGGTAATTTTTTATGTTATTTGAGAAATTAAAACTAAGACCGAACAAATAAAAATTTTGATCGAACAATGACGAACAGTTAACGAACAGTTAAAATAGCAAAAAAAAAATGTAAAAAACCGACTTCTCCCCGCCAACTTGCGGGTAATTTTTTTATTTTATTTAAAAAAAAAACTAAGATCGAACAAATAAAAATTTTGATCGAACAATGACGAACAGTTAACGAACCGTTGAAATAGCAAAAAAAAAGGTTAAAAGACGACTTCTCCCCGCCAACTTAGGAAAGCAAATTTTTTATTTTATTTATAAAAAAAAACTAACATCGAACCAATAAAAATTTTGATCGAACAATGACGAACAGTTAACGAACAATTGAAATAGCAAAAAAAAAATTAAAAAAAACGACTTCTCCCCGCCAACTTGAGGGTAATTTTTTATTTTATTTAAAAAAAAAATATGATCGAACAAATAAAAATTTTGATCGAACAGTTAAGAACAGTTGAAAGAGCAAAAAAAAGTGTAAAAAAACGACTTCTCCCCGCCAACTTAAGACGATTCTTGTATCACGGGCACGGGGGACTTTACAAACATACAAAAAATAGAGACAAAGAACACCCAGACTCGGGACAACTATATTTTGTGGATCACACAAATTTTTATCCCGTTCGGGAACCGAACAACAGTCAGCGCGGCATAGTGGCGAGACAACCACGTTAACCATTGCGCCATCCGTGAAGACACACTTTACATTTAGCTCTGGATACGCGCACGATCACGATAGTGTTTACGTCCAGTACCCAGGCCTTGAGCGGACGTACAGCTGGAATGGATCGTGAATAAGGCGTCAGCGATACGACACTTGACAAATTATACAACCACAGAGCTGAAATAGAAACAATATATACATCAGGGCTGCCAGATGGTAATCTTTTTACGACGAACAACGACATTTTAATTTATTCACAGTTTTATCCGCAACAACCCTCAAAAAAAATAATGAAAAAAAAAAGCTCACCATGTATTATAATGACTTCTGTGCATACAACTCTATCTATGCCCATTGCCCATAGAGTATGTTTATGCCCAAAGACTTTTATGCCCTAAACATAACCTTAAAATTTAAGCCTTATTTATTATTTATCTTTAACTTCTAAATAAAGCTCAAGCTCTAACTAAATAAATATCCTATCAATTTTTTCTGTTACTCAAACATGAAATTAACACTTATTCTATTTCGACGCAACCGTTTACCAAATGGTCATTTGTTCAGGGGAAAAGATCGACTCGTAAAAAAAATAGAACCTAAACATATTCGTCAACTTAAACAAGATTTTGAGGTGGAAGAAAAAAATATGTTCTACTTGCGCTTTCCATATCTCACAGAAGTAAGTATATCTACTTATCCTCAACTATCCATACTTAGTAAAAGAAAACATATTCAATCTGTCAGGTACCAACTCAGTATTTTCATATCATTGCAGGCAGAGAGTTCAGGCCATGCAAAGGCACTTGGCAAGTGTGAAATGAGAAAAGAACAATTATTTGATCGGAACAGAAGAATTTTCAAAGAAGATGTAACTTTGTACGAGCGTTTGAAACACCTCAGAATCAATGAGTCTTGGGATTAACTTCAACTTAAATATTTGCAGTGGTGAACATAGTATAATTTCATGTCTATAAAGCAAGTAGGTACCTATATAAATTATGATAGTCAATAAAAATATAATTTGATTTAATTTTTTTATTTTCTTCATGCTTCCAAAGAAGCTAGTTAACTTAAACTTTGTTAGGTATAAGTGATAAGTAGGTAGTGCCTATCTGCATTGCTTGTTCTGAACCAACGTATGGTTTTTAACTTCATAATTAAATCTTTTGTGCGAACTGATCAAAAGTTGAGAAAGCTTTGCCCACCACGCGACATTGATGTCTGTGTGCGTATCAAGCAGTAGCCTACACTATAAATCTTGTCATACTAGTGATACATACCTGTTTTCTTGTAAGACATTGTTTCATTTGGGCAGAGAACACACTAACCTATTATGTAATATTTTTGTCCTACAGTCTGTCTGAGCGTAGGACCGGGATAACATACCACGTAATTTGTAGGACAATATGAATGTTAGATTATATAAATATTAACTAAGTAAAAAAAAAAACAGCTGGTTAGTAATCATTTTTGATGATCTCGTTATCGATACATGTTGGAAGGAGGGGACTCTTTGATCAAACCATACATTTTGTAGGATAAATATTTTTTCAAATAATTTCGATAATTATCTTGAGATTTAACAAAAAAAAACCCAGTTAGTAATACATTTTTGAGAATAATCAAATCAACATAATTTTATCCTTGCTACCTTTGTTAGCTACAACAATCGAGAATTTTCGCACAGGAATTTGTTCGGCGTCTCGTCGAAACGAAGCTACTCACGAAAAATGAGCTTGATAGTAATCAAGTGCAAAATGTACCCAGGATCCTGGACTAGTAGATGTATTTTGTTTAAATATAATATGTAATATGCTTAGGCCAACTAAACCTGTGACTAAACGCACTGCTCCAATGAGACAGTGAGGTTTTGGGGTAAACGAAAATATCATCTTATATATAAAATTCTCGTGTCACAATGTTAGATACCATACTCCTCCAAAACGGCTTGACCGATTCTCATGGAATTTTGTGTGCATATTGGGTAGGTCTGAGTAGGTAGTCCATCCCTAAATTTTTTTTTTTAATTATTAGACAAAATTAAATTCAATCGCGCTGCTAAGGAACTCAAAAAAATGCTGGATGAGGAAAGAAATAAAAGCTTCCAGACCTACATGAGTAACCTGGAAGCGACAGCCGCCACCGACTATTCGCTTTGGAAAGCTACCAAAAAACTCAATCAGCCAAAAAAGATATCTCCACCACTTCGACAGGCAAACGGCTGCTGGGCACGTAGCGATCTTGAGAAGTGTACTACGTTCGGAACACCTTAAAACTGTTTTTCAGCCACATCCTCATGAGGGTCCTCCGAACCTCGAATTAACCATAGCTGAAGACGTAGAAAGCTACAACCTACCAACTGACCATAGTATTGAAAACTTCACAAAACAGGAGTTAATAAGAGTCATTAAAAACATGAAACCCAAAAAGTGTCCCGGCTATGATTTGATTACAGGTACAATACTACTGCAACTACCTATGTCTGGCTTAAAATTTCTGCTAGCAATATACAACGCCATGACCAGACTACACCTCGTGCCTCCACAGTGGAAAACGGCGTAAATATTAATTGGCCTAAACCTGATAAACAGCTTCAAGATCCAAAATCGTATAGGCCTATTAGTCTCTTGCCTATTACATCAAAGGTATATGAAACGCTTCAACGGATAATGCCTATTATCAAAGAAAAACGCTTAATACCTGACCATCAATTTAGATTCCGACAGCAGCACAGTACAATTGACCAGGTACACCGGCTCGTTACCAAAATCCACAAAACATTTGAAGACAGAATATTGTGCTGCAGCATTTCTCGACATTTCTCAAGCTTTCAATAGGCAATGGCTTCCTGTACAAGCTTAAGAGAAACTTTCCAAGTGAGCTCTTTTTAATCTTCAAATCATATCTAAAAGATAGATACTTCTTTGTAACATCAGGTGAAGCCACATCAAAACTGTATCCGATTGCTGCTGGAGTTCCACAGGGAAGTGTGCTCGGTCCAATCTTATATTTACTACACACTGCTGATCTCCCTATATCAAAGACAGCTACCACAGGAACCTTTGCAGATGATACAGCTGTACTGGTGTCCCACAAAAACCCTGAAGTTGCAACCATTATGCTACAAAGTTGCTTGGATGACATATCAAACTGGTTGAAGGTGTGGAGAATAAAGCCAAATGAGACTAAGTCAGTAAATGTCACTTTCACAAAAAGAAGCGATACATGTCCTCCGGTCACTTTAAATAATATCCAACTCCCGCAAGCGGAACCTGTGAAGTATCTTGGGCTGCATCTAGACAGACGTCTTACATGGAAAAAACACATTTTCACCAAACGAAAGCAACTTGGGCTAAGACTTAGAGATCTCTATTGGATCATTGGCAAAAAATCGCAACTCAACTTAGAAAACAAAATATTGTTGTACAAAACCATTATTAAGCCCATCTGGACCTATGGTATCCAGTTATGGGGGACAGCATCACACTCCAATTTAGAAATCATTCAGAGGTATCAAAATAACTTTTGAGAATTATAGCGAATGCTCCATGGTATATTCCAAATGAAGCTCTGCATCATGACCTAAAAATTCCCACCATAAAGGCAGAAATAGAAAACTGTATTCAGTCATACCAGGAAAGAATACTCCATCACCCTAACATTCTGGCAAACCGCCTTATGGATGAGTCTATAGAACTCCGCAGACTTAAGCACAAGATACCGCAAGACCTGATACCAAACTAGCAAGCTGCTATTGATTCATGGATGTGTCACAGGACGCATACCATACAAGACAAAAATCCGCCATAACAATTACCAAATGTCTTTTGATAAAAAGACAGATTGTAAGATAACAGAAGGGACAAAAAAAATAAAATAAAATAAAAATATTAGATAAATTATTTATTTTTTATTTTTTTATGACACAGCATTAGAAAATACATACAACCCTGAATATTCAACTGTCTACGATCAACCCCTGTTTTTTAATAGCGATATTAGTATTTTTACTTTCATTGGTACAATTTTTTTAAAGTATTTAACCCTTTGTAAATAGAAAGTGCGATTGTTATAATGTCAAGTCTATGTCAACCTTTTTTATGGAATAGGGGGTTAACGAGCAGACGGATCACCTGATGGTAAGTGACTACCGCCGCCCATGGGCACCTGCAACTAAAGAGTCACAAGTGCCTGCCGGCGTTTAAGGTGGGAGTAGGAGAGGAGGGGAGATGGAGAGATAGGGGGGAAGATAGAGAGAGGGAAGGGTTAGGGCCACCGGTAAGCTCACTCGCGTGGCGAAGTACAACGAAGCATTGCTTCACTGCCGGTTTTCTGTGAGGCCATGATATCACTCCTTCCGAGCCGGCCCATACGTGCCGAGGCATGGCTCTCCTACTGTTAAACTTTAAATACCTATGTCAGTTAAGTTAATAAAGTACTTTGAATTAAGAAAATGAATTGTTGGTGTTACGTTATTAACCGACGAAAAAAAAGGAGGTTCTCCGTATATATATATATATTTTTTATGTATGTTCAGCCCTCACTCCGTTATTTATGAACCGATTTTGATTATTCTTTTTTGTTGGATAGGGTATACCTCAAGGGTGGTCCCATGTCAAGGAAGTCAGAATCTGATGATGGAATCCTGATAAAATTGAGAGAAACCCTCGAAAATTGTAGGAATGAATAGTGTTTCTGTTTACTTTTCATTACTTTATGAGGTATTTGCCTTTAAAAATCATCACATCATGTAGCTGAGCTGATGATGAAAAAAAACCGAAAAAAAACATAAAAAAAAAATATTTTTAACAAAAAATTAAACCAACGAAAAGAACTAAACAGCAAAAAATAAATAAACTTGTAAGTCTTAAGTATTGAGCTTATTTACATAAACTATAAAATTTTATATAAACTAATTTTGAGTCTGCGCCAAACAACAAACTGATTAATTATCAAGATTTTATATGTACCTACGTAGGCTCTATAGTTTATGTAAATAATCTAAATACTTAATGTTTATTTATTTTTTAGTTCTTTTCGTCGGTTTAATTTTTTGTTAAAAATATTTTTTTATAGGCCGTCAATAGACCACAGCGCTCCATTCTTCTTTCAGTCATAGACCCCATCCCCACAATAAGTTAGTTATTTTTTATTTGACTACCAAAATATTCATTAGAAATAATTAATATGGCAAAACAACGTGTGCCGGGTCAGCTAGTCAATGTATAAAATTTTTAGGTATTTGTATTTGTTGATTTTTCAAAAACCGTTTGACTGATTTCGATTAAATTTAAATGGAACCACCTGGGAAGTATATACCCTTTGAAATAAAAAATATTTTTTCAAATTGGTTCAGGCGTATTCGAGTAATCGGTGAACATACATAAAAAAAAAGATTCCGACGAATTGAGAAACTCCTTCTTTTTTTGAAGTCGGGTAAAAAGAGCGAACCAGTTCGCCATAGGACTGTGAGCTAACTTGAGCGCTCGTAATGGCGACCGACTATATAATATCCTATACAAGTTTACCACTGTTACTGGAATCGATTTACTAAATAAAAATAAACTATTATTTAATTTAGTAAGTACATAGTATAGTATACGCTCCATCACATTATCATGAAGGGACAATCAAAATGATGTTAACCTATTGGGTTAAATATTTACTTCAGTATGTATAGTATACGCCCCATCACATTATCATGAAGGGACGGTCAAAAATTTTGTTTACCTATTGGGGCAAACGAGCAGAATTAGTTAAAATCACTTAAAATTTATGTAGTGGTGATTGTAACGAAACCATACCGCGATTAAAAAAATGGTACAGCGCCATCTATCGAATGCAAGGTTAGGTTTAAGTGAGCATAATTATTTTGCCCCAATAGGAAAACATAATTTTTGGTTGTCCCTTCATGATAATATGTTGGGGCGTGTACTAACTACTCTAAATAAAATTTCGAATAAGAGTTTATTTTATTATAAAAAGTTTTTTTTTCCAGTAACAGGGATAAGATAAGTAGGTTCATAATTATGTGGTATTTGTTACGGTAAGAAAAATAAGTGTCGCACCGCCCTATATAGGGCCACTGTGTATATAATTAATCGTCAAAGTAAAGCTATCCAATAAGAGTAAAAACCACTCACTACGGTTCAAGTAAAAATAATTAAAACTGAAATCATTATAAATTGTATTATTTTGTTTCTTAAAATAAATGCGTTTTACGTGAATGAAGTTAAACGAAATTGTTTGTTTCAATAAATCGACTTGTCTTTTTCATCGGATATTGTGTTTATATCTATTGTAGTATGCTTTAAGTTTTTATAAAAATCGTGGTTTCAACAGAACGTGAAAAATTATTATTTTATTAAACATCAAGTATATTAAACGTTAAGCGAGGTCGCGTGGCTTCGGCGATAAGTTTTTCGTAGAAGCGCGCATTTGTTGGACAGAGATTCGAATTGGTGAATAAGAGATTTGGTTATTCGAGATCGCATGGCTACGGCGCAGCGTTCAGTTTGTCGTGGTAGCGTGCATTCGTTGTTAAGTGTTTCGTATTAGTAAACTTACGAGGACGTGGTATTCAGTGTTATATTTTTCTAAGTCAGGTAACACACCCGATTTTTTGTGTAATAGACTTCACTTAATTAACATAGCCTTTTTTTTATAAAAATATAGATATTGAATATTACATAAAAAGAGGTAACCCTAAACTCACTTACGGCACAGATAAGATAATAGTTACTTCTTACGGCAACGCAACCGTGCGCTAATGCGAGGCAATAATAATAGTGTTTTAAGAACGTTTAAGATCATTTTCGCATGCAGCGGTCGGCGCTCGTAAAGAGTAGGTAATTAAAACGGTAGGTATGGACGTTTTTGTAGGGACTAGGGAGTGATTTATCTGTTACGTAGTAACTACTTAGTAATCTGTGCCTCGGTGCGCGAGTCAGACTCGCACATGTCTGGTATTTTTTTTTTATAGGATGTTTATTTCAGTTCTATGGTTATCGTTATGAGATTATTTATATTATTAGATCAATACCGGTAGCATTTCTTCAAAAATAAAAAATATTACCTACGTTTTATTCATTACCTTTTAATTTGTTTAATTCAATCACAAATCTGATTAGGTGGTATAATCGTATCGTGTAGATGGCGTTTAATACGGAGCGCCGAATCGTGGCGCCATGCCGATGTGATGACAAATTGACAATTTGTCACAGGGATTGTGCGCTAATGCCGATCTTATTAAAACAAACGTTGTTGTCGGACTCGTCGGTTACTCTTCAGTCGCATACTGTAGTTTTTCCTCAAAATCTGTATTAAGAATAGTTTGTCCGCTTTATTTGTATTGAAAATGGAGCAATACAATGTAACTTTAATTAAAAACTTAAAAGACTCTTACGGTCTGAAATTGAACTTACTCAAAAATGTGGTACGAAGGTTAAAACTTGTACGCGAGTTTTGAAATATGAACCATATTTTAAAACGCCTTAATTTAGCGTTTTCCATCCATATAAATACTCAATACAAATAAATCAAATTGAAGTGTGTAATGGCAAAATAATAGCTTGTTTTTAAGTTCATACAGTTATTTGCACGATACTTATGGCTAAAAATCAGTTTTTTTCATTTTTGTCCGTCTTTCTATGTCTGTCTGTTTGGTTGATCCGGCTAATCTCCGGAAGGGGTGGTCCGATTTCCACTTCACTGGCAGATAGGTGGTGTTATCAGGAGTAACTTAGGCTACTTTTATTTTGAAAAAAAAAAAAAGAATTAGGGTTCCGCGCAAATATATGCGCGAACGCAAGCGAAGCCGCGCGGGAACTGCTAGTCATGCTTAAAAGGCATTGAGAAGATCCTTTATACGAATAATTTATTGATTTCTTCACATTTACACAACCAGTAATCTGTTATAGCCGGTTAAATCTATCGTTATTTCCTACATCAGGATAGCACTTTTAGCTGTAACCAGGTTTTTAAGATTATTTTTATCCCCTGTACAACCTAAATTAACCTAAAGCAGAAACGTCTCATCTCGACTCGTCCTCAAAGAAAGAAAAGAGACATAGCCATTTCTGTTCACAAGGATGCAACACGTGCTTTTCCAGCCACAGTATCTCGGTGTACGTAAGTACCAGAAATTAAATTGACAACAAATATTTACACAAGGAAAGTTTATTTCATTCCATTATATACCTACATCGTAACAGACAATTATATACCTATATCACAACATCTTTAGCATATAATATGTATACAACATTTTGACATTTGTGGATAGGGCAGTAAGTACAATGTGCCCCATGAAACACAAAAATACTTTATAGTAAAGGTGACCAGGCAACGAATTAAAAATAGTCAATTTGAGTATTTCTCGTAAGCATTTGTATACATATATGTAAAGCACAATATGTATACCAGTATACAATAGTATGTATACAATTGACGTGAAATATCTGCGAGAAACATGATGTATTTAGAGCTCAAATATATATAATGTAAAGCATAAAGCATTTTATTACTAACCCTGATTGTCTTTGCCAAGCTTTTGGTAGCAATATCATAAAAACAAAATATTGCAGACTGAATTTTTGGGGAATTTAAAACATAAGAGGTTAGCAACATTGTTACGCATGACTGTGGAAGGTACTTTTAATGAACCGCTAAGAAGTTGCAATAGTGCATTATGCTTTATAATGGTGCCGATTCTGTAGTTCACGTCAATAAACTGTCCTATTGTATGTAATTGTCATGCCTGTATAAATACAACTCGTCTTTCCTCAGTGTTTAATTTACAAAATAAGAGCAGAATTAATATTCATTTAATAAACGATGGACGAGAATCCTCTGCCATCTCAAAGGGATTGGAACTGTCTCGTATATTTCCCAAACGCATTATTTTTTGATAGTTTTTAAAAATAATGTTTCATGTTTTAGTTCAGATAAGAGCATAAGACCGTCATGATGATTAAATTTTATCGTAAACATTAGGTAGGTACCTACTAACATGATAAAATTAAAATAAATTAGTTTCGAAAAACAAAAAAAAAACTCGCTTTAATAGGAAAAAGTAAAAAAAAGAGTTCCGCTATCCACCTCCAGACCTTATCATCAGACCATCGTTACCAAGCCCAATCTGTTGGACTCGTCAAAACGAATATGAGCCCAACCCGAGAGCTTTATTATTAGCCACTGAAGAGTACTACTGTCCACTCCTGGCTCCATCATCACATCAGCTCTAAGATACCTAATTATAGTATTGTTAGAAGGAAGAATGTGAATTACCGCGAAGCTATAAAATGAGAGCGCGCGCGGTTATGACTCTTTTTTTACCGTGGCCGTTCGAGGTAGCAACATCGCTCAAGAACAAGGATTCGTATTTCTTCTTGATTATTTAACTTGTTATAGTTGTGCAATTATTGTTGGTGAGTTGTAAGCAAACTTTTGGTATAGGTTTTATTCCTAGTACTCATTAAATTATCGTTACAAGTTAAGTGTTTTGTTAAAATAAATAAGCGTATGAGTCACTTCGCGTGACGTGTTATATTTTTCATCATTTCCGCTCCTGATTCCTAACAGTATTGTCATCCGAACTACATATACATACCTACAAAGTTTTATTTCGTTACAACAAATAGAAGTAGTTTAAATTTACTTCCAAGATTTGTTTAGGTACATAGCTTTGATTATATACTTGTCTATATAATCAAAGGTACATAGTTAGTTATAAGTGAAGTTGATAAAAGCGTGTTAATATACATACCTTTAGGCACCAGAACTAAATTCAAATATTCGTTATTCTGAATATAAAAATATATATATATATACTTTAGATTTTAGTCTAGTTTGAAGATTTGTAACAGAATTGGCACAAATATAAAACTCGTTTGATGTTAAATATTTAAAATTTATTAAAATAAATTAAGTACACAAAATCTCACCTTTAGTTTAATACACTCACTAAATTATTCATCCTACAGACTTAATAAAAGCGTAAAATATAAGCTCGTACGCGGATTCTAACAATAACTTAAAACATTAAAATTTAAATTTCATACTTGTGTATATGAAACTTGTATGTTTGCCCCAATAACATGTTTTAAAAATTATAGTAGCAAACTATGGTTAACAGATTATAAAAGAAAAGAAAAAGGTTGCCAATATAATCGTAGCATAACTTATAATATCCGAGTAAATTATTGTGTGTATCTACCAGTTGTATATTTGTGACAAACATAATAGGTACTTGATACTTAATACTAGTTTTAGTAAATATATTGTTAACTATACCTGATAGTGCTTTGCACTTTTGTTGAATAGGTATATAACATTCGTATGCTAAAGAAACAACTGCTTACAGCAGTACAACCTTTTTTTAATTCAACACAAACCAGGCAGAACTCCAATAATAATGGGGGCAAATAATTGTGCATGTCTGCTACTTTGGTAAAAGGGCCGCTTTATATAAGTCAAGCCAATTATCCGTCAAACTTAAGCTCATATTACTTTGAAAGGTAATCGCCAAAATGTTCAATTACTTACATCATAATAATATTGTCTAGGTAAAGGTCAAACAATCAGATGTATATTTGCATCTTCACTGGATGAATCAGTGCCTCTAGAACTGTTAATCCATCTTTCTGCATTTACAGCTTTTCTACAGCTTTATGGAAATATAATATTGCAATCAGACTAGTCGTCCAAATAGTAAACTCTTTTTTCAAAATTTCTGATTGAATGGATGAGTAATTTTTAATGCGACAGTTTTCTATCGATTAATCTAAAATAAATTATGGTAAGTAGATATTATGTCAAAAATATATAAGTTAGTACTGTTACTAGAATCGTACAACTGGTTTTCGAATTGTAAAAAATATAAAATAAGTTCTCAGCTTATAATATTTGTGTGGTCCCCGAAACCAATAAAAAAATCACTAAACATTCCATCGAATGAAAAACATATTAAAGTGATGTCGTAGTGAATAAATTACATGTTATTATAAGTCAAACTACAACCTACACATTTTCTAAAGTAAACTAAAGCTTATTGTTGCAAAAATGTTTTGAATCGGTTTTTTTTATGATGGTAAGTGACTACCGCCGGGCACCTGCAACTCAAAAGTCACAAGTGCGTTGCCGGCCTTTAAGGTGGGAGTGATGGGAGAGGAATTTTCTGTGAAGCCGTGGTATCACTCCGGTCGAGCCGAAGCATGGCTCTCCCACTGTAACTCCTTAATTTTGTCATACAACCTAAGGTGCGCCTAAGTATCAAACGAGTTCATTTGATATAAACATTAATAATCGGGTACGCTCATGTATATGCAAATCTGCGGCGCGAATCGATAGCAATTAGAACTCTTAGACATTTAATTCAATTTAATTGTATGCAGGAAGTGTAATAAAATTTTTCAGGTCTAATATTTTAATTTTTTTCTGCAGTTAAGACATTTGTAATTCAATTAATATTCCGTTTTATGTCTTCAATGGAATGTTAAGTGACGTTTTTTCTAAAACGATTGGTTCTATTTAGTTAAAAACTGACCCATTATGTAACTAAATATTTTACAGGCCATCAACATTCTCGATAATAAATAACGACACTCTATAAATTAAGCAAAATAGCTAAGAAAAATCAATAAACTGCCTACTTTTTCAACTCAAAAGTGTTTTTAAAGGCCACATTAATATCATTTTATATGCAACCTTGATAAATATGAAGTTAGTGTAAATATAATAGAAAATTATTTTGACTAAAATAATTATGCTCTTTTTACTATGCCTTTGTTCTGTAATGTAGGATGTAGAGCACACAACAACATGCACATTATACAATATTACTTATCGGCTTTAACAAAACAACATTAGTTATATTATTATTCATAAATATTAAATATACTATTTTAATGCTTTTTATATTTAGTATTATATAACAAACATTTTTATACAATAAATATTTTTAAAACAATAAATACACAAGGACTGCTACTAACGTATATAATAGTATATTTCTTCCAGATAATTACGTTTTAACTTGAGAAGGCAAGGAAGAACGCAGAAACTTAAAAACAAATCTATACATCTTGATCTTAAAATATGTACTGCACATAATATGCTACTTTTTCCATGCATGTGTTCAGGGGTCTACCTTTTTTACCTTTAAGGTAAAACCCCCTTATACAACATTTAAGTTACGACCTTGAATATCCCCCTCTTTTTCTTTATATCCCCGCAAATGCTTAAAAATACTTCTGAGGCTCGCAAATTCTGATTATGATTTTTTATCGTCTTCATGATTATCTCGGCACTGAGATGCTCATCTCTCAAAATAGGCCTTCACTAAGCCTAATCAATTGTTATTTTATTATAAACCATATACATACATATCCAATCCACAGCCCAGGTGACTCTTGAGTAATAATCAAAATGTATGTAGTGCGTAAACTAAACACTAGGTATTTGTACGAAACAGTGAAACAGACGACCTCTTATATTTCTTTTAGAGTGAGTCTCACTCTCTCAACAGAGGTATCAGTAGTAGAGGGAACCAAAAGGAACTCTGGCGACATTACTCACCAACAGGTACATAAAATGCCTATATGCTAGTGGTGCTTTTTGTTGTTTTATTTCATTTGGTAGTTTTCAAGCCAGTCACGGATGATTCTGTAATATATTTATTGTTCGTCTGTAGAACCATATTGAAAAAATGTAATAGCAGGTGTATCCGTGTGAAAGGATTTACTGGGAGATTGTGAGTCATAGCCTCGAGTAATCTGTCTCTCTAAACTGAACGTTTGAAGTCGAAGATACCATGTAGTTTTATTGTGCGTTCAGACAAATAGCGAAGCGGAGCTGTGAAAATGTATTGCTTGCAACGGTCTAACCCGCTCCACTACGCCTCAATAGATTCACTCTTATATCATCATGTCTTCATACACTAGGTGGGCAACAAGAAAAAGAGACGAATGATTGCATATTTTCATGTGTGACTAAAATTATTTGAAGCATTAGATATAAATCGAGGATGTATCGTACATATATATTAGATATACATCGACATGTTGCTGATTTAAATCTACATTCAAAGGGACATGTACAAAGTGTTTAGTAATATCAGTTAGATTTGGTCCAAGCATAGAGATCATCTTTCAGGTCTTTCTTGTACAAAATTCTTCCTTGGTTAGTAAACTCTGCGAACTGCGCAACAACCGGGTCTCTCATGCAAGAACCCACCCCTATTACTTTTTCCGACTCATCAAAGAAAAAGATAACAAACTTTAGAGCATCCACATCTCCGTCGATTAGCGTGCTGGCAGGTTTTCCGCAACCACTGTAGCGAATAGATTTACCGAAAAGCATGGTCCAGAAAAATGGGATAGTTTTGAGCGGCACGTCTCTTTTCAATATATTCAACGCAGCTACACGACCATGATATTGAGCTAGTCCTATGTGTCCTATACTCATTGATTTATTACCACTAGCAAAGACTGGAGCATGTGCAATATCACCGCCGGCATAAATATGTTTTACATTAGTTTCCAGCATTTCATTCACGATAACCGCACCGTTCTGCTCCATTTTTAATCCGCTATTTTTCAAGAACTCCGTGTTAAATGTTGATCCCACTCCCAATACTAACATGTCAGCAGGAAGCGTGGTGCCGTTAGTCAATTCTACTGATTTTATCACACCGTTCTCGCCATTACATTTGGTTATAGTTGTTTCAAATTGAAAGTTGACGCCTTTTGACTCGAAAAGCTTTCGTAAACTTTCACCTATTTCAGCCCCGAATACTTGACCCAATGGTGCATTGTCTTTGCCGACGACAGTCATCGATTTGGCTTTTTCCTTGCAAGAGGATGCTATTTCTAAACCGATAAAACTCAGACCCAAGACTACCACGTCCAGACTTTTCTCAGAGCCTAAAGTATTCAGAATGTTGACAGAATCATCGAAGTTTCGGACCGTGTAAATATTTTTAAGGTATATTCCTGGGATATCTGGTACTCGAGGACTGGAGCCAGTTGCTAGGAATAATGAATTATAACTAAGTTTTTTTCCACCAGTCAAAGTAACAATTTGCTCCTTGGTATCCACATATTCAGCTTCAACGCCTTTCAGTATTTCAATGTTTGAGTCCTTGTAATACTGTTCGGTCCTAGCTTGGAGTTTTTGGATGTCCGTGACAGCTCCAATTTTTGACACTTTAACTCTGTCATATGGCAGGTAGTGTTCTTTGCCGACCACGGTTATGCGGCCGCTGAATCCTTCAGTGCGAAGTGTTTCAGCGCACGTGGCTCCCGACGGTCCTGCACCAACAATAACTACCGAGCATCCATCGCATTTTGTAGGCGTACCTATATTTTCCTTAGTACGTGAGTTCGCCTTCAAGTCGCTGATTTTTGCTCTTACCTGAAACATAAAGAGATGACAGTTTAATACCTCTTTATCCATGCATAGGTTTAGAAGACTAATGCCTGTTGCTCACGAATTTTACAATAAAAACTTTTAGTTCGGTTTGCTATTGATAAGCATTTTTTATTAGTGTTTTAGAAACTTCTAATTGTAATTTGATGTTTCCATATGTTTATATTTATGTTATGATTCACTCAGTTCGCTAGACGCGGCGCGCAGCTAGCGGTCATACGTCTTGATGGTTACGGACGCTCTGTGTAACATACATACGAGATTATATTACCGAGATAAACCGATCTGTCTTCGGACAGAAAATTGGAAATCAGGCCAAACAAATGGCATTTAAGGTATACAAATGTTAAAAACAAAAGACTAGTAATTTCTGGACGAACACCATGAAGTTGAATGACAAAGCGAGTCATCCCGTGAGCGGCGCGGCGGCGGCGTTTATGATTATATAATGATTGCTAATTTATTTAGACAACAGTATACATTTCCGTCACTAGCAAGTTCAACATCCTGGTGATGGGATCATTGTGACTAAAAACTAAAATATAAAGATAAAACATTCACTTTTATCTGTAAAAAGCGTGACTCGAGTTTTAAGTAACACGCAGAAAGACAATGCTTTTTAACCTATAACTAGGTCACTCTTATCGGAGTTGCTAATGAGTACCATAGTGGTACCTATAATAAAAAATAAGTCTGGTGACTCATCGGACAAAACTAATCATTTGTCCATCTCACTTGCGACTATCACAGCTGAAGTGCTTGACAGTTTGCTAAATGGCGTTCTCGAACAACATGTAGATTTTCATGATGCCCAGTTTTAAACCTGGATTATTCACTGAAAGTCCTATTTTGAGCTTAAAACATACTGTTAAGTATTATACTGAAAGGAGGACGCCGGTATACGCATGCTTACTTGACCTGTCAAAAGCTAATGACCTCGTTGTTTATGACATTTTGAGGGAAAAACTGTGTGTTACAGGTGTACCGGCGGATACTATGTCCCTCCTTAAGTACTGGAACTCAAACCAAAAGAAACAGGTGAGATGAGCCGGTGTATCTTGTCGGACGAATACAGGTTACAATGCGGCGTAAGACAAGGGGGGTTGAGTTCAACACTTTTATTTAATTTGTATGTCAATCACTTTATGGAGCGACTCAGAAGTAATATGTTGTTGCTATATTAACGGTACTTGTGTCAACATTATTAGTTATGCAGATGTTATGGTGCTGTTGGCTTTCTCGATCAATGCGTTATGTTGGGTTAGATGGGACAGACGCAAATAAATAACACTTTTTAAGGTATTTTGATTTTGAGTGGCCTGAGGGTGAAGTATACGCGGCGATCCTACAAAACCCTGCGTATCCAGTGCAGTATTTAATTTTTATTTTTATATTTATAGAAATATGATTTTCTAGAATGATAATGATGTTTGACTATGACCGGACATAAGTGCACAAAAGATGTAAAGAATATAAATTTAATTATTAACCTTACCCCTTATGATATTATTTAAAACACTATAGCTTGAATTTATTCACATCAACTACAAAGATTTTTTGACCATCTTTTCTATTACGACTATCCATAAAGACTATCTATACATATATCGATCATAATAATATTATGTGCCAATAAGTAAAACACTTTACTCGTTCATAAAACCCAATCAAACCTAATAAAGGTTAATAGTTTTCTAACTATTAATAATTGGTTTCCTGATTCATCTATTCAGGAACTCTAAAATTTAATATTCTCTACCGAATATATTCAATATCTACTTTTGAACGTGGCTTAACGGGGACAAACATAATATCGGTGGAGTATTTGATCAAATTATTTGACGTAAATTCCATATTACATATATAATACATATTAAGTATATCCAGTATACCTAGCTGAATTGGAAACTTAAAAATTTACACGTTAATATTAAGTACATATTTCAATAAACTGAATAATTGTCTTACATAAATTGCACAGTCATTTAGCTTAAAGGTTGTTATGCGATAAACATACGCTCTAAAAACTAGGTGACCTTGAAAGACCTTGAACAGCACAGAATTGTTTAGTACCGTGGAAACTAACACGCAGTGACGTAACTATGCCATCTGAGGCCCGTGGCTAATTCATCGGATATATGTGAGTCTGACTTGCACTTGGCGGTTATTTTCTAACTCGTGTATTTTATTAGGTTTATTAAATTGGATAACTTATACTGATTTAATACAAAATTAATATTTTTAATGCATTTTGTAATTAGTGTTTCCTGTGTTCAGGGCCTTTGGTGCCCGGAGCCCCCTCAAACCGGGGGCCCGTATTTTGTCCGCTCTGAAACCCTATTGTTACGCCACTGCTAACACGAGACTGTAACTGTGACGAACACGAATGACAGGTAAATACTGTCTGTTGTGTTCCTTTTTGAGTAAGAAATAGGATTAATATAAACTATTGTTGCAAAGCTGAAAATTTTATTTCTTTAAATGGGATAATCTCAGGGTCATTGTTATTGTTCGTTTACTGAGGGAAGTTATTTACAACACCAAGCCTGTGGGTCATGAATGCATGATAGTGAAGCAGTGATCATGTACGACTACTTTAACAATGAATTTACCTATTGTGGATTTTAATCTATTAAATTTATATTATTTACATATTTTGTGCACTTATGTCCGGTCATAGTCAAACATCATTACATTATAGAAAATCATATTTCTATAAATATAAAAATACCTATAAATAAAAAATTAATACAAAAATATAGAATCATATAATCTATTTTTCCATATGCAATCCCAAGTTTTCTATTAAACTAGAAAGACAGATCTATAAGACGATAATCAGACCTGTGTCGTGTGACTAGGATGGACAAGATGAGAACTCAACACATCAGAGGAATCCTGAAAGTGGTATGTACATATGATAGAGAGGTATGAGCAAAATGTGGTAAAAAGTTTTAGGTATGGAAGTTGGCGGGTACCAGAGTAGTGGACGACCAGAGTAGTGGAAGAAAAATAAAAGTAAGGCTTTGCAACGCATAAGTACCTAGTAGGTCAATTGATGATACGGCTACCGGTCAACACAGTTTTCTCGGTTCCTCTTGAGGCTTCTAAAACGTAGCCTATTACCGTAATAGGTATCAACATAATCGAGCTAATAAGTATACTTCGCCAGAGCAAATCATTGTGAAAATAAATGAGGTAAGCGTATTACTCATAAGGAACGTCGTTAGTCACAATTGCAAAAAAGTTGAGTTTAGCTGTTGGCTTAAAATTTTTACAGACATTATTCATTTCGACTACAATACGCAGGTGAATTTAAACTTTATAAATATTATCTAGGTGTTTTAGGTCTCATAGGAGTTACTTTATCTACATCTTTATCTAAATTTTCTTGTAAAACAGTATTATATCTTCATCCCTTAATTTGCCACCTTGGGAGGTGGAATATTTTCTTCAAATTTAAATAGGACCAACCTTGAGTATAACCAGTTCGGCAGAAGTATCGCCGAACAAATAAAAATTTTGATCGAACAATGACGAACAGTTAACGAACAGTTAAAATAGCAAAAAAAAAATGTAAAAAACCGACTTCTCCCCGCCAACTTGCGGGTAATTTTTTTATTTTATTTAAAAAAAAAACTAAGATCGAACAAATAAAAATTTTGATCGAACAATGACGAACAGTTAACGAACCGTTGAAATAGCAAAAAAAAAGGTTAAAAGACGACTTCTCCCCGCCAACTTAGGAAAGCAAATTTTTTATTTTATTTATAAAAAAAAACTAACATCGAACCAATAAAAATTTTGATCGAACAATGACGAACAGTTAACGAACAATTGAAATAGCAAAAAAAAAATTAAAAAAAACGACTTCTCCCCGCCAACTTGAGGGTAATTTTTTATTTTATTTAAAAAAAAAATATGATCGAACAAATAAAAATTTTGATCGAACAGTTAAGAACAGTTGAAAGAGCAAAAAAAAGTGTAAAAAAACGACTTCTCCCCGCCAACTTAAGACGATTCTTGTATCACGGGCACGGGGGACTTTACAAACATACAAAAAATAGAGACAAAGAACACCCAGACTCGGGACAACTATATTTTGTGGATCACACAAATTTTTATCCCGTTCGGGAACCGAACAACAGTCAGCGCGGCATAGTGGCGAGACAACCACGTTAACCATTGCGCCATCCGTGAAGACACACTTTACATTTAGCTCTGGATACGCGCACGATCACGATAGTGTTTACGTCCAGTACCCAGGCCTTGAGCGGACGTACAGCTGGAATGGATCGTGAATAAGGCGTCAGCGATACGACACTTGACAAATTATACAACCACAGAGCTGAAATAGAAACAATATATACATCAGGGCTGCCAGATGGTAATCTTTTTACGACGAACAACGACATTTTAATTTATTCACAGTTTTATCCGCAACAACCCTCAAAAAAAATAATGAAAAAAAAAAGCTCACCATGTATTATAATGACTTCTGTGCATACAACTCTATCTATGCCCATTGCCCATAGAGTATGTTTATGCCCAAAGACTTTTATGCCCTAAACATAACCTTAAAATTTAAGCCTTATTTATTATTTATCTTTAACTTCTAAATAAAGCTCAAGCTCTAACTAAATAAATATCCTATCAATTTTTTCTGTTACTCAAACATGAAATTAACACTTATTCTATTTCGACGCAACCGTTTACCAAATGGTCATTTGTTCAGGGGAAAAGATCGACTCGTAAAAAAAATAGAACCTAAACATATTCGTCAACTTAAACAAGATTTTGAGGTGGAAGAAAAAAATATGTTCTACTTGCGCTTTCCATATCTCACAGAAGTAAGTATATCTACTTATCCTCAACTATCCATACTTAGTAAAAGAAAACATATTCAATCTGTCAGGTACCAACTCAGTATTTTCATATCATTGCAGGCAGAGAGTTCAGGCCATGCAAAGGCACTTGGCAAGTGTGAAATGAGAAAAGAACAATTATTTGATCGGAACAGAAGAATTTTCAAAGAAGATGTAACTTTGTACGAGCGTTTGAAACACCTCAGAATCAATGAGTCTTGGGATTAACTTCAACTTAAATATTTGCAGTGGTGAACATAGTATAATTTCATGTCTATAAAGCAAGTAGGTACCTATATAAATTATGATAGTCAATAAAAATATAATTTGATTTAATTTTTTTATTTTCTTCATGCTTCCAAAGAAGCTAGTTAACTTAAACTTTGTTAGGTATAAGTGATAAGTAGGTAGTGCCTATCTGCATTGCTTGTTCTGAACCAACGTATGGTTTTTAACTTCATAATTAAATCTTTTGTGCGAACTGATCAAAAGTTGAGAAAGCTTTGCCCACCACGCGACATTGATGTCTGTGTGCGTATCAAGCAGTAGCCTACACTATAAATCTTGTCATACTAGTGATACATACCTGTTTTCTTGTAAGACATTGTTTCATTTGGGCAGAGAACACACTAACCTATTATGTAATATTTTTGTCCTACAGTCTGTCTGAGCGTAGGACCGGGATAACATACCACGTAATTTGTAGGACAATATGAATGTTAGATTATATAAATATTAACTAAGTAAAAAAAAAAACAGCTGGTTAGTAATCATTTTTGATGATCTCGTTATCGATACATGTTGGAAGGAGGGGACTCTTTGATCAAACCATACATTTTGTAGGATAAATATTTTTTCAAATAATTTCGATAATTATCTTGAGATTTAACAAAAAAAAACCCAGTTAGTAATACATTTTTGAGAATAATCAAATCAACATAATTTTATCCTTGCTACCTTTGTTAGCTACAACAATCGAGAATTTTCGCACAGGAATTTGTTCGGCGTCTCGTCGAAACGAAGCTACTCACGAAAAATGAGCTTGATAGTAATCAAGTGCAAAATGTACCCAGGATCCTGGACTAGTAGATGTATTTTGTTTAAATATAATATGTAATATGCTTAGGCCAACTAAACCTGTGACTAAACGCACTGCTCCAATGAGACAGTGAGGTTTTGGGGTAAACGAAAATATCATCTTATATATAAAATTCTCGTGTCACAATGTTAGATACCATACTCCTCCAAAACGGCTTGACCGATTCTCATGGAATTTTGTGTGCATATTGGGTAGGTCTGAGTAGGTAGTCCATCCCTAAATTTTTTTTTTTAATTATTAGACAAAATTAAATTCAATCGCGCTGCTAAGGAACTCAAAAAAATGCTGGATGAGGAAAGAAATAAAAGCTTCCAGACCTACATGAGTAACCTGGAAGCGACAGCCGCCACCGACTATTCGCTTTGGAAAGCTACCAAAAAACTCAATCAGCCAAAAAAGATATCTCCACCACTTCGACAGGCAAACGGCTGCTGGGCACGTAGCGATCTTGAGAAGTGTACTACGTTCGGAACACCTTAAAACTGTTTTTCAGCCACATCCTCATGAGGGTCCTCCGAACCTCGAATTAACCATAGCTGAAGACGTAGAAAGCTACAACCTACCAACTGACCATAGTATTGAAAACTTCACAAAACAGGAGTTAATAAGAGTCATTAAAAACATGAAACCCAAAAAGTGTCCCGGCTATGATTTGATTACAGGTACAATACTACTGCAACTACCTATGTCTGGCTTAAAATTTCTGCTAGCAATATACAACGCCATGACCAGACTACACCTCGTGCCTCCACAGTGGAAAACGGCGTAAATATTAATTGGCCTAAACCTGATAAACAGCTTCAAGATCCAAAATCGTATAGGCCTATTAGTCTCTTGCCTATTACATCAAAGGTATATGAAACGCTTCAACGGATAATGCCTATTATCAAAGAAAAACGCTTAATACCTGACCATCAATTTAGATTCCGACAGCAGCACAGTACAATTGACCAGGTACACCGGCTCGTTACCAAAATCCACAAAACATTTGAAGACAGAATATTGTGCTGCAGCATTTCTCGACATTTCTCAAGCTTTCAATAGGCAATGGCTTCCTGTACAAGCTTAAGAGAAACTTTCCAAGTGAGCTCTTTTTAATCTTCAAATCATATCTAAAAGATAGATACTTCTTTGTAACATCAGGTGAAGCCACATCAAAACTGTATCCGATTGCTGCTGGAGTTCCACAGGGAAGTGTGCTCGGTCCAATCTTATATTTACTACACACTGCTGATCTCCCTATATCAAAGACAGCTACCACAGGAACCTTTGCAGATGATACAGCTGTACTGGTGTCCCACAAAAACCCTGAAGTTGCAACCATTATGCTACAAAGTTGCTTGGATGACATATCAAACTGGTTGAAGGTGTGGAGAATAAAGCCAAATGAGACTAAGTCAGTAAATGTCACTTTCACAAAAAGAAGCGATACATGTCCTCCGGTCACTTTAAATAATATCCAACTCCCGCAAGCGGAACCTGTGAAGTATCTTGGGCTGCATCTAGACAGACGTCTTACATGGAAAAAACACATTTTCACCAAACGAAAGCAACTTGGGCTAAGACTTAGAGATCTCTATTGGATCATTGGCAAAAAATCGCAACTCAACTTAGAAAACAAAATATTGTTGTACAAAACCATTATTAAGCCCATCTGGACCTATGGTATCCAGTTATGGGGGACAGCATCACACTCCAATTTAGAAATCATTCAGAGGTATCAAAATAACTTTTGAGAATTATAGCGAATGCTCCATGGTATATTCCAAATGAAGCTCTGCATCATGACCTAAAAATTCCCACCATAAAGGCAGAAATAGAAAACTGTATTCAGTCATACCAGGAAAGAATACTCCATCACCCTAACATTCTGGCAAACCGCCTTATGGATGAGTCTATAGAACTCCGCAGACTTAAGCACAAGATACCGCAAGACCTGATACCAAACTAGCAAGCTGCTATTGATTCATGGATGTGTCACAGGACGCATACCATACAAGACAAAAATCCGCCATAACAATTACCAAATGTCTTTTGATAAAAAGACAGATTGTAAGATAACAGAAGGGACAAAAAAAATAAAATAAAATAAAAATATTAGATAAATTATTTATTTTTTATTTTTTTATGACACAGCATTAGAAAATACATACAACCCTGAATATTCAACTGTCTACGATCAACCCCTGTTTTTTAATAGCGATATTAGTATTTTTACTTTCATTGGTACAATTTTTTTAAAGTATTTAACCCTTTGTAAATAGAAAGTGCGATTGTTATAATGTCAAGTCTATGTCAACCTTTTTTATGGAATAGGGGGTTAACGAGCAGACGGATCACCTGATGGTAAGTGACTACCGCCGCCCATGGGCACCTGCAACTAAAGAGTCACAAGTGCCTGCCGGCGTTTAAGGTGGGAGTAGGAGAGGAGGGGAGATGGAGAGATAGGGGGGAAGATAGAGAGAGGGAAGGGTTAGGGCCACCGGTAAGCTCACTCGCGTGGCGAAGTACAACGAAGCATTGCTTCACTGCCGGTTTTCTGTGAGGCCATGATATCACTCCTTCCGAGCCGGCCCATACGTGCCGAGGCATGGCTCTCCTACTGTTAAACTTTAAATACCTATGTCAGTTAAGTTAATAAAGTACTTTGAATTAAGAAAATGAATTGTTGGTGTTACGTTATTAACCGACGAAAAAAAAGGAGGTTCTCCGTATATATATATATATTTTTTATGTATGTTCAGCCCTCACTCCGTTATTTATGAACCGATTTTGATTATTCTTTTTTGTTGGATAGGGTATACCTCAAGGGTGGTCCCATGTCAAGGAAGTCAGAATCTGATGATGGAATCCTGATAAAATTGAGAGAAACCCTCGAAAATTGTAGGAATGAATAGTGTTTCTGTTTACTTTTCATTACTTTATGAGGTATTTGCCTTTAAAAATCATCACATCATGTAGCTGAGCTGATGATGAAAAAAAACCGAAAAAAAACATAAAAAAAAAATATTTTTAACAAAAAATTAAACCAACGAAAAGAACTAAACAGCAAAAAATAAATAAACTTGTAAGTCTTAAGTATTGAGCTTATTTACATAAACTATAAAATTTTATATAAACTAATTTTGAGTCTGCGCCAAACAACAAACTGATTAATTATCAAGATTTTATATGTACCTACGTAGGCTCTATAGTTTATGTAAATAATCTAAATACTTAATGTTTATTTATTTTTTAGTTCTTTTCGTCGGTTTAATTTTTTGTTAAAAATATTTTTTTATAGGCCGTCAATAGACCACAGCGCTCCATTCTTCTTTCAGTCATAGACCCCATCCCCACAATAAGTTAGTTATTTTTTATTTGACTACCAAAATATTCATTAGAAATAATTAATATGGCAAAACAACGTGTGCCGGGTCAGCTAGTCAATGTATAAAATTTTTAGGTATTTGTATTTGTTGATTTTTCAAAAACCGTTTGACTGATTTCGATTAAATTTAAATGGAACCACCTGGGAAGTATATACCCTTTGAAATAAAAAATATTTTTTCAAATTGGTTCAGGCGTATTCGAGTAATCGGTGAACATACATAAAAAAAAAGATTCCGACGAATTGAGAAACTCCTTCTTTTTTTGAAGTCGGGTAAAAAGAGCGAACCAGTTCGCCATAGGACTGTGAGCTAACTTGAGCGCTCGTAATGGCGACCGACTATATAATATCCTATACAAGTTTACCACTGTTACTGGAATCGATTTACTAAATAAAAATAAACTATTATTTAATTTAGTAAGTACATAGTATAGTATACGCTCCATCACATTATCATGAAGGGACAATCAAAATGATGTTAACCTATTGGGTTAAATATTTACTTCAGTATGTATAGTATACGCCCCATCACATTATCATGAAGGGACGGTCAAAAATTTTGTTTACCTATTGGGGCAAACGAGCAGAATTAGTTAAAATCACTTAAAATTTATGTAGTGGTGATTGTAACGAAACCATACCGCGATTAAAAAAATGGTACAGCGCCATCTATCGAATGCAAGGTTAGGTTTAAGTGAGCATAATTATTTTGCCCCAATAGGAAAACATAATTTTTGGTTGTCCCTTCATGATAATATGTTGGGGCGTGTACTAACTACTCTAAATAAAATTTCGAATAAGAGTTTATTTTATTATAAAAAGTTTTTTTTTCCAGTAACAGGGATAAGATAAGTAGGTTCATAATTATGTGGTATTTGTTACGGTAAGAAAAATAAGTGTCGCACCGCCCTATATAGGGCCACTGTGTATATAATTAATCGTCAAAGTAAAGCTATCCAATAAGAGTAAAAACCACTCACTACGGTTCAAGTAAAAATAATTAAAACTGAAATCATTATAAATTGTATTATTTTGTTTCTTAAAATAAATGCGTTTTACGTGAATGAAGTTAAACGAAATTGTTTGTTTCAATAAATCGACTTGTCTTTTTCATCGGATATTGTGTTTATATCTATTGTAGTATGCTTTAAGTTTTTATAAAAATCGTGGTTTCAACAGAACGTGAAAAATTATTATTTTATTAAACATCAAGTATATTAAACGTTAAGCGAGGTCGCGTGGCTTCGGCGATAAGTTTTTCGTAGAAGCGCGCATTTGTTGGACAGAGATTCGAATTGGTGAATAAGAGATTTGGTTATTCGAGATCGCATGGCTACGGCGCAGCGTTCAGTTTGTCGTGGTAGCGTGCATTCGTTGTTAAGTGTTTCGTATTAGTAAACTTACGAGGACGTGGTATTCAGTGTTATATTTTTCTAAGTCAGGTAACACACCCGATTTTTTGTGTAATAGACTTCACTTAATTAACATAGCCTTTTTTTTATAAAAATATAGATATTGAATATTACATAAAAAGAGGTAACCCTAAACTCACTTACGGCACAGATAAGATAATAGTTACTTCTTACGGCAACGCAACCGTGCGCTAATGCGAGGCAATAATAATAGTGTTTTAAGAACGTTTAAGATCATTTTCGCATGCAGCGGTCGGCGCTCGTAAAGAGTAGGTAATTAAAACGGTAGGTATGGACGTTTTTGTAGGGACTAGGGAGTGATTTATCTGTTACGTAGTAACTACTTAGTAATCTGTGCCTCGGTGCGCGAGTCAGACTCGCACATGTCTGGTATTTTTTTTTTATAGGATGTTTATTTCAGTTCTATGGTTATCGTTATGAGATTATTTATATTATTAGATCAATACCGGTAGCATTTCTTCAAAAATAAAAAATATTACCTACGTTTTATTCATTACCTTTTAATTTGTTTAATTCAATCACAAATCTGATTAGGTGGTATAATCGTATCGTGTAGATGGCGTTTAATACGGAGCGCCGAATCGTGGCGCCATGCCGATGTGATGACAAATTGACAATTTGTCACAGGGATTGTGCGCTAATGCCGATCTTATTAAAACAAACGTTGTTGTCGGACTCGTCGGTTACTCTTCAGTCGCATACTGTAGTTTTTCCTCAAAATCTGTATTAAGAATAGTTTGTCCGCTTTATTTGTATTGAAAATGGAGCAATACAATGTAACTTTAATTAAAAACTTAAAAGACTCTTACGGTCTGAAATTGAACTTACTCAAAAATGTGGTACGAAGGTTAAAACTTGTACGCGAGTTTTGAAATATGAACCATATTTTAAAACGCCTTAATTTAGCGTTTTCCATCCATATAAATACTCAATACAAATAAATCAAATTGAAGTGTGTAATGGCAAAATAATAGCTTGTTTTTAAGTTCATACAGTTATTTGCACGATACTTATGGCTAAAAATCAGTTTTTTTCATTTTTGTCCGTCTTTCTATGTCTGTCTGTTTGGTTGATCCGGCTAATCTCCGGAAGGGGTGGTCCGATTTCCACTTCACTGGCAGATAGGTGGTGTTATCAGGAGTAACTTAGGCTACTTTTATTTTGAAAAAAAAAAAAAGAATTAGGGTTCCGCGCAAATATATGCGCGAACGCAAGCGAAGCCGCGCGGGAACTGCTAGTCATGCTTAAAAGGCATTGAGAAGATCCTTTATACGAATAATTTATTGATTTCTTCACATTTACACAACCAGTAATCTGTTATAGCCGGTTAAATCTATCGTTATTTCCTACATCAGGATAGCACTTTTAGCTGTAACCAGGTTTTTAAGATTATTTTTATCCCCTGTACAACCTAAATTAACCTAAAGCAGAAACGTCTCATCTCGACTCGTCCTCAAAGAAAGAAAAGAGACATAGCCATTTCTGTTCACAAGGATGCAACACGTGCTTTTCCAGCCACAGTATCTCGGTGTACGTAAGTACCAGAAATTAAATTGACAACAAATATTTACACAAGGAAAGTTTATTTCATTCCATTATATACCTACATCGTAACAGACAATTATATACCTATATCACAACATCTTTAGCATATAATATGTATACAACATTTTGACATTTGTGGATAGGGCAGTAAGTACAATGTGCCCCATGAAACACAAAAATACTTTATAGTAAAGGTGACCAGGCAACGAATTAAAAATAGTCAATTTGAGTATTTCTCGTAAGCATTTGTATACATATATGTAAAGCACAATATGTATACCAGTATACAATAGTATGTATACAATTGACGTGAAATATCTGCGAGAAACATGATGTATTTAGAGCTCAAATATATATAATGTAAAGCATAAAGCATTTTATTACTAACCCTGATTGTCTTTGCCAAGCTTTTGGTAGCAATATCATAAAAACAAAATATTGCAGACTGAATTTTTGGGGAATTTAAAACATAAGAGGTTAGCAACATTGTTACGCATGACTGTGGAAGGTACTTTTAATGAACCGCTAAGAAGTTGCAATAGTGCATTATGCTTTATAATGGTGCCGATTCTGTAGTTCACGTCAATAAACTGTCCTATTGTATGTAATTGTCATGCCTGTATAAATACAACTCGTCTTTCCTCAGTGTTTAATTTACAAAATAAGAGCAGAATTAATATTCATTTAATAAACGATGGACGAGAATCCTCTGCCATCTCAAAGGGATTGGAACTGTCTCGTATATTTCCCAAACGCATTATTTTTTGATAGTTTTTAAAAATAATGTTTCATGTTTTAGTTCAGATAAGAGCATAAGACCGTCATGATGATTAAATTTTATCGTAAACATTAGGTAGGTACCTACTAACATGATAAAATTAAAATAAATTAGTTTCGAAAAACAAAAAAAAAACTCGCTTTAATAGGAAAAAGTAAAAAAAAGAGTTCCGCTATCCACCTCCAGACCTTATCATCAGACCATCGTTACCAAGCCCAATCTGTTGGACTCGTCAAAACGAATATGAGCCCAACCCGAGAGCTTTATTATTAGCCACTGAAGAGTACTACTGTCCACTCCTGGCTCCATCATCACATCAGCTCTAAGATACCTAATTATAGTATTGTTAGAAGGAAGAATGTGAATTACCGCGAAGCTATAAAATGAGAGCGCGCGCGGTTATGACTCTTTTTTTACCGTGGCCGTTCGAGGTAGCAACATCGCTCAAGAACAAGGATTCGTATTTCTTCTTGATTATTTAACTTGTTATAGTTGTGCAATTATTGTTGGTGAGTTGTAAGCAAACTTTTGGTATAGGTTTTATTCCTAGTACTCATTAAATTATCGTTACAAGTTAAGTGTTTTGTTAAAATAAATAAGCGTATGAGTCACTTCGCGTGACGTGTTATATTTTTCATCATTTCCGCTCCTGATTCCTAACAGTATTGTCATCCGAACTACATATACATACCTACAAAGTTTTATTTCGTTACAACAAATAGAAGTAGTTTAAATTTACTTCCAAGATTTGTTTAGGTACATAGCTTTGATTATATACTTGTCTATATAATCAAAGGTACATAGTTAGTTATAAGTGAAGTTGATAAAAGCGTGTTAATATACATACCTTTAGGCACCAGAACTAAATTCAAATATTCGTTATTCTGAATATAAAAATATATATATATATACTTTAGATTTTAGTCTAGTTTGAAGATTTGTAACAGAATTGGCACAAATATAAAACTCGTTTGATGTTAAATATTTAAAATTTATTAAAATAAATTAAGTACACAAAATCTCACCTTTAGTTTAATACACTCACTAAATTATTCATCCTACAGACTTAATAAAAGCGTAAAATATAAGCTCGTACGCGGATTCTAACAATAACTTAAAACATTAAAATTTAAATTTCATACTTGTGTATATGAAACTTGTATGTTTGCCCCAATAACATGTTTTAAAAATTATAGTAGCAAACTATGGTTAACAGATTATAAAAGAAAAGAAAAAGGTTGCCAATATAATCGTAGCATAACTTATAATATCCGAGTAAATTATTGTGTGTATCTACCAGTTGTATATTTGTGACAAACATAATAGGTACTTGATACTTAATACTAGTTTTAGTAAATATATTGTTAACTATACCTGATAGTGCTTTGCACTTTTGTTGAATAGGTATATAACATTCGTATGCTAAAGAAACAACTGCTTACAGCAGTACAACCTTTTTTTAATTCAACACAAACCAGGCAGAACTCCAATAATAATGGGGGCAAATAATTGTGCATGTCTGCTACTTTGGTAAAAGGGCCGCTTTATATAAGTCAAGCCAATTATCCGTCAAACTTAAGCTCATATTACTTTGAAAGGTAATCGCCAAAATGTTCAATTACTTACATCATAATAATATTGTCTAGGTAAAGGTCAAACAATCAGATGTATATTTGCATCTTCACTGGATGAATCAGTGCCTCTAGAACTGTTAATCCATCTTTCTGCATTTACAGCTTTTCTACAGCTTTATGGAAATATAATATTGCAATCAGACTAGTCGTCCAAATAGTAAACTCTTTTTTCAAAATTTCTGATTGAATGGATGAGTAATTTTTAATGCGACAGTTTTCTATCGATTAATCTAAAATAAATTATGGTAAGTAGATATTATGTCAAAAATATATAAGTTAGTACTGTTACTAGAATCGTACAACTGGTTTTCGAATTGTAAAAAATATAAAATAAGTTCTCAGCTTATAATATTTGTGTGGTCCCCGAAACCAATAAAAAAATCACTAAACATTCCATCGAATGAAAAACATATTAAAGTGATGTCGTAGTGAATAAATTACATGTTATTATAAGTCAAACTACAACCTACACATTTTCTAAAGTAAACTAAAGCTTATTGTTGCAAAAATGTTTTGAATCGGTTTTTTTTATGATGGTAAGTGACTACCGCCGGGCACCTGCAACTCAAAAGTCACAAGTGCGTTGCCGGCCTTTAAGGTGGGAGTGATGGGAGAGGAATTTTCTGTGAAGCCGTGGTATCACTCCGGTCGAGCCGAAGCATGGCTCTCCCACTGTAACTCCTTAATTTTGTCATACAACCTAAGGTGCGCCTAAGTATCAAACGAGTTCATTTGATATAAACATTAATAATCGGGTACGCTCATGTATATGCAAATCTGCGGCGCGAATCGATAGCAATTAGAACTCTTAGACATTTAATTCAATTTAATTGTATGCAGGAAGTGTAATAAAATTTTTCAGGTCTAATATTTTAATTTTTTTCTGCAGTTAAGACATTTGTAATTCAATTAATATTCCGTTTTATGTCTTCAATGGAATGTTAAGTGACGTTTTTTCTAAAACGATTGGTTCTATTTAGTTAAAAACTGACCCATTATGTAACTAAATATTTTACAGGCCATCAACATTCTCGATAATAAATAACGACACTCTATAAATTAAGCAAAATAGCTAAGAAAAATCAATAAACTGCCTACTTTTTCAACTCAAAAGTGTTTTTAAAGGCCACATTAATATCATTTTATATGCAACCTTGATAAATATGAAGTTAGTGTAAATATAATAGAAAATTATTTTGACTAAAATAATTATGCTCTTTTTACTATGCCTTTGTTCTGTAATGTAGGATGTAGAGCACACAACAACATGCACATTATACAATATTACTTATCGGCTTTAACAAAACAACATTAGTTATATTATTATTCATAAATATTAAATATACTATTTTAATGCTTTTTATATTTAGTATTATATAACAAACATTTTTATACAATAAATATTTTTAAAACAATAAATACACAAGGACTGCTACTAACGTATATAATAGTATATTTCTTCCAGATAATTACGTTTTAACTTGAGAAGGCAAGGAAGAACGCAGAAACTTAAAAACAAATCTATACATCTTGATCTTAAAATATGTACTGCACATAATATGCTACTTTTTCCATGCATGTGTTCAGGGGTCTACCTTTTTTACCTTTAAGGTAAAACCCCCTTATACAACATTTAAGTTACGACCTTGAATATCCCCCTCTTTTTCTTTATATCCCCGCAAATGCTTAAAAATACTTCTGAGGCTCGCAAATTCTGATTATGATTTTTTATCGTCTTCATGATTATCTCGGCACTGAGATGCTCATCTCTCAAAATAGGCCTTCACTAAGCCTAATCAATTGTTATTTTATTATAAACCATATACATACATATCCAATCCACAGCCCAGGTGACTCTTGAGTAATAATCAAAATGTATGTAGTGCGTAAACTAAACACTAGGTATTTGTACGAAACAGTGAAACAGACGACCTCTTATATTTCTTTTAGAGTGAGTCTCACTCTCTCAACAGAGGTATCAGTAGTAGAGGGAACCAAAAGGAACTCTGGCGACATTACTCACCAACAGGTACATAAAATGCCTATATGCTAGTGGTGCTTTTTGTTGTTTTATTTCATTTGGTAGTTTTCAAGCCAGTCACGGATGATTCTGTAATATATTTATTGTTCGTCTGTAGAACCATATTGAAAAAATGTAATAGCAGGTGTATCCGTGTGAAAGGATTTACTGGGAGATTGTGAGTCATAGCCTCGAGTAATCTGTCTCTCTAAACTGAACGTTTGAAGTCGAAGATACCATGTAGTTTTATTGTGCGTTCAGACAAATAGCGAAGCGGAGCTGTGAAAATGTATTGCTTGCAACGGTCTAACCCGCTCCACTACGCCTCAATAGATTCACTCTTATATCATCATGTCTTCATACACTAGGTGGGCAACAAGAAAAAGAGACGAATGATTGCATATTTTCATGTGTGACTAAAATTATTTGAAGCATTAGATATAAATCGAGGATGTATCGTACATATATATTAGATATACATCGACATGTTGCTGATTTAAATCTACATTCAAAGGGACATGTACAAAGTGTTTAGTAATATCAGTTAGATTTGGTCCAAGCATAGAGATCATCTTTCAGGTCTTTCTTGTACAAAATTCTTCCTTGGTTAGTAAACTCTGCGAACTGCGCAACAACCGGGTCTCTCATGCAAGAACCCACCCCTATTACTTTTTCCGACTCATCAAAGAAAAAGATAACAAACTTTAGAGCATCCACATCTCCGTCGATTAGCGTGCTGGCAGGTTTTCCGCAACCACTGTAGCGAATAGATTTACCGAAAAGCATGGTCCAGAAAAATGGGATAGTTTTGAGCGGCACGTCTCTTTTCAATATATTCAACGCAGCTACACGACCATGATATTGAGCTAGTCCTATGTGTCCTATACTCATTGATTTATTACCACTAGCAAAGACTGGAGCATGTGCAATATCACCGCCGGCATAAATATGTTTTACATTAGTTTCCAGCATTTCATTCACGATAACCGCACCGTTCTGCTCCATTTTTAATCCGCTATTTTTCAAGAACTCCGTGTTAAATGTTGATCCCACTCCCAATACTAACATGTCAGCAGGAAGCGTGGTGCCGTTAGTCAATTCTACTGATTTTATCACACCGTTCTCGCCATTACATTTGGTTATAGTTGTTTCAAATTGAAAGTTGACGCCTTTTGACTCGAAAAGCTTTCGTAAACTTTCACCTATTTCAGCCCCGAATACTTGACCCAATGGTGCATTGTCTTTGCCGACGACAGTCATCGATTTGGCTTTTTCCTTGCAAGAGGATGCTATTTCTAAACCGATAAAACTCAGACCCAAGACTACCACGTCCAGACTTTTCTCAGAGCCTAAAGTATTCAGAATGTTGACAGAATCATCGAAGTTTCGGACCGTGTAAATATTTTTAAGGTATATTCCTGGGATATCTGGTACTCGAGGACTGGAGCCAGTTGCTAGGAATAATGAATTATAACTAAGTTTTTTTCCACCAGTCAAAGTAACAATTTGCTCCTTGGTATCCACATATTCAGCTTCAACGCCTTTCAGTATTTCAATGTTTGAGTCCTTGTAATACTGTTCGGTCCTAGCTTGGAGTTTTTGGATGTCCGTGACAGCTCCAATTTTTGACACTTTAACTCTGTCATATGGCAGGTAGTGTTCTTTGCCGACCACGGTTATGCGGCCGCTGAATCCTTCAGTGCGAAGTGTTTCAGCGCACGTGGCTCCCGACGGTCCTGCACCAACAATAACTACCGAGCATCCATCGCATTTTGTAGGCGTACCTATATTTTCCTTAGTACGTGAGTTCGCCTTCAAGTCGCTGATTTTTGCTCTTACCTGAAACATAAAGAGATGACAGTTTAATACCTCTTTATCCATGCATAGGTTTAGAAGACTAATGCCTGTTGCTCACGAATTTTACAATAAAAACTTTTAGTTCGGTTTGCTATTGATAAGCATTTTTTATTAGTGTTTTAGAAACTTCTAATTGTAATTTGATGTTTCCATATGTTTATATTTATGTTATGATTCACTCAGTTCGCTAGACGCGGCGCGCAGCTAGCGGTCATACGTCTTGATGGTTACGGACGCTCTGTGTAACATACATACGAGATTATATTACCGAGATAAACCGATCTGTCTTCGGACAGAAAATTGGAAATCAGGCCAAACAAATGGCATTTAAGGTATACAAATGTTAAAAACAAAAGACTAGTAATTTCTGGACGAACACCATGAAGTTGAATGACAAAGCGAGTCATCCCGTGAGCGGCGCGGCGGCGGCGTTTATGATTATATAATGATTGCTAATTTATTTAGACAACAGTATACATTTCCGTCACTAGCAAGTTCAACATCCTGGTGATGGGATCATTGTGACTAAAAACTAAAATATAAAGATAAAACATTCACTTTTATCTGTAAAAAGCGTGACTCGAGTTTTAAGTAACACGCAGAAAGACAATGCTTTTTAACCTATAACTAGGTCACTCTTATCGGAGTTGCTAATGAGTACCATAGTGGTACCTATAATAAAAAATAAGTCTGGTGACTCATCGGACAAAACTAATCATTTGTCCATCTCACTTGCGACTATCACAGCTGAAGTGCTTGACAGTTTGCTAAATGGCGTTCTCGAACAACATGTAGATTTTCATGATGCCCAGTTTTAAACCTGGATTATTCACTGAAAGTCCTATTTTGAGCTTAAAACATACTGTTAAGTATTATACTGAAAGGAGGACGCCGGTATACGCATGCTTACTTGACCTGTCAAAAGCTAATGACCTCGTTGTTTATGACATTTTGAGGGAAAAACTGTGTGTTACAGGTGTACCGGCGGATACTATGTCCCTCCTTAAGTACTGGAACTCAAACCAAAAGAAACAGGTGAGATGAGCCGGTGTATCTTGTCGGACGAATACAGGTTACAATGCGGCGTAAGACAAGGGGGGTTGAGTTCAACACTTTTATTTAATTTGTATGTCAATCACTTTATGGAGCGACTCAGAAGTAATATGTTGTTGCTATATTAACGGTACTTGTGTCAACATTATTAGTTATGCAGATGTTATGGTGCTGTTGGCTTTCTCGATCAATGCGTTATGTTGGGTTAGATGGGACAGACGCAAATAAATAACACTTTTTAAGGTATTTTGATTTTGAGTGGCCTGAGGGTGAAGTATACGCGGCGATCCTACAAAACCCTGCGTATCCAGTGCAGTATTTAATTTTTATTTTTATATTTATAGAAATATGATTTTCTAGAATGATAATGATGTTTGACTATGACCGGACATAAGTGCACAAAAGATGTAAAGAATATAAATTTAATTATTAACCTTACCCCTTATGATATTATTTAAAACACTATAGCTTGAATTTATTCACATCAACTACAAAGATTTTTTGACCATCTTTTCTATTACGACTATCCATAAAGACTATCTATACATATATCGATCATAATAATATTATGTGCCAATAAGTAAAACACTTTACTCGTTCATAAAACCCAATCAAACCTAATAAAGGTTAATAGTTTTCTAACTATTAATAATTGGTTTCCTGATTCATCTATTCAGGAACTCTAAAATTTAATATTCTCTACCGAATATATTCAATATCTACTTTTGAACGTGGCTTAACGGGGACAAACATAATATCGGTGGAGTATTTGATCAAATTATTTGACGTAAATTCCATATTACATATATAATACATATTAAGTATATCCAGTATACCTAGCTGAATTGGAAACTTAAAAATTTACACGTTAATATTAAGTACATATTTCAATAAACTGAATAATTGTCTTACATAAATTGCACAGTCATTTAGCTTAAAGGTTGTTATGCGATAAACATACGCTCTAAAAACTAGGTGACCTTGAAAGACCTTGAACAGCACAGAATTGTTTAGTACCGTGGAAACTAACACGCAGTGACGTAACTATGCCATCTGAGGCCCGTGGCTAATTCATCGGATATATGTGAGTCTGACTTGCACTTGGCGGTTATTTTCTAACTCGTGTATTTTATTAGGTTTATTAAATTGGATAACTTATACTGATTTAATACAAAATTAATATTTTTAATGCATTTTGTAATTAGTGTTTCCTGTGTTCAGGGCCTTTGGTGCCCGGAGCCCCCTCAAACCGGGGGCCCGTATTTTGTCCGCTCTGAAACCCTATTGTTACGCCACTGCTAACACGAGACTGTAACTGTGACGAACACGAATGACAGGTAAATACTGTCTGTTGTGTTCCTTTTTGAGTAAGAAATAGGATTAATATAAACTATTGTTGCAAAGCTGAAAATTTTATTTCTTTAAATGGGATAATCTCAGGGTCATTGTTATTGTTCGTTTACTGAGGGAAGTTATTTACAACACCAAGCCTGTGGGTCATGAATGCATGATAGTGAAGCAGTGATCATGTACGACTACTTTAACAATGAATTTACCTATTGTGGATTTTAATCTATTAAATTTATATTATTTACATATTTTGTGCACTTATGTCCGGTCATAGTCAAACATCATTACATTATAGAAAATCATATTTCTATAAATATAAAAATACCTATAAATAAAAAATTAATACAAAAATATAGAATCATATAATCTATTTTTCCATATGCAATCCCAAGTTTTCTATTAAACTAGAAAGACAGATCTATAAGACGATAATCAGACCTGTGTCGTGTGACTAGGATGGACAAGATGAGAACTCAACACATCAGAGGAATCCTGAAAGTGGTATGTACATATGATAGAGAGGTATGAGCAAAATGTGGTAAAAAGTTTTAGGTATGGAAGTTGGCGGGTACCAGAGTAGTGGACGACCAGAGTAGTGGAAGAAAAATAAAAGTAAGGCTTTGCAACGCATAAGTACCTAGTAGGTCAATTGATGATACGGCTACCGGTCAACACAGTTTTCTCGGTTCCTCTTGAGGCTTCTAAAACGTAGCCTATTACCGTAATAGGTATCAACATAATCGAGCTAATAAGTATACTTCGCCAGAGCAAATCATTGTGAAAATAAATGAGGTAAGCGTATTACTCATAAGGAACGTCGTTAGTCACAATTGCAAAAAAGTTGAGTTTAGCTGTTGGCTTAAAATTTTTACAGACATTATTCATTTCGACTACAATACGCAGGTGAATTTAAACTTTATAAATATTATCTAGGTGTTTTAGGTCTCATAGGAGTTACTTTATCTACATCTTTATCTAAATTTTCTTGTAAAACAGTATTATATCTTCATCCCTTAATTTGCCACCTTGGGAGGTGGAATATTTTCTTCAAATTTAAATAGGACCAACCTTGAGTATAACCAGTTCGGCAGAAGTATCGCCTAACTTGCACACGAAAAACTACAGTCAAATTGAGAATCTCCTTTTTCGAAATCGGTTAAAAATGTTATAGACTAATTTGATAACCGCACACTACGACGAAGGAAGATAGTGGTTTATTATTATCTAAATTTGATTATTGTGTAAGGATGGATCATGCTAACAAGCTGGATACAACCCTTTAAAAATAGCGTTTGAATGAAAAAATCAATTGTCATAGAATTATTATATTACTATCTGTGCCCCGCGGTTTCACCCGCGTAACTCATGTGTTAATCCAAGTATCCAGCTATCTACATGCGAAGTATCATCGCAATCGATTCAGGAGTTTTTGCGCGAAAGAGTAACAAACATCGATACATCCTCACAAACTTTCAATTTTTTTTACATTCAATATCTTCACTACATATTTACAAAACAAAGTCCCCCGCCGCGTCTGTTCGCGATAAACTGAAAAACTACATAACGGATTTTCATGCGGTTTTCACTAATATATAGAGTGATTCATGATTAAGGTTTAGGTGTATAATTTGTACCCGTGTAAAGCATGGGCGGGTTGCTAGTATATAATAGAAATGAATGTATACAGAGCCTTTTAGCAAATCGCTAGTGTCTTGAAAATTCCCATTACGGACACAACCGTCAACAACGTCTGCCCTAACGCGTCTGCCCGCCGCCGGCCCGCGACCGCGTCGGCGGTAAGCGATGTTCCCCCCGCCCCCTCGCCCGCAGTTTTATATTATGGTCGTAACTTTTAAAATATATGACCAAATTACGTACTTCAAAAGACAAAGCTTATCTACTTTGAATATCAGAAGCGATAAATGATATTTATTTTAATAAAAATCAATTTGTCACTGCTAAATGTGAATTGGAAATAAAAATCTAATTTTATTGTATTTATGGTTCTCTTTTTTTGGTAATAATGGCTTACACATAAAAGATAGATATATACTGTCGCGGACTTTTTTGTAGAACTATTTAGGAGAAACAATCCCACCGTACATTATATTCGTGTAACTCTTACAGTTTTCCCACCGCACGCCAGAATAGCTCGCAGATGACCATCGATATAAATGTACTACGTACTACGTAAACGTAAACGTACTAGTTACGTACAAATTTAATGTTCCAAACGCCATATGCGTTTGGAACATTAAATTTGTCAAACTTAGTTGTGGTTCCGGAGCAACAACGAGCTCATACGCACTTCAACTGTGGTTCAGTGTACACTGGTGCATGTGTAGCTAGCAGCGGGCGTTTTGTATTGGTTAGAAAACGTGAAAATATACTTGCGAGTTATTTTATCATCATTATATAACATTCGGGTAATTAAAAACAAAAATTAGTACTCATTATAACATGATTTTGTAGCAGATTGCAGTAAAATAAGAGAAAATTTAAATTCTTAATAGCCTTGTACATGTTTGTCGCCATTAAAACAATAACTTTATCTCACTTCTATTAATGAATAGCACCTCGCGCTGTCTCGCTTTCTCTAAGGAAGAACTGTAAGCAGGAACTAATTATCAGAGATTAAAACGTTGCAGAACAGAAATTCGGCGTTGTTCGCCTAGAAGTGCTGCCGATGGTGGCGTATGTGTTGGATCGTTCGGCTCTCTTTAATATGGTTGAGGTGGACGATGGCTGGCGAATGCATCATGCTCGTGATCGAATGCCGCTGGTCGGAGCTGGTCATTTCGTTATTTACTTGCTATTACTTACGTATAGTAGTAATTTGCTCGACTGATTATATTTTTAAAACAATACGTTACATTGTCTTCACATTTCATTTGCGCTTATAAGCAATGTAACCAGAGATTTCAAAAAAAGGTGTTGAAAAAAGAGTGTCCTTGGAGTTTCACGCCTGTTTTTCTCCACAAGATCTACTTATGGGAACATGCGACTAGCTGCACGACTGACTTAGTCACTGATAATTCAAAAATACCTATAATTGGTTCAATGGAAATAAATTATTTGATTTAATTTGTAACATTACATTAGTAAAGACCAGTCAAAGTTAAACACTTATTTATTTATTGTCGTTTTTTTAGTTTTAAATTAATAAACAAATTCAATATATATTTTTTGTTCATTTTAACACGAGTTCTTATTTAAGTTAAATGTCCGTTCTGTTTTTTAATTTAGTCTATATTAGCTCATCCAGCATAGGTTCAATGACCGAAACGCATAAGCGCCATGAAAATCACGGCGCTTGCGATCTTTTGATCGTGAAAAATTTTACGCCCCAGTGCGCTGCAGCGCTGCCCATTCCTAGTGTTTGGTTAGACAAATGATGATTTTTTCAGCGCTGTAGCGTTGATTAGTTTTAAGTTTTAACAAAACCGAACAAAATTTCTTTAGCAACTCCTTATATTTATCTCAATGCAGATGACAGATTTTTTTCCGACTTACCTAACACTTATCGTTATATTTTGGCCAATATACACAATATCGTCATAATTACTATGTGTTATTCTGATATATAAGCTATATTATTGTAAAGTTTCATTACAATCCATTCAGTAGTTTTTGCGTGAAAGAGTAACAAACATCCATACATCCTCACAAACTTTCACGTTTATAATATTAGTAGGAAGTAGGATAGTTGGATAGGATAGGATTTAGAGATGATGGCTGGTCCATGCGTCATACTCGTGAACGGGTGCTGCTTGGGGTGACTGGTCGGCCTAGTCAGCGATGCTTTAGCCTATACTATTATTTTGGTTCGATCAACTGCAACTCTAGCCTCTTAATCCAGTCACGAATTATTTTTAACAGTAGATTTTGTAACTGAATGAAAGTAGATGTGCACCTTGAATGATTTCTATGTTTAATAGGTTCAAACCTTCAACGGTATCAGTGAGTGATTTTTATTTTTTAGTACGTTAGCTTTTGGAGCATTTCAATAAAAAGAAATTCAGGTGGCATCAGCTTGCATCCTGTTTACCTTTCGTGTAACACTAACACTATTGTACCTGAAGATCTGACTTTTAAAAAGAGTGGCCATGAGTTTCTTTGCCAGTATTCTTCTCATAAGGCTCCACGCATTTTGGAAACTGGAAGTTATAGATCGACACAAGCAGGCAGTAGATTTTGGTGTTTTCACCTAATTTACCTCGACAATCCAGTACAAGCTGTGGCGTCTGTTTGTGGCGTTTATGATTTTAACTCTAGCTTCAATTTAACGTTCATAAATGTCACTTAGTGTCTTAATTGAATAAATGATTTTGAATTTTGAATTATGTCGAATCTCGGTCTAACACATTGAGTTTCCAATCACGGATGTATGGATGTTTGTTCCTCTTTCACCTACCTTACGTACATTTTAACTTGTTATGTTTTGTGTAGTTGAGGGGAGGGGTGCTTGATGCGAAAGATGACAAGAAAACCTACTTGGACGGAATATTTGTTAAATTGTCAGTAAGAATTTTCAAAACACCAAACTTACTTCTTGAGGCTTTCTTTTACTTTTCGACCAAAATAAGGTTTCTTGGCACTGCATTATACACTAAAAGCGCGATACTATAATAGTTACTAGATATCGCCTGGTGGCCGAATTTCGACCACAATTTATTAACTTTGATTTTTTTGGTTTATATCATTGGCTTAACTTGAATTGTCTTTATATAGACTTACTGGTAATATGTCGAAATTTGTTAAGGGGATGTAGAAGGAGGTCATTTGCAACTTAATGACGCTCTATGACCCCTATGCAAATATCAACCGTATTCGAGTAATTTGAAATTTTATGTTTTTTGAAGATATCGTGGTAGGTAAGGTATACATAGGCTGCACTAAAAGTATCGGGAATGGAATATTTCCACTGTTTCTGTCATATTAAAATCTTTTTAATTGAAAACACCTTGGTTTTAAAAATCGAATACCATTTATTTATTTAAAAAAAGATTCTCGGTCTTATCACAAGGTTTAGTCAAACTTGTTTAGTCGTTGAGAAAATGGAATTGACTCGAGAAAATTCAAGAGCGATGATTTATTATGACTTTCGAAGTGGTTTAACGCAAAAACAGTGTGTTGACCGGATGATTTCTGCATTTGGTGATGAAGCCCCATCCAAAACCACAATTTATCGCTGGTTTGCTGAATTTCAAAGTGGACGTGTCAAGCTCAATGATGATCCCCGTCAAAGTCGTCCAAAAACTGCAGTCACCCAAGAAAACGTTAATGCTGTGCGTAAGCTGATTGAGGAAGATCGACATGTGACATACCGCAAAATTCAGGCAACTTTAGACATTGGCATGAGTCAAATACAAATAATCTTGCATGAACAATTAGGTGTAAAAAAGTTGTTTTCCCGATGGATACCGCATTCGCTCTATGAAGAGCAAAAAGCGGCTTGCATTACTTGGTGCGTCAGAACTCTCGAAAGATTCCACGCAGGATCCTCAAATGCTGTATACAACATCGTATCAGGTGACGAATCCTGGATATACGCGTACGAACCCGAAACAAAAAACCAGTCACGAGTTTGGGTGTTCGAAAATGAGTTGAGCCAACAAAAATTGTTCGTTCACGGAGTGTTGCAAAAAAAATGGTGGCCACGTTTGTCTCCAAAACCGGCCATGTTGCAACTATTTCTCTTGAGGGACAAAGAACGGTTAATGCAGAATGGTATGCTAGCATTTGTTTGCCACAGGTCGTTTCTGAACTCCGTAAAGAGAACTGCAACCGCCGCATCATCCTCCATCGACGACAATGCGAGTTCTCACACCGCGCACAGAACAAAAGAGTTTTTAAAGCAAGAAAACATAGAATTATTAGACCATCCGCCGTACAGCCCCGACCTAAGCCCTAATGATTTTTATACTTTCCCTAAAATAAAGAATAAATTGCGTGGTCAGAGATTTTCATCACCTGACGAAGCTGTGGACGCCCACAAAACGGCCATTTTGGAGACCCAACTTCCGAATGGAATGGTTGCTTCAATGATTTGTTCCATCGTATGGAAAAATGTGTCAAATTTCGCGGAGAATACTTCGAAAAGGAATAAATACATTTTTAAATAGTAATGTTGTGTCACTTCCTTGATTCCCGAAATTTTCAGTGCCGCCCTCGTACAATTTTCAAAAATTATAAAAATTAAAATGTGGAATTACTATAAATTTTTTTATTTTTTAATATTACTACGCGATCGAAGTCGCGGGCAACAGATAGTTACAAATATTTGTAACTTTTAACTACCTATCATTGATATTGTTTAAAATTATATATCTACACAAATTTGTTTTAAAATACACTGAATTCGTTACAGTTTTGATGAATACCATATTCAATTGTTGTTCGTTATTAAAAACATTTATGTTACAACTAACAAGAGTACAGACAAAAGTGCTTCACATAAGCACTTTACATGTACTTATCTTTACATGTTTACATGTACATTATTTTCTTATAAATGGAGTAGACTGTAGAATTAAAAGTGACATAAATAATTTGTGGATATTTAGAAACTATTTTTATGCTGAAAGGTTTAAGGAATACGAAACTCCACATAGTGTTTTACTACCAAACGTACATATATTATGAATACTTCACTGGCTCGGCATCTCACTATAGATATGCAAGCTGACACAGTATTGACTGACGTACATCCCTCTACAAGTCTACAGTGAGCACGAGACAATGTATATAAATATAGTATAGTTATAAACTTATAACGTACAAACACTACGCTATAAACTTTTAACACGTACCAAAGTGTTACAATATGAATGTTTCACCCTTCACCTTATCGTTTCAACAAATATTATTACTATGTATTTAGACTTTCAGTGTCAGTTTTTTTTCTTGCTATGGTAACCTGTATTTAACAAGCCTACGCATAAGCCATTAATTACGAGAACTAATATTACTTATCACCATTACCAATACATTACACGGCTGTAGATCTTATCACTAAACATAGCGTGACACCTGACTGCCCTACTTACTTAGTCATATTAATAGTCTAACAGTATTTTCATGTGCTTTATGTATGGTATTTTCTCCTGGATTCTATAACGTTTTGGTTTATAAAAACTGACAAGAAACCGAAGTGTGTAATGTACGTTATTGATGTAAATTTTAAAACTTAATATTAATTATATTATAATATATATATAATATATAATATTAATTTAAGTTTTTTTTTAAGTCAATCTACAAATTAATGACGACTGTAAAAACGATATTTTACGACGTGTTAGTTTAAAATTTTCTTTAATTATATACGGTACTTATTTTAATACTATTATTTACTTATAAATTAAAATAGCAATGGTACAATTGATTATTGAATTTATAAGGAAAACAATAACCTGCTTGCAAACGTGAGCAACGTTCATTTGGCATGAAGTGTGGACATTATTGTTTATATCTCGTTATCCTCGACCACCGCGCCTACGTTTACATTACCGAGCATTATCGTATAAGATAACATTTTGGAAATTTGACAATAATGAGTCAATAAGTTTTATCATAATGTTAATTTTATTACGTCTAGGTTTGGTCAGAAATGGTTTATGGTCAGATACGTATAATTCAACAAGGATGCCTCGCCTTACGGAAAACCTATTAGTTTTACAGCGGAAAACGATCATATCTAATGTGATATTTCTATTTAAGATAGTAAATTGTCTGACATGCTCTTCACTCAAACGAACTTCGCGGTCAAAACGTCTTTATCTCTTTACAGTCAAGGTGACTACCGTCTGCCCAGCGTCTCACTGTTTCGCGGTGGGGAGCGTGTGGGAGCGGGTAACACTACCGGTTTAAACCTCATAGACCTGTGTGAATTTTATGATCATGAAAACAGCAGCTACTGAGCTAAAAATGTGTTGTGGATGATCTTTTTGACGCTTTGTCTCAAAACAAAGTGAAATCCTCCGACAAGGCTTTTCGACAATGCCTGCGGTGTCCGCGACACGGCCCAACTGTTGCTCGTAGTGGCTTATATTAGGAGAACCTGGAATATAATGAAACAAGATGCCTGCCTAGAACAGCACGATAATTCATGTTTTAAACACTACCTTTCCTGACACATGAGATGTTTTATATTTCCAAGCGCTATTCTAGTCTACTAGCGTGGATAATAGATGCCGATATCAATTATAATAAGTAAAAATATGGTTAGTGAGAGCCACTCTCAGTGGTTCACACAGAATAGTTAGAACAATGCAATCAGCGGCTTTTCCTGCTACGCTAGTCTGGGCTAGTCGACATTATATGCGAACAAAGTCATGTCTATGACAACAAACAATTAATTGGGAATATTACATCAACTTATTAGACAGTTTCAACCAGGCTGCGAATACGGATTTGGGAAAGAAAAGTCTTCTTTCATAATTGATGACAGTGCATGAGTGCACACTTGCGTCGCGTCGCGTCGTCACCATGGTTAAATTTATTTACATCAAACCCAGCGTTTATTTCCTATGCCCGAATATTTAAAAAGGGCTTGGCGGAAATAAAAATGACTGTAACAAACTAACAATGAAACTAACGCGTATTTTAAAGGGTTGGCGATGTCTTATTTTTATAGACGATACAAAAGATAGAAATACGTTGGGCTAAGTCTATCGAACTGGTAGAATATTACGTTGAAAAAAAAATACATTTTACACAAAAAAATTGTCAATGTGTTTCCAAAATTAAAAACTGGAATAGATGGATGGATGCGGAAGGCAAAAGGCCGGGTGTATAGTGCACATTGGGAGAGGCCTATATCCGGCAGTATTTTTCATAAGTTTTATTTCGAGTAATCTTATTATACAGATCTGCTATATTGGGTTTTAAAAATCAGATACAGTTAGTTATCTAGTGATGATATTGAGCATAATTATAATTCGATAAGATTAGGCTTCCTTAATAAAAACTTGATACTTGTCTACTGCACACGAAACAAGGTAAAACCAGCTGCCGCCAATAGCAGCAATAATAACCGTAGATTTTTTAAGTGAAAACTTCTTTATTGTTTAATTTCTGTATGTTTTATACTATTTATCGTATTATTCATAACAGTTTTAATTTTATTTATTACTTATTATATTTGTCAGATATTATGTAGTTATTTTCTTTCTAACTAACTTCTATGGGCACGTTCGTGCACTTTTGCTATGGGGAAAAAGCACTGAACTCGTGACTGAATAATACATATATAGATCCACTAGAGGGCGCTAAGCTAAACATTGAGTTTTGTCAGTTCCTTATTAGTTTTATTAATCTTTAAAAATATAGTTAGTTCAATAAAAGTGAACAATGTCTGTGGAAGTGTTATCTTTACTTTAATAAACTTGTGAACAAAATACCGTAGTGACAAAGATGAGAGATGTATGCATGTTCCGCTATACATTGAGAGCACTGTTCATTGCTCGTACTGGTGGTACTATTATGTATTCTGTGGTACTGGGGAGAAATTCGTTCCGTTATAGACTGACAGTATACTGCCGCAGTATCGTAGGGAAATATATGACTTCATAAACGTCGCCATTTTTGTACTATGAGCACTGGAGCTTTCGAGGTAAGGTGCTCTCAGTGCTGTCACACTGTCACTTTTGTTATGCGACTTGACAATTGACTTGAATTGACAACTAAAAGTATACTGGACAACGTTCCATTATAAACAGTAACCAGTATAGCTAACTATAACGGAACTTTTTAACCTTTTTTACGGCACGCTTACACGCCTAGCTGCAAATGCAGTGAAATTACCTTAAAAAAATATAGGGATTAAAAAAAACGATAAACAAGTGTGTTTATAGTTTTGTCTGTAATTTCCGAATAAACTCTACATAAGTACCTACTTATGATATTATAATTTTATGAAACCTAGCACTATTTCCAACTATAGTAACCATTGCACGGAATTTAGAGAACCTTTATCAATGTAAAAGCAGACAAGTCTAAGGAGATATAAAATTAAATGATAATAAGATACAGCAATATTAGAGTTCTGTTGTCCTGCCTGTCTAGCAGTACAGCATGTCGATTATCGATTCTATCTAATATTCATTACATTACCTATTCGTATGTACTAACCGTTCGTATTGATCTTTAAATTGTTTCTATTTACGTAAATTTTTATGGTAATAATAAAAATAACAAATAATTAAGGAGCTTGTTTTTGATTTTATGTCACGTATGGGTGTCATTGGCGCACAGGGTTTCCGTTTATCATATTTACAATTGTGCTCAAAAGGTAAGCCATTAGGCGTCATACTTGTGTTAGAGATACTCTAAGAACAGTTTTATCGAGATAATTACTACAGAACATAGACGATAACCACACTATAGACTCGAAATTTTTCATGGCAATCTTGATTAGGTTATCAGTTATCGCTGTTTACATTGTTATTTATATTAATCGTGATTAGTATATTACTTTTTAAGGCACAATATTTTGTCTGAGATTGTACCAATTAGTAATTTAAAAAAATCAATACCTAATTATTATATAAGCAAATAAAAAGAAAGCTTTTTCAGAAGTGAATTAGGACACCTAAATGCATTATTTTCATTGAATTCCTTTTGTGACTTATTATTAATAACACTGCTATAAGATTTTAGATTTTATAAGCTTTGTTGTGGGTTCGAATCCCACACGAAAATTTATGTGATACACAAATAGTTGTCCCGAGTCTGGGTGTTCTTTGTGTCCGTTGTTTGAATTTTTGTGAAGTCCCTAGCGACATAGGAATATTCCTAATGCGGGAAATAAGAAATAATAAGAAAAAGTGTCTAGTAGTCTAACTGCCGTTGATCGAAAGAAGTGCATAACCTTATTTAAATCAGTCGTAAGGGAGGAAATATCAGAAATCCGAGAGCCTTTGACAGTCAACAATGCAGTCAATAATAAACGACACGAGGAAGACGTTTTTCGATTTTAATTCCGATTCTGGCAGTGAAGCGGAATCAGTTGATGCTAAATAGAGAGCGGATTTGATCATTTCAATTTTTTTTTACTGAGGGAAGACAAGAACGAAATCTTCTAGAAAGTTATCCTGTTAGGCGAACTATTTATTAAATACAACACACCAATGCCGTCCTCTAGCTCTCAAGAAGGAATGTTTTCTTATGCAACTATGCTAAACAAACCTAGGTCACACAATATATCTGACGACTTATTTGAAAAAAAAAGAGTAGTTATGAAATGTAACTTTTTTTTTATGGTATAACGAGCAGACGGGTCACCTGATGGTAAATGACTACCGCCGCCCATGGGCACCTGTAACTCAAGAGTCACAAGTGCGTTGCCACCCTTTAAGGTGGGAATAGGGGAAGAGGGGGTAGAGGGGGGAAAAGCGGAAAGACGGGAGAGGGGGATTAAAGTTTAATTGAATGTTTGAACTCATTTTTTTTAGTTCTTTCTTTTTATAAAAATCTTTTAATAAGGCTGTATCATTATTTTTCTTTATTATTACGTAAAAGTTCGTAGAATTTTAATCAAGTTAATCAATTAATGATTGGTGATTAATTATTAACACCAATAATCATGATTAACATTACTTTTATAATCATGATTAATTTAATCTGATTAAAATAAATCAATTTAATTAATTGATTAAATTTTGCCAACACTGCCCAGCAGCGTTTTGAGCGACTTTGAACTGTTTACCTTCAATTCAATTATTTATTAAATATATGAATAATTAGATTAGATCCAACTTTACGGTCGTATATTTCATGTGGAGGTTGTAACACCCGATCAAGATCAAAATGTGTTTAACATTGTAAACTCTTACGCGGCGCGGCGCCAAACACTCTAGTTTTAATTTCACTTTCACACTTAATTATATCACTACATATTATAAAACAAAATCCCCTCCGCGTCTGTCTGTCTGTTCGCGATAAACTGAAAATTTATTGACGTTTTGTGTAAATTGGTTGAAATATGCGAATGCGAAGAATAACCGTGCGAAGCCGAGGCGGGTTGCTAGTTATCTATATTTCGAATGATGTCATTGTCTGCAGAATGGACTAAAATTCGTGGCAAGTTTCACTTATTGAACTGAAACGAATGACAAACATAAATAAGTTACATCATCCGGCCCCGACGCATTCATTTGCAGAAGGTACACTAACTTCTATCGCATGTAGGGAAACTAAACATTAACTATGTGGACACGGGTCACGTACGGGAGTCGAACTCATAAGACCGGATATTTCCAGAGGACTAGTGACCGCTTAAAATCGCAATGGTTAAAGATACGTAAAATGAAGTAATAGAGATGATGTAGGCAGGTCACGCGTGATATACATAAAACCGAGTTCCGGGAGCTTATTTTGACTTTCGCCGCGATCTTATTGCGGTTCGCGTCTAAAGCAATAGTAGTGTGAAAGCACGAAGTAGTGTTATCAGTATTTAGCTTTTGGGTATTTTAGTATTTTACACGACATATTGCAAAGAACCTTGCTCGATAATCGAATCCATTGCAGTTTTAAATTAAAACAGACAGATAAAGAAGTAAATGCATTTAAGAAGAAACGAAACATATTTTCTTACATTTACCTACTGTAAAATTCTCAACGCAATTGGTGGAACCTTCAATTAATTTCAGTGTTTATGATAACAAAATATAAGTAGAAGTAAGTAAGGGGCCGTCCATTAATTACGTGAGGCTGGAAAGAGTTCGGAAAAAATCATGAAATATCACAAAGGGGAAAGGTAGTGAGATATCACGTGTATTTATTTTTTCGCTGAACGCCCGATTTCTAAACCGAAAAGCGGCGCGTGGCCGTGACTCGCAATTACCAGGCAATGATTTCACCATCCGCTGCTTATCTGTCGCCAGTCTATGATTTTCACCTGATTACACCTTTCTTTTATCTATCTAATACCTTTAAACAAGCAATTCTTGTATATATGTATATATATACATATATATAATCTAAATCTCGGAAACGGGTCCAATGATTTTCATGGAATTCAGTATGCAGGGGGTGTCGATAAATCGATCTAGATAGGTTTCATTTTTAGAAAACGTAAAAAATAAATAAATCTAGATACTTATTTTTATGCCAGTCAGAAAAAATCTTCAACCGTAATGTCTGTCTGGACATTTTGATCACGGTACTTAATTTTCCAGCATTAGATTATATCTTTATTTAAAGATAATATTCAGAATGTTTTTGAGATACTTTGTACCAAAAAAATACACGTGATTTTGGGTAGGGGTTAGTCTAAAACCTCTCCGAATATCACCAGGGGAAGGGGGTCAAAAAAAACATCACGTGATTAATAGACGACCCCTAAGGTGATCTAAACGTTACACTACGAGAATACTAGTTAACTGAATTGTTATTAGTTATCTTATTTGTCCTATTTATTTATACTTTAGATTACAAATTTTTGTTCTTTTACATTTTTATTGTCTTAGCTTACATCATCTTAATGAAAAGGATACTTACCAATTATAGTTACGTCAATAAAGCTTTTTTCCCGGAAGTCCTCAGAAAAAGTTCAGATTTTAATGTTTTTTTTTAACATTTTGTTTTTTTTTGTATTATTCAAAATTAGAAACATTGTGGAGCAGGGACGAAATTATTTATATTGTTAAAACAATATCCATTAAAATATTAATGGAGAAAAAACAATTCCACCATATCCATTGTAAAACTCGGAAAAATATTTATTATATGTTTTCATATTACTATTTTTTTATTTATTTCTACTACTATTGAAAACAATGGTAAATGTTAAAATCATAAAACCATGTTTTAGGTTTTCACTTAGTTAACGAATACTGCACATACAAACCTTATAATTAAGTATATTAAAACTAATTAAATATTTTATATAATATATATTATAATATATACGTATGCTTGTAAATAGTCCGTTGAATGGCAATGCTAATTCTCTGTGCAAGAAAAAGGGCCGCCTTCTGGTCACGAGAAGTGTGGATCATTCGCTTAGCTAGTTCCTTATAAATGGAACGTGCACTCGGACTCCATGACCCTAGTGTTTCGACCCCAAACGGCTCAAAAACATAGTTAAAGATTATATATGCCTGTCTTTCTCATTCTCCCACAGCCAACAAACGAGGGCGCTCTGCCACATTGGATGTGGTGTTAATTAAAAAAAATCTTCTTAAAGTGCATAACGGCGCGTCCCATTGCCTCTGAGAGAATAGATTACCAGGTAAAAGAGTATTGGGACAAGCTCTCTACTAAGCATTTATTACATCGGTCTTGCAGGACACTTCAGAATTAACCAGTGTTTGTTAGAATTTTCCTTGTTAACTCTTCTGTGCCGTGGACCGAAAACAAAAATGCTGGAAGGCTGTCATCTGAAATTTTGCGAACGCCAAGACGACCCAAACGAGCCGGTAAGGATGCTTAGAGCCAATCTCGGTCGTTCAAAGCCCGTTTAAAATTTTGCTAAGGGTGTTTTGATTAATTTTGTCAAAGTTGCGATGATCGAAGCGCATCAGTAAATTTGGGTACGAAAAGACAAATACGGAATATAGTAAAAGCCGAATGGTCATTCATTTTAAGTAAACGATCCGAAAAATCACCCTATCTTTTATGAAAAAGTAAACGATCCGAAAAATCACCCTATCTTCTATGAAAGATTGAAAACCATCTTCCAAGACCAGGGACCCAAGAAGGCGGAGAGACGTTTTTTCTAAAACTTTTATGATAGGTGTAAATGAATTAAATTTCTGTACAGTCGAGTGTCTGTCTGTATTATTATCACAAACAAAAATTTCGCATTATATTTTCTATTATTTTCATATGCGAACAATAGTTATAAACAATCAAGTATCAGTGATTATTGTGGAACAATGAGATAAAGTGAAAATATGGAAAAATATTAGAAGAGCTTCATGAATTGTAGATTTTTTTATTTATTTACTTTTTTTTAATTAAAAAAATTTCAATAGCTAAGAAAAATAATTATTGAAGTAAAGAAATGGGAATAAAAAAAAAGATACGAAAGTGAATTTTTCTCTGTTAATAACATACTGTTGTTTAAACAATATAAATAATTTCGTCCCCGCTCCAAAATGTTTAGATTTTGAATAATATAAAAAAAAGATACTCAAAATCGGAGCTGTTTCTGAGGACTTCCGAAGATTGCCTGTTTAATGTATTCATTGACTATTAAGTCAAAGTTTCATTAGGGATCCCACAGCCAGGCCACGGTCAAACACTTAAATATCGTAGTGGTCGCCCAGAAGTCGATATTCGTCCCAAATTTATTTATTTAATATTTTTATCGATAGCAACAAATTTCTGTGCCATAGAAGGAGTACGACCTAGTCCGTCCGATAACACTAGAGGTAGAAGTAGAACTTATAAAGTCCCTTCCTCGTATACTATACATAATATACCTATACCGGTGTTAGTATTCATCTGTAGGTATCATATTGCGGCGCAAATATTTAACTAACGAAACTAGTTGACGAAATACCTGACAGCAGCTTAAGTCCGCCTAGGTACTTCGCAATGACGAATGTGTGAATGAATTTTACAAACTCTTCCAACACGAAAAACTGCAAAATGCCACGAACATTATTGGTGTAATGCAACTGGTTTAATCTTGTTTCGTGTTCAGTAGATAAGTATTTATGAGTCTTATAGTTTTAAATTAGGTACAGCCTAATCTTATCGAATCCTTTCCTTCATGTTACATATTTATATAGGTAATAATTACACCAAAATGCTGCAGGAATGTATGCCTTTAAAAGTACAGAATATTAGCTATTTACTGCGAAAAAGCCCTTGGCTTCTTCTGTAGGGTGCTGTTTAGAAATATTTATAGGAATTTTGATATAAGAAATTCTATTTACTGTACCTTAACTTGTCCCTTTTCTGTGACTGTAACTTGATAGCAAGGCACCGAGTCGAAACCGGGAAAATCTTCAATGTCGCCCGTTTTGATATTGAAACATGCTCCGTGCCACGGGCAGCGGACTCTGCCATCACCCAGCGCACCGTTTATTAGCGGGGCTCCGTAATGAGTACACCTTGTACCAATAGCTGAAATTTCACCTTTTTGCTTGATAAGTAACACGTCGCCATCATCGCCCATGTCAAACACTTTCATTTCGTTTTCTTTGAGTTCGTTCTCGTTACAAACCACTGATTCAATATAATTGTTGCCAGATTCTATGCGGGATATACTGCCATCTGTTAAGAACAACGAAACAATGTGAGAAGTACTTTTTAGCATTAAAATATAAACAAACAACGAAAACTGGTTTTCTGCTGTTCTTTCTATCTTTCTGGAGCTCGAATTTGCAAATCAACCTCTCACTAGGTAGCTAGTGAGGTTCCCGGAGGCTTCCTTCTTAGGGTGTATACGGGTCCCTTACAATAGGCCCACTTGTGACTAACACAGTGTGATTTTAGTCGGTTCGATTCCGACATAGCACTTCACCATTCGCTCCGGTGAGGTGACCCGTGGGGTTTCCAAAAAAGAGTAGCTAGTGAGAGGTTGATTTGCAAAATTCTAGGTTTCTCCACCTTTGAGCACTCAACCTCTGAACCATTAATAAGGTACAGGCAACCCCCCACTGCCATACTTACATGAGTAATTGGCAGTTGAGGGTTGCCTAAAAAACTTTTACAGCAGTCAGGTGAATAGCAGTCTGTGACTGACCTAGTCGGAACCACAAATCCGCCTGCTGTTACTCTATGTTCATATTTAATACCTCAATTATAATGTGACCATAATATATCGTACATAATATTGTTTTGTAAGATTCTCATGAGGCAATTGGGACAGAGGAAGCAAATTTTAATAAGTGATTTAAATATGTTTTATATCTTTATTTATAGATTATAGATTAGTAATGAGATGAGAATTTGTTTTCTATTTTTTAAGAACATCAATTATCTGTATTTTCTTAACAAACCAAAACATTTCTTCTAAATTTCTGTCTGTTTCATAGGTTTAAGTTCAGCAGAGGCTAGCACAATGCCATCTTCTTTTTTAAAAACATCTTTCCCAGAGTATATAAAAGATTTCATATAATGAATCACTTTAACAAATAGAAAACAAACTCTCAGTACTGCAGAAAGTTTTCAAATTAAGAACAATAAACATATACAATAAAAATAACAAATAAAACAATAAAACATAAACAATAAACAATAAAATGACAAACACCTGAGAATAAAGCTTATTGATTAGTCCTTTATTTGTCCAAATATGTGGTACACATACATAAATTGTTGAGCTTACTTACTATAATACCTCTTCGAATTCATTCATTCTAAATCTATTCAGCCTGTGCTATGTCAAGAATTTATTTTAATGATAGTCTCCACTTTACAATTCCAAAATTGGATGTAGATACGCAAAAAGGATCCAACCCACAAAAATACACTTTTAAGATAATGAAGATTGAAGTTTAAATTGAATTTGCTCATTGATATTCTATTTTGTGATTTTGTTGATTTGGGAAATAGTTGTAAAAATTGTTGTCCTTTTTAAAGAAATAAGTTTTTTTGGGAATAAATAAATATTTTTAGAAATATTTAATTAAATGTGGGGTTGGATCGTTTTAGCTAAAAGCCATTTTCAATTATGCTTAGAGTATATTTAATTTTGCAGTAACGATCCAACATGGCAAATTGTTATGTAATTATGGACTAATGTAATAAAACAGTAAATTTTTGAGAGATTTGTAAAAAGTAAATAATTTTTAGGGATCAGATGAAACATCAACTTTAAATCTTCTAATTTAACTTGAAGTATTTCCTTTCCAATTGGGCATAGTGGCACAAAATCGTTTTTTGACAAAACTATATAAATCTAATTTATTTATTTATTAAAAGTAATATATTCATTTATTAAAAATGATCCAGGTGGATTAAAATAAAAACCTGTCATAGATGTGGGTTGGTACCCCATGTTAATAAAAAGGCTAAATTAATAAATTTTGACTAGGGTGTTTTTACTAATAGAAAATATAGTTCCTATATACTAATTTGGCATATTCAGCTAATTTTCGACCATACTGTGGGTTGGATCCTTTTTGTGTATCTACGTCCAATTATTGTACAGTTATTCACAGCTTACCATCAGGTGGGCCGTATGCTTGTTTGCCACCGACGTGGTATAAAAAAAAGAAAAACCGTCTTTCAAAAGAGGAATCACTAAAAAACAAAAACTACTTCTAGTTTAAAAAAATTTAATACTAGAAATACTTACGACTCACAACGACACTCGAGCCCTGACTAGGATTAGGACTATATGATCTTGACAATGAACTACCCATCTTGTTGGACAAAAGAGCACCTACAACAATATTAATAACACCAAATTAATATAAATTTCTCATAAATTAAACCTTAAAACGGCCAGACATCACAAAACCAGATATCACTTGAAACATAACTGGTAAATTGAATCTCACTATTCTAACGTTTTTAAAACTATTCTGTCAGGTGTTGTGAAAGGTGTGTTACCTTGAATAAAACGGCTTGTAGCCTTGTTGACCGCCGCACCGGTTTGACGGAAAAGTAATAACATTACCATACAGTTTGTATGTCTTCGATTGACCTATTTACGCATGACATTAATGACAGCAGAATGTTACAAGAACAAAAAGTCTTGTCAGCTGATTTCTAAAAATATTATTAATGTCTTTTTTTCAAAATAATAATCCACTTTTTTAAATTTATGCAGTGGGGCTACACTATTTGATATGAAGAGATCTACGTATAAATGTAAAACAACCGATTTAAAACGTTTTAAACTAAATGTTACGGTTTTAAACCCCAAATAAATCGTTTTGAACTGTTGAAAATTCGCAAATTTTTGGTCTCCTGATGTCATGTTTCGTTTTAATTAGTTTATAGAAAAACAATAGAAAGAACCTACCTACATTACCTACTACATAAAACATAAGTATGTAGGTATTTCTACCTATACTTATTTATTATATTGTATCTGTATATAAATATAGATATATATATATATTTCTTCTGTGCATGGACAGATTTTAATGAAATTTTTGTGTGTCTTCTATCGGATTCGACAATGGTTTAGATTTACAATTTTACCCGGTAGGTAGATTGCGCTGCGATAGGGTTCCATAAATAATATTTTTTACGTTCCGGCAGGACAACGTCTATCGGGTCTGCTAGTCTTAATATATATATTTCTTCTGTGCGTGTGTATGTTTCTGAACTCCTAAACGGCTGGACCGATTATAATGATTTTTTATGTGCCTTCAGGTGGATTCGAGAATGGTTTCGATTTAAATAAAAACTTAAATTTAAATAAAACCAAACTCATATTCGTTGACGTCACATCAACGAATATGAGTTTGGTTTTAAACCGAATCAAACTGATTATTTATATCGTTTGAAAACAATAAAAAATGTTTATTTAAAAACATAGAGTTTTTAACTTATCAATAGAGTTTTTATAAGTTAGGTATAACTTAGGTATAGGTATACACAATCTTTACACAGTTTATAGGTACTCCATCATAGCCCCATCTCGGTAAAATTAAGAAAATGTAGTTATAATAAAGAAAAACATAGTCATCAACACCAACCGTTTTAAACCGAAAAAATGGTTTATTTCGGTTTGAAACGGTTTGTTTCGTTTAAAAAGGATTGGTTTAATTGGTTTCAAACTGGCCTTACATCTACAGATAGAGGTAACAATTACTTCTGGACGCTAGCAAAATGTCAGTGATATCATCTTAGATCAAAGTGCAAAATCAAATTAGAGTAATAAGATCGTAAAACATTTTGATTTCGATAGAGTAAAAGTAAAATCAGATGAAGTAAATCGTTGAATTTTAGTACCATAAATTGGGGCTGGGCTATTGAAGAAACGGGGGCGCTATTTAAGAAACAGTAAATATAAGATTGCCTCATTTTTATGATTTTTATAAAACGAGATGTTGTCGTGCAAAATCAGTAACAGAAAAGTTTCAGGTATAAAAAACATAGCGACATAAAGTTATTTTGTTAAGTTCACAAAATTTTATTTTATTTCTCATAAATAATATGTTCACTAATAATAGACTGCTTAATAATAATGGTTTGTATGTTATAAGCATTTATTTAATGTAGGGCTTTTTGGAAGAACAGGAAGAACCGGCCTCTTCCAAGGATTAGGTGGCGAATGTTAAGTGGTCCGTAGACGTAGTTTGATCAAACTACGTGCTGACAGTTGATTGACATTTTTTTTTATATATTTATAAATTTATTTAAGGTATAAATCTGCCTTTGACAAAAACATTTCCATACCAGCGCAGAAGACCTGTTCCTGTGCTATCTATATCGACTGAATAAAATTATTATAACAAGCAAATAATCATGCTGCATGATAGACTCTCAATAGGTCCTTCATGCAACGTTCATGATCATCGAGCATCCGCTTTAGAGAAAGAATAGTATGCAAATATATTTAGAGAAAAAGTTGTGGATTGAATGTTATAATGAAATAGCAAATTATGTAAGAGCTACGAGCTAAGGGAAACGTACTATTAATAGACAAACTTGGTGGTGGAATGAAAAAATTCACCAAGTATGTGAGATGTATAAAAGATGAAGAGGGAAGGGTGTTGATAAAAGATGAAGATATAAAAGACCGATGGAAGACTTATTTTGAAAAGCTTGTGAATGAGGAGAACGATTGGAGCGGCGTGTTAAACGATGTGCATGTGAATTTCTTATTAGTGTATGAGATAAGTATGAACGAATTTAGAATGGCAGGACGAAGTATGAAAAATGATAAAGCAGTTAGGCCCGACGGTATACCAGTTGAATTTTGGAAGTTATTGAAAGAGGACGGATATCAGTGGCTGACTTTATTCTTCAATAAGTTGTTGCATGAAGAAGTAATCCCTAATGAATGGTGTCTCAGTTCACTCGTGCCCATCTTTAAAAATAAAGAAGATGTACAGGAATGCACCGACTACTGACGAATAAAGCTCATGTCTCATAGTATGAAAGTTTAGGAGAAAGTAATTGAAAGAAGAGTAAGAAATGAAAGTCCGATAACACAACACCAATTTGGATTTATGCCAGGGCGCTGGTCAACAGTTTGCAATCCGCCAACATGCCAACTCTTGTGTACAGACACGTGCACAAAAACTTGCATATGGTGTTTGTTGACTTAGAGAAGGTGTATGACAAGGAACCGGAGAGGTTCTGTAGTAGGCTTTAAGAAGGAGAAGAAGTGGCTGCTAAATATGTGGAATTGATACGTGCTATGTATAGAGTCTAGCACTGACACTCAAACACCGAACAATTTAGTGTCTCTGTAATTGCACCAGGGAAAGGCTTGAAGTCCATACCTCTTCTTGTTGGTAATTAATGCACTGACTTGGAACATACAGGAGAGGTGCAAAATGTAGTGCCGTGGTGAAACGAGATTTATGTATTGATGTTGACAAGAGAAGAGGACGACCAAAAGAAAGATGGATGGACTGTGTGAAAGAAGATATGGCCAGAAAGGGAGTAAGTAGTGAAATGACGAATGATAGAGTAGAATGAAAGAATAAAACATATTGCACCGACCCCGAATAAAATTGGGACAAGGGTAGGCAGATCTGTGTAGGGCTTTTTGGAATACAAAATATGTGTCCTCACATGTCATTTGGACTTATATGAAATGTAACCAGAAACTTGTAAAAACCTTGTTGATAAAGTCCTTGCAGTTTCTTACCTATTCTTCTCCATAAGATCTACGTATTGGAACATTGTATTGTAAGTATTAGAACCAGCTTGATGACTGACTTTTTTTTTGGTATTGGTATTTTTGTAGGGCTCTGTTTCCGCATTTAGACTCATAGATGGTCCATTATGCGTTCAGATAGGCTGACTAGTTGAGCCAGCCTAGCTCCTTCCAGAAGCACAGAAGCCTCCTGGGGCGTTCGCATGCTTCAATCTCACTCTCGATCTCGCGATGATTCACTTAATCTGACTGACTACTACTCCTAAGTCCTGACATTTAAAAAATACCTTTACTTGGTTCATTTTAAATAAATGATTTTTATTTGATTTTGATAACTTTTTTATATTTATTAAGTAATGCAAAAAAATCTGTTTTATTAATAAGTGTCAGAACACTTCGTATTTTAGTCTTATTATATTATTATTAAATAATAATTAATTTTAAATTTTTGTCATCTCGCTGTTGTGTCATGAGTCACGACGGTTTCTTCGTAAACAATTAGTCATGTTGGTATAGACAGGTGTAATAGTAGGTTAGCTACAGTTTCGGTAGTATAGATAGACAACATTAAAATAATGCTATTGCTAGGAATCAATACTATCGAGGTATAATAATATCGATTCTCGCAATAGTATTTTTTTAATGTTGTCTATCGATACCGATACTATTGAAAATTTCGATATTATCGGCAGTACTATTAAAAAGTTAAGATATAAGTCTTTCGCTTACGTCTTGCGTAACAACAACACTATAATTTTAAACAATCAACCTGATTTGGATGGCTCCAATCAAATCAATCAACTCAAAACAGTCAAAATCAATTTTGAAACCAGGTCAAATTAGCCCCATAATAAAAGTCTTTTAATTCTTACCTATAGTTCATTGTTTTGGTTTATAATGTAATGACAAGTTGCAGTATTTTAAGTTATTTGCTGTTTAGTGACCAGCCCTATTGATGTTTTCCTCAGGTATATTTATGTCTAATATAGTAAAATAAAATTTAGTACCGAACTAAATTATATACAAAATAAACAAGAAAAGAAAAACGTAATATTTTGCACCCGAGTCATACGACCGCATTGCCGTTTAAAAAATAATGTAATATTTTCCGTGTGCGGTAAATGTTATCTACATCACTACATCGAACTTGATTGATATGGTGGAAGACAGACGTGGCTGGCAAAGTAAAATATAATTATGTTTTTCTAAAGTATATATTGTGATTATTCGAAAGAATGTCGGATGCTATCGTAGCCAAAGGTCAGCCAATATCTGGAGATCCAGAAAAAAAAGGCTGGCTATTCAAGTGGACAAATTATTTGAAGGGTTATCAACGAAGATGGTTCGTGTTGTCGAATGGATTGTTGTCGTATTACAGGTAATAATTTTGCTTTTGTAGTGTTTCTCAACAGTATTTGACTAAAATATCGAAAGCCTTTTTGTGTACATCGACTTATTTCTGTATGACGCAGTCGTCTTATAAAAAGGTCTGATCAATATTGTGTCTAGTAAGACGAAATTTCTTGCATTTGTAATAGATTCATAAACGATTTTCCTTGCGGGTTTCATGACACTATAACGTAACGACGAAGCAAACTAACAACAAAATAAGTTTATAACTTTAATTTTTGAAACCATTTAGTGGGAATGACAATTGAATACTTACTATTGTTCTTATTAATCTTTCATGAAGAAATAAATGGTTGGCATTTACAGCTTTTTATAATTACTCCAGAGGACTAGTATATGCAAACATGATAAATGGGATTAATATTACTTACTCTACAACAGCTGAATTGATAAACAATGAACAATAAATGAGAACTCGTGGAATGGGGACTTTTCGCTATGATCGACTTCATTCAATGTTTTACACATTAGGTAACTAAGCTGCAAATCATTTTAAAATAAAGAATTGTATAGTAAATAAATTGAGCTTTTGACAAGGTAGTACATAACTTGAACGCCCCTTATGGAAAGCTGTGACTGCAACCTATAAATAAAAAAGCTATATCAGGGCATGGCTGATCTGGATATGGTTGACTTGCAAAGTATTTATATTTATTTATGTCACTCGAAGCTACCTCACAAAGTTTATCAGTCCAAAGACTCTGGCTGGAGATCATGGTTAGAAAGAGAGGGTATTGGATGGAATGGAAAGCGAATGGAAGCTGACTAGTAATCTTCGCATTCTGTCATGCACTGTCTGGGATGCTTATTGATCTCCAGTTTGCGTTAGCGCACTGAGTGCGACAGGCATGGCAACATCATCAGGTCTGAGACGATGCTACAATGGGTTCTGCAAGTTAAGCCCAGGTGACAATGTGACCACAAAATAGTGCCCAGGACCACTGAGGTTTTGAAGGACTTCTTTCCAAGTTGTATAGACACCCCTTCATTATATAGGCAATTTGACAATACAGAGATATCCACTTCACTGTGCCTCAGAATATTTATGAGCCCAGCATCTGCTAAAGGCTTTCATTGAAATAAACTGACTGCAAAATAATTCTTGTATAACCAGGTATTATCCAAAAGTTTGTAAGATAAATGTATACAAAATATTTAGTTTTTATATACATTCAGTCCTTACAAAAAATTTATACCTTTCACTGTATGGATAATTTTTTGTTTGATTTCGGAAAAGTATTTTAATTTATTTTTGCAGTTGATACATTAACAAGACAATATTTTCCCTCGACAATTATAATTTTTCCAAGATAGGCACGGTTTGTAACTATGTAGTCTGGTAACCAGACTGCTGATAAATATACTCATTACACGTATAATTCTAAGTACATAGGTACATATTATAATTATAGATAAATTACACCCAAACAGAATGAATTATCGTGCTCATCACACAATGATGTATCTTGGGTGGGAATTGAATCCATGACCTCTGGCTCAGCAATCAGGATGACTAACCACTAGAACAACAGGCAGACCGGAAATCTTGATAAGGAATTCTATTTGGTGTCCAATTTTAGTTGATGTCCTCAAATAAATGTTAAAATTCAACATCAGTAAAATCTATCATGTGCTTCATAAAAACCTAATAAAGTGAAAATGTCAAGTGAAAAAGACAAATGTTGTAGTGCTAGTGGCAGGTCCTTTTTGAAACTCCCATAGTCTGCGCATCTGCATGAGGAATGTTACCTAGTTTATTAATACATCGTTTACTTTAAGAAACGCACATGATAGGAAATAAGTCTGCAGATATCAGTAAGAAAAATCTTGTGTAACCTTATTTAAAAATGTTTAAATTTGTTACATTAACAACAACAACACTATAGGTAGTTACATTAATAATATTATTAATGATACGGTTTTTTTAACTAACCCATAACAAATTAAAAACAGTTGAGCTAAATCGGAGAAATAAATCATGTTAGACAGACGAAGCCGCGGGCTGACCTAGTATTCCATAATGTATTTCTGAACTATCCACTATCATAGTTAGAGCTATCAGAATAATCCCTTAGAGAAATTACAAACCTATCAACCTCTTCTTTAGATATTTGGTTGTTTTGATAGTACTTTCTTACATTTTCTCTAGTTCTCAACACTATGATGAATATGTAGTTCCAAGAATGTCTGTTTGCTAATCTAAATTCGAATTAACGTAATAATTCCACCGTAAGTGTTTTGATATTATTCCATGCCATCTTGATTGAATTGAGGTTGGGATGGTACGGAGGCAAACTGAGCACTGAATATTTTTCCTGATTCATCATTTCATCAACTGCAGCGTCAAATACCTTACTTAGCACCGACCTTTTACATATCTTAATTTTTTTCCTGAAATGGAACAATATATTTCGTTGCCAGAGTGGTCACTTTGTACCTTTTTCTGTTGAACTCATTGTAGACTTTTTTATATTTAACTAGCAACTCGCCCCGGCGTCGCAGGGTTGGCAGAGACATCTTCAACATCATCATCATATTTAAACCAATTTACACAAAACCTTAACAAATTGTATACCTAAACCTTCCTTATGAATCACTCTATCTATTGGTGAAAACCGCATGAAAATCCGTTTTATAGTTTTTGAGTTTATCGCCAACAGACAGACAAACACGCGGCAGGGGGCTTTGTTTTATAAAATGTACTAATGTACTGATATGTAGTGTAGTAGAATTGTTTGCTATAGGCATTAGGTTGTTCTATACCTAATCCATTTTTCGAAAATTATTTAGTTTACGTATGTCACCATTATAGTCGCTATTTTTGGAATGCGGTTGAAATATCCAAGGCGTTGTTAACGAATCCAGATAATCCCCTAGCATGCACAATAGTTAATCCGAGTCTTTTGCCAATATTTTTCAAAACTCCACATTCATTGGTCGATTGCCAATAGTATGCCACATTATGCGACTGATTAACATACGTCTCGTCAAGGTAACATTTTTACATACCTACCGGCAATGTCAACTACTTTGTCAAAGTAACATCATTTGAATGTTCTTTGCGATTTAAAAGTAGTTCAAAAACATTTTATGTAATTTGTTTTGCTTGACGTCCAAAAACTTTGTCTATCCTCGGACTCATATTCGTGATGCAATCTCGTGTCTTGTGTTAGCTACTAGCCCCCCAAGTAAAATTCAATAATGTTAAACCTAACAACTTTTTTGTTAAGCGAAATTAAAAAAAAAATCGTCCGTATGCCCCCCCCCCCCAGGTTTGATATGTATGTGGATTCGCTCCTGATGAACCTACACAAACTGAAGTCAACAGGGTCGGCGCCGACGCCCTTCGCCGCGCGAGCACGTTCTACCCACCCCCCTTGTCTTTCAAATGCCATAGTAAAGTGGATCACACAGATATTTTTGTTAATTCCTCCAACTAAGTTAAATGTATGTAAGTGTGTCTGGTATTCACGTCGGCCGCCTACGAGATGGCCGAGATGGGGTTAGGAGCCGAAATCTCTTGATGACAAGCATACACCTGTTTAAGCTACTTAAATAATAAAGATAATATCTATACTAATATTATAAAGTTGAAGAGTTTCTTTGTGTGGTTTAACGCTCTAATCTCAGGAACTACTGGTCCGAATTAAAACAATATTTCAGTGTTGGATAGCCCATTTATCGAGGAAGGCTATATAACATCACACTACGACTAATAGGAGCGGAGCATCAATGAAATTTTTTACAAAAACGGAAAATTTACAAGCGCAGATGAAGTTACGTGGGACAGCTAATAAATAATAAAAATTAAAAGTAATGATAACAAGAAATACATCCTTGCTTATTTAAAGTTATTACAAAGACATTATTTTAGTGGGTAAGTAGACCCAATTTTTAAGTAAGATAAAATTGCTTTGAATCATATTTTGTTTCAGAAATCAAGCAGAGGTATCTCACACCTGTCGGGGCACAATCTCCCTCCTAGGGGCCCTCATCCACACAGCTGACTCATGCACATTTGTAATCAGTAATGGAGGCACTCAGACCTTTCACATTAGAGCCCACGATGAAGTCGAAAGACAAAGCTGGGTTACTGCATTAGAGCTTGCTAAAGCAAAAGCAATGTATGTATTAGTTTTAACACTCCTATTATTACTAGAATATTTTTTATTTAGCTAATTATATCATAAACTGAGCAATAGCTGTACTCTGAAGACAGTCAGTCCCATGTTAATAATCCTGTAAAAGCTTAATAATAATGTTAAATGGATAGAACGACTAGCTATACTTGCAGCATATATGTAGCCTACCAAGACAGTTTCCCCGCTTATTCAGCTTCTCGTTGATATTTGGAGCACACAATTTATTAAAACAATGTTTCCACTTTGTGTTAAGAAATAGTCCAGTAATAAGAAATCATGTACGGCATTGACATGTGCTTTTAAAAACCGGACAAGTGCGAGTCTGACTCGCGCACCGAGGGTTCCGTAAGCAACCAAACTTGCATACGTCCATCTAAGGAATCAATTTTCAAAGACTTGCCCGTCTTTTTCGAAAGGCAAACTTAACTTTGCGCTTGCGATGTACGACATACTGAACAATCCAACCGCAAAATATAAGTTTGTAACTTATCACAAAAACTTTTATTTTTATGTGATATAACAACAAATTAACGACTTTCGGATTTTTTCCTTCACTTGTTCTGTCAGACCTTGCTTCTTACCAAATTTCATGATTCTAGGTAAATGGGAAGAACCCTATAGGTTTTCGACCCAAAACCTATAGGGTACTTCCGGTTGACCTAGAAATGTCAATTTTGGTTAAAAGGAAGGTCTTACAGCAGAAGTAAAGGGATAATTCCGAAAAATTAAAATTGTTGAAAATTAAGGTAAATTTTGGTGCTTACAAGTTTTCGCGAAAATATAAATTTGCCCATATCTTTACGGTTCGTTTTCTTTACCTTTTGAGGTACAGAACCCTATAAACAACTACTTCTTATAGTCACTTCTATTATTTATTCAATTTTAATTTATTATATTACTTCTGATATTTAATTACGTACAATTTTTAGTAAACAATATTACAACTCAATTTCACTGTTTTCTTTTCAGTCGAGCACAAGAATCTGATGATGATGAAGATCAGATAGGCTCTGGTGCAGTCGCGGCTTCTGCTGATGGTGACAGTGAAGACGCAGGAGGCATAGCCCGGGAGTTAGGTGCCCGGTTTCATGATCTAAGAACATGTTCAGAGCTGGTGGCCAGACATGGGGCTGCCCTGCAGCGTTCCCTCGTAGACCTAGAGATCCCACCTACAGACACTACGAAACAGGTGTCTGAACGAGCCACGTTATTCAGGATATCGTGTAATGCTATGATGAATGTGAGTACTACATACGCTTATGATCCACATAACTTCAATCACAATGTGACGTGCAATCGCTACACTGTTGTTGTTGTTGTGATTTAATATTATTGTTGTTGAGGAAAGAGCGGCAGCAACCTTTATGATTACTTATTTTCTTGTTGAATGTACACATTAATCATTATATTAATATGTGAAGAGAATTCTTTGTACCCCTTTTTAAGAAAATTTCGCAAACGTAGTAACTTGAATTTTGGAATATTTACAGTTTATATAGTCAAGTGCAGAAAGCTAAAATTTTTAAACAATATGTCTTACAATTTTAAAAATTTCGTGATAACGGCTTAATGAAATTACATGCGTCCAGTATATGCGTTGACCTGTCATGGTAAGTCTATACAATGACAGTTCAAGTTATACTGGCCAATGAGAAAACCATGGTCGAAATTCGATCACCACGCGATCTCTGGTTATATTAATTTCATATGTATACTAGCTGATCCCCGCGGTTTCACACGCGTTTATGGTCACTACTCTATCACCTTCCTCAGTACGTACCTACTTTATTCAATACAAAAATATTTTGTAGTATCGGACTGGTAGTTCCAGAGATTAGCACGTTAAAACAAACAATAAAAAAAATGGCCTAGTGGTTAGTGATCCTGACTGCTGAACCAGAGGTCGTGGGTTCGATTCCCACCCAAGACAAATAATTGTGTGATCTATGTATTTAGTAAGATATAAGTATATTTATCAGAAGTCAGATTACCATAGTACAGGTTCTGCCTAGTTTGGGATCAGAGACGACCATGTGTGAGGTGTGTCAAGTTATATTATTATATTTGATTTGGTATAGATTTAAACAAATATTCTCTGTAGAGACCAATAACAGATACAGCAGGTACATTCTTAACATCTCCGTGGAATAAGTCATTGTTACCTATATAAACGACTAGCAACCCGCCCCGGGTTCGCACGGGTAGCAGAGACATCTTCAACAATCATCAACATATTACAATCAATTTACACAAAATTTTAACAAATTGTACACCTAAATCTTCCTCTTGAATCACTCTGTCTATTAGTGAAAACTGCATAAAAATCCGTTCAGTAGTTTACCAAACAGACAGACAGACGCGGCGTGGGACTTGGTTTTATAATATGTAGTGATGTTCTATATTAAATCTAATATTTGTTCCGTTGAATGACAACACTTTTTTTCTCTAATCAGTAATATGTGCAGTAGTGGACTCAATTAAAAATAGAACAATAGGTGTAGTAACTACTTCGAGTTGTATGACAATTTTGTTGCCGCTTAGTTTCACGAAATGAAGTCAATGTTAAAAATATAATTTTACAATTACACATTACAGATTTACATAACAAAAAACTTAAATTAAATGTATAATATCGTGGTACAGTAAAGATCACGAACTGAATTGATAAACCACAGAGTTGTTCGTGGAGAGACCAATATAAAAGTAAGAAAGTGTCAAGATTGTTAATATTACCTATTATTATATAATTATTATTGTATAATAATAATATTATTATAATAATTATTACCTAATAATTATTATTATAATTATTACCTGACTATTCTACAGCCAAATTGGATAATATATGGAATGTTTACTAACAAACCAATGATATGCAGATGTAAATAACCTTTTTGCAAATTATATATTTTTTTATTTATTTGTAGGCGTAAATAGAAACCTCTGTATTCGAAATGAAATGAGTCAAAGGGTAAAGTAAGATATATTAATGTAAATGAACTGTAAAAGGTAAAGTTTCCTAGTTGCTTGTAAATTTTGAAAGTACTAAATATATTCTACTAGTTGTGTGCACATGATAGCCACACTTTTCTAAGAGTATAGTACAGTGTAGTGTAGGTATGTAAAATAACTTTTTATTATACACGGTGCATTTGAAAAAGAAACACTTACTGAAAGGGCTATTTTAGTCGTAGCATGACTACATAGCTACGACTACATAACTACTAATGTATAGTGTACTTCAATTTGACAATTGAATATCTTCTTCTATATTAATAATTTGGTCAAGTAGTACGATAGACTCACTCGATTGAAACCTTACCTGAATAATAAAACATAAAAAAAATAATGATTTCCAGTCGACAACATATATCCGGCAAATTCGGATTGTCGAATATTTTGTTAAATTCTAATGGTGCAAATGGCAGTCGCCATATTGGCCACTCGGATGCCATCTTGAGTTGTTAAGGCCGATACACACGTATATCTTGAGTTCGTTAAGGCCGTTTCACACGTATATCTGCCTACATTTTGTAAAAGATTGTGTATTATGAGTCACATTTCACCCGAGCGAAGCCGGGTTTTTTATCTAGTAAATAATAAAATTGTTGCTGATCTGCGAAATTTAAAGAGTAATACTAAATTAAAGGGTTGTTAGTTGTGTTGTTGTAATTTGAAATTTGTTAGTTGTTTTAATATAGGCATGCATATCAAAGCGCAAAGAGGACTAGATTACACTTAGATCGCTCTCTAACGTTAACGTGTTCAATGATAAATGGAGTAAGTTTTGGATTGAGTAATAAAAATTGGGTTTCTTTTTATTTTTCAGTGTCATTGATGACATAAAATTATCCTATGCTGTGCTGCCGTCCTTAAACTAGAAAGCTGTTAAGCCCAACAAGTTGTTGTCGAGAAAATAGCAAAAAACGCGGGAGTCGTTGTTTCTGCAAAACTATGAAACTTAGATTTATGATTGTTGGCAATATAGTATTCATAATAATTATACACAAATACAGAGAATTTTGAATTTTGTCGCTTCCTATCAAAAAGTAAAAATTAGCCGTTTGAGGGCTAACGGCTTTTTAGTTAAAGGACGGCAATATGAATAACAAATAACCGATCCGTTGCAGGATAGATCCAGCGTTTTTTTAAAGAAATTTGTAAATCATTTCATCGTTATTTGTACCTTTCTGAATTTAAACATTCCCCTGGTTTTAAAAACACCTTTATTCTGGTGAAAATTATCAATTTACTTTTCTTTATTATTGATAACTTTATTATAAGATAAGAGATAGGAGGATTACAGTTAGTATCTATATTTTAATACGTGAAGAGAATCATTTATACCACTTTTTAAGAAAATTTCGCGAACGTATTAACGTGAAATTAAGTATACTTACAGTTTAAATACAGGGTGTATTTAAAAAAGGAACACTTAAATCACTGAAAGGGCAACCATGGTCGAAATTGACCGCAAAGCGGTCTGTAGTTATGATAATTGTTTTATTCCGAAATAGAAGTTAATCTTAGCGGATTACCTACTAGCTACAGCTTTGGAGAAATTAAGGAAGCTCATGAAATTGGTTAAATTATGTCATATCACCTATATAAGTGTCAAAGAAAGGTATTTAATAGATTTTATTTTTAACAATGCCTGTCATTGATGTACACAGGCTTGTTCGGAGTTCATGAGCGCGGCTGCTGCGTCGAGTGCGCGGATGAGCCGCGCGCTGCAGCACGAACGCGAACAGAAGATGCGACTCCAGGAGGTGGTCGAACAACTCGCGCGACAACACGACAATCTAGAGAAGACAGTCACAGCCCGCAACACCACACAAGCTGGTAAGCATTCTATTGCAGCGCTATTTTACTATTTTAAATTGGACTTTGACACGACTTCTATAAGAGGTGCTTTTTTAATTTATTTCAGTTTCACTGAATAGTTTTTGTGACGTCTTAGTAGGTAGTTAAAAATGGCTAAGTCTGGTTTTCATACAGATCGTTAGACTTTCGTTATCTGAGTATATTAGTATGAGCATGTAGGTTTTTATTTATTTATAATGATAATAATGATTTATTGCATTCCAAATTTCGTCGAACCATTTAATAAGAATAATTAGCAATTCATAGAATGTGCGGATCAAGTATTTTCGTTACGCTTCATGTGCGAATAACTGCCGGCTTATAGATCTAGAAAATATTATTTTATACTATTAAGTCAGCAAACAAGAATACGCCCTGTCTGATGGCAAGCAAGCAGATACCTAGGTCAATCAATAAGTACCAGTGTCAAACAAAATACAAAATCTCTGACTAATTTATGGGCTAGTTTTTAATTTATATCACAACCATTTCAATCTAAAATGTAAAAAGTGCAATATCGATCCGTAATTCGCTTATTTAGACTTAAAAACATGCGAGGAAATAAAAGTGGATGCTGTCTATGCCTTTCACCTTCACCATATGCGATAGGAACAGCGTACGGAAAGGCAATGATAATATTTTACATGATACGGAATAGGTGTCGGCCCGATGGGTGCCTCATTGCTCACGGTGAACGACAAGTGGATAAGGCTGTGAATGTCAAGACTGTGTTTGGACCTCTTTAAGATAAATTCACAAGAGTTTTTGCCTCAAGTCGTCACTGTTGATGAAACCTGGATACATTATTAAACGTCAGAGACCAAGCGACAGACAGACAATACAATGATTTTTTTCGTAGTGCATTCGCTCCGAAGAAGGCAACAGCTCCAACGGCCCGGAAAGTTATAGCAGTGATTTTTTGAGATTCGCGGGGATTAATCCTGATGGATTTTTTGCAGAAAGGAAGAAGAATCACGAAGCAGTACTAATGTGTATTGTTTTATTAAAAACTAAATAAATTTTTCATCAAATGATTGTTGATTAACTACAAACAAATGAAGGCTGTAATTTTATTTAAACTTAAACTTTAACTTTTTTTATTAAACTTTCGCGTTTCATGACATAATATTATTTACGTATTTACGAGTCAGCCTGCAACCACGGCCAGTTCAACCTGGTCGAAACGTTATCATCTGAAGTACTGATACCGGACTCCTTGTGGTAGTTTCTCTTATAGTAGGTTTGGGGTCACCTTCAGTTGACACAAAAAAGTGGCTACATTGAGCTGATTGTCTTCGCATCCAACCGAGGTAATCAAACATCCAATAAACTGGATCCAAATATGTGTAGTTGTAGTTCATACTGCATCCCCAATCCAACAGTAGTTTTCCGAGTTCGTTTTTTATGCATAGGCTGGCTGTAGGATAACGCAATCATCTAAGAAAAAGTTTTTATGGACTTTCTCAATAACTGAGTGAATAGTTCCAAAATAAAAAAAATTGTACTATTTTTTTTTTTGCTTTATACGTTCCACTTGCTTTAATGAGCATCGGAGGTAAAATACTTGGAAATTGAAACGGTCATAACTTGTAAACGGATAGTTTTTTTTTCAAAAAGTGTTATTGTAACTACATGCTCGAGTCATGCCTTTTCAGTGATTTAAGTAAGTGTTCCTTTTTCAAATACACTCTGTATATCGTTATTTCATAAAAGTTTCTACAGAATCTAACGTCTTGTTTCCATACTTAATTACATGTGACACTAATAAAATAAGGAAAGAGAGAAAATAATTGCAAGTACGCAGCGTGTCAAGCCAAGTTCAAGAAAAAGGACCTGGTGACTCAGCAGCCGCGTGTTATATTACACGAAGCATTTGGAGCCACTTTTGACCGCTTAATAACTCATTATCTATTTAACATAACTAAATCACTAAATAAATTCTTGAAAATTTCTTGTTTATTAAAACAAGTTAGGATTAACTAGAGCCCCAAATTTCATCAACGCAGCTCAAACAGTCATCGAGATATTGTCGTTTAAAAATCGGCTTTTTTATCACTAACTGACATATAGATCAAAAATCTAACCCACTTCCCGAAGACCTAGAAAATTGAAATTTAGCGTCCACCTGGGTAACTGAATGTAGGCAAAGGAAAAAATCAGAAAACAGTGAATTTTACAGTTATTTTTCAAACAATCGATTTTCATTAATACCTAGCGCCTTTCAAAATTATAACAGCAATCTTTTTTCTTTCGCAGGAGAATAGGTTTCGTGATTCCATGATAAAAAGGCCGCTTTTATCATTTTATATACCAGATTATTTATAAAATTTAGACAACCAATAATAACACTAACTGCAACTGGCAACACTGGGTTAACTGTCTGACATCATTGCATACAATTGTTACAGAATGTATTGTTGTGATTGTATGCATACTCATCATAGGAGAGTTCTTGTGTAAGGGTCGATATTTTTTTAAATGAAATACTACTCGTACAAATATGCAGACGGACGCAATGTTCTATTACGTGAAATTATCGATTCATATTCTTTCGACAACCTTACATTATATTTAACCAATGAGTGAAATGACATTTGGTTGACCTGTGGCATGATTAAATTACAAACGGCTTCGTTGTGTTCCATGTACCTTCAACGACAACGGACCGTCATATATGGGCTTCTCGACCCCATTTTTAAACCAATGTAAAAGTTTGAGTTTCTCTTCCTTATTACGCTGTGAGTGAATATAACGGACCTGGCTATGACCCGACTACACGTACAAAATAATTATTTTTAAAGAAAGTATCACCGACTTCAATGAATGATAAATTATAATTTATCATGATTTAAGAGAAATTGAAATAGTCATAACTTCTAAATCTTTAGTTTTTTTTTTCAAAGTTATTTTTGTAACTGAAGGCTAGAGTGATATAAGTTTTCCATTGTCAGATACATCCTGTATAAATAATGAATATACGTCATGAACTTATAAATGTAACAAAGTATTACCATCTCGGGTATCAATTCTCTAAGATTTTTGCCTGTATTTTCCGAAAGACAAACTTAACTTTGCGGTTCTAAAAATACTCTCCGATACATCGATGTACGACAAAGTTAACTTACCAACCGCAAAATATAAGTTTCTCATCGTATAAACTGTTTTTTTAATGTGATATAACAACAAACTTACGACTTTTGGATTTTTTCCTTTACTTGTGCTGTGAGACCTTGCTTCTTACGAAATTTCATGATTCTAGGTCAATGAGAAGTACCTATATAGATTTTGATTTACCTGCGAATTGTTCATATTTGGTCAAATAGGGCTAGGGCTTAAATAGCCGTATCTTTTGATTGCGTTGACTTAGAAGCTTATTTTTTTTAGAGCTTCAAGGGATCGCAGATATAAGTATTTAGTATTCATTTCAACTTGATGCCTCCATAGGTTCCTGAGAAAACAAAGTCTTGACAGACAGAGACTTTTACCTTTTGAGGAACAGAACCCTAAAAATACCCCAATCGCTATCGGTTTATCCTGTCTGTCCAATAATATTTGAAGAGTTCCCTCGATTACTCCTGATGACAATGGAACTAACTAGGAAGTATACCGTTTCGAACAAAAAATAATAGCTTCAAAAAACTAATAACACGCTTTTATAGAAACTAAAAAATAGAAAATAAATTTTAATAAGTTTGGATTAAGAATAGTGTAAATAAAAAATAAATGTATATTATTGGAAAAAAGCGTGGGGTGCATGCATAGTGTCAATAGTTTATTGACACTAAATGCACCCCACGCTTTTTTATTTTTTTTCTATTTTTTAGTTGGTTTCTATAAAAGCGTGTTTTTTTTTTTTCAAACTATTATTTATTTTTTAATCGAATTATTCCATTGTTATCGGCCTTTGACAGATGTGCAAAATTTGAATGAAATCTGTCTGTTTAAAGTGGGTCAAAATCGCGCCCTAAGGAGTCAGTTACAAACAAATATACAAGTGAAGCTAATATAAAGCGTGTAATAAAAAGAATTTTCCAAATCAGTCCAGCCATCTTCTGGTAATCCCGACGAACTGAGAAATTAATAAAAATAAACTATTACACCTTGATTTTGGTAACATTTTGGGCTTGATACTTGAAATACGGGTGTTTTAAACTACTATTTATACAATTATTTAGACAGAGATAGGCTGGTGGTCTGATTAAGACCACCATTATTAATTTTGAATGTCTTGTTTTATTATCATTTTAATTAAGCAAAAGACTAATTGTACCACGGCACTCATGTTTTTTCTTGAACCACAATGAATTGAAAATGGTCTCATCGAACATTACATTACTTCATCAAAATATTGCCGGATTATTGAATAAGCAAGATCTGTTTGAAGTTGCCATATCAGATTTCTCCACATAGTATAAAACAAAATCGCTTCCGCCATCTGTACGCTTAGATCTTTTAAACTAATCAACAGATTTTAATTTGGTTTTCATCGATAGATAGAGCGATTCAAGAGGAAGGTTTAAACGTATCTATAGTTAAATATTGTTTTGTGTTAATTTGTATTATCATATGCCAATAATAGTTAACATTAGTATCTACATTGTACCCGAGCGAAGCCGGGGCGGGTCGCTAGTAAATAATACTAACCAAATTGATATTATAAGTATCATCGCGTATTGCCCGATCTAAAGCAGATTAGCTTACCGATGAGTGTCCTGGCCTCAGCAATACGCTCAATTCTACACTGCCAGGGTGCACAGCAGGTTTGGGTCGAGTAGTAATGGTATTTATAGAAAAAACGGCCATTATTAAGATCGAGCAAAAAATACATGTATTCTTGTATAGTATGCGCTTGCTATTAACCTGTAGCTTTTTGTAGTTGACCTGTTATGGTGCGGAAAGTCTATACAAAATTACAGTTTAAGTTATACTGGTTAACGATATAAAAAACATTTTAAAGTTAATAATTAATTATGGTCGACCACCAGGCCAACTGATCTCTATATAATTGTAAATATTAATATAAGTCATGTGTGTGGGAAGCCTCTCGCTAGAGACCATGGTGCAAAGCTATCGTACTCGGCGAGAGTGTGTGGGACTCCACCGCCTCATTTTGCGAGTAGGTCACGTACGCCAAGGAGACGGTAGAAAGGGAACAGGAGAGAACTAGCAGTCTTCCGTACCGCAGAGGACGCACCAGGCGCCGGCGCCGTAGAGCACATAATGACCTACGGTCTCCATGAGCGCTGGCCTGAAGGCGCCGGAACCCGACACCGAAAGAGGAAACATTATGCCGAGACGGGGGCCGCGATGTGATCCACGCGCCCTTTCTAAACTGTAGGTGCCTCGCTTTTTAATTCCTATGTTATACCTGAGCCCCCGGCCATAGACACCCGTGACGGAATACCGTGTGGTTTTAGTCAGTATGATTCCGATTCACTTCGCCGAGTATTAACTCGGTGCGGTGGTACCCGAGGGGGTTTCCATACGTTAAAAAAAAGCGAATATCGAGTACGATTGTGTAAATCCGGGTTAAGATTATTATCATAGAAACAATGTCGAGAAATCTTGAACGTAATACGGAACTCTTCAGTCTCGGTGACGGAATGATGATTCGTGGAGCGACCAGCAAGCGAATCATAAACTAAAATAGACTGGCATCTCGTTTTGTGTAGGTCAGCGCCTCTGAACGTAAAGTAAGGGAACTTTATTTCTCTACTTCACCTATAAAGGCGCTGACTACACATGTAAAAATGTATTCATGTATTAATATAGCTATAATGTATAATTATGAGAACAGAATAAATAACACAAACCTCTAATTTAATTAGTTTATTAATAACATATTTTAGTATCATTTCATTAACAATTTTATAAAATTTAGAACAGCTTTTGACTGTGAGAACATTGTTCACTTATTTGCACCAATTCCTTATATTACAAGCAACAAATAATTTAAATTATTTAACAAAATAACAAACCGGCTATTTTTTTTCTGACATTTGACATTTAGACAGAGTTGCCAGCATGTTATACTGTTTAACTACTTTATGGTCTCGAGTAATAATTTATTTTATTTCGAATCAATGATGTATAATTTTAAAATATGAATAAATAAAAGTATTAAACTTTTTTTACTTAATATTAATCAAGGAATTATTAAAAACGACAAACCTGGTGAAATGAATTTACAAACTTCACAAGTTATAAAATACTTTTTATGTGTGACGGTAAAATATGGTAACCTAGGATCAGTTTTTTTTTTTTCTGGTATGGCTCACGGTTCGTATCGCCACAAACAAGTAAAAGGTAGGGAAACAATATGAAAAAATAAAAGGAAATTTTGAATTTGGATAGGTTCTGGATCAAAAGGAGATAAGGAACAAATTAATATACATATTTAGATTTTTTTAAGAGTCATAGGTTGTTATAAAGGAGGCTAAAATATTATATACATCAGGAGTATTGGAAGACAAAAGTAGGGGAATAGATGAAGGAAGTGGAATGCAGATGGAGACTAAGGATGAAATTAATTTCGAGTTATCATATAATGGGCAAGAAAAGAATAAATGATTCAAATCACCCACTTCACCACACTCGCATAGGTCACTGTTGACAATTTGGAATCTGGCAAGGTGAGCCGGAGTACATACATGACCAAGTCTTATTCTAATGAGGGAACTTGTAACACGTTTATTAAAAATAATTTTGCCGAACCAAGGCTTTGAACGAATCTTTGACTGGATTCTAGCATAATGTTTACCTTTGTAACGGCTGGATTCAGCTCAAAGATTCTTCCAACGCTCTTTTAGATAAATCGATGGCAAAGAAGCCGTGTCATGGTAGTAATTTATATAAGGATCTTCAACTCCATCCTGTACAGCCTCATTAGCTAAAAGGTCTACCATTATATTTCCTACGATTCCACAATGACTTGGTATCCATGCTAAACAGACAATTAAATTTAGATTACAGCACTTTAAAAGTAAATCCCTAATATCAACGATAATAGTATCTATATCACCCTTAAATGGAAATCTACCTATAGCTTGTAATGCACATAAGGCATCAGAAAAAATAACAGTTTTTTCAAATTTGTTTGCAATGCTCAATAGCTTTAAAAATAGCATAACATTCTCCAGTAAAAACTGAAGTTTCAGGAGGAAATTTGATTTTAAATGCATTATTAAATTGTGAATGAAACACGCCCACTCCCCAACCTGTCCCGTAGTGGAATGTTTCGAAGCATCTGTAAAAATGTAATGAAAGTCTCTCCATAAATTATCTCTAATGCAGTTGAATGTAATATTTGCCTGAGGATCATCCTTTCTAATACCTAATGAGTAATGTATATTTGGTGACAATATAAGTGATTCGAAGTTGCCACAGAACAACGGAAAACAAAGGGTACTATAAATTAGAGTTTGAAGTGAAATCATTTTTTCATAACTTATTACTAAATATGGAGTAGGATTGTGTTTATAAAACTTGGATGTGTGTACTATCTGAGAAAGTTTTTGGAGTTTTTGATGAATGGGATGGTTTGATAGTTGGGAACATCGGAATATAAATCTGTCAGACAGGTATTGCCGACGAAGATGTAATGGAGGATCTACACATTTACCTGTAGCGCATTAATGGGGCTTGACTTCATACAACCGGAAACAATTCTCAATGCTTGCGATTGAATCAAATCTAAACCTTTGAATGCAGCTTTGTTACCCGGTTCCAATAAAAAAGTACCATAATCAAGAACACTTCTAATCAATGCATTGTACATTAATTTCATGGTAAATGGGTGTGCACCCCACCACACGCCCGACAGGCACCTAAGGATATTCAAATTACGCTCACATCTAATTGTTACGTATTCACAGTGAGATACTCCAGTTAACTTGGAATCTAGTACAATACCTAAAAACTTTACCTTATTTTTAACCGGGATAGCATGATTATTATATAATACAGTTATTGGAGGAGGGAGTCTTTTCTTGGAAAACAACATAGCTAAACTTTTAGTTTTGGATATTTCAAGACCGTTGTTATCTAGCCACTGTTTAAGAAGGTCTAAAGACGCAGTTAGCGATGTACAGGCAGAACTGATGGATCTATGAACAGAATATAATAGTAAATCATCCGCATACTGCAGACATCGGACATCGTTATCCAAGGAAGACTCCAAGTCGTATGTATAAATATTATACACAATGGGGCTTAACACTGATCCTTGAGGGAGGCCTTTCCACAATAACCTAGATACTGAACTGGAATCTTCCAGGGACAACTTAATTTTCCGTTCTGACAGTATGCTTATAATCAGATTAGTTAACATAAAAGGAACATTTAAAGAGTTAAGTTTCTTGAACAATATGGATAAAACAACATTGTCATAGGCAGATTTTACATCTAAAAAGGTAGCTATTACAGCGGTATTTTCAGAAAATGCAATGCGTATATCCGTTGTAAAAATGCCTATACTGTCCATAGTACTTTTACCCCGTCTAAACCCAAACTGATTCTTACTCAACAAGTTATTGCTCTCTATGAACCATTCGAGACGAATTTTGATTAAATGCTCAACGATTTTCATTAATACTGAGGATAGAGCTATAGGACGATATGATGACGCTTCAGAAGGGCTTTTATTAGGTTTAAGAATCGGGATGATCGGACGGAATGGAACCAGAAGTCATAATCGAGTTAATTAAATCTAAAAGATACAATAAATACTCATCACTAAGATGAACAAAAAAAGAATAAGGAATTCCGTCACTACCCGGTGCTGAGTCCCGAACATAAGATAACACTCCCTTCAACTCAGAAAGTGAAAAAGGGCTGTTCAGACCAGACAAATTATGAGGTACCTTATGAAGAGATATCTTTTCTGGAACTGAAGGAGGAGCTAATTTATCTAAAAAATTATTAGTTAAGGAAGTAGGTAAGAAATTGGAGGAAGTATCAGAAAAGGCAGATCTAAATCTCCGAATATTCTGCCATACCATAGATGGCCGAACATTAGGAGACATAGACAAGCAGAAGGATTTCCAGCTGTCAGATTTCTTTTTTATAAAAAGATTTTGTGTTATTTATAATCTCAGAAAGATGTTCAAAATTTTCCTCAGTACATTCTAATATTGTAATTCAGCTTCTTTTCTAGCTTTTACCGCTTCTGTACACTCCTTGTCCCACCAGGGTGGGAAAGCAATGTAACCAAGGGATGCATTTTTAACAGGGAAAACTTGATCAGCCGCTACAATTAATGTTTTGGTTAGGGATTCTGCACACTTAGGTTCCGAGCCCTTACAGACAATTGAAAGAGAAGAAATATTGGCGTTAACTATCGATTTATATTTTTCCCAGTCGGCTTCACCCAGCCTATACTTCAAACGAGGTGAGCGGGCAGATGAGCTATTAACGCGAAAAGGAAAAGTGAGTATCAGTGGATAATGATCACTACCATGGGTAGATTGTAAAGGAAACCAAGTAATTGTAGATGCTAAGTTTGGAGTGCAGATGCTCAGATCTGGTACACTAGGTCCATGTCCAGGGCTTGAGAGGCGCGTAGGCAAGCCAGTATTAAGTATGCAAAGATAATAGGTGTCTATAAGATCATTTATAATGTTACCATAACCATTCGTTGAAGAACTTCCCCAGGAATGATGTTATCAGTTAAAGTTACCCAACAATACAAATGGTTTTGGAAGAGAGGATATAATACTTTCAATTTCATTGAGAATAGCCGATGATGATAGTGTGGAATATAAATAGATACAAAACAAATATCATTTATAGTAGCAGTAACAACAGAAAACCCACTAGAATGTGGTGCTATAGGGAAATGGGTAAAAGGAAGAGGCCGCTTGACAAGTAGAGCAACTCCACCATACCCATCAGAGCGGTCCTCTCTTAGCCTAGCATAGCCTGGAATCTTAAACAAAGAACCTGGCTTCAGCCAAGTTTCTTGTAAAGCAAATAAAAAGGTTTATATTTATTAATAAAAAAAAATATTTCATTTTTTTTTGGAACAGCACTTTGACTATTCTACTGAATTACCTTTGCAAGTGTGTCCATTATTATTATTATTAGATTTTTTTGTGATAGCATCAATTACAGGGGCAGCGTTGGACGGTAAAAACAGATTGGATTGAGATAAAGATTTTATCAAAGCAATAATCAATTCGTTGGTACTCAAATTATCTAAATTATTATCTTTAAAAGTTAAAGCACAGCCATTGGAAGAGGAAGGATTATTGTAATCTTTAATGATTTCATTATGAGTATCTTTATCATAGCTCTTTGAAACGTTGTGTTGTGATTTGGGTTTTAAAAAAATTTTGTTAGCTGAACTTTCACGTTGAGGGGCTATTGTAGATGGGCTTATATTAGAAGATAGCAGGGCATCACCATAGCTTACACGAGAAATTGGAGCATGCATCTTAGAGGCTTCAGCATATGAAATACAGCTCTTAGCCATACTATGTTTAATAGCTCTCTGTCTCTCATACTCTAAGCATTTCTTACTTATAGCATAATGTGAACCTTTACACAAACAACATGTAACATCCTCCTCCAATACAGAGCAGCTATCTCCAGTGTGACCCTGACCACATTTAAAACATTTTGGTTGTGACCGACATTGTACTTTAACATGACCAAATCGACAGCAGTTATAACATTGTATAGTAGGGTAAATATATAAATCCACAGGTAAGGCAGTATAACAAATAAAAATTATTTTTGGTAAGACCTGTCCATCAAATGTTATAACTACTGTCTTTGTTGGTTTCAGAACGTTGGTTTTCCTTTTCATTCTTCGCACTTTAGGAATTTGACCGCAGCCAACTGGAGTAATAATATTTTCTATTACCTCTTCGTCTGACCATTCCACAGGAACGCCCTTTACAACACCCATGCGGGTGACTGAGAAAGATGGTATAAAAATTTTATAGTTAGCTAATTCAAAAGCCGGATTAGTTAGTATTGCATTGGCATCCTCGTACTTAGCAAAGGCTAATGCAAGCACGTTACGACCAATGCGTTTCAGACTTCCATTAACGATATTGTGTATTGAGTTATTTTTTAGAAATTTTCCAAAAGTTATGGGGTGTAGGGATACATTGTCATTGGGACTCTGTGACGTTTTTTGAATGTGGACGACATACGGCGGCACGTCGGAAGAATGGTAGCACATTCTGGCAACCGACTGTGGCTGTACAGGAGAGATTGATTGACTGATTGAGATTGAATCCATCGCAACTGATGGTGTCGAGATATCTTTGCTAATATTTTCTTTTAAACATTGCCATTCATCTTTATTATATGCTTTTCCCGGACGGTGTCGTTTACGACTTCTTTTTTTGTTGCAGTGTCTGCAAGTCCTATCTATAGCTAAGCGTTTACGGCTATTAGTTCCCAAACTGATAGATGTATCTGTCTCCATACCAGATTCATCATTGTTAGAAACAGTAATAGTAAATCCTATGTCTGGAACCGTTCCCCCGGGATCGGGGTCCAGAATGGGCGGCATTATAAAGTTGGAGAGAACTTACCCCAAGCTTCTTGATTTATTTACACAATTTATTATAAATACACAAAATTAATATCTACACTACTATATATACAAACTGCGATCACCCTCTGATCCAAATTTATATTAAATATACAAAAAAATATTATTTAAAATAAAAGGTTCCAAAACCACGTCTTCACGGCTTTGTGTTTTCCGCGCTTTTCCCTAACAGTTTTATTTATCAGGTGAAGATGGCTCTTTTAACAAAATTAAAATTTGTTCCCTAGTTGCCAGGGCATGAAGCGAATATCGAGCACGATTGTGTAAATCCGGTTAAGATTATTACCATAGAAACAATGTCAAGAATTCTTGAACGTAAAACGGAACGTGTCAGTCTCGCTGACGGAATGATGATTCGTCGAGCGACGACCAAGCGAATAGCAAACCCGATTGTGTAAATCCGGTTTAAGATTATTACCATAGAAACAATGTCGAGAATTCTTAAACGTAAATCGGAACGTGTCAGTCTCGGTGACGGATGAAAAATCGAAAAGAAATTTGCGTGTTGGACTAAACTCTTAAATAATTACATTCGAAATTATAATAAATTGTAAAAGTGTCAGTGATATAAATACCAAAATGAATAAATATATTTAACAATATAAACTGTTTTGGTACGTAAACGTGTACATCGGCGGAAATTATATTTGTCATACTAATTGTAGACTGATTTTTTGGCGATTTCAAGGTTGTTGTTTTTCAGCTCAACGTATTACAATTGTAATTGATAGTGTTACCTATTCGTTTATTTAATTATTGTCTGTCGCGAATGAACTGCATTCATTTTGCAGTGCAGTATTGTTTTACTACTGTTAAGTTCTACCAAAATCACTATGTGTACGCGTGTATTCTGATCTTGGCCTTGTGTAGCTAGCTTTGCTTACTTATTGACATAGTCACCAATGGTAAATTGAATTCTCTACATTACAATACAAGAATATGGGTGGTAAGTGAAATCATTTTATAATAAAAAACACATCATTGAATGCTATACAGAGGCTAGCTTTCAAGTTGATTTCATGGGTTATTTTTATAGAGAAAGAAATTATCATCTTCACTGTAAAATAAGAAGAGTACTATATGGTACCTGATCCTGGTAATTAACAACATTACTAATGGAAATTCGCATTTTCAAACTTTAATGCAAGCATATTCTTATTACATAGTGTTTCACATGTTCAACTAGGTGCAACGGAAGCAACTCATACTTCGTGCATGTTGCATGCTATTATATGTGTACCAGATCTTATGTGAAATGGTTCATAGTATCCCTTCATTTCATATGGTATTGTAATCTTACAGAAATATGTGATTTGTTTTGTGCCTATTTCAAAACCTAATGTAAATAATTCTTAGTCATTTGGATTTCTCTGAACTCTAATAATGTAATGATATTTTTGTTAACATTCTACAATAGACTTGGCCTAAATATAGATTCTGGTTTTGTTTTTTCATTGTAGGTACATGTTTTGATACATGCAAGAAAGAAATGACTTATTTTTTACAATGGTGCTTTAATAATTTTATCAATCCATTTATTTCAACTCAGGATTTTCAAAGTGATGTACCCATTTATTATACTATTTAGCCAAACTTTAACATATACATAGTTGATTCCATTTAGTATTAGCCATGTTTAATTGTTGTCACCTATACACATGTTATTATATCATAGTTTTCATTAAGTAAATTCATGTTTCATTTAGTTCACTTTGTTGTCATTTATCCTGTAAATTTATATTGTACAGTCATACAACAAACATTTTTTCATTATAACTTATGATGCCATTAGGAATAAATCTATCAATATAATTATCACTTAATGACAGATAAAGCAAGAAGTTAATTAGAAAATAAAGTTCTTTTATATTGTTTGGCCATTTGATACTATCGAAGTAAATAGTTGAAGAATACACACATTCACTGTCTCTGCCATTTGGTGTCTGTAATATTGTCTATATCAATGCTGTAATTAAAAAAGTGATAAAGCAACATTGAAGCTGTTTTAGAGGAGGAATAGTTTATGCAGTGAATTTAAGATATTAATATTTTTCTTTTAACTTCGCTGGGATCTCCTGTAAACTGGTCTGAAAATAGTAAAATTAGTGAATATTTGAAAAAGTTTAAATATCATGATAGTGAATATGTCAAATCTCCTAAATTTTGTATATAATAACTATAAATCGCTCATGTTGAAGCATCATTTAAATGTCAAGGAGATTTGCCTGGCGTTTGCACATTTCAGGCATTTTTTGTAATTTTCTTACTACACTGAAATATTAATACATATAGTTAGTAGTTTTTATGCTTTTTACTTTTAAGCACTATTTGTGTAAATTTTTCCTGTATAACATTTAATTTCTAATTCTCTCAAGTGAAATATAATTTAGAGGATGTAATCTATATTTTGTGTAAAACTTTACAATGAGACTAAAACATTCTAGTTCCAGTAGCGAGACAGGAGCCTAGACAAATCTTTCAAGGAGTTGATTTATCTAATTAGTGCAACAGTTAAAAGATATTATAATATTTATTGCTTTTGTGTACTGTCATAAACTAATTGTTACCATTTTATTTTTGTAAACAGGGGGGAACGGCTCAGGTCAGGGCAACGAGACAGAGGATGAAGATCATGAATTCTTTGATGCAGTGGAAGAGGGTGTCTCGGGAACTATGGATGAGAATTCTTTTGTAATAAAAGTGCCTGTAAGTAGTTATTTAAAAATTATTGTATTCTGGTCTATGTTTTTTTTCTTGTTTAATTAATCTCAAAATAACTGCTTATCACAAAACTAATTACTTAATGTAGCCAGCCATTATTCATATATCACTAACCTTAATGTCTTCATAGGTTTAAAAATATGTGCATATTTTTAAACCTAACCCTTCCTTGTAAGTGTTAAATGAATTTCTTATTCACATCATAATAATAGAATCACTAATATAAAATCAAAATAAAAAAAAAATCTTTATGGTTCTAATTCCAATCACAGAAAAATTTACATTTGAACAGTTATATTATTTCTTTGAATATTCTCTGATAATTTACACTCTGAAATGTCTTGAGTCATTGTTTGATATTCAATTCTCGGGAGGAAAAATGCTGGAGTGTGTAGTTTATGCAGAGATACAATACTGTGTTAGTAGTTTCAATCTTTGTGTGTGGGTATAGAGAATTGGTTAGGTCATGCCAGTGTCATGTGAATAATAGAAATGATAATTGTTAGAGTGTACAGTCTGAACTGACCTTGAATATATTAGCAGAACCTAAACCAGAAATAAAGTATGGTCCTCTCTCAGTCTTTGTATTTTATGCCTGATTTATACTTAATTTGTGTAAATATTAAATATTATATATCGCCACCCTTCAAAAAAAGTGTCATCAGTTCATCACAAAAAAAGTGTCATATCTCATGTTAAGTACGTTTTGACATTTTTATAGCATTGAATAGCAAATGTTGCATTTGGTCAGCTGTAAAAACATCGTGATTAGCTCAGTAACTGTGCTAGCGTTAACGGAGCTGTTTTATTCAATTACTCTGCATAAAAGTCGGTGTTTTCTCGAACTAGCTGTTTTTGTATTATGAGTTATGCCACTTTTTTTGCCGGGTGGCGATATGTATACTAGCTTTCGCCAGCGGCTCTTCGCCAGACTTTGACTGACTCCTACTCCTGACAATTCAAAAATACCTATTATGGTGTAATTGGAATAAATGGTTTTGATTTTTGCTCCACTTGCGTAAAATTTATTTTGTCTATCCCTCTGGAAAGGGCTACATACATGTTGTATGCAAAACTTCATGATAATCGGTTCATTAGTTCAGACGCGAAAGCTTAACAAACGAACAAACTCACTTTCGCATTTATAATATAGTCAGAATTAGCATTCCTTGTTTTGTACTCACTATTCACAATTTATAGTTATCTTATTGTTTTTCTTTAAAACCAATGTGTGTATGCACTAATTAGTGTAAATTAGGTATTACATTCAAATTCAATAGACAAATCTAATAACAGTTTTAAAAATTAGTTGTAGCTGTATAATCTGTATATATTACCATACATAAATGAAATTATTGAAATTCTATGTAAGGATGGTAGCCAATTAGATAGCTGAATGCGAAAAATAATCAATGTAGCCATTATATCAACTGGATGTTATAAAAAACCTCTGTCCACTGCAAAAAACTTATTTATAAAAATGGTGCTTTATATGTATTTTTATATAACCTGCTTTAAAAATGAGACAAAATAAAAATCTTTATTCCCCTAAATACCTACTTAACTTGTTATAAATAAAAAATAATAAAATAAATAAAAAAGCTTTTTATTCCATATCTTAGTTTCTTATGTTATTTTGTTAGTATCTATATTATTGGTTACGTTAGTTTTTTTATTTGTAACATTCCTTTTGAGTAAAAGACTTCCATAGCTTTCCACGTCTTCTTCTCGTTACCGACCTCGAGCCTGCTCTTGCCGGCAACACATACTATATCATTTGACCATCGTCCTTCTTTTGCCGTTTGGTCCTGTCCATTTGGTACTTTTTAAGGTTGACCTGTATCTGGCCAATTGGCCTGCCCACTGCCATTTAATTTCAGTGCTCGTTCTAAAGCACCCGTTAATTTTGTTTTTGTTCTGATATTGTCACTTCTTATTTTGTCTTTTAACTTAAAGAAAATGTCTATCCCGCCTTTGCCATGTGGTGATTTTGTTTTTTATTTTATTGGTATAGATCCACGTTTGACATCCATAAAGTAAAGTTGGGAGTAGTCATAAGTAGAGATCGGATAATCGGATGCATATTTACCTAAAGTTATTTTTTGGAAAACAAACTATGGAAGCGGCTTCTAAGTATATTTTGATTTACGAATGCAGTTGTATTGTCGCGTCGCTACTTGCGCACAAGCAAGTATAATTTGCCGTCTCACTCGCACTCTTACAAAATGCTTAAATTTCCTGGGGTTTAATAGGCCCGATTTGACACTTGTTACAACGTAATAAGGTTGTTTTGCTTCGTTAAAAATCACTGATAATAAAAGTAGGGAAAAGCAACCATTATACGTTGTAACAGAGCAAGTGTCATTTGTGTCAAACTCGGGTTTATTACATCTCACGGAGTATAGGTACACTTAAATTGGAATTTCGTGGAATCGCCGCGGGATTCTTTCGATAAAAAAGTGCTTTCCATAATAGCCAACATCTCAACTTTAGGTAAATATGCATCCGAATATCCGATCTCTAGTCATAAGTGTATTTAATGTTGTCTTATCACTACATATTATAAAACAAAGTCAACCTCCGCATCTGTCTGTCTGTCAGTCTGTTCGCGATAAACTGAAAAACTACTGGACGGATTTTCATGCGATTTTCACTTATAGACAGAGTGATTCATGAGGAATGTTTAGGTGTATAATTTGTACCCATGCGAAGCCGGGGCGGGTTGCTAGTTAATGATAAATGAAACTTCCCTTATAAATTTCCTTCAGTGATCAATATTTTTTCCATGTAATATTTATTCTTCTTTTCACATCTTCTTTATTTCTATTTGTTTTAAATGATACCTGTTTCCCTAAATTAAACATTCATTTGCATATTCTATATAATTTCTTTCTATTCATTAATTTTCTAAGAAGAAAATTCACGAGAATATTTCATATTATTTTTGTTTTGTTTGGGTTCACATGTAATGCTGTAATTTGCTTTGTGGGTCCAGTGTTTCGAACCGACCCGTTGCAAACGGGGCAATGTCGTCGGTACACTTTAGATGACTCAGATGTTGATTTTGTACTGTTATTCCTTTGTTTTCCCAATTAATTTTTTTTTAGGTGATAACGGATCCCCTTGCCTAACTCCTCTTCCTATTGCAATTTATTTTCCTTTGTTTTCTAATCGTAGTCTGCTTACACTATAACAGTTTAATATATTTTTGAAGATATTTATGTATTTCTTATTTGTCTGGCAAACTTTCAGTACCTTTCATATTGAACTGTGTGTAATGCTATCAAAGGCTTTCGTGTAGTCCACAAAGGCTATATACAGTGGTTTGTTATATTCTTTATAGTATAAGGGCCCCGAGGCTAAATGGGGATTTACGCGAACATTAGATGGTAGAAAGAATAAAGGTGAAAGGGTTTACATCGTTACACGATGTAAACCCTTTCACCGGTGGGGAGGGCATCCACAGGTTTTCAAAAATATTAAAAAAAATTGTTATAAAGAAATACTCGAGCGTGTCAGATATTAATTGTATATACACCCCACATGTTTCTGATAAAGTAGTTAGTTTAATCTGCCGGTATGTTTGGTGACGATGGCCGTATAGGCCGAACGTTAGAAAATGGGAATAAATATATTTTATTCGGGCGCGTCACAAACTCTGAGGGTATGTTAAGTAAAGCCGAAAGAAACTCCTATTCAAGACGCAAGGTCCCTGTGGCTTTTTGAGAATGCGAAAACAGTCGTCATATTGAAATAGCAAAATGCCACGGGCTCCCGGACCGAGGGGGCCCCTGGACCCCAAAAGCCCTGAAAACAGGAGGCACTTATACGAAATGCATTAAAAAAATATTCATTTCAGACAAGATTTAATAGTATGTCATTTTTAAATGCTTTTGTAAAATATATTATGTTATTGGTTTCAATTGAAAAATTCTGTAGAATATAGACGCAGCCTCCGAGTACTGCAGTCCAAAAAATACTAATCTTTTATATGCTTGCTTTTGCTTTTGAAGTGTTTGCAAATTTGTCTTGACGTATCGATATGAATTTAAAGATTTAAAAAGAGGAGCCAATAGTGTAGCAATTATTAACTTTCAAAAAAGTATCAACGATATCAATGCGCCTAAATCATGATAAATTATTATCCTTCATCCCTTAATTTCCATCTTTAGAATATTTTAAATGGGACCAAACTTGAACCTGAAACTCACAAACTGATCCATTGTATCATCTATGGCTGTGCGTGGTAGCAGCCTAAGGGAGGGCCCATCTGATGAATTACCCACGGGCCTCAGATGGTATAGTTACGCCACTGTCGAGCGCATCAGATTATCATACAGACTATCCAGCTTAATGTCCCAGACATGCTGACCATAAATAATCTGACGTTTATTTGGAGGGATTTTCTTAATTTCACGATTTGAAAAAAAAAAAATATTATCCATGTTTTTTTAAATCATTAAATGATTCAAATAAAATGCACGGAAAATAGCATGCAAATTAAAAAAAAGCTTAAGTTTGCATGGCTTTGTAGATGTACTCCTCGCCGGAAATATGTTTTTTTAGGATTAACAATCCTCGCATGAACCTCCATTCTTTAAATCTATCGGTCTGATGGACAGGAGGTCAGTTACGCTACGACTCAGCTGGCCTACAAATATTTCCGGCGAATGGTACTTTATGATTACTAATTCTAGTTTGGTAGATTATATTCAAATGTCTTCAGTTCAGTTTTAGTAATTCACTGAATTGTGAGACGTTTTGTAAATGCCAGCGCAGACGAGGGACACGTTACACATTTAGACAGTTTTAAAATAAGTTACCGCAAATTTTAAGATGAAATGTCTCTAGTGTGTTGTTAGTCCTCTTGTTATGAGGCGTTTGAGTCATGCTCGTTGTTCATGGTCATGTGTGTAAATTACAGGTAAATAGGAAAAACAAAGTAAAAAGCAACGAAAGCTCAGATGAATCTGAGGGTGAGACCGTCACTGAGACTCAACAGGTTAGTGTCATTATTTCATTCTGTGTAACCATTTGATGGGTGTATTTAATGTGAAGACCAATAAAACGTCTTTGGTTAAGTAGGATTTATAAAACTCATTATGTCATCCGACTTATTAAGGTTTACCTAGATAGGCATACCTAAATATTTGTGAATCTTTAGCATCTTAATACAGAAGAATCCATCTTTCCGAAAAAGTATAGTAACAAGAGTCATATAAAGAACAGTGGCAAGGGATAATTAAGACACTGAATTTACGATTCAGTTCTTGCAGCTATTTCATAAAAGTGAAAACTAGCCTACATTACAATAAATATTTAAATTTGAAAACCGATGTGCTTGGCTGGTCGGTCGTAACTCGTAGCAGCGAAAATTTATTTTTTGTATTGGTTAAGGCCAATTAAAAGAAAAAAAGTAATCGGGCAGAGCTGATATAATGCCTATACATGGTTCATATTGTAACACACTTCTTTGCAGTTATTAACTGTTTATGAAGTCACAATACAATTTAATTTATGACTAGTGTGTCAAAAGTGCTTTTTGTAAGGCCATGTTTACTCCGCGCTTTAGTTATCGATGCTCACTCACGTGCTGCGTGGCTTCATCCGGTCCTATCTAGACTACCGAGTTAATTGGTTCCTCGCCTAGGTTTATTTGTTTACAAAGATAGAGTAATAGGCTCATAAATTCCTGGTAATTAAATATTCAGATTAATTAATTCTTAAAAAAGACAACCCTAACGTCGCGGCGTCGTCAGAACAGAAGAGTTATGCGATAGAAAGGGAGGCAACTTCTAGGTGAATATAACTGTAGGTAATTAGCGCTGTGCGACCTGAATTGTGACTTTATGGTGTCGGAGCAAGAGTCGCTATTTATTTAAATGATTTTGCGCAGTTGGACTTCTGTACCTGTACTATTATGTATTCTGTGCTTTTATCAAGAGAGACGAAGCAGTTGTGATCGCGCCCTCAATGTGTCCTTTTCCATTTCTACTACTTACATTATGTTTAGATATGGTCAACAGTCTAGACTTCTCTAGACAAAACAATTTTATTTATTTAATTTGTTTTAAAAACATATTACTACCGTTTTTAGTATTCATTTACACAAGAATCGCATAAAGACGATAAATATTAATTTATGCTAATTTCAAAACCAGCGAAAACCGATTAACGAACTGATTAGTTATGGTGAACTTTTTTATTACATTGCGTTCTCATTAGGTACGCTAGACCGCAAGCAGCATACATATTATGACAGACATCAGTGTACCCAATTCATAAAAAATGCACACAATTAATTGAGCATTCGCTGTTCTAGAAAATTCATTAACCTAAAATATTAAAACTAAAAAATATACTATATTTGCCATACGTACTATTATATACTAAGAATGTTACTCTTAAAATCGTTAAGTTCATATAGTATCATAATATAATCCAATAATACTATTTAATGTGAATAATGTGAACGTCAACTAAAAGCTATGCTCAGCAATATTGTTGTGCTCATTAATTTTTGCCATGTTCTACATATTAGGTAGTTTTTCGCTGGTCGCTCAGTGATGTGGGACCGACTGAAAATAATAAAATGAAGGTATAAAGGTATTATGGTGTATGTATTAAAATATTATTATAGCCCAGTATTGACTATGTACCTTTCACATTAATATCCCGGGGTCCTGGTTACGTATAATCTATATTAATTCGCCGTTCATTAACGTGATGCTCTTAGCATTTCGTTGCTTTATTTTGCTTATAAACTAAATCTGCCTTAGGTCTCAAAATCAGGCTCTTGGCTACTAATAAAGTTACATCAGAATGGCAGTGACTTTTAATATAAGTGAATACTGTTTGCCTGTTTAGGTAATTTTCATGGAAGACAAAGAAGGGGCTGAAAACGCTATGGTTGGTGCAGATGCGACAACTCCAGCACAAAATGACGTGACGGACCCTAAACCTCCCGAGAATAAGGATCAGGATATTAAAATATGGGTAAGTTTTACTACGTGATACTTGTAACCTACACTAGAATTATTTCCTTGGTTGTTTAGTAATAATATTAAATGATATGTCATTATAGTAAATAATTAAAAGGAAAGGACGTAGCCTCAGCTAGAGCTGGGCCTGGCCCACCCCATAATAAACTTATTTCTAATGTGGTGTACGTTAGCCTAAATAACAACATATTTTCTAAGTAGATTTCGAAGAAAAGTCTACCTATTGGTTTTGTACCAGTTATCGAGTTTTCCAAAAATCTCTTCACAGGAGGTCTAGTTATGATCCCTAGACCCCAAATCAACCGCCAGTTAAAAAGTTTATATATATATGTATATATCTCAATTTTACCGGCACAACGATTTAATGCACCTCAATTTTAACGACAAATCAACATGGCAAAAATTAAGGTTAAGTTCGTGAATGGGGATATTCCCCCAAAGGGGAGGACTGGGGGGCAGATTTTCAAAAAAATTAATAAAACACGAAATCTACCTCTGCGGCCGGCCTGCTGCGGGCCCGAATTTTTTTTATTAATTAATTATTATTTTTTTAAAACGTAGTTATAAATATTAATTATAATCATAATTTATAGTATTGCATACATATGTACATATTGTCACGCCGCGCGCCGTATTCCCGTCCGGGGTAGGCAGAGACGATAGAGCGCCGTTTATCACGATCCTGACACACAGCTTGAAATAAAATTAAATATATTTTTTGCAGAATATGGGTGTACAAACACAGATGGTAGAGTTAGAATAGTAAAAGCGCAATACCATATTCAACCGTTGCCGGTGTGCAAAATAATTACATAATTTACGCCTCTTACCTGTTAAACGCGTTCACCGGTTACGGGTAATTTTTAATTGGCCCTTCTTTAGTATACTGCCGATCTGGATAGTATACGTCTTTGGGGGCCTACCCGCAAGGACTCGCCTACTCACAAATTCCTTTACACATTTGCTCTTCACTCATCTTTTCAACATTCACAAGCATTCCTTCCATTCCTTCCAACCATCGCAAGCATTCCTTTCTCAATTCCTGTCACTACATCTCCTTTTAACCCACACGGTTTTCGTATCTCATAATTCCTCACTCTGTCAATCAATATTACATTACACATCATTCATCATTACACGCATTTCCACGCCATTAAATTTACTTTTCTTCTGTCATACCCAACTGCAACGTTGGTGATAACTAGAGATCGGATATTCGGATGTATATTTTACCTAAAGTTGAGATGTTGGCTATTATGGAAAGCACTTTTTTATCGAAAGAATCCCGCGATTCCAGGAAATTCAAATTTAAGTGTACCTATATTCCGTGAGATGTAATAAACCCCAGTTTGACACAAATGACACTTGCTCTGTTACAACATATAATGGTTGTTTTTCCCTACTTTTATTGTCAGTGATCTTTGACGAAGCAAAGACAACCATATTACGTTGTAACAAGTGTCAAATCGGGCCTATTTAACCCCAGGAAATGTAATCATTTTGTAAGAGTGCGAGTGAGACGGCAAATTACACTTGCTTGTGCGCAAGTAGCGACGCGACAATACAACTGCATTCGTAAATAAAAATATACTTAGAAGCCGCTTCCATAATTTGCTATCCAAAAAATAACTTTAGGTAAATATGCTTCCGATTATCCGATCTTTAGTGATAACCCTCCGCCATATGTTATCTAATACCTTTAAACGAGCAATTCTTGTATATACGTATATATATATATAACCTGAAACGGCTCCAACGGTTTTCATGAAATTTAGTATGCAGGGGTTTTCGGGGGCGATAAATCGATCTAGATAGGTTTCGTTTTTAGAAAACGTAAAAAAAACCGAGCAAAGCTTATCCAGGTATTAGTATTATAATGCATTAAAGAGAGTCAAACGAGAAATCCAATTCGCCCCATCAGCATCTTGAATCTTTCAACATAGTTTTACAAACTTCAAGACCTCAATTCAACTTAAAAAATTGCACACGTGTCAAGGTCCTAAAATAAGAAAAAAATTATAGTTAATAAAATAAAAAAATGCTTTAATAGCAAACCAATCAAACTAAAAATAGAAAATAATTTTTATTGAAAAAAACCGTGGGTCTGCTTGATATAAAATATTACAAATACATGGTTAATTAGTGGCTTATAAAAGTAGTTCAATATTAAAATATGGCAAAAAGCAACCCACACTTTGCTATAAAGCATATGCTTGGTGATATTTTTGGATATTTCTGTGAATACTTTAAAGTTCATGATGAAGTTTTAGAGATAAATATATTTATTATGGAACTATGCTAGAGCTAATACTAGTTACTTCAACTCAAAAAACACAATTTATGAATACTTATAGTTTGTTGATGATAATAAAAGCAGCGAAGAATACTTGCTTCGCTATCTTGTTGACCTAAAATTACTGCTGTCTAGATTCTAGATGTTGAATGAAATGCAAACTTTAACCTGTGAATTATACCTACCGTAGTAGTTTAGTTCCTTTAATTTCTACACATGAAAACCGCCCTTTCTACAAATAAAGTTACAACCATGTCAACACTATCTTTATACAGATTTCCGGAGGCTGCTTTAATAAACCTTCATTTTTTATTAGACAGTGCAAATAATATTCGCAATAAAATAATTTTTACTTTCACAACCATAGAAGTGACGTCACTAGACGCTGATTAGTGTGTTAAAATACGTTCCTTTTCACGTTATTTCAGTTCGTAATTATTGTTAAAATCAATATTAACTAAAATAACGTTACAGTGACTCCTATGTTTTTATAACATTAGGTATAATGACAACATTTTCAGAAATATTAGATTTGCATAACATAGCAGCATTCTTCATCAACATTATAAGATACGATCAATATAAAATAACTACCAAGTTCACTTCTTTACGGGTGGGTATTTGAGGTTAGTATTGTAAGGGGTATGTTCTCCTTTGGTCAATACGTCACTATCTGAGCGAGATGGATGTGATGAACGTTATATTGTACTTTGTGTTGCAGCCCCACGTGACACAAACCACATCGATGGTGGACGGTCACCCACGGCGGACGAGGGTTCCCGATAAACCCAATTACCCACTTAGTTTATGGTCTATTATGAAGAATTGTATAGGTAAGCTATCCAAAACATGATTTAATATTTTTATGATTTCTTTGGCTAAAAGTCTAGTTCCATCAAAACGCTTACTGTAAGCTGTCGTATCTGATAAATAAATGTATTATAGTTATGTGTCTAATAGGCATTTGACGTTTTCTTTTTTGCGCGCTTTCTTTTTATATCTGAAAATTGAGTAGGTACCTATGCCGAAAAATTTAACCTGACAGAAGTCACACAAATACATAAGATATAATTAGTTAGGACATTAAAATGACATTTATATCCAACCATCCTTGTAGTCGATGTAACTAGTTTAATATTAGTTACTTATTATTTATTTAAGAACAAATATGTATTTGTTTTATTATAATTTAAAGACTTGCTTTGTTTATAATTAAAATAATGCTATGAAAAAAATAATTTATGATCGTTGAAAAATATTTTAATAAAATAATTTTTAAATACGCCAACCTGAGCTTTTAACTATTTTCTAAGTTTTTGTATAACTAGTTAGAGTTCACCTCGGGCCTTTTTTTTATTTTACGATTTAATAATAAATGTCTAGGTTGACAGTTATAAGCGTGTCAAGTATAAAGGAAAATCAGTTTTATATGTATTAAGATAAGAAAATTAATGGACATCGTAAAGATACAAAAACTTACTTTAACTGATGAGATTGAGAAATGTAATAGTATGAGTGAAAGCTTCGTTTGAGCGAGAGAGGTGCAGGTGAGGTGATAATTGTAACTGAGCTAAACGAGGTAGATTAGGAATTGAATCAATTGAGCTGAGTGAGCTAAACGAGTGATATAATATATCACTCATTTTGTAAAGATATATCTTTACACCGAAATTATATGTATCTATCTTTTCAACTCAGTGACACATTTTGCGCATCAGTAATCTCCAAAGTGCACTTGTGATGTTGTTCATTCTCAATAGCGTAAAAGAACGCCGTCTGTTTTGGGGCCTAATCGAAAAAGGTTGCAAAGTCACGTGGTCCACCGTGACTTATTAAAACAATTTGGATAACAAATATTACAAATAAATTTAGAAAGTTTTTTTTAACTAAATCTTTATCTATTTAAAATGATATTAACTAGCGATTTTAGAGTCAAGGCATTTATTAATTGTTGTACTGTTTATTTTACAGGTAAAGAATTGTCGAAAATCCCGATTCCGGTAAACTTTAGCGAACCGTTGTCGATGCTGCAACGGTTGACGGAGGACTACGAATATTCATGCATCCTCGACCAAGCCGCCAAGTTCAACGACCCCGCCCAGCAACTGGCCTACGTGGCCGCCTTCACCGTCTCCAGCTACGCCACCACGGCTTGCAGGTCTTACACGTTCCGACAATAGGCTAAGCGTATACTGTGAAGCAGAGCCGCACTCAGAACTAAAATCGATGTTCATTACAAGGGCAGAGTTAATGTTTTTCTTGTAAGAATGATACTGAGCCGCGGTATTGACAGACTTGCATTACAAAACCGAACCATGAAATAATAAATTACAAAATTGTGTTACAAACCGGCTCTTCATCCATCAATATGCTCTCTGTGGCATTAAAACTGCGTCGCTAGTATTTCAGCCAAAATGCGGCCAGTAGGGCATAGTGTCAACACAATAAAGCGTTGTACTAAATATTTAAAAAGTATCACCGACTTCAATGCGCCTAAAAATACCCAAATCGCTTCAAGTGCGCCTTTAAAATTTGAAGATTTTCCTCGATTTGTCCTGACCTATGGGATCATTTGGGAAGTATACCCTTTCAAACAAAAAAGAGTCTTTGAGTAATGGGGAAATAAAAGATTGAGAACCTCCTTTTTTTGAAGTCACACAGTACAATGAGCAATAAGTTTGACACAATTTTTTAGTTGTTCGAAATCTACAGTAATTATAGAAGTTACCTAATAATTCTACGTCGTATATATAATTAAATTTAATAATTTCGTACAACGCAAACTATACTCGTGGTTCCATTCGCTTTGTTGTTTATTCCTAAATTACCATAGAATTTAGTAAAATCTGCTCATAAAACATATTTCAAGAATAAAAAATGAATCCTGTAAGTCAAATCGATGGTGTTGATTTATAAACGAATTAACAGATAATCGGGACGTTAATATTAAGATTGTGGCAGATAGCGAACGGGGCGGGACGGCGAAGCGGCTTGAGCGGTTGAAAAGTACTCGCTCCGAGCGATATTAACTAGTACGTTATTGCTAGCTTTTATTGCTATTCTGCGGTTATAATATACATATAAGGAGAATGTATGAGGCGGAGTCGATAGTGGATGTTTCCAGTACCATAGTAGTACTCCACAGAATCATTATGGTCTGCGAGACTAAAATTATTCACTGTCGTCGTATGTCTATAACTTTTTTATCAAATGCATTAAATAAATTATTTTGAACACAAGATATAGATCGTCCAATGGCACGACGTGGTATGAAAACTTACACGAATATTCAGTTTTACAAACGTGACCGTCATAAGTAGGTATGCATTGAGATGCTACAGTTAAAATGGCTATTTTCTTGGCTTTAAACCGTCTTAAGAGACAATTTTCTACATAAACGAGGTTTACATATTTTGTACTTTTTGTTACACAGAACAAACAAGCCCTTCAATCCGTTGCTTGGCGAGACGTTCGAATGTGATCGCATGGCAGACCTCGGGTGGCGGTCGATATCCGAGCAGGCAAGTGGACATCATTGTTAGTGAACTCTGTTTATCCCTGTTTGTCCCTACGTCCTTGTTCATATATACAAGGTGGAATCGATATGTGTGCGTAGTTAAAAAGAAAATCGCGGACATACAAACATACATACATACCGATCGAATATAGAACCACATTTTTTAAGTTGGTTAAAAAGGAAGTAAATACTTAAAGTTACTTAGTGGTACAGCACTAAATGAATTTTGAAATACTTTCGAGTGAGTGCATATTATAGAGTGTAGACATCGACCGTTTAGAGTATAATCATGTCGTACACAAGTGTTATCAACCGTTACATAGTACTCCTTGTACAAGAACATGACCCTAGCCATCATCATTATGTAGGTTTATATGTTTCAAGGTCAAGGTCAAACTACTCATCGTTACTAAATGTTATTTATTTTCTAATTTATTTCTTCTTTTTGCTTATCATTTCTAAAGAGTATGTGTTAAAAAGTTACATAAAAAATTGCTTGCATATAATGCCACAGATTCTACACTGTTTAAGATTTTACAATATCTTTGAAATGTTTGAATAACTTTGGGCGTACTTATCGCTTCCACCCCTTAAGGTTAAGACAGATAGCGGGCGCTGCGGGGCGGCGACGCGGCGTGAGCGGTTGAAATGCACTAGCGTTGAGCACGATGTTGTGTGACATCTTCTATATTAACTAGTACATTGCATCGTGATGCCGCGTCGCTGTCCCGTTTGACTCGGCCTTTATAGTTAATTCAAATGTTTAATGTTAATTAACCTACAAGTGATCTCATATAGTGTAATGTATATACAGCGTTTAAGTTTCTGCTTCGCTAAAAACTTACAACGTCTTTCTGTGGATATTTATTACAATACAAAAGTCAGTTCATCATAAAAATATGAGATTAAGGATTTATAGTATTATATTAGTATATTAGTCTCACTTGGCGCTACGCAATGTAAACGTTACAAACTTAGGTCTTATTTTGGAGCTGTACGGTGAATGATTTTAAACGTTCGGAGCCGTCAAGACCATATTTTTGATAGATTGCATAAAATGTTAAAATGTTATAATATTATCTACGTATTAACAAGAATTAACGCGATCACGAAAAGGTATTACATACCTCTGAATTGCCTGACGTTTCGACCAGGTTGCACTGGCCGTGGTCACAGGCTGACTGGCTTAGCGGTGCACGCCCTCCGTCGTCGACATCATGAGGTAGAAGGTTCTTCATCCTCCTCCACTTTTTTGATATTTTAGTTTCGCCATGTACCGTCACATACTATACTAACAGTGTCCCTATTCTGTAAGCAAACCGATGTGACCCTATTCTGGTGTTCACCTGACTGCGCATAAAAGCGAGGTGGCATGTTTTTTATCACTGCTGTAGATAATTTGAAACCATCTTCCCGATTGAAAGTTTTGTGTTTTTTTATTTCAATCGCTTCACGTACAACTCTTGAGTAAAAGTGACGTTCCGTTTAGAGAACTTGCGTACGGTGAAATTCAATCCAGTGATTGGTGCCCGCTTCGAGTGGATGTTCTGCAATCGCTGATTTGCTAATCTGTCGGTTCTTCACAACAGCGATGTGTTCTTTGACCCTTTCAGCAATAGTCCGCTTTGTTTGGCCTATGTAGGAACTACCACAGCTGCAGTTTATTTTGTAGACACCTGGAGTTTGTAACGGCAAGATATCCTTCGGTGTACCCACGATGTTTTGAACCTTTATGCCTGGTGTATACTGTCGGAATTGAGTATTTCTTTAATACGGAGCCGATCTTATCCGTTACTCCTTTGACATATGGCATGTAGGCTGGTTGTCTGTTCACCTCGGATACTTGCGTCTCATTGTCGGTTGCTTCCGTGTTCCATTCACCTGATATCCGTTACTTTTAAGTACCTCCTGAACATGATCCAGCTCTCTCTCCAAATGTTCAGGGTCACAAAGATCGTATGCTCTGTTCTTGAGTGAAGTCATAACAGATTGCAGGTGTCGGGGATGATGCTGAGACGTGGCGTGTAGGTACCTATCCGTATGAGTAGGCTTGCGGTACACACAGTGCGACAAGGACCCATCTGATCTCGCGGTTACTTTGACATCTAAAAATGACAATGACCTATCCGCCTCCACCTCATATGTGAATCTTATCTTGGGGTGAATAGAGTTGAGGTGTTGTAAATATTGATCTACTTCCTGTGTATTTCCTTTGACGATACTAAAGATGTCATCCACGAATCGTTTCCAAAGCCTAACGGTCTTCGGGCCGAGACTCAGCGCCTTCTCTTCAAAATGCTCCATCCAGATGTTGGCTAGTACAGGGGCTACAGGACTACCCATTGCGACACCATCAATCTGAAGGTAATGTTGACCTTGGAAAAGGAAATAGTTGCCCTCTAGACAATGTTCCAAGTAGATCAATATAATTGAACGGCAACTCGTGGTCTCTCAGCAGGTCTTTTACGACGTCCAAACATTCTTTTATTTTAACATTGGTGTAAAGTTATTCCACGTCAAAGCTCACCATGACTTCATCAGGTTCCAACTTGAGATCTTTTATAATTTGTATGAAGTGCCTCGAGTCTTTCACAAAAGACGGTGTTTTGCCTACAAGTGGTTGCAATACTGACGCAACATGCTTCGCAAGATCGTAAGTAGGAGAGGCAATTTGACTTACAATAGGCCGCAGCGGCACGTTGGGCTTGTGTATTTTGGGCAGACCATATAATTTCGGTGGCTGATGTGACTTTGGTGCATAAAGTCTGTTGTACTCGTCTTCTGAAAACAGGTCCTCGTTATCCTGGATAAGAGATCGTGTTCTACGCGTTACTCTGACCGTGGGGTTATATGATACCGGTTTAAAAACCTCATCCTCATCCAAAAGTTCAAGTATTTTACGTTAGTAATCAGTTGTACTCATCACTACAGTGGCGTTTCCCTTGTCGGCATTAAGCACTAAAATATCCCGGTTAACCCTAATGTTTTTCAATGCTTGACGCTCTCCCATAGTGATATTACTAGCCGGAAGCTTTGATTTTCGTAATATTACCGCGACGTCCTGTCTAAGGATATCGGCATCGCCGGGCGGTACCTTGTTACGTGCAATAGATTCCTCAACGCTACTGATTACTTTCTTGAACGGTATTTGTTTAGGTGTTGGAACGAAATTCAATCCCTTTAGCCAAGATGTTTATGGTAGTATCATCTAAACTCATGTGTGATAAGTTAATGACGGTGTCCTTCGATCGATCGGGTACCACGGGTGACGTCTTATTTTTTGCATACCGTCGATTATATTCCTTCGAGAACTTACGCTCAAAGTTCTCACTACACAATTCGAAGGTACGACTCGCTTGTGGAAACGTAACCCGATCACACAAATCATAGTCCGTTTGAGATAGATTAACACTACACTTCAAATGTAACGCATATAACTCTCTCTGTATACACTCCAAATCACTGTGTTTATTGCGAATTAATTGTCTCAGGAGGCTCACACTAGCGTTTGTTAGAATTTTACGTGAAAATACGATATCACTACGTGGTTTTATTCGAACACACGAAGGTAATAAGTCCCAATCGCGACACTTCACTAGAAATATCAACGATGTTTCAACTCGCGCACGTTTTTTACGTAAATATTCTAGTTGACTCACTTGTTTTGCAATTTCCGACCCGTAACGGTTTGCTATACTAACTTTTAAACTTTCGCGTTCCATGATATAATATTATCTACGTATTAACGGGAATTAACGCGATCACGAAAAGTTATTACATACCTCTGAATTGCCTGACGTTTCGACCAGGTTGCACTGGCCGTGGTCACAGGCTGACTGGCTTAGCGGTGCACGCCCTCCGTCGTCGACATCGTGAGGTAGAAGGTTCTTCATCCACCTCCACTTTTTTGATATTTGAGATAATATTATATCATGGAACGCGAAAGTTTAAAAGTTAGTATATGTTAAAATGTTGTTTGATTGACATTGCAATTGCAGTTTTTTATTGCTTTTTATTCGGTAAAATGTTCTGTTTACTTATTGTGATATCACTATTAACCAAAAAAACATAAGATTATTAAAAAAAAATTGAATTTTCCAGAGAATTTTTTTGCAGAATATTTCAATGATTTTCGAATCGGAATGATGTGTGGTTTCTCTTACACCCTTTATACAATACTAAATTATGTATCTTAGTGGATCATCTTCTCTGTGTGTTGATGAGACTGTATTAACGGCTTTGTAAAAATCAGAATTTGCGTCTATAACGTTTAATAAATTTCAACGTAATAAGTCAATGACTTAGATATAACATTCAAATACGTTTAACCCAATATAACCCAATAAGTAAAAATGTTTCAACAATTTCTTACAAATAATAACTACATCTAAATGTAAGGTCGCATTAGATGTATAGGCAATCAACGCAATTCATTATCATAATCAGCATGCTGTTAAACCACTTTTAAGCACTCGTTTGATCGTCTTTTTTTAAATGATTAAGTTGTGTCAATCGTATTTAAATTTAAAACGTATTGTTACAGGAACAAACAAAATTTTTACAATTTTTAGTCGTGATTTAAGTTGTGATACAACGTTACCGAATCGACACTTATGTGTATTTCAAACAAAATTAGTGTAAATTCTGTTGTTACATAACTCATTTGTTTGTGTGACATTTGTTTGCTAATAAACTTTATATATCAAATTCTCATTACTACTCAATGTATAACAGACGTTAACCCACTTCCGCCAATATTTAGAAGTGTTGGAAGTGAGTGTACTCTTGTATTTGTTGGAAAAATAAGAGTACATGCGACATCTCTCAAACACATTCTGTAAACTTCTTCCTCAACCTGCCTCTACTTTCCATCCATCCCACCAACACAAGCTCCTTCCTCCACATTTAATTCTACATTTGGCCACATAGACTAAATTAAATTCAAAATTTATAGGTGTCTCATCACCCCCCAATGGTAGCTCAATTCTGCGAGGGGCAGGCAGGGTGGCAGTGTTGGCAGGAGTTTACTATGACGACTAAATTCCGGGGCAAATACCTACAGGTCATACCGCTGGGAGGCGCGTCAGCAATGTTCCCTAGTTCTGGGAACAAATACACATGGAGGAAGGTATGGGGAACGAAAAATATCGGTTGCCTGGCGAACTTAATCTTTTTCTTCTAAATCTCTTTTTGGCAGAGACATTTATGAACATAAAAACTATATTTTAGATTACTTTTTTAACTATGAAATAATCATTTAAATTGTGTAGCAAACGTGTTTTTTAAAAGGTATAGCTCCGATGAATTTGACGAAAATATCTTTAAAAAAAAAGGATTTAGTAAGTAATTAAACAAGACATTTAAAATCAGAAATGATGCATTTAGACTAAAACCTATATTTGTACTATATATTGAATTATCTATATGTTATTGTCAAAGTTTAAAAAGAGATAACGAAGGTTTTTAAGGTGTTGGTGTTACTAACATTTATTGACAGGCTTATGGGTGACAACACAGACAGCAGAACTACTTCATTTATAGGTGGGTAGATATTGAATTATTTGTAAGCAGAGGCAGGGTGAAGCGGAGTCTTTATTTCAACAGGGTATGTTAGGGTACATGCAAAGTTTTAAGCACATAACAGATAAACGGAAATAATACATTTTCGTTAATCTTTGTTTTATAATTTTGTTTTTATTTATTTTATTGGATTTATTATTTTTATTTAAGAAATTAATTAATTATTAAGAATCAGTATTTTAGTTATTTAATTTAATAGTCATTGTGAGTAGAATGAAATGTGATGAGAAATGTTATCCTGTACCCTAATACAATGTTTGCAGACAATGTATACATATAATAACAGTTTCGGTGTACATTATTTCAATTTCATACTTATGAACTTTATATACCACGAGCATAGGTACCCTTTATAATGAAGTTATTATATTATACATGACTGCACTGTCTGCAACACACAGTCTCTCCTTTCTATAAGAAATATCTTAAACTCAGTGCCACTCTAACCGGAAATAAAAATGAATCGATTATACATTTTTATAACATGAATACTTCCAAAATTAAACTTTCTCAGTTTTACTCTCTGGCGGTTCCACTGAAATTGTCCTTTTTTACATTCATTCATAGGGTTATATAGACGCGCCATAATGTTCACTACATCTAAAATGTAATGAAAACATAAATGCACTAAACTTAATGAAAACTGACAAGTCGGCCTAAGCAAAGCAAACAATGCCGTAAACAAATGCATTCAAAATAGCAGAATATTGTACATAAATATTTTATTTATAAAAAACATCTTTGCAAAATAGTTCCCTTGTCAAACGGGAATTACAAATGAAATCGTTGACAATATAAATACCTCACAAACTAATAAAATGAAATCCATTGATATTTCCTGCGAGTGGCAAATGAATTAGGATATCGGAAGGCACAAGTAGCGGTAGCGGGTAATCGTGACAGGTGAGTACGTAGGTGACGCACCACCCGCCCTCGTCGGCCGTGTACTGCGAGGGCGCGTCGGGCTGGGCGTGCTCCCAGAATATCACGCTCACCAGCCGCTTCCGTGGACAGTTCATCTCCGTCATACCCCAGGCTGACTCCTTCGTGTATTTCTCTAGGGGTAATAATACTTATCGCTATAGAAAGGTACCACTTCTTATTATTCCTATTTTACATTGTATTAAGAACTTCTCAGACCAGTACGTGTTACTAGCCTGACTCTATTATCAATAACAGTGTCAGTTATCTTCCCAAAACTTTGTTGATTCATTTTGCCTCGAGACATTTTATGCACGTATAATCCGCTAAAATATATGTATAATCGACTTGTTCCTTACCAAGAAAAAAAGATACATTGGCAATTTTATTAGTTAATAACTGATAGCGAATTGATTGCATTTTATGGACTCTACAGGCCTAGAATTTTGCCCAAGCTTAAGCTCATATCACAGTAGCAAGTGTTTTAAGTAGTAATAATATTTTGGGTATCCTTAGTTGTTGTTACTGTATTTCAGTAAAGTTCAAATATTCAAGTAAAAATATTGTGTTGTGAAAAGTACATCGTACTGAACTTTTATCATTTTCATGTCATGAATAAAGAAATGGTTACGTCTTTTTTCGAATTGTAGCTACCACCATTAAATTACGATGAAATACTTTCATCGTTGTGATAAAAAACAAAAAGATCTATAATGAGTTATTAACACATCGGTGAAATGATTTTCGTACTCTCTTAACAATATTATATAAAAAAAAAGATAAGAATAAAGCAGTCGATATTTGTATGTTTTGTGATATGTTTAGGTGACAACCACAGTGCACAACATTATTGTTGGTAAGCTGTGGGTGGACAACCACGGTGACATGGACATTGTGGGCGAGGCAGGCCCGGCCGCCGGCTACGTAGCACACCTCAAATACGTGCCTTATGGCTACTTCAGCAAGGACACGCAAAGGAAGGTCACCGGGGTCATCAAGGATCCACAGGGCGTGGTTAGTATACTTATACATTATATTGAACAGAGACTAGGGATGAAAAAAATGTATCGATATTTATCGTATCGATCGATATTTACAGTATCGATAATTATCGACTGAACAGTATGAACATTTCATGCTTTATGTTATTCCACTGTGCAGTGTTGTGACTCATGAGATATTCTCAGAAGGTTCAAAATTTGTATAATAAAAATAAACTTGAGGAAAATTGCATTTTTAACTAACATTTCAATCGTCAAATTATTTAAAAATTATAACTATATTGCGTTACATCAAACCAATATTCGTCGGCTATGGACAGTAATGGTACCCTCTACTTTATATTTTCGAAGGTCCAGGCGGTTCTTATTGTGAGGTACAGCTATTCTGCGCTAAGTTATTTTGTTTTTTTCTTTATTTATATGTGTTTAGTTATACCACTAATAAACTTTTTAAAACAAGAAACTGAACAAATTAACACATCAACCTGTATGGTATTGTCGGTGCAAAATGTATTTTGAAATATATCTGAATAAAATATCGAATTGAAAAATGTCGGTGCTATATATCGATATTTTAGAGGGAAAAAAATCAATATTTTAAACCCAAACCTACTAGAGACAGGCGGTCTCTAGGAGGTTTGGTGACCATAATTCATTTAAAACAAAATTTATCCATTATTCATTTATGAGTTATAAACGTTTTGATTCGACCGCAAATTATTATTTATCTTCTTTAAGACTCTAAAAACTGTGTGAAGGGTTAAAAGTAATTTTCCAACCCATCACACAAATCGAGTTTATAAGTCGACCATTTCAGTGCTTTTGTCTCTAACCTTTTTAGGCTATTGTATTGTTATAGTAGTGTCCCTACTATAACTAGCTATGCTCAGCAGTTTGTCAGAATTTATATGAAAGATATACCTACGCAGTAGTAGTGTATACAGCAAAAGACTTACAAAAACCGATATTGTCTATAAAGATTTTCCCCTTAACGCAGAGAAATTGTTTAATACATTACACGCAGTTTAATTTTTTGGATAATATGAAATATAAAAATTAACCCGAATTGATATATAAATAAAATATGTTTTAATTTTCGTTCTAAAGCATACTTTTGTTTTTATTTCACCTTAAAACTTTTAATTTTAAAATAGTTCTACACTTCAAAACTCAATAGGGATGTAGATGAAAAAATGCATGACTTGAAACGTGTCTTCGTAGAGATTGATACCATATATATAATAAACCTGAAGAGCTTTTTGTGTTAGTTTCAACACTCATCTCTAGAACTATAAATCAGATTTGAATATTTATTTTTGTATTGGACAGAGTATTCTTTATTAAGGAAGGAAACGTTTAGATTCATAATCGTTATCTAAATATTTTTATATTCGCAACTTTGGGACTACTTTGAGCGGGAACGAGATAATGGCGGAACGTGTTGGACCAAATGCCAAGTGCCTTGGATATTGGAAGGAACACCGTCTCTCGAGGAAACACCATATTTTTGATGAGTGACGCAAAAATTATAATGTTTCTTTTACTGAAAATAATGAGCTATCTGCCCGAAATAAGTAGTAATCAAATAAAGCACGGGTAACTGATGTGGTGATATATTTGATATTGAAGCTATTTATCCTATGATATGAATTGCTGATCCTACTTACCTTATTGTTAGAAAATAGTGGAAAACTAATAAATTTAGTTTATTTTATGTCCAAAATCGATTCTTTCTTCTATATAAATTATATCGTTTAGAATAATTAATTTGCACTTTGTCAACACACATCTCTAGTAACTTAAATACCAAACTCATGCTATGTGAAAAATGGTATTAACTCAAAATCTGTGGTTGTTAGAATTTTTACCCAGTTTCGTAGATTATTGTATTTAATGGCTTTTATAACATATGTATTTGTGGTATTATATACCTATATATATTCAATTTCGACATTTTTTAAAGTTTAATTTGGGGTTATATGTGTATCAGTAAAATAAGATAGAACGTCAGAAATTACCATAAAATCTTTAGAGTGATTTGGATATCGGTCACGGTCGATTAATTATACAGTTTACTTGTAAATAATGTTATTTGGACGTCGACAGCCGCGCTACGTGCTGCAGGGCTACTGGGACAGTCGAGTCGAGGTGGCGCCCGTCACCAGCGCCTCGTCCGACAACACCGTCTGCAAGACCGGCAAGTTCACCGTAGCCTGGGAGCGGGTGTCCGCGCCGCTCGACTCCGACAAGTGAGTACGCGTCCCCCCCCCCCTCGTCGCCAGCGATCGGCTCTCTCTCAAACCGTCGCGTTCGCAGGTGGTACAACTTCACGCTGATGGCGGCGCAGCTGAACGAGATGGAGGAGGGCGTGGCGCCCACGGACTCGCGGCGGCGGCCCGACCAGCGCCTCATGGAGGAGGGGCTGTGGGACGAGGCCAACGCCGAGAAGCTGCGCCTGGAGGAGAAGCAGCGCGGCGCGCGGCGCACGCTGGAGGCGGCGGCCGAGGCGGCAGCGGCCGGCGGTGCGCCCGCGCCCCCCGCCCCGCGCCCGCTGTGGTTCACGCGCGCCGCCGTGGCCGCGCTGGCGGCGCACGCCTCGCCGCAGCCGCACCTGCGCCACCTCTACAACCACCGCTACTGGGACTGCAAGCGGCGCCGGGACTGGGCCGTGTGCCCCGACATCTTCTAGCGCCTCACCCGCCTCCCCCGCATCACCCGCCTCCCCTCCATCTCGACCGCGCTCCCTCTATTTATTGCTGCTCTATGAAATCGCTGATGTACGATTCCCGTGTACATACTTCCTAGTTTATGACGCCGTCTCGGTTTCCAGGTCTGCGGCCTAACGATGAGTTTTACCTAGCTCTTAGACGTATGCGAGCACCGCTTTGAATCTTCTCGAACGTTTCGAGGCTTCGCGCCCCCGATCGAACGACAGAAACGCACGAGCACTTCCCGCGTGACTTTTTTGGTCGAAATAAAAAACCTTTCCGTAGACGACTTGGGAACAAATAACCATAGCCGACTGTGACTCGCTAGCGGAGCGGAAAGTTTTGAGGATCTATGAGACGTGATAATTAAGTCCTGTAATTATAATTGTACATTTATCTTCCGTAGAAGCCAAGAAAAAATACTTAATAGATGTGGTGATTGTATAAAACCGGGTGCTTCTAATGAACAGGTTTCAATTTTAATACATAATAATAATAATCATCGCTACTAACCAAGAAAGTGACAAATGTCTATCAAAGATTTAAATCGTTAAATATGACCCCACCATACTTTATACTCAAAAACAATATCCACACAATTTATCTAAACTCACTAATACTATGACTATTACTGACACTACACACTGGTGTTGCTAGATTGATATATATTATGCCTATATTCCTAGGGATTACTTTTCAAGCGTACACTTTATTTATAGAATCGAAACGAATGCATAACTTAAATGGAAACGGGTTCAGCACATGTAACGATTTAATTCTTTGTAGCTGGCATTAATCGAAGCTCTTCACATCCTTATAGAAAGTGTCGCGTTGTAAAACTATCTTTTAATGCCTTAAACGTAGGAGCAATAGAGCATTAATATAGTAAGTGTTACACGATGACGAGTTGTCACCGCCGCGACCGGCGACGAGTCGTCGCACGTCGCTGCGGTATCAACTCGTTGGGCTCTAGGATATTTTGTAAGGTCTATTACAAATGTACATTTTCAAGTGAATGTAAGATAATTTGTTAATATTTTTATTATAATAGAATGATATTTGAATACGAAGCCATAAACATCTGTATCATGTTGATTATGAAGAATAAAATATAATGTCACAGAATCCTTTTTTTTTTTTATTAAACAGACAAATATACGGAAAACTTAAAAAAGGTCCTAGGAAATCTATACCTTCTATCTCCATTCATTTTCTTTTTGACAGTTGCTTGAGAACGTAATGAAAAATATGTAGATTATCTATTTTCATTTGATTATATTATTAATAACCATTCGTAGAAATTGTAATATTACACTAATGTGTTTTTTTTTTTTCAACTTAAATTATTTTTGTTTTACTCACTAAAAAGAGTTAGTTCTATTGAACGCAGTGATGGGAATTAAAAGTTACATATATACTGAGTGTATTTGTTTATAAAAGTGAATTTGACTTTCATCTTCGTAGACAAAGGCGTATTAAACGCCCCCATTTAGTAGACTATAATTAAGTCCCACTTACGTAGGTACTACGGACCAAGGTCATTGCCGTCAACCGGGCACTTTGGGAATTAAATGGGAAAATTTCGAGAATATTGAAAGGGAAAGGTAGGTAGGAAGAAGGGAAGACAGTTAAAGGAAACGGATATGGCTTATATGGATGGATTGAAGAGTTAGCAACAGCTCTAGCAGGTCAGGGTCGCCTACCTGTAGCTCGAACCGGCAGATGCCGACGCCGAGAAGCCTCTAACTTACTTACTTTTACAATTCACTTTCATTTTCGATTTCCCAAAAACTAGCGTTTTGGTTTTGTGTTTTTGTTCTAAGGGTGCGAGATAGAATTTGTGATTTTTAACGTTGCGACGATGCGCCCTTGGCCTTTGCAACATAAAAGTCGTAGGTAGATATGCATTTCATTAAGTGGCGGCCCTAGGGCGCGAACGCAGCACTGGGCCCGATCACCAACTCGTTAATAATAAACAATCATTTGGGCGTTTTGTTGACACCAATGAAGAAGAATTCGGAAGTACGTGAGCTTTTTGTTAATGTCTGCTGTCTTGAGCTTAAACTACGGATACCCTCCTATTTAAGGCGCAGTACGGCACACCGTGTGGTTTTAGTGTGTGTTCGCGCAGCGAAATGTTGATACGATGGGGCGGTGTGGCGGAATCGAACTGACTAAAACCACGTGTGCGTTCGCGCAGCGGAATGTTGTTGAATTTAAAGATTTTAATTATGCAGATATTTAGTGTATGACGTCGTGTAATTGTGTATGAAAAAAAAAAAATTGTGCATGCAGCCATGGTGGAGAAATTCGCTAAAAACTGATTCCGCTGGGCGAACGTTGTCCTGGCGGAACTTTTTTAATAAATGGACTTAGAAGAAAAAAAATGTGTCCATAAATTTTAATTGTGTATGTATGAATAAAATTAGTGCAGTGCATGCATAAACTTCGGAGAAATTCAAGTTTCCGCTACGCGAACGTTTGGCCATTAGCTAGTTTTCATATAAAGCGCTTATATAGAGAGCTGTAGATTTTTACATACGTTGTTTTGAATTTGTTTATATTTGATTAAAAAACAGATTTAGAAAAAATCGTAGGATTGAAAGATAAAAATATAAACGTAAAATACGCTTATTAGGTCTTAGTTCGTAAAGTATGCACTTTGGGGTCTAGATTTTCACGTTTATACAAACCTTGTAAGTGTCTGCAACATGTTGCCAAGTATCAGTGATGTTCCGTAAGTAATTAAAGAGTTATAGGACAATTTACCATGAATAGACCACTGTTTACAAAGCAGTCAAATATCACGACGTTCTAAAGGAATTGCATAGTAAAATGTATTCCAATAATTAGTGTATTAATTGAACTACTCACATGCAAAATTTCATTTCATTAAATTCAGTAATTAAAGAGAAACAATTAAAATACTGACAAAGCATCGGAAACCTACATAACCCGACCAAGTTCGGATGGCTACAAAAAAGCGGCCGTGCAATATATTTAGGTAACATTATAAAATTTACAGTATAATACCGGTATTGAATTGGTACAGGTGACAACACAATTGTTGTTTCGATATAATTTATAGGTCATTTATTTTTCTACACCTGCTTTTTTAAATGTATTTGACTATGATAGTAAGTACTATTTACGTAGGTACTTTATTTAAGTATGCGCTTGAGACTTGCGTCAGTATATGATATTACCGTTGTACTGGTAGTGACTTATGTATGTATGCATATTAGGTCTATTGCTGTCTCTAACCAATGACAGAGTATTGTTACGAGCTGAGGTTCGGGATTAGAGAATTATACCAGATTGTTACCGAAATAGACACACTTTATTTTAATAGATCACAAAATACACAGGGAAACTAGCAAAAACACAATTACAATAATTTATTATCACTAACTTCTTAATTCACTTACACTTAAGTCGCTGTTAATTCACTTGACACTCACTTGAAACTAAACTCACTTGACACTCACTTGAAAACTAACTAACTACTCCGCAATGCCACGCTTTATATAGCAAAATGGTATTTCTAGAAACATCGCGACACCTCTTGTAAATTCTACACAACAAATAGAAGCCTCTAAAACAAACTAATATTTTCTATTAATGGGTTACTAACTATTTAGTTCCGTGTTGCCTCAACAGATGGCGTGTATCTTTATTTTGTAGCTCTATACGACTTCCCCAGTCGCCAATAGATGGCGGGTTATTCTTAACAGTATGTTTAGCAAGCGTTTGTTAACGTTAAGTTTTTATGAACAAGAGACTAGTCATGACTAGCGCCTCAGCTGCGCTCCGGATACGTTCAAAATACACTCGCCTGTGCGCGCACATGAGTTGTATGCTAAGTTCTGCCGTTACTGGGGCGCGCGCCCCAGGTATTTTCATGACTAGTCTCTAAGAGGGTTAGAAATTTTGAGGTTAGTTTCTGTATTTTCATTCATTCATTCATATATTCACGGCTGTTGTTTCAGAAAAGGTAGGCAGAGGTGTGACATTTCTGTTCCCTCCCAGGGCTCGGTGTAATCTGTTACGCTGATGACACGTTGGTTACAGCCCGGGGGGTGAACTTTCAGGAGGCGGCGCGCCACCAGGGGTGAATAAATTGCGAGGTCCGCAGACGTGAAATAATACACTCTCCACTATAAATAACCGTGTAATTGTTCCAACAGTCGATTCACACAAAACAAACATTTCTTATGCTACTTATACAATAGAACGCAACGAAACCATAGCGTGATTTAGTTACACTAACACCGCCATCTAGTTGCTAATGACACAAAATTTATTAGGTATAGTAGACCTTGAAACGCCGTTGGATGGTTTATCTGGACATACCGCCCACCAAGGACATAATGCAATTTGTCCTTGAAAACCGCCCACCATGCCATGTCTTACAATATAATATTTGCAATTTATAAAATACAGTTAGGTTGTTACAGGCAATAAACATAACTTAGAGGTAGGTCTCTTAATAAGTGTGTTCTTTGTGCGTACTGTTACCACGCGTGTAATATTATCTGGACCTGGATGCTTCTGCTCAATTTTTCCTAGCAACCATCTACCAGGAGGCATATCATCTTCTTTAATGAGAACTACATCACCTAGTGATGGTTCTGGGTTCTTAAATTCCCACTTGTGCCTTTGGAGGAATTGGTGGAGGTAATCCTGTGACCAACGTCGCCAAAAGTCTTGCATCATTCTCTGGTGGAGTTGCCATCGCCTTAGTATCTGGTACTACGACGAGTGGTTCACCCACAAGAAAATGACCCGGGGTCAATACGACGATATCATTTTGATCGTCTATGCAAGACAGTGGTCTCGAATTGAGACAGGCCTCAATTTGAGCTAATACGGTGCTTAGTTCTTCGTAGGTCAGCGTTGAATTCCCAATTACCCGTTTTAAATGGTATTTGGTCGACTTTATTCCGGCTTCCCATAATCCCCCAAAATTTGGAGCACGAGGAGGAATAAAGTTCCATTTGGTACCATTGTTCGCTAGATGCTCGGCCAATTCCTGTCTGAAGGCCGATTTTTCTTCTTGGAACAGGCAGACTAGCTCGCGAGCAGCTCCAACAAAATTAGTGGCATTATCGCTATATAGCTCGGCACATCTTCCACGTCTTGCCACAAACCTCTTAAAGGCCGCCAAAAACGCTTGGGTAGTCAGATCACTGACTGTTTCGAGATGCACTGCTCGTGTTGACATACACACAAACAATGCTATGTACCCCTTATAGGATTTATTCCCTCTACCCTTTGAAACCCTTATACTTATCGGGCCTGCATAATCGACACCACTTCTAAAAAAAGGTTTATTTGGGGTCACTCGAGATGACGGCATTTGCCCCATAAGTTGGGTTGTTACCTTGGTTGAATAGCGAATACACTTTACGCAGCTTCTGAAATATTTTTTGACTAAGCCCTTGACACCCACAATCCAATACAGTGAGCGTAAGTACGTGATCATAAGTTGTGGACCACCATGCATAGTCTTTTGATGTGCGTCCACAATCAAGAGATTTGTCAACCACGAAAGTCTTGGAATAAGAATCGGATGCTTTTTATTATAATCTAACTGAGACATTTCCAATCTCCCACCGACTCTTATTACACCTCTCGAATCAAAAATCAAGTTTAATGAGTTTAACCCTTTTCCCTTTGTAGTTAAACATCCCTTAACCTTCAGCTCCTGTAACTCTTCAAAAAACTCCTCTTCTTGACATCTCCTTACACATAGCTCTAAAGCATCGTCAATTTCCTCTCTTGCCAAATATTTAGTGCCGTGTTTTCTCACCGAAGTTTTTCTGAGGTTCAAGAATCTGCGACAATAAGCAATTACACGGAGGAGTTTCGATAAAGAGGAGAACCTTTGCCAAAGGGTAATTTCAACGACAGTGGTGTGTGTATTCGTCTGTTCCAGGTTTGTACTTAGGTGCTTTGGTCTCTTGAAGTCAATCACTTTCTGTCTCATAAAATCCGGACCATTAAACCATATGGAAGTCGTTGACAATTCTGTTGGAGAAATACCGCGAGACGCGCAGTCGGCTGGATTTTGCTTAGACGTAATATGGGACCAATGTTGAGTATCTATAGTGGTTAAAATCTCGGAAACTCTATTTGCCACGAATGTTTTCCAGCGGCTTGGATGATGATTCAGCCAAGCCAGAACTATCTCGCTATCAGTGTAAGCATAGAGATCGGCCTTGGGGAATCCTAAGACTTCAGCCACCTCCACGATCAGTTTAGATAACAGAAGTGCCCCACATAGTTCAAGCCTAGGAATCGACACTTGTTTAATGGGAGCTACCTTCGTTTTTAAAGTCACTAACGATACATGAATGTTCCCCATTCCATCAATCACTCTCAGGTATACAAGCCGTGTAATTCCAGTTTGACTGCATCGCCTGTATGTAACCAGCGTGGGATTTTTATATTTACTAAAGACGGTAAGTCCTGGCGATAAGTCATCCACTCTTTAAATAAATTGCAGGGAACTTCTTGATCCCAGTCAATACCAGCTAGCCATAACCTTTGGATGAAGATTTTTGCTACAATTATACATGGCGCTAACCACCCCAGAGGATCGAACAACCGTGAAATGTCAGAAATAATTTTTCTTTTTGTAGCAGGTTTAGTTAGCGGAGCAAGATCAACGGTGTATTGGAAGACATCTTCACGTGGATTCCAAGTAAGTCCCAGAATCTTGGTTATCTCATCTAGCTTTATTCTCAACCCCTCATCAGCACTCTCCTTCTCATTTCTTATCATATCTAATAACTCTCTGCTGTTACTAATCCACTTTTGCATTTGGAACCCGCCTTTAGCCAATACTCTAGTCAGTTCTCTATAAATGTTGAAACAGCTTTGTACATCTTCATCTCCAGTCATTAGATCATCCATATAGAAGTCGTTTAGAATGATTTTGGCTATTCCAGGACTAGTCTGACACTCATCATAAGCGACCTGATGTAGTGCCCGCACGGCGAGATATGGTGCTGCGGCCGTTCCGAAAGTTACTGTGACCAACTCAAACTCTTCTATATCTCTTTCAGGAGTATCTCTCCAAAGTATTCTCTGAAAAAGAGTGTCTTCTTCATGCACTAGAACTTGCCGATACATTTTGACTATGTCTCCGACTAGGCAAATTCGGTATTTTCTCCAGCGCATAATGGTATGACGGAGTTCGGCTTGCAAGGATGGACCAATCATCGAGTTATCATTAAGTGATATACCGTTCATCCCCTTACAGGATGCATCAAACACAACTCTGACTTTAGTTGTGTCCTTATCTTCCCGAACTACTGCGTGGTGAGGTAAGTAAACAGCTTCCCTATTCCATGTTTTTAATTCGGTAACTTTTCTCATATGATTAAGTTCTAAATATTCGTTAACAACCTTAGTATAATCTATTTTTAATTTAATATTTTTTCCCAACTTAAATTCTAATCCTTTAAATCTTTTTTCAGCTATTTTCCTTGACTCACCATACTTGCAGTCCGGGTCCGCGTCACGAAATGGTAACCGTACAATATATCGCCCATGACTATCCCGGGTTGTGGTAGCTGTAAAAAGCTCCTCACATCTAATCTTTTCTTCCGTGAGCATCTTCTTAATTCCAGGCGGTTCGGCTTCCAGCTCCCAGAATCTTCTTAAAAACTCGTCAGCACTTAGACTAGAATGCATCACGGTGATATGAGACTGTATATTAGTCATGTTATCCATCTCACAGACGCCAGACAAGATCCACCCGAAAGCAGTATTTTGCGCTAAGATTGATCTGCTCGGATTCCAATTAAGACCTGCTTTGATGATTTGACTGTATATTTCAGCACCTAATAAAATATCAATTTTATTAGGCCTGTGATACTCCGGATCAGCCAAGTCACCCAAAGTCAAGTCCACCCGTTCTACTCTAGTTACCTTCGCAACGGGTAGAAGGGACGTAATCGACTTCAAGACGTAGGCATTAACCTTTATTTGGAACCGTGGATCGACCCTAGACCTTATATTAATGTTGACTGTGGACCTTGAGATCACGCTTTTATCCCCACCTACACCTGTTATAGTGTGTTTAGCTGCAAGCTTCTTCAACCCCAGGTACTGAACTGTACTCTCAGTAACAAAAGATCCTTGCGACCCTTGGTCTAAAAAAGCCCTTACCATCTGAAATATCCCGTCTTTCGATTCAGCTTGTACGACTGCAGTCGTTAATAGAACCGTTTTATTGCAGTTCCCTGTAGAAAGACCAGCGACCAGTGGCTCCTAAGACACCTCCGCTTGCGCGGCATGCTTGTGACTGCTTAAAGCAGCTTCCTCCTTCATCGACCCAGTCGATGAGGCTTTTTCGTGAACCGTAATATCGTCTACTGACCCAGAAACACCACTAGGGTGTAGTAAAGAGTGGTGGCGGCGTTTGCACACCTGACACCGGGTAATGTTCTTACAACATTTGGCAGAGTGGTTGCTATTTAGACACAAAACACAATTTTTTGTCCATAGCAAATTCGCGTCGACTTTCGTTGGATTCCTTACTAAACGCCTTGCATGAAGTAATTTTATAATCTGCAGCACAATACACACAGGAACCAGTACTTTTAGGTTTAACAATATGAAATGTCTTTGTGTTAACCCTTTTTTCAATACGGGGTTTAAGCTCTAAATTTTCTAGGCCCCTAAAGCGGCCTATTAAAAATTCTGAAAATTCATCAAGTTTAGCGCTGATAATATGTATAATTAAAATATCCCAAGAGGATATATTTACACCCAAGGTTTTAATCGAATCTAAACATTCAGATGTGGTATTAATTAAGTTTTTAATTTCTAACGCGGATTCTGATGTTAAAGCCCTCTCTCTGGTTTAATAATCGTTTCAAAATACCCTTGGCTAAAAATCTTTTATTGTTATACATTTTATTTAGCTTATCCCATGCGATTTCATAGTTGTCGGAATTAACATTAATATTCCGTAATAACTGCTCTGCTTCCCCAGTTAAGTGCCCCTTTAAATAAAAAAGCTTTTGTGCGTCATCCAGTGACTTGTTTTCATGAACTAGTCCTACAAACAAGTCTCTGAATGTTTGCCACTCCATATATTTACCAGAAAATGTAGGGATCTTTATCTCGAGCAACTTGACTCGGCTGACTACCTTGTCACCGCGACAACACGACCTTGAGTCCGCGGAAGCATTCGTAGAAGTATTACGACTTAACATTTCTTTCAACTCACTTTTAAATTGCACATAAAACTCTTCAACCTCGTCATACACATTGTTTTTAACATAATTAGAAATACAAAGTTCAGCCTACTTTACTGTAGTTATAATTTGGGTGTGAGTTCCTGTAAACAAAACCCACTGTTTCTCCAAATTTTCTAATCTAGTTTCTATATATGCAACCGTTAATCGTTCCTTTGGGGACTTTTTAAAATTTGTTTTAGCCTGTAACATTTTAGCTTTAATGTCCTCTTGAAGATTGTTAAACGATTCCATTTCAAATAATTTCTAATTACTATTGATCTAATAAACGCTAATCTACAACTAAAACTACTTCCCAAACAATTTTCAAATAATGAATTATCCTTTCTTATAACTTAGCAAAACTTAATGCACAAGATTCAAATATAAGCAAATTGTAGGTAGGTGGTAAATAAATATCTTAGAGTCAAAAAGTTAAATGAATTTAAGACTATATATTTATCTAGTAGAAACAACAATATACTTAATTACTTGGAACAACTATATCTAACATTAAAAGCAATGAATATCAATAAAATATTCTAAGTTCTACAAAATTCTGTAAAAGTTTACAAGTGTTTTGTACTAATATTCTAGGTAAAATCGTCCGTGGATTCCCCGTTCAAACCACTTTTTACTGGAAACGAACACAAGTCTAAAACTTCTAAAATTTTTCTAAGTTCAAATATTTTCACTACTTTCTTCACTATTCCAAATGTATTCTAAGTTCTTGATTTAACTCAAAATTCTATGCACTTTTTTTCTACTTTTATTTGCACTAATAAAAAAGATCAAATGTACTCACAAATTCTCCGGCACTCACTGTCACTTAACTTCGACGTGACGTCAACTTCCAACGACGATGACGCTCACTAGCGGCGCCGTGCCGCTATTCTGCCACCGTAGATTTTGTCCGCCTCACCTCCGGATGTGACAACACTTGCCACCCGGTACCGCCAATTCTGCAATGCTTCTCACAGCGCACCTTGCTGTAGGGGTTGCTCTGAACAGCGATCCACTGCTCAGTTGAGACAAAGAGGTAGTAGCCACTACCACCACCGATGACATCACACAACACACACCCAGTCATCTATCCGGCTACGAGGGACCATGAAGAATTTGCGAGGTCCGCAGACGTGAAATAATACACTCTCCACTATTAAAAACCGTGTAATTATTCCAACAGTCGATTCACACAAAACAAACATTTCTTATGCTACTTATACAATAGAATGCAACGAAACCATAGCGTGATTTAGTTACACTAACACCGCCATCTAGTTGCTAATGACACAAAATTTATTAGGTATAGTAGACCTTGAAACGCTGTTGGATGGTTTATCTGGACAAGGGGAGCCTCTCTGGTGGTCGGGCGCATTGAGGCGCTGAGTTTACGGGTGGCCCTGGATAAAACGGAGGCCCTTTTATTTCATGGGCCCCGTCGTGGTCCACGCCCTGGCGCCTCTATCTCTATCTGTCAACTCGGTCTTCGTACCGGTTCGGGCCCACATCAAATACCTGGGCCTGATCCTTGACGGTAGGTGGCGCTTCGACGAGCACTTCCAACAGCTTGCTACCAGGCTAGTCGGCGCTGCGTCCGCCCTTGAGCGACTATTGCCCAATTTGGGTGGACCCAGCGTCGCTACGAGACGGCTGTACACGGGGGTTGTCCGGTCAATGGCACTGTATGGTGCACCGGTGTGCGCGGAGGCTCTGACCGCCCAGAATAGGGCGCGCCTCTGGCGCCCTCGGAGGGTTATGGCGGTTGGAGCCATACGCGGATACCGCACCGTGTCAACGCAGGCGGCGTGCGCGTTGGCCGGGACTCCCCCGTGGGATTTGGTGGCGGAAGTGCTCGCCGAAGTATATCGGCGAACGGCTCAGTTCCGGGCGGGAAGCGGTAGTCGGCCCCCGCCCGAAGAGGTACGCGAATCGCGTGAGGCCGCTCGCCGAGCCACCATGGCTCGTTGGTCGTCCCGGCTGGAGGCTCCACGTGTTGGCTTTGCCGCCGTGGAGGCGCTCCAGCCGGTCATCGTCGAGTGGGCAGGGTGGCAGCACGGGTCCCTTTCCTTCCGACTGACGCAGGTTCTTTCCGGGCACGACTGCTTCGAGAAGTACCTGCACTCGGTCGCTAGGAGGGAATTGAGTCCCGCCTGTCACCACTGCGACTGCAGTGAGGACTCGGCTCAGCACACGCTGGCGGTTTGCCCCAGTTGGGCGGCGCAGCGTCGGGCCCTCACTGCAGTCATCGGAGTGGATCTGTCGCTGCCGGCTGTCATACGCTCCATGGCCGGTAGCGACAGGAATTTTACCGCGGTCGCAACCTTCTGTGAGGAAGTCATCTCGCAGAAGGAGGCGGCGGAAAGGGTCCGGGAGGACGACCTCCACTCGGACTTAATTCGCCGCCGGCGAACCGGGCGGCGGAGGCGTGCTTACCAGCGTCTCATGCCGCCCTGAATGTGGCCGCGGGTGGACGGGACAGGTTTTCCAGTTCACCCGTTGTAGTGGCCCCCCGCGAGGAGGCGGCGTCCGCGTGTGCCTGGACGTTGCCTAATTGAGAGGTTTTTACGCGAAGGTGGTGCCCGCGCTTTTGCGGGCAGGCGCTAGGAGGGTTCCGGATGTCTTACACACGCACAAAAAAAAAAAAAAAGTGTGACATTTCTGTGACACCCATATTTCGCCAATTTTTGGGTTTCTACGTAAAAGGTGGCGAGAAATAAATAATAAATACATAATTATTACATGTAATTAAAAATATTTTTGTACACGGATGTTTAATTAGAGAAGTACTTGTTAATTGAAGATTTAATTTTATCGTAGATGGTGGCGTTATTATTAAAAAAATATTGGCGTTATTATTAAACGTGGGAGAGCCATGCTTCGGCACGTATGGGCCGGCTCGACTCCGCTCGATAACACGGCCTCACAGAAAACCGGTAGTGAAGCAATGCTTGCATTGCATTTCGCCGCGTGAGTGAGGTTACCGGAAGCCCTAACCCTTCCCTCTCCCTTATTCCCGTCTTTTGCATGTGAGTAGTTGAATTAATACACTAATTATTGGAATACATTTTACTATGCATTTCCTATAGAATAGTGATATTCGACTGCTTTGTAAACAGTGGTCTATTCATGGTAAATTGTCCTATAACTCTTTAATTACTAACGGAACATCATTGATACTTGGCAACATGTTGCAGACACTTACAAGGTTTGTATAAACGTGAAAATCTAGACCCCAAAGTGCATACTTTACGAACTAAGACCTAATAACCGTATTTTACGTTTATATTTTTATCTTTTAAGCCCTACTATTTTTTCTAAATCTGTTTTTTAAACAAATATAAACAAATTCAAAACAACGTATGTAAAAATCTACAGCTCTCTATATAAGCGCTTTATATTTCTCCGAAGTTTATGCATGCACTAATTTTATTCATACATACACAATTACACACTAGTTTTTGTACACATTTTTTTTCTTCTAGGTCCATGGAATAAAAAAGTTCCGCCAGAACAACTTTCGCCCAGCGGAATCAGTTTTTAGCGAATTTCTCCACAATGGCTGCATGAGCAAATTTTTTTTTACCATACACAATTACACGACGTCATACACTAAATATCTGTATAATTAAAATCTTTAAATTCAACAACTAGTGTGCGAACGCACACCAGCGATTGGTTAATTTCACATTTCCATTGTTCACTTGAAACAATATATCAGACCAAGCCGCCATTGTAATTATGAATATGATTTCATAATTTGCTGCATGTATTGCATTAGCGACAAGGATTCTAGTGATACTGGAACCTAGTCATCCGTTTCTTTACGAAGATTCAGAAGGGGTGTGGCGACTTCCACATACACCTACAAAGACGAGCTGAATTAAAGAAAGAAAGAAACAAATTTATTTTGACCTCATACAACGCAGGTATGACAGATTTACAACAAGGTTGTAATTAAAATTGGAATTTTCAAAAAAACTCCGCACGAGTCAAAAACCCATCTCTTCCCTTCTTCCCCTACTCCCACCTTAAAGGCCGGCAACGCACTTGTGACTCTTGAGTTGCAGGTGCCCATGGGCGGCGGTAGTCACTTGCCATCAGGTGACCTGTCTGCTCGTTTGCCCTTTTCCCATAAAAAAAAATTAGCAGTCGTGGGACTGCGACAGAAGTGAAAACTTAAACGAAACGACGAACTTAAAACGTCACATTAGCAGGTTGGTAACATTAATTAATAAGGAGCTCACATAACTCAATGTTTAGATTAGCGCCCTCTAGTAGATCTATATTATGTATTATTAGCGTGACAGTCACGAGTTCAGTGTTTTTTTTTTCCATAGCAAAAGTGCACAAACGTGCCTTGATAAGTTTTCATTTCAAGCACTGAGGGTGAAAACTACATAATGGTCCCAATTCTGTTACTTCACTCGCTAAATTAAAATTCACAAAATTTTCTTCATATAAGATGTAAACCTTGTACACTTCAAAACAAGGTCTTATTTCAAATTAAAACAAGTAGGTAACATATGTTGCTTTTGAAATAAGCAATTTATTTGTCGACTAAAGTCTAATACACATAAATAAACTTTAATACCACGTAGCGAGAGCCGCTATCCATTGAAAACCAAACCATTGAAATCCAAAACCGACCTCCATAATAGGTAACTACCTACTCGTATCTATTTAGATATCAATAGATACTCAATGTCAATATAAATACTGTAATACTAATAATATAACATCAAATTATAGTAAAAACTAAATAATTTACATGCCACGACATGACCGAAACGGTGAATAATCTGAACCAAACTGACCAAAGTAGCGATGTTGCACGGGTGGATTTGAATCATTTAAAAAACAAAATGATCAGAATGTTATAGCGCATACGCCCCTATATTTAGAAATCTAATATTTTGTTATGTGACTGATCCTCATTGAAGATTTATTTTTTTCGTAGATAAAGGCGTTATTATTAAAAAAATATTTTTCATTCAAGAAATGCAATTGTTTTATTTTTTCCTAACGCTTGTGTACGCAACTGTACCATATTAATAAATACTATACTGGAAGGTTAAGAACGTTACTTAGATATATGGCAAGGCCGCTTTTTAGTAGCCATCCAAACTTGGTCGGGTTATGTAGGTTTTCGATGCTTTGTCAGTATTTTAATTGTTTCTCTTTAATTACTGAATTTAATGAGATGAAATTTTGCATGTGAGTAGTTGAATTAATACACTAATTATTGGAATACATTTTACTATGCATTTCCTTTAGAACGTCGTGATATTTGACTGCTTTGTAAACAGTGGTCTATTCATGGTAAATTGTCCTATAACTCTTTAATTCCTAACGGAACATCATTGATACTTGGCAACATGTTGCAGACACTCTTACAAGGTTTGTATAAACGTGAAAATTTAGCCCCCAAAGTGCATATTTTACGAACTAATAAGCGAATTTTACGTTTATATTTTTATCTTTTAAACCCTACGATTTTTTTCTAAATCTGTTTTTTAAACAAATTCAAAACAACTTATGTGAAAATCTACAGCTCTCTATATAAACGCTTTATATGAAAAGTAGCTAATGGCCAAACGTTCGCGTAGCGGAAACTTGAATTTCTCCGAAGTTTATGCATGCACTAATTTTATTCATACATACACAATTACACATACACACAAATTTTTGGACCATTTATTTCTTCTAAGTCCATGGATTCAAAAAAGTTCCGCCAGGACAACGTTCGCCCAGCGGAATCAGTTTTTAGCGAATTTCTCCACAATGGCTGCATGCACAATTTTTTTTATTTTCATACACAATTACACGACGTCATACACTAAATATCTGCATAATTAAAATCTTTAAATTCAACAACATTCCGCTGCGCGAACGTGTGCAGATAAAGAGGTATGCCTCTTCATCTGCTTTAATAGCAGTGACGATAGCATCTTAGGCTGAGATAGATTAAATTTTCAAGTCAGCCTTACTACTAGACTACGAAGCCGTTCAACAAACTTCAGTTATACGTGGTCATATTTATGCCACATGAAGAAGGTACATATTGGAAAAGGCTTGTGCTGATTGGAACACAAAACAGTAAGAATATTTATTTGACGATTTTTATACATAACTTTAAAAAATATCAAGGGTAGGCGAAGATATGTTTTGTTCCTTTAATTCGCCTAAATATTTCTAACGTCATTTTGTTACTTAATTGTTTTGGTTTTTTAATAAAAAGCAGCTCTAGTTCTTGCATGAACGCAATCACATCTTCGACCTTACCTCAATTGCCTTTGTATGTTTCAGCATCATCATCATCTTCTTTCATGTTCGTCAAAAAACAAAAGATGTGGTATTTTCAACATTTTATTAAGAAAACGGAAACAGTGAAAAAGTACATAACTGTAAATTGCAGTTGGTTACAATATTGTTTTTATAAACAAATCTTTTACAGTTAAAATTGGTACTAAATTTTTACTCTATTCCCATTTACAAAAGGAACATCCATAATAATGTACAGGTGAATATTGAAAACCAAATCTATAAATTATTGTCACGCCTACTTCACCGTAGAAGCAAGTGGTGGACAGCCCCATTTGTCAACGAAAACTTTCAGCCAGTGTATTGGCAACACACTATGTTCTAAATATGTTTCAACTTTTCTCGGTCAGATGTGCAGGTTGTTCATGTGTGCAATTCAATGCTAACAATTTAATTTAGAACATATCAAGTCATCTTAAAGAAAAGTAATATGTTTTGGAAGAGAGCCTTTTATACCCAGGGTAAGGTAACACTTGGCTGATATTATTATAAAAATAGATGTATGAAGAGTTTGAGCTTATACGTGATAAGCGAAATCTCAATAAAAACAGCATACCTATACCTTTTCTAATTTAAGTTTTTTTTTTAGTTTAAATGTTTTGTAATTTTTTTCTTAAATATTGAACAGAGTAAAAACCTAGAATAATATTTAAACAGTTAGATGCAAAGCAGATAAATAAAATTTCTCATATCGGTACATATTATACACAGCAAGTATCCCATTTTCTACGTACATTAATTTTTGCTACTACCATTATTGTAGTTTACATGAAACCTGACAACTGATAGTCTTAGTATAGACTTGCAATAAATTACATATTTACGCAGAAAATGGGATAATCATACAAAACTTATGTTTCAGCATTCATTTATTTATACATTTACACTTCGCCAAATAGCTTTCCTAAGCATTATCACTCCATTACCTAAATAAAATAATTACATTTATTTAGCGCAAGATAATTAATTTTAGCTCATACATACTTTCATTATATTTTCTTATGTATATTTTAGATCTCCAGATATTTAGCGTAACAAAATATATTCAAGTTTTTTAAATACAATAAAAATAATATTTAATAAAATTGGGCATGTATTAGCACTTACTTTAATATACAGATTAATTTTCGGTGATTACAGTACGTACGTGTCGTTATCGCCAATTTTCTCAATTTCAAATAATTTCGTCAACAACAGGTAGACTTTCAATAATTTCATTTGTAATTAGCTTTAACCGGTGTTTGAGTATGAAACAAAGCCTGTTATGTCAATATTGTGCTGTATAATTTATATTCTGGGTATTGTATCTGCACTGCACAAGATTTGCAATCAGTTCCCAAAATTGATCAGCAATCAGATCGCGATATTATTTTAAATAGCATGTACATATTAACGGCCATCGCGGCCATTTAATATTACCGCTAATGCGGCCGCGCAACATTTATTTATTGTCGAAGCAAGGATTAAAATTATTATATTACAAATCTTCTATCACCAGAAAGTTACTCTGCATATCAACTATGTCTTGCAAAGATACTTCAAGCGTTCATCACGCCGCATCAACCACGTTCCGGTTCAAACGTTAAAATGGCGTAGCACTATTGACATACGATACCGCTGCTAACATATTGGGCACATGACAAGTTGTTTGTTTATAAGTTAAATAAGGAACACTTAATAAAACATAATATAGAGAACAAGAAATTATAAATTAAAGTTAGTTTAACATCACAACTAATAAATATTGCCCCATGTTAGCGATAGGACGAGTGACTGGAACGCGGGGGGCGTGCACTACCGCCTGTCTGTCACTTTTGTTCAACTCTAACTCAGAGATCTTTTATCTAGAACGTCTAGGATGCACTAAAACGATAAAATCCAATAATTTTCTGCACATCTATATACATATTTTACAAGGGAAAGAAATAATAAATACTTCTATACCTTTGATATGAGCTTCCTCTCAGTACATTGATATCAATCTCAACAATATTAAAAAACATTATCTCTTTGAAAATAAAATGAAATTAATGTACACTATATTTACAATATTGTGGCCCTTCGTTATAAATTTATCTTTTATAATATTGTTGACGACATGATTAACACTCTTGTGAATATTGTATTAGCATGTAAAGGAATCAAATTTATATTAATTTAATACATAATGTAGGAACCTGTTGAATTACGTAACATTCATGAACTAGTTTACACTTAACAGAATTATGTTCTTGGCGTCATTTTAAAATACTCACTAATCATTTCAAAATTGTAAATGAGATTTCACAAAGGAAGTGTATTTACCAATGGTTAGTGGTGAAGGATGAAAAATCCATCAAGTATTTAAATGGAAAGAATTAGTTGGGTCAAAGTTGAGTGTTTGTTACTATTCACTAAATTATAAAGTGGCACAAGACAATTCTTCTAAAATTCACTCAAATTATAGTACCAATGGACACCCAACTCCCTGAGTGCCTTGCTTTGATTGGCCATTGGCAGCGGCACCACTAACTGAACATAGGTATCATGAGATTTCAGGTGACAAAATATCAGAAGACTTCTCTTAGGAAACGACCCTATGCAGCGGTCAATGGTATCAAAGAGGGTTAAACATCTCTACATGAACTTGCCTCGTGTGGGACACCATTCTTATATAATATTTAGCTACAAGTCGAAATAAAAATTGTCCTGGATTTTGGAATCATTCGTAGCAATCATTTTAGAATAGACTCCTTTTATTTGTGACAACTAATAACATGTAAACATATTCTAATAAATATTATTATTATATTACTTCCAAGGAACACGAGTTAGAAGTGTTATACACGGGGTCTAGATTTCAGATGGTAGTAAAAAAATCGTCTCTACATACTTAATGAATAGGATTGTAATGGGTCCTTCACCACTGCTGACAAAATTTTAATTTAACAGCATAATTTTTACTATTATATAATTGGCTGATTAGCGATACGCCAAGAACTAAGCGGAAATCTCAATAGAAAAGCAAGCAAATTATTTCTTATGTCGAAAATAGAATGCAAGATTTAGTCTAGTATCGTAGGTATGATCACATTCAAGTAAAACTTAGCAGTTATGTTCACTTTTATTTAATTGGTATTTTCTTTAAGCTTTTTTTTTTATCTCTCAGACCCCAGGGAAAGGCAAAAGTACTTAGAATGATTCATGATCAATGCATTGGCGAACAAATAACAAAACTACATAAATGCGAAACCTTTACGTTAATTGCTTACTTTACACAATGTTTAGAATTTTCACTTCATGTATGGAGTGATTCCAAGTAAACCATGATTTCATAAAACGTCATCCATTAGTATCATACGATTTTTACAGTAGCCACAGTAATGTGTCATTACGATACAGACATGCTCAGAGTCAATGAGTGTACGTACACAAGTTGTTAGACCGATGTCACTACACAGTTGGATAGAGAGCGTATCGACACATCGCAACAAAACAACCACCAAAAGACTACAAACAAATTTTTATAACCCTAACAGCTACGCACATTGGTCAAGCTTACATGCCACACGAGCGTCGAGCGTGTGTGACAAATGATACGAGACAAGCTTGTGTATCATAAACATACATTATTTAGATGTTCATTTACAGCATAGTTTACTCCACTCGGACATGTCCTCACTACTGAAACAAAACTAAAATGTTATGTACAAAAACAAGCTACACTTCCAACTCTTAACAACATAACTCACACAGCCAGTGGTGACATTACATATCTACACAGTAAGTATGATCCCTGAACAAAAGTCAATGAGTTCAATACAAAATTGACATGTTAGTGAGATCATGTCCGAGCAGGATGGCACCGCTCCATACCAGTATGGCCCATTACTCCTTATAAGATCTTCATTTTATTTACAGTAGTCTCTAATGGTAAAACTTAAAAATACATAACAAAATAGACTTGAGTAGCTAGTAAGAAAAATCTACCAAATATTTGTGATTACATTATAACAAAAGCATAAAAATCAACAGAAACAAATTAATACATGCCTCTTCGACTGGAACCAAAACCTTGTGTGTTCGTCTGGCGCAAAGTGTGAACTGATGTGACTACTGATTACATGGAATCTTATCTGTAATTCTTGTAACAGTTGGTGACTAAATGCCAATGAATAACTGGCAAGTCTAACATGATCGTGTACATTATTTGCTTTTTCGCAATTAATAAATATCTTTGTTTTATATCAAAATTAGCCTCATCAAATAAAAGGTCAGGCGTCATACATGCTTATACTTGTGTTAGGCAAAACCTAAACAATAGTTTTACTACATATATTTGGTATTTAAGTATAAATGTACATTATGGTAATTGTAATAATTCCAGGCGCCAGACTAACGAAACTCACATCATTTTCTAAATTAGCTTTAACAATAAAAGATTTCAAAGTATGAATCAAATTTTTAAATGCTCAACTGTCATACTTTTAAGCGAAACAAAATTGGCTCTCACAGCTAACCCACTGGTGTAAGATAGTATGATCACTCTTTAAATTGGTTGTAGGCCTGGTTAATCGCATCGAAAGCGTTACAGCGAGCAACAAGGAGTACTAAGTACAGACACTGAGTACTCGCCGCGAGTGGCGCCGCGCCACTGCAGATCGTTTCACTCGCGCACCACACTTTACCCACGCACTGTCGTCACCTTTACACTTTCACTGCGTCGGCAATTCAGTGTGAAATTGCTCGACTCTTAGTTTTTTTAAATTTCGTCTCGAGGGAGTTAGGAAAGATTCATTGTTTCTACTCTTTTAATTTTTTTTCTAATGTAAGCGATACTAAGAATATCATAGGTACGTCCGCACGCACATATACGCGGAGGCCGGACGGGACGCGATTGTCACTCGGGGAGGTCACACAGGACACCGGCGCGGCCGCACGGCGCTCGGCGGGACATCTCGAAGAGATGTCGCTGAGCGCTCAGCACATTTAATAATATCGCAGTAACAAGTCTTTTAGAGCTCGGCAAGACATCCGTTAAGACGTTTCTCAGAACTCGGTAGAACACCTTGATAACCGCGGTGGCAGTGTTCGGAGTACAGTCCCACGACAAGGCCTCCCTTAGAGCTTTGCGGCAGAAGTGAGCTACTCGCTGAAATACCGCACCTTGCCACTACCGCACCGCAGGACGTCCTCCCATGCTGCAATATAATAAGGAAAAGTTAGTCAATACTCAAGCCTTTTATTCAAAACCTACTTTGTTTAAAATTGCGTTTTTATGAATTTCCCGGAAAATTAACAACGTTATACTGATTTTATAACCGAATTACTTATATTATAATTGTAAAGTATGATCGGAAGCAATTACTTTTCTTTACAGCTTTTAATAATTTGCAACATGAGTAGTGTCATTTGTGCTATCCTAATGGAGCTCTTGTGATCCTAATTAACTAAAAAAGAGGATAGGAAAGAAGAGGAAGAGCATTAGGGCTATTCCAAAGGGCAGACTAAAAACTCCTATTATTTTTGATTTTGATTAGCGTATTCTATGTGGGGTACAGTCATCAAAATATGAAGTCAAGCATCGTACGCACCTGCACCGACGTAGTCGACAATTTGGTAGAGATGGTGCGTGTCGTGCGGCGGGTCGGGCGGCACGTAGCGCAGGGCGGCGCAGGCGGCCCGCACCGGCACGGCCGCGGCCGCCAACGCGTCGTGCAGCAGGTCGCAGCGCGGCCTCCGCGCCGGTCCGCTCAGCAGCTGTTCGTTGATGTCGAACCCGAACGTGACGCCGTCCATGTCCCGCGGCCGCACCGTCGAGTCCAGTAGGATGACGGGCGGGCGCCGATCGGCCACCACGTCGGGCGCCGGGCCGTCGGCGGCGCGCGTGCCGTCGGTCGAGGGCGCGACGCGCTCCTTGCGGTCCCGCCGCAGCGAGGCCGGCGCGGCCTTGATGTCTCGGCGCCTCGCCGCCGCGGCGCGAGCGTCCAGCGCCGGGTACCCGTCGACGTCCCCCGGGGCGGCCGCGTCCAGGCGCGGGGCACCCTCGCCCTCCGCGTAGAAGTTGCAGGACTCGATGAGGTCGGGGATGTTGTGGCGCGTGCGCGCGATGTCCGCGTAGGAGGCGTGCGGCGCGGGCGGTGCGGGCTGGGGCGGGGCGCGCGGCGCGTCGGGCAGCGAGTGCACGGAGTCCAGGTCGTCGTTAGAGTCGTTGGAGCGGTCGGAGGGGGGCGCGCGCGGCGAGGGCGGGCGCGTGCGGCGCGGCGGGTCGCGCTCCGGCTCGTCGGCGCGACGGCGCGGCTTGCGCTTCTTGGTGACGGTTTGGAAGTCGGTGAGCTCGATGGGCGCGGGCTCGAGCGGCTCGCGCGCGTCGTCGCCCCAGGACCGGCGCTCCTGCTTGGCGGGCGCGTGCTCGCGGCGCTCCTTCTTGTCGCTGCGGAGCGTGCCGTCCGTCGCGTCGGTGAGATCCTCTATCTTGGTCCGCGACAGCTCCTCCAAGGAGGAGGCGCGCTTGATCTTGCTCTCCTTGTCCTTGCGACGCTCGGAAGAGCGTTTCTTGCCATTCTTGTCGTCGGAGTCGTCCTTGTGCTTGACGCGCGAAAGCTTGGCACCGCGCCCGTTGTCCGCGTTTGACTCGATGAAGCGCAGCAGCTCGTTGACGTCCTTGTCCCCCTGGTAGCCATCGATCTGTTGGCAATCTATGACGGTCTCGTTCTTTGATGACTTTTTCCTTCTAGGTTTTTTATGTTGACTAGATCCCGAAAGAGGTGAACTGAATCCTTGTACAGAATTGCCATTTTCGTCGAGGGATTTCTAAAACGAAGACATACGTTTATATTTAATTTATTCAGTACGTTTTAAATATTACAATAATGATGTAATATGTTAAAATCATACGTATGCGACCAACACCTTGTAGTCGTCGGAGGCGGCAGTTCCCGTGGAACCGTAGTTGGGGCGCGACAGAGGCAGACCGTTGAAGCTGCTCGAGATCACACTGCGAGGCTAAACACAAAACAATATCTGTGTTACAACTGCACTGACAATAAATCAAAATACACTATTTCCAAGCACAAAGTTTATAGGTTTTAGATACTAGGTAAATTATAAGATTACTAGACTGAAATTTGTAACTTTAACTAAATTTTTCACATTTTGCTGACTTTTTGTGAGATTAATTCAGTAACTTTGGGCAAAATAAATGAAATACGACGGTTGGTGATACTTACGGTCTTACTAATATTATAAAAGCGAATGTTTGTGAGGATGGATGGATGAATGGATGTTTGTCTCTTTGGCACAGAGATGGATTTTAGTCTGGAGTAGCACATAGGCTACTTTCTATACCGGACAATTGTAAAGTTCCCGTGAGATACATTTCGCGGGCAACAGCTAATAATAAATATATTGAGGTGCGTAAAGTCGCACACAAATTACAGCAATAAGTATAGTTAGATTACCTAAGAAAACTTTTGAGAAGCTTTGGTTAATTATTATTTATTAATTAGTAAACTTATACTTAGGTATGGTATTCCTAAAGCTAAAAATATTGTTTAATTTCAAGTTTTTTAAAAGTTTACCAAACATGAGAAACTGAATTTGTGTGATCCATAAATAGTTGTTTCGAGTCTCGTTTAAATGTTTGTGAAGCCCGAGATATTTAAAAAAAAAAATAAGTCTTTTTTTTATTACAAGCTTTTATTACTTGTTAATAAAAATAACTAAAAAGTTAAAAATAATTATAAAATCTCGTTACACCTTCTTTATTTCTCTTGCCGTCAAAATGTAACAATTAATAAAAGTTTGTTTAAAAAAAAGAAACTTTATTTTTACTACAAATCAAACAATTCCAAACTCGATGGGGTTGCGTCGTTTTATTACAGAGTTCATAAGGAAACCTTCAAGCTCCATAAACAGATCAACTCCATGTCATCATAATATTGCATTGTCACGCAATATACACATGCGTGCATGCATGCGTGCTGTATTTACTTGCAAGATTTGATTACAGACAGACAACAGGACAAGTGAAACTAAATGAAAGCTTGTAAAAAGAAACTCCACCCCTCGTTTAGAGATTGCAATCCGGAAAACCGGATCGCGAAATCCGGCGGATCTGGCATCATTAGACGTCAACCGGGTCCGGTCATCGGATCCGAAAAAAAAAACAACTTCAACTTTTCGAAGGATTCCCGCGCGTTATTACTTGTGCAGTCACTACCGCACCATCCACGTGTCTAACCTTACTCCACATTAGATTACAAATCCACAACTGACAAAATAGAAGCTAAAGGGGTCTTTTTATATGCTGGCTATATTGCCAACTTTTATAAATTAAATAGTCTGGGCATGCAATCGCCTATAAGTAGAGTTCTCAATCAGTGCAATATCATTCAAACACGCAATCCAGACATTTACATCTTTGGAGATACATTTAATAAATTTAAGATTAAACTTCAAAAAATATTTTATAGTAATTCAAATTCAAATAACTGATGTTTATTTAAATTGTTAATTTTTTTTAGCTTGTTTTGTTTGTTTACTTTTTGTTATTTTTATTTTATTTTGTCTTTAGCACACTACTATAACTAGCCAATGTTATGTACACCGTAAGTGTCATACATATCAGACTGAAGACTAACAATATATATTTTATAAATGTATAAATGTGTATGATGTGGTTGTACTATTTAATAAATAAATAAATAAATAAATAATCTTTTTAAAATTCTATTGGCAAAGACACGTGTAACACTATTTGTTTCTACAATTTAAAATCATTATACCAATAATAATTATTTAATGTTATAAAATGTATTTTAATTAATATAACATTAAATAATTAATTATTTATTTACATTTAAGTTACGTTTAAGTAATATAAATTACATTTTAATAATTTTTCTGTAGTCATGAAATCTCTATATCTAGAAAGATGTAACCTTAATAGAGATTAATATTACTAATACAAACACTGAGATTTTACTAGTTACATTGGCGAAGAGTCGAAGCGTCGCGACGTGTCTTGTTTTTCGCTCTCTATTTTCCCATTATTAAGGTACAAATTTGTCGTGTGCAAATATGGAATCGCGCTTCGACGCTTTGTTAAAGTCGAGCGGTTTCGCGCGTCGCCGTGTGTTGCTCGTACGCAGTGACGCGTCGGAGGCCGACCACACCAGTCGTAGCACAGTACCGAACTAACTAATAGGTATTCTTAGTTTCTTGCTTTTGGATGTGAGGCCTCAAAATATATACGAAATTTTCAAACATATCGAAGCCCATTATATAACAATCATAAAAATATCTTGGGTCCCGCCTTAAATCGTTACTACAAAGTGTTTTGAATTCGCCAATTCACGTGGGAGAGCCATGAGTGAGGTTACCGGAGGCCCTAACCCTTCCCTCTCCCCTATTCTCATCCTTTCCCTCTCCCCCCTCGCCTCCCCTCTAATCCCCCTCTCCCTTCTTCCCGCTCTTTCCCCCCTCCCCCTACTCCCACCTTAAAGGGCGGCAACGCACTTGTGACTCTTGAGTTACAGGTGCCCATGGCCGGCGGTAGTCATTTACCATCAGGTGACCGGTCTGCTAGTTTGCTCCCTATTTTATAAAAAAAAAAATACCAGCCCCTGTAGACAAGTGGCACTGCATTTCCTATAACGACAGTAGAATAGAAAAGTAAATGTATGGGATTGACATAAGCCAAAGACGTGACGTGACGTGACTAAGCGTAAAGAACTTTGAAACTGTAGACAAGTGATACTTTTTACAAATGCTTTCGGTCCGAAGCGATCGCTACCGAGCGAACGTCAACACCTATCCAACTTCGAAAATTATTAGGGGGCGTCCATTTACGCGAAGTGATTTATAATTTATGGACCCTCCTTCCCCTTTTGATGAGATATCGGATGTGTAGATTTAGCTCGATTTACTGCTCCCCCCCCCCCTCACGTGAGATTTTTTAAACTGCATATTTTTTGTGTAAAAAAGTAATTTGCTTGATTGCGTTGTATTTATTTAAAAAAATAATAATCGATTAATTACTTTTATTTAAGACTTGTGTACACTAGTATTTATACATAACGTAGCCTAAAACCACAGTAGGGAAATCGAACAATAAAATACGTAAATAGCAAAAGAAGAATAATTTATAATTATTATAATTCACAGGGAGTCATGAGGGGTTTCAAGAGTAACTTTTTAGTTTCGTGAGATAAAATTTTACGTGATTATTTGGTTTGCTGAGATTTGGATCGACCCTCTCCCCTTCTAAAGCCTCACGTAATTAATAGACGCCCCCTTAAAAAATACGCGCTAAACACATTGACGTTTGTGAAACAAACCATAGAGAGCAATCTGCTTTTTAGAGAAAGGCATCAACGTATTTAGAAATGGAAACGCTAAGAAACGATTGACACTTGTCTAAGCCTGCAGGACTTGAGCAGCTCAGAACTACTGCGGTACATGCCTAAACTACCGCGTAAATTCCAGTCGTTGATTAAAAAATGATCCGGAACAAATGTTTATTGCTTTAATAATAGCGCGTGGTCTCGAATAAAACATTGATAACACAAAAAAATACCAAGACATGTCATACTGAATGTTTAATTATAAAACGTTGAAGTAAAATAAAGTTGTCATAAACGCGATTTAAATATATTGCCCAACATCATCTATTCAGGTACAACTAAAACTTGTAAAAACAAACATTCTAATGAAAAGCTCCAAACTGTAAATAGTTATTTTAACCCTTAATTTACGTCTGTCATAAGATTCATATTCTTAATTAATTTAAAATCTTACTACTATTGTTGTTACTCAATCACGCCAGAACGGCTGAACGAACCTGGATGTAATTGGAAACCGATAGATTATAGTCTGGAATAGCACATTACTACTTTTAATCAGGGAAAAATTTCCACGCGAACGAAGTCGCGGGCAACAGCTAGTAGTTAATATTTTGACACTCGAGTTTCGTATAAAGTTTTGCGTTGATGTACCCAACTGCTAATCGAGGTTCTAAATAAGTATTTTTTTCTCAGGAAAAATAACTATCGCCATGAATCTGAAGGTCCTATTATAGGTGGTTTTAGTTTATAAACATAACACTTAAAGTGTGAATTGGGGTGGCACTGAAAGTGTTAAAATGAAAGATGACACTGCAACAGATTAATTAACAAAATAGATGGCTTACTTTAACATGGCTTTTAAAATAAATATTTTAAATAATTCTTCCAACAAACTTTTTCTTTGCTGTTTTTCATATTCTCCTTAACAATCGCTCAAGCTTATAGACTAAGCCGTTTACTGCCTAAGCGTCTAACCTGACTTTGTAGTTGTCTAGAATGGTACTGCTAATACTAGTCTACAATTAATATGAGTTATTAGTACTGTATTAGTAATGTATAATTCGCGGAAATTATATTAGTAATTACAAACTCATTTGTTGGAATGCCATAAATATACGAACCTAGTTAAAATTAATATTTCGAAAAACCATGATAATTTTTGGGTATTTAATTTCCCTAAACGAGGGTTAATAGGTTTTAAAATTTATGTTTATAAATAGGTCGTTTAGGTAGGAAGGAAAGTACGATTAAAGTATTAATTGGAGTCGACATGATTATCAAAACCACGATTACTGAATCCACATCCTACATAACGCCTATCTCGACATTGTTTTTCTTTTTCAGCACTTTTGGGATTGTCATCATGGGGAGTAGTGATATTTACAAATTTTGCACGGCGTTTTCATTCATCTGAATTATTAGTATCGTTATGTTTTCTAGTTCATGAAACTGTTAGTACATACATTTTTATACTCGCAGTTACTATTTCCTGATACTTGAGTAAACTCATATAAAGTGACAATTAATACTGTAGTGACGGACGAACCAAATTTTTTCCTAAACAAGTGTTTAAAGACCGTAATCTTAGGTGTTGACAGGCTAGGCCCACTCCGGTCAGTAGGTATGAAACTACAGGTACCTAGCAGCGTCGTCGAGACGGACGAAATTCAGTGGGCTGCCACGCGCCGGCTAGGTAGCATGTTACTTCGCTACTCACTCACGCGCTACGTCGCTTCGTCCGTTCGTCGCTTAGGAATTACGATAATATTATCTTTCGATCGATTACCTATTAGGCTATTACACAATATAGTACTAAAAATAACTTAAGTAAAATGAAGGCAAACGCAAATTGCATGGTATTTGGCTGTTATAATAATAACAAGGATCCAAACCTCACGTTTTTCAGACTTCCAAGGGACATCGAAAGGTAAATAAATGCACGTCTACTTATAGGTAATTAGTAGATACTACCAAGTGCTAACTTTTGTTGTCCTAAACTATGTTTTCCGTATTTACGTAGTTAGATTATATTATTAATTATAATCAGTATAGTTAGATACTTACAAGTTCTGTTTACAAGGTCAAGTTTAGCTTTGATAAGTGTATTTATTTATTAGGATAAAATAAATTTGAAGTGTCCGTTTGTAATGTCATAATGACAGTTTTATACTAAATGGGTATGAATGTTTACACGGTACTTATACAAAATAAATATTTTTACATTTTTGTCTGTCTGTTTGTTCGACTAATCTCCGGAACGGGTGGACCGATTTCCACGGGACTTGCACTGGCAGATAGCTGGTGTTATAAGGAATAACTAAGTCAAGTTTAGCTTTGATAAGTACATTTATTTATTAGGACCACAACAACTGATACACATCTTCTGTAAAAATAAATAAATTTGAAGTGTCCGTTTGTAATGTCATAATGACAGCTTTTTACTAAATGTGTTTTCACGATACTTTACCAAAAAAAATATTTTTCACATTTTTGTCTGTCTGTTCCGGCTAACATCCGGAACGGGTGGACCGATTTCCACGGGACTTTCACTGGCAGATAGCTGGTTTTATAAGGAGTAACTTAGGATAGTTTTATTTTGTAAAAAAAATTAGGAACATAAAGATTAAAAAAGTGAGGTAAAACTACAGACAATTTAAGTTCAAACCTAGTAAGTAGGTACATTTACATATATACATAAGAAACTACCCAAGTTTGGACCCAACATAATCTGTTTTCTTAAATCTATAAAGTATAAATACAATAATAGATAAGTAGCTATTTTACTTGTATTTAAGTGTTTAGGTAGGTATGTAGTAAGATTTTGATGATGTAGACAAGTTTCATATTTTTTATTTGCCGATTTACGTACTTAGGTAAATAATGATAAATAACGGAGACTAAGCATTTTAAAGTATTAAAAATATAATAGACCAAGAGCTGAGGCAATATTTTTGTAAGCTTGTTTATGACCGTACTACATAGGTTTCCCTTTAACATTATTTTGCTACGAAATCAGTAAGTATGGGTAAGTTGAATCAAACGAAAGTATAGACTATTTTGTAGTACTATTATTCAATCTGTGATTATGCCACGTTTAAATTGTATTTTTTTTAAATACGATTATTACGTATTATATCGCATTTTTTTCACTAACCACTTTTCTGCTCATCTGTACGAATAAATAATTGGAAGTAATAGGCACAACTGGTTATTAAATATTTAGATTAATTCTTCTTACAGAAGACAACCTTAACGGCATCAGAACAGATAAGAGTTATGCGATAGAAAGAGAGGCAAGGTTTAGGTTAATATAGCCCGTTTGGAGTTAGCGGTGTGCGATCTGAATTGCACCTTATTTTATCGGAGCAAGAGTCGCTATTTATTTAAATGGTATTGCGAAGAGGTCCTTCTGTACTAGTACTATTATGTATTCTGTGGTGTTGATCAGGAGTGTTCGTTGGCTGTATGTCATCGGGAGCGGAACATGAGGGGGAACACAAAAAGTCTGCAAAAGGTGTGTGCTGAGTATGTTAAGAACAATGCTTATATGAGAGTAGAGAGGCGCTCGTACCGAGTGCCTTGTAATTTTTCACCTTTGGATCGACGGCAACGGCTGACTGGGACGTGGACGATGTCGTGTTGCAACTGGCCACAACCTCCGGTGTTGTGATGCAACTAAACGATATAGCGGAATCAACCTGCGGAAACACGTTTCTGTTAATACCGGTTAACGTAAAGCACGGTACAAAAATATGTCATTATCGTGGGCGTCCTACCTCATCGTTGGTGAAAGCTGACACCTCGGGCGTCACTGACTTTTCGTTACTATTGTTTTTAAAAAGGTTTTCAAACAGAAGAACTTTAAGAATATTTTTGTTTAGTACATCTTCCTTCTTGTTAGTATAGCTGGGAGCTAGTGATAAAATCTCTTTCTTCTTACCAGTTTTTAGTTTAGAAGTAATTTCCGAAACATAATATTCAGTGTTATTAGAGCTAGGTAATGTTAGCAAAACATAAGCATTGTTAGAAAGCTCATTCGAAACATCACTATCATTTTTCAATGGTTTTTCTTCGACATGGCACGATTGAATAACACCTTCATTAGTTTTTTCAGAAATTGAAGTTAATGGTATAATGTCTGTGGATTCCTTGTGTCCAACGATACTTGGTAGGTAAGGTTTATGTTCCTGCAAGTTAGTTTTGTTTTCCCTGATATCAGGACCAGCTGTTACCTCTTGAACATGTTCATGATTTGTAATTTCTTCTTGTAAACTTTCTATTTCTAAAAGGAGTTTTTGTTGTAAAGCAACGTATTTAGAAAAAGAATTATTTTCTATATTATTTTTCTGTCGCCGATCACTTTGTAATTCTTTCAATTCTATGTCAGCACTAGCATAATTAGAAAGTTTATTAAACATATCTGTGAGCTCTTTAAGCTGCTCACATTTCTTTGACATTTTGCAGCATCCAGAAGTGCACGTTGATATTTGATTACTACCTGCAGCAGCAATATTAGCATTTTTAATAATATTAGCTTTTTCTATACATTGTTTTCCATTTTTTGATTCTATGTCAACAGTGTTAGAATTTATATCAACAGGAGTATCTTGCAATTTTACTATGTTTTGGGATGATTTTGCATCAGTCTTTAAGTGCTTCTGGGATTTTTTTTGTGGCGAGCTAATGCTCATAGGCCTAATGTTTCTTGGATTTGTATCACATAAAGTGGGTACAACCAGGTCATGCTTCTTATTTTTCTTTCCTTTCTTATTTTCTTGTTCAATGTCCGTATAATTTTCAGGTTGGTTCTTTATATGACATAAACTAGGAGATTCTTTTGAAATTTTGTTTTTTATTACTTTTGGAGAATTAGCTGCGGATTTCTCGATACTAATAATACATTTTGTTTGGGTCATATCTTTATCTTCGGCTGATATTACTTCTCGATTTGTAGGTTTGCTATCAAACATATTATTGTGCATATAGTTCGGAGTTTGATCGATATTATCTTCATTTATCATATTCTGTTTAAAGACCTTATTACTATCGTGATACATATTTTTAAAGGGTTCAGGATAGTTTATTGACAAACTTTTGTACCAATTATCAACATTTTCAACCCATGATTGAGGCGATTTTGGAATATAAGCTTTTCCTTTCACAGGTTTAATGTCACTTTTCGGTAACTCTCGATGGCATTCTTCCTTTTTGTTCATATTGAAGCCGGGTTCCTTCGGGCCGCGCGGTATGTTAGTCTTACCTTTGAGATTACTAATACTCGCACTCTCTGTGTCATTTTCTTTTATACTCAATTGGATTTTCACTTCAGGAGTTTGTTCACAACCGCCCTGATCGGTATCGCTCCTAGGGCACAGTGCGTTCATCAGTTTCATCTGAGGGTCGCTATCGGGTACCTGGCAGGCGATGGTTGTCGCGGGTGTGGTTGCAGAGGTGGTTGTACGCACCTGGTTGGAGGACGTGGTGGTTGTGACCGCGCGGCCCGAACACACGGCGCCGCTGCCGATCTCCAGCGTCGCACGAGCCGTGTACGTCATCGGGAACATCGGCTTACTTCTTCTGTCGACAAGGGTGACTGATTACACAATATGCGATTTAGAAAATGTTAGTTGTTATATTAAGTATTATTTGGCTTCGCACGTGTAGCAGAGACATCTTCAAGAATCATCAACATATTTTCATTAATTTACACAAAATCTTAACTAAGTATACACCTAAACCTTCCTTATGAATCACTTTGTCTACTAGTGAAAACCGCATGAAAATCCGTTCAGTAATTTTTCAATTTATCGCGAACAGACAGACGCAGCGGGGGACTTTGTTTTATAATATGTGATGATGAACATAGAAACTACCATTGCCGTAGAAATATGAAATAAGGAAAAGTAAGAGAAAAAAGGAGGCGTATCCCATCATTGAGATTGCTTAGCACACTTTTTTATATAGAGATTAGATTGGTCTAGTAGTCGTTACAACAATCTAAGAAAACTTGTTTATTAACCTCAACATTATGAACTCTTCTACACACTCTGTTAAAGCAAATTATTTCCATTAGGGAAGTAAGACAATAATTTGGGTTACCCTGCGACAACCATAATTATAATTTGTTAAATTTGTATTTAAAATTATGTGTATAATACAATTGAGTAGGTTTTAGCCTACACTCAAAATTGAATAATATAGATAAAATTATGTTTTGTTGTTGATCACGTTCGGAATACGATAATTTATCTCTTTCCCCTTCTTTTATTAAACATCATAACTTTTCACCTAAAGATTATGCTGATATACTCGTAGAGCTCTCTTCTTGTAATTTCCTTTATCATTTTAAATTCTGTCCGAAATCGATGTTGATAACTAGGATTTAAGATATAATCTATTTTCACGAAAAATCTGCTAAGGGCAAGAAAAAAAAAGATCAAAAGAAGGCAGAAAGTTTTTCTTCAGAAATCGACTCACTATAGTTGTTTATTAGGTAGTGTGACTTTTTGAAACTTAAGTAGAAAAAAATATAGTGAATAATTATCATAACAAAATAGCAAATGAAACATAGAAAATAGTACTCACCTTAGGTTGACCTAAAACAAAACTAACCACCTTGGACCACGAAAGTTAAAAATTCTCGTATGGAATACTGTGTACAAATAATATTTAATCTGTAACTTTAATACATTATCTTTGAACGGTCCGGAAGGGAAAACAAGTAACTGCAAACGCAAGTGGCTAAAGTAATACGTAAGACTGCAACTAGGTTTCATAAGCCATAACTATTAAACTATCATAAAAAATATTGAATATACCATCTTTAAAAAAAAATGTACCGTCTATTCCCGTATTGAGACGGAAGGAAAGGACAGGAAGCTGAGGTAAGCAAAAGGTTGTACTTAACGACCACCTTTTTGTTTCCTCAGCCATTGCAACGTTACATTGTCTAATAACAGTGCCAAACAGCAGTGTTTATATTACTTATCATTAAACAGCAGTGATTGTCTTACGATAAATTTAATGTGTCTGAGAACCTGTCCAGACATAAATTCTTGTTGAACCTTGTGGATTGGTGGGAGAAGTTATGACAAGTTTAGCTATTATGTTAACAAAAAACGTTAAACAGAGGTAAATTATACTTTCTATTTATATTTTGCAAAGATTAAAAAATAGTTATAAAGAGGTTTTTACAAAAAGTATTCGTAATATAAAGGTAAATTTTGTATTAATTCTTACGTTCAGTTCTAGAGGAATGCCTAGAATTAGTTAAATTGAAGTAATCGTTATATTGAAGTTCGTATTTCGTTAGTTATTTTGTACACAATAAATTGCTTCTTAGTAATGACTTGGTTTAGAAATTTGTGTAACGACACACGTCACGCCACCGCCGAAGCCGCTGGTCACGTAGTTGTAGTGTTCTCTATAGCAGCAAAGTACGGCAGAGAATCATGATAATACTCAATTTGGACAGCTAGGTTCTCGTTCATTTTGTACCCTTGCATATCTGCTGCCTTCAAATATCTTTGCAGGTCTTTGCTCATAGCTGTTTGAATTTGCGACAGTTACTTCCAGCTCATATTTTTCACTCATACCGAAATAAACGAGACATGCAGGTCGTAACGTACCTATTGAGTAACTCCATCTCTGCAGGCGCATTGGCATCGCTGGCGGACACGCGGCGTTCGGCCAGCGGTGGAGGGTTGACGCATCGCACAGTCGCTAAGTAGCCCGCGCCTCGCGCCGGCTCCTCGCTCAGGGATGCTGTCGAGTGTTAACGCAGTCGGTTGAGTTGAAACCCGAACGTCATATCTTTAAATGACATAACCAATGCCGGATATGGAAAAGTCGATCTACCGGAATATTTAGACCACAAGTCTTTTGTGTCAGTAATAGCATTTACGAGGCATTCTTGGGGAGATTTAAACTGCTGTCTGGCTTTTAAAATACGGTGATCGAATACAGTCTAAAGTTTTAACTGTTATCATTACCACAAAAAGACAATTATTGTGTTGCAAGCCAGGCTAGAAATGACAACAAGGTATTTCTTGAATGAGGCTACTACAAAGTCCCGGATCTTACCACGATCATCAAACCGCATGATAAAAGTAATCGTTAACATAACCGTACGGGAGAACAATACAGAAGCCAGTTTCGCCAGCAAGATATCCCTGGACTGTGATGATGTGGAAGCAACTCACAAGTATCGACTCCAGACGGCAGACTACCACCGTGTATGGCGCGTGCGGATACGTTGGGTTGGGGCGCATGCGGCGGCGGATGGTGGCGCACGTGGTGCTTGCGCGGTGGCTCAGCGGCAAGTGCAGCCACTAGGTCCTGCAAAGAGTTGGAGTGTGGCAGCGGCGGGCCGCGCCTTCCCCCGCGCCGCGTGCTGCGACACCCACTCAATGTCCGCGCTGCCGCCTCACACGCCTGCTCGTCTGTTTCTTGTTCCGCCTTTTCCAGCAACTCCTGCAAGTCATCGTCCATCAGCATTACGACCTTATCTTGGCGGCGTATTCGGTAGTCGTAGAGGCAAATGCTATATCTCCAATAGTAACTGTAAATTGTATTCGATGTGTGTTTTGCTTATTAGTATTATCAAAAACATGAGGAGAATTCTACGTACACATTTCTAAACAAACGCGCAAAATACAGGAATGGGAAATTTGGAGTACTTGACATTTATATGTAGAAGAAGTGCAGAAATCTCAAATTTTTAAACAATATGTGCTATGAACTTAAAAAATTATGTAAAAACGGCTACATGAACCTATATGGGTCCAGTCCAGTATATATGGCCAACTGACACTGCATCATCTACCCTAACTTTCTGTTAAGTTACATTGTTCTAACTAGGTCGCTCGCCTGTACATATTTATATATTTTTCGCGGAAACCTAAATCTTTTTCCAAAGAAGAAGTAGAGTAAGTTACTCATTACAACACCAGCATCTGCCAGTGAAAGTCCCGTGGAAATCGGTCCACCCAAAATTGTTTTTTTTTGCATAATATACCGTGTAAACATTCGGATGCATTTAGTATAATAATGTGATTCATACTGACACTTCGATTTTATTTTATTTATATAGATATAGCGCCATATTTAGTTCAATATTAAATGAATGTATCTATTGATATCGATGTTTTATCTATTTCAGTGAAATAAGCAAAGTGATTCCATTGTATAGAGCTAGTGCTTAAGACGACCCTGATAAATAAACTATTTGATAGCAAACGGAATAGTTTCACTAAAGGTCGCTCCACTACAAAGGCAGGTGCTACACCTACTTTTAAAACAGAATATTCAGTGCCTTGGAAAAAGACGCCAGTGTGTTTTGCGGTCTCTCAAATGCCTTTGACTATGTTGAGCATAATGCACTTATGCTAGTAAAGTATAATGTAAAGTATAATATGTTGATGTTATTGCAGCACCGACATCTAACCAGTGAACCAAATGAATATTTTCTCGGTACTTTTCTATTAAAAAAAATACTAGACATTGCCTGGTGGTCGGACATTCGACGATAATTCATATATTTTTTACCTATTCATTTCCAATATAAATTGAACTGTCATTGTTACACTTTCCATACCAAATGACAGGTACATCATCTATACTGGACACGTGTAGCTTGATGTAGCCGTTTTAACGTAATTTTTAAATTTGTAACGCATTTTCTTTAAAAAAATTATCTTTCTGCGCATGTTCTATATAAACTTTAAGTATCTAAAATTTCGAGTTCCATCGTTCACGAAATTTACGGAACGTATTGTTATATAGATGTAAATGATTTGCCGTTCCATTATTGTAGCCTGTGCGGTATTTATTTGCCGAGCCTCACGCGTTTGAAGAAGGACATATTTTTTACTCGATTGCTGGATTGGTTTACATAATACATTTAATTTTGATGCCAAATGATGCAAAATACACAAAATATCTAAAGATATTCTCTCTCTCTACCTATTGTAAAGAACTTAACATAAATTGATGTTAATATAAAACAGTTTAGTAATTATTTAATTTCAACGATAACGTTGATCTTTTGCATCCTCGGACCGCTCGCTAACCACCAAATACCAAACTGATTATGTTTGCATGAAGCATATTATGGTGACAAGTGTACAAATGACAAGTTCATCCCTAACTAATATATATAAATGCGACAGTTAAAGCAAAGAAACGTGGTCTCTCACTATGGGCTTGATAAGCAAGCTTAGAGTCGCTCAACGAGCTATGGAGAAGGCTATGATCGGGGTTTCTCTGCGGGATTGAATCAGAAATGAAATATACATAGTCGAACGGATCAGCAAATTGACGTAGCAATGGGCAGGGCACATGGAATGGGCAGAATGGATGGCCGATGGGACCGAAAAGTTCTCGAATGGAAACCTCCGAGTGGAAAACGCAGCGTAGGACGTCCATCGACAAGGTGGACAGACAACCTAGTAAAAATCGCAGGCCGTCGGTGGATGCAGGACGCTCCCAATCGGTCTCTTGAAAGTCATTGGGGGAGGCCTACGTCCAACAGTGGACATCCTATGGCTGAAATAATGATGATGACAGCAGGTACTTTATCTACCTACAATTTGGGAAACACAAATATAGTAATTACTGACAATTGCAAAAAAGTGGCCCTGAGTTTTTTTGCATGATCCTTCTAGTTGCTCAGTAGTGCCGTAAAGTAGTATACTTTGCGAACCTGAAATGCATGTTACTTTGCGACCTAGGTGCATTTCATTGAAATTCCTCCGGAATATGATCGCCTGTTTTGAACATATTGTTAACATACGCCAAAACACGAAACAATTTCAACAATAGGGAAGAATAAATTTATCAATTTGTTTACAAAAAAACCGGGCCCGCAGAGGCAGAGTCCCTCCCTTTGGGGGAATATCCCCCATTCACGAACTTAACCTTCATTTTTACCCTGATGATGTGTCGTCCAAGTTTGAAAGCAATCGATGCATAATTGCAACCTCTATCGTTGTTTTGGGGTCTATGAATCATAACTAGACCTCCTGTGAAGAAATTTTCGAAAAACTCGACAACTGGTACAAAACCAATAGAATTTTCTTCGAAAATCTTACCTAAAAGCGGTAATATTTGTTCTTTTGATCGCGTAACTGTCACATGACTGATGATGAGACAAATGATAACTGAACATAATACAACTGTTACTAAAGAGGTGCTTAAGAGCGCATTAAGGTGGTAGTGGTAACTTATTTTTAATAATATTTGACAGATTAGGTAACTTTAAATATGGCGTGCTATGTAAATATACTAAGAACTTTGTTTAAAGCAACTGGTAGCAAGGACACTCGATTGAACAATTTATTGTGTAATATATAAATGAGGAATGCGTATAACACTGACCTTGAATATATCGCTTTTCCCCTCTCGATCTTTAGGATTTTTGTAATTAATTGCCTCGTCTAAGAGTGCCTTTAGTTGTCCGTCGTCCAATGTCTCTATATGTTTCTTATTCTGTAAGCAATAAAAAATAGTCATTTATTCATTTCAGTTTTAGCGCCAGTGGATGAAAAGTTGAGGAGCAACAGACTATATCGTGGTATGGACATGTGATCTGGAAGGATGGAAGAAGACCAAAGAAAATGTATGGATTACGTAAGAAAGGATATGGCTAGAAAAGGAGTAAGCAGTGAACTAACGAAAGATAGAGGACAATGGAAGAAGAAACCACATTAAACATTAAACAAAAAAAAAAAAAAAGACCACATTGCGGAGACTTCAAATAAACTTGCAAGATGGTGATGATAGTTGTATAAGATAAGATAATTTTTCTAATCATTGTTATCTATATGTCGGAGTTGGTTCTCAATTAAGATTGTGGGTAGTCAAGAGAATTTGTTATGTTTTGTTTTTTTTTATTAACTTAAGAGATTTTATAATGTAAGTCTTGTTAGATTTAGCACATTTTAGTGTTTTGTATCAAGTAAACACGTGACGTAGTTCCGTGCGCCATTGGACAGAGTTGTCGTGGAGGGGTTGCAAGGTGGGGGCATCGTCCTATAAAAGAGCGTGCACTCGGTGCTACAGTCAGTTGATCCTCGGATTCGACCCGACAAAGAGCTCCTTGCTCCCGACAAAACCGTCGGTTTATTTGGTATCAGCGCTGCTGTATATTAACATAGCTGTATTGGCTTCCTAATAGCGAGCAATACACTTTGTATTTGGGTGGCTTAGGCCGCTATACGAACTGTAACCGTGAGGGTTTGTTCGATTAACTGTATTGATTATAATTACCATTTGTATTGTGTTTTGTTTTAATTTTAGAGTAAGTAAGTGTAATAAAACCTTGTAATTGTATACAGTCTTGTTTATCCTTATAAAATGGGAACTCCAAATCCTGAAGATCCAAATCCTTCGGCACTCCTGATCCTATATATATATATATATAAATCAATCCCTATTTTCCTTGGTCACGGAATCACGCGTGAACGGCTGGACCAATTTCGCTAATTCTTTTTTTTTATTGTTTTTGACATTCTTATGAAAGAAAAAATTAAGAAAGTTGCGCGGAATATTAGAAAATTTAACGACCACATTAACTTTTCTAATGTAATCTTAGCGCTTTTGCCATAACTGTCAGTCGTTTGATAGTTGGCGCTATTGTTCAATATTCATAGTTAAGACAGGCTGTCGGGTCAGCTAGTTTATTATAAATATTTAAACAACAGATATGCAACAATCTTTTATTAGGTTTAAAGTTCTCATTAAGAGGCATTAATAAGAACAAACACGAAATATATGTTGTGAATGTTGAGGAGTTCGCTGACTTCGTGTCAGAGGCCTTGGGGTTGCAACTTTTATTTGAAATTTTAATGGGACTAACTTTAAAGTATACACTATCTAATAACAAAATTTATCGAAATCGGACTACCTCGTAAAAAGTTATAAATGGTCATACATATCAAAAACAAATATACGGGTTGACATGAAAACCTCCTTAGTGTTTTCGTCCGTTAAAAAGGAATAACCCAGACCGCAATTAGGAGATAACAGTTTGTTACAAGAGCATGGTAATAAAGTACTAATACTGTCTCATTACCATAATATATAACACTGACCTAGCTTATATTACTCAACCTTGTAAAGTGCTAACCTACTCGGTTACCACTTAGCCACGAGTCCCAGCCAAATAATAACGGGTGGTATTATGTCCCTCCAACACAAAGGGAGGATCGTCCGACCAGGCGGGGTGGTTATGCCTGGCGGGCCGCGGCCCAACGATTGATGTTGGGAAGTATATATAATAACCGGCGCGAGAACCCTCATAGCGCGATGCAGGATTAGTAGTTACTCCGTAGGTCAGTTCGTCTTCGCTAGATGATGTAGGAGTATGTTTTTGCTGTATGTGGAAGTCGCCACAGATTTATCAATTTAAATCATTTATTTTTGGGCAGAGACCGGTTTACAAGACGTAGATAAGAATGAAAATGTAGTTACTGTCATAAAATTACCTCTAGGATAAAATATTTCAAGATTCGGTGAAATTTCGAATTAAATACTTACAATTTCCACAACGACGACGTCCTAATCCATCAATGCACGATAATTCACTTTGGGACTCAACATCTTTAGTAGGTATTTGTTAGGCGGTAGATACATACTAGACATAGACACGATAGCCCAGTATAAGAATGATAGTCACGCTACTCGTGGCAAGTTACGGGGCCGGTGTTCATTACAATTATTAATTAGCTTAATGGCCGACAAGTTTTGCGGCGTAATCACCTTTAGACATCGATATGAATGAGAACTGAATAGTAATATTTGGAGTGTTTGTTTGAGAAGCATTTAAAGACAAGAATAATGTAGAAGTAGGATATACGTAGATTATCATGGATCTATTCAGGTCTATAAAACTCAAGTGTAAAGCGTCTGTCCAAACATCATTTCTTGATCATTCACTATCCTTATCAGAGAAGAAATCCACCAGAGGCAGCACTAGTGGGGGGTATACACGTATTGATTTCCTCATTTCAGCAATTTACGTATTATGTTAACAGGAATTAACGATCACGTGCTTAACAGGTATTACATACCTTTAGTTAGATTGCCCGGCGTTTCAACCAGGTTGCACTGGCCATGGTCACAGGTTTACTGGTTTAAAAGTAGTAAAAGTAGGATGTTAAATGAAAGGTACTTAATAAAATACAGATAAACCACGACATGTAATTTATCGTTTTAAATTCCGGATAAGTTGATCTTTAACTTGTGTAAACATTAAAGAACCTTTAACGTTGCTGACAATGACTGCACGGATGGCGCAATGGTTTGTGTTCACCTCGCCACTACGCCGAGTGTTGTGGGTTCAAATCCTACACGGGACAAAAATTTGTGTGATCCACAAATAGTTGTTCCGAGTCTGGGTGTTCTTTGTGTCCGTTGTTTGTATGTTTGTGAAGCCCCCCGCGACACAGGAATATTCCTAATGCGAGAGTTGTCTTTTTAAAAAGAAAAAAAAATATTCGATTTGCAGCATCGCGAAATTAGGAGATCCAGATCGCAGCTCATGGAAACTGATCGTAGACATCCGGTGGCCTTACGAAGTCAAGGGACGGCGAGTTGAAGAGACCAGCGGTTGGAGGACGGTTTAGACACCGAGGCACCAGAATACAAGTAATTTCTTAACAAAAAAAAAATATAGACTGACGCTATAATTAGAACAGGTTGTTTCGTAGAATATGCAAATTCCCCACAGCTGTTAGTTTTTCAATGACATTAAATAAATCCCAACGCCAAACATTAGAGATAATTGGCATAGATCTAAAGTAAGGGCTGCTATACTCATAGACAAGTATGTATACGTAGCATGACCTCCTCAATTCCTTTTCCAAGCGGACGAAGTCGCGGAAATAAACCTGCTATTTATGTTTGTTGGGGCCAAATCTTGCAACTGAATTTTACTGCAGTTATCCTCAACCGTTTATGCTGAAATTTCGCTTACACGTTTAGTTTGGATGACAGTAAATTTATAAAAAAAATAAGTAAAAAAAAAATTTATAACAGTTCGTCTTGTCTTGTATAAATAATACAAACAAACTAAATTCGAAAACACTTCGGCAAATAGACGCGTTGCCGTCGCGTCGATGTAGAATCGCCGCTGCCATCATTTTACATATTAATTAATTTGTTTGTTTGTATGTTTGGCGCCGACTCAAAGTTATTTAGGTACTTACATTACTTTAGAACTTTAAGTTAGGCTAACGAGTTAATTTTTCACTTTCGTCGGTTTAATTTTTTGTTATAAAGTTTTTATTATCTTTATTTAAGTACAGTACCTCGATGACCGAGCTTAGCTGTTTTTTTTTTTCGTTTTCTAAAAATTGAATCTAGCTAGTCTAGATCGATTTATCGCCCCCGAAATCCCCTGCATACTAAATTTCATGAAAATCGTTGGAGCCGTTTCCGAGATTCAGATTATATATTATATTTATACAAATCAAGAATTGCTCGTTTAAAGGTATTAGATAAACCATTTGAGTATAAGTTTACTACAGAAACTAAATAATAAGAAACTGCTATTGTAACTCTCCTGGAACTTTCGCTTTGATCGCCATGACCAGAAACGGTTCGTTTATTATAATAAATACCTATTCGGGTTTTATTAAACCGAGATTTAGGCTAACAGTATTACGTTAATCTTGCCGCCCTTCAACCTCATTCACCCTTAAGGATACTTGCTTACTTCACTACCGTCAGGATTGTGTGAAATGCAATTATTTTTATCGGAGACTACATTTATAAACAAAATCTCACTCAACAGAACCTCACCTCACCGGGGTATTGGTGAGGCCGTATATCAGGCTTAAACCGACTAAAACCACACGGTGTGCCTTATAGCGCCGGTTATGAGTGGACCGTCGGTATGGCGACGTTTTGCTTCCAATGCTATACCCAGCGCCAGCAAGCGGGTGGCAACTGGGCGATAGCCAGACACCCCCTTCACGAGAGACTCTGCATCGGGTGAAGAACGTAAAATTCGTGTCATACATCTAGGTATACTTTTCTTGTTGTTTTCAGCTATACGAGAAATACATACGATCTGACTAACACTAAAAGCTGTTGCTAATTAATCATTTAAATATTGTAAGAATCCATTTCCAAGGATGAATTATGAAGATGACAATTTAACACTTCGAAATGCTATTTTTAACAGACTTTAAAAAAGGAGGTTCTCAATTCGTCGGAATCTTTTTTTTTTATTTATGTTCACCGATTACTCGAAGACGCCTGAACCAATTTGGAAAATTATTTTTTGTTTCAAAGGGTAGGTATACTTTCCAGATGGTCTCATTTAAATTTTATCGAAATCAGTCAAGCGATTTTTGCAAAATCAACAAATATCTAAAAATTGTACATCGATGATATTTTGGTTTGCTCCGAAACTTCGCTGTCTCATTGGAGCAGTGCGTTTAGTTGGCGTATCCATATTATATCTAAACAAAACACATCTACTTTCCACTAAAAAGCACGTTAAAGTCAGTGATACTTTTTTAAAAGATAATTATATCTTTGGATCACAGAGTTAGAAGATGTTAATGTGTTGTGAGATGGTAAACTGAACTTTTGAATGATAAAGAAATCTTCAAACTTCAAAATTTTTGAAGTTAAAAGGAGTTTATTGAGACTAAAAAAAAAAAGTCTAAATACTTTACAACATTGATTATAATCTTAATAGACAAGTGACATTGTTTGGCTGGGCTTATGGTTACGGTAGGCCGGTTTTAGTTACCAAGTTTTAGTCGTCATTTGTCTGGAATATTGTTGCAAATTTATTATAAACCTTTAGAGTGAGTTCAGATGATGGGCGGCGGCCGCGCGCCCGACGAGAGGTTGTCGCAGATCAGTTCGAATTCTGTATTCGTTGAAGATGGACAAAAAACCGGCCTTGTGTTTGGTGATTTTATATCGACGGCGATGTCAGAAACAGCAACACAAGCAGAGACTGCAATATTGGGTTCATCCATTTTAACATTCAGACTTACTGAAAGCCACTTTGTAACTTAATATCCTTAACTTAGGCAACATGAAACTAAACTCAGTAAAGGCTTAGTAAAATTTCACAAATGTAACTGTAACATATTAGAAGTCACTCTAAAATACTCAGTATTTTCGTTATCAATCAGTCGAAAATGTATGTTTCTATTGAAACTGCGAAATAAAAAAATAAAGATTGGAAGACAATTAAAACACTTTTCGAGATTTGCGGTAAGAAACATACGGAAGCTGAATTTTTATATATACATAACATAAAAGATTGAATTAAAAAATTCAAGACAATTCATTAAATACGCATGCACTTGACGAGATTTGCGACCATAAACATATATGTACCTATAGATTGACTTTTTCATCTATATATTAGTGAGTTTTGAATTAATATTTAAAATTTGAAATTTTGATGTGAAATAAAAAAAAAAGTAAGTAATAGTGCTTTTGGCATTTCTTATAAGTTATATTTTTATTTTAATACACTGCATAATATTAAGTGTCACCGAAATCATGCTTTGTGAAAAATGTTATGCAGACTTTTATTTAAATGGCCGAATCCTTTTATTACAATCACTTGTCGACGCTTTGAAAACGCGCGCTCATGTGAACGAATGTACAGAAAACCAATGATCACGACTCTGCGTTAAGCAAGCGTCGGATCAAAACGCCCGGTGGCATGTAAACGACTTGAACAAAATGAGAGTCCTTGTTGAAGCGCGTCAACGCGCGATAGCAAAACGCGCGCCTTTATTTTTTTATGAAACTAAAGAAAGAAAGAAACAATTTTATTTTGAGCTCATACATAGGTATAAGGAAGAGATTTACAATAAAAAGTCTTTTTAACAAAAAATTAAACCGACGAAAAGAACTAAAAAGCAAAAAATAAATAAACTTTAAGTATTAAGTATTGACCTTATTTACATAAACTATCAAATTTTATATAAACTTATTTTGAGTCGGCGCTAAACAACAAACTGATTAATTATCAAAATTTTATATATACCTACGTAGGCTCTACGTCGGTAATTAATAATTTTATTATTTGGCGCCGACTCAAAATAAGTTTATATAAAATTTGATAGTTTATGTAAATAAGGTCAATACTTAAGACTTAAAGTTTATTTATTTTTTGCTTTTTAGTTCCTTTCGTCGGTTTAATTTTTTGTTAAAAATATTTTTATTTCATGATTTTTTTTCATCATCAATTGAGCTACATGAAGTGATGATTTCTAAACGCAAGTACCTGATAAAGTAATGAAAAGTAAACAGAAACACTATTCGTTCCTACAATTTTCGAGGGTTTCTCTCAATTTGATCAGGATCCCATCATCAGATCCTGACTTCCTTGACATGGGACCATCCTTGAGGTATACCCTATCCAACAAAAAAAGAATAATCAAAATCGGTTCATAAGTAACGGAGTGAGGGCTGAACATACATAAAAATATATATATATATATATATATACGGTCGAATAGGGCATATGCATGTTGTTTAAATTTACTTGATTAATTTTCCCTTGAATTTATTGTCCAGATATTATGCCTAAATAATACTTTTCTTATTTAGTTCGTGTTTATTTGCAAAAAATATTAATTAAAATATGCAAAATAAGGGCGCGAAATTCAACTTTGCAAAACGCTTCACCCTTGGTCGAAACAAAACATGACGTGACATTCCACGTTCTGTCATTTATCGGCGCCTATATTCGTAGTGTTACGGAGAAAGATACGTGTTCCTGTGGTTTTTGCTCTTAGCTAGTGCAATTTAAGCATACTAGTGATATTAGAAATCATCTAGGACAATGACTGAATGTAGTTTTGTCAAAGCACAATCGGGCAATCTACCGAAAATAGGTGCATTCATGATGACTATATATTTTGCATAAAATCCAGATTTTACGACCGCTAAGGTTAAAGGAGTGAAAGCCGCAAGGTAATTATTATAATACTTGTTATATTATAATCTAAAGGATAGATAAGATATGTATAGTTAGTTATATTCATGAAGTTTTATTGGACTTTTGTTACCTAGTTTAAGTAGACAAGCAAGTTGCCTTCTGCTTGATATTTAAAACAAACATAAATTACTGCTGACTAATTCACATTATACTAGAAATTAAATTGTAATATGCTTACATTAAAGTGATCTTCACAACAATATAAACACGATATTGAAGATACTTCATCTCTTCTCATTAATGTACACCATTGTTTTCGTATTTTACATTATTATTTTGTACAGGAAAAAATACTGTATTGGGTGTACTTCTTATAGTGTTTTTACACTTAGGGACAAGGTAATACCTATAAAATGGTTTTTTAACTTTATCCATCGTCTTTTAATTACAATAAATAGTAATTACAACTACGAAATCGGTATAAACTTACTGTAACACTTCAAGTAAGTTTATGAAACAAACACTAAGCGTGGAACGTGACGTCATCCAAGGCCCGCGAAATATGGCGGCGTTCAAACAGATCAAATTTTATCGATGTTTTTAATGTTATTTTAAAAATTAATTTGAACATTGCCAAGGTTATTTATATTTTTTATTAGGGTAGAATCATGGAACAAGTCAATAAAAGATAAAAAAAAGTACATGCATATTCCCTATTAAAAACCTCCTTTTTTTTTCGTCGGTTAAAAAGGCTTATAATTTTAGTAGAGATCAAATTTACAATGTTAGAAAAATACCTCTGCACCTTTATTCATAAACTGAATTAACTCAAAGTTTCAATTTTGTGGGAAATCGCATTTAAAGTTTGACATGTTTAGATTGAAGACTTTAAAGTCATAAAAAAATTATTAAACTATTTTGGTAAACGTACAAGGAAATACATAGTACCGACCACAGAAATCTAAATAAGGTAATAGAAGTGCTATGAACGCGTAAACTTGTCCCCGCGCTGGTGACTCAGACGCCACCAGTGCGCAATGTTACGCTCAGTTACTCGTGAAACTTTGTCTCGGCAATTGCGGTTGTAAAAATGGTGTTTTGCAGCATTGCCCACTGGCAATTTGTCTACTACGTGTAATTACACTAATCAAGTGATAACATTTGGATAACTTTAAATGGTAAGTATTTGCTTTTGGTTTTATTGATGTTTTGATAAAAGTACATTTTAAAACATAACTCTACCAATAAATAGTACGACTGGTATAATTTGGGGCTTTATTTCTACTTACTACTTACATTGCCCGTTGTGTTGGATGCTATCCGACAGTTTGGTTTTACAAAAAAAAATGTATAACGCAATGAATAATAGTGTTGGCTTTAGCATTTCTAGTGGCACGGTCACAGAGAATCGTCGCGAGCTAGAGCTGTGCTAAACGATATTAGGATATCTACAGTAGTACTCACAAACTGTACATTTTACATTAAAAGATAAAAATGAAACATGAAAAATTGTTTTCTAAAGGGAACATATTATTTTATTGGTTTATTTCGTTTATTTTAGATTCCCGTAGAATGCAGATACGAAAGACAAGTGGATATAACTTATTTGTTGATTGATTTGTTCTATTCATTTTACGGAGGATGGCTTCAATATATCAACAAAACGACGTTCTCTGTTAAAATCTGCAGTACCTACAAATAACATAAAGAACTAGTTCAATGTAGTAAGTTCAGATTAATATTGTTTTTTATTGTTATTTTTTCATTTTATTTTATTCAGGAAACAGACAGTCACATACAGTTTTTGCATTAGGAGACAATATGGTACTTATAGACTTAGAGTTCCATAACATTTCAAAATACGGTGCATTTCAATGTATACCAGACAAGAGCACGTACAGTCATGAACACAATGATGACACACATTTTAACCGATTTAATAAAAATCGGTTGTTTGTAAAGTCTGTTTACTGACGTTAGTGAACGTGACAACGTTATAACGGGACGCCTCAGAGCGAGGTAACGCCGCATGAGTCATGTTTTTTCGTGCGTGCAGCCGGCTCCATCGAATTATAAGACGTTGTCACGTCAAAAAGTAAATAAATACTTTGAAATGGTGGATGCGAGAATAACGTGAAGTTTGTTTTCTTTTTTAAATTTGATGACATACATTTTCACCAATGTAATCAATCCTCGACTCATAACCACGTCATTCATTTAATTAAATGTGATATCCGCCTTAATTAAAAATGCAATTGAAATTGTTCCAAAAAGACAGTTATTTAATAAATATCTTCATTTTACAGGACAGTAATTTTTAATACTTCATCTTTTTATAATTTTTGTAAAGAATAAATTATATTTAACAATAAAGCACGGACCCACTAATAACTTTCTTCTATTATTCCTTGGTTCTTTGGTATTACGGTATTACTAGTCAAGCCCTAGTGTAGATTACGCAATCACTACCACAAATGCAGAAATCTAATACCTTGTGTGAAGTGAGCGGACCAATACGAAGTAATATCAATTTTAGTGAATATTCATAAGGCTTAGTTCAGTTTGGATAACATTCTCGGTGCATATGTACGCGTCATTGTGTAGTTATTATTTGTGTATGTAGATGTAGCCCCGCCCTGGCGACATGCGTTCTCGATAGATCCCAGCGCTACATACCATTTCTATTACCTTATTTAGATTTCTGTGGTAGCGACTATAGTAAACGAACTACCTTCAGACTTGTTAACTCATGTGAAATCGAAAAATCAGCTAAAAATATTTAAAAAAAACATTACAGCCTATCCTTGTGTCCATAGTATATAATTATAGCCTTTTGCCTGTTGCCATATTAGTTTATAATATTAATTCTTGTAATTTTATTATTCAAATTTGTTCTTACATTGCTCACACCAATTTTGTTCATTGATGTAGGTATGTACGTGTGTTTTTCAGCGGTTTACAAACCACGGTTTGTAAACCACTAAAGTATGTATGCTTCCATAAATGAATAAGTATAGAGTATTATTATATTGGTATGCAAAAAATTGTATTTTATATACCTAGGGAATCTCTGATGAATCTCTGAATTATGTGCTAAACATAAGTAAAATAACAAAATTTGTATTCATTCATTGTTAAACGAGAACAATTGCCGACAAACTGCTAGTTTGGCAAATTTATTTTATGTAAAAACTTATGCTTTTAATAAATTAATAAAAAAAAAGAATTGTAATAATAAAGTATTAGAATAAGAGAGAGAGGAGTTTCAAAAAAAGTTCGTACTTATTTCACTTTTCACTAAAATATTATGTAATCGAACAATTTTGATGTAAACGGAGTAATTGGAAATATTGCAGTTTTATATGAAAATTATCTTGTAAAAGGAATATTTCAATTCCTAATGATCTTAATTTTAATTCTATAATATTAAATAATTACCTGATATTAAAAAATAACAAATTATTTAGGTTTATTTTACTTTTTTTAATGTAGAAGTCTTGAATGGCTAATTACTGAATTCGCTCACTTTATCGACATGTACGCAGATGATGTACGCGCGAGTTAATCAAAAAGAGAACAAAGATCTTTTATCTCTGTCATTTTCATTATGTCGGCTTTGGATTGTATTCTACTGAGGAAGTTAAATCGGTTTTTTAATAAAAACCGATTTAACTCGAAAAACGTAAATTTTGAATTAATTCAGTTCATGATGACAAAGATGCGTAAAGCTTGCAAAATATATTTTGTCATTATCAAATAAAAAGCGCGTGAAAACGATTCTACATGAACGCTCTCCTATAATAAGCATTGTTTGGTTTGACCACCCTCGACGCCAGACGCCCGGCAAAACACCCCGCGTCTCCCTGAACGAGGCCTTATGCATGCTCACACCTAGCTTTAAATGAATTTAGAACTCATTATGATTTTATATAAGTCTTATATCTTATATTTTACTAAACTAATTTATTACATATTTATGAAGCCGACGTAACAACAATAAAAGAATCGATTTGCAAACATTCACACGTTATAGAAAATCTTTTGTTTTTATTAGAACCAACCTAATCTGGTTAGAATCTACAACATTCTCAAAAATAAAAATAAAAACACCTTTTAGGCTGCGTTTATACCAGAGATGTGCGAGGATGCGTAGCGAGGGATGTGTTTGTTAAGAACCAATTGAAGCGCTTCATTTGTACGTAGAAAACAAGCGAGGGATGGGTGCGAGGGATGTGTGCGAGAGATGTGTGCAAGAGATGTGTGCGAGGGATGTGTGCTAGACGGTGTTTGTTAAAGGTCGGCACCGCTCACACTGTTTCACAGCGTCGCTACGCATCCTCGCACCGCTCAGCGGCCTAGCACATCTCTGGTGGAAACGCTCACATCGTTTCACAGATTCGTTACGCATCCTCACACCGCTCAGCTACCTCACACATCTCTGTCGGAAACGCAGCCTTAATTGATCACTAAGGCACTAAGAAAATTTAAAAGTGCATTAAAATGTGAAATGAGTGGCACCGCAATTAAGGTTATAGGCGTTACAGTGTCGTAACTTAGTAGTCCTTAGTTGAGCTAATAACATTGAAACATTAGTGCACACATAGATGGAAACGACACGACACCGTCTATTATTAAGATCTTATAAAATTGATGTTTCGTATAAAATTAAAATTTATTTTTGAAAAGTGTATATATTTAATTAATACACTATACTGTAACTGTTTAAATAATTATATTCCCAAGCAAATGTAATCAATCTATGTAGATATATCTTAGTAAAATGGTTTGCAGCAGGCGCAGCACACAGTCTTGATTGCAAATGTGAAGTTTAGGTGTACTAGTCTCCTTAAGCACACAACACACGAAACGTGTTTGTGTGCAATTTGTGGCCTTTAGCGATAACAACAAGTAATAAATAATAAAAAAAGCGTCACCAAGTAGCCTAGGCCGTTATCTCCCATGAAACCACAGATAACGCATTTGAAATATTCTACAATTTAAGTACAGATTATAATTTAGGAGACACACTGTCTCGACGTATTTCCCTGTTGTTTAGAATTGGAATTTCAACTTTCAATTCAAGTAGTAACAACTCGTTACACAGATAAAGTTAAGTAACACTTCCTATTTAATGTTTACAGATTATAAGTTGAGATGAAGGTAATATATAATATAGTTTAAAGGCTCGGAAATCAGAACACTTTGATATTTATATGGCAAATGTCTTGCAAAATTTGCCTTCGTGTAAAAATACTTGTGTTAACTGAGTTTTATCCATTTTTTATACTGTTGTCGTAAAGACAAAAAACTCTTGAAAACAATTTGTTAACAACTTCATGTTATAGGAGCTTATTATCTTAATAGGACTTGGCATAACGCGAGAACCTTTACATATGGTCTAAAATATTAAATTGACTACAGTGGCAAATTGTCTATATAGTATCATAATGTCCATATTATCATGATGTCTATAGTATAATTATGTCTATAGTATCATTATGTCTATAGTATCATCATGTCTATAGTATTGTATGACTAAAATATCCTTTTATTTGTCTTTGAGCGTTTACCTTAATGGTACCAACTGATGCACGAGAAGTATCTATTTTCTTATCATTTTACACCCATTACAGGCTGCTTCAGTTTATTTTATTATATAAATGTCATTTACTCCTGTCAATTCAATATTTTATGTTTATCCGTCCTAGCATTCAAAAATATTTTTCACTATGCAATTTAGACAATTTGCCACTATAGTCGTGTTAATATTTTAGACCATATGTACCAAAGCAAGCAAGCAAGAATAACCACTTTGCTGAAGATAGGCCATAAAACTCTACGTACTTCCGAGATTGAATCTCGGAAATATTAGGTAGATTTCGAAGAAAAGTCTACCTTTTCTTTTCTTCACGGGAGATCTAGTTATGATCCCTTTTATTCAGATAAAGCAGAGAGGCGGCGTTAATTTTTCAAGCGCTTGAAACTGACCTGAGCAGGTGTAGGCGAATTTTTATACATATTTTTGTTTTTACATTATTTTTAATTTTTTATAGTAAAAAGAAATAGGGCATTGCAGAATCTTATCTTAAATAGGTGCAGCTTGACTTCGAGAAATTTCACAAACAGTAGCTCACAGCTAAAATAATCTTGTTTGGTGTCGGTTTAGACGGTCAGAAAACCAAGAATATTCACCAACTTTATTGTGTCAGTTAAATAATGTATGTGGATAATTAATATTAATTTAAAACTATCTAAGTAAGTTATAACTAGACTTGCAAGGAGTATTCGGCGAAAATTCGTATTGGGCCTATTCGGCTACTTTCATACTATTCGGCAAAATACCGAATTTCCAGCTACTATTCGGCCGAACACTAAGGTTTTTTTGTTAGTGGCTTCTGTGAGTGGGGGAGTCGTTGCGCGTAGGCCGCGAATGACGAATACTATCCAGATCGGCAATATACTGAAGAAGGGCAAAGAATGGATTGATGAGAGTAATAAAGCGTGAGAGTATAATCGAGCATCGAGAGGTTACAATGTCTCACTCACTGCATAAAATTTTAGGACGTTGCAGGCCCGCGCGAGTGAATCGAGAAGCTCGATCGCCAGCAAAAGTACCTAATTATGAAAGAGTTTACATTGTACTCTATGTAGAAAAAGGTAAGTTAAAGGTAAGTGATGGGCATAAATATCTGCACAAATAGACCATGTCGATTTAGGCAAATTGGAATATTGACGTCATTAAATCTGTGCGTCACAACCGAACGGGGGCGGTTTCCCGAGGTCAGGGTCGGGACAGGAGCGAGGAGGCGACGAGCGCCGAGATCAATGGCGTCCTTGTCTCTTATACCCACATTTTCTGTCTCCAGTTTCAAATTCGCTTTTACACTATTCACTTGTTGCGTCACTCTTGTATCAAACGTCCTTATGCACTTTGATTAACTTACGAATATCTTATATATCATTGTTTTTATATTAAAACTTACGCAATTCTAGAACATAGTGTCAAAAATGATAATTTATTGAAGTATTTCGAGGATTGAAACGCTATTTGTTTGAAGCAACATTTTGGGCGATTTTTATTCCATCGATTGAGCCGGTTTTCATTCAAATCGAAGCACTTTTTGGCTCTCAAAACAACACACTTTTTGGGCTCAACGCCGTTGGACGGTGTATGAACCTACTACCTATTTGCAAAATTAGAGAATCAGAGCTATTCTTTTCTTCCCAAAGTTAAGTTTAATTGTAGATAAAGCGTTTTTCGTTTCATGATATGTCCCGTCATGCATTTCGCTTACCACTAGTTATACAATGCAATTTCACCACAAGTGGTAGGATTTCTATCATTCTTTAAGTCTAATAAACGATCCAATTTTAGTACGATTCAACTATTTTTGTCACTGTCAATGTAGGCATTTTCTTCGCTTCTTAAAATATTTGATCTCAGAATTTTTACTTATTGTAATATAAAAAAGTAGGAACCATAACTTTCCAAATGAAAATTATTGTTCTATATGTCATTTAAGTCTGACATTTACCTTGGTAGACCAATGCAAATGTTTTTTGTAAAAAAATAATAATAGCATTGTCATGAAAACTGTTGTAAAGGGAAGCAAATATAGCGCAACCAAAAGGAAAAATAAATTAACGTCGATCCTAGTTACAGGGTGAAATGGGGTAAACTTTTAGGCGTTTTTCACGATTTCCAGCGACACTAGACTATCGAAAAAGTTAAATGTAAAAGTTGTAGAAAATAAAGAGGTCCATCAATTGCCAGAAAATAAATAAAAAACAGTTTTTCATTTTTATCTCCCACAAAAAAAAACACGATATTTGGTGTCAACTTACCTTTTCAGGTCTCAAACACGCCATAATTTTTTTTCAATCAAAACAAGTGCGAGTTTGACGGAACCTTCGCGCACCGTAACAAACAAACTTGTGTGTAGATAGATAGTACGTTCATCTCGGGAATCAGTTTTCGAAGATTTTTGCTCGGTTTTTTTCGAAAAAGAAAATTAACTCTACAGCTCTAAAAATACATCGATTTACGACAAAGTCAACTTTCTACTTAAGTCAATAAATCAGAAAAAAATAATGTGATATAAAATAACAACAAATAACGACTTTCAGATTTTTTTCTTTACCTTGCTTCTTACTAAATTTCATGATTCTAGGTCAATGGGAGTACCTAGTACCCTGTGGGCTTTGATTGAAATGTTCAAATTTGTTAAAATCTATTAATTCTTTAATGCTTTATCTTTTGATTGCGATGACTTAGAAAGTCAAAGTTTTTACACAAGCATGTAAAAAACAAACATTACGTAGGTACTATGGAAAATTGGCGTGATATCACGCTAGCATATCATCAATTATCTTGGCATCGGTAGGCTCTACAAAGTCATTTCTTTCACTACAAATTTACTACAAATTACTAGTATGTTTTGATGGTGGGGTTGATAATGTGATCTGCTGGCGTGATATGCATAAATATATAGGAGGGTTGGCGGATTAGAACTTGTTATTGAATTTCAGTTTTTGAGTACTGAATACATTTAGGATATGTTAATAAATATATGTATACCAAATGTTCTGTTTACCCTCTAGGCATCCCAAAATTTAATGGATTATAATTAACTAAGTTTCTATTTTATTGGGTGTGTGCCAAGTAGTGGCTATTTTTTAAAATCAAGTTCAGGAAACCTAGATCACAACTTTGGATATTCAACAGATCGGAATACATAATAAACATACACAAATAACAATACAAATAATTTATCTCTATTTTGGAAGTCACGCGGAATTTAATTGAACAATTCCTCAATAGGGTAACGTACTTTTACGTCCATTCTATACTGGATTACGTAATTACAATCAAACTTTGTACTATGGAGATCTTACAATTGAAATAGGCTGGATTTGAGTCACTTGTGAATAATAATTATTAATTATTTATTTCTTACTAGCTACCCGGCCACGCGTTGCAGCGGTAAAGTAATATGCAAGAAAAAAAACCTCGTGACTGAGATAAAAGGTATTCTATCTCTTAAGTTGGACCAATTTAAATTCGTTTTATTCGTTTATGAGTTTATCACGGACACGAAATGTGACACGAAAATTGTATATACAAGATATTATACGTATATATAATCGTACTTCAATTTGAATGATAAATTCACTATGCGTCTTAATTAATTATTTAAGATTATTTAATAAGCTCTTCTTGGGGCTTAAACACCTAAATCATATCTGCCGGCAAATTAATACATGCATAAGTATTTAAAACGTATAGAGAAATGAGTCAAACAATCGTTATCTGTAAAAGTACATATCTCACCTTTAATCATAAACTGAATTAATTCAAAATTTACGTTTTGTCGAGTTTTTAACAAAAACCGAATTAACTGCAGTAGAATACGTATAATCCAACAGCCGCCCGACTATACGAGGTCTATTCAAAAAGTATCGCGAATTTTGAATTTCCGCGGGCTACGTATATTTGATTTTTGATTTTTTTGTAGCCTTATTTTGGTACTCATGTCCCTTACTTATGCTGACAAGGTCGGCCATTTTGAATGTTTAGTTAATTTTTGACAGCTGTTTTGCTTGGATGTGTTTTGGCTCGTCTTCGATTTTTGTCTATTCCAAAAAATTTATCAAAGAGTCTGTATTAAATTTTGAGTGAAAAACCAAATAAAGTGCGCGGACGCATTTCGAATGTTGACTGTGGCATATGGTGAAGCTACCTTGGACTAAAGCAGAGTTTATCGGTGGCACAAAATGTTCTCAGAGGGCCGAGAAGATGTGAACGACGAACAGCGTGCCGGACGCCAGAGCACGTCAACAACAGACGATAACATTGATAAAGTGAAGAAAATATTATTGGCCAATCGTCGAATAACCATTAGAGAAGTTGCTGAGGACCTAAACATATCGATTGGCTTTGCCATTCGATTGTAAGTAATGATTTGGGCATGAGTCGGGTCGCCGCGAAATTCTTGCCAAAATTGCTCAATTTCGACCAAAAACAGCATCGCGTCAACATTGCTCAGGAGATGTTGGACTCGGTCCGTGACGACCCAAATGTGCTCCAGAGAGTCATAACTGGTGACGAATCATGGGTTTATGGTTATGACGTGGAAACCAAAGCTCAATCATCCCAATGGAAGCTGCCCCATGAGCCAAGACCGAAAAAGCGCGCCAAGTACGGTCGAACGCGAAGGTTTTGCTCACAGTTTTCTTCGATTGCAGGGGCGTGGTGCATCATGAGTTCTTGCCACAGGGTAGTACGGTCAATAAGGAATATTACCTGCAAGTAATGCGCAATTTGCAAGCAATCCGCCAGCAACGCCCGGATTTGTGAAAGAACAAAAACTGGCTTTTGCACCATGATAACGCCCCTGCTCACACATCGTTGCTTGTGCGCGAATATCTATCCAAAAACAACACAGTAATGGTCCCACAGCCACCGTATTTCCCAGACCTGGCCCCCTGTGACTTTTTCCTGTTCCCAAAACTGAAGAGGCCAATGAAAGGACCACGCTACGCCACGATTGAGGAGATAAAGGCGGCATCGAAGGAAGAGCTGAAGAAGATCACGAAAAATGACTTTTCTAAGTGCTTCGAGGATTGGAAAAAACGTTGGCACAAGTGCGTTATATCCGAGGGGGATTACTTTGAAGGAGACAAAATAGATATTCATGAATAAATAAATACTTTTTGAAAAAATACAAAATTCGCGATACTTTTTGAACAGACCTCGTATATATTGAAAATGATAGGGATAAAAGATCGTCGTTCTTTTTTTTTATTAACACGCGCGTACATTGGCGTACATGTCGATACCGATAGAGTGAGCGAATTCAGTAATCAGCCATTCAAGATCGCTACATAATAAAAAAAAGTGATAAACCTAAATAATTTGTTATTTTAGTATCAGGTAGTTATTTAATATAGAATTTTCATATAAAACTGCAATATTTCCAATTACTCCGTTTACATCAAAACTATTAGATTACTACATATTTTAGTGAAAAGTGAAATAAGTACGAACCTTTTTTAAATTCCTCTCTAAGGTGTATTCTCGATTGAAATAGTTTAACTTTCTATCTTATTCTAATACTTCATCAATTACGCTACACATTATCTGTTTTTATAATTGACCTAATCCATTTATTAATTTTTTTTATGATTTTTTGAAGTCATCAATCTAAACAGGTTAAACTTTAAATGCGATTTCCCACAAAATTGAAATTTTCAATTAATTCAGTTTATGAGTAAAGGTGCGAGATATATCAGGCAAGCTGAAGTAGCCCGCGGCTTCGCTGGCGTGCTTATTTATTATAAAATGGTTGCGGTGTTTAATTTTGGGGCTAAAGTGAAGAAGCCACTAGCAGAGCTCACTCTGGAGCATTCACAACGCCACCTATTGAGCGTAGATGTTTACTTATTTATAATATTTTTTCTAAACATTAAGAAACTTTAATATTTAATTATTTTTTCTTTTTCCGAAGCTTTATATAAGTCAAAGTCAAAATTGAATATTTTTTATTTCATAAAATTCTTTAAAAATTGTTTAAAAACCTTTTTTTAAATAAAATTAAAAAAATATAGACCAACACAATGTCACCGCAATAGTAGGTTCCTTTGTGAAAGAAAAACAAATAATGAGTATATAACAATAAATAATACCACGTTGCAAATAGGTAAGATCACTATCTGCCAGTATCGATCTACACTTAGGTGCAAAAAACTCGCACACTGATCAATTTTCAACCAAAGTACAAAAAATCTAAAAATCCAATGTTCGTTTAATTTTCTTGAACGCAGATTCAAAGTCTATTTCAACACCTATTCTGTGGTACCATTGTTGTACCACTTATACCGTGCCAAAGTGATTTTTGGACAGCATCATTTAAAGTACACGTTTTCTGTGAATTTGTCAGCATGAAAATTGCTAGTAAAATCGAATTAAAGCATGAAAATCAGCAAAATACATTTAATTAATAAGAAGTGTTCTGTTTCCTAGCCTGAATGACAGCTTTCATTTGATTTTGCATCGATTTCACCAAAGTTTTCACGACATCTTGAGGGGTTGCCTTTCATTCCTCTGCGATCGCCTGTTGCAGTTCCTGAAGACTCGTTGGAGCAGTATCTCTGACTTGGAACTCTTCTTTTAAGCTCGTCCCATAAATGTTTGATACGGTTGAGGTCTGGGCTTCGAGCTGGCCACTCCATAACAGGCACATCCACCTCCTTAAGATCAGTAGCTTTAAGAGGTGGATGTGCCTGCATATGGCTGGTGTAGTTTACCAGTGTACACTACACCAGCCGTATGCAGTCTCGCATTATCCTGCATGAACAGGAAGTTTTCCCCAATATACTCTGCAAAAGGCACGACGTATTTATCGAGTACTTCCTCAATGTGCCGTTGAGAAGTCAATCATCTGCTCGATGGCCAGTATTCGCTCCAGAGATGAAAACAAGATCAGTCAGAAATCATCAGTCAGAACATGCACGATTCACCGCCACACGAGGCACGTTCTTCAATGCAACACTGTGCAAATCGCTCTTCTGATCTTTTGTACGTTCTTCTTCGTCCATCGTGGCCATGTAAATACATTCTGCACTCGTCAGAGAACAGGACTGTTCTCCATTGTTCTTCTGTCCAATCCTTCAATCAATGTTCTCGATCGAACTGAAAGTGGGTCAATTTTGGCCCGTTTGCTGGTATGTGTGCAATCAGATCACCTTCTCGAAGTCGTCTTCTAACTGTCCACCGACTGACTTCGACTTCTCAAACTTCTTGGAGCCGCTGTTCCAGTTGAACAGCATTCCAACGACGATTTCACCAAAGACTTCGTCACAAAAAAGCGTTTATCACGCCTTATTGTAGCACGAGGTCGGCCAGATTCTTGTCGGCGTAGCCAGTCTCTTGGTATCTCTGCCAAACTCTACGAACGGAGAATCGACTAAAATTCAGTTGTCGAGCCAGTTCGCCTTGGTTCTGTCCCGGTTCAATTAGTGCAACCACTTGAGGGGCTACCTCTGGTGTGGCACTTATTTTCTTGTTCTGGATGAAGACGCAATGGATAGATGACAGTTCAGGCTACGTGTTGATATGCGAATGCGATGCGATGCGAAAAACGTACCCTTTTATACCTGCGATAAGTTCCGCAGCAAGTGCTACTTGGAACGAGCTATTTCGGAGTATGTTATTGTATTGTTGCAGAGGTTAATTGATACCTCTTATGCGTCATTTGACAGCCTACAGTATGCATTTTAATTACGTGGGAGTAGTATTTGCAGTTGACTCAAAATAAAAAATATTTTAACTTTAAGTCAAAATGTTGTATGTATGCGAATTTTTGCACCCAAGTGTACAAAAGCCTCTTTCGGCCACGGCCACTCTTTTACATCACCAGATAGTTTAACCATACATATGGAGGCAGGTATCAGAAGTTGATGTTTATGACGTGTGTTTAAAAGAATAAGATGCTTTCATATTGAATTTTATGCTTCTTTTCTTCCTGCAAAAGTGAAAAACTTCGTACATAAACTTACAATGCCTAATACACCCTCTTAGGGGTCACCTCAGTCGGCAGCTTAGACGATCATTTTAAAAACACTGTTATTTGTTTGCAAAAACGTTTACTCGTAAAAAGTAAAAGTGTTTCTCTAATTTACATAATATTTTGTTTAAATGCGAATATCAGTTAATTCAACAGAAATGATGATAAGGAAAACAAATATGAACATAATTAAAAAAACCTAAATTGTTATCCAAGCAAAGCAACCAAGTGGCATACTTACTTCAAATAAAACTTAAGTAGTTTGTTTTGTATAAACTTTGTTTTACAGCGACATCATAAAGAAAAAATATTTTCCAAAAAAAAATATTTCGGAGAAATCTGCAAGATGTGCTCGGACAAATTTTATTTTTAATAAACTCATTATCTGTTTTCGTATTTACAGCTGTTACTTAATTCTTGTTTGAAATATGTAAAATTTATGTTAATTAGTTTTAATAAATGACTTTCAGGTCACTATCCTTGCGACATATAATTATTTTAACTTTTAAACGTCTCTAGAAAAAAAGTAGTTCTACACTATTTTTGCCTCGGCATTTATATACATTTATGGACTATTACAAAATAAAGAGGTATTCTAGAATTTCAAATAGACGACGCCTTTTATAAAATGAAGGATTACGTATAGTAGTATAATCGCCTACCTATATTTCAAGATCATCAGGCAACTGAGATCACTGGAGTAATGGTTCATTAGTTAGAGCTCTGAAAAAGCAATTCCATTCCGATTGTCAGTTTTAAAATATTTTGTGATTTTAATCTGACAACAGAACCGCAGTTAATGAGAGTTAAATTAAAACCCGAGTTGTTACTTTCTAAATCTAATTAAAAGAGCTGGAACACAATCACATTAAACTCATAGTATATTATGATAATGAGGCCGTAGTCATTACCGACCGAATCTCATTTACATTTGTTGGATATGTTATAATAGTTAACTTGGTTATATTATACATTAAGTTGTTTCATAAGAAGCTCAGAAGTACCGAAAACAGAATTATGGAATTTGATAAAGTCTACTGTGTGGAACGTGGCAAATCGGGTTTTATTTTCTATACTGAAGGCTTGAACGGCCAATATCTGGAACTGTCATTTCGATTTCAATAATTGTAATGAGTAGGGTTATAGTCTAAGATCCGAACCTAAATCGACATTCACCGGGTTGAATAGAATCAAACATATTTTGACATGTGACATTTATAGATTTTTGCATCTGTCTGATTTGTCAAGTGACAAATTAGTATATAGAAGAATTGAAGAATAATATAATAATATGCCAAATCAAAGGTGAGGTAATATTGGAGTAGTTTAGCAAGAAAGTTTTGCTGACATGTTGATTAGTCTTCGGTAGTATTTGGAGCGTGAAACAGCGTTCAAATAAGACGGATCACTAATCAGTTTCTTTATTGAGAGGAAATAACCGCAAAACTTCTAATTTTATTATTTCGTGGTATTTGGAGCAGCTATTTGGTTTAGTTAGGGCCGGATTAGAATAGTTCCATCTGAACTCATTTAATATACATATGACGGACGGACTCTTAAAAGTCTTCTGCGTGGTGCAAATTCTGTAACACACCAATGTTAAAATGCACAACGCCAAAACACTGTTGAATTTAAGATATGCGTGTTAGCGTTACGGTGCGCCGGCGCGCCGTGACGGACAAACAATGCGGTACCGTGGTTCAAGAGCTTCCGTTACACTGGACTACACCGCATAAAGTTACACCACCGTCTGCTGTCGCCACTATTGTCACCGATCCGTACCACACGGATCGGTGACAATAGTGGTGACGTAATAAGGACGTTATTCAGACCTATTCAAAATAATTCGTACTCCCAACTTTTGACACAATTTAAATCTCTAATATACTGCAACGTTATCTATCAAACAATATTTAAACATTTTATGCAATCAACTGATCTTGAAGGCGCTGCACGTTTAGGCACACCGTAACGCACAAAAATAATATGTACGTTTGTAACGTTTACATTGCGTAGCGCCGAATGAAACTTATGACTCTTAATCTCGCATTTTTATGATGAACTGACTTTTGAATTGTGATAAGTATACACAGAAAGACGTTTTTGTTACTTTTCGCGAAGCCGAAATTAAAAGCAAAAAAATTAGCACCTGGAACCCGAAAATTAACCGCCGGTCCAAGCCAGTAGGTATGCCTAACTAAACTTCAGAGTCTCTACTAATACTACTCAATACGTCAAATTTTATCCGTCAGAAAATAAGTCTACTGCAAGTAAAATAAAAGCTTTTAAAATTTTAAAATAAAAAAAGAAACTGGCCAAGTGCGAGTCGGGCTACGTGCATTGTAGGGTTCCGTAGTTTATTACTACTACTCGTGTTAAAAAAAATCCGAAAATCAACAATATCTGTGTAGTGTATGGTATAGACGAGAAAAAATGTTCATAGTTTACACGTGAGGAAGTTGTTTTATTTTTCCATTTTATTTTACCACTTTGGTGGCTTGATTGCCATTCAAAATACAGCTTTTTAGTCTAACAGTCTCTAAGCTCATGGCGAAACTATAAGGGTTCCTTATGAGAACTACGGAACCCTAAAAAAATTCTCGACCGCTGACTGTGCGTTATCGAATTGTTAGTCCCTATCGCAAGTTTCTTTTTCTACTGAAGTTTAGTGATACATTTAAGTTGCAATTCGCCAAATATCGCTATTATAAGAATGTCGCAACGGTTGCTATGCGCTATGCCTAGACATAATGCGCACAAAACGTGCTCCATTTTTCTCGGCTAGATAATCTGCACGGTATCTATGAAACTTTCTTTTTTATCTCGTGTTGGAGTATCGTTAATTTCTAATGGATTATTATAATATCAATGAGCACGCCAAATAAATCGGGTTGATAGACATTTGCGTCGAGGAACGCCATGTTCCGCATACCATCTGTTACGTTAGCCTCTTCACAATAAGTTAACTTATTTGATACAAAAAAGGCTTATTTATAAAAAATAGTAAATCATATTTAAGATAGTCTGTTAGTTCTTTAGGACTGGTTCAAAAAATTACATTGTTAAGACAGATTTTTTTTTAAATATTAGGTCTCATTGTTTATCATTATTATAAATATTTAAACACTACGGTATATTTCAGATGTGTTGCATTGTTTCAACTAGTTCCTTCATTACAGAAATAATAAATATGCAGCTATCAAAAGTAACAGGTTTTAATTTTCATACTCTAAATTTTAATTTATCGCTGATGTTATGTGTCTAGTCAAAACTTTTAGTTTTACCCAAATTTAAAATTCCTCGAGCCTTTGGTTCGTAAAAGCGAATTGATTAAAGATTGCATTATGAAACATTGTGCTTATTCTTTCTTAGTTCCAGGTAATTCATAAACTTTGTTAGGTTTTAAACGTATTTAGTAAGTTATTAATTAGAAATAGGTTAACTTTATCGGTAAGTCACTATGTCTATCATCTTAATTATTGCATTTTTAACAAGAAAAAACTGAATTTCAAAATAAAAAATGGTAGTTACATACTAGATTTAAATGGTTTTGGCCCAAGAAATACTCATTTGAGTCCTTTATAATTGCGTCAAAAATTTTACTATTTTTTATTCATATGATTATACAACCTGTTTTTAGTTAAAAATTATGAAACCTAAATTTCGTTAATTTCATCAGGTTGCGTAATATTTACACGAATAGTCGGATTCTTACAAAGTTGTGTAGGGTTTTACAATAAAGACAAGGTGTCTTTGACAGCCGCTGGCGGCCATGTTGGATTGTCTATTGGCGCGAGTTTTTGACTATTAAGTCCTTAAAAGTTCGGAATTTATTAAGATGAGTCGCTATGCAGTTGAAAAGCGCGTTACAATAAACTTGTGGTAAACATAATCGTCGGAAGGAAGGACACTTCGTCAAGTTGGCGAATTTTGCGACAAGATTTGGGTCAAATCCTTACAAAATTCAGCTGACGCAAGGTTACTGACCATTCCCAGGTCGAAATTTCACTAATAGGGCTTTACAGCAACTTCATGACGACCCTAATTTTTCGCAGAAAATAATCTTTAGCGATGAACAAAATTATCGAATTTGGGCAAATGAAAATCCTCAAGACGTTCATGAAAAGAAGTTGCATTCTGAAAAACTGACTGTCTTGTGGTGCTTCTTTTGGGCTGGAGCATAACGAAATCTACCTCTGCGGGCCTGCTGCGGGTCCTGATTTTTTTTTTTGAGAAAGAGGCCGTTGCTTCCATAACTGTGAATGGTGATTCTTATCGGCACATGATTCGGAATTTCTTTTTGGATGAAATTAGAAGAAATGGATCTTACAGACATCTGGTTTCAAAAGGACTGCACCACCTGTCAAACCGCCCGAAATAGTCAATTAATTTATTGAAAGAGAAATTATCATTAAATACAAAGTTGACTTTTTTCTGAAAATGTTTAAAAAGTACCTCGTTTTATAACATGACGTTTTAAGAGGCCGTATACAAAATCGAGACGGACATAATTAGGTATTCGGCACGTACACTCACACACGCGAGAGAGCTTGCTCGCGTGTGTGCGTGAGTCCGAAGTCGTCGATGGCCAGTAGGGTGAATAAAAGGTTTTGATCTTCTGATATTTTTACGTGAAATATTAAAATATAGATAGATAGATAAACTCTTTATTGTACAACAAAGAAAGAAATGAATACAAACTTGTAAACATATACTATGTAGATTCTTACTAAACTAAAACCTGAGTACAATGGAGAATATGCATGTATTTTTTTTTTTTGACTTATTCCATCATTCTCTTCTAATAAAAAATATAACAATGTTCAAATTATTTTTTTAAATAACATTGAAAATATCGATAAAATTTGTTCTGTTTGAACGCTGCCATATTTCGCGGGCCTTGGATGACGTCACATGCCACGCTCAGTGTTTGTTTCATAAATTTAGTATACTTACTTGAAGTGTTACAGTAATTTTAACGATTCTTAGTTGTAATTACTATTTATTGTAATTACTAGACAATGGATAAAGTTATAAACCATTTTATAGGTATTGCTTTATCCCTAAGTGTAAAAACACTATAAGAATTGCACCCAATGAAGTATTTTTTGAGAGAGTTGCGAAAATACGAAAACAATGGTGTAAATTAATGAGAAGAGATGAAGTATCTTCAATATCATGTTTATATTGTTGTGTAGATCACTTTAATGTAAGTATTTCTCCATAATCTGCATTTTCCAAATTAAAATCGATGCGCCGTTTGGTTTTCCAAACCTTTCTTTTCGAGTTCTTTTTCCTTTTCCTCGGTTCAAACTTTTTTACAGCGAGTGATGGACTTTTTGCAGTAACATTTTTAGGTAACGCAGCTATTGGAGTACCAGTGTTAAATGCAACGACAGCAGCGTAGCACCTCAACGCATACGAATTATTCAAAGCGAAGTTGATGCGCTTGCTTCCAGCATATTTTGCAACCAAGGAATTGAATTGCTCAGTTCTGAAAAACAAATGTGATGTTATTCAATAGTAATATTTTTTACGCAATTTTACATTAATAGGTACTTCAAAAACGTATCAAATTGCAATTTTTAAATATTAGTTAGATATTTATTCTAAAAGCGATTACTGCTATTATTTGAATTGTGCAACAACCTGTTATTATTTAAATTGTGTATCAAGCTTTTAGCATGAAAAGCCAGAGAAGTTGCATTTGCTGAAAGCTTTTTCAGCAATACTGGTATATGAGGTATATATTTCGGCTCCAGCTTTTTTAATATCTGCAGTAATATCCTTCACAGTTACTATGGTCACGAAAAATATCCAAGGAACTGTTTAGGATATCTTTTTGCAATGTTTTTGTTTGTTTAGCTGTTTGTGAGTATTCAGTTTTTCGGAATCTTACTGCCACTTTGACTGCAACCCGTAGAAGAAAAAAAGACAAGGTACTCGTCACGCTGATAAGCTATGCATAGTCCCAAGTAAAACAACTTTAATGCATAAAAGCATATTCTGCAGGGCTATATATATATATACAATAAGATACCTAAGGAAATAAAGGCTATTCAAAATATAATAAGATTCAAAAAGTACCTTCACGAAATGTTGTGTTCTAAATGTTACTATTCTTTAAATGAATTTCTAAATGATGCTTTATAATAATAAATATTGTATTCCAACCATATTGTTGATTCATCTGATGCATGTCAATTTAAGGTTGCATACTAGTGACGAAAGGACTCCGAAGCTTTTAAGTCTTTAAAAAGAACTCGAATTATGGCGGTTTGCAACTAAATCGAGTCCTTAAACCCTGAACTCTAACCTTCGACTCACGACTCAAGGTTTAATCTTAAGACTTAAGTCGTTTTAAAAAGACTCCTATTTTTAAACGAATCAAGCCCAACGAAAAGATCCGAACCCTTTTGAAAACAACTCAGTTCGTGAGTCGTGTTTCGTCAGTCATGAGACGCGCGCTAGTACGCATCAACAACATATTACAATGATTTATTGAATTGAGTGATTTATTTTTGCACCTTAATGTAAAACTTTGCCAGAGCCCCGTTTATTATTTGTGAATATAACGTGTTATCTTTGACAATTGTGAACCAATGTTAATAAATGTTTGTGATTGAATAAACATTGAAATCGGTTATACTTTTTTAATATATAGCATTAGTTTAAAAAAATATTTTATTTGGGCAACATTTTTTAAAAGTAAAAAAATACTATATAAAAAAAATACTATATACTTTACTACCACATACTTTTATATCCAAAATTAAGAACCGTCCTCATAAAATTATTTGAATATCGTTGGTAAAGGATTGAAAATTAAATACATTGTTCTACTCTATACTATGATAACAAACATGCCGATGCCCTTTATTGGATTTTTTTAATTTAAAATTATAACAAAATAATTATCTACACTACTACTTGTTGTATTTACAAAGCATGTTAAAATCATTACAAAATATTTAAAAATAATAACTTACCTAAGGTATCAAAACTCACGTCGCGCTATATTCGTCGCCGGCGATGTGTGTCGACTCGGTGCAATTTTCAGAGCGCAGAGCGATACGTCCTCCCTCTAAAAGCGCTTGGCGCAGACTGCCTAACCGAGGCTTGCTTCGAGTATTATAATGCGAGAATAAAGTTGTTTTAAAACATTTTTTATTGATTAAATTTTAAATTTTTTTGCAATTTTTTTTCAGGAAATGGATTGACTGTGAAGTGAATTATATTTCCATTGTTTTTATTTTGTGAATGAGAGTTTTACGTAGCCGAAATCAAAGGCAATACTTTGCCTATTTTCTGTAAAATTTGACTAAGTTAAACATTTTTTTACTCAAAAATTTCATATGAAAGTGGTAAAAAGTGATACGAACATTGTATAGACGACTTTTACAACAATACATTGTAATTTTTTTATACCGTTTAAACTTCAAAACAATTCGTAAATATGTGATATTCTAAACCTCTTACAGCAAAAATTCACAAAACATGCGCCGGTTTGATGCCGATTAATCAAAATTAAATAATAATAATAAAAAAGTAGCTCGAACATTAGATAATAATTGAAATGATCTTTCATTTCGTGTATTTAAACTTATAGAAATACATTATTTTAATGGTAAAATCAAGTCTGTAAAATTACGTTACTTCAGCGAATCGGCAAAATTTCGTATACGGCCTCTTAATTCCTCTTAACTAAATGTTTTTTTCTCTTTACTTCTTACACCAAAACTACCCGTTATTCTTTTATCTATTATCGATTTTGTTCATCCAAAGGTTCCTGTAAGAGATCGCTCTTAGCGATAAAGCGGTCTTTTGTACATATCCACTCTGTGTATTTTTTTTAGCAATATGTCGTTGGTGCACAATAAATTATAAGCACAATAAGATTATTCTAATCTATTCAACGGGTTTCTGATCTCAAGATTCGGGGACAAGACGTGGCGTCTAAGACCATGTGATGTAACGCCTCTAGGTTATTATTTTTGCGGGTTTATGTGAAATCACTGGTGTATGCGAACAATCCAAGAATTGTCGAAGTCCTTAGGAGTAAGATGGCGCCTTTTGCGTAATCAATAATAATAATAATAACTCCACACATCTCACACACGGCCGTCTGATCCCAAACTAGGCAGAGCCTGTGCTATGGTAACCAGACTGCTGATAAACATACTTAAATATTTCTAAATACATACATATTATATATAAATTATACCCAGACACAGAACAAATTATTGTGCTCATCACACAATTATTGGTCCTGGGTGAGAATCGAACCCACGACCTCTGGCTTAGCAGTCAGGGTCACTAACCACTAGACCAACAGGCTAGTCTAATGAGATAGACGTGCCATTATGTCAAAAAGTTATGGAAAATTGGACCTCGTATTCACGATACCATACGAAGCCGAGTTGGTCATTTATATGGTGTGGTATTCCATACATAATGCCAGAAAGTAAACCTCCAAAAAATTTAAATATACCTACCCTGTCCCTATTTAAATAATTGACTTTTAAAAATATCACCGACTTCAATGCGCTTAGACCCATGATAAATTGCAATAAGATTCTGCTTCCCTTGATTTTCCACCCTTAAAAGGTGGAATATTTTCTGCAAATAAAAATGGGACCAACTTAAAATAAAACTAATTCAATTAAAAAAATAATTATTGAAATCGGTTCCTTCTTGAAGTCGGTTAAAAATAGTCTAGGAAATATCATTTTGATTGAAATAGCAATTCGGCACGCACTTTTTGTTTTAGACCGCCATTTTGATTTTCCTTAACATAAATCTTGGTTTACCTACATGAATCATGAGACATGAGGGTTATGAAAATCTATACTTCGCCAGAAGCTAGTAAAAATGTTTTTTACCTGTACACCTTTTGTTTCATAAGGGTAAAAATGTATCAATAGCTTCAGGTGAATGTTTTTTTTTTCTTTTCCTAACATACTTGTAGGAAAAAAAGTATGCATATGCGTACATATTTTATAGGAAGAACATACATGTCGAAATGGCAGCACCTGAGCCAAAGTTTTCATAGCAAAAGGCTGAAGAATTTCAAATATAGTAGAAGTTTTACCTAGTATTCAAGATTTCTGAGCAACACTAATGCTGCGTTCCTATAATCAAAAAAACGATTCGTTTTGCTTACGGACGGAAAAATATTTGTTGAATTTGCATTTGCAACGAAAATTTTACCGTCCGGTAATTTTAACGCGGCATAAGCCACACAGTCTACAGCTTAGATTACTTATAAATTAACAATCTGGAAATAAAGCTCACTGTCCATTTAGGACAGGAATAATGAGTTCTTGTGTGTCAAGAACAATATTTTTCAGGCTAAAGCAAATTTTATTTTTAATTTAATTATATTAATAAATTTCATAATATTTGAATGTAAGTAAAGTCGTAACAAAACCTCTGGTGCGAGACCTACTTGCATTAGTTAGTTTGTATTTTTTTGTTAACTATCATCTAGTATAATAAACATTATTTGCCTTGGAATTAACATATAATATACTAGCAGCGCCTCGCAGTTTCACCCGCGTAAGTCCCGATCATCGCAATCGGTTCAATAGTTTTGGCGTGAAAGAGTAACAAACATCCATACATACATCCATAAATCCTCACAGACTTTCACGTTTATAATATTAGTAGGATTGTATCTGGAATTCATGACAGTAAACAAATGCCAATTTAGGTCGTGATTGTGAATTAACATCTTGAAATGAAGTACATACTTTAAATAAGAATGTTTTTATATCTGGTGCTTAGAGAATTATTTTAATGCTATTTGTAAGCAGCCAGACAAATTCTAGGGGCCGAAACACCCCCAGACCCAGAAATTTTAAAATTAATAGAATGTTTTGAATTTGGTGAAATCTACGTCGAAAGATTCCGTTACATAGATAGATACAGATCAAGCTAATATAAAGCGTGTAAAAATTGAGAATCTTGTGCAATTTGTCTTAGATGGCGTAATAGTTAAAGCGACGGCTCAACATCACCGACGTGAACACTCTCTTAACACAGGTAATTTAACTTATTCAAAGAGGCTATCAGGAATACTATGAATTTGTAACGTCTCAACTTCTAGTACTAGAAATCTAAAAAATATATAACTTAGACCAGCGGTCGGCAAAACGAGGGCGGTCTCTCTTCTACATAGGGCCCGTGATTGTTTTGTAAATAAATCTAAATATCTAAATAAATGCATTAATTAAAGAGTATGCGCGACCTTTAAGAGCGTGCCGCTTTGCCCGCGAATGAGCAAATGAGCGAGGCGCGGGAGTGGCGCGAGCATGAAAATATAAGTCTTTTTGCAAGAACGTGTACCCGACGGACTCAAGACTTGAGCGATAATTTATGTCAGCAACTCCGGGAAAAAGCACAACAATTTGAATGGTTCTTTATAGCTGCTGATGTTGAAATAATGATGTTTCAGATACTGCTCAGAGTTTAGTATTTCTTCGTGGAATCGATAAGAATTTTAATGTCTATGTGGAGCTTTTACAGTTATGTAGTTTGAAGGGAACGAAGACTACAGGGGAAAATTTGTTTTGCAATTTACAAAAAGCACTAGTATCAATGCAATTAGTGGACAAAAGGATTTGATAGGTAGAATTAAAACTAAACTGGTAGAGATATGATATCCCATTATTTCTTCATTGCATTATCCACCAGTAAGTGTTAAGTGTTGTTCCAAAGTCTTATAATGGAAAGGAGTAATGGACATTCTGATATCTAGTGTAAACTACATCAGCAAAAATGGGTTGACTCATCTTCAATTCCAACAGTTCTGTTAGATAGGCAAGCAGATCATCAAGATGTCGATTATCATTCTGAAGTGAGTGAGTTCTCAATGGTTAATAGACATTGGATTTTTGACAGATATATAACTCATGAACAAATACGCTAAATGTAAGGCTCAAGGGAAAAGCAATCTGATCTCTGATATGCACACAGATGTAAAAGTCTCAAGCAAACTGAAAATTGTTGCAAACCCTTTTTTGTGTGATATTGAGGATGTACCGAGTCATTTACAAATGAATGTGATTGATCTTCAATCTAATAAGGCTCTCAAAAGTTATTTTTATGAAATCAATGATCTTGTTATGTTTTATGGCAGCTTGCCATCTGATTTTGACTAATTGAAAAGGTTTGCTCAGCAGTTTATTAAAATTTTTTTTTTTGGTAGCACATATTTATCTCTCATAGATGAGCATTTGAGAGCCATTCTATGAATTTCAACTACAAATATGATACCTAGCTAACATACGAAAAATAGTCTCTCAAATACAACCTCAACCCTCACACTGAATTTTGTATAAAATCACTTTATCTATTTTCTTTGTAGTTTTAAATTTTGTTTTGTAATTCTTTCTCCTTTCTACTTACTTATTAATAAAATAAAAAGAGCGATTTTTTTTTCGGCCTTTAACAACCAAACTACAACTATTATGTGTACAAATTAAATTACCGTTATTTCAAAAATTGTTCATAACATTTTTGTTTTTTTAGGTTTATTATCAAATTTATTTATATATTTTTTACAAATGTGGCCTTCTTCTTAACATTGTTTTGCCACTTAGTGGCCCTAACCTGTCAAAAGGTTGCCAACCCCTGACTTATTGTTACAAAGTTTTTAACAGTGTGCGAACTTACGTTTCAATATACCGATTTTCATTATCAATTTTGATATATATAGAGCTATTATCACATAAGATTTCGATTATTGACTGTCATGATGATTAAAACCATCAACAATATCAATTTATCACTTACATATTATCATTTTATATTACCACAATTTAAGTCTTCAACCTACAAACATCTCTTTTATCAACACCGGCGAGTTTCATAATAGTTTCATCAGATCTTGTTGGATTTTTTTTACTGACAACTTTTTTATAGTAACCCTAATTAACCACAAATTCTATCCATTTCTAGTTTGAGTTATTGGCAGTTAGCCTGACAATGATCACTGTTTTAATTAATGTAGACACCCTAGAATCCTTAATATGCAGACCTTGTAAACCCCAGCTAGATACTTTTGCAGTTTATTGTACATTCTGCATCATAAACACAATGTGGTAACACAAATTGGCACCCTTTTCTTAATCATATTTAATTTAAATCAACTACTAGAAAAGGCTTTTTTCAATGGGCTATGGGCAAGCCGAAGACGGAATCCCTTTTAAAAAAAAATCTGTTGGAACTTTCATACATGGTTCAGTAGATTAGATTTTACATCCTCTTAGATCAATTGACTAAAAATTTTATACACCATGGAGATACATCACAAAGCTTCAAAAGTAAAGAGCAACTTATACTTTACAACATTGACAATCAACATATTTAATCATTATAGTACATACTATGTATGTAAAAAGTGTAGTATGGCCACCTATGGCCCGTCACTAGCACTGGGATTTTCAGTTTGGCAAAATGTCAGAATCTACTACTTATACTGTGTCTAAATGGGAGGACTGCAGGTTTTAACACATCAGCGATTCCCTTCATAGCCCCTGCTGCTGAGTTTTCCCTTAAAATGCAAGCACCCTATTAGTTGAGGGCTCTATTTCCCCATTTAGACACAAGGCATACACCAAATTAGGGCTCCTAATTACACAACGTCCAGGCGGGGCCACCCCTTCATGGCTGGCCACTATAGCAGGTGAATGGGAAAACCTACCCTATTTTTTCATAAAACCTCTTGCATCATTTCTGTTGTAATGGTCCAGCGGATATAACACTGAGTCATATCAACTAAAACTGATATCTCTAACATCAGATATATTTCCAGGAACATTTATTCACCTTCACCATGGCTCAAATTCAAATTCCAAGAGATATGTCATGACCACCTTTTTTTTTCCTTAATGTGTCCGTAATATGTTTTCTTTTTTATTAGTCTGCCAGTTACGTGGATCGCACTTATTTTTGAGAGCCCTTCATAACTAAGCTAAATGTTTGTTATAAGTAGATTCATGTTGATAGTTAACTGAGGTATTTGCACCTGTGACTACTTACAGTCTGACGGCTTTACCCTTATGTTACTACTGTTATCATTTGATTAATGTTCTGATATTATGACTGATTCAAACTCTGCCTGTATATGAAGGAAAGCACATAACTTTGCAAATCCCAAGGATGATTTTCGATATCTAGAAAAATTTACAAAATAGGCCAATATAGCATTGGAGCATGCAGGTAAAAATATTCTTTTTAACTTGGCAAATCTTTGATCAATAATACACAGAATACGTGAAATGTTTTTCTTAAACTGGACAGTTCAGGTAATTAAATTAATTTACAATTACAATTATTGATGTGGTACATAATGCAAGAGTCTGATAAAAATGAGGTTTGATATTCAAATCAACGAAAAAACGCATAACAGGCAATTTAACCTTCGATGAATATTTTAATACCTACTAATTACTTTTACCAATATCCTTGAGTGCTTTTCATAAATACGAATTTCAATACAACTGGTAAACTACATAAATTTGATCTTGTCATTATTTGTATTAACCATGGCGTTTAAATCATATCGTGTAATTCAGTGTAAAATGTAAATACATACCTAGGACGTCTGACAAAATAAATACAATTTGACAAATTATTATCCTTCGCCATTTTCACCTACCTACTTTTTTATTTATAAAATGACTGCTCTGTTCCGCCTAGTAGCGACTTTAAGTAAATTAAAGATTTACATAGACGGCCATTGACATAAAACAATAACTAAAATTAGTTGGTAAATGGATATTCATCTCAAGATATTCTAAAATCAAAAAATGGCAGAGATCGACTTACCTCAACTTCAACGGCTGTTACCGTATTAGTTGATTTGTGGTCAGAGTTAGTGTGCTGGTCATTAACAAGATTGTGTAGGAGTTTTGAATCTTCAGTGGAAATACTTGTAGCACTTTTATCCGGGGCTTTGGGTTCCTTATCATACTCCGGCGGAGGAGCCATCTTGAAGGAAGAGCAGTCAGATGACACAAGTCGTATGACTTTCGCACACCGAATTCACTCTTTTCCCCGTCAAAATATCTTTTCCACGTACTAACTACTAAAACAAACCATGATGAATATCTAAACTACGACATAATTATAGTTCTAACCATTTGCAAAAAGGAATTCATCATTTTCGACAGTTTCCGACCAACATTTTTAACGACTACAAGAACGCCCTCTAGTGACGTGATTCCTATCAAAAGTGTCACAGATAAGAATAGATTGAATTGACAATATTAATAAAATTACAGTAGAGATAAAGAGAGGCAAGTTTTAGTGCAAGCTGGCCAGCATGAAACCTATGTAAAATAATAATAATACACTACCACCACCCATCACAGATGAACGTGAATGTCACTTTATTTTACAATTTTTTTTTTAAATAATTGATTTCTTTTTTAATTATATCTAATATATAAAAAATTCGTGTCACATCACACACAATCACACAACACAGTTGACACAGTAATTGTCTCCAAAATGGCTTGACCGATTTTTATGATTTTTTGGTGTATATTTGATAGGTCTGAGAATAGGTCGTAGGCTAATTTTTTTCTACCAATAGGTGGCCCTCTCCAGAATTTTATTTTTTGAACTATTTTTTTTTATGTTTTTGCATCAAAATAGGGGTTAGTGGCGAAAATTCAGGGTAATAAGAACCCAAAATGATCACCCTTCTACCACTAACCCCTATTTTTTTAAATCGATACTATTATTTTTACTTTTATCCACAGATGCGCAATAGGATTGCAAAATGGCAATTGATTAATCATTGTCGTACGATACATTTTTATGTTCCTATTTAACTCAGTGAAAACAGAAAGTGGATTTATAGAATCAATATATGTATTATTAGCGTGACGGTCAAGAGTTCAGTCCTCTTTCACCATACCAAAAGTGCACAAACGTGCCTACAGAAGTTGTCACTTCAAAAACTGCAGTCGCAGGACTGTACGTCAAAAGTGAAAACATATATTATACACGTACATAGCCTACAAATACACACATTCACCCGTACACCTTATATCACCTGGGGCTGAGCGTGACGGTATAATTATATTTTTAAAGATTAATTAATAAGGAGCTGACAGAACTCAATGTTCAGATTAGCGCCCTCTAGTGGATGTATACGTATATTTTTTTTAGATGGTATTATTAGCGTGACAGTCGCGCGAGTTCAGTGCTTTTTCCTCGAACCAAAAGTGCCCAACGAGCTTAAAGAAGTTTTCAATGTATGTGAAGTGAAAACACATACACACAGGCATCTGTATATATGTCATCTGAGCGTGGCGGTCACGCGTGTTCACTACTTTTTCCCTACAGAAAAAGTGCCCAACCTGCCTAAAGAAGTTTTCACTTCAAAAATCCTTACTTCCTTACTTGTGTTATAAATGCGAAAGTAACTCTGTCTGTCTGTCTGTCTGTCTGTCGCCCTTTCACGCCAAAACTACAGAACCGATTTGAATGAAATTTGGTACACAGGTAGTCTAAAGCCTGAGAAAGGACATAAACTACTTTTTAATGCAAAAAAAGGGGTGTTAAGGGTTGAAAGGTGGGGATGAAAAAATGTATGGAGGTATCGTCAATTAGCCTAAATAATTAAAAATTCTACCCAAAGACACTATTCCACACGGATGAAGTCGCGGACACAGCTAGTTGTTTATAAATAATTGTGAGATGTCGGTCAGAAATGATCATTTTTGAAGTAAGTGATGCCATTTACTAATGACATCCATCAAACTGACGTACGTTGATGAAATTTTGAATAATAGTTTTCGCTATTGTATTGAGCACTATAGGCGTTATAATTTTCACCTTAACTACAATTTTATGTTTTTGTTTATTTTACCATATGAATTGCGCATACAATAAATATTGAAGTAATTATATTTTTAAAGATTAATTAATAAAGAGCTGACAGAACTCAATGTTTCGATTAGCGTCCTCTAGTATATAATAGATCCACTATTATGTATTATTAGCGTGATGGTGCGATTTCAGTACTTTTTCCCCATAGCAAAAGTGCGCAAAGTGCCTAAAGAAGTTTTCACTTGAAAAAAAAAAAAACGAATCATAATTTTTCTAACTGGTTTATTACTGAGGTACTACTGCCCTAATAGATCGTAATGTCGAAGGCTGTTTCTTCACAATGGTACCGATGCCACAGATAAGATAATAGTTACTTCGTAACAGATACATCACTTCCATACAAAACTCAAAATACCTACGTTATAATAGCCTACAAAACTGAAATAATAATACCTGGCGTTAGCTGCGATCAGAAATATATCTTATTTACGCTTAACGAAAGTTGAGAACGCCTTGCCCACCGCGCGACTTTAGTCTGTGCATGTAGCCGAACTACCGGACACTCTAGGGTTGTACAAAGTACACATATAATTAAATAAATTATTTATTTGGGGTGTGTCCCTATATACACTGCGAGCACTGTTCAGTGCTCTTACTGGGGATAACTTCGTTCCGTTATGGACTGACATTATACTGCCGCAGTATCCTAGTGAAGTATATGACGTCATAAATCGTCGCCATTTTTGTACTGTGAGCAATGGCGTTTTCGAGGAAAGGTGCTCTCAGTGCTTTGATCATGTGATCAACTACAATTTTTTTCCAGTTAGATAATAAACAATTATTTCTCGAAATATGTTCATCACTTTTACCGTACAAAGCCCCATTTAAATAATTCGGTTATAAAGTTATTATGCATTCGGTTACTAAAAAAACAATATTTTCTTTTAATAAAAAGTAAACTTACTTTTATTATGCGAGTAATTGTCAATTGACAATTAACTTGAATATTCAATTTTTAAATATAACTACATTCAAACAATTTTTTTTCTTGTTGAACAGATAACTTGTAATTATATATGATAATTATTTTCACGTCAAAACAGCGCCAAAAAACGGCTTCGCAGTATACTAAATTGACGTCAGTTCTTATAGTGCTCGCAGTGTATATCGGAACACACACTTGATAATAAAATTTATGGGTGTTGAGTTTATTATGAAGTTCATATCTTTAATTTTTATAGGTAATTAAAATATCCTTAAACCTTCGATAGTAACGTAAAATGTTGATGCTGTAGACATATACATCACTATCACTACATTCTACACCGCTGCGTTTGTCTGTCTATCTGTTCACGATAAACTCAAAAACTACTCAACGGATTTTCATGCGGTTTTCATCAATAGATAGAGCTATATATGAGGAAGGTTTAGGTATGTAATTTGTTAAGGTTTTGTGTAAATTGGTTGAAATATGATTATGATTCTTGAAGATGTCTCTGCTACCCGTGCGAAGCTACGGCGGGTTGCTAGTAATGGCTGTTGCGTAGGCTAGAGAAAGATACTCTGATAATTTAATACTTTTGTATTGCATATTATATTACACAAAAGTATTGAATAACAAATAACTACCTACTCAAATAAAAACCTCAATCCGTGGCGCTCTCAATATGTTTTACATTTCAGTAGCTCTCATTATTATTTTCACTATATTTCTAACTATATTACATATTGTGTGAGAGAAGCAGCCGTCAGTTCGCCTTGCCTACAAGTTACAACAAATGAATACGCTGGCAGTCCACACCTACTAAGTTCGTCACCTTTCGTAGAAATTATGGGTTTATTATTGGCGGTTTAATAGACTACATTTATTACAACTTCACTCTGGCTAATCACTCAAAACCTGATTTAGTGCAACATTGTATAGAATATATATAAGTAACATTTATTTTTTGTTGAGAAGATAACTATTATTTATTATTAGTACAGCCACGCGGCAAAGGCGAGTAAAGAATAAACACCTAAAGTATTTTTATATTATATTGACAAAAAAGTAATAGCTAAAATAATTTTTCAACTTATTTTTAAATGATTTTACAGATCACTAACATCTAGCAATAACGCAATTTAACATATTAAGCACATATAACAATAACTAAACATCTCCACTTCATAATAAGTTCGATTTGACATTTTTTTTTATTTACGGAGAATACCGTTCTGCCGTGCGTGCGTGCTCTCAGCTACGCGTTGTCGACCCCACTGACACTTTTACCGTAGACGAATAGCTAAATTGATAGGTAAATAAAACGCGACCTCGAGCGAGTGATGTAGCCCTGCCGATGCGCAGAAACACCTAGAGTGCCTAAATTTAGGTTGGCTTATTCTTAAAGATATTCAGAATAAGCGATGAAGATGCGGCCTAAACCCATCCATAAAAAACAAGATTCCTTTTCTCCCGCAGCGAAAAGGCACATAAATCATGCTCCTAAAGTGTTGTTCCCGTTTTTCGAGAACGGTTTTTCATGCGGTTTTCACTAAAAGAAAGAACGATTCATGAGGTTAGGTTTATAATTTGTTAAGGTTTCGTGTAAATTGGTTGAAATATGATGATGATTGTTGAAGATGTCTCTGCTACCCGTGCGAAGCCGGGTTGATGGATACAAACTAATTTAAAACTGTATACCCTAAAACTTTACCCATTGTAGTAACTTCAAGTATTTAAGAGCTTGAATTATTTTGTGTTAAATGATAGTTTTTGGAAGAATAACTCAAACGAAAGCCGATTTGTGATATATGCTCTCGTTCCACCATTACGGACTCTCATTAGTGAAGATGAAATAGTTTACACTTTAAGTTTCACGTGCATCGCGTGCACGTGTACGCCGTGTATTTAATATTTCCTACTAGTACTACTACTAGTATTGTCATCAATGTCATCTGTCAAACAAAGTTTGACTAAATATTTCTACTTTTATTTTACACAAATTACATTTCTGGACTGGAGTTGTAGCCGAGTTGACATACAGAATAAAAAAAAATTACTTGACAATCTTGACATTTGACATCGCTATATGTATTGATGTATTCGCTATTTCAATTTTATAAGACGAGTGTGTTAAGTTCGGTGTTTTGGAGTTTAACTATTAATTGAATTACTTTAGCATCTCTAAAATGTCGGAAAGTAACGAAAATATTTTTCTTTTTGTGCCTAATATTATCGGTACGTAAATATTTTTATTGCATCTTCCATATTTAGATTTGCGCAATTCATGATGATTGTTTGTATTATGATAGTAAATTATTACATTACTTGTTTCAGGTTTTGGGAGGGTGATTCTGGCCATAATTTCGTTCTATTTTATGCCTACACATTGTGTGCTAGCGTGTATTTGCTACGTTACTTCTGCATTACTCGATGCAATTGATGGCCATGCCGCAAGATACTTTAATCAAAGTAAGAAATCTTTTATGGCATCATTTAATTTAAATAAGTACTTCATCTTCTTATCGCTATCATATAGAGGTAATCCCACCTTTACCATGGATATTTTTGTGGTATGCGTATGTAATAAAGTTAAAAATCATGTATAAACGACTACATAAAGTTATAGGGGTTGAGTCAATACAATGACAGTTCAAGTTATACTGGTCATCAATGAAATAGAACAAGATATTCAAAACGTACGAAATTTGACCACCAAGCAATTTCTAATTATTATTATTATAGAAAAAAAGATCAGTCCTATGTCATAGCAAAAATTGTATCATTTTATGTCGAAAACTAATATTATACTGACATAGAGGGTGATCTCTTCCAATTAGACTTTAATCATACTTTTACTTATGAATAGCTACATTATGCTACAGTAACAGGCAATTTTTTTTTCTAATGGCATCTCCATTAGAATAGAATATATTATAGAATAGTATTATAAGTAATGATCGGATATTCGGATGCATATTTACCTAAAGTTGAGATGTTAGCTATTATGGAAAGCACTTTTTTATCAAAAGAATCCTGCGATTCCGGGAAATTCAAATTTAAGTGTACCTATACTCCGTGAGATGTAAAAAACCCCAGTTTGACACAAATGACACTTGCTCTGTTACAACGTATAATGGTTGCTTTTCCCTACTTTTAACTTTTATTGTCAAAGCAACCAAGCAAAAACAACCTTATTACGTTGTAACAAGTGTCAAATCGGGCCTATTAATCCCCAGCAAATGTAAGCATTTTGTAAAAGTGCGAGTGAGACGGCAAATTATACTTGCTTGTGCGCAAGTAGCGACGCGACAATACAACTGCATTCGTCACTGTGCTTGCTGTGCGTTCGGGTGTGTTTCTCAAGTTTTTCTCATTTCTACGATTACTTACTTGGCTATTGAATAACGGTTTCTGATTTGCATCGTGATTTGGATTTTTGTTGTACTTGAAACGACGACTTTTGTGCCTCGAATCCTGGATTTACCTGCTCTGCGGCTTGGACCTCTTATTTCTTTTATTAAAACGGTAAGAATTATTTCTTTTTACAAAATCATTTAAAAACATTGTACCTATTTGTATCTAGCTGGAAAACAGATTTTGACTATAGAAATATGTATAATATAATAAATAACTCGTAGTAAAGTCAAATGTACCTGAGTAATGGTTGTTTCGCCAGATAGTAACATGTTCTGCTCTCTGATTGGTCGACTTTTGTATTAAGGGACTATTGTTTAAACAGATTTGCTGTATATCAGGTAGTTTTAAAACAATGCGCTGTCTTGTGTGGTTATCTGATACTGAATTTCGACTATAGATATAAAACAACCGATTTAAAACGTTTTAAATAAAATGTTGCCATTCTAAACCCCAAATAAATCGTTTTAAACGGTTGAAAACTCGTCTACAATAATAAAAGAACTGTGTTTTAGACTTCATTGTGTGCAATTTCTAGTCACCTGGCGTCATGTTTGTTTTTATTAGTTTATAGAAAATCAATAGAAAGTACCTACCTACATTACCTACTACACGAAAACTTAAGTATGTAGGTATATACTTACTACTATACTTATTTATTATATTACACACACTAGATTAGAAGACATCATTAACATAATGCCGTCCGTTTTACTTGCGCATGAAAGAGACAACGTTATGTTTTCAAGGCCTTCGTGACGACGTCAACGAGAGTGCGAGATTGTGAGTTTGGTTTTAAACCAAATCAAATTGATTATATTTATATCGTTTGAAAACAATAAAAAAAATGTTTATTTACTAACACAGAGTTTTAAACTTATCAATAGAGTTATTATAACTTAGGTAGGTAATACCAACGCTTGGTCGGACGGACCAACTAGAACTAAACACGCTAAGTATATCAATTCCCTTCCCTTTGGAACGCTGAGGCGTTCAGACGTGTGCCAAGTCGTTTCCGTGTAATTTTTAAATAAATATAACGTGCTATAATCAAACTATTCAAAGTGGAAAGGACCATATATACAGCGGAAATAAATTGATAATCAGTTGATGTACCTGAGAACAGCATCGCGTGAGTACTTGCACTGGCGATATACTGCATCCTTTTCTACAGTTGTAGCGCAAGAGCTGCCAGTAAGAGATAGCTGTACGGAGCTCAAGTTAAAGTTGGCGGCACGCGCTTTTATACTAAATCCTCGCGACCCACCAGATTACCGAGACATCCCTTATAAATTCTACGCATTCAAATCATCAGTGTGGGCACATTGCAAACACGCTTTGTTTTTCTGTATTCAAGTATATAACTCGTCACTATAAACAAAATGCCTGTCGATAGAACACCGCCACCACAACAATCTCTGCCTGTGCGCATAGTACAACGTCAGCGTAGTAATTCCGAACCAAACCTAAACGACAAACAAATAGATTTGGACGTACTTAATGTCACCACTCGGACTAAACGCAAGAGATCGGAGGACGATGGTGGGAATGCCATCTACGAATTTATGAATGATATGAAGCAACTGTTTTTAGAATTTAAGACTCAACCGGAGCAAAAAATTTAAAAAAATTATACCTCTATTGCGGAAATCAACCAACTAAACACTGATATTTGTTCCTCTACTGACTTCCTCTCTAAATCTTACGATTCCCTAGTGAAAAAAATTGGAAAATTGGAATCGGAACGCCAGGTTAATCTCGACTACATCCGGACCCTAGAAGATAAAGTGGAAAAGGCTGAATGTTGTGCTCGGGCTACATGCATAGAAATTCGTAATATTCCTGCACCGAGCCAAGAGTCTAAACCCAAATTATTAAATACAATCACTAACCTTGGCAAATTGATTGACGTAACTATTCAATCACATGAAGTGATGTTTTTCGTACAAAAAAAAAGGATCGGAACACAAGCCAATTATCGTGGACTTCACAAGTGTTATTATGAAAGAAAGGTTTATTCACATGTACAAGCAGTTCAAAAAGTTCACCGCACTAACTACGGAAACACTTAAAATAACTGGGCCGGTAAAACCGATATTTGTATAAGAAAACCTCTCAGAAAAAATTAAAAGATTATTTTTCCTGACACGAGATTTCGCAAAGGTGAATTACAAATATTGTTGGTCAGCACACGGTAAAGTTTACCTTCGTAAAATCTACGGCGCCCCTCATTTCGTAGTAAGGAATGAAAATGAGCTGAGCAAAGTGCCAAAGTGACTAGTCTCCCAAATATTGTTAAGTAATCTTCACTTTAACCTTAGAACATCATCTTCAAATTACTGTAACTTTTTTATTCCATATCTAAGCTCATTATTACGGATTGAATATTGTCTGCTTATTATAATAGATATTTTTTATTTTAGCATGTTAATTAGCTTATATCTTTCACATTACTTTGTATACCTCTCATATTTAACGGTTTTATTGTATTCATTCCACACTAAACTTTTAAATTACCTTCACTCAAACAAAAATCACACCACACTTCACTCACACACCACACATAAACAAATAGCGATAAAAGTCACCGTCGGACGGAACTGTCTTCTCTATGTGATTATTCTAGTACTAAGAAAAATACTACCCCAATTTGCACTAATCGTTCAATATTATAGTGTTAATTATAAAAAATCATACTGCATCAGTGTACAATTCATACGTTCTCTTTATTTAATAAATAGTTTATGGATAGCTTAGATATATTGAATGACATCGAACAACTGGAAGTCTCCGAGTCCCATATTTGTACTCCTGAACAGTGTGATATATACTTAAGAAATACCGTGACTTCCCTAAAAATAATTCAGCTTAATATCAGAAGCATTTCTTGTAATTTTGACCCGTTCCAAACCTTACTACAAAGAATTCAGATACCGGTGGACATTATAGTTCTAACTGAGTGCCGGTTGAGTCAATGTTCTATTGTCCCAACATTAAGTGGTTACGCCGTTCACACATCAGATTACCGTCTTCAAAATGACGGTGTGGTAATTTATATAAAACAAAATATAAGGTGTTCTGTAGAAATACCGAATTTGGCCGACTCAAATTGCCTCATTATGAAACATAAAGAACAATTTGCTCTTATTGCTATCTATCGGTCCCCATCTTTTAAATGCACTGATAATTTTACAAAATCTCTAAATGATACCCTAAATTCTCTAAAACACTTTCAAAATATAGCTATTATCGGTGACATAAATATCAACATAGCACCCAACAGTAACGACCGTGATAACTATCGATATCTGAATACACTAATGTATCATGGTCTTATGCCTGCTTACAACCTGCCTACTCGAGAAAATAACTGCTTAGATCACGTGATTTTGAAAGCCAAATCTAAAGCTACCACTCTTGTCCTCGACACTCGTATTACTGATCATGTGCCTGTAATCGTGAGTTGTAGCATTAATATTCAATCTAAGCAAATAAAACAAATCACCAAGCGCCTAGACATTAATGCTTGCTTAAGTGAATTGAAAGTAACCAACTTCGGTCCTGTACTGTCATATCGAAACGCAAATGAAGCAGCGTCAATGTTGGTACACACAATTTCGCATATTATAAGAAATTATACACGTACGTTAGCCATTCCTAGCAGGAGAAAAATTATAAAACCTTGGGTTACTCCTGGCCTACTACGTTGCATGAAAAATCGTGACAAACTATACCGTAAATTAAAACAAGATCCTGAAAATACCACTGCATCTGTGACTTACAACCGCTATAAAAATTTCTGCAATAATTTACTGAAGAAGGTTAAGAAAGAGTACGAAGGTGGGGAATTTCAGCGTGTTAGTAAAAACTCGAAGGCTACGTGGGAACTTATAAAGCAACATGGGAACATGGTTAAAGAACGAATATCTTGTAGCGATTTGTTAAGTTCTAATGCAGACCCGATCGTTGTTGCGAATAATACAAACAATTACTTTGCTAACGTAGGAAAAAATTTGGCTTCTAAAATAACGTCAATTTCTGATGCTACTCACCCTGAACTCGATGTCACGACTCCTCCCTTAGCTTCGATGACTATTCTCGCCACTGACTGTGATGAGATTGATAATATTATCGTTGGTCTTAAAAATACATCAGCTACTGGATGGGACGATATACCGGTATCGATTGTTATACTGGAATATGTTTTTAACCTATGTCTTCTGGAGGGTGTTTTCCCTGATGTATTCAAGATTGGTCTTGTACTACCAATACACAAGGGTGGTGATAGGGGCAGTGTCCATAGTTACAGACCTATTTCTATTCTAACAAGTTTCTCTAAAATATTGGAAAAAATAATCAATAACAGACAAAAAAAATATTTAAATTCTATTAACGTTCTTGCAAATAATCAGTTTGGTTTCAGAGCTGGTAAATCCACTGAAGATGCCGTCCTAACTCTAACAGATTCTATTACTATAAATTTTAATAAAAACCTTAAATCAGCTGCTGTATTTCTAGATCTCTCTAAAGCTTTTGACACTGTCCCTATTTCCACCCTGCTCAGGAAGCTGGAATGCATCGGTGTTAGAGGCGTCGTCCACAATCTCTTCCGAAGCTATTTTGAAGATCGTTTCCAGTGCGTCAAGATAGGCAGTGTCATTAGCGAACGTGAACCCTTGCTTTTTGGGGTACCCCAGGGTAGTATCTTAGGACCTACCGTCTTTGTAATTTACATCAATGACCTTTGCAAATTGACCATTAAAAATTGCAAGATAATAACGTACGCTGAAGACACAGTTTTACTTGTGGATGGGGCAAATTGGAATGACACCCAAATTCATGCTGAGGCAGCTTTGTCTATAGTATCCCACTGGCTTTCGCGGAATCTTCTAACACTAAACGTAGACAAAACCAAGTGTCTCACTTTCGCACCCAACTCAATTTCACTTCCTCCTCTCTCTTTTAGCCTTATCGCCCATGTACCATCTTGTAAATTGAAACCTATCTGTAACTGTTTGCGGATCGCTTGCGAATCCAAAATCAAATATCTTGGAGTCTGGATCGCCAATCATCTTTCTTGGAAAGAACATGTTAAAGTAACCACCTGCCGAATTAGAAAACTTATGTATCTTTTCAATAAGCTACGCTCAGTTTTAGAATTCCCTATGCTTAAAATTATATTTTTTGCTCTGGTACAGTCAGTTGCTGGATACTGTATTGCAGCCTGGGGCTGCACAGGAAAGACCAAATTACTCACGCTTGAAAGAGCGCATAGGGGAGTGTTAAAAATCATGTCCTTTAAGTCTATTTTGTTTGCTACATCTCAGCTATACCATGAACTAAATGTCTTAACAGTACGGAAACTCTTCCTATTAACAGTAATACTTCGTAAGCACGCAGAGCTCCTTTTTATTAGTAATACCAATAAACGCAGAACAGATAGAGTTTGTATAATAAAAATGTGTACATCGCAATTCGCTAAACGACACTTTCACTTTTTTGCCCCCTCGCTGTATAACAAAGTAAATAAAATTTTGAACATTTATCCCAACACTATACTAGAATGCAAATCACGAGTTACTGAATGGCTCCTTGGTCTAACTTATGAAGAAACAGAAGACTTAATCACATCTATTATATAATGCAACACACAGATATACACCCTCCCTCACACACACACAAACTCACAAACACACACACACACACACACATACATGCACACACACATACACGCGCACACACACACACACGCACACACATATACAAAAATCATTTTCAAATCCTCAGGGTTCTGCTCTACACTGTTAAGTAAAGTTATATCAAACTACTGTTAAGTTATTATTAAATATGTTATGTATTCAAATAAAAATGTCATGGAACATATACGCCCCATCCGGAGGTGGGCGTTAGTGACCGCGCCACAGTGTTTCACTAATGCGGTCATTATCGAACACATTAAAAAAAATTTAATTTGTCATCGAAAAGAAAATTTTTATTTAAAAAAAAAAAAAAATATCACACTTATAAAAAATCTTTACATAGTTCATAGGTACTCCGTTATATCCCTACCTCGCCTCGGTAAAATCAAGAAAATGTACTTATAATTAAGAAAAACATAGTCATCAACACCAACTCTTTTAAATGATAAAGAAAAATGGTTTATTTCGGTTTTTTTTCGTTTTAAACGGATTGGTTTAATTGGTTTTAAACCGGCCTTATATCTATAATTTCGACTCACCTCTTCACCCATCAAATTATGATCTTTTTTACTTCACAGGTATTATTCGCTACCATGATGGCGGATTTAACTCAAAGAGAAGACATTGCTCAGTCCTGGCTACGAAATCACCCAGAGATGTTTTACGACCCATCAACTGGAACTATAAGCTGTACGAAATGTGAAACAACATTAAAAGCGAACAAAATCATTTTGAATCGGCATCTAAAATCACAAAAACATCGAGGAATTCAGGCAGCATCGCCAAATAAGTCTTATATTGACTTGATTAATTTTCTCATTATGTGCAACATACCGTGGTCAAAAGTTGAAAACCCCAATTTTCGTTGTTTTTTTTAAAATACATGTGTAACTGTAAAAATCAAGATAGAACCATTCCAAGTGAGTCTTTGTTAAGGAAGAAATACTTGGGCCATGTTTATGAAGATAAAATGAAATTTATCCACAGTGAAGTACAAAACAATAAGATATGGATATCTTTAGAAACCACTGACTTTCTGGGACGAAATGTTGTAAACTTTTTAGTCAAACCATTAAATAAAAACTCATCGGGACGAATTTACTTGTTAAATTGTCAAACTTTAGAAGTGGTTAACGGTCGTACTGTGTCCGAGTTTGTGATTAAATGTCTAAAAAACTTATGGGGGGACCAATCCAACAATAAAGTGCAAGACGTCTTAATGTTGTGTAGCGACAGCGTAGCATATATGTTACTGGCTGGGAAAATATTCAAAAATACATTTCCCAAATATAAAACATTTTCCGTGTTTGGCTCACGCCCTGCACAGATTAACAGAGACAATACGTTTAAGCTACGGCGATGTAGACACTCTAATTAATAATGTCAAAAAAATATTTTTAAAAGCTCCCAACAGAGTACGAATTTTAAACGAACAACATCCAAATTTACCTTTGCCTCAAGAGCCAGTTATCATTAGGTGGGGAACATGGTTAGAGGCGGCATTTTACTATGCCAAACATTTGGACAAAATGTCGAGTGTTGTAGCTTTATTGGATAGCAATGAAGCCATATCTATAAGAAATGCTAGGGAAGTACTAACTAAAACTAATTTGAAGAATGATTTAGAGTATATATATGAGTATTTCGAAATTTTACGTATTGCAATAGTAAAATTAGAAAAATGTGACGAAGATATATATTGGCCTCTTTCAAATCTCTCCACATTTATCTCGCTGCCACTTTAAAAGTGAAATATAAAATGTGATAGTTTTAAGTTTTTATTTTCTTCATATTAGCTATGTAAGAAGTGCATGTCATGGCTACTTGTAAAGAAAACAACACAATAACTTGAGCAACATTAATTCTTGAATGACAATTATTTATGTATATTGCCCAAAGTGCCCATGTACAACTTTTCTATCTTTCATTTCTCTTCTATGTAGTTTCTGTGTGTACAACATAAAAATATTATGTGATGTAATGAATAAATAAGTTTATATTAATTTATGTTTTCTTATTTACCACACCACCATTTCACTTACACCTTACATACGTACATACTCGAATGGGAAACACCTTAACTTAAAAAGAATTAACTTAAAGTAAATATACATCCGATTAGTTATGCGATTCCGGAGTCCCGGGATTTTATTTTAATTAAAAATATACTTAGAAGCCGCTTCCATAATTTGTTATCCAAAAATAACTTTAGGTAAATATGCATCCGATTATCCGATCTCTAATTATAAGATAATATATCACAATACTGGTTATTGTTAGAAACAATAAAAACAATTTAACTGCGTCATAAACATGCTTTGTCTAAATGTTTTAAAATAAAGGATTGCTTAGCATAGCAAATATAAATAAAACTGAAAATGTAATAAAAAATATTTATTTCTATATATTACTAGCAGTCCCAACCGACGTCCTGCCGGAACGTAAAAAAATGTTATTCCTGGAACCATATCGCAGCGCCATCTACCGAGTCCAAACGTAAATCTAAACCATTCTCAAATCCACCTGACGGCACACAAAAAATTTCATTAAAATCGGTCCAGCCGTTTAGGAATAGTTCAGAACATACACATGCACAGAAAAAAAAATATATAAAGATTATCATCCATATTTGACATTAGTATTTGTGGTAAATAATGCCGCCATAAAATGCTTATAAGATCTCTAATTGTTGAAACTACAACAAACGACACGGGTTTCTAATACATTTGCTTTAGAAAATCACTAAAATCCTAATATTTCTACTTGATAGCATTTTTTGCTTTTTCTAGGCACAAAGTTTGGTGCAATTCTGGACCAACTTACAGACCGTGCTGGCACTGCATGTCTTATGATGACCCTGGCAACTTTCTACCCCCAGTACACCTTCTGGTTTCAAATATCTATGGCTATAGATATAACTTGCCACTGGCTCTATCTTCACACAGTAACCCTTCAAGGAAAGGCCTCTCATAAGTTCATTGATATATCGGAAAACCCCATCATGCGCATATACTACACTAATAAGATGGTCTTATTTGGAATGTGTGCTGGCAATGAGGCATTCTATGCTGCTCTTTATGTCATGAATTTCTACGTCGGGCCTACAGGTATGTCACATATGTATAGTAGTACATGTAGTTATTGTTATTACAGATCTCAAATCAAGATTAGTGGCTGTCAAAATATATATAAATATTTAAAATAAACACAATTATTTTCAATGATTGTTTACATTTAAAAGCCACCGCGCACTGGTTTTTTATCGGCCGATAGTGTGATCATTCTGGCAATCAGTATGCAAGGCAGTGCGACTAATGAGGCTACCCAAAATTACTGCCATATTTCTATTTTTTTTTTTTCCTCTTTGTTATTGCAATCTGTCAAGGTGACATTCAGCAATATTTTCACAATAATGATTATAGCGGCTTGCGAGGTATATATCCAGTGACATATCCTCTTAAAGTAAATCCTGAGGTACTCTCTTTATTAGTCTCCGAGTACTTGGAAATATATCATCCATAAGGTGGTGAGCAAGTATATTTGTATGTAGCTGCAGTTTTTCATTATATGTTTTGACTTTATTTTTTATTTCTTCTTTCACTGTTTTGATACAAAGTTCTCGGTGAAGTCTCTCGTTAGTGACATACCATGGTGCATCTACAATTATTCTCAACATTTTTGACTGGAATCTTTGCAATATTTCCAGGTTTGAATTTTTCGGCAGTGCCCCATAGTTCTATACCGTATGTCCAGATGGGTTTTATTATACACTTGTATAATAAAAGCTTATTTACCATAGTGAGTTGACTATTTATATTAACAGGCAGAACATTTTGCGTAATTGCTGTCCCATTGCTAGACGTTTGGTAAAGATATGCTTTTTCCAAGTTAGGCGTCGGTCTAGGTACATACCAAGATATTTTACCTCATCAGATTGTGGTATTTGTACTCCATTTAGTGTAACTGGTGGACAAGTCTGTCGCCTGGTAGTAAATGTGACTTGAACTGATTTTGTCTCGTTCGCTTTGATGCGCCAGTCTTTCAACCACGCCGTGATTTTATTTAAACTATTTTGTAGTTTATTAGTGGCTAGATTTGGCTCATCATCGGAGGCCATGACGGCTGTATCATCGGCAAAAGTTCCCATAACAACATCGTCAGATATCGGCAGGTCTGCGGTATAGAGGAGATACAGTGTGGGTCCCATAACACTACCTTGTGGAACTCCTGCTTTAACCTCTTTAAGTTCTGTAGTTTCCTCTTCTTGACTGACAAAGAAGTGCCTACCAATCAAATAGGATCTAATTAAATTATAATAGTTATTAGGCAATGTCTTCTTTATTTTGTATAAGAGTCCCGTATGCCAAACTCTATCGATTGCCTGAGATATGTCTAAGAAGGCAGCTGTACAGTACCTTCTCAGTTCAACTGTTTTAGCGATTTCCTCAACGAGCCTATGGATTTGTTCAATTGTGCTGTGTTTTTGCCTAAAGCCGAACTGATGATCAGGTATCAACATAGACTCTTTGATGATTGGGTTCAACCTTTTCAGAATCAAGATTTCCATTACTTTGGATGGAATTGGGAGCAGACTAATTGGGCGATAGGATTTGGCTTCTTCTGGGCTTTTGCCTGGTTTTAGGATCATTCATATTTTAGCCACTTTCCATTGTGGAGGTACATATTGTCGTCGTAGTATAGCATCATATAATTGTGTTAGATATTTTACGCCTACATCCGGTAGTTCTCTTAGGATTGTCGCTGTGATAAGATCTTAGCCTGGTGCTTTTGCTATGTCTAACTTGTTGATTGCGGACTTGATTTGACGTCAGGATTTGGTTTGAAAACTTCTTGTAGGTGTTCCATGAATACTTGAGCTTTGTCGGAATCATTGTTTGCCCAGGTATTGTTCGCTTTAAGGAGAGGTGGCTGATGGTTAATCGGTCGTTTGAGGGCTCTTGTTGCTTTCCACAATGAATAATAAGTCGATGGTTTAGCGTCCAGATGTTGTAAGTACGTTGAGAGGTCTCGGTTGCGGTCGTCACATAATAGTTTCTTAAGTTGAGCTGTTAGTTTATTATAAATTATTTTATCTCCCGGATACCTTGTTGTCTGCCATCTTTTTCTAGCTTTACGCTTTTCTGACAATAGTTTCCTAATGGATAATGCGCCTTGAGGTCTGTATTGTCCAAAGGGAGATGGTGGGGGCATGGCTTCCCATGCTGCCTGTTGGATAACATGATTAAAATGTTCAACGGAGTTTGTGATATCTTCGTCTGTTTGTAATTGTACTTGGACATCCAGAGAGTTTATTATCAAATCTCGGAAGCACTCCCAATTTGTTCTTCGGGTATGTAGTCTGCATGGTTTTTCTTTTTGCAGGATCTTTCGACTCATTACTATCTCAACAGGTGAGTGATCAGAGGATAGGTCGGCACTAGATGTACAGGTAAAAAAGCTACTAGCAATACCCTTAATAACACCGAAATCAATTAAATCAGGTTTATTTTTCGTGTCACTTGGCAAATATGTTGGTTCACCGGTTGATATGACGCTGAGACGCTGTTTATTTACTGATGATAGCAACTGTCGACCCTTCGGGGTTATTATCCGAGAACCCCAGAATGTGTGCTTGGCATTGAAGTCACCACCAGCCACAAACCTTTGTCCTAAGAATTTGAAATAATCGTCGTAATCCTCTTGCTTTATGTTATGTTTAGGTGGGCTATAAACGGCTGATACGGTGACAGGTCCTGACCAATCTTCCACCACGACATTTGTTGCCTGGATTTTTTCGGTACAATAACTGCTAATGTCTGATGTTGTTTTTAATCAATACTGCACTACCTCCGTGAGCCTTCCCGTCTGGGTGCATAGTATGGTAAAATTTGTGTCCTGGTATGCTGAAGTAGTTGTTCTTGGTAAAGTGGGTCTCGGAAATCAACATTATGTCAACGTTATTCATTTGCATGTATTTTTTTACCTCAAGGGTATGTTTTATCAGCCCGTTGGCGTTCCAGAGCACCATTTTTATGGAGTCCAGTTTGAAGTTAATTTAGTCGTTAGATTTAAGATTAAGTTTGTTATAGCTGTTAATTGTTGCATAATTTGTTTCATTGCTTCCATGAATTCTTTTATCTCACCGTTGTTATCAGTATTTATTATATTGCTAGGTTCGTTGATTTGTAGTGTTAAGTGTGTTAAGATTAGTGGCTGTCAAAATATATATAAATATTTAAAATAAACACAATTATTTTCAATGATTGTTTACATTTAAAAGCCACCGCGCACTGGTTTTTTATCGGCCGATAGTGTGATCATTCTGGCAATCAGTATGCAAGGCAGTGCGACTAACTGTTTTTTCTTGGTAGTGTTTTTGCCTTTTTTCTTTTTCATGTGCTGGTGGAAATTTAATTTTTTGTAGTTCCCTGTATACTTTGCAGCCTTTATAGTTCGCTGGATGATTTCCTTTACACAGTACGCATTTGACGTTTTTAGATCTAGTTTTTTGTGGACATTCAACCGACGGATAATTACCTGTACATTTAATGCATTTAGGGTTTCTCCTACAGTAGGTTTTCGTATGCCCATACTGAAGGCAATTTCCGCATTGTGGGATCTCTCGCTTCGGTCTTGTGGGTTCAAATATGACCTTACAATGTAGTAAGTATTTTATGTCGTAAATAGATTTATTATTTTCTCTTTGCTTTAGTTCGATTATGAACATAGGGAGAGGTTTTTTAGTTATTCGTTGTTTGATGTTCCAGATGTTGGTACAGCTATGATCAAGTTTGTCTAAGGCTTTTTTTATATCTTCTGTGCAGGTAGATGGATGGATATTTTTAAGGATTACTTTGAAGCTCCTGTCTTGTTTTGGTTAGGTAAAATTCTGCTTTTTTATTTTCTAATTCTTTAACGACAGTGGTGTATGTTTCTGAATTTTTCGTTTGAATTTTTACCTGTTCATTTCGTAGCACTTTCAGTTCGTAATGATCGTATGCATGTGTTTCCAGTAGTTGAATTAGTGGCTGGATGTTACTTACTCTATCAACGAAAATTGGTGGTGGTTTATTAACTTTCAGAGTTGGTGTACCATCAGTGTTTTTGTTGGATGCCTGTAAATCATCATTTTCCAGGATGGCAAAACTATTTGAAGTCTGCGTTGGTACGGGTTGAGATAGCCAGTATGTATTTGCTCTGTTTTTGCGAGCTAAATGTTTCAGGGCTAGATCGCTGTCGTTTTTTTTAGTGATTTGTACCCAGTTCTCCTCTATTTCTGGCGAACTCTGGGTTTTAGGTTGTTCATTGTTCTTGTTATTGACGCTCTCCCATTCGTCTTGAGTAGATGTTAGGTCCACATGCGTTTCTATCATTTGCATCTCCGTATCTGTGCTGGTATGTGGTTTGATGTTGTTGGTTGCTTTTAGTTTTTGATAATGATGAAAATCTTGTGGATCCTTTTCAGCATTGAGTGATGAGCTTCCAACTGAGACGCTCCTTGGTCTTGTAAAGAGGTCTGGATGGAAGGCTTGCTGTACATATTTCTTGTTTTGACCAGTAGCATTAACCGTCACGGGGGCCTGGGTTCCTTCCTACCCACGTGGGGTCTTCGGTAGCAGATTTCACACCTTCCAGCCCGGATACTGGAAGGCACCGGGCGTTAGCCGGATCGCACGACAAAAAGCACTCTCCATAATTCGACATTTCATTAAAAAAGGTAGGAATTGTACTAATAATGCTTTCCCAAGGCACTATAGCCACTCTTTCAGGGGGTATTTAATTCCCTTGGCGTGTGGGCACCAGTGTCAGGTTATATAACCGCCGCCTGTTACTCGGCGTTGTTGCTCGTTTAGCACCACCCAGGGGGCACGTGTAGGGTTAGCCTAGGAGAAGGTGGTAAATCCTACGGACGCGAGCAACATCACCCCACCCGCCATATTCCTATTTGTATTAAAGTATGGTACTGCATGGCGTGTGTGAAATACGATGCAAGCGCGCGCACTGCACCAAACAGTCGGTCGCCGTTCTTGTGCGGGAGATGTTTGGGGATTACAGCAACAAGTTTTTGAAACCATTTTCTTTCAGCTACCTGGCTGGCCTACCCTTGCAATTATATACTAAAAAATCGCGCATCACTACGTGATGCGCGACAGTTCAAACGCAATCGTCGGACCATATCGACTAAACCATATCGTCTGATTAAAAATCACCAGTGCGCATTGGCTCTAACACTTCTGGACTATGAATGGTAGAAATCTACAGTCAAAAAAGTTCTATACATGCTTTGTTTTGGCGTCGCCTAGGCTTACATGTCACGTTATGCTGCAGTCATACTCTATATTTTATTGTGTTAATTAAAATTCCTTTCCAGTTTTGGGTGTTGGTCTATACAAACTCATCGCCATCATCTCAGCACCAATAGCTGTTGTGAAGGCAGCTATATCAGTTCTCCAAGGAGTGGTTGGAGCTATGAATCTTGCCACTATTGACATCAATGAGAGAGCCAGTCTTGCTAAGAAGCAAATTAACTAAGTTTAAACATATATATACATATTTATGTCAGTGTTTATTGATGTTCTAATTACATAAATGTAAAAATATCCTAGATTGATGTTGAATACCTGTAAGAGAAATATCGTTTACAGAAGAAAGAGTCACAAAAATTTTACTAATCATGCATTTTAATGGTTTTACTCATATAGTTATTATTAATTCTTTTGTAATTTTAATTCAGAAAACAATATCTGACCTAAATGAATATTATGTATATATATTATAAATGTTGTTAAACAGATATTTGTAATGTATAAAATGTATCAAGTTCACAAAGATTAAGTCTACAAAAAAACCTAGTCATTTTAAGTTACAAAAATATTTTAATGTACATTAATTATCTGCTTTTGACTATTTCCTACTTTGTATTTTTGACCGAAGGTATAAATTAGTTGATTTTAAAGTATTTCATTTGTTAACATACCACTATGTTTTTACTGTTTGAATATTAAACTGCTGCTGGTAGGTATGTCCCAGGAGGTTTAGCTCCTACCAATATGTGTTAAGATCTATTAAATTTCTCATGTGCGAATTTAGAATTAAAAATCTAGTTAAGAACAACTCTCCCAAATTGGTTAAGGATTTTAGATTTATAAAAAATAGGATACTTAAATGATAAATTAATTTATTTTGCAAATAGACTTCTTTTCCAGACACACGTCGATTAGTTCTGGTATAAAACTAGATGGTTTCCATTTCATATGACTAGCCTTGAGAAGAAACGCCGAAACAACCTCAAGGATCCAAGTTTATTATAAACTAAAAATGAGCAATGTAGGCGTTCAGGGTGGTCTTTATATAAAATAACCATTTCAGTTTTGAGCAGACCAGTCACGACACCTAGTAGACTAGATAAGTCGGTAATCACGGAACTGACTCATATCTTAGGCAGCTCCACGACTCCAACCGGTCCGCCACCGCAGTCTGACATTTGAGTTATAGGGTTGAAAATCGCATATTGCATTACAACTTCGGCGATTGTCTCTGAAAAGGTAACATCTTATCCCAGTTTTTTTTTTCATCGCGCACGTACAGTACAGTCATTGTTAGCAACATAAAAATATCCAAAAATGTTATTTATTGGTAACATTCAAATCCTCAAAAATTTTCTCGTTCCATGATATAATTATGTATTTATATAAATAGAAATAGGTATTACATACCTCTGAATTGCCTGCCGTGGTCAGAGACTGACTGGCACAGTGTACACGCCCTTTGTTATACCTATTTCGTGATCGCGTTAATTCCCGTATAAATACATAATCCTTGTTATTCTGTCACGTGATTGCTGTAACTAATATATAAAACTACAACAATAACCCTCCCCGCCTTCGCACGGGAGCAGAGACATATTTAACAATCTTCAACATATTTGAATTAATTTACACAAAATCTTAACAAATTATACACCTAAACCTTCCTCATGAACCACTCTGTCTATTAGTGAAAACTGCATGAAAATCCTTTCAGTAGTTTTTCAGTTTATCGCGAACAGACAGACGGACAGAGAATAAAAATTAGTTTAGGTACTACGAAATAGTATAGGTACAACAATATTGTGTTTTACTGTGGCCCCACATTAAAAGATCATGCAGGGTTGACTGGTAGAGAATGCCTTCGGCATTAAGTGCGCCTTTGTACAAGTGTGCATGAAACTTTAAATAAATCAATAAATATTTCTGCAAGACATTTATGACGCAGAATTCTTTATTGAATGAATAAAAATAAAGAAAAAAAAATTAAAAACAAGCTTTTATTATTATTGTTAACTTTTAAGTTCTTTTTATTAACATGTAATAAAAGCTAGTTTTCAAAAAAACAACTCGATGGGGTTGCGTTTCATTACAGAGTTCTTATGGCCACCTTCCAGCTCCATCATCAGATCAGCTCCTTGTCATCATAATAATATTGCATTGTCACGAGACATACTTATGCGTAAAAATTTTCAGCTCAATCGGAAACCGGGAAGTGTGTCAAATTTAACTTGCAAGATTCCACCCGGACAAAAATACATACATTGTGCAAGTTAAATAAAAGCTTGTAAAAAAGAACATGTTCCCTTTTGGTCTGTGCGAACTACTGAGTGAGGTAGCCGTATATAAGCCGGTATAAGTCTGGCGATCCTAAGAGTAGGTAGCATGTCTTGTGTAATTGTATCGAATCATCCTTTGTCATCAGTGTACCTATTAATAGTGCATTTCAGAATGAACAAATTGCGAAGTTTATACCTACCTAATACATATATTATAATTATATAAATATTAAAAATCTATCAAGTTGATAAAGTGTAAAAATACTATTACCTAACCTAATTCAGGCTTTGGTATAAATATACCTAGCTTTGTTATGGTTTATACAAGAAACATTACACTTAGTATTTCATTTATGCACATTCCATCAATATTAATTTATGTTTAATTATTATTTTATAATAATTAATATTATATCTCTCCGCTGAAAAACCTGGTATAGAAGGTTACTGTTATGATTTCAATTATATGCTTATATACTTATTTATTAAATTTACTTGTACAATTTCTTTTGCTTTTAAATGCTAGCTTTAGTCTATTAATTAAAGGAGATTGAGCAAATATATTTAGTACATACCTACATGAATCAAAAGTCAGGATGACGTCAATCTTAACACTTATTTTGTTTAATAATCACTTCCATAATATAGGTTACGTAGTCTTAATAAGGCCTCCAGCGACGTGAGACATCAATTTAAGTAATTCAACCTTATCGTGCTCTAAATGTTGAAAACGATGCCTCGTATCTATAATAAGTACCAATGCTTATATAAGCACTAGATACAAAACTTTAATGCATTTAAAGAGATGCAATGTGTAAATTCCTGTGTTGAATTATACTTGTGTTAAACGTAGGTTTACGCCGGTAATATCTGTTGTATGGCGTTCGAAAGCGCTGCCTCAGAGTCGCCTAATGCTACTGTCATTTTAGTATAGTAAACATAATGTTGTATATTGAATGTGCAATTAACTATAAATTAACCACATATGAAGTACATAGGTGAAAATTTAAGAAGTGTGAAAAACATGATTAAAGATATTATAATTTATGATATTAACTGATTTTGTCAGGGTTACTGGTACCTATATGATGGGAAAAATTATATAATAACCGTATACTAACAAGTCATGTCAAGCCATGCCTGGCTCGAACCAAATATTCAAAACTCAAAAGGTATGAATGCCGACAGTCTTGGCTACATGCGACTATTTTGGCTCTCTCGCGGTCGTCATGATGACGATTTTGTAAGAATGTATAAATACGTAGATAAGTTGACTGCTTTGTCCCACGCTACGACCTCGTGGAATAAAGCTTCAGTTGCGCAAGAACCGCAAGGAAATCATCATGCGGCTAACATCTCAAGCTCCAATGCTATTCGCGTGTACGTTACCCAAGCCGCTCAGTCAATAGCCGCTATCGTAGACAGAGAACTCGGTCTACGACCGCTATACATTTTTTAAGGTGTATAGGTAGGATAAGTAATCAATCTCGAAAATATCACATACAAATGATCAAAGTATATTGTGTGTAATATTAATATTTGTGTTACAAGTTGATCCAATAAATGTTTAAAAAATGAAACAAGGTTTTTATTAGTACATATTTATTAAAGATAATATAATTAATCATATTTGTATTACGGCTAATAAAGCACAATGCGTACTGTTAATAACATAGGTATTAAATGCAAGACAAAGAGTTGCTTTTGCAAAATGAAATAATACTCTAAGTAACATTTCTGAAATAAAAAGCGGTTATTTACGTTGAAACTTCATAATGAAACATTAAAATTATCCCTTCAAACTGCTCATTCCCGCTCTCATGATCTCGTCAACGAGAAGAAGATTGCTAGCAATAACAGAACAGGAGTTGATGATCTGCTTCTTTACAACATAATTGTCAATAATACCTAAGTCCGTTGGTTTGATAGCTTCACCAGTGCTCAAGTCAAGACCTATTGGGTCAGGATTTAAGCGTGATTCTTCTTGTAATTTAACAATAGTATCCTGAGCATCATAACCCGAGTTAACTGCAAGGATTTTCGGGATGATCAATAAAGCTTCAGCATAAGCTTGAATACCCAATCGGGACTTCCCCTTGACAGTGTCTTTGAATTTCTGTAACTCCATGTTCGCTTTAATCTCGAATGCGCCAGCGCCTGGAATAACACACTTGTCTTCGATGGCATTGTTGATAGCTCGAAGTCCATCACGAATAGCATCCTTAATCTGGGCCAGTGTATGTTTGTTGGGACCCTTAATAAGGATTGTGACAGACTGAGGGTTCTTGCATTGTTCAACAAAGGTGTACTTGTCTTCTCCAAGAATATGTTCGTAGACAAGTCCAGCGAATCCGAGGGACTCTTCCGTAAGGTCATCCACAGAGTTCATGGCGGTACCACCACAAGCCAAAGCCAGACGTTCCATATTGCGCCTCTTGGCTCTACGTAAGCCCATGATCCCTTCCTTGGCAAAGGCATCGAGAGATAAAGGGTCAATTCCCTTCTGGTTGATGACTACGAAGTTCTTGTCGGTGCCGTCGCATAGTTTTTTTTTCAAGGCGATTATCTATATATAAGAACACAACATTAATTATAATCTCAAAATAATGTCACTACTGAAACTTTTATTCTATTCTAAAAGAGACCAAAAATACTTAAATGGTCATTATCATACCTTTTTAACTCTCTGGTCAATAAAATCCCTTTCGGCCGCAACCAATTTCTCCCTGTCTTCAGCTGACTTGTAGAAGAAACCAGAATTAACTTCAGTTTTCTCATACTCAAGAGAAATGTTGCATGTAAGTATGTAAGCATTCTCAACACGCTTTGGCATGTCAGGGTGGCGCGTGCCGTGGTCCAGTACCAAACCTGTAAAATGAAAATATATATTATATAATTTTCGTGTCACATTTGTTAGCGATAAACTCCTAACCTGAGGAACCGATGTTAATGAAATTTAGCACACTGTGTGCAGTTTGATCCAACTTCAGAGATAGAATAGTTTTTATCTCAATTTATAGTAACAACATTATTTTTTTTATTGTTTTCGTTATTTCCAGGACAAGATTTTCATTTGGAAATACTATTTAAATGTTGGAAATTGATTATTTACTTAATTGTACAAACAACAAATATGTACGAGGTCTTATCGGGCAAGGTATGTTGTTACCGATGTCTATAAACATTTGCAGTGGCAGTTAGCTATTAGGAGCATGTCCATCATCATAGAATTTTTGGTTACCACATACAATAATATTATTATGTACTAACAGCGCCCCGCGGTTTCACCCGCGTAAGTTCCGATCCCGTGGGAATATCGGGATAAAAAGTAGCCTGTATGTTAATCCAGGTCTTCATCAGTTCAATAGTTTTGGCGTGAAAGAGTAACAAACATTCATACATCCTCACAAACTTTCATGTTTATAATATTAGAAGGCAGGTGAAATTGTTTCCTCAATCAGATAATTGCATTTCAAAGCAGATAATCTTACATAATTATAGTACTTACCCTTGATAAGAGTAGTTTCAGTGGCAGTTTTGTGCTGCATTTCCATGATTTCAACCATATGTAAGTCTACAGGTTTGTCAGGAGTACGCACTGTGAGGACTGCATCCACACAGGCATCAGTCAACACATCAGCTAAATTGGCATGGACCTAATAAGAAAATCATTATGAAGATCAACTGATCCTTAAATATGTTACTTAGCTCCCAATGCAATAAACGAGAAAAAGACAAAAAGTGGAAACTTCTGCTTCTATGATCAAACTGTACATTTTGTATGTCATTCTATTCATATCATCATAATACAAGTCATAAAAGTTAGTAATTCTTTCTCTATTGTCCTTTGAGAATGAAAGTTTCACTGACAATGATTTAAAAACATATAAAGGATAATGTAAAGATCACAAGTTGGATATTAAAGACTAAGCTATGATTTCTAAGCTGATGTACTATATCAGTACTAAAATATCATTAATTTTTTGGCTATCATAATATACTTAGATACACTTGCTATGTGTATTCCAAGTAATACTAGGGTTCGTCATAACTGTAGCTGTCAGTTTATGCAATAAGATTGATCAGGGATATTGGAAGAGGGCTCTGTGTCCACAACCGGTCTATTAAGCCTTCAGATGATGAATTAAATACAAACCAATTAATATCCTAATGTATATTAATATACCTTAGTCTTCAGTGAGGTACGAGAAACATCAAGCAAATTTTCACGCTTTACTTCAATGGGTATCTTAATTGATTCAAGCACTTCTAAAGCTTTGGCACGAGCAATGTCAAACCCTTCTGTAAGAATTCTAGGATGCAGACCTAAAAAAGCACAAATGTACAGAACAGATTAACATAACATTTTATCAGATCAATTATGTATCTTGTAAAACCTCAAATTGTAATGTGGTTACTGGTTATATGTATGTATTTTAATCACATCATTTGCTTGTACTCTAATGGCCAGCAACAAGTATGTGGGTATTTGAAACTAACTACTTTTGTGATGTTTTCCACAGAATACATGGCATGATTCCTTTCCTTCTCCTTCCCAACAATAAGTATCATAATTTCTAACCATTACGTCCCTGCAAATTACCTTCGCTAATATAGATGTCAGCTTGTTTCAGTAGTTCTCCTATGAGAAGCACTGTAGAAGTGGTACCATCGCCAGTGGCGTCATCCTGAGCAGTGGAGGCTCGCGCAATCAGCGACGCGGTGGGGTGTTGAATCTGCATCTCATGTAATAACACATTGCCATCTTTGGTGATTTTGATATCGCCGGCGCCAGAAACTAACCTGATGAATACATCAAAGATACCTCTTCAATTTCATCATACAAACCATTTACAAAATAACAGTTATAAAAATTTCAACGACGAATGCAATTAGACAGTCATGGCTACTTGACCAAAAAGTTTTTGTTGATCATATGACTTTTCAAATCGAAATTTATTGCACACGGATTGTTTTAGGTATATGAAATAAATGAAATAATATATAACTACTTGAAAAATATGGATTCCGTAATAATGTTTAGTAATTATTGGTATATTAAATGAGATAATAACATTTTCATAGTTCCTTTAGGTCCGAGGTTAGTTTTCATAACATCTTGAATTCCTTTTGCTGCTGAGATATTAACAGCTAAAGCTTGCGATGCTCTCGCTAATTCAGCTTTGGGATTAAGCAAACTGATTGCGGCCATTTCTTTTAATTACTTCACGTTTTAGGTAAAAACTTAAAACACGCGGATGACGAGCGACTGCGACCAAACCAAAATTGTAGCTTGACAGTAAGGATACCAAAGAGTAAAGTAATACTACGAGAGGATTTTCACTTAACATAGGGATACTCACCTAACATCGAAATATCGATTTTACTCAATGTTTGCATTGCGATATATGGGATTAAAACGATGTTTTGACTAATAATAATAATCATTAATCATTGCGCCGATAGTCATTTCGGCCCATGGGTTAATTGCTAAGAGCCTCGACCAACACCTTCAGAGGCTCACGTTAGGCAGCTGGATTAAGAGCCTAATGCAGAAGGCAGTCCTTCTCGACACGGCACGCATAGTGAGGAGGTTTCTGTCTCTGGAACCCCAACCACCCGTAGCTTGGTCCCTGTACCCGATACCGGTGGGACACTATTTTTATATTTTTAAATATATTTGTATTTTTTTTTTATACTGTAAATGTATTTAAAAATGTAATGTATATATATAATAAATAAATAAAAAGAATAATAAACTTCACACACGGCCGTCTGATCCCAAACTAGGCCGAGCCTGTACTATGGTAACCAGACTGCTGACAAACATACTTATGTATTTCTAAATACCTACATATTATAGATAAATTACACCCAGACACAGAACAAATGATCGTGCTCATCATACAATTATTTTTCCTGGGTAGGAATCGAACCCGCGACCTTTGGCTTAGCAGTCAGGGTCACTAACCACTAGACCAACAGGCCAGCCTATTATATATCTATTCGATATATCGATTTATTTATTTATAGAAAGTCCGAATCTTTGTGTTTTTGTAGAATCTATTAAAAAAACTAATTCTGACTAATATAATTACAATAGAAACAGAAGTAAATTTTCAACACTAGGTACTTGATGATTTCAATTTTAAATAAATAATTCATAATTAATTAACAGGTATTGACATCAACAAAGAAATATACTGAAAGTTAAAAGATTAATATTTTATTTTTGCAAAGTTTGTCTAAAGAGCTTAAGTGGTAAAGTGAAAGTAAGTTTTTGCAGGTAGATTGAGACTAGTAGTATATTTCTGTCTTTTTTCTTTTGGTGTTTTAAAGTGGTCTGATGTGTAATAAAATATTTCTGTGCAAAATAATTTGTTGTTTTTGTTTCACTTACAAATGTATAACTCATCTGTCATCTCGCCACTATCTTAATAGTATAATTTTTATTCAAGTAACACTCATAGAAAATCACTATTATGACACTATTAGTATAGCTATGTTAGTCTGATTCTACTTTCACACATAAGAAATCGAGGACAGCAAACATTCTGCGTTTGATTGGAAACAGGTAATAGTAAACTTTTGTAGAAAATATTCGATATTGAAAAAAATATCGATGTTTTTAAGCGATACATCGATTTTGGGATCCGATGTTTTACATCGAATATAATTATCGATATATTTTTAAATGGACAACCTCTGTGACGGACTCAATATAGTACCAAAACCAATAAAGTATTATTAAATTTAGTTTGTTATTATTATCAGTTAACTAAGCTACACAAAAAACGATGTTTGATAGCTCGTTATATATTATTTTATTATGGACTCTATCCCGCGCGAAGAATCAACGCAGGAATTCCGCCAATGTGTTTTATAATTATACAAGTTAAAAAACAAAAACGTAAAAAAATGGATGTCCATTCCCATCCATCTTGAAAACATCCAAGCGCTCTCAGTGTATATCGGAACGCACACAATGAAACAACTGTCATGAGTCCGCTGTCAGTGCTGTCAGCAAACTTCTGTCAGTGAATAATCTTGGTATAATCGCTTTCCACTTGTGTACAAAAATAAAAATCTATTTTAGTTCGAATTGGTATTTGAGATGAACTTACCAGACTGTGCTAGAACAATCTTCAATACAGAGTATAAAAGGGCTGTCGGCGTGAGCATAACCTGTATTTTGTAATAGTAACGGGAGTTACAATGGGTGTACACAAAGAGGAAGCAGAATCCTTTAAAAACAAAGGCAACGAAGCTTTTAAGTCAGAAAGGTATGAAGAAGCGATATCTTTCTACAGTAAAGCAATCGACCTCGCAGAACAAGACAGTCGTGATCTAGCTACGTATAAAAAGAACCGTGCTGCTGCTTATCTCAAGTCTAAAGATTATGATAAAGTAATTAAGGACTGCGATGAAGCCTTAAAAATTGTCCCGGAAGATCCTAAAGCCTTGTTTCGCCGTTCACAAGCTCTGGAATGTTTAGAAAGGTATGAAGAGGCTTATAGAGATGCTAAAACAATATTCACTGTTGATCCAAATAACAAGGCTATTCAACCAGTTTTATCTCGTCTACATGCCATTGTCCAAGAGAGAGCAAGGCAGAATGCGCAGACAAGCACTAAAGTTGAACAGATGTTTAAATTAGCGTTTGATGTCCGTGAAGATATAGAGAAGCGAGAAAAAGCTATGTCAAATCTCTTAGTTTTAGCTAAAGAGTCCACTGGCGCGGATATTATGCTAAAAAATGGTGTTGTGTATAAAATACAGCAATTACTTAAAGTTGAAAAAAATTGTGAAATATATGTCAATGCGATAAGATGTATTAGCCAACTTTGTAAGAGAAATGTTGAAAGAACTAAAACAATACTAAAAATTGTTGGTATACCCTGGATTTTAGAGATTATTGATAGTAATGAAGAGGATAGAGTGAATGCTGCTCAATATTGCTTGCAAGTTATATTGAACACCTTTTCAGGCATGGATACTAAGAAAGATACAAAACCAGATCTTAAGTTATGTGAGGATAATAAAAGTGAAATAGAAACAATGCTCACTTGCTTAACATATTCTATTACTAATAGAGTCATCACTGGCCTAGCTAGAGATGCTATCATGGAGATAGTGATGAGAAATTGTCACTACACTGCTATAAATTGGGCTGAGAGATTTGTAGAAATTAAGGGGCTGCAACGATTGCTTGAAGTTTGTAGTGAATTAGAGGAGTACAAGTATGAATCATCTATGAATATCACCCCTTCATCAAGAACCATAGCAGCTGCTTGTCTAGCAAAAATTTATGAGAACATGTATTATGATGAAGCCAGGGAACGTTTTAACAATCAAGTAGATGAGTTTGTGAAAGACAAACTAATGACCCCTGACTTAGAATCAAAAGTAAGAGTTACTGTGGCTATCACCTCTCTACTGAGAGGCCCCCTTGATGTCGGCAATTATGTAATTTCTAAAGAGGGTATTCTAGAAATGATATTGGTCATGGCACAGACTGAAGACACCCTGCAACAGAAGGTTGCATGTGAATGCTTAGTTGCAGCTGCATCTAAAAAGGACAAGGCCAGGACTATTATCAATAAAGGGGTTGACATTTTGAAGAAACTATATCAATGTAAAAATGATGCTATAAGAGTGAGAGCATTAGTTGGTCTTTGCAAGATTGGCAGTTTTGGAGGTGATGATGCTTCCATAAGACCATTTGCTGACGGTTCAACTAAGAAACTTGCAGAAGCCTGCAAAAAATTCCTTGTTAATCCTGCCAAAGAAAATGATATTAGAAAATGGGCAGCTGAAGGTCTCTCATACTTAACTTTGGATGCTGATGTCAAAGAAAAACTTGTTGAAGATAAACCTGCACTTCTATCCTTGATTGAACTAGCTAAAACTGGTGACCAGTCTTGTCTCTATGGTGTTGTAACAACACTAGTCAATTTGTGTAATGCTTATGAAAAACAAGAAGTTATGCCTGAAATGATGGAGTTGGCTAAGTTTGCCAAGCACCACATACCAGAACAACATGAGCTGGATGATCCTGACTTTATCAACAAACGTATAACAGTATTAGCTAAAGTTGGTGTAACAACAGGTTTGGTTGCCTTATCCAAGACAGAAAGTCATAACTCAAGAGAGCTCATTGCTAGAGTATTCAATGCCATTTGTGGTTTGCCAGAACTTCGAGGGATTGTTGTACAGCAAGGTGGTGCAAAGGTGTTAATACCAATGTCTCTAGAAGGTACTAACAATGGTAAGAAACAAGCAGCTCAGGCACTGGCTCGTATTGGCATTACTATTAACCCTGAAGTAGCATTCCCTGGTCAACGCAACTTTGAAGTTGTTAGGCCACTTTTGGCATTATTGCATCCCGACTGCAGTGCATTAGAAAACTTTGAAGGCCTAATGGCTCTTTGTAATCTAGCTGGAATGAATGAGTCTACTAGAAACAGAATTTTGAAAGAAGGTGGACTGGCCAAAATTGAGCATTACTTGTATGAAGATCATGAGATGTTACTTAGAGCTGCTACTCAATGTATTTGTAATTTATTACAATCTGAGGAGGTTATTAAAACCTATGAAGCCAATAATGATAAGACAAAATTTTTATACCTTTTATGTCAAGAAGAAGATGCTGATACAGTTATGGCAGCCTCAGGAGCCCTGTGTATATTAACATCGGCAAGCAAAGCTTGCTGTAGAAAATTATTAGATGTACAAGTGTGGCCTGAGACTTTAAGATGCTTATTGGCAAATCCCAACAAGGAAGTTCAATATAGAGGTACATACATGCTATACAATATAATAACTGGTGATAAAGACATAGCCGCAAAAATATTTGAAACAGACATTATGGAAATCCTAATGGCTCTAACTAAATTAGAGGATCCAGAGCAAAAGAAAACTGTGGACAATGCTCAAAAATGTTTAACTGCTGCAGAAGAATTGGGCGTCATTAGGAAACCTGATGCTTCACACATGGTAGATCCATTTCAAGAAGCTAGTATCCAAGAAGTGGATGAAGATGATAATGAAACATAACATAACTAATAGATGTTAACAATACTCATAGGGATATTGTTACTTAATTAATTTATTGTTTTGTGTAATAGATGTCTAATAAATCCTAAAAAAATATTGATTTAATATTTGGAATTGTATTTTATTTAATATTATGAAGCTGTATTAATGAATGCTAAATAAAGATTTTGTATTTTACAGTAAATTTGTAAAATATATATTTTTTTCTTTCCCTAAATTTAATGCTAAGTTTATTCTCATTTTTATACTTGGTGATCTTTCATGAATTTCATAAGGGAAGTCATTAGAAAATCAAGCATTGATTATAGTTTAATAGGCTAATTAGTAGCCTAGACTCCACAATGTAAGTTTAATTAGATTTCCTATAAAAATAAATTAGGCCATTGTGCTAGCTGCCAGTCCAATTATTATTGGTGTGCTTATTAATTGAATAATAATAATAACTCCACACATCTCACACACGGCCGTCTGATCCCAAACTAGACAGAGCCTGTACTATGGTAACCAGACTGCTGATAAACATACTTATATATTTATAAATACATACATATTATAGATGAATTACACCCAGGCACAGAACAAATTATCGTGCTCATCACACAAATTATTTGTCCTGGGTGGGAATCGAACCCACGACCTCTGGCTTAGCAGTCAGGGTCACTAACCACAATGTTAGATACTTATGTATATGAAAAAGTATACACATACATATTATATAAAGCTGCATGCCTATTGCTTTATATCGTGCATCTCTCTTTTTAACTGTGTCTCTCTCTCACCATAGACCGGAAAACGTCATAGACTAGAGCGGAAGTAGGAATAAGCGCTACTCGTAAGTATTAGCAAGTTAAAGATTAAAACCTGGCAACATCAAACTTAAGATTATCATTTGTTTGGATGTTAGATAGTATTCAATATTATATTCGGGGTATATATTATAATAGCAATGATAATCATCGGGTACCGGTAAAGATGATGATTGAGAATAAAATTGGGAGAAATTGACTTTAATAATTAACGTAAAAAGTATTAGCATCAAATATTAAAATGAATACAATTCAATTATTTCAACAATTCGACTTTTGTTATTTGATTCATCATTTTATTTTCGACTGTTATAGAATTATAATATTTTGTAAGATATTAATTAAAATTTACCGCTTTCTATTTTACTATCTTCGCAATGGGCTACCGCGTCCTTCCCCCACTGCAATCCCTCCCTTTCCCACCATTTTTAAGTAAAGGTTTTTTATTAGGTCAGGATGCCGCCATTTTCTGTTAGAGATCAAATACTATTGAAATACGATATAAGATTTTATTTAAAATATTTTGTATGATAGACATAAATATAATTTTTAAAAATATTTTGAAGAAAAATACTTTGTTTTGCATTTTTTTTCATATATTGTGTAAAGTTTAACGATTCATAATTTAAATTAGAATCGGACACACTAAGAACCTTTTAAAATGACAGCTTGATTTGGTTTGGTTTCCGCTACTGTGCTGTTGTGCTATTTTTTGGTTTTCGACACGAAAATCTTTAGAAAATGTCGATTTCTACTGCTACAGGTATATATCCCTTCATAAAGCAGATGCATTCATATAAATCAATAGTAATATATAGGTGTTTACCATCAAACCTGGTGGAGTTGTTTTTTCGGAGAAATGCCATGGAATCCCATATGGCGGTCCATACTACACATGATTTCGTGACGCTATTTCATAGATAGTAGTATTCCTTTATAACATAAATTTAATATTCTTTCATTAAAATTGGTAAACAGTGGTTTAATCTTCCAGTAGTTGACATTAAGGTTACTATGATTTACTGGTCTTTCTGGCGTCTTCGTAATTGCCGGATGCTCACAAGTGGCTAGAGAACTTAACTTTTAGTTATGTCACATTCCTACCTTATATTTTTAAAGCAATATTTCCAACTATGTCTTACATACCTAAAGTGTAGTTACTTGTACCTTAGAAGAAATTTCTGTTTTTCTTAGAAGTTGAAAAAGTTTTCTAAGTGTAAAGTGAATCTTTTCAGACGAGCGCACGGAAGGTGACGACGACACATCACAAGGAAGCCAGCCTAAAGATGACAGCAGTGATTCTGATAATGAGAATGAGCCAGAAAGCCATAACGGCGGTTCACCTGTTCCTGAAGTTCATGAGATTACTAGTGATGAGGAGGACTGTGTGGTGACTAATGATGATGATGATGACTCATCAATTTCTAGTACAGACAGTAATGACAGCTCAGATGAATCACAAAATGATAAAGCTACAGAAGAAAAAAAAATAGAAGAACAACAATTAGAAAATGGTGCAGACGAATCTGATGTGGAAGAAGTGTCTATGGAGGATCCCCTCAATGAAGGTCCAGCTAAAAATAAACCTATAGTTATCAGTGATACCAAGGGCTTAGTAAATTTAGCCACAAAACAGTCTAAGTCTAACGGTGATCAAAGTAGTGAACCTACTGTTGTTATTATTGATACAAATTCTATACTATCTGGAAAAACCCCAAAACTGACACCACCTAAATCTACAATGACTAGTGCTATTGATGCTCGTAATTTGTGCCAAAGTATTGCAGCCCGTGGTACAACTATCACACCAGTCAGTGTTAAATCGGTTACTAACAGCAGCAATAATAGCAGTACCAACACCAGCAGCAACAACAACAGTAACAACAACAGTACCACAATCAGTACCATCAACAACAGCAACAATAACAGTATCAATAACAGCACTCCACCAACACCACAACCAAACATACTACCATCTCTCACAGATGACATGTTTGTAGTTGAAGCACCATCTTTCATAGTCCCATATGTTTATGAAAAGCCTTCTGTGAAGCCTTTTCGGGAATTTGTAGATAAGTTAGGCAAGGAATTAGAGGAACTAAAAATTAAGGAAGAACAAGAAAAGCTTGATAAGGAAAAGTTGGAGAAGGAGAGGAAAGAACAAGAGAAAAAAGAGCAGATCGAAAGAGGTGAACTTGTGGAAGATGAAGATATCAGTGAAAAAGAAGTCAAGAGTGCTGAGGAAACAGCTAAAGAACAGAAAGCTCTTAAAAAACAACAGAAGAGACGAAAACATGAGGAAGATGATGACTCTTGGGATGGAGAGTCTTCATCTGGATCTGATGATATTAGTGATGAGGATACAGTTCTGATTAAAGACAGAGATGACACTATCGATGATCTTAAAGATCCTATTAGCTTAATTGCAAAAGGTCTTAGTGGTGGTAAATCTGACACTTATTTTGACTGTTCTCTTGGACAATTTTTTATCAATATTGGATTAAACTTAGTGCAGGAATATGTTCAGACAGATTTATTGAAACATCAGAATCGTAAGTTATACAAGGAGAAGAAATCTGGACGAAGTACAAAGGCTACTGAGGCAGCCATAGCTTCTCTCACCCAAAACTTAGACTTTAGTAAGAAAACCAATGCACCATTTGCCCTGGTACAAAAAAGGTGTGAGTTTTGTAGTTTTAAAACAGAGTCCATGCTTGTTATGTCTCATCATTTAGAAGCACCACATATGAGGAGTAATATCTACAAATGTAACTCTTGTGAGTTTGAAATTCGAAGTCCACATGATATATTATTTCACATGGAGGCTGAACACAATATCCGGGGCAGGTTGGAAAGAGCACCAGCATATCAACAATGTGCCAATTGTCATTTTGAAGACAACAGTAAAACTAAATTAGCACGGCATCTAATAGCATGTGCAAAGAAGTTCAAACCAGATCTTAACTTGGCACCTCCATTGGAGTGGGAACCTCCAGCAAAGATACCTAAATTAACAAGAGCACGTAATAATATGGTTGGACCTTATCAGACAAGCTTTAATAGATCTCAAATGAATATGAATAACATGAACCGGCCCCAATTGAATATTAGTAATGTAATGCCTAACATCCCGGTACTGGGGCGACCTCGGGGCCGTCCACCAATTGCTGGGCCACCTCGCACCACACCTGTTTCAGGCTTACCAATTATCCGTGGTGGGGTTATGATTATGCATAATACTCCTGCTGTGGGTACAACTATTGCAAATTACCCCATGATACAAAATCAAAACAGTAATGCTACTCCTAAGATATCAATCACTCCACTACCCAGGGCACCGCAGCCATCGTCATCGCAAGCTTCACAAAACTCTAAAGCTACATTTGTTATATGTGAAATTTGTGATGGTTATATAAAGGATCTTGAACAACTGAGGAATCACATGCAGTGGATACACAAGGTAAAGATTCATCCCAAAATGATCTACAACAGGCCACCATTAAATTGCCAGAAATGTCAGTTTAGATTTTTCACTGATCAAGGTCTAGAAAGGCATCTTCTAGGCTCTCACGGTTTAGTGACTAGCTCCATGCAAGAGGCAGCTAATAAGGGTAAAGACGCTGGGCGATGTCCTGTGTGTGGTAGAGTGTATCAGTGGAAGCTATTGAATCATGTTTCGAGGGACCACAATATGACATTGAAACCAGCACACCTGTCATACAAGTGTACTGTCTGCACAGCAACATTTGGAATGTACAAACAATTTGAAAATCATGTGTACTCAGCTCATAGTGTTGTGGCTAAACGAGTCATGGATAAAAGTAAGACACCAGCACCAGCAGCTAAGATTGCTGACACTGATCCTTTGTTAAAACCACTGAAAATAAATGATGAGATTACTATTATACCACAGCCAGCAAAATCGACTGTTACTATTACTGCAAAGGGTAAATAACATTAATGTTGACGAGTCTGCAGTCTGTACTGACACCGTAGACATATTTCCGCTTTATCAGTGATGCACATCCATGGTTTCAAGCAGTATTGTGTAAATAAACTTAAGATATCAACCTTATTTAAAATGATATTGAAAAGCCAGAGGTGTGGTGGTAATTAGCTAAAGAACACACTGAATAGCATTATTAATAAAAGTGATTAGTTTTTAATTTTATGTACCTCTAAAAAACAATTGCAAAAATGTACCTACCTATATACCCTTATGAAACATTTCTATGTTGGCAATGTAGTACCTTCTGCTGTTTCTATTATAGTGTTTTGACCAATCTCTCTGATCCTTTCCTTGTCACAAATTATATAACAGGTGTTACTATATATCTATTATCTATCTGCATCCCCTTTGTGGTGTAATAGGTAATGAACGAAGTGAATGAATGCTTACAAACAACTTACAATATAACTATAATTCTTATGCGCTTCTTTAGTATTTATTTATTTCTGTCTCATTTTCTGATTAATTGTAGCATACTGTCAGCCTCTAGTTTAATTTATAGGCGAGTTAAGTTTCCAGAAATATTGTAAAAATTAATTTAGGTAGATACTTTCCATTATGAGTGTATAATATTATTAAATCAATTTATGATTGTAATGGTTAGTTAAGACTAGAATATGAATCGTAGACACTAAATTGTAAGTGAGTAAAATATTGAGCCGAAAAAAATCCTTTCCCTAAACAAACATAAACAGTGTAATTGGATACTAGCAGAACACACAACCAACGGTCTTATTTATTTCTGATCTCAGGTCAACCAGTTGGAGTGTTGATTTGGTAAAAGTTTACTGAATTGTTAATGTACTTATAGAACTGAATAAAATGTATTTTTTTTTATTTAATAAAAAGACCATTGTAATTTCAAGATGTTTATTACTGGATTTTTCATCAGCGGTGCTTAGACGATCATGCGGCATGACATGCATTACGTGCTGTCATGCATGCATGACCGTTTAATTGTATTGATTGATGCGAATGACATGCAAACTACGTGCTGGCAGTTGAAATTCCTTTTATTTTTATATTTATAAATCTGCCTTTGACAAAGACATTTCCAGAAGACCTTCACTGTACTATCTATATCGACTGAATAAAATGATTATACCAAGCGAATTATCATGTATGACCTCAATAGGTCCTTCATGCAGCATGAGGATTCAGCATGTCATGCCGCATGATCGTCTAGGGATCGCTATCCTGTTATGCTCATGATACAATATGTACCTACACTCTCTTGGGCCTCTTGCACGCTCGCCAATTACCCGTACCCTTTGCTGGAACGATTTACTGAATAGCCTGAATATAAAAGTCAAAACCCAAGGACTGTGCACCAGTAATAGTGGGACTAAGGCCTCTCGTTCACAGTACGGTTTCTTAACTTAACCGTACGGCGTGTCAGCTGTACGATTAAGAAACCATGCGAGCTTGTATATGACGGCAAAACCACCGGTCGAGACAACAGCCAGTACGGCTTAATGGCGTTTTTTCTGGCCAAGCGTCATAAATCCTCATAAGAAATAGATTATCATTAGATTAGAAATCATACTCGAACCGCTTATTTTCATAATCATTGATAGTCTTATTCCAGTGGCGTAGCTAGGTAACCAAAGGCCCTGGAGCAAAAAATAAACTAGAGCCCCAAATAAACTATTTAAAATCGTTTGTTCCGTATTCGTCGTGTTCCGAATTCGACATACTCCAGATTTGTCGTAATCGAGATTCGTCGTACACTGTATTCAAGTACAGTGGCGGCCCTAGCTACATTTGAAGGTGGTGCGAGACCTCAAAGTGGCGCCCCTATAAGTTCAAAACCTTAGTGTTCTTATACTATGCAGCACTGATTATAAATGGTGTTAGATATATCTAACAAATAAACATTTACGGTGTATCTGAGCAGCAAGCAGTCTTTCGTGGTTGACATAGCAGTTGTTATGCTCATCCGCGTTAAAAAATGTTGTCCATCCTGCTTGTATCACTCCGTCGCGGTCGGTAACGGTTGAGCACTGACTGAAAAAATAGATCTTTACTTATTAACATAAGATGCTATTTCTTTAGCTTGTTTGTTATTAATGCAAATGAAGAGGCTTGTCACTGTTTCACAAATTCCAAGCAATTTTTGTAGCTATAGTAAATATATATAATAGCCTTTGCCAGGCTAACATGTAAATATGAAATCGAATTGCTTTATGTACCCACTGAATAATCGACAAGACCTCTGATGCTGCAACTGAGTCATTGGTTTCTTTATTAAGATTCAGAAGGACATCACGAAGTGAAGTGTATTTAAAGCGAACAGCAGCAAGGCTAGAAATTCTACACTCCCAGGTTTTATAAACCTTTTTTGATCGGTAATCCAAAAAGATACTTATCACTTCCCATAGCTTTGTTGATCAATAGAAACAAAGTCTTTAGAGAAATCCAAAATAAAGAGACCAAATTCAATTAAACAGAATAATTGAAATTGTTTCACAATGGGCGAAGATATCATACCACGTATACACTTTGTTTATCGTGTGGAAACCCCCACTGGTCATCACCTCACCGGAACCGTGCGGTGGGAGAGTGCTTGTCCTCTCCCATTCCTCGCAAAATGAGACCGTAGAATCCCATGTTGGTACCATGGTTTCTAGCGAGAGGCTTCCCACACCAATGGCCGTCGCGAGGTCGTATCGCTGCTGCGTGTGGAAACCCCCTCGGGCCATCACTCCACCGGGGTTTTCGGTGGGGTGGTGTGTGGGAATCGAACTGACTAAAAGCCACACGGTGTGCCGTACTACTCCTAAAATAGGAAGGATCCGGCACAGCTTTTATTAAGGCATCCGGACCCCTCCTAGCGCCCGCAAAAGCGCGGGCACCACCTTCGGTTAATAATCTGAATTAGGTGACATCCAGGCACACACGGACGTCACCTCCTCGCGGCTGACCACTATAGCGTCTGACCCGTCCACCCGCGGTCACACTCAAGGCGGCATGAGGTGCTGGTAAGCGTGATTCGATCACCCGGTTCGCCGGCGGCGAATTAGGTCCGAGTGGAGATCGTTCTCCCGCACCCGTTCCGCCGCCTCCTTCTGCGAGATGACTTCCTCACAGAAGGTTGCAATCGCCGTAAAATTCCTGTAGCTACCGCTTATGATGGCCAGTAGCGAGAGATCCCCTCCGATGACTGCAGTGAAGGCCCGACGCTGCGTCGCCCAGGCGGAACAAACCCCCAGCGTCTACTGAGCTGAGTCCTCACTGCAGTGGCAGTGGTGACAGGCGGGACTCAATTCCCTCCTAACGACCTAGTACAGGTACTTCCCGAAGCAGCCGTATTCGGGAAGAACCTGCGTCAGTTGGAAGGAAAGGGTCCCGTGCTGCCCCTGCCCACTCGACGATGTCCGGCTGGAACGCTTCCACGGCTGCAAATCTAGCACGTGGAGCCTCCAGCCGGGCCGACTAACGAGCCATCGTGGCTCGGAGAATGGCTATACGCCCCTCGTACCCCTCGCGTACCCCTTCGGGGCCTGATGAGTACCTGCGTCAACCGCTAAGCTTTCCAGTCAATCCTCCCGCCTCTTACCACCACAATTGTGGCGTGCTCTGCGCTCGGTCACTGTAGTCGCTCTTTCCATTCGGCCATTAGGCTTTGGCGAAGCTGGGACCATCACGCCTCGATTTCTTGATCAGGCACTAGATCAAAAAATCGAGACATCTTGCACCATGGATATATGACACCTCTAAGTCCCATGGGGCAGAACCAGCTAGTAGACTCGCTACTTCTTAGGGTCAGCAGTATCCTCTTATGACCCTGACGGACTTCGCCGCTGCGGACGCCACAGATTGCGGGTCGTCAAGGACTCTGTCCATATTGGGGCGCCATGTAAGCTCAAATTGTTAATCTCGTTGGTAGAAGTCGATTTTAAGTAGGTTTAAAAATTACGTTTCATTTTTAAATTTTTATTTCTCGCTTTTGAGTGGGTCGGTTTGTAGTTTGTCCAAGTTTCAATAGCCTGGTGTGTAGTGAACTGCCAATCTCCTTTTACAAAATATTACTTTTCTCGTACTTCAACTTTTTCATTAGTGTCACGTCAGCATAACCCAGTATGATAGAGGAGAAGTATTTAGAAGACCACGTAAGTATTCACCATAGACATCAGCGTGACAGCAGAAGAGACGAAAACATGAGGAAGATGATGACTCTTGGGATGGAGAGTCTTCATCTGGATCTGATGATATTAGTGATGAGGATACAGTTCTGATTAAAGACAGAGATGACACTATCGATGATCTTAAAGATCCTATTAGCTTAATTGCAAAAGGTCTTAGTGGTGGTAAATCTGACACTTATTTTGACTGTTCTCTTGGACAATTTTTTATCAATATTGGATTAAACTTAGTGCAGGAATATGTTCAGACAGATTTATTGAAACATCAGAATCGTAAGTTATACAAGGAGAAGAAATCTGGACGAAGTACAAAGGCTACTGAGGCAGCCATAGCTTCTCTCACCCAAAACTTAGACTTTAGTAAGAAAACCAATGCACCATTTGCCCTGGTACAAAAAAGGTGTGAGTTTTGTAGTTTTAAAACAGAGTCCATGCTTGTTATGTCTCATCATTTAGAAGCACCACATATGAGGAGTAATATCTACAAATGTAACTCTTGTGAGTTTGAAATTCGAAGTCCACATGATATATTATTTCACATGGAGGCTGAACACAATATCCGGGGCAGGTTGGAAAGAGCACCAGCATATCAACAATGTGCCAATTGTCATTTTGAAGACAACAGTAAAACTAAATTAGCACGGCATCTAATAGCATGTGCAAAGAAGTTCAAACCAGATCTTAACTTGGCACCTCCATTGGAGTGGGAACCTCCAGCAAAGATACCTAAATTAACAAGAGCACGTAATAATATGGTTGGACCTTATCAGACAAGCTTTAATAGATCTCAAATGAATATGAATAACATGAACCGGCCCCAATTGAATATTAGTAATGTAATGCCTAACATCCCGGTACTGGGGCGACCTCGGGGCCGTCCACCAATTGCTGGGCCACCTCGCACCACACCTGTTTCAGGCTTACCAATTATCCGTGGTGGGGTTATGATTATGCATAATACTCCTGCTGTGGGTACAACTATTGCAAATTACCCCATGATACAAAATCAAAACAGTAATGCTACTCCTAAGATATCAATCACTCCACTACCCAGGGCACCGCAGCCATCGTCATCGCAAGCTTCACAAAACTCTAAAGCTACATTTGTTATATGTGAAATTTGTGATGGTTATATAAAGGATCTTGAACAACTGAGGAATCACATGCAGTGGATACACAAGGTAAAGATTCATCCCAAAATGATCTACAACAGGCCACCATTAAATTGCCAGAAATGTCAGTTTAGATTTTTCACTGATCAAGGTCTAGAAAGGCATCTTCTAGGCTCTCACGGTTTAGTGACTAGCTCCATACAAGAGGCAGCTAATAAGGGTAAAGACGCTGGGCGATGTCCTGTGTGTGGTAGAGTGTATCAGTGGAAGCTATTGAATCATGTTTCGAGGGACCACAATATGACATTGAAACCAGCACACCTGTCATACAAGTGTACTGTCTGCACAGCAACATTTGGAATGTACAAACAATTTGAAAATCATGTGTACTCAGCTCATAGTGTTGTGGCTAAACGAGTCATGGATAAAAGTAAGACACCAGCACCAGCAGCTAAGATTGCTGACACTGATCCTTTGTTAAAACCACTGAAAATAAATGATGAGATTACTATTATACCACAGCCAGCAAAATCGACTGTTACTATTACTGCAAAGGGTAAATAACATTAATGTTGACGAGTCTGCAGTCTGTACTGACACCGTAGACATATTTCCGCTTTATCAGTGATGCACATCCATGGTTTCAAGCAGTATTGTGTAAATAAACTTAAGATATCAACCTTATTTAAAATGATATTGAAAAGCCAGAGGTGTGGTGGTAATTAGCTAAAGAACACACTGAATAGCATTATTAATAAAAGTGATTAGTTTTTAATTTTATGTACCTCTAAAAAACAATTGCAAAAATGTACCTACCTATATACCCTTATGAAACATTTCTATGTTGGCAATGTAGTACCTTCTGCTGTTTCTATTATAGTGTTTTGACCAATCTCTCTGATCCTTTCCTTGTCACAAATTATATAACAGGTGTTACTATATATCTATTATCTATCTGCATCCCCTTTGTGGTGTAATAGGTAATGAACGAAGTGAATGAATGCTTACAAACAACTTACAATATAACTATAATTCTTATGCGCTTCTTTAGTATTTATTTATTTCTGTCTCATTTTCTGATTAATTGTAGCATACTGTCAGCCTCTAGTTTAATTTATAGGCGAGTTAAGTTTCCAGAAATATTGTAAAAATTAATTTAGGTAGATACTTTCCATTATGAGTGTATAATATTATTAAATCAATTTATGATTGTAATGGTTAGTTAAGACTAGAATATGAATCGTAGACACTAAATTGTAAGTGAGTAAAATATTGAGCCGAAAAAAATCCTTTCCCTAAACAAACATAAACAGTGTAATTGGATACTAGCAGAACACACAACCAACGGTCTTATTTATTTCTGATCTCAGGTCAACCAGTTGGAGTGTTGATTTGGTAAAAGTTTACTGAATTGTTAATGTACTTATAGAACTGAATAAAATGTATTTTTTTTTATTTAATAAAAAGACCATTGTAATTTCAAGATGTTTATTACTGGATTTTTCATCAGCGGTGCTTAGACGATCATGCGGCATGACATGCATTACGTGCTGTCATGCATGCATGACCGTTTAATTGTATTGATTGATGCGAATGACATGCAAACTACGTGCTGGCAGTTGAAATTCCTTTTATTTTTATATTTATAAATCTGCCTTTGACAAAGACATTTCCAGAAGACCTTCACTGTACTATCTATATCGACTGAATAAAATGATTATACCAAGCGAATTATCATGTATGACCTCAATAGGTCCTTCATGCAGCATGAGGATTCAGCATGTCATGCCGCATGATCGTCTAGGGATCGCTATCCTGTTATGCTCATGATACAATATGTACCTACACTCTCTTGGGCCTCTTGCACGCTCGCCAATTACCCGTACCCTTTGCTGGAACGATTTACTGAATAGCCTGAATATAAAAGTCAAAACCCAAGGACTGTGCACCAGTAATAGTGGGACTAAGGCCTCTCGTTCTCGTTCAGTATGAATTTTTTAAATAAATAAATTCTTGGCCTATGTCTTGTTTAAAAGCATACTGTCCCACAAGATATCTTGAGGATATCCACTATTTCCACAGTGAGCACATGGCATACCTACCTAAGTACTTAAGACAAAGGCCTTAAGTACTTAGGTAGGTATGCCATGTGCTCTCTTTTCCTTAACTTTCTCTAAAGTGAGCACATGGCATACCTACCTAAGTACTTATACTTATAAGACAAAGGTCTTAAGTACTTAGGTAGGTATGCCATGCACTCACTTTTATTTAACTTTCTCTTGGTGGAAATGGTGGATATCCTCAAGATATCTTGTGGGACAATATGCTTGTAAACAAGACAATGGCCAAGAGTTTATATTAGTTAACTAAATGGATTTTGAAATTGTACGTAACTTCAAGCAGCCCTGAAGACGTAAGTATTTAAAACTCAAGTTCAATTCTAGGACGACTTGAATAAAAAAATATAGGTAGGTAAGTACTCTTTAGCTAATCTTATTTAGGCCAAATCAAATTAAAAAAAAAACTTAATCATGATCTTTTAGCTGTTCGGGTTGACTACAACACTACTACCGCATTGCCGGACTTATCGTATTGTGGAAATCTCTTACAGGCAAGATGAGGTCAGGTTACCCTACAAAACTGAGAATATTATTTAGAAATGCCATCAGCTATAATCTGTTCCAAATCAAGTTTTGCCAGGTGCACACGCTTAGACGATAATCATTATTTTATGCACAATACTGAACTCTACACTAAGTGGTCACAGAGGATGGTTAAAATATATAAATCCTTAACGCCATCTAATACTTAATACGGCCTTACTCTCATCAGTATAAGATAGCGTTTCGTCTACATACTTGCCAGCCGTTAGGTCCGAGACAGCAATATGTCAAAGGAGAGAGCTAACGACTGTGCATCTAACAATTACCAAATATTTTCGTGCAAAATGTGTAGCAATATTTCTGTAAGTAATGTAGTTCATTGCGTGCTCTCGTAGTTTCAATATAGTTAGTACTTAAATATTGAGCAATTTATAACTGCTTTTAGTTAAATTACATAATACTTAGTGAATTATGTCAATATTAGTTAAAAACAAAAGTTTTTGGACTCACCGACGCGACGGAATGATGTCCTTACTTTGGACATTGCAGTTCTGACGTCTTTTTCGAAACAATATTACCGCGCAACTCAGCATAATTATTGTTTTTTTACCCAGCTACGTCCCCAACGAAAGTACTATATACTCGAGTAAGAAAATATTTGCACGTGTTTGCCGAACCTAGGAGCGTTTGCTCACGTTTGCTTTGGCGCCCGTGCCTCGCCCACATAGCTCTTTTAACTTATTCTCAGTTCTGTTGGTTTTCCTGTACCTACCTACTTAAAAAAAAAACATGAAAATATTTTAAGAGAGTGAGCAATGGGTGTTCCAAACGCGTCAAGGCGACTGAAAACCATGAAAACACATTCCACGGGTAGAGTGATTCACTTGTTTACTACGGTAAAAAACTGCAAAGTGAAACTGAGAAGCGAAAACACATACACACATATATACATATACACAGACTTATCTATATGTCATCATGACAATATTTGTTATCTGATAGTGACGGTCACGCGAGTTCAGTGCTTTTTCCCCATACCAAGAGTACCTAACGTGCCTAAAGCAGTTTTCACTTTAAAAAGTGATGCCATCTACTACTGACATCATCATAAGTAATAAGTACATACAGATTCCGGTATACCTGGATATTAAGTGTCGCTAATTTTGTCACTACATATTTACTTCACAAGTTTGTTAAAGTAAATATGACACTTCCACAGACAAATTAGTAAATTGTTTTCACTTTTATTAAACTTATTAAATTTTTAAAGATTAATTAATAAAGAGCTGACAAAACTCAATGTTTCGATTAGCGCCCTCTAGTGGATCTATATATGTATTATTAGCGTGGCGGTAACTTTTTCCCCATAGCAAAAGTGCACAAACGTGTCTAAAGAAGTTTTCACTTCAAAAACCGCTTCTGTTTTACCCAAGGCAATCAAATTAAATAAAGACAAACGAAATACTATGTTGAGGTCGTGTTATTCACGTGTTATAGGTGTCCTATGTAGGTACAAACACGGTGTCAGTTCTGCGTGCATTTTGTTTTTGATCTATGCTTAGAAAATGGTGGAGCTGCCAAGATAAAATTATGATTTTAATTTATTATTTTGTGTTAGTTTTAGTAAAACTTTGTTCACTCACCGATGATATGTCACACCATTATCTTTTTTTTCGCTCTTGAATGGTCTGTAAAAGTTTTTAAAACACATTCGGCATTTTTTCGATGATAAAATTAAAAGTCAGATGATTAGGTTTGAATATTGCTGAGCGTAAACTCAGACTGTCGTTGCGGTCCATGGACCGCAGTTTGCGTTACAAACTATTGCTTTGCGGTGTCTACTCTATACGCTAGTAATAATAACTCAGTGAAAATTGTATTATTAGTCCCCTTGAATTAGTCGCTTTTCCTACCAGTAGGTACTGAATGAACAAAAAAAGAAACATCTCAATCTGCGATCAGAAGTATTTTATCATCGTGAATCTTTATCCTCGGAGTATTTTGGAAAAAATTTCAACTTTTGTGATTTCAACTAAAATTAAAATATTGTTTAAGTAAGTTGTACTTTATGATTTAGGATGGCAGGTTCCAGAAGATTTGCTGTTTGGTGAGCAGGCCACGCTGAACGGATCAGGCTGGACGAAAAAAAACGCATCTGGTAAGTGGTAACACTATTGACAACTGACCTGACTTGACAATAAATTTCATTTCAGAATTCATTTTCGTTCACTGTTGGGCAGCCTGTTCGATTTTTTCGACCTTTTCGTGACGAATCTCAAAGGTACGTGGTCTTTTTTTATTATTATATAAGGCTCCACTTTGTATTAATATCTTGCAATTCTAACTATATGTGATCAATGTCGTAGGAATTATCTTGACTATAAATTTCTTCGGCGATGTTCCGACCACGTGCCCACGTGGTGTCATTTTTCTTAGCTAAAAAAATCAATTCAATTCAATTTTAATCATGATTTTATTAACGCAGTATATTAATGTCAATTATATGTTTACTTACGCGATAACAGGTGTATTTGTTTGTATTATAACCGATTACATACCAGATAAGATTATTTACTTAGGCCTCCGCGGCGTATCTTTTTTGGGTTTGTAAAGTAAACATTATTGATTTTCAATTGGTAGGTGTGTCTAATCTTGATACAGATGATGAAAAAAACACGAGCCAAGATGTGTGTATGACTAACACATGATATGGAATGATAGGCCTGATTATCTCATGTATTGTCAACATCTAATATTTGGATAAAAAAAAACTAATAATAACCTGTTCTAATTATTTCAGGTGATATCGACTAAAATAATAGAAATTAGGTAAGTTCTTTTTTATAGCAAGTAGTAAAAAAAAAATTAAGTTCATACCAAGAAAACTTGCTAAGTAAAATCTTATTTTTATATCATTACTAGCAGCGCCTCGCGGTTTCACCCGCATAAGTCCCGATCCCGTGGGAATGTCAGAATAAAAAGTAGCTTATGCGTTAATCCAGGTCTCCAGCTATCTACATGCCAAGTTTCATCGCAATCGGTCCAGTACTTTTTGAGCCAATTCGTTACATACAAATCTTTCCTCTTTATAATATTAGTATAGATGATCATGATTTAGACAGGCAATTTTAGTGATGCCTATTTCAATTTAGACTGGTAAATTGATCCTATTTAATGATCCAATAATAAATGGGTAAGCTTTGAGAACATTCCAATATTTTACAAGTGGTTTAATTCATAATCACTACATATTATAAAACAAAGCCCTGTCTGTGTCTGTCTGTCTGCAGTAAAGTGAAAAACTACTAAAAGGATGTTCATGCGGTTTTCATTAATAGAATGTGATTCATGAGGAAGGTGTAGGTGTATAATTTGTACCCGTGCAAAGCCAGGGCAGGTTGCTAGTATCAGATGAAATGAAAAACCTTATCCATCATCACATAATGCTTACTTTTATCTTGTATCGGTAACACTGGCATTTTTATCTTTCCATCAACAAGTTACTGTAACTGATAGTAATTTCAATGTAGAAACTTGATTAAACTTACTTGATATATTGTTTTAAAAACAATGTTTGGTAACTTTTTTTAACATACAAGGAGGCTGCTTCACAGTTACTAAGTTTAAGTTGAATGTTCGCACAGTTTCCTGCCAACTCCAAAAATTTAAGTCTGCAAAAGCTCAATAGTAAGAGTTCCAGTGAGTGTCCTTGCAGCAAAACAAACTCCATACCTCAACTGATAGATAGATAACATACCCCATACTTGACTATTAATAGATTTCACAATTTTTTCTATAAATATATGTATAGATGGTAAATAGATAAATACAAATTAATTCACAGTTGTGTTAGGAATGGACAGTGAGTTATTTTTGACATTGAGGACTAATAACATGTCATGTTTCAACTGGCACTGTGCATGTTTTTTTTAATAAGTATAAGTTTTTGAAAGATAAAGATATTTTAGATTTTAGATAGATAAATACACCTATCACAAACATTTAGGAGTTGATATTGTTATAAACATACTCAAATAGTACCTTATAACTCACAATAATATTAGTGATTCACTATATAATAGATATTTAATATTGCAATATTGTTATAGCAAAACGAATGTTGAATTTCATAAACATAATAAAATATTACAACATAAAACATCCATTCTAGATCTGCCAAAAAGTAATGAATATGGACACCAATACAGATCTTTTTTTTTCCCCTGAATGTGTCCACATAACAAATTGTTCCTCTTTATAATATTAGTTTAGATTAACACTAGCAACCTGCCCCTGCTTCGCACGGTAGTAGAGACATCTTCAACAATCATCATTATATTTCAACCAATTTACCAAAACGTTAATAAATGATACACTTAAACATTCCTCATGAATCACTCTGTCTATTGGTAAAAACCGCATGAAAATCCGTTCAGTAGTTTTCCAGTTTATCGCGAACAGACAGACAGACGCGGCGGAGGACTTTGTTTATAATACGTAGTGATAACACTAAAATGCAATTTAAAACAGTAAATTGTCGTCACGATCCATGAAAAGCCTAGACTCAATTGTCTAAACAATAAAATTTCGACGACAATGAGGAAAGATTATTGTGATAATGGGAATATTAACTCGTAACGCTTCGTGTCTAACTTAATTTGTAATCGAAAAAAACACTTTATTTTTAGCCTTCACTATAAAAATACCTATTTTCTAACTTTTGAATGAGTTTCTGGTTGTTTGCGTATCAAAAAGAGCAATGAACAAAATTCCATATAATTTACTACAAGGCCACATTTTGACTTGAAAACTGGGGTTTTTAATTAAAATCCTTAAATCTTGACTAATTCAGAAATAACCAAGTTTATAGTTCAGGATTTAGTCTAAACTTTGGGGAAGTTAGCTCCAAATGTTTACTTTAAACCTTTGAAGGCATGTAACGTATTTCCTGTCACCTTGTATACGTTAGGTAGGTAAGTGTTAATATGTATAAGAAAAATATTACATAAAATGGTGACGTATGACGAACCTGATAGGTACTTGGACGGATCGCGCATACGTAGGTATCGGGAGAAACTGCGGAGAAAGGGACAACATTCGTAACGTGGTAGTTCCATAGTTAAAACAAAAAATAAAGTATTCAGATGATATTAACTATTATTGGTATAAATATACATAGATTAATATAGATTTATGTCGCAAGAATAGTCTAGTTCAGCTCCTACTGTTTAGATATTTTTACGTGACTTAACCACGAACTCTTAGATAGTAGTAAGTAGTGGTAGTAATAGTAGCTAGTGGTTTCAGCCCAACTAAGCTACATAAATAAATCTCTTATCCTGATAATTTGTTTGCACAATTGGCAGGTAATAATATGATGACTAAAACACGAGCCAAAATGTGTTTGTATGACTAACACGTGATATTGAATGATAGGCCTGAGAGTTTCATTCATTCTTAAACAATATTGTCATCAATATTATAACATAATTTAAATGTTTTCTTTTATTTTCAGATTGTATACTGGTCCTGCTTTAATTTTATAGGTACGTAATGCACTTGGAAAACATGGTTATATATATGAATAGATAGAAATATATATCTCTAATATTTATTATTGTTATACATATATTAGTAATAGACTACAAATAAATTAACAATGTTATTAATTCACAACAACTATGCGTTATTTTCGGAACGTATCCAGAGACAGCGTACCCGCTCTCGCTGGGTAATTCGGAAAAAAATTCTTCTCCCAGCCTGACTCCCTTAACGACCCGGCACCCGACCCGCACTGTCTCGTCGCTCGACGTCCACTCGTTGTAGAAGGGTGGTCCCCAAGGAGTTGACACCCTGTGGTCAATGGTAGGACTCCCGCGTGGTCAACGAATAACATCGTATGTCAACAAATTGACAAGTAGTCGGTGAAAGGTTTTCATCAGGGCTACTTGTATTTTGTAATGTATAATTTTACAATCCGTGATTTGGCTCTCATAGGTTTTGCACTTGATGAAGAACAACAAAATAAAAGGAGGAGAAAAAGGAAAGCTTATTGGGTGCACCAAATGTGTATCACGTCTGTCCGGCCTGGGACCTGCGCATTAGCAACTCGCGGTCCAATCGTCGACGTCCAGTTTCGTAATCACTTGGAAGGCAAGGCCAAGCTGGCATCCAAAAAGCTTAATAGAGCGAAGCGGTACTTCACCCCGGGGCCAAGACTTTTATTATACAAGTCACAAGCCCGTTCCCATATAGAGTACTGCTGTCATCTCTTGGCAGGAGTCCCTGGATATTAGCTTGGGCCTCTTGACTCGGTCTGAAGACGTGCTGTAAGGAACATCGACGATCCCAAACTCACAAGCGGTGTTTGAACCCTTAAGCCTAAGGGGAGACTTTGCCTCCTTGTGTGTGTATAATGAGTTGTGAGGTGTCTGAGGAACTGTTTGACATGATGCCCACGTCCGGATTCTACCACCGCACCGCTCGCCACCGGCAGGGCATTTGTTGAAGGGTGGTCCCCAAGGAGTTGACACCCTGTGGTCAATGGTAGGACTCCCGCGTGGTCAACGAATAACATCGTATGTCAACAAATTGACAAGTAGTCGGTGAAAGGTTTTCATCAGGGCTACTTGTATTTTGTAATGTATAATTTTACAATCCGTGATTTGGCTCTCATAGGTTTTGCACTTGATGAAGAACAACAAAATAAAAGGAGGAGAAAAAGGAAAGCTTATTGGGTGCACCAAATGTGTATCACGTCTGTCCGGCCTGGGACCTGCGCATTAGCAACTCGCGGTCCAATCGTCGACGTCCAGTTTCGTAATCACTTGGAAGGCAAGGCCAAGCTGGCATCCAAAAAGCTTAATAGAGCGAAGCGGTACTTCACCCCGGGGCCAAGACTTTTATTATACAAGTCACAAGTCCGTTCCCATATAGAGTACTGCTGTCATCTCTTGGCAGGAGTCCCTGGATATTAGCTTGGGCCTCTTGACTCGGTCTGAAGACGTGCTGTAAGGAACATCGACGATCCCAAACTCACAAGCGGTGTTTGAACCCTTAAGCCTAAGGGGAGACTTTGCCTCCTTGTGTGTGTATAATGAGTTGTGAGGTGTCTGAGGAACTGTTTGACATGATGCCCACGTCCGCATTCTACCACCGCACCGCTCGCCACCGGCAGGGCATTCATCCTCACACATTGGAACCGAAATGGTCGCGCACGGTACGGTTCCAGGGGAATTTCCTCCCGCGAACGCTCCGGCTGTGGAATGAGCTCCCTGCCGTAGTTTTCCCGAGACTATAGTATCGGGTTCTTCAAGAAAGGAGTGTACAAGTAAAGGGTCGCAACGCGCATGCGAGTCCTCTGGAATTGCAAGCGTTCATAGGCTACGGTAACCGCTTACCATCCGGTGGGCCGTATGCTTGTTTGCCACCGACTTAGTATAAAAAATCTAGAGTCGGACCTTCTGGACCTCCTTCTTTCTATACTGTACAGTCATTAAAGTCCGCCTCGGCAGAACATTGTCGCGAAATAGCAACTTGGCATTAAAAGGAAAGAGGCTTCTGTTGCTCAGGGTGCGCGAAAATTGATATGTATGAACTCGACTAAATATGATGATAATCAACATGAGCCAAATATGTTGTTTTTGATAACAATGTGATATTAAATGATAGGCCTGATTTTGAAATTTCTTTAACCTCATAGACGTTTATTTTTATAAGATTTAAAGTACATATTTGTTTACAGGTCAGGCTCGGGCTCATATGTCTGACCCTTTGATTTCTGCACAAAGACCGAAGTTAGACACTAAGAAAACCCGGGATTTCTTCGTTGAACCTTAGAACTCATCAAGTCTCCAGAAACTCCGTTCGAGTTTTTGGATGTATCTACTTTAGATCCTGATTCCGAATTGAATCCGATGAGAGCGATCTTCAATATTAATTAGTGTATTTTATAGGTTTTTAAATATAATAATATTCTTTATTGCATACAATATGTATATTGATGTAATTTGTTTATATGATTTAAGAACATTTTGTATTGATTAGGTGTATTTTGTATTATTTAAGAATCATGTAAATAGAAATATTTTATACAGATCTATTATTTCTATTCATTTTTACCTATTCGATCTATCGACCTATCGACGATTATGCACATAACTGTACTTAATACTTAATATTATAGTTGGAGCACGAGAACCTGGTCGTACCGCGTGCGTGCTTCACCCAGGTGGAGATCCTAGGTAAAGCACGGGTTCGGGGCATCAGTAATAGCTAACTGGTACTTAGTATTTTGACTTGATGCATTAAAATTAATTACTAAGAAAATAATAAAAAAAAATATTTCTCTATTTAAACTAAATTTAACAGTAACCGTTATATGTTGTATGTCAAAAAATCATAAATAATTAGTACTATGACCCCGAAGGATATTACGGTTTGACTTGAGGTTCCAAAGATAATTAGATTTTTCATGCGAGCTTCATACAAATTTTTCGTAAAAAAATTCATCTGTTTATAGTCTAAATTAACTTTTTGATTTATTTGAGCATAGTAATAGTAAACAACAGCCGTATCCAACAAAAAAACGACACATAAAAATTGAAATCCTATTGTGTATGAAAGTCGATTTTCAGCCCACTGTGCGCCGCTCCCCGGACCGGCGCCGCCGCCGCCCCGCTACCGCTGACTTCGTGACCGAAGCCTAAATGTCTACATTGTAGAGTAAAATAAAATATTAGCTTTCATTTAAAAATATTACCGATTGTAAAAAGGTTTACAGTTTCGGGAGCTATGAGTTTTTTTCCAACAAATTTTGGCTCCCCCCCTCCCCAAGTTAAGGATGGAATCATTTAGGGTTCATATTAAAAAATGGTCGTATTAACTATGGGCATGCTATTAATGTTAAATGGCCCAAAAATTTTCCATAGGAAAAAAGTTATGCTGGAAAAACTGATTTTTGAAAATCTGCCCCCCAGCCCACTTAACCTTCATTTTTGCCCTGTCGATTTGTTCTCCAAGTTTGAAAGCAATCGGTGCATAATTTTTGGGGTCTAGGGAGTGTGCGTTCGCGCAGCGGAATGTTGTTGAATTTAAAAGATTTTAATTATGCAGATATTTAGTGTATGACGTCGTGTAATTGTGTATGGTAAAAAAAATTTGTGCATGCAGCCATTGTGGAGAAATTCGCTAAAAACTGATTCCGCTGGGCGAACGTTGTCCTGGCGGAACTTTTTTGAATCCATGGACTTAGAAGAAAAAAAATGTGTCCAAAAATTAGTGTGTATTTGTGTGTAATTGTGTATGTATGAATAAAATTAGTGCATGCATAAACTTCGGAGAAATTCAAGTTTCCGCTATGCGAACGTTTGGCTATTACCTAGTTTTCATATAAAGCGCTTATATAGAGAGCTGTAGATTTTTACATACGTTGTTTTGAATTTGTTTATATTTGTTTAAAAAACAGATTTAGAAAAAATCGTAGGGTTTAAAAGATAAAAATATAAACGTAAAATACGCATATTAGGTCTTAGTTCGTAAAGTATGCACTTTGGGGTCCAGATTTTCACGTTTATACAAACCTTGTAAGTGTCTGCAACATGTTGCCAAGTATCAATGATGTTTCGTTAGGAATTAATTAGTTATTTAGTTAGAGGACAATTTACAATGAATAGACTTCTGTTTACAAAGCAGTCAAATATCACGACGTTCTAAAGGAATTGCATAGTAAAATGTATTCCAATAATTAGTGTATTAATTCAACTACTCACATGCAAAATTTCATCTCATTAAATTCAGTAATTAAAGAGAAACAATTAAAATACTGACAAAGCATCGAAAACCTACATAACCCGACCAAGTTCGGATGGCTACTAAAAAGCGGCCGTGTCATATATCTAAGTAACGTTCTTAACCTTCCAGTATAGTATTTATTAATATGGTACAGTTGCGTACACAAGCGTTAGGAAAAAATAAAACAATTGTATTTCTTGAATGAAAAATATATATTTTTTTTTATGGTATAGGGGGCAAACGAGCAGACGGGTCACCTGATGGTAAATGACTACCGCCGCCCATGGGCACCTTTTTTTTTTTTTTTTTTTTTTAACGCGGGGAATGCTTTTCGCACCATACCCTCCGTCGGGGATACGAAGGGCGTGTGTGGGACTCCCGGCGAACCGGTCTACCCACTAAACCACCGCGGCGGCCTACCTCGGCAGTCGGGAGGAGCTCCAGGAACGCATCGGCGGCTTCTGGAGTCCCCCCTGCCGTACCTCACGACTGAGGTACATCCCGGGGTGACCAGAGTCACCCCCGTGGCAGGTCGGTGTCACGCCCCTCACCGCTTTACACAGTAAGACGCGGAAAACCGACCCGCCTTGGACGACACCCCCCGGCCGCACCGGGGTGTCACCGTTCTCGGGTCGCCTACAGTGGTCACATCTTCCCCAGATGTGGCCACAAACGACCCTTAGGCGACGATTGGGGAGCTAGCGGCCTCTACCGCGTCCCCTTCGTCGCCTTCTTCGAGCGGGATCGGCCCTTTCCCGATCCCGCTTTGCGGACTCCTTCTGGAGCATAACGTCCTCACAGAAGGAGACCGCGTCTTCCCAACCCTCACTACTCGCCAGCATTGCCGCAATCAATGCTGGCGGTGAAAGGTTTCGTCCAATTTGTCCGACCAGAACTCGACGCTCGGACTCCCACGCAGGGCAGTCCTCCAGTGTGCTGGGCGGAGTCCCGGACGGATCCGCAGTGGTGGCATTGTGCCGTAGCCTCTCGTCCAATCCTGTTCAGGTACTCACCGAAGCAACCGTGCCCGGTGAGCACCTGAGTTAATCGGTAGGTGACACAGTCGGTCCTCCCTACCTAAGCTTCGAAGTTCGGCAGAACAGCTCCAACAGCGCGTTGGCTGGCACAGCCCTGGATTTCGAGCCGTGCTCGCCAAGCCTGCAGGGCTTGCGTGTGTGCGTTCCGCCGTAGCATTCCGGGCTCGTGATCCGGCGCTGCCCCTTCGTCACTCCGACCGACAGAACGAATTTGGTCGTAGACCATCGTGTCCATGTCGGCCAGAATGTCGAAGGGCGGAGACCGCGCCAGGACCAACGCTGCCTCGTACGAGATCGTGCGGTAGCCCCGTGCGACCCGTATGGCCATCAGCCGCTGCAGACTCCTGAGTTGAGCCTTACAGCGGAAGGAGCCCGCCAGGTCCTTTGACCAGACGGGCGCCCCATAGAGGACCATGGATCGCACGACACCCATGTAGAGGCAGCGAACTTCTTCCCGTGGTCCCCCGAGATTGGGCAGCAGACGATGTAACGCCCCTGCTACCCCTCTTACTCGAGGGACTAGTTGCCCGAAATGCTCTTCGAAGCTCCACCGACTGTCCAGGATGAGGCCTAGGTACTTCATGTACTTGCCCACCTGGACTTCAGTGTCATCCACCCGGAGGCATGAGCTGGGTGGTTCTTGGCGCTTACGTAGGCCATGGAACCATATCGCCTCAGTTTTTTGAGGCGCTACCCTCAGGCCCAGCTCATGAATCTTTTCCACGACACAAGCCACCCCTTGCTCGGCGAGCCCAAGCACCTCCTCGAAGCGTGACCCTCTAGCCAGTATTAGGGTATCGTCCGCATAGCAGACGACACTTAGGCCAGAGGGCAGACTAATGCGAAGGACAGCGTCGTATGCGAGGTTCCATGACAGTGGGCCCAATACGGAGCCCTGAGGAACCCCGCAACACACCTCCCTTCGATTCTCCACCCCGTTCCGATCGACAAACTTCACCGTCCTGTCGCGCAGATAGGCCTCTGTGACGGCACGCAGGTAAGGCGGCACCTCGTGATATTCAAGGGCCGCCCTAATTGTCCGCCAGGGGAGGGTGCCGAAAGCGTTGACGATATCAAGGCTAACTGCCAACGCCACCCCCCCCGATCGGACTGCCGACTCCGACAGGGAGCGAACACACCTAATAGCGTCTACTGTGGACCGTCCCCGTCGGAATCCAAACTGGCAGTCCGATAGATCAGGGCCCACTCGCGACAAGTGCCCGCTGATACGGTCCGAGATAACTCTCTCAAAGAGTTTCCCCGACTCGTTCAGCAGGCATATCGGTCGGAACGCAGAAGGAGAATCTGCGGCCCTTCCTTCCTTTTTTAGGAGCACCAGTCTCGCTTCTTTCCAGCCGAGGGGGAAGACACCGAGGCCGAAACACTCAGTAAATATCTGCCTCAGTTTGTCTCCCAGCACCGACAGAGCTATAACCAGCGCCCGGCCTGGAACACCATCAGGTCCAGGGGCGGTGTTGCGGGAAGCCAGCCGCCGTACGGCTCGATCCAGCTCTCCCTCCGTCACCTCACAATCGTCGGACCAGAATAGCCGGTCCGATTGTGTCGGAGCGATCGGGGGACTATCCTGGACCCTTGGGAAGAGCGTGTCTAACACTTCCTAGAAACTCCGGGTCCAGGGTTTCCGTCAACGGAGGAACCCATGGTCTGAGCTTGCCCAACACCATTTTATATGGTCGTCCCCATGGGTCCCTATCCAGTCGCCCATGGGCACCTGTAACTGAAGAGTCACAGGTGCGTTGCCGCCCTTTAACTAATTTTATTCATACATACACAATTACACACAAATACACACTAATTTTTGGACACATTTTTTTCTTCTAAGTCCATTGATTAAAAAAAGTTCCGCCAGGACAACGTTCGCCCAGCGGAATCAGTTTTTAGCGAATTTCTCCACAATGGCTGCATGCACAATTTTTTTTTTATCATACACAATTACACGACGTCATACACTAAATATCTGCATAATTAAAATCTTTAAATTCAACAACATTCCGCTGCGCGAAAGCACACGTCTAGGGATCATAACTAAACCTCCTGTGAAGAAATTTTTGGAAAACTCGACAACTGGTACAAAACCAATAGGTAGATTTTCGAAGAAAAATCTACCTATTTGTTTTTTACAGTTAATATATTTAAGTTCTTATATCTCTAAGCTTAAAAGGCTTGTCTAGTATTGCTAACCAGCAAACATTTTGAAATTTTTATTTATGACTCCCGCATCGCCATTGGAAATACATACCATAATATCAGGGTTAAAAATACTAATAGCACGGGCTACGATTATATATCTATCTACGCATTAAAACATGTCTCAACTAAAATATCTTAGTTTACGTTACCCCAGCTGGAAAGTGACTCCGAGAGTGATATGAGTGGAACGTATAATTAGTGCGTAATCTGCTTTAAATGTGCGCCGCATAAAAAAATTGTGCCTGTTGTCGTTTTACACAAAAAGGTTCTTCCAGCAGGAAAATTCTAAACTAATTATCCCAGAGAAATTTTGTGGATGGGCAGAGAGCCTATATTTGTGCAAAAATGTGGGCCGAAAATATAATTTGTGCGTCTTCAGGTTTTCGAGATATTGGATTTCCTGCTGGGGTACCGTTTTGCAGAATCGTGTATCTCAGAAACCATTGTTTGTGCGCCTGTAGAATAAACATACACGAGTAGCTCTTAATTTGTGACAGAATAATATTTAAGAAAATATGATGCGCCTAAATGAGAAAACGTAGAAGCTCGCTGAAAACTGTATTCAGTCCTTCTTGAGGCCTGTAATCATCATAATAAGTTTCAAAAGTGTACTCGTACATACATGCGTTATTAAAGTCAAAACGACGGCGTCATAACTTTTGACGTCAACATAGAAAAAACTTTTTATTTTTTATACTGGGGAAATCCATCATGGACTATCCTCTACCTGGGGTGCGGCAGAGGGGAGTGCCGGACTCCTACCGGCTAAAACCACCTGTGTGTTCCATCTCGCACCTTCTGCCGGGGATACGGGAATCACAATCGTCCGCGTCCCCGGCGGTGCTGGCCCGCCTGTGCAGGCCCCGTCTCTGAGGGGGGTTAAATGTTGTCCCCCCTCGCTTCCTCCATCCATAGAGGAGCGCGCGTGGAACACGTCGCGCTGTCACCTCTGACCCATTTATAGAGGGACGGATTTCCCCAAAATCCGCTGCTTATGGGTCAACTTAGGGGGGGCCCAAAGTGGGCATTATCAGCCCTTCTGCGACGCCCGGTGCGCCTGCTGCGGATCGGGAGGGTACTTGATATTTCCCTTTCCCTTTCCCTTTCCGCAGCCTCCTTCTGCGACATCACCGTTTCGCAGAAGGATATCACCGCATCCCAACAACTCGCTGCCAACCATACTTTGTATAATGGCCGACAGCGAGAGATCTTCTCCGGTATTTGCGACGAGGATACGGCGTGGTTCTTCCCACGCCGTACACTCCGCCACCACGTGCCGTACCGTTTCCTCATGGCAATCGACGCAGTGATGACACCGGGCGTCCGGCTCCCTACCTATGCGGTGCAGGTACAGGTTAAAAACTGGCTCAACCCAAGATGTGTAGGTGTAAACCAAAAAATAGTGTGTTTAATCAAATAATATGTAATGAAAATATGCAGCTTGTATGTTTCGCATATAAGTAGATATAAACAAAAATCAAAACATTTAAACAACGGCTGGTTATCCAACCAAATTCGAATGACTACAAAAGGCGACACGACGTTACCCCAGCAGGAATCGTTTTTTCAATTTTTTTCTAAAACAACTACAGGCACAAACTTTTTAAGTGGTGCATATTTACAGCAGATTAAGCACTAATTATATGTTCCACTCATATCACTTTCAGCCGCTTTCCAGCTGGGGTAATGTACACAATGTCTTACGTACTCAGTCATGTCATTAATTAATGTACCTATTTGTGATGGTGTATTCCCCAAGCAATTAAAAATAACTGTGATTAAGCCGCTGTTTAAGAAGAATGATCCACATTCTATGGATTGTTATCGACCTATTGCTTTGATACCAACCATTTCATGAGCACGATTATTTGTTGTGTCTGGGTGTAATTTATCCATAATATGTATGTAGGTATTTAGAAATATATAAGTATGTTTATCAGTAGTCTAGTTACCGTAGTACTGCCTATAAGGGATCAGACGGCCGTGTGTGAGATGTATCTAGATATTATTATTATTATTTCAAAAAATTTGAAAAGATCATACATGACAGAATTTATAACTTTCTTGAAATACATAATTTATTCGCTAAAGAACAAACTAGTTTTAGAAAGAACAAGTCTATTAATATAGCAATATATAATTTTTGAAGTGAAAACTTAATTAGGCACGTTTGTGGTACAAAACACCATCGACCCAGCCAATCAACTATCACCGTTCCAAAGCATAAAGTAAAATATATTATACTAGCAGCGCCTCGCGGTTTCACCCGCGTAAGTCCCGATCCCGTGGGAATGTCGGGATAAAAGTAGCCTATGCGTTAATCTAGGTCTCCAGCTATCTACATACCAAGTTTCATCGCAATCGGTCCAGTAGTTTTTGTGTGAAAACATTACAAACACACAAATGTTTCCTCTTTATAATATTAGTATAGATATCCAAAGTGACAAAATCCTGGGTCGCAGTCCCAACTGTTTTTCCAAGGCCAAAGGCCATTTTTTTAACCGACGAAAAAAAAGGAGGTTCTCAATTCGACCGTATAATACTTTTCTTTTTTTAAATGTCTGTTCTCTGTCTCTAAATTCTGTCCTCACTCCGTTATTTATGAACCGATTGTGATTATTCTTTTTTTGTTAGATAGGGTATACCTCAAGGGTGGTCCCATGTCAAGGAAGTCAGGATCTGATGATTTGATCCTGAAAAAATTGAGAGAAACCCTCGAAAATTGTAGGAACGAATAGTGTTTCTGTTTACTTTTCATTACTTTATCAGGTATTGCGTTTAGAAATCATCACATCATGTAGCTGAGCTGATGATGAAAAAAACCATAAAATAAAATCTTTTTAACAAAAAATTTAACCGACGAAAAGAACTTACTTACGTAGGGTACATATAACATTTTGATAATTAATCAGTTTGTTGTTTGGCGCCGACTCAAAATAAGTTTATATAAAATTTTATAGTTTATGTAAATAAGCTTAATACTTAAGGTTTATTTATTTTTTGCTTTTTAGTTCTTTTCGTCGGTTTAATTTTTTGTTAAAAAGATTTTATTATATTTAAGATTAAAAATCTTATAATTAAATTGTTTAAAAAAATGGTTTAGCAATACACCTTGTAACTTGTAACTGTATGTGTTAGAAAAAATATAGGATCCATTGTTACCCACTCTCGTCTGGGCCTGGTGATTGATGAATAGTTGAGCAAAATAAAACCAGTTAATGAATTCAAACTTCTTATTTATCATGATTTCAAGTCTTAGCATAAACGGGTCATTATATAATTTATATGACTATTTTAAATATTATGTATGTACAATATTTACACACTTAACCCTTACAACTAAACTATTAGCCTTTCTCTCTTTATAATCAAATATCAGGGTACCATTCAGCAAGCCATATTTCATTTCACCACTTGTAAATTAATGCAGTTATGGTATACATTTTAACTTTATCTTTAAATATTTATAAATAATATCTGACAGATGTCAGGCTCGGAGACTTACAGTACAAACATTTCTTATATTTAATGATTACAACTCCAAAGCAAGGTCGTAAAAACTGCTTATTGTCGGAAATAAATGATGCATTTTGGAAAGGGCCGAAGCTTATTTTAATATACCAGAGGGCCCAGAAACATTTTGAGATAGCCGCGACGTACTTTCTCAATGACTTCAAAGAAGTAAATTTATCTATGGTGAAATCTTCGATCAGGTAACTAAATTATTATTGTGGGGCCTGGGTCACAGGATTCCTAGGATTTTGCACAGTTTCGTTTCTAAGACGAATAGTGATCTCCTGAAGTCCCATGTTTGGTAATATAAAGTCCTCAATGTTCGCTGCAGTGCTGGAAGGTCTGTCGAAGGGGAAGCCCATGGCGCGGCGGTCCGGGTACTTCCTGTCTCTCAAGCCACAGTAACTTGAAGCTTCCACGCAAGTGCTCTCTACATTAACATTTTCCTCAATCTGGATAGAAGAACATGAAATTATTAATGTCACTGCTAACTGTAAAATGAGCTGTAGAAGGAGGACTCATAGGAGTTTTGTAATGGGGTTTCCTGTTTAAGTGTGGAGCTCTTCGATAGGAGAAAAACTTACACCGTTGGTACACAAAACCACAGTCAAGAACCGCAACGTGTCAAGAGTTGTGTCCAATCAAAACATTTGTTAATGTCCTAATATAAACTGGCAATATCTAAATGTTTGTAATTTTGCTATGTGTATAAGTAATGCAATATTTAATTCTGTAGCGAAACCCGTTCTTAGCTGACTTGGCCTAATCTGTAAACTGTACGTGTGCCAAATACCAGTTTAAAAAAACGAATGAATATCCGAAAAAAGCATTTATCTTTTACAGGGACGGCTTAAGGTAGTCCTTAGGCCTTAATACCTAAGGCATTATCTACTACTCTACCTTTGGGTGAAGAAAAGAAAAAGAATTTTAACTATAACATAAACTTGCAAAAGCCCTTAGACTCCCCTGTCTTAAAATTCGTTCTAAGCTGACGTGTCTTAGTTATAAACGACTTTGCAGCCTCTCAGGTCTTTAGTACAAACCAAGGACTGTCATATAAACTTAGCTCTTAGACCACCTTAGTCCGGCTTTTTCGCAAGATCCGTTCTTACCTGATGTCTCCTATGCATAAAGTATCTCCTTGACAAATTTAATCTTTATGGATCAATTAGATTTCGTGATAATCGATTATCCTTTCACTTTTATATATATAGATAGTAAGGATGGCAATGATAAAAGTTTAAAAATACTTACGCTGTCTAATTCGTAGTTCGAAAGCATCACGAACAGCTGATAAGTAGCACCGGCCTCGGTGCCCTTCGGCACCAGCATGTGTTGAGGCCAGCCACATCCGCAGAAGTTGAAGGCAGCTAGATCGGGCCTACGTGGATCTCCGCTCTGAGCTGATAAGTCACGGAATGTTTGCTCGAATGGAATGGTCAAGGAAGACTGGGTAGAAAGTCTGGTGATCGAATTTTCGCCGGCGTTCACTGTAGGTAAAAATATAATAATTAATTTTACAGTTTTGAACGTTAAATTGCCGCAGTCCTAAATTTTGTATTTCGGTTGTGTGTCTATAGTTCTTTGTTATTTTGGAGGTTAGGTAAATTCTTACATGGTATAACGAATCTGTCCATCTCGATGAACATCTTTCTTTGGTCGGCGAGAGCCCAGGTAGCGTTTCGTTCGTCAAACTTCGGCGCGATAAAGATACGACAAGTGGTGCGGCGCGCCGAGCCGGTGTTGTTCACTTTGATGCTGAAAATAAATAAAACACCGTCAAGTTCGTAAATTGGTGGGAGGTTACAAATATGTATAAGTATAACTATGGCAGAATAATAAATATCGGCTTAAAGATAGCATGATTCAATAATAAGATAGGTATGTATGTTATGTTTCCCACTTTTTTAAAAGCTTGCTTACAATTAAACCGCAGCGGGGCGTCGGACTTGCGATCTAGTGATTGCGGGTTCTAAACCCACCCAGTAGGTAGACTACCGACTTAAACCCACTTCTAAGTCTCCTAACACAAGCGTTTAGCTTAGACCCTTCTTAATAAAATACTAAGGTAATGTCTGATGACCACCGTTACTAGTATTCTTGAAAGTAATCTTAAAGATACATACACATAACGGAATGGCCTATGGTTCAGATGGGTGAACCGCGCGTAAACAGGTCCACGTTCGGAGAAGTCCAATCCTCTGGACAGGTCAACATCGCTGGACATCCAGTATGTGGTCAGAGTATTGTTCTGGTTGTCGTCATTCTCAATAGCTAGCGACGTTACTCGGACGCCGGGGTTTTCAAGCTAGGATAAAGAAGCATCTTTTAACACTTTATTTAGAAAAAAATCATACAATTCAAGTAGGTACCTATAGTTAATGTATTACACCGAATTGACCAAGCGGCTTATTTTTTGTTCCCATAAAAGTTTAAATTTATGAGAAAATGTCGTAAATATGTTGTAAAGTCAGTGGAAATTCCAGAGATTACCTAGTAATGAACACCAAATTTTGTTTTGGGTAATCTAAGACCAGGAACAAGGAAAAATACTTTTGCAAAGCTGTAGGTTCCATGGTTTCGCAGTAATACAAAAGTATAATTATGAACAAAAATTGCATTCTCGTTTTAGTAGTTGCTGGCCCCAAAACTAAACATGGACAATCGGCAGATTGGATGTCGACGATCACAGTAGGGGTTAGCTCTATATGTTTTATGCTGATGCAATGCCTAGAGTCTATCTCTAACGCGTTTTGAAGTTGTCGTCACTTACCTCTGAACGAGTGTAAGGCCTGACGTATTGCGATTCCTTATGGGTGTGGAAGGTGTCATCGATCCAGGCGTGCCAACGGTAGAAGAATGGATCCCGCATTGTTGTAGCTTCGTCAGCGATAACACCGAATGATTCCTGTAAAGGCAAGCGACTTCAGAAACATCATCTTTGGCATATCTATATTGCAGAAAAAAATAATAATTTGGGAATTACGTTGTTTGGGAATTATGAATGGTATTCATATTTATTAATGACTAGCGGTTACCCTATATGTTATGGCATTGTTGTGCCTACTCACGAACTTGCCTCTTCATACCTCTACCTTCCTCTTGAATAGAGATAAATAACTTTGCTGTTTTTACCATCTTTACAAAGAAAGAGTGCAAAGATATATTACAAATAAAGAATGTAAATGTGAGTTGAATTTTATGAGTTTGAGTGGATGGTAATTTCTGCCACTATTTCCAAGATACATTATTCCGGATAATCAGACATACCAGGTAACGGTGTTGAGGGTCGTGCATGTATGCGGAGAAGCTGTGTCCGTTGTTATGGATGCTGCCGTAAAGCTCTCTGTTCGGAGAAAGAATGCTAGCTTCCAACATATTGCCCAGTGTGTCTATGTCCAATGGCCTCGTGCTTCCGTCGGGCTATTTTAACAAGAAAATGTTTAAATTAGCGTGGCCGGTCGCGAGACAGAAAGTAACTTAAGGTACTGCAACCTACTATTATACATAAAAAAAAACTATTTAGTTGAAGGTACATAACAAAAGGTTTACTTCTTCTTTCGTACCCAAAACTCGAAGAAATTGAAAAAAATACACAGAGAACACAATTTCTTACGATTAAACAAAGTGTTTCTTTGGTAAGTGAAATAAGAAAAAACGGCATGCTGACTGAGACTACAAACTGATTGCTTCTTCCTATCTTCCTAATTTTACCTCCTTTTTTTTGGAGTGGGCCGAATGGGCTAACGTCTACTAGGCGGTAATAGGTACTCCAACACGCAAGCTGTCGATTATTAGGCTTTGATCAGATATTATGTACTTACATACTTATAAATAGTAATCAAAAGTAGAGTAGAACCCAGCACATGGCACTTGAAGTATTTTGATTTGGCTTACCTATAGAAAAAAATCGGTTGTCTGTAAAGTCGGTTTACTGACGATAGTTGAACGTGACAACGTCATAGGAACGCCTTAGAGCGAGGTAACGCCGCATGAGTCATGTTTTTTCGTGCGTGCAGCAGGCTCCATCGAATATTATAAGACGTTGTCACGTCAAAATGACAAAAGAAACATTCTAGTTTGCACTTAGTTCCGTGTGCAGAGGGTTGCTATTTATTTACGTGTCTATAATTGGTTCGTTCCTTTACGTAGTCTGTGTCACATGCTATTACTTTTCATACTCACGTTAATCACACGGCCGGTAGAAATAGATTCATTGATATTCCTTCTCCAGCGTTCCATATCGTCGATAGTAACAACCAAGCCGTCAACAGGACGATTCAGGTCTTGCCATGACATGTTGGCCTGTCGTGGAGGCCAGCCACGGGATGATGTCAGACTGTCAAGCTTGGGGAAGTATGCCTCTGGGATGGGTTCCCTCCAGTTGCTGAACTTCTTAACCCTTTTCAGAGCGTTGTTAAGACGCTCTCCGTTGTAGCTACAATCAAATTAATTATTTGTAGTATATTACAAATTTTCAACACGTTTTAATTAAAATTATTAATATTTAAGACGTTCGCGTTGGATAGAACTACATATAAGATAAGTAGGTACTTAAAAACTTTCATCATTATTTATTTATCAGTAGGTTTTCTTTTTAGCCGTTACCATATTGTTTTTTTTTTATTAATTAAATTGATTATCACACAATGGCTGGACTGATTTTGATAACCTTTTTGTAGTCATAAGGTTTTACAAAACCGGAGAAATTGTAATGAAGACGCGAACAACGGACATTTTATCATTATTTATTAAATCAAAACTACACCTCACTGCGATTATATTGTAAGCGAATATTTGTTTTTGTACATATAGGTAATAATCAAAATAGAATGGATACACTTTATTTAAAATATCATATTATAACAGGACACAGTACTTAGAAAATCTCATCCATACAAATTAGGCGCTTCGAGAGAGATTTCAATTCCTTTTCCTTATACCGTAAAAGCCTGTAAACACAATATTTTAAAGGCCCGTCATCACACCGAGTGTATTATATACTATTTAAGTAGGTACGGTAACTAGTATAAGTAAGGTAAGTCTTACCGAGCAATCATTTGGCTGTGCATATAGAAGAACAGTTCTCCGCGACGATCTTTAGCTACAATTTCTCTTTGACTAGCGGCAAATGGATACACCAAGTGCCAGTGCCAATGGTGAAGGTTGATACCCATGTCCTCGCGCCAGTAGGCCAGGCGATGCTCTTCTTCAAGGTCTGTTGCAGTGTAATCTCTTGGAATGATGATTGGCGTACGCTAAAGTCATGAAAATATTTTTGAAACTCGGCGGGGTCTATATAAAAGTTGATGTAGAAGGCCAGATTATTATGATATCGGTTATTGTTTAGGTACATACGGGCAACAGGGGGGAGGGGGAGGGATTAATTAGTGAGTAATAATTAAGACTGAGCCAAGCAGCAAAGCCGCTTCTCATTATAGTTTTAATCCACTACAAAAAGTAGGTTTCATTCAGTTCATGTTATTTTTGTATAAGTACCTAATATCATTTATTCTTTTTTTAAATCTTCGTAATTTTCAGTTAGTATGAAACTGGCTTATGAATTACTTTTCTAACTGGGAAAACACCTAACGTTTCATATAATTTCCTAACAGAACAGGGAGAATCTAGTCCTGTCTGTCCCCTATGCTGTGGTTTAATATTTCATCAAAAAATAACTCACTGGAACGTCTCGTGGGAGCACGGCCGCCACTTCACGAGCCTTTTGGAACACTTGTGAGTCCATGAATTTTGAGGGGAAAGACTCTGCAAAATTCGCGATCGGCACTTGTCTGGTGTCCCTTCTGTAGAATAATTAAATTAGCAGTACGTCAAATGTAGGTATTCTCTCGTATCACAAATAGAAATTATTTATAATACCTATTTATTTAGAATTATATGTATTATGTCGAATTTCGATCGTAGGTAATACACTAAAACTCCGTCGAGGGTAGAAATGGTAGGTAGCTAAATTTGAATACTAAAGCTTTTCAATAGCTACTCAACAAAAAACCGGCCCAAGTGCGAGTCGGCCTCGCGCATGAAGGGTTCCGACCCATGGCCATCATTAAGATCGAGCAAAAAAAAATACACGTTTCTACTATGGGAGCCCCCATTAAATTTTTAATTTATTTTTATTATTTATTGGTATAGCAGCAACAGAAATACACATTCTGTGCAAATTTCAACTCCCCTTCGGGTACGGAACCATAAAAAAAGGATAATCAGTTGATAATCAGATTAAAATACTAAGGTATAGTATATGTCACTGTAAAATTACTTTTTAGTTAAATCAAATCAAATTAATACTTTCTAGTCTAATTTACGTAAGTGAACGTTTCTAAAAGTTGAATTGACTTTCAACCTTCAACTTACCGATGCATCAAGGCTACCGAATATGAGTAGTTGAACAGTTGAGGGTTCAGATTGGATCTGGCAAAGACACATGTTGACAGGAATTGTTGTAGCTGGTTTTCAGGAACACCTGTTCAAGTATATGAGATGCATTACATACATAGTACCTACTAAGTTTAAAAAATGTAGTTAAGTAAATGTTTAACTGAATGAAGAACATTTAAATAACTACAACAAATATATATATATATATATATATATATATATATATATATATACAATAATTGCTCGTTTAAAGGTATTAGATATTATAATATTATTATTTAACATCATGCTACGATCCTTAGGAGCGAAGCAGTGACTATAAACGCAGGTAAAACTGTTGGCAATGTCTAGTCTAATATGTGTGTAATACTTACTCATAAGTACATCAATAACCTCTGTGGCCATCTCTTGGTGCTTCGGCAAGAAGATAGAGAAGTCCGCATCGACAGGTAGTTGCTTCGCAACTCTGAAGTTCACTTTACGTTTCAAGTCTTCGATCGGGATCGTACGTGAGACGTCTGCATCGTCACCGAAACGGTTGTTCAATTCGACGCCATTGTTCTCATATCCCGGGGGCTGTAATAATTTTGTAATTTAATGCTAAAGTAATTGTATGACTAATATTATAAACAGGTAAAGTTTGTGAGTTTGGATGTTGGGGGTAATCTCCGGTACTACTGAATCCGATTATTAAAATTCTTTTAGTGTTGGATAGTCCATTGATCTAGGAAGGCTTTAGGCTATATAACATCACGCTACGACCAATAGGACCGGAGCATCAATGATAAATTTTGAGAAAACGGGGAACATTTTGCCGTAATTGATATTTTTGCTGAATCTCACTTAAAAGTCAAAAACAATGCTATTGCTTTGCTTGAAAGACATTGCCATCAAAGTTGATTATGAAAGCTTACCTTTATATTATATGTATTTAATTGTGCTAAAATTTATATATATATATTTTTTTTTTTTTATTATGTATGTAGCGATAATGTCCGCATCTCGATCCTATTTAGGTTAATCCGATGTTAACTCGTGGACCATGATGTGGGTTATATGTTAAAGAAACCAAACATATGTATATTTCCTTTTTTGTAACGTGTACCATGTAACTGTTTTTTGTCCCAAATAAATAAAAAAAAATAAAACGCAGACGAAGGTGCGCGGGTCAGCTAGTATTGTATAAAGCCGTTTTGTGTGTATGTCGACTTCCGACACGGAAACAAAAACGTCTATATGTACACATTATAGAAAGAGGATAAATCTTATCTTTAGTATTAGATAATGTAACTAATTATTATATAAATGAAAAAAATAAAACAAAACTAATTTTGCAAGAAACTTACCAAGAACTCTTCTGTGAGCTGGAATAGTGCCCTTTCGTCTCCTTTCGGAGTGATCATAGGCTCATTGGGCCGATCGAAAAGCAGCGCGAAGTTTTGCAAGACATCGGCCATTTTAGTTTTGATAAAACTAAAACTAAGTAAATAATAAACTCTTCTACACACTTCACAGTAACTGTGAAGTGGAATGATTTGTAACATCATCAAATTTTCTTTTATACCCCTACAGTAGGTACGGTGTCTACAGCTTGGAGTGCAAAACCACACCACAGGAACTGATAAAAACTGTGGGAACATATGTGTTGTTATCGGTGCAGTAAGTATCGGTGCATTTCACAAAAATAAAAGACAATCACAATTTAAACACACGCCACAGAGACAGACTATACCTACCACCATCAAGAATTAAAATGTTAAACCAAAGTCCCTACTACATGGCTGTAAAAATATACAACAAATTACCTATCCACATAAAAACTGAAACTAAAGCTACACTATTCACAAAAAAACTAAAAGCATTCTGAATTGAAAAATGTTTCTATTCAGTTAAAGAATACATGGAAGCAAAACACAAATAACAAATTACATATCTTTTACACAAACAACATAATTAATATACCTAAACATTAAGCTAATAAAAATACATAAAAATAAAAAAACTGTTTTGATAAGAATATATTTATGTCGATGAAAAATGTCTTATATATACTTATGTCTTTGTATTTTGCATAAACTTAGTACACTACGCTGGCATACTAAGTTAATGGTATTTTTTTAATAATCATACTGTATATATTATATTATTGATTCATTAATGTAATTTTCTATAATGCTTGCATTAATAATCTTTTCTACAAACTTTCTCTCAAATTTGCAATGCCCGTAAAAGGCTACTAAGTTGGGACAAATTTTTATAATAAGACCATTTATGTACACTTGGTTGGCAAATAAATATTGATTTGATTTGATTTAAATAATCTAAGGTAACACAAAACCAATACTGGAAATCATACGCCAATTGCATATCTAACATTCAAGTCAAGGGCAGGGGGTCATGCACTCTGGGGGCAAGGCCTCTCGCGCTCTATGGTGTAGCCGCCTGTTGTTCAAGGTCTGCCGGGCCGGGTGTCTCGGAGACTTCATTCTTAGGTTATACTCGAGGCCCTGCAATAGATTCAGCTGTGATGGAACACCGTGTGTTTTAGTCGGTTCGATTCCGACGTACGTAGTTCACCATCAGCTTCCGTGAGAGTGAAGTGATGACCCGTGTTGGTTCCCACAACGTCAAAAGAAAAAGGGGGTCATGCATTCATGTCTCAATGGACTCAATGGAATGACACTAAAATGGACAGAAACGTGCGCTTTGACTAGTTAGGTACTAAGATATAATTAAAATTACGAAACACGTATTTAGCTTCCATAATGAGGAAACCAATATACCTACCTAGTTTAAAAACTTGCTTTTGTCTTTGATTTGTTATTTTTATTGGTTAACTAGCAACCCGCCCCGGTTTCGCACGAGTAGCAGTGATATCTTGAACAATCATCAACATATTTTAATCAATTTACACAAACCCTTAACAAATTATTACACCTAAACCTTCCTCATGAATCACGCTGTCTATTAGTGAAAACCGCATGAAAATCCGTTCAGAAGTTTTTGAGTTTATCGCGAACAGACAGACAGACGCGGCGGGGGACTTTGTTTTATAATAATATATGTAGTGATAGTGCACGTAGTAGAACATTCACTTTGAAGAGTAACTGCTGAAAATATTGATAAAATGAAATAAACGGTACAATATTTATCATTGATAAACAATATACCGTATAGTAAATGGGTATTGATGGTATTGATAAATTATAATTTATAACTATTATTGACACGTTAAATTTTGTTGATGTTGACCTTTTCCATGCACAGTCATACGACTAAACCATACATTTTTCATTCTTGTTAGTTCTCAGTCATTTTTTTTCGTGAAAACTCGTAAAATGCTTCAGAGTTGTATCATGAAGCCTCGTCAACGTCAGCTGCGGTTCCGTCGGAGGGTTGAGGAGCAGCAGCAATATAAAGAATATTGTTTGAATCGAAACATTACAATAAAATTATATCTTTCAGTTAGGTAGTGTTTCGAGCATAATGTCGAATAAATTTAGATACGTCATATCCTCCCGGATAAAAATTCGTAAGCCGCTATAAATATGATCTTGTAAGTTACAAAAAAATCAGCTGGCAGTATGCCGAGGGAAAACTTGTCAGCTGGTGCGTCTAAATAGGCGATATTAGATACTCCCGTCTGGCTTCTGCGTTACACCTTTCAGGGTATCAGCTGACAAGCTTTCCACCAGGATACAACCAGCTGATATTTTTATTTATTCGCAATAGCATTATATAATAGGTAAACTGTCATCTTATAAATTTACAATTGAGAATAAACCACTGAACGTATAAGTACATATTTCTTTCACATTCATGTGACCAGCTGACGTATAATCCACCACTCTATAGCAGTGGCGTAGCTAGGTAACCAAAGGCCCTGGGGCAAAAAATAAACTACGCCCCAACTAAACTATTTGAAATCGTTTGTTCCGTATTCATCGTGTTCCGAATTCGACGTACTCCAGATTTGTCGTAGTCCATATTCAAGTACAAGTTAATTTATATTCCGAATGTGGGAGAAATTGTCACTAGTTCAATTTATGGTTTGTAAGTCAGAGTCCGAGGGGCCCCCTGAGCTTGGGGCCCCGGGGCACTGCCCCGTCTAGCCTTCCGGTATCTACGCCACTGCTCTATAGACAGCTGACTTTTCTTTAAGATATTGGATTAGCTATAATTTGATGCAATTCTCAATCGGGAGGAAATGACTAAAATTAATAGTTTCTACGTGCGCGGGAGGCTGCTGCACCTCAACCCCCCGACGGAGCCGCCGATGACGTTCACGAGGCTTCATGAAACTATTTTCTATAGCATTTTACGAAGTATCGCCCGAGAGGAAATGACTGACGAAATTTGTATTTGGCTCGTGGACATCTATGTATAATGATTTACATAAAGAGAAGTTATTAAGCGTTGCTTTTAAATATTCTTAGAAAGTATTTTTTAATATTTATGCATAAATATATGTATAAGTAGTTAGGTACCTACTATTAGTTATATTCAGTCAAAGATTTTATTATAATTTAAATATTTTCTTTTAAATTATAATACAATATTTTGTACAGTGACTGTTGACTTGAATAATCTATACCTACATCTATACAAATAAATAAAATTGAAATGTGTCATTAAATCGATTTTTTTAATTTTTGTAGTGTTTGTTCCGGCTACTGTCCGGAACGGATGGACCGATTTCCACGGGACTTTCACTGACAGAAAGCTGTGTTATAAGGAGTAACTTATTTTGGATTATTACTTTTTGATTACTTTTATTTTGGAAAACGAATTAGGATTCCGAGCAGAATATGTAGGTGTAGGTGGACCTACATATTCTGCTCGGAATCCTAATTCTTTTTCATTCACGCTAGCGAAGTCGCGGGGAACAGCTAGTGTAAAATAAATGGTTGATAACGAAACAAAACTTTTCAAATCCGAGTTTGTTAAAAAATCAGGTGAATACTTTTTTACAAATTAAGTTTTCTTCTTCTATAAATTTTTTGCTAATGTGTACATACGACTTCAACGACGATATCATACCTAGTACCTACTATTTCTGAAAACCTCTACAACTACGACGAGTAGTGCGCCTATTTACATGTACACCAGCGTTGCCAGATATTTTTTGCCAAGTTGGGATTTTGGAACTTTTTGAGTGAAAAAAAGCGGGATTCTTTCGTCGAAAGCGGGACATAGTAAAAAAACGTAGGTATATAATTAATCAGAAGTTTTTAAATATTTATCTTTATATTTGAATTCAAATTACGTTTAGGTACGTGACTATAGATAGCAAAAATAGCCATAGAAAATATATTTTAATAAAAATATAATATTTTAAATCAGATTTACCCTATCGTTAAATAGTGGACTCTAAATTCGTCTTTTGAATAAAAAACATAAAAAAAACAGAAGTCAAAATCATGCACGCCGTACGCACGGTCGAGTTATCCTCAAAAAGCGGGACTGAGCCTGTCCCGCGCGGGACATTTAATTTTGATTTAAAAATCGGGACGTCCTGCCAAAATCGGGACGTCTGGCAACGCTGGTGTACACCTACGCTCTACGCCTACGCTACGTTAGGTACTTAATGTCTCGATTCTTTCAGAAAGAGCCTTTCTTTTCTTTTTTTTTTTTTATATATATGGACTCTATCTCGCGAGTAGAGTCAACGCAGAGATTCCGCCAATGTCAAGTGTTTCGAGAGACACGTTTAGAAATTGATTGTACGGTAGGGATTGGAATATTTCTAAGACAAATTTAATTTCCACTTTCTCTTAGTTTGTCTGTTAATTTATAAAAAGAAATAAACAAAATAAGCAAAGACGGCACAAAAGTGGGTCTGACACAATATCGGGCAACATATATTATTTTATTGTACAAATATAAATAACAGCTCAATTTATAATTTTATATTATTAGCATGTATATATTTACATAAATAATTTATATATTTGGAAAAGGAGAGTGATAGTAAATATTGGAAATTAATAGGACGTGGGATATTGTTGGGAAGTATGTCATATAATGATATAGGGTATTTTGGACAGCTGAAGAAAATGTGATCCGGTGATCCTTCATCTAAACCACATTCACAGATAGAGGTGTCTTTTATGTGGATTTTATTTAAAAACACGGGAGTACATGCGTGACCAATACGTAATCGACAGACCGTTGATATAACTAGTTTTTGGTTAAAAAACCATGGCTTTTTGGGGATCAGTGGTTGTATGCAGGCATACTTATGACCTTTGGACTTAGACGATTCGTTCCAAGAAACTTGCCAATTATCTGCTAAATATCTCGCTAAGAAAGGTAGGACGTCCTTAGCAAAAATTTTATGTGAGATGACACCGACTTTGGCAGCTTCCTTCGCCCAAAAGTCCGCTTGCTCGTTCCCGTCAATACCGCTGTGGCCTGAAATCCAGATCAACATTACATCGATCCCGTGACGGTGACATGTATATAATTTTTCCCTAATTTCTAAGACTAGGGGATGGATAAATTTTGTCCTGAACAAGTTACTAGTTAGAGCTTGTAAACAACTTTTAGAATCTGAAAATATAAGTGATTTGTTTAGTTTATGAGAGAGCACATAGGAGACAGCCTCTAATATCGCTAGTGCCTCACCTGTGAATATGGAGGATTCCTTTGGAGATTTAAAGTTTAACAGGATTTTATATTTTGGAATCCAGATTGCGCTACCTACCGGGTCATCATTAGACGATTTCGAGGCGTCTGTGTATATTGGTAACCATTCCTGCCAATTATTGTTTAGATGACGCACAAATTTAAAGTTAGCTAAGGGGTAATTTTTATGGATACCAAAATCTAGTAAAATTTGTGGTTCAAATATCAAGTCCTCATAATTAATTTTGAAAAAAATGTTATTATCAAACTGTAACATTGAGTATGACAAGGAAGGAAGTTTTTTAAAGCTTGTGATGATTCTAGGGGGATCTTTATGGGTCCAATATTTAAACGAAGGTTGGGATATCATATCAGATAAATTTTGAAGACGGGGGAGAAGTGGATGACAAATTGATTGATTTGTTTTAAATATAAATCTATCTGATAGATATTGGCGACGGAGATCTAATGGGGGATCAACGGCTTCCACCAGTAGGGCATTTTTGGGAGATGATTTCATAGCACCTAAAATTATCCTGAGAGCTTTCGCTTGGATTTTATCCAATTTAGCGAGTGCCTCTTTATTGCAGGGTTCAAGCAAGAAAGAACCATAGTCCAGGTGGCTGCGTACAATCGCATTATAGAGTAACTTTTGGCTGTAAGGATGGGATCCCCACCATACACTGGATAGAGACCTGAGAATGTTTATACTCTTCTCACACTTATGGACCACATTATTGAAGTGAGCGGTACCACTCAATTTAGAGTCAAGGGTAACTCCAAGAAACTTTACGTTGTCGACAACTGGAATTGGTTGATTGTCACAGATAATTTGGATATTTGGGATAGATTTCTTTCTTGAGAATACAACAACATTACATTTATTGACTGACAATGACAAACCGTGATCTTCCAGCCAGATGGATAAATAATATAAGGCAGAATTTAGGCGTTGGTTAATAATATCTATTGACTGCCCGGATAAATAGATGCAGAGGTCATCTGCATATTGGAGAACCTCACTGAAACATGACACGCTTTGTTCTAGGTCGTGGGTATAAACACTATATAGGATAGGACTTAAAACGGAACCCTGAGGGAGGCCCTGCAACACAGTTCTGGGTGGTAGAGTGTGACTGTGAAATCGGATTTTGAGCAATCTAACCATCAACAAATTGGTTGTACAATGGACTAACCTCACAGGAAGACTCAAACGAAGCATCTTCTCTCTGAGCACTGGAAGCTGAACATTGTCGTAGGCAGACGATACATCGAGAAAGGCACCCACAAGGTAATCGTTTTTAGTAAATGCCGTCCGAATGTCAGTAGTTAGAATACTCAGACTACTTTCTTTTCTTAAAATATTATGTATCTGTGTTTGTCTTTCAATGTCATATTACTTGTCATAATAAAATAAAAAATAATGTCAAAATGACAAACTCCTAACCTTCAAAATTTATAGCATATTATTATCTAAAACAAAGAAATATGTTACTCGATCGAATATCACCTAAAATTTTGTGTCGTTACATAAGTATTAGTTCTAGAGCTTTACCAAATATTATCCAAATTGGGTTTAGACGTATTACGTATACTTCAGAAAATGCAGAAGCTGTGGACTTGGCTTATGCTTCTTACGAAAGTACGGCTGAAGTAGAGCATACTGTGCCTCCTCTTGTCATATTACACGGTCTACTGGGGTCTAAAAACAACTGGAATAGTATGAGCAAGGCTATCCACAGGACGACTGGTAGGAAGGTGATCAGCGTTGATGCTCGGAATCACGGCGATAGTAAGCATGCATTACAACACACCTACATACATATGGCGCACGATGTAATGAAGCTGCTAAAAAAGTTGGAGCTTACAAAGGTGTCGATAATGGGCCATAGTATGGGCGGACGCACTGCTATGGTGTTGTCACTTCTCTGTGTAAGTTGTACGTAGTTTTGCTGATTAAATTACTATTGATTTATACATTGAAATTATCACCTTCAATGTGATTCTAGAAGTTTATGGGTGTCTCTATTAATGCATATTAATTTTTGTTTTCATTTTGAAATCTATTTAGGTACTAGGGAAATGTCCTAATGTGGCTAGAATCTCATAAACACAATTGACACAGCACATCCAGATGTCAAACAACTGCCTTATTTGTTACTCACACCTACTATAAATGACATAGATAGTTCTTAAGGAAGGCACTAAACCCTTCTACCATCAAAGTACGGCAAGTATATGTCTTGCAGTAAGCAGTCCTGAAAGAAAAAGTAGTTACACCAAATATAACCTAATATATCAGCAGTAAAATATACATTGTTTATAAATATCTTTTATTAATAATGATTTTAAGATGATTAATCTTAATCCTTTGTAAATATTCTTTACTGTAATACTAATTGTAATACTATATTCCATAATTAAATCAACTTTTCTTTTCAGTCTGACATGGTATCCAGCCTCATTGTGGTTGACATATCACCAATAAAAACAAGTCCACAGATCTACTCTATGGCCAATTTGTTTGATGCCATGAGTTCAGTGGCAATCAGGCCCGGAATAGCGATGTCTAAAGCTAGGAAGTTAGCAGATGAGCAATTGAAAAGCATAACACCTGATTTGAATTTAAGGAATTTTTTGATTACTAATTTAGTACAAACAAATACAGGATCTTATACTTGGAGAGTAAATATATCGGCACTGAAGGACAATTTTCAATCACACATTTCATGCTTTCCTTCAAATTTGAGAGGGCTTCAGTATGCTGGGCCTACTTTGTTTGTGGGTGGATCCTTATCGGACTATATAGGGTATGCTCCCAGTAATAATTTTTTAACTAAGTAAAAAGCATAACCTGCCTCATGGAAAGGAGTTACTGGTGCCTTAAGACACTCCCAACATGGGTGGTGTCTCTTGACCTTTGCCAATTTTTTTCCCCCTCAAATATCTAGTGACCACTAGCAGATTGGTGCTTAACCACTGTCTTCTGTAAGGTGCAGGTGCTTTCTTGCTAGAGTGGCTTACTTTTAAACAGAAATCTCTTGAGCCCTATGTCCTTCTAAACAAACCATTATACATTTTATTGTTATAAAAATATATTATTGTATTTTAATATAACAGTACCTGGAGAACTGAGCTTCGCCAAACATTTCTTTTGGGTAAAATCGCGTCTCTTTGAGGAAATTGCTTGTTTAAAGATCCTAATTTGTAAGTGAAGTACATTGAATATAAACAGAATGATTATGTTATTGATATCAATTTGTAAATCTATACTACTATTATCTATAATAATATTATAAAGAGGTAAAGTTTGTGAGTTTGGATGTTCGGGGTAATCTCTAGTACTACTGATCCGATTTTGAAAATTCTATAAGTGTAAGCCCATTTATCGAGGAAGACTATAGACTGGAGCGTCAATAAAAATTTTTGCAGAAACGGGGAAAATTTACAAACACAGACGAAGTTGCGCGGGGCAGCTAGTATAATATATTTTTGTATTACACTTTCAGCAAGAGTGACCTAAAAGAAATACAAGAGTACTTTCCACTAGCTGAGTTGGTGTTCATTGAAGGAGCTGGTCATTGGGTTCACAGTCAGAAACCAGAAAAATTCTTAGAAACAGTCTGCAAATTTTTAAAAGATAAATAAAAATTGTACGTAAAACAACTGCCCAAAATGTTTGGATACTCATTTAAATATTCGTAATGTTAATAGTTTAATAGTGAAATTGTTATTTATTGTAGCCTCCAATTTAGGAGAAATACAACTGTGATAGGTGTATGTTCTATAATTATTTCTTAATTATTCCCACACTCTAAGCGGAAAACCTTCCAGTATTCACCATGACATACCACTTACCAGGTTTCATTAGCAACAACAAAGAATGATTCAATTTTTTTATTAAATTAAACAGCTTGTTCATCTAATAATAATAAGTTGCCCCTGCCACAGAGTGTCCGGGTTTTACTCGGACACTTTTTTAAATGCCCGCCCGGACGCCCTCTAAATTAGGACAAATCCGGGGAAACCCGGACTGATGGCAGCCCTAGTTATACCAGCAAAACATTGATAGCTTTAAACAGTATCTCTAATCTCAGATTAGCGGCCCTGGCACATACTGGAATGTTTTTCATATAATAATGTCCTTCCCCTGTTATAAGACATATCCTGGATTCAGCTATTTCGATAGGGTCCGTATCAGAAGGACATGTTAACATAATGCCATTGAGGTATAACGACGTGAAAGTAAAATGACCTTCTAGTAAAATGTCTGAAATCTGAAATTGTCACAAGTAAAACGTCTACAACGAAAAACGTCTTAATAGTAAATGTTCGGATTTACGTGTAATGTCTTTGCAATAATGTACTTGCAGTATTTTGCAAAAGTACTGCACAGTGATAGTTCAAATAAATAGGTACTCCATTATTTTCCTTATTAGAGAGACCTAAGTACTTCTTAACGAGAAATTCTATTTATTGCCTATATGGTTATTGTATATTTGAGCCAGTTTCCGTCGTCGTCCAAATTTTGTCAATGTCAATTTTCGTCAAAGCCTATATTTTATGAATCTGCAGTGGGCGTATGCATTTAATCATGCATTTTCAATGCAATCAATATTATTTAACACCCCCAAAATGGCGTCCAATAAATGTGCAGTATTCGGAGATATGGTTTTTTGAAATATCTCGCAAACTATCTTCACAGATTCGATGCATACAAATTTAAAAAAAAAAATGTGTCTTGGCAAAGTAGAAGACGAGATTTTTTTAATAAATAGCTATTTGTTTATTAATAACAATTAGCGCTCCAAATCCATGTCCTTCTGATACAGAGGGTTTCGATATACCTACCTCGGTATTAGAATTTGAAACAGTAAAACAACAAACTACAATTTATTACAGAGGGCTTTCTAGATCCAAACTATGTACTATAAACATACTTAGAAAAATTTTTTTTACAAATACATACAGCATTGTGTAAAATGTTACAAAATAAAAAAGAAATGACAACCGTGATAACCTCCCGCCACCAATATATCTACGGATGTGGTTGTTTAAACGCATATCAGTATGTAGGTGTGTATTATGATAATGTTAGTTTACTATGGCGTGATACCAGCAACATTTAAATATATATTGTAAAATAAACTACCTACGTCAATAGTGGAGGAAGGGCACAGAAGATTTCTGTTCGATTTGCAGCCGATTGCAGAACTCCGCCCTACAGCAGACTATTAGTACCTACTACAGGGTACATCTAAATTCTGTGGCAACATTATTAGTGTAGTGTTGTTTTCTTCTACTGGTGAGTATAAGGGTCGCAAGTCGTTCTTGTCGTAAAACATATCATAATGTAAGTAATCATTGTATTACATGCGGAATCTGTTGTCTGTGGTGGTTGGAATCGTAATCGATATCTAGTAGGTAAGACTTGCCGAATATTACATGGATGGTACCTAACCTTACGTGTGCTGGCGAATCGTGGCTGGTTGTTTTAAACACTTCTTTTTTTAACCCTTTGGGGAAAAGAGCAAAGAAAGGTGCTTTAATTATTTTATAAGCGATGTAGAATTGTAATAAGTGGTGGTAATATTCAAACTTCGAACTCGAAACTATTACATAAATAAATGTTGCACTTATACCTATTGTAATGTGAGGTCAATACAGTGTTATAGGCAAATATTAAGCTACTTATGGTTGTGTGGAGCAGCAGCACTACATGGTTCGTTAATATAAATTTTGAACAATAGAAACGCATGGCATTTGTTCACCCAGATTCTTTGTGACACTGATAAGAGTAGTGCCTCCTATCGACTGCCACAGATGTTTGTGACGGACAAGCCAGGGCTTGGCTGTGGAGTTTTGCTGAAATGTGGTAATTTAATTACCGGATCTGTCATGATGCGCGGGCCTTTCGCCTAAGAAACAGATGTGTATAAACCTATTGAAGACCTGGCTGTTAACGTTCCTAACGGAGACACTATATAAGGAAAATTAGTGCTGAGTTCATGTGATTCAGTGTAGGACATTGGCTCCTCGCAGAGAGCAGCTGGTTAGCTGATCGCAGAAGAATGCATTCCCTAGATTCAAGTAGTTAAAATTTGGAATAAACGCATAATAATGGTAAATAAGTAATGTAAGGTGTAAAACATTTCACCTTTAATTGCTCGATTCATAAATGATTGAAATGATAGACGAGTACCGCGCCGGCGAGCGTGTAAATGATAACACTGTTGAGCATTGAACAGGTTGACAATTTTACAAAATCTATCTAATACCTTTAGACGAGCAACTCTGGTATATATGTATATATATATATAATCCGAATCTAGGAAACGGCTCCAACGATTTTGATGAAATTTCGTTTGCAGGGGGTTCCGGGGGCGATAAATCGATGTGACTAGGTTTCATTTTTAGAAAACGTAAAAGAAAAAACCGAGTAAAGCTCTGTCATTCAGGTAGGTACTGTAAATCCTACTAATATTACGAGTATAAACGTGAAAGTTTGTGAGGATTTATAAATATTTGTTAGTCTTTCACGCAAAAACCACTGATCCGATTGCGATGAAACTTGGTATGTAGATAGCTGGAGACCTCGATTTACACATAGGCTACTTTTTATACCGATATTCCCACGGTACCGGGACTTAAGCGGGTAAAACGGTGGGGCGCTGCTAGTTATACAATAAAAGCAAACGCGGCAGCGCGCAGTTGGTGCTAGCGTATGCAGAAAACATTTACTATGATATTGTATGGGTTGCTCGTAGAAGTTATTTCTCAGAATGAAAGTAGGTCTGTATCTCAAGGTACCTATTTTAATTCACTTTTTCAAAGAGAGCAAACGGTTTTGGTAAGATGCACAAACGTTTCGAAAAAGGAAATAAATACAAGGTTTTTTACAAATGTACTAATTTTATTTTCACAATAAGTTATTTATTTACCTATACATAAAACTGTACAATAGTTGTATTTACATATCGCGTGTCCAATTGAAAATCAGCTACTAGGTAAGTATGACATATCTAAACTAAATCCCCTTATGCAGCCTAATTAGGGACCAGTTTGCACACCGATAAGTGTGAGTGCAAAATATAACGTACAGGGATTGTCTTTTTTGAAAGTGGAGAGTGTGGCATTAAGTCTTTTGCTATTACATGGCAGCAATGTACCTACTATATTCTTAATAGCATTTATCGGTGTGTTAACCATCCTCTGAAAATGTGAAGAGAGAATGTACCTAGCTTGGATTTTATTTATTGTCCTATAGATGGTATGAAAAGTAGAGATAATCCCTGTCACAAAAGAACGTGCTTCATAAATTTGGGACATTATATACTATGATAAAAGTTAAGGCTTAATCTCTATTACAAAACCATTGGTTGCCATATAACTATAGCAACTAATTGAGCCCATCAACCCTATATATATCATAAGCAAGCAACATTTTTAGCTTTTGGACTAACACATAGCTTCTATCATATTTTCAATTGATTAGCACAAATGAAACATGTTTCTATAATTAATGAGATGAATCATCTTAAAATAATGTCGTTATTTCACAGGTCTGAACACATTTTAAGTACCTATCAATAATTCAACATCGGTCAGATTTGTACACTGACATATTTATGGAACCATGTTGTCAAATGAAACATTCCCTTTATTAATTCTATTTATTTTTAGCACCACAACAGTTATCACATTTTTTATCAGTGCCAGAGCATAAAACAGGCTTATAATTAGGTGTCCAAGGGCCTAAGCTATCATTTGAATAGAAGTCCATAGGATAAGTACCATCTTCTTTCAACCATTTACTATTCCCCAATGACACAGAAAACTCATAAGGAGTCAGTAATGGTTGGGAAAAAGCTACTCCCCAATCAATGGACAATCTTGGACATGCTACTTGTACAAATGCATCAAGCCCAAACAGCATTAATTTGCTAGGAAAAATTTCTGACAAAAGGATTTTAACGAATGTTTTGTCAGAATTACGAATTTGCTTTTCTAAATTACTTAAAACCTTAGTGCTGCCTTGTCTTCCTAACGTGCCAAGAATGAGACCAAACCGGGCTGCATCTTTAGCTGCAGATATTTGATTAATCCTGTTTGACTGCATTAATTGATGTTCATACAGTTCAGAAGTAAACTTCTTTTCATAAGGATCATATTTATAAGCAGGTATGTGCGGGTTAGCTATCATTATGGCTTCTAAGTGAAACCTACCATCACCCAGGTATATAATAGCTGCAGTATCTAGTTTAGGGGCTGTACAGCCAAGAATTTCACCCGGAGATAATGGTTTTGACTGTGGCACAGTCACTATGTAGTCCTCACTTCTTAGATTTTTAGCAACTGAATGTAATGTTGTAACAAATTGAATTGTACTAACTAATGCTATATGACTGTGTTTTGGAAAGTTTAGTTTGATTGTTTCTACAAAGTGTGAAGGATCAATTTTGATATCTACAAATATGTAAAGCACCTTAATGTCACTTGTTTGGTCTATGGGTATTAGACAGGAATGACCATAGTGTACTAGTAAATCAACACCCAGCGCTATGGCAGTGAAGTCGTCAATGCAGCAAGCACCATAAGTCACATCACCCATTATAACAGTGTCTGCATCAGTAAATGTTTCTAATATATCACACAATGTAGTTGCAAACATTGTTAAACCTGTAAAAGACATCAAGAATAGATACATTATACAGTTTTTTTAAATATGTTAATTACATTATTATATTACAACTCGATGATTATGGGAATATAATAATAATATTTAAACTAAAACAACAAAAGTGGGTATTATATATAGATACTTTTACAATTGGGAAGGATTCGCATTTCCCAGTGTCTTAGCAACAATTTTTTTGAGATTAAGGAAAACGAAGAACAGTTTATTTAATTTAATATTTAATAAATTTTATTACCTTCGGGCATTTGTAGAGCCACTCGTTTCGCACCTAATGATCTTATTCTCCATATTGTCTTATGTATTTCAAAATTATAATTCTGTGGCAAAGCTTCACAAGCTCTATTTAGCAAGGGATCATTCAACAATTCATTGGGGATTTTATTAACTGCACGAATACTCGGTTTGAATGTCTTTCGCTGTCCTTCTGGCTTGGCGCGTACTACTACAACTCCCGGGTTGTAGCCGAAGTCTTCCATCTTCAAGATACTATTAACTCATTATTTAATTCAAATAACTCTCTCAATTAATAAATACAAATTAAATCGCAGGTTACTTTTTCATCAAAATATAAACACGCGCGGCGTTGGCCAGTGGCCTACGTGACTTTTCGCATGTAATTACGTTTCGATTCTCAAGGGTTTGGATAAAAAAAGAAAACCAATTCTATTATTATTATTTATATAGATTCTTTCTCAGACTCTGCTTGAAATGTCTTGAGAATCTAATATATCCAAATAACTTTGATCCTGAGAAATAACTTCTTTCTAATATTCCTGCGTTTGCATATCCACTATTAATTTATACTGCGTCCTACGAAACATAATTTCACAGGTTTTAAAGGCGGAGGCATACTTACACTACTTACACATACTGTGTCTTTTCGTTTCTTTTGACAGTTAATTGAAAACATGACTATGCCCTTTGATTATATATACAAAAAAATATATTATTTATCTATTGTCATTTAATTTTACAATGTCTTACTTTCTTTAAAGAATCACGTCAAAAAAGTGAATGTCGTTTGTCTTGCGTTTTTGGTTTTATCAAGTTATCTCCTCATCTATACGCTCAAATTAAATGCAGTGAAAGGCAAATTTTACCTTTATATAATTCCCGTGGTGATGAAACTCTTTATGTTTATGTGTGTATAAAAATAAAGACTTTCCTCACCATATTAACGTACTTATATATATTATAATGTACTTTATAAATTCCCCTAATTATTACTTTATAATTATTTTTTTTTAACAAAAAAATCGTTATTCTTTCTGTCTTAAATATAAGAGGTATATGGTGCCGACTGCTTTATTGTAGATCTACTAAAGACTAATATTTTTGCCATACATTATATTTCTTTAATTTGAACCGTTTGCCCAACGCACGCGAATAAAGCGTGCAACTGGTAAATTTTCCTCCGTCTCGGTTTACTAATGTTGATACTTTACACTGAAATACATGATTTATCATAATTAACTATAACCTATGTCACTTAAGAATAGTCTAGCTTTCTATAAGTGAAAGAATTTTTAGAATCGGATAGGTGGATCCAGAGATCCATATGGTTCAGCAGGCTGGATACTTATCGGTTGGACACCAGCACGCGTGTATATTAAGCGCCCCGATGAATTATTGTTTGCTAGCTATTCAAGATATAGCTATATCTATTGGGGGTAATCCTATTTCTCGCATATATTCTGGCATGCCCGAACCATCATTTGACGTCCAACGCATTATCAGAGAGCAATAAATTACGATCCAGTAGAATTGGCCTAAACTATACAAACTGATGTCTCAAGACATACTGAACAACGTTTATATTCGATCGTGTGTGTCGCAGCGTACACTGTGCTTTGGGTGGAATGTTGTTTGTAGATGCTCCCGGTGTTTGTAATATTTCTAGAAGCAGCGATAAAGCTAAGGTTTTACGTGATTGTTATCTTATTATATGGGATGAATGTAGCATGGCAAACCGTAAAACGGTTGGAGCAGTAGATAGAACATTACGTGATATTAAGCAAACTGTCCAACCGATAGGTGGTATCACAGTACTTTTTTGTGGCGACTTTCATCAGACTCTGCCCGTTATAACACGTTGCACAAGGGCTGTTGAAGTAAGAGCATGTCTAAAGAGGTCTAGATTGTGGTACTACATTATCCCTATGCATTTGACAATAAATATGCGAGCCTGAATCGGAGGCAACAAAAATGCACAAGAGTTTTCTGATTTGCTACTTACCTTCCAAATGACTTACAGCGTAATGTTCATAGTAAAAGTTATCCATTAGTAGTTGTAGGTATTTCATTTGGCACAAGTTTCGTTACTGGTCGCTGATAGGACAAAATGCCCATTCTCTTTTGAAATGTTTTTATAAGTTTTTTTTTCTTAAGTGTTGTTAGAATGTCAACAAGTATTTCCAATCACATAAAAATAAAGGTGTTTCATTAGTTATTTTGGGTTTTTTTTCAAGATGGACGAATAGCCGTCCATTTTTTACGTTTTTGTTATTTAACTTTTATAATTTTATAAAACACTTGACATTGGCGGAATTCCTGCGGTGATTCTTCACGCAGGATAGAGTCCATAATAAAATAATATATATATTTATTAGTTATTTCCAGATAAACGATGTTTATGGTCACTGTTGACTGGCTTGTTGGCCTAGTGGTTAGTGACCCTGACTGCTATGCTACAGGTCGTGGGTTCGATTCCCACCTGAGTCTGGGTGTTCTTTGTGTCCGTTGTTTGTATATTTGTAAAGTCCCCCGCATACAGGAGTAATTCCTAAAAAAACTGTAGTCGCATTTCATGAGCATTTCATAAGTTTGAAAGAGTAAGAGTATTGTACGAAAGAGATGCAATTCCAACAAATGGTTACTTGCGGTCATTCAAACCTTTTTTTTACAAACTTTTTTTTACGCGATTTTCGTAAGAAATCATGTACAGCTATAGTATATTTGAGGATTAAGGATGCTAGTTACAGAATAAGAAGGGATTTGATTCCAATCAACACGCGTCGCGTTTTATCGGGTTGTGCATCAGTAGGCGTTAAATAGGTAGCGCCACCGTAGCCAGAGATCATTAACAAGGAAAGAAGAAATTTCCCATTTGTAACTGTAACAAAGGCAATTTTTAAAATACACGTTTTGAGTTATCTCTGAACATTCATCGTTTTATCAACTGCTCTAGACAAAAATAATATAATAACATCACATTTTACTGGAACTGTTAAGTTCATGGCATTCACTTCTGATCCCCTACCGATACTAGCGTTATTCTTGTCAGATATTAAACTGTTTACTTTATTCAGCTAGACACTGATGACATTCATCGGTGCCTACCGTCTACTACTTATTTAATTGAGAGGATATCAGTGTGGCCACTCAAAGCAAATAACCTAAAATACTTCAATTTTCCAAGGTACATTAACGAAAATGTTGAGCATTAACAGGTCAGTGTTGTGATTTTGTCGAATAGAAGTCTATGCCAGAATGTGCTCCCTGGTTCCGAACTAACCCACAAACCCTCGCGTTATAGAGGTTTTCTTCCTCGATTTACCGGTTATGGTTTGAGTCGAAAGGAGGATGTGCCATGCCATAACATATCCGCCACTCTGAACTCCAAAGAGTTTCTTCACTGTACCTTCCAATTAGATTGACACGCGGAAAAATGGAGCGCCTCAAAACTTACCGGCTCAGGCTCCTCGGGAGATTAGCAGAAAGCAGCAACGTCTCCCTAAAGAAGAGACCGGGCAAACAAGTAAGGTGTAGATAAGTAAGCAGAACAACGATTTGTGTAGATGTTTATTGCTCTTATACCGATGTGTTCTCAAAAAAGATATTGTAGTTTGTAAAAAATTAAATGGATCTTCTACTTGTACATAGTGTCCTGTATTTTTTAAGTAGATAATTACTGCTCTCGGAAATAATCTTCGGATATCATTTAAATCGTCAGCTCTGTAATATAAAATAAATGAAGTTAGAAAGATAATGTGTCGAAACTCCCTGATTTAGTAGCAATACGTGATAATAATAAAGCTTAAAAAGGTTAACATCCGGCATGGTTTTTTTTAATTAATTTTTTTATATTATAGGGGGCAAACGAGCAGACGGGTCACCTGATGGTAAGAGACTACCGTCGCCCATGGACACCTGCAACTCAAGAGTCACAAGTGCGTTGCCGGCCTTTGAGATAGGAGTACGCTCTTTTCTTGAAGGTTTGAAGGTCGTATCGGTCCGGAAATACCGCAGGCGACAATTTGTTCCAAAGATTGGTTTTGCGAGTCAAAAAATTTCTGGAAAACCGCACCAGTGGTGGATTGCCAATTATCCAGGTGATGGGGTGAAAGTTTTCGGCGGAGTCTAGCCGGCCCATACGTGCCGAAGCATGGCTCTCCCACGTAAACATAGCTCTCCCACGTAAGCATGGCTCTCCCACGTAAAAATGGTACCTATGTTACCCAAATAATTAACTGAATGCGAGATGGAGCTAATTGAAAAACTAGTTAACACATTAGACAAATACTGTTAATATATTAAGAAAACCAGGCAGTGCTATGCAGTGTTAGCGCAAGTATCAATAAACTAGAGTCACCGTTTTTTTTAAGGATGGTATATGTATTTTAAATACACTGATGACAGAAATTAAGCACCATGACTGCACGCTTCTATTATAATCTTGATGTATCAAGATATAGTATAGTGGAGGTAAGTAACAGTAAGGATATAATGAAATCTTGCAAAATTTTCATACACTTAAATAAATGCCCAATTTAGAGCGCATATAAAAACCCTATAACACATTAAAAAAACAATATACTTGTATATAAAAACTTGTGGTGCTTCGAACAGTGATTTTATGGAATAACCGAATACCATACGGTTTAGAGCACGCCACAATTGTGGCGATAAGACCAATCATGGAGGATTAGCTGGTGAGGCAGCACGGCAGCCTCTCCTACCGGCTGATGCAGGTGCTGACCAGTCACGGCTGTTTCGGAAAGTACCTGTGTCGTATAGGCCGGGAGCCAACGTCCGCGTGCCATCACTGCGGGGGCTGTCGCAAGGATACTGCACTCCACTGATAAAACTCGCGGCGGCTATTGGAGTGGGTAGCCTCTCATTGGAGACCATGGTTCTGTCCATGGTCAAGTGAGAGCGTGTGGGAATGCGCCGCTCCTTTTTGGGAAGGAACGATATCCGCTAAAGAGGCGGCGGAAAGGGAACGGGAGAAGGCAAGTACTCTCCCGTCCCGAAGAAGAGGCACCGGAGATTGCAGAATGATCTCCGGCCTCCATGAGCGCTGGCCTGGGGGTAACGGGTGAGGCTGCCCGTTACTCTAGCAGAAGCAGGCCTAAGACCGTGGCGCACCCCTGTAATCCAGAAGGGAACTCGGCAAAACGAATCATATGAACCCAAACCCGAGAGATTTACTAGTAGCCACTGAAGAGTTCCACTATCTACCTCCTGGCTCAATCATCGGATCAGCTCCAAGATGCCAAATTATAGTAGTTTTTTTTTGTTTTTTTATGGTGTAGGGGGCAATCGAGCAGACGGGTCTCCTGGCGAGTACTAGAGACTACCGCCAGTGTCTACCAAACTACATATATATACTTACATACAAAGTTAGTACAAGAGAAGCTAATAAAATCCTTATCGTTCAGACAATTCCATATGTTTACCTACCATACTGTGAATACGGCCAGTGCAACCTGGTTGAAACGTCAGGCAATTCTGAAGTACGTAATACCATTTTCGTGATCTCGTTAATTCCCGTATATTAAGTATAATTAAATATAATTTACTGGAATAAAAAAATCGTAGTTCTACTAACCTAGGTAAGTAACTTTAGCAAATATATTAACTGTATATAAAATAAATTAACTGATTGACTTACGGAATGAATTGTGATAACTGACCACCGATGAACAACGTCGGACCTTCATATGTTAGGTCACATGAAACTTTTGGGAAGGATGTCCAATATCTATAGTCGTTTAACAATACTTCTAAGTTACAAATCCAACCTATAGTTCCGTCTGATTTAATTCTGATATTGGACAACATATCCCTCAGAAGTATTTCATCTGCTACAGCCCCGTTCAACTGCCTTGTGGCTTCTAATCTAGCTGTAGTTACCCTTTTCGCGTTTTTGAAGTTAACTGATGCCATGGCCGCTAATATTTTCGGCATATATTTTACGAAACAAGGTGGGGTCGATATTGGTGAAATGTCCACCACCAATAAGCCGGAAACTTTGAGAGGCTGAAACAAATAAGAAACAAACCAAATAGAAAATCGTCGTCCCTAATTAAATTCGTAGCTCTTCCAGCGCCCATTCTACCCTTCGGTTACACTTCATTTAAAGGGTAGGATGGAGTCAGTAGTAAGTAGTTGTTTATCCCCGCACAGGACACACAGAACTGCCCTAAAAGCCAGCCGCTTGACTAGATCTTTCTGAGCCTTTACTTACATATTACTACAATGGAGAATCGTGCGAGCAGGTACTTGATTGGATTTAAGAAGCCATCTGGTGACTAGACCGAGTTTATTTTGTAAAAGCGTTAAAAAAAATAAGTTTACATAACTACATTGACCAACGATATATGGATTTGATGGCACGGTTATCAAGTTAATTTCGTTTTTTTAAGATGCACGAACAGTCGTCCATTTGTTAACACGCTTGACATTGGCGGAATTCCTGCGATGATAGAGTAAATAATAAAATTAAAAAAAAAACGTGTGCGTCTCGGGACGCCCGACAGAAGTGATAACTTAAACTAATCTAAGTTGAACTATTGAGAAAGGGAAGCCAGACAGACTGGCGCCGTAACGCGTAACGAAACGAAGCGGTTTACCCTCCCATAAGAAGTAGTCACTTCAATACCTATATAATTTCTGGTAAAGCCAGCATCGGCTTGTTGGTAAACGGTTGTTATGTCTCTTCAACACAGAGGGAGGATCCTTAAATTACTTACATATACTAATCAAGAAAATTCAGTAAGTATCGCTTTCAAGTGAACATTTATATTTTGTCGATCAACTGTAACAACGGTGAAAAAGGTCACAAAATTAACAAAGGTGGCGATAATATAACATACCGCCATTAAAGCAACACACATTGCTGTTCTGCCACCAATACAGTGCCCTATTAGACTGGCTTGTGTGGCTCCCGAATTGTCAAGCAATTTAATGACATCGTATGCTTGATCTGTATATTTATGAGAGCTATCATGTGGACTGTTTCCATGGTTCCTTAGATCTACAGTCACCACTTTACGTCCGGTTACACTCAATATGCTTTTAGCTATGTTTTCCCACAGGTCTTTATTTGCTATTATACCGTGAAAAATATATACAGGAGGCTGCGGTGACTCCTCCGGACTCTCGTAAGAGGCGTAGGACAAATTTAATGTTTTGCCCTTCTTTAAAGAAGATCCGATAGATCTATTTATAACTTTGTTACATACTCCCATACATCGACCCCCATGAACTATATATGAAAATTGTAATGAAATAAGATAGCATGCCATATTTTGGTAAAAATTACCTATTTTGAATCACTAGAAAATTTGGAGGTTAACACAGAACTGACCATAAACTTAAATATATTATATTGAACTGACTGACTGGACGGAACGGAATTGACATAGACTAATAATATCTATTATTTACTGATACTGTTATCAGTATCACTGATCCCTATTATACAAAATTCACTGACGGCTATTATACAATATGTAGATGCATGTAGACTAAAATAGCATTATGTTTTTGAGGGTGTATGTAAAATTATATCCCGTAACGGGATACCGTATAGTTATAGTCGGTTAAACAGATCTGAATGAAATTTGGCACAGATAGATTATAGTCTGGGATATCCCGTGGGATAGATTTCACTATTTACGAACGAAGTCGTAGGCTCCAGCTTATACTAGTTGGGGCCTGCGACTACGTTCGCGTTATATTGATGACCTAAATAATGTATTTAAGTATGTCTATACCACAAACTTAGTATACTAACGTAATAGACGAACATAGTGTGCGAGTGTGATGCTTAGCCTTATACAGAAACCTAGGTGTGAGAAAGAGACAGAATAAACCTGACAGTGAGACCGGTTTTGAAACATTTAGTCTATAATAGTCTCGTGTAAAAAAAACCGTTTCAATTTGAGTGTTTTTGTCGTAATCTTTCTATGTTTTACGGGTAAATATAAAAAATAATAGTGATGCCGTATTATCTGTTAGATTGTGGTGTAACATACAGGAAAAACCTTAAGAAAGAAACGTTTTAAAGCTAAACACCAAAAGTTCAATACTACTTTCAAAGTGTTTATTTTCGTAGAATATATTATTATTTTGTAATACAAAATTACTTTGTATTACAATTAACATAAGTTAAGTTTGTCTTTCAAAAGAGACTGCCAGTCTTCGAGAATTAGATTCCCGAGATGGACGTACTATCTAAATAAAAGTAGACACATTGACCTCAAAACGACTTGTTAATTTTTTGAAGCCTAGAGGCAGGTACAATAAGTTTATGTTTATTACGCATATTAAAAGAAGAGTGTATATTACCTTTTTTACAGAAGTGATCTCTATTTTTATGAACGTAAATCAGATTTTCATAAATATATTGGCACGCTACCGTCATTATGTTAATTTCTTTAAATTTCTGCTTCAGTGAATCATGATTGCCTAAGTTATTAATAGCCCTCTTCTACAGCACGAAGATAGATTGAATATCGGCGGCATTCCCCCACAGTAGAATACCATACGACATTATACTATGAAACGAAACAATTAAAATAAACTAATCTGGCTGTTTCAACGTCAGTCAGTTCACGAATTTTTCTAACTGCGTATGCTGCTGAGCTGAATCTATTCGATAATTTGTTAATATGAGGGCCCCATTGAAGCTTAGAATCAAGAGTAATGCCTAAGAATTTTGTGGTATCCACTAGTTCCAACTCGTCTTCATTAAGTAATATAGTGGTTTTCACCTGTTTAACCTTTGGAGTAGTGAACCGGATATATTTAGTATTTTCTCCATTAAGAAGTAAGTTGTTAACGTTAAACCAGCGCGACCGCTTGTAAACCGAATTGCTTATTATGTAACAAATTGTGGTATTGAAAGAAACTTCGCAATTGATAAACGATTTTTTCAAAATTTTTACTGAATACTGGTAGTACAGAAATTAGGCTAAAGCTAGTTGGGTCTGAAGTACTGCCAGATTTGAACAATGGAATGATTTTACGGGATTTCATCAGATCAGGAAATACACCACTATCCACGCACTGCTTAAATATAAATGACTAGAACTAAAGTAATGACAGTTTTTGTAATGATTACAGAATTTTCCCAGAGGTCGGCTGATTTTTTTAGATTTTTTAGCGTGTTTGGTAAGCTTTGATAATTTCAAAAGGACTGACATGTTGACACCTATTAGTTCTTTATGTACACTTCCAGAATCTTAGAGAGAAAAGGAAGAATAGAAGTAGGTCCAAAGTGATTAAGAAGAGAGGGATTGAGATCTTTGGGGTTTAAATTGAATATTTGATGAATTTGAATAAAGAATTTTCCTGAAACATTTGACTAAAAATAGAAAATCAACTCTCAATCAGGATTCCCATAAAAGTGTGTAATAGCGTTTCTACAAAACCATTACAATTTCTGCATCGGAACTGAAAAAAATTGCATCAATTGGAGCGACGATATCATTTGACATGAAAAGAGACGATGAGAGCCGTTGGAATGTTGCAAGCTGGTTCCAGGCAACGTACTGTGGCTGTCGCTCTTGGCACTACACAGAACGTCAAAAGTCGCCTCTGGACACGCTATCGTATCACGGGTAGCGTGGCCGAGCTACATGGAGGACGGTCGGATCACCACTCGCAGCCAGGACCGGTACATCCAAAATACTGCTCGACGGAATCATACCATGACCGCCATGATATTGGTTACGAGGCTGCACAGCTCTTCAGGCTTGCTGATAAGCTTTCGGAGCTTTCACTTAGACTATCATCGCAGCTATCACTTTCATCGCTACAAATATCAGAATCGTCGTCATTATCGGAAGATTTGTTCATAGAATCACATAGCACACTCTGAACTTGCGTTGGAGTTGAGTTTCCCAGGAACCATGTTCAGTTGAGAACACTGGCATTCGACGCATGCGCAATGGCTATAAAGTGTCGAACAGCTAGCAATCGCTATCCTCGTCGAGACATTACTATGTTACGCGCTAACTCTCTTTCACTCTACCTTAAATATTTACCATCTTTAATAGCCAGCAGCCCTTATTTGCAATTAAGCAGCCGTATATCATAATAAACAGAAAAAAAATTGCTTTAATTTGATATATAAATAATAAATGTACGTTAATGAACGTATAGATGTGTCAAAATCATACCTGTTTACACTTGGCTGCGAAGAGATGCGGCCAAGTGCGCAACGGCATCTGTTTTTTCAGGGTCTTTATATATATTGCCGTGAATTGGACGATATTTTATTTAAAAAACAAGTGAATGAAATTTTTTCTCAAAAATCAATTAACAATAATTTAATTTAAAATACTAGCGGCCACATATTGATAGGTAGCCTGGTAGATATATATTCTCCTAATCATAAATATGCGTAAAAGTTTGGTTTTTAGCAAATACTCGATGAGCGCACTAATTCTACAGCTGGATCTCGTACTAGTAGGAGAAAATTACAAAATACTCAATCTTTGGCGATTTTTTTGCATTAAAACGTTAATTTGACAATGTTCCGAACGTCAAAAATGGGATGAAATTCAGGACCATGTACCTGATATACTAACAAACAAGTTTTACTATGTTAAAACCTGTGCGTAATTAAGTGAAAAATTACCCCTTTTTTGTCTAATTCCACTGGCCGACCGGCCGAGTTCGTTTAAGTTGTAAAATTTGTGCTACAACTTAAGCGAACCCGGCCGTGCTTCCATCTCGTCATTTGCCTAGTAATTATTCTTATAATAATATATTTTAACTATTAATATTAATATTAACTAACCCACTGTGAATTCTGTGAGAGCTTCTAGTTTTTAAATATGTTCACGTACTTTGGGGCACGCCATCATCAATCTCTAAATGGCAACAGAATCCGAACAACTACGAGCACTTCTGCTCGACTGACACTGCCCCAGTTCCGAAAGCCCGGGGGCGCCTAAATTTGCCTTATGAAGAGGTAGACAGGTCCGAGATACGGCTCATGTAAATGCAATCCACTCGCTGCTAACCCTAAGACTCTACACGCACACTTTACTCTCTGGTACTTGCGTCTGGTACTGCGTACTTGCGTTTTGGGTACGAGGATTTTAGTGGTATTTGGTATTTTTGGGAGCAGTATCTATGGTGTTCGTAATATAGTTTCCGAAACTATACTCTGAGGAAAAAATTAAAATCACGAAAAAATACAAACTTCTTTTTATTTAATATTAATATTGCTGAAGTAATGGCTTCTAATAAAGGGAATTATTAGCTCTAAACAGGACCTAGGATCGTCTAGATATACACAATGGCCGGCGCTTTTAATGTAAGTGATGACGGCTCGTGGGAACATCATTCGAATCATATTTAATTCGTCAGGCCTGTGAAATAAAACACTTTATTATCACGAGAGAAAGTGGTGAATCATCCCCTTTGTTTTTGAGTGACCTATAAAAGAGACAATAAGGAGAATTGCCTTATAAATTATAATTGAAATATATCCCAGATAATATTATGTAGAATATGGTTTCAATAAATGACGAAGAACAGCAAAATTCCTAAAGAGATGGTTGGTCTTATCTGTATTAATGAATACGTATATTTAATTATATACTATTCTGTACTATCTTTCACACAGCGGAAACCATAGGGGGCGGCCATTAATTGATGATTTTTCTTGCAGCAACTTTTGGAATCATAATTATTTACAACTATTTTCTCCGCCATTAATTACCGATACTATCTATATAGCCAAAGCTATGGCGATATTCGTCAACTTAGTCGGAAAAAATCGTTCCTTCAGAGATTCCACGGCGTGTGCTGCTTTTTTAAACAGATAAGTAGTAAGAATTTACGAAAACAATGTAAGTATGGCTGAATTGTTCCACGCGACAATAAGTACACATGACTGTATAGAAATTTATTGAATATAAATGTCTAGATATAGAATAGATATAGAATTTATAGATGGCTATCATATAACTTACAGTTCGTCGCCGTGCAGTGAAAACCTTGTAAAGCGCAAATTCATCTACTTAGACAGGGTGTTACAAATGGTGTGGTCAAATTTTAGGAGCGTTATGTGTAGCCGACAAATAGTTGACTTAAATAGAAAAAAAAGGATTTTGAATTATTTTTCAACTTTTATTGGAAACTGCTTTTCCTAGCTTAGTGCACCTTTATATACAACAAATGAATTTTCATGTCCATTTCAATGATTTCCTTTTTTTATTTTTTTATGTAGACATTTTCTGAAAAATCCGGACATTCCATCAACATCCTTGGTGTTAAATAACTATAGTTTCATTCATGTCAGCCCTCTCTCATACGAAATATTAGCTTTAGCAAGCAATTTTCAAGTTTAATTTTTCAGTTTCAAAATAAGATTTCTGTATTAAAAATCACGAATTGTTCTAACATTGTTTGCGTTTTACGTTATTCACGGGGTCTACTATACGACTCTAAAATATGACCACATCTTTCTGTAACACCCTGTAAGTATATTAAAATAGATATAATTATATTAAATCTATTACGAGTCCGACTGACCGTTCTATCCAAACGATTTGCATAATTAAAAAAAAAAAATTAAGTTAATTTTATTAATTATAGAAATAAAAATGTCTAATATTGATACGTAATATAACGGTTCACGGTTACTATAAAGTGTTGTTAGTTAACAAATTAAGTCACAATTAGGTTAAAAAACAACTTTTTACGGTAAGTAACTGCTTTGTGAGACTTGCATTTTTTTTTTATATTTGAGCTGCCAAAATGACTCTGCCCCGCGTGATGGAAAGCAGAATCCAAGAGTGGTGGTCACCATCCTCACTGCGAACAGGGACAGTGCAGCATGGTGACCAGCACTATGGCGGCCTAGTGAGATGCTTTTTCACGCCCCGCTTAAAGGACCCTGGTAGCGAGTTCCAGGTTTTAACTGCTCGGCACAGGAAGGAAGACCCGAATCGATGGGTGCGAGAGCGTATGTCTTCCACTCTGAAGGGGTCACTTCCGAGGCCGGCACGTGTTGTCCTGTAGAGGAAGGGAGAAGGGGGGACCAGTTGGAAGAGCTCTTCAGAACACTCCCCATGATAAAGACGATAGAGGACTGCCATAGAGGCGATATCTCTACGCATCTGCAGAGGCTCAAGGGACTCGGTGGCTTCAGGACTGCCAACAATGCGGATTGCTCGCCGCTGCAACTGGTCGAGAGCGTCAAACAGATACTGCGGGCTCCATCGCAAAGGTGAGAACAGTACTCCACGCACGAGCGAACCTGGGTCTTATAAAGAAGACATAGATGCCCACGTGATTTAGGTGATCACGTTTCTTTCTTAACTCTGGTACTTAATTACCAAGACATTATTACACATACCATACCTAATATATGTTTTAGTTAAATGCGAGATTATTGTGAAATTAAAAAAGAAATACTTTCTAGAGCTTTTTCTCAGTAACGATAAAACAAGAATAATAGTAACTTACGGAATAAAATCTGACACCTGTCCACCAAGAAATAGCGTGGGACCGTCATATACTTTTTGCTTATATTGTTCAGGGAAACTAGTCCAGTATTTAAAATGTTTTAATAGTACATCAATGTTGCAAATCCAACCAAATCCACCATCTGGTTTTTGTTTTATATTCGATACAACAAGCGACATGATAGCTTCATTAGTGTTAAATTTTTTAAGCTGTAGTCTTGCTTCGGCTGTAGCTTTTGATAACAAATCCGCCTTTTGAAAGTCGACGGCTTTCATGCCTTCTAATAATTTTAATGTAGACTCTTTGTATTCTTTTGGTATTGACAAAGGTGATATGTCCATTACTAATAAACCAGCAACCTGCTTCGGCTGAAAACATATTTATGAGAAAGGTACCAAGGGCAGTTTCAAAGAGGTTTGAAGTTAAGTTTGTATGTCTTGTGTACTTATGTATAGGAGCCGGACAACCAGAAATATTTCAGACATTTTTTTCGCCATGTCTATGTGTGTATATGTGAAATAAAAATATTTTGAATGTGCACATCCCTGAAAATTATACATATTTAACTATTAATTAATGAATATTCTGGAAATAATTTTAATGTTTTTTATTCACATCTATATCTATACCTACTTATAAAAAATCTGTAAGGGGATGAATTCCGTACATTGAATTTAAATAAAAAATATACGGGGTATTAAGATATCGATACTGATGCCAAATATGCGATTCAAAATTATTTTTGTCTGTTTGTCTTTCTGTCTGTTTGTATGTTCACGATAAACTCAAAATTTACTAAAGGGATATGCTTGAAACTTAGTATGATAATAGTTTGAGTGCCTGGACAGGTTATAGGGTACTTTTTATCCCGCGTTATACTTTGGTTCCCACAGGAAAATTAATGAAAGCTGTAATAACATTTTAACGTAAGTAGAATGTATATTATACTTATTTCGAACTACATTATAGCGACCGTTTGGCTTATCTGGTATAGTGTTCGCTTTCAACTCGGCTGCGTGCCGGATTAAGTCCCTCTTTGACATTATTTTCTTTTATTTCACTTTTCTTTAATATTTGCTTTAACACTTTTTTTAAATTAGGTACTTATCGTTTTTAAAAAACCACTCAAGTTAATTAACTAATAAATATTAAGAGTCCAAAGTATCGATTTTTACCTGTGATTTAAAAAAATATTATTAGTTACATCAGATTTTAGCTGCAAATAGTCAAGTCTGTTTGAAGGATTTCGAGTGAATGTCTATTTTCAATCGTAGGGAAACGTAGAGCGCTGATATCTGCCGACCGACCGATCTCCCGCGTTAATGTGCTTTTCTGTGGTGATTGAAACAGCAGGCGTTTTTTTTCGTTGTTTGGTGATCCCAGAGTAATCGGTAGCTGGTTCTTGACTATGCCAACGAACTATTTTGCCTCTCGCAGCAATTAAATTCATAAATATGTTTCAGGGCATTAATAATAATAAGAACCGTCTGCTCCTAAACTAGGCAAAGCTTGTACTGTGGTAACCAAACTGCTGATTGTGTCCTCGGGGCAGTCACCACGATGGTGGCACGTAGACGTCGGCTCCTGGCCGATCCGACACACGTACTTGCCGAAGCAACCGTGTATGTTAAGCACACCCAGACAGAGCTCATTTGTTGATCATGCTCATCACACAATTATTTGTCCTGGGTGGAAATCGAACCCACGACCTCTGGCTCAGCAGTCAGGGTCACTAACCGCTAGACCATCAGACCAGTCTAGTATTTATACATACATTTATAAATACAGTTATAGAACAAGATCTAAACTCTTAAACTTTCGCGTTCCATGATAATTATATTATAATTATGTTGACGGGAATTAACGCGATCACGTATTGGTTCGAATGATTCCCGTCAACATAATTATGTTACAATGGAATAGAATATTTATTTAAAGCACCTATGACTCAGTTGTTAGTATAACTTAAACCTTTGTTAGTATTACAGTATGTTACTATATTAAAAGCATTGCAGACACTTTCGCCAAAAAAATTACATCTAAGCTGAAATATTGAGAGTAACCGGTGTAGGTTTTTTACATTTTCAGACCATTTATTTTCCGTTCGGGTACAGTTGTGTGAAATCTTATGTTACACCGAAGCAAATATTTATTTGTTGCGGGGGTAGACCTTAGTATTGACTGGGAGTAATCTGTTAGGTATACCGAGGGGGCCCATAGTTTCTAGAAAGCGGCACTGACTGACTGACTACAGCAAGAGTCTCCCAATTGGTCGGACAAATCGAGATGTCAGGTCGTCACAGTTGTTTTATGACGATTTTCTGCGAGGAGAACATCTCGCGCAAGGAGGAGGTGACGATGTGGATTCGGTAGAAAAACTTCCAGGCGGAACCGTTTCACTCCCGCTCTCATGCGTACGCTAAGAGTGGCCGGGGGTGTATGAGACGAGTTATATGTTCTCCACTCGAAGCAGAGTCTCCCGTGAAGGATGGACATGACCCATCTCTCCATGTCTGGACATGGCCCAGTTGCGGTCCGCGAGCCAGCGCTAGGTGGATCATTGGAGGCAAAACGTCGCCGTATCGACGGTCAACTCATAACCGGCGCTGTGAGGCACACCGTGTGGTTTTAGTCGATTTAGGCCCGATATACGGCCTCACCAATAGCCCGGTGAGGTGAGCTTCCACACGAAAAACAAATGATTAATGTTACGACGGCCAAATTATGTCGTTATTTCACGTGAAAGCAACCAAAACAACCTTTTTTGTACGCTCCAGGTTGTTTTTCTCACTTTGTTTTATACTAAGTACGTCGAGAAGATGTAAGTGACTGAGTATGAATATCTTACCGCTGTTAAGGCCACCGCCATTGCAGTCCTGCCCCCCATACCGTAACCTACCAATGTTGCTTGACGAGCACCCAATCTCTCAAATAAATTCAAGACATCTGTTGCTTGCTCTGTGTATTTGTGAGAGTTTGTATGTGGACTGTCACCATGATTTCTCTGATCTACGACAACCACTGTTCGTCGAGTCATATTTAATATCGTTTTGCCAATACTACTTAATTGGTCCTTATGTCCTATAATTCCGTGTAACATAAAGATGGGAGGTTTTGGCTTTTCATTTGTGCCCATTCCAAGTATTTTGTACGATAAACTTACAGCACTTTTAAAAGGTTTCACAATTGAATTGGCCATAACAATGTCGAAGCATAAATGAATGTTTTAATGGTGTGGTTCTTCGTGCCATATCCAAAAACAGTTTGCTTGCATACCAAAAGTACCTTCAAATCACAAGATATAATAACAATCAAGGTTTAAGCATTAAAATATTAAAGCTTTTAAAAAGCATTATCTAAATTTTCATGATGTAAAATTTGACTCTCGATTTGACCATAGACTCTACCTGCTACGGATTTGACAGAGACAGTTGTCTAATGTGATAATCAAACTCCACCTCATTGTTTAACAACAAAATTACTAGAAAAATTACAATAATGGGTTATGGAGATTACTTGGTCGTCAAATTTCGACCATAATTCATTAAGTTTTAACCTCAGAGCATAATTCGAGTCGAGATCGATAAGCCGTAGTGAAAGGTTGGGTTCTGTGTAACAACAAATAAAATAATATATACCTACCTACAATAGTGTTAAAAAATGTGTTGAGTGTAACAAGAATATAACTAAAACTAAACCAGGGTTAGAGTGCAGTAGATGCAATAAGACAGTTCATGCTGATGCTATATGCGCTAAGCTATCAAACAAGCAACTCAATACATTGCGAAACTCTCCAGGCATAGAATGGAGCTGTGAGAAATGTTTAAAAAACATCTCTCGTAGGTCATCATTTATGATCCCAGATGAAGAGGACGATGAGTCCGAGGAAGGTTTTCCCATTCAAACTCTGGATACACGTAAACTCGTACAAGACATTAACAGAGAACTGAAAAAAACCTTCAGAGAAGAATTAAGCAATTTGGAAAGTTCACTGGAATTTTTAAGTGATCAGATAAGTACAATGGAGAAGTCTATTAAAAACCAAGAAATCACTATGAAAACCCTACAGTACAAGAACGAAGACTTGCAAAACAAGAATAAAAACTTGGAGTTGAGAGTAGCTGTTTTGGAGAACGAACAGAAAACAATGGAGCAAAAATCTCTATCATCTTCTTTGGAGATAGCTGGCTTACCCGATATAGCTCCAAAAGACCTCGGGAAAGTCGTAGCGTCGGTAGCCTCGAAATTGAATGTAGACCAAAATAACATACATTCTGTGCAACGATTATCTGGTACAATGTTAAAAGCTGGCCCTATCTTGGTTGAGATGAAAACTGTACTAGCCCGCAAGGAATGGATAGTTGCCGGTAAGGAGAAACCCATCACAGCAGGAGTCTTATTGCCTGACATTGCCAAGGAGAATGCCGAAAACCGGATTTTTATTAGGGAGGCCCTCACTAAGCATACAAAAACACTCTTATATAACGCTAAAACGAAATTGAATAAGTCGTATCAATATGTTTGGTGTAAGGACGGCAAAGTGTGTGTTAGAAGGGAAAGTAATAGTAAAATCTATTATATTCGTTCTCTTAACGATATATATATATATATCTATATAGATAATATAGAGATATTGATCAACTACTAAAAACCACGTAAAACCTTTTCTTCGCCCGTTCTTGTACGTACCCACATAAATATTTTAAGTTTAAGTTGCTTAATTCAATAAAATCAAAATAAACTCCATGGGTTCATGTACACAGAAAATAGAAATACCTAACTGTAACTCTGCGAATGATTTCTTTAAAAAAGTACCCCCTCATAGCTATTTAAGTATCACCTGCCTACACATAAATATAAGGTCAATGATCAAACACTACACAAAACTATTACAGATTATCGAAAATTGTATCTCCCCTCTAGATATTATTGTAATAACTGAAGCTGGTATCTCAAACCAAATTGCTCACTTATTCGACATACCGGGCTACAACATGTACACACAACTGCGCAATAACAAACGCGGAGGTGGAGTTCTCATATATGTCAAAAATCACATTAAATTCACACTATTAGAATTCAAAACAAGAACATACGAGAACATCACCGGAACTATTAAATTAAACACAAATTTTGATGCCGTTGTCTGTGCAGTTTATAGGCCACCGAAAACTAACAAAAAGGTTTTTGTAAGAGAACTAAGTAATCACATTTCAATGTTTAACAATAAACAAAACTTTCTTCTGGTCGGCGATACAAATATCAACCTGAAAGGCATCCATTCCGATAAAACCTCGTACTTAGATTCACTCAGCGAGCACGGGCTAACATGTGGAGTAACAGACTTTACAAGAATAGAACAAAGATTAAATATTACAACTAGAACATGTATTGATCACATTTTTGCCCGCTTCCCCACGTGTTATCCATACTCGCATATATTCTAGATTCATAATTCGTGGTAGATGTCGCACTGGCCGACCACAGAGCTCTAGTCTTTACCTGCATTCACTATTCGCTTCCAGCGCATATACAGAGTGTATCAAAAAATATTGTTAATCATGAGTTACTAAGAAGTGAGTTAAATAAGGTGGAATGGTCGCGCACAAATGAAATGCATTGTCCAAATGAGATTTATGAATTTATTTTAAATGCATTTAAAAATGCAAACGACATAGCTACAGGCCAAAAATCATACACATGTTCTAATAAAAATAGAGTTAAAATACCGTGGATCGACGACCAAGTTACTCGTCCATGCAAAAAACGCAATAAACTTTTTAGAAAGTGGAAATATAATACCAATGATTTTGAAACACGATTAAACCACAATAAAACGCGTAATAAATTACACAAAGTTATAGAATTTAAAAGAAACAAATATTATAAAAAAATTATTAATGATAACTTCAAAAATACCAAAAAAATATACGAAATTTAAACCAAATGTTGGGACGAGTGACGTTGTCTATCGATACCGCGATACTAAATGCATTCAACTCGCAGCAATTACCTACTCAAGCTATCACTAACAACTTTGCATCCAGTTTCCGTGATTCAGTTAAAGATTTCATTCCGAACTGTAGCATTAAATGCCTGGATCAGAATATGTACAATGCGAAAACTAATGCCAGTATATTATTTCAAAAAGCTTCGAGTGAACAAATATTTAAAATTATAAATAAGTTAAAATCCAACAAATCACCAGGACTAGACAATATTAAAATATCAAATGTTAAAGATATAGGTAGAGACGTATCGGTAGCTATTGCTAACCTGGTAAACTGTAGCGTAGCTACTGGGTTATATCCAGATAAACTGAAAGTTGGTTGTGTGAGACCAGTCTACAAAAAGGGTTCAAAAGGAAATTACCTTAACTATCGACCGATAACTTTGCTATCTTCAATACATAAAATAGTCGAGAAGTCGGTGTGTGAACAAATACATAAATTCTACAAAAAACATAAAACTATATACAAAAATCAGTTTGGATTTCAAACTGGTAAAGGAACAAATGAAGTACTATCGAAGTTCACAGATGAAGTAAACACATTCCTAAATGACAGAATGCATGTGCTAGTTATGTTTATAGACTTTTCACACGCATTTGACACATTGGACCATAAACTGTTAATCAGCAAGCTGGACCAATGTGGGATACGAGGCCCATTACTTTCTTGGTGCGAAAACTATCTCCAAAACCGCAAATTCACTGTGAGGGTAGATAATACATATAGCGACCTTATAACGGTTACAGAGGGCACGGCGCAAGGTTCTGTATTAGGGCCTCTTCACTTTTTGTCGTATGTAAACGATCTAGCAAATTGTATAAAACTATGCTCGTGTTACCAGTTTGCGGACGACACCTGTCTTGTTGTAGCAGATCATAATGCACAAAAGGCCGCAGAACGTTTACAATCCGACTTCGATACACTTTTAAAGTGGTGCTATGACGCGGGACTAGTGTTAAATGCTGACAAAACTAAACTGTTGCATATAAAATCTCCATACCTTGTGCAATCTCCATTTAAAAATATAGTTGCGCACAACCATAGCTGCTTACATACAACATTGAAACAGCAGTGTAATTGTACTAACATACAAACAGTTACCACGCACACGTACCTTGGGTTAATTATCGACAGCAAGTTGAATTGGGATAACCATATAGAACATGTATGTGACAAACTGAGACAGTTCCTTGTAAATATCACTCTGCTCGAAGATCGTATTCCCTACAAAATCAAAATGATGTTATACAATTCACTGGCTGAATCCCACATACAGTACGGACTAAGCAGTTATGGTCGCACTTATAACACCTACATTAACAAAATATATAATCTTCAACGTAAGATTCTGCGAACTATCGTTACTGCGAATGTCAAACAGCAATTTTACTATGACGACAATGGCCTTTTTAAACACTGTCAAATCTTACCAGTCCAAACACAATTTGAATATACATTGCTCAAGGAAAACTATTTCAACAGTGCATTTCAAAAAAAAGTAGTACACACATATACGCGGGCCGCATCTCGGAATCTACTATGCGAAACCAGTCGGGCCGCCACAAACAATATATACGGTGAACGAACAACTGATTACATGGTTCCTAGATTTATTAACAACCTACCCACTCAATTGCGAGATATTATTACGCCAATAAATTTTAAATCAAAATTAAAACCTTATTTTCTAAATAATACTCTATGAAATTGCAAGTAACAATATTATATTATTTGTCTTGTGTATCTTGCATCTACTTTTACTTGTGTTTTTTATTTTGTATCCAAATCTTTTAATAATTAAGTTACTTTGTTTATTAGTTATGTGCTGAGTTATCGATCTGGACTTAAGTGTCCATAGTATTCATTATAAACCTTCGTGGTTTTGGAAATGCTATACATAATCAAAACTGTAAATATATTGTTAAAATGTTGAAAGAACAAAAAGGTTTTAACGGTTTTATTTAACTCTATGGACCAGTATAATTTGAAATGTCGATGTTTAGACATTCCGTACCATGAAAGGTCATCGTCTCCTGTAGCTTTCTTGTAAGGTATTATATTGATTAAAAAATTGAGCTCTCTGCACTTCTACGAATTTTAAGAACTTCAATTTTTTTTTTATAAATAAGACTAGGTACTACTAACGTGGGTCACACATTACTAGTATTCTTGTTAACCCCACCAGCTAAGTTAAATGCTTGTGTTAGGAGTGGGTTCATGCCTTTCCTTCCGACTGACGCAGGTTCTTTCCGGGCACGGCTGCTTCGGGAAGTACCTGCACTCGGTCGCTAGGAGGGAATTGAGTCCCGCCTGTCACCACTGCGACTGCAGTGAGGACTCGGCTCAGCACACGCTGACGGTTTGTTCCGCCTGGGCAAGGCAGCGTCGGGCCCTCACTGCAGTCATCGGAGGGGATCTCTCGCTACCGGCCGTCATACGCTCCACGGCCAGTAGCGACAGGAATTTTACCGCGATCGCGACCTTCTGTGAGGACGTCATCTCGCAGAAGGAGGCGGCGGAACGGGTCCGGGAGGACGATCTCCACTCGGACCAAATTCGCCGCCGGCGACCCAGGCGGCGGAGGCGCGCTTACCAGCGCCTCATTCCACCCTGAGTGTGGCTGCGGGTGGACGGGACGGGTTTTCCCCTCTACCCGCCATAGTGGCCCCCCGCGAGGAGGCGGCGTCCACGTGTGCCTGGACGTCGCCTTATTGAGAGGTCTTTTACCCGGAGGTGGTGCCCGCGCTTTTGCGGGCAGGTGCCAGGTGCGGGTAGGTCCGGATGTCTTAATAAAAGCTGTTCCCGGATGCCTCCTATTAAAGGCGCAGTACGGCACACCGTGTGGATTTAGTCTGTTCAATTCCGACACACCACCCCACTGAAAACCCCGGTGGGGTGACGGCCCGAGGGGGTTTCCACACGCACAAAAAAAAAAGAAAAGGGGTGGGTTCACGCCGATAGGGTTCGAACCCGCTACCACTCGATCGCAAGTTCGACGCCTAGCCATTACGCTACTTAGGGCCGGATAATCCAAAAGGCAGAGTAGGCGACTACCTAGGGGCCTCGCATCGGCTGGGAGCACCGTGTACGGAGATTTTGTATCTAAAAAAGTTAGAAGAATTAATATATATAGAATTAAACATATTGTACTTTACATGGTTATTTTAATTGTCTTGTATTGAATGAAAAAAATGCATACTTTGTATTATTGTTTACTTAGGATGATACATCTTCGTAATGTAGTAAAAATAGCGTACTTATGATTATGAATATAATTGCATTGTGATAAGAAAAATGTATTTTTGGAAGTTAGCCACAAGAATTGCATTGCCTAGGGGCCCCGACATGGGTAATCCGGCCCTGACGCTACTGCCGCTAATTTTACATTTTTAAATGCGCGATATTTGCTTAAAAAAACGCACATAGAAATCTTGTCACGTATTAATATGGGTACTAGCCTGTTGGTCTAGTGGTTAGTGATCTTGACTACTCAGCCAAAGGTCGTGGGCTCAATTCTCACCCAGGACCAATAATTGTGTGATGAGCATGATCATTTGTTCTGTATCTGGGTGTAATTACCTATAACATGTATGTATTTAGAAATATATAAGTACTAGCTACCCGGCCGTTGCTGTGATTAAGTAATTTGCAATAAAAAAATATTGTGACTATAAATTGAGATAAAAACTATCCTATCTCTCAAATTGGACCAAATCATCAGAATAAACAACGTGACACGAAATTTATATACTTATATAGATATATAGTTTATCAGCAGTCTAGTTACCATAGTATAGGTTCTGCCTAGTTTATATACTTATATAGATATATAGTTTATCAGCAGTCTAGTTACCATAGTATAGGTTCTGCCTAGTTTATATACTTATATAGATATATAGTTTATCAGCAGTCTAGTTACCATAGTATAGGTTCTGCCTAGTTTAGGATCAGACTAATCTTGCCTAGCTTAGGGGAAGGGTCTAAAAAACATCACGTGGTTAATGGACGACCCCTAATATGCGTTTTACTGTACTTCATAAAATTATAAAATACTAGCGACCCGCGCTGGCTTCGCAGGGTGCCTAGGTGTACCTAGATACTAATGTGGTGAATAATTATCGTCATATCATTATTAACACAAAACAATATGAAACTATACGCATAAACCTTCTTCTCGAATTGCTCTGTCTGTTGGTGAGAATCGAATTAAAATCGAGAAAACATCTAAGCATATATGCGGCGGAAGCGACTTTGTTTCATACTATGTAGAGATTGTTAACGAAAAAAGTCCGAACAAAGAGATTTGGTGGATAAAAACAAAGAAGAAACAAGACCGGCATGTAGTACCAACCTTAAACATTATTTTATACTTGATTATTTTTTTATAATGTAAAATACAATTGTGTTTATTATCCGTATTAATAGTACGTCATTATTTATGGTTATTATTGTGTATTAAAAAGTAATATTGTCAAATTAAAAAAAATACTTAAGTAAAACAATGCAAATAAAATAATCATAATTATGCAGTTATAGTATTGTGCCTAATGAGCTGCATAAAAACTTAGATCTAATACTGATTATTTCCGATTCAGGTATTTCAAGAGTCACACTCGCTCGAATCAAAGCAGAAGGTAGATTGAATGATGGTATATTGCGTACGTACATATAATATACACACGTATATGAGCACACGTTACGGTTCCAGAGGAATTTCCTCCCGCGAACGCTCATCTCCGTCAGGTGATGGAGGTGAATGTTTTTGCACAAATGCACAGTGGTGGATTGTCAATTATCCAGGCTGTGCGGTTCTCCAGAAATTGTTGCCTGCAGTGTTCCCGGACCGATACGACCCTCAAACCGATTCGTTTTGCTTACGGACGGTAAAATTTTCGTTGAAAATTATTAATAAAACTAAATCGTTTCTTGTTTATTGGAACGCGGCATCAGTGTAATTTTTCAATTCAGTTGTAATTCGAAGCTTAAATGAAATAAAAAAACTGGTTGCTTGGGATAGACTATGACCAAACTGAAAAATTATTATTGTAAAAGACTAAGGAACTCATTCACCATACAAACCTCACATATACACACACTCACATACCATAAACTTACATTCCAAACACACCACAAACTCACAGCACACACCATTACCGCACTTTCATCACACACTAACATTCATCTCACTGCACTTATATGCATAAGATTTCTGTGTTCCTCATAATGGGAGAAGACACTGACTTCTGTAACACAGGTCTATGAGCCTAGCTCAGGAGTCAGGGACTTCACATAGTGGTGTACTTCTTGATGTAAAAAAAAAAAAAAAAATCCCAGCTTTACAGAGTATGCACCGATTTTATTAGTACATTGTATAGTTGGATAATTGATCTTTCCATCACTACACACTTTAAAACCAACCAAATTACATTACAAATAAATAAAAAAAGTAGCTGTTAAACAATGTCTAGGAATGAATATTAAAATACACAGAGATTGTAATAACTATGAGATGACTGTTAATTTAAACTATTGCAAATTTTTTAAAAAGCTGATTGTAAAACTGGTGATACACCAATAGAGAATAAATTAAATGTAACACAGGCAGAAAAAAGGTACATCAGGTAGGTATTAGCCATCAAAAACTTATAGGTTGTCTCATGTATCTAGCAGTCATGACAAGACCTGATATTGCGTACTCTGTTAGTTATTTAAGCCAGTTTAATACTAGCTACAGTGTTGAACATTGGAACTATGCTAAAAGGGTTCTGAAATACTTAAAGAAAACTAAAATTTATTGTTTAAAATTTAGTAGTCAATGAGAAAGCTTGCAAGGTTTTGTAGATGCTGACTGGGCCAGTAATAGCTTGGACAGAAAATCTTACACTGGATTTCTTTTTGTAATGTCAGGCACAGCTATTTCATGGCAGAGCAGAAAGCAGACAGTTACAGTCCTCACCGGTAACAATTCGCTTGAATTGCGACAATCAAAGTGCTTTGAAGATGGCCACAAACCATCAATGCCACAATAGATCAAAGCATATTGATGTTAAACATCATTTTGTACGAGATACACTCAAAAGTGGAAATATATATCAGTTATTTACCTACAAATGAAATGCCAGCGGATTTGTTGACCTAAGGGTTAGGAATTATTACTCACTACAAAAATTTAGGTATTGTTAAGTTCGTATGTTAATGTAATTTTGTATGTTTAGATTTTGTAGTATAGCATTGAGTTTATTTTTATAAGTGGTGGTGTTGTCAAAAATATACTTGTATCAAAATGTACCTACTAGTGACATCTATGTTATGGTATGTGAATTGTAGTCTTTAAATCGTACTGTTTTGAACTGTCTTTGAACTCGTAATAATTACTATGTACGAAGGAATCCTACTAATATTATAAATGTGAAAGTTTGTGAGGATGTATGGATGTGTGGATGTATGGATGTATGGATGTTTGTTACTCTTTCACGCAAAAACTACTTAACCGATTGCGATGAAACTTGGTATGTAGATAGCTGGAGACCTGAATTAACACATAGGCTACTTATTATCCCGATATTCTCACGGCACCGGGACTTACGGGGGTGAAACCGCGGGGCGCAGCTATTTATAAATAAAGTTAGTCTGCACTGAATAACTGACGCGTTTACTTCTTTTAATTTGTAAGTAGTTCCATCCTTTAAGGTGGGTTTAGGGGAGGGGTGGGAGCAGGGGACCGGTGGGAGTAGGGGAAGGGGGGAGGGGGTTAGGGTATCCGGTAACTTCACTCACTCGGCGAAACATAATGCAAGCATTGCTTCACGCCGGTTTTCTGTGAGGCCGTGGTATCATTCTGGTCGAGCCGGCCCATAAATGCCGAAGCATAGCTCTCCCATTTACGCGTCTGTCTGAATCCGATAAACTTAAAACCTAATGAACGGATTTAAAGGGTGGGTTGGTAGTATATGCATAATATGTCTTACTTATTCGCCCAGCGGCACTGCTACTAGGAAGATGTCTTGGCCAACCGAAAGTATGAGATGTACCTAGTCGCCGTTTATATGGATTCCGTCAAAGACGTCCTCAACCACGTTTGAATAGTTTGGGGGATAACATCCCTTTGTCCACGCTGTTTCTCATATTCGTCGTACGGCCGTAATCAATAACCTACCTATCTGTAAACGCACCTACAAAAGATAGACAAATCTACGTTTGGTCCTTACTTGATTTTCAATATCCTACTGGGGTAAAGCATGTTCTATCGAAGTTGTCGATCTATCGTCGAGAGGACAGGTAGCCTACTAGAGATAGGAATCCCATACAAATGGTTGTTACTTTCATTTCAATATAAGTTTTAAGTTACTTTCAATAGACGGAGCTAACTCAAGTAACATCATTTGCTTATCTGTCAACATCGGCCGTTTTGACAGGGATAACTTTTAAAACTTTTGAATAGTTGAAGTAGGAAAAATATACTAATAATATAATACAACGGATCATTGTAGTTGGAATTATTTAAATTATAATTGTGGTTAAGAAACGAATTGGCGTGAATACTATGCATACAGATTTTACTGAGTCTGCTGTTAACCAGTTAAATAAATAATTTAGTACCTAAATAAACTTATATTACAGATTTAGTGTAATGCCAATTTAAAAAGTATTTAATTCATTTTAACAGAATACGTATTACTATAGCTGCGTCTATTTCTGTCAATTAGATTTTAATAGTTTTATTTTTATTCAAATCGAAAAATCGAAGAAATAAAATCATTTAACAAGCCTGTACTTTATTCTATTACTGCATTCATTGCTTTGTTATTTGAAACGACATTTGCCGCCACATGTTACACAAGCAGCATTGTCTCATATTTTGTCATGGGCTTTCATTGACTAAAAAAAATTCAAATCTATAAAAACTAGAATGGGTTTAAGGGTGATAAAGATTTCCTTCGTTGTTTCCTTCCTTCGTTGGATAAAGATAGATAGCACTTATCTCTGATTGTGAAACGCAGACTATAGATAGATAGAACCTTTCTGTTTTTTGGAGATAGCGATCTATCGGTAACTACAGCTTGGTTATTGGAAACGGCCGGTAGTCGAAAGTCTAGAGATAGCTAGCAATGGACACAAGCGTCAGCTGCCAGGCACGTGGTGGACCATGTTAGTTATGTCAAAAAAGTTTTCTAAAAACAATTTCAGATCCTTTCAAAATTTGCACAGCAAATACTTTTATAATGATAATACTGAAAAAGAAAGGCAGCTGAAAAAATAATGGTGGATATATATACGTCAGCTGCTCTTATAAACCTATATGAAAATAAGTTATGAAAAATCATTTCAAGTTCAATTGTTTATTTTTTTAAAATGGTAAAAAAAATCGTGAGCTATTCATCAATGGGGGTAAGACCATCAGCTGAGGGGTTATACGCAAGCAACGCCACCCAATCTATGATCTAACTGACGATCTTTCCCCCTTATGCAAATAGCTGACGTATATTTTTACTTAATATAGTGTTTAAATAATGTACTCTAAAAATTTCAAGTGACCTGAAATTAATCATCACCAATACAAATAAATAAAATTGAAGTGTCTGTTGGTAATGTCAAAATAATAGTTTTTTTAAGCTCATACAGTTATTTGCACGATGTCTGCCTAAAAATCAGTTTTTAATTCTGTCTGTTTGTTCCGGCTAATCTCCGGAACGGGATGACCGATTTACACTGACAGATAGCTGGTGTTATAAGGAGTAACGTAGGTTACTTTTATTTTGGAATAAAAATTAGGGTGCCGCGCAAAATATATAAATATATATACGCGAGCGAAGAAAATTTTAAAAAAGTTTTTTTTTGTTATAAGTACCATGTTTACCTAATGTATTCATCATTATTCATTTAGTAAAAAGCTGTTATTATGAGATTAGAAACAGACCCTTCAGTTTTATTTATTTGTATAGGTAGATGAAATTGCCTTCCAAGATTTGTTTACATAGTTGAATTTGTTTACACGTAATATGATCGTATATTTGCGTGCGTGCATGCGTGCGTACGTGCGTGCATGCGTACGTGCGTGCGTGCATGCGTGCATGCGTATCGCTTATCGTTAACAAGCGAAGATAAGTCGAATTCGTTACTCCACAGTACTGAACTCTAGTTGCAAGGGGGCATTTAAACACCCTTGACAGGAATACCACACGCTTGCAGCCACCACTCCAACCTGGTTACCCTCACGGTCTCTCCTGTCTAGGCATTGTACACTGCCTCTGCGCTCCATGTAACAAGAAGTTTCTCTTTCCAATAAGTAGCCAGTCACTGCAACCGTTCCGCCTCACAGGAGTCTTCACCGCATCACCGCTGAGCTCCGAATCATTATGAATGCGCCAGATTTCAGCCTCTCACTGGAACTAGCGGCATACAGCTCCGACTCACTCAACAGTTTTACAAAAGGATACAGACAGCAGTCTCCTAAACAATAGCACAAACTCTCAAAAATACATAGGGTTAAGCAGCATATGTTTTACATATATTATTATTTGAAAGTAATAAATAATTTATTTGAAAGTTCACTGGCAGAAGACGGCTAAGGGGAAGTTTAAGTAATAGTATAAAAGTCAATAATTGACCCTTGACCCGTGAGGCCTTAGGAGAGTTATCGTTGAGACACAGTTCGTCTTAGTTTTCTATTGGACCTCTTCTAGGTTGTGTAAAGAAGTGTGTGTGTGTGTGTGTGTGAAGACTACTCGTGGTCGTGGTACATAATTGCATTTTCACTCAAACCGACCTTGACCCGTAACAATAGCGTTAGGATAGAACTTTATGTAATACATTACTAAAATTTGTCTTCGTTATTACTTACATAACTCTTGAGTATAAACTTAGTTACGAACTAACAATTCAATCAAACCAAATCCACAAAAACGGTGAATTATATTAACACCAGCATAAAAAAAAATTGTTTTGTACACGTTGACCAATCGAAAGAGACCTTATGTTATCTGTAACACTATTAACAAATGATAAAAACCAGTGAGGGAATCTATTTATATCAACGATAGTAATGTAAATTAATCACAATCCTTCATCGTGTACTTAAAAAAGAGGCCTTCTATGAACTGCTATATAGAAATAGCGTTTGCGGGTATAGCATCCGCAATATGAATAAACATGAATGACCTTACTTGACACCGCTTTACTATTGTAATTTGTGCAGCCTCATCGTGGGATTGCGGTATGTTATTGTAAAACTGTAAATGTATATGTACACTTTTCAAGTACTGATTTAAAATTTTACTAATAATGAATTATGCCAAAGAAGAAAAGTGAAATATCACCGTTTACTAAAGGAATTTGCTGATTATGTATACGAGAATTTTTAACAAAACAACTCAATATCCATTATCGGATTCATGTGGCTCTGGGCCGTTCCATCCATGGGAACATGATGATTTGACGATATACCATATGTTATATACGTTTATTCATCGTACATGAATAAACGTATATACTATAAATATAATGTATGGTGCAAAGTATGCTCTGAATGTTCCAAAACATTCCTTAGATTAGATAATTAAGACTGCCGCATGGGTCGGATCTAGGGTTGCCAGATCGGAAGCTCAAATTATCTGGAGAAAATTGAAAAATGTTGGGATTTTGGGATTGTTGTCGGGAGAAATAAATATTTAAAATAAAAATGTAACTTTATTTTTTAAATTGTACAAAAAGACATTCAACATACAGACAGCCAATCTAGCCGTTTTATGATCAAAAATTGACATTTAGATTACCACGCTTTTTTAATTTTTGGATAAATAGTGAAAAAATTCGCTGATTAAGAATTTCGATACCCGCAGTCTGGACAAGTGGGGCGTCATTTTTGAAGTGAAAACTTCTTTAGGCACGTTTGTGCACTTTTGCGATGGGGAAAAAGCACTGAACTTGTGACCGTCACACTAATAATGCATGATTATAAAGATCCACTAGAGGGCGCTAATCTGAACATTGAGTTCTGTCAGCTCCTTATTAATTAATGTCACCAACCTGCTAATGTGATGTTTTAAGTTCGTCGTTTCGTTTAAGTTTTCACTTCTGTCGGCAATCCCATACTGCCTGTTTCTTTTTTTTGTAACAATTTAATAAAAAAAAACTTTTTACAGTTCGTGTGATATCTCGTACGTTTTTCGCTATATGTGCCTTAAGCTTTTTTATTCCTTATTAAATTACCTACAAAATGAGACCTATTTAAAGTCGCTAAATGCTTTTCTTCATCAACAAATGACGGTCAAAGTTAAAAAAAAGCGTTTTTTGCAACATTTTATAACTTTGAAAGGAAAGTATAGAAGTTTGAAACTTTTTGAAATTGTAGCTTGTGATAATGATAAAAAGTTTTAGAAATTTCATCGAGTTCGGTTTTAAACTTTTTAATTTATTAACAATCATCATTTTTTTAGCCTTATTTGCAAAATGCACCATTTATTTTTAACTACAAAAACTGGTCGGACCAGCTTAGAAAATTTAAAAAACCATTTAAATTTATGAGTCCGTTGAATTTTTAAGAAATATAGATTTTAACGGATTTTATAACGATATTTTGAGGTATACTTTTTATACTTCATGTAAAGAAAGGTATCCCTCAAAATATCGTTATAAAAACGGACACCGGGACTGTCGTGGGTGAAACCTTGAGGTGCAGCTACGCTTCTGAAATACCTTCCTGTTTGCATTCGTCAACCTCTTCACTATTATCTAAATGGCTTAGACTTTTGGTTATAAGGCTTTAGGGGATGTTTGACACAATTTTTAACAACATGGCAATTACAGTTTACTTTAATCAGATGATCGTTTGTCTCTCTCTTTTAATTTTTGAACTACCGAATTGTTTACGCCATGTTTTACTGAAGCGTTATTTGCGTTGTATTACTGATACTATTATGATTCTGTGGCTGTTTGTAACTGTTAACTGAGTCAGTTTTAAGAAGCGATCTTCTGTCACTGTTTTATTTTAAATCATTATTTCCTAAAAAACTTTCGGAGAAGCTGTTTGTCTGGAGATTTTGAGATTTGTCGGGAGTCAGGAGATCACTGAAAATGTCGGGAGAATCCAGACGAATCCCGACCATCTGGCAACCCTAGTCGGATCGCCTTGCTAACTACTCTTTCATAGATTATTGCGGATTCAATTCATACATTAGATACTAATATAACTGTAAACTGTAGTTTTTTAAAATCGCAGTGCCATAAGGATGATTGTCTTTATTTATCCTAGGAGCGGAAGTTATCTTAAAATACTAAACTAAAAATGGTTATAACAGCTACCCGAATATAAGAAACTCGGGTTATTGATTTAGAACACCCCCTCGTGGTACATCCTGATGATAGTGGACAGTGAAATTTCTTTTGCTGTCCGTCTTTTCTTTTCCTCTCGAGAATGTGTCAAACTCAAAGCCCATTAATAGTTTGGTCTAAGCATAAATCTTTTCGGCATCATACATAAACGCGGGGTTATTTGAGATAATAAGAAGGAAAACCTTTTCTCAAAATTATACGAGCTGTGTATCGGTACCTATGCCTTTGGTAACGTATTTAATTATAGTTTTGTCTCACAAAGACCAGGCTCGTCGACAATATTAAAAGTTTTTTTATATACAAACCGAAGAAGGTACTAGAAAGTTACTACAGCAAGGATCTGTGTCACTCGATGTACTTGCGCGCGCCTAATAGGTACCTACCGGCCGCTAGTCCACCGGCGGACCTTATACGCAGTCTCGCGCAGTGGTTTGCCGACAGCTGCATCGTTTTTATTTTTAAAGTAGGTACAGGTACAAAAACTAAATTCGAGATCGTATTGACATATTCTTTAAATACTGTAAAATTCATAGTTAAAATTTACATGGTTGTTTATGTGCAGTATAAGAATATAGATAAAGTAAGAGAAAGAAAGTCCGGCAGCATTATTTATGAAATAATATAAAAATATCCTTTTAACCTTATTTGACCTTGTTTCCCTCAATGCCATATTCTAAATCTTACAAAGTTTTAATAAACCACTTGCGGGAAACAATTACAATTTAATAATCGAGTTTTATTAATCTTTACATAAACATACATAACACATGTAGGATATTTGCATACTAAATCTTTGGAAATGAAAAGTAAGCGTTAAGTACTTAATTTAAATACCAATTTATAAAAAACAAGAAATATTGAAAAGGTAACCCTACACACATTTTAAAGCCCGGAAAGAGTAGGCAATTAAAACGGTAGGTATCGATAATTTTGTAGAGAATGATTTATCTGTTACATAGTAACAGTAATCTAACTTACAGTAACTTAGTATTAGGTTCACCGTCACTCCAATCATCCGTCAGACAATCGACGATAGGTGATGTTATCAGGATTGCTATCTCACTTTACCATTTGAACAAAGAGGATATGTGTGAATTATTTACATACTATGTATATGTATTTCAAGCAAAGTTTTTTTAAGCTCCATCTATGTAAATATGTATGTCGTAGGCCGATCGTTGAATATCAATACCCGATTTTTTTAATTGGGCAATCTATAGAAAAAGCACTTTCAGTTTTTCACAAATTTTTCACTCTAGTGATGTCTAAAAATTTAAGTTGTACTATTACAAGTTATTTTAAAACCGAATTTAGAAAAGTTTATTCAGCTATTCTCAAGTGATGCGATTAACACGAACCGTATTTAATTTTTGAGTTAGGTACATTACTTTGATCACCCTACAGAATCGGTTTGGCCAAACGTGGCCAGGCAAAAAGTATTAGACAGGCAAATCAAGAAATATCATGATATGGCCAGGCAGATTTCGATTGGCCCAATTAAACGATGGGCTTACGACATGTATATGTAACTACACTTAATTAATTACATTCCTCCAAGTAATCGTCTCTGCGCATAATTTAAATATGTATATTTATAAGTGGTACCAGACACCAGTATCTATTTGAAATATAATTATATATTATGTAAATATATCAAGAAGTCCGCACATATTAGGACTTTACATATGAAATTGGCGTCTTTGACATCGTTTTGTTCACAATATGGAAAACTTAAAATATCGCATTAGGTATTTACGCCACACACACATATATTAAGTCACATTAATACTTTGATTATATTATATGTACATGTCTAGATAGAGTAACTTCAACAAATGATGCGCATATAAATGGGGACCATAATTTGAGTAAGTGTTCCTTTTTCAAATTCATTCTGTATATAACTCATTTAGTTCAATTGCTTCAATTCCTCATCTCGCGCGTTTAGCTCAGTTACAAATATCACTCACCTGCAACTCTCCCGCTCAAACGTAGCTTTTAATCGTAAAAAGAAACTGAGCAAAGCTCGGTCATCCAGGTACTTAATATTTAAGCGTAAAAAAGGCACCAGGTGTACCTACTCCAACTACTTACTTACAAAATTTTGAAAATAGTTAAAAGCCCAGGTTGGCGTATTTGAAAATCAATTTTTATGTACAATAATTTTCAACGATCATAAAAAAAATACAATTTCCAAAATCTTTTCATAGCATTATTATAATTATAAACAAAGCAACTCCTTAAATCATTATAAAACAAATACAGTTTTGTTCTTAAATAATAATAAAGTAACTGGTATTAAACTTTGCTACAATTAAAATAATGTATATTTTTCCCCGACAACCTAGTTACGATATAAAATTAGCATGTATTGTGTATTGTACTTTCATTGTCGTCAGCCACGTCAGACAGTCATCACACTCTTACTCTTTGGTTAGTACGTACCTATTACTCGCTCGTCCATGAAAGAGCTAGTGAGATATTTGTGCTAGAGAACTGAGCTAACTGATATATTCGGAGCTAGTGGGAGTGATACATTGCGTTGATGTGAGTGATATAAATCTTTTATTATTTTAGATCACTCACTCAGGAGCTACACAACTCTACACTGTCTACACTGTACCTACGACTTCACAACTCACTCACGATTTGATGTATATAATGTAGATACTTTAGGCAGACCTTTAACTTACCTAATAAATTATTGCACAGATTTGACAATCTTTATTTTAATGACCTACGAGTATGTGTTCAACACAACTTGTATTACCTACTTATAAAACTTTAAACGTGGGTAATGTGCTTGTACATTTATGTCTATGAACTTCCTCAATTCATGGCCTGGGTTTACTTCTTAAGGTCAACTGGTAAATAATGTTTTGGGTCAATGACCAATTAAAAAATATTGTTAAACCTTTTACTTTAAGATCACCTACCGCCTACGTGCTTTTTCGTGCAATCAGGCAAATTATTCTCTGGATAAATAAGACGCTTTAGATTATATTATATAACCAACCTGATGTAAAACTAATCTTATCAGGGATTCATGTTTTAGTGAACCGATTATGACTTTTATAAGAGAAAGTTTAAAATGTGTAGGTACTAATTATACACGATCACAAAACTATAGATAATATACGCAAAAGATTAATAGGGTTCTTTTGCTAAGAATTCTCTCACAGATAAGATAATAGTTACTTCACCTAGGGCATCAATGAGGCTACATCCCATTCCCTATTGTGGGGACGACGTCGCTGCTTATGGTGAATGTCCTCCCCAGGCGATAGCGACCCACATTCGGGACTGGGACGTTCCTTTCTTGTTCGTTTGCTTAATCAAAAGAACAGGCAAAGACACAGGGCGATCGCGGCAATTGGTAGGTAGGTATAGTGGGGAAACGACGAAGTGGACAAATTCGACGTCTGTTGTCTCGGGGAACAAACATGCCATTAACACGAATTTTATGTATTATTAAAAAAATACAAAAACACAAACGTCCAAAATACACAAATAAACGTCCAGAAACTCTTTCAAAAGTAAAAAAGCTGGAAAATATATATTTTTTAGAAAAGGTTAAATAATATTTGATTTTTTTAGATAAAATCACGTTATAAAAAAATCACTAATAAGTTTCTAAAATGTTTTTATGGTATACGTACCTACCGAAGGAAGGGGGGTAGCTGACCCATTCCCCATCCCGGCTTTTGTATGTTAACGTAGAATTAAATGTATTAAAGTAATGTTTAAATAAATTTCTGATTTGCCCCCCTGATGAGTGATGTAAAAGACCACATTGAATCATCAAAAAAAAAAATTTACCCGCCGGCCCTGGGCCCTTCAAAAATTTGTCCCCCTCTAGGCCACGCACGCCATGCTCGCAAATTCCTAATCCGTTAAACCCGTTTCGTTTAAATATTGTCACAAGTTGGTTTGTAGTAGGGTATACCTGCTAATGACGTCTATTAATGATTATAAAACAAATAGTCATTTCATTATGAAAATTTCATGAAAATTTACTTTATCTTTAGAAAAAAAAATAGAAAATAACATAATTAATTCCTTCTTTTTCTCGAATATATTACCGTCATTTTACAACCATATTTGTATAGAAAAATGGCCATGATGAAGTTCATCAAAGCGCATCAGTATCTTGTAAGGTACAAGTGGAGGTAAGTAAGTGTATTTTAATTAATTTAGTTATTGAATTCATTGACGGTGTCGGTCGGTTGGGGTCTACACGCGTCCACATTTCAGCTCTATCAGGCGCTGTATTTGAAACGTATAAGACGCCGCTTTAAAGGTATTTTATTTATTTTAAATTTATTAAAAGTTTTGTAGCAGTGAGTGTATTTAAAATAAAATTTTAATTTTTGGAATTGTGTGCATTCGAATTGGATTAGTTGTAGTTATTAACTCCTGAACGGTACGTATTTTATTAATGTTTTGAGTGTTTTACAATTTCCGTCGATAGTTAATTAATAAGGTATCATGGGGTAAATGGCAACTGAACAAGGCAATAACAATATCTTAGGTACTATTTTTATTTAAATTGCTGGTATTTTTGTTTCTTTTAGTTTTTAACCAACGTCGCTGGTTGTGATGACTATATTACAATTTAACGGACACAAGGCATCTACACACACCTAGGAAAAAGATCTGTAAAGCACACAAATAATTTTCCTACCCGAATGTGAGGGTTCACGCGGTGGCACTAGTTTAGCGAGGTGACATTTCAAACTAGTGAGCCATGCACCCATGCGTGTAGTTGTTTTAATGTAGTCCATGAGTATATGCTAATATATCTTCTGGAGAGTTTTTTTTTTATCTGAATATCTTAAATAATAATAATAATACCTTTAATTTACAATTCACTATTTTCACTCGAAGTTGATTTCTGTTTCTGTTTAATTGTACCTTATTTAATTGTCGCCTGCGGTATTTCCGGACCGATACGACCTTCAAACATTTAAGAAAAGAGCGTCAAAGGTCGGCAACGCACTTGTGACTCTTGAGTTGCAGGTGTCCATGGGCGAAAGTAGTCACTGACCATCAGGTGACCCGTCTGCTCGTTTGCTTCCTATAATATAAAAAAAAACCTAGGGTTAACTACTACCACTAAAAATGTGACTTGATGGATATGGCAAATCGCAATCGATCGGTTCCAAATCTCACCATGAAAGTAGAACGGATTAAAATGGGAGAAGTTTAGGGGTAGGTTCAGTCATTGTTACGTTTTACAAAACGTAAAATTTTTACTGCTATTTGCTGATTTGACTTTCAATTCTTTATCAGTATTGATTTTCAATTATTAAGTAGTAGTATACCTACAGTACCTAATAAAAACTTTATTCGACACTTATTTCATTTCAAGCATTCGGTTGTTTGTAAAAAACTGATAGTATTTTAAATATTTGTAGTTAAAACCTAATCAGTTGAAATTGGTGGTGAAGTTTTAAGGATTATTGTTCTAAAATTTTTCATATTTCTTAGTTTTTTTTATTATATCACTGTGGTAAATCACGACGAGGTGACCCGCCTCATTGTACAGGGTAACCGTAGGGTGTGGACGTCATCACCACAGAATAGCTACTTTTATAGTTCTGAAATGATCACCAACGGTGCGGTGTCAATAGGGCAATTGCCAAAACTTGAAAAGAAACATTTTTTTTTATCATAAATTATTATGTTATTTATTACATTATCATCAACAGTTAGCCAAATTCTTAAAATTTTGATTTCTTAAAAATAAATCATTGCAATAACTTAAAAAGAAAAGCAATTGTAACGCTTGTTAAATTGTTGTATTAATTATGTTTGGCTGGAAATGTTGTGTATAATAACGGGTCAACTCCCGCTCGCATAAAAACCTACGTGGTTTAAGCAAGTGGATCATTGCTTAATAAAATTGTAATTTCTTTTTGTTTTGAACAATAAATAAAAATTAAAAAAAATTGCACCACCGCCACCGTATAGTTAGAAAAAAAGACGTATCTGACGTTTTTTGCGGAATTGACTTACAACCATCGTCTCTATCAGAAAAAAAAGACGCATATTCTAATATTTTTATATTTGGCATAACTCAAGCACAATTATGAAAATCAAACTTTTTAATAAGACACATCTGTCAGAATATTATGCCACCAAGAAATAGGAAAGACATTTGTGCGTTAGATGTGACTCTGCATCTTAGTATTATGATAAAATAGCCCGGCGCAAGTAGCATTAGCGTTTTTTCTACTTAGTATGCGGTTGGAGCTGAATAGTCAGTTACGCCCAGGTTCATTCACTGTTTACAGGTCATCGATACGAAAACTTATTGTAGGAAAGGTTTTAATCAACAGCTACTTTACAAAACTAATACCTTGAATGCCAGACTTGTTTTGTTAAATATTTCAATGCCTACCACAGAAATAATATGCGTTTTGAGGTAATAATTGAATTTGATTGAATATCCTAATAAATATTTATTATTACCCCTTCAAAAAGCAGCAATGATCAAAAAATCCTTTTTTTTGTATGTTTAATATAAAGTTTGTGATTAATTATCACTAAATAAGGAACACTTTTCATCAATTACTAAGGTGAATCGGCGTAGGTAACTAGCCAGAAACGTCTTTTCATTGTAGTATCAAGTATTTTTTGTATTGTTTTACTAAGAAGAAAAAGATAATAAAATTTATTTAATATATATATTTATTTCATTAAAAGAAACAGTCACACTCAACCTCGCGTTAATTCCCGTTCATACGTAGATAATATTATATCATGGAACGCGAAAGTTTAAAAGTTATGTATTATATTACATCCCAAGAATTATTAAATTTGTAATTTCCAACGTATTATAGTGATTTGGCATTTCATGTAAACAAGCGGATATAATTTAACCCTTTTTGTCGACGTTGTGTGAAATTATTTAACTTCCTCTTCCTTCTCAGCGTCATTGAGATTTTTTGTACGAATTTAGTAAAACTTTTAAAATACCTGTGCGGTCGTTTAATACCTTAAATAAACCGGACAAGTGCGAGTCTGACTCGCGCACCGAGGGTTCCGTAAGAAAGCAAACTTGTATGTATATAGTGCGTTCATCTCGGGAATTAATCCTCGAAGACTTTTGCCAGTCTTTTCGAAAGACAAACTTAACTTTGTACGACAAAGTCAACAATCCAACCGCAAAATATAAGTTTGTAATCACAAAAACTATTTTTTATGTGAAATAACAACAAATTAACGACTTTCGGATTTTTTCCTTCGCGTTTGCTGTCAGACCTTGGTTGTTACCAAATTTCATGATTCTAAGTCAATGGGAAGTACCTTATAGGTTTTGATTTACCTGCGAAATGTTTTGAAAATTTAAATTGAATTTAGTTTCTGTGATTACAAACTTATATTTTGCGGTTGGAAAGTTGACTTTGTCGTACATCGCAACCGCAAAGTAAAGTTTGTCATTCGGAAAAGACGGGCAAAAATCTTAGAGAATTGATATCTGAGTTGGAATACATACAACGTTTGTTTGCTTACGGAACCCTCGGTACGCGAGTCAAACTCGCACTTGTCCAGTTTTTTTTTTAATTAAGCGCCTCAATGAAAACTGTTTATCGGGACGTCTCCCGGTCCACCCGGCGCGGCGGGCGTCTTCTTTCGCTTCCATTTAGACACTTTGGCCTCATTAGTGAACAAGACTGACTGTCATTGCTCTTAACTCTTTTTTTTTTTAAGGTGCTTGTCCTTTGAACTTTTGCACTTTTGCACAAATGCACTTGGCTGAGAGAGGCATGGTTGAGATATGGACAATAGGATATTTGACAAGTTTTAGAAAAATAGGTTCATTTATTAATTACTAGCAGCGCCCCGCAGTTTCACCTGCGTAAATCCCGATCCCGTGGGAATATCAGATCTATAGCTATCTACATACCAAGTCTACATACAAAGTTTTTGTTAAATATGTAAAATATTGCTAGGTTTAGTGAATTTTGACAATAACAAGCACTTTCTCAATGCACTTAGTTAACAACTTCTCTTGTTTGCAAGTGAAAAAAATAATGTGTGTTTAAAAAAAAAATTATAGTGTGCGGGAAAAATTGCGATTTCACACAGGGTTTTTGAAGTTTTTTTCTTAGAAAGCAGTTTAGTCACCTGAGTCTTTATTTAGAGAAAAAAAAATTAAAGAACAAAAACAAAATTCATACCTATTTCTCGGGAATTTGCGAGGCCAAAATTGTTGTAGTATTGCATATTACAACATGATGGAGGTACCTTTTTGACATGTACCTACGTATATATTTACGTATCATGTAAGTTGAAATTAATAAAATAAATTAACTAAAACTTCGTCTGCGTCTTGACATCAGTTAGTGTAAGTTAGGCTGCGTTTCCACCACAGATGTGCGAGGTAGCTGAGCGGTGTGAGGATGCATAGCGAAGCTGTGAAACGATGTGAGTGTTGCCACCAGAGATGTGCTAGGCCGCTGAGCGGTGCAAGGTGCGACGCTGTGAAACGGTTCGCTCTTTTCAGATGTGAGCGAGCTAGGTAAGGTGTGTTGGGAGAGGAGCGCGTTCGCCACTGTCCGCTGCTTGCGTCTCAGTTTAGTTCAAAGACTACAATAGTATATAGGATATAGACAGGCAGCTCTGCTTTTTATTTACAGCACAAAACGCTACATGGTGTCTAGATGTTGGCAGATGGTCCCGTACAATACACATCGACCTCTAACAAACACCGTCTAGTGACCGCTAGCAGTTTCTCCCTCGCGTCCATCTCTAGTACACATCCCTCGCACATATCCCTCGCACACATGTCTGAATGATGAAATGAAGCGATTTATTGGTTCTTAACAAAAACATCCCTCGCTACGCATCCTCGCACATCTCTGGTGGAATCGCAGCCTACAACGTTGTTTTGTATTTTTTAACCGACGAAAAAACAGGGAGTTCTCAAATCAACCCGTATTTTTTAAATTAAATTATGATGAAAAGTAATTTTAAAACATTGTTTTTCGATAGTTTTATAGCTGTTTAGATAACAGCTGTTTGTCCTGGGGTATCGAATTAGATATACCGACCGGTAGGGGCGGCAAAATTTTATTGCCCTATTGGCGGAAAATTGTAATAGGGAATATGCATGTTGTTTAAATTTACTTGATTAATTTTCCCTTGAATCTTTATTGTCCAGATATTATGCCTAAATAATTATTTTCTTACTTAGTTCGTGTTTATTTGCAAAAAAAATATTAATTAAAATATGCAAAATAAGGGCGCGAAATTCAACTTTGCAAAACGCTTCACCATTGGTCGAAACAAAACATGACGTGACATTCCACGTTCTGTCATTTATCGGCGCCTATATTCGTAGTATTACGGAGAAAGATAGGTGTTCCTGTGGTTTTTGCTCTTAGCTAGTGCAATTTAAACATTCTAGTGATATTAGAAATCATCTAGGACAATGACTGAATGTAGTTTTGTCAGAGCACAATCGGACAATCTACCAAAAATAGGTGCATTCATGATGACTATAATTTTGCATCAAATCCAGATTTTACGTCCGCTGAGGTCAAATGAGTGAAAGCCGCAAGGTAATTATTATAATACTTGTTATATTATAATCTAAAGGATAGGTAAGATATGTCTAGTTAGTTATATTCATTAAGTTTTATTGTACTTTTGTTACCTAGTTTAAGTAGACAAGCAAGTTGCCTTCTGCTTGATATTTAAAACAAACATAAATTACTGCTGACTAAATCACAGTATACAAGCATTGAAATTGTAATATGCTTACATTAAAGTGATCCTCACAACAATATAAACACGATATTGAAGATACTTCATATTTTCTCATTAATGTACACCATAGTTTTCGTATTTTACATTATTATTTTGTACAGGAAAAAATACTGTATTGGGTGTACTTCTTATAGTGTTTTTACACTTAGGGACAAGGCAATACCTATAAAATGGTTTTTTAACTTTATCCATCGTCTATTAATTACAATAAATAGTAATTACAACTGAAAATCGGTATGAAATTACTGTAACACTTCAATTAAGTTTATGAAACAAACACTGAGCGTGGAACGTGACGTCATTCAAGGCCCGCGAAATATGGCGGCGTTCAAACAGATCAAATTTTATCGATGTTTTCAATGTTATTTTAAAAATTAATTTGAACATTGCCAAGGTTATTTATATTTTTTATTACGGTAGAATGATGGAACAAGTCAATATAAGATAAAAAAAAACACATGCATATTCCCTATTCTGCCGCTGACACTGATGCAATGTAGTATAAAGGCACGGTAATATAAAATTACCGGGGTAAAGGGAAGTCAACAGGTTCACGAATTTAGCTAAGCAGCTTTTTTATGCTCTGAAAACCATTAAATGAGATCTCCTAGGGATCTAACTTAAGGAAATACATAATAAAATAAACTTTTCCTAATGTTGGTAAGAATTTCTTGTGTCATCGACTTATCGCCCGCCTTAATCGCCTTCATAGGTACCTTCGATAAAAACAATAGCCACTAATTTATTAAAATTGCTATTTCCGTAATATAATGAGATGCGTAACTCATGTACTTATTTGGTTTGCTGACAGTTGTTGCATTTATTGTTTTCATGCACGTAAGTTATTATTATACACATACTTAATCTAAATGTAGAAACAATTATGAGCAAACACCGCATGTAGTAGGTAAGTTGCTTAATTTGTTTATTAAATTACATTTCAATTTTACATATTTTTCAATTTCTTCTATTCTTTTATATCTATTACTCATTCGTCAATTTGTCATTGCCAAATATAAAATGAGTTACTTTTTATATTGTTGATGGAGATAGAGCGATACATCATAATTATATCGATTTGTACATATGCCTGAATTTGGCAAAAAGCAGGATTAATAGCAAAACAAATCTTATCATGATAGAGCTTAGTCTGAGTCGATTTGTACTTTCTGGCTTTACAAAAATCGTTTTCCATGCAAATTTTTAAGTAAAACACACGGATGGATTACATATTTGAAAATTTGCAGCAAAATTAGTTTTTTACTGACCTGATGACGTAATGTCATGGTTTCGGCGTTTTGCGTATTTGTAAACCAGATAAAAACTTAATATTTAGCATTTAATTATAAAATTTATGAACTGAAACCTAACATTTTAGTTTTTTTTTTACTCGTTTAAACAATAATTATAGCTGTATGTTCCAATATATTAACAAAATAATTACCTTTCGTTAGTTGCTAGTTAAGGATATTTTAAATGAGTAAAGTCATAGAAAAAGTTACGTTTGACGTATAACTAACTGTCTTAAGGATTTATTGGAAAGTTATAAAACTAGGAGGCTGTACATTTGTAAGCACTGTGTTATTATGATGCCTAACCAGGAAAATAAAAAACCTGGTAGAGGGGCGCCTCAATTGCGTTTTTATTGCAACACTAAGTATAGTCATAGGTACCCATGTGAATTGGCAAACGTTAAGGAGCTATGATACCATAGATACACTCACAGACAGGTTTAACTTATAAGACTCCTCCAATTTACGTAGCGGGGGTTAAAATTTTGAATGGATGGTAAGATATAAAATTACGAATTAATACTATGATTATAGTATTGAATTTTTTTTTACTTATGTTCTAAAGATGTAACATAAACTTATTTAAGTTTTACTGTACATCTGTGTCGCCAACTAAATTTAGGCGATTATTATAAATATATTGTACGTACATAATTAACAAAAATATACTTATTTCACAAAAGGTACAGGTAATATACAACTCAGAAAAATAATAGCCACAAATGAGAGGGTAGGTATACAAATAAATTGTCATAACAATATCTAGTACCTATTAGACCGCACCCACAGATCCACGGGTCACGGTTTGACACTGTTTAAAATTCAAACAAGGTATTTTATATTTTAGACTTATTCAACTAAACTTTATTTTTATAACATATTTACAAAATGTGACAGAATAATAAATAGCATTTTATCCAGGCCCAAGCTTGCAATCAAATCAAGGAAATAAAACCATCAAACCTATTATGACACGAATAATCAGAATCTAAATTTTCAACTTCATTTCATATTTTCATCTACATTTCTACAAAGCAGCAATTATAGGATTCCAAAAACATCAGACTCAGTATCACTGTCATTACTTGATGAATCCCTTTCATAACCATAGGCCCTCTGCTTCTGTCATTTTCTTCTATTTTGTTATGTGTTCGCAGCAGTTGTTCCATGTTTCTGTAAAATTATTAAAAAACATTATACCTATAATAAAATAAAATGTTTAATATTTGCCACCAAACCGATCTATTAAATATAGATTATATTATCGATACCAACATTCTTTTAAGCAAATTTTCCTTTTACTGGACCCTAAATCATGTAGATCGGGTTTAGTTACAATGATATAGAGGCCAATAGCCAATTTTCATTGTACATATTATATGATGTACCTATCAGTGTTAAAAACTAAATCGGTAATGTTAATTAGAGAAATATAGTCTAAACAAACTGTTATTCTGAACAATTCTGAGCCTTCCACTTTCAAGGCAACGACAACAAAGGTAAATTACTATCTAGGAGAAATTAACAAAATATGCCAGGCTGCTACAGTGGTACCACGCGTATCATGCATTGAGAAGTAAGTCATACTTAGTTGATATACGAAGCGTAAACTAAGAATAATTAATGCGTGTAACCTTCATGCGCGGTTGACATTAAAAGATTAAAATGAAAATTACAATAGAACACACGTCATAGTATTAAATTTACAGTAGGCAAATATAATTATGTTCAAAACGCGTAAAAAGTGCATACATAAATAATAACTAGATGTTTAGTTAAAATAAAGAAATGACGGTTAACGATTATTAGTAGGTACATATCTTTTTAAAATTTTTAAGTTAAGTAAATTGACACCTAAAACTATTTAGCTCCTATTCTGTTTTATAGCTAGATATTCTATCCTGTCTAATACAGGATAGAATATACATACAGGGATAAAGCCAACGGTACTTCTTAGGTACCTGTAGGTACAGCAAGAATCAAAACGAATGCCCATCCTTTAAAGTTTAACATCCATTACGACATTTACGACCAGACTACGCAATACATAAGAAGAAGAAGCTATTTATGTCCCGTTATCTCAATTTCCCCGTCCCGTCCCGTTCTCCCATTTCCCCGGCAATTCTTTAGTTAGGAATAGAGCAGAAGACCAATCCAATTGCATCGCAGGGTAAGACAGGGAGACATTATATCTCCAAAACTGTTTATCAATGCATTGGATGACGTCTTCAACTCCTCTCAAATCTCGAAATAGGAATCAATGTTATAAGAAAGAAAAAATAGAATATACACTGATTGTCAATCGTTACTGTCACTTACAAAGGTAATTCTAGCCATTTCCTCTACAATTCTTTACTTAAGAATAGAGCAAAAGACAAATCCAATCGCTTCGCAGGGTAAGACTGGGAGACATTATTACATCTGCAAAACTGTTTACCAATGCACTGGATGACGTCTTCAAGACGTTCGATTGGAACGGACGGGGAATCAATTTCAACGGCTAAAACATTTCACACTTGCGATTTGCAGATGACATTGTCATCCTGGCATAATCTTTGCATGATCTGGAAGGAATGCTTAACAGTTTGGACGATTCCTCAACACGATTGGGACTTGGGCTGAACATTGGTAAGACCAAAATCATGCATAATAGGCATGTATCCCCGAGTCCCGTGGTCGTAAACAGCACTACTCTTGAGGTTGTGCAAAAATACGTCTACCTTGGCCAAACTATACAACTCGACCGGCACAACTCCCATCGACACCGATAGAAGGATTCGTCTGGGCTCGGCGGCGTATGGGAAGCTACGTCATATCTTCGAGTCGCCGATCTCACAATCCCTAAAAACCAGGGATTCATCAAATGCCTCCTTAATGACACTACGGAACCGAAACGTGGTCAATCACCGTTGTACTGGTCTACAAGTTTAAAGTCGCTCAGCAGGCGATGCTCGGTGTTTCTCTAGTTATTCGGCAGAGAACTAGAGTAACTGACATCTTTTTTTTTTATGGTATAGAGGGCAAACGAGCAGACGGGTCACCTGATGGTAAACTACTACCGCCGCCCATGGGCACCTGTAACTCAAGAGTCACAAGTGCGTTGCCACCCTTTAAGGTGGGAGTAGGAGAAGAGGGGGAGGGGGGGAGTGGGAAAAGGGGAGAGGGGAAATAAGCGAGAGGGTAGGGTTAGGGCATCCGGTAATCTCACTCACGCGGCGAAATGCAATGCAAGGGTTGATTCACTGCCGGTTTTCTGTGAGGCCGTGGTATCGTCCCATACGTCTCCCACGTTTAATCGCACATCGCACAGAGAATCAGCATGCTGAAGTGGAAGTGGGTCGGTCATGCCTCCAAGCGGACTGAAGGTCGCTGAAGTCAACATATGATGTGTCTATTTTAATATTACATACTAATGCAAATATGCCTACTGTAATTTTCAATCTATCAATTTTATTGAGCTGCTTTTTAGGGTTCCGTTCCTCAAAAGGAAAAAAAGGAACCCTTAAAGGATCACTTTGTTGTCCCTTAGTCTGTCAGTCCATCTGTCCCGGTTATTTTCTGTGTAATATAGTTAGTATCTTAAATTCATTAAATTTGTTATTAACGTGAACAAAAAATATAATAAGGAAAAAACTTTCGAAATCGTTATGATCCATTTTAAGGTGGTAAGGTAAGGTAAGGTCCGGTAAGGTCATAATTATTTAAACCATTAGGCTAGGTTACTTACATTACTTACATACTGGTATACATGGAAGAGCTACGTTTCGCATTTTTTTTCTGTTGCAGTCACAAGAAAAGTTTTTTTGGATTTTATTCATTGATAAATTGGTTTTTGATGAGCAGTCGTTAACAATAAATGATTTAAAATGTGTTTGGAAACTAGTTTTGGTAATTGAAACTACAAAGTGATTACTACAAATAAATATTATCAGCTGAAGTCTTTTTGTATAATATAATGAGCAGATATAGTTGACTAGATCATTTGCAAACCCATAAGTATTTGGGAAACAGTTGCTTCAAGTAAATAACTGATATAGATCAGGGTCAGTGTCGGCACTTTAGCCGTCTGCCTTTGTCTGCGACCTACTTCAAATACACCACCAGTAAGAAGAAGAAAAATATTAATTGTTAACTAATTACTTAATGACAGAATACGTTAGGCGGATGTTGTATTATATATTTATAATGGGTCTTCCACAGATTACCAAAAAGTTAAGCCGTTTGATAAAACGTAAAAAACCTTTTAGAATTGTTGCCTTTTTTTATCTCGGATTACAGTTGCCTAAAATAAATGCTACCTAATACTAAAAATACTAGATTTGTTTTTAATATCTTAATACGGCCGTTTCGTTACTACAAGAACTACTGTATAACAGAAAAATAATGAACTGTGAATAAATTTTTCACCTTACGCCCATCATGTGACGGTAGCGAAACGGCCACACCACATAAAATTTTGATTAAGGTGTAGAGTTAGTGAAGTTAGGGCTTGTATAGTTAGGGCGTGTAGAGGTAGAAGCTTGGATCTACATGAGATCTGATAACTTTTGACAGTGCGAGCCATATGGTCTCGTCTTGCCAAAATTTTACATGAAAATATTTTTTGGTTTGATTTCACTTCTTTTTGTAAGTTAATCTTGACAGATTTTTTTTATTTTGATCCTGGGGGGTGATTTACTAAAAATCCTGAAATTTGTATTTTATTATTTATAACAAGGAGTCCCTTTATCATTAATTTTCAGATCTCTCTAAACTTCCATCCCTAGTTTAAAGGGGGAGGGGGAGGTAAAAGTTCCAAGTTTTAGAACTTTTTTGTTGTTGTGTACTAATACTAGCTTACATACCGAATTTCAGCTTTAAAGGACTTCAGAAAGTGCCCTATGAATTTTGATGTCAGTCAGTGACGAAATTGGAGTTTTTTAGATATCAATAAAATCTAAACTATAAGAGCTATGCAATTGAAACTTTATATGTTTAATAAGTCTACTATTGACATCATATTCCCAGAATTTTGTGTATCTGGTATAATCCAAACCAAAGTTATGAGGGTTCTAAAAACGACGAAGCGCTTCGAGAAAAGGTAGGTAGTGCCCTTGCGTTTCGCTTGGCTCGTCTTGACGGCGTCACTTCCGGGTCCCCAGATATTTCAAAAGCAATTAGATCTTTATACAAGTATAATTTTTGGTTGTGTATTTTCTTAAACAAAAAAGTCACTTATATATAAATAAAAATAATATTCATTATATTTTAATTAGATCGTTTAAATATATTCGATGTAACTAGAAACTTGTAAAAAAACACGTTGAAAAAGAGTACCTTGGAATTTCTTGCCTATTCTTCTCCAAAGTATCTACGTATTGGACACACAGGCACAACTAACATGACCAGGTGCGGTCCTAGGGCGGTGCGAGCGGTGCGGCCACACCGGGCGCCGTCATGCGGAGGGCACTGAACTCAACCACCGAGGGTCAGGTAGGGGCTGTCCAAAATATTTTTGAGGACAAAAAAAAGGTCATTAAATTCTTTTTACGACAACATTTAATTTACAATATATTTCACATTTTTCTATCCGCAACAAGCCTCAAAAAGTAGGGGCTGTTCAAAATATTTTGTATGAGTACTAAGAAATATAACTAAAGAAAAAAATTGTTGTAGATGTTTGCCTTCGAACTCTAGGCTAGCCAGTAAAAATGAATAAAACTAAAAAAAACTATCAGTCTTAGGACTGCACGTCAGAAGTGAAATATATATATATATATATGAGATGATATATATATATATATGTATGTATATGTGTGTGTGTATATACTGGAAGCATCTGCTTAAAATATTCACTGATTAGTTCCCTTAGGCCACCCATTGACCGTTCGTTCTTTCTTGTATCCCTTAACATTCTGTCTACTGCCGCCACTACCGTACGGACTGCCAAAGTACACTCGTCCCAATTCTCCAAATCAATTATTAAACTACATTTGCTTTATCGTATTCCTTGAAATATTACAAACCGGGGTTTCTAGGTAGAATTACGTAATGAAATTTGAATTATAAATTAACGATACACTTCACACATAAATTCTTGAATTTATGTATGTGTATGAAGTGTAAATGAAATTATCAAAGTTAACTAAATTATTTATAAGGAAATTAATTACAGTAGAGTGTATATTTATCCATGTTCGTAAGAACAATTTTGTTTATGATTGTCAGCAATCATAAACAAAGAGCACCATTTACTACCTACCCTAGGACTATATTTGAAAGAAAAAGAAGTTTTAAGCGTTATTTTTATATTTAGAATCTAATAAAAATACGTAAATAATACTTAAGGTCAAAATACGTAAATAATATTTATTCCGTCATAGTTTTTTCGCCACTAGGCAGATTTTCCCCTCTAAATGGGGCAATACCGCCCATTAGCAAGATTTTATAGAAATCGCTAGTTTTTTAAAGGATAAACACAATCTATACATGCCTTAATTTAAGACAGACAATTTTAAGCTTTGCAATATTAAAAACAAAGCCTTGATTGTGTTTTATTTTATATTTCGTGAAAACTCTGCCAGGGGTTTTCAATTTTTGTTTGTTCTATAAGACTACTTTATGAAATATATAAACTTATAACGCTCATTTTTATTATAAACAATTAAATTTGAAAATTAAACAATCAACTTTATAAAAATGCTCAAACGATCCACCAGCTGAGAGTTGTTGTTGTTTGATAAATCACTTAACAGAATTACCTACATCTTTATGTTTCGTTGACTCCTTCTTTTCCTTTTTTTTTATTTATTTATTTATAGTTTATTTCAGGCATAATTACCCATAGGATGTTACAAGAGTTAAATTAAATTACATTAACTAAAATGAATACCTACACAAAAACATTAAACTAGTTTCTCAGCATATAAACAGCGGAATGTAACAGACACTACTTGATTACTACATGTACATAATTGAGTCAGGAAAGATGTTTTGAGTCTCCTCAAGAGCCCGTAAAAATCTGTTACTCTGTTCTCAGCGAACATGCCAGTCGCACTACACCGCCAGGGCAGGTTTAACATAGCCCTAAAAGCGTTATTATACTGCACACGAAGAGCGTTATAAGTAGTCTTCGTGTACCTGTACCAGAGTTGGCTAGTGTAAAACGACTGATAATAAGCATTGTACAGAGTAATTTTGACTTGCTTAGAACAATGATTAAAGCGTCTAGCCAACATGTTACTTCGACATGCAATATTTCGTCTCTGTCGCTCCAGATCATCATCACAATTAAATTATCTTTAATTATATGACCAAGATACTTGAACTTTTTTACAATATTTAAGGCGGTACCACACAAATTAACCGGTAAAATATGCTCAGGTCCTTTACCGTAGTTAAATTTCTCAATCTCCGATTTTTTTCGTTAAACATCAGACGATGTTCAGCTGCATATTTCTCGCAGACCGCAACAAGTTTCCTCAGACCGTTGGCTGAGGGGCTGAGTAGCACCATGCCATCGGCATAACTAAGGTTATTCAAACATTCATCACCAATATGACAACCGGCTCTGGTACTGCTCAGCTCCTCAGTCAACCCGTTTATAATTATGTTGAATAAGACCGGCGATGTGAGTCCACCCTGCCTTACTCCACTTGTCAATTTATACGTTTCAGATAGGGCATTGTTCCATTTAACTTGATTACATTGATTTGCATACCAGTATTCCAATGTGTCTACAATTTTTGATGGCACTTTAGATTTTATTAATTTATTCCATAATAACTCATAATAATTAATAGTATCAAAAGCTCTGCTTAAATCTAGGAAGCATGCATACACACTAGTATTTCTTTGTATGTATTTGTAAACTGTGTTTTTTAAAGCAAAGATAGCTAAGTCAGTAGACAGGCCCTGTCTACTGACTGACTGAAAGTTTAGTTCATTAGAGGGCCATCTATTATCATAGTCTTGTATTTTAAACCCATGCACCTCACTTGTATTCAAATGTTATATTTTCGTTTTATTGTGGCATGATTGACGTCTTGGCTTTTATTGTCAACTTGACACTCAACATTGCCTCCCATTGCTCAGGCCAAGCAAGCTTGGGTCCCATACAAACTTTGCCACCCCTTTTCAACCACTTGGGGGTAGAATATTCAAAAACCCTTTCTTATCAGCTGCCTACATCATATAAGGAACACGTCCTCCAAATTGCACGTCTACGACCTACGGGTTAGGCTGTGCGTTGATTTTTCAGCCAGGACAAAGGATTTTATATAATAAATATTACCTATTGATATTTATTAACCAAGCACACATCAACATCAGATGAAATATTTGACATTATTTTTGTAATTACCTGCTGTTTTGATTATCTTTGCATGCAACATTTAAAAAATTATGTGTTTACCGGATATATGTACTTTTAAGAATTTTAAGTTATGTAAAATCAATGTTTCCTTAGGACTCTTCATAGCTTTTTAACCTCCAAACTTTAGGCTGCGTTTCCACCAGAGATTCGCGAGGTAGCTGAGCGGTGCGAGGATGCGTAGCGACGCTGTGAAACGCAGTACATTTCTGGGGCTGAAATGGCCTTTGATTCTGTGCAATAAAGAAATCTAACTAACAAAGAAAGTTTCTATTCTGTCTTCGGTTTTCAGGTCAACTGCATTACAATATGATCATTTCTTCTTAAATTTGGGATGTCTCTGGGAACTTCTACCTTATAATACTATTATAATCTAATCACAATATTCTTTAACATGTCCCGTAATAATTTTTTTATCTATGTCTTTAAATAAAATATTTGAGTGTCCTTTAGGCGCATGTGCCTGTATCAATACATTTATTAAGCTTGTGGGAGCATCAATCGATACCGTTTATTTATGGTGTATAAACAATAATGTAAATGTGCATTACTTATCGTCCAATTTACAATTCACTGTGTCATAAAGGCTGACATTCTATTCAAGACTCAAAGGTTAAACTATCATGAGTAGGTTAATACATTTTGGTGCCGTTCTTCATTATTGCGTCAGTGCACTGAAAAAACTCGTCTATTAACGTAGAACAGTTAAGCATCCCTGTAAAAACAACCACCTTATTTGCCATTGTATATCAAAGAATGTCAAGAATTATTTATGACAATTAAGAAGTAAACACTGTTTGTGTGTGCACACCCCCTTAAAATGTATCATGCGGCGTCACAACAACAATATCTCGTTCATGCTTCTTGAATAATAATAATTATTGTAAATTAGGTTTAACTTAATAAAAGGTGTATTTGTCAATTTGATTCATGACTTATAAAATTTTATATTCTATAATCTACTCAAAATGAACTCGTACACAACGTAAAATTTCGCGCGTTATAAACTAGGCCATACCTATTATAAATTATGCATCCGATTATCTCATCCTTAATTATAAATTAACAGGTAGGTTTAATGGCAAATAGCATAGCAATGTTTTGAACCAAGAACAAATTATCAGCCTAACTACGAGACGCACCAATCATTCTCTTCTCAAAGTCCTTAAATGTATGGATTTCAAACAAACAAACAGCACGACGCTCCTAAAGGAAGCCCTGAACATAAATAGATAGATAGATAGGTACTCTTTATTGCACATCAAAAAAGTATTATACAAACTAGAAATTGAATATAAAGTATCAGTACAATGGGCGGTCTTATCGCAGTCTGCGATCTTTTACAGACAACCTTAGGATGGACTATACTGTATGGAAGTAGGTAACTCGCGGTGCACAACAATTCAAAATAGTAAGAATAATATACAATTTATAAATGTCAGTCTATTTAAGTCTACTAATTTTTTATTATTATCTAAATAATACACATACATACATATACATAAAGAAATATACATACACACATATATTCGTACACTACACATACATATAATTATAATATATGGTTCTTACGAAGAAAGGTAATGATCCTTGATGAGTTTCTGAAAAACAACTTGCGACTGTGCTCGTCGGATAACTTCTGGCAATGCATTCCACAGGCGTGCGGCTTGCACTGCAAATGATTTGTCAGAAAATGTTGTGGTATGAGTTGGAATTTCCAACGTTAAATTTTCTGATGATCTCAAATATCTATTGTGTGTGTCGTACATAAATGCGAAACGCTTTTTTAAATAGACAGGGGTGGTAGGGTTAAACAGGATATTATACAGTAAAGAGAGGATATGAGTATTCCGGCGAAGACGAATCGGAAGCCACTTGAGTTTAGTACGGAATTCGGAGATGTGATCATATAGATGAGTCTATCTGTATAAGATTCATTTTTGGCTTACGCAAACGTAAGCAAAACATGAATCTTATACAGAAATTTTGAAGCCTCTCAAGTTTATCAAGTTGGTCCTCATTGAGATCGAGATAGCCGACGTCGGCATAGTCAAGAATGGGGAGAAGAATCGATTGCGCGAGTTCAATTTTAGTAGAAGTTGGAAGGAAATTACGTAATCTTCTTAGAGAAGCCGCAGAGGCAAATATCTTGCGACTGACATTTTTTAACTGGACATTCCATGAAAGGGTTGTGTCCATATGTATCCCTAGGTTCTTAACATTATTGCTTATAGGAATAGTAACCCCTTCAAAAGACACTTGTGGAAGTGCTGAACAGTCAATTTTAGTAATAAGTCTGGAGCTACCGACAATTATAGCTTGCGTCTTGCTAGGGTTAACCCTAAGCCCATACATAGTGGTCCATTTACTTATACTAGCCAGATCTTTATTGATAGTGTTAATACCTTGAGACAGTTCATTAAGATTTGCTTGACTGTATATTTGCAAATCATCTGCTTAATATATCCTAACATTATACGAGTAAATGCGGGCCAACCTCTATCTGTCTATCTATTACGTTTTCGTCTAAACCACTGAACCAATATTGAATTTTGGAATAGAAATGAGAGGACCTGGGATAAGACATTTGTAAACTTTTTTTGTCCCCAATAAATGAAAATAAAATTTGAAAGGGGTTAAATAGGGGATGAATTTTTGTGTGAGTGAGATTCTTACTACGCAGACGAAGTTGCGGGCACAAGCTAGTAATATTATAAATGTGAAAGTGAATCTGTTTGTTACGTTTTCGCACCTTAATTACTACCAATCATCATGAAATTTGCCAAAGTTGTCCGAGGTGCAGAAAAAGACTCATCCAGGAAGAGTACTGTAGGTAGGCGAGGGAAAGATTGATTGACAAAATGTACAGTCCGGGCAGCGGCAGAAGCTAGTAAAAATTTTTTATGTTTATTTTGCAAATGACTGTGTATTCAAAATAACAACAACACTCTGCGCAGTGAAAACTTGCGCAGTAACCCCGAGGGCAGTAAATAAGGATCTTCATAGTTTGGAAATACAATAATGACTAAAATTCTATTGTTATTACTTATAATACCAGTTTGGCTTCCCCGGAATACACACGTGGGAACTATGTTATAATTTGGGACCTCTTTATAAATGTTAAAAAATTAATATTATTTTAACATAAGGTTACCTACAAGAATATTCCCCCCTTGTCATTAATCACGGTAAAGTGAGGACTCGTTTTAGTCTCGATAGATCGAAAAAAGGAATTATGTTTTTTATGCATGTATATTATTAAGAAATTAACGCTACACACACGTGTATAAGGAAACACTTGCGTGTCCATGCCTACATATATATATGACATTTGTGTACTTATTTAACCGATGCAAAATTGCAAACAGATTTTCCTAGCATAAGTTTATGATAAAAGTATTAGTACTAGTGATGCACTTAATTTAAACTTACTATATGTGTTTCCTATCATAACTGTACCTATCTCTGTTTTGTTTTTTTTTCAGCGACTACAGGAGCAGCCATGGGGACACTGATAGGCAATATAACAAATTACTATCACTTTGTAAACGAAGATTTGGCAGGTGAGAAAATGTATTTGTATCTCTAATTGTATATTATTACAATTAATTATATTTGTATATTTTATTTAATTGTATTCTAAGTACTATTAATCACAATTAATACAGAACATCAGTACGTATTTGTGAGTTACCTGAAGAGGCATGACAATTGGAAATTTACAACACAGGCCTAGATAAAAGCGGCCATAACATTTTTTTTTTCTTTTATTGACTTGTTCCATCATTCTACCCTAATAAAAAATATAAATAGCCTTGACAATGTTCAAATTAGTTTTTAAAATAACATTGAAAACATCGATAAAATTTGATCTGTTTGAACGCCGCCATATTTCGCGGGCCTTGGATGACGTCACGTTCCACGCTTAGTGTTTGTTTCATAAACTTATTTGAAGTGTTACAGTAATTTTATACCGATTTCCAGTGGTAATTACTATTTATTATAATTAATAGACGATGGATAAAGTTAAATAACCATTTTATAGGTATTGCCTTGTCCCTAAGTGTAAAAACACGATAAGAAGTACACCCAATACAGTATTTTTTCCTGTACAAAATAATAATGTAAAATACGAAAACACTGGTGTACATTAATGAGAAGAGATGAAGTATCTTCAATGTCGTGCTTCTATTGTTGTGAAGATCACTTTAATGTAAGCATATTACAATTTAATGGCTAGTATAGTGTGAATTAGTCAGCAGTAATTTATGTTTGTTATAAATATCAAGCAGAAGGCAACTTGCTTGTCTACTTAAACTAGGTAACAAAAGTCCAATAAAACTTCATGGATATAACTAACTATACATATATTACCTATCCTTTAGATTATAATATAACAAGTATTATAATAATTACCTTGCGGCTTTCACTCCTTTAACCTCAGCGGACGTAAAAGCTGGATTTGATGCAAAATAAATAGTCATCATGAATGCAGCTATTTTCGGTAGATTGTCCGATTGTGCTTTGACAAAACTACATTCAGTCATTGTCCTAAATGATTTCTAATATCACTAGAATGCTTAAATTGCACTACCTAAGAGACCGATAAATGACAGAATGTAGAATGTCACGTCATGTTTTGTTTCGACCAATGGTGAAGCGTTTTGCAAAGCTGAATTTCGCGCCCTTATTTTGCATATTTTAATTAATATTTTTTGCAATTAAACACGAACTAAATAAGAAAATAATTGTTTAGGCAAAATATCTGAACAATAAAGATTCAAGGGAAAATTAATCGAGTAAATTTAAACAACATGCATATTCCCTATTTTGACTGGCCTGTTGGTCTAGTGGTTAGTGACCCTGACTGCTAAGCCAGAGGTCGTGGGTTCAATTCCCACCCAGGACAAATAATTGTGTGATGAGCACGATCATTTGTTTTGTGTCTGGGTGTAATTTATCTGTAACTAGTGTTCCCGTTTCCGCTTCGCTGCGTATGAACGCTTGATAAGACATAAATAACTAGTAGAAATGTCATGATCTCAATGCCCAACTTACAACTAAATGGTATTTCTAAATGGTTTTCTAGCCTCGTGCCAGCCATTTACACGCTTGTATTTGGGTTAGAGGACGAACTCAAATTAGTTAAGTGTCGCGGGATAACAGTCCTTTATGTACCTAGCTAGCTTTTGCCAGCAGCGTCGTCCGCGTGAATCTGTACGTAAGTATATTAATCCAGGATACAATCTATCGGTTTTCCAATTTCATCTAAATCTGTTTAGTCGTTTTAGCGTGTAAGAGTAACAATAATTGACGGGCCTGTTGGTCTAGTGGTTAGTGATCCTGACTGCTAAGCCAGAGGTCGTGGGTTTGGTTCTCACCCGGACAAATAATTGTTTGATGAGCACGATCATTTGTTCTGTGTCTGGGTGTAATTTATCTGTAACTAGTGTTCCCGTTCCCGCTTCGCTCGCGTATACAAATACATATTTATATATTTTGCGCGGAACCCTAATAGTTTTCCATAACAAAAGTAGCCTAAGTTACTCCATATAACACCAGTTATCTGATAGTGAAAGTCCCGTGGCAATCGGTCCACCCGTTCCGGAGACTACCCAGAACAAACAGACAGGCCGACAAACAGATAGACAGACCAAATATTTAACTATTGAATTTTTGGTCACACATGTCCAGGAAGGAGATGATTTTCAGAGGATGGTATCTAAACCGCGTGCCATGCCACCACATGAGTTAATGAACACTAAGTAGACTGCGAAACTACAAACTACCAAGAATATTCCTCCTCTAGTTCTAAAAATAAAATTACCTTGAGTAACCATTGCATTATTTTCAGATCCTCGGACAAATGCATTTATGCTTGTTGGCAACCCGATCCCGATCTTCGTGATACTGTACGTGTACCATAGGTTTGTTATGTCATGGGGCCCTGCCTTCATGGCCAACCGACAGCCATATAGCCTCAAGAATGTTATCATAGTATACAATGTTATACAAATAGTTTTATCAGGATATCTCACAGCGCAAGTAAGTGATATATTTTTCATTAAACCGTAACACATTTACAATATATTTACATCACTTTTAAATGTTATAGTAATAATTATAGATTTAAAATACCCCTGACTCGAAAATCCCTTCAACGTATAGAAAAGAGCTGATGATCTTGGAACGGCTGAACAGATTTTCTTTAATTATATCTAAGAACACTCTCAATAAAGTCACCTTACAAACAAAAAAATGCACTTAAATCGGTTCATTCGTTTGGGAGCTATGATGCCACACACAACATACAGATACACAGATACCTACCTCAAAATTATAACACCCCTCTTTCTGCGTCGGGGGTTAAAAAGGAATAAAAAGAGAAAACAAAACAACATGCATCGAGTCTCCTCGAAATACAAATATTTAGAACTAGCAGCGCCCCGCGGTTTCATCCGCGTAAGTCCCGATCCCGTGGGAGTATCGGGATAAAAAGTAGCCTATGTGTTAATCCAGGATGTCAGCTTCCTGCATACCAAATTTTATCAAAATTGGTAAAGCCGTTTGCGCGTGAAGAAGTAACAGACACACACACACACTCTTAAACTTTCGCCTTTAAAATATAAGTGTGATAATTTTTTTATACCAAGTCAGTTTTTACGCTTGCAATTCTAGAGGACTCGCATGCGCTTTGCCAACCCTTTAAAAACCAATACACTCCTTTCTTGAAGAAACCCATATTGTAGTCCCTCGGGAAAACCTCGGCAGGGAGCTCATTCCACAGCCGGAGCGTTCGCGGGAGGAAATTCCTCTAAAACTGTACCGTGCGCTCATATACGTATGTGTGTATATTATATGTACGTGCACAATATACCATCATTCAATCTACCTTCTGCTTTGATTCGAGCGAGTGTGACTCTTGAAATACCTGAAACGGAAATAATCAGTATTATATCCAAGTTTTTATGCAGCTGATTTAGGTACTAATATAAGATAATAGGGCGTAATATGGTACGGTTCCAGAGAAATTTCCTCCCGGGAAATTCTTCTTCAACCTTACCGTATTACGCCCTATTATTTAGAATTTAGAATTATTTATAAAAGGATGACGAGTTCTATTCTGCATATGAATTAAAGAAATTCCTTTACTTTTTCTGGATAGAAATATAACTATTAAATAATAAATAAATTGACTTATTTTTTGCACACCGTACTAGAGCGTCGATGTTACGTCACAAGCGCTATGTGCAGAGTTATCTTGATCAGTCATCATCATCGGTCTGAAATACTCTGCGAGCGTATTTCAGATCGATGATTGATGTGAAATAAAGATATATATAACGATGATCGAAAGCGATCTGCAAGGAATATGTTCAGGCACAAAATATATGTATCTGGGAGACCGAGCTTGGTTCGGTAGCTTTTTGTAAAATCGTAATTTTTTTTTAAATAGGTAATTTTTTTTGTAAAATTGGGTTTTTACAGGAAAGACAACTGTTACTACCTATGCAGTTGAACTTAAAATGCAAAACTATATCTGTATACAAAATTTTATTAAAATCATTAGGACCTCAAGTTTTTTTCTTTGATGCAGATACGCGTGACTTTGACAGACTAGTTGACATTGAGGACTGTACTAAGACATGTTGCAACTTGCACTGCTCGTGTTTTTCTTATAATTATTTTAATAGACATAATTATCACAAAGATTTAGAGTTTCACCTCGTTACAAAGATAGTCAAATAGTACCTTATAACTGACAATAACATTAGTAAATCACTACATCAGATATTTAATATTTAACAAAATAAATTAAGAGTGTCATAAATAATCGTAATAAAATATAATAACGCAAAAGATCCGTTCAAGATCCGCCAAAACGTAACGGATACAGATCTTTTATCTGCCTCGAATATCTGCGGATACGGATGCAGATTTCCTGCACATAACTAGTTACAACTACCGACATGCTCCATTGTCTTCATTATCCAGGACTAGCGCTTAGAAACTAAGGAAGCGTTGATTTTGCTGCTTGTACTAAACATACGGTGTAATCGTGTTTTATGTAACAACAACTTTATAATTTATAATGAGTATATGGTTATTTCGTAATAACCATATAGTCGAATTCGTAACAACCATAAGTAATAATAGCCGATTATGTAACCACTGACGTTCTGCGTCGCCGGGCTTGCCAATTTTATTCTCGTATGCCTCTGATTTTTCGAATTTCATGTGTATTCTAAATGAATTTACTTCTCTGCTACCTTTCTTCTTGGTTCTTGAAGGTTTGTAACGTCTGCCGATCTACAATGAATCAATACCTTTGACGGTATTTGGCTCTCCTCTCAGTATGATAGGATTTTACGACTATAAAAATAAGGCTAATTAATATCGACCCAGTACAAAAGCAGCAAAATCTTCTCTTTGGAATCGCACACGAGATATTAATGCGCCATTCTTCGATAAGATGACTAATTTAGGCTATTGGGTTTATTCTTTAAGATCAATACAAAGAGTCAGTGTTGATCTAAGAGAGTCATTGTTATGGCTAGTATGTGGATGGCTTTAGAGTCTGTGCAAGACTGTCCGTCTTTCCAAGTCTAACCCCCAATAAGATCCTCAGCATAAATCAGGCAGCAGATGTAATCTAAAAAAGGTTTACAAAATTTGAAACCTTTTTTTTCTAGTAAGTGTGTCTTCAAAGACACCTCACAGCAATCTCGCAATTCTCGCAAAAAGACGTTACTCATAATCAAAAACATGCAATAGGAGGCTTTTTAACACAAGTTGTTTTGACATTTCTCGTGTCATTGACCTATAGTCGCTGTAGCCCCAATACGTAAATAATACCAATAACAGTAAAGGTTGTTTATTAGTGCTTAGATCACATTTATTTTTTGTGCTACTACTAGATAAGCGATTACACTATAGAATCGCTTTTTAACTGCTCTCATCTGTATCGGTTTTAAAAACAGTTGCCTACGTTGCCGTTGTGTTTAATGAATATGAGCATCATATACATAGATATATTAGATTTGAACTGTGAAATCCCACTAATCCCACTATCCCACTAATATTATAAATGTGAAAGTTTGGATGGATGGATGGATGGATGTTTGTTTGTTACTCTTTCACGCCAAAACTACTGAACCGATTGCAATGAAACTTGGTATGTAGATAGCTGGAGACCTGGATTAACCCATAGTTACTTTTTATCCCGATATCCCACGGGGTCGGAATTACGCGGGTGAAACCTCGGGGCGCTGCTAGTGTTTTCATATAAGAAAACAAAATAATGTTTAAAAATTTTATAAACTTTTTTAAACACAGTCGAATTCATATTCTTATTTTATACGTAATTTTGAATTCGGGTAGGTAATTCCTTCTATCCTAATCAGCGGCTGTTTGATGTTTTGTTCTGTTGGTTTTTTGTTAGTTAAAAGAATATTTATAGTTTATTTAGTCCGGTCAATTTAGACATAAAAATAGTTAAAAAAAAATTTTGTGAATTTTAATTTAGCGAGTGAAGTAACAGAATTGGGATCATTGGTCCCAATTCACTAAATTTTCTTCATATAAGATGTTAACCTTGTACACTTCGAAACAAGGTCTTATTTCAAATTAAAACAAGTAGGTAACATATGTCGCTATCGAAATAAGCAATTTATTTGTTGACTTAAGTCTGATACGCTTAAATAAACTTTAAAACCACGTATCGAGAGCCGCTATCCGTTGAATGCCATCTCTTTTGCTCTGTGTTCTTAGTAAGCGTCTTCGTAGGTGTCGATTAAAATAACGTCATCTTCTTTTTGAACAAGTTTTTATACGGCATTTATACTTCATTTGAATAAATGGGGACTCTCGCTGCGTGGAAATAAAGTTGAGTATACGTTGACAGGTTTTAGTGAAATTTAGTCTCGCTAAGAAATAGATGCTAGTAACAAATAGACCTTGTTACGAAGAACACCAGGTTGATTTCATATGAAGAAATGAAAACAGGTTTTAGTTTAGTCGAGTGTACAATAGAATCGGAACCAATACCCGTCAAGTTCTAGATGTTACCTTATTATTGATATTGATTATTGATATTGCTATCGATTATTGGGTTAACTATTGGTTTGATTTCTTTAGATATTTTAATCAGATTCATACTCTTGAACGTCTCACTTCAAACAGTCATGTCTTCTTCGATTTCTTCTTCCTCTTCCTCTTGCTGGATGTTCATAAATTGTTCAAATGTGGTTGAGTCATTGGTCTCTTCATTAAAATCACAGGAATCTTCCTCTATTGTACTCAACTGGACATTTGAGCTAGACTGACCTTAGCAATTGGTACACGTTGGAGAACACAGCAACCCGACTTTTTTACAGCGGCTCTCGCTACGTGGTTTTAAAGTTTATTTAAGCGTATCAGACTTAAGTCTGACAAATAAATTGCTGATTTCGATAGCGACATATGTTACCTACTTGTTTCAATTTGAAATAAGACCTTGTTTGGAAGTGTACAAGGTTAACATCTTATTTGAAAAAAATTTAGTGAATTTTAATTTAGCGAGTGAAGTAACAGAATTGGGACCATTGTTCCCTTAAACTATCCTAAAATTGTTATGACAGTAGGTAGACCTACAGGGGAAACCACGGTAAAAAAAACGCTCCGAGTACACTACCTCACAGATGGCGTGGAAATGTGTGCATATCATGTATAATGTGACTCTTAGAATCGCGATATCTCAGGAATGGTAACTGTTAGGAAAAAAATCATGAAGACCATTTTTGTAGAGAATTTTAAGATCTACAAATTTGGCTTGGAGACTTTTTCTAAAAAACCTCAAATTTTAACCGTTAACCCCGAATAACTTTTGTAGCACACATAGGATCGATATATATATTTTAAAACTTATTTGTAATAATAAACCCCAGCTCTCCACCAATATTTGGCTTTCCGGGAATTTTTGTTATTTGACCACTATTTTTATGTCTAAATTGACCGGACTATTTAGTTAAATCTTTTGTGTGCAGAATGCTTCATAGAGAAGGAGGGCGTTGACATTGGTAATGCTGATAACCGTATTCTATTAAACTTGTCGTGGGCTCGTTTGTACCAACTAAAGAAATAAATAAACTTCATTACTAATTTACTACTTCCACTAAAGTGGTAACGCAAATTAGGTAAAATCATTTACTCAACTGCGTTGAAATTCTGTTGGATTGCAAAAGCGTAAATTACAAATCGTGAAAAGCGGGTAGGAAATCACAATTAAATTTATGAGCCAAGGCAAAGGATACACGCAGGGCTACCTGGCGGATTCACTGTAGCGGTTTCTGCATTGTGTAATCGAACTTGACAACTTCGAAACAGTGCATTATTTAAACCGCTGTGTGCCGATATAAAAATTACAAAGCATTATTGTGCATACTGGTGTATATTTTAAGAACATATTGACCTCAAGTGTGACATTACTGTATACATATTTATGTGTACCATAATATACAAACACTTACATTACGTACTACGTAGACAATGTATGTACACTTTATGCTGCCCTTCATAAAAGTTTATCAACCCCTAATCAATTATCATATCATCATCATCATGGTACCTTTTATAATTTTGACGTCTGCATTTTTTACTCCAATAAATATGTATGTACTAAATTTAAAAACAATTAAAAATAAAATCATAGTAATGTCTTAATTTTTGAAATGGAAACTAATTTTTTCTTTCATAAGAACCTTCTACTGACAATAACAAACACAAAAAAAGAATTAGCGCAATCTGTCCAGCCGTTCACGCGTGATGCCGTGACCAAGGGAAATATATATATATATATGTACATATTATATATATATGATAGTCAAAGATCAGACTAGGATTGACCCTCATCGAGTTTCCTAACAAAATGGATATTTTATACAATACTAGCAACCCGCCTTATCGGGCGAGCTTCGCACGGGTAGCAGAGACGCCTTCAACAATCATCACCATATTTCAATAAATTTACTCAAAATCTTAACAAATTATACACCTAAACCTCCCTCATGAATCACTGTCTATTAGTGAAAACCATATGAAAATCCGTTCTGTAGTTTTTCAGTTTATCATGAACAGACAGACAGACACGGCTGCGGATTTTGTTTTATAATATGTAGTGATAATGTACAATTAAAGAGAACATGCTAGGGTTCATGTTTCGATTTGCGCAAGACTATTTTTAACCCCCGACGCAAAAATGGGGTTTTAAAGTTTGAAATGTGTCTATTTGTGGCATCATAGCTCCCAAAGGGATGAACCGATTTGAGTGCAGTATTTTTAGTTTGAAAGGTGACTTGATCGAGACTGTCCTTAGCTCTAATTCGAGAAAATCTGTTACGCCGTTTGAAGATCATCAGCTCTTTTGTAATCGTTGTAAAAAAAATTATTTATGATTATTAATCTCCACACCATAACCAACGAAATAACGAAGGAGGATCTTAAGTCAAGCCGTAAATTTGTTCTTTTTTTAATTTTTTATGAATACGCATAACTTTTTACTGAGTAGTCCGATTTTCATAATCCTTTTTTTAATGGACAGGGTATAGAGTATTGGGCTTCAAAATTGGTCCCACTTAAATTTCAAATAAAAATTTCAATCCTAAAGGTAGAAAAATAGGGAACGAATGATTGCGATAATCAAGCGACAGTCGCTATTCTGAGACGTTATCATAATATTTATAAACTCTCAGCAAACAGACTTTAGTGATAGAAGAAATGATCATGCTCATCACACAAGTAATTGTCCAGGCTGAGAATCGAACCCGATGACCTCTTACTCATTTAATGCGTCTGACGGTGAGTGTTGTTTTTAGAGCTCGTAGTAGAAACAATTTTAACTGCTTTCAAACTAAAGTTTGCAAATAGGTACTTCTAAGTGTGACGCTTAAAGTACGAGATCCGACTTAGATCGACCTTCCCTCATCGAGTTTACTAACAAAACGAATAAATAATTATAAAATGTAATGTTAATTTAACAGAACGTGCCAGGGTATTTACTTTAAAGATATATTTAATTCATTTTTATTGATAATTACCCTGATGGAATTCCCAAATATTTTCAAGATATCAAGAATTGAAATTTTAAGATTATACCACCTTGCGCTTGTTAGAATATTAAGCTTATAACCTCAATAACCTCAAAGAAAATATATCGATTAGTACTATAACTGTAATCATAGTTTCATTATAGATCACCAACATCACCAACAATAAAATATATTAGAAAAAGTATAACAGCTTACGTAACTTAGTAGTGGCTAGGTCCTTCCAGTTCCAAGGCTTACAATAGAATTCCCGATATTGGACCCAGACACCCGTATTTATAACCTTTCAACAGATGGTTCTTTAACTAAATAAAACCAACATACCCTACAACCGTATCTTATTTTCTTAAATGTAGACATACTTAAAATACAAGTACCGGCCACTTGGGCTTTGTGTAATAAGTGACGTTATATTGGCACCAAGATTTACATATGGTTTTGTAGAATCTATTACGCTCTTAACCCGACTGAGTTAATATGAGCTAATATATAAAAAAGGCATAATGCACGCAACAATACAACTTTTAAATTGCCAGAAGTCAAAAGATAGTTAGTGGAGGCCATGCAAAATGAAACCTTGCAAAAATGCATTGATATTACATACAATAAAAGAATAAGATAGATTCTTACAAATTGGAGTCAGGGTAGGTGAAGGTATTGACCGTTTCATAATAAACGTCACTGGGATTCCTCCTCCGATGATATATTGTAATAAATATGTTGTTGTATATTATAAGTTTCTTTAAATCCACACAGCAGTGGCACACATTACAGGCTACTCAATTTTCAAAATCTACAAACAAAAATAAGATAGTTTTCCCTCTAGTTCATTATTATCTATCGGTGATAAATAATTAGCTGGCCGCAATATGTGATTACATAAGTCATTAAAAACCCTGATTTTTGTTATCAACTCTCAGCGAACAGACTATAAGTACAACAGTAGTAGTAGACAGTAAGTGTAACATACATATAAGTATGTTTTCAGCAGTCTGGTTATCATAGTACAGGCTCTCCTTAGTTTGGGATCAGACGGACCGTGTGTGAGGTGTCTCAAGTTCTTATTATTACTTAATACAATATGAGTTTTAGTTGCTGTCTATCTGAATTGTATGCTTGTTGGTAGATTTTTCCAGGTTTCCAAAGACTCTGCTTTGTTAATCTTTGTATTATTCTCCCGTCTGATATATTGTATAGGTACTGCCCTTTGCACATATTCACCAGATGTATTCCTTGTAATAAAATCTTTTGGTGTATAATAAAGTTTATTCTATTTCGTTATTTTAGTGCCTTACAAAGCTTTACCTGAGCGGCCAATACAGCATGTGGTGTCAGAAGATCATATACGAAGACACGGAACTTGAACGAATGGTCGTAAGCAGAGTATGGCTTTACTATATGATAAAGATCGTCGACCTCTTGGATACGGTAAACCTCTAACTTTAATTTTTATTTCTCTTAGTGAGTTTGCGTTCGTCTTTGACAATAAAAGCAGAAATAAAATTTCAACAACAATAATTAAAGGCACTATATCTCTGGTTATCCGACATTTCGATCGAATGGTTACGGGGACCACGATCGTACATTAAAATATCATGCTATTAACTCCCGATTTACACATCTAATACCTATATGTAATGTATGAATAATCCAGTGTGATTGTTTTAACAAAATGAATAGATTAGGTTACTAAATTGTATGTAACAATAATGCGTTTCTGGGCCGCTAACTCAATCAAGTGCTTGCAAACACATAGCAATTTTAAAGCAGTAACTGAAAACGTCACATTACTTAATTGCGTTTCTAGTGTATCAATATAAACATTTCTAGTGGTACGATATTTGTTTGTACTCGTATTTCTTTACATATTATGTTAAACGTGCCGTATTATGCGAAAACCAAAAAGTGTTAATTAATTTACACATACACGCGGTTCTACATTTTTGCGGCACCATAAATAAACTTCTATTTGTCAACATTGTGAAGTTCAGACGAAGCGTGTAATCGCTGCCAACTATTGCAATAAGCATGGTGAATTATTAACCCTAAAGATTACAACATAAATCATCAGATAATGGTAAATTGCTGTAATGTTTTGCACCTGCTACGTAATTTCATCATGGAATAGCTACATTAAAATTACATATATAGTAGATATTTTTCTGGAATTTGTATGTATTTTTATAAAAAAGTTGCCAATCCTTTAATTATGTCCCGTTGACGGTATAGCTGTGATAACCAGGCTCATCATCGTCACCGACATCCAGTAAAACATTTACTTATATAAAGTTTAAGGAGGAAAAAAAGGTTCAATTGATGGTAATTAAAACCTTACGAACTAGTTAACTTTAAGACATACATACTTCACTTGGTGATCTATTAGTTCTAATACAAGAAGACTTATATATATATATATAACATATAACAACATCCCTCTTCAAATGAAGAGGGATAGATATAGTTACATGCGTCTGATGACTATTTTTAACACTTGCTGTTTTGCTAGTTTAACTTTACCTTAGACTTTCTACTCCAGGATCCTGGATCTAAGAGCATTTGCCTTCATTATTAACTGAATGTTTTTGCCAACAGGTATTTTTCGTGCTACGGAAGAAGTTCAACCAAATTTCCTTCCTACACGTTTATCATCATTTAGGAATGTGTTTACTTGGATTTATTGGCACTAAATATATACCAGGTACGTAAATAGAACAGGATCTATATTCTTTATTTCAACTTGTCAATGCAGATCACATACATAACCTATGTTCATATCGTCGGTGCGCCTGCCAAAATCTCAAAGATTTTGTGTAACTTTTGAGAAGGGCAAAATAAAAAAATATTCCCTTTCCTTGGCAAAAATTTTATCAACTTTCTAAAAACATCTCAATTATTTTTATAAAGTCTACACTGAGCTGACCATGAGGCAGTTGGGTTTTTTGTGTTTTGGTGCACACTAAAATGAAATGTCCAATTTATGCATATGTCAGATTTCGATGGCATTTAATATCCGATTTTGAATTCACTTATTGGCATTTATCAAACTACTCTTTGTTTGTTTTATTACAAGTACCTATAGATTATATTTATAATAGATACAACTTACACATTAAAACTTATTAATAAAATAATATATACCTATACGGGCTATTTACATGCATGCATCATAAAATTCCTCCGCATCGTCGCCTACTGGCAGTGTTCCCAGAAGGCTGGCAGCATTGCCACGTTGAATGGCATTTCTGTGCAAGAAAAAGGCCCGCCTTCGGGTCACGAGAAGTGTCGATAAGTCGCTTTGTTTGTTGAATTCACTTCGTGTCAGCTAACAAAATGTAATAAGTGCACCAAAACATGGGAAATACCGACTGCCTTATGGTATTACCTTTGCCATGTATACATGGAAAAAGTTACACTTAACCACTACCTACTAGTGTAATATGAATGTAGTGTAATCAAGTACCTGTTGCTACTGCGACAGGTACTTGATTTAACAACAAAAATAACGTTGACTTTTGTATTGTATATACAGGGTGTTAGGTAAACGCTCCCGAAGATGAAGACAGTCGATAGTATTAATGACACCTTTGATGATGGGTCAGGAAATTTTTATTAGCATTTTTCCCGCTCCATTATGTTAGTACACCTATATGAAACGCAAATTTCATAAAAATACATCACTTCACAAAAAAAACCCGGCAATGAAACACGAACTTATAAAAGCTGAACGGGTCAATGCCCAATCTAGCTGCGGGCCACGCGAAATCGGCGCCCGCTCGCGATTAGCTGTTTATAAGTTTCGTGTTTCATTGAAGGGTTTTTTTTTTCATCGGAATCGATATTTTTTCTGACCCATCATCAAAGGCGTCATTGGAACAATCGTCTATCTTCGTCTCTGAGAGCGTTTATCTAACACCCTATATTTGTTATCTAAAACCATTCTTGGCTCCGTCTTAGGTCTTAGGTCTTAGCTCTCACATGGACCCTTAGAAGTCGAATATTCAAGAAATCTAATTTACTACATCTGGCCTTGACTTCTAACTATGCATCAAAAGCTTTTTATTATGATTATCAGATTAAGAAGTTGATTGACACAATGGACCTTGCAGTAGTAGATGCATGGCAACAGTCCAAGCATAGGGTCATTAGCATCTTTTTGCATTTCAAAACGATTTCATATAAACAACTCATTGTCCTAAGTCATTGCCTAAGAGCGACAAAGGTGTTAGGTACAATGTAGGTTTATGACTCCTTCAACGTTATTCTTTGGTATAGATCTACCTACTCACAAAATTAACTATATTTCGTTTAGATGTAACAATAAACCTACCACTCCCCCTAAGGCCGAACGCTAAAACACGGGCGGATGCGGACGCGGGTGCACGCGTCACAAGTTCGCCGCGGGCCACGAATCCACGAGCGGGCACCCATCGCGTGCGCCCGTATCATTTAGCGCTGCTAGTATAATTTTGATCTCGAGCGTGTACAGTAGTGTCGAGTAGATTAGCATGCATCATTTGCTAATTTATTATTTGGCAAAAAGACGTCTACGAAAACAACGTCGACTGCCTAACCTGTTCGTGACAAGCAGGCTACTCAGCGGAGAATTCGTAACCAAATTTTCTAAGTTGCGTGACAATGAAAACGAATTTTACAAATTGTACCTAGCCTCCGACGCGTGTGACCGTAGCATCTATCGGCGCTCGACTGATTTGTAGAAACAAACCCGCGGACGGACGCCCGTCGCGTGCGCCCGCGCCGTGTGCCCGCCGCCCGCCGCGCTTATTACAATCCGTCGCCCGCGCCTGCGCTGCTTAAACTATCTTTCATTGAGCGTGCGCCCGCGCGAGTTTTAGCGTTCGCCCTAAGCTTATCAACCGCAACAGTAGTAACAACTAAAAAATAAACCCTAACGAAATGCAAACCAACCTGCCTCCACAACTCGCTAGTTATTAGGTATAATAGGTAAGTATCACCTTCTGTATGATGTGATATTTCTACATTTGTTTCGACTTACCACGAGGCGTTCTTGGAAACGATTCGGTGGCACATTTGCTGCAGTCCTGAAAATGCCTCAGCAGCTAAAGTAGTGCGTTATTGCTAAATTGTTTTTTCCGCCATATGATTTCCGGTTTATAACCTAATTGGTTATATTGTCTAGTTTTTAAAATCACAGATTAGAATATAATTCCCTGCTGTGGATGTTATGGTTCCTAAACTAAGCACAACTAACTATAAAATTATAAGTGGCAAAAATGCACTTCCTGAATAACTTACTTGGTGGCAGCATATTAAGTTGTGTTAAAAGATTACGATCGTATGTATTTTGACTAAAAATAGTTTATCTTTAAAATTCCATATTAAATTACAAAGTTTTCAAAGCAATTGTGGTCTTTTGTTCATTGTACATTTGGAGAATACTGAGTATGAATACATATTCCCGCGTGTGCATACATGATATAATCGGTCTTGAGTACCAAAATCATTATAGAACTATGTTAATACATACCTAGGTATATTCATTGCACAATATTTGAAGCAAATGTAACGTTACGGTCTTGCGTTGAACAGTGAAAAGCAATAATACTCGTAACTTTAGGGGTGGTACCAGCTCGAATATTGAATATACAAAATCAACAGTGAACGATATGGTTATCCCATGGGTCAAATTGCAACTCATTAAAGAGGATCTGACAAAGTAATGATGACAAAGTCCCTTCAGTATCTCCGACATGAGATATGTGACCCAGTTCTGCTTCAGCAGGACAATAGCCGTAGCAACAAAATTAGGACCAATAAAAAGTTGCCCCTCCATGCCATGTTAGTAGACAACACACTAGATGTGTCGATGACAGCATTGCACATTGATAAGATATACTTTTCGAAAAAAGAAATGTAACAAAATACTTCGTTTATTGTATTTCCAAAAAAAAATGGTTGTCTGTAAAGTTGGTTTACGGACGATAATTTTACGTGATAACGTCATAAGTAGGCCGATCGTGCCTCTCTATCACGCTCGGCTCAGTCGGAACGTGACAATGAGTCATGCTTTTTCGTGCGTGCAGCCGGGGCGTTCACCGATTTTTCACGTCAAAAATATATATATTTAAATATTTTCATATCCAAGCCTGGAAAAGAGTTCATTTAACATGTCAAGATTTGATTATTTCAATAATTCATCCACTTATAAAAGACTAGCTGCGCCTCGCGGTTTAACCCGCGTAAGTCCCGATCCCGTAGGAATATCGGGATAAAAAGTAGCCTATATGTTAATCCAGGGTTCCAGCTATCTACATACCAAGTTTCATCGTAATCGGTTTAGTAGTTTTAGCGTGAAAGAGTAACAAACATCCATCCATCCATCCATTCAAACTTTCTCATTTATAATATTAGTAGGATTATGTAGGTATTTGTGTTTCCTTTACTGGCATCCCTGAATATGACTAAGGAAAATACTAATTAAGTTCAACATCCTTTAGAAATAATTATTTTGCATGACCAATGGATTGTTGCAACTTAACAATTATGTATTTAATAGCAACAATTTATTATCCAAAATAAATGATATATTGCGTGCATAATTTCATAAGGGATGTTTTACTAAGAATCAAATGAAGAACATAACACCTATATTGTTATTAACTATGTCAATACATATTATTAATTACTTTTGTCTTGTTTTCACAAATTACCGATTGGACAGTTAGCAACCCAAAGCACTTAACAAATTTGAATAAAAAAAATATTCAACTAATAATAAATTAATAGACCACTCTTTATCTTCTTAGGTTCTTCTTAGCTTTTTTTTTGAGTCAGTGGAATGTGTTCTCTTCTTTCATTTTACTATATTATTCATTATTTCACTGCTTACTAGGGAATAAGCTATATATATAATAAGAATAAGAATTATAGATTCTAGGCATATTCTCTTTCATGCAATCCATCCATTTATTCTTTTGTCGTCCTCTACTCTCGTATCCGTCAATTTTATAGACTTAGAATACAAGCGTATACTAAGTTTATTGTCAACTTCCATACATATAACCCTCTTCGCCACATTTTGCTCGTCCTTCCGCATCACATGTCCATACCACGATAACATAAGTATGTAGGTAACCTCGCGTGTTGCCAACCCTATTTCGAACACAGCTCTAAAGCTCTGGCTAGCCTATTAGTGCTGCTCTATTAAGTAACTGGGCGAGCAGCTCCAACACGCACAGACTATGCCCGACCTCCGCTTCTAAGCATACTTTTCAAGTAACTTGTTAAGTTCACATTAATAATCTGCAATAATTAATATTTATTTTTAATAATAAAAGCTCGTGGCTGAATGGTAACCGAGTGGGTTAGCACATTACAAGGTTAAGTAATACTAGCCATTCTTGACGCGTCGGTCCCGGTTGCCATACGAATATCTGTAGCATCGTTACGGGTAGTTGGTGGCATAAAAAATCTGACAACTTGATAAAGCCGGAGGTCTGATGGAGGAATGAACGAATTTATTTTTCACACCAACAACCAAACATTTAAATACCAATGATTTCTTAAGCTGTAGTATACATAATATATAATCTGGTTGTGGATTGCTGGTACCTGCTGTAAGTAATAAATAACCTGTAATGCTGGTCACCAGGTTTCCACTATGACACTGCAATACGCTCAATAGTACAGAACTCAATAGTATACTGGGTACAGTTCAAATCTGCTACGTCTACTTAAAGCTACTGGTGTTGCACGGGGCTGACTCAATGGCAAGTTCACCACTGTGTGGCATATTTGCCAACGTACCTACTAGGTACTTGAATAAAATAATACAAAAAGAAAAAACACAATTCATCTAATATTTTCAACAGGAGGCCATGGCGTGATGCTGGGTTTCATAAACTCGACAGTCCACGCTGTTATGTACAGCTACTACCTGATCTCCATCGTGCGACCACAATGGGTGCGCCAGTGGTGGAAGAAATACATTACACAGCTCCAAATCGTAAGACCTACTTTAAATTTATTTGTTATTTGATCATTGTCTTCATCGCAAATTCGCAACCCGTCGACGTCATAAATAACCAAAGCGTATCTTGTCCTCGAGAACTCAATTCCCACGACATTTTTCCGAAATCGCGTCGGGAAAGATGACTTAATTAAAATTCTTCCATGTTATTAGCTCTGATGTGAAATGGCAAAAGAAGTGTTTTGTTCGTCATCGTTAGTTTATAATCATTCTCGCAATATTATAAACTGACGAAAAATTATGAACTGCAACCAACCATTTACAATTTAACTTATTATTTTTCGATAGTTTTTAATTTATTTTTAATAATCGACAACAAAAATCACTTACTCATTACTTACTGAATCACAAAATATATGCACCATAAACAAATCAATAAATAATTATCATACAATGTTTTTTTATTAATTCTAAATTACGACTAACATTTGATAGGTTTTAATAATACAGTGGTATGTAAACTAGAATGCGATAAGCTACTAAAACTATTGAAATTAATTTATTTCATAAACAATTAGCTAAGTAGTCTACACACTAAACTTGTGAAATCTAGGTACTTAAACTTACAATAACAATGACAAATAATAAGTTTTTAAGGAAGGGTAGAAATATTTTGTGTTTTCGTGTCAAGAAAAGAAAGATCACACAGTAAACAAAATAATATCGCTGACCTTATACATTCTATCATTTAATAATGTTATTATCATTATATCTATTTCATCGTACTTTTACTAAACAGCTGCAGTTCCTGTTGTTGATTCTTCACTTCGGGCACGTGCTGTTCGAGCCATCATGTGAATATCCCAAATGGATCTCCTTCGTGTTCCTGCCACACAACATATTTATACTGTTCTTGTTCTCAGACTTTTACATCAAAGAATACATTAGAAAGAAAAATAAAAGTAAGACGAACTAGATTAGTAGGTAATACATATTATTAAGAATAAGTACATAATTAAATATTTTGTAAGCTTTGTAATAATAAATGACTATTTTAGTTTTATTTACAAGTAGTGTTTCTTTTGTACTTCCCCTACTCATGGTATTTTGCATGCAACGGAAGCAACCTGTCTCTCCTTTTTTCTTTGATTCATACAACGATTTTACAACGCTCTATTTCTCCGCCTGGCACAGACATAGACCTCCACCCGGCCAAGTCGGAAGCCTGACCGTTAATAGACCGCAATGATGGCTTCTCTGGTGCAAGGAATAAAACTGAGAAATCTGGTAAATTGACAGGGTCACTAGAAACGACAGCCAGGTTCTATCAGAAGCTAGTGCCTCTGGTAAAGCCTTACCTTACTGTTAGACCTTATTGGCAACGTTACTTGTTTACGGCCCTTAGGTACACCTGAGGGCCAAGTCGGAGACAAAATACCTACCTATGATTTTGGTTGGCACGACGTCCAACGGCAAGGCTCTCTGCTCACTACAGCTATGACATATTTTTTTTCTGCTGAAGTCTGTCGGTCGTTAGTTGATACTCTATCTCGGTTCGAGTAGTACCCGTGAACGGTAGTACTTATTCTACAGCGGTATAGAAATAGGGTACCTTTCATCCAGAAAAAAGGTACTTTTCTGAAGTCTAAAACTCTAATTAAAACTAATTATTTTTTACAAGTGCCTAAAAAGTTATTACTTTTAACAGAAGTATTTACTTCTGTTTTGAGCAGTTTTTGTTCAAGTTTTAAACACAAATTCTGAGGCGTAGAAGCTAAGCAAAAAACTGGAGGTTAAACTATACGAGTACATATTATTGAGAGACCACTCGCCCTGCTTGCCCAAACCAAAAGTGCTACCGACCTCCTCCTCCTTAGGTCATTTTCCTCATTACATTACTGTACTGAGTCGTGCAGTTTGGAGTTCAGAGTAAAGTTCACCTGTCATGTTCATCTTCGTCCCGTTGTCCCGAACGTTTTCAGGATCCGAAAGCTTCTTTTAAATGATTATGTCCAATACTATCGTGTATTGGACATAATCATTAATTTATCAACATATATAACGTTTTTTTGTTGTATTTTTTTTTTAATTTTCCTTTTTTTTATTGTAAACAATTTTTGCAAACAAATTGATTACAATAAATTCAAGACATTACAAATAAATTGTAATGTCTTGAAATCTGACACTTTAATTAGTGATTTAAAAAATAAACTTACAAGCCACATTACATTAAGGCAAAATGGCAAAGGCATCGTGCCATCGATTGACTTCGATTGAATGGTGTGGTGGTCTTTTTCGACCGATTGGTTTGGTAATAACTCATGATCGACGAAAACTGTTCTCCTCTATCCGATACCGATGAATTAGAATTAGGGCCTCAGATGGTATAGTTACGCCACTGGTTAGTAAGTATATACCCACTCGCTCATCCATGAAACAAAGAGCCGGAGCATTGGTTTAACTCACTGAGCTAGTGAGCAGTGACGTAACTATACCATCTGTGGCCAGCCCGGCGCCCGTGGCTAATTCATCGGATTACGTGTGTGAGACCGACTCGCACTTGCCCGTTATTTTTTAACTCGTGTATTTTAATAGGTTTACTAAATTAGATAAGTTATATTGTTTAACTACAAAATTAATATTTTTTTTAATTTGTGCCTCCTGTATTAGGGGCCTTTACTGCCCGGGGTCCTCTCGAGCCGGAGGCCCATGGCATTTTGACCGCTTTGCCACCCTATTGTTAAAAAAAGCATATTTTCCATTACTTAAACACAGTAGCGCCCCCGTCTGTAAGACAAATTATGTGGCGCGGACTCCAACAAACGTTCCGTTTCATACCACAGGCAGTTGGCAGTACTGCTAGGGCCCCACCCTAGCAGTACTGCCAACTCCTATAAATCCGACTCGCTGGACTCGATAACAAACTTCGCTAAATTATCGATCGCGCTAATATAAACACTTTGTTATGAACATACTTGGACCTTTTCTTAGTAACGGAGTAACATGTCAATGTGTAATGTCTTGCCCTTAAACCCGGCGTATCGTGTGCAACAGTACAGACAAATTATACGCTTACGTGTCATTAAATACGAGCAAGTCAAAAGTGGTGAGACCTTCGTCAGCACCAGTTTGGATTGTCTACAGCCGGGTGTGTCGACCCAGCGGTTGTTGTGCGTTTCCCGAGTCCGTTGTCTTACCCATGAGCGAAGTTGAATAAAGGGGAGTGGCAGCAGCACAGTTGGACCTGCTACTGGCGTTGCCTTGCCAGGTCATCGGCGACATCGTTCCCGAGTGAGTCACTACGCCCCTTGATCCATTGAAGGATTAGCCTGTTGTCAGAGGCTAGAGGTTCCAGTGTCTGGTGGCATTCGTATATAAGACCGGAGTTCATGGTGTTGCCCTCCAGGGCCTTTAGGACGGCCATACTGTCTGACAGTATGCGGATGTTATACTCCTTTATACATCTTGACATGACCGCGGTAGCGGCGTAGGTTATCGCGTCAATTCAGTATACTGCGAAGCCGTTCCTTTATAGTTAGCTATACTGGTTACTGTTTATAACGGACCGCAGTACAGTATACTGTCAGTTGTCAAATCAAGTCAATTGTCAAATCGCATAATCAAAGTGACAGTCTAAGAGCACTGAGAGCACCTTACCTCGAAAACTGCAGTGCTCACAGTACAAAATTGACGACGTTTATGACGTCATATATTTCCCTACGATACTGCGGCAGTATACTGTCAGTCTATAACGGAACAAATTTCTTCTCAGTATGAGTACTGAACATTGCTCACGGTAATATCGGAACATACCCAATATTTTTACCTAGTAATCTAAATCTCTGTTTCCATGTATGTATAGATGTTAACTCACACATGATTAATACTATACTATAAATACTAACACAATTCACAAACAAGAAAGAGTAATAAAGTAGTATCTGAACACACAACAGTAGTTTCACTACACAAGTATTTTTTTTATTTTTTTATGATTTGATAAAACTTTTTTTTTATGGTATAGGAGGCAAACGAGCAGACGGGTCACCTGATGGTAAATGACTACCGCCGCCCATGGGCACCTGTAACTCAAGAGTCACAAGTGCGATGCCGCCCTTTAAGGTGGGAGAAGAGGGGAGGGGGGTAAGAGTGGGAAGAGGGAAGGGTTAGGGCCTCCGGTAACCTCACTCACTTGGCGAAAAGCAATGCAATCAATGCTTCACTGCCGCTTTTCTGTGAAGCCGTGGTATCGAGCGGAGTCGAGCCGGCCCATACGTGCCGAAACATGGCTCTCGCACGTCTAACTTTTACAAATAACAATAAAATTAGTTTCTTTTTTTTTTCTATCTCATCCTTATTTAATACAAGTTATAAATTATTATATCTATCAAAATGTATTCTATGATAATTTATAAAACTTATTTTTACAGATAATTCTCCAGCTACATTTGATACACCTAATGCAGATAGACTATTCACTCCATCAAAATCACCAAAACCCGCCATGTTGCGACTATTTCTCTTAAGGGACAAAGAACGGTTAATGCAGAATGGTATGCTAGCATTTGTTTGCCACAGGTCGTTTCTGAACTCCGTAAAGAGAACTGCAACCGCCGCATCATCCTCCATCACGACAATGCGAGTTCTCACACCGCGCACAGAACAAAAGAGTTTTTAAAGCGAGAAAACATAGAATTATTAGACCATCCGCCGTACAGCCCCGACCTAAGCCCTAATGATTTCTGTACTTTCCCGAAAATAAAGAATAAATTGCGTGGTCAGAGATTTTCATCACCTGAAGAAGCTGTGGACGCTTACAAAACGGCCATTTTGGAGACCCCAACTTCCGAATGGAATGGTTGCTTCAATGATTGATTCCATCGTATGGAAATATGTGTCAAATTTCGCGGAGAATACTTCGGAAAGCAATAAATACATTTTTAAATAGTAATGTTGTGTCACTTCCTTGATTCCCGAAATTTTTAGTGCCGCCCTCGTATATATGTTTATTATTTATATTTTTGACGTGACAACGTCTTATAATTCGATGGAGCCGGCTGCACGCACGAAAAAACATGACTCATGCGGCGTTACCTCGCTCTGAGGCGTTCCTATGACGTTGTCACGTTTAACTATCGTCAGTAAACCGACTTTACAGACAACCGATTTTTTGTTATTATTTATAACATAAATTCTTCTTACAATCACAGTTTAGCCTATGAACTTTTGTAAATAAATTGAATAACAAAATACTCGTTTTATTTCAGTTTCACCTATGTTAACTAACTTCTTCATTTCACTCAGAAAAAAGTACGTAGATCTACGAACTTTGACCGCACTGAAAGCCAGTGAAAGCACCATACCTCGAAAATGCCAGTGCTCAACAGAGGCTCACAGACTCACAGTCAAACTCACAGTACAAATATGGCGACGTTTATGACGTCATATATTTCCCTACGATTACTGCGGCAGTATACTGTCAGTCTATAACGGAACGAATTTCTCCCCAATACTACTAGTACTATTATGTATTCTGTGCCAATACATGTATTCTGTTCTGTGCCAATACGAGCACTGAACAGTGTTCCCAGTGTATATCGGAACACACTACTTGTGAATTTGTATTTGTGACACATGTCAAAATATTGTCTAAAACTTGTGATTCAATAATTACTTACGATCTAAGTGTTTCTGCAAATAAATCGCGGCTATATTGCACTAAATACATATTCATGCTTTATTTTTCATCATGTCCAATGAGAATAAAATCTCAAAACCTGGTGCAGCTGCTTTAGAAAACATGAAATTACTAAAACACGAGAGTACAATTTTCAAAGTTCCAAGAGTGCCTAAACAAAAGAATATAAAAAAAGCGCAGGTCCTAGATGAAGATGTGTATGTTGAGGTAATTATGATGTAATCAATTATAATAACTTATTGTTCTTCAGTGGGCAACCAGACTTTAGTCCGTGTTCCATAAAATATCATAATTTTGTAAGAAATTATCCAAAATATTTTTATCTTAGAATGTTATACAATGTTTTTGATTTAGTACTTATTTGTACGTACATGATTTAGGAAATAAATTAAAAATATTTTTGTTTTCAAATTGTTCATTTTTAATACTATTATTATGTTACCACTTCCTTTGTAAAGCCTTATTTGTTTTACATTTACATGCATTCATACTATACAAAAATAATCAAAAATAACAAAAATAATATAAAACAACATTCAAAAATATCTATGGTGCCATCTACAAGCAAAATTCGAGATTATGCATTTGAGGAGTAGTCTTAGTTACACTTTTTTTCATGTCTGATGTCAAAGTGGAGTGCAAAACACATAAGTTTTGATATAGGTTGTCAGCGCCATCTCACCATATTAATCCAGCTAGATCCATTCTTTTATCCATGGAAACATGTGGTTTTTTATGATAAATATAATAATAAAATATAAAATAATATATATATTTCCAGGGTATCGCAAAGATCATTCAAAGAGATTTCTTTCCTGATTTGGAGAAATTAAATGCACAAAATGAATTTTTGGAAGCCACCGAGAACAAGGACTATGTACGCCTTCGAGAAATCACTAGAAAGTATAGTGGTAGTAGACCTCCTACAGAACCATGTAAGCTCCTTGTATCTATCTTTATAATTATTATAAGAGAATAGTCTAAATTTACCATTTTATCTAAAAAAATATTTTTATGGTGAAAAACAGTTTTATTCACATTTTTATGTGTCCAAAATATTTTGTACACATGAGGACTTAAAAAAAAAGTCATCAAATTCTTTTTACGGTGAACAACATAGAAAAATTGAGGTTTTTAATTTATAGGGGCACGACTTTAGGGTCTTGCAGCACCTAAAAATGTACCTAAGGTCGCTACAGGATATGTAACAAAGTGGGCACTTTTGTAATAATGGCAGTAGTATTATGGCTTAATCAATGGACATGCAATCAAGTATGCTTTATATCAAGTATAACCTAATACAAGTGCAAGCACATTCTTATTAGTTTTCACTACACAACTATGTATGTTACCTCGATAACAACTACCCCAATAACAAGTTTCCTTATGTATTATTTACTTATAATGTGTGCATTCCAAAATACACAGATAAAAGAATCAAATCCTTATCACAGGAATAATAGAAAGTAATATTAGTTTCATTTTAATTTTATGTTTTTACAACCTTTTATTCCACCGCCAACACACCATTGTAAGGCATGACGTCAATTCAGTATATTGGTATAGGGCTCTGTTTTCGCATTTAGACTCATAAGCGGTCCATTATGCGTTCAGGTAGGCTGACTAGTTGAGCCAGCCTAGCTTCTTCCAGAAGCGCAGAAGCCTCCTGGGGCATTCACAGGTACTTGCCCGTTGTGTGGCCACTCCCTCGCACTCCAGGACAACGTGGGCGGCCGTTTCCTCCGCGTTGAGACAGCCTCTGCATAGAGGACTGTTTGTCGCATTGATGGTGAATAGGTGTCGATTTAGGGCCAGATGGTCGGTAATAGTTCCTACAACTATTAAGTCAAGTCGGTTGAGACTGAGCAGTCTGCAAGTCAAACGTGCTGAGACCTTCGTCGCCACCAGTTTGGATTGTCTACAGCCGGGTGTGTCGGCCCAGCGGTTGTTGTGCGTTTCCCGAGTCCGTTGTCTTACCCATGAGCGAAGTTGACTAAAGGGGAGTGGCAGCAGCACAGTTGGACCTGCTACTGGCGTTGCAGATCCCCTCCTTGCCAGCTCATTGGCGACATCGTTCCCGAGTGAGTCACTATGCCCCTTGATCCATTGAAGGATTAGCCTGTTGTCAGAGGCTAGAGGTTCCAGTGTCTGGTGGCATTCGTATATAAGACCGGAGTTCATGGTGTTGCCCTCCAGGGCCTTTAGGACGGCCATACTGTCTGACAGTATGCAGATGTTATACTCCTTTATACATCTTGACATGACCGCGGTAGCGGCGTAGGTTATCGCGTCAATTCAGTATACTGCGAAGCCGTTCCTTTATAGTTAGCTATACTGGATACTGTTTATAACGGACCGCAGTACAGTACAATTGTCAAATCGCATAATAAAAGTGACAGTGTAAGAGCACCTTACCTCGAAAACTGCAGTGCTCACAGTACAAAATTGGCGACGTTTATGACGTCATATATTTCCCTACGATACTGCGGCAGTATACTGTCAGTCTATAACGGAACAAATTTCTTCTCAGTATGAGCACTGAACATTGCTCACAGTAATATCGGAACATACCCAATATTTTTACCTAGTAATCTAAATCTCTGTTTCCATGTATGTATAGATGTTAACTCACACATGATTAATACTATACTATAAATATTAACACAATTCACAAACAAGAAAGAGTAATAAAGTAGTATCTGAACACACAACAGTAGTTTCACTACACAAGTATTTTTCTTAGCTAGATATGATACTAAAACTTTTTTTTTATGGTATAGGGGGCAAACGAGCAGACGGGTCACCTGATGGTAAATGACTACCGCCGCCCATGGGCACCTGTAACTCAAGAGTCACAAGTGCGTTGCCGCCCTTCAAGGTGGGAGAAGAGGGGGAGGGGGGTAAGAGAGGGAAGGGTTAGGGCCTCCGTTAACCTCACTCACTTGGCGAAAAGCAATGCAATCATTGCTTCACTGCCGCTTTTCTGTGAGGCCGTGGTATCGAGCGGAGTCGAGCCGGCCCATACGTGCCGAAGCGTGGCTCTCCCACGTCTAACTTTTATAAATGACAATAAAATTAAAGTTTCTTTTTTTTTTCTACCTCATCCTTATTTAATACAAGTTATAAATTATTATATCTATCAAAATGTATTCAATGATAATTTATAAAACTTATTTTTACAGATAATTCTCCAGCTACATTTGATACACCTAATGCAGATAGACCATTCACTCCATCAGAATCTGAATTACGAGGAGAGAGGCTTCATCAAGACGATAGATCTAAATCACAAGACAAAACCAAAGACATTACAGACAATCATTCATTGGGTATGTAGAGGCCCCGTAGGTTTCTGTACTCTATAAAGTTTCAGACTCACCCTAGCCAAAGCATTCCTAACGCAGAAGTTAAGGCTAGATGGGGAGATTATTAGCTTTCAAGTAAAGTGCTACTTTAACACTTTCTAAAAATGGTCAATTTTATCCCAGTTGTAAAAAAATTTTAGAACCAAATCTATGAACAAAACCAAATTAGAACTATAAATTACTTGAAATTTTTAATTTGTTTCACTCCTTGCAAGGTACACCACTAGCAGTTGTTGCAATAATTATTTTGTAATTTTCATATTGCTGGTCAAATAAAGATTATTGAATGAAAACCATACAAACATGCCAAATATTTCTATGGTATTTTAGTTTACGTGTAGATGTTAGGACCAATTTTATTGAATAGAGGAAATTAGTTTCTTGAGTATAATCATTTTATAAAATTAAATAGTGTTAAAAAGAAGTTAGACCACCCACGACTATTTCCTCTAGACATCTATGTATGCCTTTATACTACATATAGGTTTTATTAAAAAAAAAATGCTAATATTTAATTGTGTATCAAAATATATATATTACATTTAAAAAAGTGCTAACAAGGCTTCCTTACAGTTACATCTACAAATACATCCTGAAAATTAATACTTATCAAATTCAGACTCATTCCTGTCAAGTCACACAAGTGAAGACAATGCAAGCTATGACAGAGTCATAGCACTTGAAGACAAGAAACGGTCTTCGAAACTAGCGACGCAGTTGCAGGCGGAAGTGACGTCAGCGGCGCTCGCAGACGCTGCCCTCGCCTTACCTTCCATCGAGCAGCAGGCCGACCACACGCGACGACCGGATGAGGTCAGAACCTAACTCTTATTTACTCAGCCAATACTGTCCAAATAATATTTATTAAGCGGCGGTAGCGTAATGGCTAAGGCGTCGGACTTGTGATCGAGTGGTTGCGGGTTCGAACCCCACCCAGTGCACTACCGGCGTGAACACACTCCTAACACAAGCGTTAAGTTTAGCTGGAGGGGTAAACAAGAATACTCGTAATGTGTGACCCACATTACTAGTAACCTTTAAAAAAAAATCTCCAAAATGTTCTCCAATTGTTGGGATGTCTAGGAATCTGCACAGTTTAGTCGACGTTTACATCCTTTCTCTTACTGAGAGAAGGTCTATGCCCAGCAGTGGGACAGTTCACCAACAGGGTTAAAATAAAAAAAAGAACTGTCAGTCGTGGGACTGCACGTCAGAAGTGAAAACAGATATCACTCAAGTTCAGTGCCTTTCCCCATACCAAAAGTGCCCAACGTGCCTAAAGAAGTTTTCATTTAAGAAATGTGATAATAGTAACCCAAAGTGGGTTCCTTGCTGCAGTTAAACAGTCGAGCAAATACTAGTAACACACTACCTGTTACCGTCACAATGTTGTGTAATGGCGATGGTTTGAATTTTAGTTTTCACTAGATGTATATATTTTCAGCTAGACACATGGCGTTACAAAGCGAAAAATTACATTATGTACGTACCAGACGGGGCCATTTCACAACTCGCACCTCCCAAACCCGAGTTAATGCACCACAATACGAGGCTCAAGTCTGAACCATTCGACCACGTCAAGAACAAAGAGGCTATTTCAGCTATTGCTAGAACTCAGGTAATGCAGCATGCGTTGCTTCGCACTCAGCATGTGTTAGAATCCTATCAATGAGAAAAGGTATCAATTTGAAAAAAAGGTAAAATGAAACTATTTGCTATACTCGAGCTTCTCACCAAAAAAGAAAAAAAAAGTAGGATTTTAAATATTTGTTAGAAACCGTCTCACAACGACTGCTATAAACGATGAAAATCACTAACTAACAGTAACTGCCATGTTGTTTGTACTTCTCTCCGCACTCAAGTGTTCTCAATTTCTAATACATTCCTACCCTTTTATAACCCAACTGACTATTCATCAATACTTATAAACCAACCGATAGTATGCATAACCAGTCGTAATAATGTCTATTAACTCATTTTTATTAAATAGTGAACTGTTTTATCATCTATTATAGTTTGCCCGTGTTTTTTTTAAAGAAATAAGAGTTTTTGATGTGGCGAAATCATATTTAAATTTACACATTCGACCAACTTTAAAGAGAAACTGATGTAAAAAATGCCTGGAAATTCAAACGGTCATAACTTGTAAACGGATAGTTTTTTTAATTATTTTTGTAACTGCATGCTAGAGTCATACCTTTTCAGTGATTCAAGTAAGTGTTCCATTGTCAGATACACCCATAACTAGCAATATTTTTATAAAATGTAGGACGCCAGCGTGTCCGGCAAGATCGGCATGGACGGCGTGAGTATATCGACAGAGAAGCCAGGCGGCGAGTACTCGTTCGTGGCCACGCCGTCCCCGCGACCCGGCGAGGGGCCCGACCAGTCGCCGCTCATGACCTGGGGCGAGATCGAGGGCACCCCCTTCCGCCTCGATGGGGGAGGGACACCGCTGCCTGCGTAAGTTGCATTAAGCCTCAGCCCCTTGAAGTTTGGTACGAAGAGACTAAGATCTAATTACGTAATACACATACAATACGCACAATTCATAAGACACGAAGTGATACTTGAACCCTGTCTCGCCTTTACACGAAGCAAAGTAAAGTAAAGGCATGTCATGTGTTCAATAATAAGTTAAGTTGTAAGATAAGTTTTGTCGAGTTACAATTTTGTAAATACAAACATATTATACATAAAAGCGCCCAGAATCAATACAAATAGACATATTCATGCATAATATAATCGAAGCCGCGACCTTCGGCGTGACATTAGAATGCACTACCGTCCCGCTACAGAAGTCGTCCAATTCTATTCTGAGAGAATATTTATTATATTTGTAACTGTGGGAGACCCATGCTTCGGCACGTATGGGCCGGCTCGACCGGAGTTATACCAAGGCCTCACAGAAAACTGACAGTTAAGCAATGTTTGCATTGTATTTCGCAGAGTGAGTGAGGTTACCGGAGACCCTAATCCTTCCCTGTCCTCTTCCTCCCCGTTCCCTTATTCCCATCTTAAAGGTCGGCAACGCACTTGAGACTCTTGAGTTGCAGGTGCCCATGGGCGGCGGTAGTCATTTACCATCAGGTCACCCGTCTGCTCGTTTGCCCCCTATTCCATTAAAAAAAAAGTTGAGTTGTCATTTTAGCTATTGCCTAGGATTTTGTCTATAACATCATTATTATGATATTAAAAACCACACAAAAAAGGTCAAGCGGTCCGCCATTTGATGACGGGCCGAATTAAGTTTGTATGGACTGTCTTTCTACTAGAGCAGTGTTGTATTTTATAACCAATGATAACTTCACGTAAAACACGACTAAAGCTAAATTGGCTTCAATTTAAATATATATCTTTATTGTAATTTGTAGTGTGGGTGCAGGCGCCGCGTATCGAATGTTGGAAGGCGGAGTGCGCGAACGCATCGCGTTGCAACTCGCCGAACAAGTAGCCAAGCGGAGGAGACCCACCACGCCAAGAATAGCGCCACCAGCACCAAGGTACCTACCAATGTAACATAGTTTTGTATATGGTAATTGAATGCAAAATTAATCCCTTGATTATTGTTGAAGTTTCAGAAATAAATAGACAACCCTTATTATTTTAATTAGAGATGAAACTGCTATCTGGCAACTATATAAGTACTTTAGTTAAGCCACATTACAAAAATAACCGCCATATTTACACTTACAACAATATTAATAGTGTAATAGTAGTAGAACAATTATGGCGAATGAATACCAATTTCTCTGCACTAAGGGGAAACAAAAGGTTCGCCTGTACTTCTGACAAACTTGGTTAAGTTTGGGTCTAGTGTAGCATTAGCTAATTAGATTAGTTGACACAAAGAGGAATGTAGATATTCGAAATAGTAAATCAAATTTTAAAGGTAATGCTGAGGTGGTTTGGGCACTTAGAAAGAATGAGTGCGCAACGAATGACAAAACAAGTATACAAACGCAAACGTTAGTAAGACGGCCAGTAGGGGGAGACCACATAGACCATAGTATGATCTAATGAGCATGGACGCATGAGTAGGGACTGCGTGACTTTCTTAGGAGTACTTTAGGAAGAGCAAAATACTGCTCAGTTTCAGCTTTATCTATTTTTAAGACAACAATGTGTGGCATATAACAATATTTAGCGGCCGGATATCCGGCAATCTGGCCTCGAGGTTACCCGCTAAAATTCCGCATAACAGCTATCCATTTCATCTCTAATTTGAATCCTTGTATTGTATGTAGTTAGTAGTGTACTGAGGTTCTTGTCTCACAGTGAAGTTTTTGTTTTCAATGATCTAGCTTCATTCCCTAGTTTGATTATGACATTATCTGCGACTTTCTGTCCCTGTCTAGCGTTTAATGTTTACATTGAAATATGGTAAATACCAAAACAAATATCCCTAATGCACATTAACATAATAATTTAAATATTTTTTTCTTCAGTTTCAGATCAAACACAGAACGTCTGGCCAGTATGTCACCAGCAGCGAGAAAGTTAGCAGCAAAACATTTACTTTCTCCACGACTGAGGCTCACTCCCAATGATATGGGTATTTTGTCACATGCAACACCTAAGAGGACGCCGACATCAAGGCGACCACTAGTGGCAACACCAAATGTCAACAAATCGAGAACTCCGCGCACTCCCATAGCCAGCAATGGCAACACACCTGTCATAGAGGACAACAATCTCACAGATAATCTACTACAAATCAGTGTTGCTAAACGAACAAGATTAAAAGCAGCAGATTTCTTCCAGTTATAATATTTAGTTAAAAATAAAATACATTTTGATATAAATACTCGTTTCTTTATATATCAAAAATACATTTACAAATAATATAAAACCATTGATACCATCAAATCATACTTAATAAATAAATTTCACATCAATAAATTTGATTTCAATTCAATTCCTACTTATTTATTGTCAATCACATTATTATTATTGAATCTTGTAGTCAAAAAACTCTGGCCAATCATTGTTACTTAATATATTAATAGAAAGTCTACTTAGGTATGCTAATAGAACAGTATTGGTTCTAAGAGGCAAGCTTTGCAACGAGGCAAGCTTTGCAACGAGGCAAGCTTTGCAACGAGGCAAGCTTTGCAACGAGGCAAGCTTTGCAACGAGGCAAGCTTTGCAACGAGGCAAGCAATGCATTTCTTTTAATAATATTTACAAATAATGTAATGTTATTTAAATATATGTATATAATTCTATCATAAAAATCACCTTGTATGATCACACCAACGACCGACACTCGTTCTTCGTGGGTATGAAAAAAAGTTTCGTATACCCGTACAAATGTGTTATTGCATAGTAAACCATTTATAGGGCTTGCACATGTAAGAGTGAAGCTTGTGTCAGCACGGTTGTTTACAAAAACAAACGTACAAAAAATAAAAATAAATGTTACTTTACGGGCGGTTTTGTTCGTAATGTACTTAATTAACTGGAGATATCCTACTATCTTCTACATATTATTATCTTTTAAAAAAAGTACCACCGACTTCAATGTGCTTTGTAGTGGAAAATAGATGTATTTTGTTTAATTATAATATGGGTAGGCCAACTAAACGCACTGCTCCAATGAAACAGCGATGTTTCGGAGCAAACAAAAATATCATTGATGTATATAATTTTTAGATATTTGTTGATTTTGAAAAATCGCTTGATTTCGATAAAATTTAAATGGGACCACCTGGGAATATACCCTTTGAAACATAAGAATAATTTTCTAAATTGGTTCAGGCGTCTTCAAATAATCGGTGAACATACCTAAAAAAAAAGATTCCGAAGAATTGAGAACCTCCTCCTTTTTGAAGTCGGTTAAAAATACATTAATTTTTAAACTGTACTCTAATATATAAATTATTTTTATTGAGCATGTATGCACTTATAAATATTATTTAAGCTACATGAAGTTAAAATTACACGGAAATAATGTTTTGGTAATAAATTATATTTATATTTGCAACAGTATATTTTAGGAAGTTAACTTACCTACACTGATTATTATTATTACGTTGTGATATGTCACGACAATAGTCTTGCCTTCGTGTCAATGTTTAAACTATCTCGATTTGAGATTTTTATATGACGCAGAACAAACTACCTTTCTCACGTGTCCAACTGTAAAAATAAGGGCCAAATGCGACAGTGCAGGCTTAGTCAAATATCCAAATAAAATACTCCAAGCAATTATGTCTGCCTCATAAACAACAATAAAGGCGAAAACATATCATATAAAGATTATATACATTTACTACATTGTAGTAAGATAACATTACCAGACAGCATTATTACATATATTATTGTCACTTGCATAAGAAAGATAAATGCCGCGTTCCAATAAACAAAAAACGATTCGTTTTGCTTACGAACGGCAAAATTTCGTAGAATTTTCAACGAAAATTTTACCGCCCGTAAGCAAACCGAAACGTTTTTTATTTATTGGAACGCGGCATATGATAGCAAAATGTTTTTTCTAATTACTGTTAATTACGTCAATACTTGATTTAATACCTACTTGTTTATATGGTCTTGACTTAATCAATGTTAAATTTATATCCGTTCGATATTTTTACATCAAGCAGAACAGACTGCCATTCGCCCAGCCTTAATCCCTGTATTATTTTACCATTTTCATACTATTTTGTTGTTACCATCACAGTGATTAGAATTTTATAAATATATTTTTGTAGTATCTGAATAAAGTTTTGAATGACAAGGCAATCTGTAAATCTAAGCTCACCTGGACTACGCTATCATAAAGGAATTTTTATTACTTGAAACGATAACTGACATGGTAAGAGCAATTGTGAGTGTTACGAGTATTAAAATAGGATTCAAAATCATTTCCAGTTATAAAAAAGATCTACTGTGCGGTACTACAAGGGAGTGCGGTCCATTAACGTGATCTCGCATGCTGGCTATACATCGATTTGAATGCGCTACAAAATTGAACTTAACATTGAGTTGAACCAGGACTTCGGTTCTTTTGGTTTATAATACTCCGCATTCTTCTTGGGTATCGTGTCATCGGTTGGATCCTCCTCAAAAATGTTAACTAAAGACTTTTTAATGCCAAATCTGAAGAATGCAATATAAGGGAAGTATCTCATTAAGAACAAGCTAAACTTGAAGTTCAAGTTGAAGTACAGTCGGCCGATATATGAGGTGTAGAAGTACATGTATAGACGGAATAAAAACAGTTTGTATTTTGCTACGAAGCCGAGTGCTTTGTAAGCGGGAGCTGTGTCTATAGTTTCATAATCTTTGTAGTACAAGAGCCGTGGCGGGAGGTCCGGGAGGCCCTCGAGGGCTACTGGCCTCATTAGTTCTCTCGTGTCCACGCCTGAGGAAAAAGAAAGTATTATAGTAATATTTATAGGTACATTAGGGAGCCTAAAACCCTTATATTGGTCATTACTGAACTATTTAGTGTATACTTATAAAAGAAAGCATACACAATATTTAAAATTATTATAAGCTACTGTATGAAACATAGAGGGAGTAAGTTACGGCATACCGAAAACTTACAAAAACGTATTTCTGTGGATACTGATCACGATGCAAAAGTCAGTTCGTCATAAAAAATATGATTTTGCGCTATGCAATGTAAACGGAATCTATCACACGATAGATTCCGTTTACATTGCATAGCATAAAATATGTAAATCCGTCACTATATACACATATAGTGACGGATTTACATATTTGCCGCCAATGGCTATATACATTTTACAGCCCCTACCCACCTCTATAATTCGATAACCCAGTTCACGATCATATTAATTACATTTTTTGTCAGGCTATATTGTAACTGTAAAGGATGGCGCAATGGTTTAAGTGGTCACTTAGCCACTAGCTATGCCGCGCGGTGTTGTAGGTCCAAATCCCACACGGTACAAAAAAAAAATTAAAATAACAAAATTTTGGTTAGGTAACTGTAAAAGAAATAATAGGAACAAAATCGGAAAATAAAAGATTGTTGTTGTGCTTACAATATTACTTACTTTAAATTACTATTATACAAATATATTTCTTTACCTATTATGTCGTCTCCTGAGGATAACGCCAGACCACTCTACCACTATCATAATTATAATATTTTAGTTTATGCTTACCACCGTAACAAACATATAATAAAACATTATTCAAGCAATAAAGTAGTAAACAGTTTAGGTAGATATATATATATATATATATATATATATAGTGTCTTTGGGTAGAATGTTTAATTATTTAAATAGTTCTCAGCCGTTAAGAGGGGAAACGGCTTGCCCTGCAGTCTGCAGATGCTAAAGCGACGTACGTTAGTGTTGCAAAAGGTTTGCGGAAGAATGCAATGGCGATTCTAGCTCCCCCGATCATAGGCAAGCCGTGGAACACCGGGGTGGTTTATAGTCGGTAAGAGTCCGACAGACCCCTTCGCCCCCCCAAGGGCGGAGGACATCCATGAGGATCTTCCACCTCGTTACAAAAAAAAAGGTACTCGACGTACACGGAACGGAATGTGGGCGACACACGGTATTCATTTCTAAGAGTACGCTGAAAATTTTATACTACATTAAATATGAAAATAGACTGATTGGGCGGAAACCGGTAACGCTGCTAAGGCTTTTCATATATTGAAATTACTTTTAGAATGTAACATTAATAGAATCAGTATTATGTAGAATTAGAATTTATAAGTATGGCGTTTGAGTCTCGTTTTGACCCAGGACCCAGGACGCTATTAGTCGACTAATCCAAAGGGATCGTGTGTATAACTCACCTGTATCGATAGATTTTCCTTTCAAACATTTCCTGAGCTTCAACTGGAGTTTTGTCCTGTCGTTTTCTGAGTAAATATAGCCGGGAACATCGGTAAGAACCCGACACATATACAGAAAACCATCTATCTCGACAGTGGGGTTGACAGACCATAAGCCGTCGAGCATCACCCTGGCCAAATGTTCGAAGTATTCCGGCACGTTCTCCATGCATTGAGTGAACACGCGATCTTGTAGTACCTGACACACTTCGACAGTTTCATAGAAAGTTGGTCGACAAATGTTGTATCTGAAATAAAACGATTCTTTAGAATCATATTGTTATTTAACAAACTTTAGTTAATATAATAAAAGAAATTAAAGATAGCATAAGGAAAGATAGGAAACAAAAAAGAATGAAATAATAGAAATGTATATAACTAAAACGGGTGGGGTGAAGAATTCAAGGGATTTAATAGTTAAAGTAAATGAAAAATGACTGATGAACATGGAAACATCGCAGAACAGACATAATGGCAATAGCAACATCTTATGATAAGGAATTGTAGGAATTCCGGAATGTTCCGAGCATTCTTAAAACTGAAGTCGAGAAAGCTATTGGCACACAAAAGGTTGAAAAAACTCCAGGTCCAGATGGAATAAGTAATGAAATCCTAAAACAAGGCAAACACGTTTTAATACCTGTTCTCACAGATATGTTTAACAATATCTTAACCACCGAAATAATCCCCCAGCCGTGGACAGAGTCGAATGTATAAGAAAGGAGACAATCATGAAATCGGAAACTATCGCCCTATCAGCCTTATGTCCAACATATACAAGGTCTTCGCTAAAATCATTTTGAAACGAATCGAGAGAACACTGGACGAACACCAACCCTTCGAACAGGCTGGATTTCGCAAGGACTACTCGGTAATTGACCATATCCATGTAGTCCGACAAGTTCTAGAGAAGTACAGCGAACACCAGCTTACATACTATATGGCATTCATTGACTACAGCAAAGCCTTCGATTCTTTCTACACGATAATATTTGGGAAGCTTTAGTGGAATAAGGGGTCGAACATAAATACATTCGTTTAATTAGGAACGTATACAGTCACAGCACAGCCAGAATCCAGCTAGAGAAGAAAGGCCGCTCATTCAAAATAGGGAAAGGCGTCAGACAGGGAGACCCCTTATCTCCTAAACTATTCTCCGCTGTTCTGGAATCAATTTTCAGGCGACTCAGTTGGGAAAACCTTGGGATCAATGTAGACGGTTCATCGCTGACACATCTGAGATTCGCTGATGACATAGTACTATTTGTTAAAACATCGGAAGATATTAATAGAATGATTGAAGACCTCGCGATCGAAAGCGAAAAGGTAGGACTAAAACTGAACCCAGAAAAAACTAGACTGATGACGAATGGAAATAAAACTACAATAATGTTAGGAAACTCTGAAATTAACTACTCTGATGAATACACTTACCTAGGACAGATCATAACTCATAAAAAACCAATGCACGAGGAATCACAAAGAAGAATTACAAACGTATTGAGAAGATACTGGAGTTTAAAAGAAGTTATGAAGGACAAAACACTTCATATTAACATGAAAAGGAAACTATTTAATACTTGCATACTACCAGTCCTTACGTATATATTATACGATAAACAAACTTGCAACTTGCCAGCACGCTATGGAGAGGAGTATGCTGAATATCAAGAGATCAGACAGAGTAAAAAACAACGTCATTAGGAATAAAACTAAAACAACAGATGTTACAGTAAAAATCAAAAGACTCAAATAGAGATGGGCGGGGCATGTGATAAGAGGTCCTGATAAATGGAGCAAGAATATTACAAGATGGTACCCCAGGGAAGGTAAAAGAAAAAGAGGGAGACCGAGGAAACGATGGGACGATGACATCAAAGAGGTGGCAGGAGTGACGTGGAACAGAGTAGCTCAGGTAAGGACAGAGTGGAAAAGGTTGGAGGAGGCCTTTGCCGATTGGCAGGAGGCGGCGTGCCTGGCCACCAGGGGAGTCTCTCTGGTGGTCGGGCGCATCGAGGCGCTGGGTTTGCGGGTGGCCCTGGATAAGACGGAGGCCCTGTTATTTCATGGGCCCCGTCGTGGTCCACCCCCTGGCGCCTCTATCGAGGTCAACTCGGTCCTCGTACCGGTTCAGGCCCACATAAAATATCTGGGCCTGATCCTCGACGGTAGGTGGCGCTTCGACGAGCACTTCCTGCAGCTTGCTCCAAGGCTGGTCGGTGCTGCGTCCGACCTTGGGCGACTCTTGCCCAATTTGGGCGGACCCAGTGTCGCTACGAGACGGCTGTACACGGGGGTTGTCCGGTCAATGGCACTGTACGGTGCACCGGTGTGGGCGGAGGCTCTGACCGCCCAGAATAGGGCGCGCCTCTGGCGCCCTCAGAGGGTTATGGCACCGTGTCGACGGAGGCAGCATGCGCGTTGGCCGGGACTCCCCCGTGGGATTTGGAGGCGGAAGTGCTCGCAGAAGTATATCGGCGAACGGCTGAGTTCCGGGCGGGAACCGGCAGTCAGCCCCCGCCCGAAGAGGTACGCAAATGGTGTGAGGCCGCTCGACGAGCCACCATGGCTCGTTGGTCGTCCCGGCTGGAGGCTCCACGTGCTGGCTTTGCCACCGTGGTGGCGCTCCAGCCGGTCATCGTTGAGTGGGCAGGGCGGCAGCACGGGACCTTTTCCTTCCTACTGACGCAGGTTCTTTCCGGTCACGGCTGCTTCGGGAAGTACCTGCAATCTGCAATCTAGGAGGGAACTGAGTCCCGCCTGTCACCACTGCGACTGCAGTGAGGACTCGGCTTAGCACACGCTGGCGGTCTGCTCCGCCTGGGCGACGCAGCGTCGGGCCCTTACTGCAGTCATTGGAGGGGATCTCTCGCTACCGGCCGTCATACGCTCCATGGCCGGTAGCGACCGGAATTTTACCGCGGTCGCGACCTTCTGTGAGGACGTCATCTCGCAGAAGGAGGCGGCGGAACGGGTTCGGGAGGACGAACTCCACTCGGACCTAATTCGCCGCCGGCGAGGCGGAGGCGCGCTTACCAGCGCCTCATGCCGCCCCGAGTGTGGCCGCGGGTGGACGGGACGGGTTTTCCCCTCCACCCGCAATAGTGGCCCCCCGCGAGGAGGCGGCGTCCGCGTGTGCCTGGACGTCGCCTAATTGATAGGTCTTTACCCGAAGGTGGTGCCCGCGCTTTTGCGGGCAGGCGTCAGGGGGGGTCCGGATGTCTTAATAAAAGCTGTTCCCGGATCCCTCCTATTTAAGGCGCAGTACGGCACACCGTGTGGTTTTAGTCGGTTCGATTCCGACACACCGCCCCACCGAAAACCCCGATGGGGTGACGGCCCGAGGGGGTTTCCACACGCACAAAAAAAAAAAAAAACCAACCAGATCTGCAAAAGATTACCAAACAGCAGATAGTAGAATAAGTTTTAACTTTTATTTGTTTTCTTTAAATTAGTTGTTAAATGTACGTATGTATAAGCTAAAGATCTGAATAAAAGGCTATATTATTATATATAAGTTAATATAATTAACTGAATGCGCCTAAATCATGACAAACTGTAATAATCTGTATTCTTCATTCCGTAACTTTCCACTCTTAGAGGTGGAATACTTTATTAACTGATTTTTTAAACCTGATTTACCAAATCATTAAATTGTAAAAAATAACTTAGGGTGCATTGTAGTAAATAGGTGTGTTTTTATGATAACTCTAAATTAATAAATAACTGCTAACGAAATATTTGTAACATTTGATATCCAGAACCCCAAATGTTTTTGCAATAAAGGGATATTTTTAGGTACCTACTTTAGGTACTAGTATATATATATATATATATATATATATATATATATTATGTTTAGGTATGTTTTAGGTACTACTATATATATACGGTCAAATTAAGCACCACCTTTTTTTTCGTCGGTTAAAAAGAGTAGGCAGTCATGGGACTGCCGATAGAAGTGAAAACTTAAAACGATGGGCGACGTGACGAAATTTAAATTAAGGTTTTCGCTATTATATTGAACACTCTTGGCGTTATATAAATGTTCACCTTAATTACAATTATGTTTTTGTTTATTTAACCATATGAATACAATAAGTACTTTATTGAACTAATTATATTTAAAAAAAATAATTAATAAGGAGCTGACAGAACTCAATGTTTAGATCAGCGCCCTCTAGTGGATCTACATATGTATGATTAGCGAGACGGTCAGGAGTTCAGTGCTTTTTTCCCCATAGTAAAAGTGCACAACGTGCCTCTAAAGAAGTTTTCACTTCAAAAACTGTCAGTCGTAGGACTGCACGTCGGAAGTAAAAACATAACTGACACATCTGTCATCTGAGCGTGACGGTCACGCGAGTTCAGTGTCTTTTCCCATTCATTCCATAACATACTTTTCAAATTATACTTTGTTATAGTGCCATTTTAACACTTTAGAACATTAAAGTCATCCTAAAAATTATATAATTACCGAAAGTACGACACTCCATCCTTTTTTTTTCGTTTAAAGTATTGCTTTTGGCTTCTCTGACTACATACTTCTCATCTCGAAACGTCACACAGCTAGCGCGGGCGCTAAGCGTCTGATTACAACTGATTAACGCACAGTTTAATTGGTGGGTATCATTTTTTGAGCGCCGATTAAATATTTATGATATTTTTGATCACAGTATCTACACTACTAGTACCTATTTAGAAATAGGTATATATAACGATCATAGTACTTTTAATTTCAATATGTAGGTACATATTCTAATAAGAATGCTTCAGATTCATAATCGTAACTGACCAGTTTTTCATTAGCTTGCAAGTACAAGGTGATAAAAAACTGGTCGAAGCAACTAACATACAAACTTAAAAAAGGAAAGGAAGACTTTATGCCAGTGGCGTAACAATAGGGTGGCAGAGCGGGCCTGATACGGGCCCCCGGCTCGAGTGGGCCCCGAGCATCAAAGGCTCTGAACACAGGAGGCATTAATTACAAAATGTATTAATGAATTAGCAACGAGCCTCAGATGGTAGGTATAGTTACGCCACTGCTTTATGCAGATAGCTTCTCGTATGGAATCAAACTTTAGAGGATAATGACTAGGTATTTCAGGTCATACGATCAAAGTTAAGCTTGATATTAATTTATCTAATTGAAATAGAATAGAAATAAACTTAATTGAATATCAATTTCAATTTGCTTACATGAAAATCACAAAGTGCAGGAGTTACAAAAGGAGGCCTTTTCGTTAAAAGCAATTTCATAGGCGTCCATTAGACGCTCATGCAAACGTCAATCATTACAAAAAGACATGATTGACGGATGTTCGTTGGTGATTGATGAAATAATATCGACATTAAAATCTCATCAAGCAACCGTCAATCACTGACCGAATCAATCACCGAAATAAAAGGTGATTCAAAATTTATAAACTCCAAATTTCGACACAAGTAAAGCAATTTCATGAATTAAATTTTCGCATATATGAACGATAGTATAATACATTCACATTATTGTATAATTACAATAAACGCAATAATTTCATTATTCAACAGTTGAAATAGTTTGATGAAATGTAAGCGGAGCTAAGATAGCATATAGGCCGCTCCCATTGATGAGTTTGACTCATTGACTAGCCCAATTTTATTTTTCCAGAGCGGTATACACAGCTGATAAAAATATATATAACCTAGGGGTGGAACAACAGCAAGGTAAGTTTCTAGTCATTAGTCATAAAACCTTCACCCGCGTAAGTCTCTATCTCGTCTGAATATTGGGATAAAAAGTAGCCTATATGTTACTCCAGATCTCCAGCTATCTACATACCAACTTTTATCGCAATCGGTTCAGTAGTTTTAGCGTGAAAGAGTAACAACATCCATGCATCCATCCAAACTTTCACATTTATAATATTAGTGGGATTATGTATTAAACATAATATAACCACGATAAAATATAATAAAAAAAGGCCAAGTGCAAGTCAGACTCGCACATGAAGGGTTCCGCACCATCGTTCTAGATTTAATACTATGTACGTACTTTTTTATTATTTGTTGCTATAGCCCCAACAGAAATAGGTACACATTCTGTGAAAATTTCAACTGTATACCTAATACGGATCATGAGATACAGCGCGCTAACAGACAGACAGACGGACAGTGAAGGCTTAGTAATAGTCCCGTTGGTTACGTTTCGGGTGCGGAACCCTTTAAAACCATTAACTCACCTGTCCTCCAAGCCGATCATATGTCCTATTGTCCTCCAGAAGTAATTGTACGCATCCCAATCTCCTTCTCTGAGCTGACGAATGCCGAAACTGTCCGGCTTTAGCATGGAGTAACCGACAAAACCATATTGCGTAAGGGCGATGTCCCTTTGTGATACCACGCCGGTTCCCTTCAGTTTGCTGGCCATGGCTGCTTGCAAGTGCCGACTGCGCACTAAGTACAACGACCTCCAGGATCTGTGGATAATTTTAAGGCTTGATTAAGAACACTACTTAAGCTGTAGTCTCAGGGATGCCGTCGTCACACATAATTAACCGTAACCACGGTAATGTGATACATAACACTATTGTGCAGTAACCTCTTACCATCAGGCGGACCGTATGCTTGTTTGCCACCGTTTTAAAAGAAAGCAGCAATACTTAACATAAAAACTTCGAATGAGAAAATTTTACATTACAAATTGATATTTACAAATAAACTTTTGTATTTAATAAAAAAAAATTATTTTTTAGCAAGAAATCACGGCACGGTAATATTGGTCCCAATTCTTTTACTTCACTCGCTAAATTAAAATTCACAAAATTTTCTTCATATAAGATGTAAACCTTGTATACTTCAAAACAAGGTCTTATTTCAAATTGAAACAAGTAGGTAGCATATTTCGCTATCGAAATAAGCAATTTATTTGTCGACTAAAGTCTGATACGCTTAAATAAACTTTAATACCACGTAGCAAGAGCCGCTATCCGTTGAGTGCCATCTCTTTTGCTTTGTGTTTTTAGTAAGCGTCTTCGTAGGTGTCGATTAAAATAACATCATCTTAGTTCGTTTTGAACAAGTTTTTATACGGCAATTATACAGCATTTGAATACATGGAGACTCTCGCTGCGTGGAAATAAAGTTGAGTATACGACAGATTTTAGTGAAATTTAGTGGCGCTGAGAAATAGATGCCAGTAACAAATAGACCTTATTACGAAGAACACAAGGTTGATTTCATATGAAGAAATTAAGTCAGGTTTTTGTTTAGTCGAGTGTACAATAGAATCGGCACCATTATCTATTATATATATATATATATATATATATATATATATATATATTACCGTGGTCACGGATTTTGAAATATTAATGTCAATGTTGTTTACAAAGTTGTACGTTATTACGCGCTTCTAACTCATTAGCTTGGCCTGAGTGTATAGATCTATCTATGTAACGGAAACTTTCAGTTCGTTTCCCCAACTTCAAGACATCCGATTATCTTGAAATCTTCAAAATCGTTCCATCCGTTTAGAATCTACGATGCCACATACAGACACACAGATACACACGTTAAACTTATAACACCCCTTTACTTCGGAGGTAAATAATTTTAGTGCTTGACATCAAAATATGTTACAATATTTCATAGTTTTTTTTCCTTTTTTCCTTTTGCTATTATAGCGTGTTTTTTTTAAGTTTTTAAAGTAGAGACATCTTCAACAATCATCATCATAATATTTCAACCAATTTACACAAAATGTTAACAAATTATACACCTAAACCTTCCTTATGGAATCACTCTGTCTATTAGTGAAAACCGCATGCGTTAATGATGATGCGTCAATGATGCGTTCAATAGTTTTTCAGTTTATCGCAAACAGACAGACAGAACAGACGCGGCGGGGGACTTTGTTTTATAATATGTAGTGATTATGCATCACATATTAACTAGTACTCTTGTGGACCTCTCCAGTTAAGCTAAATGCGTGTATTCAGAATGGGTTTACGTTGGAATTGCACTGAGTGGACTTTAAACCCGCAACCACTGGATCGCAAGTCAGCGCTTTACACCCTAAAGAACTACACAAGCGTAAAATAAAACAACATTTATGTTAAGTTTCGTGGCAGCAGATATGCCATCGTACACGTATCGTTTAAAAACAGTGCATACTCACACGCTACCAGGCTTCAGTTCATGCTCGAACCAGGTTACTGTATGAAGAAGCGTCGAGAGATACCGCCTGTAAGCTGTATAGACAGAGTTGGAGCGCCGGGTTCCCATCAGTATCTTCAGGATAGATGGTACGGAAAACACTGCCACTAAACCCATCAGCATCGAAGAAGAGAACGTGAAGCAATTTTCCAAGTAGAACCGACGACCTCTACAAAAAAATATAAAACAATGTACCTAGATTAGATTTTTTTTTTATCAGCTTAGCTTGTTGAAATCCATTGGGATCCACAAGTTAGTTGTGATGTTGCTGTTGGATTTGAAGCGACTAACATCCTGCCTAACCTTACTAATAATATCCTACTAATATTACAAACGTGAAAGTTTGTGAGGATGTTTGTTACTCTTAAAATTATTTTTCAATTCAAACCAGTAGTTCCTGAGATTAGCGCTCTCAGGAACTACTGGTTTGAATTGAAAAATAATTTTAGTGTTGGATAGCCTTTATCGAGGAAGGAGGCTATACAACATCACGTTACGTTACAACCAATAGGAGCGGAGCATCATTGAGAAATGATTTTGAAATTGAGAAAATTTACAAACGCGGTCGAATTTGCGCGAGACAGCTAGTTTATTATAAATACCAATGTGAGTTTGAAAAAAAACAAACCACACAACCGATCGTCATGAAGTTATGCCTACACGTCTTCAGGAATACAGAAAAAGTCGGTACCGTGACTTTCTTCATCGCAGAAAAAGTTCTGTTTCTGTGGGATAGTGAATTGATTGACTAAATCTTGGTACGTCTAGGCCTCCGCGCGTTAATGACGATTATTACAAAGCCTGGTCTTTCATAACTCTCAGGCAGTGGCGTAACAATAGGGTGGCAGAACGGGCAAAATGACACGGGCCCCTGGCCAGAGGGGGCCCCTGGGCACCAAAGGCCCTGAACATACGAGGCACTAATTACAAAATGTTTTAAAAAAATACTAATTGTGTGTTTAATAAATATAAGTTATCTAATTTAATAAACCTAATAAAATACCCGAGTTTTAGAAATGATATATTTAGCATTTTACAACTTCCCTAAGAAAACAACGGCCAAGTGCAAGTCAGACTCGCACAGATCCGATTAATAATCCGCTTCGGAGAGCACATTAAGCCGTCGGTCCCGGTTGCCATACGAACATTTGTGGCCTTCGTAACGGGTAGTTGGAGCCCTAAAAGGTCCGACAACTTAGTCTAACTACTGAACTTCTGACTTGGGTTGTGGAGGTCTGATGGCAGTCACTTCACGTAAAATATCGACGTAACGTGTGCGGCCGTATCGTAGTTATACTAAAAATCCGACTCCAACTTAAATTGGGAATAACTGAAGCAACAAAATCAGGTTTGCTGTAACAAATTAGCAAGAAAAAAGCTACAAATTTGAACCAATTCTAAATTTGATTCCGCTATGGTGACAAAACCAGTTTAATGGACGTAAAAGGCACGGAAGATGATGATAAATTTTGAAACCTGTTTCTAATTTCATACTCAATTTTATAAATAGTTGGAAGTGGTCTAGACAATATTGTTTGTTTCAGCATCTCGACTTTGGTTTTATAAATACCCCGTCAAGTAACACACGGGAAAAAGATATCTATGTCCCCATTATTTCAAAATTAATAAAGTTACATATCGCACTGCTATTACAACAGTGTATCAACTCAAAATGAAGCTTTTTTCAGAAACGACAGAAAACTGATTAGTCACTTTCTGTTAAAGATTATAAAAAGTGAACACTGTATATAGATTTTTGATAAAATTAAGGGATTTCTGTATTAATGAATTATTTAAATGATTGCAGGTAATTTCCAATTTTTGAGTTAATACTCTAATATCTGCACAAATAAAAAAAAAATATGAATTATTTTTAGTTGTTTTGTTGAAAAATTTGGCTTATTACAATTTATTATTATTTTATATTTATTGACGCGTAGGGAAGTGATATTTACGTATGAAAAATGAATTATCTCTAATTTACCCTATTTTGAATAAATGTTATAAATATGAATGATTATAATAAAATTTAATGTGTAGTTTCATTGTAAGAGACGAACCTAACTAGTGTGTATCCGTCGTGTGATGTGTGTCAGTCGCGGCCCGTCTCCTTCCTCGTCCTCTTCCCCTTCCTCTTTCCCGTCGTATGCTTAATGTCTGTTGTGTGTCCAGTTTTTTATTATTATATCATATTTCGTATTTTACGTTTTATCTCAAACTTAGTCTTTCAAATCTGACAGTTACCAGACTGGCCTGTTGGTCTAGTGGTTAGTGACCCTGACTGCTGAGCCAGAGGTCGTGGGTTCGATTCCCACCTGAGTCTGGGTGTTCTTTGTGTCCGTTGTTTGTATGGTTTGTATGTTTGTAAAGTCCCCCGCGACACAGGAGTATTCCTAATGCGGGAGTTGTCTTTTATTTAAAAAAAAAAAAAAAAAACAGTTACCTGATAAAACCGTGAGAATTTCCTTACCTACAACAAAATAATGATAAAACGATATTTTTACAAGTCGGCTACGGGACGGTTATGCAGCCAATGAGTCATAGTTTAATTCCGATCCTTGACTTGTCGCCACCATTGGGGTTGACAAACTGAGGGTCAGTAGTGGGTCTCATTCTTCAATTATTACACTTGCAATGAATTACCGTTTTATCACGCTCAATTCAATGGGTTATCATATAACTACAGATAGGTTTCTATTATTTTTTTACCTACCACAGTATTTTACCTTTTAAAAATTGAAACGTCATGAGTTTTTTTCAGCTTAACAAATTATAGCATAATAACAGGCTTCAGCATTTTATTTCAAGAATCATCTCTTCAAACAATCACCTTAAAATCACAACAAACATGCGTGTCATTGTCTACAGTCGCATGCACAAGTAATTTGTTTTACTAAATTGTATGTAACCGACGACACTGGTGTTCTGAAAGTACCAAGAGTATCTGAAACTGAATATCCTAGAACGGAAACATCCTGGCTATGAAAATGAACTGAAAACGATAATGCCTTAAATACGTGTGTCTCATACTCTTGTAACTGTTCCAAAATCGTGTACTTCTTCATTTGCCAAAATACCAACTTGGTACTGAGTCCACTGACAGTTTGAACGAACTTAACACAACCTAGTATCACAATAAACACTTTATAATAATTTAGTATATAGTTACTATTTCAACATAACACACAAAAAAAATGGATAGAGTTAAAAAAATAATGAATACCCATTTAGGTGTATTGGAGCCTCATTAAATTTTATTATCATATTGTCGTGAATAGTTGGGTTCCTAATTTCATAAACATTGCATTTTTCTTTATAATCCTAAGCCATCCACCAACCAAAGCGTTTGGCAGATGATGACTAATTTAAATGCGGTCGCAGGAGACTGGACGCTCTTGTCTAAACGACACGAACTTCGGTTTAGTTGGTTATTAGTCAAAGATGACAAAGATCATATAGACCAGAAACAGTGTGACGGAACACCAGCTATAGATAAACATCGCATAATATTTTTAACATAAAATGTTTGTGGTGTCGTGTTGGCCGTTTCATTATGAGTCACCATAATTTTAATGAATGAGATTGACATAATTTTAATGAATGAGATTGACATGTGCCAGATTTAGTTAAGGTAAACAAGAATAACAACTCAAACAACTTTAGGCGAAGAATGTGTTAAGGAGAAAGTTATATTTATAGTCCTAGTATATTCTGGCCTGTTGGTCTAGTGATTAGTGCCCCTGACTGCTAAGCCAGAGGTCGTGGGTTTGATACCCACCCAAGATAAATAATTGTGTGTAAAGCACGATAATTTGTTGTGTCTGGATTTAATTTATCTATAATATACCATAAACAAAAATCGTAAAGCTTACTGGTTGAATTTAATTTCATCAAAATCCTTTGGTAGTTCCATTACTAGTTCTCCAGGTTTAACATTGTCACAAGGCTGCTCCTCGGCCTCCTTTGTCAAGAGTTTCTCTACAAATTCTTCCGCTAGAACAAACAATAATTTCTTGCATTAGGTTAGTACATATTATAATGACATTCATATGTAATGACCACGTTGCTGTTTCTTGTTAAAATATTCTGCTGAGACGAGAGTGGCCCACAATTAGTGCCGCTCTATTTCTCAGCTTGTCCCTCTAATGAATAATAATAAAATTCATTCCATTCCACAATAAAAATTACGTGATTACAATTATAAATGTATAGCACTTTTTAATGACATAACAAGCTACAATTTCAGAACGTTTCAGACTTGTACGTACGTTCCTTTCAAAGTTATTAAATGTTGAAAAAACGCTCTTTTGTAACTTTGTCTTTAATTTGCTGTTAAACAAAAGCACTTAGCTTTGAACCGGTCTCCTTTTGTAGGTAATTTAATGGCGAACAAAAAAGAAAGAAGACCGTACTTTAAGCGACATATCACACGAAATATAATAGTATTTTTTTGTCTTTCAATTGTTAAATAAAAAATGACGCCCCACTTACCCATACTGCGGGTATCGAAACTCTTAATCAGCGCATTTTTTTACTATTTTTCCAAAAATAAAAATGCGTTGGTAATCCAAAATTTAGGTATTTTAGTTCCTGGACTAAGCTAGTTGCTAACTATCTTTATTCAACAAAGCCAATAAAGTCCTTATCTTTTTTACTAGTACTGCTGCTGATGTTAGATTAGATCGTTAACTGTATTTTTGTGGAAATGTAGTTTGATGCCATAAGTATTTGAAACATTTTACAAAATACCTCTTGATGAGTATTTCAACTATCAATTACAAATTACATTTTTAAAACCTTATTCAACTACTGCCTAGGCTTGTATTCTTTCTTATAAATATTTGCACTTAACGGGAACCCTCAACACGGCAGTCGCGTGCACTAACGCCGCGTCACAGAGGTCGTCAAAGAAGTCATCGTTGTTAGAAAAGAACTTGAGAGGACGAATCGAATCACTAATACCTATGTCTAGTGAGCCTTTACATTATATTAGTACTCCGCGCCTCTCTTTCCCTTTCACATTCTGTTTATATCTCTCTCCTTCATACCGTCCCCACACTATACCTACTCTGTCCATTCGTTTCTGTTCTTTTTTTTAAAGGTGCTGGAGACCGTAAGAGGAGCGCTTGCGTGCAAACCGATCTCGATTATTTACTTACCTCATTTTGTTAAGAGCAACTACGAGATAGTTTTGTTTGCGGACAATAATTTACTCTTATTTAGACTAAAACGTATGAGTACTAACTTTGAAGACGTAAATGACTCTATATCAAACGTGGTTCGTCGGTTTAGCGTTAACAACTTACTTCTTAATGGAAAAAAGACTATGTATCCAATTCACTACTCCAAACGTTAAACAGGTGAAGAATACTATAATGGTTAAAAAAGACGAGTTGAAACTAGTGGATACCACGAAATTCTTATTATTAAAAATAAATAAATATTATCGAATAGACTCAGCTCAGCAGCGTACACCCCCTAAAAACCTGTGGACACTCCCTTCGAGGCTGTCTAAATATCCCCACATAAGCCAGAAGACGATGTGCCTAGAAGTCTGCGGAAAATTTTAATAAAAATGTGAATCAAAATAAATTGTAATTAAAATGTTTTTTTAGTCCTCATAAAAAATTTTTTGGACACCCCATACTTTTTGAGGTTTGTTGCGCCCCTGGACCCACTCCTGGCAATAAGACTCAACTCCGACTAAAATCATACGGTAACGCAACACCGTTTGATTTTAGTCGGTCGAACGACAAACCACCATTTAGCCACGGTGGGGTGACGACCCAAAATAAGGAAAACATCTAATAATAATTCGCGGTATAAGAACCAGATGAACGTATCTCCATTTTTTTAATTTTACAGGAGAGCAAAAATACTCCGAGAATTTAACCGTTTAATATCTGTTCTGTGTAAGTCTTAGTTCACACTAATATGACTTTTTCCTGATCTCATTAATCTCATTAAATCTAGTTATTATTTACCTAGTTCCTTAGCTATTTTGTTATTTGTGAAATATTGCCTTTACAATTACGTCGTTTTGGCATTTTATAATAGAGCACTTTGTGACTTGTATTATGAAAAAAAAAACGATTTGTGACTTTTTTGTAGATACGTTCATCTGGTTTTTATACAGCGAATTACACACGGATATAATGCAATGTGCATTATATTCTATAGGTAGGTATTCCTACAAATATTCGATTAATGGAATGATTACGAGGCCACATACCTAGATTGACCACGAGAAATAAAATAATTAGGTATCTTATTTGATTGTGCTTTTTTTAATATAAGCATTATTTTTGTATTTAAATACTTGTTTTTAAAACTATTTTGTATTTGAATGCAAAATAGTTTTAAAATCAAATATAAAATACAAAAACAACTATGTTGCATTTTGAATTATATTTGCAATTGAAAAATTCGACGAGAGATTATAATATGCACCACTGAGTCAGTCAGCAGTGCAACCTGGTCAAAACGTCGGGCAATTCAAAGGCTTGTAACGCCTAGTACGTGATCGCGTTAATTCCCGTACACGTAATTATATTACATGGAAAACGCCCTTTGGCCCTCAATCGGCACTTAGGCACGATCAATGGAACAGACAGCCCTCTATGCAGAGACTGTCGTAACGCGGAGGTAACAGCCACCTAAGTTATTCTGGAGTGTGTGGAAGTGGCCACACAACGGGCAAGTATCCACGCGGCTACGACATTGCTCTAGAAACTTGTGAACGCCTCGGGAGACTTCTGGGCTTCTGGAAGGAGCTAGGCCGGCTTAACTAACGACCGATTTCTGAACGCGGAATGTACCGAGTACGAGTTTAAATGCGGAAACAGAGCCACATATGCAAACAAGCCATGGAACGCGAAAGTTTAAAAGTTAGTATAAGAATACTAGCAACGAAAGTCACACATTACTAGTATTCTTGTTAACCCCTCCAGCTAAGCTAAATGCTCGTGTTAAGTGTGGGTTCACGTAGTAGTGTACTGGGTGGAGTTTAAACCCGCAGCCACATAATCGCAAGTCTGACGCCTTAGCCATTAGGCTACAGCAGTTAATTTGAATCTACAATAGTTTTTTGGGCAATGTCGTATTGCCACCTGTAGGCCGTTTTGTTAAAAAAAGTTTGGGAACAATGGCTTAGAACAATCACGATTGGTCTGACTTATCAGTGAGTTTGTAAACATTACAGGAAACAATATGCACTTAGATGTCTACTTTCATAGCCGCCACATCCGACAACGTTTTCTACATAATTTAAAATGACTTTTTATAAGTTATTTTTGTGTTTGTTTGTGACTTTAGGGAGTTGTTCTGGAGACTGGGTAAGCACATTTATATCTAACCTATCAATATTCATTAATAACTGCCTCTAAAGTTATCAGACATAAACTTACGTTATGCAGTAATATTTTTCTTCTAAATCCCATCTATAAAAGTGTAATTTCTTTTGAACTACAATTAAAATAGTTTTTATTACATAGAAAGTTTAATCCATGTAAGTAATTCAATAACCACAGGTTTTAACATGCAATTCCGATTTAGTTTAAAGACATATAATTCCCTTATAAAATGTGTTCTTGTTGTGCGGGTGGATTCCGAACATTTTAGATATTTTTATTGTATAGCTGTGTTCCTTATATGCATATAATTATACTCTAATATTAGAAAATCTTCAACAGGTTTCTGACTGGATGAGTCCGCTGCAAAATGAATTGTAAGTTATTATGTTACAGTTAGATTTTAAACAACATTATAATGTAACATTGTACTTTATACATTTATTACTTAATATATAAACTAAAAATCTGGGTAAAGAAGTGGAACCAAAACCAAGCATGCGCCACTTTGTTCTTATTTTAACCCGTGCGTGCCGCCAACCGCGAAAACCGCCATGAAACGCGCTACTCTTATGTCGTATCATAGACTAAAATCAAAAATACATTACGTATTAAAATGGTTTGATTAATTATTTGTTGTGCGTGGGACCTATTTCATGTTTAAAAAAATTTTATTCATGTGCTATAATTACTTTAATAAGTTATTACCTAGCCAGCTATCAAATCTAAGAAGTACCGTTTGACGTTTCAAACTTTTCAAGCCGAAACAACTTTGTATAGGCGTAACTAACACAATTTCAATACCGTAACCTTTTCCGTAAAACCATAGAATTATGAAGATATTTTTTATTTTATCACAAGATCTTAATACATAAATTTAAATCTAAATCTTTTAAACAAAGTAAAATAACCAATATAAAAAACAGATAGCTTTTTTTAGACTTGTTTCAAAGTCACGCGCGTTGTTAGGTCCTTTACCGTAGTGTTGCGACTCTTCAAATTCACTTATATACAAATAATCGTAAAAATGTACCAATCATCGAACTTATTAATAACGAGCCGTTGTCAATCCAGGCGTCTTTTAGTATTCAATAATACTTAAATTTCAGGTGACATTCAAGTGTCAACGAAAATGCATAAAAGTTAAGTTAAGATCCCTCACGGAGTATCGAATTCCTTGAAAGAGCAACATAATTTATAGGACTCTTCATTACTTTCTTCTTGAGTTCTTAAACGTGTCGGGTATTAAATCGCGACGTCGACATCTTCAAAGGTACCGTCACACGATTAAACCTCTCTTGATATTTTCTCTTGATTGAATATCTCTGGCCTGCTCGCACAATGGAAGGTAAATAAATATATATGTAATGGGTTTCGGCGCGGAGCGAGACTCGAGAGTGGCTGTTTTCTCATACGAGTATCAAGCGTTTGTGCAGAGTGAACGTGCATTAATTGAATATGATTTAAATAAATGTTATACGTCAAACTAGAAACGCTTTCACTCCATAATTTTAAATGTAAATGTATAATTTAAGTCGTATGTTATCGTTCAAGGGATTAGTAAAATATATTATAAAGTGGTTATTAACGGCCTTAAAACTAAAGTTTTAAAAATTTCGTCATAATTGCTTGTAATAGATGTAATAGAAAACATAATATTTATACAAGACTGTATCTAAAAACAAATTTCATTATCTTTGCAGCCGAGAGGAATCATTCCGTAAATCCAACAATGAAGATTTCAAGCCGTTTTTCAATGTCCAAGAGGATCAGGACAAGAATGGTTCACCTGATAAGCCTGAGCCTCCAAAAGCTGGGAGTAACGCATTGTCCACTGCAAACCTTAAGTTAAAACTAGAGGAAACATTACAGAATGCCAAGGAATTGTCCGGATCCTTGAAACTTCAAATACTCGAGTTGATTAAACGGGAAGCTCTGCTGAAAGATGCCATTGCGAACGGCAGGTAAAGTATCGTTTGTCAGTAATATTAGTCAGGTATCGTCTTCACAGTGACTGAAAGCTAAAGTTTGCACGACTGAAATGATTTTGGCTAAATACCCTGAACTACCAGAACTTTCCCGGGTAAACCGCCATTTTAACATTAAAAAAGCTATGTAACTATTAAACTAAGTATCCATTTGAAAGCCATTTTTACTTAGAAATCGATACATAGAAAATCAACGATACATTACGGAACTATTCACTCAGTTTTTCAGAAAATCCGTAAAAACTAACTTAAAAACATTGCTACGTTAGTTAATATGGATTTTCTTAGTAACGGAATGAAAAAATCCAAAATAAAAAAATACGTACGATTTAAAATCTTTCACTTTACACTTTCCACCTGCTTTTATGAGAAACCGAGGTAAATATCTGAAAATTCAAACGGTCATAAGTTCATAACTTGTAAATTTTGCTAAAATACTGCATGCTAAAGTCACCCTTTCAGTGATTGATTTAAGTAAGTGTTCTATTTTCAAATACACCCTGTATATAAGATATTATTTAAGTATAAAACTGTATTATTTACAAGCGTTGGGTTTTTTATTTGTGATCGTTGGGTTCAAACCTGTAGAGTCTCGAATGACATCACTCGTCACACACACATCGAATCTGTAAGGTCTCCGGACAGGTCTTGAGTAATTTATTGCGTAAGTATAAAACATGAGTATTTTTTGCAGCGCAGGCTTATTAGTATAACTCTTTTCATACCTACCTTTTTTTCAAGAGTATTAAGACAAAGTCCGTCGAACTTCTTAAGGCAATTGCGGATATAATTTTGGACGTATATATATGTATACTACTGCTATAATCTATAGGACTATAATTATACATACATGTTTATTATTCTTTGTAATAATTGTAGACGTCAGACTTTTTTGTAATCGAAACTTGCTTATTAAACTACCTATAACTAGATACGAGTAGATAGATAGATAACACTTTATTTGTACATTAGCATTACAGTGGAAGATACATTTACATAGTTTAATTAAACAGATAATATACAAAGGGCGGCCTTATTGCTAGATGCAATCTCTTCCAGGCAATCTTAGGATGGATCAAAACGATTCGGAGAGACAATGGCAGTTGGTGTTATATTTAAAAATCATTATGATTTGTGATTTCTAATAAATATGAAAACAATTATACACAGATATTCTATATTAACTAGATACCCTATAGTTGTTCATCTAAAACCAAAAAAGACAAAACCTAGCAAAATCTGCATTTTTATGTAATGCAACAGTAGATAGAGGCCCGGTGGTCCCCTCTATGAACTATGTCGAGTGTTGTGGATTGAATGGATCCCTTGGTCAAGCCTGACAAATATTTGACAGATAGCAATTCTAGATCATGCAGAAACTTTGTATAAGTTCATTGTATGGTTTTAAGCGTGGCACATCAATGTATACATATACATTTAAATTACAATGTTACAAAGTAATATCATAAAACTTGCAATTAACAAGCAATAAAGAAAAGAACAGCTTTACATAATGACTATAATGAGACATGATGAAAATGAGCAGAGGGAAAGTGAAATGTTGAAATCACAGGTCAACCACACACAAAAGCATCAGGACAATTCGAAACTGCCACTGTCCGTTGTCGAAGGCTTAATGATTAGTCAGTTTGTCTCAGAGTCCTATGCCGTCATTTTGGGATTGCAAAATAAAAACTTGCGGCAGTTCTTGGCAGTTATATGTTCGGATTTCCTTCGTTTCTTAGCTAAGAGGCCCATCTACTAGAGATATCATGAATCAAATAAAATCCTACTAATATTATAAACGTGAAAGTTTGTGAGGATGTATGGATGTATGGATGTTTGTTACTCTTTCGCTGGCAGACGCGTGAGGGCAGACGTTGTTGACGGTTATGTTCGTAATGGGAATTTTCAAGACAGTAGCGATTTGTTAAAATGCTCTGTATACATACATTTCTATAATATACTAGCAACCCGCTCCTGCTTCGCACGGGTACAAATTATACACCTAAACCTTCCTCATGAATCACTCTATATGTTAGTGAAAACCGCATGAAAATCCGTTCAGTAGTTTTTCAGTTCATCGCGAACAGACAGACAGACGCAGCGGGGGACTTTGTTTTATAACATGTAGTGAAGATATTGAATGTGAATTTTTTTTTAAAGTTTGTGAGGATGTATCGATGTTTGTTACTCTTTCGCGCAAAAACTACTTAACCGATTGCGATGATACTTCGTATGTAGATAGCTGGAGACCTGGACTAACACATAGGCTACTTTTTATCCCGATATTCCCATGGCATCTGAATTACGCGGGTGAAACCGCGGGGCACAGCTAGTTAAGTTATATATAAAGTACCTAACACTCATTGCTATAGGTAGACCCGCTGAGAAAAAATCTAGCAATAAGAACTCGCCCAAAGCTTCTTTTTGATAAGTACAAGGTTCATTATAAGAGTATGCAAGTGAGGTGCTGGTGGTGCTACACACTTTTATTATAGTAGTACTTAGTATACTAGCTGCATCCGTTATGCGTTCCAATGCCATTTTTTTCCGTTTCTTTTTTTGGCCCCAGAACACCCTACCAAAGCTTCATCACAATCTGACCAATGGTTTCGGAACGCATAGAGGACAAAAATACAAACATTGATTTTTATTTATATAGATGTACTAATTACTCTTATGCAAGTTGGGCATCTTAAACCATCTCGTAAAGAGAATTGGCTAATCCAGTGTTCATTTTCTCTTCAGTGTTGTATATATTCTATTTTAGTTTACACTTAAAATCCTTAATTCTATGGTAAATTAACAGACTTATATTTGCATGCCAAATTTCTTAGCGAAATGTGTATCGTGCGTGTGTATTTTGTATAACAAACACCTTCTTGTACCACATTTTACGCAACAAATTTATTATTATATTAACCAACTCCTTATACCAATATTTTGCTTGATTGGGGGTTATAAGGAATAGTACTTATGAGCCTAATAGACTCATGCAAAAATGTAAGACTACCAGACTAGGTAGTCTTATTGAATTTCTATAGTTGCCTAATATAATACGTGTAAAGGAGGATGGTAAACTAAGAGCTTAGTGTGGTTAAGCACATTGCAGATTATATATATATTATACACTAGCAGCGCCCCGCGGTTTCACCCGCGTAAGTCCCGATCCCGTGGAAATATCGGGATAAAAAGTATCAGTCTATATGTTAATCCAGGTCTCCAGCTATCTACATACCAAGTTTCATCGTAATCGGTTCCGTGGTTTTTGGGTAAAAGAGTAACAAACATCCATACATCCATACATCCACACATCCATACATCCTCACAAACTTTCACGTTTATAATATTAGTAGGATATTTGACTTTCTTGGTTTCTTTGAGCGTTTTCGGTACAGAATTAACCACCAACATTAAATATGTTCTTGGAAAATATGTTTTACCGACTTTTCTCCAGACTATTGCTTATATCTAACATATTCCTCGGTTTCCAGGTATGGAGTATCGACGCTAACAGTGTCGACAGTCAACCAGGTGCCACGCTCGTACATCATCCGCGACAGTCGTTGGACGCTGTGCCAAGGCATGATTCAGTTTCCTGTTTTTGGTCAAGGCACGCAAACCAACCTCTTCAATGAATTGTTTAACGAGCCGAGGTGTATTGGACGAGAGGTACGTACTTATCTTAGTAAGGTTCAATTAATGAAATAATTAAAGACCAATGGCCCATCCTACTAATATCCTATGTTTGTTACTCTTCCACGAAAAAAGTACTAAACCGATTGCAATGAAATTTTAATATGGATTAACACTTATGTGTCGGGATCGGTATAAAAAGTGCCTTTGCATAGGCACTTTTTATCCCGATATTCATATGGCATCGGGACTTACGCGGGTAAAGCCGCGGGGCGCAGCTAGTTTTATTAAAATTACAATAATTTGTTTGACTAGTTTTTAGGGTTCCGTACCGAAGGGTTACCAACCCTATTACTAAGCCTCTGCTTTTATAAATTTAGAGCACTTTTTAATATCATCACAAGATACAATTTTTTCAGAGTTTCAGACTGTACCCAAAGGGTAAAAACGGGACCCTGTTACTAAGTCGCCACTGTCTGTCTGTTTGTCTGTCACCAGCCTGGAGCTCATGATCCGTAATAGGTAGACAGTTGAACTATTCACAGAATGTGTATTTCTATTGCCGCTATAACAACAAATAACAAAAATAAGTAAATTAAAAATGAAAGGGGGTTCCCTTACTAGAAACGCGTTTTTTTGGCTTTTTTGTACGATAGGGCGGAGCTCTTTTGCGCGAGTCCGACTTACACCTGGTTGGTTTTTTGAGTGTCTCTGATACTAAAATGGGAGCTCCAAGACCACTTAAACAAGAGTGAAAACTACCTGAGCAAGCATAGCTAACGAGAGATAAATGCAAGAAAGTTTGTCAATGTATGTAACCAAAAGAAATCTCGGTTATTAATTTGCTGCCTCGTAAAATAAGTAAACAGTGGTATTCAGTACTATAATGTACTATATACTGTAAGGATATCTAGATACAGCAGCAACACAAAAAATTATACAGGGATGAGCTAAGCGTATCTGAATAAATGGAGTACGGGAATAAATGGGGTGATTAGCAAGTACTCCTCGTTGCTAGAAAAGGGAGGGTGCCAAGCAGCTATCAGGTTGTTTGAATACTACCTCCTAACCTATTAAATTTTACAGAATATTAAAAATAAATCAGAAAAAAAATATTACAAAACTTCATCGTTCTCCAATGGAAACTTGAGCGCGTAGCTTAATAGTTAGCTAATATTTTTTTTTTCATAAAAACATATGACTAACAACAAATTTAATTAAATGTCAATCTAAGTTAAATATAGTATGTACCATTAACTTAGTATACTATCGATAGTATACCAAGTTTTAAAAAAAAAATTGTACGTACTTAAAATTTTATGGTTCACTTTCGTAAAGTACATATTTAAATTATTTAAGGAAACGAATTCATATTATGGATAAGAATAAGCGCCTATCTAACCGGTCACGCGTTGGTGTGGCTAAGTAATTTGCAATAAAAAATATTGAGACTATAAATTGAGCTAAAACTATCCTATCTCTCAAGTTGGACCAAGCTGCCCACAGTGTGCAAAATTTCATTAAAATTGGTTCATTCGGACAAACAACATGACACGAAAAGTTGTTGTCTTGTCGGCGAAAGCGAATTTGGATTGTCAGTGATCGGTATCAAATAATACCTAATCTACAACCTGCGTACGTAAATAAGATAATTAGATGTTATTGCGTCGTTATACGAGTAAGCAAATATAAATAGGTATTATACCTAGTTACTACCTATTAACAAAAGAAACATACTTTATTTTTGTGGTCCTATTATTGATGCGCCAACAGCTATATTATAGATTTTATAAATACGAGATTGAGACTGGTAGGTTTTAGGAATCATAGAATAAAGTTTTACTATATTATATACTAGCTGTGCCCCGCGGTTTCAACCGCGTAACACAGATTCTCCAGCTATCTACATACGAAGTATCATCGCAATCGGTTAAGTAGTTTTTGCGCGAAAGAGTAACAAACATCGATACATCCTCACAAACTTTAAAAAAAAATTCACATTCAATATCTTCACTACATGTTATAAAACAAAGTCCCCCGCTGCGTCTATCTGTCTGTTCGCGATAAACTGAAAAACTACTGAACGGATCTTCATGCGGTTTTCACTAATATATAGAGTGATTCATGAGGAAGGTTTAGGTGTATAATTTGTACCCGTGCGAAGCAGGAGCGGGTTGCTAGTATATTATAGAAATGTATGTATCCAGAGCATTTTAACAAATCGATACTGTCTTGAAAATTCCCATTACGGACATAACCGTCAACAACGTCTGCCCTCACGCGTCTGCCCGCGTTCACGCTCACGCGACGCGGCGGTCAGCGATGTTCCCCAAATCGCCCGCAGTTTTATATTACAGTGGTAACTTTTAAAATATTTGACCAAATTACGTACTTTAAAAGACAAAGTTTATCTACTTTGAATATCGGAAGCGATAAAAGTATTTATTTTAATAAAAATCAATTTGTTACTGCTAAATGTGAATTGGAAATAAAACATCAAATTTTATTGTATTTATGGTTACTATTTTGGTAATAACACATAAAATATAGATATATACTGCCGCGGACTTTTTTGTAGAACTATTTAGGCGAAACAATCCCACCGTACATTATATTCGTGTAACTCTTACAATTTTCCCACCGCACGCCAGAATAGCTCGCAGATAACAGATTTTTTTCCGACTTACTTAACGCTTATCGTTATATTTTGGCCAATATACACAATATCTTCATAAATTATAGCCTATGTGTTATTCTGATATATAAGCTATATTATTGAAAAGTTTCATTAAAATCCATTCAGTAGTTTTTGCGTGAAAGAGTAACAAACATCCATACATCCTCACAAACTTTCACGTTTATAATATTAGTAGGATATTTAATTTTACTAGCGACCCTCCCGGACTTCGCACGGGTGCAATGTAGATACTAATGTGGTGTACAAATATTGTAAAATTTTAACAAATTAACACAAGACAATATATCCTACTAATATTATAAACGTGAAAGTTTGTGAGGATGTATGGATGTATGGATGTGTGGATGTATGGATGTATGGATGTGTGGATGTTTGGTACTCTTTCACGCCAAAACTGCTGAACCGATTGCGATGAAACTAGGTATGTAGATAGCTGGAGACCTGGATTAACATATAGAGTGATACTTATTATCCCGATATTTCCACGGGATCGGGACTTACGCGGGTGAAACCGCGGGGCGCTGCTAGTTATTAATAAATAATAACAATATATTAAAGTAAATTTACTTTGTGGTGACATAATTAGTTAACATAATAATTTAAGCATAGAATTTAACTATTTATTACTTGTTTGTTGACCGTGTTTTACTTCTGACATTTCAATTTTATTTTAGGGTAAGAGATTGTTGACTGCGTGACACAAACATAATGTACTATTGTTAATATTTGCCTACCGTAATAGGTGGAAGATGGAGAAACTTTGTATAATTAAAACACCCTTGTAACTACCCATTCTCGCAAATAAAGATATTGCATTGAATTGAAAACTATACGTATAAAGCTTGAATGCTTGAATCACTCTATGTAAAACGCATTAAAATCCGTTGCGAAGTTTAAAAGATCTAAGCGTACGGAGGGACAGACGGCCGGGAAGGGACTTTGTTTTATACCTTGTAGATATACGGTACTATCATGGAGGATTGGCTGGAGAGGCGACATGGCAGCCTCTCCTACCGGTTGACACAGGTGCTCACCGGACACGGCTGCTTCGGTAAGTACCTGTGTCGCATAGGCCGGGAGCCATCGCCTGCGTGCCACCACTGCGGAGGCTGTCGCGAGAACACTGCACTCCACACTTTGGTGGAGTGCTCAGCATGGACGCAGCAGCGAAACGATCTCGCGACAGCTATTGGGGGTAGGAAGCCTCTCACTAGAGACCATGGTTCTGTCCATGGTCCAAAGTGAGAGTGCGTGGGATTCCGCCGTCTCGTTTTGCGAGGAGGTGATGTTGGCTAAAGAGGCGGCGGAACGGGAACGGGAGAGGACAAGCACTCTCCCATCCCGCAGAAGACGCACCAAGCGCTGGGGAGCGCAAAATGATCTCCGGCCTCCATGAGCGCTGGCCTGGGGGTAACGGGTTGGGCTGACCGTTACCCTTGCAGAAGCAGGCCCAAGACGGTGGCGCGACGTGTTCCACGCGCAACTCTCTAATCTGGAGGGGGGTAAGGCCCCCCGTACTCCATGGTGTGGTCGCCTGCTGAAAGCGACCAAGGCCTGCAGGGGTTCCCGGAGGACTCCTTCCTAGGGTATACCCGGGTCCTCCTGCAATAGACCTCCTTGTGACGGAACACCGTGTGGTTTTAGTCGGTTCGATTCCGACATACCATCTTACCGTTAGCTCCGGTGAGGTGATGACCCGTGGGGGTTTCCACACGATAAAAAAAAAAAAAAAGAGATACGGTACATGCACAACTAAAATAAAAATAAGGCTTTTACAGCATACATTTTGTAAGCAAGAAAAACTCTTCAAATACAAAATCAAAACCTACTCATCTTTCTTATTCCACTTTTATTCGTAGAAAAAACATATAAATATTAACCGCCAGAGCAATCATGATAAAAGAAACCACTTACCCTTGCTACAATATCAATTAGGTATACTGAATCTTACTATGTACTGATATGTACCTAAACAGAAATTTTAATCTAGATCGTATTGATCAACAAAACATCTCTATAAGTAATTACACGGAAATTCAAAGTTTGACCTCTGATTTGACTTAATATTTTTTGCCCATTCACGAACAACCCAAAAAAAAGGAAACTATACAATCATGTCTTATTCTATTAACTTGTTAAAAAATTGTTAATATTCCGACATCGAATATCCTTGAAAATTGATTAGAAGACCGCGTTAACCGGGATGTCACTAACACATTGGTAAACATAAACGCGGAAAAAAAAGTGATTATGATTATGCAATAGAAATAGGAGAAAAAAATATTAAAAATCGCCTATATGTAGTAGTGTAGAACGTTATTTGAGTCAGAAAAAGGAAGAAAAAGAAATAACTTTATATATATGTGTTTTGTTTATGTTTATAGTGTATAGGCATATATTAAATGTTACTGAGTGATACAGACTACATAATAGTACAGGCACAGAAATCCCACTCCGCCAAATCATTTAAATAAATAGCGTCTCTTGCTCCAACACAATAAAATCGGAATTTAGGTCTACAGCGTTAATTACCTACAGTGATATTCACCTAGAAGTTGCCTCAGTTTCTATCGCGTAACTCTTATCTGTTCTGACGACGCTGCGACGTTAGGGTTATCTTTTTTAAAGAATTAACTAATCTGAATAGGTATTTAATTTTGAACAAATAAAACTACGGTAGGTCCTATACTAATAACTCAATAGTCTAGATATGAATGGAAGATGCGCTGCAGCGCGTGAGCACGGTAATTATAATCTATCCAGTGTTCTATCTTCATACAAACGGTCGGAAAGCGAGTCATACCTACGCGTCTCAAGGTCGGTATACACTCGGTACACAACCAGTCCCGAATGTGCCGCAGTTAGAGTTGGGCAATGTGTTTATGCCCGGTTGGCAAAAATGGCAAAAACTGGGCATTTTGGGTATAAATTTATTTATGCCGGAATAAATGCCCAATCACAGGGCAAATATTTTTTTTATTGTTTAATAGTACCTATTTGAAATATAAGAAGAAGTATTAATGATTGAACACATTTATTTTAAAATAATAACATTGATATATATTATCATCACAAAGTGAGGTTGTTACCTATTATTATCAACATCAAAACTTTACAAAAATAAAATTTTAAACAAAGTTAGATAAAATGACAAAACATTATAAACATTCTAATAATCAACGTCATAATAATTTTAAATATCACACAATAGTAGAGAATCATAATTCTTGTTTGACACCAGAACGGTACCTAATAAAATAATCAAAAAATGTTTATTGTAGTGTAGATTTATCTGTCCTAATTAATCACCATCGCTATCGTGTATTTGTTTGTCGTGAAGTTGATGCTGCTGATTCTATGTCTTACCCTCTACTCTCTACTAAAGAAGATTCTTCGTATATGTTGAATCCATTGCCTTCCAGTTTAAATATACTGTCGGTTACTGGACTCAAAAAGACTGATAGACTAATCTGTCATAGACCAGAAGTCTTCATCTAAAATCGTAAATTTAATATCGGGCGTTGGTTGTAGGTTTTCATGAACCGCTAAACTTCAGAGAGGGATAGTTCGCTAACGGGTAACTAAAAATGGGTAATCACCCGGGTTAAAACCCACGACTGGGTAAAAACCCGGGTGATTACCCATCTATACGGGTAACGGCCACAAAATGGCGGCGCAGCATGGTGTGTGTGCGCATCCCTCGCCCCGCCTCTTTCACTCGGTGCAAGTGTTCGGAACACCGCTTCGCGTTTAATTGGTATTATTTATATTGTTTAATAATTATGTTTTTAAGTATGTTTTAAATAGAGTGTGCTTAAATTCTAACTATAAACAATCAGCTAGTACCCGCGACTTCGTCTGCGTAGAATTTGTAATAAATTTTTTCTTCAATCTCTTCTATCTTTTGAGGAGAAGCAAGGTACTCGTAAGTTATTTTGGTCTAGTGGTTAGTGACTACTGAGCCAGAGGTTGTGGGTTCGATTCCATCCCAGGACAAATAATTGTATTTCAAATCTACACCTACTTTCAGGGGAACTGTTAGTACTCTTTTCAACTGGAATGGCAAATCGATCTGATTTTTGGATTACGAGGAATTAATTCTGTTAAACTGTTCCTTTTATATTTGTTACTCAAAAAGATCACCTTCAACATGTGACATGCTTTTGGTCATTGGTCTGTCCCCAATTTCATTCCTTGAATTATTATATTGCTAAACTTGACAAATGATAAGTCTCCCATATAAACTTTGATTCCCTATTTTGTCACCGTCAATGCTTATTATACAAAAAGTAGCCTACATATGGTCTTTTCCAAGGCTTTGTTTATCTCTGTAAGTACCTTAATTCATACAAATAACTTGATAAATAACTTAAATGATGGATCTGCTATACTTTAAAATTTTGATCCCCTATTATAATAACTTTTGGAAGTCTTAAAAGATGATTTGTACTGGATTGATTATGTGAACTATATATATTGTATAACCAGTCAATAAATAAATAAAATAAAATAAAATAAAATTTGCCACCCTCAAGGTCTAGCCTATGTCTTTCTCCAAGGTTTAGATATCTCTGTACTAAATATCAACCAAATAAAATTTACCAATCAATGGTCTCACATACAAACTTAGATCTCCTACTTTGCCACCTTCGAGGTTTATTTTTACGACAAACCCTCTATCCTTCCCCAGGATATAATCTATGTCCTTGGCAAATTTAATTGTGATTCGTTCAGCCGTTAGTCATAAAAAGGTAATAAACAAACAGAGTTACTTTCGAGATATTAATTATTGACATTTGCTATAAACTGTATTAATTTGGTAATGAGCAAGAAACAGTTCGAGATATAATATGAAATCAAATTTATATTGCCTTCAAAAAAGAACAGCATAGTTATGAAAAAAACAGTAACAGACATATTTCCCCATCTACACCGCGCCGTCCCACCCCGGGCGCGGCGGGGCTACCCAGTGCTCATAGTGTATTGTGTACGGCGCGGTGCTTGGCAAGTTTCTTACTCGCGTTAATTTCAGTTTCACATTTTGTAATGACTCCGTACATGTTACATCAGAATAGCTCTAATATTTTGTCTCTTGTCGCAAACTTATAAAACATTCATATAAACCTTACATATTTCCATACAAACTTTCATCCCTATTCCCTACTGTTATTTTACACCCTTGAGGGTAAATTTTTTACAAACTTTGAATAAAAAATAAGTTTTAAGCTTCTATCTCTAAATATGACGATACTAACATACAACTTTTCATCCCCACCTTTCAACCCCTTACACCCCTTTTTTCGCATTAAAAAGTAGCATATGTCCTTTATCAGGCTCTAGACTATCTGTGTACCAAAATTTCATTTTGTCGTGAAAGGGCGACAGACAGACAGACAGAGTTACTTTCGCAATTATAATATTAGTAAAGATATACGATATCAAAACTCAATAACTAGCCCTCGTTTCCAAAGATAGTATCAATTATGTTAATAAATTTTGAAACAAATATATATGCCCAGATAAATGCCCAAGGAAAGAAATTTATCGGCACTTATTAGGAATATTCCCAATTTGCCATAAATGCCCGGGCATTTGCCCATCTCTAGCCGCAGTGACTAACGGACGGCACTCGATGCTTTTGTAACTAGTAAGCTTGCGATTTGTGTATTTCACAAGTACTTACTTAATATGGCAATGGATTTTTTATATTATTAAATTTAACAATAACTTTTCGTACGTCTCAGGCGCAAATATTTTTCAGTCTTAAAATAAGGGTGGTTTTCAGGGTTCCGTACCTCAAAAGGTAAAAAAAGAAACCCTTATAAGATCACTCTCTTGTCCGTCTGTCTGTCCGTGTGTCACTACCGATTTTCTCAGGAACGGGTGGACCTAGCAAGTTGAAATTTATACCAGATACTGAGGTCTATAGTCTTAGGTGTATAAAAATCAAGGTCCTGCGTCGATACGACACGATAAAAAGATATGGGCAGATTTTCGCGAAAACTTGCAAGGTTGTAAACCAAAATTAACCTTAATTTTCAACTTTTTTATTTTTCAGAATTTTCCCTTTACTTGTGCTGTAAGACCGTGCTTTTAACCAAAATTGTCAATTCTAGGTCAACCGGAAGTACCCTATAGGTTTTGGGTCGAAAACTTATAGGGTACTTCCCATTTACCTAGAATCATGGAATTTGGTAAGAAGCAAGGTCTGATAGCACAAGTGAAGGAAAAAATCGGAAAGTCCTTAATTTGTTGTTATATCACATAAAAAAAGTTTTGTGATTACAAACTTATATTTTGCTGTTGGATTGTTCACTTTGTTGTACATCACTGTGCAATGTTTCAAAACCCCAGCTTGAAAATAAACAAAAAATATCACTACCATCCCCCAAAACCCTAAAACTATATTTCTCACCCCAATTGATGAAATTGACACATATAAAATAATTACTTCCTTAAAAAATACACACTCTACTGGATATGACGATATAAGTACTAGGGTATTGAAATATTGTGCCATATGCTTAACTTCCCCATTAACACATATAATAAATTTGTCTTTAACAGAAGGTAAATTTCCTGACCGTCTTAAAATAAGCATTGTGAAACCACTTCACAAAAAAGGCGTCAATCAAATCTGACTTAAATAACTACCGGCCAATAACACTAATACCAGTACTGTCTAAAGTGTTCGAAAAAGTAATGTATAATAAAATAGAGATTATTAATTTTAAATTTAAATTAGAGATTTTTAAAATCGTGCAATATCCTAAAAGAAGAACAGTTCGGATTAAGCAAGGAAAACTCTACGGCACTGGCCTGTTTCAACTTAATAAAACACATTACTGAAACAATAAATAATAAATCAATGGTAGCTTGTCTCTTCTTAGACATGACGAAAGCATTTGACTTCGTATGTCACAAAACGTTACTGTCAAAGATGTCCAACTATGGTTTACGTGGAAATGCCCTAGAATGGGTTAAAAGCTACTTAGAAAATCGTCAACAATGTGTGGAAATCATTAGAACCGTTAAAATGGAACAAATACGATATAGATCACAATTCAAACAAAATTACTACGGCACACCACAAGGCAGTATTTTAGCTCCAATTTTATTCCTATTACTAGCTGCGCCCCGCAGTTTCACCCGCGTAGTCCCGATCCCGTGGGAATATGGGGATAAAAAGTAGCCTATATGTAAATCCAGGTCTCCAACTATCTACATACCAAGTTTCATCGCCGTCGGTTCAATAGTTTTGGCATGAAAGAGTAACAAACATACATACATCCATACATCCTCACAAACTTTCACGTTTATAATATTAGTAGGATATATCAACGACCTCACAGACGCAATTACTCATAAATCCATTCTGTTTGCAGATGACACCACACTAATAATAAAAAATACCCACAAATCTAACTTGGAAAATGACATTAACATAGCCCTAGATAATGATGTTAATTGGTTTAACCATAACCATCTTAAAACTAATATGATAAAGACAAACATAATTCAATTCAAAACATATGCAGCAAACATAACCTCTCTTAATATAAAATACAACGGAAGTCCTATAAACTACGTTGATGAATGCGTATTTTTAGGTATTACAGTGGACAAATACTGCAACTGGAAACCTCACATCAAAAAGTTGACCAATAAAATAGATTGATTTATATTTGCTCTAAAAAAACTCCGGCAAACAGTTAATGTTACGACAGCGCTTACAGCATATCACGCATACGTCTTTCGAAAAAGACGGGCAAATGTCTTTGAGAATTGATTCCCGAGATGGACGTATACAAGTCTGTTTGCTTACGGAACTCTCGGTGCGCGAGTCAGACTCGCACTTGTCGGGTCTTACTAATCAAAAAACACAACATGTATTTTTATTGAACACTTCCTATTTCATACACAACAAATTTCATTTATTTAAATAAAAAAAATATTATAAACAATTATAATATTTACAATCACAAAACTAGAAAGAATCTCAAGTAGGTATTAAAATATTGTAGGCGGGTAGCCCTTTCGCATGTTTACGTACCGGTAATTATTTCAAGGACAGCGCCGAGTCACAATAGTGTATAGATAAATATTACCGTGGCGTGAGTGAGCATTGAACTAAAGTGCGACGGCGCGCGGTAACCTAATTTTCACACGTTTGGTCGAATCCGCCGTGTACTAAGCTACAGCTTTATACTTACACCGTCAGACCTATGACCGCCTATGTCACTGGTCCACTGGCGGACCTTATACGCAGTCACGCGCGTTGCCGACAGCTGCATCGCGCGCACACGATTGTATTTTAAAACTACAAGAAACGTAATTACAGATCTTATTGATATATTCTTTAAATACAGTAAAATTCACAAGGAAAATGTACATGGTTGTATATTTTTGAATGTAGATAAAGTACGGGAAAACCCCCGGCAGCATTAATTATGAAATTTAAAAAATACATAATTTTAACTATACTTGCCCTTGTGTCACTCAAATTATTTATTAAAACTTATTGTAAAATTTAGAGTATTTTCCACCATACAGTTTAATCATAGAGATTTTAGAAAAGGGAAGAAGTTTATTAATCTTTATATAAAAATAAAACACATGTATTATTTTTGTATAGCAAAACATTTGAAAGGAAAAATAAGCGTTAAGTAGGTATCTACTTAATTTACATAGCAATAATTTTTTTTACTAAAAATATATTGGAGGGGTAACCCCACGGAGCAGATGGTAACCCTACACACGCAGCTGTGTGGTATTGCGAGACAATAATAATCAGATTTTCTTTCTTTTTCGTCGGTTTAATTTTTTGTTAAAAAGTATTTATTGCAAGCAGCGGTCGGCGTCCGGAAAGAGAAGGCAATTAAAACGGTAGGTATCGATATTTTAGTAGGGAGTGATTTGTCTGTTACGTAGTAACTATGTACTCAGTAATCTGTGACTGGTGCACTATACAGGTTGGCCTGGCCTGGTGATAGGACTTGTGTCCTTGTATTACCTATCTAATTGTATCGTATATGTTTATAGGTATCATTTACTAGTTTTAAGCTGTTTAACATGTTTTGTTTCCCACGTCAAAACTACCCATTACATTGATTTCAATGTGGTCATTATTTTTTCATCCCAAGGTTGCCTGGAAGAAATTGCTTTTAGCGATAAGGCCGCCTTTTGTACATATAAATTTTTGTAAACTTACTGTAATCAATATTTACTGGTGTTATCCGCTAAAGACAGACAGGGCGTAGGAGAAGCAGATAAATAAATTACGCTAATAAAATAACGTTTCAATTTATTTGATTTTATACACTATTCAATATTTTAGATCAAACGACCTACACTCTCCTATTCGGACCGGTTTGTACTTCTTGTGTGTACTTCTATTTTTAATTAGTCAGTTAAATAATTATCTGCCTGTTTCTATATTTGAAGAACGAAGAAAACCTTCAGTCTGTAAAAAACAACCTGGCAATGATAGCTCTTTCTGAATATATATATCTATTTACAATGACACTATATCTATTAACTACAATGACTGTTTACAAATTATATTATCGAGTACCGATAAAGGACCGCAATCAACATTTTAAATTTCCAAAAGTTTTTTTTTGTTTATTTAAATGCACAAAACACATTACAACCGTAACAATATCACATATTATAATAGCAAATACAATGTTTTGATCTGGATTGCAACGCAACAGATAATTATGTGCATATAAAAAGACACAATAGCTAGACAGATAGCAAGACTACATAATGAGTAGCATTACAGGAAGACAGTAGAATTAGACGCTTCTTGGGTTACGCAGAACCTTCCAAGGCCAACCTGCCATGGAGGATGTCTTCCACAATTTTAACAAATGCATTAAAGTTACTATCAAAAATGTCTAACGATTCATTATCATCATCATCTGCCTACTCTTGTCCCAATTTTATTTGGGGTCGGTGCAATATGTTTTATTCTACCATTCTACTCTAGCGTTCGTCATTTCATTGCTTACTCCATTCCTAGCCATATCTTCTCTCACACAGTCCATCCATCTTTTCTTTGGTTGTCCTCTTCTCTTGTACCCGTCAACATCTAAACATAAAACTCTTTTCAGCACATTTTGCTCATCCCTCCGCATCACATGTCCATACCACGATAACCTATTGCTCCTCAGCTTTTCATCCACTGGTGCTACTTTCAGGCTTCCTCTAATATATTCATTTCTCACCTTGTCCATCCTAGTCACGATTCATTATATTTTACCGTATTTTATTTCATTACGTTGACAAGCCATCCGGGTTAATGGGCTGAAGTAAGAAATATTAATTTTATAAATTTGTAGGGTACTTTGATGGCTACAAAAAAAATCGTTTTGCCAACTGGTCGCAAGCGTACCTACTCTGTTTTGTTATGTAATTTTTTGGCTGCTAATTTGGTTCATAATATTAGTTTCAGGTTGATGAATGTAAATATAGGAATATAGGAAGCAACACAAATAAATATACACAGAAGTCGCACCTAGACAAGGCGTCTCACTGGCTTCTTTTGCCGCATAAAGACCAGGGCCTATAGAAAATAATTATCTTTTAAAAAAAGTATCACCGACTTCAATGTGCTTTTTAGTGGAAAGTAGATGTATTTTGTTTAAATATAATATGGGTAGGCCAACTAAACGCACTGCTCCAATGAGACAGCGATGTTTCGGAGCAAACGAAAACATCATAGATGTATACAATTTTTAGATTTTTGTTGATTTTTAAGAAACCGCCTAACGGTTTTGAAAAAAGTCAAATGGGACCACCTGGGAAGTTATACCCTTTGAAACAAAAAAAATATTTTCAAAATTGGTTTAGGGCTCTTTGAGCAATCGGTGAACATACATAAAAAAAAAAGATTCCGATGAATTGAGAACCTCCTCCTTTTTGGATGTCGGTTATATTTGCAGTAGCACCTGGAGGTGACATACAAACCACGCATCAGAGAAGTTGTCGAAGCGGGAAAAAACTTTTTATTGACATTTCATAAACCTGCAACTAATATTATTCACCGAATTTACAGCCACTGCGGTAAACTTTAAAAGCAAGTCATTAAGTTATATTACTATTAAACAAATAGCTTAATATCATTTTTTAAATAACAGGTGCCAACCGTTCAAGACCCTTGCGTGTTCAACTCTGTAATTAAGTACGAAGTTGTGCCAACTCACCGCGCATTGGAGTACTTCGAAGAAGACTATCTTTGCCTCAAACCAGCGTTCAATAACACATTGGAACGATACTTGAGTGTGACGAAACAAACCGTGAATGAAACATGCAAAGAAGGTAAATTTATTATACGTTAATAGGCTTCAGTATTTCCTTACAGGTAGCGGAACAATTGTTCACTGAGCGGCTGAGAGACATTAGACAAAGACCATATTGCATAGCATAGCATTTTTTTTTTATAACGTGTGGAAAGCCCTCGGGTACCACCTCGCCGAGCACTCGGCGACTTCGCCGAGTGCCATAGCCAACATAGCCACTTGGCTATGTTGGAATCGAACCGACTAAAACCACACGGTGTTCCGTCACGGGTGTCTATGGCTGGGGGCTCGGGTATAACATAGGAAGAAACTCCGTGAACCCCCGACAGACTTGACCACCTGTCTACAAAGCAGGTAGTCTCGCAGTCGTGAGTAGGAGCCGTGTCCCAGTTCAGTTTAGAAAGGCGCGCGCGGAACACGTCACGCCACTGTCTCGGGCCTATTTTCTTCTGTTTCGGCGCCGAGTTAACCTTCCCTGGGCCTTAAGGCCAGCGCTCATGGAGGCCGTAGGTCATTAAGTGCCCTACGGCGCCTGGTGCGTCCTCTGCGTGACGGAAGAGTGCTAGTCCTCTACCGTTCCCTTTCCGCCGCCTCTTTGGCATACATCACCTCCTCGCAAAATGAGGCGGCGGAGACCCACGCGCTCTCGCTTTGTACCATAGCTAGCACCATGGTCTCTAGCGAGAGGCTTCCCACACCTAGAGCTGTCTCAAGGTCATCGCGCTGTTGGACCCACGCTGGACACTCCACTAGAGTGTGGAGTGCAGTATCCTCGGGACAGCCCCCGCAGTGATGGCACTTAGGCGTTGGTTCCCGAAGCAGCCGTGCCCAGTAAGTACCTGCGTCATCCGGTAAGAGAGGCTGCCATAACACCTCTCCAGCCATTCCTCCATAGCGGGCCTTACCGCCAGAATTGTGGCGTGCCCCGATATTGCATAGACTAATCAGTTATGTAAAAATAATGTTTTGGGCATTTATTCCTAAAAATACATGAAATTGATGTGAGTGTAAAAAAAACAATAATTATCTTTGATAGAATATCTGATTATATCAAAAAGAATTACTCTTTTTAACCGACTTCAGAAAAGGAGGATGTTCTCAATTCGTCGGAATTTTTTTCTTTTTTTATGTATGTTCACCAATTACTCGAAGTCGCCTGAACCAATTTAGAAAATTCTTTTGTGTTTCAAAGGGTATATATACTTCCCAGGTGGTTCAAATTAAATTAAAATTTATCGAAATCGGTTGAGCGGTTTCTGAAAAATCAACAAATATCTAAAAATTGTATACATGGATCTTGTTTTCGTTTACTCCTCGCTGTCTCATTGGAGCAGTGCGTTTAGTCGGCCAACCTATATCATATTTAAACAAAATACAATTTATCATGATTTAGGCACATTGAAGTCGGTGATACTTTTTTTAAAGATAATATTATTATTACATGATACAACGTATATACATATCGTAGGTAGACTGTCTGTAGGCTAGTTAACTATGTAATTAGTTTAATCGTTTAGAAACGGGATTAGTTTAACATCTTAATAATTTTCTACACTTGATAATGCATAAAGAATTAATAATATTAATAACACACCGGTAAAATTTAATTTTCTTACACCCAGTAAAAGTGTTGCCTACTCGTCAGCGCCGTATGTTGCGAGCCCTCACAACAATGTTTACCATCCTTAATTCCCCATCTTCCCTTAGCGTATTTAACTTCATATTTCTAATATTTAAGTAGTACTCATGATAGAAACATTGGTTCCTTAAAATATACTCTTCTTTATCTCTCACACTTCAGAGTTTGTAGACTCTTCCTTCTTCATTCAGTCTGTTCTCCTTTGGAATGCATTTCCCCTCAAAATCAAGATGGCCACCAATCGTTACTCATTAAAGTTAAAGTAAAGGAGTACTTTTGCGAACAATTGGCACAATCAACTTGCCCATAGTTCATCATATAAATCGTTATGTTTTTATATGTATGTATGTGTATATATGTGCCTATATGTAATGTATATATTATGTTTGTATGTATGTTTATCATGTGTATTCCATTCTATATACTTTATTTAAGTATTTTTGTCTGATGTTTAGTTTGCATATTTAATAAACTTTAATATTTTTAATGCACCTACTTCCTGTTTTCTCTGCATCACCCGAAGGCCGACTGGCAGAGAAAGCCTAATGCATAATGCATTAAGTCCACCTCTATACTATATGTTCATAAAGTTTAAAATAAAAAAATTAAATTAACTACATCTAAATATTATCCATCGCTTGAGTTAAATAATCAAAGGATTAGGGTACTTTTAGCCACTTACATAACTAACTTTAACCTAATCTTATCAAATGGTATTTGTCTTAGTTACGATAATTAATCATTTAGATAGATAGATAGATTGGATATATTACACTTTATTTGTACACCAGGGTTTTACAGATAATATGTAACAGGAGATGTATCTTACCGATAATGTACATAGGGCAGCCTTATCGCTGAAAGCAATCTCTTCCTGGCAACCTTAGGATGGACTGCAGTTATTTTATGAAACAGGTGGTAATCGTTGGCGTTAAATTAAAAAGTTGTCAAAGCTTATCATCTAATACTTACTACAATAGATACCTACTATACTACTTACGAGCGAAGTAACTATTATCTTATCTGTGCTACTACCAACACAAAAAAATATTTAAATGTTATCTATCTAATCTAATACCTTTAATCGAGCAATTCTTATATATATAGTATATTATATAATCTGAACCTCGGAAACGGCTCCAACGATTTTCATGAAATTTAGTATGCAGGGGGTTCGGGGGCGATAAATCGATCTAGCTAGGTTCCATTTTTAGAAGACGTCTTTTTATCCGACCAAAAAAAAAACGAGCAGAACTCGGTCATCCAGGTACTTAAATTAAACCGATTACATTGTTTATCTATTACACTATTATACATGTGTACTATATTTTTATATGTACGTTATTTAATTATTGAGAGACCATCCATCGCCTCCACTTCGGCGAGCAAGTACCTAGATACAGATCACGTAGACGCCAGCCGCCTCTACGGAAGAATCACCCTGAAGTCAGACATATAAAAACCAAAATCATGCAGCACATCTATATCTATGTAATAAAGCTGGTGATAAGTTTTTTGATTAGTTTGTTCAAACTCACGTTTGTTTGTTTAAAACAATTATTTTAATTTGGCTGATGGTTCCAGAGACTATCTGGAATTATTTTTGTATTAGATAGAGTATTCATTGAGAAAGGTTACACCAAGCTACCTACGACCTTTAAGGAGCGGAGCAGTGACCATAAAGGCAGGTGAAACTGCGGGGAGCGGCAAGTTACGTATAATAATGGATTGTACATTAATCACGTGAGGCTCGAAAGAGGGGGAGGGGGTTAGAAAAACATCAAGAAATATCACAAGGAGGGAGGGGGGTGCTGAAGTGAGATATCATGTGTATTTATTTTTATCTATATTTAAAGAAAAAAATTGGAAAATGTTAATTATATTTTGAACTAAAAAAAATACACGTGATTTTGGCTAGGGGGGGAGGGGTTAGGCTAAAACCTCATCACGTATCCCCAGGGAGGGGGGGTTAAAAAGTTGCGAATAAAACATCACGCGATTTGGACGACCCTTAAGGTGTTGTTTGACTTATATTCCTGTAGACGCATGGCGTCAGAGTAGGTTTCGTATCTACTATCTACTACTACACTCTGACCCAATCTTTATGGATTAAAATCGACTAAGGGCGAGTATTTGATGTAACATATCAATTAAACCTTTAAGATAACGAGGATAGATAATTTTACGTGGTCTCTCGGATGTACACATAGGATTAAGAGCACGAGAAATAAGAACAAGCCGGCATCAATCTATAAGTAAAGATAAATTAAGGCCATCTATAGATCACATCTTCAGAAATACACACAAAATAAGGTTTTTTGGTTAATAGAAGGTCAACTCTACTTCACGTGACTTTTTTTATTATCTGTTAATATATTATTATGTAGTTGTAGTTTTTTATATTATTTACAAACAAAGAAGCCCACCTGATGGTAAATAGTTATAACATGCAGGGGAACTCACAACAGGTCGCGACCTGTAGTGTCCCTTTAACTGACTGACTGGTAGAGAATGCCTATGGCATTAAGTCCGCCTCTGTACTCTATGTGCATAAAGTTTTTTAATAAATAAATAAATCGAGCTCAGTGCCTGTCTATCCTATTGAGCAACAGCAATAAGTCAAGCCTGCAAACCACGATCTTGTGTACTTGCATCGATTGCAGCTGACATTCGTCGCAATTGGTAACAATTTACATTGACGGCAATTTACAACACTCGTACGTAATCGTTCTATCATTATTCCAATTAGGGGGCGTCCATAAATTACGTGACGTGTTTCAGGGGGGGAGGGGGTCGAGTCAAATCTCATCTAATCTTACGTTGGAGAGAGGGGGGGTCTCGGCAAATATCACGCAATTTTTTATCTGATTGAAACAAAAAAAAATTATACTATTTTGGTCCATTTAATCCAGATTGTACATGCTTAAGATTTTTTTTTCTTTTTACAATAACAATCCAACGTGTTTACGTAAGAAACTCACATTTTGAAAAATCTCACGTGAGATTGGGGGATGGGGAGGGGGTTGAATAAAATCTCTCGACATCTCACCAGGGGGGGAGGGAGGGATAGAAAATTAAAAAAACACCTCACGTAATTTATGGACGCCCCCTTACAGGACGTCTACTTTTGTACATAAGGTTTTGTAATACGATGTTAATACCGAAGTTCTATGTTTTGTTGTGTTTTAGGTACAACTTTCATAAAATTAAGGTAGGAACGAAGCCTTAGGTAAACAGGGAACGTGGCAAAGTTTTACGTTATCAGACGTATATAAATAGGTAACAAGTTTTGAGTACCTACCTAACAACAAACAAACACATTTTACGGATTTTTTTTATCTTGTGATTAGAGAGGATTTAATTCTGTAATACTAAGTGACGTCTTAAACGTGCTGCAAACTACAAACACGTACCCTGTCTTTAATTCTGGATTATAATTTTGTATGAGAAAAATACGGATTATAATTATTTGAGTAGATATACATTACGTACATACACACACGCCCTATGGCGTGAACTGGCGTGTAATGGATGTCAAAAGAGGATTAGCAAGTCACATTTGGCATACTAATTGTATTACAAAAACAATGCTGCCATGTGAGAAAAATTAAACAATCTATATAAATAAAAATGAATCGCCAGATGAGTTGCTAAGCGCAAAACTGGAGAACGGCTCGACCAATTCGGCTATATTTTTTTTCATATTTTCGTTAAGGCACAAGGAACTAAACAATAATTGCTTAACAAACAATGACAATGTACTTGAAACGTAATGATAACAAAAGTACAACTTAACCGATTAAGGTAATATTCAAATGATATATTAATTTATTTTCTCGAGATAATACATATAACATCACACCACGACCCATAGAAACGGAGCAATGGCCTCTATGCGGATGAATCGCAGAGCACCCACAGTATAATTAAATTTAGAGATCATCCATAAAATGCGTTTGTAGACTAAGAGATTACAGGAATATAACTTAGCATGACGGTGTGTAAAGTAAGCAAATTTTAGGATTTAAAGCAATGGGTCATTCGCAATGACTACTTACTAAAACAAATCTGGAAGTTTCTTGGGTTACTTCAGAATGATGATGATCAACTCTTCTCTATTCTTTAACTTATTAAGTTATTACAGAATTATCCCTACACCATCCATTTTTCAAGAGTATTGCCCTGCGAGGTACTAAAATATATAATTTTGACAATTACAGCATTGTATTCTTTGTAACAGGTGTCATCAGGAGCCTTGCTGAGAATAATATGGAGTGTGGAATAAGAGTATTGTCTGAATACAGCTTTTACCCGTCCAGAAGTTCTGCAGCCGCATCTTTGCCACTCGAATACTGCGCCGAGAAGGATGGCTCATGCAAACTTATTGCTGCCTGGCATATTTCAAATATTACCATAGAGAATTTCGATTATTTAAAGAATGAACACGATTTCAAAAAGTACTTCATAAGATCCGGACCGTACATTAAACATGATATGTAATATTAGATAATAACTTACAAGATAACACAATTTTTAAAACTTTATTAATGGGAATGCTTTGATAAAAACTTAAACTATACACATAATGTTGTTTTTATTTATAAATATGGAAGCCTTAACCTTTGGAAGTTATTTATACGATTAGAATACTTAGTTAAACAAAAAACAAGATTCATTTCAAAAAGTTGCTGTAACACTAGTTATATGTATATTCTATTTTTAATTGTTATATTATTATTTTTTACATAGATGTAATGTGTGATTAAGTTATACGTTCATGTAGGTCACTGTGATAACCACATAGCCCATGGGCCCAGCAAATAACAAATTTAAAGACATGATTGTACTGTGTCAGTAATCAAAGAGTACTACTGTTGGCCAAAATAGTCCCTACTGCGATTAATTTAAATGGACATTAGTGGATGGACCTTGAAAAATGACGATTCACACAAATACTTTTTTATTGACAACTACCTACAACATGATCGTGGTGCCGCGTTCGTTATTCGGTTGTTAATTGTTACGTAATAATTTAATAACAATCTTATTTTTTCTTTTGTCCAGCAATGACTACTAATCTAGTCGAGAAGTGTAATATCTGCGAAAAATCGTTGGAAAAGTCAGAAAATTATAGGCGACGGCTCATTCGACGCTGAATAAAATTCTGAGAAAGACGTATTGTTATTTTTTTCCGGAAATACTAATTGCAATTGTTATAAACAAAAAACTTAAAAAAACGGCCTCGAATGTTTTGTTTATTACATGAAAACGGTAAGTAATTGCGCTAATCAATGAAAAGACCTAGGGGTCGAAGGAGGAAATTTCCTAAAAAAAATCTTGACTCCCGAAACTCGCCTATAATTAATCATTTTTATCCGTCGTTGGAAATGGGGTTTCCCGCAGCTGTTTACGCTCGAACGCCTCACCGCTCGAGAGAGTATGACTCAAACAAAATGTATCTTTGAGTATAAAATATTTATTTAAAAATTAAAAAAAAAATGGTGGACACCATAATGAGTAAAGACCCGTGAGAAAAAGTTGTCCCATTGTGAATTAATAAATTTTTCCCATCTCTATTTAAATAAAAATCAACGTAAAAGTTTAAATAATTGAGCTAAAAATCTGACACTTGTTGGGGACTTTCTTATATAAGTACTAAATGAAATCATAATGAAAAATTTTGTAAAACTTATTTATTTTTTTAGTTACTAACTAATAAACATTCAAAGAAATTTACTGACAATATAGGTTTACAAAATTTAAATGTTAAATTTATTAATTTTTAGGGTTCCGTACCTGAAAAGGGAAAAAGGGAACCCTTATAGGATCACTTTGTTGTCCGTCCGTCCGAAGGTCTGTCTGTCTGTCAAGACCCTTTTTTTCAGGAACGCGTGGAGGTATCAAGTTGAAATATATATCAAATACTTAGGTCTATTGTCCTTTAGAGCTAGGAAAAAATCAAACTTCTAAACCAACGCAATCAAAAGATACAGCTGTTTATGCCGCAAATTTCCGCAAATTCTCGACACTCGTAAGGGAATCAAAAACTACAGGGTAATTCCCGTGAACTCAGAATCTTGAAATTCGGTACGAAGCAACGTCTTAAAGCAAAGATAAAGAAAAAATTGCGATAACCGTAAATTTTCAGTTACATCATATAATAAAAATATTTTTAATAATCTTAAACTTACTACCCCTTTTCTCATGAAGGCGTAGAGGTATTAAATTGATATTTATATCAAATAATCAGGTCTGTAATACCTTTAAGCTGTAACAAAATCAAACTTCTATGTCAACGCAATCACAAGAAACGGCAATTTGAGCCGCATATTTTCAAAGTCGCAACTACTCGCAAGGGAATCAAAACCTAAAGAGCACTTCCAGTCGACCTAGAATCTTGAAATTTGGCATGAAGCAATGTTTTATAGCACATATAAAGGAAAAATTCCCAAAACTGAAAATTTTTAGTTACATCACATTTTTAGGCTTACGTACTTCGAAAGGAAAAAACTGTCTGTCTGTCAAGACCTTTTTCTCAGGAACGCGTTTAGGTATCAAGCTGGAATTTATATCAAATACTCAGGTCTACTTTCCCATGGCGCTGTGAAAAAATCAAACTTCTAAGCCAACGCAATCAAAAGATACAGCCGTTTATGCCGCAAATTTTCGACACTCGCAAGGGAATCAAAATCTACAGGGTACTTCCCGTGAACTCAGAATCTGGAAGTTTGGTACGAAGCAACGTCTTATAGCACAGACAAAGGAACAATTGCGAAAACCGTAAATTTTTTGTTACATCATATAACAAAAATATTTTACGGAACACTCGGTGCGCGAGTCCGACTCGCACTTGGCCGGTTTTTTTTTTTTTGAACAAATGCAATATTTTTTTTTATTTCAGTACAATAATTCATGACAGTAATATAATATATGCAAAAATGATTAAACAACAATACTTTGAATTTAATTTTTTTAAATGTTTATTAATTAGTAAGTAATGAAATATAAATAACTTTTATAAAAAAATTCATTGTGATTACATTGAGTACTTATATAAGTCGCCAAAAGTTTCAGATTTTAAACACAATTATTTTAACTTTTATGTTGACTTTGAAAAAAATATTAATTAACAATGCGATAAGTCTACCTATTAGGTTTTGTACCAGTTGTCGAGTTTTCCAAATATTTCTTCACAGGAGGCCTAGTTATGATCCCAAAACCCCAAAACAACTGCCAGTTAAAAAGTAAATATATTATATATATATTAATAAAAAAATTAGCTTTCAGTTTACAGTTTCTGTAAACTGAAAGCAAATTTTTTTTTTTTACTCTAGAATGTAGACTAAAAAAGTTTTTAATGCGACTTATATTTTTGGATATAAAAATTAAAAAACACGAAGTCTTCCTCTGCGGGACCGGATTTTTTTTATTTTAATTTTAATATTTTATACTCAAAAAGTTTGTTTTGAACTGCCTTTTCAACGGCGGATAAAAATTTTTGATTAATTATAGGCCTTGAGTTCCGGAAGTCAAGACATTTCTAATTTCCTCCTCTTTAAGGGACTTTTTGCTGATTTGCGCTATCACTTACTGTTTTTATGTAATAAACAAAATTTTGAGGCCGTACTTTTTTTTCAGTTTTTTGCTTATAACAATGTAATTTTAATTTGCAGCATAAAAATAAAAATAAATCTTTATCAGAATTTTATTCCGCATCGAAGGAGTCGAACGAATCGATTTTTCGCAGATATGTATTACACTTCTCGACTAGACTATACAATTCGTTTTCATATACATTTAATATTTTTTTTAATTTTTAATAACAATTAATTTTTTTTTTATTGTGAATGTATTTAAAAATGTAATTTTTATGTTTATTAAATAAATAAAAAACAATAAAACTACGATTGTCAATCAACACATTTTTGGTTTTATTGTTAAGAATTAGTATTAATTATCTTGTGTGACTCAGGGATATTCCGGTTAGGGTTAACCTAACCGAAATAACCTGTTATTAACCTTATTGGAAATGGGTTAACATACAATTTGGATTAACAGAAATGGATGTTACAGAATTAAATGTGTTAACAGGAATAGCCTGTTACAGGATAATTACGGTTAACCTTAACCGAATCGATATATAGGTTTCTGCATATTAGTACGTGTTTTATTCCTCGTCACTCACTCGCAGTACGTATCCTAGCAACCGCAGCGCGTGCGCGGCTTAACCAATCGGCAGGACATCGCACGCACGCGCCGCGCATCTATGTCTTTTTTGTTTCTAATACTTTCATAAAACAAAAAGAGACAAGTATATATATCGCGAATCACGCGTATCGACTTAGTAGGTATCTACGTATCGCTCACATTGTTTTGAGTTTTTGAGTGTTTGATGCGCTTGCAAACTTTGTTGTATATATATATATACGTAAGTGTAAATATGCCGCGAAAGACAACAAATGCCGTCCACAGATATTTTGAATGGGATGAACATTCTAAATACAGGTTATGCAAATTATGTGGAAATAAATAATAAAATTAAAGGTAAGTTACCTTATATTTTGGTATTAGCTTAAAAGTCTTTTGAACAAATTTACTTGGCCATTTTTATCTTAACATAATATCATGTTAAGTTTAGGACTGATAGTTTGCTCCAATTCAATTTAGTAAAAAAAGTGAACAATAAAAATAATTATTTAAATGATATTGATGAACTGATTAACCGTTTATATCATAAAACTGTTCGTGATCTCATTAATCGTAGTATTAATAAACATTATTGGTTTTGGTTAAAGACTTCTTGTATTTTGACCAGCGTTGCCAGATTTTTTTTTTGCCAAGTCGGGATTTTGGAACTTTTTGAATGAAAAAAGCGGGATTCTTTCGTCGAAAGCGGGACATATTAAAAAAAGTATAAAATTAATCAGAAGTTTATAAATACATATTTATCTGTTTATTTGAATTCAAATTACGTTTACGTGAGAATAGATAGCAAAAATAAAATCAAATTAAATTCAAATTAATTAAATTATCAATTAATTCAAATCAAATTTACCCTATCGTTAAATAGTTGAGCCTTATTCGTCTTCGGAATAAAAACAAAATTAAAAAAACAAATCAAAATCACGCACGCTGCACGCACGGTCGAGTTATCCCCGAAAAGCGGGACTGAGCCTGTCCCGCGCGGGACATTTAATTATGATTTAAAAATCGGGACATCCCGCCAAAATCTTGACGTCTGGCAACGCTGATTTTGACTGACAGAATTGCGGCACGAAGTAGAAAGTTAATAAGTTTACCAAAAATTTACATGTTAGATTAATTGTTCTCATTTTCAAGGTAAACGCGCAACAAATCTGAAGAAGCACCAGCATTTACAACATCAAGAAATACACAAAGAAGTAATAGAAATAAATAAAGTAACCACTAAAATCAAAGAAAGTAAATCCGAAAAAGAAAAAAGAAAAATGATTGGATTGTTGCGTTAGACTTATTTCTATTCATGGAAGACCATTTGAGGATCTGGAAGATCAAGCTTTTTGTGATATCAAGGCTCTGATATCACCCAATTTTCTAGGCGAAGCCAATCCTAAAAAAATAAGATTGATAACAGAAAAAGCACATTAAGTACTTGCAATTACTGAAAACGTGCTAGAATACTGGTCGCATAAATTACCATATAAGTTAGCGGAAGTAGTGCTGGTGATCCTTGCTGCGCCAGCAAGTAACTGTAGAACGTCTATTCTCAGTTCTCAAATTTATTTTGACTCCTTTAAGAAATCGTTTATTGGAACAAACTATAAAAAATATTGTTCTCATCAAGTGCAATAAAAATCTTTCGGATGATTAAATATTACAGTGACAAAATAATTGACATGATTTTAGAAAACTGTTTTATTACCGATTAGTCAATCAACCAACCAATTTTTAATGAAACCCATTTTTTTAATAAATATAATTCTGAGTACTATTTCTTAGATTTTCATTTCCTGTACTTCAAAACCTCGGTAACTTTTTGTATGGTGTCATAACGTTCGTCACCTTCTTAACTTCGTGGAAGATAAATTTGCAGAACAATTTTCCTTAATTCCTGGCAAATAAGGGAACGTGGTCATAACCGTCGCGTCACGCCTATTATTTTAATGTGCTGTTGGAATTAAAATTTGCTATTGGGACTCGTTCTCGATAAAATCGTCTTCAGACTAACGTTGAGCGTCCTGTGTGAATTCCGTATTTGACTTGTAAGACGAGCGGGAGCCACATGTTGTCACATCGTCCTCATGATTAACTTCTTCTTATGCTTGGCTTTCTTTTCCGGAATGAATTCCGTATTTTCATGAAACAAATCTTGTAAATCTGTATTTCCAACATTTGGTTCATTTTCTTTATCTGATTCCATTTTACGCATGATTTTATTCATAACCGTTAAAAAAAAAGTAGGATTTTAAATGTTTAGGTAGGTATGCATTTAAATTGAGAAAAATTGATAATAGAAATACTGTATCTTGATCTATAACAGTCTATTTAAAATGGTTGAAGGAGTCCTTGTGAGAAGAAATCGGGCAAACAAACTCACGGCCACTCATTTAATTTACCAGATAGTCATCACAACATAAGTATAATAATAAATAATTGTATTACAGCCATCGAGATATTATGTACCTACTCAAAAAGCCACTCAAAACAAAATACATGTTCAGTTTCCGTTTGAATAAAAACTAAAAAGCGCTGCAGCGCTAAAACAATAATTTTGTAGTCAAATCCTACGCTATTAACAAGCAACACTCGATCGTTTTTGAGTTGTAGTTTTCTCGCGAGCGTAAGGTCCTAAGCGCCGTGATTTTCGTGGCGTATACGCGTGTTGCCCAACGAACTGCTACAAAGATTTGTTTTCACTGCGGTGCAGGGACCGCAGTTTGCGTTACAAACTTTTTCTTCGCGGTGTCTACTCTATACGCTAGTAATATTGGTGCCGATTCTATTGTACACTGTACGGCTCGAAGCTCACAGAAAACCGGCAGTGAAGGAATGCTTGCATTGCTTTTCGCCGAGTGAGTGTGGTTACCGGGGATCTTAACCCTTCCCCTACTCCCACCATAAAGGGCAGCAATGCACTTGTAACTCTTGAGTTGCAGTTACCCATGATAGCTTGTGTTGATATCAGGGTTAATATAGCTTCCCATATACCTACTCGGTCGGTTCATTTATATTCTTTTTGACAGTTTGATAACTACCTAGTCAATTAGTTATGACTAGAGATCGGATATTCGTATGCATATTTACCTAAAGTTGAGATGTTGGCTATTATGGAAAGCACTTTTTTATCGAAAGAATCCCGCGCCCATGTACAACTTTTCTATCTTTCATTTCTCTTCTATGTAGTTTCTGTTATGTGATGTAATGAATAAATAAGTTTATATCAATTTATGTTTTCTTATTTACCACACCACCATTTCTCTTACACCTTACATACGTACATACTCGAATGGGAAACACCGTAACTTAAAAAGAATTAACTTAAAGTAAATATACATCCGATTAGTTATGCGACCCCGGAATCCCGGGATTTTATTTTAAATAAAAATATACTTAGAAGTCGCTTCCATAATTTGTTATCCAAAAAATAACTTTAGGTAAATATGCATCCGATTATCCGATCTCTAGTTATGACCTAACGCCAAACGTTAATTCGATTAAAAATAACAATTGATTTTACTTAAGAGGAAGTTTTAATCAATTTAAATAAGTAGATATTGGTGCCGATTTTATTGCACACTCTCTAAACTAAAACCTGACTTAATTTCTTCATATGAAATCAACCTTGTGTTTTTCGCAATAAGGTCTATTTGTTACTGGCATCTATTTCTCAGCGCTACTAAATTTCACTAAAACCTGACAACGTATACTCAACTTTATTTCAACGCAGCGAGAGTCCCCAATTATTCAAATGCCGTATAAAAACTTGTTCAAAACGAACTATGATGACGTTATTTTAATCGACACCTACGAAGACGCTTACTAAAAATACAGAGCAAAAGAGATGGCATTCAACGGATAGCGGCTCTCGCTACGTGGTATTAAAGTTTATTTAAGCGTATCAGACTTTAGTCAAAAAATTAATTGCTTATTTGGATAGCGACATATGTTACCTACTTGTTTCAATTTGAAATAAGACCTTGTTTCGAAGTGTACAAGGTTAACATCTTATATGAAGAAAATTTAGTGAATTTTAATTTGGCGAGTGAAGTAACAGAATTGGTACTAATAACTCAGTGATTACAGCACTGTTTTGTTTTGTTTGTGCTTTTATCTTAAAAGGATTAAAACTTAATAAATTAAAATCATGTTATAAAAATAGACTTCTAGACACGAAATATAAAAACAAAATAGGTATTTTAAAAAAGGTAGAAAAGTAAAACACTAATAATTATGTATTTACGCGGGAGTTAACGCGATCACCAAATAGGTATTACATACCTCTGAATTGCCTGACCATTCGATCAGGTTGCACTGGCAGTGCTCACAGGCGAACCACGTCCAATGCAACCTGGTGATACCTATGTCGTAATCACGTTAATTCCCGTGGAAATACATAATTATATCAAGGCCATTACACTGTGTCGTGTCGTGTGAAGTTTAATGAATAACTGCCAGAAACGCCCGGTGTTGCCGTGCACGTTTACGAGAGAAATAACGAAGAAGTAAGAAATAACACCGCCCTATGAAGTTTAATAGGCAACGTCGCAAAATAACCGAAGTCCTGGGTTAACTTTTTCATATGGGTTAACAGATTCTATAAATAAACCCTTTTATTTGGGTTAACTGTTACGTGTTAACCCTTATTGTATGGGTTACCACAATAACATAAATTATCTGTTAACCGAATCAATCTGTAACCGTTTCAAACGGTTACTGATTGATTCGGTAACCGTTTCTAAAGGTTACCGTTATGCATGGGTTTTCCGATCCCTGGTGTGACTATGACGGAAATACACAAGTCTCGTATGTAGATTTTAACCTTGACTTGAAATGTCTTGAATCTTACAAGAAAACGTTAACCGGATGACAATTTATTAATATTTCCATCAAGACCATCAAGATAGTATAATAATAGAGATGGGAAGGGAACCCAAGTCCAGTCATATTATTTATTTAAGAAATAAAGACGTCTAACATTAATACTCACTCACGTCACTATAAAATATGTTGATAGTTAACTAATTAGGCAACAATTAGATCTTACCACTTTTTGCGGTAGAAAAACTGCATCGCAAGACTTGCATTTTTTTAACCGACGAAAACAGGAGGAGGTTCTCAATTATAACGTAATATAACGTAAACCGTATATCTCCGTTATTTATGAACCGATTTTGATGATATTTTTGTTAGATAGGGTATACCTCAAGGGTGGTCCCATCCCAAGGAAGTCAGGATCTGATGATGGGATCCTGACAAAATTGAAAGAAACCCTGGAAAATTGTGGGCACGAATAGTGTTTCTGCTTACTTTTTATAACTTGATTTCAGGTATTTGCGTTTACGAATCATCACATCATGACGCTGAGCTGATGATGGAAACCATACCTTTCTTACACAATTAGAAATTAGATATAAACGCTGTGGTTTTAGTGATAGAAACCGCTTAATGCTTTGGAGAAAATACATTTGATAGCGTTTTAAAGTATTAAGTGTATTAAAATATCGTAGTTGTATGAGTGATAATAGATGACACGAAGGCAATAAAATCATAAAATAAAAACTTTTTAACAAAAAATTAAACCGACGAAAAAGAACAACAAAAAATAAACCTTTTAAGTATTGAGTTTATTTACATAAGCTATCAAAATTTTATGCAAACTAATCTATACTTTAATATTATAAAGCTGAAGAGTTTGTTTGTTTGTTTGAACGGGCTAATCTCAGGTTCGAATTGAAAAATTATTTTAGTGTTGGATAGCCCATTTCTCGAATAAGGCTACGACCATAGGAGCGGAGCATCAAAGAAAAATGTTGCAAATACGGGGAAAGTTTACGCGAACGAAGTTAAGCAGGTCAGCTAGGTTTTAACCCCAGAAATCTAAATAAGGTACTAGAAGTGCTATGAACGCGTAAACTTGTCGCCGCGCTGGTGACTCAGACGCCACCAGTGTGCAATGTTACGCTCAGTTACTCGTGAAACTTTGTCTCGGCAAGTGCGCTTGTAAAAATGGTGTTTTGCAGCATTGCCCACTGCGACAATTTGTCTACTACGTGTAATTACACTAATCAAGGGATAACATGTGGATAACTTTCATCGGTAAGTATTTTCTTTTGGTTTTATTGATGTTTTTGATAAAAGTACATTTTAAAACATAACTCTACCAATAAATAGTACGACTGGCATAATTTGCCGCTTTATTTCTAGTTACTACTACATTGCTCGTTGTGTTGGATGCTATCCGACAGTTTGGTTTTACAAAAAGAAATGTATAACGCAATGAATAATAGTGTTTGCTTTAGCATTTCTAGTGACACGGTCACAGAGAATCGTCGCGAGCTAGAGATGTGTTAAACGATATTAGGATACCTACAGTATAGTACTCACAAACTGTACATTTTACATTAAAAGGTAAAAATTAAACATGAAAAGTTGTTTTCTTAAGATATATATTATTTTATTGGTTTATTTCGTTTCTTTTAGATTCCCGTAGAATGTAGATACGAAAGACAAGTGGATATATGCCTCGGGAACGAAAAAGTTAGTTCCCCACAACTTATAGCCGGAGTTGTTCGATTCATTTTACGGAGGATGACTTCAATATATCAACAAAACGACGTACTCTGTTAATATCTGCAGTACCTACAATTAACACAACTTGTTCAATGTAGTATGTTCAGGTTTATATTGTTTTAACCGATTGAATAAAAAAGTAAATAAATACTTTGAAATGGTGGACGCGAGAGTAACGTGAAGTTTGTTTTTTTTTTATATTTGATGACATACATTTTCACCAATATGATCAGTCCCCGACTGACAACCACGTCATTCATTTAATTAAATGTGATATCCGCCTTAATTGTTACTCAAAAATGCAATTGAAATTGTTCCAAAAAGACAGTTATTTAATGAATATCTTGATTTTACAGGACAGTAATTTTTAATACTTCATCTTTTTATAATTTTTGTAAATAATATTTAACAAGAAAGCACGGACCCACTAGTAACTTTCTTCTATTATTCCTTGGTTCCCTGGTATTACCACAGATTACTAAGTAGTTACTACGTAAGTATTACGGTATTACCACAGAATACATAAAATAGTACCGTATTACCCGTTGTCGAGCCCTAGTGTAGATTACGCAATCACTACCACAAATGCAGAATCTATTATCCTTGTGTGAAGTGAGCGGACCAATACGACGCAATATCAATCATAGTGTATATTCATAAGGCTTAGTTCAGTTTGGATAACATTCTCGGTGCATATGTACGCGTGATTGTGTAGTTACTATTTGTGTATGTAGATAGATGTACGTGGCGACATTCTCGATAGATCCCAGCGCTACATACCATTTCTATTACCTTATTTAGATTTCTGTGGTTTTAACCGACTACCAAAAAGGAGGAGGTTTTCAATTCGTCGGAATCTTTTTTTTATGTATGTTCACCGATTACTCGAAGACGCCTGAACCAATTTAGAAAATTCTTTTTTTGTTTCAAAGGGTTTACTTCCCAGATGATCCGATTTAAATTTTATCGAAATCGGTTAAGCGGTTTCTGAAAAATCAACAAATGTCTAAAAATTCTATACATGGATGATATTTTCGTTTACTCCGAAACCTCGCTGTCTCGTTGGAGCAGTGCGTTTAGTTGGCCTACCCATATTATATTTAAACAAAATACAACTTATAATGATTTAGGTACACTATAGTCGGTGATGCTTTTTTTAAAAGATAATTATAATATAAAATAATTAATTTTGAGTCAGCGCCAAATTATAAAATGATTAATTACCTACGTAGAGCCTTCTCCATTTCTACTTCACTACATAGTATAAAACAAAGTCGCTTTCTCTGTCCCTATCTACTATCCCTATCTACTAGTCACCCGGAGTAGATAGGTTCGCAGCCGGAACTACGGGTCCGGCTGTTAGATCAGGGTACCACGGGAACCGGATCCTGAGCCCTCTGATGGCGAAAGCTGTCAGATACCGGTTTTGGAGTTGGACTCGTGGGGGTATTGTGGTTAGCTGCAGAGAACGGGCACGTTCGTCTGCTCCACCATTGTCGGTGGAGCGTCAGTTCTCGCGCGCAGCGAGCAGCGGAATTAACCGGTCTAAGGCGAAGGGCTCCTTGGTTTTCCCCTGCGAGGCTTGGAGCGTCCTTTAGCAGAGGTCCCGTCGGACCGATGCAGCTAGGGTACTTGCCTGCTTAGCAAGTAGAAAGGTGACTAGACACTGATCCGGACACCCGACCGTAGGCCAGGGTAGACCTACACTTGATTGTAGATCGGGATGTGAGCGTGCTGACAGCTCCGGTACCAGCTGGATACTGGCAGTCGGCTTCTCTGACGAACCTAGCGGTGTTACCGCGAGCATATGCAAATATGCGGGAAGTGAGCGTGCCTTACAGCTCCGGTACCTATCTGGACAATAGGGAGTGTGCTGGTTGCGAATGGGGGGTCGCTGCGAGTGTGGTTTCACGAGCGGCGATCTTCTGTGACCGATAGGCATACGGGTAACTAGCCTTAATTAGTACCGGCGCCATGGCGTTGGAGGTAAGACCTGCCGTATAAAGGTCCCTGCGTCTCGGGACCTTGGTTTGGGGAACTTGATGCAGGTATAATGACCCTGCTCATATAACGTAAGGTTGGGTGGGATGGGGGCAGTATAAACAAATACGTAGTCGAGAGGAGGAAAGGGCCTGTCCCTATATCCCTATGTATGCTTAAATCTTTAAAAGTACCCAACGGATTTTGAAGCGGTTTTTTTTAATAGATAGAGTGATTGAAGAGGAAGGTTTATATGTATAATAACATCCATTAAATAGTGGAGAAATACTGTTATTTTTGAGGTTTCTAATGTGATGTCGTAAATAACTACATAACTACTGGATCGATTTTAATCTTTTTTTCAGTGAATGACATAGGCTATATATTTTATACCCGTGCGAAGCCGGAACGAGCCGCTAGTACATAATAATATAAAATTTAGACGCCGACTCAAAATTAGTTAACATAAAAAATGTTTGTGGCAACTTTTCATTGGACACTTGTTCAACACAAGTTGGAGGTGCTCTGGCTCTAATTTCAGACAACGTAAAATGTCTGGCACTTCAATTTTTTTGTTTAACTAGCTGTGCCCCGCGGTTTCATTCGCGTAACTCAGATGCCATGGGAATATCGGGAAAAAAGGAGCCTATGTGTTAATCCAGGTCTCCAGCTATCTACATACGAAGTATCATCGCAATCGGTTAAGTAGTTTTTGCGTGAAAGAGTAACAAACATCCAAACCTCCTCACAAACTTTCAATTTTTTTTCACATTCAATATCTTCACTACATTTTATAAAATATAAAACAAAGTCCCCCGCTGCGTTTGTCTGTCTGTCTGTTTGCGATAAACTAAAAAAATACTGAACGGAATTTCATGCGGTTTTCACTAATAGACAGTGATTCATGAAGGTTTAGGTGTATAATTTGTACCCGTGCGAAGCCGGGGCAGGTTGCTAGTGTTATATAAATGTATGTATACAGAGCCTTTAAACAAATCGCTAGTGTTTTGAAAATTCCCATTACGGACACAACCGTCAACAACGTCTGCCCTCACGCGTCTGCCTGCCCGCGTTCGGGACTCGGGCACAGATAAGATAATAGTTACTTCGTAACAGATATGTGGCGACTTCCACATACAGCAACAAGAAACATCTACAACCTACTAATCCTGCATCGCGCTATTGGAGTTCTCGCGGCAATTAGTATATATACAACTTCCCAACATCAACCGTTGGGCCGCGGCCCGCCAGGCATGATCACCTCGCCTGGTCGGAGGATCCTCCCTTTGTGTTGGAGGGACATGACACCCGTTCCTCCACAGTGGTGACCCCGACGTGATCGGAAGCAGCCTTCATGGACCAGATCAGCAGCATCATCATCGCCACCAACGTATACACTCCTACAGCAATGAGCGGTAATCAAGTCTCAGCCAGCCAGCATCCTCGGCCTCAACAGGGAAGAGCATCTCTCTCCCGTCTACGCAGCAGCCGCCCCGACTCACTGGGGACTTCACCGCAGCACCGCACGCAGCACCGCACGCGGCCCCGACTCACTGGGACCAGCGGACTTCAGCCCCGACTCACTGGGACTAGCGGCATTCAGTTCCGACTCACTGGAACTAGCGGAATACAGTTCCGACTCACTGGAACTTGCGGCACTCAGTTCCGACTCACCGGAACAACTCACTACTGGCCCTGGCACGCTCCTAAATAGAGCATAGACAGCTGACTCATCAAGATATCGACCTCCGGTCTTGGAGGGGAGTGATGTGGCGACTTCCACATACAGCAACAAGAAACATCTACAACCTACTAATCCTGCATCGCGCTATTGGAGTTCTCGCGGCGATTAGTATATATACAACTTCCCAACATCAACCGTTGGGCCGCGGTCCGCCAGGCATGATCACCTCGCCTGGTCGGAGGATCCTCCCTTTGTGTTGGAGGGACATGACACCCGTTCCTCCACAGATACATCACTCCCATACAAAACTGAAAATACCTACGTTATAATAGCCTACAAAATTTAAATAATAATACCTGGCGTTAGCTGCGACCAGAAATATATCTTATTTACGCTCTTCGAAAGTTGAGAACGGCTTGCCCATCGCGCGACCTTTGTCTGTGTGTGTAGCCGAACTACACTGCGAGCACTGTTCAGTGCTCTTACCGCGCAGAAATTCGTTTCGTTATGGACTGACAGTATACTGCCGCAGTATCCTAGTGAAATATATGACGTCATAAATTGTCGCCATTTTTGTACTGTGAGCACTGGCGTTTTCGAGGAAAGGTGCTCTCAGTGCTTTGATTACGTGATCAACTACATTTTTTTTCTAGTTAAATAGTAAACAATTATTTATCGAAATATGTTCATCACTTTTAACGTACATAGCTATACATACCCATTTAAATAATTCGGTTATAAAGTTATTATGCATTCGATTACTTGAAAAACAATATTTTCTTTTAATAAAAAGTAAACTTACTTTTATTATGCTAGTAATTCAATTGAAAATTGACTTGAATATTAAATTTTTAAATATAACTACATTCAAACAATATTTTTTCTTGTTGAACAGATAACTTGTACATTTATATGATAATTATTTTCACGTCAAAACAGCGCCAAAAAACATAGATGACAGTATACTGACTGCGTTCCGTATTAAACAGTAACCAGTATAGCTAATTATGAAGGAACAGCTTCGCAGTATATTAAATTGACGTCACTCCTTATAGCGCTCGCAGTGCATATCGGAACACACACTTGATAATCAAATTTATGGGTTTTATATAATGATAAATAAAATTATTTCCCCTATGAAATTTATATCTTTAATTTTTATAGGTAATTAAAGTAACCCTTAAACCTTCGATAGTAATATAAAATGTTGATGCTGTATGCATATTATAAAACAAGTCCCCCGCCGCGTTTGTCTGTTTGTCTATCTGTTTACGATAAACTCAAAAACTACTTAACAGATTTTCATGCGGTTTTCATCAATAGATAGAGCGATTTATGAAGAAGGTTTAGGCATGTAATTTGTTAAGGTTTTGTGTAAATTGGTTGAAATATGATCACGATTGTTGAAGATGTCTCTGCTACCCGTGCGAAGCTGGGGCGGGTTGCTACTAATGGCTGTTGCGTAGACTAGAGAAAGATACTTTGATAATTTAAACTTTGTATAACATATTATGTTACACAAAAGTATTAAATAACAAATAACTACCTACTCAAATAAAAACCTCAATCCGTACCGATCTCAATATGTTTTACATTTCAGTAGCTCTTAATATTATTTTCACTATATTTCTAACTATATTACATACTGTGTGAAAGAAGCAGCCGTCAGTTCGCCTTGCCTACAAGTTACAACAAATGAATACGCTGGCAGTTCACACCTACTAAGTTCGTCACCTTTCGTAGAAATTATGGGTTTATTATTAATGACGGTTTAATAGACTACATTTATTATATCATCATCATTTATCAACATTGTATAGAATTTATATAAGCAACATTTATTTTTTTGTTGAGAAGATAACTATTATTTATTATTAGTACAGCCACGCGGCAATGGCGAGTAAAGAATAAACACCTGAAGTGGAGATGTTTTTATATTATATTGACAAACAAGTAATAGCAAAAATCATTTTTGCAACTTATTTTTAAAGGATTTCATAGATCACTAACGTCTAACAATAACGAAATTTAACATAATAAATACATTTAACAATAACAAAACATAATAAGTTCGATTTGACATTTTGTTTATATTTATTTTCTGCCGTGCGTGCGTGCTCTCAGCTACGCATTGTCGCCCCTACGGACACTTTTACCGTGGACGGGAAGCTAAATTGGTAGGTATATAAAACGCGACCTCGAGCGAGTGATGTAGCCCTGACTCGGGTGGCTCACGTCACGCGGCGATGAGCGATGTCCCCCCCTCCACCGCACCGCACAATTTTATATTAATTTTATATCGTCGTATCTTTTAAAATATTTGACCAAATTACGTACTTTAAAAGGCAAAGTTTATTTACTTTGAATATCATAGGTGATAAAAGTATTTATTCTGATAAAAATCAATTTGTTACTGCTAAATGTGTATTGGAAATAAAAAATCAAATTTTATTGTATTTATGGTTCACTATTTTGGTAATAATGGCTTACACATAAAAGATAGATATATACTGTCGCGGACTTTTTTGTAGAACTATTTAGGAGAAACAATCCTACCGTACATTATATTCGTGTAACTCTTACAGTTTTCGCACCGCACGCCAGAATATCTCGCAGATAACAGATTTTTTTCCGACTTACTTATGTGTTATTCTGATATATAAGCTATATTTCATAAAAATCCATTCAGTACTTTTTGCGTTAAAGAGTAACAAACATCCATACATCCATACATCCTCACAAACTTTCACGTTTATAATATTAGTAGGATAGTAGGAAGTAGGATAATATGTCTACTTTATATTTCTTATAGTCTCATTCCTCCTCCTAAAATACCCTTTTTGGCTGAAATATTTTGCGGTATTTGCACCATGCGCAGTTCCAGTCAGTGCCGATTTGGTCAGCCAGACATTCCATTTGATACTTAAATGGTATTCAAGTATTACTATTCAAAATATCTATAGCCCTAAAATACCTTCTCAAAATTCGTTATGGGCTCTTGAGCTACGAGATTAGCGATTCACCTGTTTGAGCACTGCGCGTTCTTCGCGCTCTATTGCAAAAACGTTTAGGCGCATGAAAAAATATTTGGAACAAAATTTGTAGAGTATTTTATGCTCTACAATATTGTAATAGAAGTCAACATAATTAAAGCCCGTAGAATGCGTGATATTTGCAAAAAAAAAACGATTTTGTGACCTTTGACCTTGAATATCTTCAGACGCGGACACGAGATTTTGTAAGACTTTTAAAACTAGTTACATTAGAATACCAAAATAAGCTTTATACGAGTTTCCAGCTTATTACCTCTCATTCCGAGGTGAAACTCTAATTTCACTGAGCTATACAAGAGAGTTAGTTGAAATTTTATATGATTATGAACATGATTACAATTTAAAGACGTTTGACACTTGTGTGCAAATCATTTTCTTAATAGGTACAGATACAGAGGAGTTGCAAGAAGAATGCATACATTTACACAATATATAAATACGTTTACGACAAATTATTGTCGGGTGCTAAAAACATTTAATTTTATTGTTTGTCAATCGAAAAAGGTGGCAAAGCTAAAATGTATAGAAATAATCGAGGACCTCAAACCATAAACTTAAGTATACCTACAAGTTTATGCCGCAAACACATACGAAAGTAAACTGTAACATCTTAAAATATACCGTACTGGCACATAAAACGAACTACGTTCTCATGGTTTATTGTACGAGACACGAAAGGTCGCCCTACTTAAGTTTAGATTTTTGTGATAGCAGCGATAGTTATATTATAGGTTTTACAGTTAACATTAAATAATGCTCATGTTAAGGGCTAGCTTACAACCACATAGAGGACTGAGACAGGTGGCTTAGTATAGTATCAATGTTTGGATTATCCTTAACCCATCTCTTTTCTCACGAGGAAAAATAGTCAAGTGAACCTCTAAAATCTGTATGGAAACGTGAGTATATTTACTTACATGTTTCCATGCATATTTAAGAGGTTGTTACATATTGATAATAAATTAAAATATTGAAAGAACAGCAAAATGTACTCTTTATGTGTCGGAAATTGAGTTTCTGTCAGCTCAATTAAATAACGGTAATTTTAGGATAGCAATATAAACATAATTATATGGACACACAAATTTTAACTGACACTGACACCTATGCCAACATACTACTTACCACTCAATTCCATATTTATAAAACTGCCTTATAAAAATATAAACACTATAGTTTTCTCGTAATGTTTTCGGAGGCTGTAGGTGACACTACTTCAACACCCAAGAGTAACAAACAAACTGAACATCAAAGACTACAATAGTATATATGCTGAACATGCTATGGCAACTTGGAACATAAAAGAATTGCACTCTTTTTATTGAGTACAGTGCCATCACAAGGATAGATACCGGAACTAAAATTACTGTGTTACAATATTTAAATTTATGATTTGTATGAGGGGAAATTTATTACTCTCAAATGTATTACGATTTAAAATTCGCATTTGCAATTATCAAAATATTGCATATTAAATATCTAAAACTACTTAAAATTCTATACAAACAACAATTTGTTCACCAACACACAATAATATTAATTAAATACAATCCTAAGAATAAACATTTTTTTTTCAATATTTGGAACTTATAATATTAGGTTGGCAGCACTTCACTTATATTGCAAATGGCTGCGTATGAGTACCGATTGCCGGTTTCTTGTGCTTTTCTTTTTGCAATATAAGTTTTGATTGTTTTATGTGTAAAACTATCCGTTACTTGAATATAAAAATCGGAGATTAGTCATAAACATACATTAATTAGCTAAAGTATAAAAGTCTCATGTTAGAACCAATAAAACAAGAAACAGGGAACAACAAAACACATACATACACCGTATAGGTAGGTACCTATATATTGTTCAATTGTATATATATACCTATAGATGTGTTTATTATATTAGTTTTCGGTATCTGACCACTAGGCGAAGTTTTGTGTTGTCAATAAAAAGAAGCAGAGCTGCCTGTCTATATCCTATATACTATTGTAGTCTTTGAAACCGAATGAGTACCTACCTACATAACATAAACAAACAGTAGAAAGAATGAAGGAATGAATGTGAAATATGAATGAAACTAGTGATGATAAATGTAAAATAAATTTCGATAAAATACTCGATAAATGGTCACGCTAACGATGCATTGATCTTGATTTTGTAACTCGATGTATCAAAGAACCTAAATCTTAACCTTTAGTATTGTCGTGGACTTGTGGTGTGTCTTTCCTTGGATGCATTAAATTAATGGAACAGATGTGGGACTACTAGAAAAACTTTATTTTTACACAAGTATTCCCAATTATATTAATAGTTGGGAGAATAATTCTTACAGATGATGTGACCGAGTTAAATGTGAAAACAAACTGGTTTAAATTCAATAACTAAAGTTTTTGTATGCCTCGCTAGTTTCTTATACATATTTGTCGCAATAAACGAGGGGAAGGTAGCACAAAAACTAATGAACATTGCAATTTTTCTTGATTATTTGAATCGAAGAAGAAAAATGTGAGTCACTCTACTGCTAGAGTAGAGTTTCACTACTCTAGCAGTGGAGTGACTCACATTTTTCACTAAATCGTTTTATCTTTGTTATACATTTCTTGATGGAAACTGATTTTTTTGTTTACATGTTGAATGAAGTAGTCTCCAGTGTATTGGTTAATAGATATATAATTATTATTAATTATATACATTTGTCCACTCTTTTATTTTCTTTTTGACAATTTGAAATGTAGTCGATTAGTGATTATCAAAAATGTTGTAAATCCAAATAAAAATAAAAATCGATCTTATTTGATGATTTTAAAACGTTTAGTATATTTGACATAAGATTTGATTAATAATATTATAAAAGATTCTACTTTGTCTTCTTAGTTGGATATATATGTAGAGGTTTTCGGTCTGTTGTTATGGGTTTTTTAGAAGTTTTTGAGAGGATTTAAAGGGAAAACTGTTAATAAACACTCTTTTCATTTTAAATCCTCTCAAAAACTTTCTTGGTCACAGAGTACTTCTACATTACCGCCAGTCTTATACAACGACATTATTATACCATATTCAGATTCTGTGAAAAATCTTGGGATTTTCATGGACTGTAACATGTCATGGACCACAAATGTCACTGAGGTAAGTAGAAAGGTTTTCGGTACCTATCATTCTCTTAAGCGTCTTTAAAATTTTCTTCCCTTTCAAACTAAAATCTGTCTTTCACAATCCCTTCTCCTTCCCCTTCTTGACTATGCTGATGTCTCCTTTCTCGACGCTACTGAAGAACTTTGGGACAAACTAGAACGGTTGCAGAACCTATTTATCCGCTTCATATTTGGTTTATGGAAATATGATCATGTTTCCGATTTCCGCAAACAACTTAAGTGGTTACCTATTCGGCGGCGTCGAGATGTCCATATTCTTTCATTACTGTATTCTGTTCTTTACAATCCTACCTTTCCTATATATCTACATGAGCGCTTCGACTTCCTTGTCCCAAGGAGCAAAGCTTGTCGCACTACATCTTCTCTTCTCCTTCGAACGCCTTCTCATAGTTCAGCTCTCTATGACAACTCTTTTACTGTGTCTGCGAAACGATTGTGGAATTCCCTTCCTTTTCACTCCGAAGGTTTGCTGGTAGAGAACTCAAGTATGGGTTAAGCTCGCCTTTGTACATGCCATTATCCTTATGTATATTGTGCGATTGTTTTTTGTGTACAATAAGGAATAATAATAATAGAGTACTTTTTTATAGTAGTACTTTTGGTGTAGCACTACTTGCGTCAAATCTCTAGTTATTAGTGTATAATCTATGGTCAAATCTAATTAAGTTGTCAAATATAAAATGACGGCGGGTTACGTACTAGTAGTTTAGAACAAAAAAATAACTAAAAGATGTATATATTTATTAAAGTAAAGTAAATTGACTTATTACCTACAATATGAAATGCCACATACCGGGACCTAACGTTAAAGGCAAGTATATGTTAGTACTAATATTTATTTTAAATTTGTTGTTTACCCACTGAAATGACTGTTTACAATAATTTTATCTTACCATTTACAGTTTTAGGACGAACCGTTCACGCTCTAGCTAGATTTGGAGATGAACTTTACCTAGAATCTCTCCCAGACTGTATACTTTTACGAACTTTAAATGCAGCCGAGTCAGCATATGCTATGGTAAAATTCAATAAAAGTTTCTTTTCTTACTTCAATTACAATTATTATTCTACTGAGGATAACGAAGGCTTGAAATGCAAAATATCTATGAAGTCGGCACTGAATACGTTTAAATCTCCTATGCATATGGATAAACAAGTAGAGAACTTGGAAATCAAACTTGATCCTGATTCCTGTAAATTAATATTCCAATTGAAATGCCGACATGGTATAGTCAAAACACATTTTGTATCTATATTGGACTGTAAAGCTATGCAAGCTGTTTATACTAAGGACTCTGTGGCAAACAGGTACTTAAACAACACAAACTAATCAACCCAATAATGTTATATGTAAACAGAGGTAAATAGGTCATATGAACTCTTAAAGTTGCACACAAAACGACTAAAATGTCACAGTTGTGATATTTCTTTAAAATACCTCTAAAAACATATTTCATATTGTACTTCAACAAATCTACCTCTTTTAACCTATAACAGAGTCATTAAAAAGAAACTAATGAGATTATGTTCTGAGGCTGACTACAAGGAATGACAAGAAACTGATCAGAAACAGAAGTATATTAAAGATTATTGTTAGTTATATCCAATGTCGGTAATCTATGGTTTTAGTCATTTCATCATAATCATAATATAGTTATATTAAGGTATTTATTAGTAGCAGATTCTGAATTTTTTTGTAATAAGCCCCTTGCAACATCATAAAGAATATTGTCTTAAATATTTTAATAATATATTCTATTGCTAGAGTATATTTGAGAATACTGATTTCTCACTGACATAGATGTTCAATATAATCAACTGACTGTTAACTACATTAAATTCTCCCATATATGTCACAAATACGCTAAATGTCTCGCATTAACTTTTACAATATAATATTTCAGAATAACATCTCCACAAAGAATATTGTCCGAGGCTCTCAATAATTTTCAAAGCTCTGATGACCAAGTAACACTAGAAGCAAGTCCTAACTCCCTTATCCTACGCAATTACATTGACTGCAGCATGGATTTTACTAGGATTATAAGAACTCAGATCACCCTAAAGCCAACAGAATTTGATAGCTACATTATTGGAGCAGAAACTGTAATTACATTCAGTCTTAAAGAATTCAGAGCTTTACTAGCTTTTGCAGAAGCTCTCAATTTACCTCTGCAAGTACATTTTGAGACAACTGGAAGGCCTGCGGTGTTTATTGTACATAATGGAACCACATTTGAAGCACATTTTGTATTAGCTACAACTAAGCCAGACAGTGCTACACAAGCCAGCTCAACCCAAAATACAACAATGGAAAGAAATAAACGAAAAGATACTTCCAGTACTGAAAGTTCTGCTAAAAAGAAACCTCATTTAGATGTTGATATTTCTAAGTGTTTAGATGAAGACTCACATTTGTTTAATTTTGTAGACATTCCTGAAGACATTGATATAAATAGTGGATTAAATGGTAGTGTTAACAAAACTATTATTAACAGTAAAGATAAAAGTAGAGTAGATTTGATGGAGTGTGATAATATACCAGGGTCGCCTACATCAAAAATAACCATCAAATCAGTATTCAAAAGATGCTTCGAAAGTACATTTGATCCAAGAAGTGTAGTGGGTATGGTGTTAGCAGGGAACTCAGACAGTGACTGATATGACTTGTTCCCAAAGATTTTAATCGTTAGATGCGCCGTTCGCCAAAATATGACCACATTCCTGTTTGGTTGTTGATGTCATGGAGTCCATGAAGTCAATAAGTTAATTTTCCCTGCTGTTAGTGGTCAGTTTAGTTAAAATAATTACAGAGCACCCTGGTGTGTCACACACTGCTTTGTGTAAACTACCAAATTTACTGAGATTTACAAATGCTGATCCAGATGTACATAGACCAAATGAGAATAAATATGGTAAGAGCATATCTAGCGATTTATATCTGCAGGTATCAGAATCCTGTTTCAAAATAGGTTATATTTTGATAAGAATTAAATGGTATTTATTTCAATGGTATTTTTTCTTCTCCATCATGTCGTTTATAGTAGTTCCATGCCCTAGTAGCAAGTTTCTGTGAGGCGGCTTACGACGTTAAAGAGCGTTGTCGTACGTACACAACAACAAAAGCCTGAGGATTTTTTTTTTACCTATTTAAAATGTTCGTTGAATCCAAAATAAAAAGCGGGAATGTACCTACCTAATGCAAAGCGAATAGTTTTGGTTTAGACTTCTTGTGGATATCGAAAGATATGATATTATTTATCTAGGTAGCGTTATTTATATCAGATTAACTACTTAACATTTTGCTAAGTCATATGTAATTAAATAACTCATTATGACAGAAAACAAGGTAGGTACATGGCAAGATTTATGGCAATCACCGTAAAAGGTGCTATCGTTAGTAGTAATTAATATATTTAAGGTTGCACACGCTACCTACCGGGCTACTGGCAGGTTGATATCATCTACTTGTAAAAAAATAAAACAAAAAACAGTAATTAAAAAAATTAAGGCTATTGTATTTTTAAGTTTTTTACACTTTTGTTAACATTTTGGATAATACCGCATGCGTGTAGCGAGAGTTGCTATTTATAGATACATAGGTTCATACACTCAAGCCTGTATCCCCGAATGTACGCAGAGAGGTATTAAACACCCACATTTTGCTAACCAAAACAGGGGGTAAGCCTCTTAAGCCGCCGTCAACTGGGCACTTTGAGAATTAACGATGGGAACATTGCGAGTATATTGCTGGGGAAGGAAAAGGATATACGAATGGACTGGGGAATGCATGCCTAAGCTGCAGCAGGTCAGGTTCGCATACTAACCTGTAACTGAAGCTGGCTGACACTTCACGGGATATTCTGCTGCGGGTAAAAGACAAAACCCATCTCATCCACCAAGCCACTCTTAGGGTAAGCACGTGAGCGCGATAGTGAAACACTTCCGCCTGGAGGTCTTCCTACAGGATCCACTCTGCGACCTCCTTGCGCCAGAAGTTCTCCTCGCAATAAAACCGCTCGGTCGCGATAAAACTGTGGCGACCTAACGCCTCGATTCGTCCGACCAATTGGGAGACTCGCTGCAGATAGTACCTGCCGCTTCCTAGAAGCTATGGGCTGCTAGGGCCGTCACCAACAAGTTATCGTTATACGTACCTAACAGATTACTCCCAGCTAATACTAAGGTCCCCGCAACAAATAAATGTTTGGCTCTGAGCTTTGTTTATATATTCGAGGTGACATAAGATTTGACACTAATCTAACTGTACGAACTGTACTCTTCTACCTAACCGTAGATGTAGGTGATTTTGTGTTGGATAGTGTGTCGTGTGAGATCTTGTTCTATAATCTATTTATAAATGTATGTATATTCCTTACAACCCCCTGAAATTTATTTGTGAATTTATTGATGGCTGCGAGGGGGCAAAATAGCTCATTGGCATAGCAAGAACCGGCTACCGGTCACTCTAAGTTCGCCTAATAATTAAAAAACGTTGCCGTTTCCACAATCACAAGTCACACAGTGACGACGCAAGTAATTACCGGACATGGCTCCTTCGAAAAGTACCTACCTGCGCCGCATTAGGCCAGAAACCAACGTGTCAGAATGGAGGCGTCGTGATGGAACCTTCGGGTATGAGGCGACGTGAAAGAAGTGTCAGGACAGTGGCGATACAGGCATCGTAAGGTAGGTATGCGTTGGGGTGGAGGCGCCGGTATGTGTACGCTTCGGGACGGACGCGGAGGTAGGAACGCGTTGGGTTGGAGGTGTCGTAAAGGACGTATTAGGTCGTAAGCTCGAATTGTGTCGATCGATACTTATAAAAGTAGCTAATTGTTTAAATGTGCCATGCTTAAGTGTACGACTTAGTACACTAAGAGGAGTCTCTTCACATTGACAATTTCTTGCAATTCCATTTGTTCCAACTATTGGCAAGTTAAATTATTAACATATTACCTAGGTACTTGCCTAATAAATTGTTGTTCTGTATTGAAAAAAGTGGTAGTCATTTTTAGAATGAATACTTTCATCAGTGGTGTGGCCCAAAACTACCCAATTAAAGATATGGTTTTAGAACCGACTATCTTTAATTAATTAGTTAATGGTGCCGATTCTATTGTACACTCGACTAAACTAAAACCTGACTTAATTTCTTCATATGAAATCAACCTAGTGTTCTTCATAATAAGGTCTATTTGCTACTAGCATCTATTTCTCAGCGCCGCTAAATTTCAATAAAACCTGTCTACGTATACTCAACTTTATCTCCACGCAGCGAGAGTCTTCATTTATTCAAACGCTGTATAATTGCCGTATAAAAACTTGTTCAAAACGAACAAGGATGACGTGTTTTTAATCTACACCTACGAAGACGCTTACTAAAAACACAGAGCAAAAGAGATGGCATTCAACGGATGGCGGCTCTTGCTACGTGGTATTAAAGTTTATTTAAGCGTTTCAGACTTTAGTCGACAAATAAATTGCTTATTTCGATAGCGACATATGTTACCTACTTGTTTCAGTTTGAAATAAGACCTTGTTTCTAAGTGTACAAGGTTTACTTCTTATATGAAGAAAATTTAGTGAATTTTAATTTAGCGAGTGAAGTAACAGAATTGGGGCCCCAATTCTGTTACTTCACTCAAGCAAGAGCCGCTATCCGTTGAATGCCATCTCTTTTGCTCTGTGTTTTTAGTAAGCGTCTACGTAGGTGTAGATTAAAAACACGTCATCCTTGTTCGTTTTGAACAAGTTTTTATACGGCAATTATACAGCGTTTGAATAAATGTAGACTCTCGCTGCGTGGAAATAAAGTTGAGTATACGTTGACAGGTTTTATTGAAATTTAGCGGCGCTGAGAAATAGATGCTAGTAACAAATAGACCTTATTACGAAGAACACTAGGTTGATTTCATATGAAGAAATTAAGTCAGGTTTTAGTTTAGTCGAGTGTACAGAAGAATCGGCACCAATATTGACCATGCACTAAAGGTTAGACTAAGGCATAAATCAATTGTTCCCGGATCCCTCCTATTTAAGGCGCAGTACGGCACACCGTGTGGTTTTAGTCTGTTCGATTTCCGCCCAACCGAAAGCCCCGGTGGGGTGACGGCCCGAGGTGGGTTTCCACACGTACAAAAAAAAGGCATGAATTAGTTATATCCCTCATTTTATAATCACTGGTACATTTCGGGACGCAAACAGTGTAAAACCTCAATTTTCCCCTGACTTTTCAGGTGGCTTTCACTGACCACCTTGAGCTTCCCTGACTTTCCCCGACTTTCCAGAATGAATGGATTGTTGAAAAGGTCTATTTATTGGAAATAAATTAAATAACATTATCACTGCATTATGATTTTATAGCAAAAAATATACATACACAGGGAAAAGTATTATACACACGTCACAAATCAATGTTCGATGATATTATAGTGAATACGAGGGGTTTTCATTTATCATCTTTATACCTATTATAATTTCCACATCCAAAATGGTAACAAAGCTGTCTTCTAATTAAGTATACAAAAACATAATTGACAGTATTGAAAAATAATGTACAATTAATTATAAACAACAAAATAAACAAGTCATGTCCAAAGATAAACGTAGATCATCGCATTGTAACTATTGAGCAATAATATTAATGGTACCATTGATGATGAGTTATAACATCATTTTTGCAAATTATACACAATGTATAGTATAAAGCTACCATCCTGTTAACCTGTGCCATTTTCATATGTGCATTTAGGGCAGGGTGGAACCGATACAATGATAAGTTTACAAAAAGTTATATTTATTCAGTAAAAATTATAATTAAGTATTAAATTTATTACTAAAATTAGCACTAGAATAAAATTGTAGTCTGAGAAGCAATTTTATAAAAAGTACCAATATGTATCGCATTAAATCGGTAACTAATAATTTACATGCAAAATATGTATAAGTCTGCAGCCCACTTAACATTTTAACAATTTCGCTGTTCTTAGTGTTGCATTGCACGTTTATATTTTATACATTAGCGAGTTGCGACACGTAATAAATAATGATTGTTTAAAATTACTTCAGATTTGGTTTCTACTATACAGAGATCAAACATGTATCATATTAAGAAGTAAATAGAACAAAATGCAGATTTGTTTTTTCTATAAAAAATTACCATAATATTTCATTATAATAACAATAGCATGTCTTAAAAAAGATGAAAAAGACCTTGGATTCTATTTTAATTTATTATTTATAAAATACGGCAGCGATACCATTTAATTACAATAAGTATTATTTATTTTAAATCAATTTCAATATTGTCTCTGGGTGCCCGGGTGGGGGGGCCCGCACTATGAGTCACGCCGGAGCCTGCTCTCAACAACGTCCTAACTGCATCACCAAACACTCACTATCCAACTAAATTAATGAAAAAGGGCACTGTAATTAGGAACAATCCTCTTGGCTCTTTCTCACACACTGTGCTACTTTCCTTTTAAACTCCGAATATGATTCTCTCCATTCTTTCTGTAAAAAGAAACAGAATGAGCACTCATCTACTATTGTCGAGCGCATGCGCGCAGATCTTGTTTGTGAGACGAGTCGGTGCGTGCAGCGACCTAGCGTAAAATAACGGTTCAATGTGGTGTGCTTTTAGTACAGTCGTGTCAGGTGGCCCTTTTCCAATGATAATATTTTGTGATCTAAATTCCCTCTCACTCCTAAAAGCAATCTTCTTGACTTTTCCTAACACATCTCGCAACTTTCTTTTTGAAATCCGAATATCGCTCTCTCCATTCTTTCTGTGGATGCAAACAATATAAAAATGAGAATGATCATAATTACAGATGGAACAAAGTATGAAAATTAAAAAATCTAAACTACAACAATGAGACAATCTGTAGCAATAATCTAGTCATGTATAATTCAACAAAATCATCATAAAAATACATACATAAATAAGTATAATAGACTATCCATAACTGTAATAATATATTATTACAGTTATGGATAGTCTATTATTGTATTTGTATTGTATTGTATTGTGTATGCGAAAGCAGTCATGTAATATAGTACATGACTGCTTTCGCATACACAAAAACAGTATCAAGAATGTCCATAAAAAAACATAATAACCTCACCCTTTGATTCTGCTTACACTGTCATACATTTTTTATAAACAAAACTGATACTTAATCTCTGAATCCTGAACAAGAGATGTAATGAAACTATAACAAATAATTTACTAATTCATATTTGTGATAAAAAGGTCATCTTTTGTATACAAACCCTAATTAATAGCCGAAGATTTAAACCCAAAAAAAAGTTATGTTGACTTTATTATACGCGCCCTCCCACATTCGTAAGTACTAAATCGTATTAGATTGTTTGATTTCGCTGCTTGATAGAAACCTTCGCCTTCGTCCAAATTTCGGATCATTTTGGCCGAAGGTGGCGGAAGCTGAAGGTGCGGTTGGAAACTATTTTAAATAAAATGACAATATTAAAATATTCTTTATAAAGATCAGATCTACTTAATATACTACAATGATGTACCTATAGATAAAAAATTATGTAATAAGTCATGGCTAAAAACTATGACACTACTTCAAATAAAATGACAATATTAAAATATTCTTTAAAAAGATCAGATCTACTTAATATACTACAATGCTGTTTAGATAAAATGTGAAGTCATGGGTAAAAAAATGTTTAATATTGACAACTGGTACTCACCGCAGCATCAACATTAGCAGGGCTCTCATCGTTTGGATCTGCCAGCATGGAAATAACGCTTATAAGAATGGTCTCAACTGTGTGAACTGGCAACCACCTTTCTGACGCCTTCTCATAACCCCATTTGTCATCTCCAGGTTCATGTAATATTGATATGCACACATCTCCATTCTTTTCAACTGTAATTGTAATAATTATTTAGGTGTGTATGAAAGTATTGTTACTATTTTTGGGCCCTTGGGTTTAACACATAAAACAAACAATATATGCTGTACATATATTAAGCAGTATGTGGTTTTCAGGTATTATTATAATTTTTAGTAGTTTGATAGTAGAATAAGAATTCATCACAACATATTGAGAGTGGGTATCTAACAAGCCCATTATTGAGTCTTTGCTAAAGCAACAGTGGTCACAAAAGCAAGTATTGCATCACCTCTATAAAGCCATAGCACCAAATTCGTGACGATCAGTTACAGTACATACCCTTCTTAGTCTGTATATTAAAAAGATCAAGAATTAGAATTTCACAAGCAACAGAATTCTTGTTTATACAGCTGCAGATAATATTTAAAAGAAACTAAACAACTAACAGCAAACAAAAAGAAGTTGTTACTGATGTTTTTAAATTATATTTTAAAACAACAGGTAGAATGAATATAATGCTTGTCAATACTATTTTGCAGTATGACTCACTTTTCACATTTATACATAATTATTCCTATACAGTTTAAATCTATTAATTTATTTGACAAGTACAAGTAAACTAAGCTGACTTATACATTAAACCTATTAAAACACATGAAATATTCATACTTGGATAACTATGAAATGAAAAAAATATACAGTAGCATATATGGTCTAATAAAATGTACTTATATACTTATATACTTAGTACTTATTATTTCAGCAATTTAAAATAGCTTAAGTAAGTTGCTTAATCTTCAGCTTGTAATACTGACTATCATGCATTTTTATAATTTTCATTACAGACATTGGTGCTTTAAAAATAAGAATTGTTTCTATATATCTATACAAAATTTCATGATAATCAGTTAAGTAGTTCAGGTGTGAAAGTATAACAGACAGACTGGTGTTACTTTTACATTATTTTATAATATTAAGATAGATATAGGTATATCACCTCTAAGCAAAATATGTTATATTTGTATGAATAATTTTATTATCAGTAGCAGCAAATAAATCATCTATAGTTTAAAATAATAAACTTAACATAATACTAAAGATTGGGTCCTCAAGATAACAAGATACAGGGTTTAGCTGTTCATCATTTTATACAGTTACACAGTAATAGTTACATAATTATAGTATTAATATATGAAGAGTTTAAAGTAAATACATCCAAATACTAATTAATGTAACATATATTTACTAGTTTGATAGTCGGAAGTGACATTTACTTACTATTCGGGTGCCATATTTCAGTGACAAATTTCATCCGGGGTGGCCTCAGAGGATATTCCTTAGGAAAGTGCAAGTGCGCTTTGAAAAAACCACCCTCACTGAAAAATTAACACAATTATTTTAAATAGCTGAAAACCTTATGATACATGTATATTTAAAAACATGCATAATTTGATTACAATGACAGAAATCGTACTATAGATAAATACACGACACTAAAAATAAGATTTGCTTAGTCATGAGCTGATTTGCAGAGTGAAAATGTATATTTGTGAGGTTAATTAAATAAAACTTTGAGAATAAAAAAACACAGTAATGTTGTGGACTTACTATAACGTGTCTGGAGGACCAATGATGAGGACTTCCCACCTATATATGTCATTGTCATCTATCAACCCAGCAGAAAACCCTTCCACTGGATTTTTGTTCAATTCTGTAAACATGAAACGACATTTCTGGAATTTTTGAGCTACGTAGTAGTTTATGAGATAATTTAGAAACGGTGACTACAGGAAACAAACAGTTCTGCCAACGGTAAACCGTAAATTTAATTGTAAATAGATAATTTACTTCATCGACTTTGGCACGAACACCTGTCATCGCAGCGGATATTGATTTTATAATATAGAGTTTAATTTTCAGTCCAGCAATCAAAATTACGACATGTTTAATACAAAGAAACTTATAAACTTACAGTGTCACATCATTCCAACCACAAAGATACTCAAAATTCGACCCGCTGAGGTCAATGATTGCTTGAAACAAGACAGACAGTGGTATCGCGACTCGTAGGCACAAATTAAACGGAAATATAAAGAGTAGACTTACCAGCTAGCTGCTTTTTTAATAAAAGCGAAGACTGTGGCTCTGACATTAATTACAATTGTGAAATTTACCCTGACGACACGAAACAAATGATTTTTCCACAAAAGATGGCTGGCTGAGGTTTGAGCAGGTTGTGAAACATATGAGTTATTGCTTGTTTCCGGTGAAAATGTTGCCATTACATAAGGTAGTAAACTTAGTAGTAGTAATAATCAAATGTATTATAAAAAAAATTAAATCTATAACTTACTTATTCTAGGGTAATAAAATTAGTAGTCGTCAGGATCATACCTAAGTTGGTTAAAGTAATAGGTATCCTGTTAAACAATTTTGTTTACATTTATTCATTGTTCATATTTAATAGTTAGGTACATGTATGCATTTGGATATAATCCTGTAAAAAAAATTACACCTTGTGAATCTATACTTATAATTATAATATATCGTCACTACGTCACTGATAAATAAATTATTTATCATGATTGGGCTGGAAAACACATGCGTTTGGGGGTCACGTATAGTTCTCCTACAATGCAAACGCATTAATGAAAGCCATACACTAATTGTAAGTCTTATTGACAGCAATCAATGCAAAACGCTTTCGAAAACATTTTGCCACATAGTAGATATTGTAAGAATATTTGTCTATCAGTGAGTTGTCCGTTAGCGATCAATACAGAACGTTACTTACTTGATGCCAGAGTTTTTTAATTAAATAACTTATCTAGTATACAGATACTGAAGTTCGATCACACAATATAATTACATAAATTGTGTTTATAACATGGCAACTTTTACCGGAAACACCTACCTCCATCTTTGGCCTAAAAGTATCAACAGCAAAGGGTAGATGACTGTCAAGACGGGGTAATCAGTATCTTCTTTTTAAACGTCAAAACAATAGATTCGTTCAGTCGGTACCAAAGACTACAATAGTATATAGGATATAGACAGGCAGCTCTGCTTCTTTTTGTTGACAACACAAAACTTCGCCTAGTGGTCAGATACCGAAAACTAATATAATAAACATATCTATAGGTATATATATACAATTGAACAATATATAGGTACCTACCTATGCGGTGTATGTATGGGTTTTGTTCTTCCCTGTTTCTTGTTTTTTATTGGTTCTAACATGAGAAGTTTATACTTTAGCTAATTAATGTATGTTTATGACTAATCTCCGATTTTTAAATTCAAGTAACGAATAGTTTTACACATAAAACAACCAAAACTTATATTGCAAAAAGAAAAGCAAAAGAAACCGGCAATCGGTACTCATACGCAGCCATTTGCAATGTAAGTGAAGTGCTGCCAACCTAATATTAATAATTTCCAAATATAAAAAAAAAATGGTTTATTCTTACGATTGTATTTTTAAGTAATATTATTGTGTGTTGGTGAACAAATTGTTGTTTGGATAGAATTTTAAGTGGTTTTAATTATTTAATATGCAATATTTTGTTATTTACAAATGCGAATTTTAAATCGTAATTCATTTGAGAGTAATAAATTTCCCCTCATAAAAATCATAAATTTAAATAGTGTAACACAGTAATTTAAGTTCCGGTATCTATCCTTGTGATGGCACTGTACTCAATAAAAAAAGTGTAATTCTTTTATGTTCCAAGTTGTCATAGCATGGTCGGTACATTTTTGTATGAAATACCTAGGCATCACGTCACGTTTTGCTGCTGTCAAATCATTTACTTTATTGTTAATTTGACGATTATAAAATAAATTAAAAACGATAAAGTTAAACTTGATAACCATTTTCACACTATTTTAAGTTATATTGCCCTACTGCAAATCAGTGTTGTTGCGAAAGCTATAGTTTCCCTATCGATAGTTAACCTCACTCCTATACCAAAAAAAACAAATCCTGCTTCCCACTCTGATTACCGTCCGATCTCTATATTGCCTTTCCTTTCTAAAGTCCTCGAACGCCTCGTACATAATCAACTTAGTTCATTTCTTACCAAAAACAGCCTTCTTAACTCCCATCAATCCGGTTTCCGTCCCGGTCATAGTACTGTCACAGCCCTGGTGAATATTACGGATGATATAAGAACCGGAATGGAAAATGGAAATCTTACTGTTCTTGCTCTCCTTGACTTTTCCAACGCTTTTAACACAGTAGAATTCGACATTCTGCTTGGCATACTAAGCTCTCTTAACATATCTCCAACGGTAATTGATTGGCTTCGTAGTTACCTGTATGGCCGCCGTCAGCGCATATGCATCGAAAACACTAATTCATCTTGGTGCAACATATCTGTCGGCGTACCACAGGGTGGCGTTCTATCTCCTCTTCTTTTCGCAATGTTTATAAATTCAATCTCACATCAACTTCTCTCTCACTACCACCTTTACTATCTTAAGGAACGCTTTGAGTTCCTTCATGACACACATTCGAGATTCTTAAGATCATCAGAAAACTTAGTATATAGCATTGTATATAACATTAATATTGAGATTAATCATTGTAGTTTAATGTATTATGGTGTACAATAAAGAATATTCTATTCTATTCTTAAAAATGGTTACTAGTGATGTTCCTCACTCATGAGGTGCCTCATTTGAGGTACTCGTGAGGGCAAGTACGTACTCAAGTAAGTACTCAAGTTTCAACATTGAATCACCTCATTCGTTCTGCGTTACTCGTCGAAGCCGCACTGGCCGCGTTGTGCTGTCGTCGTCGTCGTTCAATATTACTACATCAGTGAGTGAGGGCTTGAGTCATGATTTTGCTAGTTAACGAACCAAGAGCGAATGTATATATTGTATTGTACTTATGGCTGTGTGTAAACAAATAATTTTGATATTTAATTTAACTACTAGCTGTTCGAAATAAGGAATTATGCGAAAGTGTACCTATTATTCTCATGATCATTATTCAGATTCTCATAAATTAATAACTAGCTATGTATTTACTAATGAGATTGGTAATTTAATGTCATATTTTGTTTATTTTTTTTGGCGCAAAAAATTGTAAGTGAAAGATAATTATGTGTGTGAGAGAGATGACTCAAATAGTACCTAAGCGAAGCGCGCCGGATGGTCCAACCACACGGTCACACGTCCGTCTTTCTTTTGAGGCAATTTGAGGCGCGATGCCTGTGACTGTACGGACGGCTTTAGTTTTTACCTCACGCTCGCGTGGCAGGCAACTCCTCGAGTACGATTGGTTTTAAGGCCACGATACTAACTAACATTACTGCAAATAGGGACACAAAAAGAGTATCGATACTTTTGGAAATCGAGTACTTTGCTTTGGAAACCGATATTTTTCTACTCGATACTTTTACTCAATAAATACTTTTTGACAGGTATCGTATTGAATAAATCTTAGAAATTACCTACTTATTATTGTTCCTCGTTCTGATATGCATTGGCCATCTGTTGTGAAATTATCTACTTAAAACTTGGCTTTGAGGCTCAAGTTTATAGCAACGCCATCTAGTTCAACGATGTATAACCTTTAAAATAGCTGATAGTGATTCTACTCTGAAAACAACATACGATTAGTCTGAAAATAAGGATGAACTGAGCCATTCCGTAACTGCAGGTTTCACCACTTTCCTTTGAACAATGGGAAGATATGAAAGTTGTTTTCCCAAAATTATACAAGTTGGAACGAGAATATTTATCAATTCCTGCGACGTAAACTTCAGTCCCCTCAGAACGATTATTTTCTAAAGCATTAAGTACCGGTAATAACAAAAACCCGAAACCGGTTACCACCAAAACGGCTCGATAAACTTCTACATTTAAGGCATAGTACGGAAGAGGAATGGAACTTTAATTATGTGTGCCTAAAGTGATAAATAAATAATTTAATATTTACTTTTAGTACACTTTTTGATATGGGAATTTACATTGTTTTTTTTATTATTGTATTATAAGTAAAAAACAAGGTGTTTGTTCTACTGAAACTAAAATGACATCAGGACGTGTGTGATGTTTTCGATACTACTCAAGAGTACAGTATCGATACTTCCTATTCGATACCGTGTCCCTAACAGCAAATAGTACTTTTATATTTTTTATTCTGTGACTGGGCGACAACAGGAATATACAAAAGTAGAGAAAAGCTGTATGATTTATATGCTATGAAACAGAGTAATTTTGACCCAAAATTTCATGAATATGTCAAAAATTACTCAAAGATTTTTAGGAACACATGTACTATGGCAAAGTCTTTATACATAAGTAATAAGATTAAGTCTTCAAATAATAAAATAACAGCTACATGGAACATTATTAATAATGAAACGGGACGTAGTAAACCTCGAGATAATGATTTAAAATTAAATATTAATAATAGGTTTATAACAAACAACTTAGACATAGCTGAATCTTTTAAAACCTTTTTCACAAATATACCAGTTAGTACAACCATTACCTTGAATTCTTGTCCGTCCAGGTCTGAATTGTTGTTAAGGGCCAATGTAAACGAATGTAAGAATTTATTTGAATTTGAATTCATAAACCCCACAGACGTTATAAAAACGTTTAAGTCTCTTAATTCTAAGAATTCAGGGAATTTATGGGGAATTTCTGTTAAATTAATAGAAACTATTATAATTGATATAGCACCATTTCTAGCTATAACATTCAATCGATGTGTTGATTCTGATGTTTTTCCTAACCTGATGAAGTATAGTAAAGCAATACTTTTATTCAAGAAGGGTTGTACAACTGAACCAAGTAACTTTAGGCCAATCTCAATGTTACCGGCTATTAGTAAAATTTTTGAAAAAGTTATTTTGCAACAACTAGAAAGTCAATCTTAATAATCTATTTCACAAAGAACAATTTGGCTTTACAAAGGGTTGTTCAAAAATTGATGCTGGTGCAACTCTTTTGAGACATATATTTAATGCATGGGAGAATTCGCAAGATGCGATAGGTGTATTTTGCGATCTCTCAAAAGCTTTTGACTGTGTAGAACATAACACGCTTTTTCTTAAACTTAAACATTATGGTGTTAATGGTATTGCTTTGGAACTAATTGTTTCCTACTTGAAGGATAGAATTCAACATGTAGATGTCAATGGTGCGAGGTCTTCTGGATTACCGGTTACTATGGGTGTTCCTCAGGGCTCTATACTAGGTCCTCTACTTTTTCGCATATATATAAACGATTTACCTTATTATTAAAAAGATCTCTGTGATATAGTTCTATTTGCTGATGATACGTCACTTATTTTTAAAGTCGATTGTAAGGAAACAGTTTTTGACGATGTGAATAGGGCACTAAATGATGTATTATATTGGTTTTCAACTAACAATCTCCTACTAAATTCAAATAAAACAAAGTGTGTGAGATTTACTATGCCAAATGTAAAACAGCTAGGTACTAATTTAACTCTAAATAATGAAATGTTAAGTATTGTAGACTCAACAGTATTCTTAGGAATTACATTAGACAGTAAACTACAATGGGGAGCCCAGATAGACAGCCTTGCAGGTAGGCTTAGTTCGGCAGCTTATGCAGTATGGAAGGTCCGTCAGCTCACTGATACGGACACAGCTAGGCTAGTTTGTTTTAGCTACTTTCACAGCGTTATGTCCTATGGTATACTACTTTGGGGCAAGGCGGCTGATGTTGAAACGATTTTTATTCTCCAAAAACGAGCCATCCGCTCCATATACAATTTAGGTGCTAGAGTCTCTCTTCGAGAGTTGTTTAAGGATATAGGTATTTTAACTGTTGCATCACAGTATATATTTGCAAATATTATGTTTGTTAGGCACAACATTAATGATTATAAGAAAAACAGTGATATACACAATATTAATACAAGAAACAAGTCTAAACTCGTTGGTACCTATCATCGCTTACATAAAGTACACAACTCGTTCGAAGGTCTTGGTATACGTTTTCATAATAAAATTCCTATACATGTAATCGCCCTTGATCTTATTAGGAAATCCTACTATACGATCAACGATTATGTAAACAACAAACAGTCTTGGGCTTAAGGTGTCATTGGATATATACACACAAACTTATTTGTCTTATAATTAAGCTAAATTATTAACAAACCATTGTCAGTTGAAAGTAATGCGTGACGATTATTATGGTAATTTGACTAGTAGTGATTTTTATCAGTATCTCGACTACGGTTCGTCACGCTCACTAAAATGTCATTGCTTGCGGCGTCGTCGTGGGGCGGGTCATTTCTTTTCCTCTGATATGGCGAAGAAGATGATGGCTGGTCCATGCGTCATACTCGTGAACGGGTGCTGCTTGGGGTGACTGGTCGGCCTAGTCAGCGATGCTTTAGCCTATAACTATTATTTTTGTTCGATCAACTGCAACTCTAGCCTCTTAATCCAGTCACGAATTATTTTTAACAGTAGATTTTGCAACTGAATGAAGGTAGATGTGCACTTTGAATGATTTCTATGTTTAATAGGTTCAAATCTTCAACGGTATCACTGAGTGATTTTTATTTTTTATTACATTAGCTTTTGGAGCATTTCAATAAAATGAAATTCAGGTGGCATCAGCTTGCATCCTGTTTACCTCTCGTGTAACACTAACACTATTGTACCTGAACATCTGACTTTTAAAAAGAGTGGCCATGAGTTTCTTTGCCAGTATTCTTCTCATAAGGCCCTACGCATTTTGGAAACTGGAAGTTATAGATCGACACAAGCAGGCAGTAGATTTTGGTGTTTTCACCTAATTTACCTTGACAATCCAGTACATGCTGTGGCGTCTGTTTGTGCCGATCTATGATTTTAACTCTAGCTTCAATTTAACGTTCATAAATGTCACTTAGTGTCTTAATTAAATAAATGATTTTGAATTTGAATATATCACTACTGGGTGCAACATTGCTAAAGAGTATCACATTTAACAATAATAGCTGCGGTTTATTCCCTCTTTACAGTTTTTAACACTGTACATACTGTATTTATATAAAAAATCTCAAATTTAAGGCAAATAATAAATACAAGTTTATTTTGTGAATTTATTGAACACTGATAAATGTTATGCTACCTTATTTTATTCAATTTCACTGGTCTTCTTTCTCTTTTCCTGTCGTTCTGCAAAACCATTTACCTGCTCTATTTTTCTTTTCTTTTTGTTCTTTTTTGCTTTTTTAGTTTGTTTTTCATTAACTTGTTTGCTATTAGTGCTGACTAAACATTTACACGACCCAACAACATCGAGCATCGCCTTAAAATCTAACTTAGTCTGTATTTTACAACTTTCATGGAATAATTTTATTGTATTGATTAACTTTTTTAATGTTGTTAGGAAATTTTTTTTAACTGACAACTCTGTGTCACTTTTGCCAAACTTCACTAAAGCACTTTCAAAGTTTGCTTCCAAAGACAATAAATCATTGATTGCTTTTTCAGAAGTCGGTTTATTTCTCTTTAGTGCCCTGTAAAAACCTGTCATCAACTCTATTCCTTCATTGCGTCGGAACTGCCTCACACTATCATTGAAGACATTTTCAATTACTACTGGCACTAATTCATAGATGCCAATCCACTCTGTTTGGAGAATGTTATGGAAGAAAATGATTGGGAGCATGCAGTTACGGTTTTGAAAATAACTTTGTAATGACTCCTTGAAAATTGACAAAAGAGGACCACTTGCATCAGGTACAGATTTAGTTTTTTTCGGTGATTTGGGTTTTTTAATTTTTAATGAACAATGAATAATAAATGTTGCAAAAAAGGTAATCACATCTCCAAGAGCTTGAAACAAGAAGTGAGATCTTGCACCTTTATCAATGGTTGCTTTCATATAATCACATAAGATTTCAATATTAACATCATCAACTGAAGAAAATTTCCTTACTTTAGCCAGGATTTTAATAGTTTTTCTTACTCTATTCTCTAATTCAGTAAACTGATCTTGTATACAGAATTCTAAGCATCTAGTCAGAGGTGCAATCATTCCAAGACAGATATCCATAGAAGGGTCTTTTTCTAAATAAATATCAATAAGATCAAGAACTCTGACTCGGAAATCAGACAATGCTTTTTTATCTTTGCGGTCTTTTTTTGTTTTCTTGCCTTTACCCTGGCGGAACTGTTTAAAAGCCTCAGCTAAGGCTTCGTCAAGCTTCTGGCCTTCTTTTTCATCAATTGTATCAGCATCAATACTTTCAGTTTCTGATTCTGGGGCAGCAGATCCTAAAGCTTTCTGTATAGCTAACCTTAGCTGATCAGGTGTTTTTAAATCTTCTTCATCATCATCTTCCATTTGGCTGTCGCTGTCTGCTTCTTCTTCTTCATCTTCACTCTCTGTACTATCTTTGCCATTTTCTTTTTCATCAATTTCACCGTCGTCTTCTTCGTTTTCAGATCCAGAGTCATCTTGTGTGAGCGGATTAGACTCATTTTCAGGATCCAATACTGATACTATTTGCCCGATTGATGAAGGAGTCAAGTATTCCCATAAAAGTCTAAATACACACTGTACGACAGATCTAAGGACACTTGATTCGGCTGATAGTATTGACAGTAGTACTTCAACCAAAACTTCAATCCATTCTGGTTCACTTGAGAGGTCTCCTTCTATTACTAGTTTAGGTTTATTTTTTTTCCCCTTTCTGTAATGTTCATAACAGCTCTTGAGTTCCTTTATTGAACTTCTTGCAATTTTCACATGCACAGGTTCAGAAAACAAGAAAAGTCCCAGCTGATACAGTAAAATTAGAAAAACATTATCAACTTTAGACTTTATGTCATTTTTTTCTATATTTTGACACACTTCCATGAGCATTTCCCAACAATCTACATTCTCTTGTGGAAACTGCTTCTCTATTTTTGTTCGGACCTGTTCCTTTTGAAGAATACTGCAGATAAAACTGCACAATGACGACAGAACTGTGACTAAATTGTCAACATTTGAGAATCGCGATGTAAAACAGCGATAGAAACATGTTTTGATTGAACCTGAAAGGAAGCAAAACAATTGATTGAGAATTAATCATTGTTAGGTACAATAAAAAATTTAGTTCAAAAAACTGTAATCCGTCTACGAAGATTTTTTTTTGTTATACCAAAACAAACGAGCAGACGGGTCACTTGATGGTAAGTGACTACCGCCGCCCATGGGCACCTGCAACTCAAAAGTCACAAGTGCGTTGCCGGCCTTTAAGGTGAGTAGGAGAAGGGGAAGAGCGGGAGAGAGAGTGAAGGAGGGAGAGGGGGAAGGGGAGAAGAGGGAAGAGTTAGGGCCTCCGGTAATCTCACTCACTCGGCGAAAAGCAATGCAATTATGCTTCACTGCCAGTTTTCTGTAAGGCCATGGTATCACTCCAGTCGAGCCGGCCCACTCGTTCCGAAGCATGGTTTCCCACGTATATAAAAGTGATTGACAGATTTCTATTTGAAAATTTTTTTTGTTTCATACTTTTTAGATCACTTTTATCTTTCCGTAGTTTGGTTAGGTTATAATAATATATAATTTTTTATTTTATACTTTTCTGTTTTTATTGTATAATAGGTATTACTGCTACAGCCGCAACGTATGTCCATGCATAAGCACAGTCTCACTATTGCTTCATGGAAAAAAATTTAAACATAAGGCAACCCTTTGGATTTGCCATAGCTGGAAAACGAAAATATATTAAGAAAAATGCTAATACTTACTAGATAGTTCAGTGCTAATGGTAACAGTTTCATCACCACCAACTTTGAAGAATCCAAAACACATTAACAACTTCATGTATGTTAATTTAAATTCTGTATCATCTTTGACAGATTCATGGCTCACCAAGTAAGACAATAGCTCTGCAGCTTTGACTCTTTCATTATTGTACCAATTTCTTTCAACATCTTCTTTTATGATTTTTTTAGATGTATTTAAGAGAACCCCTTTAAATAACTTGGCCAATTTTTTAACACCATCTTTATTTAGATCAGCAATAATGGATTTTACAATAGTTGTACCAGTTATTTCTGTGAAATTAATTTCCCCTGGATTAAAAAGCAATTTCTTCAGTACATCAACTCTTATGCTATTGTCAACTTTATCTGATTTTAATGCTTTACATAAGGCATTAAGAAGTTCTTTTTGTTTTTTAATCATTAATTTGTTATCATCTTCATTATCTCTTTTGCTTCTGATTTTGCTTGCAGTTTGTAGTCCTTTAAACCAATCCATGAACAGTTTGAAGAAATTTCTGCTAATCAGCTCTGGTATAACTTCAGTATTTTCACGTATATTGTTGAGTATAGTAGTTAGTATATTGACTGCAACAAGTTCTCTATTTCTATTATGTTTTACCAGTTGGCTATCAATGCCAGACGTCCAAAACAGCTGCAAGTGAGATGAATTAACAATTTTTATAGCAATCTCTTTGTAGATGGGATGTCCAACTGAATTAAAGTCTATTCCAGTCTGTAAGAGAAGTAAGAATTTTAGAATATCAAAGTTAGAAGTTTAAGATCACTTTTAAACAACTATTATAATTAAGTAACTTTGGATCCTACCATTATTTTCTCACATACTGTGTGCAAGTTATCTTCACAGAGAATTTCAGAAGAGCCTATTAGTTTCCTGAGTTTTACTTTATCAGGGAATTTTGTGCTGATAACAAACAAAAAGTTTAAAGTGTCAAGAGTATGTTCTTTGATATCTTTCTTGAATTCTGGTTTAATTACTGGCCAAATGAGTTGCTCAAATTGATCAGCATCCACCTAAAACCAAACCCACTAATTTTAACACAGATTTTAGAACACTGATACACCTGAATATTACAATCACATGGTTATCAAAGTAGGTATTAAAAATAAGACAAATGTATTACTTACTCCATTGACAAAATCTAGCAGTATGAGGTATGCTACAGTGCTCAAGTAAGACTTTTTCTTGCTACTGGCTAATAGCAATTGTATAACTTCACTCTGTTCTTCAGTTGTGCATTTTAAGATACGGCCTGAGCGAAATAGTGCACCACAGACTAAGATCTGGCCAAGCGCCACATCACCAACCTCCTAAAGAAACAAAATAACAAACATGAAATCAAAGCGGCGGTAGCGTAATGGCTTAGGCGTCGGACTTGCGATAAGTGATTGCGGATTCGAACCCCAGCCAGTGCACTACCGGCGTGAACCCACTTATAACGCAAGCGTTAAGCTTAACTGGAGCGGTTAACAAGAATACTAGTAATGTGTGACCCATGTAAGAATACTATCTTTAAAAAACAAAAAACAAAAATAAATAAGAGTTGTTGTAAAAATATTGAAATCACGTTTTTTTTTCTAAAGTAAATTGTAACATAAAAATGTTAACTGATAACAGTTATGATGCTATAAAGCCTGACCAGGAAAATAAAAAACCTCGCCATGTTGTGGAAAACAAATGAAACTAATTTATTTTGATGGCAAGAGTAACTTTACAATGTGTTAATACATTTCATCATTGTTTATTGTGTTGATTACTGTCTAAGTGTAAGTGTGGCCTATTTTTGAGATTGTGATGATTTTATGTGTTAAAATGCCATAAAAAAACATCTATTCACAGTCATAAGACAAAAGTGGTTAGCAATGTGTTAAAGTATTTTTCGGAAAGAAAGTCTGAAGGATTGGAGTATATTTCTCTGAATAAAATTACAGATTTAGCTGTCAAGATTAACTGTAAGTACATCATATAATATGCACAATAACAATTGGCTATTGGCGTCAATATGATTGTAACTTAAACCCTTAAATGATTATAGGTATAGTAAAAGGCTAATTTTTCTTCAAAGACTGTTGATCTCTATAATATTACCTTGCTAAAACTTGTAATTTTAAACAAATATTAGCATTTTATTTTAAATAATAACATTATAGGTAAGTCATGTTCTTCACACCACTGTTCAATGACCATCAATGCAGACCTCATTCGGTCGCATACCACACTCTCAAAGGGGCCGCTGATGCGGATGGTCAGGCCGTCTGCATAGCCCACTGTGAGGAACTTCTGGTCATTAAGCTGAGTGATGAACTCATTGACCACACTGTTCAACAGGAGAGGTGAGAGAACTCCGCCTTGCGGACAGCATCGGGCCACCACCCCTCTTGTCGTGTTTTTCACAGTAAATTGTATAGCTCTGTATCTAAACATGGTGTCAATCCACCCGGCAATTGTGAAGTCGACCCCATGACTTGACAGAGCTTGGTTAATGCTGGCGAAGTTAGTTTTGTCGAAGGCATCATTATCGACGAAGATTCCTAGGGTTGACATTTTGCATTTCAGATTGCCCTCTATGTATGAGGCCACTTGACGTAGGGCAGATTCTGTTGATTTGCCCATCAAGTAAGCATGTGTGTTGGTTCAAAGGGTGACTAGTGCAGTGCTCCTGATTTCCCGATCTATTAGTCTCGAACTGGGTGATGCAATATTGCATTTGCACATCTATATATTATGGCACATATTGATATGATGTGACAAAACTCTTTTTTGAAAATTATAAACAGAAACATCAAATGTCATAGATAACTACAAATATCAATTACTAACAAATCAATCATAGTCAAATATAATCTTCTTACTACTAAGCTGCTGTACATGGTTACATACATACCAACATTTATATTTAGAATAATTATAAAACGGAGGTTTGATTTCTAAAGAAACAACCTGACAATTGAAAAACTTTTGATAGAAGACATATACAGGGTAACTCACGGCAGAGTTAGGACTTTCAATTTGAATATTTGATTATTTTTTATAGTGCAGGGTTCTCCCTATACTATACACTATAAAAAATAGAGGGTGCAATAGATTTATTGTTCGTGCTGATTCGCCAGTCACTAAGTCGCAGTTGTCGGGAGCGCACCAATCGAATCGTTTTTAAAAGAAGAAGCGTAAATGGGTACAGAAATTCCGCTACAAATAACCACACCCAGCCCCGAGCAGAACTCCAAGTGCGGAAGAAACAATTAACAATGTCACAGCTAGCTACCATCACAATCCACACTTATTAATACGCAAAAAAGCTTAAAAGTCACCAAATCAACTGTAGAGCGGATTCAGAAGCACAATTTGAAATTAAATGCCTATAAAATCCAGATAGTGCAGGCAATAACCAATAATTACTATAATTTACGTAAAAGTTTTTGCCAGTTATTGAGAGATTTCGCACTTTGATTAATCTGTTTTGGAGTGATGAATCACATTTCCATTTAAATGGATATGTGAATACAGAAATGTTGTTGCTGGTCACCTAGTAATCCCAGACAAAAACATCAAACACTTCTGCATAGCCGAAAAGTAACAGTATGGTGTGCTCTGTACTGACTCTGTCAGTGAAAAATGTGGCCCGATATTTTTTTTTAAAATGAGAGGAGCAACAGTTACTGTTACTGGTGAGGCATATAGGCAAACAATATCCAGTTATTTTACACCCAAGCTTCGAGAACATCCTGCCTACAGTTTACGGATGTGGTTTCAGCAGGATGAAGCCACTTCCCACACTGCAAGAACAATTACGTGAACTGTTTTCTCAAAAATGGATATACTGCATTGGTGATATTGCATGGCCTCCATGATCAACAAAATTACGACCCCCATGGACTTCTTGTGGGAGTATCTTAAGAGCAAAGTTTATGTCAATACTCAAAGGAATATTGCCAACCTAAAAGTGCCCAGACATTTCATGCAGAATGATAAGATTTTATGCAGGCGTGTTAAGAAATGGAAGACATCTGAAAGACTTGATTTTTAAAAATTAAAATCCGCATTACTATTAATTAATTTTCAATAGAAACATTTTAATTGAAATGTTTGAGTTTCTTTTTGTTTCATTTAGAAATAACTGCCATTTGACAATAAGTTTAAACACATCTATAGTATATGGAAATATATTTATGGTCCTGACTGTACCTAACAATATTCTTATAACTTGCTTTAAAAGCAGATTTCTACTCTTTTATTATAGGCCTCCTCATAATATGAAAAGTATAAATATTTATAAAAATTATACTCACACTTTTAGAAGATCCATTGCTATGAAGTTCTTTTTTTACGAGTTCTAGTAGTTGTGCTACAGACACCTGTTCAAATTTTGATAATAATGTTACCAAGGTAGCAAAATAACCAGTTCTCATATCTGGTACATTTGCGCCTAAACTCCTAACAAGCCTTTTGAGAACATATTTTAAATCCTTTTCATTCTAAAACAAAAAAAACATCAATGCTGAATTTATAAGATATTTATCTTACGACCACGATTCACGACCATTTTAATTTTGAACTTAAAAAGATCGTGGAAGATAGCTAGCTTAAAACTTTAATATTCAACATTTCAATAAAGTTGTAAAGTATAAAAACTAGTTAGTCTTTACGTATAATATATATATGACTAAACAAATTCCTAACCTCACTGCCTGCTAACTGCGAAATAATTTTACTGCCGCCGATAACTTTAGTCTCATCTTTTGGAGCTTTAAGTAAATCGAATGCTTCTAAAACAGACGAAGTCACTTTGACTTCCTTCTGAGGCACAGAAATAATATCTTCTTTCATTTTGGTGTAACTAATTCTTTTAATAACAATTTATTTCCACATGGACTGAACCGCACATTTTAATTAATGTCAATTTTGAAAGCACCCTCGCCCTCGACACGACGATGTGACAGTTGACAGTGACAGCGCGAGTGCCTGAGTGCTGTAGCGATAGGTGACCCTATTAGAGTATCCTCAAGGCGATTGCGTTAATTTTATATGAACAAACTGTGACAAACTTTACATTTTTTTTATTTTTCTGTTTAATATTGTTAAGAGGCTTTATTTGGTCTTGTTAGGATGTCCATCATCAGCCTATCGCCGTCCACTCCTAGAGTGTCTCGAATTATGAAATTATTAAAATAATTTGTTTGATTTTTTAATAGTTTAGTGGGCATTTTCAGACAAAAGCACCTTTGTAGATTTCACGTGTCCTGTGACTTTCATAGTTGTTTATTCAAAGAATTTTTAAGTGAAAACTTCTTTAGGCACGTTGAGCACTTTTGGTATTGAGAAAAAGCACTGAACTCGCTTGACCGTCACGCTCAGACACGTACGAGAATATATTTATTTATTTATCTCTTTATTGTACACCTTTAATGTAAAAAAAAAAAAACAAAAAACAATACAAACATTCAGGCATATCAATTGTTTTATCGCTCACGGCGATCTCTTCCAGACAACCTTTGTACGGATATTAACAAATATATTTTAGGGTAGTCTGTGGTGTACTGAGATAGGTTAATATATATTTTAATATATACTTAGAATACTATACTTATATTACCATAAACATACTACATCCATACATAAGTATGTACCTATATATATACATATATAAGATATATATATTTATAGCAGATTAAGATGAGATAACCGCTTATAATGACAAGTAATAGTCCTTGACCAGTTTTATAAATGTCTGCAAGGTTTTGGCTTGTCGAATTGACACAGGTAAGTTATTCCACAGCCTCACCGCTTGCACCGAAAAGGATTTATCTGTAAATTGTGTGGTATGTCTAGGCATTTCTAATTTCAAATTCTCTGATGATCTCAGGTCCCGACAATGTGTGTTGTGTAAGAATTTAAATCGTTCTTTGAGATAAGAGGGCGTGTGTGGATGGAAGAGAGTACTATACAAGAGAGAAAGAATATGAACATACCGGCGAAAGCGTATAAGTAGCCACTTGAGCTTAGAACGGTACTCTGAGACGTGATCATATTTACGTAATCCAAATATGAATCGAATGCAGACGTTTTGAAGCCGCTCAAGTTTGTTCAATTGGTCTTCGGTGAGATCTAAATAGCTGACATCCCCATAGTCAAGGATAGGGAGAAGAAGAGATTGTGCGAGCGCAATTTTCGTGTTGGTGGGTAGGAAGTTCCGGAGCCTTCGCAGAGATCCCGCTGTTGCAAAAAGTTTACGGCTAACTTTTTCTATTTGAGGGCCCCAGGATAAGCACCTGTCCAGATGTATACCCAAGTTTTTAACCATGTCACTGTATGGAATAAGTGAACCGTTGCAGTAAATAGCTGGCATTTGCTACCAGTTTATTTTGCAGTTCAGCCTAGGACTGCCTACTACAATGACTTGCGTTTTAGACGGATTTACACTTAGCCCATAATCCCTACTTCAGGTACATATTTCCGTTAAATCCCTATTAATAACATCAACTGCTTCTGATATATTATCCGGAGCAGCTCTAGAGTAAATTTGGAGATCATCTGCATAAAGATGGCAGGAAGAAAGTAATCTTTTTGTAATGGAGTTAATAAAGACTGCGAAAAGTAATGGGGATAATACGCCGCCCTGAGGTACGCCCGCAGATGTCGTGCACCAAGAGGAGTAAACGTTTTCAATACAAGCACGTTGCTAGCGTCCATACAGGTAACTACGAAACAAATCAATTGCTGATGGAGATATGTTAAGAGAGCATAATGTACCCAACAAGACATTAAAATCCACGATGTTGAAAGCATTACTAAAATCCAGTAAAGCAAGGACCGTCAGCTTTCCTTCTTCCATGCAAGACCTGATATCCTCCGTAATATGGACTAGGGCTGTTGTGGTACTATGGCCAGGGCGAAAATCGGACTGGAGAGGATTTAAGAGGCAATTTTTTGATAGGAATGAACTTAACTGAGCGTGGATTAGTCGTTCAAGGACTTTAGAGAGAAAAGGAAGAATAGATATGGGACGGTAATCTGAGAAAGAGGAAGGATTAGGTTTCTTAGGAAGGGGAGTGATTTGTGCCATTTTCCAGGCAGATGGACATTAGCGGATACAGAATAGTTAAGGATATGACAAATTACGGGTAGGATTTCATTTAAAATAGGAAGTACCATATTACGGCTGATGTTGTCGCTTCCTACTGCATTGGAAGTTATTGACAGTATGCTCTTCCTAACATCACAAGCAGAAAATTGACTGAAAACGAGTGGAGAACAGTCAGGAGTCGGCAGAGAAGAAAGATAATTTAGCGTTGTAGTTTTAGTACTCCCTCCGAAATTGGAGGAAGTAGAAAAATATGAATTTAAGGAATTGATATTGTTACGAGCTGAGGTTCGGGATTAGAGAATTACACCAGATTGTCACCGAAATAGACACACTTTATTTTAATAGATCACGAAATACACAGGGAAACTAGCAACAACACAATTACAATAATTTATTATCACTAACTTCTTAATTCACTTACACTTAGTCGCTGTTAATTCACTTGACACTCACTTGAAACTAAACTCACTTGACACTCACTTGAAAACTAACTAAGAACTCCGCAATGCCACGCTTTATATAGCAAAACGGTACTGCTAGAAACATCGCGACACCTCTTGTAAATTCTACACAACAAATAGAAGCCTCTAAAACAAACTAGTATTTTCTATTAATGGGTTACTAACTACTTAGTTCCGTGTTACAACAGATGGCGTGTATCTTTATTTTGTAGCTCTATACGACTTCCCCAGTCGCCAATAGATGGCGGGTTATTCGTAACAATACCAACATCTTTTGAAGCAGAGTTCGGACGTGGTTTACCGACCCCTAATAACTTAAAAAATTTCCAGACCTTAACTGGATCACCATTTTCAACGGATTTGTGGATATATCGGCGCTGACCATTCCTACACATCTTATTGCAGTGGTTTCTAATAAGGACAAACTTTTCCCAGTTTGAACTCGTAGGGTGGCTCTTGAACTTTGTATGAGCCCTTGCTTTCTTTTTCTGTACCTTCTTGATTTCTTCAGTTAGCCAAGGAGCGGGCAGATGTCGTACCTTTATTTGACGAACTGGCGCATGCTTGTCATATAAATGCATTATATTGTCAGTGAAGATTGAAATTTTATCATCAACACTTTGTGAGTTGAATAATGTACTCCAGTGGATGCTGTCCGCATCTCTGCGAAGATCCTCAAGATTCATATCACGAAAATTACGGTGTAAAAGTATCTTAGGATTGGGTTTAGGAGTACGGATTCGATATGAAAGAAAGAGGAGATCGTGATAGGAAAACGAATCTGCAGAGCACTGTCCATGTTTAGCTACATGTTCTTCAGAAGAAATAAGGATGAGATCAAGGAGAGATGAATTACAGTTAGGCATATTGTGTGTGGGATTAAGTGGAAGAATGGAAAGATTTTTGGATTCTAGAACAGATCGAAGGGAGGTAGAACGAGAATCGTTTTTAAGTAAACAGGTGTTGAAGTCACCCATGTATCCACTATGGTATGACTGTACGAAGGGGTTAAATTTTCTAAGACTACTTCGAGTGAAGAACATTAGTCTACTCGTAAGGAGGGACTATAATAGACACCGAGAAGTATTTTTGAGTGTTGGAGTAAGACTTCTATGAAAATATGCTAGCCAGCATTTACAGGGGGAGGGGGGGGGAGCTGTTGAGATGACATACTAACAATGGAGAAAGGAATATACAGATTTTTAATTTTTTTTCTTATAAAGTAGCTATTTTCTTAGTAACTGTATTATTTCAAACTTATGGAAATAGCTTAATATATTAAATATTGCTAAGATAAGGCAACATGCTATGCGATTTTGTCGAGTCCAACGACCTCCTTCTTAAGTTTTATTATTTTCGTAACTTAGTTTGAAAGATATCAATGTAAAAAGTGTTCAAGCCATGCCATGATTAAATTTTGTGTAAATATTGCTGTTTATTTATTCAATGTAATATTAATATTTTAACTTTCTCTTTAATTAGATTACCTTTTAATACTTCGCATATTTACATCAATTTATTTCACTCTTAATGTTAAAAATTAAATTAAACAAATACGTCACATCCACTATGTCATATGTTGTACTAGTGGAACGGGAAAGTGATGTAATCAAATGTGGAAAATATTATTGATTCTAAATTAAAGATGTTTATTTAAAAAATATATTTATAATAATTTGTTCTATTTGACTTGGTGCTGAGCAGTGATAGCAATATTTGAAAGTTTATTTAGTTATTATACTATCATAGTTGTTTTAAATTAAAAGTACTTGTCATCAGTACTTTGTAAACCATACCCAATATTCTAAACGTGACTTTAAATTCCTCTTAACTCATATGTCCTAATAAATCCGTGATTTAAGAATAAGTAATAAGGAGTAAATATCATACACAATAAAGACCATTTCCTTAAATAATTATGATGGTAAAACTGAGTTTCAATTTACCATATTTATTGTAGGTTTCTTTCATGCCATAGAAATTATATATATTTTTTTTTATATTATAGGGGGCAAACGAGCAGACGGGTCACCTGATGGTAAGTGACTACCGTAGCCCGTGGACACCTGCAACTCAAGAGTCACAAGTGCGTTGCCGGCCTTTGAGATAGGAGTACGCTCTTTTCTTTGAAGGTCCTATCGGTCCGGAAATCCAGGTGATGGGGATGAAAGTTTTGTCGCGTTGAACGATGGCGAAACGTTGCGGCTGGTATAAGTCCGAACAATTCCTCGGAGCACTCCCCATGATACATGCGATAGAAAATGCAGAGTGAGGCTACATCTCTACGCAACGCCAAGGGGTCAAGCAGATCTGAAATATCCTGGCAATCGATGATTCGAGTCGCTCTCCGTTGATTGCGGTCAAGAGAGAGAAGCTGGTACTGGGGTGCTCCTGCATAGATATGAGAATAGTATTCCATATGCAGCCGAACCTGCGCCTTATAAAGTTGTAGGCGGTGGGCCGCGGTGAAATACTGTCTCGATCTGTAGAGCTCACCAAGCTTCTTCGAGGTTAATTTGGCCTTACCCTACAAGTGACCGCGGAACTGGACTTCGCTCGATATATCGACGCTAAGGATTCCGATGCTTTGTATTATTTTGAAGTGTAAAGTACCAAAATGTAGCATTTGGATAGTAATTATATAATAGCAATTACATGTCTGAGAACAATGATAGTGTTTATATTTTATTGAGAAGTCTATTTTCTTTATATTGGTATATTCAAATTCAAATTCCAATTCAAAATCATTTATTCAATTAAGACACTAAGTGACATTTATGAACGTTAAATTGAAGCTAGAGTTAAAATCATAGATCGGCACAAACAGTAACGTATAACGGGTATAACAGAGGTAATTTTCGAAATATATTGTATTTTCATTGAAAAAGACTCTGTATACTTTGTGACGTATTGGAATTCTCTAGTAGAAACATCAGACTTAAATCAGGTTTTTTGGAATTTCTTAATAATTTTGATATAAATATACTTTTAGTAAACTTTATATTAATTATCAAACGCATTTAATCACAATTTTTGTTTTGAGTGGAATTCCCGTTACGTTACGTGTAATTTTCAGAAAAACGCCTTAGTAGCATTTAACTAACCAAACAATCATTTAATAAAATTGGTTTTTAAGCATTTCAATCATTCAATTGAAATTCTTAAACATGTTACAGCTTTAACACGACTGCTTAAACTTTATTTAGTGTTGTTTTTTTTATTTCGACTGTAAATGCAGAAAAAAATACTTAATATTTTGTATTAACTTGAAAATAATAATGTAATTTATAATTAATAATCAATGGAATATTTATTTGTTAGATATATCTAACACCATTTATAATCACTGCTGCATAGTATATTAACACTAAGGTTTTGAATTTATAGCGGCGCCACTTTAAGGTCTCGCAACACCTAAAAATGTAGCTAGGGCCGCCACTGTTAACTTGAATATGGAGTTCGACGAACCTGGATTACGACTTGGTTACCTAGCTACGCCACTGGTTACCTAGCTATAGTACCTATTTGTAACCCAGCTGCTTATATTGTTTCATTATATACCTTATTATTTTTATTAGCTAACAAAGTTTTTATAAACATTACTTAGTACCTAGTTATAATAATATACTATTGTGTAAGGATTATCTGTAAGCAATACGTATCTTTCTGAAAATAAATAAATAGCTACTTTTTATCCAGATATTCCCAAGGGACCGGGACTTAACCGCGGGTGAAACCGCGAGGTGCTGCTAGTAATAAGTAATTGTGAATAGCTTGAAAATAGTATTCCGTAGTAGGTACATTTTATTAGCTTTTAAGATTTTTGCTAAATAAAATTTTAATTTAATTAAAAATGTTAAGTGTCGTTAGTCGTATCCATCTTATTATTTATCTAGTCGATAATGAGATTTGAAACATAAGATAGGAAAGCATTATGTTTCGTGCAAGTTTTCGCATCCATTTTCTCTCTTCGATGTTGATACACGAAAAAAATGTATTTCCGTCGCTTCCATAATTTGATGCGCGCGCCTTTAGTATTCCATGTTTCTAAACATGGCAGGTCGAAGTGGATACGATGATGTTAATCCCAGGTATTTATTGTAAATTACTGCAAAAATCGATTTTTATTTTATAGTACAGTGCGCGTTAACTATTTTAGATTATGATTTTGTTATATGTGGTGATATCCAACGTTTTGTATCTAAAAAATGATCATGTTTTGCTATCCGATAACATTGAATGAAAATAGCATTTTTACTCAAGCTTATAAAGTTATATCTGTTTATTCATTGTTATCTGACCCTGGGACGTATCCGTGACCATTTTGTTTCAGTTTGAAGAGTGTGTTTTGTAGTTTATAGGTTATGAATTACCTACGGTTGTGGTGCTCGTTTCAGGGATTACGGTGGCGCCAGAAGAACTGTTGGTGGCCGCCCCCTTCCCTCCGAGCCTCCGTATAAGGCTTACGTCGGGAATTTGCCCTTTGGAATTATTCAAGGCGATATCAATAGGATTTTCCCTGTGAGTAGTAGTCTACCCTCCCAATATCTTGGTTTAACTGTTTTGGGAGATTAATTTACATATATACAATTGATAGCCGTGTTTTAGTTAGCTAATATATGTGTTCTACTTATGATTGGGTAAGTAATTGTATGTTGTTGCCATTGCCTCTCACTTCAGATAAACCCTTAAGATGAGTATTATTTTTATGGATAATCTAAATGCTCTGAAATATGTGTTATGAATTAATGCAGTTCATATTTCTCGTTAAATTATGTACAATGACTATCAGTAATATTATGTCATTACTGGACAGATTTAATACGCAAACTTGTTTATGCATGTGATAGTCATCAATTTAGCACCTAATTTTGTAGAGTTGTGACTATAGACTTGTAACACAATCTCAGTCCATGATTAATATGAAGTAGAGACCCCCTACAATGCTGTATCAGTTTGCTCAGGCTATAATGTTTGCTGTGCTATTGTAAACAAATCTCTCATAATGACAGTATCATATTAGTTGTTGTTAAGCGGAATATGATCTCTTATTACCAAATTTGCCATTTGATAAAATTATGTGGTTTATTTTGTTAAAGAATCACTATGTTAGAACATGTATGAGGAGAACTAAATCTCATTATTGCTTTAAACCCAACACTACGCTATCAGGAATAAATTTTAAAAATGTTTGGGAGATGAAGTGTAGCACCCATCACTTCTGATATTGTAGAGGAATGTCTTAACATATTTTATTTTAAATTGAAATGTTAACTTAATATATAACTTTCTGATTACAGGATCTAGCAATAAAAAATGTGAGGTTGGTAATGGATAGAGAGACAGACAAGTTTAAAGGATTTTGCTATGTAGAGTTTGAATATCTCGAGGATTTGATTAAAGCAATTGAAATGAATGGGGTTCTTAATGTAGATGGTAATCTTATTAAAATTGATGTGGCTGAAGAGAAAAGAAATGACAGGTGAGTCTTTATTTTATCAGGTTCTAGAATGTAATGATTTGTATGTAGGAGAAAGTTTTTAATAAAAATTTTAAGACATTTATACAAAACTACCACTTTTTAATTCTGATACTTTCTGGTATTGAATTATGTTAGCTTTATTGTACAATTTTTATTTCATGTCAAATTAAGTTTATTTTGTGAAAAGTAATGATAAAAAGTAGTTAAGTGGTTGTTTACAGTTACGCATATTTCATATTTATGTAACTTTAAATATATTTATAAACAAAAAAAGTCTTGTAAAAAGTATGTTAGCTATTCAGCCACCATAAGAAAAAAGATGGTTCTGCCTAAAGTCTAAAATGAAAAAAAATATGTAATAATTTTGCGCAGTTTTAGTGATGTTTTGTTTTATGTTTCCATTGGCACAACAATTTGTGAGTGGGAGCACAATAAATTTCACCAAATTAGCCGCAAAATAGTAGAATCAAAGTTAATGTTACCGCTACATTCATTTTCTTGCTATTTTTGCCCATGACATTTGTAATCTCGGCAGCCTAAGGCTCTCTCTTTGTACTCTAGATGGTAAATAAAATACTTTTCACTAAGCTCACATTCTTCAGTTGACCTTACCTACTTTAAGTTTTCGTATTAACAACAATAGAGTGGATTGCTTCGGCATAACAGATTGTACAGTTTCAACTGCAAGCCCCCTTTGCTACTAGTAATGCTATGTAGGGGAAAAGTTAATGCCACCTGGTTGTTTTTTATAAGAAAGCAAAACCGTCTTTTCATCTAGATAGAAAATACTTATGATTGAAATAAGACATAATACATCTTTTTAAGTTATTAAATGTGAGAAATGTCTTTCCTAATTTGGTGGAATAATATTCTAACAAAAGTTCAATTTAATAGTTGGTTTTAGTTACTTACCCCAAATATGAAGATATTAGCAGATGCATCCTTCTTTTGCTGGTTTAAATTATGTGTGTAACTCAATTTTGCAAAACCATCAGTAACATCTTTTATTCTTATGATGGCAATATTTGTAATTTAGTATAAAAATCAAGATAGAAAATACTAACAACCCACCTAACAAATGAGTGATAATTACAATTTTTTGCACTATAGTGCACTGGTACCAAAAATATCTCAAGCATGTTTTTTAAGTGTTTATTGCCAACATTTGTGACACACACATATGTGGGAACCATTTTTTGGCCAATAAATCCCACAAGGTGCAGGAGATCTGTGATTTGTAGGTGATAGAGAACTTATCTATGAATGCTGGAGATTGCAGTTATTTTGAAAGTGTATCAGATAAAGTTACAACGGATAGCTGTTATCTGATATCCAGTATCCAGCCAACCTAGGCTGAAATTTAAATAGTGAATAGGAAAGATGCACCATGCAGCAGTGTATATAGTAAAAACGTTTTCTTCTAAGGCTGGCCTTGTCTATAAAGACAATTTTAATCTTTATCTGTTTGCTTAATCTTAATGCAGAGAAATGAGTATTCATTTACTGAATAATTAGAAAACTGATAGTACTCATCTTATACTAAAGCAAGCATACTCCACTACAAGTACTATTATTTTGTTGTAAATGAAAATGTGGCGATTATATAATTTGCTACTTGTATACTATCCGGTATCCGGTCGGATAAATTTAGGCCAGAGAACCAGATAATGGCCTGATATCCGTTTCAGCTCTGGTATCAGACTCACTTGTTAAGATTGTTTCATACTTAATGTTTTATTGAGTAATTTTATCCATTTGACTGTTGACTTACCGAAGAAGAAATATAAATGGTTTTGGGTGCGAATCATATTTGTGTGTGATTCCCCGCATCAGTGGCGATCGATAATGTAAATTGGTGTGCTACGCCGCTTGCGGGGAATACCCGTAAACGATATAACGATTATCGATTTATGTAATTCATTTTAGGTAGTTCTGCTTGCTGTAAATCGACCGAGTTATCAACCAGTGAAAATAGAAACTGATTTGAATAAAAACGTGTTTCACTTGATGTTATTGTTATGAAAACAACATTATTTTCATTTATAAGAACTAAACTTTGAAGAGAAAGGAATATTCGATAGGATTATCATTTAATTCAGTTTTTTTTATTGTGTAATGGAATAGGCGTTTGTCTTCCTTCTCACCTGATTGAAAGTGATGATGAAGGCGATCGACGAGATCTATACAGTATAGTAATATAATGAGAACATTCACATTTTAGAACAATTATCTATGAATCCAAAAAATTAAGTTAAATAAGAGAAATTTTCTTTCTCTGGGGTAATAAAATCTTAGAAACTTTTCTAGTACGACATATCTACTACTACCTACATTTATCAAATAAACCATGCTAATATTATTAAAATATTATAATTAACGGCATACAAAACAACCTAATGCAATTGGTTGATGAACTAAAATCAGAGCAGTAGTAGATGTAGCATACTGTAATTTACAGAGGAGGTTTTGATCGCGGTCGGCGAGATGGTCGTGTTGGCGGCGGAGGCGGAGGTGGCGGCGGTGGCGGCGGTGGCGGCGGCTTCAGACGAGAAGGCGGTGGCGGCGGTGGTGGCGGCGGTGGCGGCGGTGGTGGAGGCGGACGCGGTACGTACGACCACTTCGATGGGCTCGATCGTCGTGCGCCGCGCCATCCGGGTGGAGGGATCCCACATGGTAACATCATCCCCATTACTAACAATTAACCAACACAAATGACGGAATATTCTAGCGTTTGTTCATCGTATGTACTGATGAAATGAAGGATCAAGTAAAATAAAGCCTTTATTAATTGGGTTACATTTGAAATCATGTCATTTGTGCTTGTGGAACTAATGTCCTTGAAATATTTATGTATTAAGTATTTTATATGTAGGTATAACTGTTTTTGAGTGTTTCTATGTTCAAACAAAAGTAATATTTTGTGTCTAATTATTATATGCACCTGCGCAGATTATTTGTTTTGTGGATATTGAATACCAGTTTTATCTTGTTATTACATGACATGATACTGATTCAATACGTTTAAAAAAATACTTTTGTCTGTACACATTGTAACAAACTATGTGGATCTTCATTCATTAAAAAAAAAATCTTTTGATTGCATTACTACTTTTTACCTGGTTTATGTAATTTCACCTAACAAGAGTGTTATATTTGGTTAACATTTGTGCTTATTCAGGGCAAAGAACATGATTAATGACTCACTAACATTCCCGCTTATTTACGCAATGGTATGTGGCGTCATATGTTTTCACGTGGAATTTGCTTCGTGGCTCACTGGGTGTGATTGGGAAAACTAAAATAAACTATCATGTGTGACTGATCCAAATATTGTATATCCCTTAATATATATATAATAAGCTGTTGAACAAATCCAATTTAATTTATGTACATCATACATAAGTTAAATTGGATTTGTTCAACAGCGTGTCAAGCCAAGTTCAAGAAAAATGAACAGGCGACGCAGCTGCCGTGTGTTATATATATTACTCAAACCATTTGGTGCCACTTTTGACCGTTTAATAACTCATAATCTATTTAATATAAATACTTGAATTTTTGTTTATTTATTAAAACCCCTCAGATTAACTAGAACCACAAATTTCATAAATACAGCTTAAACAGTCATTGAGTTTAAAAATCGGCATTTTTATCACTGACTGACTGACATATAGAACAAAAATCTAACCCATTTCCCGATGACCTAGAAAGTTGAAATTTTGGTGTCCAGCTGGGTAATTGTGTGTATACAAAGGAAAAATCAGAAAACAGTGAATTTTTCTTATTTTAAGTTTTAACAGACATGAAAATGTACAGAATCACTACCAAAAATCTTGGTTACTCAAGGAAGCATTTATCAATGAATAGGCAATGCGCTCTAATAATTCAAATTTTCAAGAAAATGTACAAAATAGCACAAAAAAAAAAACTATACCACTTAAACGTAGGAAAAAATGTTAATTTTACAGATCAATTTGAATGATGAATAATAATAATTTCTTTACAAAAAGTAATGACATCCCATCAAAAATATAAATGTTATAATTATCTTTTAAAAAAAAGTATCCCCAACTTCAATGTGCTTTTTAGTGGAAAGTAGATATATTTTGTTTGAATATATAATGGGTAGGCCAACAAAACGCACTGCTCCAATGAGACAGCGATATGTTTCGGAGCAAACGAAAACATCATCGACGTATACAATTTTTAGATATTTAAGAAACCGCTCGACTGATTTCGATAAAATTTAAATGGGACGACCTGGAAAGTATACCATTTGAAACAAAAAAGAATTTTCAAAATTTGTTCAGGCGTCTTAGAGTAATCAGTGAACATACATAAAAAAAAGATTCCGTCGAATTGAGAACCTCCTCCTTTTTGGAAGTCGATTAAAAATGAGAGCCAAGTTCAATATTAAGAATATACGTGGTTATCGACTACGCCGACAAAAAAATTGTGATCTAAATGAGTAGGAGTCGATAACCACGTATTTCTTAATATTGAACTTGGCTCCTATTTTCACATATATGTTTTTGATGGGATGCTATTCACAATACCGGTTTCTAAAAAATCTTTACATGCATAAAGTAGAAAGACAAAACATAACTAAATAGTAATTACAGTAATCTGTATATCTCCTTCATTTAAGGACTAGTTAGTGGTTAGTTCTATATTAAGGTGCCATTGTGTATCTTAATTGTTTACCAATTAAAGATACTATCAATTCAGGCCTATTATCTGGAGAGTTGTCAACCATGTTTAATGATCTTGTCCTTTGGAATAAAACCAAAAGTTCCATTAATGGAGTAAGAGGCTGCAGCTCGCATCACCGCCTTCAATTTAATAAAATTAAATCTCTAAAAAACGTCGAAAATGCCCCAAGGTTGGAAAAATCATTATACCTGTCCGATGTAAGTTGGTACAGTTACTTTAAAAAATGTTATTAATAAAACTAGTCTGAAATGTGATTATGACTAATGATTTTTTAAATAAAAAGACTTCAATGCTGATAGCATTTTTTCGCGTTAATGATCAAATATTCAAAGGGTCATATAATCAAGTTATAGGTCAAATAATAGATAAATGATTGAAACTAAAGTCGCTGATAAAGCTCCAATGAAAGAAATTATGTTTTTGTTACAATTGCTATATATATATGTTGCATGAAATTATGCAACAGCTAACCGCTGCACAGAATGCTGCTTTTTTCTGTATATTAAGAACAGGTTGGATACCGAACGGTCTATACGGCCCTCATGGATATCAAGAGATAGTTATTATTAGAAACAAGCCGAACCCTGCAGTTTCGCTCCCGTTTACGACCACTATGCTCCTTAGGGGTTGTAGCGTGATGATACATAGCCTATAATCTTCCTCAATGAATACTCTTATCTAATACAAAAATATTTTTTTGAATCCGATTGGTCGGCGCGTTTAAACAAAGAATCAAACATTTACGATTAAATTTTATAACCACAATCCAAATTATATCCACTTTCATGATAAGCTCGTTATCGGTAAATATTACATTATAATAACAAAGTACCACTGATTCAGGAGGACTAATTATACCAGTGATTTGCACTTCAACATTCATTCTTTGTATTTCTGGCTTTAAACGTCTTTTAGAAAACGATTGTAGGGTTGATTTGGAACATAAGGTCAAAACATATAAAGTGACCAATGTCTTTTTTTGTGTGGTAAGCACTGGGTGTCTAGAAGCTGTACACCAGACCAAGCTCACCGGAATGGTTTTTGACAGCGGTTGCCTACCTGACAGCCCTACGAGTCACTGTTCCTACCGGTTGTTTAAACAGCTTGGCTGCACGGAGTTCTGTGTCTCGAGAACCGAGAACCGACTATCTTCTTCATTATGCCGTGTTCTGTTTATGGCGAAGACGTCAGAAGACTTCAGAAATATGAAAGTCAGCTAGCGATTATTGCATCAGATAAATTTATTAAAATGTATTCTTAAGTAAAAAAAAATAATGTGAGGTGCAATGTTGCAGACCGTGAACGAGGAGCCGGAGGTGAACGATGGGGAAGTGACGGCGGCGGGCGGGGAGAGGGCGGCGGGCGCGCGTCGCGGGGAGCGTCAGAGGAACCGCGCGGCGGCCCGGGGGGGCCCGGGGGCCCCGGCGCTGCACAGGAGTGGGGCCGCATGGGCCGCTCGTCCGCCGCGCCGCAGGCCCGCCCGCCGCGCCCGCGCAACTTCGAAGATATGCCGACCTCGCGCCCAGGTACACCTTTACTTATTCCCTTGTTATTATTACTAGCCTGGCCGCCCGGTATTAAAAACTTCAATTAACTATATGGGGGGTGACTGATCAAAAATTTTGCTGTCTCCAAAACCTTGAGAAATTCAGTAAACGAGATACTCAAAAAATGTAAAGATCAGGCGTGTGTCGCGTAAGATTTAAAAGAGTATTCACATTAGATTCCAATTATGATATTGTATATCCGTTGCGGTTTGAAACCAATGTACTAGAAATAGAACACACATACTGCTAATTCCTACCAATGTTTATAAATCCAAATAACGAATGTATGTACCATTTTGGTAAATGAGTTATGTAACAATAATAATAACTTGAAACATCACACTCACGGCCGCCTGAACCCAAACTAGGCAGAGACTGTACCATAGTAATCAGACTGCTGATATGTATATAGCCAAGTCAAATCTTCTGGATTATCTACAGAACTTGGCAACCATTTAGATCTCCATTCTTTTGTTGGCGTAAACCACGTATATTAGTTTTTATTTAGTCAGTAGATGCTCTGACGTTATTGCATTAAGGCCTCACATTCAACTACGATGGCTTTTAAGCTCTAAAACTACATGATCCTCGTCAATAATCCTCCACGATAGTATCGGAATGCGTGTAGGTTTATAAGGATATAATGTAGATGATAATGGAAACCGAGAATCCCGTTGATTAAAACGAGAAATGGGTATTGGTGTTAAAGCAAACACAAATATAGTAAAGAATCCGTAAAGCGTCTTTAATTTTTTTTGGTTCACATAATGCTATAGTTATGACAACGTACTAGGTCCATTTTGACACATGAGATCCCAGTAACTTTAGGGTGGAATGACACAATTCGTTAACCTAACGCCGAATTGATTAAAAAATCTATGAATTCATAATCGGTTCAATCATTTTCGTTTCATACTTTGAAAAATATTCAAAATTATAATAATTTAAATATATCCATATAATTTTAATAAAGTAAAAAATAATTGTGTTATTACAAGCTACAACACTACAAGTCTTTAATTATTAACGGTAGTTTTTTAATTTACAAAAATCGATTTAGTTTTAATGTATCCGTTTTTTTTATCCGTTTTTATCGTGTTTTGTTTGTCATCACCGAACCTACTAAAACCACCTGATGTTCCGTCGCAAATGGTTCTATTGCAAGGGACCCGTGTATACCCTAAGAAGGAAGCCTCCGGGAACCCCTGCAGACCTTGGCCGCCTGACAGCAAGCGACCACACCGTGAAGTACGGGGGGCCTTACCCTTCTCCAGATCAGAGACGCGCGCGCGGAACACGCCGCGCCACCGTCTCGGGCTTGCTTCTGCAAGTGCAACGGTCAGCCGAGGTCGGAGATCATTCTGCGTTCTCCGGCGCCCGGTGCGTCTTCTGCGGGATAGGAGAGTGCTTGTCCTTTTACGTTCCTCCGCTCTTTGGCCAGCATCATCTCCTCGCGAAACGAGGCGGCGGAATCCCACGCACTCTCACTTTGGACCATGTACAGAACCATGGTCTCTAGCGAGAGGTTACTCACACCAATAGCCGTCACGAGGTCGTACCGCTGTTGCATCCATGCTGAGCACTCTACTAGAGTGTGGAGCTCCACTCCTCGCTTGTATCCGTTTCAGAATTATTACGATAAAAGATGAATTTTTATTTTAGGATAACCTTTATGGATTTTTTTTAGTATTAATCAAGTTCTGTAGAAAGGAAACAACGAAATTATATTTTAAAATATTTGTTTAAAGAGAAGACAAGGGGCTCCTGTTATCATCTGGTTCCATATTAGACCTCAAGCAGTTGTGGGTGGTCAGACGAGGAGAATAAATTAATAATATTTTTTTAAAAGTAAATAACTGACGTATTTGCAGCATAGACAAAGTAAAACTCGCATGCATTCATACCTAAAACCCTACCCTAAAATCAGGGCCGGATTATCCATAAGGCAGAGTAGGCGACTGCCTGGGGGGCCCGCATCAGCTAGGAGATGAAACCCGTGTATGGAGATTTTGGATCTCAAAAAGTTGATTTGATTATTAATATAATAATATATGATGTTTACTTGTAAATCAAAAACCCCGTAATTTTAGGTAAATAAATTGGAAAGCGATATTGTAAACCACCGACGCTGTATCGCAATTCGAGTCGCCGGTTGGTGTTCAGTGTTGTCGTAACAATTGTAATTGTAATTTATGTTCTGTTAGTTTTGTAAAGGTACTTGCAATAACTATTAAGTGGTGTGCGGTGTGTTCGCAGACACGTCGGGGCGGCCGAAGCTGAAGCTGGAGCCGCGGACGGTGAAGGAGCCGGTGAACTCGATGGCGTCGACGAGCCAGGCGCACTCGATATTCGGCGGCGCGCGGCCGCGGGAAGAGCGGCTCAAGGAGCTGTCGAACGAGTAGGCCGCGCCCGTCCGCATCTCATTTCCCGGTCCCGTGTGTATATGTATCGTCCCGAAGCCCGCTGCCGATCCCATATGTGTGCCCTGATATTTACATGCAGTTTCTCATTGAACGCAGTGCTGATAAAATTGTATATGAACTACAAACGTTTGTTAGGTTATATGAGGTTGTAAATCATTTTTATCGTATATTTTGTTAGCTTTATTATGTGTATCGAAAGATAGCTTCTTATTGTTTTAGCGCGGCCGCGGCTCGTTTTGGAGGCGCGGGCGCGCCTCTCGCGTGGCTCGCTTTATCCGCAGTATTCAAATTTCTAGTATGTATTTGTTTGTCTCTTTATAAGATATACCCGGGCTTGTGTGTACATACGATATCGGCTCGCATAATAATAATTAATTTTTCGAAATTAGACTTGGAAGAAAAATATTTTTGTTCCTCAGTTTTGGGTTGTATGTGTATTGAATATTGTAATAATTATTTTATTTTAATATAGCATTGTCGCGATGGAGGTTCGTAATCGATTCTCTGTTGTATTTGTTTTTTTTTTTCACTTATTAATTATTTAGTTTGTTAGGTCATGAAAATTAATCATTGAACGAGTAATTATGATACATAATTTAAGCGTTGAGATATGGTGATGTAATTACGGTGTCATTAATAAAATTAACTTCCACTTACTTGGATTTCTACTTTATTACATATTATGTAATGGCAAGTAATGTGGCAAAGAAATGAAAAAAAATCGCAAAATTGTAACAGAACATAGAAAAATGAATAAAAAAGTGAATTCTTTGTAACCAAGGGTTTGTCTGAAATGCCTACACGAAACATCCTTGTGTCCAGGTTTTCAAAAAACTTGTTTATGAAAATATTATGCCTGTCCTTGGACAACTAGATTTTACTTTGAAATAGTGTTCTCTAATGCATTAGGTTTCTGTGGAAGAAGCCTTGCAAATAAGTAAACCTTAAGTTTTAAGACGACAGCCACTGCTACGACTGAATTTTAAATTGTAATAAGTGACTGAACTGTATGGAACTATAGTATGTTACAGGCCAATGTAACAAATACATTCTTTATTCACACCATTTGACGCGATGTTATTCAAACGAAGTGAATAGGGATAATAAAGCTTTTTTTATTGAACTAGTAGAAATAGATGTCAATTAGATCATTTTGTATAATAAAAAAATTCCAAAAAAATATTCTGATTCCATCTAAATAATACCTTGACAAAGTAATTAAGTGGTTATTTTTAATGTTAATAGGTATTATACATTTATTTTATAGGTTCCCTGGCCTTCCCTTTCAAGTAATATATCGAAATTAAGACTTATCTTCAACACTTGTTTTTGCTCCAAGTAAATAGCCATGATGTCTTCATTATGTATATGAGACCGTAAGATTGTGAACATCGTAAGTTAATAAACAATCTTGTGATATTGTAAACTGACGAAATATTATGAACTGCAACTAACCGTTTACAATTTAATGTATGTATTCTCGTTAGTTTATAATCTCTCAATGTCAATCAATCTTCAAATTTTGTAAACAAATCTGCAGGGTTCATAATCTGTCCGGTTTTATCACTCGTAAAATTATAAACCGCGTCGTCAGTGGCGTAACAATAGGGTGGCAGAGCGGGCGGTATTTAATCAATATAAGTTATCTAATTTAATATACCTAATAAAATACAACGAATTAGAAAATAACGGGCAAGTGCAGGTCAGACTAACAAACATCCGAAGAATTAGACACGGGCCCCAGATGGTAAAGTTACACCACTGCGCGTCTTTGATTGGTTCGTAAAATCAAAACAACCAAATGTAATATGTTGGCTCGGAACACTTCACGTGCCTTTTGCCACGTGCCAGATAGATACCAGTGCACACTTTGACGGTTTGACATTGATAGATTATAAACTAACGAGAAATAATACGTTAAATTGTAAACTGGTGGGATAATTTTCCGTCAGTTTATAAATTAACGCCGTTCACAATCTTACGGTGACATATATAAACGGGAATTAACGCAATCACGAAATAGGTGCAACATAATTATGCCATATAAAGCGAAAGTTTATAACTTAGCCATGATGTCTACTATTTCTGAAAATATACATTTTTCTGCGGGAAATAGCGGATCAGTAGAACTATTCCCATTTTAATTTGAATATTCACGCCAAAACGTCGTTGGTGTTATTTTTTATTTATTTGGTTTACCAACATTGCTACAACATTACATTAAATTTATAAGTAGAAACAATGAGGAACAAACTTATTGTGGCTATTTCTTAAAGGTAAACGCAGCTTGTAAAATTAAATGATTGGAAGAGGAAAACAAGACAAACTACGACAGCTATGATTGATATAAGAACGTTACTAACAATATAAAAAGAAAACAAAAAAAACATATAAACTTTCAACAGTCATATAGGCCACATAGCATGGATTCTTGCTTGGCCAGCGAATCCTGGGTGTCATGCCGTCTACTTGTGACGTGACGTCTATGTTTGTCAATAGTAAGGCTAAGTTTAGATAATGGGCGTTAAGCGCCCGTTTTGATTACTCGCATTAACAAGTACATCAATTTTGTTGAAGTCGTCCACATGCCCGTTACATGTGAACGTGTGGACGTTAATTATTAAGTAGTTAGTGTCTGAACATAGTTTAAACATTAGGTACATTTGCGATAGTTACATTTTTGTTGGCGTGAAAATTAGTTCGAATGTAAGAGGTGTGAATCTCTCTCAGTGAAAAACACATAAAACTTCTAAAAGTTATTTTTTTACGTTCCATACAAAACGTATTCGAAATAAGTGGCTTAAATCTTGCACGGCGAGACCTAACGTCTATTTGTCTAAATTATATTATATGCCTATTTATTTTTATGAGGATCACTAACCTTTTTTTTTAAGTTTTTACCTTATTTCATAGATTCTAAAATGGTCTGTGCTTAAAAATTCAGTTTTAGGTCTAAATTTAATAGTAAATGAAATCCTTTTTGAGTTATGTTTTATCTCTTGAAAGGGTACTTTGTTCTTATTCCAGCTAAGATGTTTTTATCATAAACTTAGTATACCTACGAGCGTAATAGACAACAATTACGTCACAAAACAGAAATGTGTATGTGTGTGTTAATTTTTCAGACATGTGACCGAGTTTTAGTGTTGAAACATTGACGTCACCGCAATATCGATGTCAAGAATCGGCAATACTAATATCACTATGGATTGGTAGTATTTTGTATGTTTTTTGCTATGCAATATTTAAATGGCAGTATAGAAGAAAAAACAATAGAATAACAATTCAAAGAATTTTCATGCTAGTGTTTTGTTTTTTCCACCTTTAATTACCAGGTTTTGTGTTGATTTAGTACATATACTCACGCTGTATTCTCTTTGGTGTAAGCACAGACAAAAGTTCGCCATTTGCTTCGTTCTTTACACGCCCCACGCTTCGTCCCCTTGAGGTATATCCCCTATCTAACAAAAAATAATAATCAAAATCGGTTCATAAATAACGGAGAGAGTACACACAATACTTCACAGTTTGTTACTACATATTACTCCTACACCACTGCACCTGCTTATTTTTTTTTCGGATGTTTTTAGTGAAGCTGCACGCCAATTGTGAATATGGCTACGGCGGATATGTGATATGGCGGTCAGACACGTTGCTGGTCATGGCAGTGTACGCTTCGCCAGCCCAGAGGATCCCGTGGCGCGTTGCGTTAGGCCTGGCTGTCCACAGCCTATGATCAGCACGTTAATATGATTTATCAAAGGCCAATAAAAAAATAACTATTTTTCAGAGCTAATACACAATTATTGCAATAATAAATAATATATAATAATAAAAAAACAGAACGCGACGCGAAGCTTCGACACTGCTGAAATATTGACAGATAGCCGGTGAAGGTTTTTTACATTTGCAGACCATTGATTTTCCTTTCGGTTACATTAGTGTGAAATCTTATGTTACACTGTGACTAAAATTTCCTTAAATTAACGCGTGTGAATCCGCGGGGCACAGCTAGTAGTTGTGCCCCGCGGATTCAGCAATGTAGGAGAGAGGAATATACCTATTATGTATAATTTTATATCATACTTAATATAAAATTATATACCTAGTAGGTATCATCCTCTCTCTTACATTGGTGTGCGTTCGCGCAGCGGAATGTTGTTGAATTTAAAGATTTTAATTATGCAGATATTTAGTGTATGACGTCGTGTAATTGTGTATGGTAAAAAAAAATTTGTGCATGCAGCCATTGTGGAGAAATTCGCTAAAAACTGATTCCGCTGGGCGAACGTTGTCCTGGCGGAACTTTTTTGAATCCATGAACTTAGAAGAAAAAAAATGTGTCCAAAAATTAGTGTGTAATTGTGTATGTATGAATAAAATTAGTGCATGCATAAACTTCGGAGAAATTCGAGTTTCCGCTACGCGAACGTTTGGCCATTAGCTAGTTTTCATATAAAGTGCTTATATAGAGAGCTGTAGATTTTAACATACGTTGTTTTGAATTTGTTTATAGTCTTAGTATGTAAAGTATGCACTTTGGGGTCTAGATTTTCACGTTTATACAAACCTTGTAAGTGTCTGCAACATGTTGCCAAGTATCAATGATGTTCCGTTAGTAGTTAAAGAGTTATAAGACAATTTACCATGAATAGACCACTGTTTACAAAGAAGTCAAATATCACAACGTTCTAAAGGAATTGCATAGTAAAATGTATTCCAATAATTAGTGTATTAATTGAACTACTCACATGCAAAATTTCATCTCATTAAATTCAGTAATTAAAAAGAAACAATTAAAATACTGACAAAGCATCGAAAACCTACATAACCCGACCAAGTTCGGATGGCTACTAAAAAGCAGCCGTGCAATATATTTAGGTAACATTCTAAAATTTACAGTATAATACCGGTATTGAATTGGTACAGGTGAAAACACAATTGTTGTTTCGATATAATTTATAGGTCATTTACTTTTCTACACCTGCTTTTTTAAATGTATTTGACTATGATAGTAAGTACTATTTACGTAGGTGCTTCATTTAAGTACTTGCGTCAGTATATGATATTACCGTTGTACTGGTAGTGACTTATGTATGTATGCATTTTAAGTCTATTGCTGTCTCTAACCAATGACAGAGTATGTTTAGCAAGCGTTTGTTAACGTTAAGTTTTTATGAACAAGAGACTAGTCATGACAAGCGCCTCAGCTGCGCTCCCGATACGCTCAAAATACTCGCGCCTGTGCGCGCACATGAGTTGTATGCCAAGTTCTGCCGTTACTGGGGTGCGCGCCCCAGGGATTGTCATGACTAGTCCCTAAGAGGGTTAGAAATTTTGAGGTTAGTTTCTGTATTTTCATTCATTCATTAATTGCTCACGGCTGTTGTCCCAGAAGGGGTAGGCAGAGGTGTGACATTTCTGTGACACCCACATTTTGCTAATTTTTGGGTTTCTACGTAACAGGTGGCGAGAAATAAATAATAAATACATAATTATTACATGTAATTAAAAAAAATGTACACGGATGTTTAATTAGAGAAGTACTTGTTAATTGAAGATTTATTTTTATCGTAGATAGTGGCGTTATTATTAAAAAAATATTGGGGTTATTATTAAACGTGGGAGAGCCATGCTTCGGCACGTATGGGCCGGCTTGACTCCGCTCGATACCACGGCCTCACAGATAACCGGTAGTGAAGCAATGCTTGCATTGCATTTCGCCGCGTGAGTGAGGTAACCGCAGGCCCTAACCCCTCTCAACCCCCCACCCTCCCCCTCTTCTCCTACTCCCACCTTAAAGGGCGGCAACGCACTTGTGACTCTTCAGTTACAGGTGCCCATGGGCGGCGGTAGTCATTTACCATCAGGCGACCATAAAAAAAAAATTCATTCAAGAAATACAATTGTTTTATTTTTTTCCTAACGCTTGTGTACGCAACTGTACCATATTAATAAATACTACACTGGAAGGTTAAGAACGTTACTTAGATATATGGCACGGCCGCTTTTTGGTAGCCATCCGAACTTGGTCGGGTTATGTAGGTTTTCGATGCTTTGTCAGTATTTTAATTGTTTCTCTTTAATTACTGAATTTAATGAGATGAAATTTTGCATGTGAGTAGTTGAATTAATACACTAATTATTGGAATACATTTTACTATGCGATTCCTTTAGAACGTTGTGATATTTGACTGCTTTGTAAACAGTGGTCTATTCATGGTAAATTGTCTTATAACTCTTTAATTACTAACGGAACATCATTGATACTTGGCAACATGTTGCAGACACTTACAAGGTTTGTATAAACGTGAAAATCTGGACCCCAAAGTGCATACTTTACGAACTAAGACCTAATAAGCGTATTTTACGTTTATATTTTTATCTTTTAAACAAATTCAAAACAACGTATGTAAAAATCTACAGCTCTCTATATAAGCGCTTTATATATGAAAACTAGCTAATGGCCAAACGTTCGCGTAGCGGTAACTCGAATTTCTCCGAAGTTTATGCATGCACTAATTTTATTCATACATACACAATTACACACAAATACACACAAATTTTCGGACACATTTTTTTTCTTCTAAATCCATGGAGTCAAAAAAGTTCCGCCAGGACAACGTTCTCCGAGCGGAATCAGTTTTTAGCGAATTTCTCCACAATGGCTGCATGCACAATTTTTTTTTACCATATACAATTACACGACGTCATACTCTAAATATCTGCATAATTAAAATCTTTAAATTCAACAACATTCAGCTGCGCGAACGCACACCCTACATTGCCGAATTTCTCAGAGAGCTGAGATTCTCAGTATATAATTCATATTAAATGTACTTCTTTTCACTTCCTTTCACTAGGTTAAACAACTATTTGTACCAACTATGTATAACTTCTTAGAAGAGGCACGATCTTTAGACTACCTGGAATAAAATGGGCAATAAGACTAATTCTAGCATTCTTAACAGAGGTGCAACGCAACAACTCTCAAAATGTAGAGGGTGTCCAAAATATTTTTAAGACTAAAAAAAAGGTCATCAAAGCACTTTATTGACGTTCTTCAGTTTTGTATTATGATAAACATTCTTTATACGGCTAACAACATTTTTATTACAATTTCTTTTGATTCACATTTTTATTACAATTTTCTGCAGACTCCTCTCTGCATTGTCTTCAGGATTATGTGGGGATATTTGGACAACCTCGAAGGGGGCAGGTTTTTAGGTGGTGTCCGGACACCCCCATTGTTGCGCCCCTGAATCCTAGCGCCGATGCGCCTAGTGTTAAAATCTGACAGCGCCCAAAGATAGGTCAAAAGCCCATCATTAGCTGGCTATGATAATAATAAAGAAATTTCTAAAGAATGAATAATGTCAGTAAAACTAAATTTATTTTGGCTATGATGAGTTAGGTACCATCAAAGTAAATGAGTGGTGCTGGACCACCACCATACTATAATAACCATCACTCTCATGTATAAGTACTTTAAAGCACAGAAACTAGTTTCCAGTGTGGTTGCAACTTATCACAATTTATTGAATTGATTAAAAAAGGAATTTAAGAAGAAAGTCACTGTATTTATCATAACATGTTTATATATCAAGGTCTTCATCTGGGTCTTCCTCATCCCAGTCATCAACTGCATCAGGCTCATAGTACACTTTACTTTGTCCATCATGTATTTTACTCATATAGGGCAACTTCAAGTTGTATTTCTGAATTTGATCAGTTTGGTCCACTTCAATTTTGAATGTAGAAAGGTTGGCAGGTAATGGCTTTTCTTCCGCCTCATCAGTTTTGTCCTCTTTTACGACTGGTGTTAATCTTAATATAGACGATTTGGGGTCATAAGATATGATTTCTTCAGACCTGATGACTTTATTACCTTTCTTTAATGTAACTAATATGTTACTAGAATTGGTATTACTGAATGATAGAATTACATTTACTAAATGATTTAAATGTGTCTGTACTTTTGAACCATGTGAGAGACAGTCTTTATGCAATATTAATATCAACCTGTTTACATTTGAATTGGCTTGTAAACGTTTTATACAATTTAGACATTCACTCCATTTTATATTTAAAGCCATTTGGTTTATAGAATCTATAACTATAGAGCTTTTTCCATTGGTATACTTATCCATTATATTCGAATTGAATTCAGTATAATAATTAACATTTGAAAAGCTTTTCAAAACATTTCTCCAAAGCTGGATTGGTTGATCGTAGCAAAATATGTTAATTTCATCTCTTTCTTCTTGCACCAGCTCTAAAAGTAATGGTAGGACATTTTTGTTTCTGTCATCTTCTATTAATACAAAAGGAGCAGATTTCAATCTAAATAATGTCATGTTTGTTAAGATAAAGCGCTTTAACTTTACACCTTTTAACTCCCACATAAACATAACCTAAAATCAACTTTAACTTTTGATTGGTGGCTTTGTGGAGCTATCCATTATCCATAGATAATATACTTCTACTATTATCTGCTAAGCACTAGGGAGTAGGGACACTCACTTAGGGATGACAACGATACATCGATGTTTCAGAAACATCTATGTTTTGATAAGAAAATATCGATGTTTACCATCGATGTTCACTATTGTACAACATCGATGTATCGATGTTATTCTATACGATGTTTTGCCCGCCATCTATCAGAAATCTTAAGTACCTCTGTCCCTCCATCCAAAAGTTATTCAAATTAGGAAGCAACAATAACCCAACAAAGAAACCGTTTGACGGGAAAACTGCTTTCAAAACATTTATTTCTAAATTAATTTTATAAATAACTTGCTGTAGTTTTGAACTGAAGTTAATAACTTTATATAACTTTGACGTGACAACGTCTTATAATTCGATGGAGCCGGCTACACGCACGAAAAAACATGACATCATGAGGCGTTACCTCGCTCTGAGGCGTTCCATTTAATTTTCTTTTGAAAAATGCAACCATTCCATCAGTATTTTCTTATGACGTTGTCACGTTCAATTATCGTCAGTAAACCGACTTTACAGACAACCGATTTTTTTTTATTGAAATGAAAATTAACAGTTGGTGATTTTATTTTATACGACACCTAACTTGTTGGTATTAGATACCTATTCTTCTATTTATTAGCTCAATAAGAGACTTTAAAAAACATCGATGTTTTGAAACATCGATGTTTTGAAACATCGATGTTTTCTAGACGATGTTTTTTTCTGAAACATCGACGTATCGATACATCGATGTTGTTTTTATCGATGTTTGCATCCCTACACTCACTTAACATTGATATATCGAATTTATTTGATATTTGCTATACGATATATCGGACTGAAGCGTCAATGTTATGACAAATATTTATTCTATACGATACGCATACAATAAATTTAGTTACAGAAACATCGAATGTTTGTTTTTTTTTGTTGAATCTATTTTATAAACGAATTCTGACTAATAATTAAAATAAAAACAAAAGTAAATTTTAACACTAGAAACTAAATGGTTTTAATTTTAAATAATTCATTCATATCATAAGTCATCAACAAAGAAATAGAATGAAAAGTAAAAGATTTAGTTAACTTTTATTTTTGCAAAGTTTATATAAAGAACATTCGTCTTAAATGGGTAAAGTAACAGTAAGTTTTTCCGAGTAGATTAAGAGTAAATTTCTGTATTTTTTTTCTTTTGCTGTTTTGAAGTGTTACTTTATTTTATTTATTAAATCATTTCTAAAAAACATCTATCTTTACAGGTTTGCTCCCAATGCGATAGTGTTACACAGTCTTCTTATTTATAAAAAATGTGTGTGTGTACCAGAGTACACAGGTAAGAAGTGAAACTTCTTTACGACATATCATTTTTCTACTATTTGCAACTTCACGAAAATGGGGTAGATAAGGCTTAAGCCTTAAGAAATTATAAAACGAAATATATAATCACTCTCACTTTTCTTGTAAATTCACTTAAATTTGAATAAGTCTTTTTATTTTATCACTTTCAAATTAATATATTGTTATTCTTATTTCAAACCAAACTTCAAAACTAATATATTGTTGTTATTATTATAATATATTACATTATATTCTTTACGTCACTATACTAAACTTTGATAAAAAAAGCAACATGGCGCGTAACCGAAAAAGGTGACGATTGCTACAAAAATTTCTCCCATACGTCGATAAAGAAGTTTCACTTCAATAACAGATTATCTTTAACGCCACCATTGTGAATCCACTCAGTGAGCAATAGAATAGGTCTACCTCTTACAAAATATTTCAATTAATTTGTCGTTATTGTTTATCTCACCACTATATTAGTAGTACAACATCTATTCAAGTAACACTCATAGAAAATCACTATTATTAGTATAGCTATGTAACTCTGGTTCGACATTCACACACCACATATGAAATCAAGGACAGCAAACATTCTGCATTTGACTGGAAAAAGGTACGATAAACATCGATGCTGGGATCCGATGTTTTACATCTGTCGGCGCACCACAACAAGCGGCCATTCACGGCCGGCTGCGTCGGGCCATCAGGGGACGGACGCGCCGGGTGCATAAAACATGTCTCGCGAACTCGCGCGCCTCTTCTCTCTGCGCCACTCGGCTCTCAGACGCGTTCCGCTGCGGGCACATCTAACGATAATACAACCTTATAATACAGTCCATATTTTATTTGAAGTCCCGTAAAGGCCTAGTCATTGATCCTTCGATCCGTTCGGAAGCTCAAGCCAGTGCATATATTTCGCCGATACAAGATCATCAAATCCGTCGTCAACGTCGTGTGGACTTTGCCCGCGGCCACGCGGATCGGGAGAAGACATCGTACTCGTAGCAGCCTACGTCGTCTATGAAGAAGCCGAAGTCATTCTTTAGGAGTATAAATACAGTATTTGAGTGAGTTCGTTCCAATTTGCTATATTCCTGCTTCATTTCCTGCCGTAAAAATCGTTATATTTATTAAATACCATTCTTTCTTCAGCTAATATATATATATTTGATTTCCATAAGTAATACATTTTAGTTGCTTATCACAGTGCATTCATACCGCTTGCGAGTTGCTTATTCCTGTAGTAAACATAATGACACGCGCATAACATTCGCACACCACGTGTTAAGTAGTTGACCTTGACACGGAATTTTGTTACCTGCTCGCATCGGTCCCTTTTGTTTGCGCACAGCTGTTCCTTTGTATTGGAATAATACTTTATTCTATAAATAGTATTGTCCTCTTTGTTTTAAAATGGCAGATATCAAAACATTGTTGAAAAAGGTGGTTCAACAAAATCAAAAATGACCATTTATTCCAATCATTTAAATTTAATTAAAAGTAGTTCCGATATATCCAGTTTTCAAAGCTCGGACTTAGCGGAGCGATTTAAAAAATTCGATTCCCTACATGGTGAATTTGACAACTTACAGACACAAATTGAAGTGCATACCGAGGACGAGGGTGCTGCATTCACCGAGCGTGAGGAATTCAATCGCCAGTACTTCAATCTGGTGGCAGTCACTCGCAACCTGCTCGGTACTTCGGCCAGCGATGCAAGCTCAGAGGCGGGCTTCAGGGATGCTAACTCAGGTGCACATAATTCTAATAAGTGTGGTTTTGTTCGTTTGCCGAAAATAGATTTACCTCATTTTAATGGCGACTTCCAGTGCTGGTTCGAATTTCGAGACACATTTAAGTCATTGATCCACGACAATCCTAGTATAAATGATATTGATAAATTCCACTACCTGCGACTTTCATTGCAAGGAAAAGCCGCCTCAGCCATTAAATCCATTACCTTTAAAGATGACCAGTACCAGGTAGCATGGGGCATGTTGTGTGAACGATTCGATAACAATCGCAAATTGATCAAACACCACATACAAGCGCTGTTTGATATTGAGTCATTACAAAGGGAATCGAGTGTCTCAATTAGAAGTCTTGTAGACGCAATTAATAAAAATATTAGGGCACACACAATATTAGAAAGGACCACTGAGCATTGGGACGATTTGCTTATATACATCATGGCCAAAAAATTAGACATCACAACTGGTCGTGACTGGGAGGAGTATAGCAACACAAAGTTGGAGTATGATCCTACTTTAATTGAATTTTGTTCCTTCTTGAACAGGAGAGCAGACTGGTTGGAATCACATGAGTCAAATCTCAACTCTCTTCAACACGAAACTATTGTCGCCTTAAATAATAATCACTCAAGTACAAATAATTCACCTCTTCATCAGACTAGTACTTTATCTACTACAAATCAGTCTTCAACTAAAATCAATAAAAAAAATATTTATAATAATAAAGTAAATAAATGTCCACTTTGCTCCCAAGCACATAACCTTTTTAATTGCCAATATTTTAGAAGTTTGTCGATTGAAAACCGCATTCAAAAGGCAAAAGATTACAATGTTTGTCTTAATTGCTTACGCTTTGGACATTCTGCAAAGCAATGCAAACTATCTCATTGCAAATATTGTAAAATAAAACACAACACGCTTTTGCATTTAGAAAATCACGAAGCCAAACCCAATTTCTATCCATTGCCTTCTGCTTCGCCTGCTACATCAAATATTGCGCTATCAGCCAACTCCTTACAGCTTGCTACTTCTGCGCATGTTTTACTGTCCACAGCGGTGGTGAACGTGACCTGCGTGAGGGGTAAGAAGTACACGGCGCGCCTACTGCTGGACAACGGTAGTATAGCGAACTTTGTCACGTGGAACTTAGTGGAAAAACTGGGTTTGTCACGACGCGGTACGAACACCAAGGTAACGGGTATTAATAATAACATATCCAATAGTACACAGTCTTGTCGCCTCGTCATAGAGTCTTTATGCTGTGCATACACTGTAGATGTCGAATGTCATATTTTGCCCGAAATTACAAAGGTCTTACCATCGTCGTTCATGCACATCAATCACGTCCCTATTCCTTCAGGTCTTAAACTAGCAGACCCGAACTTTAACGTTCCGTCGGTTATAGATATCCTGGTAGGGGCTGAAGTGTTTTGGAACGTCTTAGGCAGTAATACCATAGATTTAGATAAAAATCTACCAAAACTGTGTGAAACTAAATTTTGTTGGTTAGTCATAGGCAGTCTTTCGCGTCAGCCAAATATTCATGCGAGAGTATGAACGTCTAGGTCATATGACATTGGACACTCATAACTCGGCTCCTTCTCGTGAAAACTCCGTGGTCGAATATTATATACCTCATGATGGAGTTATTCGTAATTCTAGCACCACTACCAAACTACGCGTAGTATTTGACGCATCAGCCTCTACCAGTTCGGGGGTGTCTCTTAATGACATTCAGATGGTCGGTCCCGTAGTACAAGACGATCTATTTAGCATTTTAATACGTTTTCGTCAACACAAATACGTGGTCACGGGTGACGTAGAGAAAATGTATAGAGCCATAGAGCTAAGTCCAATTCAACAACCTCTACAAAAAATAATTTTTCGATTTGATGCCTCAGAACCTCTCAGAACGTACACATTACATACCATTACCTATGGCACTGCATCTGCTCCCTATCTAGCCACAAAGTGTCTTGTAAGTCTGGCTGATAACACAGAGGACAGGCGTGTCCAGTCAGCTATTCGACGTGACTTCTACGTCGATGATTATTTGAGTGGAAGTTCTACAATATCTCAGGCTGTTGAAATTTCAAAAAAGGTACGTTCTGTTCTATCATCTGCTAAATTCAACTTACGTAAATGGCGATCAAATAATGTAGATATTCTAAAACAAATCTCAAGTAATTACGAGACAGACAACACGTTAGAATTATCTGAGCATAATCCAAATTATTCACAGTCTAAAACGCTAGGTCTCAACTGGGTCTGTGACTCTGATTTGCTTACCTATACTATTAACATAGTCCCTTCGTCTAAAGTCACTAAGCGTCATGTCCTCTCTGTAATCAGTCAGATCTTCGACCCACTGGGCCTCGTCGGTCCGTGCGTTGTCGAAGCAAAATTTATTTTAAAACTTCTATGGCTTGGAAAATATGACTGGGACAGTGATGTGTCACTCGAAATTAAAACGCTTTGGTCTGCATTTGAAAAACCAATAATATCATTAAATAACTTAAAAATACCTCGTTGTATTTTGTATGAAGACTCTGTTACGCATGAAGTACACGTCTTTACCGATGCGTCCGAAAGAGCTTATGGTGCGTGTGTCGGTCACGTAATAGCATAGGTTTCATAGGGGTACAACTTCTAGTATCTAGAAATCGTGTAGCACCGATCAAACCAACGACAATACCCAGGCTTGAACTTTGTGGAGCTTTGTTAGGCGCAAGGCTGTGTACTAAGGTTCAACAATCACTTACCATACCCATTTCTAAATGCAGATTCTGGTGTGACTCTACAATAGTCCTAGGTTGGCTCTCTACTTCTGCTAATCAATTAAAACCTTTTGTCAGAAATAGAGTGAACGAGATTCAAGAGAGTACGTGTGGTCATACCTGGAGCTATGTACCGTCGAATGACAACCCAGCGGATCTTGCTTCCCTTGGTCTTAGGGCGGACCTTATTAAGGACACATCACTTTGGTGGTCCGGGCCCTCCTTTTTATTATGTGATGAAAATGTGTGGCCCAAAATGCCTAACACAGGGCAGCATGACTTGCCGGAAGTAGTGACTTATTTCATTAGTAGTAATAGTAATCAATCTCATAATGTTCATCAATCAAACACAATCATCCATTCATCGATCACACAAGGCTTATTGGAAAACTATTCTAGCTTAACAAAAATACAAAGGATATTTACATATGTACAAAGATTTATTCATAACTTGAAATATAAAAACAAAACGCGTGGCAATCTTTCAATGACTGAATTACAAAATTCATTAAATTTCATTATACACCACTCACAGCTCGAAATGTTTCCTGAAGAGTACCATTGCTTAAAGTCTAGTCAAAAATTGCCACGCAAGAGTAGGTTACTTCCTTTGACTCCTTTCCTGGACAGCTGTGACCTCATTCGCGTGGGCGGGAGGCTCGATAACGCCCCCTACGATTTTAATACAAAACACCCTATTGCTTTATGTAGTAAACACAGCTTCACAAAACTTTTATTTCATATGCAACATTTAAAACTTTTGCACTGTGGTCCTCAATTGGTGGTCGAAACTTGTCTAGGTTTGTCGTGAATAAATGTCTTAAATGTTTTAGACACAAGGCTGAAAACGTTCAACCGATAATGGGTCAACTACCCAATTCGAGAACTAATCTTGAATTTCCATTTCTTAATTGTTATATTGACTACGCAGGTCCGGTGTTGGTAGCCGATCGCAAAGGCCGTGGCTGCAAACTAACAAAATCATACATGTGCATCTTTGTTTGCGCGGCAGTCAAAGCCGTACATTTGGAGCTCGTCTCAGACCTCACCGCTGAGGCTTACATGGCTGCTCTAAATCGTTTCGTGGCGCGTCGAGGCAAGCCTCGAAGTATCACGTCCGATAACGGGACGAACTTTGTAGGTGCATCAAATAACATGCATAAGTTTGTGCAATCGTCAAGTGTTGCATCTGAAATAGCGCAAGAGGGAATCGACTGTATTTTCACGACCACATACAGCCCGCATTTTAATTCATTGGCTGAAGCTGCAATTAAATCCTGCAAGCATCATTTAAAAAGATTACTGCATCTTACCCACTTCACATTCGAGGAGATGGCTACCTGTCTCACTCACATAGAAGCGGTTCTAAACTCGCGTCCTCTCACTCCACTTTCATCAGATTTAAACTTTCAACGATTTTTCGGCGCTCACTCCATCTCACTTTCTGATTGGACGATTAGCTGTGCCACACCCACAGGTGACTGACGCGAACATCACGCGACTAGATCGCTGGGGAAGAATCCAGTTCATCCGCCAGCACTTCTGGCACCGATTTCATAATGAGTACACTTCTCTGCTACAGGCGAAATCAAAGTGGTTTCATTCCAGAGGCGAAGTCAGTCCCGGGTCCTTGGTACTGATCAAGGACAAAACAATGCCACCCCTACTCTGGTCCCTGGGTCGAGTTACGAAGACTTATCCCGGCGTCGACGGGGTCACGCGGGTGGCAGAACTCAAGACGAAGAAGGGCATCATTCGCCGTGCCTTCAACTGCATCTGCCCTCTTCCAGTCAACCTTTGAAGACATCCCTTCAACCCGGGAAATATGTCGGCGCACCACAACAAGCGGCCATTCACGGCCGGCTGCGTCGGGCCATCAGGGGACGGACGCGCCGGGTGCATAAAACATGTCTCGCGAACTCGTGCGCCTCTTTTCTCTGCGCCACTCGGCTCTCAGACGCGTTCCGCTGCGGGCACATCTAACGATAATACAACCTTATAATACAGTCCATATTTAATTTGAAGTCCCGTAAAGGCCTAGTTAACATCGAATATAAATATAGATATATTTTTTAAGTGGAGTGAAGTGAATTTTTTGCTAATAACTAAAATGCAAACTCAGTGTCACCAACTTCTTTTAGTAGTAGAAGTAACTATTATAATTTTATCTGTTGTATTTGCGGTATCTAAATTCGGAGCCATTGCATTAAAAGAAGAAGAAGAAGACAGGGTCCCAAAGTTATATATGAATTGAAAACTTCTTTAGACACGTTTGTGCACTTTTGATATGGGGAAAAGCACTGGAGTCCATGACTGCCTATTTTTGTTATGACTTGGCTTCGCACGTCACGGCTTGGGATGTATAATATGGTAATATAAGTATACAGTAGGGATGGGCAAGCTTAAAGATATATCGATATTACACTGTGCTTAGTGTCATAACTACTCATGACTAATGACTCATGAGACATTCCCAGGGACAAAATTCGTAAAATAACCATAAACATGAGAAAAATAGTAACAATTCTTAAACAATTCTGGTGAGTTCTGCAATATTAATTAAAAATAAGCAAAAAATCGAAAATTACAATTGTCTGTCATTTAAAAAGTCATGTATACTATAATACTATAATAGCATTAAGTAACAAGTAGTTGATGTACATAGTGCTTTCTTTAATTGGGTCAAGTGTAAATTATTCAGAGGGTCAGGTAATTTATTGAAGATTTTTGGGACAATACCATAAAAACTTTTTTGCATAGTGCTGTCCTCCATTTCATTTGTCATAATTTATAAGTATATAGAGAACGCACAGGACCTCTTCGAATGTTCGATAGTTTTTCAGATAAATGCATATTAGTTTTAATAAATAAAATAGTCTTGAGTCAATATTTTTAGCGATTTAAAATATGGTACCAACAGTCTGTTGTCTCTAATCCACAAATAGCTCTACACACTATTTTTGCATTTTAAATACAATCTCTCGCTCCGGTGAATGGCCCCAAAAGTTAACACCAAATCTTAAAATTGAAGCTATCATCCCATGATACGCAGTAAATAACACTTCATTATCAACTTTCTTCGACAGCTGTGATAGTGCATAATGTTGTCGCCACATTAAAAACTCTTATTTATTTTAAAAAAATAGGGACAGACTATAATAGATGATAACACAGTTCACTATTTAATAAAAATAAGTTAATAGCTATTATTTTGACTGGTTATACCGGTAACGCAATACTATTGGTCGATGGATAAATATTAACAAATTGTGGGATTATAAAAGGGTAGGAATATGTTTAGAACGATGGACGTGAGTGCAAACAGAGGTACGAACAACTTGGCAGTTGCTGTTAGTTAGTGATTTTCATAGTTTATATCAGTGGTTTTGAGACTGTTTTTAACATCAGAAGTGAGATAAAGAACGCGCCCCAATTGAAAGAAAAAAAAGTGTTAGTACGTAAAAAGTTTTTTGTGCAAGATTTTGCTATTCGCAAATCCCAACGTCCTCATCATGGTGTTCATCAAGCAATCGTGATGCAATGTGTATGCACCTAACAGTAAGCAAAAACGTTTTTATTAGTAATTTCCGAGTGTGTTTATTCTAATGTGGGTAGATGTAATAGAAGCGAATACTCGTACTATCGGATTCATTATTGTGATATTCTTACTGTTAATTTAGATGTGGAAGCTTAACTATTATTTATAATTTACTAATTTGTTCAAAAAAATCTACGGATTGAAAAAGTGTACATGTATTTTATTTAAGAAAGAGGGTATATAGATAAAATGAGGTGTTCGAATATTTCTATATTTGTAGAAACTATTTGCCACAAAAAACATAACTGTTAATACTTGATTGCTTGGATTAATTTTTGCATGACAAAATGGTTAAAAATCGGTTTTACGAGTTATTACGTCAAGAATTTTATAAAAATAAAATAAAATAATTCGGACTTTAATTTGAAGTGTTTATAAAAAGTACTAGTAGAAGGTACCTACTAAGATGAAAATCGAAAATTAAGTATGGTTAAATATGCCTTTAAAGTGATGTTAATAACTGGTTTTTGTTGATATATGAAGTAGTCACAAAAAGGGTATTGAACACCCCAATCCTGTTAAAAGCTTTTAAAGTAGATTTCTACTCTCTAGTTTCGCAAAAGTAGTCTATTAACGCTTTAAGCAGAAATACTATTAGTGCCTGTTCTCCGCTGATATCAAACAAAACAGAAAGAATTGGTTTTTATCAGTGCAATTGCTAGGTGCTAATGTTTTATTAGACACTTAAAGTCAGGCCAGGCCGAGCTTCACAGGAAAAGGAAGTACAACCACGTCGAAAAACTTGGTCAGGCATAAAACGAACCAGTGGCTATCAAACATTAAGAACAACATGTGTTTAAATATAGATACCTTGGACTAAATTAGCAGAACTGGATGAAAACCACCTGAAATTGGATAGACCAGGATGTTGGCCGGTATTTATATTTCTGTATTTGTGAAATCTGAATAGTACATAATTATGACTGTCATAATTTTGTTGACTGATATTCGAGAGAAGTATGTATGATGATAGACTTAAGAGTGAGGAATAAGAACATAAGAAAATATGTATGATATTTAGTCTAGTACATTTGCTTTGGACAATACTGTGTAACCTATATGCGGAATTTACTCGTGTAAAGTCAGACGTTAAGACCCGTTGTGATATGCAACTAGGGTTGGCCAAAGGCATCGCCTAGGGGAAGCTTCGGGTGCTTGACGCTGGCTGTATAACTTACCGCCGATGGAATAGTTATATACGCACGAGTAAATTCTTACAGCCAGATGTTGAGACTTGTTGTGATATGCAACTAGGGTTGGCCAAAGGCATCGCCTAGGGTAAACTTCGAGTCTTAACGTTGGCTGTATAACTGACCGCCGATGGAACAGTTTTGTAAGCATTAAGGTTCTAGTAGTGTCCGGGGATTGTCTAAATGAAGCGGGGAGCTCTTTATCTACTGGCCGTCGATGGAATAGCAAATGGAAGAGACCTCGTTGCTGTTTAAAAAAGTAAAGTAAAAGTAATCGATGCAAAGAAATATATTGAAATAGATACAATCTAATGGTAAATACTTTGTCCTCAGCAACTATACCACACCATGACGCTATCCGGGACGGATGCGTATGCAGGAGGGCCGTGTTGTCGCCACATTAAAAAGTCTTATTTATTTTATAAAAAATAGGGACAGACTATAATAGATGATAACACAGTTCACTATTTAATAAAATTAAGTTAATAGATATTATTTTGACTGGTTATACCGGTAACGCAATACTATTGGTCGATGGATAAATATTAACAAATTGTGGGATTATAAAAGGGTAGGAATATGTTTAGAACGATGGACTTGAGTGCAAACAGTGGTACGAACAACTTGGCAGTTGCTGTTAGTTAGTGATTTTCATAGTTTATATCAGTGGTTTTGAGACTGTTTCTAACAATAAGCAGATTTACTAAGCCGTTTACACACTTGTTCCACATGTGCTTTCCAATTGAGTTGACGATCGACTGTTATACCCAAGAACTTGGCCTCATTTACTCTTTCAATTTCGCAATTTTTATAAATCAAATCAATATCAGTGATAATCAAATAAAATCAAAATACCTTTGATTGAAATGCATGATTTTTGTTTTGTTTAGATTTATTTTCAAAAAATTTTTGTCAAGCAAATTTATTATGTTATGTAATGTATTATCAATGTCAATTTTATATGTATTTAAGTTCGAGCATTTGATGACATATGTGCTATCATCAGCGAAAAGGACCATTTGTTGTTCTGTACATTTTGATAAATCATTAATATAGATTAGGAAAAGTAACGGTCCGAAAGTCATATTTAGTAAAAAAGTCATAAATAGAATTATACACACATAATTATTGATTGCTGTATATATCGAAATTTAAACAACGCAGCTGATATACATATTTTTAAAACTAACTAATAAGTATATTTAAGAGAATTAAATATGGTGGCTATTCTGCTACTTTATCTGTTTTAAATATGCAGTAACAGAATACTTGAGTGTGACTATTTAGTTATACCACTAATGAACTTTTTTAAACAATAAACTGAACAAACTAAAACATCAACTTGCATTGAATTGTCGGTTCAAAATGATTTATTAAAAAGCTTTCACGGTATGTTCTATCTTAAATCACAGATTAAAAACTTAAGAGCTTTAATAGCTTGCTTTCGATTTTACTTAATGTAATTTTGTTAAATTGAGTATTTTCAATATTTGGTTACGATATACTCAGGTTTTTCGATATCGATAGCTGTTATTTATCGATATCGATATTTTAAGCTTTGATATATCGATATTTATCGTTGCATCCCTAAAATATACTCGAGTTGACATTGACGGCGGACGTCATAATTTGATAAATTAGATAGTATTTAGTATGTATGCAAAAGTTTTTTCGTATTAACTCCTTCTGTATAATAATTGATAAGATAAAATGTATAGACGAATTTTTCACAATGTAAAGGAATTGTCTCGGCAAATAGTATATGTTCCCAAACACAAGCCTCCGAACAATGAAGACATTGACATTTTGAAAGAGTTTTTTACTCAGCATAAAAAGATTCTCATATTGACTGGCGCCGGCATTTCTACAGAATCAGGTCTATTAATTCATTACATTATAGTATTAGTACTTAATTCAAAGTTCTGAGTCAACTTTTGTCAAAATATTCTGTATACCGTAACTTAGTTATTTTGCAGGTATACCAGACTACAGGTCAGAAGAAGTTGGGTTGTATGCGCGTAGTAACCATAAACCAGTTCAATACCAAGAGTTTGTGAAATATTCTAAAGTTAGACAACGGTATTGGGCTCGAAATTTTGTAGGGTGGCCTAGATTTAGTTCTATTCAACCAAATGTCACACATTTTGCTATTTGTGATTTGGAAAAGGTAATTTTTATTTCGTTTCAGTTTAGCTCGTCAATTTGACCTTAACCCGCCTGATGGCAAGGTAGACTAAGATTCAATGATTTTGTGGCCACCATTATATTGATCATCCTGTCTTTTCTCAACTAAGTTTGGGTCAGTTTTCAGTCATACGAAATGGCCGAATTTCGATATTTTACGTGAAGCGACTGCCATCAGTCCTCCACAACCCAAGTACTAGGAGATATCGAAGTCCTGTGGTTAGACCAGGTTGTCAGACTTTGTATAGGGCTCCAACTACATGTAATGAATGCCACAGACGTGTGTATGGCAACTGGGACCAATGGCTTAATGTACGCGTGGAGGTCTCTGTTTTAACAATGGTCACCCATCCTAAGACTGGTCTGGTTAGTATTACTTAACCTTACAATGTGCTAATCTACTCGATTACCACTTGGCCATCATTATATTGATATAATATGGATTCTAAAAAGGTGGTCTTCAGTTAGATGGCCTCAAGAGATGCCACACATGTGTTGGTAAAGCATTCCAAAATTTTGCATATTTATCAAATAGTTGTAGAAAATCAGAAGGGCTAAGCAATTATGGAAGAAATCTAAAGTCATTTGAATTTATGTAGAATAGTTATAGTTTAACCGGGACTATTTATTAAAATGCACTCATTGTGACTCATTATTTTCTTGTGATCTTCTCCTCTTGCGAGATCTAAACCAAGAAAAATATCAAGTTACAATAACCTAAGACCTAAGAGATATTTTCCTATTCATTGTATTATGCACAACTATTACTAGACTAAATTGTTAAAGTAAAAAATATTTGTATGTGCGTCTGCTTAATCACATGATTTCAGTATTAATTACATTTCTGAATGTACTTACAGAATAAATGATTTTTTTTTCAGTGTGGTAAAGTAACTTCTGTAGTGACACAAAATGTAGACCGCCTACATCAAAAAGCAGGTTCTAAGAATGTAATAGAACTTCATGGTAGTGGATATATTGTTAAATGTTTAAAATGTCCATATGAGATTACCAGAGATGATCTGCAGGTAGAACTTCTTAGGAAGAACCCTGATTTGACAAGTGATTTCTTAATGATAAGGCCTGATGGAGATGTGGAGTTGTCTAAAGTTAGTATACTTTAAGTTTTATAATAAAGGAAATCCTTTAGTATTGGGAATCGGTCTGTCTTGTTCTTGAATATAGCATAGTGATGTGCTGGTATAGTTACATTGGCTAATGCCGAAATGGTCTTCTGGGAAGTCTTCAAAAGGATGATCATAATCAAATTAAGATTTAAATGGAATATGAATCCATATTCCAGTTAAATAGTATTTTTATATGAAATTAAATCCTTTTAATTTTTCTAGGAACAAGAAGAAAAGTTCAAATCACCTCTATGTCCAGAATGTGAAGGTCCTCTAAAACCTGACATTGTGTTCTTCGGTGACAATGTTCCAAAAATTAGAGTGAACTTGGTCAAAAGTCAAGTGTCATCTAGTGATGCTTTGTTAGTTTTAGGATCTAGTTTGACAGTTTTTTCAAGTTACAGAATAATTTTGCAAGCTAAAGATGAAAAAAAGAAGATAGCCATTTTAAACATAGGACCAACTAGGGCAGACGAAATCGTAGATGTTAAAATATCCACAAAATGTGGGGACATCTTACCAATAGTGTGTAGCTCTGTTGTCAAAGAATTTAGTTGATATAAGCTATCTGACTTATGTAATGTTATAGTTAGCTCAGCTAAGAATTAACTTTTTGAAAGATTATATTTTATTAATAAAAAAAATATGGCATTTCATTTTAATTATAGTATAAAAAAGTAGGGATACAAAACTGGTTACAATTAAAAATCTGTTAAGAATTCTAACTTTACCCAATGTAATTTTGATGTTATAAATACTCATAGTAATAAAAATAGTACATTACGGAAAAACATTGGCAAAGCCATTTATTTATGATCATAATAATTCACATGAAGTATCAAAGTAGTAAAGTAGGAAGGACCAGAAAAAACTTCAAATACAGAAATATTTCCGACTGTAAACTATATTATTTTGTAAGTAATAGTAGTGTTAATGTGAGATAGTTGTTAAAACAACAGGTCTTGATATATGAAACAAAGTATAGATTACATTTCTTTTACTTGACTATTGTGCATACTCACTTTTTAAAAGCCTTATCAAAACAATAGCATTTGAAAGTAATTATTCCATGTATTTCATTACTTCCGCCTACAAGAAACAAGCATAGAAGATTAATTACTTATTACCTCTGAAAAGGCCTTATTCCCAAGAGGGTAGTTTTAGCTAGTCATCTAAAAATATAAATACATAACTATTTATTAGCAGTGAACAATGAATGAATAATAATTTCTACATTCAAAGTCTAGATGTGTCTGGCATTATTATTAAAAACAGTTGCACTATGTATTCTATATAAATTTGTAAAGATCATTAACATTTTAAGTTTGACGCTGATATCTTAACATTAATGTCAATAAACTATCTATAATCTCTTAACTGTATGTAATATTTACGGCAGTGTTTATGTAATCACATTGTATGAACCATTTTAAAGCATAGCAACAGTAGGGCCGTTCGATTATAATTTTTAAGGACATATATTGACAATGCAAAAAAGTTTTTTTGTTCATACTTAACCAAGAACGATATTTCTTCCAAAAAGTACCACTAAATGAATAAATACTTCTAGTGAACATATTATCAATTACCAATTAAAACGCCTTATTCTAGTCATTGTTCGACACATCATTGTGCACTAAATATAATTACATTGATTTATTAATTGTCTCCCTACTTATGTATTACAATGAATTAATAACTTACTGGCATACTTTTAACAAATGGTAATACATCCTTTATTGTTGCATAGGTAAATAAATAGAAAAGCCTGGTATACTAATTATTGGTTTCAATTACACAATATCAAGATTAAATTATTAATTAATTGCGGGGAATAATTGTATTCAATTTGTACTAGAGCTTTGCATTCTTTCAAATTGTTTTGTTGGGAGTCTAATGGCTACACAAGCGGAGTTTTTGGTAGACATCAAGCAATTCTTGACACTTCCCAGTACACTGTTCCTTTAAGGTAGAACACAACCCATACAAAAAGTAGCCCAATTAACAAATATGTAAATGTCCAAGCGAGAACAAATTCTTTACTTCCATAGGACCTGAAATCTTCCACAACTTCTACCGTTCAGTTAGACATCCCGATATCGGGCAATTTGCGAGGTGAACGAAGTTTCAGCAAATTAAACACATTGACTTAAAATAACACATTCAACTTACAATTCAACACCAGTCTTAAGATCACAATAAAATCATGTCCACATTGAAATGTTTTGTCACTACTATAACATAATACTAGATGGGTTGCTCGTCATGTATCAAGACTACTGTAAGCAACATTATAAGAAGTAGTCTGCCTGCGGTTTTTTGGAGGGCACACCTCGGGACTCCTGGGGTGCAGCTTCAAATATTGTAAATTCGCGTTGCAAATTTTCGTTCAATTCTAGTATTGCGGCTACATTGCCGCATCTGCAGACAAAAGATTACATATAAAATTACGTTTTTAAACTAATTAAATTTTGCTAAATGTGGAGTATGAGTGAGTGGGGCAACAAAAGACTTGACCCTGGCTATTGAAAGTCAATATGTACTCTTCAACTGAAACTTGCTTTGACTTTAGTTAAAGCGAATATGTAACCTTAATAGGCTGTAACATGTTGTAGTTGACTAATTAATTTAATTTAGACACAGGGGTTAGTGTCGATGTGTGCTACTGGTATAATATTTAATTACCTGTAGCAGTAGTTTGGTGCAGACCACACGGTGAGTACTGTCTCGTTGAAATGCCACTTGTAGCCCTCCATGACGAGCTGGTGAGCACGACAGATCATGTCGATGTCGTTAGACACATTAAACTGTGCTACCACGTCGGAACCAAATAAGTAGCCTGCGCCGCGAGGTGACACACCCCACCCTTGAGTATCTGGATGACACAAGTAATGCTAATTTATTTATTTACTCATTAAAAAAGAGGATGCAGAGATCTTAAATCCTAACAAATATTATAGACTGCAGATGAGAGTTCATTCGTTTGTTACGTTGTCTTGTCTTAACAACTCGACCGACCATCAGACAATAATTATACATACACGCTGTCAGTAAAGTTGTACAGAAAAGGATGTAGACTTTTTTATAGGATTCACTTTGGTGAATGTGCAAAAGCTGTCTTCGAAGTAAGGTAAGAGGTTTCATCCTTTCGTTGTCGAAACACCAAAACGTCGAACTAAATTGACAGCTCCTTTTTGGTTCGAATCGTCAAAGTGTGGAATAAACTGCCTGCATCTATTTTTTCAGTCAATTATAATCCTGGAACATTCAAGAGTAGAGTGAATAGGTTTCTCTTGGATAGGCGTGTACTATCTTCGTCTTCATCGTCACTTTCCATCAGGTGAGTTGGAGGACAAACGCATATTCCATTTCAGAATATTTAAAAAAAAAAAAAAAGTACTGTTCCTGAGAGAGAAAATATATAGTTCTCCTGAGTTCTTGAATATCTTGACAAATACCTTCCAGAATAATTATTATGATACATAGACTATTAACTGAATAGAAAGAATTGGTACCTTCAGGGTCACTCCAAAGCAGATCACACATGGGTCCATCATGTGGTACTTCTTGTTTGCGATCAATAGTTCTAATCTGGTCTAGTGTCTGTATTGAGGGGCTTAAACCGCCGTGCACGCAGAATATCCGTCCGTCGATGATTGCCGACAGTGATAGGTAGTCGAAAATTTCTGTGCAATACCTGAGGTCATACAAATTGTTTTGAATTGTATTAACTATAAGGTATCTTACTTTGTATGTAACCTTCACCAAGATTGATGATTCCATCCAGATTTTAATTCATTAAGTCAACGGTAAAATCTCAAGGGCGCTCCACAGGTACTGGGGTTCACACGAGCAGTACTGCTCAGTATTCGCTATAAGTCCTTTTAGAATAGAAATTATGAGAGAACAGAACTGTTTGAAGACAAAGAAGTACAAATCTCTTACGTTTATTCTTGAGTAAGCCTTTAATCAAACAAGGCATGGTAATGCAGGAGACAAGGTCATGCAGGAATATATTTAAACCCTGCTAAATCAATAATCGAGAAAAGGATGACGTTGATGGTCCAATCGCTTCTAGTACCTAGTAGATAGATATAAAATCGGCATCGCTACAGGAGCTTATAAGAGATATCAAAAACCCCTTTAATTGTTCCAGATCAATGGGTCTATAAAGGTATAAGATGAAACTCTGATCCATTAATCAATATCGGTTGCAGCTAGTAGGTGATTTTGGCATAAGAGATAAAGAACGAGAATAGTACGACCATTCTTTGATAACTATGCATTTCGAATGATTACTATATATGGTTACTGAATATATTTAGTCATAGAACGGGATTTTGTCAAGATATGTGATACGTAATGACAAAATCCTAAAAAAAAACAAAACCATAAAATATATTTTTGGTTTGCAATTAAGAGTGGCACTGGGCCGTCTATATAATCAGAAGATCAGGTAACCACCGGATAAAAATATTCTCGAAGACTACGGAGGACTAGGAAATATTCCGAAGTGACCATCTATCAAATAACTGATGACATATCCCAACACGCCTGCGTGTTGGGATATGTCATCATCATACTCGACTTAGTGGTGACCTGCCAGTGTATACAAAACTCGTAAAATATGAATACTTTTATGTACTTCTTAACTATTTAACTTATAATTTCAAGCAGATGGGCCGATCATAATTGCAGCATATTAAATAACAAGAATTTCTTACTTACAAACTTCTTCATAAGTTTTGATCAAGATTTTTCTTGGATTTGAGTTGAAATTCTTTTTAGTAATATATACATTTAATTATGTAGATACTGGGTATAAGTCTTACCTCCATACAGTAATAGAACCATATTTTCTGAGACATTCATCATAGAAACCATAAACTTGTGTGATCTGTCTTGATTCATGATTACCTCTAATTAATGTGATGCGGTCTGGATAGCGGACCTAAAAACATTTAGTTTTGTATATAACTATTAGAATTTTTGTATGTACTACCATGAAAGTTTTATTCCAATAAATAACCATGAACAAATAATTCATTTTATCGAGCAACATTAAAATCATTGTTGTAACCTGTTTCAATAGATTTTCTTATAAAACCAGTGATGGAAACAAGCATACAGCCTTTCTCATGAAGTGTACTCCAGCAGTAACATGTGTGTTCCCAACTCTATTTTCTTCCTTGAGACCTCAGGGGATTCTTATTTATGATCCCTACTCCTTACATATAAGTACAAATCCAGGAACCTGCTAACCAGCACCCACTAACATTTTTACACAATTTGAAACTTATTTTGTGTTGTTTAATAACAAATCAAAATATCACATAGTTTCATGTGTTTTCGAAGTTTGAGATAAGGACAATATAGTAACTGGCCTGTTGGTCTAGTGGTTAGTGGTCCTGATTGCTGAGCCAGAGGTTGTGGGTTCGATTCCCCACCCAGGACAAATAATTGTGTGATGAGCACGATTATCTGTTCTGTGTACTTTTAGTGCCAGGTTCAAAGTTTTGGAGCATGTTAGAAAATAGAATAGGCATAAAAGCCAAAAGTCGCTATTATTCAATGGCTCAAGTGCTATGCATTTATTAAAAACTATTCTATTAAACCCATACATGTAAAAATTGCAAGTCTTGCAACACAGTTCTTCTACTGCAAAAAAGTTGTGAGATCTTATTGTTATTTAATTTATTTACTAACATTTTATAGTGACCATCAATATTAGACATCTTTATTTCTTTAAAAAATAAAATAACATGACCTTGGACTACCATGCCCCCAGATTAAGAGTGAAAAGCTGTAACTAGTACATTTTAAAACATATATACTGGTTTCGGTTGGGTATATGCAATCTTAGTTAGATCAGTAAACAGAACAGATGGTTTACATGAAAAACACAGTTAAAATAAAATAAAAAATGGTACTTTCACTCACTAACTTTGCTACAGTTGCAGCAAATTTTGGATTTTTAGCTTCCTGTTTTTTTTTTGTAATACAGCTGAAGAGTTTATGCTATGGTAACAATAAAGAGTTACCCATTCGTGCCTCTAATATTGCAAAAAAATAACATGAAATGACAAAGTCTTATTGATTATTTAGTTTGTTAACTTTGTACGCCACCTAGCGTGAAACAACTATATGGGATTTGATAAATTGTAATAAAAAAATGGAATCTGGAATAAACAGGTCGCTTATCTAGGCACTACGGGGGTCACAATGAAAGTTTTTAGATAACAAAAGGAATTATGTTACGGAAGCCTGTTAATTATTTTATTGCTTTTCGAAGTAGTCTCCCTTCCTTTCTAAGCACCGTCGCATGCATGGAACCCCGAAGCAGTGAACCCTCTTCTTTAGGGATCTCTTCCATGCCTTTTTTAAACGCAGCCACGGCATCTTTAGGGTTCACTAAACGAATTCCTCTAAGTTGATCTTTTATTTTTGGAAATAAATAAGTCATAGGGTGCCAGGTCAGGACCATAAGAGGATGACTCACTAGCTCCAAACATATTCGATAGTCCGTCTGGCGGAGTGAGCTGAAGCGTTGTCGTGGTGGAGGATCCTGCTTCTTGGGCGCTGCTGTCTAACATTCTCCAATGTAAACAATGACTGACATATAAATCTGCAGTAACAGTCCTTTTATCTTCTAGAATGATTGTTGCGGAATGATACGTCCGTCCAAAGAATGAGGCTATCATATTTTTCCGTTGCCTTCTGACCTTCTTTACTTTTAACAGCAAAGCTTTCTGACGCCTAAATGTTCATGTAAGACTTTTTGTACTTGACTTATACCAATGCCTAAAGCTGCCCGATTATGTTGATATGTCACCCTTCTATCAACGTCTATCATTAGGCGTACGTTATCTTCAGTAGTCGCCGTAGAAGGCCGCCCTTCTCGAGAATCATCAGTGAGTTTGCTTCGACAACGTTAAAACCAATTAAGCCAGTTGTAAACGGTAGCACGAGGTGGGGCTTCGTAATAAAATGCCAATAGAAGTCTATCGTAACATTGTTGTTGAGTAAAACCGCAAGGATAGTCGTAATAAATCATTGAGCGAAAATTTCTCTAGTCAAATCCATTTCGACACACGACAGACACTTTTTAAATTGCCGCCAATTTGTAAAAACAAATGACATTTGAAATCATTAAACATCTACACCTATCCAAAGAGTTCCTAATTCGAAATAGAAACAAAAAAAAAACATTGGCTGCTTATCATACTGGCATATTCTAAAAACTTTCAGTGTGACCCACGTAAGCAGAGCCTGTACTTAACTCAAATTTCATCTTAATCGAGTAGGTTCGCAGCAAATTGCCTGTCATAGATAGACAGACGCATAACTCAGACTCTAATAAAAATCTTTTTAACAAAAAATTAAACCGACGAAAAGAACTAAAAAGCAAAAAATTAATAAACCTTAAGTCTTAAGTATGGAGCTTATTTACATAAACTATCAAATTTTATATAAACTTATTTTGAGTCGGCGCCAAACAACAAACTGATTAATTATCAAAATTTTATATGTACCTACGTAAGTAATTAATCATTTGTTAAAAAGATTTTTATTTCATGATTTTTTTTCATCATCAGCTCAGCTACATGATGTGATGATTTCTAAACGCAAATACCTGATAAAGTAATGAAAAGTAAACAGAAACACTATTCGAACTAAAACGCAAAAAATTAATAAACCTTTTAAGTCTTAAGTATTAAGCTTATTTAAAAGGTTTATTTATAATTTGCTTTTTAGTTTATTTTTTGGTTGAATTTTTGTTTAAAAGATTATTATTTATTAATTTTCTTTCATATCAGCTCGGCTACATGATGTGATGGTTTCTAAACGCAAGTACCTGATAAAGTAATGAAAAGTAAACAGAACCACTATTCGTTTCTACAATTTTCGAGCATTTCTCTCAATTTTATCAGAATTCCATCGTCAGATCCTGACTTTCTTGACATGGGACCACCCTTGAGGTATACCCTATCTAATAAAAAGGAATAATCAAAATCGGTTCATAAATAACGGAGAGAGCTGAACATGCATAAAAAAAAGTAGAAATATGTATATAAACGGCTGAATTGAAAACCTCCTTTTTATTCGTCGGTTAAAAACGATACCTAATTAGAAAAAGTAAATTAGTTTATATATTAAAAAAGTGCAAAAAAAGAAAAGTGTGTCAAAGAGGGATTCGATCCGGCACCCAACTTAGTAGAAATCGTACTATACACCAGATATTCTAAACGCTCGCTGTAGTGCATCTCAATTTACTAAAAAAAAAAAAAAAAATAAGTATATACATTCTACTAACGTTACGATGTTATTACAGCTTTCATTGATTTTCCTATGGGAACCAAAGTTTAACCCGGGATAAAAAGTACCCTATAACCTGCGCAGGCACTCAAACTATTATCATACTAAGTTTCAAGCATATCCCTTCAGTAACTTCTGAATTTATTGTGAACATACAAACAGACAGACAGAAAGACAGACAAAAATTGTTTGAATCGCATATTCGGCTTCAGTATCGATATCTTAATACCCCTCAGTCGATTTTTTTTAAATATATTCAATGTACAGAATTCATCCCGCTACAGATTTATTATAATTACAGATATTAATCAAAAAAATAAACAGTTACTGAATAGGGTTGCGATTATTCCATATCGATAATATGTCGCTGACTTTCTTCATAATTATTTCTCATTATTCTCTTCATTATTATTTCTAAATCGTAAAAATAAACCCTAGCATCTAACTCGCTATTTACAACGGTATTCTGTATATTTTACTTGTTTGCTTTATACTTTTAGATCCACCGACAAACTCACTAAGCAGTCATGGGTGGAAAACATGAAAAAAGAAAATTGGAGTCCTAAATATAATGGTGGCTTGTCAATATATTTATGAAAACATCATGTATGTTTGAAAAAATCTGCATCTCTTTACAAAACGGCGTGAAAGATATAATTATGTTACTAAAGATGGACATAAATTAGTTGAACCAAAATGTAGGCTAGCAAAAGTGTAAACATCTTTTATGGGGTTCAATGCGTTCAATTCTATAATAAAATACCTGATAATATTCTTTAACTAAATGAGAAAGAAATTAAATCTTGTATAAAACGCACGCTATGTAAATGAGCATATTATAAAATAGATCATTATTTAGATGATAAAAATGCTTATGACCTATAGATTTATTGATATTTTGATTATTATTATTGACATTGGTGCCGATTCTATTGTACACTCAACTAAACTCAAACCTGACTTCATTTCTTCATATGAAATCAACCTAGTGTTCTTCGTAATAAGGTCTATCTGTTACTGGCATCTATTTCTCAGAGCCACTAAATTTCACTAAAACCTGTCAACATATACTCAACTTTATTTCCAAGCAGCGAGAGTCTCCATTTATTCAAAAGCTGTATAATCGCCGTTTAAAAACTTGTTCAAAACCAACAAGGATGAAGTGTTTTTAATCTACACCTACGAAAACGCTTACTAAAAACACAGAGCAAAAGAGATGGCATTCAACGGATAGCGGCTCTCGCTACGTGGTATTAAAGTTTATTTAAGCAAATCAGACTTTAGTCGACAAATAAATTGCTTATTTCGATAATGACATATGTTACCTACTTGTTTTAATTTGAAATAAGACCTTGTTTTGAAGTGTACAAGGTTTACATCTTATATGAAGAAAATTTTGTGAATTTTAATTTAACGAGTGAAGTAACAGAATTGGGACCATTGTTAATTTTATAGAACATTGCTGTTATTTTATACACTGTTGACATTGCAGTTATGATACGTTTTTTATTTCTTGTTAATTAGAAAAAAATTAATTGTACATGTGAGAACTGTGTAGTCACCCAAGTATTAAGTTAATTTTTATGTTGCCTATCAGCTCTGTGATTTTCTTTTCATTTTAAAACAATATTATGTTACATTGTCCTCACATTAAATTGCGCATATAAGAAATGTAACAAGTAACTTTGTAAAAAAAAAACCATGTTGAAAAAGAGTGTCCTAGGAGTTTCTTGCCTGTTTTTCTCCAAATGATCTACATTTTGGAACAGGCAACTAGCTTCACGACCGACTTATACTGACTGACTCCTCACAATCAAAAATACCTACAATGGGTTTACTTTAAATAAATAATTTTGTTTTTCTTTTCGTACCCCATAGGCCTTTGCATGTACCCTTTGAAAAGGAAAATTGAGGCAGGTATTTTTATTCATCGAGCGAAGTGAGATCTTCGTATCAAGAGCGGAAAATTGGAGTTTGTATGTATCGTGTATGTGTTTATTTGTTCGATGGTAATTAGAGTATCGTTGATCCGATCTTTACTAAATTTCGCAAGTAGATTTCTAAAGCAAATAATTTTTTTTAAGATCCTAGGTATACCTATTAGCTAAATTGGTCAAATAGTTATTGAGATATTTAAGCTAACTCTTATTCACTATGAAAACCGCCTCTTATTCACTATGAACCATCTTACTACGAAAGCCACCTCTTATTTACTATGAAAGCAGCCTATTCATTAGTAGTTCGCAGAGGGTTACATTTTATTGAACTTAAAAATTGTTTGTGTTTTTTTAATTAAATGCTAATAAAGTATTAATAGCTTAGTGAAATTATTTTTATGACTCGTAAATATACATATTGATGTGATGCAATATTTTTTATCGCGTTATGTCTCATCCCTATTATTAGTTCCATGGACGATCACCCTCTTATTAGCGCCAAAATGGCAAAAATCAAATGGCTTCAGTTTGATAATTGACGTATGCAGTCCAGCGTACTTGTATAATAGAGGTCAGTGATTATGAAGTACTCAGCCTATACATTATTTGTTTGAATTGATTCTGTTTCTCAGGATTACTGTTCTTTAAAAATACACGTTAATTACTAATAGTATGTGATCCCGCTGCAAGATTGCTACGTTTATTGAGTATTTAATCAAAATCAAATTTGTATGTATAGTTGTTGGTGTTAGAGGTTGCGGGCAACTGCACAACAAACACTACCTATCACTTTTCAAGTTCTCTATGTATATTTACAATTTTACCTTGATGTTTTTTTTTTTTTTTTTTGTAAAAGACAATTCCCGCAATAGGAATTACTCCTGTGTCGCGGGGGACTTTACAAACATACAAACAACGGACACAAAGAACACCCAGACTCAGGTGGGAATCGAACCCACGACCTCTGGCTTAGCAGTCAGGGTCACTAACCACTAGACCAACAGGCCATCATTGCTACTTTTGTGCTGTGTAAAAGGTAAAAATGTATGAATGATACAAAAAGCACATCAAAAGAGACCAAAAGAGTAGTAAATACAACAAAAATATTAATATTTTCATATTCAGCATTCATTTTATTATAAAATTTTAGGTAATTTTGGTATCATGCCCTTACCACAGAATAAATTTCTTAACATTGTATATTGTTAATCCAATTAGAAGTCAACTTTATTTTAAAAGGTTACCATCATAAAAAGCATGATAACACATTTATTTTTTCAATGATGTAACCTCTATCCATGTAATAAATGGGAACCTTATATAGACAACTACATATTCCCTGCGTTTATGGTCACGAAATCTGGCCAAAGAAACCGTTTTTGTCCTAGGGAACAAAGTTTTGGCCACCTCTCCAGCAACAGTCAACCTCACTTCCCCAAACTATGTATAGCTAAGGTTTCAAAAAATTTACCATTAAATCTTACCTTTAATGCTAATAATAATAAGAATGTTTCTACAGAATAGAATCCTCTGTCTACAAAGTCTCCCATAAATAAATAATTGGTTTCTGGGACATCTCCACCAACTTTGAACAACTCCTTTAGGTCATAGAACTGTCCATGAATATCTCCGCATACCTAAAATAATGTTGAGTTGTTAATAATATATGTGATATCACATAAATTGTAGTATAAATGAATTATGTTACCGGAAAATTAGAATTTTAGCAACCTAACCAAAAAGTATTTGTATAATTTTTGACGTGTATTGTTTATTTACTGTTACACGCATAACAAAGCGACTATTTACAGAAGATATATCGGGTATTTAATGTTGTAAATTTAAGGCTTCAGAGAAAAAATGGAATTGTAGTATATTTATACGGAATAAACTAATACCGTAACAGGAGAATCTACTCGTTGAACATTGCTCTCTTCAACAAGTATTTCGCGGGCCTTGGCACAGAGCGCCTTAACCTCGGCCTCCATTATTATCTCGCATCTTTTAAGCTGTTCGATTTGACGATCAAGATCGCTTGTGTCAGACATCCCTTTAAATTAAATGACCACGTTATATCTGCAAATAAAAAAAATGTCTTTACTATAAAGCAAGACAGTTACATGCTTGAGAGGTGTATTATCAAAGCAGCAAGTGGTTAGCAGGACCTTATATTGTAGTAGATAATTAAACGAAACAAAATAGAACTTACAAGTAACTAAATATTTGGTTCTTTCGTCGTAATTTCTTGTCAACAGCTTAAATCCTTACAAACAATCACAACGCGTCCGCCATTACAACGTTATAACCAGAGACTAGTTAAAGAAAGATAGACTACATTATTATAATAGTGGCGGGCTTTAGGTCAATCTTCTCTATCCTGTTTAGTAAGTTGTAAGGCAAATTTTTAACAACAATAAAAGTAAAGACTTATTCTTCAAGCTTTATTTATTTTGCATTTTGTGCATTCGGTTCTATGGGTTTTATCCTGTTTTATCCGTTTTATTTTGTTTTTAAACTGTGTATTATACTTTCTATAAACTCTATGCTACTCCCATTCGTTCATATTTTATTCATTCACTTCATTCGTGATTGTTTACTGTATTTATTGATTAAGCCACAGTTGATTTTATTCGTAAAGTGTAAAATTGTTTTGTTTTGTGTTTTCTGTGATCTTGAAAAATAATATGGGTAACATACAAACCGTCGGTCCGAATGAGGCACTCATAGTTTCAGGTATGGTATAAAAACAATTTTTCATAATAAACAGTGTTATTCATTCATGTTTTGGTAGTTCCCCTGTTAATATGTATAATTTAATATACGATAGTTGCACAATATTTAATTTTTACTTTTTGTTATGATAACGTGAGTCAGGTCCATTGATAACGAAATCTTGTTATCTAACCTACAAGCCGAATATCTGCTGTCTTAGAAAAAAAAGTAGACTTGACAAATTGATAACATTTTTGAACACATAAGAAAAAAAATAAAGATGCATATGGAAATATTGTCGTACAGTGTTCTTTAAACGATATGACTGCGTCCACGCCCCAAATTAACAACCGTATAAATTACTCATCTATGTAATTAAGACGCACGCGCATGTTTACGCATTAGATTACATTAATATTATGTAGATTCATATATCGAAACAAAATTTATAAAATCAAGGTCGTGTACCCAATCTTTAAATTATTATTAAACTACACCTCTTTCTGTCGTGTACTATCTGGTATAGTTTTCCTTGTTGCATCGACGTCTATTAGTGTATGTACCTATCTAGATATTGCTTCTAATAATTATATTAAAAATTCAAACGCGGTACGTATTGGGAAAGATTAACCTAGAAGATACCTCATAAAAAGTATCTGGAATACAACCTACAAGATATATTACTCTTATAAGAGTTATAAGTATTTGAGGTATCGGATAGGTACAAGATACTTTTGGAATTGGTATTTGAAATACTAGACACAAAATATGTTATTTCCTAAACATTTTTTTATAAAAAGTAATTTAAAAAAAATTAATTATCTTCAAACAATTTCAATCAAAATTAGGTAATAATATTTTTTATTATAATATTAATATAATGTAATCTTTATACATATATTTCTTCTGTGCGTGTGTAAGTCACTGAACTCCACCTAAATAGCTGGACCGCACTGGCACTGCGACAGGGTTACAGGAATAATATTTTTTACGTTCCGGCAGGATAACGTCTGTCGGGTCCGCTAGTATCACTACATATTATAAAACAAAGTCCCCCGCCGCGCCTGTCTGTCTATCTATCTGTCTGTTCGCGATAAACTAAAAAACTACTGAACGGATTTTCATGCAGTTTTCACTAATAGACAGAGTGATTCACGAGGAAGGTTTAAGTGTATAATTTGTAACCGTGCGAATCCGGGGAGGGTTGCTAGTTATATAATAATATTGGACATACAAACCTTATAATTAATTATTATAAACTAATTTAAAAATATAAATATACCGACTATTTACATGCATGCATCATAAAATTCCTCCGCATCGTCGCATACTGGCAGTGTTCATAGAATGCTGGCAGCATTGCCACGTTGAATGGCAATGCTAATTCTCTGTGCAAGGAAAAGACCCGCCTTCTGGTCACGAGAAGTGTCGATCAGTCGTTTAGCTAGTTCCTTATAAACGGAACAAGCACTTGGACCCCATGACCCTAGCGTTTCGAACCCAAACGGCTGAAAAACATAGTTACCGATTAATTTATTGTATTTACGCCGTTTGAGGCTTTCTGCTGATGCATCAGCAGCTCCAGCACAACCAGCTGTATTTGGAAGATGTGATAGCGCGAGGGTGTCAACCCAGATTACGTCCCACACCAAAGGCCTACCCATCTTCCAAGGCAGTAACAACATACCATCTGGTCTCTTCTTATCGTCTCGTACCATTAAAATAAAAAAAAAATATATATATAAAAGTTTATTGTCACAAATATAATAAATACAAGGCCAGTGATATAGACAACACATTGTCTAAGTCGCTTAAGGTCTCGAAACTGAGTCCCAAACTAGGCTTGAGAGCCTGTATTTTGGTAGACAGTGTTCATTCGTGGATGTTATTACACTGTTGTGAATTTGGGTTCACGTACGGATGGCACGCCGGCGGTAACAATAGCACGACGGATTATGTCGTTAAGATTGGCATGTCGAGATATACGGCCTGCGCTTCTGCTACAAGAAAGGCCATGATGTCCGAGACTGTCGATAGCTTCTCCACAGTGACAAAGATGCGGAAAAACACAAGGAGCTACTAAAAGAAGGCAAGTGGCTAGGCAGAATGTGTTAACGTCCAACAAGGTGCCTATGTTGGACAATGGAAGTGCCTGAATCCATAGGCCTGATTCCCATTCTCCCACAGCAAAAAACGAGCGCACTCTGCAACATTGGATGTGGTGTTAATTAAAAAATCCTTCTTAAAGTGTATAACGCGCGCGTCCCATTGCCTCTGAGAAAATGAATTAACAGGTAAAAGAGTATTGGGACAAGCTATCTGCCAAGCATTTATGGCATCGGTCTTGCAAGACGCTTCAGAATTAACCAGTGTTTCTTAGAATTTTAAAAATAAGTAGTAATAGTTTTGTTGTAAATTTTTAAATTTGTTAAGATTTTGTATTTAAAACTGGTATAGTTTTTTTGTAATTTTTGTTGATACCTTTATTAATTGATATTTGTAGTTTATTAATTGATCTAACTTTGTGAGTCCTATGCCTTCTGCATAGGTTCGGATATAACGTGAAGAAGAGTGGTTCCTTGTCTTTCAAGCAGTAAACAAAAAGTTCACAGACCTGCCACACGTATCGCTGGATGGAGCTCCTCTCATTAGGGTTTCGAGTTTTAAATATCTGGGTCATTGGGTCTCCGAGGATCTTAATGATGAGCTAGACCTGAAGAGCGAATGCAGGGCGTTGTCTGTGCATTGCAATATGTTGGCTCGCAGATTTGGACGATGCTGCACGAGACAGTGCCTCTACACATGTGATCTGTGGGACAACTATACGCAGCCGGCAGATAACGCCCTGCGGCCGAACGCTAAAACACGGGCGGATGCGGACGCGGGTGCACGCGTTACAAGTCCGCCGCGGGCCACGAATCCGCGAGCATGCACCCGTTGCGTGCGCGTGTGTGTAGTGTCGAGTAACTAAGCATGCATTATTTGCTAATTTATTATTTGGCAAAAAGACGTCTACGAAAACAACGTCGACTGCCTAACCTGTTCGTGACAAGCAGGCTACTCAGCGGAGAATTCGTAACCAAATTTTCGAAGTTGCGTGACAATAAAAACGAATTTTACAAATATTAATAATAAATAAATAAATTTTAAAAATTGCACCTCAATTATTACACGCTCTGTATCGATGTTCATTGTTGTACCTAGCCTCCGACGCGTGTGACCGTAGTATCTAGCGACGCTCGACTGATTTGTAGAAACAAACCCGCGGGCGGACGCACGTCGCGTGCGCCCGCGCCGTGTGCCCGCCGCCCGACGCGCGTGTTATGGTGGGTTTACACGCTGGCGTTCAAACCGACATTCAACGAGCACAAGCACGGGCACACGCATGTGAACAGGCTGTTTGTGCAGGCCTGCGTGAATGTGATCGCGCTTGCCGCCGATCGGGACGACTAACGGCTGCGTTCACACGCTCGCGTTCAAACCGACATTCAACGACGCAAGCATGTGAACAGGCTGTCTGTGCATGCTTGCGTGAATGTGCACGCGCTTGGCGCCGATCGGGACGACTGTCGGTTTTTTGACACACTTCAAAGGGTGAATGTGCTTGTGTGCCTGTTTACACACACACACACACACACGTGCTCGGCCGCGTTAGTATAGTTTTCATCTTCGTGGCATACAGACGACGTAGCGATCGAAATAAATTTTTGACGACACCAAATATATCGGAATGGTCTAAACCTTTATCATGCACGAATCGAAAGCAAAAGAAGACTTCAGAAGGATGTTTCTAAACTATTCTTTTAGTAAAAATTAATATTGTTTATCAGGGCCAAAAAAATATGAAACAAAATAGTGCCAATTCTTAGGATTAAAGTTAGTATTGATTGATTGATTGACGATTAGAGAATTGTAACTAATCACATATCAATGATGTGCAGTAAATAAAATAGATTTATGTATGCCTTAAAACAGTTACGAAACACAGTTAATGAAGAAGCCGCCCCCAATGCTTATCATGGTTATTTATGTTCATGTTTATTAGAAATAATAAAAAATTCTATTCAAAAGTTAGCGAGGATAGTAAATTAATTAAAAGAGATCCCACTAAAATAAGAAACGAATTATGTAGAAGCACTCTTCGATGTAAAAATAGTTATAACGCATGTCAAATAAAAAAATCAAATTTAAAGATTTGGCTCCTTGAAAAGTGTTTTTACACCATAAATGATTTTTTAGTTGTAAAACCTAATAGTTTTAAGTAAAATTTCGCATGCATAATTATGTCGGGCTGTTTTTTTTTCAATAAAAATAGATCAAGCCCAAAGCAGTAGCTCCCACGAGATCTACGTCGACTACCATGTCCACAGAACACTAATGGGTACCCTACGGACCATGCCTGCAAGTGTGTGAAACAGGGCTGCCAGATTGTAAAATTGGATACAAAATTGGTATAATATCGGTTATCTTTTGTATCCTGTTTGTATAGTAGATTGCATTGTATAATTGGATACAATGTCATTGCTGATGTTATAGCGTAAAAAGTACGTACATACACATAGAGTTACTTAAGACAAATCATGTCTATGATAAACTGTTAAATCCTTATACGTTAAATTTAAAACACCTTTTACTAAAATCCCCAAAGAGTGACGTTCTATAGTTGTACAACACTGATTTTGTATAATAGTACATGATTTTGTATAATAGTACATGATTTTGTATAATATCCGAGTTTTAGCGGTATAAAATAAGTTGTCTTTACTGGCAGCCCTGGTGTGAAAAGCTTGACCAGGCAGTGACCTTGCGTGGCAGGCTGCACGGCGTGCGTGTAAACGCACCATTACAATCCGTCGCCCGCGTCCGCGCTCCATCGCACGCGCCTCCGCTGCTCAAATTATTTTTCATTGAGCGTGCGCCCGCGAGTTTTAGCGTTCGCCCTGAGAGTTCAATATAACTTCTTTTGGAATATTCGCAAACACGAATGAAATCTTTTTTATTTTCTCGGTCATCACTTCACTGGAGCGAACGGTGAAGTATGTCGGAATCAATCGAATAATATCTCGAAGGGGGGGGGGGGGGGTTCGCGGGTCGAGACTGTTAGACAGTTTTCGGCTGACTCTCGCTTTGAATGATCCAGATCTTGTTTTTGAATTCAGATTTTACGTCGTAACAATAATGCCAAGATTCGTCTCCTGTTATTATAGAATTCACTTAAAATAAGAAAATACATATATTATGTAGGTACGTACGTGCGGAAATTTTTCACCATCGAACATAATGAACATTTATTTTTTTAAATGATTTCTTAAGATATTCAATTTGGGGCGCTATTAAAGATGGGGTACCCACAACGGGCAATCTTTCATTATCAGTGATTATTTTGTTTGTAAGTAATATTTCTATCTACCTCAAGTAACTTCTTAACTGTAGCTATGTTTGGAGTAGGACACTGTTTTAACAGGCCGGCTGGTTCGAAAATCATCCGACAAATTAAATGTCCTCTTTGGACCTGCTTGTGTCGCCGACCACACTGAACTACGAGATGGAGCTTTCTCATGGAACACGAATTTTAGTTCGCTGACCCAATCATCAGAACTCGAACCTCGCTTGATATTAATAAAAGGTAATTGCTTAACTAATCGCGACCATCGAGACATTATTTATTTATTTAAAACTTAATGCACAATTTGTACAAAGGCGGACTTAATGTCCAGGGCATTCTCTACCAGTCAACCTTGAGGTGATGTAGAAATATTATATGGTAGATGCAAAAATAAAAACATTTGGAGTTATTTATAATACTTAGATAATCATAACAATTATTTATTTTATTATGTACAAAAGAGAAGCCACTCAGAACAAAATAAGTGTTCCGTTTTTATTTGAATTAAAACTAAAAAGCGCTGCAGCTCTAAAAAGAAATTTGTAGTTAAATCCTACGGCACGGTAAGGTCCTAAATGCCGTGATTTTCAGGTTTACGCTTGTTACCCAACTAACTGCTACAAAGATTTGTTTTCATAGATTTAGTGCTAAGCTACAAAACAGAACGGACAAACAGTTTATACCTAAGAAGCTTTATTCGAATTCAAACTCAGTAAATGGTACTTTTAGTAGTAGTTTTGCCAGTTTCTATTTTTGACGTGACAACGTCTTATAATTCGATGGAGCCGGCTGCACGCACGAAAAAACATGACTCATGCAGCGTTACCTCGTTCTGAGGCGTTCCTATGACGTTGTCACGTTTAACTATCGTCAGTAAACCGACTTTACAGACAACCGATTTTTTAATGATCTAATGGCGGCGCCGCTAAGCCAAAATTATGATTTTAATTGATTATTTCGTGTTGCCGTTAGTAAAAGTTTGTGCACTTACTGATAAAATGTCACACCACAATTATGTTTTCTCGCTCTTAAATGACTTGTACACGTTTTAAAAACACAATTAGGCATTTTTGCGATAACTAAAAGTAGATGAAATACGTTCGAGCGCTGCTGAGCGTAAACTTCGACTGATATCACTGCGGTGCAGGGACCGCAGTTCGCGTTACAAACTTTTTCTTCATACGCTATCCGTGTCGTCTCTATACGCTAGTACTAATAAATCAGTGATGGCGACGCGTTAACTTGAGTTATTTAAACATTCATAAAAGAAAGTTTACAGGTAGATAGAATTATTTTTCCTTACTACTTACTAGTAATTCAATTATTTTTTTAAATATGCCGATATCGACAATTCTGCCAATGCCATTGTGCGATGGAAATACGTGGGTTTATTGAAAATAAAACTGCGTCTTGAACAATTATTATCGGTGGACTGAATGTGGGGACTTATTGTTACTACTAGTAATAAGATGTGCTGTTATCGGTAACAGTTTGACGCTTATACTTTAAATACTTTCAAGATATCTCAAAATGTTGCTACTGCCCTATGTAGGTACATTTAAAAATCAAGGGTTCTGCTTCTTTTTGGGAACCGTTTTAAAATAAACCGCTATAAATAGTTTTGGGGTTATAAATAAAAAAACATCGGAAAAAAACTTGAAGATCTAATTCCCTTAGATACAAAAATAATTGCACTAAAAACCAAAAATATAAACATATAGAACAAAAAGTTTCAATTTACAATAGTCTATAGTGTTGACTGCACTTGAATATGTATTCGAACATTAAACAACCTTAAAATCTTAGAAGTTAATAAAATTTCTAGTCACAAACAGTGTTTATTAAAAAAAAAGATAACTCCCGCATTAGGAATTACTCCTGTGTCGCGGGTACTAGTTCCGTGTTTTATCAACAGATTGCGTGCATCTTACTCTCTATGACTTCCTATAGTCGTCAATAGATGGCGCGGGTTATTCGTAACAATAATATTAAAAAGTTGGTGGTTAGTGACCTTGACTGCTATGCCATAGGTCGTGGGTTCGATTCCCTCCCGAGTCTGGGTGTTCTTTGTGTCGGTTGTTTGTATGTTTGTAAAGTCCCTTGCGACACAGGAGTAGTTCATAATGCGGGAGTTGTTTTTTTTTAAATAAACAAAAATAAAAAATTAAATCTTACGGCCTCAAGTATTGTTTAAGAATTGAAATTGCTGACTCTATGTGTCCGGGCTCACTGTGAGACCTCATATCATTGTTTGTGAATACGGGTGTAACAAGCGAGTAAAGTGCTAAGTGCGATAAGTGAATTTAGAAGTGTAATAGTAATAATTAATTGTAATTGTGTTGTTGTTAGTTTCCCTGTGTATTTTGTGATTTATTAAAATAAATTGTGTGTATTTTCTGTCCAACAACTTAGGCTGATAAAATAATAATTGTCTCCCCCTGGACTAAAAGCTGGCCTACCTCTATACCTGTACTCCTATCTATAATAGTTAGTAAGTACCTATGTCCCTCTGGTGATTGGCAAGGGACCTACTACATCTACATAATATGTGTATGTTGTATGTAGTCAAATATGTAGTGAAGTATGTAGTCAAAGTGAGCACTAGGCATCATTAGTGACAAGTCAATATTTAAATATAAAGTAACATTTACATTTCATTTTATAGTAACCTAGCAACCTGCCCCGGCTTCGCACGGGTAGTAGAGACATCTTCAACAATCAACATCAAATTTCAACCAATTTACACAAAATTATATAGAAGGTTTAGATATATAATTTAACAAATTATATACCTAAACCTTCATGTATCGCTCTATCTATTGGTGAAAACCGCATGAAATTCGGTTCAGTAGTTTTTCAGTTTATCGCGAACAGACAGACAGACAGACGCGGCGGGGGACTTTGTTTTATAATATGTAGTGAAGAAACATCTTTAGTCTTTCTACACTTTTTTGCCATAGATGAAATAAAACACTTCTATAGCACTTTCTTTAGACCGCCTAGTGTAATTATCTCGCACATACATACATAAGTAATTTAGTCACTACAGGAAAGGAAGAAGAAAAGGAAGGAATAAATAGAAAGTTCACAAATCTACTGATAATATTACGTTGTACATCATTCATTCAGACACTTTTTGACAAGGGAGCAATAGTCTTACAATTTTGATTACTAACTAACCACATCATTAACTTGAAGAACTTCAGAAAATGTTTACTGAATTTAGTTATATTTGTACTCCTCGCCAGGAATACATTGTGTAATAAAATACGTCTTAAGTAAACCAATTGGGTATGCTGTATTACACAATTTGAAATTGGCACGAAAACTCAAACCTTTCGTGATTTCATACATAATGTGTTGGTATGTAATGTAGACATCCTAACAATATTTTTTATTTTTTTAAATAATCAAAATTTTACAGATAAATACACTATGCATACAACATATAGCAACCGATAGAGTTACAATAGTTACAACTAGAAAGAAGAACATAGAAAAATATATTAGGTTGTAGAAATCTGTAAACTTAAAATAAACCCTGTCTCTTACACTAGAGTCACCTGTATTGTAAGAGACAGTGTTCTTGTCCAGGTATTTATATTACAATCAGACTTGTCTCAGTCTCATCCTCGTCGGGCAGGCATTAACGACAGCCGACGCGTGTTGAGATTCGACTTATGCGTAACATTAGGCAAGTGTTATTATACCTAATTTACACTTAACTGTGTAGTACCATTCATTGGCCTTATACTAATGAGCCTGCACTGAAATACTATTATCCTCTGTGCCTCAACCTTTCAGCAGTTACTATTTGATGATATCGTAATTTTAAAGGTTATTTTATATCAATACAATGCCCAATCTCTCTTAATCATATCAGCGGCCTTTTCACCTATCATGATAGCGGGTGCATTGGTGTGAGCAACGATCGTTCTCGGTATAATACTACTATCTACAACACGCAAGTTCTTTATACCATACACTTTTAGTTCAGGATCTACTACAGCCTCAGGATCTGTAGGTGGACCCATCTTGCAAGTAGCTATTTGATGATGAAGTGTCGAGGTTATCGTTCTTACTGCACATTCCCAGTAATTATCACTGTTAAATTGATATTCCTTACAAGTAGGAAATTTCTTGTTATACAATTTTGCTCCGTATTTCCTAAAAGGAGGTGTGTCCACTAGTTTTATGATGTATCTGATAGCAGCTATGATCGTATCCACATCTTGTCTATGGGTCAAGTAATTCCCGTTTAGACTTGGTTGCTGGTAAGGATCTGCAGACTTCAATTTTAGGTAACCTTTTGACTTTGGATGCAAAAGCATAAATAGCACAGTGAAGCTTTCAATGTCTTCAATTGGTTTATAAACATCTTTGTATAGCCAGTCCGCGATACGTAATCCCTTGGCTACGAGATGGCCTTCGTCAGATGCCATAGAAGCACAGCTTCCCAGTAGTTCTATATCTGGATAGTCTCCGATTTCATCAGAAACGTTTGTTTTGATATATCCTATCGTCTCTACTCCAGCTAGAGACGACATAGGTCCTTCACCATAATGATCGAATTGAATAACAGTATCAATTGTAGCTAATTTTTTTTCGACCAACGTTAATTGCGTTGTGTTTAGAGTAAAAGCTAGACCGGGGAAAGAAATGTGATCATACAAAGATTCACCCACTTTCAGGTTTTTTATCACAGGTATGCCAAATAATTGTAAATGTTCTTTAGGTCCTACTCCAGAGAGCATTAGTAGATGTGGTGATTCTATAGGACCTGCTGATAGTATTACTTCTTTCTTGGCTCTGATTTGGTACACTTGTCCATTTTTATTAAATTCTACTCCAATAGCTGTTTTAGATGCGGGGTCAATGATGACTTTGGTAGCTCTACTTGTTGTCAGAATATGAAGATTTTTTCTTTTCTTGTTATTGTGTAGGAAAGCTTTAGCAGCACTGGCGCGATGTCCTCCAGTCATGGTCGCTTGAATGTAGCTAAATCCAAAAGCGTCTGGGCTGTTATAGTCTACTCTGCGGTGTCCTAATAATTTAGCCGCGTCCAAAAATGCTTTTGACAGCTTGGATCTGAAATCGAGTTTTTCAATGTAATAGTCGTAGACAAAAAAAAATGTTTTATACTTTGCAAAACAAGTAGATACACCGCGATACTCGCAAAACCAGATATGTCACTTGTGCTATTTGCGTTGCCAATGTTATCTCTAACACAAAACAACAAACAATTCTAACAATTTTAATTACCCGCGACTCAAATACCCCTTCCACTATTAGAAAAGAGCTGATGATCATCGAACGGCTGAATAGATTTTCTTGAATTATTTCAAACAAAAAAAACGCACTTAAATCGGTCCATTCATTTGGGAGATACAATGCTACAGACAGACACACAGATACAGAGACACAACCACCCCTCTATTTGCGTCGGGGGTCAAAAAGCCGTAAAGCGGCTGGTTTTTTAGTCGGTCAGAATTTCAAGAGATCAGGCTCTCATAATATTAAATGGCCATTTTAAGTGCACGTAAAGACAGCTATTTGTGTGAATTTAAAATTTTACCTCTATATTTTCAAAGAATGGCATAATACTCGACAACTTATTAGTGAGATACTTCAAACTTTCATAGTATGGTTATCAATTATAATAATCATAGATTAGTAAACTAAAAAATAATCCAGGCCAAATTTTAGTAAAACTAGAAAAACGATTGCGAGTCAAAATTTTGTCATTGACTCACTCAGTCACCGGGTATCAAAATTCTAAATATACCTAAAGATAAGGTTCAGTAAGTCACAGATGAACGGTGTTGCCTTTAATATAACCTACCTCCAAAAAGAAATGAGATCCTATAAAAAGCATAACATGTAAAAACTGCAAGTCTCGCAACGCAGTTTTTTTTACCGCGAAATGTGGTGAGATCTAATTGTAACTTAATTAGTTAATTAACATCATTTTTAACCGGCGAAAAAAAAAGAAGGAGGTTCTTTTTTTTTAAGTCTGTTCGTTGCACTTAAATATCTTTTTAACAAAAAATTAAACCGACGAAAAGAACTAAAAAGCAAAAAATAAATAAACCTTAAGACTTAAGTATTGAGTTTATTTACATGAACTATCAAATTTTATAGAAACATATTTTGAGTCGGCGCCAAACAACAAACCGATTAATTATCAAAATTGTATACGTACCTACGTAGGAATGGACATGGCTCTACGTAGGTAATTAATCATTTTATTGTTTGGCGCCGACTCAAAATAAGTTTATATAAAATTTGATAGTTTATGTAAACAAACTCTTAATGTTTATTTATTTTTTGCTTTTTAGTTCTTTTCGTTTTAATTTTTTGTGAAAAAGATTTTTATTTTATGATTTTTTTTATCATCAGCTCAGCTACATGATGTGATGATTTCTAAACGCAAATACTTGATAAAGTAATGAAAAGTAAACAAAAACACTATTCGTTTCTACAATTTTCGAGGGTTTCTCCCAATTTTATCAGGATCCCATCATCAGATCCTGACTTCCTTGACATGGGACCACCCTTGAGGTATACCCTATCCAACAAAAAAGAATAATCAAAATCTTTTCATAAATAACGGAGTGAGGGCTGAACATACATAAAATATATATATATATATATATACGGACGAATTGAGAACCTCTTCTTTTTTTCGTCGGTTAATAAAAATCAAAATTCAAAAAATTCTAAATTTTAAATTCAAAATCATTTATTCAATTAAGACACTAAGTGACATTTATGAACGTTAAATTGAAGCTAGAGTTAAAATCATAGATCGGCACAAACAGACGCCACAGCATGTACTGGATTGTCAAGGTAAATTACGTGAAAAACACCAAAATCTACTGCCTGTTTGTGTCGATCTATAACTTCCAGTTTCCAAAATGCGTAGGGCCTTATGAGAAGAATACTGGCAAAGAAAATCTACTTACTGTTAGCGCTCTGAGCGTTTTATTTGCTTGGCACAAGTTTGTTGCCATGCGATGGAAGGGAACAGATGAATTTTTGACCGACTTCAAAAAAGGAGGAGGTTCTCAATGCGTCGGAATATTTTTTTTATGTATGTTCATCGATTATTTGAATACGACTGAACCAATTTGGTAAATTTATTTTTTGTTGCAAAGGGTATACTTCCCAGGTGGTCCCATTTAAATTTTATCGAAATCGGTCAAGCGGTTTTTGAAAAATCAACAAATATCTAAAAATTGTATACATCGATGATATTTTCGTTTACTCCGAAACCTCGCTGTCTCATTGGAGCAGTGCGTTTAGTTGGCCTACCCGTATTATATTTAAACAAAATACATCTACTTTCTACTAAAAATCACATTGAAGTCGGTGATGCTTATAATAAAAGAAAATATAATTATATAGAAAGAGTTGTTTCACTTGTTTGACCTATTCCTATTTACTTATATAAATTAAAAGTAATACCTAAATGGTACATCTTGTACGTTTAATTCCCCGTTTCTGCCATGCCAAGGTGAATTCTGGAGTCCTTTGAGATTAGCGCGTTCAGATTTTATGTAGTACTGCATAACGTCATTGTAAGACCTGCAATAAGTTTTTTCATAATGTGTATCACAATAAATGAGATTGGTAATTCTTGACAGATGGAAGACCAAAAATCAGTATAACGTCTACAATGCAACTACTAGCGCTAACCCGTTCTTTGTCAGTCATGTTCGCTTATAGAATTCCTTTTTATCCAAGCGTCATTTAATAAATATGTTGTCTGTTTCAGGTAAGTCAAAAAATCACCATATCGTTGATCAATATCTTGGTAAGTTGCATTGTTCATATTGACAAATATATTTAATACTACCAGCGCCCCGCGGTTTAACCCGCGTAAGTCTCGATCCCGTGAGAATATCGGGATAAAAAGCCTATATGTTAATCCAGGTCTCCAGCTATCTACATACCAAGTTTCATCGCAATCGGTTCAGTAGTTTTGGCGCGAAAGAGTAACAAACATCCCTACATCCATACTCACAAACTTTCACGTTTATAATATTAGTAGGATTTTACGCTCATATTATTATTTTACGCTCACCACCCATAGTTCCCGGCGGCAGCTATCCTGTCCCAATCCTGCTGCATTCCTCGAGTATAGATCATGTAATTCACCACGCTCGAGCCTCCTACTGCCTTTCCTCGAGGCCAGAAGCATCTTCCATCTATCATACCTGAAATCATTAAAAAATTTCAATGTTAGCTTTTGTGAATGTATGAAAATTAAAAAATAGCGTCAAAAAGTAAGCTCTAATGTTTAATTTTGTAGATTTTAATGTAAGATTTAAGTTGCTTTATTTCCCCTTATACAAAAATAGTGTATAAAATAATAATAAAGCAATAAGTTTGTGAATATAAATATCATAATAAATGATAACCTGTGCAAACTCCTGGTTGATACTCCATTCTGTACGGCCACACATATTCAGTTTGTTGGAGCAGTGGCGCTAGTAAAGGCACATCAGTCACGAGAGATTCTCCAAGTCCTGCTTCTAAAAGTAAGACTGAGGCTTTACGACCTTCGCTGAGCCGAGAGGCTAGGACACTGCCTGCTGACCCTGCCCCAACAATTATAAAGTCGTATTCCGCTAAAGGTCCTTTGAAACCTGTAATTATAATAGGAAAATGTTAGTAAAATTAATAAAACTTCTTATTTATAATGATTTAGAACGAGAATAATACCATTCGTTTGCTATTCTTCTTTAAAATATGACCACTGTTTTTAGCGAGCAAACTCTCGCCGAAACCGTTGGTTGCAAGCAGATTTGCCAACTCTACTACACTGTACAGAATCCTATTGTTATAATGGTATTTCATTTGTACAAAATCGATATTTGCAATATAATAAAAACTTGTTTACGTTAAAAACAATTAAAAACATTATATGGAGGCCTTTCTATAAAGCACGCTGCTTTCAACTGAGTTATGCTTATTTCACTTAACAGCTCTGTCAAATAAATAAATGATATATTCAAAAACGTACTGAATGTGCCAAATGTCGAATATTAAGTAAAAATATCACGAATACAATGTTTATTTCCCTATGTTTAGTTATTGGCAAAGAGCCGATACCTGGCAATAGCAGAGCATTCTATGAAATTCATTCATACATATTTCAACTTAATAAAGTATTACGTTTTTAAAGATACATCGTTAACTTAGTAACAGGTTTCCCGTTATTAAAAATCATTTAAAGAGTTATTCGTAATGTTCTTGACGGTTTGTGTAATGTGAGACCTTATACACAGTAGGACTTATATTATTTATTTACATGAGTAACAAGTACTTTTTTATCATCTCTCAGTAATTTTGGTCACATTTAGTCTTTGTCGAGAAGAAGGGTAGGCTTTAGACGTAAATAGTGTATTAGAGCCCACGTGCTACCTTCAGGGCTACCCACGGTAATTTGGGTGGACCCACAGGGATATAAACTTCAAGGGAACGACTGCAGCTAAATATGGTATTCAGATCGTTTTAGTGTAGGGAAGCTCTTCGATCGTAAGGTACACTTTTATTCCAAGAAGTTACGAGAAAATTCCAGCTGTCTTCAAGGTTACCTCTGAGATATAGAATTACTATTTAAAATAGAAGTTGTCTTCTATTTCTACATGTATCCTGTCCAAATTTTGTGCTGTTAAAGAGTAAAGGACCTTTAAATTGTTTAGTCCACATATTATTGTACATTTCTAACAAATTAACGTCTAAAAAAACTTGAAAATAATTAACTAAAACTATGTAAATATTCAAAAAAAAACTTCTGATTTTTTATTAGTTTGTAGGCATCGTTATATTTATAACTTCCTTATCTTTTAAGTAATAAGTGTATTTTAATTTTAAACTAAAAACTTCCGAGTTTTGGTCAATGTCAATTTTATATTCATTGACCTCCGTTTGTTGATTTCTCAGTTCACCCTTGGTAATAGGACTTGATTGCAAAATCGCGGAAACAGTACTGGTTACCGAAGTAGATCTAGAACCAGTCGGTTATTTGCAGAGAAGGGTCCCTTGATACTTGAGTTAATGCGTCTTCTTCAACGGAAATATGTAATCAAGCAAATATTTGTAGCCCAAGATAAATAAATATTCCCGGGCAAATTTTTTAACTACTTCTGAGATGATTTTACAACGTGTGGAAACCCTCCTGGGTGCACCGAGCTAATTCAAGGTCAATTACGACGGGTAGTTGATACGGTTGATAATTTTTTTTAAAGCCTATCGTGGAGATCTCGTATTATATTTTTCCTCATGTTTATTTAGTCGGCTATATAAACGCAAATTTAAATGAATACTTGTACCAACTTCGTTATTAATCACATTGTCTGACCATTATGAATATTGCTAAATAGCTACTAAATTGTTGTTTTAATAACTAAGCCAATTAGGGTACATTAGGCAGGGCGTTAGGACCATGAACATACATGAGAGGACCATGGTTGTTTTCCATTTAGTTGACGAGTAGATTTAAGAGATAATAAAGGCGGACGCGTTATATTGTTTATATCTCGAATTGGAAACGAACACGAAACTTCGGTAAAGTGTGTTATAATTAGTAATTACTTAAAAAAATATATGCATTTGAATAAACTTTATGAAAATGTGTTAGTAAATTGAAAGAGGTCTAGAATACAGTTGATGTGGTTGTAAAAGTGGCATATGTCTGACAGATGTAGGTATAACAATACGTGCAATCTAAAATGCCACCAAAGCGATATCGACGTGTCATTACTTCTCCGGGGCTCGGTAGCCCCGGTAACCGGTGTTAAGTAGGATGTCGGCATCAAACCAACTTAAAAAAAACCGGACAAGTGCGAGTCTGACGCGCGCACCGAGGGTTCCGTAAGCAAACGAACTTGTATACGTCCATCTCGGGAATCAATTTTCAAAGACTTTTGCCCGTCTTTTTCGAAAGACAAACTTAACTTTGCGGTTGCGATGTACGACCACGAACAATCCAACCACAAAGTATCAGTTTGTAATCACAAAAAACTTTTTTTATGTTTTCCTTCACTTGTGCTGTTAGACCTTGCCTCTTACCAAATTTCATGATTCTAGGTCAACCGGAAGTACCCTATAGGTTTTCGATCCAAAACCCATAGGGTACTTCCGGTTGACCTAGAATTGTCAATTTTAATTAAAAGCAAGGTCTTGCCAGCACAAGTAAGAGAAAATTTCGAAAAATAAAAAAAGTTGAAAATTAAGGTACATTTTGGTACTTACAAGTTTTCGCGAAAATCTAAATTTGCCCATATCTTTTTATCGTGTTGACTCAGGACCTTGATTTTTATACACCTAATAGGGACTATAAACCTCAGTATCTAATCTAATCTAATCCAGAGAAAATCGTTGGGACAGACGGACTAGAGAGTGATCTTAAAGGGGTTCCTTTTTTATATCTTCTGAGGTACGGAACCCTAAAAAACCAAACAATACAATAATCCGTCACAAGTGTTCAAGTTTTTCTTGTTAAACGAGAAGTCGCACTAAAAAACGAATACTTGTTACCCGACTGCCATGGCAGGGTTATGTTCTTTGCGCGTAAGATACGCGTATGTTTGTTAAAATTTATTTATTACCTCGTATACTGCTAGTTTTATAATTAAAATACGATAAAGTACATAGGTACAAAATAAATGTATTTAGGTATATTTCTATAGAAATAAACACTAAAAATATAAATATTTAGGTTATTTTAAAATCATGTGCCTATTGAATAAAACACATTATTTTCATTACCCCACTCAATAGGTGGGGCACATTTATCAAATGCAATTAATTGAACATATCGCTCTAGTTTAAGGTAACTCTGGAGTCGTTTAGTTGGTTGACGTTAAAATCTCTGAAGAAGATACCTCGCTTCTTATTTTCCAACTCAGTTACCGAAAATCTTCAAATACCATTGTAAATAGAGCACTAATTTTCAACGCTAAGAGACACAGTATTGAAAATTAGTGCTCTATTTACAATTAATTAATTATATGCTGCCATCATAATTCGTATATATTTTAAAAATACTAACACTACGATGCCTGAAATTTTATTTTATTAGGAGATTATTATTTTTAAAGATTAATCTTCATTAAAAGACCTTTCATTCAAATCTTTTAAAGTGTCAGTAGTATAAAATTGTTATGACAAATGACAGTAACTTTAAGGTAATGTTGTCCGAGAATGTCATTCATTTATTATAAGCTACGTAAATTGCAGAGGCAAAGTCCGTAGACCTAAGTTCAAGTTCATTGACATCATTACCACTTCAAACAATTTATCTGTCCACTCCTCCTCCTACCACTGTCTGCGGTAAATAAAATTATCATCACGTACTAGTATGTAGATGAAGTGCATTAGACACGGGGCAGTAGCACAATGGATATAGGGCGCTTCAGAATCGAGAGATTTCAGTTTTAAATCTCATTTAGTAGTAGCACCTACGTTACCAATGTGAAAACACTAACTTATTCAGTTTGAAAATGTCTGGCCCGCTTTACTATGCTGATATACGAATGCTAACCGAGTGAAAATGAATAATCTAGCAGGTAAAGGACAATTATTAACTATGGGAATTATTATGAAAAAGCAGTTACCTTTCGGAAGCTCGTATTTATCTCTCAAAAAAGAGAGAAGATCTGGTGCATCAGGTCTCAAAGGTAGCATTTTAGTACTCATCATAGCATCTAATACGCGACTTTTCCATGGTGCACCATTAAGTCTTTTCTCTCTGTTGTTTTCACCACAGTATTTTTTACATACAGTTGGTTCAGCGTAGTCATCTTCATCAACAAGCACGGTAGCTTCTTCATCATAACTTAAACTAGCACTTATTAAAATTTGTAAACATATTAATAATAATATTTTACTCTTCATGGCTTCGGGGATGTGTACACTATTCTCGGCCGTGATCGACTTACGTCTGAGCTGCGTAAAGTTTAGATGTTTGTATCAACCGGTTTAACTGTTACAGCTATTTTTTTTTCGAACTCGCATTAAATAGTTTTGAACCCAAATTGCGGAAGGTTAATTTCTTTTTTGTATGAACAGGGTCAAATACCTTTTATAATACGACTAGGCTGTTGTTGCTGTGTCTCCCAATTTACCCAGGTTGATTTGTATAGTTATTACTCTGCTCCTGTTAGTTATAGCTTCTTGTTATAATCTTACGAACGCGAACGCTCAAAGTTTTTTATATTTAATTATCTTACCCTTACCGTCAATCCTATACCTACAAATTGTCCAGCTCTTAATATGAATAGTGATTACTGCAATACTTAAAAATATTATTTAATAACGCTCGCATGATCGTAAGTTACAGCTTTGATGGTTAGTTTCTTACTCAAAATCTAAAAATTTTTTAGCGTTTGTAAAAGATTTTCTATTTTTAATCAAAATTTATTGATTGACTAGCTGTGCCATGCCAAATGCCATGGGAGTATCGGGATAAAAGTAGCCTATGTGTTAATCCAGGTCTCCAGCTATCTACCTACGAAGTATCATCGCAATCGGTTCAGTAGTTTTTGCGTGAAAGAGTAACAAACATCCAAACCTCCTCACAATCTTTCAATTTTTTTTCACATTCAATTCTATCTTATCTAATCTTCACTACATATTATAAAATGAAAAACAAAGTCCCCCGCTGCGTTTGTCTCTCTGTCTGTCTGTTTGCGATAAAATAAAAAAATTCTGAACGGAATTCCATGCGGTTTTCACTAATAGACTTGATTCATGAGGAAGGTTTAGGTGTATAATTTGTACCCGTGCGAAGCCGGGGCGGGTTGCTAGTGTTATATAAATGTATGTATACAGAGCCTTTTAACAAATCGCTAGTGTCTTGAAAATTCCCATTACGGCCACAACCGTTAACAACGTCTGCCCTCACGCGTCAACGCCGGCCCGCGTGCGGGACTCGTGAGGCTCACGTCACGCGGCGATGAGCGATGTCCCCCCCCCCCTCCACCGCATCGCACAATTTTATATCGTAGTAACTTTTAAAATATTAAACAAATTACGGACTTTAAAAAGCAATGTTTATCTACTTTGAATATCAGAAGCGATAAAAGTATTTATTTTGATAAAAATCAATTTGTTACAAATTGATTTTTATCTAATCCTAAATGTGAATCTAATTTTATTGTATCTATGGTTCACTATTTTAGTAATAATGGCTTACACATAAAAGATAGATATATACTGCCGCGGACTTTTTTGTAGAACTATTTAGGAGAAACAATCCCACCGTACATTATGTTCGTGTAACTCTTACAGTTTTTGCATCGAACGCCAGAATAGCTCGCAGATGACAAATTTTTTTCCGACTTACTTAACACTTATCCTTATATATTGGCCAATATACACAATATCTTCATAAATTATAGCCTATGTGTTATTCTGATATATAAGCTATATTATTGTAAAGTTTCATTAAAATCCATACAGCACTTTTTGCGTTAAAGAGTAACAAACATCCATACATCCATACATCCTCACAAACTTTCACGTTTATAATATTAGTAGGATTATAATTAGTAGGATTGATTGTTTTCAATAAACACGATCGATAAGAATAATAAAACTGCAAACCCGTAAGATATGGATAAATGTAACGGTAGATATATTTATAGCTCAGACATCTAAACGAAAATATTGATCCTTGTTAACGAAGTGAAGCTTAAGAACGTCATTTTATTATAGAACCGCAAAAAGGAGTCGTGCAACTTCCGAGCGTGTTTTGCTGAAACATGCTTTTAAATAAAAAAAGGGTTGATCAGGTTTTAGATGCGTAAAAGGCAACCGGTCTCATTCTGCATTGCGGCGTCTGTCCACCATCGGACTTGCTTAACCTTGCTTGAATGATTTTATTCCCCAATGGACGTTTGTAAAATATTATTTCATGAATATGACGGTAATAGACAACATTCAACATCATAAATATAGCACAGCAGTGTCCCTGCTAAGCCGAGCAAAGAAAACAAAGGCACAGCCATACTACTACCGTACTTTTCTCGAAGCTATTGAGAACATTGTCGACCCCCTGTAACTTCGTTGTGTGTAAAGCTAGAAGCCTAAATTTTCAGGGACTTCAGAGGAGTAATGTAAATAAAAAATGTCTTTTATTTCTTGCTTCACAAAACAAAAATATTTCAATGCATGCATTTATTTGTCATACAAATTCTTCTAGCGGATACACAAGCTTCAAATTTTGAACTCAGTTAGTGTTTATCCTATAAACCAAGGAAAAACTCAAATATAACGCAATTTCAGTCCCGTTTTCTGAATACACAAACTGTATAAGTATCATTGTAATTGTATAGATATAGGATTACAAAAATAGTTTTGCAGTTGATAAAAATTTTCGTCACTTTACCTAAAGATCCCTAGGTATATAAATAGAATTACTTGGCAATCGCATATGGCAATGTTAGTGTATGGCCTAAAGGCCCGCTGGCGCTATGTTCGAATAGGACTATTGACTATTGTTACGTGATTATCATTATGTGCGGTGGCCAAGTTAGTCTATTTATAAAAAAAGATGCCTAGTCACGGTCACTATAAAATTTTGTTAGTTAACAAATTAAGTAAGAATTAGATCTCTCAACTTTTTGCTGAATAACTGCGTTGTGACTTCTGAGACTTGGGTTTTTATGTTGTGTCTTTGAACGGATCTAATCTTACAATTACCTTACAAATAGAAAGCACGTTGTTGATTCTAAATAATAATTTACATTCTTTATATTTCTAGATATTATATGTATTTTTTTATTATTAGTAAAATTTTATTATTAGTTATGTTATATATATTATTAGTTTATGTTGTCGTATTTGCTATTAATAGAGGCCTTTTGAAAAACATTGCAGAGATAGACTATTTCTATAGTAAACGTATTTACGACTCTTCTATATTTATAAGTAGAGCATTTCGAGTTGACCCTGTTCATATTTTATAAACGTATTTTTAAAAGTATATTCACGCACATTTAATCAACATAAACTACTAAGTTATTCACATCAACAGAGACACAATTTCGATTTTTTTTTGGCATCAACCCATAACGGCGTGTGCGTTCGCGCAGCGGAATGTTGTTGAATTTAAAGATTTTAATTATGCAGATATTTAGTGTATGACGTCGTGTAATTCTGTATGGTAAAAAAAAAATTGTGCATGCAGCCATTGTGGAGAAATTCGCTAAAAACTGATTCCGCTGGGCGAACGTTGTCCTAGCGGAACTTTTTTTAATCCACGGACTTAGAAGAAAAAAAATGTGTCCAAAAACTAGTGTGTATTTGTGTGGAATTGTGTATGTATGAATAAAATTAGCGCATGCATAAACTTCGGAGAAATTCAAGTTTCCGCTACGCGAACGTTTGGCCATTAGCTAGTTTTCATATAAAGCGCTTATATAGAGAGCTGTAGATTTTTACATACGTTGTTTTGAATTTGTTAATATTTGCTTAAAAAACAGATTTAGAAAAAATCGTAGGGTTTATAAGATAAAAATATAAACGTAAAATACGCTTATTAGGTCTTAGTTCGTAAAGTATGCACTTTGGGGTCTAGATTTTCACGTTTATACAAACCTTGTAAGTGTCTGCAACATGTTGCCAAGTATCAATGATGTCCCGATAGTAATTAAAGAGTTATAGGACAATTTACCATGAATAGACCACTGTTTACAAAGCAGTCAAATATCACGACGTTCTAAAGGAATTGCGTAGTAAAATGTATTCCAATAATTAGTGTATTAATTCAACTACTCACATGCAAAATTTCATCTCATTAAATTCAGTAATTAAAGAGAAACGATTAAAATACTGACAAAGCATCGAAAACCTACGAAACCCGACCAAGTTCGGATGGCTACAAAAAAGCGGCCGAGCAATATATTTAGGTAACATTCTAAAATTTATAGTATAATACCGGTATTGATTTGGTACAGGTGACAACACAATTGTTGTTTCGATATAATTTATAAGTGGTTTAATTTTCTACAAATGCTTTTTTAAATCTATTTTTATTTTTACGTGGGAGAGCCATGCTTCGGCATGTATGGGCCGGCTCGACTCCGCTCGATACCACGGCCTCACAGAAAACCGGTAGAGACGCAATGCTTGCATTGCATTTCGCCGCGTGAGTGAGGTTACCGGAGGCCCTAACCCTTCCCTCTCCCTTATTCCTGTCCGTCCCCTCTCAACCCCCCCACCCTCCCCCATTTCTCCTACTCTCACCTTAAAGGGCGGCAACGCACTTGTGACTCTTCAGTTACAGGTGCCCATGGGCGGCGGTAGTCATTTACCATCAGGTGACCCGTCTGCTCGTTTGCCCCCTATACCATAAAAAAAAATATATATATTTTTCATTCAAGAAATACAATTGTTTTATTTTTTCCCAACGCTTGTGTACCCAACTGTACCATATTAATAAATACTATACTGGAAGGTTAAGAACGTTACTTAGATATATGGCACGGCCGCTTTTTTGTAGCCATGCGAACTTGTTCGGGTTATGTAGGTTTTCGATGCTTTGTCAGTATTTTAATGGTTTCTCTTAAATACTGAATTTAATGAGATGAAATTTTGCATGTGAGTAGTTGAATTAATACACTAATTATTGGAATACATTTTACTATGCAATTCCTTTAGAACGTCGTGATATTTGACTGCTTTGTAAACAGTGGTCTATTCATGGTAAATTGTCCTATAACTCTTTAATTACTAACGGGACATCATTGATACTTGGCAACATGTTGCAGACACTTACAAGGTTTGTATAAACGTGAAAATCTAGACCCCAAAGTGCATACTTTACGAACTAAGACCTAATAAGCGTATTTTACGTTTATATTTTTATCTTATAAACCCTACGAATTTTTCTAAATCTGTTTTTTAAATATAAACAAATTTAAAACAACGTATGTAAAAATCTACAGCTCTCTATATAAGCGCTTTATATGAAAACTAGCTAATGGCCAAACGTTCGCGTGGCGGAAACTTGAATTTCAACGAAGTTTATGCATGCACTAATTTTATTCATACATACACAATTACACACAAATACACACTAATTTTTGGACACATTTTTTTTCTTCTAAATCCGTGGATTAAAAAAAGTTCCGCCAGGACAACGTTCGCCCAGCGGAATCAGTTTTTAGCGAATTTCTCCACAATGGCTGCATGCACAAATTTTTGTTTACTATACACAATTACACGACGTCATACACTAAATATCTGCATAATTAAAATCTTTAAATTCAACAACATTCCGCTGCGCGAACGCACACCATAACGGCCTGTACAATAAATTATATGTACATTGCGCGGTTCAGGTGCCGAAGTGTTAATCGTCCCTCTTATTTCAGTCCTGAAAAAAAACAAATGAAGTGCGAGTTGAACTCGCGTGAAAAGGGATTCTAAACGATCAATTGCAAACATAAGTTTGCATGCACGATATTGAGAGATTTACCATGTCATTGTAAGAGTTAAGACTTTGTTTTTTTATGCTTTGGCCCTCAAAAGTGACCCCCGTAGTGTCAAAATTTATTTATTTACGTTGCACTTCTGTGCTTGGGTCACAGGAATTGATATGGGTACCAAATAATTTAATCAATTCACCAGATACGAAACAAATTAGCTGTGACAGACGGCTAAACAGATGCGCGAGTCATCCTATAAGGGTTCCGTTTTTTCATCCGTAACCCTAAAAAAACTTTGTACTCATTGACCTTTCCTTTGTTATGTGGAAATCTCCGTCTTCCTAATCGACGAGGGCACGATAACTAACTAAAATAAAACAGTGTTCTGGATATTAGACCTCTTCTTAATAGAGGAGGTAGTATGTACGAGTTGTACAAGAAATTATGCATTATAAATCTACTCTTTAAACCGGTGGATAGTGCGAATAGGTTTATAATGATTTTTTTTCTAAACTATTTATAATTTAGAAATTTATGAATAATTTTTACTATTTTTAATGCTTAAGAGGATTTATATTCAACTAGCTTTCGCCTGCGGCTGCGACAGTACTATGTCCTTTATTCCGGACCATCTGTTTGCAACAATTTCATGATGATTGGTTACTTTTGCAGTTATATATATATATATATATATATATATATATAAAGGAATATCAATTTACCATTGAATGATTATTAAAGTTGTTTAACGTATAATTTTGACGCCTGATGAAAAATTTAAAAGGTAACAATGAAGATTGCTTAAGAAATTAAGTAGGCGTTTCATTACTTTATTTTCTAAACGAGTAAATAATCGTATTTGTATATTCTAGGCAAATGTATTAATTCCTTTAAGCAATTGACTGCAGGTGAAAATAGACAAAAGGGTCGTTTACCGTAAGTTTTAAGGATACAGACAACATATTTGTATTAACTGTAAATGGAATGTTTATATTGTTTGTGCATGCATTCGTTCCGCCTGTTGTTTAGTAGTTATCATGGCCCACAGAATGTCCTGTTCTTTGCCGTCACATTGTGGACCAATAGCAGTAAAAGGTGGTATAATTATAAACTGAACGTTGCCCACTAAAGTAGCTTAACACGAGGACGATAACTTAAAGTTATTTGTTGACCTATTATCCTTTTTAAATGTTATCTGTTGTTGACCGCCGTTATTAATCTCACGTAACGGTGAACACTTTGTTACTTCACTGTTATTTACTTCAAATTTACAGTTATACCTACCGTTCCAACTAATTGACATGAATGCATTTAACTGTGTTATGAACTGTTATATTGAACTTACGGAACTTTATATATATTTAAGAAGGGGAACTCGCGATACATAATAGAAGTTAAGGGCAAGTCCATCCACGGCTGATTCAATGTATTCGCGGTCAGTTTTAATGAGTATTGTTTTGACTAAGCCCACACAAACTACTGCTATGAATGCCTAAGCCATTGTGAACAGCAAAGACAGAATCTTGAGAATCTCACGATTGTGTCTCGACTAGCCTGGAACACTCCGTCATTCAAGGCTGTTGGTATAATAGGACTGCAGTGAATATAATCAGAAATTGTACTAGTTAGAGTTGTGTCTTTATTTATTATATATTTTATTATACTTTGTTACAGAATTTGTTAGAACTTACTTATGACTACAAAAGCATACCAATGGCCAACCTTATCGCTTGTTGAGCTGTCTATCAGGCAACCTTGGGATATATTGCTAGAAATAAACTTTAGGTCCTGTTATAGCATATACCTATTTATACATTTAAAACATTGTTGCATAAACATTTTTGTCGCAACGTATTATTGGATATAAATACATTTTCCTATCGTTTTTCGGACTATACGACCTGTCATCTGCACATTGTCGTTTTCATTTCGTACGTATTTCTCCGTTCCGAACCCTATCGAGCAGAAAAATGCCAAGAATAGCACAATACCCCACTACACAGAGCCACAGAGGCAACATTGGAATGCGATAGTTTTATTTGAAAAATTCAAAGGCAGCAAATCAATAGACAGTCATAAAGGTAACAACTGAACTAAACCTTTCAACACCGTTTGTAAATTTGTAGATGTCACATTAGATCGTTTTAAGAAAAATGTAATGTTTTGTTTAAGTTTTATTATCCACTAGCAACCCGCATCGGCTTTGCACGGGTAGCAGAGACGTCTTCAACAATCATCAACATATTTCAATCAATTTACACAAAACCTTAATAAATTATATACCTAAACCTTCCTCATGAATTGCTCTATCTATTGGTGAAAACGTAAGTGGTGTAATCTAAAATAAGAGTATAATGATCAATTAAAAAAGTTCAGTTTTTCTACTATTATATTAACTTTAATGGTAAAACTTAAATGTATTATTTACATAGCTCGGTTTAATAACACATTTGAGAACAGATAGTACAATATTACAGAATCCTCGATTTGCCATTGTGACATTTACTTTACGAATTTGTTATCTATTTTATTATATTAAAAAAAAAAGACAAGTCCCGCATTACAAATATTCCTGTGTCGCGTGGGGCTTCACAAACATTCAAACAACGGACACAAAGAACACCCAGACTCGGGCCAACTATTTGTAAATCACAAATTTTTGTCCCGTGTGAGATTTGAACCCACAACACTCGGCGCGGCGTAGTGGCGAGGTGACCACTTAAACCATTGCGCCATCCGTGCAGTGCTAAGTTTTATCTCTGAAAATTGTATTGAATTTCTTTTAATTATGCTATTAACAATCAGAGTGCTATAAAGACTAAAGAGGAAATAATTGAATAAATATGTATTACAGGTCATATAAGGACATTCTCAAATACTATATGAAAGCTGAAAGCGCAGATAACCGAGGATAAGCCGGGGCGGGTTGCTAGTATTAGGATAAATCAAGAAACAGGGGTTAACTAATACGCCAAAACTTCGATACGTATTCTTATTATTAATGTATAAATAAAATAGCATATACATAATTATGTTGTATAACTAGATTTGTATTGTACATAGGCGAGGTCGTACAAAGGAACGAATATGACATATATAAAAAAAATAAAAGTACAAGGGTTCCATACGTAAACCCTCAATTTATTTTATACTGACAGGTAAACTTAAATTAATTATAGTATCAGAAGCGTAATTATGACAGATGTAATTAAAAGTTATTTTAAATAAAAATAGATTACAGGACACAACTTGCATGTACATACGAGGGCGGCACTGAAAATTTCGGGAATCAAGGAAGTGACACAATATTACTATTTAAAAATGTATTTATTGCTTTTCGAAGTATTCTCCGCGAAATTTGACACATTTTTTCAAACGATGGAACCAATCATTGAAGCAACCATTCCATTCGGAAGTTGGGGTCTCCAAAATGGCCGTTTTGGAGGCGTCCACAGCTTCTTCAGGTGATGAAAATCTCTGACCACGCAATTTATTCTTTATTTGAGGGAAAGTATAGAAATCATTAGGGCTTAGGTCGGGGCTGTACGGCGGATGGTCTAATAATTCTATGTTTTCTTGCTTTAAAAACTCTTTCGTTCTGTGCGCGGTGTGAGAACTCGCATTGTCGTGATGGAGGATGATGCGGCGGTTGCAGTTCTCTTTACGGAGTTCAGAAACGACCTGTGGCAAACAAATGCTACCATACCATTCTGCATTACCTGTTCTTTGTCCCTCAAGAGAAATAGTCGCAACATGGCCGGTTTTGGAGACAAACGTGGCCACCATTTTTTTGCAACACTCCGTGAACGAACAATTTTTGTTGGCTTTAACTCATTTTCGAACACCCAAACTCGTGACTGGTTATTTGTTTCGGGTTCGTACGCGTATATCCAGGATTCACCTGATACGATGTTGTATACAGCATTTGAGGATTCTGCGTGGAATCTTTCGAGAGTTCTGACGCACCAAGTAACGCGAGCCGCTTTTTGCTCTTCACAGAGCGAATGCGGTATCCATAGGGAAAACAACTTTTTTACACCTAATTGTTCATGCAAGATTATTTGTATTTGACTCATGCCAATGTCTAAAGTTGCCTGAATTTCGCGATATGTCACATGTCGATCTTCCTCAATCAGCTTACGCACAGCATCAACGTTTTCTTGGGTGACTGCAGTTTTTGGACGACCTTGACGATGATCATCACTGAGCTTGACACGTCCACGTTGAAATTCAGCAAACCAGCGATAAATTGTGGTTTTGGATGGGGCTTCATCACCAAATGCAGAAATCATCCGGTCAACACACTGTTTTTGTGTTAAACCACTTCGAAAGTCATCATAAATCATCGCTCTTGAATTTTCGAGTCAATTCCATTTTCTCAACGACTAAACAAGTTTGACAAAACCTTGTGACAAGACCGAGAATCTTTTTTTTAATTAAAAAATAGTATTCGATTTTTAAAACCAAGGGGTTTTCAATTAAAAAGATTTTAATATGACAGAAACAGTGGAAATATTCCATTCCCGATACTTTTAGTGCAGCCCTCGTATTTACGTTGCTGGTCCATTTTATTGGTGTGCACAGTGCATCACCGGTCTGTTAATATACACGCTATTACAAAATATAAGTTCTTTTACAGAACTAAAAAAACCAAATAATTCGTCAAGAAAGCTTTCTACTTTTTAAAGTACTAAAGCAGTTGTGTAGAAATAGTCATGCAATCCAAGGTTCTTATGAATTAGAATTTTCGGTTTTTATGAATTGGAACAATACTCGAAGGGCTAAAACAGAATACAAGTAATTTGGTATCTTTTTAATTAATTATATCTTACTTTCCACAATTATTGATAGAGAGAGTACCATGACCACTTTATCATATCTGCCGCTTTCTCTCCGATCATCATAGCTGGGGCACTAGTATGTGCGGAAACGGTTCTTGGAATTATACTAGAGTCTACTACGCGCAACCTACGTACACCGTGGACACGTAGCTCAGGGTCTACGATCGCGAGTGGGTCGCCAACAGGACCCATACGACATGTAGCTATTTGATGATGCAATGTAGCAGTGAGCGTACGTAAGGCGCATTCCCAATATTCATCTGAGTCGTACACCATTTCGCGACACAATGGATATTTCGCCTTCACCATTTTAGCTCCAAACCGTTGAAAACCTGGTGTTGCAGCCAATGCTTGTATGTGCCGAATGGCAGCCACAAATGTAGCGACATCATGTGGGTGAGTCAAGTAGTTTCCATACATCTTAGGATGGCTGAATGGATTACTATCTTTCAGTTCCATTCGTCCAAATGATTTAGGATGTAGCAACATTGGGAATGCACTCCATGTATCTTTACCTAATTTATCAACTTCCCCGAAAGCTAGGTCAAAAACTTCGTCCCGAATTCTCATACCTCTTCGGACTGCTTTGCTACCTCCTCCTCCATCCGAGGTGATTGATCCGCCGATATCAATTAGTTCTATGTCAGGAATAGAGTCTGAGTCGTCGGATACAGGAGTTTTAATGTATCCAATGCCTTCAACAGCACCAGGTGTAGATATATCACTGTTACCGTTTCGAAACCATTTGATTACTTCCGGTATGTTTACAATTTTTACTTCGTTAAAACTTACTCCAGTGGTATTCAGTTCAAATACAGCTCCTGGGAAACATATGTGGTCGTAAAGTGTTTGTCCAACGGGCATGTCTTTTAACACGTGAATGCCGACTGATTGTAAATTTTCCTTGGGCCCTATTCCAGAAAGCATTAGTAACTGTGGTGATGCAATTGGACCAGCTGAAAGGATAACTTCTTTACGTACCCTTACTGTATGCTTCACATTGTATCTTACATAATCAACACCATAAGCCGTCATTGTTAGTGGATCTATCAGCACTTTGGTAACTGTGCTTTCCGGAAGAATATGAAGATTGTGCCTTCTCTTCTGTTTTTGTAAAAAAACTTTAGCAGCACTAAACCTGCGTCCATAACTTGTAGTTGTTTGTACATTACCGAAACCCAGTTCATATGGAGAGTTATAATCTACAGTAGGATGACCAAGGATTCTTCCGGCTTCCAGAAAAGTATTTAATAATTTCGTCCTGAAAATACAAAAGTGTGAACAGTACTTCTGACCGACTGCATTTGAATAAATATATGGTTAACTAGCAGCGCCCCGCGGTTTCACCCGCGTAAGTCCCGATCCTGTGGGAATATTGGGATAAAAAGTAGCCTATATATTAATCCAGGTCTCCCGCTATCTACATACCAAGTTTCATCGCAATCGGTTTAGTAGTTTTGGCGTGAAAGAGTAACAAACATCCATACATCTTCTTTCTTTCTTTCTTTATAATATAAGTAGGATTAGTAGGATTATACGGCTTATTAATTCCACGATGCAAATTAAAGCATTTAAAGGATGATGGGCGTTTTGGTACCCATATTCAATCAAGATGAGTCATACAGCGTTGGATAGCTATGTTCAAGTAAGTAAAAATAGCATTTGGGGGACATTACTGAATATGGAATTAAATATGGAAAACACAATACTTTTGTTACATATTACTGTTAATATTGTACCCATTGTCATATGGTATCCATTGTCTGGGATTTCGGATATGCTAGATACGAAGGTTTTACTAAACCGGCATTGTTTTTAAAATAAATAGCATGATACAGCAAAAAATAATAAATGTAATTATGTATAAATTACTTTCAAGGTCGAAATTCACTTCTCGAATAGTTAATTGAGATGAACAATAAATAACATTATTTACTTTCTTGGAACGAATTCCACTGGTTGGATCCCGTCTCGATTTCTATAAGGTAATTTTTCTATACCACCAAGATTTGCTGCTCTCTCTGATTTCATATAGTATTTGAGAACTTCATTATATGACCTGGAAGTGGAAATATAGTTGTTTAAAAACCTATTAGTTTAGTATGTTGATGGTTCAGCGTTTTATACAGCAGGTCAATTTATTTTTATTGTTTTCAAATGTTTCGATGTTTTGTGGCACTCCTGACGGAGTAGCTGAGCTGTGTGCTTAATTAATAGAAATATATCTACAGGTTATTGACTACTAACAAAGAGCCTTATCTCTCCCTACTTACGGTTGGCATGCAAAGCAAACAGTAGTGGTATTAGTATTTATGTAGTTGAACTTTAGCTGTAAAAGATGTTTGGGAAAAATTTACAATGATCTTGGAATGTAGCTTAATTTTGCACCTATAAGAATCAATATTCATAACTTGTGTTGCAGATTAGTTCGCTACCGTTACCTGTACGCCAAATATTGTAAATTCGATTCCTACTACACCTATTTAAGCCAGAAAAAAATATATTATAAACAGCAAAATTATTTCTACTTTTGAGAAAACGAGATAGAGTTTAAAGTATGTATTATTCGCAAAAAGTTCGCTTCTAGTTGTGCTAACATTCATGTACTTATGTAATGATATTTTAACGATCTTAATTCTTAATTTTTAGGCTACTTTTATAGGAATTGTATCATAGAAAAAAAAATAACATTTTGTAAAGGGTCTTTCAAATAGAGCGGGTCGATGTTAATAATCTGTAGCGGCCATTTTGTTTTGGCGGCATCTGTCAAATCTGTTTTTTCTTATTCAGTCACTGATGCCAAATCACCATGACAAGTTACACGGTTGAGCAGCATGTGCAAATGATAAAACTTTATTATCAAAATGAGTGTTCGTTAGTGCAAAAGTTGCGCGCATTGCTCCCATTTTACGGCAGACGCGGTGGCCCTTCAAAGTCTACTCTCCAACGATTGGTGACCAAATTTGAGACGACCGGTTCGGTAAACAACCAACCAACACCTTTAAGTCAAAGGAACGCCAGATCGGCCAAGAACATCGCCGCTGTACGTGAGAGTGTTCAGGAGACTCCGAGGCAGTCGATTTCTCGCTGTGTACAAAAACTCGGCCTTTCGCAGACTTCAACTTGGAGAGTTTTGCGTCGGGACTTGAGCCTGCATCCGTACAAGATCCAACTGACCCAAGAGCTCAAAGTTAATGACCATAGACAACGCCGTGTGTTCGCTGAATGGGCTTCGGAACGCTTGGAACAGGACCCCGATTTTGGCCGAAAAATAATCTTTAGCGACGAGGCACATTTTTGGATCAATGGTTTTGTTAATAAGCAAAATTGCCGTATATGGGATGACCACAACCCACATAAGGTTCACCAGGTGACAATGCATCCACAAAAAGTTACTGTTTGGTGCGGATTTTGGTCTGGCAGCGTCATTGGTCCGTACTTCTTCGAAAACGACGTTGGCGAGGCAATCACCGTCAAGGGCGAGCGCTACAGATCAATGATAAACAATTTCTTTTGGTTTGAATTGAACAATATGGACGTGAACGACATCTGGTTCCAGCAATATGGCGCTACTTGCCACACAGCGAACGACACAATGGACATTCTGCATGAACGGTTTGAGGGTAGGGTTATCTCCCGCAGAGGTGACGTGAATTGGCCACCAAGATCGTGTGATTTGACTCCTTCTGAAGTCGCAGGTCTATGCCAATAAGCCACAATCGACCGTTGCCCTGAAAGCCAACATAACGCAGGCCATCGCTCAGATTCAGCCGGATCTATGCAGCAGAGTCATTAACTTTCAAATAAAAAATAAATTTCGTTAATATCTCACACTCATCTTGTTTTATTCAATTTTAACATCGACCCGTCCTTGTTGAAAGACCCTTTATTTCAGTAGTGTTTGATATGTTGATAATATCGAATGTCATTAAACCCTAAATTTGATCATATTCATTGGAATAGCGTCAAATACATAACAGAGGCCAGATTTAGCGCTTTTGACGCCTAGTTCGTCTTCTGCAGGATAATGGTTGTCGTCTCCAGCTCCTATTCTGTTGGAAAAATCCATGATCTCCAACGATCAGTTTCCTGCAATGATGATCGTCGTAATGCCGCTGCTACATTCGTGCAAGAACAGAGCTAAGAGTGGTCTGTTCTCGGTAGTTCAAATCTATATTTCCATTCCAGCAAGAGTACATACTTACTAGAATCGGACCGCTGGAGCTCGCCTTCCTTGGACATAGGTCTCAGGTGCAGTTCAAGCGCCTCGGTGCGAACCTAATACTATCTAACGTAAATTTGAAATTCAGTCCTAAACAACCAACTTTATTTTGTATCTTTTTTGTTCTGCATTGTTATTTATTTGCTTTACGTCCTCTACTATTCAATAGATAAGGACCTTGAACAAGACGTTTAATTTTAAAAGTCGTGCTCTGGTCTCTTTTAAATAATTATAAGTACCTGGATGACCGAGCTTTGCGCGGTTTTTTTTTTACGTTTTTAGCTAAATCGATTTATCGCCCCCGAAACCCCCTGCATACTAAATTTCATGAAAATGTTGGAGCCGTTTCCAAGATTCAGATTATATATATACAAGAATTGCTGGTTTAAAGGTATAGATAGATATAATTTCACTTAGTTTGGCTTCAGTCTAAGTTGATGAAAATTGCATAATATTAAATTAGAAGCAACCATTAAATTATCACTGGTAAATAATCTCTGTATTTTACTTGAATTTCCCGAATTCAGTTGATGTTTTAGCTTAAGTTCGTATATAAGTTTTTGTTGATTTTGACTAACGGCGATGTACTTACATATTTATAATTTTACTAGCAGACCCGACAGACGTTGTTCTGCCGGAACGTAAAAAATATTATTCCTGTAACCCTATCGCAACGCCATCTACCGGGTCCAATTGTAAATCTAAACCATTCTCGACTCCACCTGAAGCCACACAAAAAAATCCATTAAAATCGGTCCAGCCGTTTAGGAGTAGTTCAGTGACATACACAAGTACAGAAGAAATATGTATATTAAGATATGCATAAAATGTCGACTTTGTTATTACGTGTATCACTTTTTTGATTTTAATTGAATATATAATTTTATTTATACTCATCCTTTTTAATTATTTATAACATTGACACGTGTAGGAAATTATTTATAATTACCATCCATAGTTTCCGTCTGCAGCTATTCGGTCCCAGTCCAGAGGCCTTCCGCGCGTGTAGATCATGTAGTTGATCACGCTGCTGCCCCCGACGGCCTTGCCACGTGGCCAAAAACAGCGTCCATTGATCATGCCTAGAATTTAATCAGTGTCTTGTTATTGTACAGCACCTTAGTTGGTAATGGAGCTTTGGACTTGTATTCGATATTCATTGTATATTAAATATGTAAAAGAAAAAAGAATTACTGAAACTGGTGGTTCCAATCCTTCAAGATGTCCTGCGCGACCTCTAGGTTACTTTCATAGTGGATCGTTTTCAACATACTATACTATAGGAAAAAAGTTAATAAAGAAAATCTGCCCCCAAGTCCCTTTGGGGGAATATCCCCCATTCACGAACTTAACATTCATTTTTGCCCTGTTGATTTGTCGTCCAAGTTTGAAAGCAATAGGTGCATAATTGCGACCTCCATCGTGCCGGTAAAATTGAGGTACATACATATATACATACATATATATATATGTATATATATATATATATATATATATATATATATATATATATATATATATATATATATCTATATATATATATATATATATATATATATATATACATACATATATACATACATATATATATATATACCAGATATACCATAACTAGACCTCCTTTTGGAATACTCGACAACTGGTACAAAACCAATAGGTAGACCCTTCTTCGAAAAATCTACCTAAAAGATGATTGGCTCATTCTTTGGACGGACGGGTCATTTCGTTACAATCATTTTAGAAGATAAAAGGACTGTTACTGCAGATTGGTATGTCAGTCATTGTCTACCACTTGTCTTATAAATTGTTAGACAGTAGCGCCCAAGAAACAGGATCCTCCTCCACCACGACAATACTCCAGCTCACTCCGCATTGTCTATCGAAGGTGTGGAGCTAGTGAGTCATCTTCCTTACATTCCCGCCTTGGCACCTTCTGACTTTTATTTATTTCCAAAAATAATCCAATAAATAAAAGATAAACTTAGAAGAATTCGTTTTATGAACCCTGAAGATATCGTAGCTGTGTTTGAAATAGGCGTGCGTGGAAGAGATCCCTAAAGAAGAGTGGGGTCACTGCTTCTGACAATGGTTCAATCGCATGCGACGGTGGTTAGAGAGGAACGGAGACTACTTCGAAAAGCAGTAACAATATTAAAAGGCTTCTATATCATTCTGTTTTTTTATTTTCTAAAAACTTTCAGTGTGACCCCTGTATGTGTAGACCTAAGTATTGCAAGCTCTATGGTAACTGCTTACCATTGATTTAGTTGTAGTTAAGCCATTTAAGAAGAACCAATTCTCTTATGAAAGTGAATAAATAACATATATCAGACTTTTACTTTTTTATCAGTATTATGCTTTCAATAGCCTGTAAAATGTAACCTATAGTCAATATTTATTTATTGTTTAAACCATACCCGTGCATACTCCTGGCTGCTTTTCCATGTAATATTGCCACGTGTAATCCGTACTTTGGAAGTAAGGTGCCAATGACGGTATGTCAGTCAATAGCATCTCTGGTTTACCAGCTTCGAGCAGCAATACCGTAACATTCTTATCTTCAGTTAGCCTGCTGGCTAAGACAGAACCGGCTGACCCAGCTCCGACTATGACGAAGTCATATTCATCATACGGTTCTTTAAGACCTGGAAGTAGAATATTTTTTTTCTTTTAGTATTTATTATGTCAAGTGTCATGGAGCTGTTCGGGGAGCTCTGTGAACTAGCCTATTTTACATTTTGGTATGTTTAATTTTCTCAATAGCTATTTATAGTAAAGTCCAATAAGCAAACGAAGAGCTGTTCCAACTGAAAAGTATGAATAAAATGTTATCACGAATTCTTTAGGTATGATATGTAAATAATGAATATTATGGTATTTATAAATACACTTATAGTTTAGTCAACAAGTTGAAAACCTGTTAATTCTGGATACTGCGAATTAAACAGTGGGAGAAATATGCTTCGGCACGTATGGGCCAGCTCGACCGGAGCGATACCACGACCTCACAGAAAACCGGCAGTGAAGCAATGTTTTCATTGCTTTTCGCCGAGTGAGTGAGGTTACCGAAGGCCCTAACCCTACCCTTCCAATTTATGACTCTTGAGTTGCAGATGCCCATGGGCGGCGGTAGTCATTTACCACCAGGTGACCCATCTGCTCGTTTGTCCCCTATAACATAAAAAAAGTACGAGCGACAGCTGTGGGATTCGTAATGACGTCTAGAAAAGTGTGCATTAATTTCAAACCCGCACATTAACAATTGCATAAGCTATAAACAATTAAAGGTTCCAAAAAAGGGGTTCTGCTTTTTCGGGACTAACTCAAAAACTATTGGTGCTAAAGAAATGAAACAATAAGATACTGAAAGAGGAGGAAATTTCTAAAACAAAAATGTTGACTCCCGGAACTTGACCTATATTGTTAATAGTTTTTAATGTTCAAAATAGGGCACCGCGCTGCAAGCGCACTACCGTAACGCTGCCTCGAATCCAGCCGCTACCTGTCTCAGGCCTGCTTCTGCTGGAGTAACGGTCAGTCCGACCCGCTACCCCCAGGCCAGTGCTCATGGAGGACGCAGCTCATTCAGCGCTCTCCGCTGCTTCTTTGGCCAACATTACTTCCGCATTCGAAAACGAGGCGGCGGAATCAGTTAGGACCATGGACAGAACCATGTCTCTAGTGAGAGGATACTTACACCAATAGTCGTCAAGAGGTCGTACTGCTGTTGTGTCCACGTTGAGCACTCCACTAGAGTGTGTTTAGTGCAGTATCCTCGCGACAGTTTTCGCAGTGGTGGCACGCAGGCGTTGGCTCCCGGCCTATGCGACACAGGTACTTACCGAAGTAGCCGTGTCCGGTGAGCACCTGTGTCATCCGGTAGGAGAGGCTTCCATGCCGCCTTTCCAGCCAATCTTCCATGATTCCATTGGGGGTCGTCCTTTAGTCACGTAAAAAACATTTAGCATCTTTTTGAACCCCCTTGATGATACGTGGTGAGTTTTTGAAAAAAATAAAATCACGTGTATTTTTTTTTGTACAAAGTATCTTAAAAAAATCAGAATATTATTTTTAACTAAAGATATAATCTAATGCTGTCAAATTAAGCACCGTGATAAAAATGTCCAGATAGACATTACGGTTGAAGATTACTTCTGACTGGCATAAAAATAGTAAAGGAAAGATGTAATCAGGAGAACATCACAGACTTACTGACGACTGACAAGCTGCGGACAGGGAAATCATTGCCTGGCAACTACGAGTCATGGTCACGGTTTTCGGTTTAGAAACAGCGCGGTCAACGAAAAAATAAATACACGTGATATCTCACTAAACCTCCCCTTTTTCCCCTTGTGATATTTCGTGATTTTTCGGAACCCTTCCTTCCTTTCGAGACTCACGTGACTAATGGTTACGGTTACGGTCACAATTGTGGCGTGCCCTACGGTAGTGCGCTAGCCGCGGGGGCCCTATTTTCAACATTAAATAAAACTATTAACAACAGAGATCAAGTTCTGGGAGTCAGCATTTTTTTTATGAAATTTCCTCCTTTTCGAATCATTTTGTTTCATTACTCTAGCACAAATAGCTTTCGATTTATTCCCGAAAAAGTAGAACTCTTTTTTTTGGATCCTTTAATTAATTGTTTATAACTTTTCTAGACACCATGCATCAATTTTAATTTTTTTTATCTGTATAGTACAGAGAGATTTTTCATTCACTGTTATTTGATAATTCTTATTTTTAGTGTTTTATTTAGTTGTTTAATCTGTAATACTTTAGTTTAAAGAAAGACATATCAATAATACATTTATTATATACCTAGTAGCAACCCTTCGCACTGGTAGCAGAGCCTATATGCGTACATTTTTCTTCCTGTCATAGTTAATAGATCTTTTTAAGAGGAATAACTCCGTAATAAATTGTTTCCATGTAACTATATTGGTACGCCAGTAAAGATCCAAATTGGCAGACATCTTCAACAAACATATATAAACAAAATTTTAATGAATTGTACACCTAAACCCCTCTATCCATGGGTGAAAACCGTATGAAAATCCGTTTGGTATTTTGGAATTTAGTGCGCGTTCAGTCAGACATTCTACTACGAATAGACAAACATACGTAAACCTAAATCTAATAAGTGAAATCGAATAGGTTGTGTTGAAGTGAGAAGAAAAAAAACATTATGTACCGATCCCACTCTGTGCAATTAGGACAATATTTTGTATATAATTTTTGATTCCCATATTAAGAGGAATATTTTAAAAATTTTACAGATCATAATAACAGTCGATTATATTTTTTTGAATGCATCTATCGGTGCAAAATTTATGCAGATTGTACATAATACATATTACCTTGGTACTAAAAAAATGAATAATTATTTAAAAGATGAATGGTACTACTGTTATTTACTAGTTTTTAATTAAGTATTTACTAAAAAAGTAACAGTATTTAGTAAACAGTAAATAAGTTAACACATTGGAACTATCCTATGCTGGCCAGGATACAAAGTTTAGACTGTATTTTTTTTATCTTTGTACGTTAAGTTTAAAACTTATGTAAATATTTTGAAATGCAAAAAAAAAAAAAATATTATTCTAGTATATGTGTAATCAATATTAGAAATGATACTCACCTCCCGGCAATGGATATGAATCTCGTAGAAAGTCAAACAGATCTTTAGGGTTGCCCGCAAACTGGGGTGCTGTTGCTTGCACTATTACGTTTACCGCAGGATTAGGTTGATATGTGTAGAATCGCTTCCCTTGTTTCTCTCCCTGAACCGAATTTTCGTTGTAAACATAACTGCCTGATTCTTCATTATCAGGTACTGTATCGACAAATGCTTCTTCATCAGAAGTTTTACACACTGATAAGATCGATAAAATAACAATTGATGTAAATAACATAATAATAATTCCTAAGAACTTATTTGAACGTTGCACGATTGTTTAAGTGTAGCCAAGGCGACGTCTCAGCTGTTTGTCTGCGTGTGATATTATGCGCGGCCGCAGGTCTAGTGTATCTTTAGAATGTGATATTTTGACTCCAAAATAATATATGTGCAATATCTATAATGCAGGAATGTGTCAGCAAACTATAAAATACGCGTTTTGTTTGTTTACTTTCTTATATTTATTAAAAACTATACGGTTTTACTCACGTTTGTATTTCGGGGATGCCCGAATAGTTTCGGACCCGACGGGGGCCCTTTCTTAAGGAGTGAAGCGTCCTGCCGCTACGGTGTCAGGCGTCACACTCGGGAGTTTCGGACCCGACAGGGCCCCCGTCGGGTCCGAAACTAGTCGGGCACCCCCGAAATACAAACGTGAGTAAAACCGTATAGTTTTTAATAAATATGAATACCACTCACGAAAGTTTTTATTCTACTTTCTTATATTTAATTTTTTTGTTGATAGGGTTGATTATAATCAAAATTATTAGTTTTTGACATAAATTTTGTTGGATAATGTTTACTGCTTAACACATGTTTATGTGTGCTGTTCCATTTATTAAAACTAATAAAATAGTTTTTAAGTCTGTGGCTCCTTCCTATTGTTAATATTCCTTTTCTACAATTCACCCTCTCGCTTTCCGGTTGTCGTCATGTCATGTTGTATTGGTTAAGTGAAATAAATAAGTTGATTGTGAATTAATTTTGTTTTACAACTACAGCATATTTGTACCTTATTATAAAGTTTACTTAGTCCTACCATTAAAAATAACTGCATACTGAACCTTATTCTCAGCCTAAAATATTTTGTGATATAAAAATTGTCCATATGTTCTTTTATAGAATCACAAAAGTTGTATTTAATTATGTTAAAAATTACTACGACATGCTCGAATCAAAGGGTGCGGACCCGTGCTTCACCTAGTTTCTCCACCTGGGTGAAGCACCGGGACCTATAAGGTCCCGTGCTCCAACTGATGCTCAGTACAGTCAAGTAATTAAGAAAAATACATAATTTAATATATTCAAAAGATAAAAAAAAATGATAAAACGAAAATAAAAAAAGAATTAAAAAAATATCGACGTCACAAAATCTAAATAATGGTATATGAAGATAAATAGTAAAAATACTTTTATTAGTACAACAAACAACAAAATATTACATTATTCCAAAGTCATTTCTGTATTTTAAACTATGTCAGCAACACGTTCGTTAAATGAAATTCATTATGAAAATGTTCCGAAACTTTTTTTTTATTTTTTTTTTTTGTATAAAAGAATACTAGCATCGTGGGTTACACATTACTAGTATCCTTGTTAACCCCTCCAGCTAAGCTGAATGCTTGTGTTAGGAGTGAGTTCACGCCGGTAGTGCACCGGGTGGGGTTCGAACCCGCAACCACTTGATCGCAAGTCCGACGCCTTAGCCATTACGCTACCGCCGCTTACTCTCGCTAGCTCAATTATTAGTGTTACTATTATATATTGTTACTATTATGTATTTTATACTATACTTATACACTTTCGTTTTCTTTTTTTGGAAAAATAATAAGCCTATACGATGAGGTCAATTACACTGTTTTAAGGTTAATGAGAAACTGATTTGTCCATAATTCAACGACTGGCTTTTGCCATGCCATCAAACGTGTAAACAAGTTTGTATGTCAATTAAGTGTATACTTGATGAAAATCTAAGATTTTCTAGCTTGCCTTGTTCTTGTTGCGGTACAAGAACAAGGCAAGCCAGAAAATCTTAGATTGCCCGCGCTAGGAATCTTGTTTCATACTTATAATCCGATAAAGAACTTGACCTTCTCCTTCTTTAGATGCCTCTCCAATTAATGAAGGTTGGCAGTCAGCTCTGTATATTTGACCTTTTTCTCTTTATCAAGGTGAACAAGTTCGACCGCACTCTTTATTCCCGTCCATTCCTGGATATTTCGCAACCATAATTTCTTTCTATGACCAGGTCTCCTCTTTCCGGCAACTTTTCCTGTCATAATTAGTTGCAGAAGCTCGTGTCTGTCATGCCTAAGCACGTGACCTAGATATGCAATTTTGCTCTGTTTCATGATCTGCAAAAGTTTGCGATTCTAGCCTACTGCTCACAGAACTTCCTCATTGGTGTAATTACGGTATGCGCATCGTGCGTCTTTCGAAAGCCTCTATACGTTTTCTGAAATCTTTCTTAATAGTTCAGGCCTCGCGTCCGTAATTTTTTCACTCCGAACAACTTCGATACGCATTCTAATCTCCACTTTGTTGACCCAGGCTTGTGTCAACCAGATGCCCAGATACTTATTACAATCTATGGCTTGCTACAAATATGTTGGGTAGAAGCTACGAAAATGGTGTTGCCGGCATACATCTCAAATTGTTAACGCGCCACAGTTTTAATTTTCGAGAGCCTCTGTCAAAAAAATTTGATCAGATAATTAAATATGTTATACAAAAATTCTTCTTCAGGTTTATCCCTAAAAGTAAATATAAAACGGCTCTGATAAAAAAAAAAGTAGACTTGCGGTGAATGCCATTTTTCTGTTTTTATTTCTCATTGGGTTATAAAAAAGTAAACTGGCCGGTATGTAGCTTTTCTTGGCAAGGTAAATACGGTACGGTATGCGGTTACATCAAACATTATTATATCGTTAACCTTAGGACACTTAAAAAAAATAATAGCCCTGTCATGTTTCTGGTTCGCTATTAAACTCAAAGTTACAGAAGACGAATGACCTGTATTTTAGCACGACCTCAGTGGTGTGGTAGACGGCTGGCGCGTAATGCTGATTTTTGAGTAAGTAACGTAGCGTTGACTTTTTTTTTAAATTGCATAAAAAGTTGATTGGCAAAGAAAAAACCAGGAGAAGATGAGACTTTAAGTTGGTCGGTGTGGTCTCCGGGACTTCAGAAGTAGATTTAAAAGTGTTTTGTGATACTTATAGTCTATATAATTATGAATACGCGAGGAGAATTCTTTGTACGCATTTTTAAGCAAACGCGCACGGACAGAAATGGTAAAGGGAAGAAGTGCAAAAAGCTAAAAATTTTAAACAATGTACTAGAAAGATAAAAATTATGTAAAAATGGCTACATGAAGCTATAGAGGAGAGAGGAGATCTGACATGGTACTAAAGTCTATACAATGATAGTTCAAATTATATATGTCATTGAAATACAAAAAGTAGACGCCAGACGTACCCGGGTTAAAACCCACGATTGGGTAAAAACCCGGGTGATTACCCATCTCTACATATGTTTATGTAACTTACCTTTGCCATGGGTTTATTTTATGCTGTTCATAAAAAATATAAATACCGCATAAGAGCAACCGGATATCGGTTAAATATAAGAAATACATTACCTACTGTTTAATTTCTTTCGCATCTCAAGGGTTCATATACGGAGTACCAAGGTAAATATTACATCTTTTGAGAATCAAGGGGTTAACCTTAAGGGTTAAGTAGGTATCGAAAGGAGATATTTAAAAATCTATAGAGCCCCTTGCTGTTTATCTACGAGATCTATGGTGTACATGTAACAGGTTTTAACTATCCATTTTGATGAAAAAATATTGCAATTAGTTACAGCTGTAAAATACAAAATTTTTAACTAAGAATTGCAAGGCGTAACGTCGATTTTTGTTTGATATGATGAATGTCAGCTATCCATTTACTAAGTATACACAAAATAAAGTTTATTTCTGTGCAAATTGATACACATTATAACTAAAAGCTTTTCACAGATTATAAGGACGTGTTAACGAATTTCACAGATAGAAATCGGATGGTATAAATTATAAAAACGAGAACGTAATTGTTGGAAAGGACTCAAAATCTACAAATCACAACGGACGGTGAAAGTAAAACGCGGTATTTGTAAGTGTGACAATGACAGCTGACCGTTTGCTTTAATTCATGGTTTGATTATTATCAATCTGTTTTTAAGAAAGTGTAGTAATTAAGTGGCACAAAAATCAATTGATAAAAATGATTAAAAGTACTCATCAGTATACATCCCAAACAAATTACTGCTTTTTACCGAATTCCGTGGATGAATCTTACTTTTTTAAAGTAGCGTAGTATGAACTGGATCGTTTTGTATATCTCATCTCTTTGGACTAAAATAGTCAAAGTTGTAATATTGATCGTAGCGTCATGTTCTGTATGTATCTAGTGATTTAAAAGAGTGGCCGTGAATTTGTTTACCGATTTCTTCTCACTAAGCTCAACTATTTCGAAACGGGCAGTTATAGATCGACACTTGCGATGCGATCCTACTTTTTCGCAACACGGTATTATTTATTTTTAAGTATTACCTATTTGTTTTACTTTCGACACAACAACCTATTGTTGCGGTGGCATTGTGTTGATGTATAATTTTTATTTAAAAAAATAACTAGATTTCAAGTATTTTTAAGGAATTCTGTGAAATAAAAAAATTTGCCTTTGATGGTATGCAGTCTGTCATAAAACATTTTTTATTTTGAGAGATTATTAGCCCAAACACGATTGGTACCAAAGTTTGAGAGATTTATTTGAAAGATCGACAGATTTGAGCCTTAACGTTTTAGCGTTATAAGTTATATACCAACGAAGCGATGGATAAACATTAGGATTACACAAATCTTTGAGTCACGTGAGGAGGAAATTGAGGAAATTCTTAGGCGCATACGACGATAAGATTAAAACCCAATGTACCATTATTCTTTAAGTTAGCGAATACTATGCCTGCCCTCGACCTCGGTGACCGCTATTTTTGACATTGTATGTTCTTTTGAATACAATAACTGGTCGTTTTAGGTAGCAGAACGATTAGTAATCAATGCACGCTAACTGCGTGTCATTTTTATTCCTTTCCGTTCACGAGTTAGATCACGAAGAGTATTAAAAAGTAACTTGTTAGTCTGTTACAGAATAAGTTAATTTAGATCCATCTTCTATATAAATAAAAATTAAAGGCTGTTCGTTGGCATAATTTAAGAACGGCTGGACGGATTTAGTTACTTTTTTCTACTAAATGTTAGGTTCAAAAAACACCGTAAAACATTTTTAGAGAAAACATGAAAAACTTGCTCGGAAAATGGAGAAAGAAATTCGGGTAAAACTGGAACTGCTTTCTTTCCATAAAATTTATTGAAATTCTGACAGCACTACGTCTGCTGGGTCAGCTAGTAACAAATAAAAATAGGTACTTGATGGCACTTTTCATCTTCAAGATCAGATGCTGGACACAAATAGTTACACCACACAGTCTATTATATAATTTAAGACAAATTTTTCAATCCCAAACACGGTCGGTTCCAAAATGGTGTACCTATAATATTTATTTATCAACAAAGAAACAAGTGTATGTATCTAAATGTATCATAATCAAATGCTTGTTCCCAATTTTAAAAGAGATATTTAAAAAATAAATTACAACTGCCGCGGTACAGCCACGTTTCGTAACTCCCCAACAAGCACCCGCGTCAGTACGACAAAAAAATGATAAATTATGTTTAAATACATTGCAGGTGTACACATATATGCGAATATTCGGAATTATTAACTACTGACTACTACAGATACACAATTCAGATATATATATATCAAGATGATTGAGATACACATGACAGGAGAAGTACATACGAGATATAGTAGCGGAGTAGTCATAAAAGGATCACAGCTACCTATCTATAGAGCTAGTAAGTTCCACATAAGCAAGTAATTTGTATAGTGAAGGATTGAATGTGACAACATACCAAGTCACAGATACGTTCCGCCTATTGAAATACACTGTACTACTGCATAACTTCGAGTACGTGCACCGATGAACATATTTTTGAGATCATTGTACCTTTGAGAATTCAATCACAAATATGTAATTGTGCATTTTGAATATCTCTTGTATACTTAGTAGTATAATATTTATTTGTAAAAACAACTAATAACTTGAAACACCTTACACATGGCCGTCTGATCCTAAACTAGGCGGGTATGTATGGGTTCATGCAATATGTAAAAAAGTACATACTTAAACACAAATGAAACACAAATCGACTTTAAAATTAGTTACATGTATAGAAAAGCAACTTTCTTTGCAAGTAACTAAAATAAATATATATTTTTTTGTCTTTAAAGTAATAACGATGCTAAAAATAATATTGTCTTGTAGACACTTTTTCACACACCTGTAAATTAAAATAAAAAAAACGTGGAAAATATCGGTAATGTAAATAAATGATATTGTATTATAATGGGAATCGGGACTAACCCAACTAGGCAGAGCCTGTATTATGGTAACTAGACTGCTGAAAACGTACTTATTATATTACTAAATACATATATATCAATATATTTAAAAATGAATCTCTATTTTCCTTGGTCACGCCATAACTTGAGAACGACTTAACCTATTATTGTATGGTAATCCATAGAACAGGTTCAAATTCAAATTCAAAATCATTTATTCATTTAAGACACTAAGTGACATTTATGAACGTTAAATTGAAGCTAGAGTTAAAATCATAGATCGGCGCAAACAGACGCCACAGCATGTGCTGGATTGTCGAGGTAAATTAGGTGAAAACACCAAAATCTACTGCCTGCTTGTGTCGATCTATAACTTCCAGTTTCCAAAATGCGTAGTGCCTTATGAGAAGAATACTGGCAAAGAAACTCATGGCCACTCTTTTTAAAAGTCAGATCTTCAGGTACAATAGTGTTAGTGTTACACGAAAGGTAAACAGGATGCAAGCTGATGCCACCTGAATTTCAATTTATTGAAATGCTCCAAAAGCTAACGTACTAAAAAATAAAAATCACTCAGTGATACCGTTGAAGGTTTGAACTTATTAAACATAGAAATCATTCAAGGTGCACATCTACCTTCATTCAATTACAAAATCTACAGTTAAAAATAATTCGCGACTGGATTAAGAGGCTAGAGTTGCAGTTGAACGAACCAAAATAATAGTATAGGCTAAAGCATCGCTGACTAGGCCGACCAGTCACCCCAAGCAGCACCCGTTCACGAGTATGACGCATGGACCAGCCATCATCTCCTTCGCCATATCAGAGGGAAAGAAATGACCTGCCCCATGACGACGCCGCAAGCAATGACATTTTAGTGAGCATGACGAACCATAGTCGAGATACTGATAAAAATCACTACTAGTCAAATTACCATAATAAACGTCACGCATTACTTTCAACTGACAATGGTTTGTTAATAATTTAGCTGAATTATAAGACAAAGAAGTTTGTGTGTATATACCTAATGACACCTTAAGCCCAAGACTGTTTGTTGTTTAGATAATCGTTGATCGTATAGTAGGATTTCCTAATAAGGTGATTTTTTACAGTTTGCTTGAATTTATCTACAGGAAGGTCGCTAACATGTATAGGAATTTTGTTATAAAAACGTATACCAAGACCTTCGAACGAGTTGTGTACTTTATGCAAGCGATGATAGGTACCAACGAGTTTAGACTTGTTTCTTGTATTAATATTGTGTATATCACTATTTTTCTTATAGTCATTAATGTTGTGCCTAACAAACATAATATTTGCAAAAATATACTGTGATGCAACAGTTAAAATACCTATATCCTTAAACAACACTCGAAGAGAGACTCTAGCACCTAAATTGTATATGGAGCGGATGGCTCGTTTTTGGAGAATAAAAATCGTTTCAACATCAGCCGCCTTGCCCCAAAGTAGTATACCATAGGACATGACGCTGTGAAAGTAGCTAAAATAAACTAGCCTAGCTGTGTCCGTATCAGTGAGCTGCCGTATCTTCCATACTGCATAAGCTGCCGAACTAAGCCTACCTGCAAGGCTATCTATCTGGGCTCCCCATTGTAATTTACTATCTAATGTAATTCCTAAGAATACTGTTGAGTCTACAATACTTAACATTTCATTATTTAGAGTTAAATTAGTACCTCGCTGTTTTACATTTGGCATAGTAAATCTCACACATTTTGTTTTATTTGAATTTAGTAGGAGATTGTTAGTTGAAAACCAATACAATACATCATTTAGTGCCCCATTCACATCGTCAAAAACTGTTTTCTTACAATCGACTTTAAAAATAAGTGACGTATCATCAGCAAATAGAACTATATCACAGAGATCTTTCAAATAATAAGGCAAATCGTTTATATATATGCGAAAAAGTAGAGGACCTAGTATAGAGCCCTGAGGAACGCCCATAGTAACAGGTAATCCAGAAGACCTCGCACCATTGACATCTACATGTTGAATTCTATCTTTCAAGTAGGAAACAACCAGTTCCAAAGCAATACCATTAACACTATAATGTTTAAGTTTAAGAAAAAATGTGTTATGTTCTACACAGTCAAAAGCTTTTGAGAGATCGCAAAATACACCTGTCGCATCTTGCGAATTCTCCCATGCATTAAATATATGTCTTAAAAGAGTTGCACCAGCATCAATTGTTGAACGACCCTTTGTAAAGCCATATTGTTCTTTGTGAAATAGATTATTTAGATTAAAATGGCTTTCTAGTTGTTGCAAAATAACTTTTTCAAAAATTTTACTAATAGCTGTTAACTTTGAGATTGGCCTAAAGTTACTTGGTTCAGTTGTACAACCCTTCTTGAATACAGGTATTACTTTGCTATACTTCATCAGGTTAGGAAAAACACCAGAATCAACACATCGATTGAATGTTATAGCTAGAAATGGTGCTATATCAATTATAATAGTTTCTATTAATTTAACAGAAATTCCCCATAAATCCCCTGAATTCTTAGAATTAAGAGACTTAAACGTTTTTATAATGTCTGTGGGGTTTATGAATTCAAATACAAATAAATTCTTACATTTGTTTACATTGGCCCTTAACAACAATTCAGACCTGGACGCACAAAAATTCAAGGTACTGGTTGTACTAACTGGTATATTTGTGAAAAAGGTATTAAAAGATTCAGCTATGTCTAAGTTGTTTGTTATAAACCTATTATTAATATTTAATTTTAAATCATTATCTCGAGGTTTACTACGTCCCGTTTCATTATTAATAATGTTCCATGTAGCTGTTATTTTGTTATTTGAAGACTTAATCTTGTTACTTATGTATAAAGACTTTGCCGTAGTACATGTTTTCCTAAAAATCTTTGAGTAATTTTTGACATATTCATGAAATTTTGGGTCAAAATTACTCTGTTTCATAGCATATAAATCATAAAGCTTTTCTCTACTTTTGTATATTCCTGTTATCGCCCAGTCACAGAATGTCGTTTTTGGCCTTTGAATTATTGTTTTTGACTTAAATATACTGTTAAATTCGATTTCTATCATATTGAATAAGTAGCCGTAAAGCTTATCCGGATCTCTTTGAGTCCAATCTAAATTGGAAACCTTATCACTAATGTTATTACTAAAATTCAATAATCGGTTACAAGTCATGGGCCTGCATATAGTTTTGTTTATTCTATTTTCTTTCATACAAGGAAATGTAACAAATTGCCCACAGTGATCAGATGTTAACTCACTTAAGATTGACCTATTTAAATATTCACCATTGCTAAAGATGTTATCTAAGCAAGTTGCCGAGTGAGAAGTAATTCTTGTTGGCTCAGAAAATAAATGATTCAAGTCAAATGATTCAAATAGGCTCACTAATCTTGTACTGATAGGACACTTTTCTAATATATTTTTATTGAAATTTATTGAAATCTCCACAAACTACCAAAACCTTACTACTGACACATAAACGCTTCAAAACTTCTTCCATAACTATCTCAAATATGCTAAAGTCACTCTGTGGTGGCCTATACACACTAACTATAATATGGTGTTCCAGTTCTACACAAGAAAGTTCTACAGTGCGCTCAGCAGACAAATTCACAACATCTTTCCGGTTTTTGCACTTAATACTATTACGAACAAAAATTAACGACCCTCCATGAATTGACTTCCTTCTTACATACACACTTCTAGCAGAATAAAGTTCATTATCAATTATTAACTGGTGTGCCTGTAGCCAATGCTCTGTGATACAGAGCACATCAACATCATATTTATCAAAAAATAATTCTACTTCTAAGTCTTTCCTAGATAATCCTTGAATATTTTGATGAACTATGTTTATGGTCATTGACTTTTTTACTTTATTGCTACAATTTTTATTTATTTTTGTATTTCTACTATCAATACCATTATCGAGTAAATGATTTGATATGCAAGAGATAGGCTCTATTGTCTTAGCAATTAATTTAAAGAATTTATGTCACAATGTGCGGCCAAGCTATTGCCTGAATTAATAATAATAACATCATTGTTAATTAGCTCAGAAGGAGCACTATATGAAGCCAAATGTTTGGCTACAGTGTTCTTACATTCTAAGGGGTGCTCTATAGGAGCTGTCAGGTTAGCCAAGTTCTTGGCTATTATTCTAAAATAATATGATAGCGAAACAGCTATTTGTCTTTTAAAATAATATGGCAGATAATAACTATCTGTGGTCAAAAAACTATTATCATAGACAATCCTATTGATGTCAATTAAATGAAATTTATTATAAAATCTACCATTAATTTGGCTTGTTAAGTTAAACATAGTCATGTTTCAATTAATCCTAATATTTTTTTCATGTTGAGACAACCCTTTACTAATTGGCAGTGTAAATAGTACTATTTTATTTGCATTGAGTTCCGATAATTGTTCAAAGTATTTTATGAATGTTTTTTTATTTACAGTACCCCTATTGCCACTGAAATTGATGAGACTAGTGTTTGTATCAAAATTTGCACTAATAGCCTTTTCTAGAATCATATTATATGCTAGGTTTGGCATACAAAAGTTGCTAAATGAATATTCCTTATTTGAGTTTGTCATTAACATACCTAAACCTAAACCTTTACCAATTTCATCGCTAAACATTATTATATTACTATTGGTACTGTACAATTGATATTGACTAGTTGTTTTGCCATTCTGGAAATTAACTACATTATTGTTATTTGCTGTCAATATCCTAGGGGCACATGTTACAGGCAAACTGTCTAAAGAACTAGTGGTTTCATTGTGGTTATCAGACAACAACAATGAATCATTCCTACAATTACATGAATTAACTAATTTACCTATTGCCAAAACTTGTTCCCTACTTTGTTTTTGTGAAATCTCATATTTACTACTAATAGTTCTCAGTTGCTCCTCAAGTTTCTTAATATCTGTTTCAAGAGCTCCTGTGTCATCAAAATATTGTGAAGACATGTTATCTACCTCTATGGAGTACATATTGACCTGATCAATTAATTGCATCCTCTGCCTATTTAATGCTACACTATCTATAAAGAACTTATGTTTATAAATAAGTTTTTTTGTTTTTGTAATAAATTTTTTAACACGAATGTACTTTTTCAATTTGTTCTTACTACATTTGATGACTTTTTGAGATTTATTAACTCTGAAGGAGTCATTGTCATTTGTGAGATCTATAATGAGAGCCGAGTTATGGTTGTTAACTACTAATGGTGAACTGGGAGCGACCAGCTCCTCATACAGACTCTGATTTGATGCTGCTACTATCCTGTCCTTGAAGTCTTCAAATGATGATATGGTGCTGTGTGCTTCATGTAGCTGGCGTTCTAAAACCCTGATGCGTTTCAGAGCTTGCTCGTACTCATCCCTGCATGTGTCAAATGAGTCGACGAGGAGCTGTAGTCTGTCCCGAGCATTGGTAACCTCAACATATTCTGAATGCAATGCTGACAGCTTAAGTCTGGTCAGGCTCTGGCTATTTGGGATCGGACGTCCGTGTGTGAGATGTGTCAAGTTATTATTATTATATCATATAAAGTATTATTTATGCAAAATAAGTTGTAATATTCATAAAAATAGCACGTTTAATTTGACTTTGCATACTTTAAATGTAATAGAAGCGAAGTGGCAAGAAAAAGTTCTAAACTAAGTTTAATATGTTCATGTGATACTACACATATGTGTACTGTGTACATCAAAATTTCGTATGAGACGTGTCTTTTTAGTAGCGGGATGAATTCTGTACATTGAATATATTTAAAAAAAATCGACTGAGGGGTATTAAGATATCGATACTGAAGCCGAATATACGATTCAAATAATTTTTGTCTGTCTGTCTGTCTGTCTGTCTGTCTGTTTGTCTGTTTGTATGTTGACGATAAACTCAGAAGTTACTGAAGGGATATGCTTGAAACTTAATATGATAATAGTTTGAGTGCCTGCGCAGGTTATAGGGTACTTTTTATCCCGGGTTAAACTTTGGTTCCCACAGGAAAATCATCAATCAAAAACATTGTAATGTTAGTAGAATGTATATACGTTTAGCTTATCTGGTGTAGATTACGATTTCTACTAGGTTGGGTGCCGGATCGAATCCCTCTTTGACACTTTTTTCTTTTTTTGCACTTTTTTTTTAATATATAAACTAATTTACTTTTTTAAATTAGGTATCGTTTTTAAGCGACGAAAAAAAGGAGGTTCTCAATTCGACCGTTTTTATACATATTCTTTTTTTTTGTTTATGTCTGTTCAGCCCTCTCCGTTATTTATGAACTGATTTTGATTATTCTTTTTTGTTAGATAGGGTATACCTTAAGGGTGGTCAAGGAAGTCAGGATCTGATGATGGAATTCTGATAAAATTGAGAGAAACCCTCGAAAATTGTAGAAACGAAGTGTTTCTGTTTACTTTTCATTACTTTATCAGGTATTTGCGTTTAGAAATCATCACATCATAACGCCGAGCTGATGATGAAAAAAAAATCATAAATAATAATCTTTTTAACAAAAAATTAAACCGAAGAAAAAAACTTAAAAGCAAAAAATAAATAAAACTTTTAAATAAGCTTAATACTTAAGACTTAAAGATTTTTTTTTTCGTTTTAGTTCTTTTGGTCGGTTTTATTTTTTTATAAAACCACTCAATTTAATTAACTAATAAATATTAAGAGTACAAAGAATCGATTTTTACCTGTGATTTAGAGAAATATTATTAGTTACATTAGATTTCACCTGCAAATAGTCATGTCTGTTTGAAGGATTTCGAGTGAATGTATATTTTCAATCGTAGCATATCATAGGGGAATATGCTTTTCTGTGGTGATTGCTGAAGCAGCAGGAGTTTTTTTTTCTTTGTTTGGTGATCCTAGAGTAATCGATAGCTGGTTCTTGACTATGCCAACGAGCCATTTGGCCTCTCCCAGCCATTAAATTCATAAATATGTTTCAGGGCATTAATAATAATAACAACTTCACACACCTCATACACGGCCGTCTGATCCCTAACTAGGCAGAGCCTGTACTATGGTAACCAGACTGCTGATAAACATACTTATATATTTCTAAATACATACATATTATAGATAAATTACACCCAGACACAGAACAAATTATCTTTTATCACACAATTATTGTCCAGGGTGGGAATCGAACCCACGACCTCTGGCTCAGCAGTCAGGGTCACTAACCACTAGACCAACAGGCCACTTAAGATGTAAATTAACTAACTAAAAATTGAGTAAAGCTCAAATCTAAACTTATTTACTTAAAAAATATTACATTAGCTTCCTCCTCCCACGTGGATTTAATCATATCAGATGCTTTTTCTCCAATCATTACTGCTGGAGCGTGCGTGTGTACTGACACAGTTCTAGGTATTATACTGCTATCAATTACTCTCAATCTATGTATCCCATGAACCCGTAATTCTGGGTCCACAACAGCCAACGGATCATCTTCAGGACCCATACGGCATGTTGCTATCTGGTGGTGAAGTGTTACTGTCAGTGTCCGAATCGCACACTCCCAGTATTCATCAGAATCGAAAGTCAGTCCAGGACACTGCAGATATTTTGCTCTATGAATCGTTGCCCCATAATGTTGAAATGGTGGCGTAGCAACTAGCGCCTGAACATACCGTATCGATGCTATCAGCGTAGCTACATCACGAGGATGTGTCAAATAATTTCCATATATCCGTGGATGGCTAAATGGATTACTATCTCTTAACTCAAGATATCCAACTGATTTAGGATGCAGTAACATAGGGAATACACTGTACGCATCTGTATTGTCGATAGATCCGAAAGCTGCTTCGAAAGTTTGATCGGTTATTCTCATTCCGCGTCGTATGGCTTTACTTCCCGTTGAACCACCATCTGCTAGAAGTGATCCACCTACGCTTATCAATTCTATATCTGGTATTTGATCTGAATCATCAGATACCAGAGTTTTGATATATCCAATACCCTCAACACCACCTGGACTTGCAACCACATTATCGCCAAACTGCAACCACTGAATAAAATTTTTTGTAGTTCCATCTCTGTTCTCATTTAATCCTATATTTGTGACATTAAGTGGAAAAATTAGACCAGGAAACGTTATGTGATCATAGAGTGTTCTACCTACTGGCAAATTTTGTATTACACCTATGCCATGTGTTTGAAGATGTTGTTTTGGACCTATTCCGGATAACATGAGCAACTGAGGAGATGCTATAGGTCCGGCTGATAATATTACTTCTCTGCGTGCTCTCACTTTATTTTTTAATCGATTTCTAACGTACTCTACTCCATAAGCTGTCTTGGTATATTTGTCTATAAGTACTCTGGTTACCGTAGTTAATGGGAGTATATGTAAGTTTGGGCGTATCTTGTTGGGGCGTAAGAAGACTTTAGCGGCGCTGAGCCTTTTGCCGCTCTTGATATTAGTTTGTACATGTCCGAATCCAAGTTGTTCCGGGGAATTATAATCTATTGTTGGATTGCCCAGTATTCTGCCAGCTTCTAAAAATGCTTCTATTAGTGGTGTCCTGGAATATTAGATTTTGTGTTTTAATGAGTGGACGAAAGTGTGTCAGCAATTGTTCTTGTCAAAGGAGAATACTCTGTTTTGGAGATTAGCTCTCCACAGAGTGTCTCTCTTGCTAAAATATCATGGAAATTGGGCTAAGAATTTTTATCTAAAAAAAATGTAACTTAGCAATCAGCTAATATCTACTAATATCTATCTAACTAATATCAACTGAATCTGATTATATTATGAATCGATTTAATAAACTTTTGAATAAAAAGGTCGAATAGAAGAGTACCGAGTAAGTTGGTGTACTTGCCTGTATTTCACAAATTCAATGTCCATTTCTCCGTGCGTCCCGCGATAAGGGGAACCTTCAAGACCTTCTAAATGGGCACGTTCTGATTTTATATAGTACTTGAGAACCTCTCTGTAAGACCTGAAACATAGAATATAGTTACAAATAACACAGTCATAGCAGCTGGTCCAAAGGTCATATGGTCGAAGGAACTGATAGCGTCGGTGGTTCTAGTTCTATTGAACATTAGTTATTTATTGAAATTGCGGGCGGGGACCACCAATGTTACACCGTGTCAGACAGCCTGCATGCTTAGTTGTAAAAAAAATAACGTAACATACTGATAATGTTAATAAGATAATATAGTATTACCAGCCGTAGTTCCCAGCATTGGCGATTCTGTCCCATTCCTCGGGTCTGCCTCTGGTATAGATCATGTAGTTTATAGTACTTGTACCACCTACAGCCCTCCCTCTTGGCCAGTAGCACCTACTCTTCTCCATTCCTGTAATCAACTTGGATATTAGATTAGATAAAAACTATGTTAACTTAAATACGTCATTTCTATTGCAGAGGCGTCAATGGACATTAATTAAAGTGACAAACGTGTATCGATTAAAAAAATAAACTTCATTAAAAATTATGTATTTTATTATTTCCTATTGATAGGTAAGGATGTATATACTTTGATTGTTTTATTTCCCTTAATGAAATGTTATTTTTTTTATATATTATAGGGGGCAAACGAGCAGACGGGTCACCTGATGGTAAGTGACTACTGTCGCCCATGGACACCTGCAACTCAAGAGTCACAAGTGCGTTGCCGGCCTTCGAGATAGGAGCACGCTCTTTTCTTGAAGGTTTGAAGGTCGTATCGGTCCGAAAATACCGCAGGCGCCAATTTGTTCCAAAGATTGGTTGTGCGAGGCAAAAAAAATCTGGAAAACCGCACAGGGGTGGATTGCCAATTATCCAGGTGATGGGGATGAAAGTTTTGTCGCGTTGAACGATTGCGAAACGTTGCGGCCGGTATAAGTCCGAACAATTCCTCGGAGCACTCCCCATGATACATGCGATAGAGAATGCAGAGTGAGGCTACGGATGTGATGTTCATATTTACTGATTATTATTATTACTTTCTATTATACTATAGGCTATAACTTTCTTCAATAAAGAGGCTACCTCGAATTACTTGAAATTGGAGCTGACTGGTATATTTATAGTCCATTTTGCGAAATGGTTTCAGGACTGGAGAGACACCAGTAATGTGTTCAGTTTGGTTCTGCTGATTTTGAATTGAAAGTTGTTGCCATTTTAACAGCCTGCCTGTCGTCTGCAAACACCATGCACCAAGGTATGGCCAATCTCCCCTTGTATGTCCGATGTTAAAGCATCCATTATCACAAGGGAAGGTATGGACTTAGAGCCTATCCCTCGTGCAAGTCTGCAGATTCCGATACAGAGAAAGGTGAAAGTTTAAACGTGACTGATGCCATCTACTCATCACTGCTGTGACTCCTTATTGTACGTTCGGTAACATAAGTGCCTCATGAAAACAACTAGAGCGAGTCCCAGGAAAATGAAATTCTTGACGAATGTAATCAGAAGAAAATAATAATAAAGTTTAAGAGTTGCTTACCTAAACAAACTCCGGGTTGTGGTTCCATAAAATATGGCCAAGCGTATTCGGTGAGTTGAAAGTATGGCGCTATGCTTGGGACATCAGTGAAAAAGTTCTCTGGTCGACCGGCTTCTAACAAAAGTACAGTTACGTTCGGGTCCTCGGAAAGTCGAGAAGCCACGACACAACCAGCTGACCCCGCACCAACTATAATGTAGTCATATTCTGCCAGTGGGGATTTTAATCCTGAAAGACCAGAAAACATACATTGATAACAGTAAATAATAGTTAAAAATACACACCTCGCTATTGCTTGTATGAGTTATACATATATTGCGCAACCTGCAGACGAAAATTCCAAGTCTGACTCCGTCCAGTCATATAGAACAGCTCATGGAGTCATGGAGAACAAGCTCAAACTCAAATTTATTAAATAACTCTTTACGTGAGTAGTAAGCTAATACGTCAGCGGGCGCACCTAAAGCTCTTAGCTTAGTGATTCGATTACATTACATTACGGATTCCACCAAAATAGTGTGCAGCACATTTTGTGCAAAACTCCAGCATTGCTCGTAATAAGCTGGTATCGCTTTAGCCTCTGTGTCCACCCCCAAGGCTGTGTGCAACTTTTGTAAGCGCACAGTGTAGCACACTTGTGCACGAACATGTTTCCTGAGCAAAGTTTTATCAGTAATTATAATTATATCATAATTATAATTATTATGGTAATTTTCGAAATGCTTTGTATTTTCATTAATAAAAGACTGTTTACTTCGTGGCGTATTTGAATTCTCTAGTCATATCTCAGAATTTCGTCAAAAGCTCGAGTGGTTACCAATACCACAGATTACTAAGTAGTTACTACGTAACAGATAAATCACTCCCTACAAAAACGTCCATACCTACCGTTTTAATTACCTACTCTTTCCGAGCGCCGATCCCTGCATGCGAAAATGATCTTTAATGTTCTTAAAACACGATTATTATTGCCTCGCAATAACGCATGGTTCCGTTGCCGTAAGTGAGTTTAGGGTTACCTCTTTTTATGTAATATTAAATAATAATATCCATATTTTTTTTAAAAAAGTGTTTTGTGTTAATTAAGCAAAGTTTTATTACACAAAAAATCGGGTGTGTTACCTGACTTAGAAAAGTGTAACACGTCCCCGTAAGTTTACTAATACGAAACACTGAACAACAAATCGCTTCTCCGAAAAACTTATTGCCGAAGCCACGCGACCTTGCTTAACCAAACCTCTAACGAGGAACATCAAAAAACTATTCGAGAAAAGAAACTTAAAGAATTTGTCGTAGCGTGTTGTTATATAGCCTATAGCCTTCCTCTATAAATGGATAGTCCATGCAACACAAAAATTTAAGAATTTTTCAATTCGAACCAGCAGTTCCTGAGATTACCGCTTCAACCAAACAAATGAACTCTTCAGCTTTATAATATTAGTATAGATATGATGTAGTGATAAATCTAAAGAACAATGTTGCATATGTATATTGTTGATGCTCCTTAATTAAAGTTGAGTACCTACATCCAAATCTTTTCCCAATCAAACGCGTGGAATTCACTACACGAGTAGATGCGTCGTTGTCCTTGAGGACAATAGTGCCGACAAAATCTAAAAACGAAAAGTTTTGGTCGGCTGGACGCACCTGCTTTTGGATAAAAAAGTAAGGTATACCTAGGTACTAAAGATTTTATTTCTTGTAGTTATGGCATTCTTATAGAAATAAACTAGTAAAGTATCATTTACTTAAAAGTTATAAAGATAAGGTATTTAGTACTTACCTAAGTATATATTTTTTCCATAAGTAGAATCTTAAAACCATTTCAAAATTACGTATTTTCTTTAGTATTATAAATATTTAATAAGAATGGTAAACCATTATTAATTACTTTTATTACAGAATTACCTATTTGTATTCGAAACAAACACTTGATTAATTAAATAATTGTATAATTCGAATGGTTTACCATTCGAACTAAGCAGGTAAGTATTTGTCTATTAAAGAAAGGGCATAAAAATCCTTATCTAAAAAACAACTCGTGTGACAGTGAAAACCGTATTAACTCTTATTTATTTTTAACAGTAACCAAAACATCAAAATAGAACAAAATATATTTGAAAACAAAAACAATTACAAATTTTAATATTTTTTTCTCTTACTGGATCTACGTTCATGTACACCACATAAACTACCAGAAACCATGACAATTTGTCTGTATTTAAAGTATATAAAGGTATAAAAATACGATTTCGAATTACGTAAAAGTTCAAAAATAAAAGCGTGAGCGCGCGGTACAGCTGTCGGCAACCCACTGCGCGAGACTGCGTATAAGGGCCGCCAGCGGCCATGCGGCCGGTAGTTGTTTAGAGCACGTAAGTACATCGAGTGGCATAGGCCTGCCAATACGCCTTCGCCGAAATGCTCATATCCTATCTCTATTATATAATATAATGTTAAACCCACGTTCCTTAAGGTAGGAAGGTGTGAAAACACCTTCCTACCTTAAGGAACGCTTTGAGTAGTTTCATGATACACATACGATATTCTTAAGGTCATCAGAAAATCTAGAATTAAAAATGCCGTTACATTCCACATCATTTCTTGACATATCCTTTAGCGTTTTTGCAACACGGTTCTGGAATGCATTGCCAATCAAAATTAGGAAACCATACATGCATTCAAATCAATAGTTAGACGTCACTACCTAGGTTTATAATTTCATCATTATACTACTATCTGCTGTTGCTATCAATGTTGTAATATTTATTGGATAAATATTGAGTTGAAGAAGATTCCTAATATTATATATAGCTGTTTTGCCGGATACAGGATATCCGGCCAACTTCGAGACCGCATAGCTAGTAATATGTGGCCGCCGAACATTGTCGATTGCCACCTGTTGCTACCTTAAATAAATGGATAAAGATAAAACTGTACCTGCTCCTGATTTAGAAAGCCATTTCAACAACGAGTCAGTCTAACTACTCGACACAAGATTTAATACAATCTACGGAGGGTATTTATAAAAGTCTTGCACAAAGTATTTATAAAAGTGTAAAAAGATCCATCAATGGATTTTTGTAATGGATCTTAGTGGACGGAGGGAAATTCTCCAGCAGCAGTTAATCTTCAACACTAGCTAATAAAGTAGACATGCGATTGCTTTATTGAAAACTCACTCACTACAACAAAAAACCCAATTTCATATGAGTCTGCCCGCCACTGGCTCCTACTATCTACGTTAGCAAGTTCTAAACTATGCAAGTAAGTATGTACATATTTATTTGAAAAAAAAAACACGAATGGCTGTGTTTACTATTATTAGGAGTTAGAGTTTCAGGAGGAGTTACATTAGTATAATTGGACAAACTATTAACAGTAAAAATTAAAGCAAGTTGTCTCATGTTTATCGCACTGTGAAGTTTAGAAGCTCGTTACTTAATATAATATTAATTAAATTTTCATGCCATTTGAAAACAAAATTAATTTATTTTATTATGTTTGCTAAATGATATGCTTCCAAATTATAAGACAGACATCCAATTATTCATAGCCGCCTGAAAAGATTCTATTTAATATTTTTTATAGGAACCAAGCAACGATTCTTTCATGTCATTCATGCTTCATGCCTTCGACTTATTCTTATACTACCTACACTTTTACATGCATGACCGCACTTTTATTTACTTCAATCGCCATTCCTGTATAATTACTATCAGACCAGGCCCGCCACGGATTGATTTGTATTAGTCCATCACCACCGAGCAACTTTTTATACCCGGGATAGCTTGTCCACCGACTACAGTTGTTAGCTATTCTGGGTAGCAAAAGTTCTGCAAATTCACTTTGTTTACAATTGAGTTAACTTGAATAGAAGGGTTTATTTTAATCTACCTCACATAATTATGTATATAGATCCCTACATTTAAACCACAGTTATGTGAATTGGGCGGTAGCTACTGTAGTTGCGCTAAAAATATCCATGCCCCAAAGTATAAACTGCCTGAACCGGTTAAAGATTTTTATTTCTATAGAATCTTCAAGAGTTGTAGGCAGCCAGCAACATATAAGTAACATGTCCCCGGTGTAGGTAGACAGACGTTACACGGTAAAAGCTGCAGTAAACAATATTTCTAATTATGTTTATGAATTAAATCTTTATTCGTCTTAAATAATTTTATCACTATTTAAAAAATGAAATAATTACCTATTTAGTAAATATATAAAATGATTCCTTCTTAAAGCAATGATTGGCATTCAGAAAATGGGAAGTGTAAATTGGCGTTCAACTAAGCAGTTCATTCTTTCCCATCCATTTTTTCAAAATGAATTGTTTAAGCTTTAATGATTTTACAGAAGTGAACGTAATCATTAGGTACTCACCATTCGGCAAAGGATAGCGCTCTCTTAAGAAGTCGAATATATCCCCGGGGTTCTTCGGAGTATATTTCGGTGACACTGACTGCATCAATATATTGATAACAGGGCTTTGAACGTACGGAAAACTGTTGTCACACTTGACCACGTCGTTGCAGATCAGCGTCAGGAGTGTGAAGAAAGAACACGTTTTTTGAATCATTGCCACGTGACTGAAAAGTTCAAAATAATATTAGTGAACAAATGAAATACAGTTAGATAACTTTTAAAACAAGTAAGACTTCAATGCGCCTAAATCACGATAAATTGTAATGAGCTGTATTCTTCATCCCTTAATTTTCCACCCTTATAGATAGAAAATATTTTCTTAAAACTTAAATGGAAACAACCTTAAGTACTCCACTCTGTAGTACATACATTATCTAGGAGAGCAAAAACACAAGTGAAATACTTAAGAACAAAATGTTCGAGAGAATCCCTTGAATATTTTATTAGGCAACTTAAAATTATTTGGGTCATAAATAAAAAAAAATGCAAAAGAACACTTATTAATTAAACCTTAGTTTGTCCCACTCTACCCTAATTAATATTATAAATTATTTTACTGTTGAAGTTATACGCTTGTGGAATGCGTTGCCAGTTAGGATTAGACGAGCGCAATCAATAACCACTTTCAAGAAAATGGTTTACGATAATTATTTGTCACTATTATTATAGGTACTACTTATCACTCATATAATTTAAATACTTATCGGTATACTGAATATGTATGAAATTGTATATAATACTAGCAGCGCCCCGCGGTTTTATCCGCGTAAGTCCCGATCCCGTGGGAATATTGAGATAAAAAATAGCCTATATGTTAATCCAGGTCTCCAGCTATCTACATACCAATACATAAGTTTCATCGCAATCCGTTCAGTAGTTTTGGCGTGAAAGAGTAACAAACATCCATACATCCATACATCCATACATCCTCACAAACTTTCACGTTTATAATATTAGTAGGATACTTAAGTTTAAATATGTATGGTATGTTTATGGTTAAGTATTGATATAAATTTATAGAAAGTAGTTTAAAATACAGAATATGTTTATATTTTCTATTAATTAGCAATTCCAAAGTTTGCTACAATTTTTTTAATACCTACCAACTATAGTATATATAGTAACTACCACTGTCTCTCTGAATCACTTTTATCCATTCTAAAGTTGCCTGGAAGACATTGCATTTAGCTTTAAGGCCGCCCTTTGTACATTATTTCTTTGACATAATTATAATGATACTTCTACTCAAACAATGGTGTACAAATAAAGTGTTATCCATCTAGCTATCTATTATAAATGCAAAAGTAAGTTTGTTTGTTTATTTGTTTGTCTTTAGGGACTCATAAATCTCACATGAATTGAAGTGAATTATTAAACAGTCTTATTTTATCATCTCTTCTTTTCTATATAAACACTAGCTGACCCGGTACACGTTGTTTTGCCATATTAATTATTTATAATGAATACTTTGGTAGTCAAATAAAAAATAACTAACTTATTGTGGGGATGGGGTCTATGACTGAAAGAAGAATGGAACTCTGTGGACTATGGACGGCCTGTAAAAATAACAAAACACCAACCATTCATTTTCTTAATTCAAAGTACTTCATTAACTTAACTGACATATTTAAAGTTTAACAGTGGGAGAGCCATACTTCGGTACGTATAGGCCGGTTCGAAATAAGTGATATCATGGCCTCACAGAAAACCGCCAGTGAAGCAATGCTTCGTTGTACTTCGCCAAGCGAGTGAGGTTACCGGTGGCCCTAACCCTTCCCTCTCTCTATCTTCACCCCTATCTCTCCCATCTCCCCTCCTCTCCTACTCCCACTTTAAAGGCCGGCAAGGCACTTGTGACTCTCGAGTTGCAGGTGCCCATGGGCGGCGGTAGTCACTTACCATCAGGTGACCCGTCTGCTCGTTAAATCCCCATTCCAAAAAAAAAAATTTGACATCGACTTGACGGCAATCGATTATTACAATCGATTAAAACAATATCACACTTTCTATTTTCACTGCGTTAAATACTTTAAAAAAATTGTACCAATGAAAGTAAAAATACTAATATCGCTATTAAAAAACAGGGGTTGATCGTAGAAGGTTGAAAATTCAGGGTTGTATGTATTTTCTAATACTGTATCATAGAAAAATAATAAAAAAAAAATTATCAAAAAAAAAAAAATTAAGGGTCAACCCTTAACATTTATGGGGATGAAAAATAGATGTTGTCCTATTCTCAGACCTACCCAATATTGCCCGTTACCCTAGCAGAAGCAGGCCTGTGATGGTGGCGCGATGTGTTCCGCGCGCGCCTCTGATGGAAGGGGGCGCGGCCCCCCGTATATTTTGATGTGGCTGCCTATTAAACAGGCGGCCAAGGTCTGCCGGGGTTCTCGGGGACTTCCTTCCTAGGGTATACCCGAGTCCCTTGCAATAGACCCACTTATGTCGGAACACCGTGTGGTTTTAGTCGGTTCGATTCCGACATACCACTTCACTGCCAGCCCCGGTGAGGTGAGGTGATGACCCGTGGAACCCCCACGGGTCATCACGATAAAAAAAAAAAAAAAGACCTACCCAATATGCACACAAAATTTCATGAGAATCGGTCAAGCCGTTTCGGAGGAGTTTAATTACAAACACCGCGACACGAGAATTTTATATATTATTAGCTGTGCCCCGCGGTTTCACCCGCGTAACTTAGATGCCAAGGGAATATCGGGATAAAAAGTAGCCTATCTGTTAATCCAGGTCTCCAGCTATCTACATACGAAGTATCGTTTTTGCGCGAAAGAGTAACAAACATCGAAACATCCTCACAAACTTTAAATTTTTTTTTTACATTCAATATCTTCTTCAGTACATATTATAAAAAACAAAGTCCACCGCCGTCTGTCTGTCTGTTCGCGATAAAGTGAAAAACTACTGAACGGATTTTCATGCGGTTTTCACTAATATATAGAGTGATTCATGATTAAGGTTTAGGTGTATAATTTGTACCCGTGCGAAGCAGGGGCGGGTTGCTAGTATATTATAGAAATTAATGTGTACAGAGCCTTTTTACAAATTGCTAGTGTCTTGAAAATTCCCATTACGGACACAACCGTAAACAACGTCTGCCCTCACGTTAAGTGATGTTCCCCCCGCCCCCTCGCCCGCAGTTTTATATTATGGACGTCACCTTTAAAATATTTGACCAAATTACGTACTTCAAAAGACAAAGTTTATCTGCTTTGAATATCAAAAGCGATAAAAGTATTTATTTTGCATAAAAATCATTTGTTACTGCTGAATGTGAATTAGAAATAAAAAATTAAATTTTATTGTATTTATGGTTCAAAATTTTTTTGATAATTTGGATTGGATTAAATTGGTAATAATAGCTTACACATAAAAGATAGATATATATATACTGTCGCGGACTTTTTTGTAGAACTATTTAGGAGGAACAATCCCACCGTAGATTATATTCGTGTAACTCTTACAGTTTTCCCCCCGCACGCCAGACTAGCTCGCAGATGACAGATTTTTTTCCGACTTACTTAACTTTCACGTTTATAAAATTAGTAGGATAGATAACTACGTTGCACTTCTACGTGACAAAAAAGGAAACAAACTTAAGCGTTCGTTCTTCATAAAACTTCCGCAAAAAGGCGTCAAATTACAATTCAATGTTTCTTTTGTCAGAAAAATTCGCGGACGCGTACAACTTTTCAAGGTTTTTATTGTAAACGAAAAAAAGCGCAGGTGTATAGAAGACAAAGAAATGAAAAAAATATGTAAAAATATATATCTACCTAGACACTACGTACACACTGAAAGTTTTTAGAATATAATGAAAGGCAGCCGATGAAAAATGTATTTATATTTGGAATTAGGAACTCTTTGGGAATCTGTAAATGTTGAATGATTTCATATGTCATTTGTTTTTACAAATTGGCGGCAATTTAAAAAGTGCCTGACGTGCATCGAAATGGATTTCACTAGAGATTGAATTTTCGCTGAATGATTTATTACGACTTTCTTTGCGGTCTTACTCAACAGCAATGTTACGATAGACTTCGACACGGACAGCTCTAGGCATTGGTATGAGTCAAGTACAAAAAGTCTTATATGAACATTTAGGCGTTAGAAAGCTTTGTACTAGATGGATACCCCATAATGCTTTATATGACATAAAATATAATATATTTTACCAACAAAATACTTAAAAACAAAACTCATTTCCCTTCATTTCCCTTTAATATGATGCCCAAATATTGATGTATAATTAATTTTAATTAGCCAAAGAAATCGAATCAAAATACATTATCCCTGCAATTTTGCGGCGGCCTCTTGTCGAATTGAATTGATTGAGGATATAATAAAATACGAATAACAGTGATAAAATAATTTAATGATTTATCATTTTGGCTTATAACGAGAAATACTAATTATAATACGAACTATAATAGAGAAACTGAAACTTCGTAATTTGTTGCGTTAGTTCCAAAGAATGAATTGCTATGTCTTTTGAAGTACATAATTAGAAAAAAATATATATATCAGTATCAGTGTTAAATTACCCAAAAATACTTAAACATTAAGACTGGTAATAACATAACGATTTTCTTCCTCGGGGGCGCCGAAATCGGGAATGCGTTTTCCATAACAATAAACTGTACTTTTCACTATCCAGAGAACTGGTAGAATTGGGTACACTATCGGCATCTTGCGTACCAACACGCAGCAAATATCCCTGTTCCTGGAACTCTGCCACTAGTAGGTATAGTAGGTCTTCTGTAAAGAAACAGTGAAAATTTAAATAAAAAATCATTTTGACACACAAGTCAAGCAGTATCAAATACTGCAAACACATTTCCTCGTTTGTAGAGGCCCTTATTTTTAACTTTTGTTGTAACGTCCGTGGATACCGAACTATCCATATGAAAAAACCTAAAGAACACATTGATATTATTTGTTAATCCCCTATAGTTTTAATATATTTCAACTAAAAAAGTGCATGAGTATGTTTATTAGAAACTTAAACACTATATTTTCACGGAATAGCACGCAAATCAATCGTAAACAAGACGAAAAGGACTGTGAATTACAAAGATGTCACTGTTTTTGTAACAACAATATTTTGAAGTCCAAATTAGAGTCGAATTCGTACGTAAAACTTTATCACCTAAATATTATCACACTGTACAGATGCTTTTGATGTATAATAATCTAACAATTAAGTAAAAATAAACGAAATACTTACGACATAATCACTGGAGCTCCGGAACACTTTCACAACAAACACAGTGACGTGTAGATTAAAGTTGACAATTTTATTTCTACGAATTCAAACACCTTACTGCCCTCTTCTATTTTTTCTAGTGAAACATTTCATAGACAATCATTTTTTTACAAGCCCAACGTTCATTTGATTGCGCATTTTTATACTAGAGGACAATACAACGTGTCGTTTTGGATAGTACAGTATCCCGCACGGATACCGGCAGTTTTTTTTTGGATACTATACTATCCGCGGACGTGCAGGTGGGGATAGTTTTTGCTGCACCTCCCTAGCAAGAGATACAGTAACTGATGACAGACTGACAAAGTGCGTAGTATACGTTTCGAATAATATAATTAATAGCTATATATCGCAGAGTTTTAAAAATGTAGATTAATTTCTGAATGCGTTTAAGTTTTCGTCTATGGCTATACTAAGATACTTAATCTCTCCACCTGATGCAATAGTTGGGGCTTTGGCATGGCAGTTAAGAATGTGCGGAACAACGATGAGCTACTATAGTGACAGGCGTTCTTGGCTGCGATATTGTGTTATGAGAAAAAGTGATAAAATTAGTTATTGTAGATGCATTAAAAATGTATTTTATTACAGATATCTTACTTAAAAGTTGAATTTTAGTGTTAAATAAATAAATCGTAACCGTCTAAAGCATATTATTAAATTATTAAATGTTAATGTATTTCGTACGAAGAAAGTTTCATAATTTAATCTGGTTGGCTTTAATGCTGCAATGTCTCCGTAGGCTAAGGACAGCAACTCGAACGTTGTGCAACACTTTATTTAGTTTCTTTATGAAGCCAATAATATACTTATTATTACTAAATAAAATTATAATCTGGGCCACATAACTCAGCGCTATGAAGACCCAGACTACGCATAGTTTGGACTATGGGTTGTAGAACACGAATGAATGTCTTATATCCTTTTTTTGCATTGAAAATCGTAGAGCTATTCATGGATACAATATTTGCATTGAACGGCATTAGATCCCGATACCCCTGATATTAGTGCCAATTCTGCTGTAACAAAACTTTAAACTATACCACAAATCACAAAAAAATATGTAGTCCTCACAAAAAAAGTTTCGTATTCTGAAAACGGGGGACTAAACTTATTTTATTTTAGCAGAATCAAAAGTTTGAAATTAGTATCATCACACTGATATTAGACGTCATATAAATATATGCCATCTAACTTTGAGTGTTATGAATGTTATAATTAAACTGTTGGATGTAAAGTCTATCAATAATTATATTTTTTTTTTATAATTATGATAAATAACTAATATGTGATTTTAGTGCTGGTCACTTTATTAGAAAGGTATAATATATATATTCTAATTTCATCACGCACTCTAACTCGAAAAAAAAGAACTACTAACGTTTTAGGGTTTATATTATGTATGTATGTATGTGAGTTTCTTTCACCATAACTTCTAAATGCTGAACAGATTATAATGTATGAAATATCGTTAAAATTCTTATCATCATCCCGAGTGACACTGGCTATAATATTTTTTAAATCAATGTGTATAGCGTAATTAGCTTTTCTTCAGAACAGTTGTTTTGTGAAAGTTTGGATTGATGGATGGATGTTTGTTACTCTTCCACGCAAAAACCACTGAACCGATTGCGATGAAACTTGGTATGTACATAGCTGGAGACCTCCCACGGGATCGGGACTTACGCGGGTGAAACCGCGAGGTGCTGTTAGTCTATAATATACGTAAACATTAGGAATTCAAAAAACAAAAAAAAATGTTCCAGGTGATTTTATGAATTCCTTGTCCTCCATTCTGAATTTTTAAGTAGCCGGAAAACTTTCTTACTTTACATTAATTAGTAATGTTAGATTCAAATTTAGTGATGTCTGTAGTTTTCATTAAAACTAAATTTAGTTCAACGTAACTACAGAATAGAAATTTTAGTTTAGTGAGGCGAACAACAGAAATGGCACCATTTCCGTCGATTTTTCGAACGCCTATGTGCTTGATAGTTGGCAAATATTTTAATATGCGGCGTTTTTAACACGATTATATTAGCTTCACTTGTAACTAACCATGTAAACAAATCTAAGAAGTCAATTTTAACCTACTTTTAATTGTCGTACCCAAATTAACCTCTGTATGAATATGTAGTTCGGATGACAATAACCATAATTTGGCATCTTGGAGCTGATATGATAATGAGGTTAGGAGGTGGTAAGTAAAACTCTTCAGATTGGGCTTAGTAACGACGTCTGATGATTAAGCCAGGAGGTAGATAGTGGAATTCTTTTTTCCTTTTTAATTCAGTTCGCTCTAATTAAAGCGGGTTTTTTTTTGTTTTATTGAACTATAATTATTAAAGGAAGAAAGTTCGTGGGAGAGCCATGCTTCGGCACGTATGGGCCGACTCGACCGGAGTGATACCACGGCCTCACAGAAAACCGGCAGTGAAGACATGCATGCGTTGTATTTCGCCGAGCGAGTGAGGTTACCGCAAGGCCCTAACCCTTCCCTCTCCCCATGTTCCCCCCTCTACCCTCCCTCACTCCGCTCTCCCTTCTACCCCTCTTCCCTCCCTTCCCCTACTCCCACCTTAAAGGCCATCAGGTGACCCGTCTGCTCGTTTTATCGCCTTATCCAATAACAAAAAAAAATCGACAAAAGTTTTTTTTTTAATATTGTGGATGATCATTACCGTTCAAAAGTTATCTTATTTGTTTTCGAGGCATATTTTGCTATGCTGAACGGGAAAATTTAATATGAATATCCATTAATGTAAATGCTATGATTTTTATTATATTATGTTTCCTTGCCTTCTATTAGAAAATTACGAATGTATAACTAAACATTTTTTGTTATTTTTATGTTAAAACTTGGTAATCTCCAAATTGACTTGGTGCCTTGTTTGTTTGTAGGTGCATTTTGTTTCAAGCCAATATTCAGAATTAAAGTTTCATAAAATATACTTCCATCGTCTAAAACTACAAACCTAAATTAAAACGTGCGATAGACCATTGATTATACCTAGATATTTGTAACATGTTTGCATTGCATATACCTATAATTATAGTTAAGTGTAACACTAAAGGCTTTAATGGCGCACCAAATAAAAAAGTAAAAGAGACTGCCACTATCGACCTCCTGGTTTAATCATCAGACCATCAATCATCACCAAGGCCAGTCTGTTAGATTCGTCAAAACGGATCAGATAAACTGAAACTCGAGGCATTTACTAATAGCAACTGAAGAGTTTCACCATCCACCAACATAATGATCCAGCTCCAAGATATCAAATTATAGTATTGTCATGGACTGAGCCACATAAACATACATAGTTTCATTTCGATACAACATTTAGAAGTAGGTTGAAATTGACTTTCAAGATTTCGCACCACTATTACAAGAGTGTATCAACTCAAAATGATGCTTTTTTCAGAAACGACAGAAAACTGATTACTCGCTTCCTGTTAAAGATTTTAAAAAGTGAACACTGTATATAGATTATTGATGAAATTAAGGGATTTCTGTATTAATGAATTATTTAAAAGATTGCAGGTTCTCAAGTTATATCTAATTTTTGAGTTAATACTTTATTGTCTGAACAAATAAAAAAAATATATGAATTATTTTTAGTTGTTTTGTTGAAAAATTTGGCTTATTACAATGTATTGTTATTATTTTACACTCATTGACGCGTGGGGAATTGATATTTACGTATGAAAAATGAATTATATCAAATTTACCCTATTTTGAGTGGATATAGTCTCGTAATAGCAGTGCGATTTGTTTACATAGTTAATTAGTTGATTACAAGTAAAACTAATAAAAGCATGTTAAAAACGTGTGCAATAAAGATAATAATAAATAAATAAAATTAAAGTTAGCAACTTATCTTTCTTAGTTTTTTGTATAATACAAGGCACATCGGTCTTTCAAATGTATGTTGCCATGCCATAAATTAATTGCAACGTACTTACTTATTTAATTAGACACACACAGTTTCACAATCCAGGCCCATCAACTCGATTTGCACTAAAGTTCAAAGTACCTTGTAAGCCATGCGGCTACGGTGCCGATCTAGTAACGTATGAATCGATTCAAAAGTAAAGAAACGAGAGTCTTGGACAGCTCACTGCTACAAGTACAATCAGCAAGAAAAAGTACTGCACACAACTAAAATTTATAATGAAATTCAAATGACATTGTAATGGTTCAACTATAGCTATTGATGTAAATGTCACTTGTGACATCTACCACAAGTAAGATTTACATCACCACGAAAACTAGGTGGCGAATCCGACCAACGGTGGTCCACCAAGCTTTCGTGTTGGTAAGTGCCAGAAGTATAGTCTATTATTAGAATTATACAATTAGAGTAGATTATTTTAGTATTAGAAGTATAATAATAAAGGTAGTTGCCTTCTTAAATAAGCAGATTGAAATCCGAATATAGTGCGACTTTTTATTACGTTACTACTAATGTTGAGCTATTTTATTTGTATATTGTGTTAGTCTATTGCATCAACGACTTGCTCTCATTTTCTCTACCTACATTATATTTGCTCAGTGTGCTGCGAGCATTCAGAAGGAAATTCGTCTGTCCTATCCACTCGCCATGTAGGATAGTGAACTATCTATGCCGCACTCCAGACTTCAAGTTTTTCCTGCTGACTGTACCGGTGACCTTTAGCGACCATCGGGTTAACTACATCTGTACTTTTAATGTATCATAAAATACGCTTGCAAGTATAATCTTAATAATCTATAATAATATAGTAGTAGGGGCTTCGTTAAGAGGACTGGAAGATTATCCCTAATGTAGCGTGGTGGAACTGAGTTAATAATTACATGCGAGGTAGGTGGTATTTGCCATACATGTTAAAGGACAATGACCATGTATGTATGAAATTCGGTCTTAAGTTGTTGCACAATAAATCTTTATTTGTTATAGACTACGCTTTATATATTATGAAATGAAAGTGTTCATTTCCCCACAAATAAACGAGTTTTTAAGTAATTAGACGAAAACGGAGATACCTATCCTACAAACAAGGACCTACAAATTATGTTTAACCTACTCGCAACTTATAAAATAACCACAGATCACTCATGTACAAAAAAAAACAATGCTAGTTAAAAACAAAATAAGTCACCAGCTGCTCAAACGGAGTTCCGTAAGTAGTATTAATATTTAAGTGGAGAGATTATAACAGTGACTATTGTCAATCGACACATAAACAGTAATGGCCGCCGACTCGTCTGCCATCTGGGTTGAAAGTTGCGTGAGACGGAACACAAAAATAATAATTATTGTAACAGAAACGTAAAATGTTAATTAAATACATTGTAAAACGTAATAATATTACTAATTGTTTAGCTATTTTATGATATTATGAATTTTTGTGATGCTTTTGTTCAAAGGTTCATACTTACGTAGCTCGTACAAATGAAGAGAACGAAACGTAAATATCATGACTTTATACAGAAATAATGCGTAGCAATTGTTAATTTACTGTTTTTATTTCAATCATAATTCCGGTTACGAAAATAGAATTCCTGTAGTGAAAAGGTTGTAAAAAAATAAGAAAATATTTTTTATATTATTTTGATTTTGCAACATGAAACATTGCTAGCCCTCTTTTGGTCAAGATCCTTTTACTTTTCTTGTCCAGATGAGTTTTCTCAAATGTTTGTATGCTATTATATCACAATACTGTATATCTTCTGGTCTACTGGTAGGGTCGAAAGCGTTCCTCCATAAGCCTCTATGTCCTGGGGGCGATGGGTGGGGCAGCTAATTGTCCTAACAGAGACAGGCTCGCGCGTGTGAAGTGCTTGTTTTCTGACAGGTGGCCAAGGTCTCCCGCTGTACACATATAATCCGGGCGCCAGAGCCAAAAATAACGCGAAAAGTGGTGGCCTTTTATAAGAATACGATACTTGGCTTAAAACTTCAAGTAAAATACGTAGAATAACATCCTAAAGTGTCTACTTCGATGAAGATATGCGTCATTGTTTTTTATTGCAAAATAACATAAAAATCGACATTTTTTTCGGTTTGCATTAAGTATTTAGAAAAGTATTGCTTTTAGAGGAAAATGTTAAATGCAAAAAGCTCTTCATCCGACGATTTTACATAAGGATTAGGCGTTAAAAAAAATTAGAAAACCTTTTCCATTGTTTAAATAAGCGAGAAAGATGAAAACGCAAGGAAATTAAAATGTGTGAAAATGCACGTTGCAATATTCAAAATTGAATGAAAATCGAATATGTTACAAACATTAGTATGTTTTTCATTGTACGCCAAGTCAGATCGCGAAATTTCAAACTGGCAGCCTATTGTAAAATTGTTAATTTAAAATTTCGATTGTGTATAAAATGTGTCACGGTCATGGAATCAATATCTGAGTTTTTGGAATAGATGGGGAATAACAATATCTTTAATACTTCAAAAATTGAATTATTTAATTGAACAAATAAAAAAGTTATTAACGAAAAACCGTAAATGAAGGACCGTATTTTTCTAATTTTAAACTTAGACATAAACAACTTAGTATATGTGATTGCGCTTATTTTTAAATTAATTAAAAAAAGTAGTACTAGTACTTTTTCTCCTAGTACTCTAGGAGTGGGCACGTAGTTTGTTAAAAACGTCATATGTCACGGTCGATGAAATCGAGCTACAACGTTCTTCAAATCTGTCATCTGTAATAGTGTTGTAAGAGGTTTAGCATCATCCGACGTGCGCATTCAAATGCGCATGAAAACCAGGTTTTACAAGTGTCTAAAATATATAATTATGAATAAAAAAACATCTCGGAAATATTGTGAAATTTGTTGAGTATGTGGTCCCTCCCATCTTGTAAGAATGTCGTCTGAACTTGAATGGCCTGCGTTATTAAAACAAAAACAGCTAATGTTGTGTTCGCAATACATAATGCTTTCGCCACAGTACGCGTTTCTTAACATAACGTAAACCGGAATTATTGTTGTAACACTGTCAACATCATTTATCGACCTTCTATCTGTCTACCTATCTAAGAAATTTAACAACAAGAATTTTCACTGCACGATTTTAAGCTGTATGTTGGATGTAAAATGTTTTCAATAATATCGTCAATGTACATGTTTATGGTGTGTATTGTAAAGCCTCCACCACGTGTAAAGCTTTTACCACATGTAACGCGTGGAGTACTTCTTCTAAATCAACTACGGCGTACTCCACCACGTATAAAGCTTGGGGCTTTAGGGTATCCGGTTACGATAGGTGTTAGCTAGAGGAGGAAAATTAAAATAGCAGGCAAACGCACTATGCGATATAATCAGGATCAGATTATTCATATAACAATTATAACTTCACACAAATTAATTATAAATAATACTTCTTGAATTATTCCGTGCACCTTTGGCACGATAGTCGTCAAGACAGTCTTCTGTCTGCCGGGCGACCCTCTTGTCTTCAACATTTATTCTTCATAAAATATTTCGAACGTGTTCTAAATTCGAGTTTGGTGCCACCAGTCTGTGCCCCTCGCGTAGTAAAGAGTTATTCTTCCAATCGAAAGAGTATGTAAGCTGTGTGAGAAGTCCCGTCACTACAGTATTTCTTGAAACAAGCTATACTTAATATAGACTACTACATACAATACATATATTTTTTTAAATTATTCGCATTAAGGTCTCGAGTTACTAATGTTCGTTTTCGAGTTTTAGAGATCCGACTCACACATAACTTCGTCGCGTCGTTCGTTCGGGTGGAGTTATCTTCGCGTCACTACGCAAAATTGTCCTATCGGCTTTCATGGCCAGATAAAACTGCACAAAACTCAACAGTTTTGTGCAGTTTTATTCCCAATAGACCAAACAATATTCGATGAAAGGGTGTCCTTCAATGTTGGTTACTCAATAATGATATTATTACACTTTATTACGCTTAAATTAGTACTAGCTAATGATTTTGCACGCTTTGTATTCTAGGCAATGGCACGTCAAATTCGTTTCGTATGACGAGTGTTAATCTGGGTCTTGAAGTGATACTGAACCCCACTCTCGGACCCGTACCATCCGAATGGATCCAAAATGGACGGGGTCGGAGATACGGGAGGGGGGGGGGGGTAAAAATGTATTCGTGGGAGAGCCATGCTTCGGCACGTATGGGTCGGCTCGACCGGAGTGATACCACGATCTCACAGGAAACCGGCAGTGAAGCAATACTTGCATTGCCTTTCGCCGCGTGAGTGAGGTTACCGGAGGCCCTAACCTTTCCCTCTCCCCCTCTTCCCGCTCTTCCCCCCTTCCCCTACGCCCACCTGAAAGGCCGGCAACGCACCTGTGAGCATTGAGTTGCACGTGCCCGTGGGCGGCGGTGGTCATTTACCATCAGGTGATCCGGCTGCTCGTTTGACCCCTATACCACAGATTACTAAGTAGTTATTACGGAACAGATAAATCTATACCTACAGTTTAAATTGTCTACTCTTTCTGGGCTTTAAATGTGTGTAGGGTTATCTCTCCAATATTGTTTTTTTTTATAAAAATAAATTACAATTGTTATGTAAATGAAGTAATTATTCATATACAAAAATCCTACTTTGTTTTATTTTTAAGTAAAGATTAATAAACTTCTTCCCTTTTCTAAAATCTCGATTTTTAAGCTGTATGGTGGAAAATATTCTAAATCTTACAAAATTTTTGAATGGATAATTTGCGGGAATTAAGAGGTTCATTTTTAAAAATTACATATGTAAATAGCGCGTAGAAAAATAAGCCCTTTTGTTCTCTTACTTTATCTACATTCTTATACTGCACATAAACAACCATGTTAATAATTGATACTGTGAATTTTACAATATTTAAAGAATATATCAATATGATGACAAATTACGATTTTTTGTGTTTTAAAAATAAAAGCGTGCGTGCGAACCAGCGGCTAATAGGTAGCGCGCGCAAGTACATCGAGTGACATAAACCATAAAAAAAACGCGAAAGTTTAAAAGTTACAATACACAATAGGTCGTCTACGTATTTGACTAGTCTATTGATAGCCGATGAACCGGCGGCGATTCGTTTATTGAACGTCGACGTTCGAATTAACTACCTTGTTGATTAAACGCTCATGCCTATATAATCCATTTTAAGTTTCGGTGTCTGGAAGATAATTATAATTTAATTACAAGACTTCATTATTTCGTATATACATTAATTTACATTACTCGTATGATGACGCCTCAAGCTAATAACAACGTGTAAAAAACCTTACCAAAGTCCAGTTTTTTATATTGGTGTTGCCAGTAAAAACTACTTAACAAAAAATCATACTTTTTTTGTTAATAAAGCAGTGGGAATAGCCAAATTAACGCACATAAGCACAATTAACGCACTCTTCCATGGCGGCCTATGACGACCTGGGAGATAGCCAATAAAATAAATGATGTTTTCTTAATTTGTGTCAAGAAAACATTTATGTCATTGTCATTGTAGCATTCATATAATTAAATTAAAGAATATGTTTGGTTATTGTATATTTTAATACGCTAATAAAAGTTTATGTTCTTCACACTACTGACACTGTTCCGATTTTAGCAGAAATCTACTTTGTCCCACCATCTTATACTACTATCTGTTCAGCTGTTTCACATTACATTCAACATCTTTGGGCAGGGTTAGGTTAACATTCGGTTAAAACAGATTAAAATCTGTGGGGCACGACAATATGGTGGATGCATTAAGACTTCCCAACCAAGCTCTCTCTATTTTACCTAAAGATGTGTGTGGTCTGGCGTTATTATGATGAAAGACCATCCCTTTTCTGTTGATCAATTCCGGGCGTTCTTGCTTGAGTCTTATTAGTTGTTGGCAGTAGAGATCCGAATCGATGTTTTGGCCGGCGGTAAAAGCTCATAATGAAGGGCGTCGCCTTCCCATCCCACCATACATACACACAGCATCACCCTTTTGCGTGTTAATCCGGGTTTGGTCACACACAGCATCACCTTATTGCGTGTTAATCCGGGTTTGGTCCGTGGAGCTTCACTATCATTGGACTATGACCTTTTTACACGTTTTTGTCGTAGGTGTTCTACTTTTCGTCACCAGTAATCTATCTTTTCAAAAATGGTTCATTTCATTACGTTACAATAGGGAATCGAAAATGTGTACACAATTCATTTGGTTTCTCTTAGTGAGCTTGTGTGGCACATAAATATCGAGATTTTTTGTATAGCCAGACTTTTTCAAATTGGTCAAAACAGTTTTGTGGTCAGTCATTATATGCCGATCTTGTTCCACTTTTTCAAAAATGGCATCGACTAAATCCGTATGAGGGCGACCAGAGAGAGCTGCGTCTTTGACATCAAAATTGCCGGAGTAAAAACGCTTCTTGAACCAACTTAACGCTTGAACAATGAACGTCACAATTTTTTTCCCGGCTTGAGTCGCATTTTTCCCTTTTTTGTAATAAAACTTCAGAATGTATCGAATTTATTGGTTAGGTTCACTCATTTTGACGGTATTTTGTACTTTTTATTTTTCTTAATGTTTTATTGATATTAAAACCAGCCAGATGCAAACAGTACAACTAAAGGGATTTTTCCTAAAGTGTATGCATACAAAATACGAAAAGACTTTCGAAAGGCCACTATAAAATGTTGTTAGGTAATTGATTAGGTAACAATTCGATCTCACAACTTTCTGCGGAAGAAGACCTGCGTTGCGAGACATGTTATGCTTATATGGGATTTCTTTTACACGAGTAAAAGATAAGAAAGTAAACGATCTATCTACAGGTTCCAAATTAAGATGTTGTCGATGATTAAGACTTTTTTCTACAGTATTTTCTTACTTTCTTGTACTTCCATTCATTTTTTTTAATATACAAGTATGACAAATCATTGACTTTTTTCCATGTAGCAGCAGCATTTTAATTATATAAAACAAAACAGATATTTGCTTCGTCTCGTATATTAAAAATAATTAACATCACTCAAGTTCATAAGCTATGTAAGCACGGAAGAAAAATAAGGCGGATTCGAAGACAAAAATAACTTTTCCGTTCTAAATATCCTCCCAATACATATACGTCACAATCAATTTACCGAGCGCAAAATATAGGTTTGTTATCGCAAAACTTACTACTGCAGTCGCACAGCCACTCTTTAGCAGGAACAAACCACTAAGTTGATTTTAAGGTCGCTACTTAGGGTCAGGTACTATCCCTATTGGTCTACTCCGATATGAGAAGAATTGTAACTCACGTCTCGCTCCACGTTACGCGGGCGCGATTCTCAGCTTGAGGTACTGTCGATGAAGAACTAAAAATCCTATTACTTTAACGCGAATTGTTACAATTGTTGTTGAATTGGTAGTTTAGATAATTCGGGTTTAGAAGAAAATTTAAAACATCTCATTTTGCTTTCTAACGTATCTCACTTTATCGTCGCAGACACTAAACAAACTCTTCCATGGCGGTCCAAAGCTCATGCTCTGTTATATCAAAATTATTCCAAATAAAGTACAGGCTATTGGGAGCTTAACAGTTCATTAGGTCTTATTTATGAAAATATGTAATTACTAGCTGTGCCCCGCGGTTTCACCCGCGTAACTCAGATGCCATGGGAATATCCGGATAAAAAGTAGCCTATGTGTTAATCCAGGTGGAGACCTGGACCTGTAGTTAGCTGGAGAGCTATCTACATACGAAGTATCATCGCAATCGATTCAGTAGTTTTTGCGCGAAAGAGTAACAAACATCGATACATCCTCACAAACTTCAAATTTTTTTCACATTCAATACCTTCACTACATACTCGTATTATAAAACAAAGTCCCCCGCCGCGTCTGTCTGTCTGTTCGCGATAAACTGATAAACTACTGAACGGATTTTCATGCGGTTATCACTATTATTTAGAGTGATTCATGAGGAAGGTTTAGGTGTATAATTTGTACCCGTGCGAAGCAGGGGCGGGTTGCTAGTATATTATAGAAATGTATGTATACAGAGCCTTTTAACAAATCGCAAGTGTCTTGAAAATTCCCATTACGGACACAACCGTCAACAACGCGGCGGTGAGCGATATCCCCCCCCTCGCCCGCAGTTTTATATTATAGTCGTAACTTTTAAAATATTTGACCAAACTAAATACTTTAAAAGACAAAGTTTATCTACTTTGAATATCAGAAGCGATAAAGGTGTTTATTTTGATAAAAATCAATTTTTTACTGCTAAATGTGAATTGGAAATAAAAAATCAAATTTTATTGTATTTATGGTTCACTATTTTGGTAATAATGGCTTACACATAAAAGATAGATATTTACTGTCTCGGACTTTTTTGTAGAACTATTTAGGAGAAACAATCGCACCGTACATTATATTCATGTAACTCTTACAGTTTTTCCACCGCACGCCAGAATAGCTCGCAAATGACAGATTTTTTTTCGACTTACTTAACACTTATCGTTATATTTTGGTCAATATACACAATATCTTCATAAATTATAGCCTATGTGTTATTCTGATATATTAGCTATATTATTGTAAAGTTTTATTAAAATCCATTCGTAGTTTTTTCGTGAAAGAGTAACAAACATCCATACATCCATACATCCATACATCCACAAATCCATACATCCATACATCCTCACAAACTTTCACGTTTATAATATTAGTAGGATTATTCAACGAGTTAGGTTATCATTAGTTTTGATTTTTGATAATTGAGTCTTGAAACCGCAAAATGTCTAGAACACATCTTACAAGCTGCTTTAAAAAGAAAGCCTCTTGATTTCTCAGTTGACATGTGCACACACCGAAGTAATTATGTTTATTGGATGGCGTAAAAGCAGTATATATGTAGAACTGTAAAGACCTTGTTTGACTTGTATAAATCATGTTACATCACATTGACCAAATATCTAAACTATCTAAAGTGATAGCTGACAAACAACTTACCAAATATCTAAAGATTTTTAATTTATAATTTAAATATGGGTTATGTTGCTGATAAACATACTTAAACATTTCAAAATACATACATATTATAGACTAGCTGTGCCCGCGACTTCGTTCGCGTTAATGGCGTTGTACCTCTTCCTGAAAGAGATGAAGCCTCCAGGCAGGATTTTTTACTGTATTGGTGGTAAAACAACCTGGAGCGCATAAAAAAACTTGTTTAGAAAACCACACGGTGTGCCTTATAGCGCCTGTAATGAGTGGACCGTCGGTACTGTTTTGCCTCCATTGCTCCACCCAGCGTCAAACCACGGGTGGCAAGCGGGCTCCGTCTCCTAACTGGGCGATGTCCAGAAACACCCTTCACGGGAGACTCTACTGTTAGAGTTAGAGAACATAAAACCCGTCCCATCCACCCGCGGCCATTCTTAGAATCTGGAAGTTTGAAGTTTTCCCACCGTATCAACTCCGCAACCTCCTTGCGCGAGATGTTCTCATCGCAGAAGTTCGCGATAAAACAATTGTGACGACCTAACGCCTCGGTATACCTAACAGATTACTCCCAGGCAATACTAAAGTTCACCTCGCAATACTTAAATGTTTGGTTCTGAGCTTTATTTAGTCACGGCGTAACATAAGATTTCACACTAATGGAACCGAAAAGAAAATCAATGGTCTGGAAATGTAAAATAACTTTAACGTCTATTTGTTAATATTTCAGCTTAGATGTAAGTTTGTTGGAGATAGTGTGTGGGATCTTCTTATTCCCTAACCGTATTTATAAATGTTTGTATATTCCTTACAACCCCCGGAAACATAGCTCGTTGGCATAGCCAAAAATCGGCTACCAATTACTCTAGGACCCCTTTTTTTGGCGTGTGGAAACCACTCCGGTACACCACCGGGGTATTCGATGGGCCGTTGTGTCGGAATCGAACCCACTAAAACCACACGGTGTGCCGTACTACGCCTAAAATATTAGGGATTCGTATACAAATAATTTTATAATCACATAGAGAAAACATAGGTACGTCAATTTAAGAAAATAAATGCATAAAGGTTATCAATTTGCGGAAAATCTTTACAACGCGATTAAAATAAAACAAAGCCATCTATAAAGCACACTTATACAACACGTTGTGGAGTATGTGCACTTTCAAAAAAGTAATAAGTTTAATATTTTTTTTGTTTTCATTGTAAAAATATTTATTTTATTTGACTTTTTTTTACAAAAGAAAATAATATTTAAAAACAATTACGTGTTTTCCTTTATATAACTTGGGCCAATAACAGATGTATCTATTGGTCGACAGTAACAAACATTTGATTACAATGCAGTCAGCATTGTAATATTTTTTTTTCTGGAATTGGATATGTATAGAGTGAACTACGCACAATATTTTTACAGAAAAGGTGTCCACATTTGTTTTGTACTGTACTGTTTAAGTGTTGCGAGCACAACGAAACAGACGAACAGACATAAATTCCAAAAATGGTAGAAATAGGTTTAGTTTGTTCTCCTATAACACTTCCACATTTTTTTTGGAAATATAAATATAATATAATAAATACAATTATGTAGCTTGTATTATTAACTATTAAATTTTATCGATGAATATTGCAATACAAATATTTACCTATAGGTATTATATTATATGTTTATATTGAAACTAGCTGCCCGTGCAATTTCTTCCACGTTTGTAAATGTTCCCTGTTTTGCCACATTTTTAATTGATAAAATAATTTTTCAATTCGAATCAGTAGTTCCTGAGATTAGCGCGTTCAACCAAACAAACAAACAAACAAACTCTTGAGCCTTATAATATTAGTATAGATTTATAACTCCTCATTCAAGTATTATAATATGCTAATAATAAATATCTTAAATGACCACTTAACGTATAAGTTTTAATTTTAGTTGAAATTTTAAATTATTTTTTCTATAGACAGAGAGAACCGATTGCGATAAATGAAATACTTAATGCTACAACAAATTATACACAATACTTGTGCGTTAAACGTTTCCACGATTATATTGTACTTTTACGTGACATGTGCACAATCAAACACGTTTACAGATTTATTATAAATATAGATATAGAAGAAAGAAGATTACTTGACACTCTTTAAAGTACCTTCTTTCCAACAAAAAAAGAATAATTGCAATCGCACTACGTGTTAATGAAATACAACTAAGTACATATTTGGACTTTCATCGACGCTCTCAAGGAAACCATCCTGAGTTTCAGGATAAAAAGCATCCTATGTCCTACCTCGTAGTATGAACTCAAATCATGTCAAGTTTCATTTGAATCCGTTCAGTAGTTTCGGCGTGATGTGCGGCCATGATACAGACAGACAAAATTAAAAAAATAAATAGTTTTGGCTTTAGTATCGATTATAAAGTGCCCCCCAAAAAAAAATCTCGAATATCTTCAATGTACAGAATTGGACCTGTTACATTTTTATCATAAGTGTATATATATTACACCCAGACACCCAACAAATGATCATGCTCATCACACAATCATTTGTCCTGGGTGGGAATCAAGCCCACGACTTATGGCTCAGCAGTCACGGTCACTAACCACTAGACCATGGTAGACAATTGCCGAGTCTTCAAAAATAAGCGCATCTTCAAGAACAAAACCGTCTTTCTTCGAAAAAAAGACCTTGGTTTTTGCCAAAGGAGGTGTTGCATTTTAAAGCTATCAAATATAAAGGATATTTGATAGCCTAACCTAAAAAAAACAAAAAATAGCCTATTTTAAGTAAAATTATATTTTTAAACATGTAGATCTTTTCTAAATGCATATACTTATACGGCGAAATACATGTACTGCTTGTACAATTATTGCCACATTCAATACGGTGGTTAGCGTTGCACGTTGTATGTGATGAAATAATGTCAGAGCATCCGTTATAAGGATAATGATCTCGACCAAAAACATTTCGTTCTGACATAAAATAATTCGCAGTACTAATGGAACATTTCTTAATTTTAATCCTGAATACATAGGGCACACTGAAAGTTCTGCGCTCCTGGCTATGGCCGCTCATAAATGTTTGAATTTCGAATGTTATATTTTTACGAGTTACGCAAAACTTTCAGTGTATCACACGTACCTAATATGGAAAAATATATCGTGAACAGAATTCTGTTTAATAATATCAGGTATGTAATAAACGTCAAAGATATGGAATCCCTTGAAAGTGGAACATCCTTTCACAAGTCTAGATAAACCCCAAGATATTCTTATGTGTATGTTAAGTCCACATACAGATGTTATGTTCCTCCAACACAAAAGGAGGATCAGGCTAGGTGTTCATGCCGCGGCCCAACTATTGAATTTGGGTATCGAGAACTTTCATTGCGCGATGCAGGGTCAGTAGTTACTGCGTAGTTCGACGTGTCTTTTTTCGGTGTATTGTGATGTTGCCACACTTAGAAGCTTAATGGTTTTACAGTACCACTAGTCCATAGAACATAGAACCTATTTAATATTAATTTAACTTTATATCGGTAATAACAAAGGGTTTTTAAAAGACGAATGGATAGACTGACAGACAAAAAACGAATATGTGATATTATAGAGGTTCTTTTTTTTCTGTGGACGTCCGAAGCTCTAAAAATACCCATCGGTCTATAGCTTGTCATATGTATCAGCGTATGACTGTGGCACTTTTAATCTTAGGAGCTGATATTATAGGATATACACGTTTTGGTAACATGTCTTATACTTGTCCTGCGTGTTATGAATTTAATATAAACTTTTTATTACATTTTTACTTACTTTCATACCATCAAAACCATTGCTCATTTCATATTCATCAAACATATCTCCAACGGCAATTGATTGGCTTCGTAGTTACCTGTGCGGTCGCCGTCAGCGCATATGCATCGATAAAACTAATTCATCTTGGTGCAACATGATGATGATGCATATGAGATGCATATTTGCTCTCGGAAAGCACCATTTGGTAAAGTGGAACTGATGATGAAAATCTGAATGGCCACCGGAACTACTTAATAATTTGACGAGTTGCGATTCGATTACTTTAAGTGGTTGTCCAGCAATTTATGCTCGTCTTAATGCGTATGAAGTGCGAGGAGAAATCCTTAGGAATTAACGTCGCTGCATCGGGCAAAGAATATTTTGTAAAAGGTGATGAGGAATTGACATTAAGCTATTGTAACTTAGATAAATTACAAATTACAAACCGACCCACTCGAAAGCGAGAATTATTATTTTAAATTAATTTTGTAGTACTTAAATTCTACCTACTTTGCAAAACAAGAAGTTTCTCAAGTCATTTTTTTTGTGTGTATAATAAATATATAAAGTAAACAATTCTTGATTTTTTTATCTCTTGCCTTTTGTTTGGCTAAATTTATTTTATTTATTTAAAATATAAACAGTCTCATGGAATTTATGATGGTTAAGTACAATAAAATTGTCATAAATATCAGGCTAAAGATCAATGCTGAGAATAACTTAACATTTAATTTGTCTTGCTGATTGTGTTGCTGATGTTATCCACGTCAGAAATGTTTAATGTTTAATCTTATTATGTGAAGAAATATGTGTAAAATCAAGATATAATAAGCTGCGTGCCCGTTATTATTGCTTAAGATCTTCTTCCACCCACTTCGCTTTATTAACAATCTAACTGTTTTTTTTAGTAAAAAGTGAAAAAAGAAACTGATTTACATAACTAAGTTACAAGAAGTACTGTCATCACTCACTTATCGATGAAGCCTATCGTAGGCCCCACTTAAATGCAGGCCTCTTTCAGTTGTTCTCGTACCATACTCAGGTTGTGTATTCATCTGATAGGGTGCGTTCTACACTACTTTTACCCTCTATTCTATTCGTGACCTCATCTCTGGGATTTTTTATTCATAAATATGTACTCTTACTCCTTATACCCTTAGGGGCAGGCAGAGACGGTAGAATGCCATTTACCTCAATCCTGACACAGCATGCGCCTCTTCCACATTCATAAGACCTTTTATACACGCGGGCCAGTTACTGCTTTTGACTAGGCCCTTCTTCAGTATGCTGTTTATTTTCACATAATTCCTCACTTTATCAGTCAATCTTAGATTAAAAAAGAAAGAAAGAAAACCTTTTAGAAAAACCATTACACTAACTTCTTAGTGACCGCATTTCAAACGCATTTTCAACAGAATCAACTTCATTTTATATATTTTTTATGTCATAATCAACTCTCGCTGCCATATGTCAATATTGGTGCCAGTGGCGTAGCTTTGTAACCAAAGGCCCTGGGGCAAAAAATAGACTAGGGCCCCAGCTAAACTATTTAAAATCGTTTGTTCCGTATTCGTCGTGTTCCGAATTATACTTATACTTATAGAATAGAATAGAATGGAATAGAATAGAATGGAATGGAATGGAATGGAATGGAATGGAATGGAATGGAATGGAGTGGAGTGGAGTGGAGTGGAGTGGAGTGGAGTGGAGTGGAGTGGAGTGGAGTGGAGTGGAGTGGAGTGGAGTGGAGTGGAGTGGAGTGGAGTGGAGTGGAGTGGAGTGGAGTGGAGTGGAGTGGAGTGGAGTGGAGTGGAGTGGAGTGGAGTGGAGTGGAGTGGAGTGGAGTGGAGTGGAGTGGAGTGGAGTGGAATGGAATAGAATAGACTTTATTGTACACCATAATACATTAAACTACAATGATTGATCTTAATATTAATGTTATGTACAATGGGCGGTCTTATCGCTAAGAGCGATCTCTACCAGACAACCGTAGGATGGATTTAGTGGCAGAATTAAGTAGTAGTTGTCGGTGTACTACATATATACACATACATATACCTAGTCTTATACATAAGCATACAACATACATATATAAATATTCAAATATATATCTATATATACATATACTTTCATATATACCGAAGCAATAACATGAATAATAAAATTAAATACTGAGAAAATACATACCAATATTCTGCAAATAAACATGATAACGATAAAGTGTCACATGATTTCAGTATACCTCTTGATGGAGCTATAAGGTTAGGTAGTGACTTTACACCATTGCTTTGAAGGCGTTTACAGTTTGAGCCTTTCTTATTTCTATAGGTAATGCATTCCACAACCTTGTTGCAACAACGGTGAAAGATTTGTCGAAGAACGATGTGGAGTGCAAAGGCATTTTTAACTCTAAGTTTTCTGATGATCTTAAGAATCTCGAATGTGTGTCATGAAGGAACAAAGCGTCCCTTAAGATATGAAGGTGTGGAAGGGTTAAACAATATATTATACAATAAAGAAAGGATATGAGCATTCCGGCGAAGGCGTATGGGTAACCATTCAAGCTTTTGACGAAATTCTGAGACGTGATCATACTTGCGTAAACCAAATATAAATCTTATACAAAGATTTTGGAGTCCTCGAGTTTGTCTAATTGGGCCTCGGTGAGATCTGGATAGCTGACATCTGCGTAATCAAGTATTGGGAGTAGTAGCGTGTTTGCAAGTGCAATTTTGGTGACAGTAGGAAGAAAGTTGCGTAGCCGTCTCAATGATCCCGCAGTGGGCCCCAAGATAACTCATGGTCGATAAAGATCCCTAAATTTTTTACGTTTTGACTGATTGGTATCGGGATACCATCAAAAATAACCTGTGGAAGTTGGGTCCAGGTAACCCTTGAAATCTTCCTAGAGCTGCCAACAATAATAACTTGGGTCTTGGTTGGATTTACGGTAAGCACATGTGACACACTCCAATCACGGATTCGAACCAGATCAGTATTAATATTTTCAACTGCTTCAGACAGTTTTTCTAAAGGTGCTTGAGAGTATATCTGAAGGTCGTCTGCATAAAGGTGGTAGTGAGAAAGAAGTTGATGTGAGATTGAATTTATAAAAATTGCGAAAAGAAGAGGAGATAGAACGCCACCCTGGGGTACGCCGGCAGATATGTTGCACCAAGATGAATTAGTTTTATCGATGCATATGCGCTGACGGCGACCGCACAGGTAACTACGAAGCCAATCAATTGCCGTTGGCGATATGTTAAGAGAGCTTAGTATGCCAAGCAGAATGTCGAAATCTACTGTGTTAAAAGCATTGGAAAAATCGAGGAGAGCAAGAACAGTAAGATTTCCATTTTCCATTCCGGTTCTTATGTCATCCGTAACATTGACCAGGGCTGTGACAGTACTATGACCGGGACGAAAACCAGAATGGTGGGAGTTAAAAAGGCAAATGGGTGTGACTGAGGCATCTTTCCATGTAGATGGAAAAACTCCGCTGGATAATGAATAGTTAAGGATATGGGTAACGATAGGAAGAATTTCGTCAAGGATAGGAAGGATCATGTTACGGCTAGCATAGTCACTACCAACTGCATTAGATGCGATCCCTAAAATGCTCTTTTTAACATCACAATCCGAGAATTGATTAAAAATAAAAGGATCATAACTAGGCGTTGGAATGTAAGAAAGATTGTTCAGCGTAATTGCTCTAATAGTCCCCTCAAAATTGGACAGGGCAGTGAAGTGTTTATTAAGTAAATCAATATTAAAAGTTTTTGGGGTGACATTATGCCGTGATTTTCCAACTCCAAGTGTCTTAAAAAATTTCCAGACTTTGGCTGGATCTCCGTTTTGAACAGAGTTGTGAATATGTTGGCGTTATGCATCTCTACACACCTTATTGCAGCGATTTCGTATCGATATATATTTTTCTTTGTTACTGTCGCTAGGCCTTATCTTAAGTTTATATTTAGCTGCAGTTTTCCTTTACAAGAGTGCCTTTATCTCGCTTGTTAGCCATGGTGAAGGTGCGTGCTTTAGCTTAACAGGTCTTACTGGAGCGTGCTTGTCGTACAGATTCAGGATACAGGTAGTAAGAAAATCAACTTTATTATCAACCGAATTTGTAGCTAACAAAGGTGACCAGTCGATGTTGTTGACATCATCACGCAAATCATTCACGTCCATGCCACCAAAATTGCGCTGCATGAGCATTTTAGGTTTAGGAGGACGGACTTTGTAGGACAGGAATAGGAGGTCATGATGGGAGAACGCGTCGGCTGAGTACTGACCGTACTTGGCGACGTGGTCTCTGGAAGAAACTAGGATAAGGTCAAGAAGATATGGAATGGAATTTGGAAAATGATGAGTAGCATAGTTGGAGAGACCAAAGGTTAGTAGATTGAAGTATCGAGATAAGAGAGGAAGATCCGAAGTCATTTTTTAAAAGACAAGTATTGAAGTCGCCCATGATAATTGTATGTTTATAGGATGGGATTAGGTTCTCCAGTAGGTTTTCAAAAGATGGGAAGAAGTTGATGCGCAGGGAAGGACCTATAGTATATACCGAGTAGGATTTTAGTATGATTGAGTTCGACTTCTATAAAGAGATGTTCACCCGCATTTGCTGGCGGGGGTTGTGGCGACTTGTCAACAATGTTATGAGGAATATTAGTCCACAGATATATAGCTACACCACCCCCGCCACCAATCGCACGATCATTTCTTATGAGCTCGAACCCAGGTAGGAAGTATAAAGAGGAGGGGAGACATGGTTTCAGCCAAGACTCGGAAACAAGGATTGCGTGTAAATGTTTACAACTAAAACTTGCCAGCATATCTGTGAAGTGTGCCGGAATACTCTGAGCATTGATATGAATCACATTAAAATTCTTAGAAACATCAGAAAATTGCACTTCAAGATTGTCAGACAACGGTGGAATACTGACAAAACTATCGTCACTGCTTATCGCTGAAGAATAACTTTCGCTGTCACTGCTATCAGACGTAGTCGTATATGAAAAAAAAAAATATATATAATAGTAATAATAAATACAATAAAAACAAAACAATATAGATTAACTAAAATTAAATCAAAAATATATCAATAAAAAGTTAACTTATCCATCTGCCAGTTGTGTTTATCTTAAAAAAAAGAAAAGTAATAATATAAAAAATAACTACATTTAACGTATCATTTGTTAAAAGTGGTAAGACAAAAGGTTAACTGACCATTTCGGGTAATACGCAAATTAGGCTTGCTAATTGTTATATGTTACACGGTCATAATAATTACCATAAAAAAGAGATAAAAACATCTTAGGAGCACTAGGATTAAAAGTTAAAAAATAATGAAACAAATATGTACGGTTACAAGCACAGCTAAAGTAAGTACAAACTACGTTTGGTAACCACCGTTTCTGAGTCTTCACATAAAACGTAATATAATACAATTATACAAATATACGTTAAACTAATTAGTAATAAGAGATATAACAAGAAAAAAGAAAGAAAGAATAAACAAACTTAATATTAGAATTATTTTAGCGAAGTAATCTAGCCGAGACCAAAACATCGCTACCCAAACAGTGGAGCCAACATTAGAAGTTTGGGTTTTAGAACGAAGTTTAAGTGTCAACTCAGTTTTGACAGTGGGTAGACGAGAAAGAAATTGTGCAAGTACAAACAAAAGTTAATAAGTTTATGCGAGTTAACTGAGTTTACAGCCAGTACTATAAAAAATGTATACCCGAAACAGAAATGACTTTGAAACGGAACATTATGTTACATTACAAAGATCACTTTTTGCTTGCACCACGCTTTGGTTTGTTAGAAGTTTTCACAACAACATTCGGCTTTGAGACTTCTTTGTCAACACTAACCCCTGGAACCTTGTTCAGCTCAGCAACCGAGATCACACGATGCTTAGCCCCGCCGGGCTCGTTAATGTAAATAACGCCTTCCCGGGTCCAGCACTGACTAACACCAAACCGCTCTCTGGCCGCCATAAACGTCTCGTGCCGCTGTTTAGTCAAAAATTCGGATACGGTTATACCGGAACCTTTGAGCTTGGTCTTGGCAAACTATATCCGATCCCTGACAGCGGCACTTTCAAGTTTGACAGCGATGGCCCTAGGTTTATTCTCACCTGTGGACCGTCCCATCCTGTGGCAGCGCCTAATGTCCTTTGTAGTAAATTCGGTGAACTTGAGGTGCTCCTTGACCACTCCAGCTACTACATCGACTAGCTGCTCCCGTGTTTGTTCCTCGACTCCATGAAACAGGAGCATCTTTCTACGGCTGCGCATCTCCAGAGCATCAACTTGGCGCGCTAGTACTTCGATTTGGCACTGCAATGTGGTCAATGTCTCTTTTACAAAGATTTTGAAATTGCTAAACTCTATAGCAAGTACAGAAGCTGTGTCTGACGAGTTGGATGTCTTCGGCAGCTGTGCTTCAAAGTGGGCCATACTTATTACTCCAGATTTGTCGTAATTCAGATTCGTCGTACTCCATATCCAAGTTATCAAGTACGCAATTAAATACAAATAGTGGTTTAGTTACAACTCTAGTACAAAGCTGATAACTTCTAGTTCTAAAAAAATTGGTTTATTTATATCCCATATGTGGGAGAAATTTTCACAAGTTTAACTTATAGTTTGTAAGTCAGAGTAGGAGGGGCCCCCTGAGCTTGGGGGCCCCGGGGCACTGCCCCGTCTAGCCCTCCGGTAGCTACGCCACTCGCCCTCGTGAATCGCAATACGCGCTTATATGGACACGTTCTGACTTTTCACAAAATATTAGTTTACTTCAATCTCAGTTTGTAATTCGGCCGATGTGATAGAAATATGGTAGTAGCAATATGAGTAACTTTAGTTATTTGTCAATTGGGCTCGTCTTCGCGAGACTCCTTACTACGAGACTAATTTGCGGACTAATCCTACCATTAGTATACACTGTAATTAATATCAGTCAGAGTGCACTATACAATTTGGATAGTCAAAATATTCATTATTTTACATTAAATTAGCATTTGCTATGTAATCTGAACGAACGGATGGCGCAATACTTAAAACAGTCGCCTCGCCACTATGCTGCAACAATAATTTGTGTGATCCACAAATAGATGTCCTGTGTCTGGTTGTTCTTTGTGTGTGTTGTTTCAATGTTTGCAAAATACACGCGACACAGGATTAATTCCTAGTGCTTTTTTTATGGTATAGGGGGCAAACGAGCAGACGGGTCACGTGATGGTAAATGACTACCGTCGCCCATGGGCACCTGTAACTCAAGAGTCACAAGAGCGTTGCTGCCCTTTAAGGTGGGAATAGGGGAACAGCGGGAAGACGGGAGAGGGGGATTAGGGGGGAGATGAGCGGGAAAGGGGAAGGACGGGAATAGGGGAGAATGTAGGGTTAAGGCCTCCGGTAACCTCACTCACGCGGCGAAAAGCAATGCAAGCATTGTTTCACAGCCGGTTTTCTGTGAGGCCGTGGTATCGAGTGGAGTCGAGCCGGCCCATACGTGCCGAAGGATGGCTCTCCCACGTTAAGTTGACTAATAAGAAAAATAATGTTAAACAAATACTTAATGAAACCGTAGGCACAAGGGGTCTTAGAAATAAAAGTAGCTATATATATAGTATAGATAGTAATAGTAAGTAGTATTATGTATAGTACAAACAAGTAAAAATAATAATTGGGAAGATTTATTAAATATACAACTCGCAAACTTGTGTCTTGTAGAGCTATTCGAATAAAAACTCTTGTGAGTGTATATTCATGTTAATTAGGATATACGGTTTTACTCGCGTGTATATTTCGGGGATGCCTGACTAGTTTCGGACTCGACGGAGGCCCTTTATCAGAGCATTCGATTCCCACCCAGGACAAATAATTGTGTGATGACCATAATCATTTGTTCTGTGTCTGGGTGTAATTGATTTATAATTATGTACCTATGTATTCAGAAATATTTAAGTATGTTTATCAGGAGTCGTGTTACCATAGTACAGGCTCTGCCTAGTTTGGGATCAGATGGTCGTATGTGAGATGTGTGAAGTTATTTATTATTATGTACTTATTTTTTCGAAAATAAACCATATTTTGGACTTGATACAGCACTATTTAGACCCATATATTAGACGTTATAGGACACGGTATACTTAATACATTTTATTTGTAAATTCATACAGATTAAACATAGAGACTCCCATAACAAAGCGAATAAACTTATTTAACCATACAAATATGTAGACATCATCATCTGCAAGTCCATTTTATCCACTTAAATAAAGCAGTCTTATGTCCATTTTAATCCAGTGGACTTAATGAGTTCGCAATAGAATAAAAAACAAAACAATTCATCGACGCTGATTGCACAGCGTTCCTTTAAGACTATCTACTAACACTGTGAGTCAAAGTCAGAGGGCTATTAAGGAGCTAATCGGAACAAGGTTTGTTCGAAAGGCAGGAGGATTCTTCCTTTTAGAATATTAGTAGCAAACGATGGACACGATAATAATTGCTATTGATAAACATTGTCTATGTATCAAATTCCACTTAGATAATTTAGAAGATATCGGCTTTTGCGGAATACACCTTAGAAGTGCCTTTTTTCTTTCTTTCACACCGTATAATAGGCTTCGGTACTAGATATTAACTTGTAATAAACTATTTTCTTAGGCGCTTTATTTTCTTGAGGTTTGCAATGAAGAAACAAACAGGCGCTGCTTTCGTAATACCATCATCAGATCAGCTTCAAGATACAACATTTTTTTCTTTATTCCGAAGCCTTAGAAAATACCAATAAGGTATTTTCCGGGAAGAAAATATATCCATGTTAGGACACCATCATGCAAGTACATAAAATCATTTATATATATTCCGACTATTGGCGATGACTTATCATTGTTCTCAGTGCCCTACCGACGTGAACCCACTCCTAGCACAAGCATTTAGCTTAGCTGGAGAGGTTAACAGTAATACTAGGAATGTGTGACCCACGTTACTAGGATTCTTTACAAAAAAAAGAAAAAAAAAATAATAGATTGTACAGCGCCTAGATGATTTCTGAGAGCAATAAAACGTTTGTCATCCAAATCTATCTGTGTGGTGTTTGGTTTCTTTTGGTTCAACATCAGTTAGTGGCCATACCTAATGTGCCTTACCTCCTTTCGCTGATTTTAATAGAACTCTTGGTAAGTGTGCGATAACTCCCTGACCATTCCTTACACTTACTTGCTTCTACTAGACAACATTGTCGAAACACCAGAAAGCTTTACGCTTTGACAGCTCCTTATTGGTTCGACTTCCCAATGTCTGAAATGAATATACATGCTTTATTATCGTGGTCCTATTTTTATGCTGATGAGTGTGATCACCAGCTCTCCATGTGATGACACTGCTGTTGTGTTTGTTTATAACCACCGATGTCCCCTTACTGTTGGACAGGCCGTGTAGTTGTATGCACTCCGACCTAAAGTATATGCCAAGTTATTTTTAGACTACGTTAACATCACACATTAAACTTATAACACCCCTTCTTTTTGCGCTTAGGGTTAAAAACGAACAAACACATCTATATTTATAATATTACTAGCAACCCGCCCCGGCTTCGCACGGTTATTAATTATACACCTAATTCTCCTCATGAATCACTCTGTCTATTAGTGAAAACCGCATGAAAATCCGTTCAGTAGATTATCAGTTTATCGCGAACAGACAGACAGACAGACGCGGCGGGGGACTTTGTTTTATAATATGTAGTGAAGAAGGATATTCGTAATATTCACACTGTAGAACGTTAGGTTGCGAATTGCTGCGTTGATGTCTTTTATAGGGAGAAAAATTACTTAAATTTGGATTGTCAAGAACAAGACTGCCGCTTGCTGGCCGCTTGCAGCTATCCTGCTTATGCTTTAGTAGTAACCTACTTTTAGCTGTAGACATTCTATGACTGAGATGATAGATAATAATGATGATGTACAATTTTTGTAGTATTATTTAAAAAATCCACCTTAGTGTTTAAAAGACATGACATTTTATCAATAGCGAATAAAAGAAAAGTGAATATGACAGCAATATTTCGTTTAATTTCTATGATAGAATTGATTTTAGAAAAACTTGTTAGGTGTTCCTGTGGTTTTTGCTCTTAGCTAGTGCAATTTAAGCATTCTAGTGATATTAGAAATCATCTAGGACAATGACTGAATGTAGTTTTGTCAAAGCACAATCGGACAATCTACCGAAAATAGCTGCATTCATGATGACTATATATTTTGCATCAAATCCAGATTTTACGTCCGCTGAGGTCAAAGGAGAGAAAGCCGCAAGGTAATTATTATAATACTTGTTATATTATAATCTAAAGGATAGGTAAGATGTGTATAGTTAGTTATATTCATGAAGTTTTATTGGACTTTTGTTACCTAGTGTAAGTAGACAAGCAAGTTGCCTTCTGCTTGATATTTAAAACAAACATAAACTACTGCTGACTAATTCACACTATACTTGCAATTAAATTGTAATATGCTTACATTAAAGTGATCTTCACAACAATATAAACACGATATTGAAGATACTTCATCTCTTCTCATTAATGTACACCATTGTTTTCGTATTTTACATTATTATTTTGTACAGGAAAAAATACTGTATTGGGTGTACTTCTTATAGTGTTTTTACACTTAGGGACAAGGCAATACCTATAAAATGGTTTTTTAACTTTATCCATCGTCTATTAATAAATAGTAATTACAACTGGAAATCGGTATAAAATTACTCTAACACTTCAAGTAAGTTTATGAAACAAACACTGAGCGTGGAACGTGACGTCATCCAAGGCCCGCAAAATATGGCGGCGTTCAAACAGATCAAATTATATCGATGTTTTCATAGTTATTATAAAAATTAATTTGAACATTGCCAAGGTTATTTAAATTTTTATTAGGGTAGAATGATGGAACAAGTCAATATAAGATAAAAAAAAATACATGCATATTCCCTATTATTTATATTTTTTTTTTGTAATTTCTAGACAAATATACCACAAGACCGCGACTAAGATCTTTATAATCCAAGCGGCGACGGTCGAATAGTAAAAAATAAAAATATTTACCTGATTATTTTTTGATATAAGTTTAATATTAAACGATCAGAAGTTAATAAAAATTTAAGTCCGGTACCCCTTTTCTTGACACAACTATATGCCAGACCACTCTTAACATGCTTACTCTCTCGGTACATTTTTTAAATAAAAATATTTTTATTTAATTAACATTAATGTTTTCGTGCTTCTTTCGGAACCCTTTCTCAAAGGTTGCCACTTAGACTATTATTACAATTCGATTTAGAAGTTGGATAAATAAAAAATACAATTTTAATTTAAACACGATAAGGCCTGATTTATATGTGGTTGAAAATAAACTAATATACTTAAAGCGCAATATTTATGTACATATGTATGTTATCAAAAGCACAGCCGGTTTTAACATTTAACTTGTCGTTAGTATTATAACAAATTATTTCATTAATATTTGGTATGTTATCTATTGACATACGTCTAGAAGTAGCAAGTAACAAAAATATTCAATAAATATATCGCACTGCTATTACAAGAGTATATCAACTCAAAATGAAGCGTTTTTCAGAAACGACAGAAAACTGATTACTCGCTTCCTGTTAAAGATTATAAAAAGTGAACACTGTATATAGATTATTGATAAAATTAAGGGATTTCTGTATTAATGAATTATTTAAGAGATTGCAGGTTATCAAGTTATTTCCAATTTTTGACTCTATACTCTATTTTCTTAGCAAATTTAAAAAAATATATGAATTATTTTTGGTGGTTTTGTTGAAAAATTTGGCTTATTACAATTTATTATTATTATTTTATATTTACCGACGCGTAGGGAACTGATATCTACGTATGAAAAATGAATAATCTCAAATTTACCCTATTTTGAGTTGATACAGTCTCGTAATAGCAGTGCGATATGTTAAACCAACTTTGACTTCTTTTTGTTTCTGAACATTTAAACAAGCGCACGAAATGTATGTTACCATAACACATTTCGGCTTGTAACACCACTGACATCTCTTGCTATGAACTGGAACCATGGCATCATCGTTGTAACCAGTACAAGCATCGTTCGAGTTCTCTCGTGCTAAGCAGCCTTATGTTTTCAGTGGAACAGTTTTCCTGTAGTCGATTTTACGTAAATAGGTGATTCTACGCCATACCATCACCATGTATGTATTATACATACATATTAAATTGAATTAAGACTATTTTGCTAAAATAAATATTATTTTATAGCTATAATTACATCACAGATCTGCCTTATAAATATAATATTTTATATTAAAACTTAGATAATTTACCCCAATCCTCTTTGATCATGTCTGCACCTTTTTCAGCTATCATGTAAACCGGGGCATTAGTATGACCCGAAATTATTTCAGGCATTATGCTTGCGTCTATCACTCTGAGCCGATCTATACCATGCACTTTTAATCTCGGGTTCACGACTGTAGTCGGGTCTTCTTTCTTCCCCATTTTGCAGGTTCCGCTCTGATGATAAATAGTAAAAGTGAACATCTGGGCTTGACAAGCAAAGTATGGGTCACTGCCGAATGGTCCATATCTCAGACAGTCCTCAATCGGTACATCGTACAGCTTTGCTCCAATCTTTTGCATTGCGGGCTGCCTCGCAATCTCTATAGACACTTTTATGCCTTCCACTATCTTTTGCAAGTCCTCAGGGTATTCAAAATAATTCGCCACTAGCGACGGATGCGTTTTTGGATTTCTGCTTCGTAGCTTGACCCTTCCCTTAGATTTTGGTCGCATTAACATAGGGAAGATCATGAATAAGTCGGATTTGCCCAATGGCCCATATGTGTCGGTGTAAATATGGTCGTCAAAACCAAAATTCCGGCGTAATAATGGATCAGCATTCAGTCCACCAGATATGAATAGAAGTTCCATGTCTGGCCATCCAGTAGAATTTAATTTATCGTTTAGGTCCATAAAAACTAAAGCTTCGCAACCACCAGGAACAGATAGTGGCCCTTTGTGGGTTCGCATCCATTTAAAGATTAAGTCTAAGTTGTTTAATAGGTACTCTGTCGATAAACTTACGTTTTGTTGTCGAACTAAAAACTGGACTCCACCGGCGGCGATGTGGTCCATTAGATTATAACCTACTGGCAAATCTTTAATAACATTGATTCTCATTTGTTCTAAATGACTTTTTGGTCCAATACCTGATAACATTAATAACTGCGGAGAATTAATAGCACCGGCTGATACAATTACCTCCTTCCTGGCTAACACTTTTAATTTTCTATTTTGTTTTTCTAATTCAATGCCTATAACTTTTGTGTTCGTGTTATCAAAAATTAGTTTAGTCACCATACTTCCTTTGGATACGTGAAGGTTATTCCTACCATTCACTGGATGCAAATAAGCTCTGCTTGAGCTATGACGAGTTCCGTTTTTCATTGAAAGTTGAAGGAAAGATACGCCTGTTGTATCAGGCCCGTTATGGTCCCCGTATTTAAAGCCAAATTCTTGAGCTGCCTTAACCCACGCTTTACCTTTGTTAGTACGAAAAGGGGCATGTTCAATATTGAGATGTCCTTCGTATCCGTGATAATCCTTGTTGTTGAAAGTAGGTATGTTAAAGTTTTCAACTTTTTTGAAATATGGGAGCACATTATCCCATCCCCAGCCTTCATTTCCCATATCTCTCCAACCGTTATAGTCACGTTCAGTTCCACGAGTGTAAATCATATAGTTTAACACACTAGAGCCTCCCATAACCTTACCACGGGGCCAGTTGCATTGTTGATTTTCAAACCCCGCACAATACTTGTTTGACGGTTGTGTTTTATATCCCCAATTAGCAGAAGTGAACTGGAGATAATTGGCCACTATAGGAATATCCATAACAAAATTTTCATTAAGCCCTGCTTCTACAAGTAGAACTTTCCATTCTGGAATTTCTGTTAGGCGATTTGCGAGGACACATCCTGCAGTGCCCGCTCCTACAATTATGAAATCGTATTCAGATAGTGGATTGGTCTGGTCAGGTGGTTCGTTGTCAAGCTGTTTAGAACCTTCGTGCAAGAAGTTCATAAATGAGTTTATTGTATTAGATAACTGTGTGTCAGTTGGGAGCAGGAGGGTGAAAAACACCCATAGTACCGCCGCCAATGTGGGCGTGCGGTGCTGATGCCTCATCTGAAACCAAATTAAAACAAAAATTATAATCACGTACAATGTTGTATGTGAATCTAACATTATCAAGAGGTAGTTGACCATCATGTTTGTTGATTACCAAAAAGGATCTTAATGCCAAGGAAAATTTGTGCCGGAAAGCATTCAGACTTTCCTAATATAGATTAGTATTACCTACTGCGTTTAATATTGTTTATGTCGATTCAAAGTCTTTGGCGAGGTTGTCAACATGACTGGAAAGCAAAAGGATGAATCAAGTGATCGCGTGACTTTGCATTTTAAGTAGCTGAGCCGCTGATACAAGGCCTTAGCATGTTTCTTTGAATGCAGTACTTGATGACTGTTTTCCTTTTAACTGGCCGATTAAGTGCACGACAATTTTTTTTTTTTAAATATATGTTCCTAATGCTGGATTACTAATTACTAGATAGACTAAATACATGGAATCTTATTTCAAGAACAGATGTCTTTAGTATAATTACATCTGTAACCTAAGTTGTAGGTTGTGGATTATTGAGTACCACTCATGGACATTCGACTAACATCAGTAAGCTGACAAAATATTCCCAGCTTAAGAATACTAAAATAAATAGATAATTTGCAGGTTCCGGACAATGTTTTTCATCCTGCCTTATCATGAATAATTGTAACTATTGAGTGAATTCTAAAATTAAAACAATATATCAGCGGTCAACTTCAACATAGAATCAAATTACTCAAAGCTGACGTAACGTTAATCCGGCTTACCATACATTATTAAGATTTTTTTACGTTGACATACATAATTTATAATTGTCTTTTTATTACCTTATAGTTGCTAGAAATAGCTTCCCCAATAAATTGCCACCATAATAGAAACAAATAATCATTTTAACACAATAGCAGAATATAGAACAGCAACAAAAAGTATATCGGATTTTAAAAGAAGTAAGAAGAGACTCTGTACCACAAAAAGTCACCACAACTGCTCACGATAACTAAACTGCATGAATGTGATCTTGGTTTTAAATTTAGTTGGTGTTTGATTCAAGTTTTGTTAATTATCTAACTCATTAAAAACTCATTTATTTTAACAACGGAGAGTCACATTGGAGACCGATAATTTGTCATCTTAAATATACTTTTTAATATCGATAATACTAGAAAATATAAATATGGCGAAAATGTTTTAAGTAGTACCTAATGTGAAAAATAATAATTCTGAAAATAAAATATATATATATAAATATATACCGTCTGGCCATATGGAGCTGCACGGACGCTTTTTTCAGGCTCTACATAAGCCACACGTGGACCGGTAAGCCTCCGTGCACTGGCTGCGTGTCGGTGACCTCTTCGGGGAAACCGAAGGTTTTGTCTGTGCGATACAGGATCAGGTTATGACGACGAACAACTATAGGAAGTATATTCTGAAAGATGGGACGGTGGATATTTGTCGTTTATGCCACCGACCTGGTGAGTCTCTCAGACATGTCACCTCTGGTTGTTCAATGCTTGCTAACACTGAGTATCTGCACAGGCACAATCAAGCAGCCAGGATACTCCATCAAGAGCTCGCCCTAAAGCATGGCCTTATCGATCGGAGGCTGCCTTACTACAAATACGTGCCGGAGGCTGTACTTGAAAACGATCGCGCCAAGCTGTACTGGGACCGGTCCGTCATCACACAATATTGTGCTGATGGACCGGGCAGAGTCACGGGTATTTCTGGTGGACATCACCATCCCCTATGACGAGAACCTCGTTCGCGCTGAAGCAGATAAGAAAATCAAGTATCTGGACCTGGCGCACGAGGTTACCGATATGTGGAGGGTGGTGTCCACAGAAATAGTCCCAATTGTTTTGTCAGTCTATGGCTTGATTCCGAGAAGCCTCTTAGTCCATCTTGAGAGGCTCGGGATCAGTGGGAAATCGGTGGTGGCCAAGATGCAGAGAGCAGTCTTGCTCGACAATGCTCGAATAGTCCGCCGATTCCTCTCCCAATCGCCCTGACGCCTCGGCCGACTGTTGCCCACCTCGTCGTTTCTTTTCCTGCCGCTTCTTCGAAAGCGAGGCAGTGTTTGATGCGTATGATAATAATAAAGACCCTAGACAATCGCGAAATATACAACCTTAGAGAATATTTTCTTCAGACTGATGTAGTGCGGTCGCTGTGGACAACGGACTCACTCCGCTCGCTCTGGCTAAAGTGAACTGGCGCAAGCCTGTAATACTTAGTACTAATGATCGCAGGGAGGTATGGAGTACAAAGAGCTCCATGGTCGTTTTTATCGGGCCATAAATAGGCCCTCAATAGGTTATATAAACTTAAAAGCATCTATATCTTGGCTACGGTTTGGTGATCTTTTCCGAGAAACCGAACGTTTTGTCTTTGCAATTATGGATGAAGTTGTTATGACAAATAATTATCGGAAGTATATCCTGAAAGATGGTACGGTGGACATCTGCCTGGTGGGCATGCCACCGTCCTAGTGAATTTATCAGGCATATTATTTCTGGTTGTTCTCGTCAGAGGTGCTATGTTACAGGTATGTGCCCGACCCAGTTCTCGAAAATGGTCGTGGCACACTGTATTGGAATCGAACTATTGTTGCCCATGAACCTAACTTGCATTTTTATTTAATTTTTATTTATTTTGCTATAAATAATCACTTTCCCGGCAATAAGCATAAAAACGATCGCGTTTTATTTACGTCACATAATTTTCTCCTTGAATATTTCCCTGCTACTTTGTCCGCGTGGCTTTGTTTCTGTGAAGTTCGCTTTATCATCTCAGCGGTAATATTTTATTTTTCAATTTTTGGTTTATCACGGTTACTGTTTTACGTCACCATAGAAGATAATTATTTTGTTTGCATAATTTTATTACTGTCTTGAGATTCTTTCTAGTTTATGTAGTAACAATACTCTGGTATTAATTCCGACACAGAAGAAACATATTTAAGTGTCTGTATGCCACTTATAAAACAGCAGATTATATAAATATATATATTTTAAAGGTGATAAACAGCCTGCATAATTTAGAACTTTTCCTGACTGGAGTCTTTATAGTGAGAAACCCCTAACAGAGTTATAAAAAGAGTTCCTCAAAAACGTCCTACACACGTCGTGTATACACAAAACAAAATGATTCTTCAATGCTACCAAGTTATTAAATTTGAAAGTTTGTGAAGATGTATGCATATTTATCTTTTTGTTAAGTATTTCCAAGATATTGACGAAGAAATAGATTGAATCCTCGATTAACACATAGGAAAGAAAGCCGATATCTATGCGGGCGAAAAGCCCTAGATAAATCGATGTTTAAGTACTTGATATAGGGTAAAGGAAGGATTATTGGTGATATATGTAATTAGGTGATATCAAGAAAAAAGTTTGTTTACTAAACGCAGGAAGGGTGTACTGCAGTGCGTAACTTATGCCTGTCAACTCATGTACTAGCGCTGTTCCTTGTATGTGCTTGTATAGGTATCCGTGTCGTATTCTTCCTAAAAAATATAGAAGAAAGAGATATCACTAAATCACTTATATCACCAATATACCTTCCTTTACCCTACTACAAATAATAACAAAATTTGAGGAATCATAAGAAAATTTTGGATTGAGCTAAAGTTTCTTAAACGCATCTAATTCTAATTCCAAGTTAGGACATCAAATAAAAGTATGGGTGAAATCTTCCCAAGAAGGAGCTCCGGCGACTCTCTCTTATTAATAACTAGCTGCGCCCCGTGGTTTCACTCGCGTAGGTCCCGACGAGTGGGAATATTGTGATTAAAAGTAGTCTATTTGTCAATCCAGATCTCCAGTTATCTACATACCAAGTTTCATAGCAATCGATTCAGTAGTTTTTGCGAAAAAGAGTAACAAACATCCATACATTCTCACAATCTCTCACGTTTATAATATTAGTAGGAAATAGATAATATAGGAGAAAGAACATTACGTACTTCAAAGTACCTCTTTTACAACAAAAAAAAATTATTGCAATCGGACAAAGTGTTAATGAATTACACCTAAGTACTTTATTTTGAATTTTAGCCCCCTCTCAAGGAAACCATCCTGAATTTCGGAATAAAAAATATTTTATGTCCTACCTCGTTGTATGAACTCAAATCATGCCAAGTTTCATTCGAATCCTTTCAGTAGTTTCAGCCTGATGCGCGTCCATGATACAGACAAACAGAAAGACAGACATACAAAAATGAAAAACAATATAGTTTGCGCTTCAGTATCGATTATAAAGTACCCCTAAATTGTTTTTTAAATATCTTCAATGTGCACAATTGCACCTGTTACAGTTTTATTATAACTATAGATAAATAGAAATGATGAAAAAGTAAGAGAAAATTTTCATCAACCGCTATGAGGCACTTGTAGTATTGCATGTGTTTGTGAGCAGCGGTAATAGTCTTCCATCTCGAGGACCGCGTTCACGTTTGCAGGTCAGTAGTGCTCATAAAAACCAAATACCAATTACCAATTTATTGCCGTTGTCCGTATTATTTGTACCACACATGGTTCATTCTATGACTTTTAAAAAGTGTAAATAAGTTTTTTACAGACCTACGAGCGAAACAAAATTGTATGAACAACACTGGGAGCAGGTCGTTGGTCGTACAAGTGCGTTTAGAGCCTTACTTTGCGATTTTAAGCGGCTGATACATAGTTTCAAGAGGGCACTTACGATATGCTGGCGTTATGTTTTGTGTATGAGTAACATTGTTTATTTGTAGTATGTCAAGTAACAACGGCTTATCTGAGACTATACGCCACCGTAGATATCGGCTTCCTTGATACAATCTGTTTGTCAAAATCTTTCAAATACTTAACTAAGAGATAAATATTCAAACATTCAAACACAAACAATCTGCACAAACTTGCGTATTTTATAACTTGGTAAAATTAATTTAGTTGTGTGTATACACGTTTTTAAATATAACTCGCACAAAGAATATGTCCAAATCTCTTTTATAGTTAAGTTTTATAAACTAAGATATTTATGGTTATAATGACCCAGTCTCTCTGTCGCCGTGAAATTGTGAACTCCGTCAGTGTATAATATATCGCGTGAGATTATCAACTAACGGTAGGTTAAGTTAGATACAAGTTGTTCCCGGATCACTCCTATTAAAGGCGCAGTACGGCACACCGTCTGGCTTTAGTCGGTTCGATTTCGTGGCGTGACGGCCTGAGGGGATTTCCACATGCACAAAAAAATAGGTTAGATTGTAATCTACCGACGTTAGATTATAAACTGAAGCAGTTCGCAATTTCACGGCGACATATCTATAAATAAACGAGGACAACGCTCATATCTATAACTTGTTTGTTTCAACGCGTTAGTGTCAGGAAATAAAATTCCGATTAGGACTGTCGTTTTATGTTTACGTTTTTCGAGGAAGAACCCATAGGAGTGATGAAACTGAAACTCAGACGTAGTAGTTTCAGCAATTTGTAATATTATATTCCAATAAGGTTTAGAATTGAGAATTTATTAGTTTTTGTGACAATTTTATTTTACGTACAAAACTATGTTCAGGGGCCCGAAATTAGTAATTCCTCCTTAATAATGCGGGTGAAATAGCGGGATACGTACGGAAGGACGTACATGTATAAGTATGTTTTGATTTCTATTACTGATAACTGATAACTTAGAAATAGACTATATTCATAAACGGCGCCGTAACCATAATTTAAAGTGGTAACGACAAAATAGAAATCATTGTGTGGTCCAACTATGCATGTCTTCTTTGTAATAACTATATAGATTAAGGTATAGTAAAATGATTTAACTTACATGCGTCAACAGCGATCAGGTGTAACGACATTTCTCACACAGGTGTTATCAAGACGCGCATTATAACATCATTATTACGTAAAAAGCAATGCAAGTCTTATCAATACCATTTACCTTGAAATACGATTGATCAATTACTATTAGTTGGTAAAAGTTGTGAAATCGTAGACAATTACTACTAAACAACCATGTGTGAGGTTGACTTTGCAATTTTAGCTGATAAAACTTGGCCTTTGTTATCACCGTAGCTGTGTAACTAATGTGTCTGAGGTGCATCTCCCTGCAGTTACTTTTAGTGTAAGAAATATCTTGTTGGGTCATTCAGGTATGTTATATACAAATTGTATATTTTTCTTATTATTTTTAGTTGTTATTTGTGCACCACGAGTTATTTACGACTATACTGTGTAGTAAGGTTGTCTGTAACAGAACGCAGACTGCGATAAGACCGCATATTATACTGCTACTTAGTATTATTAAAAAAAAATATTCATTAAGTATTTAATATACTTAATAAATTCTTTTTTTTACTATTATATTATATACTATTGTATTCATTATTTTATTTAAATTGAACCTGTTGTAGGTATTTTTGAATTGCCAGTAGTAGCAGTCAGACAGACGAAGTCAGTGTGTAGCTAGTAAGTTGCCTGTTCTAATAGTAGGTCCTGTGGAGAAGAACAGGCAATAAACAAAAAAAAACTAAAAGGGTTGAAAATCAGCGTCATGCGCCTACCAGTGCCCGGCACAAAGCTGAACTGGGCTCCCACTGAAGATGATTACTCAGTCTTGTAAAAAGCTATATCTCCTAAAAGCTAGCTGTATGTTTAGAATTACCTAGTTATTTAAGTGTATTACATAATTCTGTTAGTGTCTCGTTGGTTTTGCCAAAATAAACGTATTTTCTTTATTTCTTCTTCTTTCTAAACTCCAAGGACATTCTTTTTCAACATGTTTTTACAAGTCTCTGGTTATGTGGCTCATTTGCGCTTACAGCTTTCTAGTTTGTATCCTATTTTTCTTTTTGATATGCAATAATTTAATAGTACCTATATATCTCTCTATCATGTATTAATTCACTCAATTATTATTAATACTAGATATCGCCTGTTGTTCGAATTTCGAGCAGTATTATTTTATGGTTTATTTCCTTGGCCAGTATAACTTGAACTGTCACTGTGTAGATTTTGACCCGTGACAGCTCAACATGTATACTACACGGATCCACCGCGTAGTTGGATGTAGTCTTTTTCACGTATTTTGTTTTTATTTTTATGAAAAATTGTTTTCAAAAGTTTTAGCTTTTTGTACTTCTCTTATACTTAAACGTTAAGTATTCAAAAATTTACGTTCCTGCGTTCGCGAAATTTTCCTAAAAATGCGTACAAACAAATCTCTTCACGTATAATAATAATACACTCTAGAGCAATGAATCCGGGTCACATAAATATACCTGAAAATCTCGAAAACTATGGTTAACATGGAAAATTTATATTGATATAACAGGTATGATTAACAAACAAAACGATCATCATCAGCTAAACAAAATACATATAACGCATAATATAAAATGTTTGGTTTCTAAAAGAAGTAGAGTTAACTATTGTAATATAAGTTCAAATAATAATTATAGCACCTACTTATGTTATTATTTAAATATCGTCGTGACTAAGGAAGGTTGTGTTGCTGCATATATTTCCATATTTTGCAGTCTTCTTAGTTTATAAACAAATGCATATATACGTAAGGCTATATTCTTGAGACGAGCCACGAATGGACGTCGACTCACGGTCGATCTATTTGGAAGTAGATGCAGACCTCATCTTGTTATTCCGATCAGTACTAAGCTCATATTTTCCTTGTCAGATCTTAGAAACATTTATATTTACGACATTGACAACGTGAAACCTATGTAAAAGTTTTTTTTTTATTTTATTTTAAAGTCAATGTCACAAGCCGAGGCGAGGTGAAAACAAGATCACCTCTTCCAGTCGTAGTTAGCAGTGATTATTATACTAAAAATATATATGTAGTACATTACCGGAAGCTGGTGTACCGGAACTTGGTTTGTCAAATAATGTGAAATCTTGCGTCATCATGAAGTTGCAATTGCGAAAATAGATTGATGAGCGGAGTCGTTTTATTTGATAGTTTCACGTTTTGCCATAATTGTTAATAGTTGTTTACAATAGACATATGCTGTATATTATACCACTAGCAGTTCCCACGCGGCGTTGCTCGCGTGTACATATTTAAATATTTTGCACGAAACCCTAATTCATTTTCCAAAATAAAAGTAGCCTAAGTTACTCCTTATAACACCAGCTATTTGCTGGGCGGAAACCGATTTCCACAAAGTCCGGAGGAAATCAGTCCACCCGTTCCGGAAATTAGCCGGAACAATCAGACAAAAAATTTAAAAACTTATTTTTAGGCATAGGTATCGAGCAAATAAATGTATGAGCATAAAAAAAAAACAATTATTTTGACATTACAAACAGACACTTCAATTTTATTTATTGGTATTGATGATGAAGTAGCTATCAAATATTTACCATAACTTTTGTATTTGTGCCATCCCTTTCAAGCTTAGCTCTGGTATTTGATCTGGCTCTTCTATTGCCATTCTCAAATCTTAGAAACATTTATGCTGTCAGTACACGTCTCAATTTCGTTACTACAAAAACTATTGTATAACAGAAAAGTAATGAACAATGAATAAATTTTCACATTACGGCCATGTAACGGTAGCGAAACAGCCAGACCACATATTTTGACTAAGGTGTAAAGTTTGTGAAGTTAGGGCTTGTAGAGTTAGGGCGTTTAGAGTTAGAAGCTTGGCTTGACAGTGCGAGCCATATTATGGTCTCGTCGTGTCTACATTTTACATAAAAATGTTTTTGGTGGGATTTCACTTATTTTTGTAAGTTGCTTATGACAATATTTTTATTATTTTATTAATTTTTTCTTCGGCAACAATCGTTTCTGTTCGGATGGCAAGCTCGCACCGCGCTGTATTTGCTTCATCAATCACAGCGGGTACACATTAGGCGTTTTGCATTTGAAATTGTATTTAAAAGGTGGGGGGTGATTTACTATAAATCCTGAAATATGTATTATATTATTTATAACAAGGAGTCCCTATATCATAAATTTTCAGACCTCAAAATTTGCGTAAGTCTCATACAAAATTAAATTCCCTAGTTTAAGAGGTTAGGGGGTAAAAGTCCCAAGTTTTAGATTTTTTTCTTGTTTGTGTAAGCTTACATAACAAATTTCAGCTTTCTAGGACTTCAAAAAGTACCCTAAGAATTTTGATGATCATCAGTGAGTGAGTCGGTGACGAAATCGGACGGATGGATGGATGGATGGATGTTTGTTACTCTTTCACGCAAAAACCACTGAACCGATTGCGATGAAACTTGGTAGGTATATAGATAGCTGGAGACCTGGATTAATGAATAGGCTACCTAAAAATGTTGTACAAAAAACCTTGGACCATGCAGGCCTTAATTTTATTTTGATTTGACCTACGTTATAATAACAAAGTTATACTTTAACCTTCATTATTTAAAATAAGATATTCGTGGTGGTATTTTAGCAGTACATACAATAACTAATATATAAGTAATAAGTGTAACTTCTACTTTAGTTTTAACAATAGGTATTTAATCTGTAAACACGAATTTAAATTTAACATACAGTATTATAGACAATTTAGTTCCTATTTGCTCCAAAGCTCTGTAGAGACTTAGTTAAAGAGCATCGTTCGGAGCAGCGGTCATATTTTTTAATGCAGAACACAATTTGTTTTCCAAGGGTCTGGACTAGATGATAGGGTCCAGTCTTGTTTTAATATCGTCTCTGTAATTACTTGGTTTGTGATGTTTATATATTATATATGTTTAATTTTTCATCATATTGTCTGAACATTATGAATATTGTTACATTACTGTTGGGCAATAACTTCATTTTTATCACATTGTCTGAACATTATGAATATTGTTACATAACTGTTGGGCAATGTGATAATTAAGTTACATTAGGCAGGGCGCTAGGACCAAGATCATACATGGAAGGCCCATGATTATTACAAACATGTGATAAGTTTTTTATGTGCATTTAAAAATAAGTCAAAAAAATTAAATGTAGTCAGACTTCTGTGTAACAAAGAAAAAACCGCTTTTAATTAATAGCGATGCTTTACGAACTCCACTTGTGGCTAAAATAATAATATTTTGAGGTAACTATTTTGGTGTGCAATCGGTATTTTTGATTAGAACTCCGTATTTTTTATATAAAAATGGAAGATTTTTTGATTTACAGTTAAATACTAGCCATTTTTTTAACAAATAAATGGAATTTGTACTCCTCTACCGCATTGATTTTATAATAATAAATTACATTAAAGCAATTGAATAAAATACATATTTTGATTACTCTGCATAATAAAATAGGTGGGTCATTATTAATTCAGCCCGGTCAATTTGTTTATTTTAATAGTTTTTATCAAATTGCCCACTAAATTTTTAAACGTTCTGGACATTATGACTAATGCCTTATTAATTACATAACGTTATCGATACAATGTTATTGCTAAACCGCTTCCTCTTTCTGAATTGTTACTTTATATTAAGCAGAAGATACCTTAAAGAAAATCGTATTCGTGTGATAAAATTGTTACTATGTCAAAACTTAAAAAAATTCAAAGAATATTAACTGAAGACGATTCTAGTTTAGTATAAATAAAATTTTTATTCGACACCTCCGTTATCCTTGACAGCGGTCACGGCCGAAATTAATTAATAATCATGTTTCTAAAATTGCAATTTAATGCCATCACGTCATAAACACCATTTTGCGGTTTAGATGATAGCTCTTAATATAGATAAGACAATTATATACTTATTATGTTATTATAAGCGTTTAAGTTTTGTTACATTTTTTATTTTAAATAAAGAATAAATATAACGTCAATGTCAATTGAAGTCACAAACAAACAACAATGTATCCCCAGTTCCGGGCCGGAGTTAGGACTTTAAAAGTCAGGTATGAAAGAGTTCCCGCTCCTTTTTGAGTTCGTGTTCCGCCTGGTATTATCAAAATGTTGGAATAGACTTCCCAAAGTCTTCTGCTGGTTACAATTGGCCACAGCCGTACAGATGTAATGTTGTTGTAAGGAAGGAGTGAGGCATAACCCTATAAAATTGTATGATCGCCGAGTTGGTAGGGATATGGATTTTTCCATCTTAGTTTCGTTTTAATTATTTTTTCCATACCACGTGGCCTCATGCCTTTTTTCTGCGACATTCCTGTTTTCTCTGTTTCAGACGGGTTTTGGTTTCGTTTTTTTTTAATTTACGCAACCCTGTACCAATTTAATTATCTTTGCACCATGTTTTTTACCACATCTTATATTATGATGTGTCAAACAAGGTAAATAAATCAAAGTTGTAGTAGAACACAGTTGTTTAATTATTTTGTATTCCTTTGAGTAAAAGAAGGTTAAGTGATATATATAGATAGATAGATAGATAGATAACTCTCTATTGTACAAGTTTTTCGAGTTTGCCCAGCAAGGCGGAAACAAAAATCGTATCAAACGCCTTAGCAAGGTCTAAGATCACGCTAATACTTTGACTTCTAAGTTCTTCTCTAACCTGAGAAAAGAGTGCTAAAAAACAGGCGGACAATAAGTGATAAGGGCTTCTTCTTTAGAGGTGCGAAATCCTAAAAAATTACATAATATGTTTTATTTTTTATAAAAAAATTTGAAAATCGTATAGTTTGCGTGAGAAACTGTGGCCGGAAAACCTGCATGTAAATAACATAGTAAAAATGATAGACTCTTAATATTCCTATTGACTACATTGACATTGAATTGTTGTCATTATCTTATGAAACTTCTTCTGACTCACGTTGCTGCACGTAAAGTTCATTGACACACTGTCAATTGATGGTTATGGTTTAAAAGTAGAAAAAAATTACAATTTGCTAGGAAAAGCTGGTAATCTAATCAATTATGAATGAATTTTATTATGAATTATAAATTTTAAACAATTTTCTAAAACCCTGTAGAGTATAAAATAAACAAAAATTAATATAAAAAAATTACGACTTTTCAGAATATTATTTTTTATAGTTAACAACATCAGTAGCTACTTAAAAAAGGTCGTACACAGTTTAATACTGGCAAGTATTAAACTGTGTCCTTTGAAAGGATGTGATTGTGTAATTTTGATCATACTATCAGATGTGGTAAGTTTTGAAGGCCACGGAAGGCTGAACATTAGTGCTAAGGTCCTAAGGGCAATGGCAGTGCCCATGACTTCAGTGTTAAATATATATTATATTTTTAATAATGAACCTCTCGGTCAGAGATTTTAGCCATTTTTATCATTTAAAGTAACATTTAAATTAAATATTCATAAGGTGTAGCACTGGTTGTTTCAGACGTTTCATGAATATCGATAGTTGAGTAGGTAAATGTTGGTACTCAGTAAAATTTTGTTAAGACCTCATGCCTCATTACCGACAGTAACTGCATATTTAGCCTTCTACTGATTCATCGCTAAAGTTAAACTTAGAACCATGGAGTATTAAAAGTAAAGAGGGATTTTCACTAATATTTTATATTTTATTGAGTAAATGGAATTAAGTAAAAAGGTGGTTTTAAAACATGTTATGCAATGCTGCTTTGTAGTGATTAAACAACAATTTGATAAGCACTTTAATTCTGTATATAATGACGCGAATGAAAAAAAAACCACCCAGACTGAAGACATTTTGGAAAACTCGACAACTGGTACATAACCAATAGGCAGACTTTTCTTCGAAATCTACCTAAAAGCTGTTTATTACTATTACTATTATTCATTAATTAAAAATGGTCCATTACAGTGCTTTATCTAAGCAATGTTGAACTTTAGCCCCCGAAAGACTAAGATACACAGGTATTTTTAATTTCATCTGCAACAGCTTTTTAAACTGTATTTCAAGTAAATTATAAAGTTCTATATTTAAAAATATTTAAAAACTGAAAAAGGACTTGTCCAATTCGTATTTTCTCTTATTAGTACTTAAAATGGTTATTGACAATTTAAGAAAAACATTTATGAATTTGTATGTTTCTTTCCAATCTTGTAGGTACATTGTACATCCGAAACCAAACAATGTTATAATAATAAAACCCTGGTAGAAAAAAAAATTATAATAGCTACTAAACAAAAAAGAATTAAGGAAATCAATTAACAAACATAGGAGAAAATGATTCTTAACTGTTTTGTCAGTGCCTATTTAGATGCCTATATATCCTATTTGCCTACTTATCTATATGTGGTGACCCACATTGCGATATATTTACAAGTTTTATTTCTACTTAATAAAATATACAAATATTTAACTAATTTAATATTTTATAACCGGTTTTAGAATTACTCATTATTTTATACTTAGTTCTAATTTTGTACTAAATATAATTAAAAAATATAATACAATAACAAATAAATACACAGTTAACTTATTTTTATCATTGTACTTACTTTAAAATAAAATCACACAATTTCAAGATATTTTAAAATGGAACACAACACGAAACCTATGTTGTCACAACACAATGCGCGTTCTATTTAGCTTGCGTTATGAACTGTACAAGCACAAGCGTTGGCTGAATGAATGAGCGCCATACACTCACAGGATCGTCGCTCCTTAGCAATCACTGCTTCGCGCCGGTATCCTGTCTCTTATTTTATTTGCCTGAAGAAAGATGACAGCGCTACGTCACATCGCTGCGACCTTTATTCTCACGTTCAAGGACACTCGCGGGGTGGCGTCCGCATGGGTTACTAGGCTTGTCTAAACATTTAAATAACATGCGGACGCTAACGAAACTTTTATGCTATAATGATTAATAAACATATTTGCTAACATTATAAACTGTACAAATCTTAGGAATCATCAATACAAAGAGAAAAAATAAAAATATTTTTGCTTTTGCTTAAGATAGATTTTTGCTTAGTATTGAGATTGTAAACTGTTGCCAGAAAACAATAATCTGACATCTTCATACTTAATTGTTATACGTTTGCGGTGTGCATGCCATTGTTTGTCAAAAAAAAATGTAAATATTTTGTATTGAAAATCTTATTAATATAAATTAACATAGGTTTCAACTTTTTAATTTTTGTTACAGGTATGGAAAATGGGTGATTCCTATGACTAGTGCTTTTTACAGGTATATTATCTACTTTCCAAAAATATTTGAGGACTTATGTGATAAATCATTGGTTTAAAACGAAACCCGTGCTTCCGCTTCCCTCAGACTGATTTTTTTTATCTTATTTTCAGGGCAAACATTTAAGCGAACACATATATTTTATGTATATTGGGTTGGCAATCGATGGTTAAATAGGTTAAGCTCTATATTTGTTAATAGAGTTCACTGCGACAGCTCTTTAATGAACTTTCATCATGAGGTAACGAAGAGGATACATTGGCAAAATTGGAATATCTTCAAGGAGCTCATTTCGAAATTCCACCATTTTATACAGAAATTTAAAATAGTTATAAAGAATATTGTTTTAATTTTTGAAGTGATTATTTCGACCAACTGTCAAAGGAGAAAGGAATTTGGTATAAAATTATACAGAGTCAACCTCCTCGTTGCCCCTGGTTTACGTAGCCTAAACTTAATAGCTCGCCTATTATGGCATTAATGTTGCATTCCCGTCATATTCCTTTAGGGGAATTCGGATACTCGATCAATGAATTTGTAGAACTTTGAGAAAATTTTGTAGAACTATTTTAAATAAAAAAAATGTTTATCACATGTGTATATTAATATTTAATAGATTGCCCAAGAATATAAAGAAACTACCATTCAAATATTTCAGAATTTAATTACGCAAATGGATAGTAGATAAGTGTTTTAATACGATAAAGGAATTTATGCAATACAATATGAAATAATAATTATATTAATAAAAATAATGGAATCTAATATAATGCAAATTAATAATAATATAATGTTAAGTAAGTTAAGTAATACAATGTAAATTAACATTATCACTACATATTATAAAACAAAGTCCCCCGCCGTGTCTGTTCGTCTGTCTGTTCGCGATAAACTGAAAAACTACTGAACGGATTTTCATGCGGTTTTCACTAATAGACAGAGTGATTCATTAGGAAGGTTTAGGTGTATAATTTGTGCCCGTGCAAAGCCGTGCGGGTTGCTAGTGTTAAATAATGTAGATACAGTTTCTAGTTTAGTATAAACTGTCTAATCCCGTCTCCGAAATATTAATTAATGATATACAATTTACTCACGTGTGTATTTCGGGGATACCCGACAAATTTCGGAGCCGACGGGGGCCCTATATTAATGAACATGAACATCAATCACGAAAGTTGTTATTCTAATCTCCGAAATACTGACTGACCTGTTAGTCTAGTGGTTAGTGACCCTGACTGCTGAGCCAGAGGTCGTGGATTCGATTCCCACCCAGGACAAAAAATGTGATGATGAAATAGTGTGATGAGCATGATCATTTGTTCTGTGTCTGGGTGTTATTTATCTTCAATATGTATGTATTTAGAAGTATATAAGTATGTTTACTATAAGTATGTTTGTTGGCTCTGCCTAGTTTGGAATCAGACGACTGTGTGTGAGAATGTGTGAAGTTATTATTATTATTTTTATACGCACAGAAATAAATATAACTAAAATAAATATGATTCACCAATGTCTTTACTCTGAAACAATAGAGTTATTTATGTTATACGGTAAGTAAACCCGATCTTATGGAAAGTATACCGAGTTCTGGGAATGATATCGATCTCATATTTCTACTTTCCTCAATACACATGTTTATATAGTTCCCATAATAGGGATTTTAATAGCGCAGTTTACTTTTATAGATTCCTAGTAGTACTTTTTTCCTAAAAGTCAGATTACGCCTAATAAGATGTTTCAAGAAACATTCTTAAAACTTCTTAAGCTGATTTCTTAATTTAAGACATTTTGAAGTGTTTTGTATGTCACCTTCACTAAAAAGTTTCAACGGTTTGCATGCCTCACCGTGGTCGGTAAAGTACGTGGTCAAGAAGTCAAGAAGGTATTTAACAGATATTTGATCTGCATAGCTCTCTAGGCGAACGCATTTTTGTATGCCTGACTGATAAGTACTACAAATTTTATTAGGTAGATTTCGAAGAAAAGTCTACCTATTGGTTTTGTACCAGTTGTTGAGTTTTCCAAAAATGTCTTCATAGGAGGTCTAGTTATGATACCTAAACCCCAAAACAACCGCCAGTTAAAAAGTTTATATATATATATATATATATATGTATATACCTCAACTTTACCGGCACGATAGAGGTCGCCATTATGGACCGATTACTTTCAAATTTGGACGACAAATCAACAGGGCAAAAATTAAGGTTAAATTCGTGAATGGGCGGTATTCCCCCAAAAGGAGAGACTGGGAGGCAGATTTAAAAAAAAATAAAAAGATAAAATCTACCTCTGCGGGCCTGCTGCGGGCCCGGTTTTTTTTTGTATTCAATTTAGCCATTATCATCATACGAGTATATCTTATCTATGGGGAAATCTATCTCTTGCAATAAATAAGACAGCATGAGGAAGATATGTTTTCCTCACCAGAGAAAGTAGACTATTTTCCACGGATTAAATAGCCTATCGATAAAAAGACGTGCCTTTGCGAACGTGTTAATAAATAATCATTAAAAGAAAATGCAATTCCCACACAACTGTTAGTCAACCCGAGTAACACTTTATGGAAATAACCAAATAACATTCTCAAAGACATCCTTAACGTTGTTCCGTATTGACTTAGGTTCTAATCAATTCGGTGGTAAGCCATCAACAAATACTCAACATATAAAATTGTACAGTATTTATTTTTAGAAAAAACACATTTGATTTTCATATACCCTTTAAAAATACGTCCGTAGATACATGTGTATAATTATATAAGTACTACCTAAATTGTTTTTTTGGCCTCTTTATTCGTACCTAAAAACTTGAATAATTATTATTATAATTATAATGTTTGTGCGCGTAGAAAAAAAGAAGCATTAGAAACTGTCTATTATTATTTTGTTTAAGAGGTGGCCAAGGTCTGCCAGGGTTCTCGGGGACTTCCTTCCTATGGTATACCCGAGTCCCTGGCAATAGACTTATTTATGACGGAACACCGTGTGGTTTTAGTCGGTTTGATTCCGACATACCACTTCACTGGCAGCCCCAGTGGAGTGATGACCCAAGGCGGTTTCCACACAATAAAAAAAAAAATACTATTACTCTGCACTCATAAAAGTGATCGATATCATTATTTGTTCAACTGATAAACATTTTATATTGAATGGCTATGTATTTCTTTTATAATTTGAAAGCATTCATTACGAGTATGATTTGACTGGCCTGTGGATCTAGTGGTTAGTGATCCTTACTGCTGAGCCAGGGTCGTAGGTTCGATTCCTACCCAGGACAAATAATTGTGTGATGAGCATGATCATTTGTTCTGTGTCTGGGTGTAATTTATCTATAATATGTATTTGTATTTTTAATATTTAATAATGTAATGATTAATTCAATCATCATCTAATCACAGTGAATTTATGAATACTGTTATTGTTCTTTTATTTTTCTCTCCTTTTGTTAGTATACCTGTATCCAATATTTAATTCCACTGCAGCATTTATCTCTTTTCAATAATATAATTCTGGTTAAAATAATACTAATATTAATGCTATTAATTATGTTATGACTTGTGCTTTCATATTATGATATTTAATGTTCTGTACTCAATTTTAATTTAATTTAACTTTATGCAATTCTGTTTATACATGTGCATGCTGTGTTTATCTTTAATTGGTTGTTGTACAATTGTCCTGGAAGCCTTTCTTGTAATAATGAATGATATTGTATTATTGTAACAACCGTTGATAAACCAAATAAATTATCAAATAAATATCTATGTATTTAAAAGATATGTTTATCAGTAGTCTGTACACGACAAAGTCTACAATCCAACCGCAAAATATAAATTTTGCACCCAAAATAATTTTTTTTATGGGATGTAATATCAAATTAACGACTTTCGGATTTTTTCCTTTACTTGTGCTGTCAGAACTGGCTTCTTACCAAATTTCATGATTCTAGATCAATGGGAAGTACCCTATTTTGATTTACCTGCGAAATGTTCAAATTTGTTAAAATCTAAGACTTAAGTGGCCTTAAGTCTTAGATTTTACCAGCTTACTTTAGCTTTAGCTTACGAACTTAAGCTTCTAGGTCAGCGCAGTCATACTATATGACTGCGCTGACCTAGAAGCTTGATTTTTTTACAGCTTCAAGGGACCGCAGACTTATGTATTTGGTATTAATTTCCACTTGATGCGTCGGCGGGTTCCTGAGAAAAGGGGTCTTGACAGACAGACAGACCGACAAACAGATGGACAAAAATGTTCCTGCTGCCGCGTGCTTAGTCAAGAAGCAGCGGTATCTATGTTTGTTGTAGTGGTGAAGGTTGCTATCAGTTCTTTTTCTCCCTCGGAAAAACATTATAGGAGTATGATATACAAGTGTGACGTGAAGTCAGAGCTAGCAGATTAGGTATTGTGAATTTTGATTACTGCAGTTAACTATATCTTCTAATGTAGCTAATACACTTCAAAATATGAATGGTATTGCATTTTTGTTAGAAAACTGGCGTAGCCTCTTCAAAAAGATATTCTAAGGGTATCAGAAAACCCTATTGAATCCCATGAAAGCCTTATTTTTTTGCATCCTGACAAAATATTTCCAAACCCAACCTAACTCTATATCTATATCTGTAGAGTATGAGTACTTGCCTAGTTTTACACAGCTATTAAGTATACAGCGACGCTCCGATACTTACTCTAAAAATGTTACTGATCTCAACAATCTCTTGACAACGTCATTGGGTGACTATTTTGGCCGCGTGTGTTTATGACAGTACAACATTTCCATTCGACAGGAGTTCCAATTTGTCGATCACCACTAATAATTCGATAAGTTTTAGGACTAGTTCGAACGAGGAGTAAATTTTATAAGTACGAACTAAATATTGCTTATTCGGATTCGATTTAATTCTGAATTCGAAGACCCTGGTCTTTTTAGAGGCCGTCCAATTTGCAGTGTGAGGAAATCTTTAAAAAAAAATTACTATTACTAATACTACTACTATATTACTAATTTTTTAAAAATTAGCAGATCATCACTACACCTGATCGCAGGGTGTCCACTACGTTTCGCTAGATGCGGTCTCCACTCCAGAACTCGTTTATCTCACTTTAGTTCTGGGTTTCCTTGGTTCTCTGTCTGATCACTTAAGGCGTTACGGTGGGGAAAGACTGGATGAGGAGAACGGATGATCGAGCTCAGTGGCGTACATTAGGAGAGGCTAACGTTCAGCAGTGGACGATGAAAGGCTGATGATGATGATAAATTTATTCGGAGGTAATAGATACGGGCTGACAAAGGCCAGCCCATATCAGTTGCCTCGTCCCGGCCAAACAATGTAAACTTAATATTATAAAAACGAAACATTTGTGTTTTTGTATGTATGTTTGTAATGTTTTCACACAAAAACTACTGGACCGATTGCGATGAAACTTAGTATGTAGATAGCTGGAGACCTGGATTACTTTTTATCCCGACATTCCCACGGGATCGGGACTTACGCGGGTGAAACCGCGAGGCGCTGCTAGTCTAAAATAAATACAAATAACCTTGAAATACTAGCATTTGAGATGTTGCTATAGTATAACCTGTAATTAATATTACGTGCTAAATTACTTTAAAATATATTCTTATTATACTAAGTACGTGTACGGTACTTACGTTTTATAAGGCCAATAAGCCTCAATAAGCCCCTAAGTTGGTAATTAAGTTTACCTAGAAGGTAACTTTGGGCGTTACCTTCCAATGCATTAGATATGCATTGGATGCTCAGTCAATAGAAAATCTAAAGCACAACATCATCGCTGCCCTTCTGGGATCAATGATGTATATGCTACAGTCATAATCAATCTTAAATTGTGTTGCAAGTATAAAGAGCCTACGGTAATCTAATCTTATTAGGTGGCTCTGAGGAGTGTGAAAACCGTACCGAAACAATTAGTTTCCATAACAATAATTATTTCACTACTGATATGCGTATGGTCTTGAAGAACTTAAAAAGTAAAGCCATATCCACCACGATCGTGTAGATTAGCGAAACCAATTACTAAAAGTAACAACTTGTTTGAGGGTCGAGTCTGCTATTTTTATATTAAATGTCATTTCTTTATATCTCAGCTTCGCCACCATTCCCACTGTCCAAATTTTCGTGCAGTACGATTTCATACAGACAAATATACATACAAGATACGCGCGAAAAACAAAACCCTTCCTTGGCAGTGGGGTAAAGAGATATTGTTTCGCATTAGTTAAAGTTTTACTCACGTGTATATTTCTTGGTTCGACGGGGGCCCTTTATCAAGGGCCGAGGCGTGCTACCGTGTCGGTTGCAGGCATTGCAGCGGGTCATGTCTTTAGCACGCAGACATATCTGGTATCTTTTAAAAGTTGTTAATATAATAATTAGTAATAGTATTTATTAAAAAATGATTTCAAGTTCAAGATCTCCTTCAAAATGTAAAATATAGGTAGGTACAACTTCAAAATGTAGTCCATAAATCTATATAAATTTCTCCTTTGCTTGTCAACCGATTTCTTTTTTTGTTTAGAAGTTGTTGACGGGGTCTTTAAAAAAAATTAAACGATTTTTTTCCCTACCTTTGACAGAGCTTTAGCTTTAGCTTTTTTTTATTCTCAAAAATTTTATAGTTAATATCGACCTTCACGATGGCGACCACTACTTATTACAAACTAACTTTTGCTCACGGCCTCGCTCGCGTTAAAGGTATTTTTCTATCCCTAGGAAACAGTTCTTTTTAGAGTTCCGTTCCTTAAAAGGATTTTGATTGGAATTGATTCCCGAGATAGACGTACAATCTACATACAAGTTTGTTTGCCTACGGAACCTCCTCCCTATCTGTTTGCCAAGATCCTTTTTCTCAGGAACCTGTAGAGGCATCAAGTTGAAATTAACATCAAATGCTTATGTTAGTGGTCCCTTGAAACTGTAAAAAAATTAAGCTTCTAAGTTAACGCAATCAAAAGATACGGTCATTAAGCCTTAGATTTAAACAAATTTGAACATTGCGGCACCGAAGTATTAACCTAGGTTTACACATCATGCAACCGCAGGAAATACAAACAATCACTGCTGAAAGGATCTGGAGGTTTCTCGAAGCCATAAGTCTGAGCAGTGAACTGTAAAAGCAAAAAGTGCGCTACAAAAGACCAGAAATGGTCGAGGTGGCAGTAAGCACTTCAAAAATAATAAATAAATAAATTAGATTGATTTGAACATTTCGCAGGTAAATCAAAATCTATAGGGTACTTCCCATTGACCTAGAATCATGAAATTTGGTACAAAGTTTGCAAGCAAACAGCAAACAGCACAAGTAAAAAAAATCCGAAAGTCGTTAATTTACAGTTTAAAAGTTGACTTTGTCGTAAATCGATGTCTGGGAGAGTATTTTTTGTACGGCAAAGTTTAGTTTGTCTTTCGGAAAAGACGGGCAAAAATCTCTCGAGGTACTATCTACATACAATAGTTTGTTTTCTTACGGAACCCTCGGTGCGACAGTCAGACTCGCACTTGTCCGGTTTTTGTACCCCTGATAACATGTATACAAAATTTCATGATAATTGATTGAGTAGTTAAGGCGAGAAACCATAACAAATAAACAAACAAACTCAGTTTCGCATTTACAATATTAGACATAATCAACATATCCCAATAAATTTACACAAAATCTTAACAAATCATACACCTACCTCGTGAATCACTCTGTCTATTAGTGAAAACCGCATGAAAATCCGTTCAGTAGTTTTTCAGTTTATCGTGAAGAGACAGACAGACAGATGCTGCGGGGGACTTTGTTTTATAATATGTAGTGATTACCACGCGATCTCTAGTCTTTCTAGATTTGCCAGGTATTCATGACTAAACAGAACAAACAACTTAGGCGATCGAACGCAGCGCCTTGGTTAACCTCGGGGCATGGCTGCTTCGGGGAGTACTAGTATCCTATAGGTCGGTAGAATGACGGTTGACTACGGGTACCATCGTGAGGTTACCATACTCCTTGTAGCGACCGTCGGTATCCGTCGAGTTGGGCATCCTGTTGTCCAAGTAGAAGTATTCCTAAGACGGCAACGTGACGTGTTCCAAGTACACTCAAGGGGAGAGGCCTTTCCGCATATTACCGTTTCTGTTAAGATTCTGACGTTCGACGAGGGTTCAGTGATATTACGTTTAAGGCTCACCTGGACTCCGGGCCAAAAAATTACAAGGATTTTCAATCATGGTATCTGGCCGGTTTCTATTTTGGGGACTACTAGAAAAACTATGTAATTCAAATACCGATTATTTGTGTGAATTCTTAATAACCACTGACCACAAGTATTTACGATGATTTGATCTTGGGTTTTACAATTTTCAATAATCTGATACAAGTTGTTGATTCCCAAGGCTGATTTTTTCATTTAGTTTATGTGTAATGCCAAGGAAAGGAAAAGCCGGTGCAATGTTTTTTGGTTCATCCTTAATCAGCACTTTTATTAATAGTCATCATACGTGTTCAGGCTGATGCCGCCACCGCGCCTCTAGGCTGTGTATACGTGACGTTGCATGAACATTATGGCAAATATATAATAAAAATATGGCAAAATCAAATTGCCGTGTGATTGATGATGACGCTAACGCGCAGTCCAGTCAGTACGGTTACACGATGCGGTTTTGGCGCGGCTCCGACGCTGTCTACATGAGCCCTAAATAACTCAGATTTAACCCTAACTCTATATGCACAAAAAACGGTATCAAATTAAATGATCTCAAATGTATCTATAGACATCCTATATATATTAAATGAAATCAGTGGACTTTGATACAGCTTAACTGATCACCACAAAAACTTGTGCATCTAAGTGTTTTCCATGGGTAAGGTGTTATTTTACACTTTTTTTCTGTCCACAAAAAGAACAAAAAATAGGCAGACTGAACAATAGGTACATACAGACCATCTATATTAGATATAAATGATTGAATGTAGGCGCACCGGATTGCGGGGCAAGTTCTCTAGCCCAAAGCAAGTTTTCAGACCCCCTCCTAATTTAGATTCGGATAAATCTATTGAAATTGAAATTTGTTTACGCAGTAAAACCAAAACTCAAACTTTAATACGAAACTTATCAAAATTCTCTCAAGTACTTACTACAAGGCTACGCAGATAAGACAAACAATATCTAACATTGCATCACCGAATTATATTTGCTATGGCGCCAAAAAAAATACAGTCGAGTACCTAAACTTATAAAATTTACAGAGAGTATTAATGTTTAAAAATTAAACTGTTTTTATTTTTAATAGGCAAAGTTTATTACCCAGTTGACTGTTTCTTGAATGATAAACTCAATTGACCTTTCAAATGGAATATTAGTTATTGATAATTGATTTTTTCTTGCCTGAATTCCTTTTTGCACTATTTATAATAATTATTATTTTTCTGAACAATCTGATACAATCATAGAATAGTAAATTACATTATATATATATACGTTTCAAGCGTTAATTATATATTATGTTTCTATTTCAATGTATGTATCTTAGCATGAATTTAATTTGTACGCCATTAGTGGTAGGACATAGATATTCATACTTTAACTAAAAATGCAACACCCTTTTAACCTCTGTTTACAAATAAATCGAATTGAATTGAATAGTTTACGGTAAATGAACGTCTAAAAATTTAAAATTTTAGGCTTGGCTGACTGACAGACAGATCATCAAACATCTATTTCTCCACTTCTAGGCTACGTGATCTGTACCGCGTGTTCTAGAAGAGGAGAAGTATAAACCCTAGGCTTGGGGTTTGTCAAAATGTTAAAAGACCTACCTTACCTTAAAATTCGAGATTTGGGTCGAGTTATCTATTACACCTATCATCATATATGACATAAAAATTATTTTTTTTCAAGAAAGATTTCGACTACTTTTTATACAACGAACCGAAATGTTTATGGCATATATAAATGACAATTACAAATTCATTATACAAATTCTTACTTTAATTTAAATATTGCATTTTTATGTGACACAGACTTTAATGAAAATTCCTTATAGGGATTCCCGATTAACAATAATTATATTTGTGGTTTATCAAAATAAAAACTTATGACAACTGGGATTTATTTAAATCCCGTCACTTAATAGTATACTATTTAGTGTATATATATATACATCCAATTTACTTAATTATGTGGTCGTGCAAAATTGACTATTATAACTATTTTTATAATTAATTAGTCACTCTTATGAGTATGTAAAACAAAAGTTAAATGATACAAGAATAAATACAGCTGATAAAATTATCACAGACAGTTAGTTACTATTAATTCTTAGATATTGGCCCCAATTCTGTTACTTCACTCGCTAAATTAAAATTCACTAAATTGTCTTCATATAAGATGTAAACCTTGTACACTTCAAAACAAGGTCTTATTTCAAATTGAAACAAGTAGGTAACATATGTCGCTATCGAATTCAGCAATTTATTTGTCGACTAAAGTCTGATACGCTTAAATAAACTTTAATACCACGTAGCGAGAGCCGCTATCCGTTGAATGCCATCTCTTTTGCTCTGTGTTTTTAGTAAGCGTCTTCGTAGGTGTCGATTTAAATAACGTCATCTTAGTTCGTTTTGAACAAGTTTTTATACGGCAATTATACAGCATTTGAACAAATGGAGACTCTCGCTGCGTGGAAATAAAGTTGAGTATACGTTGACAGGTTTTAGTGAAATTTAGTGGCGCTGAGAAATAGATGCCAGTAACAAATAGACCTTATTACGAAGAACACAAGGTTGAATTCATATGAAGAAATTAAGTCAGGTTTTAGTTTAGTCGAGTGTACAATAGAATCGGCACCATTGATTCTTTGCACTTAGTTATCGACTAAAGTAATTAAAAAGTCTAGTAAGACTTGACTTGATGCAATTCGTATTTTAATTACTTTTGCTGTAACTTAAAAACTGTTGTCATTATTTTCGTTTGCAAACAATTGTTTCATTAACTATATATAATGCTGGCATATAAAACATGTGTTTCAAAGTCGTCCATAATTAATTTCTTTGTATCTACCACCGCTTTATTCCAGATACTTTTATTATATTTAAAATAAATGACTTAGAAACATTCTTCCTTCAATAAAACTTCAATCTTTTTTACAGTGAAGGTCATTCGTGTCATTCGTTCATTCTGCAAAACCTATAAAATGTACAATTTATTTTGAGGTAGTAACACTTTAAACTTTTAAATAGAGTCTTCGGAAAGCTTGACCAACACCAACCTGCGGAACAGGCTGGTTTCCGACGCGGCCTCTCTACCACCGATCATCTTCACACTATATACCAAATTATTGAAAAACATCATGAGTTTAAACTCCCACTGAATCCTCGGTGCGCGAGTCTGACTCGCACTTGTCCGGTTATTTTCCTTTCGAAGAACGGAAACCTAAAAAGAACAATAAAACTTCCCATTTGTTAAAATTATCCCCCCAAAATGATATCAAGCTGTCAAATGACGTGAATGACGTCATTCTACTCAAACAAAACAAGGCAACTTCATTGAACTTTATGTTCTGGGAATATTTTACACTTGAAAGTACAAAGAGTTGTGTCTCATTCAGTGAATATATCCTATAGAATATCTTGAAGATCTAAAATAAAAATAAAATATCCATTATAAACCATAATAATCAGTATCATCACCTGAACGGACCTCTTGATCGAGTGGTTAGTGATCCTGACCGTTATTATACATGTTGTAATACAGTAAAAATATCATTTCATTAGTTACCTATTTAACATAACAGGTTGTTATGACGTAGTATATAGAGATCACACGATTTCCAATACCTTTTCATATTCAGACAAAAATGTAGCGTAAAATTGAAATGTGTTTAACGTAAATCGTATTATTTTATTATAAACTTTATACGATATAGCTATGCTTCTTATCATGATTTTTCTGTAGCATAGAAGTATTTCTCCTACCGGACAGATCCGGTCAGATCTGCTATGACATCATATAAAAAAAAGTGCAAATTTTAATAAGAATATTGTTTTAAAACTCGTGGAAAGTATGACTCATACAAGGCAATAAACGAACGTTTATGAAATTACAACGGAATTTACAAAGAGGTCTATCCTCAATACTGCCATGCGAAGTCAATTTTGCAAAAAAAAATACGTCTGCTTTTCTAACAATTCATCTCTAACACTCCGTCCACTTGATATGTCTTATTGTATTGAAAACATTCTAAAAAGAGAACAATGAAGAAGATTCTCTTCTTACTTATCAGCCCGTGGTGCTGAGATATTCGGGATTAGTTGTATTTGATTTTTGTTATATCAAAGAACCGATGGCAATTAAAATAATCGTAACCGAAGTCATTAAACTCATTTATATTATTTTTTGGTCTTAATATAGAATTGGTTGGAAGTACCGTTTCACTTCCTTTTTAAGTTTTATTTATATTCTTAACATTTTAATAAAACCTTTTAGTAACACTTGACTAGACTTTTTTTTATGGTATAGGGGTCAAACGAGCAGACGGGTCACTTGATGGTAAATGACTACCGCCGCCCATGGACACCTGCAACTCAAGAGTCACAAGTGCGTTGCCGGCCTTTAAGGTGGGAGTAGGGGAAGGGGGAATAAGGGCCGAGGAAGGGAGAGAGGAAGAGGGAAGGGAGAGAGGAAGGGGGAAGGGTTAGGGTAACCTCACTCACTCGGCGAAAAACGTGCGGCCCGGCCGGCGCGCGGCAGCCCGTTGAGTTGTGGCACGATTAGTCGACCTCGCCGTGTACTTACAGCTTTATACCTACAGCATACACTGCAGAGTGGACCTGGCCTGGTGGTATACAGTTTAGAGATATTCCGAGTTAATGCCCTAAAACTGATACATTGGGGATCAGATATTTTATGTTTTATTTTTATTTCGTTCTAATCAGCATGCTTATTCAAGTTCTTGGTAGGGATTCAAAATGCAGTTAAACGATTTCAGAGTTGCCAATTAGCGACGGTTTATAAATTGTCTTTTAGTTATTATAGCTTTTTAACACATGTTAAACAACGAAGTCCGAGCCCATGGTACGATATGAGTCCCTTACCTGCTCAAGCTATTTATTACTTACCCAATACATCCAAGTTTCCCATCTTTTATTCAAAAAGTGCCCGGTTGACGGCAATAGGCTTGCCCCCTATTACGTGAGTGGGTCCAAATTATAGTTGGCAAATTGTGGGTTTTTAATACCTTTGTCTACCCCTTAGGGGATATAGGCGTGAGTTAATGTATACAGACAGACAAATAACACTTTATTTGTACACCATTCGTACAGTAGAAGTATCGTAGAAGTAAGTGGTAAAACTAAAAAGATAAAAATTAAGTTTTTTTGAGTTTTTTATAAAAAAGAAAATTAAGCAAAATTAAGTTTAAAAAACTGTAACCCAACAAAACAGATATAGAAAGGAAGTACAAAACAAGAAAATATTTCAGACAGAAATCATGAAATAGATATAAAAATGGTATAGCCGTAGTCGCATGCCTGTATATCATGTAGGTGCCCGGAATACCTACGGTTAATGTTTTTTAAACAAATTTTTTGGTTTTATACTTTTTGTTTTAACGCTTGATAAATATAACGACAATCTAGATAACAGCTCTATCTTACTAGCAAGTGAACAGGAAATTAAATTACAATAGCAGTGGATACTACCGTGAACGAAATCATAGCGCGATTTATTTCTCTTTCACCATGTATCGAGCTTCGAAGAAATATAAAATATAAATATTTAGTTTTACTTGTTTTTCTTCGATCGAAACTGGAATCGTTACTATTTAAAAAATTTGATTGACTGCGCGTTGGTATAATTTTATTCATGTTTTTTATTGTATAATAGGTAATAATTTAATTTGTTCAGCCGCGCCGTACGTACAGTCTCACTTTGCTCGTTTTGACCTTTATTTTGGTATCAAACATGTTAATGATTATCTACATAAATTTTTTCGAGGTCAGAAATTTACGTGTAAAGTCTGCCATATTAAATTTATGGAGAATTTATATAGCTTATGCAGCTGGGCCCTTATTATGAATCTATTGATACCTCATTCATCAAAATCGGTTCAGTAGTGTAAACGTTACGGTGGAACACACATAAAAACGAACATACTTACATACATAGACTGCTAAAATCATAATCCTTACTTTTGGCTTTGTCGTAGTCGGGCAAAAAAGGCAACGAAAGTGATAATTGTGACCTAAAACAAAAGTGTCTAGGCCGATTAGATGCAGTAGGCATAAGACCTTTCCACTTTACATGTCGCTGTCGTAATAAATATTCAATTAGTCGGTTATTACGCCGATCATGTAACTAGAAATGTCGTCTCTTGTATGAATTACTATGTACATATATATGTACATAGCAATGTATATATAAATGTTCATTACCAACGGATATAATGGAAGATTACTGAATCTAATCATTATTTACGCGGACTGTGAAGCATGACGGAAAATCCTAATGTTTTATTGCAGTTTGGTAACTACATTTGTGGGTTTTTGTAGCTTTATTATCAATAACTAAGTTGAGTTCAGCTATTAGGGGTCAAAAGAGACCATCTGCATTTGAAGTGCATGCCACGTACAGCGTTACAGTGTGGATGCAAAAACTGAAACTTAAAACATACTACACGTAGGGTCAATAGTACTGCACCCCAACATCAAAGAACAGTTATTTGATGTTCGGGTGCAGTACTATTGACCGTTATTTTAAAGTTTTATTAACTATATTATTTACTAGCTATATATATATATATACTATACTATTAATTATATTATTTACTAGCAGTTAAAACTTTCAAACAATGTTCTTACAAATGTAACAAATACGTGAAAACGGCTAAAATAATCTACACGCGTCCATTGTATACATATGTTAACCTGTCATGGTACGTAAGTCTATACAGATGTCTATACTGGCCAATGAAATAACCCAAAAAAAATTAAACTTAAGTAATTATGCTCGAAATTCCACCACCAGGTGATCTCTTGTACAGATTAAATTTATTTTTCCGTGTTCAAAAAACTTGAGGTTTTACCTGATTAAAGTGTACAGCTATAAACATCGAATAAAAAACGACCTAGATAATAGATGACATTGCTGATTGACTAGAATAAAACTTTGAACTAATTACATGTAATTTGTTCCGTGCCTCACGCATTTACCCTTAATCCAGGTAACCGCGCCATATTAACTATAAATAAGTGAGGTTATTTGGCAAAGTCATACCCATTATAAAATAAGGGTAATTAAGAACTACTTTTCTCTTAAAAAAAGTTTTTGTTTTTAAATAAAGGAAAGAAAATAATTAATAATCCACAAACAAAAACAAAACATTGAAATTGTCAAATTGCCCTAATGATTTTTTTTTACGAGGATAGTATTGGTCCCCGGGTATAATATATATAATATCGACGAATAAAGCGATTAAAAATTAGAATTTGTTAATCCTCCTCATACAGGAGATTGTTGAGTGAGTTCTACTATTGTAATACTACTTTTTTCTGCTGGTAAGAGGCGCCGGCCGTAGCCCATGGTCAGGGTAGATGAAGATTGTCATTTAGCGCCCTACGACGCCTTTTACTTCAAGAGAATTGTATTTAAGTTTTAAAATATTCATTATATATTTTCTTACTGACGGAAAAAAAGAAGGTTCTCAATTCGATAACATATTTTTATTTTTAATTTTTTTTATTATTTGTATAAGTAATAAATACCAAATTTTCAAAACTTGATCATCACTTATTCAATTTAAATTAAATGGAAAAGCTCCTACCGCTCTATAGTTCAATTAGTATAATGTTTTAATTTAAATCACTAAATAATAAATGCAGGTATTGTAGTGAGTAGAGATGAAGCGAATAGATGTTCAATCTTGAGGCCGGATATCTGGCCAAATATTGTCAATTGCAATTAAAAAAAAAAAGATATAAGTGAACAAAGAACTTTTGATTTACCACGCACAAGGGCCTCGTAAGTTGAATTAGAAAATCTATTCAACTCTGCTCATCAACTTATTTAGGAAAACTACGTGAGGGTTATTGAAGCTGAAAGAGCTCGATGGACGATTCTGTTGGAATTTATAAAAATGTCTTCCTTCTATCCGCAGCAGTTAATCTTAAACACTGGCTAAAAAAGTAGAGATGAAGAGATTGAATCGGATGTATTTGGCGAAGCTTACGACACGTTATGCAATTACTCTAATGAAGTAGCAAATAAAAACAATAAATAATCTCTTCTCTCTCAAAGTCAAGTGAAGGTCAAGAAAATAACGGAATTTTATGTGAAATTGATTTTTACTTGAAGTCAGTTGGAATTGATAGCGATCTTGACCTTTATATTTAATATAATCAGCTAAACCTACACACCATGAAAAATGCACCTTGCAACAGTAAAAGACTTTTTCTCAAATTTCAAATTCAAATTCAATATCTTTATTTCATACAATTGATCACCAATTATTCGAAATCGTCAATTTCAAAATTATTCTTATAATTAAAAATTATATGTCAACATACACAGAGTCACCGCAACAGTAGGTTGCTTTGTGAAAAGTATTTTTTTTTTAAATGTGTAAATAATATCACATCTGCCAGTGTCGATCTATAACCGCCGGTGTCCAAATCTCTCAAAGTCTTAGCTGGCTTTGTCCATGGAGACAATCGAAACAGTTTATTTCCTCTTAAAAATGTATTTATTTATTAGCTTTTTCCCGCTTCTACGGTCGTGTTGAAGTTTAATTTTTTTACATACATATTTGTACATTTTCGAAATATTGCAATTCGTCTTTTTGTTGCAGTAAGATAATCTGTCGGTATTCGGAATATGTAGGTACTTACTGGCATTATAGTAAAGATTATGATCATCTTTGAATATAGCCGAGTATATGAACAGAGCAATAAAACTCCTTGTGATTCATACATCGTCCATATTCTTCAAATGTTTTGTACTCACAGAATACTGACTACCTTATTAATTATATTGTCGTTGCTGAAACACCTATTAACAAACACGTATACAGTGGTATTGTATAAGGTGAGTTTGGAATTTACAAAGTAAAATAATTGTTAAAGTAAAAAAATTAATAAGCTCACGCATATTACGTAGCAATATTCATTGCAGCCCACTGAGACACTTACCTGACATGCCGGTGCTGCACCAGTCCGGTGCCTGGAGAGGCTGGTAATCTGTCATACAGGTCTCCTAGTCAGACAGATACCAGTCTTTGCAAATTACATGTCTTGAATAGGTTTCTTTTGTGCAATTTTGTACTTTTTGATTTTATAATTAAATGTGATATGTAATTTTATGTGAGAGAAAACCAATAACTATTATTATTATTATTCCTCTTTATTTATCTTAACACTTATAAATTACATTTTTAAACATGTACAAAACAATACGTATATATTTAAAAATAGTAGACAACCGACATCGGGTACAGGGACCAAGACACCGGTGGTTTTGGCTCCAAAGACAGGAACCTCCTCACTATACGGGCCGTGTCAAGGAGAACTGCCTTCTGCATCAGTTCTTGATCCAGCCGTCTAACGCGAGCCTCCTACGGTGTTGATGGAGGCTTTTGGCTATCAATCCATAAGCAGATATGACAATCGGAACAATGATCGCCGAATCGACATTCCACATATCGACAATCTCGTGAGACAAACCCAAATATTTTATTTGTTTTTCTTTTTCAACTTTCACGAGATTCTCGTCATGAGGAACAGCGATATCGACAATCATTGCGCGGCGCTCTGATCGATCTATCACCACTTTGTCAGGTTTATTGGCAACAATAGTTCTGTCAGTGATGATAGATCGATCCCAATACAATGTGTCACAACCATTTTCGAGAACTGGGTCGGGCACATACTTGTAATATGGCACCTTTTGAATGCACAAGATTGTATCTAAGGGCAAGTTGTTGATGCACAATCCTGGCCACTTGGTTGTTGTGTCTGTGCAAATATTCACATTCATTCAAATAATATGCCTGATAGATTCACCAGGACGGTGGCATGCCCGACAGATGTCCACCGTACCGTTTTTCAGGATATATTTCCGATAGTTTTTCGTCATAACAACTTCGTCCATAATTACAAAGACAAAACCTTCGGTTTCACCAAACCGTAGCCAAGATATAGATGCTTTAAAGTCTATATCAGGCTCATTTAGGGCCCGATAAAAACGACCATGAAGCTCTTTGCCCTCCATACATCCCTGCGATCATTAGTACTAAGTATTACAGTCTTGCGCCAGTTCTCTTTAGCCAGAGCGAGCGGAGTGAGTCCATTGTCCACTGCGACCACATTACAATGCACTCCCACATCAGTATGCAGAAAATATTCTCTAAGGTTGTATATCTCGCGATTGTGTAGGGTTTTAATGTTTAAAAGTCCACGACCCCAAACTTTTGCGGGATATACAACCTCATTACTGATGAACGTGGATGGTGCATTTGGAATGCAGTCAGCAGTGTACGGACTCTCCTGTCAAGGGCATCTAATTCGGTCTGAGTTCATCTAAGTATACCAAAGGAATACAGCAAAACCGGTATGACCCAACCGCTGCAGGCACGAATCTTGTTACCCCCGGATAAAAAACTTTTTAGCACTTTTTTCAGGCGGCCAGAAAAACGCTCCTGCAACGCTTGTTTCATATTAGATTCAGGTATTCCCAATGACTGTGATATACCTAGATACTTGTAGGTTTCGGTGGCAGACAGAGATTGAAGTTGAATCTGAAAGTTAGACTCCTTCAGATTCTACTATCACACCTTTCTTTACATGCATTACTGCACACTTGTCCACACCTAATTCCATCTTGATAGAGTAACTAAAGTTTTCAGTCACATTCAGTAGCGCTGTCAATTGGAAATTAGTGGGGGCAATGAGTTTCAAATCATCCATGTACAGAAGGTGAGATATAACTCGATCATCTTTCTGCAACCTGTAGCCTAGCCTTGAATCCTCTAAAAGAGTCCTGAGAGGGTTCAAAGCCAGGCAGAACCACAAGGGACTCAGACTATCACCTTGAAATATACCCCGCTCAATCTTTATTGGTGCATCGCTTGCCGCGATCTGCCGACATCCTGGATAGCGAAGTACCGTTTTCCATTGTCCCATACATGACTTCAAAAATGTGCAAAGAGTTGTATCAATTTTATACAACTCTAGCACTCTCAGAAGCCACGTATGTGGCACCGAGTCATAGGCCTTCTTATAGTCTATCCAACATGTCGACAGACTCTTAAGGTTACGACGCACCGGTTGGCTAATGGCCATGTCTATGATAAGGAGCTCTTTAGTGCCACGGGTCCCGCTTCGACATCCATTCTGAGACATAGAAATGATTGAATTTTTATTTAAATGTGTAGTAATTTTGAGTCTCAGAATAGATGTTAGAATCTTATATACGGTTGGTAGGCACGTAATAGGTCTATAGTTTTTGGGATCCATGGCACTACCGGATTTATAGCGTAAGTGGGTAATACCAGTGGTCATAAAATGGGGTAATAACCCAGAGTCTAAAGCTGTTTGGAATTGAGATGCCAAACGAGCATGCGAATTTCGGAACCACTTAAGCCAGAAGTTGTGCAGTCCGTCTGGTCCAGCTGATTTCCAATTAGATAATGAACGGACTGCACTACTAATGTCCTCTGTAGTTATAGCAATTGGTTCCATTTTTTGTATATTTTCGGATGACCGCTTAATATCTCGCATCCAATCGCCTTCTGTATGAATGACAGGCACCGACCAGATGTTACGCCAAAATGTATTTGTATCATTATCATCCGGAAAGTGCCCATCACTCACACATGGTTCCGCTTGCTCCCATTTTTGGTAAACCCACCTCTCATTTCTTTGGAACATGCGATTCTGACTATACTGATCAATTCGCTTTTTGTAACGTCGTATCCTATTTGCCCATGTATAAACTTTTTGCTTTAGGAAGTCTATGCGCTCTGTGACACATCATGACATATATTTTTGGGGACTAATGTCAGTCCCCAAAAATGCCTGTTTCACAAAGCGGTGATGCGCTTTGTGAAACAGGCATTTTTGGGGACTTTGGCCGTGTATTGCCTAATAGAAAGCAAATTAGCTTACTAATGAGTGTCCTAGCCTCAGCAATACGACGCTCAATTCTATACTGCCAGGCTGGCACAGCAGGCTTGGGTCGAGTAGTATTGGTATTTACATAAAAATGAACTCCCGCTACTCGACATACTGCAACAGCCGCACAGTAGAGAATAGAGTGTGTATCACTAAGATCTTCGCTATTGTCTAAATAATCAGACAATAGTGAATCTAGGGCACACACCAGCTCTATATTTCTTTTATGCATAGGCAAACGGGATAAACGTGGTCTAATTTGGTAATTTACAAACCTGTATTCCAGAATCGCATCCTCCAAAGCAATCCTTAGTCTTTCATTGTATTGGGTATTTACGGATATAGCCTCACTCTCCAACAACATCAACTTCATCAACAGGTAGTAACTGTGGCATCTCGTTAGTAACCAAACTCACAGTTTGCGACGAAGTAGGGATAATAAAGCTATTCCGTACGTCAGAGCGTTTCCTTTCAAGTACGGCATTATTCAGCAGTTGGCAGCGCTGTATAGCTCGTACCTGATCCGATAGATTTTGTGCTGACACGTTGACAGCTGGTTCAAGCTCCTGAAACAGAAACACCAAACGAACACGGTACGCAGTAAGGTTAGTTCTCAACTCTGTAGCCCGATAATATGCCCGCATGACGTTTTCATTAAGTGAATTAGTCCATTTCATGCGGCGCACATCACCACCGGCACTGGGGGCCCTATTCTAGGTCAGTGGTCCTCTGGGTCCCAAGCAGGTCGGTGGCCGGGTTCTCCCCTGCCGATGCACAGGTGTTGGCGACGTCGGCGGTGAAAAATACTCGTCGCTAGAGCTTGAGCTCGACGTCTCATTGCATGCTGCTGTCACCGAAGTGTGTGTTGGCTGTGAGGCGGAGCTGTGCGACGAGTCCGGAGGTAATGGGTGTGCATCTCTACTTCTAGCTTTAGATCTTGTTAGCCTTTTTTTTTTTTTCAATAGCATATTAGCTCTTGCTTTGACATCGGTCATCTTGGAAAATATTTATCTTGTAGTTTTTATTATTATTATTATTATTGTGACCAAATTATTATACCGTTCTAATAGTCAAACTAGCCATGTTGTCATTATAAACTAACTTACACCGAGCTGAGTGAAACCGCTTCAATTCTCACACCGATAAGTATACAACTTCCCAACAACTTAACCTAAACTGGTGATCAGGGAGCACCTTCCAGCGCCTCATACTGCCCTGAGTATGGCCGGGGCCGGGATTTTTGCCTCCACCCATACTTGTACCGTGTGCGTCGGCAGGGTTTCCTGTGTTCAGCCGCGAAGGAGCAATGCCCGTTTGTGCCTAGACATGCCTATTTAGCCTATAAGTGCTGCATAAGTTTTGTAGTCGTATGGAAACTAGATATCACAATATTTTCGTTTGAAGTCATAAACGTAGTATTAAAAAAAACCTTTTGCACTATTAAGTACAAAAAAACAACTGAAGGGGCGTAAGTTTTGAGGAGATATGTGGCTGTGTTTAGGAGGGATACTGGAGCAATGTGTTTACCTGGTTTACAAGTATGAAGGAGACCTGTATTTTTGCCAGTGGAGACTACTTGCAAAAAACAATTCTAAAAGTACGGCAAAACTTATGTAGTGCCCTAGTATTTACTGTTTAGCGTAGTAGCGTAGCTATACTAACTTCAACCACATTGTTTGAAGTTAATATAGCTACGCTACGTAAACTGCTCGCAAGTATATGCAACGCGGGTAGAACTACAGGACACTGCTAGTTACATATGAATTGACATGAAGTGAACAGGAATCATTCTATTCGCCTTATAAAGGTTGCAAGAAAGATGGATCAGCCATTGCCTTGTCATTTAAATTGCAATAAAAAACCTTTTAGTACAATAATCAGCGTCATTATTTTGTATATGAGCGTATCCAAATATAAACTTGACTTCACTTAAAGGGTTGGCCTAGCGATATACATCTATAGGTAAATATTTTTATAGATAAATATTCTACTGTTCGTGGGAGAGTCATGCTTAGGCACGCATGGGCCGGCTCAGCCGGAGTGATACCACGGCCTTACAGAAAACCGGCAGTGAAGCAATGTTTGCATTACTTTTCGCGCGAGTGAGTGAGTTTACCCTTCCCTCTCCCCCTCTTCTCCACTTCCCTTACTCCCACCTTAATGGCCGGCAACGCACTTGTGACTCTTGAGTTGCAGGTGCCCACGGGCGGCGGTAGTCATTTACCATCAGGTGACCCGTCTGCTCGTTTGCCCCCTATATCATAAAAAAAAAATATTCTAACCATTTTAAGATCTTGTGTGACCATCCTTAGCATACCTGGCTTATTACCAACTGAAGGATTTGCACATATCGCAATCCCTAGAGATTAGGGATATAGCTATATACCGTAATATAGTTATATCAAAGCAGTTCGTAACTATCTTACTAGAAATATAACTATGATACGAGAACTATGTAGTAATACAACAGACTATCTGACTAGAATAATCTAGTGACATATTCTTTAACACTGGTGTCCATTACAAATGTTTACTATTTGCACTGTGCCAGTTGTAATCGTTTTGTAGCTCTATGGTAAATTGTTCTTGATCAACAATAACTGGTAATTCAGAATTTTGTGGAAGGACAAGCTCCACTTCCGACATTGTCAATTGGATATAGCCATACATATTAATTCCAAAGCCAGTTTCTTATTCGTACACGAAAAATGCTTAAATCAAGAAAGTAGAACATACGTTATGTTCGCCAACTAACAGTGATTTCTCACTGTACCTTCACTTGTTAGAAAATAAATAAGAGGTTTAATTTTAGTTGGGCAAGTAGTAAATTATGTGATATATAAATGTTAGTTACTTTAAATATAAAAAAAACGTGTGCGTCTCGGGACGCCCGACAGAAGTGATAACTTAAACGCCAGACAGACTGGCGCCGTAACGCGTTACGTAACGAAGCGGTTTACCCTCCCATAAGAAGTTATCACTTCAACAATGGAAACTCACAAGGACATCTATTTGTTTACGTTCGGACTTCGGCGACTAAAGGATGACAGCCAAAGATTGTACTTCACTTCACGTTCAACCAATCAGCGCGCAAGGTACGTTCCGTCGCATGCCAGTTTGAAATCAGTTCACAATTTGACATTGATAGACTATATTGAGAAATAATACATTAAATACGATATTTTTTTAACAGTTTATATCCGTGGCTGGAGTAAACACATTGACATGTCGACGTCCATGTTTGTTTTTATTGGCGTAATACTTCCTACGCATTGGGAATTTATATTAAAATAATTACAGTTTCAAATATACATACATTTTTGAGCAATCGACTTTGAAAATATGTGAACATCTCGCATTTTAACATGTCTAACTTGACAAAACCTCATTCATGTCAAATTAACGATTCTTATGATTTTGTGTATGAACATTAATATTTCTTATATCAACTTACACAGTCACCAAAATAATATTCGTTATTTGAAATCTCAACATATACATATAACCGTCAAAACTTAAAAATGGCCACCATGACAAATAGCAATTTTAGACATGTCAACATATTCACGCCAGCCACGGATATAATATCGTAAGAATGATAATAATAAATTAACGATGTGTGACATAACTATATTACGACAATACTGCGATAAATACGATCATTTATATGACAACGCTACTATTAATTAGTACCGATACTAGTAATTAGTACCGATACTGGTTAAGTAGTAAATTAGTTACCACATGCTATGTAGGTTCAGCTTAACATTTCAATTGTATACATCTCCATACAAAGCAAGGCTTATTGGAAATTAAATCTTCTTTATATCGAATACACCATAAATCGACTGCCTCGTTGGTGGCGTGACTTAGCATTTATGTTTGCGTGTGATTGTGAATGGCTTAGGTTTTTCTGTTACGATTTTTTTAGTAAGTAACACCAAGGAATGAAAACGGAATGGAAATAACGTAAACAGGAAACGACCACATGCTAAGCCTCTATGACGTGGGATCTAAGATATGTACATTGTATTACACATTTATGTACAGTGTACAGTTGGCGATATGTTGAAATTTTTTTACAAGAAATAGCAACGGATTATCATAACCAAATGTTATATTTGTTTGTGTATATTTATGCTATTTATGCGGATTTAAAGCGAATGTAAACCAAATTTTACTGAACTGTCTTGTAAAAAGACTGAACAAGGCTCGACTGAACCTTATCATTAGCACTCAGTGTTAGAAAAACCTTTGTAGTAGTATCACAGTCGTTTTATGCCGTGATAAGTGACTTCGGACTGAGTAATGATACGATGTTAACGTGTTAGTACGTCAGTAATATATTGCCATGATAATTTCACTTCCGAGGGAGCGTAAACGACGTCAGCTATGCTGTAAGAGATATTACGTTTTAGTTTAAGATATATTGAATATCTTTGTTTTACGATCTTTGTACACAATAAAAATAAAAGAGTGCTGAGTACGCTTTACTTTTTTCTTTCTTTTTTTTTTTCGGCATCTACTACACTATTCACCCGGATCTAATTTTCGAGGGTGACTAGTGTTCAATGGAAGTGTTTTTACGATATTCGACATACCAACATTCTTAGCAAGTGATTTTAACTTAATTTATAAACTAGCAGTTCCCGCGCGACTTCGTGCGTGCGTGTACATATTTAGTTATTTTGCGCGGTACCCTCTTTTGCCAAAATAAAAATAACTTAAGTTACTGATTATAACACCAGCTATCCCCCGTGGCAATCCACCCGTTCCTCGGGTTATTTTAGATGACATAACGGAAACCTGAAGTTAAATCGACAATTTTCAATAAATGTGGAATACTGGTCGAATTTGAAGTGGGGTAGTATGGGACTTGTTCCCATACTACCCCACTTCAAATTCGACCAATTAATCAGAAAAATGTGCATTTCGTCTCATTCAATGCAAAATTCAGTGTCCTCAAACTTTATAATGACCTTGTTTTCGATATTGTGAGCTATAACCGTAAAACTGCAAAAATATTAATTTTGGGGGTACATTTTCTCCCCCCACCACTTTATACAATAAGGGGGATAACTTGGGATAGTCATATTGGGCTACAAATGAACCAATAAAATCTTTTGTTGCAATTTCAAGGACGGTTTATAACTAAATCACACTCTCAGAATTTTAGTGACGTATACAACTTGAATTAACTCTAATTTGTTTAACGATTTAAAAAAATATATAGATAATATTCAATTGAAAGATCTTTATAAACCTAGAATGATCTGTACTCAACAAGCCTAGAAAGGCATAGTCTCATGATTATGAGACCTTGACATGTGAAACAATGGGGTGAACAGTTGAGTAGTAATTAGTACTACACAATTATTTTCATTTTATTTAATAACAAGTGAAGGTGATAAAATAGCAGCGAAAAAATCCTATTATACATATAAATAAAAAGAATTAAACATTTCTCCACAACAAAAAAAAATTAACTTCAAAAAAATGATACCATACTCGGTTTGCTAGTAGTCAGTCAAAAATAATGAATATTTCGTTAATATGTAGCGTACAAATTGAGAAAGGGTCTTTATGAGAAAAGGACATATTGAGAAAGGGACATTTTGAGAAAGGGACATTTTGAGAAAGGGACATTTTGAGAAAGGGACATTTAGAGAAAAGGACATTCTGAGAAAGGACATTTGGAGAAAAGAACCTTTTGAGCATTTTCAAAGTTTTCAACTCTATATTGTCTTAGCGTATAATGTCTTTGAATGTTATGTTACTGTTAATGTAACATCTCAATTTTCAAAACACTTGTTAAATACACGAATAGGTAGATTGTCTTAACGACCATACATACAATAAAATTACCCTTCAACTATTCTCAAAGTTCTAATGCTCGGTTTGCTATCCTAAGTGGCAAACTGTAACTAATAGTTATAATTAATCTTCCTTTACTAGAACCTGATATTAACATGCTTAAACAAACAATCTTTTTTTAGGGTTCTGTACCCAAAAGGTAAAAACAGGACCCTATTACTAAGACTCCACTGTCCGTCTGTCTGTCTGTCACCAGGCTGTATCTCATGAACCGTGATAGCTAGAAAGTTGAAATTGCAGATGATGTATTTCTGTTGCCGCTATAACAAAAAATACTAAAAACAGAATAAAATAAATATTTAAGTGGGGCTCCCATACAACAAACGTGACTTTTTTGGCCGTTTTTTGCTCGATATGAATAACGGCAACAGGTAGACGCTTGAAATATTCACAGAATATTATAGTGTCTAATGTTGAATAGATCCGACTCGCACTTGGCCAGTTTTTTTATAATGTTATGCATATTTTTCTTGGTGACCTTGAAGTAACCGTGAAAGGGACCGTGAAGTTCAATGTTCATATTGATCGCAACCTGATCTGCTACAAATATAAAACATCCGAAAACGATATTCTGTCCCATGGATTTTTTTTTTAAATATTAAATGATTTATTTATTAAAAACTCCACAGCTTGTTTTCCATATACATAGATATACATTGTCATATACATATTAGCGACTCTTGGCTCGCTAGCCGACACGAACAACTGCTGGTCGTCTTATAATATTCGAACAAGTAGCGGGGTACAATGTAGACACGTTTTGGTTGGTTTCTTGAAAATAGTAATTAAAATATCATAAATATTTATCGAAATATCTTGTCAATGATCGAAGAGAATATTGTTTTACTTCTTACTCGAAGAAATAGAACGACAAGGTATGAAATATAGTAGTTTATTAATTATCATCAAAAAATTACGTAAAAGTAAACCTTTGTCGAAGGTCAAAGGTTTACTTTTACGTCACCCTTTTATACGTTACCTTTACGATTTTGTAGCGGCAAGTATACACACTCGAGAGCATTGAATCCGGGTCACATAAAGATACGAATGTCTCGAAAATTTATTTGCTTATTACAACTTTACATTTTTCACAAATTTTACCACCTTCCTACCACGTCCTACCTGTGCTGCCATGACTGCTACAAAAGCAAAAATAGATGCAGTAAATTCGTAGTTCCATTAACAAAAGTCCCATTAATTTTTTTTACATTTTTGATGGCATAACTTTACAACAACCAAGAAGTTTTATGACCTTCATTTAAGTGTTTAATTGTCTATTAAACAAAATTTATTTCACTAAGGTAACATTTTTAGTTTTTCCAGATTTTCAGGTATCTGTATGTGACCCGAATTCATTGCTCTCGAGTGTATACATCCGACTCGATACTTTAGCACGATTATAAATTCATGTTACTATTAAACATTTAAAATTTTAAAATGCTAACTTTAAAGATAATTACAACATAAATATTAACTGAGGGAGGAGGGTAGACCCACCGATGATCTCGGTTTGTCAAACGATACGTATGTAGCCAAGGTTAGCAAAAAGTAAATTAGCCAAGGATGAGCCACAACAAGTGCGGTAGATGGATATGACACACAATCTAAAAGCCGTAATGCATACTCATTTACGAAAATAAAAAACATGAAATCTTCTTCATAAAAACGGTCATAATCAGAATTTAGTCAATATTATGTACCCCATTTTTTTTTAAACGACAGAAAATGGAGGAGGACCTCAAGTCAACCTTACGGTTACGGTACTTTAAATATGTGGGGAGTTTGTTATGTGCTGTTTTCACTTTATGATTACAGATGTGTTGTCAAAATATGAATGTATGAGAATCTTTGATTGTTTGTCATTTGTTGTGTGCTTCGGTTTTATTGGTTGTTATTGGTGGTATAGAATACGGTGTAATTATGCTTGTCAGCACATCTGATCTAACTAAGAAGTACCACGTCACCTTATAAAAAATGTTGATTACTTACGGACAACTGTAATTAATTGGGTTTTTTGTAATTTTTATGGCGTATATTCAACGTCAAGCTGAGAGTAATTAATTTGAAACACAAATATCATGTTTTATACATGTGGTAAAGAGAAAAATGTAGTGATCTAACTATTTTTAAATACTTACTATTGATTAAATATATATATAGGCGGCAAGCACGAGGCCTGTTTGATGTGCAGTCACGGTGACCCAAAAACACTAGGTTAGGTATTTATATATTGTAACTGGGTCCGGATGTCTTAATAACAGCTGTTCCTGGATTTAGTCGGTTCAATTTCGACACTCCGCCCCACCACAACCCCCGGTGGGATGACGGCCCGAGGGCACACGCCTACTTTTTGCCCTGTCCTTTTTACCCTTAAATAATAATAGCCCGAGAATAACATTATAATGCTTTTCTTATAACCAACACGTGATTCATGCAAAGAACTGGTTTAACCATAAGGCTGGCCACATACGTTGCGGGGTTTTTTAATCAATTTCTGAATACGGTTCTCTTAATATAGATAACACATTATTTCTGTAAGAACAATATTCGTTACATCGACAGTAATATTTGCATATAAAACAGGCGTCCAGGTTTAGGCAAACACGCAAATCGCAATAGGAAATGCAATCAGAAAACGTTTGCGATCGGCCTAAATGTTGGAACTGCTAATAGCATGGAATTATATTAATAACGTACATGGAATACCTCTATAATTTTATAATAGGTGTGCATTGAATTATACGGGGTTTTATTTCTAAACGTGTTTTCATATAACAACCTACGTGACGTTAAAGAAACAATTTCTGTGGCTCCAATGGCCATATTCGAGTTTACAACTATATCATTGACGGACCTAAAGTACATCCAGACTCATAAAAAAAGTATTAGTGAATCACGTTCATGAGGAAACTATCTAAAATCATCGTTTAAAACAAACACAAATTAATTGATAGCACAATTTACTTGTGTCAGTTGTATGTTATACCCAAATTGCGGGAGAAATAAGCTGTAATAAGCTATTGTAGCATTTTTTTTTTTATCGTGTGGAAGCCCCCTCGGGTCATCACCCCACTAGGGCTGCCAGTGAAGTGGTATGGTTCCGTCATAAAAAAGTCTATTGAAAGGGACTCGGGTATACCCTAGGAAGGAAGTCCCCGAGAAAAGCTATTGTAGCTGGGGAATGTATCTGTCGTAAAAATGGATCACATTTGATTACTATTTATTTATCTCTCTTCTTTACTTACTATATGTAAAAAACTAAATTCATCAGTCTTCTTTTATTCAATAAACTGATTCTGATTTTCTTAAAACGACGTCCAATGAAGTGGAGGTTTGAGTGATACATAGCGGTCAACTCCAATAGCATCCAAATTTGAAGAAAATAAATCTATTTTGATGCCGGGCTGTGTTTGTTTTGCTCTATCAGGCATGTCAAGGGTTAATAGGACTTGTTCTTGCTTTCCAAACTTTGCTTTTTATATAAAATGTTTTACTGTTCTGCTGTTAAGTAAGTAGGAACACTTGTCCCACACGGTGCTTAGAAGGGCTCGAAACGCTGGATGCACATATCTCACGTATTGCCGACTTTGTCCCTCCCTAGGAAACCCTGGTGAAACTATATGCAGTCACAAAGATAGACATATAGTGTTGTTGAGCTGCGGTTCTCTGTAGAATAGTAGAAACCCGGTGGGGTACTTTAGACTTCCGTTATGTTTTTTAAATTCTCAGCATCCAGAAGCTTTTATTCTATAGAGCTTGCAAAATAAACAACATGTCTAAGCTTATCCTTGTGTAATCTATTTAGTTCCTGTCACACTCTTCCTCGTTGAAAAGATATGCTAAGAATATTAACGACACATTTAAAAGACTTTGTCCTTGATTCTAAAACAATTGATGCCTATATTTATAAACAATATATTAACGGGCTCATACTGTCTTGTTATAGATTTTAAGGTTACGCTAGTCGACATTTCCTTAAACAAAATTGTTTATGTTACTTAGATTTGTTTTTGATTAGTTACCACTAGTGATGTATATCCGCGGATACGGATGCGAATACGGATTATTAGTGTCTAGATCCCAATACGGATACGGACCTCAAGTTTTTTTTCTTGATGCCGATACGCGTGACGTTAACACGATAGTAAGTTGATGTTGAGGACTAATAAGTTATTAGTCCTCAACATCAACTTACTATCGTGTTATTAGTAATAACACAAGCATGTTTCAACTCGCACTGCGCGTTTTTTTTTTTAATTTAATTATTTTAATACACTTGGGGGTCTGATCTCGTTATAAAGATAATCAAATAGTACCATAAAACTGTCAATAATATTAGTAACTCAGTACATCAGATAAGTAATATTTAATTTTAGCAAAATAAATTTATAAATTTTATTTTATTTATTTCACTTTAAAAAAGTATCACTGACTTCAATGCTCCTAAAGCTGTTATCTTCATCCAGTAATTTTCCATTTTTTGAAATTTAAATTGTAACAACCGTGAGTAAAATCGGTTCAAAAATGTCGAAGTTATCGCGTAACATACACAAAAAAAACAGTTGAATTAAGAACCTCCTCCTTTTTGAAGTCGGTTAAAAATGTCGCCAGATTGGCTCTTATACACCGGATCCTTGTTATGAATACATCAATCAATTTACACAGAATAATAACAAGAAACTCTAAAAAATAAGTCAAAAGAAAAGATCAAAGAATTTAAGGATAACATGAGACTGACAAAACAATTAGAGGTAATAAACAAGAGAAGAACAAAAGAGATGCATATGTAAATACCTATTGACCGCTTTAATTCTATAAATAAATATATATAATATTTATTTATCAGTTTAAAAGTTTGTATTACGAAAATACCTACCACCACAACACCAACGCCGCAGTAATACTACCACAAAGCAGTGTCCACGTGGTAAAATATAAAAACCTTTATGTCAAAAAATTAAACCGACGAAAAAAAACTAAAAGCCAAAAAATAAATTAAACTTTAAATTCTTGAGTATTGAGCTTATTTACATAAACTATCCATTTTTATAGTTATAGGTACTAATTTTGAGTCGGCGCCAAGCATCTAACTGATTAATTATTATTGTAAAAAATTTGTATGTATGTAGAAATGGAGAAGTAGAGCCTTCTCCATTTCTACATACATACAAATTTTTTACAATAGGTAATTAACGTAGGTAATTAAATAATTTTATTATTTGACTTAATGGAATAAGGTATATTTTATTCTAATACCATTGGTATTTCTTTGAAGTCATTTTGTCAAAAAATAACACTAATAAAGACCAACATTAGCATTTTACTGACTGTACCTAATAGGGAATATGCATGTATTTTTTTTATCTTTTATTGACTTGTTCCATCATTCTACTCTAATAAAAAATATAAATAACCTCGACAATGTTCAAATTAATTTTTAAAATAACATTGAAAACATCGATAAAATTTGATCTGTTTAAACGCCGCCATATTTCGCGGGCCTTGGATGACGTCAGATATCACGCTCAGTGTTTGTTTCATAAACTTAGTATACTTACTTGAAGTGTTACAGTAATTTTATACCGATTTTCAGTTGTAATTACTATGTATTGTAATTAATAGACGATGGACAAAGTTTAAAAAACATTTTATAAGTATTGCCTTGTCCCTAAGTGTAAAAACACTATAAGAAGTACACCCAATACAGTATTTTTGTCCTGTACAAAATAATAATGTTAAATACGAAAACAATGGTGTAAATTAATGAGAAGAGATGAAGTATCTTCAATATCGTGTTAATATTGTTGTGAAGATCACTTTAATGTAAGCATATTACAATTAATTTGCTAGAATAGTGTGAATTAGTCAGCAGTAGGTCATTTATGTTGGTTTTAAATATCAAGCAGAAGGCAACTTGCTTGTCTACTTAAACTAAGTAACAAAAGTCCAATAAAAGTTCATGAATATATATATATATATATATATATATATAGAATATACATATCTTACCTATCCTTTAGATTATAATATAACAAGTATTATAATAATTACCTTGCGGATTTCACTCCTTTGACCTCAGCAGCCGTAAAATCTGGATTTGATGCAAAATATGTAGTCATCATGAATGCATCTATTTTCGGTAGATTGTCCGATTGTTCTTTGACAAAACTACATTCAGTCATCGTCCTAGATAATTTCTAATATCACTAGAATGCTTAAATTGCACTAGCTAAGGGCAAAAACCACTAAAACTCCTATCTTTCTCCGTAACACTACGAATATAGGCGCCGATAAATGACAGGACGGGGAATTTGACGTCATGTTTTGTTTCGACCAATAGTGAAGCGTTTGAATTTCGCTCCCTTATTTTGCATATTTTAATTAATATTTTTTGCAATTAAAGACAAACTAAATAAGAAAATAATTGTTTAGGCATAATATGTGGACAATAAAGATTCAAGGGAAAATTAATCAAGTAAATTTAAAGAACATGCATATTCCCTATTCCTATAAACTTGTTTTGGTATTCGTTTAAAAAAGTGGTATCCGTTTGGAATGCAAAATAAATATGACGACAAAGAAATACTAATGGTATAAGAATGTGGTATTGGAATGGAATAGAATAAAAATAAGGTCTAAAATTGTATTTTTTATTTACTTTATTATACTCTTTTAAAGTTCGGTCGAAATTAATGACACATATGACGGAAAAATGTCCCCATTGATTAAACTTTGTCATCAAAAATATGTAAAGCATTTAGAAAAAAAAAAAAGAGAAATGAGGAAAAAACAACTTGACTTGTTTGTTAAAAAAAATAACTTGCCCTGTAATAACTACAAACGAAGTTTAAATAGCTTCCGCAATTCTTTTTTTTAACTTCACTCTGCTCAGCAAACCAGCTTTTGAAAACATATACCTGTTTTGCAGTGGTAATTTATTACGACTGTCGAATATAGCAGTGACGTCAATGGTTTTTGTCTAAATACGATACATTTGGCAAAAACTGATTGAACAAAAAGATTAAGTTGTTTATAAGTTGACCCGATTCACCTATCGGCAGATTATTTACATAACTAGCTGCAGTCTACCTCAATAATGCGAGCACCATAGTATTTCACAAAATCACTGAGTATTGATGATGTACTAATAGAAGGACACCTCTTACAAATGTAGGTATTTTCTATTATGACAAGTTTTATGACGGTAAGGGACAGGGTGGCAAATGGAGAGCCGTATTTTGATTCTGTTTTATGCTGTGTATTTTAATAATTGTTTTATGTAAGAAGTTACCAATGTGGTGTCATGTCATTTCAAAAACAAATCCGTTTTCGAGCCTTTTCCCAACTAACTTGAGGTCGGCTTTTAGCCTAACTACGAAACGGCTGAACTTCGACATTTGCGTGAAGCGACTACCATCCAACTTCCACAACCCAAGTACTAGGCGATATCGAAGTTCTGTAGTAAGACCTGGTTGTCGGACTTTTTTAGGGCTTCAACTACCCGTAACGAATGCTACCGATATTTGTGTGGCAACCGGGGCCAAAGGCTTAATGCTCTCCGAGGGACGAAGATGTCTTTACGTCTTAATGTGTTAAGAGTGGTCACCCATCATAAGACTGACCTGGCTAGTAATACTTAACCTTGCAATGTATTAACCTACTCAGTTACCACTTGGCCTAGAGCTTGCTTATTTATTTAAAAAAAAAGAAATTACTAGTAAGGCAGCTAAAGGTTGTTTACTTGAGTTTATTCAGATCACTAAGACCTGACCTGCATTTCAGATGAGCCCGCTACCAAGGTCCTTTGGTTAATTATGTATTTGAGGACATCATAGGGAAAGCTCGTGGGAGTTGATCGCACTGCGTCTTATGCTCATGTGCCGTACGTCACGTCTGCATGAGATTACGGTCACGTATCACATTATCGAGGATAGTAATAGTTTTGTAACTTATGTATGATAAAAGGTTTTGTAAATGTGATTAGAATTAATCATAACCAGTATTTGTAAATTATTATTAAAAAACAAACTACTAAGATTGCACAATGCAATTTTTTATATAAAAATAATGGTTCGATAATAATATAATAAATTTTCTTTTACATCATTGAATCTGGTAACAGTAATTGTTTCCAGCCTTAATGGTATTAAAATGTTTAAACTGATTTTGACCGTAAAATTGACGAATATTTGACGATCAATCACAACACCGTCAAGTATATTTTACGGTTGAAGTTATTGTGATCAAATATATTTTCACCACTGAAGAGGCCAACAAGGAGGTATAACGAGCCCACTTGATCGTACAGTTATCGTAACCTATTCACCACAATATAGCCACCATCATGCGATACCGACACTGTAAATTCGTCAGGGCCACCGCACACACAGACCTTTTTATATTTCCTGTTTTCAAAATAGAAGCCCTACACAAAAATTATGTTTTTTTAATCATATTTTGAAGACAGGAATTATATATAGTCATACATATAATCCAAAACAACAACTATTACAAAAAAGTGTTTTGTAAGTTGCTGCAAAAAAGATGATAGACGATGATGTGTATGTATTAAAAATAAACTTATTTTTTTACAACTTATATCAGTTAAATTCATGTACAAAATACAAAGTAAATACTCAACTTGCAAGAGTTATTTCGATCTGATCCCCAAATCGAAACCTCTGGTAATTATTATTTAATTACCTTTTTTTTTTTTTTGTGCGTGTGGAAACCCCCTCGGGCCGTCACCCCACCGGGGCTTTCGGTGGGGCGGTGTGTCGGAATCGAACCGACTGAACCCACACGCTGTGCTATACTGCGCCTTAAGTAGGAGGGATCCGGGAACAGCTTTTATTAACACATCCGGAACCCTCCTAGCGCCTGCCCGCAAAAGCGCGGGCACCACCTTCGGGTAAAAGAAACCTCTCAATTAGGCGACGTCCAGGCACACGCGCCTCCTCGTCCACCCGCGGCCACACTCAGGGCGGCATGAGGCGCTGGTAAGCGCGCCTCCGCCGCCCGGTTCGCCGGCGGCGAACTAAGTCCGAGTGGAGATCATCCTCCCGGACCCTTTCCGCCGCCTCCTTCTGCGAGATGACGTCCTCACAGAAGGTCGCGACCGCGGTAAAATTCCTGTCGCTACCGGCCATGGAGCGTATGACGGCCGGTAGCGAGAGATCCCCTCCGATGACTGTAATAAGGGCTCGACGCTGCGTCGCCCAGAAACCGCCAGCGTGTGCTGAGACGAGTCCTCACTGCAGTCGCAGTGGTGACAGGCGGGCCTCAGTTCCCTCCTAGCAACCGAGTGCAGGTACTTCCCGAAGCAGCCGTGCCCGGAAAGAACCAGAGAGACACCTCTGTTGGCCAAACGCGCCGCCTCTTGGAAGTTCGCCCTCCGGGCTGTGACCAGTGTGTCGCGGCGTAACAGATTACGCCCAGCCCGGGGGGAAGTCGCCTCGAAGGGCCCAGTCGTACCCCATGTTCCACAGGAGTGGTCCAAGGACAGACCCCTGCGGAACACCGCACGACATGGGCCGACGACTCAAAACTACGTCTCGGTCCTCGTACATGACGGTACGCTCCTCGAGATAGTCTGCCACTAGCCACCTCAGGTACTGTGGCACCCTATGGTAAAGGAGTGCTTCCCTGATGCAGCTGAATGGCAGACTATTGCATGCATTGGCGATATCCAACGACACCGCCTACAGCACGCCGCCACAGCTCACTACGTCTTCGGTCACAGCCCTCAGGCGCAACACAGCACCGACCGTCGAACGCCCCGCCAGAAAACCGAATTGGGCGTCCGAAAAATCGGGGCCGACCTCGCCAAAGTGCCGAACGATGCGGGCAGAGAGGACCCTCTCAAACAATTTACCCGCCTCGTCCAGCAACACGATGGGCCTGTACGCTGTGACCGAGTCAGTAGGCCGTCCCGGCTTCGTTAAAAGCACCAGCTTCCCGCTCTTCCAGCAGTCAGGGAAGCATCCGGACGCCAGGCTACCGTCGAACACTTCCCTGAGGCGGTCCGATATGCCAATGGCCAATGCTCGGGCAGGAATCCCGTCTGGCCCAGGGGCGGTGTTCTTGGAGCGGATCCGTAGAACAGCCGCCCCTACCTCCGCCTCTGTGATGGGCGGAACGTCCTCATTTTCGACTTCCCCGTCGTGTCCGGCCAATAGGGCCATCGACGGGGGTGTGTGTTCCGCCCGTTGCGGGAAAAGCCCCTCAACCACTTCCTGCAGGAAGCTGGGCTGGAGAGTCTCCGCAAGGGGGGGGGGGCGACGCGCGGAGCTTTTGTTGCGCCGCGCGATATGGGCGACCCCAGGGGTCACGATCGAGCATCCCCTTTCCCTAGCATCTCCTTTCTCTTTTCCTCTTTGGCGCGGCTAGTGGCCAGCTTCAGAGTTTTCCGCGCCTCTCGGTACTCCTCATGAAGCTGGTCCTCTTCGCCCTCCTCGCGGTGACGACGCCGGCTGCGGGTGTAAGACCTCCGGGCACGAGTACAGGCCGCACGGAGGTCCGCTAACTCCTGGGATTATTTAATTACCTATCTTCTTTATAATTTGTAAATCCGAACGGATCCCCAAACATTATTTGCAAGATTAGTACAGTCGAGAACAAAAAAAATACAGTAAAAATCTTCTATTGATTGTCAGTTAGCAAAGACAATCGCAGTTTTGTTGATATTTAATATAATTAGAAATATAAGTATACTAGCTGACCCAACGGTCCTTGTCTTGTCTTAACTATGAATATTAAATTCGAATTGGTATAAATTAGAAATATAAGTATACTAGCTGACCCAACGGTCCTTGTCTTGTCTTAACTATGAATATTAAATTCGAATTGGTATAATTATTAAAAAAAAATCCGACCGATGCATCTGTTTTAAATAATATTTGCAGCGCACATTCTGTCAATCGCGCCAACTGTCAAAGGACTGACAGTTATGTATGTCAAAAGCGATAAGGTAAACGTTGTCCTGCCGGAACTTAAAAAATATTTCTCCCGTAACCCTATCGCAGCGCCATCTACCGGGTCCAATTGTAAATCTAAACCATTCTCGAATCCACTTGAAGACACACAAAAAATTTCATTAAAATCTTTCCCTCCGTTTACAAGGAGTTCAGTAATATACACACGCACAGAAGAAATCTTAGCCACAGCAACGCGTGACCGGGTAACTAAACTAGTATGTATATAGAAAACAAATTTTACTTTTTAATTAAATTAGTGTCATGTACACTAATTTTCAATAAAATATGTACTTACATAAAACCTGCAAACATAGTATATGGCCGATTGTACCAAAATTATCCCACCAGAATAAAATATAATAAAACTGATCCCCACCAGTGGATCACTTTTAGGGGATCAGACCGGAATAACTCATTTGGAATATCCATATAATATGACCTTAAGTAAATCGACCGTGTTTTGCTCTGAAACTAACTACGCCTAGATTATAAGTTGTATAAAGATGTAGAATATTATGTACACACGAATAGTTTTAAAAGCAACAATATTGAAATCCTTAAATGGTTGCAATTTTCTTATGTGTTCCTACCACGTGAATGGCAAGCTCATCTTAATTTTTGCCGCCTACATTGTCATGTAATGAGACAATTGTAGAGTAGGGTTTCAATTAATACCGCAGTACCTCATTTGAATTGCAAGTGTCGTCAATCAATACTAGACTATTATACCACTACCTGTTCTAGTGACTATAATTAATCAAAGGTTAGTGACTAAATTTTAGCCGTGGCTTCTCCTGAACGTACATCTATTCTCGAAGAATTTAATAGTAAGCAAGGACTGAATTTTTCTTATAATTATGTATTTACACAGGAATTACCGCGATTACGAAAAGGTATTACATTCCTCTGAATTGCCTGACGTTTCCACCAAGTTGCACTGGCCGCGGTGCACGCCCTCCGTCGTCGAGATGTAGAAGGTTCTTCATCCACCCTCACATTGTCGATATTTTTGTTTCGCCATGTGCCGTCACATACCATACTAACAGTGTCCAAATTCTGTAAGCAAACCGATGTGTCCCTATGCTGGTGTTCACCCGACTGCGCATTTTTCATTCCTACATCTGATTCCGGTCCGAAATGCCCCGTAGTTCAGTGCTGCGGTACATTTAGGAAGACTTGTCTATTAATCAGACGTAATGCCAATAGCCAAAACTATGTGTTAGCTATTGTATGATAAAATCCTAATCCAATTCTTAATGATTCCATTATAAATCATCATATAACTGGAAGAGTAATAAGATATTATGACAACTGTGTAAGCACTATGATAAGTTAGCCCGGAAGAGAGTGCATTTAGCAATGCCGCCTACCATTATAATAATAATAAGTTTATTAAATCAATAAGAGTAATGACAATAAATTGGTCGGGCTGTATTTATATTAAGCGACTGGTGCTTAAAAAAGGAAAACCTCAGGTTTATAAGCACCAGTTTCCTTCCAGTTTCACAAATATGCTATTTTCACTTTGGTAGGTTGATTACAATTTGCCCTTATATTCTTACAGTAATATTAGATAAATACATAGAATTAAAATACTTTAATACTACAATTTTTGTGGTTATGAGTGTGAATGTGTGTATTTGTGCTTGTGTAGCTATGTGTATATGTGGGTGTGTTTATATATGGATATATGTGTAAAGGTGTGTGTAGGTGGATGTCTTTGTGACACTTACTATTTACCGATTTCCGGATCAAAGACTTACCTATCTAAGTCTGGCAATTATGTTTTGGTTCAAAACTAACGTACGGACTGAATGTGCATGTGTTAAGCAGTTATTCGCTTACACGTGCAAAACAAAACTATATTGTACTTTGATAAAAAATGTATGGTCAAGTTCATGCACGAGTTATTATCAACTGAAATTTAAATAACTTAATAATTGAAGTTATATTTCATAATTATTACACACAGGGGAAACTTTTTCTTTACATTAACATCGTGATGACAAGAGACTCAGGACGTAGCCTGGCTTTGATGGCGTAATAGCCGGAAAACCAACTTATACCTACTTGCTTAACTTACAGTATCCGTATTGGAAGATAGTTTCTAACTCATTTTGCATACGCTACATAAATAATAATAAAAAAAACGTTGAGCGGGCGGGGCGGTAGCAAAATTAATAAGCTTTGGACTCAAGACTAAGATGTCGTTCGACAGATAAACTGGTTTCTCACAAAAGCTACTGGTCTGGTAGGATAGTTCAACAAGAAAAATATTAATGTGTGACCCATGTTATTAATATTTTTATTTTAAGTGCCCTGTGCTACCTCGACCATTTTTGATCTTTTGTAGCGCATTCTTGCTTTATAGTTCATTGCTCAGAGTCAGAGCTTCGAGAAACCGCCAAATCTTATCAGCAGTGATTGTTAGTATTTCTTGCGGTTGCAAGACGTGCAACTGCATTAGTTTGGTACCACATTAGTGGACCGCAGGAGCATAGAATATGCATGTTTCTTCTGCCTCTCGATAGAATCTGCATATTGTGTTTTCGCCCAACTTAAGGTTGAACATATGTTAGTTTAGTGTCCGGTAATGTTATTAATATAGCAACATTTTGCCAGCTATATTTTTGGTTTCAGATTCGATGGTGTGATTTATGTTATGTTATTTTTGTTACAGAAAAGCCAAATAACAGTTTTCTCCGATTCAGAGCTTCACTGTCACTTTCAGAATACATTTATAGGGGGTAGCTATAAATATCCTCTTTATTGCACAAAAAAATGTAGAAGTCAAACTGGTCTTTAACAGAAAAACAAAATTACTGCAAAGAGTTAACCTTGCCTTAATAAGTTACTATAATTGTGCTGTTATAAGTATTTATTTTTTGTTTTATCTTCATTGTAATCTTTACTGCTGTAGGAATCATGCGAATCTATTATTTATTGAATAACAAAACATTATTTTTGTCCATATCACATGCACATAATACAAAGATATAGGTAGATACAGATGATATTTTTCATTGTTTTTTTTTGTTGATTAATATGTTTTTAATAAATTAATTTTCTTTTATATCATTATTTTATTTACCATTCATCTTATGAAGTAATACAAGATGGTAAGTAAATAATTTAGAGCAGGCATCCCTAAACACGCACACATAGTTAATTTGTTGACAATAACTACACGGTCGTACTCACACATAATTCGTAATTTGATCCCGTTTTATGCACATCATTTGTTAGAGTTACTCTATCTAGACATGTATATAATCAAAAGAAATAACGTGTGACGTCATACTTTACAATCTTCAAATCAGTAACATTTAATTTTAAGTTTAACAATTAAAAGTAATAACAAAATTAAAAACAATAACGATGAGAACTACTTAGAGACTTACAGACATCGATATAAATGTACTACGTACTAGATATGGCGTTTGGAACACTACATTTGTCAAACTTAGTTGTGGTTCCGCAGCTACAACGTGTTCATACGCACTTCAACTGTGGTTCAGTGTACACTGATGCATGTGTAGCTAGCAGCGAGCGTTTCGTATTTGTTAGAAAACGTAAAAATATACTTGCGAGTTATTTTTTCATCACTATATTATATTCGGGTAATTAAAAACAAAAATTAGTACTCATTATAACATGATTTTGTAGCAGATTGCAGTAAAATAAGCGAAAAATTAAAATTCTTAGTAGCCATAATCATGTTTTTCGCCATTAAAACAATAACTCTATCTCACTTCTATCAATGAATAGTACCTCGCCCTGTCTCGCTTTCACCAAGGAAGAACTGTAAGCAGGAACTAATTATCAGAGATTTTAGACGTTGCAGAACAGAAATTCGGCGTTGTTCGCCTAGAAGTGTTGGGTCGTTCGGCTCCCTTTAATATGGTTGAGGTGGACGATGACTGGCGCTTGCGTCATGCTCGAGATCGAATGCCGCTGGTCGGAGCTGGTCATTTCGTTATTTACTTGCTATTACTTACGTATAGTAGTAATTTGCGCGACTGATTATATTTTGACTAGCTGCACGACTGACTTAGTCTGACTGACTACTTGACTACTGATAATTAAAAAATACCTATAATTCATTCAATTGAAATAAACGATTTCATTTAATTTGTAACATTACATTAGTAAAGACCAGTCAAAGTTAAACACTTATTTATTTATTGTCGTTTTTTTTAAGTTTAAAACAAATTCGATATATTTTTGGTTTATTTTAACACGAGTTCTTATTTAAGTTAAAAGTCCGTTCTGGTTTTTAATTTAGTCTATATTAGCTCATCCAGCATAGTTTCGATGAACGAAACGCATAAGCGCCATGAAAATCACGGCGCTTGCGACCTTTTGATCGTGAATAATTTCACGCCCCAGTACGCTGCAGCGCTGCCCATTCCTAGTGTTTGGTTGGACAAATGATGATTGTTTCAGCGCTGTAGCGTTGATTAGTTTCAAGTTTTAACAAAACCAAACAAAATTTCTTTAAGTGATAGCGACTCCTTATATTTATCTCAATGCTTACAGAATACTTAATTTTATGAGAACAGTTAAATAAGTTTTAACTAAAGGTCACCCTGGTCGATCTGATAAAGAATCACCAACCATTAGATTTAGTTAGAAGTTAAGTCTAAGCCATGTGTGTCGGTACCCTGTAAACTTTGGGAAGAGGTTTTAGATCGTGCACACACCACCGTTTACCGGGGTTTGTAGGGGTAATTTTAATTACCCGTGGTTCCATGGCACTAGGGATTTTTTCCTAGACTTCTGACTATATCGATAGAAAATCTATTACGTCGACACGGTTCGATCAAACCTTACAAGTTGCTGATATTGTTTTTTTGTATGAATAAGAAGTGGGTAATTACGAAGTGTGATGTTTTATTTCATTATTAATGTATTTGAGTATTACCCAGAGTATAGAAAAACTTGTACGGTAAAAACTTATCATCCACTGCTTGCAGTTTTTGCTTATTGGTGTAATTATATAGTGTAGCGAGGTATTTTTTTTGCACTTATTTGTATATGTTACAGTAAAACATCGAAGCTTCCGCGCTTTGGCTAGTCAGGCTTCTAGTCTGGATCAATTCTTAGTTTATAAGGTTCTCAGGGTTGTGTATGTATCTGACTTTTTAACTGCTAGACCGATTTCACTATATATATTATAAATGCCTGAGATTTGAACGTATCGATAGAATCGATAGAATCCTTACCAAATATTAAAAAAATAATAATAACAAATATTTTTAATATTTTTTAGGCCATAGTATACGCGCGTATAACGCGGTAATAGTCTTTTAGGCAGGGGGCAATTTTTTTAAATAATAAATTGTTACAGGCAATGACTCTTCACTGATTTGACATGATACATATGCGTGTCTTGTCAACATTTTTAATGATAGGCGGTCTTCTACCTGAGGAACAAATCTTTAATAATATTAATATAACTCTTTATTGTACACCAGAAACATTAAAAAGCAATTTTTTTTTTAAATTACGGTTAATACAAATATAATTGGCGGCCTTATCGCTCTATGGCAATCTCTTACAGGCAACCATGAGGTAGAGAAAAAGAAATAGAAATAAATTAGGGCAGTATGGTGCACGTTGTTAAATTATTTAGTGACGTAAAATATCTTACTAGTATACATACAAGTAAACCTTAAACATATAATAACATAAGTACATGTGGGAATATAAACGATGGGTAATATATAATATAGGATACAGCGGCACAGCGACTTTAACGAAAGGGCAAAAGGGAAATTATGTGCTGACATCTCCTAGTGATAGGTTTCTTGACTAGTTTTTAAAAAACAGGTAGTGATTGTGCGCGTCTGATTTCCACTGGCAGGGGAAATCTGACGCGGTTCGACTTTGGAATGCCAGGCATTTTTAATCTCAGGTTCTCTGACGATCTCAAAGACCTAGGATGCGTATCGTGCTCCTACGATACGCGTATATTTCCAGAATACGTTTAAATAATACTTTTATACGAATTGGGTATTCGTTTTATATAAACTTTTCTAAGCTATGCTTGAAACAATAAAACAACAACACCGTTAAAATATCTTTTAATATTTGTAACAAAAACATTGTAGTGAACATGATGGCCTCGCTAGAGTAATAAACAAATTGTGACGAAGACGAATTATGGCAAAACTAACCAAAATAAATAACTGTATTAAAAATTAACAATGAATACTACATTAAACTATATTACATATTTACATAATGTACTTTAAATGTACATTTTTAAACTTAGCAGGTACTTTTAACTACAGTTTATTTATTCTTAAATCTATGGAAAACTGCATAAAGCGGATATGACAACCTTAAGTCGTAAGTCGTAACTGGTAAGTCGAATACCATGATAATTCTGAAGATTAAATGGTTTTGAAATGTGTAAATCTGATCCACTTATATGTATGTGTAACCGGGTGGACGCTCGTGACCACGGTCGGTGCAATGCGGTCAAAGGTAGCTAAAAAGGTATGGTACAATTTTGTAAATATTATCGCGATTTGGTCCCGCTTTACACAAAAAATATTTTTGAGAAAAAAAGGTTAGTATGTAACCAACAAATGGTTACGTACTAAAACTTATAACTACTTCGTAACCCATAGTTTGTAATTGAAACTTTATGATAATAAGCTCCTAAACATCTGCGTCACAAACATGTTCAGTATTATTTGGCATGCAAAATTAAATGTCTTTTATTCATAAAAAAATGGTTCCTAATGTTTCTAAGTCATTCTCATAGTTGTTATTTTAAATAAAAAAATACTGAAAAGCAGCTAATCTGCTATTTTAGACTGCCTGCATAGGCGACTTGCCTAAGTGTTGGGGACTACAATCTCAATGCTGATGTGTACTGTGAGTGAATGGATGGCCATTGACCTAAGATTTTGTATAAACTAAGTGCTTCACATTTAGTCGCTCAGCTTTTGCATTGGCAGCTAGATCACAATGCAATTGTGAGAGCCTGTCAGAAAAGAATACAAAAATAATACCTCATGGCTCACACATTGGTAATATTCAATAGAGACTTTCTATTTAGAGCTAAATATAATAAATTGGGTCCTCTAATCTTTGGAACTTAATATTTTAAAGCTAGTTTCACGACCACCAGGTAAAATTACACAACAATATCATCTGAGCAACCTTACTTGATAGTAGTAAAAAAAGGACTAAACTTTAACACTATTGGTAACTTAAAAGGTACATACAATTAATAATATTATACAGTTTATTTATCACTGTCATCGTCTTTTGTTTAACCAGTCCTGCTTTATAAGATCGGCACCTTTCTCACCGATCATGATAACTGCTGCATTCGTATTGCCACTGACTATAGTGGGCATAATACTAGCGTCTATTACTCTCAAACCCTCAATTCCATGGACCCTTAATCTAGGGTCCACGACCGCTTCAGGGTCCCACGACGGACCCATTTTAGTCGTACCAGACTGATGATATATTGTCATCGAAATAGTCCTCACTTGACACTCTATATATTCATCAGACATGAATTGAAACTGTTTACAGTTCGGCAAAGGCTTCATATAAAGTCTAGAACCAAATTGCTTAAATGGAGACGCATTGGCCACTTTCACAGCTAATTTTATTCCTTCCACAAGACGAGACACGTCTAAAGCATTTTCGTGGTAACGCGGATTCATGATTGGATAATGGAATGGGTTAGAACTTCTTAATCTAACATATCCTCGCGTATTGGGACGAAGTAGAAGGGGCATAATAGTCCATGCGTCTTTATTTGCTATCGGCTTGTATACGGTATCGTATACCTCATCAGTGAGACCCAGAATTTTTCTCACAATCTGTCCATTATCGGAAGAAAAAGACGCTGGTGCCATATGGAATTGAATATCAGGCCATAATCCAGAACTGTTTGCGTACTTCGTATTAACAAAAGCAATACCTTCAAGACCACCAAGTGTCGTCATTGGACCCCGCTCGTTTACAACGTAGTTCATAGTCACTGGGAAAGCCTGAAACCTATTTTGCACAATTGAAACTGGCTTATCTACCAAGAACGTTAGTCCTCCAACACCAACGTGATCCTGTAAGTTTTCTCCTACTGGTAAATCTTTCAAAACTTTTATTCCCACGTCTCTCAAATGAGCTTTGGGTCCGATACCAGATAACATCAACAACTGTGGGCTATTTATAGCTCCTGCTGATAGAATCACTTCTTTTCTAGCTAACACAGTTCGTTTCACTCCGTGTTTTACGAATTCTACCCCATAAGCCTTCATAGTCACTGGGTGAATGAGTACTCTTGTTGCTTGCGAATTTAGGGATATTTCTAAATTCTTTCTTGTTCTGATAGGTCTTAGGAATGCTTTTGATGTGCTACACCTTGAGCCCCTTCTTATTGTTCCTTGAGCGATCATGAAGCCAGTTTGGGTAGCTCCGTTAATATCTCTGTTTTCGTATCCAATTTCAACTCCTGATTCCACAAAAGCTGCTACAAGAGGTGTCCTCCAAGGCGCTTCTTGAACTGTGAGGTAGCCTCCAGTTCCGTGGTACTTGCTCTTAGCTAGGTAGGGATTTCTATTGTCTTCAGATTTAATAAAATACTTCAAAACGTCTTCATAGCCCCAGCCAGGGTTACCCATCGACTCCCACTGGTCGTAGTCATATTTGTTGCCTCTCACATAGATCATATAATTTAGCACGCTGGAACCGCCGAGTACCTGGAATTATAAAGTCATATTTTTTTGTAAGTAATTCAGAAAAGTATGATCTGCTTAATAATATATGATTAGTGGATCTGTCTAATACTAAAAAGTTTTCTTGCATTTCAGGTTCCGTATGGTTTTCAATCAGAAAATAACGAGTTGCAGCCTCGCCAAATAAATGGCCCCAACCCCACTTATGCATTTCTCGTTTTGATTTGGTGCCACTTGAATCAGGATATTTTACGGGATATTACCTCAAACGTAAAAAAATAACCTGATGGGAAGCAGGGTTGCTAAAACTTTTTGGGGAGGGTACAGACGGTACCGTATGAGTGTTAAGTAGGTCTGTGCTAGTGTGCTGGTTAAGGGTTAAACCAGTCAGAGAAATGTTAATGTGTGAAAATTTACATGCTACTTAAAATATGAAAATAAATATAAAACTAAACTACCTTAAAATCGACCGAAGACCTAAAAAAACTGCAGTACCTTACGAAATTCAAAGAATCTATGGGAATGAAAAGATACCTTTTCCAAAGCACGAGCTATTCATTTACCCAATTTCATTACGTAAGTAGTTTAGATGTGTTTTACACACCGATACATAAAGATAATTTGAGTTGTTATGTGTTAGTGCCTATGTTATTGTTAGCACAAATTCCTGGCCGAGTGTGTTACTGCTCTCGCAATTGCGCAGGCGCTGTAAAATCTTTGCTACGTACGACAAATACTACGATATCACGATCTATTTGGCCAAGTATTTAAATATCTAGACGCACTTTTCTAAAATGTAGTCTAAATTTCTACCAATTTCATGATATTGGTTCATAGACACCACACATTGAACTATCATTGTAAAGAATTTTCGTACCATGACAGGTCAACATATACACTAGACCTGTGTAGTTTCTTGCAGTCGTTTTGACACATTTTTTAAATTTATAACTTACTAGCAGAGCCTCGCGGTTTCACCCGCGTAAGTAGCCTATGCGTTAATCCAGGTTTTCAGCTATCTACATACCAAATTTCATCGCAATCGGTCCAGTAATTTTTGTGTGAGAACATTACAAACATACATATAAAACACAAATGTTTCCTCTTTATATTCCAAATTTCACATTTGCTTAAAAATGGGTAGGTATAAAGAATTATCTTCACGTATATAGAATAAGTTAAATGCTTATGTTACCTATGGTTACCACATCTATTTTTTAGTATAACAATTTCACTCAAACATATTAGACTTTAATTCATTAGCCCGTTTTTGTCATTATCAGATGTTAAACTATTTGGAAATATAAAAAAAATATTGGTAATAACATGGTATTATTTATAAATTTGATTTTTATATATTATTTGATGAGGATTTCCACACGAAAAAAAAATTTAATACAAGGAACTTGACTTTCTTTGCCAGGCCAAAGTCTTCATCGCTATGCTAAAGTCGGACGACTGCCGTTTTTCGCTCACTAATTGAAACATTGTTGTACATAATCTCTGTGCTATTATTTAACCAACCTGCTGCCTGACTTTTTATGACAGGATTATACATATATCTTTCCTATACCTTTCCTCTCGGCCAACTGCACCTGTGCTTCTTGAAACCCAGGCATGCGTAGGACGTCGGCTCGGTCTTGTATTGCCAGTCCAACTTCGTTAGCTGCAAGTACCCGGCTAACGAGGGCACGTCCGTGATCTCATTCTCATCAGGACCTGGAACATGAATTTTGAGCTTTTGTAGATTTTTTACTTTTAATGTCAAACCAAATCATTTATTTACATAGAATTTAGGTAAGTACATAGAATATAATGTATACTATATATTTTCATTAAGTACGTAGTCGGCTACATTCTGGTTTTAAATAAAGCATGCAAATTAAAGAATAAAATAAAATAATAAAACTACAAATTACAAATTGGAATAACAATGAAAACGAATAAAAAAAATCCAATAAAAAAGACCATACAAAATAACTGTAATTTAAAACAGAATGTCAAGTCAACAAAAAAAAAGTTCCAAAATTATCATCAGCAAAATAAGAACATCAAGTAATGGAATATATTAGAACAAAATGTCATATTAATAAAACAAATGAAATATTTTAATTATATAAATATCATAACAAACTATTTTTCTTTATTGTCATTATTTTATAGCATTTGTATTATCTGTGAGAAATTCCGAAACTCTGTAATATGACTTATCAACTAAAAATATTTTAGGCGTTTTTTAAAAAGGTTTAAGTTTTTTTATAGTTAAGGGGGGGTGGGGGGGGCAAACGAGCAGACGGGTCACCTGATATGGTAAGTGACTATCGCCGCCCATGGGCACATGCAACTCAAGAGTTACAAGTGCGTTGCCGGCCTTTAAGGTGTGAGTAGGAGAAGGGGGAAGAGGAGGAGAAGGAGAGGGGGCAGGAGAGGGAAGGGTTAGGGCCTCCGGTTACCTCACTCACTCGGCGAAAAGCAATGAAATTATAGCTTCACTGCCGGTTTTCTGTGAGGCCGTGGTATCACTCCGGTCGAGCCGGCCCAAACGTGCCGAAGCATAGCTCTCCCACTTTGAACTGTTGCGGTATATGATTGAATATAATTGGTGTAGATTTTTATGCATGACTGCGGCATTGGACCTTCTTAAACACACTTCTCGTACTCGTCCACTTCGGTTGTTGTTGTTTGATAATTTTGGCAAGAGTTTTGGGTTGGTTTTAAGAAATACTTGTACTCTACGTTTCATGAAATATAGTTTATCATGATATTGTAGACCAAACATTGCTTATGCATCTTATCTGTGCTTTAAAAATGTTTTCCCTGTTGGTGGAATTGTCCCCGAAACAGCACCCTATCTCAATATTGAGCCTACCATACCATGACAAGCTGTGATTAAGCATCCACTCGAACGATGTTTTTAAGTAGTTTTCAATATGGCTGTATTATTTTGACCCTTTTCAAAGAGGTGCTGTGCGAATCGTCGAAGACCCTAAACTCACAAGCGTTATAGACTTCACCTCCCTGTGCATGTTCTACCGCTTGTATAACGGATTGTTCCGAATAACTGTATGACATGATGCCCACGGCCGCATTCTACCACCGCACCGGTCACTGGCGGCACGGAACTCCCTGCTGAGGTTTTCTCGAGAAACTACAGTATGGGATTCTTCAACAACGTGTGTATAGGTTTCTAAATAATCGTCAACGCGCATGCGAGTCCCCTGGAGTAGCAACCGTTCATAGGCTACTGCAACTGCTTACCATCAGGCAGGCGGTATGCTTGTTTGCCGCTGACGTGGCATAAAAAAACAATTTGAAACATAGTAACCCTCTAACATACAATAATTTTTGGATCTTAAATTGTGTATTTTTCCATTACTTATAAGTACATGTTTCATTACTAATTAAAGATAATGAATTATAAACTCAAAAAACGAACTGGGTGTATAAAAAAGTACAGCTGTACTAAACACACTTTTATTGGTGGAGTAACTAAATATTCTCTGGCTATACCATCCATCACAGAAAAAAATCAAATTGTACCTTGGATCAATATAGACTGATGCTAAATGGAATAGGTGGTCTATTCCACTCTAATCCCCCGAACAAATCCACCGGGCGATTCTTTTCTACTCTAATCCACTGGTGGATTTGTTTCTACTTGTTGTTCCACTATATACCACTGTGTCAACTTGTGGACACCCCATTCGTGCATTTTGATCGCTCTTTATTTGAAAAGTGGATAGCGGAGAAAGATAAGTAACACGAGTTCAAGCAACTAATCTATTTCTTCGTACTTATAATATCTATCACTGTTTCGTAACTATTAAAAATAATTTGAAAGGTAGATAGCATGTAGTAATAGATTATCAAATTTTATTTTAACTTATATGATACCAAACTAAATAGTATAATAATGTACATATATTATGTAGGTTATACGAGTAAAAGTGCATAACCGGTGCTTATATTACCCTCATTGATTACACGCTTGTTGCCGAGCAAAGTAATTTTCATACTCACGTCATATAATATTTAATATACAGTTATGTCATCTGGTTACGACTGTTAATCAATAAGTATGTGTCACTTACCACTTTCTAATAGAAGTACATTCCAACTCTTGATCTCGCTAAGACGGTTAGCTACCACAGCTCCGGCAGAACCTCCACCGACCACGATGAAGTCGTACTCCTTTTTCGGCTCCCGATCTAGTATCTTGGCTTCGGGGTCGTAAGAGTTGTAATTGTGATAGGTTAGAGCTCCAAGTAGTAAAGGGATCAACCAAAGGCCTGTCACACTGACTGTCTTTAGGGCAGTCGAGGCTAAAAGAACGTGGACACCCATCTTCAGGATCGTTTCTATCACAGTTCAAACTTGCTAGGATCACAGCATGTGAACTCAACGCTTTGGCTTTTTTAAAAGGACTAGTTTGTTTATCATTAGAGTGTGTATTTGTGTCTGTCTGGTGGCTTGCTTCGGCGCATGCGCGGTGTATTGAGGTGGCGCGGTAACACCATGTTAGGCCGAATCGCATTCAGGCCTGGAGATTGAAGGTTTACGGCGATCAATTATCTGTAATAAAAGAAATATAGTGCCTATTAGTATAAAGATGAAAGTCACGAGGATGGATATTGGATTTGACATAATATTTAGGGATGGGTTAACTAATCAAAGATTTATGTATAAAAAATAAATACAGATATTTTTTTCAAGGCATTTAAATTTAGGATATGCAAAAGTGAAAATACTATTAAAGTCCGTTCAGATTACGCCCTATGCGAAGGTTACTCTGTTAGTTTTTAGAACTGGTGGATACACGTCGCCCAACGTTCACGTGGTATGATTCTGCGACTTCGTGACACATTATCGCTCGACATGTGCTTTGTCCACACTACCCAGTTGTCATTGATATGTCGCCTGAGAGTGCTGTGTTTCGCGGAACTCAAAGCACAAAAGACAAAGAATAGAAAAGACGCGTCCACATAAATCAAAAGCTGTCCGGCGACTGTCGAGCGACAGGCAGGTCGCGCGTGTCTACGCGTGCAGAGGGTCGACCCTTGACATGTCCCGCGACCCCTAGATGTGACATGCGACGTCAGGCGTCATCGCGTCGCGTCCAACGCCGTGGGATATGGTCGTATATTTTGTGTCGGGCGACAAAGTCGCAGGAGAAATGTCCGCTGTTGAAAATGGGGCTTTATAATAAGTATCTAACATGTTTAATTTTCTCATAAAGCACTCCTTAGAAAACTGTAGTTTTATTTCTAATTATTTTGTTATTTGTTTCTCTCTTACAATTATAACGGCCATTTGAAAAGTGCATGTCGTGTCGGCACCGACTTCAAACAGACCAGTAGGTACCTGGTGCCTTTATAATGTTACCTAACTATTTTACAAGTGTCTGTATGTAGTCCTTTCAATTAAGTTTGAAATCGATTATTTTTCACTTTTCAGTGCCCTTTTTTAGTTGTTTTTGAAGTCAGTTTAATGTTTTTAAAAGTGTTTATATTTTATTACATCGTAGTTTTCTTTATAATAGGCAACACACTTCACAGACGAAAACCTTTTTGCCGATTCTGTATTTCATTCTTCGACTGCGATTAAGATTTCTTATTAATAAGTTATTTTCACTTTTTCAGGTACGTTGCATCATGTTATCATAGGCAGCTCATGTCTCGAGAGATCTTCGTCCCGTTCCTGAAATATACGTACGTTTTATAGGAATCATAAACTAACGCTAAAACAAGCCTAAAGTTTCTTAGTGTCCGTCCTACATAGCCATTTTACTCGTAGACTATTGGCACTTAGATAGTTACCTAGGTATTTTCTATGAGTTTCTATACAATAGTACTTTAGTAAAAAAAAGGTACTAGGTACATATATAAGGATGAACATAAGTTCATTTTCATCATAAGATTATAGGACATTCTTTGAAAATGGTACATAAATCTTATAGTGAAATTTTCATAAAACTATTTTTTGGAAGGTATTTCTAAAGACGTCAAACCTGTGTTATAAAACGTAAATCACTTAAAAGAAATTGTTGTAAGATATATATGTTGTGTATTTTATTTAGGTACATTTCGAAGAAAGTCTACCTATTGGTTTTTGATGAGCACAAAGCTCATCAATTGCAGAAATCACTTTTAATAAAAACTGTTTACAACAAAACATGTTATTTTGAGGTATACGATATCTCGATTACATGCATTATGTACCTATTAACTTAGTGATCACGGAAACCACTTCCAATGAAAATGGTTTTGAGTAAGACGTGATAAAAAAAAAAGTCATATTAGTGTGAACTAAGACCTACACAGAACAGATATTAAGCATATTAAGCATATAATCTATTTTGGGGGTATAAAATACTAAGGTTATACGCAATACTTGGGCAATATACGACGGCAGAAATCACTATGACGAATCACCCGAAAGATATAAATAAACAAGAAATTTAACCCGCCAAACCTCACATGTGTTCCACAGGTTTACTTAATGTCCAGTTACAGTCCTCATGAAATGAAGTATGACAATAACACTGAAAATCTATATTTATAACTGTTTTTAGGTTTTTTATTATTTTTTAATTGTAAAACTTATGTGACTGTCAAGTCACATAAGGTAATCGGGATTGTCCACTTTTCTCCCATTGCAAGGAACGGTGAACGGTCAACCATTACTTTTTTATTTGAACCAATTTCTACGACATCACCAATTTCGTGTAAGTAACGCCATCTACACACTCAGTCTTGCAACTCTCTCAAGCGAAATGTGCAACAAACGTAACTTTAGTGGTGTCTATCGTACGAAACGTTATTTTGCAACCGTACGGTCACGCACACAAAAATAGTGTGGAAGTTGTGCTGCGTCGATCTAATATTCTGTGGGGTTTTCACTTCTCAGTTCGGGAAATTGGGAGACTGAAACACGTGTCATCATTGTGGTGCCAACAGGAAAATATGCGCTGACCATTTGTTTACACTTTTTACCCGACCCCTAAAAGGAGAGATGTCATGTGTTTGATAAGGATATAATATGTCTGTTTCTTCACTAGAATGTTTGATTTTGATAAATTATACATTAGGTAACATTTGTCTTGGTGGCGCACGCGCACGTGTCACTGAATATATTAAAATTAAAATAAAAGTTAACTTTGAGCGCCATATAGGGATTAAACTTTTTTGTTTCGCATGCAGTTATTAGTATCAATGACAAGAGGTATACCTAATAATAGATGTAGACGGTCTCTATTCGTTGAATATTGATACGTCCTTACTTACGACCTATACTTCCTAGTTATTGTACTAATCAAAGTTAAGTGGTACGCCTTAGTGCTTAAGCACTAAAGTTGAGTGTCCCAAATGCCAGCCTATAAGTTATTCATGTTAATTTCTTTAATTTAGTAATAGGGTGACGAAGTAAGTGTGCGTGTACGTAAGCGATTTCCCACGCCTATGATTATTTGCAGCACCAGTAATTTTACTAGTGTGTTGGTGGCCGTGAATGAATGGGACACAGCCTTAGTCATCAGTAATACACATTACACAATCAATATACCTAGTACAACGACCATTAGAAACACAAAATATGCAAATATTTAGTTACATGTTATACTAGCAATTCGTCCCGGCTTCGCACGGTTACAAATTATACACCTAAAACTTCCTCATGGATCACTCATTCTATGAGTGAAAACCGGATGAAAATTCGTTTAGTAGTTTTTCAGTTTATCGCGAACACACAGACAGACAGACGCGGCGGGGGACTTTGTTTTATATGTAGTGATGCCTACAACTTTATAGAGGAGGTACTTAAGATCTAAGTGGAAGAGCCATGCTTCGGCAAGTATGGGCCGGCTCGACCGGAGTGATACCACGGCCTCACAGAAAACTGGCAGTGAATGATTACTTTGTATTTCGCCGAGTGAGTGAGGTTACCGGAGGCCCTAACCCTTCCCGCTCTCCCCTCGCCCCCCTCCCTCTACTCTCACCTTAAAGGCCGGAAACGCACTTGTGACTGTTGAGTTGCAGGTGCCCGACTTAAAATTAGTTAATATAAAATTTATAGTTTATCTAAATACTCAAGACTTAAACTTGTTATTATTTCTTGCTTTTTAGTTATTTTTCGTCGGTTTAATTTTTTGTTAAAAAGTTTTTATTTTTTAGCTTTTTGTGGCTAAAATAATCATGTTTTATAATCATTAGAACTACATGTGTGAGCTAAGTTTTAACAAAATCGGTTCACAGGTGAAAAGTCAATCGGTGAAAAATCATTCATCCTCTACTTTTCCACCCTTAAGGTTGAAATATTTGTTTGAAATTTAAATGGGACCAACTTCGAAGTAAGCCCTATCCAATTAAAAAAGAATTATCGAAAAAATCAGACTGCCATGTAAAAAGCTATGCGTGGTCATACATAAAAAATATACGGGTCGACTTGAGAACCTCCTCCGTTTTTTCGTCGGTTAAAAAACATAATATAGGTACATAAGAAATTAACCCTAATTGATAAAGAAATAAAACCCATTGTTTCACCCATTTTCAACGATCAAAGAACTCGAACTGCGACAATGCGCGTTCAACCCCCGAGAAACGTTTGCATTATACAAAAACCTAACGCACGTTCGATGAGCGGTCAACGCCCGTTCGACGTGCGGTCAGCGCCCGTCTTCTGAACACATTCTAAGTCCCGCAAGTAACCCACGAATTTGCAAACTTTTTAAAAACCTTTTGAAATGTACAATAATTAATTGGACATCTATGTATAATGCAAGTAACATGTTTATGTTACATTCTAGAATGTCAATGGTTAAGCTATATAATCAAACAACATCTACGGAAGATAATATCGCCGTGATGTAATACGAACTTACAATCTAACAACAAGGGAAAGCTTAAACATTTAATCTTAAACTAAACACACGATGCTATTTTACGCTCATAGACAAACAAAACAAAAGAGACAATACTAATGAAAGTTATTATGGAAGAAAAGAGACAGAGTAACAGGATCTATTTCCTAGTTGTGCGGAAGAATATGATCTAATTTCTAGACTCTACTTGTTCCTCGGGCTTTACTTATCTCGTGAAAGGCGTTAAGAACTTTGTAACATTGCAGACTTTACTCGAAACTACAAATTACTTATATTTTCACGTAACGTTCTTTTTCTTAAGCTATCTGTACACAACGAACAACGCGAATCTCATCGATAGATATGACACTGGGTATGAGCTCAAACATTTTTCTTATTTCCCACTCGGCGTTCGGACACAAATGGGTCTGTTGCAAGGGTCTACCCTAGGAAGGAAGTCCCCGAGAAGAGCTCAAACATCTATTACTGCGTGTTATTTCTTGAAGTCATTAATTAATAAAAGCAAATTTCTTCCTATTTATGTAGCATAATGGACTTTTTTTTGTGCCTATACAGTCTCATTAGTCGCCTTCTTACACGAACACGTTAAGCCGTGGGTCCCGGTAGCCATACGAACATCTGTGGCATTCGTTACGGGTAGTTGGAGCTCTAAAAAGTCCGACAACCTGGTCTAACTATAGAACTTCGATATCGCCTTGTACTTGGGTTGTGGAGGTCTATTGGCAGTCGCTTCACGTCAAATTTCGAAGTTCTGCCGTATCGTAATTAGATTGAAAGCCGACCTCAACTATGTTGGAAAAAGGCCCGGAGGATGATGATGAGATGTTTCATTTGAAACTTGAATACAAAATTATTTGTTATGGGTAAAAAACTTGGTCAGTTGATGTAGTAGAATAATCAAAATTTCATATCAAAGAGTGGCGACCGTGCTTAACGGGAGGAATATGCATACAGTCATACATATAGTGTAAGTCCCCAATGTATAGTGTAACTATCTCATTGTTTAGACTCGGATTTCTGCAAGATTCTAAATTAACTTCTCTACAACACTACCCCTATTGTCTACAGTGTAGAGAGGCTTTTCAGTCAGACCATAAAAATTGAATGACGAAGTTCGCAATTATCTACCCTCTCATTATTTCTTTGCTTTCACGATCCAAGCCACGGACTTCCAATCACATCTATAAAGTTACGTCAATACCACATCGTGGATGGTTTATTACTGTTTTACACATCATGCTGCTATATATACAAGTCACTTCCTGTACTAGGTTGTGGTTAATGATGCTGAGAATACAGCGGTTCTCAACTTTTCACGGTGGTATCATAAAAGCTCTAGGCAGGATTGCGTATACAATGCAACACAGTTTACTCATACAATGTAATTTCACAATCTAAAGCAAAAATAATAAGAACATTTTTTATAAATTACATTTTATATATTATATTTATTTAGATGTTGCGGCGGTTTTACAGACATATTATGATTAATAAAAACAAAGTATATGTATATATATAATCTGAATCTCGGAAACGGCTCCAACGATTTTATTGAAATTAAGTATGGAGGGGGTTTCGGGGGCGATAAATCGACCTAGATAGGTTTCATTTTTAGAAAACTTAAAAAAAAACGAGCAAAGCTCGGCAATCCAGTACTATAAATAATTGGCTTAATTTTATTATCATTTTGCCTGTGTTTAAATTTGGAGCAAAAGCAAATGCGGTACCAACATACTACAATTTATCGCGTTTTGAGCCTACAGGCCAATCTATATAATTTTCTAAAACGAAGGTGAATGTAGACATGTTCATAATTCCTTTAATATTGCAATGTAAAATAAAAATTATATATTAACTAGCAGCGCCCCCCGGTTTCACCCGCGTTAGTCCCGACTCCGTGAGTATATCGGGATAAAAAGTAGCCTATGCGTTAATCCAGGTGGAGACCTAGATTAACGCATAGGCTACTTTTTATAGTTGCCACTAGAGTGGCCACTAGAGTGAGTCGTGGATTACAAAAGTAGCAGGAGCAGGAGGAACAATTGTATAACGCTTATACATAAATGATTGTTCAAGACTGCATATGCGAGGTGAATTTATTATCTATCCCAATATCCCACTAATATTATAAATGTGAAAGTTTGGATAGATGAATGGATAGATGGATTCACATTTATAATATTACTAGCAGCGCCCCGCGGTTTCACCCGCGTAAGTCTCGATCCAGTGGGAATATCGAGATAAAAAGTAGCCTATCTGTTAATCAATGTCCCCAGCTATCTACATACCAAGTTTCATCGCAATCGGTTTAGTAGTTTTGGCGTCAAAGAGCAACAAACATCCATCCACCTTCCAAACTTGTGACCAACGAAATTTGGAAGGACCAACGAAAAGACTAACTATAACAAAAACAATTGACAAATAAGTCGTGTTAAAAATGTTGAGAACCTCTGAGTGCTTCATCAATTACTGTTCACGTATTAACGTATCGGATTATCTTAATTATTCGGCAATGTTCTCGACCAATGACCTTTACAGCCTCGACGAATGAAAGGCGGTTGGTAATTTTAATTTTTAGACACAATACACACATAATGATATCATCATTACATGATGTGCAGCGTCACTTAGCGTGTTACGTCAATTAGCGCAGTGTTTTGATTTTAATACAGGGTAGTAGTGACAAGGAGTTCATTCAGCACTCTAAAATGCTTTTAAAACCGCGTATTTACATGCCGCTCGTAACTGATAAAAGTTAACAAGAGGTATAATCATTGCAATTTATTTTTAAAATAATAATTATCTAATTATAGTTGAAGAGTTAAAGCGTATCGGCTTTCGTTTTTTAAATTACTTTTTACCACGGCAGAATACTTCTAGAAGACAATGCAGGAAATGCCTTCTGCAGGCTCTCATGTTGAGACGGCACTAATTCATAGGTTACAACAGCAACCATGCAATGAGCAGGTGGTCCGTACACCTTTTACGATTTTCTCATTTGGCATTCAATCATCATTATCATTCATCAGATGCTATGTATCTGTTTCTTTCATTTTTAATGTTTTAATTTATTTTGTTTATCGTCACAGGTCGTGAGATATTGAGACATTTAGTGTATATGTTATGGACCAAGTGATTAATATGAATAATATGGCAATATTCATAACGTCCACATTTTGAAAAATGCCCATTATGAGTGGGCAATATAATAAAATAAATTGAAATGAGCAAATTGATAATATGGGCTGTATGCATAATGTCCCCCACCTTTTGGGCAGAGTAATAAAATTTTTGTTTTATTTAATTGTTTTAATGATAACATATCTTTAACATTATTATAAAAAAAAAAATTATGTAAAAAATCCTGTCCAACAAACAATCCCTGAACACTTGTGACGGAGCATTGCATAGTGTGGTTTTATGTGGTTCGATGCCGACATACCACTTACTCGTTTGCCTCGGTGAGGTGATGATACATCGTTATCAGCTTGATGGCATTTTGGGTTGCACAGTTTTTTTTTATTTCAACGTAACTACATCTGTCAGACCATAAACTTAATGTGTCAGACATACACTACCTTTACAACCACATCGGCTGTATTATGGACTCTAGCTCTCTTTCTCTTGAGGCCATTCTGACACACTTACTAGAAATATCCGGCCGCTATATGGTATCCGGCCTAAATCCGACCGGATACCAAATAGTAAATTTAGGTACTTTGTTTAAATCACATAACAAATATAATCACCACATTTTTATTTAAAACAAAATTAACAGTGCTTTTACTGCACTACAGACGAATTATGGTAAATGAATAATCATTTCTATTAAATAATATTGTCAGTGTATTGAAAATTGTATTTTTTATGTTTAATCGTTCAATGAATCGTTAATGTGGATGACGTTATTTATACAAATAAATAAAATTGAAATGCATCTTAATATTTATGCGAACTTGTACCAAAAAATCAATTTGTAAATTGTTTGTCGGATTGTTTGTTCGTACTTTTTGTACTCTTACTGCTTATAAATTAAAATCGAATAAAATTCATCAAAAGGGGTTTTTAAATGACTTGGGAACCTTAATTATTTTTCTTTTTGTAAATGATGAAATCCTTTTCAATATTCTAACATATTCTTCCTTCTTTCTACATATATTTTCTCCCTCTGCATCCTTATCGAATGTTCAAACTACACGGATTTTCTAGCACACAAAAATCACCACACGATTATAGGACGAGAGCTCACGACCAAGACCATATCCATCAGATAGATGCAAATGAAACAGTTCGGTACAACTTTTAAACATATTTGAAAATGCGGTCAGGCTAGACGTTCTAGACGTTTCGCGAAAAAGTTCTGAAATTAGTTGGTATTTTTGGAATTAGAATAACCAAATCTATCGATTTTGGATATCGGTACCGTTTTTGGAAAAAAGTTTGGTCATGGGCTCTATATTTATGTTGAATTTATGTCATACACACATCCATCAGTCAAATACCGGAGAGTCCTTAGTAACGGAAATGGACCAATCACAGATAAGTATTCGAGGCAGTGCGTTCGCTTTTAGCAAAGGTAAAGGTAAAGGCAAATAACTTGAGTATCATTTGTGAATGACTAGTCTTGCCACAACGAACGCTAGGAGAAATTCCTTATTTAGCTTAGCGTTTCTTCCACGCTATCCAATGTATTGTCGTCGCCACATCAAAAACTCTTATTTATGTTACTAAAAATAGGGACAAACTATAATAGATGATAACACAGTTCACTATTTAATGAAAATAAGTTAATAGATATTATTTTGACTGGTTATACCGGTAACGAAATACTATTGGTCGATTGATAAATATTAACAAATAGTGGGATTAAGGGTAGGAATATGTTTAGAACGATTGACTGGAGTGCGTATAGAGGTACGAACAACTTGGTAGTTACTGTTAGTTAGTGATTTTCATAGATTTTATATCAGTGGTTGTGAGACTGTTTCTTACAGTATTGTTTGTGAATACGGGTGTAACTTAGCGAAGTAAGCACGTACCTGCGATTAGAACGTCGCTCATAGACTTTGGCTTGTTGGAATATCATGATGGAAGTACATAAAGTCATTAAACCTATTCTCACCATTGCTTGTTGATTTTACGACCAAATGATAACCTAGTAACAAAGCCAAATCATTACCTAATCTGTATTTTCCTACTACAATTTCTTAAGAATCTAATATCTGTAACTGAAACTATCCGGAACTATCGAATAATCCAAAATAATTTGATATCTGTAACCGTATTCAAAATCGGTACAATATTATTCATATATTCGTATCCAAATTCAAAATTTTATATCCGTAACATCCCTGTTATGTCCCTACATCGCAGTGTGACACACTGCGATGTAGGGATTGTTAACTAGAAAATTATATCTGAACAAAGTATTTATTTTGTTTGTTTTGGTTCTAATAGATTTATTATTAACTATAGATCGCGTGGTGGTTTTGACCATGGTTTTTTCATTGGCCAGTATAACTTGAGCTGTCATTGTATAGACTTCCTTATCATGACAGGTAATCACATATATTCGACGCGTGTAATTTCATTAAGCCGTTTTCACGTAATTTTTAGAGTTGTAAGACATATTGTTTAAATTTTTTGGTTTTTGCACTTCTTCTATATATAAACTGTATATATTGCAAATATCTCTTCGCGTATTAGTTTAATGATTATACAATAAGAATATCCTAAATTATTACATAGCATTATTTTGAACCTCTTAAGAAACTTAAAAAGCAATCTGTTTAAATATGTCATTTCCACAGATCTAATATGCTTATTTATTCATTTTTTTAAATTTGGAGCTAATTACATACATTTTGTTAATAATGAAGTTATTTTGAGAAATTAAAAATGACAGTTGTGTTATAACTGGAAAGCGGAACTAAATTGTACACAGTAAGACGTCAATCGGTTAACTGTGACAGGTCGTTACGAATTTCTACGATTTGCCGTTTATCTAACCGTGAGGTGGAATCGAGCGTTTTAAAATAATTACCGCTTAGATCATAAGACCCTTAAATAAAAGGGTCTAAGGCGACCCTTTTATTCAAGGGTCTAAGGGACCCTTTTATTTAAGGGTTTGGTTTACCTGTTGGTTTTCTTTTAATCTGTACAATCTCGTACTGGGTCCTTTGAAATATTTAAGTAAAAGTAAATACTCGAAACTTTATTAATGTAATTTGCGTGATGCCAACACCATTTCACAGTGAATAACCGTCCTGAATCTGATTTTCCACAATAAATTTATAAAACCATTTAATAAATCACCAACTTTGATGCACAATGGTAAATGCTACGGAAACTAAACTAGATTCGTTTGCCGTGTGCCGAACTAGCTGTGGTCTAAAATTACTTTAGAAAAAACTCACAAAATTGTAGACAACATTGTGTCAAACATTGACTCCAGGAGTCAAGAGTAATTTTCGGAAAAGGTTTTTCTACAGCAATTTTGCGACAACGTTGCTGACATTTGAGTACAAAAGAGTTATCTATTTTTAAGTTCGGACAGTGACAGCAACATACGCTTTGTAAAAAATATTGAAATCGGTTAATAATGGGCGAAGAAATCACGTAACAATAGATTTTTAGCTATTTCTCGCTTTTGAATAAGTCGGTTTGTAATTTATCTAAGCTACAATCGCCTAACGTCAACTGCTCATTACCTTTTATAAAATATTGTTTTACCCGATGCAGAGACGTTAATTGAGGAGTTCTCCTGGTACTTCATACGCATTGTGACGAGTATAAATGGCTTGACATGTACATTAAAATGTGCAACGCAACCCGTGTTTCCCAACCCAAATATTGTTTCCAAACGGTCCAGCCATCTTCGAGTAATCTGGTACCATACATTAAAAAAGGTCCCGACAAACTCAGAATGTCCTCCTTTTATTTTCAAATCAGTTAAAAGTAAATTATATCAAAAATTCTCTTATTAAACGAGGAGGAGGTTCTCAATACGTCGGATATTTTTTTTTAATGTATGTTCACCGATTACTCGAAGACGCCTGAACCAATTTGGAAAATTCTTTTTTGTTTTAATGTGTAAACTTCCCAGGTGGTCCCATTTAAATTTCATTTACATCTACTTTCCACTAAAAAGCACATTGAAGTCGGTGATTATTTTTTTTTAAGATAATTAAATTATTTTACTTATTGAATAATCCAAACGATATAATTTATATTGACCCAAGAATCGCTTTTAGGCACAATTAAAAAAAAAGTGCGTGTGTGTGCAATTCACACACGGCAGAAGTGAAACTTCAGAAAAGTAGCCTACGAGAGAGTGAGATATAAAAAGTAAAAACACAAATAATTTACTAATGTTAATAAATTTACTTTTAGATAATTTATATAAAAGTTATTGGTCAAGTTAACACAGATGTGTTAAATAACTAACATAAATTAATTACCTAACGATTTGAATACGCAAATACACAAAAAATTTCTGAAAGCTTCGTAGTACGGAGGCGCAAAGACACGTGCTAGCATACGAAGATTATTGGAAACACTATATTGTATTATATCTCATTCTCAATCAATTAGGTAAGTAGGGCCAATTCATGGCGGGGAAAAAAGTTGTAAATATGAATTTAGAAAGCATCGGCATCAAAAATATACACATCAATCACCGGTGCTTTATTTGAATACTCCTCCTTTGGGTCGATAGCTGATTATCTTCAGTTAAAGAAAGGAAAACCTACGAAAAGCGATATTCCTTCAATAACGGTATCCATGGGGCAAAAAAAAGCGTTCCGCCATTATCTCGTTCCCGCTCAAAGTAGTCCCATACCAAAGTAATAGACTTACTACCCAGAAGAATCTTCATTGTTCTTTTTGACTTGTTAGTAGTAACCGAAAAAAAAAACAATAAGAGACCGCATATAAAGCATACCTACACGTTCAGACGTGATTATCATGATTTGATGGAATGACAGCCGATCCTCGTTTAAACAGTGTTGTTATTATAAAATATCGGTTCACAAAATTCCTGAAACTTATCAATTAGAATTGGAATTAATATCATTTATATTAATTCTAATTTTTGCGGATTTCAAAATATTTGGGTAATAATTATGAATGTTATTAAAACAATTACTCGATTATAACGATTTCATTGTATCAATCTCTACGAAAACGCAGTTTAAGAGTTCTGAAGTACCTACAGATGATTTTAAATTAGAAGTTTTGATGTGGAATTGTCAACAAAAGTATGCTTAAAATAAAGATTAAAACAAACTTTAAAATATCTTTAATTCGGGTTCGTTTCTTGTATTTTATATTTTCATTTTATAAAAAAAATAAACTGCGTAAAATGGATGATATCAAGGATCACCGAATTCGTGCTATGTGAAAAATGGCATAGGTTCAGTGACTTAGTCGTGTCTAACTAAAATAGGTAATAGGTACATAGTTAATCCTCGAAACTGCGTTCAATAGGAAACAAATGAATTTTAGTTATTTTATTTTAAACTAAAAATATAAATTTTAATGTTTATTTTTTCTTTATAATAGAGAACAATGTTTTATACGCATGACCCGTTCGCGTTTACATACAATAATCATTCGCAACTATTTATCAGAAATTGTCGGGAATATAACTGCATAAAGATATGGCAGCGTTTGCTTTAGTTTCTATGTTAACGAAACCACAATCAAAAAACTGTTCTTGATATCAATTCATTGTCGGAACGTACGATTCACATTTGTCAGTATTATGCAGCGCACGGTTTGCTGAGCAACTTTTGCGAAACAGTGAAAGTAATTTCGGTACGGCCTTCACCCAATGTGCTACTTAATTAAATAAGGTTACTACACATCTCGAGTCTTAAACTTATATGGATTAAAAAATAGTGACATAATTTCTGATGTGGTATTCAAACTCGGCACGAACAGCAGAAAACAGAATAAAATATGGTTTTACTTCATCTAGAGATTTCCAAAAACCCTAATTTGAGACAGAGGATGGACAGAACTAATAGGACAAGGGCTTTTATATATTTGTATGAAAAAAAATCACCATCTTATAATATAAACCAGATTTTAATAGGCCGCTTTATCATCTTTTTGGTATACCTACTTAGTACATAATTTTAGTCGAAAAAGGCTCTAAACATTTTGCACCATTACTTCCCTACTGTTTTGTTATCATTCAGTAAACTAATGAATTAATAATATTTTTATAACTATAAAATGAAATCATTAATGTCAATTTTAAGTCAATGTCCTTTTGAATTTAATGATACAATTAACTATTGTATAGTACTGTCAAAATATAATTATGTAGTTTGTCCAATTACTACACGCTTTTTTTTGTGTTACAAATACTCAGACAACAATGTCACGAAAATCAGGTCACGGGTATTCTTAACACATCCTGCAATTTAAGCAATTACAGCTCATTTTTGATATCACATTAGCAGAACCACTGAACTGACATTCTTTAACACAAACAATCAAAGAGTTATGAACATTCTTCGTTCTTCATTCCATTGCTAATTATTTCGTAACCCGGTACTTACGAAGTACATATTATGTATACGTAACTGACAGCAACACCAACTGACAGAAGAGGTAACTTCATTCGTGTGCCGGTCGCATTATGTGACAGACGAAAGTTCGAGAAACGGCCTTCACCCATTGCCACCGATCGCAACAGGTTTTGTTATATAACGTTTGTTTATTTCCGAATCTGGATTGATACCGAGAGTTTTGTGTTAGGAAACTTTGATTTTGATCGTTATATCTACTCTTGTCTAATCTCTTAATTAGTTCAATTTACAAATAAACGATTTGATTTTATTTGATTTGTGCTTACACTTATCAATATGTAGTGTATAGATTGTACTAAACCTTATAGAAATAAAGAATACTGCTGTTAAATGATATATTCTTTATTGTACACAAAAATAACAATCTTATAAGTACAGGAAGTGAAGAGAGGATAGTAAAGAATAAATAGAGGCAAAGTGTATACGTTAAAGGGAATTAAATAAACAAAGTTAAAACCTAAACTATAAATACCTAATATATACCTACAGAATAACAAGTACCTATACACTAAATAATATGTTAAAAATATACATACATACCAATGAACAGTCTGATTATTGCTCTACAGAAAAGTCCTTGATTCTTTTCCTAAAAACAGTCAGAAAAGGGCTATCGCTGATAGAATGGGGAAGGGAATTCCACTGCCGTGCCGCAGTAACAGTGAAAGACTTATCATAACGAGTAGAATTATGAGAAGATTTATTATTGTCGGTTACTAGTAAAATTATTTACCGCAATTAACTTCAGCTATATAAGTTAACTTCAGTTAACGACAGTTTTTTTCACCTAATTATTTAAATTAGTTTTTCTTTTTAAATTTAAATTTATATACGCATCCAAATAATCACGTTATATTTTCACAATAACAATATATTCTTGAGAAACAACCAACACCGTCATACTAACAACCGTTCTTGTTATCTGTTCTAGCAGACAACAGAAAAAAATAAAAGTCACTTTTAAGTTTATGCGATTATCCGGTTTTAACTCGAGCAATCATCAGACAAAAACTGCGTGCATTGTATCTATAAATTCCACGCTATGTAATTGAGAGTTTACATGGTTGTTGACGTCCTCACACAAATTATCTCAGACTGGTATTCGATAAAATAAATTAAGGTGAGATAATTATCTTTTAATAAAACTGTAACCGACTTCAATTCGCCTACTATAATACATATATACCTACGTATAATAAAATAAAACAAAGTCTGTCTGTTCGCGATAAACTGAAAAACTATTGAACGGATTTTCATGCAGATTTCACTAATAGACAGAGTGATGCATGAGGAAGGTTTAGGTGTATAATTTGTTAAGATTTTGTGTAAATTGATTATTGAAATATGTTAATGATTGTTGAAAATGTCTCTGCTACCCGTGCGAAGCCGGGGCGTGTTGCTAGTTTATGACAAATTGTAATAAGCTTAATTTTCCTCCCTTAGAGTTGGAATATTTTCTTCAAATTTAAATGGGGCCAACCTTGAGTATAACCAATTCAATTAAAATAAAACCAGGCAAGTGCGAGATGAACTCGTAACGCGTAAACAGGGTCCCGTACGAAGAATTTATTGAAAATGTAAGTTTCTACCTAGTATTTTAAGTCCATAGACTTATACGTTTTCCTGTAATCTATAAGGGGGTGGGGAAATGGTCAATTTTAATTTATTCTCTTCAAACACTTAAAACTATTGCCCTTAAAATTTATTGCAATCGGTTCACAATTGTGTGTTACATAGATATACAAAAAATGTAAAAAAATAAGACCAATTGAGGACCTCCTCGTTTTTGAATATGGTTTTAAGTACCTATTAGAAATTCTATAAAATTTAAAAATATATATTTCTCGCTTTTTAGTCGGTCGATTTACTTCATCACTTTTTACAAATATTGCTTTCCCGATGCAGGCACACACTTCACCATCAGCTCCACTTCACCATAAGCATGGTGACGAGCATTAATTGCTAACAACCATATTAAAGTAATCAACTCGCAACCCGTGGAATACTTATTATTGAGTAGTTCTGGTGCCCATCTGTGGTCGTCATCATCAGTTCCACTTATCCAAATATAACTTTCCGAGAGCAAAGGCACCAGTAAAAAAATACGCAAATCACTATGATGAGCTTATATTTTTAACGAGTATCCCCGATTTCTCTAGGACCTTCTGACAATGGGACCACCTGGGAAGCATATCTTTTCAAATATTTTTTTTTTTCAAATTGGTCTTGGAGTAGTCGGGGAACATACATAAAATAAAATAGTCGGTTAAAAATCAATCAGACACGACATCGATTCTTGCTCAAACGTATGTGACCTTTAAGTAACATGTAATTATAAAGACATAAATGACAATTAAGACATGGAAAACTATTACGGGTCTAAAACACTCACAAGCTCTAGGTCTGACTAGGTCTATGATAAATAATAACAAAGTATTAGAAAACGATCTGGAGCTCAAAAAATACAAAACCTGTGCAGTACCAGGGATCCTTATCGGACACTGCAAACCTATCAAACACATGTTCAACCTCAAGTAGTGGGTAATACCTAGCGATGCACAACGCAACCGCAGGAAATAAAAATAATCATTGCTCATAAGATCTGGAGGTTTCTCGAAGCCATAAGTCTCAGCAGTCTCAAAAGACCAGAAATGGTCGAAGTAGGCACTCAAAACAATGATAATAATAACATTTAATTGAACATGAACATTGAATCACCGCATAAACCGTGGTTTTGTGGTCCATGGTCATTTGTTTTTGTCAACATTGAGTAAAAGTAATTTTGGTTTCATCGATTAATAGTCTTCTGTCGTTGCTATATTTTAGTTACCTAGTGGTATTTTTCTATTGGTTGCATTTGTAGGTTAGGGCTACTAGATTTAATCGATTTTGTGTAATAAAATACTTATATAATAGAATATCTACTAAGGTTGAACTATTGAATTTTATATAGCCTCAAACAACACAAAATTTACGTTTTTAGCAAAATTATGATTTTAAATCGTTTCTTTACTTTTCATTAGTACTGATTCGAAATATATCCGCGATGTGACATAATCGACTGATGCATCCGTGCTATTCATCACCCGTCTGTGGTCAATGCAGTCACTGCACTGTTGCAAGTAGTTATGTAAGCAAAATCTGTTGTCTATGGTGGCGTAATGTTGGCTTTAACGTAAGGATTCGCGGCTATCAGACGTTCCATATTTGAATCATTCGCAGTAGCACGGTCACGAACGCCGTTAACCTCGATACTTAATCGATTTGTTATGTTTAATAATATCACGTCAACATAATATCTTTTAAATTAATGTTTTTTTACAAAATAATTTTATTTATATAAACTTTATGTAAATTGTAAGATTGTATTAGTATCCGCCAGATCCTGGTGGTGGAGTGTGAGCAAAGACTTGCGCGACCCAGTGCGGGGCACGCCGCTATAGCGGCGGTATGACCTGTCCTACGAGAGTGGCTGGAGAGAGAGCACGGGGCCCTCACCTTCCGGATGACGCAGGTGCTTTCCGGACACGGTTGCTTCGGCAAGTACCTGTATCGGATCGGCCGGGAGCCGACGTCACGGTGCCACCATTGTGGTAACTGCCTAGACGACACGGCGTTGCACACATTGTCGGAATGCCCAGCCTGGGCTAACCAGCGCCGTGATCTCGTCGTGGCAGTCGGTGCAGCCGGTAGTCTCTCGCTCCCAACCGTAGTTCTGGCCATGGTTCGGAGCGAGAGCGCATGGAACGCTGTCGCCTCCTTCTGTGAGGAGGTGATGTCCGCAAAGGAGGCGGCGGAACGGGAGAGAGAGCGGAGTACGACTCTCTCTGCCCGCAGCAGGAGGGTGCTTAATGACCTCCAGCCACCTTAGGAAGTGGCCTGCGGGCGGCGAACTTTTTGGAGAAGTCGTTGTCCGAACAGATACAGGTCCGAGAGGCAGCACGCAGTGTTCCGCGCGCGCTCTCAGAGGAGTGCGGCCGCACACGGGTGATGGTCGCACCGGGTGACGGGACCCGTCTAGGGTGAGACGGGTCAATGCCTGTCGGGGGTTGCGCAAGAATGCAATAGCGATTCTCGCTCCCCTGATCATAGGCTATTAGTGGAACACCGGGGTGGTTTTTAGACGGTAAGAGTCCGACAGACCCCTTCGCCTCCCCAAGGCGGAGGACATCCATGTAGGATCTTCCACCTCGTCAACATAAAAAAAAAAGGGCATAGATCATAGATGATAGATCTATAACTCTATAACTGCATAATTATCGTATACAAAAATTACAGAATCATCGAACTTTTTAATGCCAGTCGATTTGGTACTACTATGGTTCTAAGAGGGGAATTTGAATGGTATTTAGAACGAAGGATAATAATGAAGTATAAAAGCGCCATGCCAGTATAAAACAACAAACATAGCTTCACCAACTGGCCTTAATAAATGAAAGTTTACAACAACAAGGTTACACTTGTTATTGCAAGCTTTGTTCCTGTTCCTGTTCCTCTGACAAGAAATCTCTAGAGCACGGGTGCTAGTATAGCTCGGGAGCTATACTACAATTTATTAGAGTGACTTGGACTTCAAATTTGTATTATTTATTGTAATATATCACACCACCTTCTATTCTACGATAATTGACTTTTAAAAAAAAGTATCACCGACTTCAATGTGCTTTTTAGTGGAAAGTAGATGTATTTTGTTTAAATATAATATAGGTAGGCCAACCAAACGCACTGCTCCAATGAGACGTTTGTTTGTTGTTTGTTTGACGATGTTTCGGAGCAAACGAAAATATCATCGACGTATACAATTTTTAGATATTTGTTAATTTTACAAAAACCACTTGACTGATTTCGATAAAATTTAAATGGGACCACCTGCGAAGTTTACACTTTAAAACAAAAAAAGAATTTTCCAAATTGGTTCAGGCGTCTTCGAGTGATCGGTGAACATACATAAAAAAAAAGATTTCGACGAATTGGGAACCTCTTTTTTGAAGTCGGTTAAAAACACTTAATTCCATTTCCTCTCACGCCGAGCGAGACCTTACAATATATATATATATAGATTACATACAAGGTTACCCTTGTTGTTGCAAGCTTTGTACCTCATTTAAAATAGTGATTACTAAATTGTGTTCCTCTCATAAGGAATCTCTAGAGCACCCGAGCTAGACTACAATTATAGCTGAGTTAGACTACAAATTTGTATTATTGTAATACTTTCAAATTTATAGGCACCGGTGACTACTTACGTAGGCCGCATGTAATTTAGTTGCAAGAAAAAAATCTACCGAAGAACTCATCGATCGATTTATAAGCTAACGCAGTATTGCCAGTTTATTGTCAAAACTAATAAATACAGCAGATTATCAATTCTTTTACAGTGTATGACAGACACATATGTACATATATATTCAGCGATTAGATTTGCTTTCCACACTTATTTTAAGACCATATTTTTACCTTACCTCGAGTAACCTCTATTATTTGCGTTTTAGTGCTTTTCGCCTACGAGACGTTTACGAGTAAATACACCGTTACATCATAATGTGCAATTGTTTCATTCCAACCATAAACGTACCTGAGTCTATTATTAAAACAAGTGTTTATATTATATTTTTATGGGGTATGTCTGATTTTACTGTATTGTCTTAAAGTAAACAGATAACATCTGAAATGGCGGTCGTTAAAGTAATTTACGTGTCCGTTTAGAAACGAAAGACTACAAGAGAAGTCGTAAAATGATGTTATATTTGTATTTATTCGTCATGTTTTTATAAATTCTATGCTATTAGAAAACTAGCAAATATTCCTCGCTAACGGGAGGATAAGTTTAAATTATATTTTTGTGTCAACTTTTTTTACATTAAATATTTACTAACAAATAATTGGACACTAAAATGTACAAAATTATATTTGATGAAATTTTGTTCACACAATTTCTATTCTATGGCGTGTAATATAATTTATCAGTGAATAAAACTATGTTTTTTAAACTACGTCTGTGGCAAACAAGCAAACGGCACGCTGATGGTAAGCGATTACCGTAACCTATAAACGATTGCAATTGCAGAGGACTCTCAAAACTTCATTAAAACCTCATTTGTATAATAAAAATCTTTTTAACAAAAAATTTAACCGACGAAAAGAACTAAAAAGCAAAAAATAAATAAACCTTAAGTCTTAAATATTCAGCTTATTTACATAAACTATCAAATTTTATAATTAAAGAAAAATAAAATATTATGCGGTCGAATTGAGAACCTCCTTTTTTTTCGACGGTTAAAAAAGAGTTCAATTAATAATACGGTAATGGTTAAACAGTAAAAACATACATATTGTATTACTGTCTATTATCATACATGATCTGAATCTAAGATCTATTTCAGTATTCGACGTATCTTACACCCTGTATACATAAAAGTTCATATATTTATAATTCTTGTGTACTCAAACACAACTGACAAAGTTACACTCATTCTTGAAATAAAAGATTACTCAATGTACAACAATCTGCTGAACCGCTGACAAAAATTATAAAGAAATAGTCGCTAATAAAAGGGTTATTGAGTGTAACTTTACACTTTTTACATGAAATGTTTTTGTTAGGATAATTGAGCTCCTACTTTTTGTAGCGCCTGTGCTTACCAATGACGCGTAACTCTTTAATTACTGATTTTACTATTTCGTTTTAAATCTACACTATCTCCTCATTGAGCGGCAGTAAAAAGTATATCATTACATTTTTTACCTTTCAAAATACTTCGGTAACAAAATATTGGTTTAAAAAACGCGTTCAGGTTTATTAACAAAAAATATAACTTTGCTCCAAGATGTAGCGACCTACTGAGAAATCTAAGATTTCAGCAGTCAGTGTTATGGGCGTCCCATTTTACTTTAAACATGCACAGCTATTTCAAAGAATTCAGTTGAGACGGTTTGAAACGATCGTGGATCGAGTTGGCTCGAGCTTTACGGGATGTCAGGATTGAAGCTCATGCAATCAGAGCAGCTGCTACATCAGAGCCTTAGTGTATGTGTTCTACGAAAAGAAACAGGCCCGTAGACAGTCCGTTCTTCGTCCGAAGTGAACGTGTATCTCTGTGTCATTCTAAAATTAGCAAATGTCGCACCATGATAATAAAATCACGAATAGGGCGACTGCGGGCTGGCGGGTTGCATTGACTAGATCTTACAAAATATTTGATAGGAAATGACAAGACTCATCCTTTTATGTTTCAATGATCCCTGGAGAAGCCATATCTATCACCCCTGTTTAGACACGCGTTACTGTTGAATACACTTTATTGGTAAATTTTATATGAATGTGTTCAATATTCAATGAAGGCCTTAGTATAAGTAAAACCAGCTTTAAAATACCTAAATAATGCCTCTACAAAGAAAAAAATACTCGATAATGCTTATATAATGTACATAACTTGAAGGCATTGAGACTTTAAGACATTAAAACCTAGTAATTTTGAAGATTAATTAATGCTATTCATAAATATTCATATTTAAGGTTATTGCTGGCAATTAATGGTAGATTCGTAGGTTATAAGGTAGAAAGTGGAAAATAAAAAAGACGGGGAAACCAACATGATGTATCAGAATTCATAGATAACTTTGTATCTTTAAGCGTTTGTGTGTGTAATTATGTGCCAAAAATAAATCTTTTCTTTCTTTCTTTTTCTTTCTTAGGAGGCTGAATATTACGGATATAAAATTTCCGATATGGATACGGATACGGATGTATGAATAATGTTATAAAATATATAATTACGGATAGGTAATCATATGACATTATTTCTAGGTTATCATTTGGTAGTAAAATCACAATAAAAATAACCCTATAAGCAATGGTCGGAATATGTACAAATATTATAAAGTATGTACTTGCATCTTGATGAACATATTATAGCACTACTCACAAAACCACACACAAACATACATATACTAGAAATTAACCGATACACACACATAAAACGACAGTAGTTGCACAATTTTTTAATTTAATAAAACACGTGCTACACTAAATTTCACCTTTTTGAGGAATCGGTTTTTCCCCTAATACAGGCCATTCTGTAGCCTAGCTGGGAGAACAGGACTCAGCCAAAACATTATTGTAGATTTATTATTGTAACACAAACTAATCTTAAGTGTAAAATTGGGTAAACCTACAATCTCATTTGTACAATATTTTTTATTTAATTTTATTATTATTTATAGTGAAATAAATTATTTAGACTTCACCTCTATCCGAAATTATTCGAAACTTTTATGTCAGTTACGGTTTCGGTTAGATTTTTATTTCGGATACGATTCGGATATTCGATATCTTCGGTTACGGTTACGAAGTTATGAGATCTATGAGTATAATTTACTCACTTTTTAAAGTCTGTATACAAACTTTGCTGACGTATAAATATCACTTATTGTTCTATGTGTTCGGCGAGTACACGTTGCGTAAGCATACAGAACATAAACTATCTCCTCCACGGTTCCCAAGTAAACTGTTACGCATTACGTCATTATTGTCATTTGAAGCCGCTCTATTGTTATGGGAACTTTACTGGACAAGCAATAATATTATTTTTTTGTTCATTGTCAAGAAAATAACCGTTCTATTTATTAAATTGTGAAAAGAAACAGTTGCATTATTTCAAATTTTAACCGTATTGAACCCTTACGCCTAAGGAGAGACTTTGCCTCTCTGTACGTGTTCTACCACTTGTATAATGGGTTGTGTTCCGAGTAACTGTCTGATATGATGACCACGGCCGCACCCCTTACCACCGGCAGGGTATTCAACCTCTCACCTTAAAACACAAATGGTCGCCACGGTACAGTTCCGAGGTTTTCCCGAGGGAGAACAGTATTAGGTTCTTCAAGAAAGGAGTGTGTAGGTTTTTAAAGGGTCGGAAATGCGCATGTGAGTCCTCTGGAATTGCAAGCGTCCATAGGCTACGGTAACCGCTTACCACTAAGCGGGCCGTACGCTTGTTTGCCACGGACGTAGTATAAAAAAAGTAGCTTATTTACAAACTACCTTCAAATTTAATCTTCATAGATCAAGTGGTTTTCTAGATTTCATGATTAGTCAGTAGATGAGTGAGTGCTTTTATATATCCGAATATATATTTCTAAAATATAGAAAGAAAAAATATATTTATATCGCAATTAAAATGATCGAAAAGATATTTATCCATGAATTTGGGTAAATATTAGATAAAATGAGTAAATACGAGTATTTATCCAGCGCCGATCTCTATATCTTGTTAAATTTTCGGGGTTTGGTGACCCCAACTCGTATTTTTTTATAATTATCACATTTTAAACATTGCTTTCTTGTTTGTATGTTCAATTAATTAATTAGGTTCCGACACTGAGTTATTTAGTCTATAGTCTTCTATGGGATGAAGGTACCTCTAATCTGATCTCGTTTGACCTACAATACCAGTTTTGCTCTGCCTCTCTACTGTAGGTGATGAAATTAAGTTACACATTTAATCACTAGCTACTTAAAATACATTTATGATTGTTATTACGTGTATGGTAAACAGTGCATACTAGCATCCGATGCTAAAGTTTGAACTTGTTTTTCAACGTCCTTGCCGTTAACTTTTTTTTTATAACGTGTGGAAACCCCCACGGGTCGTCACCCCACCTGGGCTAAGCGGTAAGGTGGTACGTCTTACTCGAACCGACTAAAACCACACGGTGTTCCGTCACAGTCCATATAACCAGGGCCTCAGGTGTACCCTTCCAAGGAAATCCCTGTAAACCCCGGTAGACTTGGCCGCCTGTTAAACAACAGGCGACCCCACTGTGTTGTGGGGGATTTTATCCCCTGTCTTTAAGAGAGGCATGCGCAGAACACGGCGCCACCGTCTCGGGCCTGCTTCTGCTAGGGCGCCGGATAACCCTGTCCGACGCCCCCAGGCAAGCGCTCATGGAGGCCGGAGATCCACTTGCTCTCTCCAGTAACAGATACTTACTGAACACGGCTGTTTTGGGAAGTATCTTATCGTCATCCGGTAGGAGAGGCTGCCATGCCGCCTCTCTATCCAATCCTCCATGACGGGTCTTACCGCCACGATTGCCCATAACACTAGCAAAAAACTTGCTTAATTTTGTGTACCTGTATGTGATTAATTAAGTAATAGGGAATATGCATGTATTTTTTTTTTTTATCTTTTATTGACTTGTTCCATCATTCTACGCTAATAAAAAATATAAATAACCTTGGCAATGTTCAAATTAATTTTTAAAATAACATTGAAAACATCGATAAAATTTGATTTGTTTGAACGCCGCCATATTTCGCGGGCCTTGGATGACGTCACGTTCCACGCTTAGTGTTTGTTTCATAAACTTACTTGAAGTGTTACAGTAATTTTATACCGGTTTCCAGTTGTAATTACTATTTACTGTAATTAAAAGACGATGGATAAAGTTAAAAAATCATTTTATAGGTATTGCCTTGTCCCTAAGTGTAAAAACACTATAAGAAGTACACCAAATACAGTTTTTTTTTTCTGTACAAAATAATAATGTAAAATACGAAAACAATGGTGTACATTAATGAGAAGTGATGAAGTATCTTCAATATCGTGTTTATATTGTTGTGAAGATTACTTTAATGTAAGCATATTACAATGTACTACTTTACTACTTTAATGTAAGCATATTGCTAGTATACTGTGAATTAGTCAGCGGTAACTTATGTTTGTTTTAAATATCAAGCAGAAGACAACTTGCTTGTCTACTTAAATTTGGTAACAAAAGTCCAATAAAACTTCATGAATTTAACTATCTATACATATCTTACCTATCCTTTATATTATAATATTACAAGTATTATAATAATTACCTTGCGGCTTTCACTCCTTTAACCTCAGCGGATGTAAAATCTGGATTTGATGCAAAATATATAGTCATCATGAATGCACCTATTTTCGGTAGATTGTCCGATAGTGCTTTGACAAAACTACATTCAGTCATTGTCCTAGATGATTTCTAATATCACTAGAATGCTTGAATTGCACTAGCTAAGAGCAAAAAAGACAGGAACACCTATCTTTCTCCGTAACACTACGAATACAGGCGCCGATAAATGACAGAACGTGGAATGTCACGTCATGTTTTGTTTCGACCAATGGTGAAGCGTTTTGCAATTTTGAATTTCGCGACCTTATTTTGCATATTTTAATTAATATCTTTTGCAATTAAAGACGAACTAAATAAGAAAATAATTGTTTAGGCATAATATCTGGACAATAAAGATTCAAGGGAAAATTAATCAAGTAAATTTAAACAACATGCATATTCCCTATTTTCTTGGTTTTTATTGAGACTAATTCTATTCATATTCCTATAACTTCTATACACAACGATCAACAATCAATGCTGTTTGAGGCAGCACGGGACGGCTTTCCACCCCTGAAATATCCAATTCATAATTCTTTCGGAGGCGGCTGGTCACTCCATAATACTACCTATTCGGGGTTCATATCCAGCTCGTATATTACACTATTAGTCAATGTGACAGCAACATTTCTTCTGCTTTCTACGAAATTTTGAAATTACTGAAACAGCAAATACCTTGAAAGGTCGTGAGCACGACATGGAGATAAAAAGGGTTATATCATATGATATTCTTCGATGCATTTCAAGGGCCCGATCACAACGTTTTGACCACATTGGCTCGATTTGGAGACGAGTTCTCAAAACAGCTGTTCGTAAGTTATTGAAGACTCGTTCGTAACCAGTTTCAGGATTATCAATAACTTACAATTGTTAAGCAATATAATTTTTAAAGTATTTTATAGCTTGCAAACTATTTATTGATTATATCAAAAAAATGCGTAAGTAACACGTTATGTATTACGATGCAATGTTATTCGTACCTGTTTTACGTAATCGTGCGCCCACGTTGGTCGCCGGCCGTCGCGGGGTCGACGGCGCATGCATGTCTGCCGCCACGCTTAATAAGCCGTACAAATGACTATCGGAAAATTTCTAAAGCTTTCAAGTATACCCGGACATTAACTTTTGTTTAAATAAATGTAACTAAATACCGTAACTGTCTACAGTCATAAAGGTACAAAACTAACGTAGTGAAATCGCTTTCACCACTGCTTCGTGTATAGAACCTTTATTTCCCGCGATAGTCGTATCTGATTCCTCGTGTAGTTATGTCTAATCCTCGCTTTGACAGCGTTCATAGCTTGACTGGTCCTAAGTTCCAATCCCAGATTCCGGTCATCGATCTTTAATAGGCATAGTTTCTACTAAGTCTGGTAAGTCGCTGCCCGTATAAACATTCCCAACACTAGATGTGTCACTCGCGCGGTGCCATCCTAATATAGTTGAATTCTGATGACCATCCTCACCAGTATAAATCTAACTCGACGCAACTATTTAAACGTTCTTCCGTCTAGTAATGCTGTTTAAATGCTGCTGCTGTTCTTCTATAAAGTACATGTTCGCCTCTGTCACCTATCATCCAACGCAACTTGTCACCTTGTCTTGCAAGCGTTACGTATATTGTTTACCATCAGACGAACCATACCTCACTCCGGATTATCTTGTTTGTAATTCTTCAAAGATTTCGGCTATATCTGGCTAACTATGTATTGAGACAGCTTGTGTTAGGTCGTACGATATAAATTTACTATTACATAATGATTTCATCGTCTCCATTTGTTTATTTTAGTCGTTCGCCGTTATTCAGCGGCCTTGGCATAAATACATTTATTACTATTACTAAGAAAGTATCGATTTTCGTATACATAATAATTAATTGTGCAATGCCATGGTTCGCAGTTTGCGATAAGTTGTGCGGTGTAAATCTTTTTTGACGATAAAATGAAACATGTTACGAAAGTTATCGTTGGATGGACGTGTACAACGGCAGAGTTCTGTTCAGTTTTGAGTCGGAGGTAGAACCTCCTTCTATTAGAAGATTGCTGATAGGCAGCATTACCAGGGTAGTACAGTTTTCTCGGCTGATAAGTACCATCGCAAGAGCTCCTTAGGCCCTCCAAAGGGGCTCTAGCTCTAATGAAACGATTCGGGATAGATGAGCTATCCGTTTGCCATGAGGCGGATCGCTTTTTTGTACTGTATATTAATATGTGAAGCGAAATCCTTTGTACTACTTGTTAAGCAAATTTTGCGCACGGAGAAGTGTGAAAGGAATACTTTAAGTTTAAATGTAGAACTTTGGCTTTGGGCTTTAGTACCTATACATGTTGATCTGCCCTGGTACGGGAAGTCTATACAAGACAGTTCAAGGTATAATAGTCAATGTATAAAGCAAAACATTTAAAAGTGAATAAATTATTATTACGCTAATTAACTTAGTTGTTAAAAAATGTAAGTTAAACATTCCAGACTCAAAGGAGAATATCAAATGATCGAAGATACCATGGTGTGCTTTCTGTGATTCTATCTTGTCCTGACTTTGTACCTAACACTATAATACATGCTTGGCAAAATTTAAAGGCCGTTAAAATATTAAAAAGTGTTGCCAGTAAACTTTTGCTATTAAACGTATGTATTACAAAATCAATTTAGGTTTTATGTTTGTTTTAAAAAAAGTTAGAGGTAATAAATAAAAACTGTAACCATCGCAAGGTCAAATTTAAAAAAATCATTTCTTTTAAATAAACCAATTAAAGGTAAGTATTTTTTATTTGTCAGGAGTAGGAGAATCGTTCAAAATAAGACGGTCTTGAAGCTAGTTACTTGTTCCAGAACGTAGATCCTATGGACAAGAACAGGCACAAAACTACAAGGATACTCTTTTTTATTTTTATCAAGTTTTTACAATTTTTACATTGCAAATGAAATGGGAGGAAAATGTAAAAATTGTTTAAAATATAAACAGTCGCGCAAATTACTACTACATTTAAGAACCAGCACTCCGGAGATGTCAAGCCCCGACTAACGGCACCCGTTCACGAGTATGATGCACGCGTGTCCAGCTCAATCATTTTGAACGACCCCACACATACACCACCGACCGCTGGTCATGTTAAATATAACTATAAAACAAACGTACGAATCCTTTACTTACCATACCAGAAAAATTATGTTTATGAAAGGTTTTCATTTCTCAGTAATCGTAATAGAAAATGTCAGTTCCCGAAACAGCTTGCGATACTTGAATTTTCATTTATAGCGTCTATGACCAAAAATAATCTTTCAACATGCTAGTAATGCCATTTCCTGCCTATTTTAGAAGCCTTGACTTTATAGGACGGACTGACGAAAAGCAATCTTACTTAACAGACCAAGTTCCCAGAGCGGCCAGACCTTACTTATTTTCTGAAATACAAAATGTGTCGTATTCAGTGGAGAAATGTCGTACGCAGAGAAACCCCAGGATTTCTCTACGTGCCATAAGTCGACCAGACCAGATCAATCAGACTATAAGGAAACTTACGTTTTTTTTTCGAACTTTAAGGCGTCAGACGTAAATACCGCCCACGAAAACTGCCTGGCAATATTAATAACTAGTAGCGTCCCGCAGTTTCACACGCGTAAGTTCCGATCCCGTGGGAATATCGGGATAAAAAGTAGCCTATATATATTAATCCAGGTCTCCAGCTATCTACATACCAAGTTTCATCGCAATCGGTTCAGTAGTTTTGGCGTAAAAGGGTAACAAACACCCATTCATCCAAACTTTCACATTTATAATACTAGCAGCGCCCCGCGGGTTTTTACAGTTTCGGAGCTACGAATTTTTTTCAACTAATTTTGGTTTTCCCCATGTTAAGGATGGAATCATTTAGGGTTCATATTAAAAAATGGTCGTATTTACTATGGGCATGCTATTAATGTTAAACGGTCCAAAAATTTTCCATAGGAAAAAAGTTATGCTGAAAAATCTGATTTTTGAAAATCTGCCCCCTTTGGGGCAATATACCCCATTCACGAACTTAACCTTCATTTTTGCCCTGTTGATTTGTCGTCTAAGTTTGAAAGCAATCGCTGCATAATTGCGACCTCTATCGTGCCGGTAAAATTGAGGTACATACATATTATATATACTTTTTAACTGGCGGTTGTTTTGGGGTTTTGGGAACATGATCCTGTGAAGAATTTTTTGGAAAACTCGACAACTGGTACAAAACCAATAGGTAGACTTTTCTTCGAAAAATCTACCTAAACCAGCACTCAAAAAGTGACCAATGATTTTATGTAATTTTAGCACCTTATATCCGACAATTGGCCGCCGTCCGGCCCAAGCTAGCAGGTATGCATAACTTCAGAGTTTCTACTAATACTACTCAATACGACACATATTGCTCCTCAGAAAATATGTAACGTCTGGCGGCTCTGGGATCTTACTCTATTCCCTTTTTTTTGTGTGGAAACCCCCTAAGTCCATAGTTAAACAAAAGCTAGTAGTAAAAACAAGAACTCTAATTTCATTTGTCTTTTTATTCAAGTTGATTTTTTTGCCTGTAGCTAATCTATACATTGATTGTTATATAGAACCTGAACCGGCTTATATTCGAAACTTCTATACAATATTTTTATCTAATAAATATAATTAGCTTCAACAAGCATTCTTTTTTAAATGACTTATGCAAAGTAACATTTAAATTCCACGGCCACACTTAGGTTCGCAAAACTTAACTTTATGTACAAGTATGACATGTAATACTTGTAAAGTTAAGTCAAAAAAAATTGTACATTTTACAATTTTATCGTACACTAGCTGTTGCCCGCGACTTCGTTCGTGTGGAAATTCAAATTTATCCCACGGAAACCGATCTTCTGCTCGGCTTTCTTAATTTTTCGTTCCGTAAGAACCTTCTACAAAGTGTTTATCTACTAATAAAACATAAAAAACATGAATGAAATCGGTTAAGTCTTTCTCAAGTTATGGCGTGATCAAGGGAAATGAGATTAATTTTATATAGATAGATTATCGTCTTTAAGTTATTGCACGGGAATATTATCCAACCCAATAACCCGACATTAGTACTGAGGATGGCGAGCGAAAAAATGTACTCAAGTCATTTTACTCCAATTGCAATAAAATGTTTACCTATTACATAAACATGTTAATGTATGAGTAATACGTCTTAAAAGTCACTTCTTAAAAACTTCCTCTAATGTCTGGCCATTTCACAACCTAGTATTACATATTTACGGCACCAAACATTGCTAAAAATTCAAAACAAAGTTATGACACTTGTTCTAAATTCTGCCACGATCTATGTGGGCCAGTAAACTCACCTTCATTTCGTGACGTTGTTCTTCAAACTCGCTAGTAATAGTTCTACACAATCACACTGTACAATGTCCACACAGTTCACTGTTTACTGTTTACTGAGCACTGGAGAAACTGGAGTCAGCAAATAACTTGCGCAGACACAACTCGAAAGAAATACGTAATATGATTGTGCGTATTATTCTCACAGCTCACTGTCGATGCACTCTAACCTTGATGGTTGTTTGAATCTATAAGAAAAAGAAGCACTAAGATAGACGCCATTATAAACAACGAAACCTAATAGATACGTATACTTTTTATTGAATTATTACTCGCAGTGACCTTAAATTAGTTTTTAGGGAAAATAATATTCAGAATATTCAAACTCTTTGTTTTGCATATGGCTAACACATACTGTACTGTGCTGTGGCTGTTCGTGACTTGTGTACTAGATACTAAGGTTTGATACATAGATGGTTTAATTACCACTTCTAAAATACTGCTATTTTTAATCTTTGCACTCGTTGCCTACATAATTATGTAGTAGGAGGTCAGAGAACAAACAAACGCTAGTTAATCTTGCTATTCGTTCCTCAGATGTATAAAAAATCTACTGTCATATGTCACAGTCATCTGTCAATAAATAAAGAAAATATATATTTTATATTGCAAAACATCATATTTTATGATTTAGCTAACGGTATTATATAAAGATCTCAATAAGTAAACTACTTGATTGTAATGATTAAGTAACGCATTATTTAAATCCACCTAGCAACAATACACTTTCTATTGATTGATTGATATTTGGACAGCCTAATAGATTTAGATTGGAACAAAAGTATATGGGCTCGAACGGCCACAATCTAATGAAATTTGTATAAACACATTTAGGCTGGCATGCAGCTTACTTAGAATTAAATGTGTTGTTGTTATGCAATAGAACATACGGTTAATTGTTGCCAATGATTAGGCACTGTTGTTTATGGCCAACTCAAAGACCAATCGGAGTTGTATTCACGTAATAGGTTAACGATAATTATGTTGTGACATGCTAGAGTGATATTAGATGCGCTATCTCGATGTCCAAAGCTTATATTGTCATTTGGGTCATAGATACTAAATAAGCACTCGGATTACGCGGTCACAGGGATACAGCATTACGGAATGAAGCACACAACACCATTTTACAATAGAGGTTTAGACACTGAAGTCTTTTAACGTTATAGTTTTTCTTCGTCCACGAGGTATCGAGAAATTAGGTCTGTTGGAAGTTATTTATGATATGAATATTGTAAAATGTCTCTCAAGGTAAATAATTATGATGTAAATAATAAAACAAATAATCTTGCAGGTTTTGTTTACTCTTTCATTAGTGACAGTGAAAGAGAAAGTATATTCTTAACTTCCTATAACGACGAAAAATCGATATTAAAAGAATAGAATCAATGTTATTCTTCTCTTCCCATTTTTACTAATCAAAGATCAAACAGGGTCTTTAAACATTCACGACGTTTGCATAAAATGTGGTGAATCCGATCGAAATGTAAACATATGTAACGTAATAAATAAATATTACCCCGATTAAGTTGCCATTTATAAATTTAATGTAATTACGATAAAATATTTTAGTAGGTGTGACAAGTGATTTTTTTATATTATGGCAGCCATGAATAAAAACATTGCATAATGCATGTTAAGCACCGACGGAAAATACACCACTTCGTTGCTATTGCCTATGAAATTGGGATTCCTAGCGTTGTTCATTCCATAACAGTGCAAACAATTTTATTTGTAACTTCACAGGTATAAATAATAGGTTCGTAAAATATCATGAATGTTACATGACCTATCACAACGCACGCAATATTACGTCAAACACCCAAGGGTGAAAAAGGAGTAGTTACGCAATAATCAGCAAGATTAACCAGTTCTATTACGTTACGTTAGATAAAGCTATATTACAAAACTCTACAAGTACAGTGAAGTAACGACATAATTGCATAAAATCGTCACGAGAAAGAAAAACTATTTAAAAAATAAATTGACACTTCCTGAATAATGATAATTAAAAAGAAATAAAAAAACTGACGTATTGAATGAGTTTTGTCCCGGTTGGATCGCGACAGGTGCGCGACGCGGCTCCGCGTGGTGGACTGGCGGCGCGTGCGCCAGTTGTTGTGCGCCCCACGCCGTGCTTGATGCAAACGCTCCCCGGGCAGCTTACACAAAATTCGTAATGTATGTTACGAGGTAGCTTATGTGGAATTGTGGGTCGGCAGGGTATCTCGTTGTTATGGTTTGTTTGGTGAAACTCGGCGGATGAAACAATTAGCTGTGATTACGTGTGCTAATGAGTTAAATGACATTGACGGATAGAAAAATCGAGTTTAACTTGTCTTACGGCACTGTGTGTAATATTATTAACTGCTACTAAGAATCTCCTCGTTTCTCGCCTAAGGGTACGGTATATATACAAGGGGAGCGCTAGAGATAACATTGCTAAAAACCTTAATACTTTTTGAAGAACCTCTGAACTCATTGGGATAAAACCATTTTAGCTATTCCACAACTCTTTCGTTTATACCTTTTTCAGGATTTAGCCTCTCAATCAGTGTGTGGATCTCGGTCACGATGACATGATGATGAAACTATCCATATTTTATGGCTTATTTTAATCCGTTCAGCGTTACAAGCCTTACTTAATAACAAACATGTTCACTCTAACAGAAGAATAAAAGCTTTCGCGGACGATTTCGCTATTCTCTGTTCTAAAACTTTATAAGGACATTTCTAAAACCATTACGTGTATTTTATTTTTTTGCGACTCGGTTTTAATAACTCTCACAATATAATGACAATTAATATTGTTAAAATGTTTTGGTTTTCATTGGATTCCTGCTTTTGCTATATCCTAATCGAATTTAGTTTGAAATCACGCAATTCAAGTTTCTTGAAAAGGAAACAACATAAGGTGGGAACATAATCAGCAATATAAATAAATGAAATCAATCGAATATGAAGTCAAAGGAACCTGTTTTTACTTTTTGATTAATTAAATGACTTTTAGTACTGTATTCAATGCCTATACAAGTGGTTTCATTCTAAAAGGGAGTCGTTAACTAGAAATAATCTAGGAAACATTTCGATTTTGAAAGAACTATTAAGTGAAGCTGGTAGTAATGAGAGCCAGACCTTTTGAAGTCATGTGGTCTAACATTATATTTACAACACACTAACATTTTTTTTTTTAATTTTATATTGATTTATTTTCTCTTCCGTAAAGTTATGATACCATGATTCAAACACCTAAAGAAGTGTAAATACACAGCTTGAGTTCTTTTACGTTTCATCGCATGCGCATATGTACCATTACTTAGATCAAGTAAAAATAATAATATCAACAACTACCATTATTATTCAGAGTATGATTTAGAAAATACTAAATATCAATCTTATTACTTACTTACTTTAAATTTTTATGTAATCAGTCAAAACTCTCAACTAAGCATTATTGTTCCTTGACTCCGACAAAAATAACATTCCATAATTAACTATTCCTTATCTTCATTGCCTCTTCTAATGACCTTTTCTTCATTACAGTGGTAAGTAATAGGAATATTATAACATTTCTAGCATTACAGAAAGCTATTCAAAAATGTTTTTGATATAAAATGCTGAAGCTACAGCAAATTGTAAAGACTAGAGGAATATAGTAAACTTCATATTCAATAAAACACGCTAATATAGAAACAAATACAATTACCATGTGTACCCAACCGTTATAAGAACAGTGGCTGTTCACATTGTCTTCCACTAGTTAAATAACCTAATTCGGACACTACTATTTACGACCTCTAGGCTAAAAAACAGTAATATAACAAATCAAATAATAAAATCAAAGCCACGGAGCGGAATTCATTGCCTTTTTTATTTTAGCTTCTTTATTCGAATGTTTCGACGAACTGTTACACCCTCAACAGTGACATTGTGTTTTCGTTACTGTCATGGGATTTTTACTTTCTTCTTATTGACGTTATCATTCGTATATTAAGTTTATTAACAAGGTTGATATACTTACATATTTTTTGTAATTTCCAACTTATGATTTATTTGTATGTTTTCTCCTGTTTCTTAACCCCCCACGCAAAAAGAGGGGTGTTATAAGTTCGACGTGTCTGTGTGTCTGTCCGTGTCATCGTAGCTACCAAACGAATGGACCGATTTAAGTGCGTTTTTTTTGTTTGTAAGTTGTGACTTGATCGAGAATGTTCTTAGATATAATTAAAGAAAATCTTTTCAGCCGTTCAAAGATCATGAGCTCTTTGCTAATCGTTGAAAGGATTTTCGAGTCGCGGGTGTTTTATATTTCAAATTTATGATTGTTTGAGGTTAGGGGTACTCCAATCCAGAATTTTTTTTTTGTTAATATCTCTAAGTATATACATACACTAAGACATTTTTCTTTTTTGTATTACTGAAATGTGTATGTTTTGATCACGTGTTCAATTTGTTTCGACGGTCTATCTGCAAGACACGGTAGTTAGACACGAAGAACCATCCGACGTTATTTACACTGTATTTATTTATTTATTTATTTATCTCTTTATTGTACACCTTTAATGTAAAAAAAAAAACAAAAACAAAAACAATACAAACATTCAGGCATATCAATTGGCGGTCTTATCGCTCACGGCGATCTCTTCCAGACAACCTTTGTACGGATATTAACAAATATATTTCAGGGTAGTCTGTGGTGTACTGAGATAGGTTAATATATATTTTAATATATACTTAGAATACTATACTTATATTACCATAAACATACTACATACATACATACATATGTACCTATATATATACATATATAAGATAAATATATATTTATTGCTATAAATTATGTATTTATGATTAAGATGAGATAACCGCTTATAATGACAAGTAATAGTCCTTGACCAGTTTTTTAAATGTCTGCAAGGTTTTGGCTTGTCGAATTGACACAGGTAAGTTATTCCATAGCCTCACCGCTTGCACCGAGTAGGATGTATCTGTAGTCGGTGGCAATAACCATTTAATGTACGTTGTATTGAAAACATTGTATACATATATGAAAACAATTGAAATGTGGTTTTAATTGTAAGATTTTGTAGCCGAAACGCTGATAGCTGTATTGTTTACATTTTTGGTGTGATTGCCAAACTAGATCGTGAACTTAAACTTTAGTATTATGTATTCGGAATGTTGTAATATTTCTCCATACGACCGTTTAAAGGCCGTCGACAGACGTGACGCGCCTCGTGTCGGCGAAGACGATTCAGACAGGATGACGAAACTCCACCACGTAATTGGTTGCAAAATTATGTATCGATCGCCCTAAATCCTCTTCGATTATGTAATGCATACAACGAGGCTTTGTTTTGCATCCATGTCCTATTCAACACCTTATTTTTGGGGACGTGATGACATATGGGATTTGTAAATTTAACTTTTTGCGGTTAAAAAATTGTGGCTGCATAAATATGGACCGACGACTTGAAGAAGGTGGCTGGCAGTGGATGGATGAGGACTGCCCAAGAGCGGGATAGTTAGCGCTTCTTGGGGAAGGCCTTCGTCCAGCAGTTGACGGCGGTAGATTGATGATGATGATGAAATATGCTATCTAGCTATGCTCTAAGCAGAAGCGCTTACTTATTTTTGGCTCGCTATTTTGTAACCCTCATTTCTCACTATATTGTCGTTCATATCTACCTATCGTTATCCATAGTCTTTTTTTATAAACGAATCTTGCTACCTTCTTCACCATGACCGAATTCTCGGTATGAGGTCCGTTTCTTGACTGCGTTTCTCGAATAGTTTTATTTTATTGTTATATAATCAACAATGATCGAAATCTATAATTACACAAGTTTCGCTTAAGATTGACTATTAATTTTGGGAAGGGAGGGCTTGCATTAGCCGGTTGGACACTAGTAATTACGGTAGATAATGAATCAGTAACCAGAATGACATTACATAGAAATTTAGGTACCTCAAATGATATATCAAGAACGCTAATCTCTAGAATAGAACGAATATTAAATTTAACTCGGCCACAGTTATAAATTATGATGTAATGTAACGCAAATGGCCAAATAATCGCCCCCTTATTGCGTATTGGTTATAATTATGGCAAAACAACAAAGTGAATAAGCTGCTGCATAACTTGATTCTGATTTACAAATGAAATTTTATTACTTGTAAAGTATGTGATATTGTAACGTTTCCACATAATATTAAGATATTTTTATTTCGAAGTCAATGCTAACAACTTTATGCTATACTAGTATAATGTCCAACATTGTACCAATGCAGCCAAACACTAGATTCCTATTGACTCACAGTCAAAACGTCAGCGTACTCAACCATCACAACATCTATTGAACAAATGTAAAATGTTTTTCTCGATTACAATCATATTTAAAATTTCTAAATTTAAAAGGGTTGTTAAAAGTGACCTGATTGTAATGTATACTGTTGGTACATTTTATCAAATAAAACTATTAAATGTATAAAAAATATTTAAGCAGGAATAAAATTTGTTTTATAAATCATACATGAATTTTAATGTACTCTTATATTAATATTGTTACACAAGGTTATCTATCGGTAAAGCAAGGAAGCTGACTCGACTTTATCCAGAAATCGAAAGCTGTGGATAATGAGGCCGGTTACGTCACAGTCTGACAATGCAAGTGTGAAAAGCTTTCACAGGCGCTTACGTTGCTCTCAAACTGTCCGTGTATTGTGTCGTATTATATCGCGATTTGAACGACCAATTGTTATATTTTATGTAAATACTTCATAGTTACGTCATAATTTAACAGGCAATGTTTACGGGTGAATGAACTTGATCGTTTAGCTGTGCTTTCCGTCTTTCCTTATAGTTACTTCTTTTTAGGGTTCTGTACCCAAAGGGTAAAATAGGACCCTTTTACGAAGGATATCCGTCTGTCTATTCGTTTGTCACCAGGCTGTATCTCATGAACCGTGATAGTTAGACAGTTGAAATTTTCACAGATGATGTATTTCTGTTGCCACTATAACAACAAATAGGTACTAAAAATACAGAATAAAATAAATATTTATGGGGACTCCCATACAGCAAACGTGATTTTTTGACGTGACAACGTCTTATAATTCGATGGAGCCGGCTGCACCCACGAAAAAACATGACTCATGCGGCGTTACCTCGCTCTGAGGCGTTCCTATGACGTTGTCACGTTCAACTATCGTCAGTAAACCGAGACTTTACAGACAACCGATTTTTTGTCGTTTTTTGCTCAATGTTAATAACGGCCACAGGTAGATGCTTGAAATATTCACAGATTATTTAGGTGTATATTCACTTTAAAAATAAATAATTAAATTAAAATAAATAAATATTTAAGGGGAGCTCCCATACAACAAACGTGATTTTTTGCCGTTTTTTGCTCGATATTAATAACGGCAACTGGTAGACGCTTAAAATATTCACAGAATATTAAGTTGTGTATTCACTTCAAAAATAAAAAATTAAATTAAAATAAATTTGTATAGATAATGGTACGGCAACCTTCGTGCCGGACTCGCGCACTCGAGTCGCGACTCGCACTTGGCCGTTTTTTTTTCTGTTATGTTAAGTTTCTTGTAAGTTTTTATCCCTACAAAATAAAGCTCAAGTGCTAGTACTGAATATTAGTTTTCAACGTAGCAATTTTGGAATGAGGTGGGTTTCCCTACAGACTCTTTGGAAATGGTAAAAAAAGGTTTTTAAAAAGTCTACGACGTACGAGTCACGACCCTGGTGTTGCAAATGTATTATAGTTAAGGTGACTGTTTTCCATTCGACAAGTAGTAAGCTTCTTCGCGTGTTCATAGACCATTATGAAACTTAATAGTGACACTCCATCACTTTACGGTTCACGTATAGACGGGGTTTAATAGACTGCTTTGGAATGTACATATAATTAAAATGAATTCGAAAGTCAGTTGTCTCTTTCTATAACGAGTATGTTTTTGAGGGTATTTTATTAATTTTGAGGATAAGAGATTCAGAGACCGGGACATCGCGTAAACATGGAAAAAATAAAAATACATTTTTGTAACATTATCTAAGCAGTTATTGTGGAGTGGTTTACGCTGGCAATAGAGTTCGATCTTTCGATCCAAGTTTTGGTACAGATTTTTTTTTGCTACTTGCTTTACGGACCATTTCGTAAGAAAACTCATCTCGCATACTTTTTATACTATTCTATTTTCTTTTTTATAAAGACCGAATTCGTGAAGTTCAAAGAGATCGCGAACTAAGGCCTAATCCCATTCATAGACCACATTTATTTCTTAAAGCCATAATCAGTTTAAGCGCAGCGTAGTAATTGATGACTCATGCTAAAATATACTATTAAATTTAAAAAGCCATCCTTTTTATTTGATTTTCCAGCTTGGGCGTTATTCGAACTGCCAGAACTCGCAATTTTAAAATTTCAACTTTAGTAAACAATTGCAACTACAACATTAGTAAACAGTTTTAAAATACAGGTTATGCAAAAAATCCCAATACTGATAAATATGCACAACACAAAGTATCTTTCAGTCCTTACAAAGGCGCTATATTCTCTATCCTACTAATATTACAAACGTGAAAGTTTGTGAGAATGTATGGATGTATGGATGTTTGTTCAGCTTTTACGCAAAAGCTACTAAACCGATTGGGATGAAACTTACGTATGTGGATAGCTGCAGACCTGGATTAACACATAGGTATTTTTATCTCGATATTCCCACGGGATCGAGATTTACGCGTATGAAACCGCAGGGCGCAGGTAGTATATTATATGTATGAGTATATAAGTAGGTATATAAAAAAGGGATGGTATGCTTGGTACACTTAACCCATGAAGATATTCTTATCAGTATAGATAACAGGTGCACTTAGGAGGGCTGTACCGGAATAATACGTCGGCGTCTCTTACATGTTTTTATTTTCCTGAGAGAATATAAAGCTACAGCATGACAGTTATCTAGATAACCATGAAAGTAAACCAAACCAGACTAAATGTGTATAAGACAGAATCTACGAAACATATTGATCGAAATTCCAGCAGTAAGCTGTTTGGTACCCCAGGACACAAGTCACCTAAGCTAAATAAACAGAACCAGGAGAGCCATGCTTCGGCACGTACGGGCCGGCTCGACCGGCTCTCCCCCTCTTCCACTCTTTCCCTACTCCCATCTTAAAGGGCAGTAACGCACTTGTGACTCTTTGAGTTGCAAGTGCCCATGGGCGGCGGTAGTAATTTACCATCAGGTGACCCGTCTGTTTGCTTGACAACTATACCACAAAAAAAAAAGAATAAAATCTTCTCATTTCGGCCGCTTACTTCAGTGATCAAATGTCAAATCACATCGATGTATTGTGAAATGTCAAATGGCGCTACAAAACTTAGACTATTTTATGTGATTACGTGTTGAGTAATACAAACCTCGGTAATGAGATCCTTTGAAGTTACAGAGCACTGCGATGGCGGAAATAACGTCCGTCGAATGAAAACAACCTAGTTATGTCAGTGTGAGTAATGCGAGTATATTTCGTGTGTGGTTTTGAGGTCAACATATTTAGTGAGGTCTGCATTTTAATGAGTTAGTTGGCTTAAATAGACCTGTTATGTACGTATTATGATTTCGATAAACATCGCTTAAGATTTATTAATGTTGAAACAAAGGTAGACAAAATTAATGTTTGGCGACCATTAAAGCGCTCATGCAGGTCTAATTATTTAAGATCAATCGAAGTTGACCATGATTCTTAGTGGTTCGATGAAATTAATTAATCATTAGTAATAGTAGATTAGTAATTGTCGAAATATCAAAACTTTGTATTCAAAATGTAATTCAAAGTTGAAAATGAATGTTGGACTTTAGAGTGCTGAGTTCAGGTGGTCATCTTGAAAACTTTTATCTCATTGAACGTATTGGTTTGTATGCGCAAATGAATATTTCTTTTGAATTTATAACCTACTTATTAATTGTTTTTAATCGTTCGCGACTTTGATACATATTAGATTTGCAACTCGGGACTTAATCGTATGCTTACCTAATGTATTATCGCGATTAAGTCCCGAGTTAGACATCGAAAGCCTACCTATTATCTTTTCTGTGCACCTGACAACGTCTATGCAAAATTTCATGATCATCTGTTATAGTTAAGGCGTGAAAGATAACAAACAAACTCATTTTCTCATTCATAATATTAGTTAAGATTTAATGGAAAAAAAAAAACGAAAATAAATAATAAATAAAAATATAGGCCGTCAGTGGTGTGGTGTGTGAAGCATACGTAGACTAAACGGGTTCTCGTTACCTACTTACTAGGAACATAAAATATCAATTATTCTATCCAATCAGAGGCGTTGACGTAAAGCTAAGTATATTAGTATAATATTAGCAAGTTGCGTGTGAATGTATGTACACGTAGCCATAAATTGAGATTACCGAAGCGTTACATCACACTAAATTTTCCTGATTTAAGTCGGAAATTCTAGCAAACGTAGATTTTAACTAAACAATTTAGCAATAGGGCAATTGGAATTAAAAAATGTAAATGAACGGTTAAAAACGGTGCGCTTAGGCCGTTTACACATATGCGCTACTTACCATACTTATTTTTTAGGTTGTTTTTTTTTTAATAATTAGGTATGTTAGAAAAAATATTTATTGACAAATGCAAAGATAATAATTTTTTATTTGTTTAGAAAAATAATGTAATACCTAAATTTTCGTGAATATATTTTTCTTATCAAGAACATAAAATGTTAGGTCAGTACAAAGTTCTATTTTGGGGTTCTATCTATGGCGTTAATTCTATTGTAATCCAGGGAATATAGAAATAAAAAGACAGAACTTTATTCTCCCTACTATATATTATGTAGGCATATAAACACCGAATTGTATGTTTAAAAGGGATTTACGAAAAAAATACTGTTATTTCATAAAACTGTCAAAAGAAAATGATTGTTATTGAAAATAATGTTGTTAATACCGATAATAATTTTGGTAACACAATTCATCGGCAGTAGACGTAACTAAGCGGACCTAAAATCGTGATGTTGCATTATTGAATGTCTATTGAAATCGCAATACGTTATTTAATGCGACCATTAAAATTTTGGGGTTATTTATTTTTTCTCTAGCTCTACCAAAATTGAACTTTCAACAAAATGATTTCTAATCTTTGTTAATATACTATTGCTATACATGTTGTAAGTGCACTTACCGACCTTGGGCCTCTACGAGCGCTGACCTGAAGCTAGCAGAAGTAGGCTAGGTGTCCCGTGCGTTTTTTTACATAAAAGATTAAACTATTAAGAAAGTTTGCTTTTAACATTTTTTTAAATATTCTAAAGAGCAGAGAATAAGCTTTGACTTAAATCAAAGCATAAAGAAAAAAAAAAAAAATCATTCAGAATCGATTTGAATCAAAGATTTGACGTCGTTCGCTCCTGAATTAGAATTTCAAATGCTTAATCTTCTACTTCACCCGTTTCTCTTTGGACGAACTAGCATGTGGAGATTCCTCACTAATTTGTCCATTGATCTTCATATTTCCATTTATTGACTTTCTGTGTATAATGATCTCGTAGTATGAAACGTAAGTTATATTAGAAGCTGCTTCCGCCGTCAGGGATTTCATTTAATGCTGGAGACATTTACTTGAGCACTAAATGTGCGTTCTGTTGCTGTAAAGACTGTCAAAGGAATTATTTGACCGCGGCAGAGCAGGCTACATACCCTGAAAGATATAGAGTATACACGTGCCATGGAAGTGCAACAAGAAGCAGCATATCCCTTCGTTTAGTATAATTTTGGTTAAACGGATGTCAAAATGATCAAACTTTATTAGAAAACAAACAAATATTCTATTAAAGATTTGAAAAAATCAATTACTGTCGCGATCCCAATTGGTATTGGTATAGGGCTCTATTTCTGTATTTAGACTCATAGGCGGTCCACTATGCGTTCAGATAAGGCTGACTAGTTGAGCCAGCCTAGCTCCTTCCAGAAGCACAGAAGCCTCCTGGGGCGTTCACAGGCTTCTAGAAGCGACCTCGCACTCACGAGGATAATAGTTGCCCGTTGTGTTACCACTCCCTCGCACTCCAGGATAACGTGGGCGCCCTTTTTCTCCGACCCCTAACAAAAATAAATAAACACCCAATTAAAAACCCTACGGGAGGCAATTAATGGGTTTTTATCGGGTTTAAACCCAGAAATCGGGTTCAATGTTTGCTTATCTCTAGCCCCAAGTAACGAGAAAAGCCAATAATGTAGTCAAATACAGCTCCTATTATTTCTTTCATAATTCAAGTTTCTTTAACTTCTTTTACACTACCTGCAAACTTTTTATCTTAAGCTGACGAGTATGAAATAGGTAATGTTGATAAACATGAAAAAAAAAGTTTTGAACGTATTGTGTGCACCTGGCCTTATGCGGAACCCTGCGAATACCTTCCAAGACGTTACGTAAGACGGCTTTGCACTGGCGTACGTCTGTTCAGTCGCATTGTTGGTGTTAGTGGGCAACAAGGCGACGCCAAACGCAATGCGTTTGCGCACCTCGTGTTTGTAAAGTCTTTGTATGTTTATGACTTTACCCAATTACATAATATTACAATCTCTTGCACAGACTTTTCTAAACTGAGGAAGCTATTGATCAGCCATGTTGCTGCTTATATTTGTGATATTTTTTCTCTTTCTATTCACGATTTTTTATTAAAATTGCTTAACCGTAAGTATACTTCCAATATAATAGAAACAAAATATTTCTGGTACCCAGAATCCAATTACCTACTGTTTTTTATAATTTTTTACCACTAAATATGTAAGCGTAGATCAGTAAGTGTCGAAAACGACATTTTTGCCCCCGTACCGGTAATGACTGTTATTAGTATTGTCACATAAAAACAGCGGAAAAAAGTATTGAGAAATATTGGGTTTTCAAAGACGAACAGGCTACCCTATTTCACTAGTCATGAATCCTACGGCGCGTCGGCGGCTGCTAACGAGTAAGTTGCCTTTTCTTTGAGCACGCAGGAAATTTCGTAAACTTCTGAGTAGATCTATATGCTCAACAATTGTGTACTGGTTAGAGTGGTCTCTTAAAATTGGAAGAAAAAAAATCAAAACAAACTTTGAAGTGACAATTTGATCGATTTTCACGCATTGAAGTTAGAGATGTACTTTCTCAAAAACGATGGATAAAGTTTTTGTTATTCTTATTGTAAATTCTCTCTTTCTATTGAAAACTCACTCAACTCACACTCAAATAAATAAAACATCATGCCTATACCTGATATCAACCTTATTATTCAATTACTCTTACTCAGTCCCTTACTACTGCCGATTGATTACATCAATTATTTTGGATTCCATAGAATTTATATTACAAAGATTTGTTACTTACATAATTTATCTTCATTACACGACTAACCCAGCTTCAGTTCCGAATTTATCACGATTCATAACGTAATATTCACTAAGGAAGTGATAGAGAACATACATACATACTGGTAGGATAATTCAGGTCTAGGTTTTATAAGCCATTAGCCACCCGCCCCGGCTTCCCACGGGTAGCTGCGCATATATTGATTTATTCCGACATCTTTAACAATCATCGTCATTTTCAGCTATTTTATTCACAACCGTAATAAAATTGTACACCTAAACCTTCCTCATGAAACACTTTGTCTATTCGTGAAAACCGCAGTAAAATCCGTTGCGTAATTTAAAAGATCTAAGCGTACAGGGACAGACGGTAGGAAGCGACTTTGTTATATACTACGGAGAAAAGTTCTTTGCACGATACCTACGCCTAATAATCAGTTTTTATTTGTCTCCTATCTGTCCGTCTGTCTGTTTGTTCCGGCTTATCACCGGAACGGGTATACCGATTTCCACGGGCCTTTCACGGGCAGGTAGCTGGTGTTATAAGCAGTAACTTAGGCTACTTTTATTTTAGAAAAAGAATTAGGGTTCCGAGCAAATATATAAATAGCGAAGTAACGCGGGAACTGCTAGTAAATAATAAACAGCAGGTCAGCAGTTTAAGGCTAAGGTTAAACTCACGCCTTTGCCCCTAGGGGTAGGTAGAGACAAAAGCTCGCCACTTGCTTCTACCCTTCTCTCTCTCTCTTATTTCTTTTACCTCACGAACTTACTGTCAGTAAAACTTACATACAAGCCCTCCGGTTTTGGGTAGGTAAGGTTCTTGTGGCCTGCCCTTTCTTCACTATTAACACTGTTAATCAAATTAATATTTTTTTTTAAAACCACGTTGGTGGCAAACAAGCATACGGACCACCTGATAGTAATCGGTTAGCGCAGCCCATGGACAATATTGCAATTCCAGATTCCCGACCATAAAAGCAAGCTATACACTTCTTTCTTGGAGAAATAATTTAAGGAATTATAATTTAATTGAAAAAGAAAACTTAAATCTTAATGATTAATGGATAGGGTTTTTTTTTCTCAATTAGAATTTTAAAATAACATCTCAATCCAGATAATAAAATAATATGACTATGATACATGCTCAATCACAAGTAAAGAGGAACCGGGCGATTAGAGAATTTTTATACTTACATGAATACAATCATCAATCATGTTAATCATTTTAATTCTGTGTCTAATAACGAAAAAAGTACTACTACGGAATATATTTATTGCTTTTTGATCATATACGTACGGATGTTGAAATAAAAAAGTGTTCCTTTTTACACGCTTTATATTAGCTTCACTTGTATGTTTGTTTGTAACCGACTCCTTAGGGCGCGATTTTGACCCACTTTAAACGGCCAGATTTCATTCAAATTTTGCACACCTGGCAAATACCGATGACAATGCAATATTCGATTAAAAAAATAAAAAAATAAATATTAGTTTTTTCTATTTTTTAGTTGTATTTTCTATAAAAGCGTGTTTTTTTAAACTATTATTTATTATTTAGTTATTAATCGTTAGTCGAATAACATGCTGATAAATCACGAGAAAAACGAGAAATCATTACGATGCAGTCAAAATACAAAACATTAACCCAAACACATCAAATCAGACATTACTCTACAAGTTCCGCACTAATTATATCTTGTTCAGGTGGCAAGAATACTCTAAAATTATACAATACATATACAAATTAGATACTACTTACGCATACTGTTGTACCTATCCGTATTGCGGTCTTCCGTCTCTTACATGAAACTTGAAACGAGTCTAAAATCTAGATTAATGTGTTACGTCACTCACTATATGTTATACTATTTTTAATACTAGTAAGTTATTAAATATACGAATATGATCTGTTTCAGCTCTTAACAGTGTCTCTAACACTCGTAATACAGAGCCACTCACCACAGTAAATACATAATTTACTGTGCACATACTATTATGCTATCGCCGCCTACACCTACGTAGGTTACTTACTCTACAAACATACGTATGTACGTGTGTTTGTATGTTTGTTTGTACAGTAACAAGACCGTACTGTAACACCACGATGATTAGACCAATATGATTAGTTTTTTCTTTTTTTACGATATTTACATACATATAATCCGAAACAGACTACTAATAATTTATTTTACAGAATGTTTAGTTTTTCATGTAACTAAAATGGTATGTTAATTAAACATCTCTACACAAGTATGAATTACAAATTTAAAATACCGCCGACTCAAAAATCTCTTCAACGACTAGAAAACAGCTGATGATATTTGAACGGCTGAATAGATTTTCTTTGAATTATGAGTAAAAACACTGTCGATCAAGTAACCCTTAAAAAAATCAAAATTGGTCTATCTCTTTAGGAGCTCGATGCCACAGACAGACATACAGATACGAGTACATACCTAAACCGTTCGAATACAGCATCCCTCCCACTTTGTGGTCAGTCCGTCCGAAGGTCTGTCTGTCTGTCAAGACCCTTTTTCTCAGGAATGCGTGAAGGTATCAAAGCTGAAATTTATATCAAATACTCAGGTCTACTGTCCCTTAGAGCTGTAAAAAAATCAAACTTCTAAGCCAACGCAATCAAAAGATACAGCCGTTTATGCCTCAAATTTCCGCAAATTTTCGACACTCGCAACTGAATAATCAAAACCTACAGGGTACTTCCCGTAAACTCAGAATCTTGAAATTTGGTACGAAGCAACGTCTTATAGCACAGATAAAGGAAAAATTGCGAAAACTGTAAATTTTTAGTTACATCATATAATAAAAATATTTTACGGAACCCTCGGTGCGCTAGTCCGACTCGCACTTGGCCGGTTTTTTTTCTTTCATAAAAGAGTTAAAACGGAGAGAGAGAGGTATTATAACCTTTTTCTCCATTGCTTGTCCAATTTTCTTTTTATCGTTAAGTAGCTATTTACGAGCTTTCGTGTTATCAATAACATCGACAGAACTTTATTGTTACATCAATAAATAATTTACGGTAAAAAGATTATTAAATAAAATCAACAAAAAAAAAAAAAACGGTGGGAGGTAAGGCAGCATGCAGTAGTAGCACGTTATGAATGTATTTAGTTATAAATCTGTAGAACTGTCTAACTATATAAACAGCGGAAAGTATGTAAGTAACCGGTTTTAGAAACTATGTTCCAACAGATTCTTGTAGTTATAAAATGACTATTTGACCCGCGCAACTTCGTCTGCGTTTATAAATTTTCCCCGTTTTTGCAATATTTTTCATTGATGCTACGCTCCTATTTGTCGTAGCGTGATGTTATATAGCCTATAGCCGTCCTCGATAAATGGACTATCCAACACAAAAAAATTTTTTCAATTCGAACAAAGTTCCTAAGATTAGCGTGTTGCACCAAACAAACAAACTCTTCAGCTATATAACATTAGTATAGATTTATTTAATGTCGTTAGGATTCATTGCAGTTTATTTTTAACCCCCGACGTAAAAACGAGGGCTGTTATAAGTTTAAGCTCATTTCTATTCGTTGATAGGATTTTTGAGTCAGGGGCGTTTTAATTTTTTTATTTATGCTATGTTTGATAATATCTAAAATCGGGATCTACCAGACCAACTTTTTAGGGTCACATTCACTAAAACAATAGAAGCGAATCGATGGATAAAATAGAATCATCTTTATTGTACACCAACGACATATTGCTTAAAATAAATACACGAAATACACAAAAATACGCTCTCAGGCAACCTTTGGATGGACAAAATCGATAAGAATAATAGGTAGTTGGTGTAAGATAGAAGTAAAAAAAAAAAGGCATTTAGTTGTATTTTCGCGGGTCACTATTAAGTGTGTGTATTGTAATGTAAAGTGTGGGTATTATTAGACACAATATAAGATTAATCTCAACTGCAAAGGGCTTCCTTTTAGAATTAAGATTATCTCTTTAGTTTATGGTTTACACTGGATTTTACAAAAACGTCTTCGATGTGTATTTAAGAGAACGACACAAGTCACTCGATCTTTAAAATAATTATAAAAAGAAATTGAATATAGTGTATAACACTATGTATTTTTTTTTAGACCAATTGGATAAATGTTATGTTTTAAGTTCAAAAAGCGAATTCTAGTGCGCCTAAGTCGTAGCAAGTTCATAATATAGACTAAAATAAAATAGGGTAGAAATGATCTAAAAAGTGTCTATTGTAGGTAAATGATTTAGTTTAAGTTACATTTTTCGAAACAATGAATTCCCTCCCATTTTCACCTGAGTATACATTAATTATTACAGCAACATCTAGTGTATAATTACAAAGTGTTACGTTTTTAGAGCACAGCCTTCGGTACTAGGTGCAGCTATTTGATGGTAGATGGCAGCACTTATATTCATAGAGTACAATTCGATTACAGATGGCGCTTGTATAGTTTTTGTATATTGAGACGCTGTCGTTATAGTTAGATACATTTTTATCTGTTTTCACATTTTCACAACAACTTTTTCATCGGGTGTTTTAAATAATCATTGAATTGAAATAAAGCTTATTTCTATAGTAGAGAAGGTTTTTTATTATACTTAAACACACAAGGTGGTTTATTTTAACCGAGGAATAAACGGATGAATTTTTCTCGTCAACCAGTTTATTTATTTTTTAAATCGGTAGTACATAATAAAAACATAATTATCTTATAAAAAAAGTATCACCCACTTCAATCTGCTTTTTAGTGGAAAGTAGATGTATTTTGTTTAAATATAATATGGGTAGGTCAACTAAATGCACTGATCCAATGAGACAGCGATGTTTTAGAGCAAACGAAAATATCATCGATGTATACAATTTTTAGATATTTGTTGATTTTTCAAAACCGCTCGACTGATTTCGATAAAATTTAAATGGGACCACCTGGAAAGTATACCCTTTGAAACAAAAAAGAATTTTCTAAATTGGTTTAGGCGTCTTCGAGTAATCGGTGAACATGTATAAAAAAAAGATTCCGACGGATTGAGAACCTCCTCCTTTTTTAAAGTCGGTTAAAAACAAAAAAAATCAATTGTCATTTCAATGTAAATCAAAACCTTCGATTTTGTAACACGTGCTTAACCTTTCAGATTTATCTGATTAATATTACCGAAAACTTCAGCTGAAAACTATGTTTAATAATGAAGACCCACTTACATCACTACTGGCTTGCATTTGATAATATTGTATCTACTAGGGGATCTAACTACAGTAATCTGAGATTACAATAATATATTAAAATTAAAAAACTCATTATTGTGATAAATGAAATGTGTGATAAAAGAAATACGGCAAAACACATTTGCAAGTGAATGCAAAATCAAAATACGCGAAAATACGAAAAGCTAATGGCATTGACAATAATGACATTACAACTGTGCCATGACTAGAGATCGGATATTCGGATGCATATTTACCTAAAGTTATTTTTTGGATAGCAAATTATGGAAGCGGCTTCTAAGTATATTTTTATTTACGAATGCAGTTGTATTGTCGCGTCGCTACTTGCGCACAAGCAAGTATAATTTGCCGTCTCACTCGCACTCTTACAAAATGCTTACATTTCCTGGGGTTTAATAGGCCCGATTTATTAATACCTTTTCGTGATCGCGTTAATTCCCGTTCATACGTAGATAATATTATATCATGGAACGCGAAAGTTTAAAAGTTAGTATTTTCGTTTGCTCCGAAACATCGCTGTCTCATTGGAGCAGTGCGTTTAGTTGGCCTCCCCATATTATATTTAAACAAAATACATCTACTTTCCACTAAAAAGCACATTGAAGTCGGTGATACTTTTTTTTTAAAAGATAATTAATATGTAGGTATCAACATTTGGTTTTTGAAGCCACGTCAGTTTTTAGAAGTTCCTATTAACCATGTTGTCCAAAAGTCACAATTGATGTTACTTAGCCATAAAGGGATTGTGTTTGATAAACACATACATCTAAGGTGAAGTGAAGTATCTCATTATCAACTCATTAATATCTATTTCTAATTCATGATTTAATTGTAGGCTTTGATTTAATGTGTTATGAGGATATTTGAATGAAACAATAACATTATTTATTTATTTATTGCAAATTATACCGGTGACAGGTATTCTTTTTACAATAACTTATACATGACAAGTAAAATGATTACAAAATAAACAATCTTACTCATTAGTATTTACAGTCTTATAATCCAATATAAAATTATTTTTATTGAAATCAATTTTACCGATTATATTACACTAACACATTTGTTCATGACTATTTTACATTCATTCTGAACACTGTCATAATACAAGCCAATCCTCTTTAATCATATCTGATGCCTTCTCGGCAATCATAATGACAGGAGCGTTAGGGTTACCACTTATAATTGTGGGCATCACACTTGCGTCAACCACTCTAAGATTAGCAATACCATGCACTCGCAATCTTGGATCTACCACAGCACCCTGATCATGCTTTGGACCCATCTTACACGTACCAGTGGGATGGTAAATCGTAAAAGAAAAGTGCTTCAAGCTACATTCCCAATATTCGTCACTAAACAATACATGATGCTGACATCCTGGCAGAGGAATATTGTGAGGCTTCGATCCATATCTCTGGAATGCTGTCGTGTTTGACAAAGCCATGGCAATTTTTATGCCTTCCGTGAGAACTTGTATATCTTGCTTGTATGCAAAATAGTTAGGCTCTATGGAAGGCGCCTGGAAAGGATTACGACTCTTCAATTTAATCCAACCAGAACTCTTAGGTCGCAATAGCAAGGGCAGTATGGTCCAGGTTTCAGCATCTTCTATCGGTTTGTATACAGTATTATACACCCTATCACGTAAGTTCAATATTTTCCTTATCTGCTCTCCTCCGTCAGAGTTAATTGAACTAGGTGCGAAATGGAACTGTATGTCCGGCCAGTTCCCTGACGAAGGTGCGTATTTAGTATTGACGAAGGCCAGACCTTCTACACCCTGTGTAGTCATCGGCCCTTTTTCATGCAAGATATAGTTCATAGCTACTTGAAATGTCTGGAAACGGTCTTTTTTGAATGTCACTGGTTTGTTAACTACAAACGTCAAGCCACCAAGACCAACATGATCCTGTAAATTATGTCCTACTTTTAAATTAGCTATTAGAGGAATATCATGTTCCCTTAGGTGATCTGCAGGACCTATGCCGCTTAACATCATTATTTTCGGCGTTGCTAAGGCTCCAGCTGACATTATGACCTCTCGTTTGATTCTAACTTTGTGTCTTTGACCATGTCGGTAAAATTCTACACCGTATGCTTGTTTCTTAACTGGATTGATCAGAATTCGTGTTACTTGAGCACCTAAAGCAACGTGTAAGTTGCTTCTTTGTCTGACAGGTCGAAGGAAGGCTTTGGCTGTACTACAACGGCTACCCCGCCGCATTGTTGCTTGTGTCAACATAAAGCCCGTCTGTTTCGCACCGTTTATGTCACGGTTCTCATAACCTAGTTCTACGCCACCTTTTAAAAAAGTGACTGATAACGGTGTACGCCAAGGTGCTTCTTGAACTGTCAGATATCCACCAGCAACATGATAAGGTGTGTTTACTAAATACGGGTTCCGATTGTCTTCCGATTTGAGAAAGTACGGTAACACTTGATCGTATGACCAGCCCGGATTACCGAGGGCTTCCCACAAGTCGTAGTCGTTGCGATTGCCCCTTACATAAACCATGGCATTCAGTACACTACAGCCGCCGAGTACTTTCCCTCTGGGCCAGTTGCAGCGGTCACCGTTCATCGCAAGGCAGTAGGAGCGGTTGTGAGAGGGCGTAGTTTGGAACTTCCAGTCCATATCTGAAAGCTGCGTGTAGCCTGCGAGAGCTGGGATGTCTGATATCTCCGTTTCGTCCTGACCGGCTTCCAGCAACAAGACTGTCCAGTTGCCGATCTCAGACAGCCGCGACGCCACCACTGCTCCAGCGGAACCCCCGCCGACGATTACAAAGTCGTAGATCGGCAATATCTGAAACGTTCAACAATAAATAAATTAGTATCTTTCTGACAGATGTGAAATATGATATCTCCTAGGAAAAAAATTGTACATTTATTTTATTAACTGATTCATTGATGCAGGTTATACAACTGGTCGAGAAGCATTGGGTTTCGTTGAGTGATACTCAATTGCAGTCTATAATTGCTGTTTAGCTAGCTAGAGCTGTCACCTTTTTGGGTCCTTAGGATTGACTTTCGGCATTTAAAATTATAAAAACAAGGTTCTAGACTTATTTCTAGAACTGTAAATATCGATACTCACGTTTGTTTTTTTATCACTTTGAATGGCTTCCCTTTAAATGTAATATCTATAGATTTACATACTTACATATATTTGAAAAGAAAAATGTGATCACGATTAAAATACTTGTTTAACAAATTAATCTCTGTATATTAAAAATATACAGAGATTAATTTGTTGTACATTAGTAATTCCTAATGCGGGAGTTGTCTCGGTAAACAAAAAAAAAATATATACATTTACTGCCCATAATGTATATATTGTTAAAGTTATGTCTATCTAAGAATTTCACTCAAACTACTAAATTTATTTGAATAACCTAATTTTCTTTAAAAAAAATTTCATAACATGCTGAGACAGTTAAAATTGTTGTGCATTTATTTATTCGCAACTTTGCTATAAGGTTGCTACTATTAATTACTCAAATTGCACCAGTATTCTCTTAAACTATTGTATGTAGCCACGTACACACATCTTACATCTGTTAGATTAGTACTGGATGCAGGTGTCAACTAAATGAGGATACCAAGTGTTTTATAATTGGTATAAGATGCTTTGTAGTAAGGCAGTAACCGCAAGTAGAGAGTAAGCACATGCATGAATTAGACTTGCTTTCATATTTATACTAACTGCGCCCCGCGGTTTCACTCGCGTACGTCCCGTTGCTGTGGGAATATCGGGATAAAAGTAACCTATGTGTTATAATTATGTATTTAAACTGGAATTAACGCCAGTGCAACCTGTTCGAAACGTCAGGCAATTCAGAGGTATGTAATACCTTTTCGTGATCGCGTTAATTCCCCTTTAAACACATAATTATATCATGGAACGCGAAAATTTAAAAGTTAGTATAACCTATGTGTTAATCCAGGTGTCCAGCTATCTACATACCAAGTTTCAATCGTTTCCTTAGTTTTTGCGTGAAAGAGCAACAAACATCCATACATCCATACATCTTCACAAACTTTCACGTTTATAATATTAGTATGATTGTAACCATATCACATCGTTCTCACAATAGATATTCTCATAACTAATGCATGCGTTACGGTACTTACAGCATTGACTTCGGTAACGTAAGACTCCGGGTCGAATTGCTGGTATCTGAAGTACGTGATCCCGAGTGCCAGGAGTGGTATCAGACCCAATACAGTAATGGGTGACGGTGCCAAGCTGGCCAGCGCTCCTGCCGCCTCCATCTTTACCTGTACAACTCATCTACCGTTATCCTAATATATACAACTTATCCTAGTAGTCTTAGCTCTCTTAGATACAACTTTGCTTTTTTCTTTGATCTTCCTCTGAAAGAATTTTCGGAGTATAATTTCTTATACCATGCTTTTTTGCAGGTGTTGTCAAAGATTTTTCTGTGTCGCTAAGATAACTTTTAAGGCGTGCGCTCTTCAGTTCCTCTTTCTCGGTGTCGAACTGGTGGAGAGTGTTGTAACGTCTTTCTTTGTGCAATTTAACAGGTTTATACAGTTCCTTGTTGACTTCTTTATAGTGTTCGTTTTTATACAAGGAGGTGCAGTAGTAGTCACTTCTAGAGGATCTATCTGAACGATAGTCGTACGCGCTGGATCCGCTGCGATAGCCGCTGCTTTCGGTTGAAGAGATGTCGCTTTTGAAGCTGTCGGCGCTTCGTCTTGCTTTGTGCCTCTTGTAGTCTTTGTCTTCGTAGTCGTTGGCTCGGTAATCGACAGGAGAGCTGCGGTACTGCAACGGCTCGTCGTACCTCTCTTTGTACCGCCTCACTTGAGTGACGCTGGCGTGCGTGTACGACTGTTCTTGGCCCATGGTGTGATGCGCGATCGTTCTCTCGTTACCTGAGTTCTGAAACGATAACAAAGGAGAATGTTAAAATAAAGTAAATATATTTATGTGATACTAATGTATATTTTCTTATTACAGGTAATGAAATTGCACCTATATCAGCTGTGGTATGTAAACATTATAGAAGATATGTGTGATTTCATGTTATAGTAATATATTTTTTCAAGTTAAGTAGAATTTTTTTTTCAGTTAAATAATACTTTTATAAAGTTTATTACACACTGTATTAGATTCCTGAAATCGTTTTAATGTGATGCCTGTAAATATTTTGTTAATCACAAATGTACAAGTAACAAGTGAAGCAATGTCAATTTAACGTAAATTATAAAGTTTAAAGAGTAATAGTTTTCAATGAAAGCAGAATGATTATATTAACTACTAGTTGTTGTAGTAGTAGCGGGTACTTAGTTCTAGTAGCAATTTTGGTAAAATCCTACATTTTTCCGGAATAAAAAGTACCCAGTGTGCAATTCCAGACTATAATCTATATCTGTGCCAAATTTCATCCAGATCCGTTTTTGCGTGAAAGAGGATACAAATTTCTTATAGCAAGCAGTTACTTGTAAATATTGTCGTGGAGTCCACTAGTGACCACGATCGATGCAATTCGATCGCAACGTCGGGTAACCATGAGGTATTGTACCTTTTAAATATTATCGCGATTAAGTCACGAGTTACACATCTAATATGTATCAGTTTTATTACAATTATTATCGTGGCCGTCAGATCTCAGATCAGATTGACCACTTCATGATGTGACTGACTATTTCATGATTGGATCCAGCTAAAATTGACCGTATCGTTCAAACGGCAACGTTTTATGAAGGCCACGTTTGGCCCTATCATCAATATTATTAGGGTAGGGTTCATTATTCATGATATAAAAGGTTTAATAAAAATTCTAATTAACAATTTTTGTTATTTTAAGTTGTCGTATTGAAACAAAAAAAACAATAACAGCGCCTGTAACTATGAATAATAGTAACTATTTTATAATATGATCCTTAATGACATGTTTGACCATAATATAAGTAGTCGTGCGTTTCGCTATACACATCGCCAAATGATGCAATATGCATTAATCTTGTCAGTAACCAGATCAGTCAAGTCATGATGTGATCATTTCCAATGAAACAGAAATAGTCCGATTCGAATCAATTTTAAGATGTGAAAAGTGACTACGACCATCTACATTATTATATTCATTCATTATAAGGCCAAAACAGCGTCAGATATTCATCCTACAGGTCTGCGATAGTTGACCTGTGAGCGAGCGAAGTGGAATCAAAGAAATTCATATCCTTAATCATCATTCGCTGTTCAGTCGAGTCAGTTAAGACCCTCCTGATGGCAATCGTCGTATCACTGTGCAAAGCATTTAAGCGGTGCGTGTGAGACAAACGCTAGCTTGAATTTAAATCGATAAGCGCCATCTATCTGTATGGCAAGCAAACTATCATACTGACGTCATTTAGATAAGCAAGTAAAATAAATCGATTAAGTTTCAGAAATACATGGTCACGAATATTGGTAGTTAAATGACCAGCAGTGTGTGTCAGTGGAGCAGCCACGCAAATTAGGAATGGGGCCGGCCCGGCCGAATTTGAACTCGAGAGAAATTTTACACTGATGCCATTCGCATTTTAAATTTTAAACACAAACACCTAATGATTTTGTAATCATAACATTACTGTGGAAAATTTAATATATTTTGCAAATTTTACTTGTAAAGTATTAAAGAGTTTACTTGACTAAGCCTCGTATCCTACCTAAGTTTAAAAACGTTTTAACGAATGGTAAACGTAAAATAATAAAATACACTTCACGACAGTTATGCCTAGCGTATGTTACGAATTATGTAAGCAATTTTGAAATACAAGCTATGCCTAAGTATATTAGATATAATTTCATAATAACATGCAATTATAATTGAAAATTCTAAATCAGTTCTCTGCTTTGAGCATCCTTGCACTAGAAGTACATTCAGGTTCTGTAAAGTTAAATCGAATTTAGATAGGCAATTCAACATTTATTATTTTCTAAAATTTTCTTCTTACACTTTTGTGTAATCGTTCGTAATTCTTGTTATTATTTACTAACTCAAAATTTATTTAACTAGATGGTTGTTTTGTGAATTAATTCAGTTTATTCCGATGTTTAAATTACATAACTACAAAATCACCAACCATATAATCTTTGTGGTTATTTACCCATTAAAATGTAAACTTTCTTTGCTAAATTTCTTGCGGTTTGCATATTGGTGTGAAAAATTGAAATGACTTTCACTCAATTTTATATTAACTTTAATCTCATAGCTCAACTTCCATATTATTGCGACTTTTTAAAAGGCGTAAACATTATTAAGGAACGACATTTTCTTTAAAACTTACTGATAATAAAAGTCTATAACGTCTGTTTAAAAAATTGTCCATTTCAGTTAATATAATTTAATAACGTGTAGCTGCAAGAAACACTAAAAAAGAGACTGTTCCATCAGAAAGGTTTTAAAATAAAAACTAAAAACATAAGTGCAATTAATCGATCGACGTTGTCTTATAGGAATAAGTAAAGTAAGAATACCCATAGGTATTTTTCAAACTTTCGCTACTTTCATAAATCGATCCACAGACGAACCGATAGTGCACGATTGGTACAATTCGGTCGAAGCAAAGTATTGTACCGTATAAATATTATCCCATTAATGCCCATAAGTGAAAATTAATATTTCCTTAATTGTAGCAAAAGGAAAAAATAATAAAAGCAAAAAGTACCCAATTGAGTTGGTAAAAGATTTCAAAACTATCAGACGCAACGAACCTTAAAGTATACAGAAACTCAGTACAATGTTCTCGTGGTAATCCAAAGAGCATGTAACACGATCACCACAGGCTATCCGTCACGGACGCATTACCTCCAAAAGTGATCCGACACAACGGAGCTAAAAGCCATGAAGACGACACATTTGTTCATATTGTTTAACCAACAAACATACGTGAACACAGCTAAATATAAACCGATGATATGCCAAAAGATTTTGAACCCTATTCCAAAATATTAGAACCGCCGAGAATGCTTGCGAACGGGCGATTGTTTTCTTCTTCATTCGAGTTTCGAAGATGCAAATTGATATATCATTGTTGTTAAGAATCAATTGTCCGTTAACCTTTAAACAAATATGTTTTCTTTCTTTACAAATACAATTTACATACACACTTGAAAGCTTTAAAACTTTTAAGTGATGAATTGTAGATTGCAACTTAATTTGTTAAAGGTATCGACTTTTAGCCCCTTTTTAACACGCTTTTTTCTTGCAATAGAATATTATAAAGCTGAAGAGTTTGTTTGTTTGTCACTACTGTTTCGAATTGAAAAAATATTTTAGTGTTGGATAGCCCATTTATCGAGAAAGGCTATAGGCTATATAACATCAACGCTATAACCAATACAAGCGGAACATAACGAAAAATGTTGTGAAAACGGGGAAAATTTACAAACGCGGACGAAGTTGCGCGGGTCAGCTAGTCAGGAGACAAATGCAGGCGGGATTTGATAAACGATCGTTATTTTTAGAACAATAATTTATTTTTTTATTTATCGTAGGAAGGTATAGGATTCTTCTTAGACTAACAATTTATTAAATAGTTTCCTATGAAATAAAAAAAAGAAGTCTTAAGGGCCCTACGGGGTCCATTGTCAATTGCTTATTCTATTAAAAGATTTTGAAAACAGTACATATTTTCAAATCAATCAGGAAATCATCGTTTTTATTTCATGCAAAACACAAAAAAATGTGATGGCTAATACTAGAGCACTTGATAGTATTTCCTTACTAGGAAAAATGGAAAAACAACAAAAAAATAAACCTATCCGATGTGTATAAAGTTTATATAAATAAATCAAAAACACAATAATAACAAAAAATATTTTACCCGAGATAACCAGATCGAAAACTCACGAATGTAAAATGTTTTCACGCAGGCTTCCTTAATTGGAGTTTCTTTTTATCTAATTTATACCCAGAGTAATTTACCTAAATAGGTTTCAGTTTTTCATAATATTTTGAATAAATTATAATTATATGTACCTACATTAGATCCAGTGCCTTGAAATTTCACTTGTTATTATTATCCCCTATGTTTAGAGATATCGTATCGGTCAATTAAAATTGAAATCAATTTAGATATAGAAGAGGATATTTGTACGCATTTTTAAAGAAATTTCGCTAACGGAGGAGCGTGAAATACTTAGGGTTTGTGCTAGAAGTTAAACATTTTTAACAATTAGTATTATTACACATATTTAAAAATTACGTTAAAACGGCTACATTAAGCTACACGCGTCCAGGATATATGTTGTAAATGTCATGTAACCTACAATGACAGTTCAAATTATACTGACCAATAAAATAAACCAAAAAAAATTAAACTTGATGATCGTCGAAATTTTACCATCAGGAGATCTGTAATCATTTATAAATTAAACTACTGATATAGATAAAGTATGTACAGTAAATCTTACCGAAAGCAGAAAACGCGGTGTGTAGACTAGACGCAGAAGTATAGTGGCGTGTGTTGCGTTACATCGTTCACTGTACAGTATTTTTATTACAGTTATGTGTACGATATAATATTTATTCGCTTGTATCTTTATAACAATGTACTTTTGTTGTGTGCGGTCATTTCACCGGCATCTAAGTTAGTAGAGCACAACACTACGTAGCAACAATTGAATAATTATAATGTTTCTTCCAAGTTTATTGTATAAACAATTACTTCAGTTGTTCTCATAAACAGGGACGACTATGGGAAGCCCTTTTTTTGGGCGATACACTTTAACTGAGAAAGAAGAAATAAGAAATAAGGTACCCGACATTGCTTTTGCCATGAGCAAGCTAAAATGGCAACTGACACGGCTATCTAGTCCAAAAAACCAAAACCCATTTGGTATCAAAGGGTCTTTAGGAAAAGGAAAACTTTGCCACGGGCTGCAAAGGCCAGCGTGGAACACTGTCCCTTACTAAATGTACCTTCTGGTGACAGTGGCCGCAAACCGCTGGATTATGTACTTGGACATCGTAGGGCTGAGAAAAATCTAATATGTCGAGTAATCTAGTATATATAGTTTTAAGTTAAAGAAAAGTTCCAAAATCTTATGATGAATTAACTCGGAGGTGAATTGGCGTTTTTAGAAATACTTATAGTAAACTCATTTGCCTTAGTAGTTATCTGCTACAAGTAGCGGTAAGCAAATATTTAAACTAGCCACAGCCGGACACTACATCCAAATGAGGTATGCCAGCCAACTAGATCTCGCCAGACACATTTACTCGGTTGCTTTTCGCACTAATAATATTATTATTATTGTCACTTCTCACACACAACTTCAATAGAAAGACCAGTTACAAGATAAAGCACCGATCGAAATAAATGTCCATCAATATTTACGTTAGGTTATTTATAACAATTCCAACAAGTATGTAGTCTTAAAACCTGACTTCACATAATAAGATTCAGGAAGAAACTAGATGAAGTAAGAGAAGATAGACTTTTATTTGATGTAATTATTCACAATATGTTTTTTAGTCTTTTCCTCATAGTCGGCACAATCGTTCGTTCTATAAATAGGATACAGTTTAAACTCCATCTACTACGCCGTCTCTGTTTGTATTTTCTGTTGTCAAATTCCTTTTTTTTTTCTTTGCGTTTGCTATATGATATTAACCACTTACGTCAAAAGCATTCATGGAAGATGGTAAGTGCTTCTCAGTTATTAGTAGGATACCGTTAGAGGAAGTTGCTCGTGAATTTCCGCATAAATTGCGTGTAACTGTTACACTTGGCGCTTTTACAATATTTGAATAAAAACTTTCGAGAGCGGTATCCATATTTGTTAAAGACGAGTAATCCGCCCCGGCTTCGCACGGGTAGCTCACGGGTAGCACAGACATCTTCAACAATCATCAACATATTTCAATCAATTTACACAAAATCTTAACAAATTATACACCTAAACCACCACTCACATGGATCACTCTGTCTATTAGTGGAAACCGCATGAAAATCCGTTCAATGGTTTTTCAGTTTGTCGCGAACAGACAGACGCGGCGAGAGACTTTGATTTATAATATATTATGTAGTATAAAGGGTTTACTCCCGTAGTTTGAGAATGCCCGACGAGTAAGCTGCCTGCCGTGTTGATGTCAGACACCTCGAACTAGTGGGGCGTCCTCGAAATTCACACGTTCATATTTATGTTTACATCTATTCTATACCTACTCTAATAAACAAATGATTTAAAATTAAAGTGTCTGTTTTTTATTTCAGAAAAACCGCTTTTTACTAAATGCATCTATTCTAAATGTTTACAAGTTATTTGAAAAAAACATTTTTTTTTGTGTCTGTCTATTCTGTTAGTTTGTTCCGGCTAATCTCCGGAACGGGTGGACCTATTACTACGGGACTTTCACTTAGCTAGTGGTATAAGGAGTAAGGGCTAGATTTTTTTTTGAAATAAATAGGGTTTCGCGCAATATATATATAAATATGTACACCGGAGCGAAGCCGCGCGGGGCACAGCTAGTCTTTAATAAATACAATTTGTTCATCGTTCACCTTTCAGTTTGTTAGGAATTTAGGATTATAAACCGATGATGGCTACCATATACCCTTGACATGTCTATCATTGATTATCTAAAACCTACAAATGAACGTAATTAAATATAATCTTGGTAAATATTGTACGTAAGTCTTTTAAAACTGGTTAATGGTAGTTGTGTAAATTGATTAAGAAACGGTTGAAGTGCTACCCAGCCTACCACTCACCTGTTCAGTGTTTTGTAACTTACTTGTTTTGGAGCTAGTAGCATCACATTGTTTGATTTTTTTCAATATTTGTTACATAATACAATACACTAGTATGTGCCTATAACTTGTCTTTTAATAGAGGATTTTCGGTACATATTAATAATATCAAATCAAAATCATTTATTTCAATTAAACCAATAATAGGTATTTTTGAATTGTCAGGAGTAGGGGTCAGTCAGACTAAGTCAGTCGTGAAGCTACTTGCGTGTTCCAATACGTAGATCCTATGGAGAAGAACAGGCAAGAAACTCCAAGGACACTCTTTTTCAAAATGTTTTTTACAAATTTCTGGTTACATTGCTTCAATAAATTAACCTAATCCAAGATCCTTATATTCGTTAAGTAATGTCTGGCCTAAAATAAACGTACACACACACAGACTGTATACAAATCTAAAAACTTTTTTAATTGTAATCTTAAGGAATAAATTGTAGTTGCCTCAGCCTCGAATACGTGTAAAGAGAAAGGAAATTGTTTGCTAGATAAATCTACATAAAATCTCTTTCAAAGCAAGGTTTACGCAATCGAGTTTTAAACTCATGGTCATAGTATAATATGATCTATCTTGATTTTCTATTGACCAAGACTTCATTCTAGATATTTAAAAAAATGTGAATTGTATGTTGTTACTTAATATCTTAAGATTTTATGACATTCGCAGCATGTTTGTTTGCTTGTGGTATATGGAAACTAACCGTCGCAATTGCCTTGTGGAGCCGAAAATTATTTTTATTTATTTAAAAACCTATATTAACAGTCTAAAGAAAAGACAAGTCAAACATTTATGTCACTTAATGTTGCTTCACTTTATATTAATACGTGAAAATAATTCTTTGTACCCTTTTTAAGCAAATTTTGCGCACAGAGGAATGTGAAATTTAGAACACTTATAGTTTAGAAGTACAGAAAGCTTAAATTTTTTATGAAAATGCATTGTAAATATAAAAATTATGTGAAAACTGCTATGTCAAGCTACACGTGACCTGTGTTTACGTGGACATGCCATGGTTCAAATATATTCAGCAACAGTTCAAATTATAGTAGTCAATGACATAAACAAGACATTCAAAACGGTCGAAATTCGACCGCCAGGCAATCTCTAGTTATAAGACTTCGTCGTTGCCATCCGAAATATTCAATATGCAATAAAAATGGCATAAATGACCAATGAATTTGCTAGTCACGAAGCTATCGCCAGTCCTGCCACCAACGATGACAGTCTTTCACGTGAAGAGTATACATAATAGGGTTTTATTCCTATATAATTGTGTTTGTGGGACATGATTTACATTTCAAATTGTACGTGAAAAGAATCACTGCTATTGAATAAGAGATAGTTTCAATTGTGCATAAACTGTCAAGTTACCTAAGTTAAGGTCCATACCACTGTTTTTTGTATTTCGTCAACGTTTTCATAAAGTAATCTAAATCATAAAAGCTTGAGAAAGATTATAAGTTTATAACTATGTCTTGGTTTTAGCTATCGATAAGCTTTTACGAATATCTGTGACGCAACTTACATTATTATCTTACACTTAGGGCCCCTTTGGCACATGACAATTACGGGCCCCTTTAGAAAGTAAAAAAGAGAATGACAAAAATCTTTTCATTTTATTTAATGACTGCATTCGTTTATGTTAATAACGAATATATGTGATAAACCGTTTAAAAATATATAACTTATATAAAATAAATATGACACTGGTTTTAATTTACTATACTATTGTTTTGGACTGGTTATGCAACACAGAAATACTCAATATTCAATAGTTTATTGCAATATATTAATCTTGAAAGAAGTAAGTACTTAATTAAAAATGTATTTCTTTTTCGATTCAATAATAAGCCTAAATATTCATTTTGTGCGCTACCTGTGACTGACCTCTTCATTCGGTGATAATGAATATGTCGTCATTTTGGGGACCTTGTTAGGACGGGGGCCCTGGAACGCCACCCGCGTGCCGAGTGCCGGGTGTGGTAAAGGCTGACTATTAACAGATCTAAACACGAAATACCTACATATAATAATAAATAATTTGATGAATGTGGACCCCTGGGAATATAAAATTTTTAAGGAAGATGAACAATCAAATGTAGACTATCAGAAAAGATAACCAAAGAAGGACACTGATAGTGGATGGACTTTTAGTTTGCCCTTGCAATAGTCGTCTTCTGAAAATAAGCGAAAACGTTTGGTCAGAAATAAAATGTTGTCACAACAACAATGTTTGAATGAAAAATGTGGGACAGTCAAAACAATTTAAGGCCTGCTAGTGTCAATCTCGTGTAAATGTGTAAAAACCACGGCTATAGAAGAATGTGGTACGGTCAAGCGTGTCGTGTTACTTAAACTTCAGGGTCAAACTTACTAGATCAACAAATGAGACGACGACAAAAGAAAAAAACCAGACAAGTGCAAGTCTCACTCGCGCACCGTGGGTATCGTAAGCAAACAAACTTGTATGTAGATAGTACGTCTATCTCGGGTATCTGCCCGCCTTTTCCGAAAGACAAACCTAACTTTGCAGTTCTAAAAATACCCTCCCAGACATCGATTTACAAAAAAGTCAACTTTCCAACCGCGAAGTAAAGTTTGTAATTACAAAAACTAATTGTTTTATCTGTTAGAATAACAAATTAACGACTTTCAGATTTTTCCCTTTACTTGTGCTGTGAGACCTTGCTTTTTACTAAATTTCATGATTTTAAGTCAATGGGAAATGGGTTTTGATTTACCTGCGAAATGTTCAAATTTGGTCAAATTTAAGGCTTAATTGACCGTATCTTTTAATTGCGTTGATTTATAAATTTGTTTTTTTTACAGCTTCATTAATTACAACTTGATGCGTCCACGGGTTCCTGAGTAAATGGGTCTAGACAGACAGATAAACAGCCGGACAAGAAAGAGATCATAAGGGTTCCGTTTTTTTCCTTTTGAGTTAACTATAACTAACTGCGTCTCGTGCTTTCACCCGCGTAAGTCCCGTTGCCGTGAGAATATGGGGATAAAAGTAGCCTATGCTTAAAGTATACATAAGCAAGCTATCATATCATCATCTATTAGTATCTATAGAACATCTGCTTACACTTGGCATAATGGACAACAAGCGATGCGCGCGCTCTATAGCTTGCTTATGTATACTCTAAGAGCCTATGTGTTAATCCAGATCTTCAGCTATCTACATACCAAGTTGTCGGTACAGTAGTTTTTGCTTGAAAGAGTAACAAACATCCATACATCCTCACAAACTTTCACGTTTATAATATTAGTAGGATTAGTAGGATAGAATCGCAGGTGAGGAAAAACATGATATCAAGAGTGCTGCGTTAGAATAATAACTGTGCCAATATACCGTATTTTAAATGTTCTCACCATAGCACAAAAACTATAATGAGTTATATTCATGGATGGATACCTCTAGCGAATGTAAAGTTTTAACGGTTTTGTACGCAGACACTTAGTCTCTTACGTAGATTGGTAGTCTCAAACATTGTTAAGTGGCATAGTGTAGGTTTATTTTTCTATTGGTTCCTTGATGTTTTGTAACCTAGCCGGTGTTTTGTAACCCGGTGCGTCAGAACTCTCGAAAGATTCCACGCAGGATCCTCAAATGCTGTATACAACATCGTATCATGTGACGAATCCTGGATATACGCGTACGAACCCGAAACAAAAAACCAGTCACGAGTTTGGGTATTCGAAAATGAGTCAGCAAAAATTGTTCGTTCACGGAGTGTTGCAAAAAAATGGTGGCCACGTTTGTCTCCAAAACCGGCCATGTTGCAACTATTTCTCTTGAGGGACAAAGAACGGTTAATGCAGAATGGTATGCTAGCATTTGTTTGCCACAGGTCCTTTCTGAACTCCGTAAAGAGAACTGCAACCGCCGCATCATCCTCCATCACGACAATGCGAGTTCTCACACCGCGCACAAAACAAAAGAGTTTTTAAAGCAAGAAAACATAGAATTATTAGACCATCCGCCGTACAGCCCCGACCTAAGCCCTAATGATTTCTATACTTTCCCTAAAATAAAGAATAAATTGCGTGGTCAGAGATTTTCATCACCTGAAGAAGCTGTGGACGCCTACAAAACGGCCATTTTGGAGACCCCAACTTCCGAATGGAATGGTTGCATCAATGATTGGTTCCATCGCATGGAAAAATGTGTCAAATTTCGCGGAGAATACTTCGAAAAGCAATAAATACATTTTTAAATAGTAATGTTGTGTCACTTCCTTGATTCCCGAAATTTTCAGTGCCGCCCTCGTAATGGCGAAATTGATAGAGACATCGAAACTCATCGGCTCCGTTAATTCTTTGTAATCATGTAATATTTAGTTGTGTATTTGATTATTACATGAATAGAATAGAATATCTTTATTTGCAGTAAAATGTGGTAAGTACATAGCTTCTTGCAAATCAAGGAGTTAGTTAGTTCAGCACATTTTTGTCATATTTTTAACATGCAAATATTTGTATTGTTTTATATTATAGATTAAGTTAATTACATTGTATTATTATTTATGGCATGTCAATCCATTTATGTAACTTGGTGAAACATTCGTATTATTGAACAACGTTATACTTCATATTTATTTACGTGGAAATTACATACATACAAAATGGCCGATGATATCAAGGAAGCAAAATAGCGAATTATTATAGTATTCCGTTTGGCGATCCGTTATATATTTAAAATTTTCTTGTTAAAAATAGGTAAGTTTTTGTAATACAACAGAATTAAACAATTACCAGTTCCTAAAAACACTCCTAATTTTATTACTGCCACTTCAAACATGAGGTGCTAATTTTTCGGGAACGACAAACAAAATAATATTAAGAAATTTTCATATGCAACGATTGAATAATTTTGATGATCTCAATCAATACGTAACCCGTATATTTAAACTTGTCACGCAACAACCCATTAAATAATGTTATATGGTAACCCTATCACACCGTGTTAAGGTTCATAAACCGGCTCATTAAATTCATCATCGATTTCATGCGATCTTTATTTGGAACGTGTCCACCACAAAGTGGGCCATTGGATTCATTATCCGCAGCCTACGAGCAAGTTTGACCGTCTCCATTCATTTTTGTTTGTCCACACAATCTCATCTTTATGACGAGGAATTAGGGTTCTTAATTGTGGTTTATTTTTGTTCGGAATGCGTTTAATAGTTCAACCCCAAGTGGTACTATTCTATTCGTAAAGGTTTGACGTAAGATATTGGATTTGTTGACCGGCCACGTAGGAGAAAGTTCTACCATCTGGTTCGTTGTGTTTTGTTGGCTTAACAGTTAGCTGCCCACTGGTTGCATGTATATTGTGGCGTAACTCTAAATTACGGACACTCTCGGTTTCTATTGACACGTGTAATTTGGGAACGTCTTTAAGACGTGACACAGATGCCATTACACAAGAATCAAATTATTACAAATTTGTGTTTTCAATATTAATTTAATTGTTATATAATTATATTGCTACTGAAACTGAGACTATAAAATTTAACTATGCTTTAAAGCATTGTGTTGCGTTTTTAATTCTAATACTAAACCTTGTATTATACTGGCCGGTTAAGTTAACTAATTTCTTCAACAAACTGTTAAGAAACAGCTGAGCTTGAACGGAAATACAGTTTAACATTTAACATAATTCATAATGTTCATTGATTTTGTTACCGGTAATCCGCGCATGAATGGGTAAACATTGTAGGAAGGCAAACATAATAAGTGTACAGAAAACGTACGTTTATGCTGTTCTGTGTAAAGTATAACTAGTTTTTTTTTAAGAATAAAAGGCGAATGAGATATTTGAAGACTTAAAAATGTAGAAACTTGTCTGTTGAAGGGGGTCGTGAGTGCTTCACTTGTGTATTACATGTTTTTGTAATACACTAGCAATCCGCCCCGGATTCGCACATAGCTGAGACATCTTCAACAATCGTCAACATATTTCAATCAATTTATTCAAAATTTACCTAAACGAGGAAGCACATGAACCACTCTGTTTATTTGTGAAAACAGAATGAAAATACGTTAAATAGTTTTTCAGTTTTTTTCCGCAAGACAGACAGACAGACGCGGCGGGGCACTTTGTTTTATAATATGTACTGATTATATTCAATATGGATCATACTTTCTTGTGCTTGTGCTTCTGGATAAATCAGATCTACTATTAACAACCTCCTGAGTTTCGACTGATTAAACTGTTTTTGCAAGTTAACTCTTGTGTCATAAGCATTCACATTTCATAATTATCATGTCCATAACTCCATACATTCTGTTGGAGGTCTTGAAGGACAACATGCAACTGCATTGAAGCAACTTTTTTATAAATGTCAAATTGATTGTTGTACAATTACATTCGACATTATTATACCATTAAAGGCACGCACAGTTGGCAGTGGTTATTTGTTACAAAAGTTGAGGTTTCTTGCGATGCTTGCCATTAGCTTGGTAGGTCAGTAGCCCATCGGTCGTCGAGTTCGTGGCCACCTTGTACTACTAAACACATGTTTATGCGAAATGACAATGAAGTTTTACCTACTTATATTGGACTTGTTTGGCTTTACCAGGTTTGCTTATTACGTGCTTAGCAAATGTTGTACTTGTAAAAAAAAACCGCTAGATCTCTGGGATTGATTTACCAATTGCTTTCGGCATAAAGTATTTTCTTAGCACATGATATAACAGATATTTCGCTTGGCTTCCGAATGCAAGATTAAACATATTATAATGTATTGAATAAAAATACACTAAACGACGATAAATAGTGCTGAAATTTATTAGCTACCTTTGTAAACAAAACTACAAGTAATAAAATATTGGTAATCTCTTCAATTGTACATATCGCACTGTTATTACGAGACTGTATCAACTCAAAATAGGGTAAATTTGAGATAATTCATTTTTCATACGTAAATATCAATTCCCTACGCGTCAATAAATATAAAATAATAATAATAAATTGTAATAACCCAAATTTTTCAACAAAAAATAATTCTTTTTTTTTATTTGTTCAGATATTAGAGTATAAACTCAAAAATTGGAAATAACTTGATAACCTGCAATCATTTAAATAATTCATTAATACAGAAAACCCTTAATTTTATCAATAAAATTTCATAATCTTTAACAGGAAGCGAGTAATCAGTCTTCTGTCGTTTCTGAAAAAAAGCTTCATTTTGAGTTGATACACTCTTGTAATAGCAGTGCGATATACATGTTGTACTAAAGTTGCTTAATTTTGCGGAAAACAAGTGCCCAAGGGACCCTTCTCGAGGGGTAGCGGGTTAGCGGCGCTTTTAAACATTAAAACGCACCTGGTCACTTTATGCGTTGTTAAAATTATCCCCCCCTCCCAAAAATCTCCTACGCTAATCTAATGCAATCAGCATTAGATTTTTGTTTGTTTATTTTTCTTCAATTCGAGCAGAAAAAAAATACTGTGGGAGATATAATCACAATTTTATCCATACTTACTTCTTAAATGCCCATGCACTTTGTTCGACGATGATAAAAAAAAAATACGTTTCTTAAATAAACAATGCATTTTCGAGTGGCTAGTGCTATGAGAAATAGATTTAGTACACGTCATCCTACCCATTTAAACATCAAAGTCATCCATCAATATGGAGTTATGGAAAAGTGCATACGCCTTTCCTTTTCTAAGGGTAAACGAAAGAAAGAGATAGCAGCAATGACAAAAACTACATTGTTCTTAAAAGAACGATCTTAAAATAGGACAAAAGCAGTTGGAATTTTTTTCTGACAAATGGATCGGAGGCTCTTTGATTATACATATATGTATATAGTTGGGGCGTCAATACTCAATACTTTGCTGCGTTCGATAATGTTTGACATGTAAAAATAATAGATATTAAATTACCTTTAATTAATTAGTAGTAATTATCGGTATCTGGACCCAAACTAAGCAGAGCTCGTGCTAATGGTTTTAGAACACAGATTAAACAAATTAGATACTTTTTTTGTAGAGATACTACATCCTACTAATATTATAAACGTGAAAGTTTGTGAGGATGTATAGATGTATATAAACGTGAAAGTTTGTGAGGATGTATGGATGTGTGGATGTTTGTTGCTATTTCACGCATAAACTACTGAACCGATTGCGATGAAACTTGGTATGCAGATAGCTGGTGAGCTGGATTAACACATTAGCTACTTTTTATCCAGATATTCCCACGGCACCGGTACTTATGCGGGTGAAACCGCGGGGCGCAGCTAGTATTATATATAGAAATACTAATACTAATACTTGCATTAAGCGGGAATCGAACCTTCGACCTCTGAAGCCTCGAAGAGCTACCATAATAATGAATTTGCTTGTTAGTGTTTGGACTCCGACTCAAAATTATTTATGAATTTACATTAAGTAGTGTAAGAGTTTAGTTACGCTAACAATGTTATTTTTAAAATTTTTAGTTCCCCTTTTCTTTCGTCGATTTAATTTTTTGGTAAAAAGTTAATTTTTTTTTTTGTGGCTAAAATATTATAATTAATAATTACTTACTTAAAATTCTTACTTATCTAACTTAGTTAATATGTAATATAATTACCTACTTTAACTATTCACTATTATTCGTAAAATTCTTATTTAGATTTAAAAAAATATTAAGCCCAACCACGTGGTAGCTGCTGTTAACTGTTGAGGAGTTCCCCCGACTGTCTTCCGTCTACGTCATCAGCCACAGGTCTTCTTCATCTTGTGGTGTCATTAGAACTACATACATGGGTGATTTTCAACAAAATCGGTTTACAGATGAAAACTCAGAAGAATTATCGAAATCGGATTAAATAACTTGTAAAAAGTTATAGGTGGTCATAATTATAATTAAAAAAAAACAAATATACAGGTTGACTTAAAAACCGCGTCGGTTACAAAAATTTAATCATATACGTAGCCTTTGTGACCTCGTCCAAGGAACAAGAAAACAGATCCACAGATTCAACCTAGTTGAGCGTGCTTAACGCGCGTGTCATTGGCTTTAAAAATCTTAATGTTAGAAGAAAATATTTTTGGGTTGCAAGCTAATGATAGCTACACCATTATGTAATTTCATAACTTCAATACTTAAACTTCCTAGTGAAAAGCTTCACTAACAAAACTTAATTATGTCACTTTACGACCTCGCAATACTAAATGTTGCCAACAAAATTTATAATGATTGCAACCTGATGTAGGTAGATAGATAATGTCAAGTGTTCTTTTTTTAAATGTTGACATGCACGCTTAGAGTTCAAGATAAACATATAATTTCTCTACTGCAGACGTAATTGAAAAATGAATAATGTTTTTTTTTATTTGAATTTTAAACAAACTACAGACTAATTATCTATACGTAAGTATGAAGTTACCATCTCACTTATATAATAAACTCGTTACGAATTACATTTCTACGTTATGTTAGTGCAGAAAATCTCGAAAAATCTGGTCTGATTAGCATGTCGTTTGGGTACTTTGGCTATAATGGCAGATCAGGTTGGTTAAATACTTGTTTGCCACCTTAGTGCCACCACTTTTTTTTTTAATACTTAATATAATGAAGCTGAAGAGGTTTTTGTTCGTTTGCTTGAAAATACTTCCTTTACATCATGATACTAAAGTAGATTATTATACCTACTACCAAGTGTTAAATAAATCTAGAGTTCTAAATAAAAAAAAATACGATGGTAAATGGAATGGAAAATACGTGGGAGAGCCATGCTTCGGCACGTGTGGGCCGGCTCGACTCCGCTGGATACCACGGCTTCACAGAAAACCGGCAGTGAAACAATGTTTGCATTGCTTTTCGCCGCGTGAGTGAGGTTACCGGAGGCCCTAACCCTTCCCTCTCCCCTATTCCCGTCCTTCACCTCTGCCCCTCTCCTCCCCTCTAATCCCCCTCTCCCCTTTTTCCCCTATTCCCACCTTAAAGGGCGGCAACGCACTTGTGACTCTTGAGATATAGGTGCCCATGGGCGGCGGTAGTTATTTACCATCAGGTGACCCATCTGCTCGTTTGCCCCCTATACCATAAAAAAAATAACGATTCTATATTCTGGATACAAAGAATCACAAAGTTAAGTTCCGTATTCCAAATCTCAAATATACCACAAGAGTGAAAGCAACTAAGTTTTATCTTATTATCTTACTAATATTACAAAGGCGAAAGTTTATGAGGATGTATGGATGTTTGTTACTTTTTCACGCAAAAACGGCTGAACGGATCTGGATGAAATGTGAGACAGATAGACTATAGCCTGGTTTAGCACATAGGCATTTTGTCCCGGAAAAATGTACAGTTCCCGTGGGATAGAGTTCACCAAAATTTCCACGCGAACGAAGTCGCGGGCAACAGTTAGTCTATAATATATGTTACAAAACATTACTCTATACTAATATTATATTAAAGCTAAATAGTTTTTTTGTTTGTTTGAACGAGCTATTCTATGGAACTATTAGTCTGATTCGATTTTTTTTTTGTATTCGATAGGTTATTCATTGAGGAATATTATAGGATAAGTTAAATAAAGCTTTAACCTTTAGGATCGGAGCAGTGACCATAAACGCAGGTGAAATGATAGTTAAATTATATAAATAAAACATTCGTCGAAAAACATCAAAACATTGTGATATAGTGATGTCATCTGTATCTTTATATAAGTATTTAGAGCTTATTTCTTACAACTGTTTAAAAGAGTGGAAAATACTAATACAATTTTAGGAAAACTTTGGAAAGTCACCTTGTGCTTTCACAGGGTGGTATTGCTCTGAAAATTACTCATCGCTTGGGTTTTCCAGCGTCTATAAGTTATGTTTATATATAAGTTGCGATAACCGCTGAAGCGTAGCATGATTGGTTGTTGCCGTTATCTTAGGGTTATAAAAAATGTTCATTAGATCATACGCAACTTTTAACTTTCATTCCATTAATGCTAGACACTACTCAAACCAGCTTCATAGAATAATTCACTTAGCTTGTAACAGCCAACGAATACATAGACATTGCCCAACCAATTGCAGATGTTAGTTTTAATTGCAGCAACACGTAATATTTTGTAAGAATACTTCAATTCGCATTTCAACGCAACTAAGTAACGTATTTTACATAAAGTTCATCTGACTTGTTCGTGTAAAATAACGAGAGCATGACGAAATTACTTATTATACTATTGAGATAGAAGAGAAGCGATTCTAGTATTTATTCCTGGCCCACATGGCTCTCCCACATGTCGTGAGAGAGTCATGTATCATTTGGCACGTATAGGCCAGTTCGACCGTAGTGATAACACGGCCTCACAGGAAGGAGACCAGCGTGAAACAATGCTTGCGTTGTGTTTCCGTGTATGTTAAGCTCCCTAATAGAAGCTGTTCCCGGATCCCTTCCATTTTACACACACCGCCCCACCGCAAACCCCGATGGGGTTAGCAAAAAAGGCTCTAACCCCTCTCCTCTCCCTTTCTTCCCCTACTTCCTCCCACCTTAAAGGACAGCAACGCACTTATGACTCTTTGAGTTGCATCCACCCACTCCATCACTCAGGGGGACTATGAGTCGGGTGACCCGTCTCCTTTGCCCCTTATCCCAAAAAAAAAAAACCTGATTCTTGGTATACCGGCCGGGGCCGGACCGTGACCATTGCATTTCTCTTATTCTTATTATACTTTTACGGACGAAAATAAATACTGAATTCGATTCGAATTCGAAGTTGTCTTGTCGATTGTCAATCACTCTCCTCACACTTTAACACCACGACACCAATATTCCTCTCCAGCCAAGCGAAGCCTTACAATACACACTTTAAGTATTCTGAATCTCACTTTTCTAAGTGCGCGAAATTTGCTTAAAAGTGCATACAAAGAAATCTCTTTAGATATTAATATATAGAAGGTAAGTGTTAAATTGTTATGAAGTGTCAGTTGAAGTTTATTTAGTGTGCGTTATTAGTTCCAAACTTGTAGAGCTATACATATAAACACCACTTTTTACGGTCAGGCCAGTCGCATGTTTGCAATCAAACTTATATACAACCTGGAGACTTATTAGGTACTTACAAATGTTATAAAACAGGGATTGTAATGGGGTTATATTTGGTAAAGAGAATCACCCCTCTACAGAGCTACGTTATTCTATACTAGTTTCGTTCCCGTGAAAAATTTGATGAAATCTATCTCACGGGAATCATAAATTTTTCCGGGATATAAAGTTGCCATTTCTAACCGACGAAAAACAAAGGAGGTTCTCAAGTCAACTAGTATTTTTTTATGTATGGCCACGCGTATCTTTGTACAAGGTAGTCCGATTTCGATAATAATTTTTTTATATGATAAGGTATAACTTCAAAGTTGGACCCATTTATATTTAAAAAAGGTCAACCGAAAGGCTAGAAAAATAGGGGATGAATGATTGTCCACCAACTGAGTTTTCATCTGTGAACTGTTTGGCGCCGATATTTACATTAGTGTAGGAGTTTAGTTAGGCTAACAAGTTTTTTTTTTTAATTTTTCGCTTTCCCGTTCTTTTCTCCTTTCGTAGGTTTAATTTTTTGCTAAACAGTTTTTATGTAATAGAATGTTCTTGAGTCGTGCAGTTTCGAAGAACAGTTATAAATAACACTTATAACAGACATCTTAAAGCCACGTAGACAGGATTTTGGTATGACCTAGATTTAAATTTTAAATAACATTAAGTCTTAATTAGCGTTTCTAGTTAATTATCTATTTAATTATAAGACCGTGAGAATAGTAATTATTTTATGTTTGCATCACCTGCACTTTATCTGACTTAAAAATTTAAGGAGGTTTTAATTAGACTGAGCTTTTTGTGTATTATGTGGAAGTTAGATTTCAATAAAAAAAACCTATTAAAGATGTGCATTATATTTATTTATTTTTGCTGTATCTGATTACATTTAAATCAATGCTTCTGGAAACTGGATACCAAGAAGAGAGCGATTTCGGATTCACTGCCTTGCGCGATCGCCAAGGTATTACATTTATTAAAGAAATAAAGATGTTTCATATTGACACGGTCACTATAAAATGTTGTTAGTTAACCAATTAAGTAACAATTCGATCTCACAACTTTTAGCGGTAAACGAATTGCGTTGCGAGTGTTGCGACTTGCGAGACTTGGGTTTTTACATGTTATGTTTTTTATGGGATATACTCTACTCTCCTTAGAGTATATAAATAATACAAAGTTATCTTTCTACAACTAACTTATATTTTAATAAAGTTTCTTTATAATAATATAAACTGTCCTTATATTCTGGTGTCGAAGTGAAACAAAATAAATACTGATTAATACCACACACAGCCGAAATTATTTCTCTGTCTAATGTCTACTAAACCGTAAAGATTTAGAATCTGCTATATTTTTTTTTTATATAAGATTACTAGTAACGAGGGTGACGCAAAAATATAGATATACCTCTGATGATCGTGGTTTAAACCCACAACCTCTTTATTGTTTACCTATGAATTAAACCGTTATCTGCAAATTAATAACATCAGATTACTAATGCTTATAGTCCATAAGCCTCCAACATGCTACTTTACTTTTTTTTACAAAACTAAGTTTGTAAACATGTCCCCTATCTTATTGTCAGCCGGGTTTGTATTCCCTACCCTATAAAGAACGTTATACTGTAAATTAATAAAATATTTGTTTAGGTTTATAATATGAGTGCTTGTAAGAGGAAGGCTCTTTATAGCACAAAGCACAGCAAGAAACTGGTCTGGTTTTCCTCGATTGGAGGTTGTTGAGTTTCCACACAATTAAGTGCACTGGCTATGAAGAATATAGAGATTACGCATTTATAAATGTTTTTATTCACCTTTAGCGAGCAGAATTCTGCTATGTCTATGATTAATCGTCTATGGTTAATCGTCTATGGTTGCATGTCACTATAAATATTGAAACGAATAGGCTTAGGAAATTTTATTCATGAAAGAGTAGGATTCACTTATTCTATGCCTGACCTCTTAGTAATGTTTCTGAATAGGGGTATGAAGAACTAGCTACCTGAAACGGCTTTTTGGATATGCATTTAGCTTACTCAATGTGGTCAAACAATACCCAATAGGCCTTCCTATGCTAATAGTAGTCTTAAATTTAAATAAGTATGTACGTACTACGCACACAACTTAGGAAAACTAAAAGTCTCTAACATGACATTTGTAACCAACTTAAACCACTGCTTTTAAACTTTTTAGAAAAGTACTTCTTATAAGCTATTAGAATGTCATATTATGTTTTATTTAAAACCACTTGTGAAATCTTCTAGTTGTTTCGACTCGTTTGGAGAAATTAAACCGGTATAACACTCGGATCAACACGATTGCAATAAACGCGAAATCAAAAATACCGTTACCGACATTGAAGGCGTAATTACCTTGGATCCATGATGAAATTCGAATATAACTTCAAAATTTTCCACCAATCCAGTTGCACTATTTTTGATTAAAATACCACAAACAAATAATTTGTATTCCACATTCAAATTGCACTGTTGTCACTTGTCACTTGAATTCTTATAGTTATTTTAGAAGTTTAATACGAAACTTCTTTTAAACTGTTGAGATTCTATTCTCGAACTGAAATTAAATTTATAAATTCCATTCGAAATGTCTCGGTTGATAGAAAGCCATGAGTGTTCCGGTATCGGACTTTCTTCGACGCGTGCGTTAACGTGCCTCAGCTCACGGCGAGTGAAGCGACGTCGCCGGGACTAGTGATACTATTTCGCAGTTGCTCAATAAACTATTGACACCAAATTTGGAAATATTAATTTATATTTTCTGACCATTAACTACCAGTTTATTAGCGGCCAGATTTTAAATTCTCATGAACGAATAAAGTCAGGTCCATAAACGACAATTATGTCAAGATTAAGAAAGCCTTTTAGGGTTTAGATTTTACATATCATTATATGTTTTTGATGGAATTTCAATTATTTTTGTAAGTTGGCATCTTAAGGTAAACATCGTTCGTCTGTGACTTAATAGTACCTAGTATCTACCTATATATCCTATATATCTATTATATAGGATTACAAAATTATTCATACAGTATGTATATCTAGAAAATCGTACAGAAATATGTTTTAATTTGCCTTGCTTTATAGGTAGGCTAAACACTAAATCATCCTCCGCACCTTTTCCCAACTAAGTTGGGGTCGGCTTTCAGTTCTTTCGCTTTCTAACTACGAAACGGCCGAACTTCGATATTTTACGTGAAGTGACTGCTATCAGACCTCCACAACTCAAGTACTAGGCGATATCGAAGTTCTGCAGTTAGACCAGGTTGTTGGTAACGAATGCCACAGATGTTCGTATGGAATCCGGGACCGACGGTTTAACGTGCTCTCCAAGGGTCTCAATGTGTTAAGAATGGTCACCCGTCCTAAGACTGACCTGGCTGGTATTACTTAACCTTGCAATGTGCTAACCTACTCGGTTACCACTTAGCCACGATCCCCTCGTAGGGTAAACACTAATTATGTTGGAAAATTTGGTTTTCTGCTAGAAGTACCTTAGAATTTTGATGATTTGATGATGATGATGACCACCTATCACCGATTAATAAGTGTTGTGTTCCAGTGAGAAAATTAAGGAACTATGACTTTCAATAGTTTTTAAACTACAAGTTCAAAGTGAATGTCATTTGGGAATATAAGTCAAGCCTGTCTGTATAATGAGCTTATTGCGACAATCGTTTTATGGAGATCTAGGATTCTATTTATATAACCTAGACAATGAAAATAAATATTTAGAGCCTGTGGGAACGAACGTATTAATAATTAATAGTTTGATAGCCTTTGGAAGAAATCGAAAGAGAGCGGATGGAAAGAAGTTCCCTTTTGTACGAACTCGCACTTTTTCGATTCTTAATTTAAAAGCTCGATATCGGCGGTTTCCTCGCATTTGCATGCATTTTAAAAATAATCCGACCAAGCATAAATAAGCTCTTTAATCAAGAATACGGAGCAAATGTCAGTACTTGATCAGATAGTGGACAAGCCGTTCACAGCACTTAGTGTATCTGTGTGACCATCCTTCTATGTCTGTGTGCGAGAGAAAGGCATGCCAAGAGAAATTTAGCCGGACGTGCCTTCGATGAATGAATTCGGTGCTTTTTTTGGTTAAGGGCTTAATTTGAACTTCTATTGTCGAATCTAAGACGCATGTAGAACGGTATTAACACTTGTTTAAACGCTTTTAAAATAAAGATAACTTCTAAAGGAGTTCTGACGTATGTGTAAGCTACATTTGCTTCACACCTTAATATGTAAATATTTGCGAAAATATTCATGAGACGTAATATTATTCATGCGTAGAGTTAAGTTCTTAAGGTATTTACCGCAAAATACTCTAGATATAAGTTCTTCAAAAAAGCTGTACAAATGATGACAAGAATCGATTTTCATCGATTTTAATTAAGTTTATAATTGATTAAAACCGTAGTTCATAGAATCCTAAAATCTGAAACATGACCATAAAAGTTTAAAATATACTAGAGATCGCGTGGTGGTCGAATTAGCCGTCGTTTTTTCATTGGCCGGTATAACTTGACCTGTCATTGTATATACTTACTTACCATGATAGGTAATCACATATACGATGTGATTTTTAAACTTGTAAGACATATTGTTTACAAATTTTAACTTTCTGAAGTTCTTCTATATATAAACTGTAAATATTCCAAAATTCACGTTACTACGTTCGTACAATAAAGAGTATTTATTACTGTTATTAAATTTAGAATAGTTAACTAGCAATTCCATTCCTGGGACTCAGTTTGACTATTTCTAGCAGCGTTCCTAAAAATCTACCGCCAATGCTTCTGGTGACGATTTTAATAATTTAGTGTATATTTGTATTATATATTGTGTACCTATATGTTCACACAACGGCATCGGTAAACTACTCGGAATAGGTGTCTCGGTGTCAGCTGTGCATTGCCAAACCAATCTCCTCCACAGAAAATCAATGGTGCTGTGGAAAAAAAACAGCACTGGTGCTGTGGAAAAAAACTTCCTTCAATAAACACTTAAAAAAAGTTAAACCAACATCAAAAAGCACTGAGAAAGGGCACTGCAAAGTGAAAAATAATCCATTTCCAAATTATAAAGACTACAACATATATATGACACTTTTTATATAATCAGTCACATTATAAATGCACCAGGTTCCTACTGGTCTATTTGAAGTCGGTGCTAAGCTAAATAGGTACTTATTTGATAGATAGTATAGAAATCGGTCCATAGACGAAATATCGGTGAACATACATAAAAAAAATACACACAGCCGAACATAGAACCAAATTTTTTTAAGTCGGTTAAAAACTGTCACTAACTATGGTGATGTCACCGTCTCATTTTTATAAAAATATTATTTTTCTCACACATTTTATGTGATGGTCCACATTTTCGTCTAAAAAACTGATGGCCGGCCATTATAACTGGAAAGCAAAAGTATCCTTGTGGTTCTACCGTTGCGGTGACCATTAAGATCCCGTTAGACAACGAACCACTCCTCGGCTTGATCGTTCTACCTTCCGGTTAGCGGTCACGATGCTTCATTGCTAACCGCACTTCTTGTGTCGCTATGTAGATGGAATAGACCCGAAACTTGTGCAGAAATAACATTATATTTGTATATAACGGTGCTGAGATCATTTCTAGCGATAAGAACGCACATTGGATCTAGCATTAATACATAAATTTAAGATCTGTTGTGATTCTGTATGGTTTACAATGAAGAAATATGTTTTACAGTAGGTACATATTTTATTCTATTCTAACATTGTTTTATTTTTTTTGTCCATAGTAAAGCAGCACTTTTTGGTAAAAAGGTAACTGATGGTACGTAAGTTACTATTTACTAAAAATATAGTCCATCCAATGTTTAGTCCAAATCCAAAAGCTCTGAACATTTTACTAGATCTTACATACCAGAACAATTTTTAGGTACACATCCCTCGTTAATAACACATATTTATTTATAGTGCTATGTATTTTGAGCATACGTATTTGAATAAACCTTCCCCCTTTTTTTTAAATTCAAATTCAATATTGTTTCTTTGTCATAAAATTCGTCTTAGGTACACATCCCTCGTTAATAACACATATTTATTTATAGTTCTATGTATTTTGAGCATACGTATTTGAATAAACCTTCCCCCTTTTTTTTAAATTCAAATTCAATATTGTTTCTTTGTCATAAAATTCGTCTTAGGTACACATCCCTCATTAATAACATATATTTATTTATAGTGCTATGTATTTTGAGCATACGTATTTGAATAAACCTTCCCCCTTTTTTTTAAATTCAAATTCAATATTGTTTCTTTGTCATAAAATTCGTCTTAGGTACACATCCCTCGTTAATAACACATATTTATTTATAGTGCTATGTATTTTGAGCATACGTATTTGAATAAACCTTCCCCCTTTTTTTAAATTCAAATTCAATATTGTTTCTTTGTCATAAAATTCGTCTTAGGTACACATCCCTCGTTAATAACACATATTTATTTATAGTTCTATGTATTTTGAGCATACGTATTTGAATAAACCTTCCCCCTTTTTTTTAAATTCAAATTCAATATTGTTTCTTTGTCATAAAATTCGTCTTAGGTACACATCCCTCGTTAATAACACATATTTATTTATAGTGCTATGTATTTTGAGCATACGTATTTGAATAAACCTTCCCCCTTTTTTTTTAATTCAAATTCAATATTGTTTCTTTGTCATAAAATTCGTCTTAGGTACACATCCCTCGTTAATAACACATATTTATTTATACTTCTATGTATTTTGAGCATACGTATTTGAATAAACCTTCCCCCTTTTTTTTAAATTCAAATTCAATATTGTTTCTTTGTCATAAAATTCGTCTTAGGTACACATCCCTCGTTAATAACACATATTTATTTATAGTGCTATGTATTTTGAGCATACGTATTTGAATAAACCTTCCCCCTTTTTTTAAAATTCAAATTCAATATTGTTTCTTTGTCATAAAATTCGTCATAAATTATTCAAAAAAAAAAAAAAACCTAAAAGCTAAGTTCTTGTGTTAGGAGTGGGTTCACGTCGGTAGTGCACTAGGTGGGATTATCCGCCACGGCCTATAATTTATGACATTCAGTCATTTAATTAAGCTCAGGTATTCCTGACAGATGAACGATAAACTACATATCTATATAAATGAGTTTGTAGTAAACATTTAGGCCTAGAGATTTGTGAAATAAGTTGGCTCTTCCTCTTTCAAAATAATCGGTCACTCGTGAGAATACTGTTATTGTTACTGAACTTTATTGTCAACCATCACAATCATATTCAGAGCCCGAAAAATAAATATTTATAGTGTTTATATTTGTCAATGTATGTTATGATGTAATTTAATGTTAGTTTGTGCCACTACACAGACACTCGTCAAATGTCGGATGTGCGAAATTGATAGGATTGGTCAAAATGTAATAAATATTTATATAGGCACTTCGATCAAGTATGATCGAAGTATATAGGCTTCAATGTTTTTGCGAAATCATTGCAGATTGCATAGTTTAGTTATCGGCAGCAAAATGTCAGTGACAAGATAGAGGTTTTATTGTTTACACGTATGATCAAGCATCGGCCCTCGATTTATTTAATAGTAAAATTTACATTTTTACCATATTGTACAGTTTACATAATTTTCTTATTGTATCAATGTTTATTTTATTTTCTTCGGTTAATTTATTTTATGATTGCATTCAAATTCAATTGTATCTTGCCTTTATGTGATAATATTTAAGTAATGTTATATGTTAAAGTAGTTCAAAATGCAAGTAAAAATATGTTTTTTTTCAATATTTGCATGCCTTAACCAAGGTTGTACATGATCTTGTTACTTTGTGACATAAGACTTTTTGTTTTTTTTTTTTTTATATTATAGGGGCAAACGAGCAGACGGGTCACCTGATGGTAAGTGACTACCGTTTTGTTACCCTGTTACCACAACAAAAGTTTTATTTCATTTATACATACTTATGCATATGTATATATATATATATATTTGCTCACAATACCCCCTGCGGAAACCATAGCAAACTAAATTAATGAACTTCTTAATTTATTCTTTTTGGATGTGTAATATCTTTCCTCTCGCTTTCCTGCAATCTGTGGGAGTGATTTCGTGAAAAGGGACGATAGTGTACCAGGAAGCTGGGCCGCTATTTGATTTGACCAATGAGCGCGAGCGGATGTCAGAATGCTACACATTATATGTGACTACTGTAAGGCTCGCTCGTTTTTCTTTCAGTTATTACGTTAAGACTGAATACTAAAGTGTTGGACCTAATAAGTGATATTATAACTAGACTATCGTAACTATCGTACTTTGCTGCAATTTGCTTCACCAATCAAATATCATTAACCAAGCTATGTGCAGGTTTCGGTTTAATTCTAATCATAATTATATTTAATCATAACCGCTATTACTGAAAAGATCGATTAAACTAGGAGGACTGCAGCGCCATCTTCAATTACTATAGTAAAATTGTTTAAAATGGAAGCGTTCTTCCTGCCATCTGCTAGCGAATAGCTGTACTATAAAAAATCTATGTCTTTAAACACAGATGGCGCTGTCAATAGCGATGCATAGTGGCGCCAGTGTATACTTTATCACAACTATTATGATTTTGATTTGATATTCATGTAATAAATAGAAACAACTTAATAACTTACTTTTGGATTCGCACAAAATCTGCTTTAAACGTATTCAGGGTAGACGGTTGTTGTTACTACTCATACATCCTGCAATAAAATAAAAAAGCCAATAAATAAACGCGTTCTGTAATTGCGTGTATATATATAATAAAATATGCATGTATAATTGTGCGTTTTATTTAAAGAGCTGAGATTTAAGAGTGTGTTTTATTTTCATTTATATTTTTGGACCATTGCATAAGTATAAGTACCTAACTATACTAAAAATATTACTACATACTTTGTTCCTTTTTTTCAGTAAAAAAAATTATTTGTTCTAGAATATACTATACTATTTATAAATGTTAATATTATGCACCTGCAGTTTTTTTAACAGTAATCTCGTGACGTATTATGCAATGCTAACCCAAATCATAACGTTTCCTTGTTTGGGTAAGTATTGCATTTGAATATTGTCTACTGAACATAAACGAAGAACAAGTGTTGTTACAGGAATGTAATGATAATTTTATACGGAGTTACTATGTAGCAGATTGAGTAATGGTTACATTTTGTGTGCAGCTAGAATTTAATCTACACTTGACTGCGATGGCTCACGATTCGTGGCACCTTAGTACCTACTTGATACAAAAAACTGCTGATTTATTGTCGAAGTGCTCAGGCTTGGCTCAGTGGTTTAAATTGTCAACACGCCAACTATGCACATGGGTTCAATGCTAATGTGAGGCAACTAGTTCTTTAATTTATGTTCTTTTTTTGTAGATTTATACTACTACTGGTCTGCTCTGAGACGGGGGATGGTGTATGCGTCTGTCACCGTACCCGTTGTCAGAGGTCCTAGTGCAAAGGACGTAGGGTACCTTTCTTCCAGAAAAAAAGTATAAGAGAAAGATTAGTGTTCCCGAGGCGAGTGAAGACGCGATTAAAAGCTAGTTTTTTTGAAGTGAAAGTTCTTTAAAATCGTTGTGATTTGAAAATTCGATGAAACGAAAATGCCACACTAAAAAGAGACAAACATATTCATAAACAGGATTTAGCATGCGAGAGAATCAGATAGAATACAAGTACACAGTGTTTCTTTGTCTTTGCGCCTGCGTACTACGAAGCCTTCAGAAAATGCGTCAATGTCAACGTGGTGTCATTTTTGTGCATTTGTGTATTAAAAATCGTTGGTTAATTAATGTATGTTAATTTTTAACACATCTGTGTTAATTTGAGAAATAACTTTTATATAAATTATCTAAAATTAAATTTATTAACATTCGTAAATTATTTTCGTAGCCTACTACTTTTCTATAGTTTCACTTCTGCCGTGTGTGAATTGCGCACACACACTTTTTATTTTTAACTTACATTTTCAATGTTTCATATTTACTTCATAAATTGTGAAAAACTAAAATATCAACGCCACCTGTCACTGTCGTGCAAACGAATAATATACGTGCGTAAACTAGAAATCGGTAAGAGAAAGATCAATGCTCTAAAGTCGTCTTCTATTGCGCAAAATTGCATACTCGCCTTAATGGCGTCACCAAAAGTTAATTGTATTGCTTACGTTATAAAAATAATAATAATAATAACTTGACACATCTCACACACGGCCGTCTGATCCCAAACTAGTCAGAGCCTGTACTATGGTAACCAGACTGCTGATAAACATACTTATATATTTCTAAATACATACATATTATATATAAATTACACCCAGACACAGAACAAATTATGTCCTGGGTGGGAATCGAACCCACGACTTCTGGCTTAGCAGTCAGGGTCACTAACCACTAGACCAACAGGCCAAATACTACTTTGTTTTTAAAAAAATAATTCTTTGTTTTTAAATCAACCGCGTAGTTTTAGATGACTTTTTTAATGTTTCGATGCCTTTGAAGTTTATTACTTATTATTATTAGTTTGTATATATGTAATTGTTTTTAAACTTTCGCGACTTTGGTACATATTAGATGCGTAACTCGGGACTTAATCGCGATAATATTTAAAAGGTAAATACCTTTTTGGTTACCCGACGTTTCGATCGAATTGAACCGATCGTCGGTCACGAGCAAAGTATCAGTCCACTCGTTTAGTTAGTTTGTAGTAGTCCGTACGTTTGGGACTCCGATGCGGAGTAGGTAAGTAGTCCAACAATGTCTTGCTGAAATCCCGTTAACTAATGCGGAAATCTTAACGTTTACCAATAAGACTGTTCTTCTTCACGGGAGTTTAGTACATGCAAAATATATGACGGAGCATGACCTTGTAAACTTGTATACACATATATGAAAAAATATTGTTTTGTTCAGTGAAGTAGAAAACGGTGGGTGGTATATTTGTGTTTACGTTTGCACAATTTTTAGGGTTCCGTACGTCCGAATAAAAAAACAGAATCCGTACGTACGTACTAGCGGAACCCGACATGCGTTGCAATTTTTTTACATAGTTTTTTTGGGTCAGAAACCCTCGCGAGCGTTCTCAGGAAACCCTGCCAAAGTTTTATCAAAATCTGATCAACGGTAAAAAATACATAGAGGATAAACATACAATTATATTTATTTATATAGAAGATAATTAAAGTGAATAGTATTTTGTACTGCATACGGCCTTCATTTCCGAAGGAAACGGGCTCAGACCGGGGTTTTTTAACTCAAGGGAGGACAGCGTTTTGGCGGGACGTTGAGCAATAAATTAAAGTTTAGTAAAAGAAACAGGCTTTAAAAGTGAACCAAAGTAAAAAAAAGGTGTCTCTCTCTCTCTCTCTCTCTCTCTCTCTCTCTCTCTCTCTTAGTCTCTCTCTATCTCATCATTTGTAGGCGCTGTACAGTATATATCCCAAATTCGAGGGGTTTACCAGTAGCCACTGAAGAGTTCCACTATCTTCGTCCTGGATCCATCATCAAATTAACTTCAAGATGCCAATTATAGCATTGTCATCCGAACTACATATACATACAAAGTTTCATTTCGATACAACAATTTGGAGTAAGTATTTACATCCGCAACTTTTTAATTGCTGGTTACTTCATTATGACTTTACGGCCGCAGAGAGCATCGAAATACTTAGCATCGCAGAACGCCTTACGACCACTGTTATAAAACTGTATTTCGAAACTGTAACAGTACCACAAATATTTTGGAGGAAACTAACACAAATGTTAACTATTTAGAGGTCAAGGAACCCGAGTCTACGGTTTGATTGTTATTTTTTAAGTGAAACTTCTTTAGAATCGTTGTGATTAGAAAATTCGATAAAACGCTAAAGTCACACTAAAAAGAGACACACCTATTCATAAATAGGATTTAGCCTGCGATAGTTATAGAATGGGATAGAATACAAGTGTACAGTGTTTCCTATAATCTTCGTGTGCTAGCACGTGTCTTTGCGCCTGCGTACTACGAAACCTTCAGAAAATGCGTCATAGTCAACGTTGTGTATCATTCACGTATATCATTTTTGTGTATTTACGTACAATTAAAATTCTTTGGTTGATAGTTAGTTAGTTTATGTTAATTATTTAACACATCTGTGTTAATTTGACCAATAACTTTTTTATAAATTATCTAAAATTTAATTTATTAACATTAGTCAATTATTTGTGTTGATTTTACTTTTTATTTCTCAATCTCTCATAGGCTACTTTTCTGAAGTTTAAATTTTTTTTGTTTGTCAGGAATATAAGTAATCCTTAAACTTGTAAAAAACATATTGGAAAAGAGTGTCCTTGGAATGTCTTGCCTGTTCTTCTACATAAGATCTACGTATTGGAACAGGCAACTAGCTTCACGACTGATTTAGTTCGACTGACTACTACTCGAAAATTCAAAAATACCCAAAATTAGTTTAATTAAAACAATTGATTTTGATTTGATTTGAACTTTTTACTGAAACCTAAATAAGGGTGTGTTAGTAACATAATATAAAATATTTAATATAGGTATAAATATATGGTTTGTCTGAAGAGCAGAGGGCGCCTGCCATTGCAAGGTGGCATGTCCACCTAAAAACCTTAAAAACTATTACTAATAGTCCAGTTCAAATATCAAATAAGATAATCACACTAATTATTACTTCTGCACAATTGATGAAAGCTTATATGATGCGGCAGTAATATTACTTCCGACGTCGCATATTTGAACTCCGCTCAGTACAAACTATATAATAATAAATAAACCATTCGAGTTTGAACTTCTTTAGTTCGTTTTTCTCTCTTCTATGAACCGGAAGTCTCTAATGGCAATTGGCTTTTCTATTATTTAGTTTACTAACGCGATTTTCACGATTTTTTAAGAGATGATGATCTACATAGTATAGACTGTATTTTATTAAGCTACAATATACCACTTCAAATATCTGACTACGTATTACAAGTAATATGAAACTAAAATGAATATCGTCTTTAAATTTCTAGGTCACAAAACCAGTTCTTAGCATACTATTATCCATAGCTAAATTATTGAGACCGCTTTGATTGTGAAATACATACCTACGTTTAGATAACTTACTTGGCATCCACGAATTTCAAGTTACACATTATTATTCAAATTTTACAGATTTATTTCTAATTTATTCCGTTTTAGGTATTGGCTGTCGGAAGTGCGTTATTAAATTGACTACAACACTTGCAGCTATATGAGAATAATGTCGACAAGAAGTAAACGAAAATTGTGTTGCATTTCAGGTTAACAACCTTAAAAATGGAAAAATAAAGTATCGGGAAATACTCTTAAAAACCTTCAATGTACTTGGTATATGCCGTATGATAAGAAATACTCGGTACGTCACAAGTGCCTTCGTGACTGTGAAAATGGCGCATCCGAGAAACGGCCGGACCGCCCTAAGTTTAGAAATTTACATTGTGTATTTAGATATTTCTGCATTCATCATAAACTTATTTCCACTTATAAAATAATGACCACGCAGAGTAATTCAGATTATAAGCAACGGTGCCACGGTGCCAAAGTCAATAATATAGATTGGTGAATTTGCATCAGATTTTGAGCTATAAAAAATAAAAGTTTATCAGCAACTAACATTTCTTAGTAATTTAATAAGCAGTGATATGTATCCAAATATACTAATTTGTTACTACAAGATTTAGTTTCGCCATGTTCCGTATCATGATTTCGAAGTAATGTAAATACGGAAGGTGCGTTGAGCAATGGCAAAACTTTGTATTTGTTTAAAAAAAATACAATTTGTTATGCTTTTATAAGTATTTAGGCTTTACATGTTGTAATAGAGAATAATTTGCGGTTTTCTTGTCGACATTGGCCTTATATTCCAACTAGATTAGATAATAACTCGCAATCAAAGCAGAACTATTCTAGAAACACAGAATTAAATGACAACATTTTGCTAGATCTTATTTTAACAAACCAGAAGAGTCTTTTAGATACACATCGCTTGTAAGTAATGCATATCATTTCAAGTTCTTTTCTTTTTTTGTAAAGAACACTAATAAAGTGGGTTACATATTACTTGTATTCTTATTAACCCCTTCAGCTAAGCTAAATGCTTGTGTTAGGAGTGGGTTCACGTCAGTAGCGCACTGGGTGGAGTTGGAACATATATATATATATATATAATTATATTATTTATTTTGAAATGATATGCATTACTTACAAGCGATTTGTATCTAAAGACTCATCTGGTTTGTTAAAATAAGATCTAGCAAAATGTTGTCATTTAATTCTGTGTTTCTAGAACAGTTCTGCTTTGATTGCGAGTTATTATCTTAATTTATTACCCGCAGCCACTTGATTTTATACAGTTACAGGTTAAGGTAAAAAAGGTCAAATTATAACTTTCGCTGATTCCAACAACCAAATCCAAAGCTTCACGATAGATTGGTGCCAAATTATAAATTCACCATTACTCTCAACTTCCGCATGATATCGCAAGACTGATGTTCTCAATGTGTGGCTCATTAACCGCTTGCAAATATGATAATATCAATACTTATTTATAGAAGCTATAAATAACTTCAAATCAGATGTCCCCTTACGAAATACTAAAGAAAAGTCAGTCCCACACTCTAGTGCTCTCCATGACTGTCGCGGTGGGCTCTGGATCCGTTATAAAATCGGTTAGATCGATAATAATTATATTAATGTAAGTAACAGACTACATAAGCGGCGTCCGACTTGCAATCAAGTAGTAGCTGGTTCGAACTATACCATGTGCCCTTCTGACAAGAATCCACTTGTAAGCAAGCTGGAGGGGTTAACAAGAAAACTAGTAATGTGCAACCCACAGCATTATTGTTCTTAAGAAAAAAGACTAAAAGCACTAGGAAAAAATATGTTGACGGTAATAAAGTAAATTATTGTCATAAAATCAATCAATTATTATAAAGGTATTAGTAAGCTTGTTCGTTTAAAGTGGCTCATCTTAAGAGCTACCAGTTGAATTAATGAAATACTTTTATCCAACTTCAAAAAAGGAGAAGGTTTTAATTCGACAGAATATTGCTTTTTTATGTGTATGTAACACAATATCTTCGCACTTTGTGAACCGATTTCAATAATTCCTTTTATTATTTGAATTGATTCTACTCAGGGTTGATTTAAATTTTAGGAAAATATTCCACCTCTAAGGGTAAAAATTTAGGGGATGAAGAATACAGCTTATTACAATAAAATTTATCACGATTTACTTTAGGCGCATTGTAGTTGGAGATACTTTTTTTCCTGTTAATTATATAATTAACATGAAAAAAACCGGCCAAGCCTCTTAATCTTCTGAAAAAACCCGGCCATTTAGACGGCCGGTTTTTTCAGGAGTTTAAGGGGTTTATAACATCACGCTACGAAGCGTAAGAGCTAGTTGTTAAGTTTAGTCCCATACAAATAAACTATAACTGAATGAATTGCCTTCTTGACTATATTTACAAAATCGTCGAGGTATGGAAAGTCTAGAGCAGCCGAGAGTTGTGTGATCGGTTCTACAGTGTGGCTCTATGCTTACTTATCAAACGGTCGATGATTTAATGTAAACATTTTCAAACTTATTGGAGAACGGTCACACCATACCTACATTTTAACAACTTGAATAATCAGCATGACATAATGCCTTAAGTTATACATATACAAAGGTTTCTTTTACAATTTTGCAATGTTATGTGTTACGGTCCACCAACTAAGCATCTACATTTACGAAATGGACCGCACCCAAGAAGGACCACCGCCGGGGGTCGGGAAACTCACGGGGATCGTACAACGTTGAAGTGGCCGTCGTGACCGGCACTTATTCAAAATTCAAGCTAACCACATTGTCTTGTAATTTACCCACCATTTTAGTTTTATTTTATCACCGTCACCTACCACAGTATCGTAAACGCACCGAGACAGGCCTGCATCAAACTTATCTATCATATCTTTGGTAGCATTTCACGCGAACCCGCTTCACCGATGCGTTGGTGGGCTTCTGATTTACCCAGCGCGAAACTACGCGCCTCACGTGAAGGGGCTCATGTAAAATCTTGTGAACGCTTCCTGAACCATTCTCAAAAGACTTAACACATATCGAAGAATGGTTCAGATGGCGACCTGAACCATGTTTCGATATCAATCTTGTCATACGCGATGTGCCTGTACTCTTCGATAAAATTTTTAACCGCTGACACGTATTCTTCCGTAACAGCTGTTAAAGGGCGACCACATCTTTCTTAGCCGACCTCGCTAAAATTCGCTGAATTATCGGCACCAATTTGAAGTCTATTTTCTTTTAAATAAGATCGAGACCTAGCGACCATACTCATCAGGAGAATTAACAACACTGTAATATTATTGCAGTATTCTTTAAGGCGGAGTTACTGGAACATTCGGTAGTTCTAATGCCAACAGCTACCCTACACGATTAATTTGAGCAGTACAGCAGTATGTCGGTAACGCGCCAAATATTAATAGGCGTGTACAAAAAAATGTGAAATGATTAAATAAAGGGAAGTGTTATTGTAGTAGGCGTTTTGTCCAGTTTTAACCCCCGACGCAAAAAGGAGGGATGTTATAAGTTGAACATGTGTATATGTGTGTCTGTTCGTGGCATCATAGCTCCGATTTTTTTGTTTGAAAGGTGACTTGATTGTGAGTGTTTCTGCTATAATTCAAGAAAATCTGTTCAGCCGTTCGTATTTTAAATAGTTAATCTATGCTTGTCTATTTGTAATGTATTGTTACTTAATACGTCAGAAATATAAACTGGGAGACCATTTTCTTTGTCGACTGTACGTATCGTATCTATGCTTCTTTGTCTACATCTGCTACAGGCCAAACTAACCCTATTTAAAAAAGGCGAAAACACATCAGGTCTTCTCTTTGCTTACAACCAATAACCATATATAATATTGTATAGATAAGATTATATTATAATCTTGTCCGAAATCACGTATGTTAGTCTGTAATCTTAAGAAACAATCTTTTCCATCTTTTTAAGTGTAAATAGTTTCACTGCACAGAAGCCAGGTAATTAATCTAATTAATGTTTGAGATGTACTAATAAATAAAAATGGCGTACACCGCAGCCGCTACTTTAGTGAAAGTCTCATATTTCAATGATGCATTATCATGATGTTAAAATACAATTCTCGCAACTTGTTTGATTTTTGTTTACAAAATATATTTGGTTAATTTTATTAATAACTAGTCCTTCACCGTAGTTTCACCTGCGTTTATCTGTCCCTGCTCCGTCCCTAAGGCGCGTAGCGTGATGTTACATTAAATTCCTCAGAAAATACTCTATCCGATACAAATATTAGTTAATAACAAATAATAACTTTTTATAAACTTTTTCGTTATGTTTTCATTGAGTACTAATATAAGAAACTCTCCAAAAAGTTTCAGATTTTTAACACAGTTATTTAAACGTTTACGTTGATTTTTATATACATAGAGAATTGGGAAAAAATATTAATTAACAATGGGATAACTTATATATCAATCAATGAAAAATTTTCTTTCCTACGGGACTTTACTCATTATAGTGTCCAGATTATACCATATTTTTATAAAAAAAAATATTTTTAATATTTTTCTTTTTTATTCAGTTTTTTGTTTATAAAATTGTAATTTTTATTTGTACAAAAAAAAACAAAAATACCTCTTTCTCAGAATATTATCGCGTCGAATGAGCCATTGCCCATAATTTTCTGTCTCTTCCAACGATTTTTCGCAGATATTACACTTCTCGACTAGACTATTAGTATAGATATGATTTTAAAAATGTATCAGCATTCGTGGAAACCCCTATAGCGTTTCGCTAAAGGCACAATTAATTGATTATCTCGAAATCGACGCACATGATACCGTTTATAAAACAGGTGGTTTTTCTGTCCCTTGAGGTACTGCCTCCTGGCTACCATATCCAATGAACCCGTCTATTCAGATTTACGTCTTTGGACATGATAAACGGTTGATATTCAGCTTTTTAGCTGCTACCAGGTATTTTTTCCATCAAGGTATTTTTTTTGCAGAGGTTTTATTTATCGCAACCCTAAAAGGCGCCGATCTACGCTGATGTTAGTCCGAGATTTTTTTGTGAATATTAATCTTTCTCTTCTTTTGCAATTGTTAATGTGCGGGTTTGAAATTTTTCTAGACGTCATTACGAATTCAACGAGCTATCTTTGTTTAAATTAATACCAATTTTATTACGCCTTAAAGCACGGCAAGATTTGTTTTAGACCTCAAAAGATATAAGAAGATAATTATGTTGTTGTAGAATTAAAACTTTAAATAACTGACAATTTGCATCTGATTACAGAAAATAGGCCCAATACCTAATTAATATTCATACATGCAAACGATTGGGTCACTCAATCGATGACTCTTATAACATTTTATTTGTAACCGGAATTTAATATTGTAACATAATTAATATGTTTTTAATGATAAATAAGCGTGCAAGATTCGCAATAAATAACATTGAAGCTGTTAACGAAAGGAGGCGCCATATTTAAGGATAATATGGTCGACTCCGTGAATGACGTAATAAAGTGCTAACAATTTAAGATTTTTTTTTGATATCTGATACAGAAATCATATTTACAGACTAACAACATGAACAACTTGAAAATTAACCGAAATGAACATGAATGAAACTACAGAAGTATGTGTATAAATGATTAATGCATTTATTTTGCAAATACATAGATCTTTTCAGACACTTTAGTTCTTTACAGGTAAATGGTGCCCGCATTGAATATAACTAGCCTTGAGTAGAAACGCCGACACAAACTCAACGATCCAAGTCTACATAAACTCAAACTGTGGTCTGTCCAGGGTCTTTACGAAATACGAAAGTTTTCAGCTGACCAGTCTCGGTACCCAGTAGACGGTAATCACGGAACTCAACCACATCTTAGGGAGCTCCACGACACCAACCGTTCTGCCACGAGTGCCACGACAGTCAGACATTTGAGTAGGACAATGAAAATACTCAAAACTGCCAGACTGTAATAAATACCTATATATTGATGAAATGTCCAGATTTGTCCAGATATGTATGCAAAAACGAAATCATAGAAGTTGACGTGAAAACTAATAATACATTATTTAGAAATGTGCTCCGATACAAAGAAAAGCATTTTCCGAAGAAATATTTTTTCAAAATTCACTTTTTACAGGCTGACTCAGCAATTTTTCGGCCTCTCGTAAAAGACTCTTAACTCGTAAAAGATGACTATTGGTGCTGGTCAAGTACGAAACTCAGTATGTTCTGCCTTGCACCGGTCGGTTCTTATAAGCTTATTCTATATTTCTATGTTCGTAAACAAGCCTACGGCCTGCCTGGTTCTAAATTATTTCCGATGCCTATAAACCCTGCACATCACTGGTGTCAACAGCGCGTTGCCGTAATTATTCCTTTTCTGCCGATGATTCTTGTGAACCTTTCTATGTCGAGTTATCAGGTGACAGTGATCGGATAACGGACTGCCCTTCCTGCAATCACCAGGCTATCAGGCACAATCTCCTTTTTTTTTCAGGAAATACTATCAGATCGATTTCCAGGTATGTCTATGAATGCAGTATGTCCTTAAGGTCGCTACCCTAACTGAAAAAGTGCAATTGACAGTTCTTATGAATTTGGCATAACTGCATCAAAACGAACAGAAGAAATGTTTATATTAATGTTTACTTTAAGAGAAAGTGATAGATAAATAAATATAATAATCGTGTACCCACTCGGTTTCAACGGGAGAGCTAAGCAATGCAAAGCTTAGACTTAGACTGGCCTGTTGGCCTAGTAGTTAGAGACCCTGACTGAAAAAAAAAATAATGCATAGCTTAAAAGTAAATATTTGCGATATCTAAAACATTTTTACTTTTAATCAGCCATTCACGAACATTAAAAATACCTACAAGCACCAACGGTGTATCCTTTATATTAGTTCACAATTATCACATTAATGTGCAAACATTTGAAATAATTGTTAAACTCAAACGCCAATTTCTCCAAACGGCTGAACAGACCATAATGCCAAGAAGATGCCGTATAATATCGAGTAGTCTGCCTGCGGCACGTATGCGGCCTTTACAAGCCTATATTCCATAAATATTTAATGAGACATTATACAATATAATGAGAATTTGTGCTAAGAGTCAAGACTCGTGACGACTTTTAAAGCACGTTCACTGATACTAACATCAGCACATAACACAGAGACTGCTTTTTTGTATACTGTACGTTTTTGGGTTCATTTTATAAACCACAATAAAATAAATACAGTTGAAATACATAAAAAAATCTCAGACAGTCATAACACCAACTCGTAATAGCGTATGTCTCGGACAAACTCTATTAGTGATTTGCCGGATCGTAGAAATGTAATCCTGGTATACGGATACGAATAGAATTTTTGGTGTCTAGATCCGCGAATACGCATTCGGATACGGACCTCAAGTTTTTAGGGTTCCCTTCCTCAAAAGGAAAATAGGAACCCGTATAGGATCACTTTGTGGTCCGCCTGTCTGTCCGTCTGTCAAGACCTTTTTTCTCAGGAACCCCGTGGATGCATCAAGTTGCAATTAATACCAAATACATAAAGTCTGCGGTTCTTTGAAGCTGTACAAAATCAAGCTTCTAAGTCAACGCAATCACAAGATACGTTACCATTAAGCCTTAGATTTTTTATAATTTGAACATTTCGCAGTTAAATCCAAACCTATAGGGGTACTTCCTATTGACCTAGAATGATGAAATTTGGTAAAAAGCAAGAAGCACAAGTAAAGAGAAAAATCCGAAAGTCGTTAATTTGTTGACATCACATAAATCACATAAAAAATTCTCATTCTCATCAAGACTCATCTGTCTCTTGACTTCGTAAGGCCACGTGATCCATCCATGCACTGCGATCTCGAGTCGATCTAGACTTCTGTCTTTGTGATACTGCATGTCGAATACGATCGTAGTCTAAACGCTTCGTGACGTCTTTTTGACGTGTTCTAAACGTTCTAAATTCTTGTAATTAATTCTATGTACCTCAAAATCGATCGATCAAACTACACAATATTTGTTATGTCATACGTGTTCCATTTCATATGCTGCCCTAATGAAAATATCGGGTCGCTCATGTTTCATCAAAATTATTTTGTGCTCATGGGTCCAATCAATACAAATAAATAAAATTTAAGTGTCTGTTTGTAATGTCAAAATAATAGTTTTTTTTAAACTCATAGTTATTTGCACGATACCTATGCCTACCTTTGTCTGTCTGTGTGTTTCGGCTAATCTCCGGAACGGGTGGACCGATTTCCACGGGACTTTCACTGGCAGATAGCTGGTACTATAAGGAGTAACGGCTACTTTTATTTTGGAAAAAGAATTAGGGTACCGTGCAAAATATTTAAATATGGACACGCCAGCGAAGCCGCGCGGGAACTGCTAGTCTTCAATAAATATACTACTCACGACAGTTTTTATTAACACGCTTTTCTTCTAACTAGCTATCTAGGTAAACAAAACTTGTAAGTCTTTTAACCTTTGGCATCTTCAAGCTGATCTGTTGATGGAGCCAGGAGTTGGAAAGTAGAAATCTTCAGTAGATACTAGTAAACCCCTCGAATTTGGGTTCATATGATTCGTTTTGACGAGTCCATCAGATTGGGCTTAGCAACGATGGCCTGATGATGAAGCCAGGAGGTGGATAGTTAAACTCTCTTACTTTTTAATTCGGTTCACTGTTAAAGCGTGTTTTTTTTAGTTTTATTACATCCATCATCCTCCGCGCCTTTTCGTCGGGTACGCTTTCAGTCTAACTACGATACGGCCGAACTTTTACGTGAAGCGACTGCCATCAGACCTCCACAACCCGAGTACTAGGCGATATCGAAGTTTTGTAGTTACACCAGGTTGTCGGACTGTTTTAAGCCTCCAATACTGAATAATAATTGGTATGGCAACCGGGACCGACGGCTTAACGTGCTCTCCGAGGCATGCAGGGGTCTCAATGTGTTAAGAATGGTCACCCATCCTAACACCGACCTAGCTAGCATTACTTAACCTAGTATGTAAATTCATTAATCTGAATTTCAAATATATCTACAGTTAATCCACCCGAAATCCAAAATAATATAACCATTGCTTTTCTATCTTTTTCGTTTATGACTATAATAAACTACAATCGAGTCAAATTAACACGGAAATTAGTCTACGACATAATAAACTGTGACAAGATAATTTTTAGTTATATCAGACGTTAAATAGAACTTTTTTATTACTACGAATGGAATATAAGCCTATTAATTGTCGATTAACTCTCGATTGAGTCCCTTCGGTACGGACAACTTTTCGAACGAACGCATTTTCTTGGCAAATGTAACGGTCTAAACAAGGAGAAAAGAGCTGTTATGTTTGTTTAAACTTAAACATATGCTTGCATAACTAGATATACATATTTATATTTATAATGAGGGAATATTAGCAATTTATTGTACGATGATTTATGACTTAAAGGCGCCATATTTAAATTATCCATACGCGACGATGAGTGAGTTCTGATGAAAAAGATTACTAATCCTTCATCACCAAATGGTAGTTCATCTATCACATTTTCTAGGAAAATTGATTATTGAAATTACTAGTTATGCAGCTATGTACTCGATACGACAATGTATTACCCGACTGCGCAAGAAGGAGTTTTATGTTTTTATTTGAGATTTCCTTGGCACGCCTTATACCCTAAACGGCTGATGGATTATGACATGTGCGGTGTCATTTGAATCTTCTTAATAATGGGAGTGACATATAGTATAAGAATTCAAGATGGCGTCCGCAAAAATAACAAAAGGGGGCAAGTTAATAAGTAAATTTTGTTAAAGCGGTTTTCAATTAAGCACGAATACTGTGAGTATGAGTACACGAGATACTGAACTTTGCTTAATTTTTGGTACTACAGCTCTTGCATAAATGAAAACAAAAAAGTTAAAAATAAATTAAAAATATATGTTATACCCGACTACGATCGAAGCAACTGGTAACTGAAAAGCAAAAAAACAATTATGAATTCTATAAAATGGAAATAGATAAGATCATAAACAAAAATGTTAGAACATTCTTTTCATTTACCAAATACTCTATCGATCTCTCTCATCTGTCATAGCGTGATTTTGGCCAGATATGTAAAACGAGTACTACTTCAATAAAAGCTATCGTTCACAAAAAATAAATCAAAATCAGGACAGGAAGTTTCTCAGATAAACACGAACGACGAACGATAAGAACGTGCGATAAAGTATCGAAATAATATTAGTATTGATATATGTGTGTAAATATATACAAGAAGATTATGGTGCCGTTATAAAAGTTATAAAATTGTAAGTATATTGTTATTATTAACTTGAGGTACCTCATCCCAAACAAGGCAGAGTCAGTACCATCCATGCTATGGCAACTAGGAACATAAGATAATTACAGTTTTTTATTGAGTACAGTGCCATCTTCATCATTAAATATATTACACCCATACACAACAAATAATCGTGCTCATTACACAATTATTTGTCCTGGGTGGACATCGAACTCACGACCTATGGCTTAGCATTCAGTCTGATTCCAACAGGCTGGAAAAGGTATAACTGTCGTTTGTTAAATGATGTTAAAAAATATTTATTACTAGCCGTCACCGCAGTTTCGCCTGCGTTTATGGCCACTGCTCCGGTCCCATTGGTTGTAGCGTGATGTTGTATATCCTACAGCCTTCCTCTATAAATGGACTATCCAACACTAAAAGAATTTTTCAATTCGAACCAGTAGTTCTTGAGATTAGCGCGTTCAACCAAACAAACTCTTTAGCTTTATAAAATTAGTATCCTACTAATATTATAAAAGTGAAAGTGAGTATGGATGTATGGATGTTTGTTACTCTTTCACGCAAAAACCACTGAACCGATTGCTATGAAACTTGGTATGTATATAGCTGGAGATCTGGATTAACACATAAGCTACTTTTTATCCCGATATTCCCACGGGATCGGGACTTACGCGGGTGAAACCGCGGGGCGCTGCTAGTTATTGTATAAAGACGTAATCAATTCACAGATCAAACCTGTAGATAATATTTACAATTTTTTATATTAGATGTGGTACATGCACGTCGTTTAACATATTGTGTTCGACGAATACGGAACTCTACGAACCCGACTACATAAATATGGTAGGTAAATTAAATAAACCAAAGACTAGGAAACAAGTTTAGGTGCTGATTGCTATCATAGTTTTATTGAGTGAGACAAGTCTTTGGATATATTAAGTATTCCTGTTTATTTAGTTCTATTAGAGTAAACGGGCAGTTTTACATTAATTATATTTTAATCCATGCAAATGGTCCATAGTCGTATGCATATTGTAACCTTGATTAACAATATTGCCATATGTTATTTATAAACACAAAATTTGCTCTTTGTAGTTTATAACACCAATTTTTTTCACTTAATAATTGACGTATAATAATATCACGATACCAACTGAATTGTTACCAAAAAGATTGACAACAGACAGACCACAGATTAATTAATATTACAACCGATGGCTTACTTGAACAACTTATTTAATAAATTTCAACTCTGGCTTGGAATGAATAAGTTTTAATCTTGATCGCGCGCCAACAGACCGGTACAAGCTATACGAACTCAGTAAGGCCGTACGTAACTAGTACACGCGTACGGCCTTACTGAGTTCGTAGGTATAACGATAAAAACCCGGTCGATCTAAGTCTGCAATATTACAGTATTAATAAGACTTCATTCAAAAGTCGATAATAACAAGATGTAGCACGACGTAAGTCATTGCATTGATATAACATTGTGTTGTACAGAAAGTGAAATTCGTTTAAGTTTACTAAGCGTTTATGAGCGTAAATGACATAACCGCATCCGTTATGTAACATCTGCACTTTACTTTAAATTAGCCCTTTGTTATATATACGCGTGTAATATTTACTGTAGCTAATTGTTCAAATAATGATGTCTGTTGATTAACCGAATATTTTTTTATAACTATGAATTTTGCTTTAAATACACATATATTTTCCTTTGCGTAAAAAGGTAAGTACTGTACTATATTGCCTTGGTCACTTACTAAAGAATATCTTTTATATAGACTATCGGTTTCCCGCAGCAATTTGCTGTATGGTACCTTCCTATTTCTTTTTAATCCCCGACCAAAAAAAGGGGGAGGGTGTTATAAGTTGTTCCGATTTTGAGTTTTTGTTTTGTGTTCGATAATTTTCTAATTGTTAAAGGGATTTTTGAGTTCTTATTTAAAAAAAAAATTAATAATTGTTGTTTTTTATTTTTGCAATGTTCTCAAATTGAAACGAATACAATAAATTTCTTCATCAAGGCACTTCGTAGTGCAGTATACCAACTTGTTAATGGCCACAGCTGGATGTGCTGCTACTACAGGAAACCTGTTAAATTCACTTTAGATCTTCTAGATGTAAATTAGAATGGTTGGGGAAAAAATGAACAAGTGTGCTTCACTTTTACGCCTTTACGTGATAGTGTTACGTGTGAATGTTTTGTTTTAAATATCATTGTACTTCACTTCTTTGTACTTTATTCAAAGTATTGTGTGTATACCTAGCATGCATATCAAAGTTACAAAACATACTAATTTTGACCCAATATGCTTTGAAATGTTAGAATCTGTGCCGCGAGCCTGGAGAATTGGCTCCACCCTATGTAAAAGTACGGTTAAACTACACTGCTACACACTGTGTTCCTCCTGGTAAATTCCGCTGATGATGTTACATAGTCTATAATTAGACTCAATGAATACTCTATCAAATACAAAAAGAATAATCCAAATCTGACTGAGAGTTTCAGAGATGACGGCTTTTAAACAAACAATCAAACAAAAAAAAATCTTCAGCTTTATTATCTACTAGCAGCGCCCCGCGGTTTCACCCGCGTAACTCCTGATCCCGTGGGAATATCTGTCGGAGTAGCCTATGTGTTATTCCAGGTCTTCAGCTATCTACATGCATAAAGCACAAAGGAAAAAGAGTGTCCTTGGAGTTTCTTGCTTGTTCTTCTCCACTGGATCTACGAATTGAAACAGGCAACTAGCTGCACGACTGACTTAGTCTGACTGAATACTACTCCTGACAATTCAAAAATAACCATAATGGTTTAGTTGAAATAAATGATTTTGATTTTGATTTACATACCAAAGTTTCATTGCAATCGGTTCATTTTTTTCTGCGTGAAAGAGTATTAAACATCCATCCATTCATCCATCCATCCATCCAAACTTTCACATTTATAATGTTAGTGGGATAATGTTTTGGACATTTTTTTCAAGTTTGAAATGAAATCGCCTTTTCCATTTCATAATTTAAAAAAATGTCTTCGAACTTACCTGATGGAAAGTGACGATGAAGACCAAGATGGTACACGCCTATCCAAGAGAAACCTATTCACTCTACTCTACTTGAACGTTCCAGGATTATAATTGACTGGAAAAATAGACGCAGACAGCTCATTCCAGACCTTGGCGACTTAAACCAAAAAGGAGCTGTCAAAGCGTTTAGTTCGACTTTTTGGTGTTTCGACAACGAAAGAATGGAACCTCTTTCTGCGCCTAGTAGCACGATGAGGATTCAACTAACTTTATTGTCATGATTCGGGCACCTTTAGTCTTTTTAACCAAGTAAACTTTGAGTAAGTCCTTTTTGAAAGCTGCTGAAGTTTTTAATCGCAATTCTATAGTTAGACAATAAGTACTTCACAGCACGAGCGAAAGGAAAGCAACGCTACGCCACCTTGCGAAGTTTAAAGCAATAATTCTATCGTCTTGACATTACTAATTGGCGTGTATGCTGCACATTATTCCGCTAGACACAGCGAAGCGGATTAAGATGCGCTGTAACTAATTTATTCGTAATTTTATTAAAAAAAAGATACGAACAAATTACATAGTATTCTTCATATTGTGATTTGGAATACGAGCGTAGTAGCTTTGCGGATAAGCGAATAATAATATAAAATTAAGACTTTAAAGCCTGCCCCATATTGTGTATACCTTACGCTGAACCTCCTTCCTACTGGGCGAGTGTAAATATATTAAATCACAAGCTGACCTGCGCAACTTCGTCCGCGTTTGTAAATTTTCCCCGTTTTTGCAACATTTTTCATTAATGCTCCGCTCTTACTGGTTGCAGCGTGATGTTATATAGCCTATTATATAGCCTTTCACGATAAATGGGCTATCGAACACTAAAAGAAGTTTTCAATTCGAATTAGTAGGTCCTGAGATTAGCGCGTTGAACCAAACAAACAAACTCTTTAGCTTTATAATATTAGTATAGATTGCAAGGATGTTTTTTATAAGTTTAAGTACTAGGTGATTAAGGGATAGTTAGAATTCACGTTCTGTAGATTAGTGTCGCGAAACTGGATACTTGGTCAGACCAGCCTACCATATACAATAGACTCTCATCACCGTTACTAAACCGCGTTACATGTAGAGAATTCTCTCTAACACACCTTAAATAAACGCCATTAAATTTGAGTCGATTTGGCCCCAACATAGTTTGTGTGTCTGTGTTTCTGTGTGAGTTTCTTTCTATGATGCCACCATAGTTCCATAGCGGATTGACCGGTTTTTTATTTAGTCCTTTTTATTTGAAAGGTGAAATGATCGAGAGTGGTCATAGCAAAAAATTCAGAAAATCTGTTCAGCCGTTGGGTGAATCGGTGAGGGGATTTTTGAGTCGAGGGTATTTTTAATTAATGCTTATTTATTCAACCAAACACAGCCAAGCCTTATGAATGTTATTAAACACACTCGCAACACTGCGGCGATGACTTTTATACTTTGTCAACCTATTACATCTCTTACCCTCTGTGTTAACACTAGTAAAATACCAAGTAGAAAGCTTTGAAATGCAAATTAACTTTTAAGTAATATTCAATATTTCGTAACATAGAATAATGGCTGGTTGTGGCTACTTGTAACGGGTTTTTATGTATATCTTAATGCTTCATTTAAATGTCAAAAAGGCTTTAAACATCGCTTCAGAGTAATAAAACGATGCTTTGTTTGCACGCTGTCTGAATGGACTGAGTTTGGCAAGAAATTGCATATTGGGGGCTATGAAGACATCGGTACAACCGCAGGTATATTGATTGGCAAACAAAATTTATTGGGTGTATCACGAATTAAGTGTTGCGCGCTACGTAAAACCAGCACTTCCCAAAGTGGATTTAATTAAATTGCTACTAAATGTTGGAATACTCTTCCACCAGCATTGAGTACACGTTGTCGCTTATTGTCGAATTAATGGGTTTATTATGTATGAGTATTCTAATATTATAGCCCCGTTTTTACTAGGGGACATATTTGTGTCAGGCAACGCAAGGTAGCAACCTTGCGTTGCCTGACACAAAATATATGTGTCCCGACCGCGACGTTGCATGCGAAGTCGCCCAACGTCACCTGGAACATGTCAAAAGGCGACCGACCCTCTGCGAGCGTGTCGACACGAGCAACTTTCGTGTCTTTGGACAGTCGTGCGACGGCTTTTCACATGTTCCTTACCGAGTAACATGGCTTTAGTAATTTTTGCAATTTATAATGTATTATTAACTCACTCAGGTATTAGTTCTAACTCACTACTTAGTTACAGTATTTAATTAGTACACTTAGTATAATATAATTTCCTTATTAATTTATGTAACAACTATTTTAATACGTTCTTATAATTGTTTTTGCCAACTAGTAGCCCGTTGATATTTTCGAGTGTTTGTTACCATTCCACGATTTAGCCACCGAACCGATAGTGATGAATTTAATTTTCAGATTGCCAGCTAAAGAAACAGACTTCCCATTGATGTATATTTATACTAGTTTTATTTAAAAAGTTTTAGTTTTATTTTGCTTTGTATAGTAATTTTAAAGAATGGTAACACATCTTAGAGAAAAATGGTTTTCTTAGCTTAATTTCTAAACAAACAAGTTAATGCAATATCAACTGTTTGAAGTTTTGAACTTAGGTATATTTTTTAGAGCGCTACATAATTTTTCTTCTTCTTTTCTCTGCATCACCCAATGGTTGACTGGAAGGGAATGCCTTAGGCATTAAGTCCGCCAATGTACCAAATGTGTATGAAGTTTAAAATAAAAAAAAAAAATTATGAAAAACGATACATGAAGCGTAAAGTAGTTAGTATTTAAGTAAATGTATATGGAAAATTGTAAGCGTATCAGGCACCTACAGGACAGGCTTGCTTAGTGAGGGCTACCGGCAATGCGCAATAGAGCTTGGTTATAAAACTCATGGTGGTGCACCTTATGTAATGCAAGTCGCAAAGGGTCTTTCTTTGGATGTTGATGCTCGAACGTTTCTTTATCAACGTCAGTAAGTCAAATATTATTTATGATTCGTATTGTTTTATGCTATTTGTTTACTCGTAATATTGATTTATTACTATAATAAATTACGTTTCTTAGTTATTATAATTAAATTCATAATGTGAAATATAATTACTAATTACTTAGAAGGTAATTGTTATGAATTCTGTTACTTTTGTATCCGCTAGTTGTTAATAAATCTTTTGAATTTTAAATGTAGAATCTTAACCGAAGAAATGATTTATCAGACATTTAACACGATACAGTTATATAAGAATTACATCAAATGTCATATTTAGTGATGAATTTTTTATGGTATACGCAAACGAGCAGACGGGTCACGTTTACATGTATAAAGTTACTAGCCTGTGGCTAAGTGGTAACCGAATGAATTAGCACATTGCAAGGTTGAGTAATAAAAGCCAGGTCGGTCTTAGGATGGGTGACCATACTTAACACATTGAGACCCCTCCGTACCCTGGAGAGCACGTTAAAGAATTAGAGTTAGAGAGAGTTACGTTTTTTTTAAACGTCACTTAAGAAATAAATAATTTTTCATTCTTTCTTAAATCGTCACAGTTGCCATATGAATATTTGTGGCATTCGTTACGGTAAGGAAGGTATAAAGTTGCTAACACAAACAATCAAACAGTTTTATTATATAATTAGTATACTATATAATTATTATAAGATTGAGTACTACAATATATCTTTTTAAAATAGGTCTTAAAATCTTTAAAACGTCAAATTCAATATCTTTATTTCATAAAATTGATCATCAATTATTCGAAATCTTCAATTAAAAAAAATATTATAATAAGTAAAAAGTCACCGCAACAATAGTTTGCTTGGTCTGTTTTTCTTTTGAAACCTAAACCTAAGGCCTTTTGCCTTTAAATCTTACTTCTTAAAGAGTTTACAGGTGTTTAAAGACATTTGTAACATCTTCTACATATAAATAGGCAAAACAAAACAGTTTAGAACCAAGGTCTCCACCGATTTTTTTAATTTCTTCTTTGTTTAGTAACTATTGACGGTTTTTAGTGATATCAATAAAAAAATGTGGGTCAGATATTTTTTCTATATAAATTACTAGCTGACCCGCGCAACTTCGTCTGCGTTTGGAAATTTCCCCGTTTTTACAACATTTTTCATTAATGCTCCGCTTCTATTGGTCTTAGCGTAATGTCTAATAGCCTATAATATAAAGCCTCCTCGATAAATGGCCGATCTAATACTAAAATACATTTTTTAATTCAAACCTGAAAGTAGTTCCTTAAATTAGCCTGTTCAACTAAACAAGCAAACTCCTTAGCTTTATAATATTAGTGTAGATGTGAAAACAACCACAAGCAGCTAAAGGGGTCCAGTATATAGTAAAGTTTGTGGATGGATGGATGTATGGATGTTTGTTACTCTTTCAAGCAAAAACGGCTGAACGTATATGGGTGAAATTTGATACAGAGATAGTATATAGTCTGGAATAGCACATAAGTCTTTTATCCCTGAAAATTGTACGGTTCCCGTGTGATAGTTTTCACCAAAATTTCCACGTGAACGATTCCGGGCAACAGCTAGTATCCTACTTCCTACTAATATTATAAATGTGAAAGTGAGGATGTATGGATGTTTGTTACTCTTTCACGCAAAAACTACTTAAACGATTGCGATGAAACTTGGTATGTAGGTAGCTGGAGACCTGGATTAACAAATAGGCTACTTTTTATCCCGATATTTCAACGGGATCGGGACTTACGCAGGTAAATCCGTGGGGCGCAGCTAGTGTTATATATATTGCACATATTTTTCAACAGAACGCTGTCTGTCATAGGAACTGGTCGCGTGCTCAGTACGTCATTTTAATTGGATTATGTCGAGTGGATCTAATTCGATGTAAAGATACTCGAACTGCGAATGTGAAGGTGGTGTTGAATACAAAGTTAGTTATAAATTCGAATCTCTCACGAGACAACTACACAATTTCTCTTTAGGTATTTTGGTATTTACTTTTTATTCATTTATGATTAAAATTTTAAGATAAATGACTGAATGACTTACTGCATTTGTTCGGCTTTAGTTGGGTCTTTTGCAGGGTTGCCTTGGTTGAATAAAATAATCGTTTACCTTACTTATTTCAAATTTCACTCTGTACACCATTAATTTGAACTTTCTCTTATACAGTATTGATACATATTTGTTACAAAATAAAACTGCTGATAATAATATGTTAAAAATAATTAAGGAGCACGTTGTCGTTATTTTTTGTAGTGACTATAGTGTAGGGTCTTTAACAAAGGCAAGAAGGTTTTAACGTATTATAAAACTATGATGACCGTAAGACAGACCGTAAATGATAATGATAAATGAATTTATTTTGCAAATAGATCTTTTCAGACACTTTAAGCGTTGATTTGTTCTTTAAAGCTAGATGGTGCTGGCATTCCCTATAACTAGTTTTGAGAAGAAACTCATAAACAAACTCAAAAGATCCAAGTCTACATAAACTCTAAACTGTTCAAGTGCCATGCAGGCGCCCAGGGTTGTCTTTATATGGCATCATTCACGACACCCAATAGATTTAGAGATTAGATAAGTCGGTAGTCAAGGAACTCAACCACATCTAAGAGAGCTCCATGACTCCTCCGGGTCCACTGCCACTGCAGTCAGACATTTGGGAAGCTCCATAAAATACTCGAAGTGCCCTCTTAGTGGTATAAACGAACGTGTCATCTCCGTGTTAGTTTCTTAAGGTAGCTTGCAAAGATGTAACTTAACGCTACACCAAAATATTGGCTTTAAATATGTTAATGATTCTTATGAACTACAGGATATTTGCACATATATCTTCTGGTCTTTTTACTGAATAACATACGTAATAGTAACCAAAGCAAGTTTTTCTTAATGTTATATTAAAAATTAATATTATGCTGCTTGATGAAATCCTTTTTAACATTGTGAGTGTGATTAATTAGTTAAAGAGTTTCACACTTATTGATGTTAAAATAAATTTATTCGACAAAATATTATGTCATATTATGCAATAACTGATTAGTTTTTTAGAAAAAAAGACTAGACTTTCATCGGATTCTAGATAACGCACAGAGTAATAAAACTCATCTTCTGAAGGTACGAAAATCGTTGCATATTATGTGTTTTTTTTAAACTCCACATTTTTTGTAAACTCAATTTTACTGCCGACTCTTCATTAATAGATTTTAATTCAAGATATCTACTAACTGTGATTGAAACGTACACTCAGGTAAGTAATTCATGTAAAATTTTCAAATAAAACTTATTTTTGCTAAATTAATTTCAAGATATGATTTTTTTGGCTGACATGTCCTTATTGGATAAATGCCCCAAAAATAAAATCTAGATTAAAATAAAAAAGGTATGATTTATTTTCCTTAGTAATGAAATGATTATCTTACCTTATAAACCCGATCACAATACTGGTTAGGTGGAAATCCTTTAGAAACGAGCGAACACAATCCACACGTGTTATGTTTTCACCGCAACGGCACGAGGCGCGAGTGTCGCCTGCGCGAGCTCTACAGTCAGTGCGCACGACCATGTGGCAAACCCACTCGCACTCCTACTCTTCCAAGTATTTCTCCCCGTGGTACACTAGTATTGTGTTGTATCCTGGTTATAATATCACATGTGTAATATAAAGCGTATTTTAACTTTTAATTAATTATATTAAATATTATACGCTTTTAGCATCTGCAATTCATACTAATATAATACATCTGAAGAGTTTTTTGTTTGTTTGTTTATCAGTGCTAATCTCGGATTTGAATAATTGTTTTTGTATTTGATAGAGTATTTATTGAGGAAGGTTATAGGCTATGGAACATCACGCTACGTCCCTTACGAGTGGAGCAGTGACCATAAAAACAGGTGAAACTGCTGAATTATAATTGATAATTTAGCGATGAGAAACTCACTTGTAATTTGTAAATTGAAACTCTTTATCATTAAACTTGTTGTATAGACGAATACAAAATAAATGTAAATGATACGGTAACTATTTTTAACCTACTAAACAGAAAAGGTGTTGTTCAATATCTGCTTAGAGAAGAGATAATTTAAAGAAAAAATAAATATATTGATTAGTCAATTAAAACAACATGATTATAATCATCGCAGTAATTGACGCTGCCCGACTCTGACAGAACCTCCACTACGTTTCATTTATAATTTTCTGCAGGTAAATAGGGTCACTATAACAATTTGTAGGCAAAACCTACTATTCAGACATGATCCGGATTACGACGATAATAAATATATCGTGATAAGCGTTGTTGGACAAAATATTAATCCATGACTGAAGTGACAGTTATTGTTAAATGCCTTGTTGTGTTTCTTCAATTCAATCAATTCTACAGACAAATTGGAGATAAATTTGATTTTAAAACTTAAAGAAAAGTGACATAACATCATGCTTTTACCCCGAAATAGTATTTTCTCACAGCCTCACGCAGTCACGCCTCACAGAAAACCGGCAGTGAAGCATTACTTTTCGCCTCGTGAGTGAGGTTATCGGAGACCCTAAGCCTTCTCTCTCCGCCTCTTCCCGCTCTTCCCTCCTCTCCCCCTTCCCTCTTTTCCCTCCTCTCCCCCGCTTCGTACTCTTACTTCTCTTATCAAGAAATAAATACATATGTATATGTATATTTCTTTGCATATTGTATTTGTTTTGATTTAAATCTTGTACAAAGTTGCAGTAGACATTACAATTAGTAACAAGTTGGTATTTGCTAATACACACTAGATTTATGATGTCTGTGTCCTTATTATGTACTACTCAATAGACTCCGGTAATGGAATGAAGTCAGAGAAGTAATTAACTTTAAATAATACCCTCTTCGTTCAAATTGATAAAATTTTTGTTTACTGGCTAATAACTTTTTAATGAATTATGTGAAGACTTCAAGTCCTTATGTTCAAGATAAATAAGACAACGGCACGTATTGCTGACCTTTTAAAAATAACTTTTTAAATAAATAATCCCTATCCTCGCTTTCATCAGGAGCTGCGTCTGCATTCTGGAGGAACAGATTTTTTTTGTATGATGACAGTAGCCTTTACAGCTATATGTATAGTTACAGGTCGCAGCCTACTACTTCTTAGCACCATTTAATTACAATTGGTTTAGAGTTTAGACTCTAAACCAATAAACTAACTAAAAATAAACTTTAAAGGTTTAGTCGTGAAAATGTATCAAATTAATCGAATGTCCAATTCAGGTTCTAATGCGAACTTATCTCTTGACATAAGAACAAACTTTACTTACAAACATAACGTATTTGATTTGCTTTTTTTCATTTAGCTCATTAGTGTCAAAAATTCACTTCGAAAAGTGAATGAAATGCTAAAAATGATTGCTTTGTGTCGTAAGCCTGTAGTTATGTATTTAACATAAAAGCAATATTTCAATAAATAGAAGGTAGTAATCTTTTATTGCGCGAATCATTATATTACAATGTAATTGCTGTATTCGAAATGATATTTTTTAAGTTCCAGTTCCAAAGTCTAACTTAATAAAGCGTAGTAAAGTATCACTAAGTTTGTAACTTTCCTAAATGGGCCACATAAAAGCTGTATTTAAAATTAAATTACAATGGTCAAGACCTATCAGAAATTTACCGAATTGCTCCATAGTACAATGCCAGTTGTACTATGGAGCAATTCGGTAAACATTAACAGAATGTTTAAAGCCGAAAAACAGAGCATTAGAGGTATTTCTAATGTGGCGACCTGATTAACCTGCAGATCTTTAATCGGTAAGCTTCATTTCTTAACAATCCTTACTGTCTTTATATACCTATTTCAACTATTTGTAAAATCCAACCCTAACTTGTAATTTTTCCAAGAAATATATATGTAACTTTAATATACGTTATCCTAACAGACTTGTTCTACCGCGCGCGGTTGAGAACTGATCTGTGTAGTCGCAGTAGTTATGCAATGTCTGTGCAGGAATTGTCCACACATAATTAAAAAAATAACTTTTTCGTTGGCTGTATGACAATTGTTTTTACTCTTTCGAGGAATATTTAAAGCATAGGTAAAGGACAATGACAATGTATGTATGGAATTCTGTCGTAAGTTGTTGCACAATAAATCTTTATTTATTATAGACTACGCTTCATATATTATCAAATAAAAGTGTTCATTTCCCCACAAATAACCGAGATTTTAAGTAATTAGACAAAAACGGAGATACCTATCCTACAAACAAGGACCTACAAATTATGTTTAACCTAGTCGCAACTTATAAAATAACCACAGATCACTCATGTACAAAAATAATGCTAGTTAAAAACAAAACAAGTCACCAGCTGCTCAAACGGAGTTCCGTAAGTAGTATTACTATTTAAGTGGAGAGATTATCACAGTGACTATTGTCAATCGACATATAACTGCTTGACTGTTGCGTGAGACGGAACACAAAAATAATAATTATTATAACAGAACCATAAAATATTAATCAAATACATTGTAAAACGTAATAATATTACTAATTGTTTAGCTATTTTATGATATTATGAATTTGATATAATTTTTGTGATGTTTTGTTTATAGGCTCATACTTACGTAGCTCGTACAAATGAAATACGGAAATAATGCGTAGTACTTGTTTATTTACTGTTTTTATTTAAATCATAATTCCGGATACGAAAATAAAATTCCTGAAGTGAAAAGGTTGTAAAAAATAAGAAAATATTTTTTATATTATTTTGATTTTGCAACATGAAACATTGCTAGACCACTATTGGTCGAGATCCTTTGATGGTTGTGTCATCTGGAATGTGTTTGTATTTTGTAACAAGTTAATTTAGTTAGATATAAGTGTTTAACATTGCATTCCATAAATAGAAATGGTAAATGTGCAAGAACAAAAACTTGAACATTTTTGATTTATGATTTCCGCATTTCCTTCATCATTCCGTCCGACTCCGGCTTTTGGTTGTAAAGTGTAGAACTGAAATTTCTCTTCATGTTTTAGAGCTTAACTAGTACTTCAGGTTTTTACTTTAGAACCAATAGGAATAACAGTAATCTATTTGGCTTGATACCTTAATTCCCAAATCGAGTTTCATAATAGGTTTCCCAGCAGCAATTGACAATTTTGTTGGGTCTCCTAAACATGCCAAATTATCCATGTTAGCATGCACGTTGGCGTGTGAAAAACTGAAGATTCAGAATTGTTAAAAATGCTCTTGTATTTTCCAATTTTTCTGGTTTTGAAAACTTTCTAATTTATTTTTGTCTATAAACCAAGGTCATACTGTAGCGGTTATTTTAAAACAAATTTAGAAAAACAACAACATTTCGTTTTTATTTGTATCGATTTCATTTACCCCGAAACAACGACATGTAGCCAGACTGCAAAAGTTCGTTCTATAAAATATATTTCCTTTACAAAAACATTTACATAACTGATAAATATCGTTAAACAACATTGTATGTATAGTCCACTGGCCGCGGTATCGCTGTAATACAATTTATCACAACATTTCCTATTATAACAGGGAGTCAAATAGAAAGTGCAATAATTTACTTTGAAATTGATCTTGATCATGTGCGTATGATGCCGGTTCCAGACATAAGACAACTCCAGGATGTCATTCGTATCGTCCTTTTAACATTGAAAGTAACTGTACAATCAATCTTTACGTATATGTAATTAACGACGATATCCCTATCTCGTAGTGTTTTCTGGTGAGACACCACCAGATTTACTAGATTTTATTTTATTTTACAGGCGTTTTCTTTTAACAAGCTTTATTTAACAAAACATGATGTTAGATATTATTATAAGAATAAATAGATTAACTTATCTTTGTTAGGTCGTTCTGTCGTAAAGCTTAAAAAAAGAATCTAAGTTTTTATACCATTTGATATTGTTGTGGCAGACATTGATAAACGTTGTTGACGATTCTTTGGTATTGCTTATTTCTTTAAAAACAAATGAATTAAAATTTATACGGAGTACAAAGACAAACATACGAACGAACGCCTAATGTAACATTTACACATTGTACACATACACATGATTTTTGTTGTAGTACTTTTAACAAGTAAAATATAAAATTTTTGAGACGTTATGTCTGTCGTCGGCTTCCATATGATTTGTATCATCTTTATAATGTTGTTGCATGTCTTCACGCTCGTCAAATGTGTTATAAATTGAAACATCTGCGTCTTTAGCCAACTACTATAACTTGTGATTAAACAATAAAAGTTATATTAGCAATTACGATTATCTAGAATATTTTTCTATTAGAGTTTCTTGTAATCATTTTATAAACATTTACATAATTTCTCTAAGTAATTTTAATGCTCGAGTGTATTTCATTATAAGCATATTTATTGAGAATATATAGTAAATAAAATGTTGTTTTTGAGACTAACGAACATGAGCAAAACATAACAGAGTAACAACAGCAAGCAAGGAAAAAGAGGAAGTGTAACTTCTAAAGACATGAACATTATACTGTCAAAATTTGGGTTTAGAATTTTAAATTACTGATTTCTATCAATATTACGGGTGTACGTTTTGACTGCTGCCCTCGTCCTCACTTTTTGGTGTAAATTTAAGTCTCTCTAATTTAAACTTTTAAAAATACTTCTTCTTTAATGGTGTTGCTGTATTGATGAATCGTAATTTCAATCGCCATTTCTGCACTGTTCACTGACTCAATTAGCGTATTATCGAATGCGTTCACGACTTGAAAACGTTTTCAGATATGTTCTTTACAATATCAAATGTCATAATTGGGGCCGTGATGAACCAATCCCCCTTTCCAAGATGGTTTATTTGAATGTTCGTAATGTTCACAAAGTACATGATATTTGCTTCATTTGACCGCCTTACGCAAAATTTTATGTAGATTAATGTGGTTTTATCACTATTTCTAATCTTCTCTTGGGTGGTTTTTATTATTTTATCATTGTAGAGTAGTAGTTAGTCAAATTTTGTGTTGTTATGCCTTAGATATAATTTTAGATTAGACAGATATGAAGCTAACTGTTGGAAATAAAGAATTGTGTGGCGGCGGTACTTGGTACTTACACTGTCTTGTGATTTGTCTTGAACTATTTGACTTCGAATCTTGAATAGTAAGTATTCTTTTAATACTTGTGACGTAAGTTATCCATCTAGTCCACGAGCCAGGTACAAATTTCGTCAGTCATTTCCTCTCGGGTGATAATTTGTAAAATGCTTTAAAAAGTTGTTTCATGAAGCCTCGTGAACATCAAAAATTACTAAAATAATAATACACAGACAGAGAGGAAATGACTAAAAATTAATTATTTTTCTACGTGCGCGGGAGGCTGCTGCTCCTCAACCCCCGACGGAACCGCAGCTGACATTCACGAGGCTTCATGATACAAGTCTCTGAATCATTTTACGAGTTTTCGCCCGAGAGGGTATTGGTCATGAAAATTTGTTGCTGGCCAGTCCCATAAGTTACGATCTTGCAAGTACATATGTCGTTAAATTATGATTATTATTTCCCGGATTTCTTTACAAGATGTCCGATATTACATAATAAATTAGTAATCATAAAGATACTGATTTCTGTATTATGCATTACGTCATTTGTAATTCTCGCCCACTTCTTTTAGTATCGTTTTGAATGCGTTCTTTGGCGCGAAACGTGGTTGCTTTTCGAGTATTTTGAGTAATACTCTATTCTATAGCCTAAAGGCGTAATGATACTTATTGATGTGATGTTTTATCTTGTACGAAATAAACGAAAACATTTTATAATATGGATTTGTTGCAAATCATTTGTAAGCTCTGTCTGCGTTGGCGCCAGTTTACGTAAGGTTGTATTATATACATAGATACTAGCTTTTGCCCGCGATTTCGTTCGCCGCGTGGTGGCCGACATCAGACATCGTAGAATGTAGGCACAAAAAACAATTAAGACTACTTGTACTGCGTACTAAAAAAATAAGGTTTAATAGAAAAAAAGGACTTCAAAATAAAAATCACTATAAAGCATAAAAAAACCTATTAGTCTATTTTTACCTTAAACTTTATTTTATTCCTAATTATTATTTATTTATTTCACAACTTTTAGAAGGTTAGGGCACGCTAGAGTAAAGTTAAGAGAATTAGGCGTTAACTGACGAAAACCCATTGTTACATAGTAATTACGGAGGCAATCCCACCACTCACCCTTGGTTTGTAGACCCCAACGATGTCAACATCCTAGGATAAATCTCAACGAATTGCCATAGATAGGGAATCCAAACTGGAGGGTGTTGCTGCCACGCCTGCCAAGTATATGTCACTGTGGCAATAGACTAAAAATGAAAATACTGTATGACGTGCATGAATAAAACACATATTTCTATTACTCTGCCCAGTAGGTGGGGCATATTATTCATACAGCCCAGTCAATTTGCTTATTTCAATCGTTTTTATTATATTGACTACTCATATCGGTCATTTTAAAACGGCCTGGACATTATGAATAATCAATAATTAATCACTTGGTCCATAAAATATAACGTATATCGACAGAGATAAATAATGTTAAAGATAGTTTTGTCTCATTTTGATCTTTTTGATTAACGTGGGAGAGCCATGCTTCGGCACGTATGGGCCGGCTCGACTCCGCTCGATACCACGGCCTCACAGAAAACCAGTAGTGAAGCAATACTTGCATTGCTTTTCGCCGCGTGAGTGAGGTTAACGGAGGCCCTAACCCTTCCCTCTCCCCTATTCCCGTCCTTCCTCTCTCCCCCCTCTAATCCCCCTTCCCACCCCTCTCCCTCTTCCCTTACTCCCATCTTAAAGGGCGACAACGCACTTGTGACTGTTGAGTTACAGGTGGCTATGGGCGGCGGTAGTCATTTACCATCAGGTGACCCGTCTGCTCGTTTGCTCCTTATACCATAAAAAAAAAAACTAACAAATATCGATTATTTATATTTCATTTATATTGTTGTTGTTATTATTTCATTTAACAACTCAGGGATCTCACCTCGCCATTAAAACTATCTACAAAATCAATCTTTAAAACCCTGACTATGAACAAAGTGTACGATAACACAATTAATATCTTATGACTCGAATGCAACAAAATTTTATTGGCCATTCAGTATTTTTTGTTAGGAGTTTATTGCTTATTCACGTTCTTACCAGCCGCAGTATTAATAAATCCAAGGTAATGAACAAAAATTCTGTACTTTTTTTTAGTTGTGATGACGGTTGATTGCATTATACTAACCATGGTAAATCATGAACTCAAATCTCGCATTATTTTACAATTTTTCTCTAAAATCATTGCATATTTATGATTAATTATTATTATTATTGAATCAGACTATTAAATTAAGTTATAACTGATTTTTGTATATTATATTCCGTGAGTGGTGATAGTTAATCAATATATAAATAGGCAAAACAAACCATTTTCAATAACAATTTCTTTGTTTCATTTTTGTTTAGACAGAGTTCTTCTATAAGAGAGCTCGAACTTTGAAATGAAATAAAACAACTTGTTAGTGATATTGTTACAATTTTCATTTAGTTTTAAAGGCCATTTGATGACATAATGTATGGAATATAATTTCAGCCAAATGGCGATTTTTGATGACATCTTCGTATAAATAGGGCTCAATTTCATGGAGAATGCGAGTTATGCACATCAAATGTGATCGTAGGAATATATTTTTTTGAAGTCGGTTAAAAACAAAGGTCTTTTTCTTGGTTATAATACGCAACTTAAAAAAAACACTTTCTAAACGTAACACGTAACCATAATTAGAAAAAAATATTTGAAATATTAAAATCAATATTGCGGAAAACCCTTCGAATGATTTTTTTAACTTTACCGGCGATTATTGGAGAATCCTTGTCCATCCTTGCATTTACTGACCCTTGGTGAAAACAGCGGCAAACAAACGTATGGAGACTGAACGTATTCGATATTATATACGTTACCTTCAAAAGACACGGCAGACCAATATTTCAGGAAATATTGACATTGGTATTCAGTTGTGGTGACGCCTAGAGTTTTGTAGCCTTGACCTTACCTAGTCTATAATGCTTAAAAATAATTTTAGATTATACACAAAAACAAACTTCAGGTTAATAGTATTATGGCGTTTATTTACCAGATCCCAGGTTATTTCTTAATCGGTTCAGACGTCTACTTGTCAAAAAGTGACAAATAGACCGACAGAATTACTTTCACATTATGACACCTATTCGTTAAGATCAAAAGTAGGGCAACATTTTGATGCTTATTTAACGATTGAATAATATATTATAATATTATGAATTCTATTACATCGTATAAAAATGAGTTATTTTGGACCTAGTGACCGAATAAAATGTTATAGTCAGTAGCAAAGTCATAGGTTATCTATATTTTAATAATAATAATGCTAGAATCGTTACGCAATGTATACACTAACAAGCGTTCATTCATAAAAAATAAAAGTTCCTAAATCTACAGAAGACTATATTACAGCCAAACATTTGGCTGTAGCCAAACATTTGGCTTCATATAGTGCTCCTTCTGAGCTAATTAACAAAGACGTTATTAATATTAATTCAGGCAATAGCTTGGCCGCTTGCATATCAAATCATTTACACAATAATGGTACTGTTAGTAGAAATACAAAAATAAATAAAAATTGTAGCAATAAAGTAAAAAAGTCAATGACCATAAACATAGTTCATCAAAATATTCAAGGATTATCTAGGAAAGACTTAGAAGTAGAATTATTTTTTGATAAATATAATGTTGATGTGCTCTATATCACAGAGCATTGGCTACAGGCACACCAGTTAATACTCGATAATGAACTTTATTCTGCTAGAAGTGTGTATGTAAGAAGGAAGTCGATTCATGGGGGGTCGTTAATTTTTGTTCGTAATAGTATTAAGTGCAAAAACCGGAAAGATGTTGTAAATTTGTCTGCTGAGCGCACTGTAGAACTTTCTTGTATAGAACTGGAACACTATATTATTGTTAGTTGTGTATAGGCCACCACAGAGTGACTTTAGCATATTTGAGATAGTTATGGAAGAAGTTTTGAAGCGTTTATGTGTCAGTAGTAAGGTTTTGGTAGTTTGCGGAGATTTCAATATATTATATATTAGAAATTATTATAATATATTAGAAAAGTGTCCTATCAGTATAAGATTAGTGAGCCTATTTGAATCATGTGACTTGAAGTATTTATTTTCTGAGCCAACAAGAATTACTTCTCACTCGGCAACTTGCTTAGATAACATCTTTAGCAATGGTGAATATTTAAATAGGTCAATTTTAAGTGATTTAACATCTGATCACTGTGGGCAATTTGTTACATTTCCTTGTATGAAAGAAAATAGAATAAACAAAACTATGTGCAGGCCCATGACTAGTAACCGATTATTGAATTTTAGTAATAACATTAGTGATAAGGTTTCGAATTTAGATTGGACTCAAAGAGATCCGGATAAGCTTTACGGCTACTTATTCAATATGATAGAAATCGAATTTAACAGTATATTTAAGTCAAAAACAATAATGCAAAGGCCAAAAACGACATTCTGTGACTGGGCGACAACAAGAATATACAAAAGTAGAGAAAAGCTGTATGATTTGTATGCTATGAAACAAAGTAATTTTGATCCAAAATTTCATGAATACGTCAAAAATTACTTAAAGATTTTTAGGAAAACATGTACTATTGCAAAGTCTTTATACATAAGTAATAAGATTAAGTCTTCAAATAATAAAATAACAGCTACATGGAACATTATTAATAATGAAACTGGACGTAGTAAACCTCGAGATAATGATTTAAAATTAAATATTAATAATAGGTTTATAACAAACAACTTAGACATAGCTGAATCTTTTAATACCTTTTTCACAAATATACCAATTAGTACAACCAGTACCTTGAATTCTTGTGCGTCAAGGTCTGAATTGTTGTTAAGGGCCAATGTAAATGAATGTAAGAATTTATTTGAATTTGAATTCATAAACCCCACAGACATTATAAAAACGTTTAAGTCTCTTAATTCTAAGAATTCAGGGGATTTATGGGGAATTTCTGTTAAATTAATAGAAACTATTATAACTGATACAGCACCATTTCTAGCTATAACATTCAATCGATGTGTTGATTCTGGTGTTTTTCCTAACCTGATGAAGTATAGTAAAGTAATACCTTTATTCAAGAAGGGTTGTACAACTGAACCAAGTAACTTTAGGCCAATCTCAATGTTGCCGGCTATTAGTAAAATTTGGCTTTCTAGTTATTTTGCAACAACTAGAAAGCCATTTTAATCTAAATAATCTATTTCACAAAGAACAATTTGGCTTTACAAAGGGTCGTTCAACAATTGATGCTGGTGCAACTCTTTTGAGACATATATTTAATGCATGGGAGAATTCGCAAGATGCGATAGGCGTATTTTGCGATCTCTCAAAAGCTTTTGACTGTGTAGAACATAACACGCTTTTCCTTAAACTTAAACATTATGGTGTTAATGGTATTGCTTTGGAACTAATTGTTTCCTACTTGAAGGATAGAATTCAACATGTAGATGTCAATGGTGCGAGGTCTTCTGGATTACCGGTTACTATGGGCGTTCCTCAGGGCTCTATACTAGGTCCTCTACTTTTTCGCATATATATAAACGATTTACCTTATTATTTAAAAGATCTCTGTGATATAGTTCTATTTGCTGATGATACGTCACTTATTTTTAAAGTCGATCGTAAGAAAACAGTTTTTGTCGATGTGAATAGGGCACTAAATGATGTATTATATTGGTTTTCAACTGACAATCTCCTACTAAATTCAAATAAAACAAAGTGTGTGAGATTTACTATGCCAAATGTAAAACAGCTAGGTACTAATTTAACTCTAAATAATGAAATGTTAAGTATTGTAGACTCAACAGTATTCTTAGGAATTACATTAGACAGTAAACTACAATGGGGAGCCCAGATAGACAGCCTTGCAGGTAGGCTTAGTTCGGCAGCTTATGCAGTTTGGAAGGTATGTCAGCTCACTGATACGGACACAGCTGGGCTTGTTTATTTTAGCTACTTTCACAGCGTTATGTCCTATGGTATACTACTTTGGGGCAAGGCGGCTGATGTTGAAACGATTTTTATTCTCCAAAAACGAGCCATCCGCTCCAAATACAATTTAGGTGCTAGAGTCTCTCTTCGAGAGTTGTTTAAGGATATAGGTATTTTAACTGTTGCATCACAGTATATATTTGCAAATATTATGTTTGTTAGGCACAACATTAATAATTATAAGAAAAACAGTGATATACACAATATTAATACAAGAAACAAGTCTAAACTCGTTGGGACCTATCATCGCTTACATAAAGTACACAACTCGTTCGAAGGTCTTGGTATACGTTTTTACAATAAAATTCCTATACATGTAATCGACCTTCCTGTAGATAAATTCAAGCGAACGGTAAAAAATCACCTTATTAGGAAATCCTACTATACGATCAACGATTATCTAAACGACAAACAGTCTTGGGCTTAAGGTGTCATTAGGTATATACACACAAACTTCTTTGTCCTATAATTAAGCTAAATTATTAACAAACCATTATCAGTTGAAAGTAATGCGTGACGATTATTATGGTAATTTGACTATTAGTGATTTTTATCAGTATCTCGACTATGGTTCGTCATGCTCACTAAAATGTCATTGCTTGCGGCGTCGTCATGGGGCGGGTCATTTCTTTCCCTCTGATATGGCGAAGGAGATGATGGCTGGTCCATGCGTCATACTCGTGAACGGGTGCTGCTTGGGGTGACTGGTCGGCCTAGTCAGCGATGCTTTAGCCTATACTATTATTTTGGTTCGATCAACTGCAACTCTAGCCTCTTAATCCAGTCACGAATTATTTTTAACAGTAGATTTTGCAACTGAATGAAGGTAGATGTGCACCTTGAATGATTTCTATGTTTAATAGGTTCAAACCTTCAACGGTATCACTGAGTGATTTTTATTTTTTAGTACGTTAGCTTTTGGAGCATTTCAATAAAATGAAATTCAGGTGGCATCAGCTTGCATCCTGTTTACCTCTCGTGTAACACTAACACTATTGTACCTGAAGATCTGACTTTTAAAAAGAGTGGCCATGAGTTTCTTTGCCAGTATTCTTCTCATAAGGCCCTACGCATTTTGGAAACTGGAAGTTATAGATCGACACAAACAGGCAGTAGATTTTGGTGTTTTTCACCTAATTTACCTTGACAATCCAGTACATGCTGTGGCGTCTGTTTGTGCCGATCTATGATTTTAACTCTAGCTTCAATTTAACGTTCATAAATGTCACTTAGTGCCTTAATTGAATAAATGATTTTGAATTTGAATTTGAATTTGAATACAACACTTTCGAAGTTCTGTATTATCTGCTGGCGAGTAGGGTGAAGTAGGGTCACCGTAGCGTTATGAAACATTGGCAACGCTCAAGCTACTGCACTGTTGCGCTTGTCTAGCGGCCCCTCTTACTGACACGCATCTTATGGGTTCGACATGACATTTTAAACCTTAGAGACCATGTAAACTCAGGCTTCAAATGTCATGTCGTTCGTTAATCGTCTCATTAATGATTTTTTTTACACAAGTTCAGCAAACACATGTCTTCAGATAGGCATAGGGGTCACAAAAGTTAAAAATAAATGACTTTATTACAGTAATTACGTTAAGGTGATAAAAATAGGAATTATTAATTTCCATTGCCACGGTGTTATGGAGAATTTTCAAACAGAAACGTTATAGAACCACGAGATGCATAGACGCGGAAATGAGGTAAACGGATTAATGACGGTCTCCACAGCTTTTCTCAAACAAGTCGCTCGAAGTGTTTTAACTTTCACTACCATTAGGCAATCAATAAAAATATAAGCATACGATACATATAACTTAATAGAACCTTTAAGTTTTGGTTAATAATTCAAATTTCAGTCTTTATCTAAGAAATGAAGAGGTTATAATTTAAAATATGTATAATTTCTCTTATTAAAATTGTTCTTGATGTATCGAGGTGGGAAGTTTATTTTTGCATTTTAAATTAAGAAATATTTTGATTTCTTAAATAAAATCTACATATAACAGACAATGGCTTTCATAAAAGACTCTGCGTTATACTCGTCCGAGCGTGACGTTCAGCTTAGTCTCTTTTTGCAGTTTGTCTGTGTCGAGTTTCGACTGGCTGTATGTGATATTCGTAAATATATGTAATATGCACACATAGGTACGTAGAATTTCTCTGAACCATATTACGTCCACTGCTGATTATGGCTTGTTATGTACGTCTGCTACAGACGGTCATTGAGTAGTGGCAAGTGCTATTTAGGATTACCACCTAGATTTCTAAACGTCAACTTTACGTGCGCGTAGTATACTGTACTGTCGGCAAACAAAGCTAATCGTAAGGCCAAGGTAAATACCCATATTGTTGAGGAGCAACAGCGTCACTGGAGTGAGTACTCTTTTTGTTGCTACTAAAGTTGCCAACTGTTGGAACTACTGTTGACAACGATATATGACATCCCGCTACCACCGGAACAGTGAGACGTATAAGAAGTTAAGCGACACAGTGATCATTCTTAAGCCAAGACCTATTTAAGCGGTTATCAATCAATGGTCAAAGACTGGTGATGGTGGCTTCCCGTAGTTAATTCCTTCCGGTGTTATTGAGATTATTTAATAAGATCACTATCGACCTTAGACTAATAAGTGACTGCTGATATAATTTAGTTATCTTGTGGTATTTGGTGGTTATCTCGTTTTTGGCAATCAAAAAAATCCGGTCCCGCAGCAGGCCCGTAGACGTAGATTTCGTGTTTTTTAAATTTTTATCTCCAAAAATATAAGTCGCATTAAAAACTTTTAGTCTATATTGTAGAGTAAAATAAAAAAATTAGCTTTCAGTTTACAGTTTCGGAGCTACGAATTTTTTTCCCAATTTTGGTTTCCCCCCCTTCCCCAAGTTAAGAATGGAATCATTTAGGGTTCATATTAAAAAAAATGTTCGTATTTACTATGGGCACGCTATTAATGTTAAACGGTACAAAAAAATTCCATAGGAAAAAAGTTATGCTGATAAAACAGATTTTTGAAAATCTGCCCCCAGTCCCCCCCTTTGGGGGAATATTCCCCATTCACGAACTTAACCTTCATTTTGCACTGTTGATTTGTCGTCCAAGTTTGTAAGCAATCGGTGCATAATTGCGACCTCTATCGTGCCGGTAAAATTGAGGTACATACATATATATGTATATATGTATGTATATATGTATATATGTATGTATATATGTATGTTATATATGTATGGCGGTTGTTTTAGGGTCTAGGGATCATAACTAGACCTCCTGTGTAGGCCTTAGCGGGTTAATATGAATTAAACTTTGGACTGTATATCATAGGCTTTAATGCCGTTAACAATCTTCGCCGTGAAATTACAAACAAAGGGTGTCCGTGTCTATCGCGCGGTGCGTCGAAGAGCCGAGTGATAGGTCGGTGAGACAGGCGGTGCGCGCGCGGCTGTTGCTCCGCACCGCACCACACCGCCCCGCACTCCACCTCCTGGGTCATCTGCGGGTTGATGATCTCGGCGTTGCGCCGACATACTCCCCGGGTTGAAGAAGGTTCTTCAACAATCCAGAGGCAGCGGGCAGATGCAGTTGAAAGCGCGCCGAATATTGCCCCTCTTGGTCTTCAGCTCGGCCACCCTCGTGACGCCGTCCACTCCTGGGTTCGTCTTTATGACGCGCCCCAGAGACCAAAGCAGGGGGGGCGTAGTCTTGTCCTTAATGAGGACCAATGCTCCTTGCTCGAGTTCTCCCCTAGAACCAAACCATTTCGACTTCGTCTGTAGTAATGATGTGTACTCGTTGTGGAATCTCCTCCAGAAGTGTTCTCGAATGTATTGGATTCTTTTCCACCGGTCCAGTCGCGTCAAATTAGAATCAGCCACGCTGGAGTGTGGTACAGTTAGGAGTTGTCGTCCAATCAGGAAGTGAGAGGGAGTTAATGCCGAAAAATCATTTGGGTCAGACGAAAGTGGAGTAAGAGGTCGCGAATTTAATACTGCCTCTATCTGAGCGAGACAGGTAGTCATTTCCTCAAACGTGAAATGCGTAAGATGCAGTAGTCTTTTTAAATGGTGTTTACAGGATTTCACGGCGGCCTCAGCGAGCGAATTAAAGTGAGGACCGTATGCGGGCGTAAAAACAAATTCGATACCCTCTTGTGCTACTTTGTAGGCAACATTACTTGACTGCAAGAGCCTATATATGTCGTTTGATGCTCCTACGAAGTTGGTCCCATTATCGGACGTGATGCTTCGAGGTTTGCCTCGACGCGCCACGAACCGATTAAGGGCAGCCATATAAGCTTCGGCGGTAAGATCCGAGACGAGCTCCAAGTGTACAGCTTTAACTGCCGAGCAAACAAAGACGCACACATATGACTTTGTTAGCCTGCAGCCGCGACCCTTGCGATCGGCTACCAATACTGGCCCGGCATAATCAACGTAAGAATTAAAAAAGGGGAACTCGAGGTGAGTTCTTGAAGAGGGTAGTTGACCCATAATTGGCTGTACGTTTTCAGCCTTATGTCTGAAACATTTATGACACCTATTCATGGTAAACCTAGCCAAGTTCCTACCATTCAGCGGCCAATATGTTTGTCGAATGTGCGACAATAGCAGCTGTGGGCCGGCATGCAGAAGCTTTAAATGTTGCATTTCAAATATAAGCCTTGTTAGTCTATGCTTGCTGCACATTACGATAGGATGATTGACGCTAAAATCGTAGGGCGAATTAAGAAGCCTCCCGCCCACGCGGATGAGATTGTGTTCATCTAAAAAAGGGGTCAGAGGAAGTAGCCTGCTCTTGCGTGGTAGGGCTTGACCCGCTTTCAATAATTTACATTCGTCGGGAAACATTTCAAGTTGTGCGTATTGCGTAATTACATTTAATGATTTTTCTAATTCTGTAATAAAATGATCGCCACATAACTTATCCTTGTGTTTCAGGTTATAAATGAATCTCAGTACATATGTCAGTACTCGATGTACCTTCGTTAAACTAGAATACTTTTCTAATAAACTACGAATGAGTGATGAATGAATGGTTACGTTTGTATTAAAACTACTGCATGAATGATCACAGGTACTATTGCTATTACTAATTATATGTGTTACTACTTCCGGTAGATCGTGTCTCCCAGAATCTGGCGTTTTAGGCCATTCCTTTTCATCAAGCAATAAAAAGGAGGGGCCCGACCACCATTGTGGTGTATCTCCGATAATATCAGCACTTAGACCACGGGAAACAAGATCCGCCGGGTTGTCCTTCGACGGCACGTAGCTCCAGGTATGACCATAGGTGCTCTCCTGTATTTCGTTGACTCTATTTCTAACAAAAGGTTTTAAATGGCTAGAAGAAGTAGAGATCCAACCTAGGACTATGGTCGAGTCACACCAGAATCTACATTTATGGATGGGTATAGTGAGCGATTCCTGAACCTTGGTACACAGCCTTGCACCCAGCAAAGCCCCACAAAGTTCGAGCTTCGGTATGGTCGTAGGTCTTATAGGCGCTACACGATTTCTAGAGACTAGAAGTTGCACGCTAGTGTCACCAACACTGTTACACGAACGGATTTATACGCAGGCTCCGTAGGCCTTCTCAGAGGCGTCGGTAAATGTGTGTAATTCGTGTACGGTAGAGTTTTCACGCAAAACCCAACGAGGAATCTTTAAATAATTTAAACTATTAATTTTGCTTTCAAACGCGAGCCAAAGGTTCTCAATTTCAGGCGATATTTCGTCGTCCCAATCGTGTTTTTCTACCCAGAGACGCTGCATTACTATTTTGGCTTCCACTATGCACGGACCTATGAGACCTAGTGGGTCAAAGATTTGGCTGATGACTGAAAGGATGCGGCGCTTAGTGATTTTTGTTGGAGAAGTGATGTTAATGGCGTAACCAAGCGAATCAGAGTCACATAACCACCTAAGACCCAGAGTTTTAGAATCAGAGAGATTTAAGCCTTGTTCAAAAAACTCTAGGACGTTGTCGCTTGATTCATTACTACCGGTAATCTGTCCAATAATTTCTGGGTGATTAGACCGCCACTTACGTAAATTAAGACCGGCAGATAATAAAATAGACTGTACCTTTTTTTTATGTTTCAATGGTCTCCGATAGGTTATTTCCGCCATTTAAATAATCATCTATGTAGAAGCCGCGCTGTATGGCTGACTGGACTCTGCAGTCTTCCAGGTCATCAGCCAGACTCACTAAACATTTTGTGGCTAGGTAGGAAGCTGAAGCGACTCGTATGTGACTGTGTTTAATGTATATGACTTAAGAGGCTCTGAGGAGTCATACCGGAAAACAATTTTTTGTAGAGGTCGTTGACTATTGCATAGTTCAATAGCTCTGTACATCTTCTCTACATCACCTGACACCACATACCTATGTTGACGAAAACGTGTCAGTATACTGAACAGATCGTCTTGCACTACAGGACCGACCATTTGAATGTCGTTAAGAGACACTCCTGAGCTCGTGGAGGCCGACGCGTCAAATACGACGCGTAGTTTAGTAGTGGTGCTAGAGTTACGAATGACCCCGTGATGGGGTATGTAGTATTCTTTCGTGGAGCTTACGTGTGATTCAGTGTTGGTAGTTGTACAGTCTAATGTCATGTGACCAAGTAGTTCATACTCGCGCATGAACTCTATATATTGCTTTTTGAATAAAGGGTCGCGATTGAAGCGACGATCTAAAGCCAAAAAACGCCTTTTCGCATTGTTGTATGAGTCTCCTAAGGTGTTTGGATCTCCCTTTAGTGGCATTTTGACGACAAACCTGCCGTCATCTTTTCGGACGGTGGTTTGAAGAAAATGTTGTTCACACATGTTTTCTTCAAAAGAATGTGAATGTGTTTTTGATACTGTGTCAAGCTCCCAGAATTGAGTGAGATTGGGAGTGACGTCGGAATGGTTACAAAATCGGGAATAGGAATCTGCATTTGGATTTTGTGTGAGACCACCGGACACGAGCCATCCCAGCTTTGTTTCGCACAACTTAGGTAGGTTTTTCCCTAAATCAATTATATTTTTACTTAACACACTCCAAAACACCTCGGCTCCCACCAGAATGTCTACGACCGACGGAACGTTGAAGTTCGGGTCTGCTAATTGAAGTCCTGATGGGATCCGTAAGTTTTTGATGTGCACGAATGAAGACGGCAGAACCTTTGTGATTTCGGGCAAAACGTGACACTCTATATCTAATGTATAGGCACAGCATAAAGACTCCACTGTTAGGTGACAAGACTGTGTACTTATAGATGTGTGATTATTTATACCCGTTACCTTTACGCTCGTACCGTGTCGTGACAAACCCAGTTTCTCCATTAAGCTCTGCGTGATAAAGTTCGCTGTACTGCCGTTGTCCAGCAGCAAGCGCGCAGTGTACTTCTTGGCCACCACACTTGGTTCACCATAGCTGTGGACAGTAAAACATGCGCAGAAGTAGCTAGCTGCATGGAGTTGGCTGATAGTACTACATTGGATGCAGAAGGCAAAGCGGAGGGCATATAATTAGTAAGAGGTTTGGGCTCATTCTCTAAATGTAAAGGTGTATTGTGCTTGATTTTGCAATATTTGCAATGTGATAATTTGCATTGCTGCGCCGAATGACCTGCGCGTAAGCAATTAAAACAGACATTGTATTCTTTGGCCTTCTGTATGCGACTTTCGACAGTTAAATTTCTAAAAGATTCACATTTATACAGCGAGTGAGACTGAGAACAATGTAAACATTTATTAATTTTCTTTATGTTATGATTTATTTGTTTTTGTTTTATTTTGGTATTGGAATGCTCGCCTTTTAAAGCGACAATTGTGCTTGTTTGAGAGACGCTGATGTTCGACTCAACAGACTCCAACCAGTCCGCTTTTCTGCTTAAAAAAGAACAAAATTGTGTTACCGTTGGTTCTTCCTTTAACGCAGTGTTTCGGTACTCTTCCCAGTCACGGCTAGTTGTTAAATCTAGTTTTTTGGTCATGATGAAAAGTATTAAGACGTCCCAATGTTGAGTTGGCTGATTTAAAGTCGTTAAAGCCCTTACATTTTTATTAATTGTATCTACTAAGATCCTAATAGAACTGCTAGATTCCTTAGATGTCGATTCGACATCAAATAAGGCCTGTATATGGTTGTTAACAAGTAGGCGGTTATTGTTGTACCGCTCACATAACAAATCCCAAGCAATATTATACTGGTCGCCTTTAAAATCTATATTCTTAATAACTGAGGCTGCGCTTCCCTGCAGTGAAGCTCGCAGGTAGTGGAACTTGTTGATGTTATTAATAGTGGCGTTGTCGTGAATCAATGACGTAAATGTTTCCCTAAACTCGAGCCAGCATTGATAATTCCCATCAAAATGAGGTAGATCGATTTTGGGCAAACGAACAAAACCATAATTATTAAAATTGTGTGCACCTGAGTTTGCGTCTTCGGAGCCCGCTCCGGCTCCTGTGCCGTTGCGCGATGTGGCGAGCAGGCTGCGCGTAAGGGCCACTAGATTGAAGTACTGGCGGTCGAACTCCTCACGCTCAGTGAGCGCGGCCACGGCGTCATCAGTAAGCACTTCGACTTGCGTCTGTAAATCGTCGAAATCGGTATATAAGGATTCGAATTTGTTAAAACGCTCCTCCAAGTCCAATAGCTGAAGCTGCGATAGATGGGCACTGCTTTTAACTAATGTAAAATAATTATTATAAATTGTAAGTTTAGATTTTATTGAAGCACGCTTTTTAATTAAAGTTTTCAAGTCTTCTGCCATTTTAGTATTTAAATTTAAAGAAAAGTAGATAAAAATGTGAATTAGAATCACTGCTATAAAATAAAGCTACAAATAGGCCGAGCGCAAGCAAAAGAAATCGTTAGAAGCGTGTCAAGGTCAACGACTTGAACAGCTGTTTGAATGTATAACGGTCAATATGTGTACCGTGTTTGCGAAGAAGAACGACTATTAATGCAGATAACGTATATAGTTGCACTATTAAGTTATAATGCGCTATTAAGCACTTTATGAGGCAATATGATTAATTAATTCGCTTTTGAAATAAAAGAAATTTGATAGAAATTTCGGCGTATAAAAAAGGCACAGGAAAGCTAATTGGAACGAACTCACTCAATCCTGTATTTATACTCCCTAGATGACATCAACTTCTTCGACAGCGATGCAGGCTGCAGCGGAAACGACTTCTTATTTGCAATCTTCTTGGTCGGGGCAAAACTCCAAAGACGACCGTTAACTTTTGACGAAGATAAACGGCTAAACTGGTTTCTTTTTCGTGACTGTTTGTATAACCACTGATGGCGATGAAGGACCACTGTGTAGGCCTTAGCGGGTTAATATGAATTAAACTTTGGACTGTATATCATAGGCTTTAATGCCGTTAACAATCTTCGCCGTGAAATTACAAACAAAGGGTGTCCGTGTCTATCGCGCGGTGCGTCGAAGAGCCGAGTGATAGGTCGGTGAGACAGGCGGTGCGCGCGCGGCTGTTGCTCCGCACCGCACCACACCGCCCCGCACTCCACCTCCTGGGTCATCTGCGGGTTGATGATCTCGGCGTTGCGCCGACACTCCTGTGAAGAAATTTTTGGAAAACTCGACAACTGGTACAAAACCAATAATAATAATAATAATAATATTTATTGGTTCAAAAATACAAGTTAAACTTACATATCACTAATACTATTAAAAATAATTATTAATTAATTAAAGAAATTTCAATTTTACTGAATACAATACTGTGATTGATATGTTGAACGTTGACAGCTGTACTAGTATTAACTGTATGACAGCTGTCTGCGCCTTCCATACTTGGTACGATATTACATACTTACTTGAAAATACCACCAACCAATAGGTAGAGTTTTCTTAAAAAAATCTACCTAAAACTATCCTCCCTTTCTTCTTAAATTCAGTCAAATTGTATAATATTCTCTATAATCCCTACTAGCTGTCCTATTTAAAAGAACGTTTAACATTCCAAGATGAAACACACTCAAAATCCTTAAGATCATCGGACAATTTGAGGTTCGTAATGCCGGCACATTGAACAAATTTACGTGGGAGAGCCATGCTTCGGCACGTATAGGCCGGCTCGACTCCGCTCGATACCACGGAAAGAGGACTCAGAAAACCGGTAGTGAAACAATGCTTGCATTGCAGTGAGGTTACTGGAGGCCCTAAGCCTACCCTTTCCCCTCTCCCCCTCTAATCCCCCTCTCCCGTCTTCCCGCTCTTCCCCTATTCCTTAAAAGGCGGCAACGCACTTTTGACTCTTGAGTTACAGGTGCCCATGGGCGGTGGTAGTAATTTACCATCAGGTTACCCGTCTGCTCGTTTGCCCCCTATACCATAAAAAAAAGAAAAACCTCATGGACACATCCTTTACTGTTCAAGCTGTGCGGTTGTGGAATGCCTTGGTGGTTAGTATAAGACGTGCTCAATCGATACACATTTTTTAAAATTTAGTAAAAGCACACTATCTGGTACCACATTAACTTATCATTATCTTTTTCTAATCCCCACTATCTCTGTCTAAGCAAACCCAGACAGGGACCCTTCTAATTCATTATATATTTATTGCTTTCCTTCCTTCTTTATTTCTCTTGCCATCAAAATGTAACACGCTTTTATTAAAAAAATGATAACTCCACAATAACTCCGAACATCTCACACACGGCCGTCTGATGCCAAACTGGGTAGAGCCTGTACTATGGTAACCAGACTGCTGATAAACATACTTATATATTTCTAAATACATACATATCATAGATAAATTACACCCAGACACAGAACAAATTATCGTGCTCATCACACAACTATTTGTCATGGGTGGGAATCGAACCCACGACCTCTGGATTAGCAGTCAGGCTCACTAACCACTAGACCAACAGGCCAGTCTAAATGGGATATAATGTACCCATGAAATGGTATATTTCTAATCAGAATTAAATTATTTTAACTTTTTAGTTGTTTTTATTAACAAGTAATAAAAGCTTGTTTTTAAAAAAACTTTTTTTCTTTATTTTTATTTTTAACTTTTAGTATCGAACTTATTTTCTCAAATCTGATGGGGTTGCATATGAATATTATCTAAGACCAAAGTATTCGCCAAGACGAATCAAACGAGCCGAGACTCGATGGGGTTGCGTCGTTTCTTTACTGAGTTCCTATGACCACCTTCCAGCTCCATCATCAGATCAGCACCATGTCATCATAATATTGCATTGTCAAGCGATTTACACATGTATGCAAAATTTCAGCTCAATCGGTAACCGGGAAGTGGATAAAATTTAATTTGCAAGACTTGATGACAAACATCGGGACAGGTAAAACTAAATAAAAGCTTGTAACAAAAAAACTATTCAGCTTAATATATACTTTATCTAAGTAGAGATTCATTTAGTTTTGACAAACAAACGATTGCTTGGCATAGTTTTAAACACCATTATTATAAAAATTATGGTGGCTGTCAGCCACAATATTATCGTTTAATTATAAGAAATCGCTAAAACATATTATTTTTCGCCTAACTAAAACCTCACTGAACAAGCGCTTTCCAGTTGGTTTGCACTATCGATAGGATCTAACAAAGTAGATCGTTAAATACCAACACAATATTACAGCTGCTTATAACTTAACATACACGGAAATTTCTAATACGAAAGAATATTATGCAAAGAAACGGATTAAAATTAACAGACCAGTGGCTTTTTCTCGTCTAACCCACTATTCAAATTATATTAATTGACTTACCAATCGCCGTATTAACCAAATGTAACACTTAATTTCAATTTAAATGTTTAGGAAACTTCCACACTAGACACAAAACCAATTATTTGCAAACTGCGACACATGACACAGTACGAATATACCCGCATCCAACACACCCGATTGAGATTTAACCCCTCTGAATTACGCCGGCAGCTATCATACAGTTCATACTAGTATGGCTGCCAACGGTGGAGATAATATAATTAATCAGAAATTTATACTTTTTGGAAGTCTAAAAGATGTTATACGGTATGGATTGATTATGTATTTTTTTGTATTGTGTAACCTTAGTTTATTGCAATTTCAGTGATTTGGTATAACCAACGCTTCTACAACCATTTCTTTTTTGGTTGAAATGCTTATGGCCGTATATTTCCGAATGGGTAGGCATTTTTGTATTGCATCTAAATTTGTTAAACCCCTACTACGTTACGTGGTCGATTTTTGTCTTTTTCTATCGACCTTGTCAGAGAGAGAGAGATGTTATCAGACTGCAACACATTCGCCACTGTTGGTCAGTTGCGTAGTTAAAAATAAATTACTTTGATAAAACTTAATCGTTGATCATTACGGCTGCTCTTTAACAAAAGTCAAGGTACAACTTTGAACGTCTGTTTTGAATTTTTTAAATGAGCAGATTTTTAAAATCAAAAACTTCAATACATATAACAAAAAGCAATGGACTCTATCATCATGCCTACACGACTGTATGGATGACATACTTGGATCTTCATTAAAGAAATTGTACAAAAAATTAATCTTTTTCAAAGATTGCTGTGAGAAGTATGTTAGGTTTCAAACTGAAAGATAAAAAATAAATTAAATGACTATCGCCACAAAGCTGAATCCACATCCCACATTTCGACAATCTCGTGGGCTAAGGCCAAATATTTTATTTCTTTCTCTTTTTCGGCCTTTAAGAGATTTTCGTCATGAGGATTGGTGATGTCAACAATCTATCAACACTATATCAGGCTTATTGGCAACAATAGTCCTGTCAGTGATGATAGATAAATCCCAGTACAATGTTGCGCAACCATTTTCGTAGTACCTGTAGTACGGTAATTCAACAGCCACAAGGTTATATTTAGAGCAAGTTGCTGATGGACTATCCTGGCCACTTGGTTATGTCTATGCAAAAACTCGCCTATAGCAAGACGAGAACAACCAGAAATGACATGATGATGATGAGATGACATGCTCGACTAATGTCTATTGTCCCGTCCTTCAGGATATACCTTCGATTGTTATTCGTCATAACAACTTCATCTGTAATCGCATTGACAAAACCTTCAGTTTCTCCGAAGAAATCACCGAACCGTAGCCAGGATACAGATGCTAATAAATCTACATCGGGCCTGTTCTAGGCCCGATAAAAACGTCCATGCAGCTCCTTACCCTTTCATATCGCCTTACGATCTGTAATATTGAGTACTGCAGGTTTGCGCCAGTTCTCTTTTGCTAAAGCAAGTGGAGTGAGTCCGCTTCCCACTGCAACCACATCCCGATGCACATCCACGTTAACGGAGAGAAAGTAATCTATAAGGTTGCATACCTCGCGGTTATGGGGTCTTGGCATTTTAAGAACCACGACCCCCACATTTCCGCGGGATATACAATCTCATGACCGATGAACGTGGATGGTGCATTCGGTACGCGGTAAGCAATGTCCTTTTCTCTCCAAGGCATCTAGTTCAGTCTGAATCCATCTAAGTATGCCAAAGGAGTAGTTTAGGACTGGTTTTATTACTATTATAGCGGATTTAAGATTTTAAATATATTATAGTATCACTCCATCGACTGTCTGCCCGTCTGTCAAAGCCAATTTGCTTCAAATCTACCGGGCCGAGTATGTTCAAGTTTGGTACACATCTCAATTATTCCTGTGATCCGAACACAGATGTGTAAATAAATCAATTTTGAATATGGGGAAATTTTAACTTTATAGTGTATAATATACAATAGTTTTAAAGTGATTTAAGAAAAATTATGAAAATTGACAAATTGTCAAAGGTATATTTTTGAAAAAAATACAGAAAATTATTCTTTACTTATTATATAGATTACAGGAAAACTATAAAAAGTCTATGGTCTTAAAATAACACGATAAATCTCCAAATATTCTGCGTACAAACTTACCTTTGCAATTCATCGCAGGGAAAACTTCCGAGTTCAATTTGAACTTGGCCGAATTTTTGTTTTGAATTTTTTTTTTATTTCGAAAAAGTAATGTATTTAAAATATTTAGCTTTGAAAACCCTTACATTAGCGCACACGAGAAAACCAGCTTGTTGAGAAGTTCAGACTACTTTCTACCACCGAACTGCTTGCCAGCGGCAGGGAATTTATCCGACACTTGAAAATCAGAACTTCCTACGTAATTCGTACGTAACTTCGAACACTGAAACTGTGGAATGGAATGAAACGAAAATCGAACAGGGGAATTTTATTATTTAAATAATAAATGTGCCCCCAATCGCCTCGTATGCTTTAATATGGAATATGTCATTTAAAACTCGAATGAAGATTGATACTTACATTTATTTTAAAACTTGCGGTAGCGATTTAATTATTTAAATAATTCTATGTTTGCCATGTGGCAGCTTCCAAGGTTCTAACTCAGAAGTTGGTGAGTTTAAGTATCAAAACTACAACGGGCGAAATATCAACTCAAGCGATTAGCGGTGGTTTATGTAATAATAATATCCACCAAAAAGTTGTTATCTGCTAAAGCACTAATCTCGCGTCTATGAGCTATGGTTACTTTAATAAATAGTACTACACACTAAATAAATAGTGAATACGAGAAAGAGGCTGGCAGTTTACGGAATTTCGAAAGACACTGTTCTACCAGATATTGAAGAACATGGTTGCTAGTTTCGTGCGATCCAGTGAGTGGTTATCAATGTTAAATTTTGTGTAAGTATGTTAAATCAAAACTGCGTTAACAGCGAGAAGATTATCTCCTCATGGACGTAATAAAATTATGCATTATATTACGTTACGATATTTAGTTTGTAGTTATGTAGTTAAGCGTTATATAAAACCAAATTGAGGTAAAGGTAAGATTGTTATATTGTCATAATTATTATTTTATGAGTTGCGTTATTTAGATTTATGATTGTTATTTTTTTTAATTTATTTTTAGGCTTGTAAAAGAAGTAAATGCTTGTGAGATCACAGATTACTCATTGATGACTAGTGAGATTGGTAACGTTTTGTGACGTGACGGCTTTTAAGTTAAAACTAAAAATTATGTTTTGCATGAATTATGCGTCATTGGACATCCCTCGCGTGGCTGAGTTCAACAGAAGCCATGATTTATTATAATCGAAGTTCTAATTAATGTCTGATCGTGGTGCGATCGCATCTACTGATAAAACACCTCGGGCTTTACCTTTCTACACAAGTGGCTTTATTGAATAAAACAAAACTGTTTTGCAATCCGGCTATAACGTCGAACAAATGTTTAATTTAATATTAATTTATTTACAAGTACTACCAAACTAAAAATACATAAAATTATCCTAATTAATGGTGTAAATGCGTTAATGAGTTTTTTTGTTAGCTTGTTATGATTTCACGCCTTATCTACTCCGATCATCATGGAATTTTGGATACGAGACACAAAAAAAAGGACTCCTTTTTTAACATTTTTTACAGAACCTAGTTATATATGTTTCAAGGTTATCTTCTCACGCATTATTTAAAAAATACAACGTATACGTGCATTTTAGTCATTAATCAACTCTGTTGACGATAAATGATTTTTTGTTTCATTGATTTCTTTAGATAGTTTTATGTTTAGCAGTGGACTCAGTCCCATGACTGAGATGGTGAAGATTATTGCAAATACAAATGCGGCACTAAAATCAAATGAAAATTCTAATTTCTTCTTAACATATACAGGGTGTATATGACAAAGGAACACTTACTTAAATTACTGAAAGAGCATGACTCTAGAAAGAAAGAAAGAAAGAAAACATATTTTTATTTCCGAAACATCCTATAACTATTACAAACAAATTTTTATAACCAAAAAAAAAAAAAACACACTTTTTGACGAATTATTAACACTAATTACAGCATAATTTTATTAAAAATTGCAAGTGGCAACACTGCGCGTCACGCACGACATGGCAACGTGGCACTCATCACTCACGTGTCAAATGTCTGACGTGGCAACAGGTCATGTTTTTTTATTTCGTACCTACATCGTTTTTAGTGGAAGATACGCCGTGTTTCGGAAATTTGGGTGGACACTCAGCATAAACTGAGACGGGTATAACCCACCCCAGTACTGATTTTCAGTGCCACCCATGAGTGCCGCCTAACGTCGTCGGGTGACATTGCCCGATTATTGGCTTAATAACTAATTAGAAGAAATAGAACAGTAAAGATCAGTGCTTAAACTATAAACAAGAGACAAAGAAAACAGGTGCTTCATGACATACTAAGCCTGTGGAGCAGACCATCATGGTAAGTTTTACTTTATTATAATTGTTTTTCTAATACTTTATCTATAACCTAGTTGTTATTTGCTATTACTGAACTAACCTAAAATAGAAAGAATAACTTAATAAATTGTTACAGATTCCCCATCCCAAGTCCAGTACAGAAATTCAAGACAAAAATATTAAACCACTTTTACAACAATAATCAAATCCACCATAGATAAACACTAAAGGCAGAGTAACGGAACTATTGGAATGAACCACCACGCAAAAGGGCCATAACCTTCAAGGTATTGATTATGTGTTTTGTTGTTTTTGCAGTAATATTAAAAAAGTTTTGTATCTCTTTTTAAAACTGTACTTGGTTTTCAGGTCCCTTATAGGTGGTGGCAAATCATTCCAACACTTTGTCGCTGAGTACCTAAAGGAGCCCCGGAATGCTGTAGTTCTGTGTCTTGGTATGGACAGTGCACTGTTTGAGGTTCTGATGGAATATGTGCAATGATCTCCCCTCCAGTCAATCTTCTCATATAGATAGGTAGGTTTTTGGCTCTTCATTAAACCAAAGAGTAAACTGGCTAGATGTAATTTTCTCCTAGCTTCCATTTTCAATATATTGTTCTCATTAATGTATGGTGTTACATGATGTCTATTTGGTATTTTGAAACAAAATCGAGCACATGCATTTTGCATTCTTTGTATTAGGTTCCTAGTTCTAGCCAGCAAACATGGACCATAAACTATATCACAATAGTTAAATCTGGATAGTATGAGACTGTCTACAAGTTGTTTTCTCAGATTTGTACTGAGATAGTTGCGTGTGTTGTAGAGAACCTTTAACCTATAGAAGCAGTTCTTGACAATTTTATTTATGTGTCCCTCAAACCGTAGCTCAGGATCCATCCCCAACCCCAAATTAGTGACTTCCTCAACTCTTTCAATTCTTTGGCCGTTTAAAGTGATAGAAGGAGCATATTCCAATATTGACTGAAGTTGCCACTTACTGCCCAGTATCATTTTATATGCCCAGTATATTCTAGCATGCAGGTACAAAAATATTTTATGAAAAAAAAAAAACTATGCGTTTATAAGTTATGACTTTATGACCGTTTCAATTTACAGGTATTTATACCTCCGTTTTTCATAAAAGTAGATGGAATGTGTAAAGTTTCGTACATATTTATTTTATTTCGGAACTATTCCCTCAGTTATTGAGAAAATCCATAAAAACTAACTTAAAAAGTTTTTGAAGTTTTTTCATGGATTTACTTAGTCACGGAATACAAATTTCCTAAATAAAAAATATTTAAGATTTAAAATCTTTAATTTTACATATTCTACCTGCTTCTACATGAATCGGAGATAAAATATCTCGAAATTGAAACTTGTAAACGGATAGTTTTTTTTTTAATCTTTTTGTAACTGCATGCTGGAGTCATGCTTTTTCAGTGGTTTAAGTAAGTGTTCCATTTTTAGATACACTCTGTATAAAAAGAGTGTCACAAGTTATAACCAAAGCCAAAACCCTTGACTCAACAGTATTTGGGGACATAATCTCAGTATCAGCCAAAAATAATTTTTTTTTCTGAGTTGTAACTCAACCAGAATATGTAGAAATGACTTAATTGTTGTTTCTTCATTTTCAGGTACGAGTTTTAGAACATCATCTTCAGAACTCGTCACAACGGAACGGCACCTTGATGCACCCGAGCAACTTTAGCCACGACCGAGTGAAAGTGAATCTCGGGTGCTTGATTTACCATAAATTACCTAAGAGTAACCGACCTCGGATACTGAAACAGTCAGTTGGTATCATGTGACTACGAATTTGTGCGTGAGCAACGATTTCTCAATTGAATCCATGAATTGTTCAGGTCTAAATGAGTCTGAAAAACATACTTTTTTCATGGGGTGCCTAACACCATCAATTGCATAGTACAAAAGTAGATATTCATAGTTCATTGCCTATGTAATGCTCCAGTTTTCTATCACTTAGTGTTTTGAATTTTAGTACTAACGTTCGTTTAACGTTCTTCCTGGTTTCTTTTCCTCGTTAGAATACTTGTGACCTGTCCTATTCTCCTCGGGCCGTCACCGGGGTTTTCGATGGGGCAGTGTGTTGGAATCGAACCGATTAAAATCACACGGTGTGGCATACTGAGCTTCACATAGGAGGGATGACTACCGCCGCCCATGGACACTTGCAACTCAAGAATCACAAGTGTGTTACCGGCCTTTAAGATGGGAGTAGAGGAAGGGTGGGCATAGTTAAAGAACGGGTGGGGGGTTGGGCCTCCGGTAACCTCACTCACTCGGCGAAACCCAACAAAAGCAGTGCTTCACGACCGGCTTAACCTGGCTTAATCTTGTGGAATGGAATTGTTTTTTACGTTACTTATTACTGAATTTTATTTATCGCTATCTGCATTCTCTTTTCTACTCGACCAGGACCTCCAAACAAAGAACTAAACCGTTAACTATGGTTATAGCTTAAATATTCATATGCCAGAAAGCGATATAGCGCCTAGAGATGAAAAATATTACGTACAAATGACACTCATAACTTACATACATAATATACTGCGTATTATAACGATGAAATATCGGTTTGGGATGTACACTCATATACAACCTATTATAGGTTTCATTTCGTTCTCTAGGTGTAAAATTTAATTACATTATATTACAACAAATAGTGAGTGAAGTGGCTTCATAACAGACATCTCTTCTATTATATTTTATTAGGTGCTACTAATCAAGCTGTAATTAAATTAATGACTCCATATATATATATATATATCTATATCTAACTACGACTTGTAAAAATATAATTTTATTAATTGAAATTAAACTCGTTGAGTTTAATAGTAAGATGTCAAGTATTTAATTTATTCAAGGATGATTAGTTATTTTATTGATAATATAATAATCAACGAACTGACTGTGTTGTGACTTGATAATTAAATGTAAATGTCTGTTCTAGGATGATTTAATACTTGCTTTACACATACATAGATACTACCATTTAAATTTAACACCACGGGGTGGTAAAATATTGTGTCTCGACCTTGACCTTATTATTATTATTATTTTAAGTGCCTAGTGCTACCTCCACCATTTCTGGTCTTTTGTAGCGCACTCTTACTTTATAGTTCACTTTTCAGACTTATGGCATCGAGAAACCACCAGATCTTATCAGTGATTGTTTGTATTTTCTGCGGTTGCATGATGTGCAGCAATTTTTTTTTTAAGTGTGGAAACCTACGGGTGATACCACACCGGGGCTATCGGTGAGGCCGTATGTCAGAGTTTAACCGACTAAAACCACACGGTGTGCCATACTGCGCCTACATTGGGTGGACCGTCGGTGCTACGGTGGTATGTCCTCAAAGGGTCACCCGGCGCCAGCCCGAGGAGGTGGCAAGGTTAACACTTTGGTACCGCATTAGTGGGCCACGAAAGCATAGAATATGCATTGCATTTTCTTCTGCCTCTTGACAGGATCTGCATATTGTGTGTGTTCCCGCCCAATTTTAACTTGAACAAATGTTTGTTCAGTTTGTAGTGTCAGGTGAGGATTCGTGTTACTGCACACGTTTTATATCCTTTGAGCTACAGAAGTTCTTTTTGATACTTTGTTATCATAACCCTTTATTAAGGCTCTCGAGTGTCTTAGACCAGTCGTCATTGATGAGTATTGGGCGCTTCTGACTGAATAAGCTCACTGTTTGGTGATGCCGCACAATGGTTCCGGACATGCTCTCGGTTCTCAGCTTAAGATTAACGCTTAAATCAATATTAGATACGTTATTATTGCTCTAAGCTTTCTAATTCCAATAAGTAATTCGTCCTTAACCCTATAGAAGACTTCTCTCAAAATTCTATCATTAAGGGTTAGGTACATTCCTATTTAAACTTAAAGTAGTCCAAGTATACATGTTTCGTCCAGGATATCGCTACTTAATAACGGAACATGGTACTGAGTATACTTGGGTATTTCTCGGACCTTGAAATTTCAAAGAAAGGAGACTTTCTTTTGAACTTGTAGACTTGTTGACTTGTGTGAAAAACTTTTAAAATATGTAACTTAGGCTGTGAGAGAGTTTGTTCGTGTAGTACCATCCCTACAGAGCGCGCGCTATAATGTCTGCACCCAAGTGCTAGAGATCAATCATGATGATTACTTCCCCATTGCGCATTGTCTATTCATATACGTGTACCCATACTTTGTTAGGACATATCTATTTATTGTTATTAATGGGTTGCGATTTCTCTGTGTATCGCAAACTGGCTATGTGCAGTTGTTGCGTCTGCGTGTACGCAAAACTTGGTGAAACTTTTATTATCCGCCTAATTATAATTGTTTAATAGATCTTTTAATAAGTAGGCTCGAAATCGTGTTGCCTTTCTTACATTCCAAATCTTAGAATATACGACCTTAAGATATGTAGTAGGTACAGATTTTAAATTCTGTAATAATTTAATCGGTCATTTCTAAAACTACGTAGTAACGTTTTTCTTGTATGCGGACTATTGCGGACCCTAATTTTTAACCGACTTCCAAAAAGGAGGAGGTTCTCAATTCGTCGGAATCTTTTTTTTTATGTATGTTCACGGATTACTCGAAGACGCCTGAACCAATTTAGAGAATTCTTTTTTGTTTCAAAGGGTATACTTCCTAGGTGATCCCATTTAAATTTCATCGAAATCAGTCGAGCGGTTTCCATAAAATCAACAAACATCTAAAAATGTATAATACATCGATGATGTTTTCGTTTGCTCCGAAACATCGTTGGCTCATTGGAGCAGTGCGTTAAGTTGGCCTACCAATATTATATTTAAACAAAATTCATCTACTTTCCACTAAAAAGCACATTGATGTCGGTGATACTGGTCGGTCGGTGGTTTTTAAAAGATAATTATAGCTAAAAGCGACTCTTCTTCTTTTAATAACATCGCGTAATTCACTGCTACAACAACATTATTCAATTATTCAGTTATCAGGTATAAATATAAATAATTTGATAGATTCGCTTCATTGTTTCACAGAAAACAGACAGACAGACAACAATTATTAAAAAAATCGCTGATTTCTATTCTGTTAGCTACTCTTCTGTAGTCACCCCCTTCCTTTTCTATGACTTTTCTTTCAATGTACACAAACTAAAAGAAAAGTACAAGATAAGTACAATATGTATATGGTGCTTATTTTTATTACCAGGTTGTACGCCTTGTAATATTTTACCTACTTAATTGAAGTAAACAACTTCCTGTATGACCCGCCAGGTCAAACCATTTGTGCCAACAATACGTATGAGAATACAGGCCATTGTTAGGTGAAGTTTACTTCCGTTTTGACTTGCATATTTTGGAGAGACTACTTAATGTGTGGACTTACTTACTTTCTACGATCTTTATTTATTTTTTTTTTTTCTTTATAAAGACAACTCTCGCATTAGTCGAGATTCCTGTGTTGCGCGGGACTTTATAAACATTGAAACAACGGACACAAAGAACACCCAGACTCAGGACAACTGTTTGTGGATCACACTTATTTTTGTCCCGTGTGGGGCCCGAACCCACAACGGCGCGGCGTAGTGGCGAGGAGACCACTTTGACCATTGCGCCACCCGTGCAGTCATCAATCGTCCCCTTGGTTATATATTTTTTAAACTTTTTAAGGTTCGATACCTCCAAACAAACCTTTATGGGATATAATTAGAGCCGTAAAAAATCATGCTTCCAAATACTTAGAATCCTTCCCTAGACTTAGAATCCTCAATTTTTTTAAGAAGTAATGTCTCAGCTCAAGTAAAGTGAAAAGATCGAAACTCGTTTATTTGTTGTTATGTCATATAAAAAATATTCACTTAACTTATTAACTATAAAACTTGCATATCAATATGTGTGAAAATATTATTGTCTACTGTAAAGTTAAATTTCCTTAATGCTTAATCTATAATATGAAAATATCAATAAGTGAAGTAGAATCTGGAGTTTTCTGAGTTTTGATTCTTGAGTTTGATCGGAATTAGGTATGATGTTTGATGATGAGCGAATCATACTCTTAGTTACCTATTTTTTCTTTTTTTATGAAAGACTACTAGTAACGTGGGTCACACATTACTAGTATTCTTGTTAACCCCTCCAGCTAAGCTAAATGTCTCTAGTCCTGCTATTCTCGATAAAATGATATTAATGATTAATGATATTCATTAAAACGTTCTAGGTAACACGAAAGTTAAATAAAGGTCCGTACTTTACTCGCTAGTATCGAGATTCAGGTGATATGTCTGTGCAAATCCACACAACGGGTAGGTATCAGTTGCGCAAGTTGACCTCATAACGTGTCTTAGCGAAGACGATGATTACGCAGAAACCTGGTATTGTTGTATCGATGTTCAATATCATCTGTTACGTCAGACGGTCGATAAGTCAAGCGTTATACGCAGTCATTGGTCTTATTGCAATGCTTGGTGAAAATTAATAACTAAAGTAACGGGAAGTATTTCAATCTTGCAATAATACATGTGTGAGTCAGGGCTAAGGCAGTTCCCTATTACACGTAAATACCTAGTTTGTGATCAGTATCTGGTATAAGCTGACGCTGTCTGTATATCTTGTCACATTAATTACTTGTCACATTACTTTTTATTTTTAAAGTGATAACTTCTTATGGGAGGGTAAACCGCTTCTTTACGTAACGCATTACGGCGCCAGTCTGTCTAGTGTTTAAGTTATCACTTCTGTCGGGCGTCCCGATACGCACAAACTTTTATTGTCGCCATTATTTTATACACAACTGAGATATTGTATAAATAAATAGGAATATAATTATTATATATGTATGTGTGTAAAGATGTATATATGCGATAGTGGCTATTTATGTATATATATGTATATATGTGTGTGTGTGTGTGTATATGTGTACATGCATGTGTGTATGCGTGTGTATGTATATGTATGTATATATGTGTATGTATATGTATATATATGTCCATATATGTATGTAAGTGTGTATGTATGTGTATATTTGCATATATATTTTAAATGTGACAAAATGTGTGATTTTTTGTATATATATTTTTTTTTTTATTATGTATAAACGCCCGTGACGTCCCTTTTAAGAGGCACCATCTGAAAACCAGCGCTGCACCCGTTGTTAGGTGCAGCATTATGCTGAGATGGTGACCTTTTCAGGCCCGCACTAATTGGCGTAAATCCTTTTAAATGTATAACTTTATAGTTTTTTTTTTATTTTTTTTTTATCTTCTTTCTTTGTTATTTATGTTATGAATGTTGCGGGTTGTGAATAAATATATTTTTCTTTCTTTCTTTCTTTCTTTCGATAAGGACTGTGATGTACGTACGTAACATAACACAACAAGAAGTAGAAATAAACTTGTGTAACAGGCTTTAAAAGTAAATAAATATTTTAGAGAAGTGACAATTTGCAGTAGGCAAAATCCCTAGCAAACATTCAAATGGTAAACCTTCATAAGTTTTCATATTTAATTTAGTTCAGTTTATAACTTAACTATGGATTTGGACTGCAATTGACTATCAAATAGGTACATAGGGTTGATAGGCTTAAATTCTCAGTCTATTTATTTGGCTTGTTTGTTACTAGTTCCATAAAATAATAGGCAAGCCCATTAGTTCCCGTCATTAAAAAACAATGTTTGTCACAAGCACAGTACTCCTCTCCTAACAGAAGAATGTCGCAAGACATGCTGAAGCAGAGGCATAGGTTTGACATAGAACAAGTAACACAATTGGCATTGCAAGTATCTCTAGGCACCGCTAATCGCTTGCCATTAGCGGGCTGCGTGCTTGTTTTCCAAATGATTTATAACTTAAAAAAAACCGCCCATGACTTTTTTACGAACTACCTCGGAACTCGCAAGAACGCTTCCAACTTGACGTTTACATACAATCGCTTTGACGAAATACAGCATTTTCTGATCGTGATTCTCACATAGTAACTTAAAATAGTTTATATGCTAGTGATGCCTTTATTTGCCTTCATAACCGATACGTAAAAAGAGGTAATCGTTTATTTTTCAATGGCAGATATTCTTAGGATTAGATTTTATGTTTTTTGACCGCTTTTTTGTTGCCTTAGATATTCGGTATTCTCTTTTCGACTTAGCTCAAAAAAGATAATAATGTTTTATTACAGTAAAAGTAAGTTATTAACGTTTGCGATTGCGCTACGATAAGGAAAATACAAAATAGTTTAATACGTCATTAAAACCATGCTTCCGTATTTTATGGCAATAAACTAACGGATGCGTCTTAATCTAAATTGAACGCAACATTGTTTACAAGGAAATTGTGGATACTTTCAGTCAACGGCCTGATGACGTCATTGAATGTTTACAGAACCCTATAATATCATCCTACTAATATAACAAACGTGAGAGTTTGTGAGGATGTATGGATGTTTGTTACTCTTTGCGATTGCGATAGAACTTGGTATGTAGATAGCTGGAGATCTGGATTAACACATAGGCTACTTTTTATTCCGATATTCCTACGGCATCGGGACTTACGCAGGTGAAACCGCCGGGCGCAAGTAGTTAAATATAAGCCTCCCATGATGCCGTACCTTTTTGTCTTGTTTTTTATGATGAAAAAAATATCATGTTAATTTATTTAAACCCAGAAGTCACCCTATCACCTTGCACAAAATTAAAATACACCAAAACCCGGAACAATTCCATTTAAATCACATCACTAGTCGTTTTGCCCATCGTAAATTAGGAGCATTGAATTCTGTAGTAGTAGTAGTAACTGATTGTGATGCAAAAATGTCACAATAAAGCGGTAGTTAAATGGTAATTGTAATTGATTTTTTAAATATTTCTATAAATAGAAATGTATTATTTTTAAACCTCGTCTCCGAATTTGTTCTACGGTAACGTAATCGAGTTAGCATCAGAGCAGAGCTTTCGCAACTGTAATGGTGCCATCTGTACTCAACATAACGAATTAAAAAGCTATTGTTGAGAGCTTGTGTGTGAGCCTACATATTGTTGTTACACTTTAGATAGATGGCGCTGTTTAGAGTACGGTAAAAATATTAGACACGTAAGAATTTTACACTTTATATTTTATTTAATCTTAAAGATAAGAAAAGGTAACATTGTTTATAGCTTCCTGTGTCATTGAGAGATCTCTGGTTGATGACTGATGTCGTGATGTTTGTTTTAGATCACTAATACTAAATATATGCGATAGTGGCTATTTATGTATATATATGTATATATGTGTGTGTGTGTATGTGTATATGTGTACATGCATGTGTGTATGCGTGTGTATGTATATGTATGTATATATGTGTATGTATATGTATATATATGTCCATATATGTATGTAAGTGTGTATGTATGTGTATATTTGCATATATATTTTAAATGTGACAAAATGTGTGATTTTTGTATATTTTTTTTTTTTTTTTTTTTATTATGTATAAACGCCCGTGACGTCCCTTTTAAGAGGCACCATCTGAAAACCAGCGCTGCACCCGTTGTTAGGTGCAGCATTATGCTGAGATGGTGACCTTTTCAGGCCCGCACTAATTGGCGTAAATACTTTTAAATGTATAACTTTATAATTTTTTTTATTTTTTTTTTATCTTCTTTCTTTGTTATTTATGTTATGAATGTTGCGGGTTGTGAATAAATATATTTTTCTTTTCTTCTTTCTTTCTTTTCTTTCTTCTAAGGGTGCAAGCATGCTCAGACCCGTTGAAAAGCGCTATTGTTTTAGATTGTAAGTTGTGTAAACCATGATGTGGATAGTTGTTGGCAGTGAAGTGCGTTAACTACATATTACTTGAGATCTCGACACCTATATAATAATACTAAAGATAATACTTTTAGTGGTGGTAGGAGGCGTGTCTAGGTCTTGTAGAGCTACAGTACAAAGATTTTCTTACTTACCCAGCGGTGCGTTGCTATGATAAAATTGGATACTTATAATACTATACTATTTGTGGATTTTCACAATATTGTATCTTAAGTGGATGGTGGATGGATGGATGTTTGATTGTTACTCTTTCACGCAAAAACAGCAGAATGGATCTGGGTTAAATTTAGAACAGAGATAGATTATAGTCTGGAATAGCACATAGGCTATTTTTATCCCGGAACAATCTACGGTTCCTGTAGGATAGATTACACCAGTTTCGTCACGAACCCTCGCGGCCGGCCCCAGAACACTCTACCAAAGTTTCATTACAATCTGATCAATGGTTTCGGAACGCATAGACAAACATACAAACCTTGATTTTTATTTATAAAGATAGATAGATAAACGAGTAGCCCATAAATTTTGTGCAATTTATTGAGCAAAGCCAGACTTTGTAAGGTGGTTAACAGTTCGATATCGAGATGTATACGACTGGAGCGTAAATTCCTCAAGTATTTATAGAGGCTTGATTTATTTTCCCCAACGTATCTTCTCTATTGGGTAGGAAGAAATTTTATCTACGTAACCATACCACCAGGTATATAATGTCGGGGACTTACTTCTTAGGGTATACCCGAGTCCCTTGCGATAGACTCACTTGTGACGGAACACCGTGTAGTTTTAGTCGGTTCGATTCCGACATACCACTTCACCGGTAGCCATGGTGAGGTGATGACCCGTGGGGGTTTCGACACGAAAAAAAAAAAAAGGTATATAATGTCACGATTAATTTGTTTCAAGTTATAGTAAAACTACAAGTTCAATTAATTTATAGTACATTTACAATAATTACATTATAACTTTAGCAAATGAGAACTAAAAGAAAAATCAATCGATTCTAAATATATTATATAATAATTGGGTAGAAGACACTCTAAACTATGCTTCAGTTTAGTATAAAGTTTCTAGTTGAGTGCTGTATTATTTGCAAAATGTTTAGGAATGTTCTGCACTGAATTCAGCACCCACACCTTCACCAATATAGATTGTTAATTTTTAGGTTACAAATTCCTTAACTACCTATATTAAACATAAAATACTTAAATACGGTAACATTAAATGACTGTATGTTATAAAAATACATTTATAAAAGTGTGTTCACTGGCCCCTCATGAAACCAGGTGGAATTTTAATTCGTGTCTATAATTCAGACCATAGTATATGATCTGATGCTTATTAAGAAAGATTTTAGTCACACTGTTTGTGTTTTTATTACTTACTAAAAGTTTTCATGTTAATTACAATTGTGATCCACCTACTGTTTTTTTTTTAATATTAAAGTACTAGTACTTATAATATTAATATAAAACAGTTTAGAAAAAAATACAATTAACTTGCCCTAAATTGTTTGTTGTGTATTTAACAAAAAATAATAAATTAAAATATTAGTCATAGACGAAATACATAAAATATTTCACAATCGCAAAGTTCAATGACATGAATAATACTATAATCTATACTAAAATGGTATAAAATAATAAATATTGAACTAAAATGGCTCTTATTTTGCCAGTGTTGTTTAATAATAGTGATTTATAAATGTAATTGTTATTTCTTTATCCTTTAGTTATTGTGATGATGTATAAGCAACAATAAATCTATATATTTCATTATGTAATATAATGTTGATAAAGACTAGAAAATTTGACGGTAACTTCAACTTAATAATGAGGTCATTTTGTACACGACTTTCAAGCATCTTAGCATTTACATATATACACTCTTTCATTTCGCCCTACAAATATTAGTAGGTATAGCTCCTATAAAACTATTTCATAACCACCCTAAAATGTCCCGTTAATTTGTTTTTTTTTTTTACAATTAATCTCATAATCACTGTTTCAATTAAATAATAATATTAAAAACATATTACAGAAAACATAGATTTGGTTGAATTTGAATACAATTTTAATCATTATCCCCTGGTGAGCAAAACATATTGCTAGGTTTCATGCAATACCATGGAAGCGGTTAAATTCCCGAAGGACTTTGTTGCTTGAATCGCAGCGTTTATATTTTTAGGGCATTATTACTGCAAATTGCTTTTTTTTGCAATCAATAGTAAGTATTTACTTAATTGCGATATTTTGTATTTCTGATAAAATAACATTATCTTTACCCATTCAAAAAAGATAAAATATCTTTGCTAAATCAGGGACATGAGAAAATACTTAAATGGATGTTGATTTTATTGCTATCACCGTGTTAAACAATTACTCGTTCTTCATTTTACATAATCTATAACTGAGATATGGCTTAAAGTCCTACCTTTTGAACTATTATCATCTTTCAGTTCTGCAATACCTTTTCACTATCTTACTTTTAAACCCTAAATAGTCTAGTTGAGCACATTTTAAAGATCTTCGACTTCTCTTCTGAGGTTTGGATAACCAGTCTTCTTTTATCATATCAGCTCCCTTTTCGGCAATCATCATGACTGGAGCATTGATATTGCCGTTAGTTATAGCAGGCATTATACTTGCATCTATCACACGTAGACCTTCTATTCCATATACTCGTAGACGAGGATCCACCACTGCCATAGGATCACTTGAAGGCCCCATCTTTGCCGTACAAGATAAATGATAAATTGTCATTGTATACTGTCTGATATAGCAATCCCAATATTCGTCTGTGTACAAAGGTAGGTGCTTGCAGTTTGGTACAGGTTTACTGTGAAACCTAGCTCCAAATCTTTTCATAGCTGTCGTTTCTCCTACAGCGACAGCGGCTTTTACACCTTCTCTTAAAACTCCAACGTCGTCAGGATGCGTCAAGTAATTGTGTATCATAATCGGATAATCTAATGGATTCTTCGATCGCAGTTTGATAAAACCACTACTCTTAGGCCTAAGCATCATAGGAAATATTCCAAAAACATCTTTATTATTCACTTCCGCAAACACACTGTTGTAGAATTCATCTGTCAGACTGTGAGCCTTCTTTACTTGAGTACCTCCGTCAGACGGAGTTGAAGCTGAAGTCATCATGAATTCGATATCTGGCCAGTCTTGAGAAGCATTCGCATACTTAGTATTTATAAACGCCACTACTTCCAAACCTATACTGGATGTCAACGGTCCATCTTCAGTGACAGCGTAACGCAACGCTGAATTTACGTTTACAAGTCTATTCATTACCAAACTGACTGGGAAATCTATTTGAAAAACGATACCACCAACGGCGATGTGATCCTGTAAATTTTTTCCGACCCCAGGGGAATCGTGAATCACATCGATTCCAACTTGTTGCAAATGGTCCGCTGGACCTACTCCTGAAAGCAGTAGAAGCTGTGGAGAAGCGATCGCACCGGCGGTCAAAATTACTTCCCGCGAAGCATATACAACTTGTCGTTTTCCATTTCTCAGGTATTCCACGCCAAAAGCTCTCTTGGTTGCTTTGTCTATAAGAACTTTAGTAACATGCGAGAAAAGAGCAACATGAAGGTTCTGACGTAATCTAACTGGTCGTAAAAAAGCTTTTGCTGCAGAACACCTAGTTCCCCTGCGCATTGTAAACTGGTACCATGCGTAGCCGGTTTGTTGCGCTCCATTTACATCGACAATGTCATAGCCCATTTCTTCTCCCGCTTGTAGAAATGCCGCTCCAATAGGCGTATTATATGGGGCATCTTGTACAGTTAGATATCCACCTGAAAATGTTAATGCATGAATAGTAGAGGTGCAATAGGTATCTTAATGTCTGATGATAGATTTCTATTCAATTAAGTTGATAAAAACGCTGTCTGATAGCTGCCGGGTAACATTAGAGGTATTGTAAGCTGGTAAGCAGTATTCGGTGCCTGTGGGCACTCGCAACACAATAGCTTCTTCTTCACCAATAGCCTTTGCAGCTCTTGACCCTTCATCACCAGTAGAAAAAAAAAACAGTATTGAGCAAGTATTTATCTCTAATCGCAGTCTTTTGTAGGCACATGACTCATAAAAAATTATTTCAATCAATGAAAATAACTGTACCTGTGCTATGATGTTTATCATCTTTCGCCAAGTAGGGATTCCGTTGGTCCTCAGATTTCTTAAAATAAGGTAGCACATCTTCATAGCCCCATCCAGGGTTGCCGAAAGATTCCCATTGGTCGAAGTCACGCTTATTCCCTCTGATATAAAGCATAGTGTTCAGGACTGAAGAGCCTCCAAGAACTTTGCCTTTTGTCCACGAGCAGCGTTTATCTATCATAGCTTGGCAAGCCGTATCTTGGGGTTGTGTACTGCAAATAGTTCAGATGTATTGTGTTAAGGTTTATTTTTTTACAATTCAATCTTATTACAATATTATATTACAGAAATAAATTAGTTGGATTTGTGTTGCCAACTTGTTTAAGCAGCGTGAAAGAGAAGGAGATTAGTAAGTAGACACGCGAAAGTTTTTATTCTAAGACTTGTATAATTATTAGAAATATTGCAATATATAAAATTGAGATAACCTGAAGTCATAGAGTAGAGGACTTTAAGAATGTATTTATTTATTGTGAATATAGTATGTTTTTTTTTTAAATCCCAAAGACTTCTATTATATTAGTTTTAAGTTATTATATAGGTACTATACAGAAATTATTTGAGAATAAGGTTTTTAGGGTAATTGCATTTTACCAACTTATCGCACGGATTGTGACTACGTGGAAAAAGGTGTTACCGCAACGAAAAATGCTGACGGCGAGTTCATTTTTTATTTACGCCATCTGTGAATTCTGCACGATACTAATGTTATTTGATGTTGGTTGTATACTAATTATCCATATGTATCTATTAGTTCGATTAACTTTCACAGGTGGTGCAATTTTAATTTCAATCCATTAATTATATTTATATTTAGCGAAAAGAACTTTGTTCCAACCGGGTGTCCCAAAGACACGTCACGCGTTTTTTTTATTGTCTTTCACAATTTTTTTTTAATATTTACCAGACTTTATTCTTCTCTGAGATCATTACAATTCCCACAATTGAAGTAATATTTTTGGAGTAGAGTAATATAAATTATACAGGTACTTACCGGTACTTCCAGTCTAATTTACTTTTGTGCAGATACAGAGATAATAAAGGAACATCACTGATATCAGTTTCATGTCCACCAGCCTCCAGAAGTAACACATTCCAACCTTCGACTTCTGATAATCTGTTCGCTAAAACTGAACCGGCCGATCCTCCTCCTGCTACTATGAAGTCATATTTCTCTCGAAGGTACTTCTGGTTAAACGGTCTTTGTTCAGGGTCCAAAACCTCGTAGTTGAAATAGGCCATGGCTGCAAGCATGATCGGGATGAAGGTTAGCTTGCTGAGGCCGCCAATAGCTACCGCTGACTTGGCAGCTGCAGCAGCTACTGATGCCACTCCCATTGCTCTTTAGTGGTGCATTTTCAGGTTCTGTAATGAATTAAATATGCTATGAGTTACATTCATCCAAACATCAGCATCTGCTTTTCGCCTATCTTCCCTTTTTTGTTATTGTATAGGGGGCAAACGAGCAGACGGGTCACCTGATGGTAAGTGACTACCGCCACCCATGAGCACCTGCACCTCAAGAGTCACAAGTGCGTTGCCGGCCTTTAAGGTGGGAGTAGAAGGGTTAAGAGGGGGAGAGGGAAGGTGAGAAGAGGGAAGGGCTAGGGCCTCCGGTAACCTCACTCACTCGGTGAAAAGCAATGCAAACATTGCTTCACTGCCGGTTTTCTGTGAGGCCGGGGTAACGTTCCGGTCGAGCCGGCCCGTACGTGCCGAAGCATGGCTCTCCTAAAACTTTATCCGATGGTGTAGTCAGAAGTTTACAACAACCACATTCCACCATTGCACATTAAATTCCATAAAATTATTTGATAGGATGCCAAAATATCGAGCGCATTCCCCAACACTTTACCAGACGCTACAAAGAATTTCCTTATAGAAGAAAAAAACAATAACAATTTGCCCGACGCAAGAATCGAACCCAGAACTTCAGAATCGCGTGCAAACACTTTGGGCCTACAAGACGGTCAGCAAACTGTCGTTAGGAAACTTATATTAATAACTATGCTATCAAATAACCTTGCGATAAAACTTCGTCCGATTTCTTTCTTTCATGTCATTTATATGATAATTAATTTTTTTTTTGTAACGGGTATCTCAGTAAGAGTGCACTTTTTTTATTTTAAAATAAAAACAAGTATTTTATGACAGCGTTTTGATATTTTTATTGTATTGTAAAGAAGACATGTTCCGATTCAGTATGGAATAAAATACCCGGCAAATGACCCCCACGGCTCCGAAGACAGGCCATTACTCTTTTCATGAAATTTTCCATGACTTTTGCACAGAGATGTGGCTGTATCTCACCGATAACGCGTTGGATTTCCGATTTGAGCTCAGGAATCGTTTCAGGTTTATTCGCATAAACCCGAGATTTCACAAAACCCCAAAAAAGAAAATCGCACGGTGTTAAATCGCACGATTTTGGCGGCCAATTGGCATCGGAATTTCGAGAGATGATTCGTTGCTTCGATAAATCGATTGTTCCGTGCGTGGTGTGGCAGGTGGCACCATCCTGCTGACACCACATGTCGTTCAGATCCATACCAACCAGTTGAGGCACAAGAACTCCGTTAGCATGTTCCTGTAACGAACGCCATTCACAGTCACTGCATTTTTGTAATGGGTTTTCACAATGATAACGCGTTGATCAGTTGTGTAGCGCTCATTTTTTAATAATCGGAACAATCGTTGATGATGATGATCGAATCGAATATCAGAGCAGCAACCTCCAATGAAAAAAAATGGCGTCAATTTTAAAAAGTGCACTCTTACTGAGACACCCTTTAAATCCTTACGAGCTCAAGACTATCCACACCTATAAAAATCGATGAATAATATAAATATTTAAGAGGAAGTAAATGAGTAAGTGATTACTTTAACGGACGTCATTATTGTTCATTGAGTAACTTACGTAATGTATTACAGCACTCAATCAGAGCCAGATTGTGAATGGCAGTAGGGTTGTCATACTGCCCGAAGACGTAAACTACACTTACACTTTTAAGTGTATACTTAAGAGTATGTGCTAAAGGGTTTGATTAGAAAACGACTGTATTTTAGCACTGAGTTTGTAAACAAGCGTCCCACCGGGCCAGATGGTAAGCAATACCAACACAATACTACTGTAACTACGCAATCTGATGTGCCTTGTCCCTATCTATCATCTTTATCCAAATGATCAGAGTTCATGTTTCTATAACACTGTATGTTGTTTTCTAAATATAAACGTTACAAATTATTAAATTATCTTTGAAAAAATTATCACCGACTTCAATGCGCCTCAAAATAAACAAATCGCTTCAAGTGTGTCTATAAAATTTGAAAAGGTACCTCGATTTCTCCAGGATCCCATCACCAGGTCCTGTCCTGATGACCATAGAACCACCTTATACCCTTTAAGTAGGGAAGTATACCCTTTCAAACAAAAGAAGAATTTCCCTAATCGGTCTAGGCGTCTTTGAGTAATCGGTGAACATACATAAAAAAAATATACCGTGGAACATAGAACTTCCTCCTTTTTTGAAGTCAGTTAAAAAGTGACAGCCCTAACTGTAGGTACTTAATTTGGGAACTAGGGCCGAGTATATTACATCGCTTTACTTTCCAAATTGGATCGCTTTTTATAAGATCTCGGATGTAAAATTTTTGAAACAATATAAATATATCTATCTATATACATATATGAATACGCAAAGAGCACTCTTTGTACCTTTGTTAAGCAAATTTCGCACACAGAGGAATGTAAAATTTGGAATACTTAAAGTTTATATGGAGAAGAAGTATAGAAAGCTAACATTTTTAAACAATACTTATCCTATTATTCTTGTATGTATGTATTTATTCATGTATGTATTTACATTTCGGATATTTCAGAAACGGCTCTAACGAGTTTGATGACATTTTGTATACAAATACTGGTTTGCATTTTAAGTTCAATAAGTGCATTTAACAAAAAGCGAGGGAAGCTCGCTCTCCCAGGTACTGTGTTATAAATTAAACAACTATGTGAATACGGCTACATCGACCTACAAAAGTCCAGTATATGACTGCACGGATGGGTTAACGTGGTTGCCTCGCCACTACGCCGCGCCGAGTGTTGGGTATGGGTGTATGTTCCTGAACTCCTCCTAAACGGCTGGACCGATTTAAATGAATTTTTTTGTGTCTTTAGGTGGATTTTAGAATGGTTTAGATTTACAATCCAACCCGGCAGATGACGCTGCGATAGGGTTCCAGGAATAATATTTATCGACAACGTCTGTGGAGTCCGCTGGTAATATATAAATATATATATATATATACGAGTATATATATATATGTATATATATATATATATATATATATATATATATATATATATATATATCTAATTATATATATATATATATATATAATTACCTGTCGTGGTACGGACAGTCTATACAATGAAAATTCAGCTTACACTGGAAATGGAACGTACGTATTGGAACAGGCAACTAGCTTCACGACTGACTTAGTCTGACTGACTCCTGACAATTCAAAAATACCTATTATTGGTTTAATTGAAATAAATGGTTTTGATTTGATTTGGTTTGAAATGAATATACTGATTTATGTTACAAATAGGTCAGTAATATAAAAAGAATATTCATTAGTAAATTATGTTCGAAGTTCGACATCAGGCTATCTCTAGTAAGTAAGTATTATTATATAAATTTACCGTAAGGAGAAAGGCGATAATTGATCCGTTATTTCTTATTACTGTTTCTTTTTTGGTATTCGGAATATCGGGCGATCGTCGTCGTATCGTTAAGACGTAATACGTAAGTACACACATAATACCATTTACGTAGGACCATGTATATCTTCTATCAATCATAAATATTGCACTCATTCTTAATAAGCCGAGATGACCATTGACTCTCCCACTGTGCTTGCTTGTTTAACATATTCCGTACAAAAAATAGTGGTAGTAACCTTTTAAACCTACTTAAAAAAAGAAGGAGATTCTCAGTTTGTCAGGATCTTTTTTTTTAAAGTGAAAAACTTCTTTAGGCACGTTTTTTGCACTTTTGCTATAGGGAAAAAGCCAGAAAAAGCATTGAACTCGTTACCGTCACGCTAAATAATACATATATAGATCCACTAGAGGGCGCTAATCCAAACATTGAGTTTTATCAATTCCAATATATATATATATATATATAATATGTGTGTATGTGTTTTCACTTCGACGTGCAGTCCTACGCCTGACAGTTTTTTGTATGGTTCTCGACCATACGAATTATTTTACATGGAATAGTTCATCTAGTGAATATGTACAAAGGGCGGCCTTATCGCTAAAAGCAATCAAGAGATTGACAGGCAACCTTTGGATGGACAAAGACGACAATAAATAGATGAAAGCATTTGTAGTTTTGAAGTAAAAAGTGCTGATATGGGAGATATTTTGATTAGTTCAAAGAATCATAGAACACTTCTAAAGCATACAGCATTTTATTTTCTCCATGGTTCATTGTCTATTTGGTAATGAATACGTAGATATTAGATAGATGAAGACGATCACGTTTACAGGAGATACAAAGGATTGCGATTTGCGGTAACCGATCCACGACATCCTTGTTAGCTAGTCATCATCAATACAAATAATTAAAATTGAAGTGTCTGTTTATTATGTCAAAATAATATTTAAGTTCATACAGTTGTTTGCATGCCTAAAAATCATTTCTTAAAATTTTTGTCTGTTTGTTCTGGCCAGTCTCCGAAACGGGTTGACCGATTTCCACGGGGCTTTCACTGGCAGATAGCTTGTATTATAAGGAACAACTTAAGCTACTTTTATTTTAGAAAAGAATTAGGGTTCCTTGCAAAATATATAACTATGTACACGCGAGCGAAGCCGCGCGGGAACTGCTATTTCTAAGTAAATATCGAGTTGTTGATACGCCTATTAGTCCACATCCACACGTTCTAAATGATTGAACATCTTACATGATCACATTAAATTCCCAATATTGCATAATGATAAATTTTATAACAGCAACCAATTTCTTAACTTCAAAGCTAAGTGAGGTGCTTTGTCTATAAAGAAATCATACTAATGTATGATTCTACTGAACATAATTATATGGGAACTGCTTAGAACAGCGGTGCGATGAGGGACTACTCCACAGTAGAGGGGGACCCAAGCAGCCATTACAGGGTCTTTGAGGTAAGTAACCAACGAGAGTAAGTGTCTTATGAGGTCTATCATATTGCGGTGTCCCACTAATATTATAAATGTGAAAATTTGGATGGACGGATGTGTCTTACTCTTTCACACCAACTACTGAACCGATTGCGATGAAACTTGGTATGGTATGTAGATAGCTGGAGACCTGGATTAACATGTAGGCTACTTGTTATCCCGATATTCCCACGGGATCGGGACTTACGCGGGTGAAATCGCGGGGCGCTGCTAATACTAAAAACCTAACTGACTCGCGCTCCGAGGGTTCCGTAAGCAAACAAACTTATATGTACATAGTACGATCTCGGTCTGGAATCAATTCTCGAAGATTTTTCCGAAAGACAAACTTAACTTTGGAGATTTAAATATTCTCCCTAACATCGATATACTACAAAGTCAGTTTGCCAACCGCAAAATATAGGTTTGCAAACCCAAAAAAAATTTTTTTTAAATATTTTGTTGATTTTAGGTGGTACAAAAGTTTAAATTTGGGGTTCTAAAACGGGTTCCTGAAAAAAAGGGTCTTGACAGAGAGACAGACAGTGATTCTATAAGAGTTCCTTGTTTTCCTTTTGAGGAACGGAACCCTAAAAATACAAACCTGCGCTGTAAGAATGCGGCTCAATACTAAGGATAATCGCGCGCACCCAGTGTGACGTTCTTTTCTATTAATTATTTTGCGGTCCGTTGGTTTATCAATGTCAACGATGGCAACTTGATTATATGTTAAATAACTGCTAATAGACAAGGAACACAAACCAGAGCCCTTTCGAGAAAGCGTTACTAAGGGCTTACCAAGTGTGACAAATACTATAAAATGCGTGTCTTCTTCGCGATACTTGACCGCTTGTTTTGATTCTACACGACACAACGACACACGTTTCCTAAGGAACGATTTTGCAATAGGTGACAAAGACAAATCAGAACGCTTTGCAAAATCATCTTAAATACATATAATTATATATAATACTTTTTCTTTTTAAAGGGTGTATGGAATCGTCTCCGATGACTATAAGCAATAACAACCTATGTATCAATATACACGTACATATATGACATTATTTACAACATTGCCTTACGTAAGTATTACACAGAAACTACGCAACACGCAACGCTTCGCCTTGTGCTTGCTAAGTTCGTTTGTTTACATATTAAACTCTTTAATGTGAAGTACAGAAAGCAATGTGAGACAAAAGGTTTAACTTGGCATCTGATTACATCCCCATGTACTACTGATTGTATGGGTGGGCTTTTGAAAACTAGATATAATAGAAATTAGTACATCTGTTACTTTAGAACACGGTTCATGTAATAAGTGGCATTTTGAATTTTTGACAACGACATCAAGCACACATATATGCCGTTAAAAAAGGTTATACACAGTGCTCTTCAGTAACATCATCTGTTTTATTGTTAAGAAGGCAGTCATAACTTTATCAACAGGCAAAGGTATACTGCTGCATCTTATGTTTTATTGTTCATTCCGATGATTATGTACTCTTACTTTTGGCCATATTAGAAGCAATTGCTATACTAACTTATAAACTTTCGCGTTACATGATATAATTATGTATCACCTATCGAAAATATGCGGGTGGATGAAGAACCTTCTATCTCACGATTTCGACGACGGAGGGCGTTCACCACTGAGCTAGTCAGACTGTGACCACGGCCAGTTCAACTTGGTCGAAACGTCAGGCCATTCAGAGGTAAATACCTATTTCGTGATCGCGTTAACTCCCGTGTAAATACGCAATTGCTATAGGTTTTATGTGTCAGTAATTTGTCTGTTTGAAGTCGGTGCCATGCCAAATAGGTACTTAATAGATAGGCTAGATCGGATCAATCAGATAGGTTTTATTCCGTTCTTAAGTAAGCTGTTAAAATCCAGTATTATTGCGTTTCGGGCTTGGCACCGACTTCAAACAGACCAGTAGGTACATAGTACCTTTATAATGTTACCTATTATATTACCGAAAAGTATCACAGGTATTTAATTGTAGACTTTGCAATTAAATTTGTACTCAATTATTTAAAACATTACTTACTGTAGTGTATGTTACCGAATTCAGTATATTAGATTATATAAACTTCGATCATATTATATAACAGGAAATTAACGACTTTCACCTTTTTTCCTTTACTTGTGCTGTGAGACCTTGGTCCTTTCTGACTAGACATACAAGCACGCGGACGGACAAGGAAGTGATCCTATAAAGGCCCCTTTTTTCTTTTTGAGGAACGGTACTTTAAAAACATACATATGAACAAAGAACCTCCTTTTTTGAAGTTGGTTAATAACAATAATATTCATAACTTTAAGCGTTAATGTTGCTTAATTTTAAGAACTACACTACATGTGCCCTTAATTTCTGAGGGGTTCCCTCGATTTTCCTCAGATACTGTAGTAGTGTATGGGCCACTGTCAGGTGAAATTTGACAGATGACACCTAACGGACGGCAGCGGGATTTCCTACTCGGGAAGCAGAGCATTGATTGATCTGTCGTCGTTTAAGTCACACTATTGTAAAAGCTAATAAATATTAAGTAATAACGTGAATGGTAATATTATTTAAAAATACCAAAGATACTACATGGCGCAGTCGTAATACGAGCCTCATAGGAATATTTTTCTTTTTATTCCGGCAAGGATTGGGATGATTTGTCAAGATACTAGAAACCACATTGAAATTTGATACAGTGAATGGCCGAAACGACAAAGGAGGATAGTGACTCGTATTCAATTAGCATGGCGAGTATTGATTACAAAATGCCAACACCATTGGTAATGGATCCGGTGGAGGATTTGGTGCCAAGATAGAGGAAGTTTAAGCAACAATTTCAAATTTTCCTTACAGCAGCAAGGTTCGACAGAGTGTGCGAGAATAGAAAAATAGTACTTTTATTAAACTGTATTAGAGAACAACCACAAGATTTATATTTGAATGCGTTAAGCAAAGGGGATCAAGATCGTAAGTACGACGATGTATTAAAAGTATTGGAGGAGTACTTCGCACCGAAAAAAAATTTAATTGATTAGTACCTTCAACTTCAACACAAGAAACCAGGAAGATGGTGAACATACTGATAGTTTTTACTCGGATATAAAGAAACTAATAAAAAACTGTAACTTTAAAGATATTGAAGAAAGAATGCTTAGAGATGGAATATAGGGATTAGAGACAGGCAGCTTCAGCGTAAACTTCTAGAGGTCCGAGCTCTCGACCTGGACAAGGCAGTAGATATGTGCAGAGCAGCGGAGATGTCTAGGAAGCATATCAAGACCATCCAGCATCAGCAGGAGCCCAGGACATCGGTAGACACTGTAGTAAAGTATCAAGCCCAGAACGACACCCTTAAAGAAGCTAAGTATTACTCTAGTTTCAATAGTAGTATCTAGTAGAGGGAATAGACATAACTTTATTAAAAACTTCTACCATTGTCTTAAATGTAACAAGGAGCATGGACCTCGGCAGTGTCCAGCTTTTGGAAAAACATGCAATAAATGTAATAAATTAAATCATTTTGCACAGGGCTATAAAGTTAAAAATATTAATTGTGTTAATTTTGAGGACAATAAGGAAAAATCAAATTTGTTTCCTGATGAAAGTTATACAGTTCAGAACTTGTGACTATTAAAAGTGTGCCACTCCATAGGTGATTCAATTAACATTAATAAAAATGAATGGATACTGCGTTTAAGTCACACTATTGTAAAAGCAGATACAGCAATGTTACACTGCGGTTGTAGTGCTATTTCAGATCTCTAGTTTGAGGACAAATCTTTTGTTACTCTACTTCTTCCAAAATGGGGTATCTTTCCTTGGGGAAACAGAACGAAGGCAGCCGTTCACCTCTCGTCTTATGATTGTTCATTACTAAAACACGTCGTTCACATGTCTACAGTTAGCAGTCACTAGCACTTCACTGCAGTATTTATAATTTTTAAAGCTTTTTAACCTATTTACTAGTTTTTAGAAGCAACTGGCAACTGTTGCTATTCTTAAATTTTATTTTTATGTAATGTGTTTTAAAAATACTTATGAGACATAAATATAAATTAACAATAATGACTAAATTCATTCGTGAGTTAATTTAGGTGGTTCTTAGCTTCATTAAAAAAATAGGCAGTCATGGGACTGCCGACAGAAGTGAAAACTTAAACGAAACGACGAACTTAAAACACCACATTAGCAGGTTGGTGACATTAATTAATAAAGAGCTGACAGAACTCAATGTTTAGATTAACGCTTCTACTGGATATATGTATTATTAGCGTGACGCTCACGAGTTCAGTGCTTTTTCAGCATAGCAAAAGTGCACAAACGTGGCGAAAGAAGTTTTCACTTCAAAAAAACTTTGCCCATCAATTAAAAGGTTTTTAGAATTCATATTAATTTTTGTTATTCAAGCTTTATTAAAAATAAAAATTTTAAGATATTTTCTTTAGAAGTCAGTTGTCAGGTTAGTTTGCGCTGTAATATTGCAGATAACTTAATACACAGCCTGTGTATGCTACGTATGTGGGAACCAGGGCACTAGTTCATTGGCGATTACCACATCGATCATACTGTTGCCATTTTGTTTCCACGATATACACCCGCTTAAAATAAGGCAAAAATAGTAATAACCATATTCTATTCGTTTGTCTTTAATACATTTATTGAAAACAAAGGAATACAATTTTCGTTTCTTTTTCACGTTATCGGCTTGATTTCTTTGGTTATTTTTTGACTTGTAGTAGATATGTAATTATGCCACCGCATCTTGCAATGTTTAATAATATGAAATAATTAAAGATTTTATACACCTATTATGTAACCTCATAAGAAACACTGGCACAGAGTATTTTAGAAAAGTTGCGAAATTTTTTATACCTACTGATATTCTCTGATCAGTTTGTTATTTGGCACCGACTCAAAATTAGTTAACATAAAATATGATAGTTTATGTAAATAAGTTCAATACTTAAGACAAAAGGTTTATTTATTTTTAAGTTTTTTTCGCCGGTATAATTTTTTGTTAAAAGTTTTTTAAGCAGTAAAACAAAATTAATGTTAACTGTAATAAATGCCCAATAATAGTAATAATAAATGTTTTGCTTAATTTTAATGGCTGTAAGTGAAGACCTAGCTAGACTTTTCCATGATTTTATACCGACTAAAATAACTATTCTTTTGTTATACTCGTATGTTCATATATTCTTTGCAGCGGCTTAATTTGAAGGCTCAATTCCAGATCTCAAGTTAATTAATATTAGTATTAATTAAGTAACAAATTAACACAGCAAGTAAGTATTAACAGTGAGTAAAGTGTATATTTCATCAGCGAAAATAGAAAATGGGAGAACTCGGCCTAACCTACAAATAACGGTGTGAGACATGGTCACTTAAAACTGTTTTGTAGTAGCCTTGTTAAGTTTTGTTTTAGCCGGCATGTTTTATCGTAAGAGATTTTATGGTACCTTAAAAAATTATTGATTTTAAATTACTAATTTACTTATTATGTTCTATCAAATGAAACCAAAACCGAAAATGTTGCCATCTTTTTTCACGTAACTGTCTGCAGACAACAATTTAATGTATATAATGTACTGTAACTGTTGTATTTTAAACTTGGTTCGGTACGTATGCGTTGGCTCGACCGGAGTGATACCACGGCTTCACAAAAAACCGGCCGTAAATAAATGTTTCCATAGTTTTTGGCTTCCCCTCTTCTCCCCCTCTACCCCCTTCCTGTACTCCCACTTTAAAGGCCGGCAACGCACTTGTGACTAAATTGCATTTGCCCATGGGCGGCGATAGTCACTTACCATCAGGTGACCCGTCTGCTCGTTTGCCCCGTATACCATAAAAAAAATATGCATGGTGTTATAGAAACGTGTGGTCATATTTTAGGGTCGTATAGTAGAAACCGTGAATAACGTAAAACGCTAACAATTTTATGAAAATTCTTGAATAAAGGCGCAGGAAAGAGCTAGCAGTTCATATAAATCTTCTCTTATAAACCTGCTTTTTCAAGTCCCATCAAAAATATTCATCAAACATTACATAACTTGACCTGAATTCCAGACGTGTGTTTGTCGGCACGCGCTGCGACACTGGGCTAGGTCACAGTAATATTATTTATCCAGTATTGTGACTCGGCACTGTCCTTAAAATAATAGTAGTATATTAATTTCATCTACCTACTTGAGTTTCTTTCTAGTTCTGTTATATTTCTGAAGATAAGCTTGTGACCTTGCAGTAACGCAATTAAAAGTGGAAGCAACCTTTAAACCTACTTGATAGCGAAAGCTATTAAGGAAGAAATCTTTGTACAAGGTCATTACCAAAGTTCGTGTTCGTGAATTAAAAGAAAGTACTAAGTTGGTACTTTGTAATGATCTAGTAACAAATGTACTAAGTTTATGGTAAAAAAAAGCCTTTTATTTCAGACTAGCAGCACCCCGCGGTTTTACCCGCGTAAGTCGCGATCACGTGGAAATATCGGGATAAAAAGTAGCCTATATATTAATCCAGATATCAGGCTATCTACATACCAAGTTTCATCGTAATCAGCTCAATAGTTTTGGCGTGAAAGAGAAACAAACATCCATACATTAGTAGGATGTTATGTGTCAAGTACAAAATATTCATATACCTAACTTTTTTTTTTACTTTTTTTTATAATGACAACTCATTAGGAATGACTCCTGCGTCGCGGGGGAACACCCAGACTCGAGTGGGAATCGAACCCACAACCTAGCGCGTAGCAGTTAGTAGTACTAACCACTAGGCACACAGGCTTATTGAATCTGAAAACCATGTTACAACATATTTTGGATCAAAGTTCCTTACCGCTTCCTTCCTTACCGAAAGAAGTGTAACGCAACGAAAAATGCTGACCGCGAATTGATTTTTTTATATTTATGCCATCTGTGGATTCTGCGCTATACTACTGTTGCATACTAATCCTACCAATATTATAAACGTGAAAGTTTGTGAGGATGTATGGATGTATGGATGTTTGTTACTCTTTCACGCCAAAACTACTGAACCGATTGCGATGAGACTTGGCATGTAGATAGCTGGAGACCTGGATTAACATAAAGGCTACTTTTTATTCCGATATTCCCACGGGATCGGGACTTACGCGGGTAAAACCCCGGGGCGCTGCTAGTTATCCATATTCGGGTAACTTTTTAATTTCGAGTTTATTTATTCAATCCATTAAATCTTACTAATATTCTATAGGCGAATGTTTGTGAGGATGTATTGTTATTTGGTACTCTTTCACGCAAAAACGGCTGAACGGATCTGGATCAAATTTGGCACAGAGATAGGTTATAGTCTGGAATACAAAGGAGCACATAGGCTTTTTTTCGGTAAAATGTACTGTTCACGTGGTATAGATTTCCCCAAAATTTCCATGCGAAAGAAGTTGCGGACAACAGCTAGTAATTTTATAGGTATACTAGCTGACCCGGCACACGTTGTTTTGCCATATTAATTATTTCTAATGAATATGTTGGTAGTCAAATAAAAAATAACTAACTTATTGTGGGGATGGGGTCTATGACTGAAAGAAGAATGGAGCGCTGTGGTCTATTGACGGCCTATAAAAATAACAAAACACCAACCAGTCATTTTCTTAATTCAAAGTACTTCATTAACTTAATTGACATATTTAAAGTTTAACAGTGGGAGAGCCATGCTTCGATGGGCCGGCTCGAAAGGAGTGATATCATGGCCACACAGAAAACCGGCAGTGAAGCAATGCTTCGTTGAACTTCGCCAAGCGAGTGAGGTTACCGGTGGCCCTAACCCTTCCCTCTCTCTATCTTCCCCCCTATCTCTCCATCTCCCCTCCTCTCCTACTCCCACCTTAAAGGCCGGCAAGGCACTTGTGACTCTCGAGTTGCAGGTGCCCATGGGCGGCGGTAGTCACTTACCATTAGGTGACTCGTCTGCTCGTTAACCCCCTATTCCATAAAAAAAAGTTTGACATCGACTTGACGGCAATCGATTATAACAATCGCACTTTCTATTTTCACTCGGTTAAATACTATAAACAAATTGTACCAATGAAAGTAAAAATACTAATATCGCTATTAAAAAACATGGGTTGATCGTAGAGGGTTGAAAATTCAGGGTTGTATGTATTTTGTAATGCTGTATCGTAAAGAAAGAAAAAAAAAATTATAAAAAAATTCAAAAAAAAAATTTTGGGTTGGACTACCCTTAACATTTATGGGGTTGAAAAATAGATGTTGTTCTATTCTCAGACCTACCAAATATGCACACAAAATTTCATGAGAATCGGTCAAGCCGTTTCGGAGGAGTTTAATTACAAACACCGCGACACGAGAATTTTATATATTAAATAGATAGCGAAAGTGTGAACATAGTTCATCTATATTAATAGTACGAGTATAAAGCTGAAGAGTTTGTTTGTTTGGTTGAACGCGCTAATCTCAGGAACTACTGAATCGAATTGAAAAGTTCTTTTAGTGTTGGATATCCCATTTATCGCGGAAGGCTATAGACTATATAACATCACGCTACAACCAATAGGATCGGAGCATCAATGAAAAATGTTGCAAGCTAGTTGGTTATAAAAGTAGAAATAATGTACGCGGTCAAGCTATCTAGTTTGGCATTGAGACACCACTCTACAAACTTGATAATGTTCGTCTATGCCCAGCCTAGCGTAGCATAGACGAATACTGTCACTGGTCAGTCACTATGGTAACTGGTCGTCCTTGATGCAGTAACTAGCCGTCTAACTCACTCATATAATGTTTTTTCTTTAGCAATTAAATTATCTTAGTATTGATCTTTTTCACAATTAAATTTAGATATTCAGAATTTGTTTATCTATTTATTTATTGGTTCGCCCACAACTGTTACACTTTTTTACAACTAATATGCTCTGTGATATATAAAAAGTGCACAGTATCAACTGGCAGACACAGCTTTCTCAGAAAAATATACGTACTTAATTTAAGATGCTATGTATAATGCTAATGCTACAATACAGTGAATAGATAATAATACGTAAATAAAATAAAAACATAATGTTAGCAATTGATAATTGTTTAATAGGAGTTGGTTCTGCGGTGGACTTAGTTTCTGAATTTGTAAATGGATAAACCGAAAATATCTAGCTGGTTGTCGAATATGTTATACAGCCTACTGATTCTGGGGATTGGAGAGTTGAAGCCAAGGACTGTTTTACGAAATGAGGGGTATAGCTGTTTTATATGTTAAAATTAATTCTATTCTAGTTGGGGGCAACCGATAAAATTGTTTAGAAGCTTGTGTGAAACTAGTAGAGAACCTGGTGGTCGAGTTTCGACCATAATTCATTAGTTATGAATGTTTTATTCCCTTGATGAGTGTAACTTGTACAGTCTATGACTGTACAAGTTACACTCATACATGTATTATGTATTATTATCAGTTACATACATGTATTATGAGTATTATGATACTCATAATACAAATAACATAAATAATAATATAAATAAAAAATTAATTAATTTTATGTAAGAATTGATGTTATATTTCATCGATTCATAACTATTTGAGGATATAAATGACGTATAATTCAATAACTATTTAAAATAAAGTGTTCATAATATAAAATGCCAAAGCGATGATTTCCTTGTTCGTAATCATTATTACACTGGCGATACCCTGGTATAATGTGTTACATTATGTCCATAAAACTATGTACATATATATATTATTATGGTAGAATGCGATGCCAAGTTCCAGGAGAGAAAGGCCCTCGGCTTTATAGCAATGACTGCACGGATGGTGCGATGGCGATTTTTTTAAGTATTCAAAATGGTAATGGTAAATGGTTATAATCAATTAATGTGGCACATGAAGATTATTGTATAACCAAAAAGGAAGTAATATGTAACAGGATAACACCTCCAGTTAGGTAGAGTTAGCAGCAAAAGTCGATCATTAATGAGGAAAAATATTAGGAATCATTTTTGAAAGGAAACAAATCTGGCATGACTTAAATCGGCCTCACAGTCACAGTTATTTTTTATACAGAAATTTATATTCCCACAGTAGCAAAGCTGGATGCTGCAGAAGGGCATGTACTATATTTGTATTTATACTTTTATGTTCTGATGAAAGTCAATCCAATGGACGAACCACTTTAAACATTAACAAAGCCACAGAATCCTTGAAATACGTTCGTTAGTAGGATCTCCAATACTCCATAAAAGTTAAACTGTCAACGGCGAACCGTCACGTATCTCGGTAGCGCAATAATCACTACCACCGTTTTGGATATTGACAGGGTCGGCACGCACGAATGAGTCCCTGATTTTGCAAATATTTATGGGCAACGATCATCGCTTTTCATTAGACACCAGCTCCTTGCCCCGGCCCAGCCCTTGCCGGACGTTGGTGACACATGTAATGATGCCATTGTTTTTTTGGCAGCAATAACCAGTTACGATCAAACAAACAGTTCGTACTTTAGTAGAAAAAAATCGGTTATTTTGTTAACTGTACAGTGTATTACATAATATATTGTCATCTACTTTAAGCAGAACGAGATCGTAGTACAGTAACCGGTCTGTAATTTGAACTTCATTGTCCGACGTGGTAACGTAACTTATTCGTTAATTTCTTAAACGGCGTCCTCACGGAACGATTTCACACACAATTTGACTAGATTTTCGATCGAATCGTTTCGTGTTAACGTAAATCGTTGAATTCAAGGTCATTTTATGGTCAGTTGGTCTTACTGTCTGGTCCGCCTGACTTGGTCGCGTCACATCAAATCGGTTCGTGTGGTCGCTAATCGGCCAATTTTATCATTTAATCTGCCTGCAGGCGGCATACTGAGCGGATGTTTTCTGATTTTTTTTAAAGGAAGTATGTATTTACGCATTATTAAAGCATTTTTTCAGTTTGGTGGTTATATTTATAAGCTGATTTATATTATTAGATCACTACAGGTAGTATTTCTTCAAAAAATAGAAATATTACGTATGTGGTAACCTTTCCTTTTTATATAATGTCCGTCTAGCACAGAAAATAAAATCAAATGAAAATTAGCGATTTAGTTGTTACGTGTGGACGCGAAATCTGTATTCAATCACAAATTTGATCAGGTAGTAAAATCGTATCGTGTGTATGCCGTTTTAACCTGTTCTTATTTAATTTTTATGTCGCCTTCATTCTCTTTTTGTGATAGTTTGAATTGTAACTCATAGATAAACTTTTTATTTAAACTAGAATATGAGTGTTGTGAAAGATAAAACGCAAAGAGAATATGTACTGATGAATTAACAATACTAGTCAAAATTAGACTCTAAGTTATGTGTAAAGACCACAACAGTCCTGAAGGTGGAAAGGTTGTTTGTTAGTATGTCGGAACAAATAAACCTTCTATATAATAATGGAATGACGTTATAGGTAAAAAAGAGGTAGGTACATCTCACAATCTTTACGATTCAGTATTATGCGTCTCACCACGATATTGGTATCGATACGATACGATTATCGATTTAGCTACATCAAGTGGCCCAGTTTTTGTGGACCATTATCTACCTTTTATTTATTAATACTATTACTGTATGCTTCTTGTAGTACTTTTGCAATTGATAATGTGCATATTTAAAATTTATGCACATTTTTCTAGACGTCATTACGAATCGAACGAGCTAGACTAGTAATCTCATTAGCTATTAGACTTTAACCTTCATATAAATATCGAGGCTAATTTATATAAACGAATTTATCTAGTTTCGTCATTTATTTCTGCACTTAATTTTTTAATTTTAATTGAGGACTGGTCACTACCAGCATATCTTAGAACCTATAATGAAAAAAAAACCCGATAAATTTAAGCATTAGGGAGTGATATATTTATATTACCTATGAATTTCAATTAATGGTGTATAATAAAGAATATTCTATCTATCTATCTCTATTTTTATTATGTTTCTTTTCCTATCGAAAATTAACTTTCGTTCATCCATGTCCTTTGACATGCATCTACAACATTTTTGCGTGCATGGTTGCGTGTTTGCGTGTTACCCCAAAATCTTCAAAAAACCAAGTATTCACGTGCATTTTGGTTGCAGGTACCCTATTTCCACATTATGTATGTGCAGTACAGTACGACAAATGTAAGTTTATTACACAATGTAAATGTAACGAATGTTTACAACAGTAACTCATACAATAGTGATTTTCCAAACACAATACTTTCGATACCTTGACTTCTCTGTTACACCTAGGCAAATAGACAGAGATCGCATCCTCAAGGTCATTAGCAGCTTTAATTGCCGCAACTGAGAAAGCATTCTGAGCGAAGTTTATCAACTTTATAGCTTATGCATAATTATGATTCATGTTTAAATATTCATAACTGTAACTCTTTAAATGAACAGTAGTTCTAATCTTGCTTCCAAATGCTTGGTTATCAAGGTCGTATTAAGTAAACTTCTTTGACCCACTAACTTACTGTTACCACATGTACATATAACAGAAGTAGTTAATGCAAGATCGTGCGTCAAAAATACTGTCGAACTGTCAAATATGCTTTTACTATAGGTATACTACTATAAAAGTTTATTTAGTTTTTTTTCCATTTGCCATTAATCAGCGCTCAGAAATAATTATGTTCATTCATTCATTTATTTATTTGTGGAACATAGGTTAGTTTACAGATTTTACTTATAAGTAATAACCTAGTATTAACAATATCAACTATTCCATTACAGCCACCTACTAGTACTAATTGTTAACTGAATTATTGAAAACCGATCTTTATTTAAAATGTTACAAGTTTCTTACAAAATGTTACAACTTGTAAAATGTGAATTTTGATGCTCGAACTCAAACGCAATGAAATAAAACAACACAAAAAAATTTTCTATTAACCATATTTGACGTCACTACAAAGATCTATCTAAAATAATCTAAATGTACGTATAATCTAAACACAAGCCAGCTGCTCCTATTCTATATATTTTTTTATTAATCGCCATTTAAGTTTTCTTTTACCACTCTCGGTTTTTAAAGGAAATCATGATTACATTAATAAATATTTTGAATATTATAAGTTACTATATAATTGATTTGATTTTTTATTTATTTGTCAATTGTACTTAGACGCCGTCCATTCATAACGTGATGTTTTTTTAGCAACTTTTTAACCCCTCTCGCCCCTGGTGATACGTGGCGAGGTTTTAGACTAACCCCACCCTCCTAGCCACGTGTATTTTTTAATTTCCAAATATATTAATTTTTTAGAATTTTATCGTTAAATACAAATATAACAGCGCATTTTACGAAAAAAATAAATAACTACACGTGATAACTCACTCACACCCCAGTCCCCCTTGTGATATTTCGTGAATTTTTCCGAACCCCCTTCCCCCCTTTCGAGCCTCACGTGATTACTGGACAAACCCTTACTAAAAGTGCAGTTTCTTAAGGCAAGGTAAAGGTAGATATGAGTGAACGCGGAATAATTCCAGACCATTATTACAACGTTGACAAATCCAAGAAGAACTTTGTTTGTTTGTTTGTTGTTAAATTTCTTTAGCTTGTTTTGTTTGTTTACGTTTTGTTCTTTTTATTTTATTTTGTTCTTTAGCACTCTACTGTAACTAGCCAATGTTATGTACACCGTAAGTGTCATACATATCAGGCCGAAGACTAAACAACATAATTTATAAATGTATTAATATGTATGATGTGGTTTTACTAATTAATAAATAAATAAATAAAAAATAAATAAATATAAGAACTTGGATAACTTATTTAGCCGGACATGCACACTCACACCTTGTCACGCTATGTGACAAGGTGTGAGTGTGACTAACACTTGGGTGTACTTGTCACACACTTTTTATTTTCTCGTCGAATTCGGTAAAAAGAGCATTCAGTTCTTAAAAACCTTTCAGTTGGTAAAATGTAACATAATTTATCCAGTTAATTATTTGGGTACTAACTTCACCTTGAAGAGTTTGTTTGTTTGTTTAGTTGGTTGAACGTTCTTATCTCAGGAACTACTGGTTTGAATTGAAAAAATAGTTTAGTGTTGGATAGCCCATTTATCGAGGAAGGCTATAGGCTATATAATATCACGCTACAACCTATAGGAGCGGAGCATCAATGAAAAATGTTGCAAAAACGGGGAAAATATACAAACCCGGACCAAACGGCGCGGGTCGGCAACGCACTTGTGACTCTCGAGTTGCAGGTGCCCATGGGCGATAGTAGTCACTTACCATCAGGTGACCCGTCTGCTCGTTTGCCCCCTATATAGGCTATATTACATCACGCTACGACCAATAGGAGGAAATTCATTGTACCTACCCATTTTTGCAATAAAGTAGTTTGAATTTGAAATTGCGCGGGACAGCTAGTACGCTATAAAATCATGTGGTTACTTTGAAATACTTACGCAATTGCTTGAGAAATCAAAGTATAACAAAACGATCACTGAGTGTTATTGCTATAAACACTGTGTACATCTGAATAAAAATAAAATGGTATGTTAAAATTAGAAATTACGTATGACAAGGAATCGCTTATTATTGACCTATAAGCTTGAATAATAATTGCAGTCGCAATGGAGACACGACGCGACATTCAAAGTTAAAAGCATTATTTCATACTTTGCTACTTCGTCATAATTCATACTTTGCTACTTCGTCATAATTCATACTTTGCTACTTCGTCATAATTCATACTTTGCTACTTCGTCATAATTCATACTTTGCTACTTCGTCATAATTCATACTTTGCTACTTCGTCATAATTCATACTTTGCTACTTCGTCATAATTCATACTTTGCTACTTCGTCATAATTCATACTTTGCTACTTCGTCATAATTCATACTTTGCTACTTCGTCATAATTCAATGTGCAAGGGCTTTATGATTACATTTTGAAATCATTTCTTGCCTCATGTTAGCATTATCTACTTATAATGAATGCCATATCTTTTCTTTACAAACTTGGTTAGGTAAACTGATGAGCAAGCTATTATGGTAGAATGATTTGTAAGTTTTATATAAATTGCTGAATCATTTATTTTTAATACCAACTGACCTGCGCAACTTCACGTTTTGGCTACATTTTTCATTGATGCTCCGCTCCTATTGGTTGTAGCGTGATGTTATATAGCCTTTCTCGATAAATGGACTATCCAACACTAAAAGAAATTTTCAATTCGAATCAGTAGTTCCTGAGATAAGCGAGTTCAACCAAATAAACAAACTTTTCAGCTTTATAATATTAGTATAGATAAGGATCATATTATATGTAAGAAATGTTTTTAATAAGATATAAGTCATGATGAAATAGATCGCACTTGTGTTCACGTTATTAAACAATAATTGAAAGATTCGGGCACCAATCTCAAAATGACGTAAAACTTTTCCAAATGTTTCAAATTGAATGTCGCTTTTATACACAAAATAGATTAGTAGATTTTTGTGCACATGGTGACATTGAAGTTATTTCTATCAGAAGAGCCTTAGAGTTTCATCCAGGTATCGAATACAAACACTAAGCGCTTCATTTTATCAACATCATTGTATTAATACGTGAAGAGAATTCTTTGTACCCCTTTTTAAGAAAATTACGCAAACGTAGTAACGTGATTTTTAGAATATTTACAAGTTATATCTAGAAGAAGTGCAGAAAGCTAAAATGTTTAAACAATATTTGCTATAAAGTTAAAAAAATTGCAATAACGGGTACATAAACCTATAAGTGCCCAGTATATATTTTGGCCTGTCATGGTACAAAAGTCTATACAATGACAGGTCAAGTAATATTGGCCAGTGAAATAAACCATGGTCGAAATTCGAAAGACCACACTCTCTAGTTCTTATTAAACCAACTGTTGAGTGTAATGTTTTGAAGCGATATTATTTGGCACGCCCTACAGAATAAATGATGTGTCAATCCACAGGTGTCACTAGATTAGGATCAGTTTTGATAGAGACATAGTAATATATGATTTCAGTTTCTTAGTTAGTATTTATAAACGTAGTCGGTTTTTAACACGCGTTTATTAGCATCACTTATAACTATGTAAACAAAATCTTGGAATTCAATTTTAAACTACTTCTAATTGTCATATCGAAATTAGACTTTGTTTAGATTTAGATTAGTTGGGATGATATTGCTGTAATTTGGCATCTTAGAACTACTCTTGATAAAGCCAGGAGGTGGATAGTGGAACTCTTCAGTGGGTACTAGTAAACCCCTCGAGCTTGGGCTCATACGATCCGTTTTGACGACTCCATCACCACTACTAAGCCCAATCTATTAGATTGGGCTTAGTAGTGGTGATGGAGCCAGGAGGTGGATAGTGTTTTTTTTTTTTTCTTTTAATTTGGTTCGGTAGGTATAAGAGGTAGGTTAGGTTAGGTTAAAGAGTGTTTTTTTAGTTTTTCTAAACTATATTTTTTTGTATTAATATTTTTTTTGTTGTTAACACACTAATTCGGTCCTGTACTTTTAGCTGTTTTTACGGTAACTATTCCGCTTCCGTGGGTCGTAGCGTTGTGGTATCTAGCATATATCCTAAATAAACAGCTTGCACACATAACGTAAAATTATACATTTGAATCTGTTTATCAGACCTGCAATAAGTGCTTTTGAATAAATTCTTTTGATTTTTAATACATATTTCGAGATTACAACGGTCAAAGGTTTGGAAACAATTTAAAAATGATTTTCCGCAACGCGACAAGTGGTTGACGACTCCTGGTTCCAAAACATTAAAATATTGTATAATTTCTAATAACATGTAAGCAATAATGTCATTACAAAATGATAAATAATTAACCTATTAGTTCTAGTTCGTTCGGTCTAATGCGTTCAGTGGCATACATTTTTGTGTATTTAATAATTACAAGCAAAGATAGCCGAAATATTCTAGAAATTTGCCAACTTACAGAAATGTTTGTTAATCGTAGTAGAATAAGTAATAAATTATTTAAAAGAAATGTGTCTAGATCTTATACGAATACATATAGAATCTTTAAAATTAGAGTTAGAGGGTTGGGACTTGCCGGCAATAACCAGTTTGAGTTACAGGTAGGTACGGGACCCTGACATTCTCGAGTTATTGCACTCCCCATCAATCCGCATTAGTAATATCCTTTATATCGCAAACGAGCTGACGGTAAATGACTACCGCCGCCCATGGGCACCTGCAACTCAAGAGTCACAAGTGCGTTGCCTTCCTTTAAGGTATGAGTAGGGGAAAGGTGGAAGAGGGGGAGAGAGGGGAGAAGGGAAGGGTTAGGGCCTTTTTTTTTTTTTTTTTTTTTTTTTTTTTTGTGCGTGTGGAAACCCCCTCGGGCCGTCACCCCACCGGGGTTTACGATGGGGCGGTGTGTCGGAATCGAACCGACTAAAACCACACGGTGTGCCGTACTGCGCCTTAAATAGGAGGGATCCGGGAACAGCTTTTATTAAGACATCCGGAACCCTCCTAGCGCCTGCCCGCAAAAGCGCGGGCACCACCTTCGGGTAAAAACCTCTCATTTAGGCGACGTCCAGGCACACGCGGACGCCGCCTCGTCGCGGGGGCCACTATAGCGGGTGAAGGGGAAAACCCGTCCCGTCCACCCGCGGCCACACTCAGGGCGGCATGAGGCGCTGGTAAGCGCGCCTCCGCCGCCCGGTTCGCCGGCGGCGAATTAGGTCCGAGTGGAGGTCGTCCTCCCGGACCCTTTCCGCCGCCTCCTTCTGCGAGATGACTTCCTCACAGAAGGTTGCGACCGCGGTAAAATTCCTGTCGCTACCGGCCATGGAGCGAATGACAGCCGGTAGCGACAGATCCACTCCGATGACTGCAGTGAGGGCCCGACGCTGCGTCGCCCAACTGGGGCAAACCGCCAGCGTGTGCTGAGCCGAGTCCTCACTGCAGTCGCAGTGGTGACAGGCGGGACTCAATTCCCTCCTAGCGACCGAGTGCAGGTACTTCCCGAAGCAGCCGTGCCCGGAAAGAACCTGCGTCAGTCGGAAGGAAAGGGTCCCGTGCTGCCGCCCTGCCCACTCGACGATGACCGGCTGGAGCGCCTCCACGGCGGCAAAGCCAGCACGTGGAGCCTCCAGCCGGGACGACCAACGAGCCATGGTGGCTCGGCGAGCGGCCTCACGCCATTCGCGTACCTCTTCGGGCGGGGGCCGACTGCCGCTTCCCGCCCGGAACTCAGCCGTTCGCCGATATACTTCGGCGAGCACTTCCGCCTCCAAATCCCACGGGGGAGTCCCGGCCAACGCGCACGCCGCCTCCGTTGACAGAAGGGTTAGGGCCTCCGGTAACCTCTCTAACTCGTCGAAAAGCAAAGCAAGCATTGCTTAATTGCCGGTTTTCTGTGAGGCCCTGCGTGCCGAAGCATGACTCAATTTTCCTATCTCTAATTCCCAAAGTCCCCGGTTAACGGTAATAGGCTTGTCCCCTGTTACGACCAAATCATAGTTGGTATGTTGTACAAGTTTTGACAAAACCTTGTACCCCTATAAGTACTTTCTAATAATTATTTCTACCTCCATACGCTTCATGAAAGTTATTTTTACAACAAGTTTTTTATGAAACGTTCTTCGTACATAATTTGTTTCTAATAAAACCACTCTATGACATTTGGAATTTCACAAGTATGGTGAAAATCCCAACGTTCAAGGTTGACTGCTAAAGCAAGATTAAAGTATTAAATTCGCATATCGCCTGCCGGCAAAAAAAGTGTCATAATACAAAAACAGCTATTTCGAGAAGACACGACTTTTATGCCTGTGAATTGAATAAAACAGCTCAGTGAAAAAAGGAACTTTGTTAGCTAATTAAGATGTTTTTATAGCTGACCAAATGCAACATTTGCTATTCAATGCTAAGTATAACAATGTTCAATGTACCTAACATGTGATATGACACTTTTTTTGCCGAGAGGAGATATATACTACCTGTTCAACATCAATGCGACAGACAGTCCTCTATGGAGAGGACGTCTCAACGCGGAGGAACCGGCCGCCCACGTTATCCTGGAGAGCGAGGGAGGGGCCACACAACTGGCAAGTATCCTCGCGGGTGCGAGGTCGCTCCTAGAAGCTTCTGAACGACCCAGGAGGCTTCTGTGCTTCTATAGCTAAACTAGTTCGAATAGTGAGCCATATCCGAACGATTAATCGACCGCCTATGAGTCTAAATGCGGAAACAGAGCCCCATACCAATACAAATACCGCCTATGTAATTTTTGCCGAAGCACTTCAACATATAGAAAAAATAGTTTACGATGAACCTTATGTAGTAGGGCGTGTTTTCAAAGCCTAATTCGGCGCTAACAATGAAATCCTATGCAGTGGGATTATAAAATAAAAATAGCTCAGATTAAATACAGTTTTAAAGTTTAATTAACTAAGTCTAAGATACCTTTCACCCATAGGATATCTTTGATCTAGAAAAAGTACTGTTCCTGAGAGGATACATGAATGGTTTCACAAAATCAGCATTAACACGAGCGAAGCCGCATGCAAAAGCTATAAACACGTATCACTTGCCTAATTCTAAAAACAACAAATAATATTTGGTTTGTGCAAATATTTACTTTATTTACATTGTTGACAAGCTCTAATGATGAGTAAAGCGTTGCATGTTAATGATTTTTACTGTTAACTCGGTCTCATCGAGTTTTCCCGTGTATGTTTTAGGCAGGGAGGTAATGGCCGCTTAACTTACGTGTATATTAATTGTAATGGAGAAAGTATAATATTTTGAAATACACTTTTAAATAATACAAATGGTAGGGGGTACAAAGGATTTTTGGTATTTGTTTTTAACTTCTGAAATCGTTCTCCATTTTAAAAACTCTCGAGAGTCATAAAAGCTATTTTTCAATCATCTTGGATATCGTGTAACTAACATCTGATTTGGCATTGGCCTCATTTTTAAACGACTGTAAAACGCAGGCGATTTTTTTCTGAAGAGCGACTTCACCGTTTTCTATTACTAATTTTAAATTGATGTTTCATACAATTTTGTAAAAAAGGCACCTTCACGGGTAAGAAAATAGCTTGCAAAATTTCGTATACTTTCAATTGGCATTTTAGTAGAAAAAGTTAATTGAACTTTTTTTACTGAATGAATTGAACTGTTTCTAATCTGAGCTTTTTTATATTTTAATAGAACTGCATAAATTTCAGTGTTAGCGCAGAATCAGGCTTACATAAGCTACTCGATTATCAAATACATTTCTTTTTATATTAAAGTGTTTCGGCGAAAAGTACATAGGTGGACTAAGACTATAATCTTGCTTTAACAGTCAACTTTGGACGTTGGCAATTTCACCATACTTGGGAAAATTCCAATGTCATAGCGCGGTTTTATTAGAGACAAATTCTGTACGATGAACGTTTCGTACAAAATTTTTCGTACAAAACTTTCAAGAAGCGTATGGAGGTAGAAATACTTATTAGAAAGTATCTACTTATAGGGATACAAGGTTTTTTCAAGACTTATAATTGCTACATAGACAGCCCATTGATGGGCTGGTAACTGGCAAAACCGAGTTAGAGAGAGAAGAGTTGTACTCAATCTATTCGCCATTATTTTTCCGCCGGAATATATGTAAGTATATCTAATACATTATTTTTTAGTCAGTCTTCACGAAACGAACGTTTCAAAGTTACAACTCAACTGAATCAAATGTTTAGGAAAAACCTTATAAATAAATATTTATAATCACATCTATTCACTATTGGCACTGTCGGCGACAGTCAAATATGTAGACAAGTCCTGCCACCAACTCTGCAACTATGTAGCGTGTATATATGTTTTGTAAAGCTTACGCGTAAACGGTCATTGTGTTGTCGTTGTTTAAGTGACATGGCTTTTGTTAATGATTAATTAAGGCTCTCCGTTCAGGTTACGTCACTTTTGTTGGCTGGAGCACTACTCTATTTACACATGATTGTTATATTTTCTTTGTTAGTTACAAAACCAGGAAGGTCTTTAATATAAACAGAGCTAGAAAGCAACCAAGTTATCCTTGACTTGACTCTTTTTTAACTAAATATATTTGTTGCAAATATGTTCTGCCGTTTGAAGTTAAACCCTAAATAAAGCAGATTCAAGTAATTCATGAGTTTGGGACCCGACTTGGGTTCGTTAGTCCGACTACGGTCTACTTATTCTTTTTTAATATTGATCTGCTCGAACAAGAGCGCAGCTTCCGTTGCACAAAATGCACCGTGCATAAAAATATTTTAGCCATGCAAGAGCAAAACCAACCGTACGTAGACGTTATTATATAATAACTAACAATACCGTGAAAAATGTGAAAGAAGTACTTTCACATTTTTCACGGTATTGTTAGTTGTTATAAATTGTTAAGTTAGTATTAAAAAAATATTATCTTTTCACTGTTATCCATAGAAAGTAAAATTAAGTGCAATAAAGAATGCAATTGTATTGTATTGTATGTTTTGTAGAAATTAATAATAATCACTGGTGTTCCGCTCCTGTTTTTCGTAGCGTGATGTGAAATCACTGATGCTCCGCTCCTACTGGTTGTAGCGTGATTTGATATAATATAGCCTATAGCCTTCCTCGATAAATGGACTATCCAACACTAAAATAATTTTTCAATTCGAACCAGTAGTGCCTGAGATGAGCGCGTACAACCAAACGAACAAACTTTTCAGCTTTATAATATTAGGATAGATTAACTTTCAAGATCTGTTTACATAGTTACAAGAAAAACTAATAAAAGAGTGTTATAAGTAGAACAAATATTTATTTTATAAAATACCATTTTATGTTAACAGATTGAGGAAGGAGATTTGATAGCATTTAGTACTATTCTTCGTAGTTTTACCTGCATTTATGGTCACTGCTGCTCTCTTAAGGGTCGTAGCGTAATGTTACATAGCCTATATATAACCTTCCTCAATGAATATTCTATCCAACTCAAAAAGAATTATTGAAATCTGACAGATAGTTCCGGAGATTACGAATTACGACTGGCCTGTTATTGTCTAGTGGTTAGTGACCCTGACTGCTGAGCCAGATATCGTGGGTTCGATTCCCACCCAAGTCTGGGTGTTCTTTGTGTCCGTTGTTTGTATGTTTGTAAACGACACAGGAGTAGGTAATTCCTAATGCGAGTTGACTTTAAAAAAAAAAAGAGAAAAAAAAGATTTGCACATTTAATCAAACAAACAAAAAACCTCTTCAGCTTAATTATATTATGATAGACTATAAATTAGGAAGGAACACACAATCGATACCAATGGTGTTGCGAGTGTTCATAAGAATGCCGGTAACCGCTTACTGTAAGGTGAGTGTGTTGTGAGTGTGTTTGCCAATTAGCTGTATAAAGCAACCATTAACAGTTATTTTAATGAATCTGATTAGCCTAGTCAAAAGAACGTTAGTACTTAATTACTTACATAATGAGCATGATTAACAAGCTCTTTTATCTATAAGTTGCATGATGCCTATCATTAAACCAATGGTAAGCTCAACACGACACGTGTGTGACAAACTGAATTAATTATTAACCGACTTCAAAGATCGAGGATGTTTTTAATTCAATTAAAAACCTCGCTTCTTTTATATAGCTTGTTGAAACGCGAATAATCTGCACTACAGAATGATATCTTGTATTTAATACTTTGTAGAGTGTGCATGATAGTCAGTTCACAGATGTCAAAGATATGTATACATAATTATGTATCTTCATATGTATACATATGTTTCTACATATGTACCATCTGGTACATGGTAAAAATAAACGACTTATACTGAGAACTGTAGTGGCTATAAAATTGTTTCAAGAACTGGTTGGTAAGAAGACTGGCTTGTTGGCCTAGTGGTTAGTGACCCTGAATGCTATGCTACAGGTCGTGGGTTCGATTCCCACCTGAGTCTGGGTGTTCTTTGTGTCCGTCGTTTGTATGTTTGTAAAGTCCCCCGCGACCCAGGAGTAATTATTCCTAATGCGGGAGTTGTCGTTTTTTTAAAGAGAAAAAAAAAATCGAATAACCGTGTGTAACCCCGTTTAAACCGTAAGTTGTAACGATTAAAATGTTTTTCTAAAATAAAATATTTAAGTTGATTATATGTCAATGCAGGCTTGCCAGGTGCAACGAGGTGATCATGCCTGGTGGGCCGCGGCCTAACGTTAGATGTTTTTAAGTTGTATGATATATACTAATTGAGAAGTGAAAACTTTCATTGCGTAATGCAGGATTAGTAGTTACTACGCAGTTCAGCTCCTCTTCGCTAGATGATGTTAAAGTATGTTTTTGCTGTATGTGGAAGTCGCCACAACTACTATCACTAAAACATGCAATAAACTATTACGATGCGAGCACAGCCTTGGGTAAAAGATATTAAAATATGTATGTATGTAGCCATGCTATTGATCATAATAATAGCCTGGCTGTGAACTATTTGACCTACTTGTTGCTTGCACAAAACTGCAGTTAAACGTGAGACCATGATCTATGAACACATATATATTACAATATATACTTTTACGAATGCAATCGTCCATAAATCAGATGGACTCTGTGGTAATCAAATTGTTAATTAAAATTAAAAGTCTTTATGTTATGTTTTTTCTTTTTTTATATTTTAAACTACATTGAGTTGACCCGTACATACACTCGGTTAAAAAACCGATGAATTTTGATCGAATCGCCAAAGTCTAATGAATTTTTCCAGAGAATTATAATCCTGGAACGTTTAAAAGTAGAGTGAATAGGTTTCTTTTGGATAGGCGTGTACCATCTTTGTCATCATCATCATCACTTTCCATCAAATGAGATGAGTAATGGAATAAGGCGTTTGGCATTATTCCATTATTCAATAAAAAAAAGTTTTTATGCTTACTCAGTTAATTCGTATCCAGGGTTGGTAGAATGCAAAATTTTGATATGTGTATTAAATAAACCATAATAATAATTTTAAGAAAAGAAGAAAAAGAGAATTAAAAAAGTAATATAATAAAATGTTTAATTTAAACACATACTACATTGATAAGAGATGAGCCGAACTAAAATATCATTTTCAATGTTTTAAATCGATGCTTGAAATATGGTATGTATATACTGTTGAAATGACGAGATATAACGTTTATTTAACAACATGTAAAAAGCCCAACAACGCAAACTTCTTTTTATTTGACGTGTCTTAAATAAAAAAGAGGTGGTTGGCCTTTATCATCTGGACCTGGAGCTACAATTCATGACCTCTACGTGCATGATGGTAATGCAGTAGAATCCTTGGCCGGTGATTATGATGAAATATAATAATAATAATAATAACTCCACTCATCTCACACACGGCCGTCTGATCCCAAACTAGGCAAGGCCTGTACTAGGGTAACCAGACTGCTGATAAACATACTTATATATTTCTAAATATATAATTAAAAGGTCTCTACGTGTTGAATGTTTATGTAGTCGAAGTTGCATTCAATGATGGAGCAGACAACTATCTTAACAGCTGATTAAAACGCAATGACACTACTTATTGAGCAGTTCCCTTTTAATTTTATTATAATATATATTTGTTAGATAGTGCAGTTTTTTGTAATAAGTTAACAATTCCATATTTCTTTTTGTTCCATGTAGAAAAAGATTTGAGGAAGTTATCCTTAAATATTCTTTAAAATGCAAGGATATGCTATGTATTAGAAATGTTTTCTGGCCATATTTTGTAGCATTGTGGGAATAAATTTCTATGACGTAGCTTTATGTTTAGTTTATTTGCGCACAACTGGCCATTATTACAAGGGAAGTTAAAACTTTATTTGATAATTATTTATTTTGAATAAGCGTGTACGTCGAACCTTACCCGGTCTTGCCTCAGATATACCATAACTATCTTACTCAATCTTCAAAAGATAGTCATCACTAAAAATTGCTATGCAATTGTAATATAGCGTACATTTTTGACCTTGGTAGTTTATTTTATTGTAGACCCAAGCACACGCAAATGTCATAAACAAATATTTCCCACTTAAGAACAAACTCTCTTGGGAGTTTATTACGTTTTAAGACTAATATTTTTATCAAGATTGTACATAGGAATATGTGTTAAATAGGATTGATACACGGATTTACGTTTCGGAATGTCGAATTGGTCATTATCACGACTAACATAATATATATGTATTTTTTTTTAAACTCGAATTGCAAAAAGTAACGAAAAAGCGAGATTATTTTTTTTTTTTGTTTTCGGGAACTTTTATCACAATTACGAGAAGATTTAAAACACTTATATTTCTACCAATGATATATACGTTTAGAATTTGAAATAAAAATACTAGCGACCAAAGTCACGCAACGAGATATAGGTTATAAAGAAAAATACCTGGACAAAAATTGAAGCACAATATCCTGTTTGAAACGAAACTACACTTTTATCACAACACTCTGTGGTTTCCCATTCACTGCGAGACTGAGCCGGAGACTGCGCGTGCGACGGTACGCTGCGCCCACAACCAATGGTTGCACAACCAACAGGTTCGCACCAACGGTCAATGTTAATAGGTAATGTGGTTTAGGACAGTTGCTTAGATCGTTGGTAGTGATATTAATAGTTTGCCTCTGTATCCTTAAAGGGCATTGCGTGTTTATTTATACATATACGATGTTTGTTTGAAAGTGGTAGAAATTGTCCCCTTTTTTTTTTTTGTTTTTGTTGACGGGGTGGAAAATCCCTTCGGATCTCCGGCTACTCGGGGACACAGGAGCCAGGAGTATATGGTATTTCCACTAAAAACCACCCCTACAGCCGGTCTTAGGCGCCCTGCTCTGGGGAGGACCCGGACCATATTATTTCAGGTCCCCCCCGGATCGACGCCGCGCCTCGCCAAGCTCTATCCCGGGGAAAACAGGCTTCCCCACGCCTATCGGCCTAATCAATGTGTGTAGCAGCCCGATCGCAAAGATACGATCGGGCCGCCATCCTATCGCCTACCGCAGCAATTAATTTGCCACCAGAGGTCCCCACTCTCTGGCAGCCTGCGGCACACTGACACCCCTGTGGCACTGCGATCAATAATTTTATTGAAACATTAGTAGGGTGGTATTCGGTTCGAGGCCGACATTCCACCATACCACTTAGCCCCAATGTGGTGACGACCCGTGGGTATTACCAAAAGTAAAAACAAAATAGTTGTCGCGAGTACGATTTCCGCTCAATGTAAATTTTGTATCCATAGATACGTCTATATACTTGGGTCTGGATGATTATGTGTATAATATACATATTTATTTATTTATCTACATTCTACTTATACACTTCATTCTTATCATTCCTATTTTTTTTGTTTTTAAAAGAATACTAGTAGCGTGGGTCACACATTACTAGTATTCTGGTTAACCCCTCCAGCTAAGCTAAATGCTTGTGTTAAGAGAGGGTTCACGCCGGTAGTGCACTGGGTGGGGTACGAATCCGCAACCACTTGATGGCAAGTCCGACGCCATTACGGCTACCGCCGGCGCCGCTCCCATTAACAAGAGCAACAACAAAGAGAAAGCATGTCAGTTGACTTTAATGAACGGTATTGCAAGTGCATAAAGTAGATATTAATATCTCGAATATTCTGAATATAAAATACGTAATAAAAGAAAATATGAACTCAGAAATTATTATTATTATTATGAAATAAATAATACGATTAGAACTATCTACACATATATTATTTAAGAAAACAATGTAACTAACTTAAAATTACAATAAGCCAAGAGTTTTACCTTTTCATTTCTCGATTGCTGAGTGTTGTGCTGGGTTTTTGTGACAGTGACAACACTCTTAATACGAACAGCCGTTGACGACTTACAAAAAGCTGGATCTCAAATTCACGGAATCGTCTCGGCGTGTATTCGAGTTTAAAAAACTTATTACACAATATCGGATGTAATAATATCGAATATTACTTTTAACATGGATAGTTGACATACTTTCGTTACATTCACAGTAATATATATAATAGCATTAAGTGGGTTTCCATGTTATGTAGAAAATTACCATATTTCATGAGGATAAATTTTATGTTACATTAATAGGGGTCTCAGGTCTATCACGTCTAATACCAGGATCATCCCTACAGGATAAATTGTAATAATCATAAATTTAAAATACCCCCGACTCGAAAATCCCTTTAATGATTAGAAAAGAGCTGATGATCTTCGAACGGCTGAACAGGTTTTCTTAAATTATATCTAAGAACACTCTCGATCAAGTCACCTTTCAAACAAAAGAAAACGGACTTGCGATCATTGGGTGGTTACGGATTCGAACCCCACCCAGTGCACTAACCGACGTGAACCCACTCCTAACACAAGCATTTAGCTGAGCTGGAGGGGTGAACAAGAATACTAGTAATGTGTAACCCTCGTTACCAGTATTCTTTAAAAAAATACATAAAAAAAACTTTACCCCTTTCTTTCAGGAACTAATTATTTTAAAATGGTAAATATTAGTTTTAGGTGAAAACGATACGCCACTGGTCTGTTTCGGGATATTACAATATGTGTGGAAATATTTAAGGGAAAACCTTCATGATGCTTATTCAACAATCAGTTGTAATTTACGGGCATTTAATGGTGGGCGACTTTAGTGTGAGTGTAGATTGACTTTTGTGAAGATGTTTAGCGAAACATATTTTGAAACGCCTGAAGACGGATTAATAATGATGATGATTCTGTAGATGACCATGTAAGTACTTGTTCACATCATTTGCAACACTTCACCGTAACGAACGGTACTCTGAGCTAAACACGAACCTCATTCGAAATGAAAATAATAGGTTTGACAATGTAGTGGTGTGTAGTGGTTCGTGGATTTCTAAATATAAATATTTTACCTACACCAACTATTCTACTACAATATACTATATATATATATATATATATATATATATATATATATTATACTATGTATTCTGTGCCTACACGCACCTACACGCGGCTCCAATGTTGTTTAGTGTCATTTTTTTAACCTCAACCAATACCTTCAAGTTCTTTTCGTCTTCTTTTAAATAAAAGTACCTAATTATGAAATGTTTACAACTTCTTAATATGCGTATCCACACATTAACACAAAAATTCAAAAAACTTGCGCACGAACATGTACAGACAGATACCAATATTAAATTTCTTGTGATATTTATTAAATCACAATTAATAAAGGTAGCCATAGTTAACTAATAGTGTTGGTAGTTGCGGTTACGTGACAACATTGAAACAAACATATTTGGCACCCGGCATAGAGCGATAGCCTACGAAGAAAATCCTATACATTTATTTGTTCGGATGTTATCAGGACATGCTTACAAACATCCTTTTTTTCTTCTTTGTCTTCCCGAAAACCCATTTCTCTATGTACCAAAGACAACTTATATGCGAAATGTCATGACGGTCGTTTAGGTACTTAAGGCGAGATAAATCACTTTTGCATTTATATGCCAGAATTAAGTAGACGCATAATAAGCCGACTACGAGTCTAAATAAGGAAACAGAGCCTTCTAGCAATACTAATACACAATATGGTTAGTTAGGATTAATCAATTTATCATCGTTTAGTACGTGACATTTTGATTTGTGACTGGCCTGTTGGTCTAGTGGTTAGTGACCCTGACTGCTGAGCCAGAGGTCGTGGGTTCGATTCCCACACAGGACAAATGATTGTGTGATGAGCATGATCTTTTGTTCTGTGTCTTTGTGTAATTTATCTATAATATGTATAGTGGGAGAGCCATGCTACGGTCTCACAGAAAACCGGCAGTGAAGCAATGCTTATATTGCTTTTCGCCGAGTGAGTGAGGTTACCGGAAGTCCTAACCGTTCCCTCTCCTCTCCTCTCCCACTCTTCTAAAAAAAAAGAAAAATATATATAAGTATGTTTATCAGCGGTCCGGTTACCATAATACAGGCTCTACCTAGTTTGGGATTAGACGGCGTGTGTGAGATGTGTGAAGTTATTATTATTATTTTACATAATATAGTTATATAGTTTACATAATATCAGAAAAAAAATACTAGAAAGCAGACGCAAATTAATTCGATGTGTTATTTTTATATAAGAACTACAGCGTACAGTTACTATTTGGTTGTGTGAAAGTTGAAAAATTAATAGGGCAATGTTTAGTTCAACGATTGTAGCGAAGAAAACAAACTTTTTTTGCTGAGTTATATTCTATAAGCTATGTGTGGTTATACAAAAACTTATAGTAATTAGATTTTCATGTATATGTATGTATGTATAAATCAATATTTCTATCAACGAAGTCTTTCCTCGTCAGCCTTGTCAATAGTCTCGAACAGTATCAGCAGGGCAGACAGGTTTCGTATTCAGATGTGGAACATAACCTTTACTTATTTAAAATTGCTAACACTGTATGTTTTTCATTCTAACGGCCTTAAGAATCACAGAGTTACTTTCATATATAATACCTTGAACCGTAATTTTTAACCACATTCACCACAAACAACTTGAGCTTATTTTTTCTAAATTATAAATTTAAAGTAGACTCAAAAATCCTAAAAGAGCTGATAATATTTGAACGGATAAACTGAATTTTCTGAATTATAGATAAGAACACTCTTGATCAAATCACCTTTCAAACAAAGGAATCCAAATCAGTCCATCCGTCTAGGAGCTATGATGCCGACATACACGCAGATACTCAAGTTAAATTTATACCCCTCCTTTTCGCATCGAGGTTAATAAATAGTATAGGTTAGTAAACTAAAAGTCATACAGTATTGATATGATCGGGGACTCCGGTTTCCGGAATCGCTGGGATTGGGGAATTGAGGGAGGAGAATTAAAAGCTCAAGCCAATGCATTTGGCGCTTTAATCAGACTCAAACTGTTTATACAATAATTATAGAGGTGCAACACATTTAAATCAAATGACTACTTCTTGGATATTCCGTGCACGTCGCACAGAGTCTGCCACAAGAGTCTTCTAATACGAATCCCTATTCTGACAGTTATATAATTCAAAATGTATTCATTCTAAATCAGTGCGTACTTCTCACCTCACCCACCAGTACTATGGTAGTTCACAGAGGCGTGACAGTAGGCTATATCTATATCCTGTATTCAGCGAATGGGTGATAATAATACATAATTATTGTCACCCATTCGCTGAATATTCGAAACAAACAAAACACGCAACAAAAGCGATTACATACCAGTCATAGGTGTGCGCCTGTATGACGTACAAATTGTGAAATAACCGCCGTGCCACGGGGTTTCCCAAGTAACTGCACCTATAGAGTTCTTCAACAATGGCAGTTAGAGGTTGTTTCAAAGGTCGACAACGCGTACGTGACACTAATGATGTTGTAAACGTCCTTAGACTGCGGTGATCGCTTTCCATCATGCGGGTGCTAACGTTGTTTGCAGTCTTACCGTCATAAAAAAGTGTTTATTGGCCTATAAATACTCGAACCTCGAGTGGTGTCTTTTGTATGTTTGTCAACCCACTACCCAGCAGAAGAAGTCGTATGTAATATGTTAATAAATATCTTAAACGTCGAAGCCCAAAAATCTTATCACGTACGGGTCAAGTCAAATTGAGCGGCGAAATGTATAATCTAGTCCAGCGGACAGCGGCGTACGATTTTTCACTGTTTGCGCTCAGTCTGTGTTGATCGAGGGTCTACGTGATTCTGCGCACACTCTTTGATGACTGTCGCCATGGCTCGTTGATTATGCCGAAACAAGTGTTGAAATTGAACATTACTTACATTGAAAATTATAGTCTGGGCTTTTATATTCGCGCCATTCACAAGACTCAAGGTACACTGTCATTAGATTTGCGTGTAAGACTCTCGGAGAATAATCGTCACTATACTATATATATTGTGTTACTCGGGTCACTAATGAGGAACCACCTAATTTTTTGTTGATCTTAAAGAAAAATTATACATTTTTTACATACCGGTTAAATACCATCGGAAAGTCTAAAAGTTATGTAGAATTCGTACATTATTAAAAATCTACCGTGTGCCTCTGTGCCTGAAATGAGTGGATTGTCAGTGCAGCGATGATACGCAGCAACAGCCCACTCAGCACTCAACTCATTCTCATTCATATTGTTTATAGCTAACTGTTTGAATAAGTGACTATAATTCGCGGTAAAAGAACCAGACGAATGTATCTACAAAAAAGTAAAAAGTCGTTTCGGTCACAAAGTGCTCCTTTATGAATTGCCATAACGACGTAATTGTAAATGCCATATTTCAATTCCAAATAACAAAATAGCTAAAGAACCATAAGGAACTAGGTAAATTCTCGGAGTACTTTTGCTCTCCTGTAAAATTAAGAAAATGTAGATCTTGTTGATGTGATGTGGTTCTTATACCGCGAATTTAGCTTGCAACTATCTCTATGGGAACGTATGTGTTCATAGATAGACAGGGTGTATTTGAAATGGAACACTTATTTAAATCTAAAAGGGCTCTCTAACTAAAAGGGCATGACTCTAGCATGCAGTTACAATAAGAATTTTTGAAAAAAATATCCGCTTACAATATATGACCGTTTGAATTTCGAGGTATTTTTATCTCGAAATTCTCTCGAAAAAATTTAAAAAACACAAAACTTTCTATCTCGAAGATGGTTTCAAATTATCTACAGCGTGGAATCCAGTGATAAAAAACATGCCACCTCGCTTTTATGCGCAGTCGGGTGAACACCAGAATAGGGCCACATCGGTTTGCTTACAGAATAGGGACACTGTTATGTATATGTATGTTATGTATATGTATAGTATGTGAGGGTACATGGCGAAACGAAAATATCAAAAATATCAAAAAAGTGGAGGTGGATGAAGCACTTTCTACCTCACGATGTTGACGATGGAGGGCGTGCACCGCTGAGCCAGTCAGCCTGTGACCACGGCCAGTGCAACCTGGTCGAAACGTCAGGCAATTCAAAAGTATGTAATACCTTTTCGTGATCGCGTTAATTCCCATAAATACGTAGATAACTTCGAATAATCAGTGATTTAAATAAATGTTCCTTTTTCAAATACACCGTGTAGAAAAGTAACAGATTCTTGTCTAGATCCAAATCTAGAGTTTCGATTGTTTTAACTTTTACGCACGCATCAATTCCAATTAATATGGAAATAAGTTTAAAAGTCATCGGTTCGATCCCCAGGTCGGGCAAAATCTTTTTAGGTTTTCTGTATATCATTAGCAACACAGAGTTTCGACACGTTTCTGTATTTAGGTACGATTCGTATTACGATACTGTTAAAAAAATGTAATAAATATAAATAAGGTAACAACCTTCGCTTACACAAAATGTTTTTAATGATTTTATTTTCTAATTAGGTCTACCAACGCTTTCGTTAAATTGCGTGGTATGTTTTACTAGTTGTGCGCATTATTCTAGTTGTTGGCAATACATGCTGGTAAGAGTTTTGTCATGATGACGGCATGTTATTTGCATTGGGAAAGTAAGCCACGTGAGTTCCTTCTCCATGTCAATAACAAATATTTTGTGTACAAATTAATTACTGATATGACGTTATGTAAATGTAGGGATTGCCAAACTGTCGATTAGAGATTAACAAATGAGTTTGGATTTCTTGTATAACATAATCTAATAATTAAAACTTTTTATGTTGTTGATTTTATCTATCTATCTACAGTTTATTGCTAAGCTGTTTAATGTTAAAGTGATGTTTTGTTATCGGCTAAATTAAAAGTCGAATATCGATAATTCAGCATATCGATGAAAAAGAAAATTCTTTTTCTCATCTTTATTAGGAAAACGGATTAAACGCTTCGGGTGGTTAAATACTTAAAATATGAAATATAGCGTATAGATTAAATATGACCACACTTAATGTAACATCCTGTACATATATTAATACGTAAAGATAATTTTTTATACCCCTTTTGGTGCAGAAAGCAAACTAAATAATAATTTAATAAAAAAAATGTGTTATATATTTAAAAATTGTGTGAAATACGATGGCTCGTTGGTCGTCCCGACTGGAGGCTCCACGTGCTGGCTTTGCCGCCGTGGAGGCGCTCCAGCCGGTCATCGTCGAGTGGGCAGGGCGGCAGCACGGGACCCTTTCCTTCCGACTGACGCAGGTTCTTTCCGGGCACGGCTGCTTCGGGAAGTACCTGCACTCGGTCGCTAGGAGGGAATTGAGTCCCGCCTGTCACCACTGCGACTGCAGTGAGGACTCGGCTCAGCACACGCTGGCGGCTTGCCCCAGTTGGGCGGTGCAGCGTCGGGCCCTCATTGCAGTCATCGGAGAGGATCTGTCGCTACCGGCTGTCATACGCTCCATGGCCGGTAGCGACAGTAGTTTTACCGCGGTCGCAACCTTCTGTGAGGACGTCATCTCGCAGAAGGAGGTGGCGGAACGGGTCCGGGAGGACGATCTCCACTCGGACCGAATTCGCCGCCGGCGAACCGGGCGGCGGAGGCGCGCTTTCCAACGCCTCATGCCGCCCTGAGTGTGGCCGCGGGTGGACGGGACGGGTTTTCCCCTTCACCCGCTACAGTGGCCATCCGCGAGGAGGCGTCGTCCTCGTGTGCCTGGACGTCGCCTAAACGAGAGTTTTTAACCAAAGGTGGTGCCCGCGCTTTTGCGGGCAGGCGCTAGGAGGGATCCGGATGTCTTAATAAAGCTGTTCCCGGATTCCTCCTATCTTAGGCGCAGCACGGCACACCGTGTGGTTTTAGTCGGTTCGTTTCCGACACACCACCCCGCCGAAAACCCCGGTGGGGTGACGGCCCGAGGGGGTTTCCACACGTAAAAAAAAAAAAAAAAAAAAAAAAAAAAGGTTGTCGGACTTTATAGGGCTCCGACTACCCGTAACGTGCTCTCCGAGGCACGGGGGGCTCGAAATGTGTTAAGAATGGTCACCCATCCTAGACTAATCTGGCTAGTATTACTAAACTTTGTAATTTGCGAGCCCCTAAAAAAAACAAAACATTTATAACTTAATGAATTGTGGTCGATATTCGACGACCAGGCGGTCTCTAGTTTTTTTAAACTACAAAATAAAGTCTTCTTTGAAAACTCGTTTAAATATTGCGATACGATACGATAAGTTACGATTAAACTCCTTTAAACGAGATTTCTTATCTAGAAATGGTTTTAAGAAATCCCTTGTCGAGGAACTTGTGATTTACGTTTCACAAAGCGCGTACCAACGAGAGTACCTACCTACTTGATTTTAAAACATTTCCAAACTATTAAAAATTGTGGTTTAAAGAAGATGGACTAACAGAAGGGCATGGTTTGACCATGCCCTTCTGTTAGTCCATCTTCTGTAATACGGCTGTATATTAAAGCATTTAATGTAAATCACATTTGTGACTTACCACATTCTTAATACGTTAATGACGTCATCATGCATGGCTATCGGGGTTTCTGCCGGGACGAGCCTTTCTAAGACATCAAGTAAATGAATCTTGTCATCACGAAGTGAATACTATATTGATGAGATATGTATGTACATATGTTTCATAAGATTTCATATTTCAAATGTAAACGTGACGCAAGAAGAACCACAGCGCGTCTTCAAGGTGACCCTCGTGATGTAAGTTGGTGTTCCTACACGTTCGCGTCCGATGTTGGACAGGAAACTGCCGCAGCCTTGTTTGTTTGACGGCACTTACCTTTTTTGGCGATCTCATCCTCAAAATATGTCTTATCGTAACTAGTGTTCGTCCGGTGGTCGGAATTAAACCAATTGAAAATTTTAGAAAAACATATAAGGATTTTCGAATTTTTCAACATTTTTATCTAATTATATACATTGGTGCATTATATTATAAAACTAAAGCCCCGTCAAAAGTAGGAAGAAAGTTTCTATTTTTTTATTGATAACAAAATTCCTCAATAGCTACAGTTTGTGTGGATAGGAGTGGATAGGAGATGGATAGTGTGCAAACTTAATAAATTCTCTACCGGAAACAAATTGTCTATGATCAAGAAACTTTAGTTTTCACTGCATTTTTATTAACATCAATTAATTAGCTGAACAGTATAACAATGGTTGTTAATTACTTTTTAAGAGGCAACTTCTTAAAATCCTACCAAGGCAGTTTGATCATATCGGCTCCCTTTTCACCAATCATGATGGTTGCTGCATTAGTGTTGTAATAGGTAATACTTTGCAATCCCAATTTTCTTCCAGTAAAATGAAGGGGTCATTAAGCATTAAATTAATAAAAAAATATTAACACGCTTTCCCCAAAATTTGTGTACCACAAAACCTTAATTGCTTCTTTGACAGTTTTCCTGTAACTCCTATGCATTTCATTCCTCATTACTCATTACTTTATTGCAATCCATAATTACATTGATAAGGTGTTAAATATAAGGGTAGAATGCTTCAATAAATAACTAATTCATGTATTTTTTGTTTTATTTGTATTTAATTTTATGTAATGTATTGTTTTAGATGGCACATTAAAAACAATAATAAAATGTGTGTATTACGTATTTCTTATAAAATAAAAATTATAGTAAAATGTGTAATGTCTTGTGTACTTTAAGATAATAACAAAACGTACAGTGTATTATGTATGTATTGTACTTAAACTGTCTTATCCATAGTTATCAATGATATTTTTAATAATTTTATTATTTATCTGTGCTTATAAAGTAGTATTTATATTTCTGCTATTTTATATTTTATTATTCTGGTCACGGATTTATTTAAACATGTATGCTATATTATTATAATTATTTAATAAATTTGTGTGTCTATAAAATGTTTAAGCTAGAATGATTTCTTTGGTTTGTTTTATTGGATGCTAGTTCCAATAAACATACCTATTTCCAAAATTGGCAACAGCTTTAACGCAATAGGCAGGATTCCCGGCGGCTTCCTTCTTAGGGTATACGCATGTCCCTTATAGTAGACCCACTTGTGACGGAACACCGTGTGGATTTAGTCAGTTCCATTCCGACATAAAATTTCACGCTGATGTGGTAACGTGGCGTTGGTTTTGTAACCACATGATGACAAAAATTCAACCCATTTTATTAATGTCCATTGTGACTATGCGACAATGTCTTACCTCTGTATTTAGTGTTGTATTTCCTCCAGCTATCACGAGTAAAACTTTCCAATCTGGGTTTCACTGAGTCTGTTCGCTACAACTGAACCCGCTGATCCAGCTCCTACCACTATGAAGTCATAATTTGGATCTGAAATGATGATTTACTGGAACGATTTTTTGTCTATTCACCGTATCAGGTCTCGTATAAAAAGAATGGGGCTTTGACGTAATTGTGACTATAAACTACTAAACTAAACTCAAGCACGAATGGGTCTGAAAACCTTTTTAATTGATATACATTAGAAACTTGAATCCATACTGTATATCAATATATATAAAAATGAATGTACTGTGGTTATTTGTCTCCTATGCGTTCCGAAACCATTGATCAGATTGTGATGTGACTGTGGTAGAGTGTTCTGGGGACGCCCGCGAGGGTTCCTGGCACAAATAGTCTATATATATAAAAAGGCATTGCAACGCAAGCTGAGTGCAGCTAGTAATACTATAAATGTGAAAGTAACTCTGTTTGTTACCTTTTCACGACTAAAAGGTTGGATGGATCTTAATAAAACTTGACAAGGAGATAGATTATGTCGTGAGGAACGACATATGCTACTTTTAATCCCGGATAAATTTGAATTTCCACGGGAACGTAGTCGAGGGTAACATCACATACAAATGTGGTTCTGTTTTATTGATAAGTTTATTTATTTGTATTAAAAAAAAAACTATGTTTATTCTTGTTCTAGAACCCATAGCATAAACTTTACTTAGTTTGATATTTTATTATTATTATATTTAAAAGACTTTCTAGTAACGTATTTTTAGAAAAAAAAGTACCCACAACAATTCAATTCTTACGGGTGCTTGTTTAGCAATCTTCTCTAATAACATTCAACTTGCACGGAAATGTGGAGTATTTGTTTTTGATATCAATGATAGCAGCTGTCTTGTTACCACTTGTTTTCAATTAAAATATTCCCGTACCTAGATAGATAGATAGATTAACTCTTTAACATAATCTTACTAACTATAAACCTTGTAGAATTAGCGGCCTTATTGCGTTCTGCGATCTCTTCCAGGCAACCATTGGATGGAAAGAGAGTTTATGGATGGCAAGAGGAGTTGCAGTGTATAGTTGGTTAAAAATGATATCATATTATATATAAAACATATGTTTTCACATACGTTTTCACATACATAAGTGTAAATTTATATATATACAGTTAACAATATACATATATACACAAATAAATAAATATAGGTGCACACATATGAATGCACGGGTATCATGAACCTAGCCACTCAACAACTAAGGTAGTCCTCCTTTATTAGTTTTTCGAAATTGGGAAGTGTTTTTGCGAGCCTGATGGACAGTGGCAATGCATTCCACAGACGAATGGCCTGAATTGAGAAAGATTTGTCCATGAAATTCGTGGAATGCGTTGGTATTATCAATGTCAAGTTCTCTGAAGACCTAAGGACCTTTGAATGTGTGTTATGTAAGAATTTAAATCGTTCTTTAAGATAAGGAGGAGTGTTGAGATTGAAAAGTGTACTATATAATAGTGAAAGGATATGAATATTGCGGCGAAGGCGAATAGGTAACCAGTTGAGCTTATTTCGATATTCAGAAACGTGGTCAAATTTGCGTAAACCAAAGATGAACCGTATACAAAAGTTTTGAAGTCACTCAAGTTTGTTTAATTGGTCCTCGGTGAGATCAGGATAACTGGCATCTGCGTAATCGTGAATGGGAAGAAGAAGGGATTCTGCAAGCGCAATTTTGCTATTTTGGTGGTAACCGGTAGGAGGTTGCGTAATCTTCTCAATGACCTTGCAGAGGCAAACATTTTTCTACCTACCTCTTGTAGTTGCGGACCCCAGGACAAATTTTTATCGATAAGTATTCCCAGATATTTAACTGTATTTGCGATGGGAATGGAAGCACCATCACAGAATATTTGGGGTAGCTGTGTCCAATCAATTTTAGATGTTGCCCTGGAGCTACCAACAACAAAAGCTTGAGTTTTAGACGGATTTACGTTTAATCTATGCTGCCTACTCCATACACAAATTTGCTCTATATCGCTTGTTAATATTAAAAATAGCTTCAGATAGTTGTTCCACAGGTGCTTGGGTATAAATCTGTAAATCATCTGCATAAAGGTGGTAGGAGGAGATGAGTTCATTGGATATAGAGTTCATAAAAACTGCGGGGGAGATAGAACGCCACCCTGGGGTACGCTTGCAGGCATAGTGCTCCAACTTGAGAATCTATCCTCAATACGAATACGCTGCCGGCGTCCGCACAGGTAGTTACGAAACCAGTCAACTGCCGTTGGAGATATGTTAAGAGAGCACATTATACCGAGTAAAACATCGAAGTCAACAGTGTTAAAGGCGTTACTAAAATCAAGCAGCGCCAGCACCGTTAACTTACCGTCTTCCATGCCTGACCGTATATCATCCGTAATATGAACCAGCGCAGTAGTTGTACTATGTCCAGGACGAAAACCAGATTGGAGAGGATTAAGAAGATAATTTTTAGAAAGGAAGGCACGGATTTGGTTGTAAACGAGGCGTTCAAGAGCTTTAGAGAGAAATGGTAGGATTGAAATAGGACGATAATCGGAGAAACTGGATGGGTTTGATTTTTTTGGTAATGGGGTTACTTGTGCCTCTTTCCATGCCGTAGGAAAGCTTCCACCTACATAGTATTTTGAAAGTCAGACAGTCCCCCCTGCCCCCGATATTATGTCTGTCCTTCGGGAACAAGACTTATTTCTGGATGAATGGTTTTCATGATGATCGGTTGAGTAGTTTGGGCGTGAAAACATAACAAACAAACTCACTTTCGCATTTATACCTAATTTTAGTAAGGATTAGGATTTTATTTAGATAATCAGTAAAATCCGTTAACTTTATCGCCACGTTCGTCGGCACATACACATTAAACACAAAGCTTCGCTCATACACTAACTTAATTACGCACACTCGTGGAATGTTGCACTTAATATCCAAAACGTTATCGAACGCTCTTTTTCCAAAACAGAGTTACTTAGGTTAGTTATTTCACCATACGGACGCCTGCGCAACGTTCTAGTCGTAGTGTTCGCTGTTGACGTGCCTGTACACACAGTCACTGCTTATGCTGAGTAAGTATGAGAGTCCAACCGGTAATAGCCCGGTTTCTTTTAACGCAATATTTTCGGCGTCCAAGCCTAGTTCTCGTATAGTCTTAATCGATCGCTTCACATTCTTATAGATAAAACTGATAAGTTTATAACAGATGTTATTCATTTATTTATTATCATACTTTGATAATAAACAATCGCGTCTCCGCAGGGCGTACCTATATCCGGCTGAAGACTTGGTCTTAGAGTCCAGGAAGTGTCGAAGTATTATACCAGTCACCCACAGACTGTCATCCAGAAAGATATGTGTTTTGGACTCCGACACATAGAATTTATATGTTATGCAGGAAGCCTTGTTATGTTTTTGTGATTAACAGCGTTTTAGTAAAGATATATTTTGAAGTACATATTTGACACTGGACCCGTATCGTATATAGTTTTCACCAACTTCAAGAAGTCCGAGTAACTTGAAAATGTGCATACGTATCAAGGACCGATGACAATACAAGACTAAAAAATAAGAAAATAAATTATAGTTTAATAATAATAAAAAGTAGGTTGTATAAAATATTTTTTAAATATGAAGAGTTTGTTGCATTATACACATACTTAATTTAAATATTTTTATAAGTTTAAAATAAGATTAAAGTTAATGACAAAATAATTTATTTGCTTGTAAAAAAGCGTGGGTTGCTTCCCCATGAACCAGTGGACTTCATTTATATCGCCATAGAACACACTTCAAATAAAAAAAAACTTTAGTTCCATATGCTATTAAAGTGTGTTTTTTTTTAGTTTTTTTAAGCAATAGTTTATTTACTGGTATTTAAGTGGACACTAGAGTTGACAATAGGTTTCCTTCTGTCTGCCGCTTTGAAGTTTACTGTGGACTCACTTGATGTACCTATTTTACCTTTCACACGATTTTTCACCATGAACCTGTTTAGTAACAGGCAAATTTTTGTTTTATAAGTATATCATCTTAAAAGTTGCCTTAATATTTAACATTCCAAGGCATTCTATGTAGTTATGGTACCCGCATTTCCATGGAAATGCGGCATGGAAAGCGGAGCACCCTTTTCTATAGTATTTATTGTTTATAAATTTCGGTTCCTTGGTTTATATTTTTTATAGTAATAATAAAGTAAGTCGGTGGCTTGCCGTTTACTGGTCGTTCGTAACAGGAGAGCTACGGGCGGCCACCCTCTACAAGTTATAAATGGAATGTGTATACGGAAGCACTAATATATAGTAATAGTAATAATAACTTGACACATCTCATTCACGGCCCTCTGATCCCAAAGTAGGCAAAACCTGTAGATACTATTGTCACCAGACTGCTGATAAACATACTTATATATTATATAATACATACATATTATAGATAAATGACACCCAGACACAGAACAAATGATCATGCTCATCACACAATTATTGGTCCTGGGTGGGAATCGACTGTTGCCCGCGACTTCTGCACTTCGAAACGATTTTCTGCTCAATTTTATTAATTTTTCCTTCCTTAAGAACCTTCTACAAAGTATTAGAAAACAAAAAAACCGGCCAAGTGCAAGTCGGACTCGCGCACCGAGGGTTCCGTAAAATATTCTTATTATATAATGTAACTAAAAATGTACGGATTTCGCAATTTTATTTCGCCTTTATCTGTGCTATAAGACGTTGCTTCGTACCAAATTTCAAGATTCTGAGTTCACGGGAAGTACCCTGTAGGTTTTGATTCCCTTGCGAGTGTCGAAAATTTGCGGAAATTTACGGCATAAACGGCTGTATCTTTTGATTGCGTTGACAGCTCCAAGGGACAGTAGACTTGAGTGTTTGATATAAATTCCAGCTTGATACCTCCACGCGTTCCTGAGAAAAAGGGTCTTGACAGACAGACAGAAAGTGATCCTATAAGGGTTCCATTTTTTCTTTTCGAGGTACGGAACTCTAAAAAACATGAAAGAAATCGGTAAGTTGTTTTTAAGTTATGTCGTGACCAAGGGAAATAGGGATTTATTTAAATATATATTATTTTCTCTTGAATCTAATCTAATAAACAGACAAATTGATTTTGGAGTCGCTCTGACACAGTGACCTTTGCATAAGGTGGACAGACGACCTTGTAAAGATTGCAGCTCGCAGGCCGCCTCCAACCGATTTTCTTGGAAGTTGAATTTTGAACGCACACCAAAACATTTATAAAAGTACTGAAAATAAATAAACTATTGAATGTTCACTGCATTTTTATTAACATCAAATATTTAGGTGAATAGTATCACAATGGTTGTTAAAACTTTTCATTTCTGTAACCAAGACTGTTTGATCAAATCAGCTCCCTTTTCACCAATCATGATGGATGCTGCATTAGTGTTTCCACTCACTATGCTGGGCATGATACTAGCATCAATTATCCTTAGACCCGTCACATTCCGTACTTTGAGCTCATGGTCTACCACCGCCGCCGTGTCGTTTTCAGGACCCATTTTAGCTGTGCCGGTTGGATGGTAAAGTGAAAACGTCAACTCTCTTGCTATGCACTCTAAGTGTTCGTCGCTGGCTTTTACATAATCCTTGCATGCGTCTAACTCAACCCAATCTAACTTAAATCCAGCTGTAAGGAAAGCGTTTGTTTCACCTAGTTTTAAAGAATATTGTTTCATCGCTCTTAACATGGCTGCCATGTCTTCAGGATCTTTGAAATAATCTGCATATATTAAAGGTTTGTCAAAAGGATCTTTGCTTGTTAAAGTTATGTTACCATTAGATTTTGGATGTAAAAGTACTGAATACGCCACAATAACAGTTTTGTTTTTGTTTAATTCAAGGAATTTTTCGTGAAATTCTTCAGATAATCCATGCTTCTGATAAATATCTAGCAAATTAGAAGAGCCAGGCGCTAAAACTAAATGGTGGAATTGTATGTCGGGTACAGATGATGTAGGATCAGTTGTATTTAAAAAGGTAAGTACTCTGTTTGATCTCGTATCTTTCAATGGACCATTGGCATTTAATATGTAACTTAAAAATGCCTCAGATATGACTGAGAGAGATGTGGAGTTTTCATCATCTGTCCTTGAATAAAATATAGGTGCATAAGCATGATCTTCTAAATGTTGACCAATAGGTAAATCAGCTATGACATCTATACCGATGTCTTCTAAATGTTCTTTCGGTCCCAAGCCTGACAGCATTAGAAGCTGCGGGGTTTTAACAGCACCGCATGATGAAATAACCTCTTTCGTAGCATTAACTGTTATATTTTTTCCGTCTTTATTAATTAGGACGCCTTCAACTGAGTTTGTCCCCGGGGTAAATAAAATTTGTATTGCATAGGCATTTTTCATCACATGAAGATTTGTTCTCTCTCTGATTGGACTTAAGTATGCTCTAGCCGTACTGACTCTATAATTATCTTTAACATTATTAGCCGACAATGTTGTTCCCATTTGGTCAGCACCATTAATTTCATTTAAATGCTTAATACCAAGTTCTGTTCCAGCTTGAATTATTATGTTTTCCGCAACTGTTGGCTCTGTTTCTTGCACAACATTAAGAGGTCCACTAAGGCTATGGTATTTTTGATTATCTTCGGTTATATTTCCATTGAAATTTTCGATTTTCAAGAAGTATGGTAAAACTTCTTCGTAACTCCAACCTTCGTTACCACTAGCCGCCCATTCGTCGAAATCAGCTTTGTTACCCCTAACGTAGAACATACCGTTGATGCTGCTGCTACCTCCTAGGACTTTTCCTTGTGGCCAGGCACACCCTTTCCTTTTGTAGCTTCTACAGGCGCCTTCTTGAGGCTGACTGTAATGGTCCCAGTCGACGGAAGTGCCCAAGTTGCTGTAAAATAGTTGTGGTATCTGAAACAATTTGCTTGTGTGCAGCAGCAGATGAAACTTGGTATGTAAATAGCACATATTTTCACATAACTTTAAAAACTTCATTTATAAAGATATTTATCCTACTAATATTATAAACGTGAAAGTTTGTGTTATGGATGCATGGATGTTTGTTACTCTTTCACACCAAAACTACTGAACCGATTGCGATAAAACTTGGTATGTAGATAGCTGGAGACCTGGATTAACTTAAAGGCTACTTTTTATCCCGATAATCCCACGGGATCGGGACTTACGCGGGTGAAACCGCGGGGCGCAGCTAGTTAGTTATAAGGTTGTATCGCTGCTCACTGACAATGCTGGCCTTCATAGAGGCGGTTTCCGCTTGGTCAGGCGGAAGATTTAGTGTTGCTTGATTTAGTGTTGTTGTTGTGTAAACAGAAGGAATATACTCCCAATTTATATATATATATATATAATTTTTTTGTTTTGTATATTTTATTTCTCTATTTTTGTTTTATGGTTTTCGTGTCGAAATTTGGGTTTGTGTGCTAAAATAAATATTTATCTTTTCTTTCTTTCATAGGCTACTTTTTATCCCGATATTCCCACGGGATCGAGACTTACGCAGGTGAAACCGCGAGGCGCTGCTAGTTTTTTTTATACATAGATTTTTTCTGCTAGAAACCCTCGCGGGTGTCCTTAGAACACCCTTCCAAAGTTTCATCACAATCTGATCAATGGTTTCGGAATCGCATAGAGGACAAACAAATAAATATTGATTTTTTATAAATATCCATATAGATAAACATGCTGCAAATAAAAAAATAATAATAATTCCTATTTAGTTAGTGTGTAAAGTAATATATTTACTGCTTTTCGAAGTATTCTCCATTACATTTTAAACACTTTTTCATTAGGTCAAACAATTTTTGAAAACATGAGGACAATTGGTCTAAGGGCTGGATGTTTTTCACGTGCCGGTTGAAAGCTATCACGGCCTCTTCCGGCCCCGTAAATGTCATACCACTCATCAAATCTTTTATTTTTGGGAAAATAAAGAATACACATGCTGCCAGGTCTGGACTATGTGTGGGGTGGGTCACTAGCTCTACCTTTTCAGAAGCCAAAAATGCAATACAATTTTTTTGCGTAAGTTTAGGTAGTTAAAGTTTGGCTAGTATATTAATGCCTTCATGAGTATTGAGATACTACAGTATTGAATTTCTTCCATTACAAAGAAATGCTAGTAGGGCAAAAAAAAAAAGAATTACCCACATCCTGAAAATTTGTCTTCCGCAACCTAATTCTATTCCATTTTAATAAAAGCCTTTTGAAAGGTTGCCCTGTAACTGCTATGTATTCTCATTCAGTTAAAAAAAATTTGGCAGTCATGGGACTGCCGACAGAAGTGAAAACTTAAACGAAACGACGAACTTAAAACGTCACATTAACAGGTTGCTGACATTAATTAATAAAGCGTGACGGTCACGATTTCAGTTCTCTCTCTCTCTCTCCCTGTCACTCCCTCCTTCCCTCTCGATGTCTCTCTTAAGCTGTACATGTAAATATAAGGAACTCGGCTCCGTCGTATGAATTTTCTATAGGGACGGACATCAGGGTCGCGTGTCCTGACGCGAGTTTAACATTTTTTACCCATCAAAAAGTGCACAACGCCGCTAAAGAAGTTTTCACTTCAAAAAAAAACACAATGTGGCAATTTCGTATCTTTGTGTTAAGTAACTTGTACATGTTCTTGTTTGTCAAAATCTTTACCATTATTCTCAAATCTTTAATACAATTGTCAAACTAAGCACACAGCACAGCACGCTGCTGCGACTGATACAGCCCAAATAAATACGGGGTCGCACTACTTACAAGCCATTTTATTTATGTCTGTTGTGACTATGTGACCATGTCTTACCTCAGTAGTTAATACTGGATTTCCTCCAGCTTCCACGAGTAAAACTTTCCAATCTGCGTTTTCACTGAGTCTGTTCGCTACAACTGCACCCGCCGCTCCAGCTCCTAACACTATGAAGTCATAATTTGGATCTGAAATAAGAAATATTTGTTACTAGTTTTTACATGACTGCCCAAAAAAGGAGTGTAATGTTTGTAGGGTTCATGTAGGTATGTGAGTTTCTTTATTTCACCATCCCACTAATATTATAAATGTGAAAGTTTAGATGGATGAATGGATGGATGTTTGTTACTCTTTCACGCAAAAACCACTGAACTGATAGCTATGAAACTTGGTATGTAGATAGTTGAAGCGCTGGATTAACGCATAGGCTACTTTTTATTCCGATGTTCCCACGAGATCAGAAGTTACGCGGGTGAAACCGCGTGGCGCTGCTAGTAACTTCTAAATGCCTGGACAGATTTGAATATATGGGGTATTGTTAGAAACCTTACATCATCCCGAGTTATACTATCTATTTTTTAAATTATGGTTTATCTACCTTTAAGAACAAGCTCTGTTGCGTCCTCGGGCCAGAGTTGGTCCCCTACAAGAGCACATTGCGCTGCGAAGAAACTTTGCAGAGTTTGAGCAAAGAGAGTCCCTGTCACCTGGTAACTGTCCACTATGTTGGAGATCAGCGTCTGGTCACACGCCCACGACATCTTTTTCTAGAAATAATAGTAAATTTATTATGTTAAAGGTTGTAAAAACCATTTTGACAGTCGATAAATTAAACGTATGTTAACATGTACTAATGTTACATTTTCCTTACATACATTCATAAACACAATTCGCGCCAATTGCGCCTACCAGAACATCACATTTTACAAATTAAAATGCCGCGGATAAAAGTGTTCTTTTCATAAATCTAAAGTACCTGGATGACCGAGCTTTGCTCGGTTTTTTTTTACGTTTTCTAAAAATGAAACCTAGCTAGATCGATTTATCGCCCCCGAAATTCTTTGGAGCCGTTTCCGAGATTTAGATTATACATATAATATATATATATCAATCATTTTATTATTTGGCGCCGACTCAAAATAAGTTTATATAAAATTTGATAGTATAAGTAAATAAGCTCAATACTGAAGACTTAAAAGGTTTATTAATTTTATGCTTTTTAGTTCTTTTCGTCTGTTTAATTTTTTGTTAAAAAGATTTTTATTTTAGGATTTTTTTTCATCATCAGCTCAGCATGTACATGATGTGATGATTTCTAAACGCAAATACCTGATAAAGTAATGAAAAGTAAACAGAAAAACTATTCGTTCCTACAATTTTCGAGGGTTTCTCTCAATTTTACCAGGATCCCATCATCATCAGATCCTGACTTCCTTAACATGGGACCCCTCTTGAGGTATACCCTATCTAACAAAAAAGAATAATCAAAATCGGTTCATAAATAACGGAGAGAGGGGTGAACAAACATAAAAAAAAAAAAAAAATATATATATATATATACGGTCGAATGGAGAAGCTCCTTTTTTTTCGTCGGTTAAAAAACGATTGAAATAGTTTTTTTCCCTGTTATCAATAAATTAAGTAATTACAGTCGAAATTCGATCTCCGGATGATCACTAACAACACTCCTATTTGAAATACCCCTGACTCGAAAATCCTTTCAACGATTAAAAAAGAGCTGATGATCTTGGTACGGCTGAACGGATTTTCTTGAATTATATCTTTTTTTTTCTTTTTAGGATTCCGTACCTCGAAAGGAAAAAAACGGAACCCTTATAGGATCACTTTGTTGTCCGTCGCGTCTGTCCGTCTGTCTGTCTAGTCTGTCTGTCAAGACCCTTTTTCTCAGGAACGCGTGGGAGGTATCAAACTGGAATTTATATCAAATACTCAGGTTTACTGTCCTTTGGAGCTGTGAAAAAAATCAAACTTCTAAGCCAACGCAATCAAAAGATACAGCCGTTTAGGCCGCAAATTTTCGACACTCGCAAAAGAATCAAAACCTACAGGGTACTTCCCGTGAACTCAGAATCTTGAAATTTGGTACGAAGCAACGTCTTATAGCACAGATATAGAAAAATTGCAAAAACCGTAAATTTTTTAGATACATCAAATAATAAAAATATTTTACGGAACCCTCGGTGCGCGAGTCCGACTCGCACTTGGCCGGTTTTTTTTTTTCTCAGAACTCTCGATTAAGTCACCTTCCAAACAAAAGAAAATGAACTTAAATTGGTCCATTTGTTTGGGAGCTACGATGCCACAGACAGACACACAGATACACAGCCACACATAAATGTCAAACTAACAAAACATAACTAACATAAGGAATGTGAAACTACATCAAGTTTTAACAATATCTATAAAAAAAAAATTTTTTTTTTTGAAATTATATAAATATTAAGGTTCGTCTTATTCGTAGCGGTATCTTAAAATTAATTTTTATTTTTTATTAATTCATTAAATTAGCTTCATATATCTTTGTTCCGTGTTTTAGAGACACCCGACTTAAGTTGTTGTAAAACACAAGTATTGTTAAACTCTAAACTATATTTATAAGACAGGTGTAAGACCTGATAGACCCTAAATAATTATATACCTATACATATAACATTTTAGTTCCAGATAGTGTCCTGACACTATCTGGAACTAAAATGTTATATGGATAGATTTTGTAATTAATAAAATATAGTTTTACTTACACTTTATTACGGTTCTTTCCAATATGTGGCAGTAAATGATGAACTGTAGCCGTCGCGTCGGTTCTGAGCTATCTGCCTGCACCCGGCACCTTCATCTCTGACTATATAGTCTTGCACAAAACATAAATTACAGACACCACATCATTTTATTTGTTTAAGTGACAAGACGATATAACATTGTTTAAAATAATGGTTTCTGTTGACAGTTGCAAACATTAAAGAATACCAAATATGCATTAATTTATAATAATTAATATACAATATACCTATAGCAATTTACCGACGTATTTGATCGAACTATTTTATATATTTTTCTTATCACATCGTAACTCGCTGGTTTGTTGTTATCTTCATTTTCTTATAATGTATCTGCATGCCCGAAGGTAGGCCTTCATCTTCTTAAATTTGTCCTTGTCCTTGACCAGGCGAAACAGATCACAGATGTGGGACAGGGGTAATCCCAGTTCACTCCCGGATTCGATTATCCCGGATTTTTTTCTTGGCCCTGCTAGTTTTCCTTCTAAGTTATCCATCATGATTTTTCGAAGTAAGCTATATTTGTCGTGTTTAAATTGGGCTGAGATTTGGCACCTGCGTTTTTTAATAGTTAGCATCAGTTTTTTTCTTTTCTTTTCTTTTTTAAAAAGACAACTCCCAGCATTAGGAATTACTCTTGTGTCGCGGGGGACTTTACAAACATACAAACATCGGACACAAAGAACACCCAGACTCAGGTGGGAATCGAACCCACGAACTCTGGCTCAGCAGTCAGGGTCACCAACCACAAGACCAACAGGCCAGTCTAATAGGCTAGTCTAGTCTTTCGGGACATATAGACAGGCTGGTGCATGGTTCCGTTTCTGATTCTGGTGTCCAACTAATGAGCAACTTACTACTGTAGCACCACATTTCGAATGCCCTTAGACGTCTCATGGTCCTCTTTCAGGATCCATGTTTCACTGCCATAGGCCAGACGTAGCATTGCAGCTACCTCGGAGCTTCATGTGAAGTTCTAGATTCATCCGGGTGTCTATTTTCTGATTTGATTCTAGTTCTTCATTTACCCAAGCGTTTCACAACAGAAAGAAAATACTAATAATATTTTTTTAATATTTTATATTATTTTGTTGTTTTACTTGTCTTGTTTTCTTTTGCTTAGACAAATAGTTAAAAGAGCACATCATTAGCTGATCCATTTAGCGAAAATAATTTCTAACAGGGTTTATTTTGTTTTTAAGTAGATTTGTACCTAAAAATTACTTTCATACTTTACAAAAAAATTCTACCAGCTATTGTTTACGGTTGTCAATCAATTCAGGTATCCCTCAAGATCAGTACGTTTTATGTCTTTTTCTGTACCCCTAGCATCGTGTATACAAATTTTCATGATGACCGGTAAAGTAGTTACGGCGTGAAAGACAACCTTACCAAACAAACAAACTAACTTCGCAATAGCTGTTGCCCTCGACTTCGGTCACGTGGAAGTTTTGGTAAAATGTTTTCTGGGATAAAAAGTAACCTATCTGCTATTCGAGACTGTAATCTATCTCTGTGCTAAATTTCATTTAGATCCGTTTAGCTGTATATGCGTGAAAGAGTAACAAACATCCGTCCATCCATCCATCGTCACAAAATTTCGCCTTTATAAGCCTCGCGGTTTCACCCGCGTAAGTCGAATATCGGGATTAACGGTAGCCTATGCGTTAATCCAGGTCTCCAGCTATCTACATACCAAGTTTCATCGCAATCGGTTCAGTGGTTTTTGCGTGAAAGAATTACAAACATCCATCCATCCATCGAAACTTTCACATTTATAATATTAGTGGGATGGGATTGGTAAGATTAGTTAGGACTATTTATGATACTGAGAAATGCCAGATAAAATAAAATTTTGTTAAAAGAAGGATGCATATTGCCTTCGGTTACCTGTACGTGGGGTACACTAAAAGTTTTGCGTAACTCGTTAATAAAACAATTGACATGTAAAATAATATTTTTACTGTTTTTCGAAGTATTCTCCATTGCATTTTAAACACTTTTTCATTCGGTCAAACCATTTTTCAAAACACGAGGACCATTGGTCTTAAGGCATGTTTTTCACGTGTGCTGGTTGAAAGCTATCACGGCCTCTTCCGGGCGCCGTAAATGTCATACCTCTCATCGAATCTTTAATTTTTGGTGCCAGGTCTGGACTATGAGCAGGATGGGTCACTAGCTCCATCTTTTCGGAAGCCAAAAATGACTTTGTCTTGTTCGCGGTGTGTGCCGAAGTATTGTCATGGTGCAATAGGATGCGACTTCTTGGTAATTTTTCCCTAACTGTCTCAGACACTGGGCAAACAAATGGTGGTGTACCGTCAGCATTAACTGTTTTTTGTTCTTCAAGTGGGACCGTGCAGACAGGACCCGTCCGGGAGAAAAAAACGCAATCAATTTTTTTATACGTTTATCGCCTGCCTCAATTTTGTTGGTTTGTCTGTCACCTTCGAACACCCATACAGAAGAGTGTTGTTTTCTTTCCGGTATGTAATAATATATTCATGTTTCATCTTCTGTCACAATGTCATACACAGCATTTGAACGTCCGTGATCGTACTTTAACAACATTTTTTACACCTATCAACACGAGTCCATTTTTGTTCTGGGATAAGTTCATGAGGAATCCAGCGGCAACAAAGTTTTCTAACTTTTAAATGTTGATGTAAGATTTTTTTTAATTTGGCTAATACCAATCCCCAAATGCCCCATAGGTGATACGCCGGTTTTTTTCAATTAGTTCCCTGACAGTAGCCACATTTTCCTCAGTGATCGCAGTGGAGGGCCGGCCTTCACGAATTTATTCGCGGAGAGAAACACAGCAACGATCAAATTCTGCGTACCAACGCCTTACGGGTCTCAAATAAGGTGCTTCCTTCCCAAAAGCATTTTTAAGACGAGCAGTGCAGTCTTGCGGAGTCAGTGAACTTTTAATATCATAAAAATCATCGCCGTAAAATCTTTTCGCGTTAATTTCATTTTTACTACGGACGAAGAACTTCACGAACGCGATTTCCAGCCCATTTTTTTTTTAACCAATGATTGAGATTCTTATTTTTTTTAAAATGTAACATTCGAAATTCAAACATTTATGAGCGGCCAGGAGCGCAGAACCTTCAGTGTACCTTTTGTATCATCATCGGCAGCTGCGATATTACTTCACCTGCCCTGTTTTAGACCACTCTCTGTTTGTGCATATTCAGTGGTCCTGTGCTAGACTCACCCAAGTTTGAAGCTTATTTCGCTGAAGTTAATGAACATTACGTTAGCTAGTTCCACGCAACCAGCTTTAAATCTTAGCACTACCTACCATCACCGCTCGCAAGGTGTCTACACAACCGCTATTTTAGATTCCTTCTACTAGTTCTTATGAAAAAGAAAGTCATCATATTAATTGTTGGTTTCCAAGGCCAGCCAATAAATTTATTCAACTGTACAAACGAATACTATAGGTTTTGTCTGTTAACGTGTGACTTCTTTTTCTTTATTTATATGATAATTCGTAGTATCATTAAATATGGAACATCTCATATTTGGTTAACACCATCTGTACTGACTTGTATGATAAGCTTTATTGTTGCTAAGTTTGATATTAAGTCATAAGAAATTCTTATAAAATACGTGGACAGTTGAATGCCTTAATTCTTAACAATGTAGGATTATACTAACTTTTAAACTTTCGTGTTCCATAATATAATTATGTATTTACACGGGAATTAACGCGATCACGAAAAGGTACCTATTACATATCTCTGAATTGCCTGACGTTTCGACCAGGTATGTGACCAAATAATGTAGGATTATCGCTGCGTTCAATAGACCTTATGAACGTTTAAGTAACGGAGACACAATCCAGGTAGAACAACTATTCTGAATCACTCCAATTGTTGTCTCTTGTAGAGATCAAACCTAAGATGTATGTGTCAGCGTAAAGTAATTGAATTTGTAAAGAAGAATAAGAATTTTATTGCTTGGCTGTGTACAAGTAGGTCTTATACTATTAAAAATATTGTGATCCAACAGCTCATCCTTTCGGACATGCAACATAAATTAAAAGTAATAATAAAAGTTAGCAATTAAAATATTCACTGCAACTCATAACCTAAATTACAACAACAAAATTACATCTTGCTTGCTACTAAAATACTCTTGCTTACTACTAAAATATAATCGTATGAATTCATATCTAAATCGTTTTCATATCATTTTCGTTGCGTATCATCGTATCACTCACTCAGACATGGCTGCTCCTCGTAATATAGTCAGCACTGATGGTTGCGTAATACTAAAGGTCAGCACTGATGATGGGTAAGAGGGAGAAAGGTAAGGATTAGGGCCTTCGGTAACCTCACTCACTCGGTGAAAAACAATGAAAACATTGCTTTACTGCCGGTTTTCTGTGAGGCCGTGGTATCACTCCGGCCGAGCCGGCCCATACGTGCCGAAGCTTGGCTCTCCCACGAACACGAACGGTTTTAGTAGATTCGACTACGTATTTCTTAAACTGTCTGGGAGGTTTCGGAGAAACAAAATACAAGAAGATAAATATAAGTATACCCCAAACATATAATCGCCTTTTTTTAATTCTGAGAAATATGTGTGTTTAAATTCATTTATTTTCTTCTAAACACTAAGCATTGTCGACATGTGTGGCCGACGGCCAAGATTATTTCAAAGTAAACCTTGAATTCGCGTGGACTGACTGACAATCCAAATTTCAATAAAATCTATTTTAGAATTTGTAGCTAAACTTTAATTCGAGTTCGAATGCGCGTCGATTAGTAGACTTTTACCTTATACCTATAACGGGGTGTTTGCCTACTTTCACTATAAAAAGAATATTACTAATATAACAATCCTAATTTGTCTGCGGTTTGTGTGCTTCTTTACATGTCCCTTGTCTCTCTTTCTGTTCAAAGTTCAATGGTTGCCAGATCACCAAACATACAGCCATTTTAGGTAGTAAGTAAAATACGTACTACAACATTCTATCCTATTTTCGTTTGTGTACTACTAATTGTGCTATAGGTCAAGAAAAAATATTAACATGATTCTTTTTAGGTATGAAAAGGATACGTTTTTAGTATCTATTTGTATGAGTACAACTGTACTGCGTTTGCTTGATTGGAATCCCCGGCTCACAGTTAACAATAGCGTATTGCTTAATTGCTAAAATAATTAATAAAAGAAATAGGGATGTTGACATATTTTCAAAACTGGTTTTATTTTATACCTAGACCCATAATGAACGCAATAAATAATATTCTGTTAAAAAACACTTAAATTTTTCAGAGAAATTTGAAAAAATAAAGTTACTTTTAAATTTTCCCGCCGAAACACTCACTTCAGTTTGATGACGTCATTATCCGAAAAACATTATTCAACTGTCAGCCCGTCACAGTAATAAGTATTCTTGGTGTTTGTGCTCGCGGTTACCTTCACGAATATACCAAATTTAATTGTTTTACCTGAGAGAAATGGACATAAAGTATTACAAATGCTGTGCAGTGCCCAAGTGCAAAAGCACAACAATCAGCACACCGGAAAAACTTTTCATAAATGTCCCAAAAAATAAACAAAAAAGGAGAAAGTGGCTAACACTTGCAGGAAGAGAGGCAGCGTCGTTGTATCAACTGTCAGTCTCTCGGATAATTACGTAATAGAATCCGATTGGTGTTTTCAGTCACGTGATCATGGTTACTATTTCAGCCTTTTTTAATCATCTATAATATATTTTTAACAGTCTTTTTAATGAAAAAGCGTTGTTTTAGGTTTTTATATATCACAATGAATCATTTAGTTAAAATGCAATATAAATTTGTAATTAGTGTCAACATCCCTATTCCGTCCATCCCTTCACATTTTCAAGTCAATACTATGAAGATTTCCAGTTATATTTCAGCAAAATTATGTTGATAAATGTATGTATGGTAATGGTATCATATACCAGTCCTCGTACTTTGCCAACAAAACATTTTGAAAATAATCTATTCCTTTTAACATGTATGTTTAAAAGTTACAGTTTTTAACCGACGATAAAACGGAAGAGGCTCTTAAGTCAACCCGTATATTATTTTTTATGTATGACCACGCATAACTTTTTACAGGCTCTGATATCGGATAATTCTTCTTTTATTGGATAGTGCATACCGAAGTTGGTACTATTTAAATTGCAAATAAAAAATTTAACCCTAATTGTAGAAAAATAGGAGACGAATGATTGTTCACCCATGGGCTTTTCACCTGAAAACCGATTTTGTTGAAACTTAGAACATAAATGTAGTTGATGACACTACAATATGACGGAAACCACTAGTTGATTTAATAATGGATGTAGAAGCCATTCGAGGGCTACAGCGGCTTACAGCAGCTATCTCGTGTTGGTTCTTATCAATTCACCTTAATAAGAACTTTAAACCTACTTATTAAACCTACTTACTTAAAAAAACCAAAATATAAAGACTTTTTAACAAAAAGTGAAAAATAAATTTATAAGCCTAACTAAACTTTGCACCGAATCATTTTTTTTAATAAGCATTGCTAGCAACGTGGGTTACACATTACTTGTATTCTTGGTAACCCCTACAGCTAAGCTAAATGCTTGTGTAAGGAGTTGGTTCACGTCGGTTGTGCACTGGGTGGGGTTTGAACCCCCCAATACTTAATCGCAAGTCAGGCGCCTTAGCCATTATGCTACCGCCGCTTCTTTAGTTAATTATACACAAAAATTGGTAAAAATCCGAATGTCGTTTATTCGTTGTTATATCACAAAAACAAAAATTGCAATTACAAACTTATATTTTGCGGTTTAAAAATTAACTGTAACGTACATCGATGTATGAGAGAGTTTTTTTAGAACTGCAAAGTTAAATTTGTCTTTCGGAATAACGGGCAAAAAACTTCGTGTATTGATTCCCGGGCTGCACGAACTATCTACATACAAATTTGTTTTAAAACTAATCACATTATACCAATTATTTATAAGGTCTCAAAGTTCTACGTGTTTTCTGTTTGACCAAAAATGTTTTATCATGTCAGCTCCTTTTTCACCAATCATTATAGCTGCTGCATTCGTATTTCCCCTTACAACAAATGGCATGATACTAGCGTCAATCACTCTTAGACCTTTCACTTTACGTACCCTGAGCTCAGAGTCTACCACTGACATCACATCATTGTCGGGACCCATTTTTACTGTGCTAGTTGGATGGTATAAGGAGAAAGTCAACTCTCTTGCTATGCATTCCAAATGTTCATCGCTGGCTTTTTGAAAGTATTTACATGCATCTAACTCGATCCAGTCTAATTTCAATCCAGCCCCCTGGAATGTCTTTGTATCACCCAACTTCAAGGAATGCTGCTTCATCGCTCTAATCATGCATGCCAGATCTTCAGGATCTTTGAAGTAGTCTGCATATATAAGAGGCTTGTCGAAAGGATTTTTACTTGTTAGAAGAACTTTACCTTTAGATTTTGGATGTAATACCACGGAATAAGCTGCAATAACTAGATTATCCTCATTCATTTTTAAGAACTTTTGATGAAACTCATCTCCTAATCCATGCTTGTCGTATACGTCAAGCATGCTGGACACTCCAGGGGGCAGAACTAGGTAGTGGAACTGAATATCTGGAGAAGACGATTTAGCATCCGTAGTATTTATAAAGCTAATTACTCTATGCGGACTAGTATCTTTAAGTGGTCCAACGCCTTCCATGATATATTTCACAAATGCGCCGAGTATATTAGGCAGAGTCGTCATATCTTTATCAAATGGCATTGAATAAAATATAGGTGCGAATACATGATCCTGTAAGTTCTCACCAACTGGTAAGTCTGCTACGACTGTAATACCCAGTTCTTCTAAATGTCTTTTTGGACCTAAACCAGACAACATTAAAAGTTGTGGAGAGTTGACTGCACCACCTGATGAAATGACCTCCTTCTTAGCGTTGACTATAATATCTTCGCCATTTTTATTAATAAGGACGCCTCTTATTGTATTTGTCCCCTGGATAAACAAAATCTGTGTCACATGCGCGTGTTTCATAACGTGAAGATTTTTTCTTTCTTTGATAGGGTTTAAGTATGCTCTAGCGGTGCTGAATCTATAATTTTCTTTGACATTTATGTGGGACACTAGTATTCCCATTTGGTCAGCACCATTGATATCTGTTACATTCTTAATTCCAAGTTCCGTTGCAGCTTGAATAATTATATTTTCTAAAGGATGTGGCTTATCTTGTACAATACTAAGAGGTCCATTTTGGTTGTGATATTTTTCGTTTTCATTGGTAATGCGTCCATTGAAGTTTTCAATTTTTAAGAAGTAAGGTAAAACTTCTTCATAACTCCAACCGTTGTTACCACTAGCTGCCCATTCATCGTAATCAGCTTTATTGCCTCTGACGTAGAACATACCGTTGATGCTGCTGCTACCTCCTAGTACTTTTCCTCGAGGCCAAGCACAGCCTTTCTTTTTATAACCTCTGCAGGCGCCTTCTTGAGGTTGGCTGTGATAATCCCAGTCCACTGAAGTACCCATGTTGTTGTAGAAAAGTTGTGGATTCTGTAACACATAATTTGCCTTATTATAGCCCTTAAATTGAATGAAATAAAACATTATAAATTTGTTCATCAGTATTATTATTATATTAATTATATCACAACTTAATTAATATTTATTATAATTATAACTACTTAAGTATCCTAATTAATATAAATTATTATGTTAATTAGGTTACTTGATTTTAGCTAAAACTACATTTTAACTTTATTAAATCGATAAAAAAATCCTCTTAAATTAAATCGATTGTTATTTTTAATCTAATCGGCAGTTTAACTTGATTACTTATAGAACTGTCAAAAACAAAATAAATTAATGTTATATATGTACTGTTTATTCTACACAAAGCGATAGGTTACAATATTTTAATTATATCTACCTCTCCTGGTTAATGTTATGTACAATTGGCAACCTTATCGCAATATACCTTCCAGGCAAGCATTGGATTGATAGAGTAAACATAGGTGAAAAGAGGGGCTGCAGTGTATAATATATGAAGCATAATGTAAAAAGAAAATAATAATATATAAGTGCTATTTAGTGATACTTAGCATAAATTTTGCAAATGTATATTAAGATGGTAGGTAAATATAGACAAAGGTACACAAATACACATAATTACATACATATATACATACATACATACATACACATACATATACAATACATAATTAATACGTATGGAGATACATAATAGTACCTAGTATGTCACCATTCACGAAGAAATATTGTGTTCTTTCAATAGTTTTTTTAAAATTTGTCAATGTTTCTGCACGTCTGATGACCAGTGGCAATTCATACCACAGACGGACAGCCTTAACTGTGAAAGATTTGTCCCTAAATTTTGTGGTATGTATTGGCATTTTTAAACTAAGATTCTCAGACGGCCTCAGGAACCTTGAACGCGTGTTGTGCAAGAATTCAAAACCTTGTTTGAGATATGGTTGAGCGCTAGGATTGAACAGAATATTATTGTACAGAAGTGAAAATATTCAAATTTCGAACCAGTAAATTTAATGGCAAATTGTAGTAGGTAAGTGTCTTACCTCGGTACCTAAGGTTGGATTTCCTCCAGCTTCTACTAGCAAAACTTTCCATTCTGGGTTTTCACTGAGTCTATTCGCCACAACTGATCCTGCTGATCCAGCACCTACTACTATGAAGTCGTAATTAGGATCTGAAATGAAACATACATTCATACATGCATACTACATACTATGAAAGAAGAAAGGAAAGAAAATGATTAATTCTGTAAAACACAGCATACAACAAATAAAAATAATAACATAAAAGAATATAAAAAACAACTTAAATTTTAATAATGGGTAACATTTTCTTGACGTGTTATAAAACAAAGTCCCCCGGCGTCGGCGTCTGTCTGGCTGTCTATCTATCTATTCGCGATGAACTCAATAACTATCCACCGGATTTTTATACGTTTTTCACCAATAGACGGAGTGATTGTTTAGTGACATGAGGAAGGTGTAGGTATATAATTCATGGATTTGTGTAAAATGGCTGAAATATGATTGTTGAAGATGTCGCAATAATCAGTATATTATGCTTTGTTAAGCGTGCGAAGCCAGGGCGGGTTGCTGGTTTATTATATAGAGATTGCCTGGTGATCCAAATTCAAGCATCATGAATTAAGTGTTGATTGTTTTATTTTATTTCAATAACCAGTGCCTTTAACTTGAACTGTCCTTGGATAAATTTTCTGCACCATCATAGGTCAACCTATACTTTAACAGGTGTAAAAAAAGCTTTTTCTAGACGTTTTCGCATAATTTTTAAATTCATATAGAATAAAAAAATTGCTTTCTCCACTTCTTCCACATATAAACTATAAATATTCCAAATATCACTTTCCTTTGTGCCCAATGTTTGCTTAAAAAGGAGTGAAAGAATTCTTTCTCTTCACGTATTAATATATAGATCTTGTACGTCTGATTATATCTGATGTTTTACTTCATTGATTTAAATAAATTATGAATAAGTTCATCTCAAAAGATAATATTTGGAAACACTTCTATAAAACTCGACACTATAATCTGAGTAAATTACTAGTAACAAAGTGCCTTCGCTTGCAGAGTTGATAATACGATTATGCAGCAATTGCTACATTACAATTTCAACAGGCGTTTATGTATTTCAATTTTGAACCTAGCTGTATGTCAGGTCGGTCATTGGCTTACTTGAATGGAAATAAATGAGCGAGTTAAAATTTAAATAATATTTTATATAAGGGATAAGAGTAATAACATTACCTACATATTACGTTTTTAAAAAGATTGTACACGAGAAGTTAGACACTTGTTTAGTCGTCTTACTGTTTGTTCTACTATGTATACATCATTAAGACAACGTAAGTAATTACGTAAAAGATAGTAAGTATGTATAATGATTCCAAAGTAATCCAATGTAATAAAGCGCTATCGAGAATAGATTAGCTGATGACAATGACTATCAAATGTTGAGTGTGTCGTAAGATCATCGTCAGATATCTTGTTTTTATTCATAATAACAAGATATCTGACGATGATATGTAAATCACATATAAAAAATATTTTGGAGTCGGTCAATGTAAAATTTTGTTTGTCTAGTTTTAATTCGTTCCGCAGCTTTAACTCCAAAAAAAAACGCTAAAAGAACCGACCAAAACCTCTCCTGAATTCCGTTGCTGGTGAGGGTTAGTCCGTAGTAGTTAAGTCCCTACGATATTGAAAATTTTATTAGATTTTCGAAACTCATCGAAGATTAACAATACCTACGTAACGTAACGTACGATATCACAACATTATTATTAACTGTTTTGGTTGACAAGAACAATCTACTAATTAAGTAATATAAATTCGTATAACGAAAATACTTATTACTAATGAGAATAAATGATGTACCTACCATCAAGAACAGCTTGCGTCGCATCATCGGGCCAAAGATGGTCCCCAGTGAGAGCACATTGTGCTGCAAAGAAACTCTGCAGGGTCTGCACGAAGAGAGGTCCGACCACCTGGTAGCTGTTCAGTATGTTGGAGGTTAGTGCCTGGTCGCACGCCCAAGACATTTTAAAACTGGAATAAATTAATAAAATTTATGATTACTGGATATTATAATATCTTGATGTGCTAATATTTAATACAACCTAATACAAGCAATGCTGCAGTCTAACATACACAACAGAACACAAAAAGTAGTGATAAATGGTTTTCCATTTAATGGCATTAAAGTCACTTCAGGTGTTCCTCAGGGTTTTATTCTGGCACCATTATTATTCGTGTTGTTACAGTAAGGTGTGGTCAAATTTTAGCAGCGTTATGTGTAGCCGACAAATAGTTGGTTTAGGCTGAAAAAAATGGATTTTGAAAAATAAATTTCTCAATGTAGGTCCACATTTTTAAACAGCACATTATGAATTTTTATGTCAATTTCAATGATTTTGTTGTTTTATCTGTTTATACCGACATTTTCAGAAAAATCTAGACATTCCATCAACCACCTTGGTGTCAGTCCTCTCACAAACAAAATATTAGCGGTAAATTTTTAAGTATAATTTTTCAGTTTTAAAATAAGATTTCTGCATTTAAAATCACAAATTTTCAAAAAAAATTTGACGGTTTACGCTATTCACAGGGTCTACTATACTGCAGAATTATCTTACATGTCTTCAAAATTACTGTTTACTGTACGACCCATGACATATAACATTTGTATTAGACTGCAGAATTATCTTACACGTCTTTAAAATTACTATTTCGAAAGTAAGCATTACCTGAGCTTTCCGAAATCCAAAGCTGTAGTCATCACAAAAAAACGAACAGTTAATTATACCTTCTCGTTTCAAATTATCCTTTGAAGAAGGTATCCGTAATTAAATATTTAGGAATCCTCATTGACAGAAAATAACATTTTGACGCCCACATTCCACAAATTGTTAAAAAGTCTTATCAATACAAATAAATAAAATTTGAGTGTCTGTTTGTAATGTCAAAATAATAGTTTTTTTTTTAAGTTCACGATTTGCACGATACATATGCCTAAAAATCAGTTTTTAAAATTTTGTCTGTCTGTTTGTTTGTCCCGGCTAATCTCCGAAACGGATGAACGGATTTCCGAGGGACTTACACTAACAGATAGCTGGTGCTATAAGGAGTAACTTAGGCTACTTTTATTTTGGAATAAGAATTAGGGTTCCGCGGAAAATATACAAATAAGTATACGCGAGCGAATCCGCGCGGGAACTGATAGTCAATTATACGGCTTAATAATGCGAACTTTTTGTTTTTGTGTCATATCTAGCTCTGTATAAATCTCTTCTCAAATGCCAACTTGAATATGAGACTATTATTTGGAATCCATTTTTCGCCAAGTACAAAGATACCATTCAAATTATACAGCAAAAATTTTTACCGTCTGTACACTATAAATAATATTAATAAAAAATCATTATTTCAGACAAAGTCCAAATATAACAATATAATGTTTACATGAAAAGAGAGAGCTCGATGCCCCCAGTCACACTGCTTTTGACTTAACGCACTTGTTCGGCTGACACAATATACAAGTCACCGTTTATGATAGCCTCCGCAACCCCAGTTGAAGGTCCTAGCGGAGATTTATAGTGAAATTCTTTTAAAATAGTTCTGCTATATCTCTGCTGTCACTTGCACCCCCCACGCTCACAGGGAGACCAGACTCATGACTAAGCTTATTTTATTTAAAATTGATTGAATCTTGATGTGTCCATTTTAAGTTGTTTTAGGGATCCGTACCTCGAAAGGAAGAAACGGAACCCTTATAGGATCTCTTTGTTGTCCGTCCGTCCGTCCATCTGTCTGCCTGTCAAGACCCTTTTTTTCAGGAACGCGTGAAGGTATCAAGCTGGAATTTATATCAAATACTCAATTCTACTATCCCTTGGAGCTGTAAAAAAATCAAACTTCTAAGGCAACGCAATCAAAAGATACAGCCGTTTATGCCGCAAATTTTCGACACTCGCAAGGGAATCAAAACCTACAGAGTACTTCCCGTGAACTCAGAATCTTGAAATTTGGTACGAACGAAGTAACGTCTTGTAGCACAGATAAAGGAAAATTTGCGAAAACCGTAAATTTTTACTTACATCATTTGCACTTGGCCGGTTTTCTTTTTTATTATTTTGACACCATTTCAGTTTATTTTTAAATGTTTTTCGACTTTCATGCATTTCATCGTAAACAATCCCAGACTGCGGTTTATTGAGTGAAACCCATTTTAGGTACTAAAATTTAGCATCACTGCAGCAATATGTGTTTATTTGTGCATTATGTGTATTACCCTAATTTTATTTAACTTATGACTACTTACATTTGATCTATTTTTACATATTATCTCATTCAATTCACATCCAATCATTAAACGCATATTATTTGACCTAACACTTTGGTCCACCCACCTAGTACTAGCTACTAGGCTACATATTGGTAGGTATTATGAAAATGTTTAGTTCCTTTCATTGTTATCAGAATAAGTAGGACTATTAATAATATAACTGACCGTTATTATCGTTTATTTTATTTTAACTGAAAATGAATTTGTTTATGATGGGGAGTTCATTTTTGAAAGTAAGAAAGGAGAAGGAGACTATTACCAAGAAATGAATTCAAAATGGTTCACCAAATTCTTGCATACCTTGAGCCAAATTCTGTAATTATTATGAACAATGCACCATATCACTCACATAGGTTGGAAAAAAAGATCCAACAATATTTTTGCTGAAATTAGATATACAAAACTTAACAAACATACTCTTCCAACCGTAAATGTACAAAATAAATTTTATTGGTTTAGTGAAACCAGAAAAAAAATATGGCGTTATGTTACAGACACTTAGGCTAAAAATAATAATAATGAAGTTCACAGATTACCCCCATAGCATTGAATCCAATTGAGATGATATGGGGGCGGGCAGGCAAAAGGCCACATTAGGCGAAAAACAAGAATTTTAAAGTGGCAGAAATTAAAACATTGCTGCAAGAGGTATTACAAATTAATAACATTTTGTGTAGCAACCATATACGTGGGCATACTGAAATTTCTGGAACTATCTACTTACAATAAAGAAAACATAAAAAAGCAAATGATTGAATTCTTCAAAATCTGTGAATGTATTACTTTTTAATGTCCGAGACAGTCTTGTTTTTTTATTGTGGCGTCCTTTAGAAAATTACAATTAATTGAACTCGTGAAAATATAGACGAAAAATTACTAAACCTGCGAACCTGCTTTCGCGAATCAATCCGATAGACAAACATTAAAAGATTAGTTGCTTATTTGCCTTTCGAGTTAATAGATTTTTTCTTATATTTCTTTTAAGTACATAGATTTTAATAAAAATAGTCATATTCAAGTTATTGCATTGAGCCAAAACTTACAAGTTCGTCGCTACAAGGTCTTAAGCGCTGCGAGAAATTCATAATTACAGCTACTTATGTCTCATGATTTTGTTTCAAACCCTACTGTATGCTGAATACAGAATTAATACTTTTATTATGTATTGTATTTGTGGCAGAAGAGAATTGGGACCATCTCTAATCGTATTTTTCATGTAAGTTTGAGTTTATTTTATTGTATTTTATTGTTCACACCAGATGATATTTTATTTGTTTTCTGAAACATTCTTGTTTTTCAGATGGGTTCTTTTACTTTACCACATTTCAATGATCTTATTTCTTCTTTAAAATATAAATAATTCCACTTATTGAAAATTCCAACATTTGCTGAGGTGTTGGCTTGAATGCCAGACCGCACGAGGCCCAGATAGGAAGTCAATCAAGGTTGTTACCACATGGCAGGCATCATCAGAGATTACCTTATACGCAGATCCGTAGGCCTCGATGCTAAAGATAGTAGTGAGCCCCCTGATTTAGTATGTTGGTATTATTCTTATCCATTAATAGTAAATAAACTAAGCTATGTAATTCAAACAGAACGAATGAAATACAGATTTCTTTTTTTTTTTTCACGTACTATTTGGATATACTGTAGTTATCAAGTACAATCTATTGCGGAATTACTTATTTAGTTCTATTAGAAATTATTTCTTTATGATACATATATATTGATATAGGGTGCCGGGATCCAATCCATGCCGCGAGAGCACGTAAAGCCGTCGGTCCCGGTTGCCCTACGAACATCTGGGGCATTCGTTACGGGTAGATGGAGCCCTAAAAAGTCCGACAACCAGGTCTAACGACAGAACTTCGATATCAACTCAAACAGGGTTGTTGAGGACTGGCGGTAGTCACTTCACGTAAAATATCGAAGTTTAGCCGTATCGTAGTTACACTGAAAGCCGACCCGAACTTAGTTGGGAAAAGGGCGCGGAGAATGGGATATATTGATAAATGGTAATTGAATTTCAAATACGCAAGTCCCCAAATTATATATTGTTTGTCGCAACAACAAATATTTTCAAAGGTGTATTATTTGCAAACAGGTTATTAATACCTGCCCGTTAGTGGTTGCTTACCGAATTAACCAAAATTTATATTCAAATAACGATTTCAGAGAATAGCTGGGATTCTTAACGGATTCGCGTTACACATACTCAATGACTTTTTTCCCAAATGTCGTACCAAATAGCTGGAGAACGCGCCCTTTTTGTCGCATTTTGAAACCACACAATGATTACTTTACAGATATTGATATATTTAAATTGTTTGATAATATATTTAAAAAATAAGTTTTTTTTTATGCTATAGGGGGCAAACGAGCAGACGGGTCACCTGATGGTAAGTGACTACCGTCGCCCATGGACACCTGCAACTCAAGAGTCACGAGTGCGTTGCCGTTCTTTGAGATGGTAGTACGCTCTTTTCTTTAAGGTTTAAAAGGCGTATCGGTCCGGAAATACCGTAGCCGACAATTTGTTCCACAGATAGGTTGTGTGAGGCAAAAAGTTTCTGGAAAACCAAAAAGAATGGGGATGATAGTTTTGTCGCGTTGAACGAAGGTGAAACCCTGCGGTCGGTATAAGTCTGAACAGTTCTTCGGAGCACTCGGCGATAGAGATAGCAGAGTGAAGCTACATCTCTACGCAACGCCAAAGGTTCAAGCCGATCTGAAATATTCTGGCAATCGATGATTCGAGTCGCTCTCTATTGAACGTGGTCCAGAGGAAGAAGCTGGTATTGGGTTGCTCATGCATAGAGATGAGAACAGTATTTCATATGCGGCCGAACCTGCGCCTTATAAAGTTATAGGCGGTGGGCCGGGCTGAAATACAGTCGAAGCTCTTCGAGGCTAATTTGGCCTTACCCTCTAAATGAATTTGCTTTAAAATAAAGGAACTTAGAGACTTAAACACTAAACTATAATTTGATGTACTTTTTAAGAATGTATGGTAGATATATATATTTATCTACATTATTTCAAGATCCCAAAATTGTATTTCAAAATACTCTTTAGTTTCAGTCTATCCTATTGATTTTCATCTCAAAGCAACATTAAATCACTAGACTGATTGTTATCTTTTCGCTTTACATTCATTTATAATATAAATTGGGGGTCACGGTGTTGGGTGTACAATTAGTTGAAACACCTAGTTAAGATTGTTGTACTTATACCTATTGTATATCTGTTTATTTCCCTCGATAATAAATAAATATATATATACATACACAGTTCTCAAACTGTCATGACCCTGACCTCTTATTGTAAATTGGGAATTAATCACTCTGACTACGATTGACGTAACTCACTCAAAACGACCTTAAGTACAAAAAAATAATAATTGTTTATGATTATACAGCAGTTGTATACAGTGTAGGTAGTCATCACTAAGTAATCTGTGCACCGATCAAAAATATTATTATCTGCAATTACAAGTATTTTATTACAAGTTGAATGTCAAGCGATACCAATCGCTGTTCTATTCAGCGAAATAGTTGCGGAACTGGAGAGACTTCTAAAATTACAGAGCGTGTATTCGCTTTTGGTTCTGCTGATTTTCAAGTCAACATTCTCTAGTCTTCCAGTAAAAGGAATCTGCAGGGTTCATATTCTGCCCGGTTTTATCACCCGTAAAAACCGCGTCCATGACTGGCGGCAGCTCGTTCTTTATCCATCAGGCGCGGTCCGAAGGGGGGGGGGGGGGAAGGTGTCACAGAGGACATGACCCCCCCAAAATCAAATGCTGAAGGAAATTTTTACAATTTATATGTTAAGGCACAAGAGCTAGCTGAAAAACTGGGTATAGTTATTACGAGGCCTTGTACTGCACCTCGGCAGACTCTTCGCGATAATTATCAAGGAAATGACGAGGAATATTTTGAGAGGACTGTTTACATTCCACTGAAAGATAGCATAATGACTGACCTACAGGACCGACTTTCTGCGGATACGATAAACCTGTTCGGATTAGGCATTTTTATGCTAAAATCTGAATATGGGTCATTCTTTTACAAACCGAACACCTTTCTGACCGACACATTTTTAAATTGGGTGAATTTCTTTTTACGGGTTCTATATCGAAAAAAGATATCCGTGTTCGAGGATTTCTTTTTTTCCCCAATGTTTTGGGAAATGGAGGGGATCGAAAATTAGAGAATTTGATGAATTTTGGTTTGGAGACCCATTTTCAAAAATTCATAACTCCGGTTCCATTACAGCTAGAAACTTGTTTTTTTTTTTTTTTAATACTAAAAAAATGTACTTTTTGAAAAAAAATATTTTAATAAAAGTAAGTAAGTAGAATAACAAATTCATATTGTTATAAACAATTAAAATCGTTTTTAACAATTGCCCTTCCCTCATAGCGTACCGTCGTATTCTACGTCAAATTTTCTATCAAAAACGTATTAATAGAGAAACAGTTTTTACTATTAAAGATAAATTAATGAATCTAGCGAGGTACGTCGTATCGGCGCGCGGGTTCCTTTGCACGCCATGCACATTCTCTAACAGCATATCGTTGTCTCAGTAATATTGATAATTGTTTTATTATAATAAATGTGTCGCTCAATTTTTGTCCAAATGTGGCCGGTTTGTAAAAGAATGATATGATATATACAGAAGAAGATCTTCTTTCTTCTTTGAATTTGAATATTATTCCCATTTCTTGAGTGTTTCTGCTGCCACTGTCGTAACAGAGTATCAGCTATAGATTTCATAGTGGAAACGAGAGCTCAAAGAAAATACTGATACAAAATTTCCTAAGTATGTAGTGTCTCCAGTCTAAGTTTGCGACGATGATCTTTACCCAAATAGAAAGAAATTTGCTGAAAATTCTGGCAACTCTTCCTATAAGCGGTGTGACATCAGAGAGATTCTACGCTAAGGCGTGTAAAAACATGTTAGAAGAGAGGCTGACAGGTTTAGCTCTTCTAAATATTCATCCAGAGATAGCCCCAGACGTCTCAAAATAAATATTATCAACCGATTTGCCAATAAAAATAGAAGACTTAAATTTGTGTTGTATATTCTGTGCAATAAAATTGTGTATTGTGCAATAAAATCTAATTTACTCGACATATTGTAGATATTATTATTAGTGACCCCTCCAAAATTTCAGGCTGCGACCGCGCCTGTTATCCATATAGTTAGGAAACAAACATAGGTGTCATAAAAGGTGGTACTATTATGTATTCTGTGGTGTCGTTTAATAAAGAAAATAACCAATGAATGTAAGAAACAGTCTCACAACCACTGATATAAACTATGAAAATCACTAACTAACAGTAACTGCCACGTTCGTACCTCTATTCGCACTCAAGTCAATATCTCCACTTATTTCTACCCTTTTATAATCCCACTGTTCGTTAATATTTATCAATCGACCATAATAGTATTAATAGCGTTACCAGTATAAGCAGTTAAAATAATGTCTATTAACTTATTTTTATTAAATAGTGAACTGTATAATCATCTATTATAGTTTGGCCCTATTTTTTATTAACCGACTTCAAAAAGGAGGAGGTTCTCAATTCGATTCGTATTTTTTTTTTATTTATGTATGTACACCGATTACGCTGATATTTATGATCCGATTTACCTGATTCTTCTTTAGTTTGATGCGAAATAGTTGCCATTTGGTCCCATAAAAATTTAACATAGATTAGCCCAGTAGTATTTTTTATGAACATTTTCGTTTTAATAGTTAGTTATAGTTTAGTTTAAAAGATAGTAGTTTAGTAAAGAGTTTTTGATGTGGCGACAACATGAATCATTTGATATAATGTATGTCATTTATTTTTTAGATTAATAAGTAGGTATGTCACGTGTAGTTACAAAATAAAAATCAAAACAATCGAACCTAACCTAATCTAACATGACAGCTCGGGACACTACATCCATCAATCAGCGCACAAGGTGTGTTCCGTCACGTGCCGATTATATCAGTTTTAATATTACCAGTTCATAATTTGACGATTTAACATTGATAGATTATGAACTATCGAGAAATAATACGCGAAATTGTAAACTGTAGGTTCAGTTCATAATATTTCGTTAGTTTATAATATCGCGAGATTGTTTATAAACTAACGATTTACACAATCTTACTGTGAGATTGACAAAACTTTACAGAAAGTATTTCGTATTTAGCAAATATTTCCTTAAAGGTATTTTTAAAATAAAATAGAAAATGTTTAAAGAGAAGTATTTAAGTAACTAAATGGAAATAGGTATTTTGTATTTTGCATTTCAAATGCTATTCTTTTAGAAATGTCTCAACTCTGATCTGATCTGATAAAGGAATTAGATAAATCAGTCTACATAGATCCTACGTAAAAACTTAAATAATATTTGAGAACCTGTTACTTGTTTGAAGTCATTAAAAGTAAGACTGATCAACTGTCTGACACAAACAAATCATACTTTTTCTCTTCTTATGAAATTCATTGTATTGCGAAGACGTCAGACTTAATGTCAACTTTAATAATTCACTACGCTACAAATTAAATACTTTTTATTTTCACCGTGTTTACAGTATGTAATTATTATTCTTCATCTTAAAGCTAATTAAGGTGTATAAATGAAATTGTTCCATTACATCAGACTTAGTACTGAAAAGCACTTATTGATTTTTATTAAAATTTGTACAAAGTAGTGATAATTTCCTTTATTTTATAATAGAAAAATTTTTCTTCGGAACGATTCTCGTATCTACTGTAGTTCAGTAGTCGCAGAGGATCTCAAAGTAGTCTGCAAGCATGACTGGTTCCCATCTAACCTGATAAAACTGCTGAAATTTTGCAATTTCTTAATAAAAACTTTCTCGGTGTTCGTCACATACTAAACCTATTTTATTGCATGCATTTAGTCCAGTGATGTGCACCCAGCATTCATTTTTGTTTACATGGAAATCAGATGATTTGATTGATTGATTGCCTTGGAAATAGGTATTTTGAAACGACAAAAGCCATCCAAGCATTTTCTTCATGGAACCGAGGTTAAATAAATATTGGGATCTTTGTCATGTCGTCATTGTTCATCATCTTAATTTTTTTTATATCAGCCCTATAAACATTTCGTCTCTAATTTCAGTCTCACTTACCGAAGGAAATTTTGATTTTAGAAATGAAATTCCAATTCCGTCTCTTTATATCACTTTCACAAAATTCTTTACAAAGTTAAGTTTCATGTGCAACTGAGCGGTCTTTCAAAAACTGGAATATCTGGGGGCTGTGGTAGCGAGAGACATAATCATGTTGTATGTTTAATATTTACGTTGTATGTTGTGTTTTATTTGAATTTTTGTCCAACTGTGGTGTACAATAAAGAATGTTTTATCTATCTATCTATTTATCTATGACAATTTTATTTGTATTTTGATATTGGCAAAAATATATGTAGTTACATGGTTAACTTGTAAATACGTGAAACATTAATTATTTATCAAATAGCAACCCGCTCCAGTTTCGCAAGGGTAGCAGAGACATCTTCAACAATCATCAATATATTTCAATCAATTTACACAATATCTTGACAAATTATACGTCTAAACCTTAATCATTAATCACTCTGTCTATTAGTGAAAACCGCATGAAAATCCGTTCAGTAGTTTTTCGATTTATCGCAAACAGAGAGACAGACGGCGGGGGACTTTGTCTTATAATATGTAGTGAAGTGATGATAGTATCTGTATTATCAATCAATCAATCAATTAGCCTATTAGCCTATTCTAGTCCACTGCTGGACATAGGCCTCTCCCAATTTGCGCCATAGCAGCCGGTCCTCCGCCTCCCGCATCCAGTCCCTCCCAGCTACCTTCCTCAGGTCGTCCATCTATCTGGCTGAATGGCGTCCTACCTTCCAACTACCTTCCTTCCAATTACAACCAAGTACAATATACATAATTATAATAACTTTGTATTCATGTATATATATGTTTAAATTACTTGAAATACATCAAAATATTTATCAGACCTTAATAGAATGTACCTTCTCATTTTAGACAGCTGGCACATTTACCTTTGCACTACATAAAAGCTGATTGGTCGATAGTATTATTATTATGACCGTTTTGTGCTAAATATTTTATATTAAAATAAAACAATAGGGCATTCCTTTGGTAACTATGCCAGTTTACATTTAACCCTCTAAATAAGCAAAATTTGTATTTACGCTATGAATCCGTGGAAATGCCATCATAGTAAAATAAATACTAAAATCATTTTATTATAAAAATGTGATAATAATTCTCTTTGTTAGCTTTTTACGTAATGAAACTAGTCTTTAACCTATAAAATATCATTGACTAATAAATTTTGATTTCATTTAGGAATATTAAAAAATAAACCGATGCTTGCTTAGGAATGATAGGAACTACAATTATTCTAAAAACCGATATCAATGACAACGTAACGGTGCGCAAATATGCTTTATGAATTTAGTATACGTAAAACAAAAACAGCAACAGTTTTGCTATAAATATTCAAATTTTAAATAGTTATTTAAAGATTGTATTTATCAGTCTAACAAAGTGCATTTTTTATTTTCTATATTTTCATTAAGGATACTTTTTTGATTATTTCATTTTCTTGCTAACGTCTACAAAATTACACACTATTTACAAGTCCTGAAGTGGGTGTCACACTGAAGTTAGAGCTCCTAGGTTCACTGGACTCCGGTCAGTTTAGTAACACGATAAAAGAACTTACATAGTATTGCTGACACACGACTACTATGCACAAAACTGTTGTTTGTATTGGCACGAGTGATTACACAGCGAGCGGGCACATCACTGACCAACGCAGTAAAGCCGGCCGGCTAGTCGCTAACTATGCTCGCACACAGCCGCGTATTATTCTTAGCTAGTATACACATTCTATTTCAAATTATGAGTTGGATCTTGACCATGAAATTTGGACACAAGATCTGTTTGTCGAAAAATTCTGAGAGCACCGTCTTAAGTAACGGCGATCAGCTGACCCTGTTTCTTAAACTTTCACGTTTCACCCAAAGCTACGGTAAACTGGTTTTTTTTTTTCGACCTACAGAGATTTAAACGTAGGGCAACATTTATAAGTTCCTCACGCAAGCAACCAAAAGTATGTAATTTATAACACCATGCGCCTCGCGCAGAATAGTAGGATGTATGAAGGATTCCAACTTTATAATAATTACTTACGGAGTACCGGGTGCCGTAGCGCACATTGGGAGAGGCCTATGTCCAGCAGTGGACTATGATAGGCTGATTGATTCAATTATTGTTGCATCGCTGTGACAAAACATGGCAACCATACAACGGCTGAGATGGAATATTTCTTAAGATTTTTTTTAAAAGGAAGAGGTATATTCCAGTTACATCCGAGAAAAGTGATTTAAAATTTGCTTGTTTGATAACTGGGAATGGGGTGAATGGGTAGTGGACCATTTACACAGTCATAGAACCTTATCATATAATAAGGATTATGTTCATACTCAATTAAAAAAAAATGGAACCTAATTCCTAACTATTTTTAGGTAAAGAATTTTAAATTTTACCATTGCAATTCTTAGGAACTGCAAAAAAAATATTGAATGCTAGCAGCGCCCCGCGGTTTCACCCGCGTAAGTCCCGATCCCGTGGGAATATCGGGATAAAAAGTAGCTTATATGTTAATCCAGGTCTCCAGCTATCTACATACCTAGTTTCATCGCAATCGGTTCAGTAGTTTTGGCGTGGAAGAGTAACAAACAAACATCCATCCATCCATCCAAACTTTCACATTTATAATACTAGCTACGCCCCGCGGTTTCACCCGCGTAAGTCCCGGTGACGTGGGAATATCAATATAAAAAGAAGCCTATGTGTTAATCCAGGTCTCTAGCTATCTATATAGCTTCACATAGCTACATGGCAATTTTCATCGGAAATGAGTCAGGCAAATGTTGAATTATTGTAGTTTATATGCATTTATTTCAAGTACGGGTACATACAGAGACATCTTCAACAATCATCAATATATTTCAATCAATTTAAATAAAACTTTTGATATACATATAACACCGTTTGGGACACCTAAGGAGAGTCTGCTTCCTTATGTGTGTTCTGCCACTTGAATGGGTTGTGCGCTGATTAACTGTTTGAAATGGTGTCTACGCGCCACATTCTACAATTGCAACACTCGCCGCCAGCGCCACCATGGAACCTAAATGGTCGCGCACACTACGTACGGTTTCAGAAAAAAATTCTCAAAGCCCGAGCGAAGAAGGAGGTTAGTTGCTGAGATGTTGTCCCGAGCGACTACAGTACGGGGTATGTAAGGAAGGAGTGTACAGTTTTTAAAGGGTAGGCAACGCGCAGTTTTATTGTGGGATAGCCATGCTTCAACACATATGTGCCGACTCGACCGGAGTGATACCACGGCCTCTCAGGAAACCGGCCTGAAGCAATGATTCCGTGTTTTACCGAGCGAGTGAGGTTACCGGAAGCCCTAACCCCCTTCCCCCTCTTTCCTCTACTCGTACCCTTCCCCGTCTACGTTAAAGCCCGCAACGCACTTTTGACTCTTGAGTTGCAGGTGTCCATGGTCACCTATGTAGTAGGTAGTTACTTACCATGAGGTGACCAGTCTGCTCATTTGCCCCCTATCCCATAAAAAAAGCCCTGGAGTTGCAAGCATCCATAAGCTACGGCAACCGTTTACCATCAGACGGACCGTTTGTGTACCACCGACGTTGTCTACAAAAAAAAACATACCAAATCGAAATATGGTGGATGGAGACGCTATGCGGTTGCCTCGTTCATTTGGCAAAAAACCTCATACCAAGGAAGGTTTCTTACCTGCACTCCTAATGGCAAATAGAAAACTCTTATAAAAGCTAGTGGTATGACTTAAATGTATTAGTGTATAAGGTCGGTTATAATTTATTAACCGACTTTAAAAAAAATTATGAAATTTCAATCATATTACGATTTTTAAGAATATTAAAATAACGACGACAAGCCGCTAGCTAGGTTTTTACCAGGCAATCCTACCATTGGGGTCATAAAAATCGCAGACTACTACCAAAATTTAAAAAATTAAAAACTGATTACAAATAAAATATAATTCAATAGCAAGAAAAATTACATTTCATGTTTTTAATAACGTCATACCCCATACATATTCTTGATTGTTTAATGCCTCAAGAGTAAGATTCGCACTACCTTCAGAGTTTGATCTTCATAATCATTTATGCCGTGTTCCAATAAACAAGAAACGATTCGTTTTGCTTACGGTCGGTAAAATTTCGTTGAATTTTGAACGAAAATTTTACCGTCCGTAAGCAAAACGAATCGTTTTTTGTTTATTGGAACGCGGCATTAGTCACAGAAAGTCCAAGGAACAATTGCGTTAAAGTATTATTAGGCTTCTTTCCTCCTATCCTGCTTAGTAAAGCACTCAATAAATATATTTGCCGTGTACTTAGAAGATAAAATAACCTATGGCTATGAGTGCAGTCTAGAGTGAATGACTCAATGACTTAAACAGTCATTGAGTTTCGTCTCAGTCCGTTTCAGTTTTGTTGTTCTTCTCACCCACCAAAAGTTTTTAAACTTCTGCTTAAGGTTCATTTCTTAATTTAAATTAAGTATTAAACTATTCATTGCATCTATCAATATGTAGTAAGCGTAAAAGAATTCTGTAGTGTCCGTCACTATTTACTAATGGAAGTTGTTTAAGTTATTTACTTCATACATGATCAAAACGACGCATTTTCCTTTTCGATTTTTTGAATTTTTAATATTTGTCTACCACTAACGTTGTAAAGTACCATCAACGGCCTTTATACATAAAATGAGAACCAAACTTAAATTAGACTTAATTCATGTCTCACCATAAAAATGTACGTCGAATAAACTTTTGCGTCGTTGAAATGAAAGCTACCTACTGGTTTTGGTTGTCAACTATATTAATGGTATCCAACGCGTAATGTTCCTTATTCATTTACTGTATGCTAACTTTTCACCTTAAATAATATGTACACTACAATTACGTGTGTTATATCAGTTATAGTTCTGTGTGTTTTCTATTTAACCAAAACTGTTTGATCATATCTGCTCCCTTTTCACCAATCATGATGGTTGGTGCATTCGTATTTCCTCTTACAACGAATGGCATGATACTGGCATCAATCACGCGTAAACCCTTTACTTTGTATACCCTAAGCTCAGGATCAACCACCGCTGTAGGGTCGCCTTTAGGACCCATCTTAACTGTACTGGTTGGATGGTATAGTGAGAAAGTCAACTCTCTGATTATACATTCTAAGTATTCGTCGCTGGTTTTATCGATTTTCTTGCAGGTATCGAGATCCAACCAGTCTAACTTAAAGCCTGTTTTCTGGAAAGACATTGTATCGCCCAGTTTTATAACATGCTGTTTCATTGCTCTAATAATACTTGCCATATCTTCAAGATTTTTAAAGTAGTTTGGGTATATCAAAGGTTTATCGAAAGGATTTTTACTGGCAAGAACAATTTTACCACTAGACTTTGGATGCAATACTATGCTATAAACCAGTATAACAAATTTATCTTCATTCATTTTAACAAACTTTTTGTGAATTTCGTCATTAAATCCATGTTTAGCAAAAATATCTAGCATATTTGATAACCCAGGAGGCATAATTATATAGTGAAACTGAATATCTGGTATAGACGACATAGGATCAGTAGTATTTACAAATGCAATAACTCTATGTGGACTTGTATCCTTCAGTGGACCAGCACCTTCCAGAATGTATTTCATCAGGGCGCCAGCTATATTTGGCAGTGAAGTCGTTTCCTTATCACCTGGCATAGTATAAAATAAAGGTGTAAAAACATGATCTTGCAAGTTTTCACCAACAGCTAAGTCAGCTTTGACCTCAATGCCCTTTTGTTCCAAATGTTTTTTTGGACCCAATCCTGATAGCATTAAAAGTTGCGGTGAGTTAATGGCTCCTCCTGAGGAAATAACTTCTTTCTTAGCATTAACTGTAATATTTTTTCCATCTTTGTGAATTAGGACGCCACTAACACGGTTCGTTCCCGACCTAAACAAAATCTGCGTTACATGAGCATGTTTCATGACATGAAGATTTTTCCTATTTTTAACCGGGTTCAAATATGCTCTAGCAGTACTGAATCTGTAATTATTTTTAACAGTGCAATGTGATACGAGAACTCCCATTTGGTTTGCACCATTTATATCGCTTACGTTTTTCAACCCAAGTTCATTTGCTGCTTCAATAATCATCTTTTCAAAAGGATGTGCTTGTTTTTCTTGTATAACATGGAGCGGTCCATTTTGATTGTGATATATTTGGTTTTCTTCGGTAATGTCTCCATTAAAATTTTCACTTCTCACGAAGTATGGCAATACATCGTCATAACTCCAACCGTAATTGCCATCTGTGGCCCACTGATCGTAATCTGCTTTATTAGCTCTAACGTAGAACATAGCGTTGATACTACTAGTACCACCCAGGACTTTCCCTCTTGGCCACGCACATCTCTTCTCTTTGTATCCCCCACAAATGCCATCTTGAGGTTCAGTCTTGTATCCCCAATCCAAAATAGTACCCATGTTGTTGTAAAACAGTTGTGGATTCTGAAATATTTGATTTAAATTTAAATTATATGTTCGGAAGTTAACTAGTCTTTTTAGATTTTTCAGTTTTTATATACCCATTTGAAATTTGGGTTAGGCTTGTCTTACAGATGGAAAGTTAGATCAGTTAATGTTTTACCTCCGTAAATAGGGTTGGATTTCCTCCAGCTTCTACTAACAAAACTTTCCAATCTGGGTTTTCACTGAGTCTGTTAGCTACAACTGCACCCGCCGATCCGGCTCCAACTACTATAAAGTCGTAGTTTGGATCTGAAATAACAAGTTTATTTTTTTGTGTTATTGAAATGATGTTTTACTACTTTCTTGAAATTATGTTCTTCTGTTTGTGTTCTTTAATTTAAGCGGTAACCGGTACCTGTATTCAATTCAATATATCTTTTTTTTATCGCTCAAGAATTATTTGGAATCGTCCTTTATTTTAAACTAAAATTATAGATTGTCACCGGAACAATAGTTTGCTTATTCAAAAGTAAAATTATTACAACAATGGATAATAATAAAACCTATCTGCTGTGTCGATCGCAAAAAAACTCTATCCTTGCTATATGGAGCCCTGGCAACCCTACTCATTAGCAGAAATAAAACAATGCGTACTAACATAGTACTAAGCTTTTGGTGGTGTTTAATTGCGGTTTTCTGCAGGGATGAATTATATCCTCCGGGACAGTTTTTAAACCGTCAGCCGTGAAAAAAGTTGCAAATTCAACGTTTTATACATTTTCATTGGAAACCCGTCGCTATTCTTTAGTTGACAAACGCACTGAGATTCATAAAGCGTCTATTGCGATTTAACCAGCTGTTTAAACAATAGTTCGTCTGACTGAAAATTCATGCTTATACCGTATTCCTTTTTTTTATATCTGTTATTAAATTACTTTACCAATAAAACGTAAGCTTCAGAAAAATAATTATATGTAAGTCAAATAGGTAATCAATAGTCAATAAAAAAATTGGGACTAAAACAAAATCGGATTCAACCTAGCACTCAATTAGAGTTATGTACGAACTGGCTGTAATCTTTATGTCTATTCCAAATTCAAATGATTTAAAGCAAATAAATAATTTGAATTTGAATTTGCGCTATGTTCTTTGTTCCTTAAACCGTGTTGACTGCACGGATGGCGCAATGGTTTAAGTGGTCCCCTCGCCAATACGCCACGCCTACTGTTATGGGTTCAAATCCCACACGGGACACGGGAAAATTTATGTGATCCACAAAAAGTTGTTCCGGGTCTGGGTGTTCTTTGTGTCCGTTGTTTGAACATTTTTGAAGCCCCCCGCGACACAGGAATATTCATAATGCGGGAGTTGTCCTAATAAGAAAAAAAAAAAGAAAATAATTGACAGATTACAGGTCAGGTCAGCGGTTTGGTAAAAATATGAAAGTAATTTCATTCGAACTAAAATACCTTTTTGGACACTTTTTTAATGGTTCACGGTCGGTTTTCTTGTTTTTAACAAATGAACATATTTTATTAAAAATCATTTTAAAATTATAATAATTAAATTATAAATTAAGTACTTAACGCTTAATTTTCATTACCAAAGTTTTAGTACGCAAAATACTAAATGTGTTTTATGTTTTTAGATTAATAAATAAACTTATTCACTTTCCTAAAATTTCGATTATTAAACTGTGTGGTAAAAATATTCTAAATCTTACAAAAAGTTTTAGTAAATAATTTGAGGGAAACAAGGGCAAATAAGGTTAAAGGAATATTTTAAAAAAGTTATCTACATTCTTATACTACACATAAACAACCATGTAAATTTTCATTATGAATTTTACAGTATTTAAAGAATATATCAATATGATCTCGAATTGAGTTTTTTGTACTTTAAAAAAAATGAAAGCGTTGCGCGCGATGCAGGTGTCGGCAACTCACTGCTCAAGACTGCGGCCGGTAGGTATTTAGAGCGAGCAAGTACATCGAGTGACATAGGCCTGGCCATAGTGATTAAGCTGTAAATTAGACGTCACGTTGAAAGTAAGTGCCCTATTTGTTAGAAAATTGTAACATCATGATAAATTCATGAAATAAACAGGTTTTGGTTTTGTAAGCCTAAAAAAAATTAATAACTAAATAAAAACAACTTGTTTTTCGGCCAGGTTTAGCGAACATGCCTTGCGATACAATATACTAAGTTAACATGGGAACTTTTCTCCAAGATCAGTACGTAGGGATTGGCCTTCGGGGAAAGAAAGTTATATCACCGAAATTAAAAAAACAGCATTCCTCGAAATCTATATTGCAAATCTAACAACAACCATACAAGTTTCTCAAAAATAGTAAAAACTTTATTTGCTTATTTTCAGGTGAGTGGTTCGTTCGAAGTTGCTGTACCAGGTATCTATACTAATATCATAAAGCTGAAGAGTTTGTTTGTTTGAAAAAATATTTCAGTGTTGGATAGTCCATTTATCGAAGAAGGCTATAGGCTATATAATATCACGTTACGACCAATAGGAGCGGAGCAGTGACAATAAACACAGGGGAAAATGCGGGGACAACTAGTTTTTAACATTTGCTTTATTTTATTTCGATACAACTTTATTTGTTACTTATAATCATAATGTGTTATGTATTACTAAAACTGTTTAAATTGTAAACTTCGTTAAGAACATTACTACAATGTCCTTTACATCCTTCGTAATCATATGTATTACTATGATTGCTATCTGCTACAATTATAATAATTATGCATGTTTGGGGCTTCACTTTCTTCAAAGAAAAAACTCCAAAACGAATTTCTACTTGTTTTAATGTCCGATAAGTGTTTTTACAATATAGTTGATGTTAGCCAGCGCGTTCGAAGAGCGAGTTAAAAGTAAAATTTGGTAGGTACATGTAAAAAATATTTATAGATTAAAAATGAACGTAGGCGTTAACAATGCACACCACTTATAATCAACTTGTATTTAAATTACCCTTACAGAATACATCTACATATTAATCATATTAGTGTAGGTACTCAGTAAAGTCCTACTGCTAATACCATGTGTAATAATTGTAACATAAGTTATAAGTTATGACTTCGTAGACTCAGATATTTACATACTTAAATGTGATAAGTGATAAGCTAGACGAAACGACTAACGATACTGATGATAATCTGTTACTCGAGCTCACAGAACTGAGAATATGTATTTAGAAATGCCATCAGAAGTATGTATTCAATCATGTGTCACCAGTTGCATACGCTTAGACGATAATTATTATTTTACACACATACAGACCTCTACGCTATTTCATCACAGAAGATTAATTCAATATTAATCTTAAATGCCATTTATAATTATACTAAATACACCCTTACACTGATCACTATAAGGTAGCGTTTCGTAAACATAATTGCCAGCCGTAACGTCCGAGACAGCAGTACGTCAATAGAGAACTAACGAGTGTGCATCTTAACATTTTCGAATAAAAACATTCGTGAGTGGTACTCACGTGTATAGGAAAACCGTATATCCTTATGTAATCTTAACATTTACCAAATATTTTCGTGCAAAATGCATTGCAATATTCCTCTAAGCAATGTAGTAGTTCCAATATCGTTAGTACTCAAATATGATACGCAATGTATAACTGTTTTAGTAGATTAGATCACGGTTTTCTCTCTTAAACTGAAAAATACTTCCTGAATTTTTGTCAATATTTCTTGAAAGTCCTTACTTTGGACACACTGCAGTCCTACCTTCTGTTTCGATTCATAATTACCGCGTAACTCAAGTAATATACGCAAGTACTTATATGTTTGCCGAAGCTATGAGCGTTTGCTTGAGCATTAGTGCACGTGCCCCGCCCACATCGCACTTTTTACTTATTCTCAGTGTTGTGCTGGAGCTTAGAAATCCCATAGAACTCAGGCATACAACCATTTCTTTTACTATTACAAGAGGGGTGCTTAATACAACATTGTACTTATAATATATACAGACGGTATTAGTATATTATGTCTTTGTTAATATATTACTACTACAAGAGGGGTGCTTAATACAACATTGTACTTATAATATATACAGACGGTATAAGTATGTTATGTCTTTGTTAATATATTACTACTACAAGAGGGGTGCTGAATACAACATTGTACTTATAATATATACAGACGGTATTAGTATATTATGTCTTTGTTAATATATTACTACTACAAGAGGGGTGCTTAATACAACATTGTACTTATAATATATACAGACGGTATTAGTATATTATGTCTTTGTTAATATATTACTACTACAAGAGGGGTGCTTAATACAACATTGTACTTATAATATATACAGACGGTATTAGTATATTATGTCTTTGTTAATATATTACTACTACAAGAGGGGTGCTTAATACAACATTGTACTTATAATATATACAGACGGTATTAGTATATTATGTCTTTGTTAATATATTACTACTACAAGAGGGGTGCTTAATACAACATTGTACTTATAATATATACAGACGGTATTAATATATTATGTCTTTGTTAATATATTACTACTACAAGAGGGGTGCTTAATACAACATTGTACTTATAATATATACAGACGGTATTAGTATATTATGTCTTTGTTAATATATTACTACTACAAGAGGGGTGCTGAATACAACATTGTACTTATAATATATACAGACGGTATTAGTATATTATGTCTTTGTTAATATATTACTACTACAAGAGGGGTGCTTAATACAACAATATACTTATAATATATACAGACGGTATTAGTATATTATGTCTTTGTTAATATATTACTACTACAAGAGGGGTGCTGAATACAACATTGTACTTATAATATATACAGACGGTATTAGTATATTATGTCTTTGTTAATATATTACTACTACAAGAGGGGTGCTTAATACAACATTGTACTTATAATATATACAGACGGTATTAGTATATTATGTCTTTGTTAATATATTACTACTACAAGAGGGGTGCTGAATACAACATTGTACTTATAATATATACAGACGGTATTATTATATTATGTCTCTGTTAATATATTACTACTACAAGAGGGGTACTGAATACAACATTGTACTTATAATATATACAGACGGTATTAGTATATTATGTCTCTGTTAATATATTACTACTACAAGAGGGGTGCTGAATACAACATTGTACTTATAATATATACAGACGGTATTAGTATATTATGTCTTTGTTAATATATTACTACTACAAGAGGGGTGCTTAATACAACATTGTACTTATAATATATACAGACGGTATTAGTATATTATGTTTTTGTTAATATATTACTACTACAAGAGGGGTGCTGAATACAACATTGTACTTATAATATATACAGACGGTATTAGTATATTATGTCTCTGTTAATATATTACTACTACAAGAGGGGTGCTTAATACAACATTGTACTTATAATATATACAGACGGTATTAGTATATTATGTCTCTGTTAATATATTACTACTACAAGAGGGGTGCTGAATACAACATTGTACTTATAATATATACAGACGGTATTAGTATATTATGTCTTTGTTAATATATTACTAAACACACATTAAGAAAGAATCACTGGTTATTTTATTATCAGATTGTTTCCTTGTACTAGAATCTTACAGTAAATGTTAATATAGAAGTAGCAGAATGATAAGTTATGATGACGTTCTGAGTTGAATCAAATAAAAATGGTAGAGTAACTAAACGCATCCTAGGTTGTTCCAGTGGACTATGTCGCAGGGACGCTCAAATGAATTGCTCTCCTCACCAAACATTTGAAGTTCTTAGTTAAAATGATATGAAATTGATTTACGGCATCAACAATGTGTTAAAGATAACTCTTGGTTTTGCTCCCTGACGGCTTATTGTTAAGAAGTCTCTTGTATTGTGTGCCATCTTAACTCTATAAAAACCTTGGGTAATTATAGAGACATTTAAAAAGATACATTTTAAACAGTGAGAAAGTGGTGTCCCACTTTCTCACTGTTTAAAATGTATCTTTTGTTGAACCGGTTACTCAATTAACATTCAGCGGGAAGGCCGATAAAATAAATTATTCTAAGAATAATTTGATGATATTATTATAAATTAAATTAAAATAAATTAAACATATTATAAAAAAAAACTATTAGGAATTAACTACACCTCTGTTACTAACCTAAATCTTCTAAAAACTAACCAAGGTCCACTAGACAAGTAATAACTCGCATACAAAATTCGGTTACAATTCAAATAGATCGCAGAACACACGTTTGCGCACTTAGCAGTGGTCTTAGTTGGAAATTGGAATACAACTTAATGGAGCCGGAATCTGTACAAAGGTAACATTAACGGACATATAATGTCCTAGCTTTTATAAAACGTAAAGCTTAAAAATACATACCATTAAGTACAGCTGGTGTTGCATCGTCGGGCCACAAATGGTCCCCAACGAGAGCGCATTGTGCAGCTAAGAAACTTTGAAGGGTTTTGACGAAGAGTGGACCAGCTACCTGGTAACTGTCCACGATGTTAGCGGTTAACGCCTGGTCGCAAGCCCACGACATCTTTCACTGGAATTAGATAATAAAATATTTTAACAGATGGAATTGAAGACTAGACGTATCCCAGACCAACGCCGCACTGTCAAGCCTCTAGTGGGAGGTTCACTTATATAAAAAAACTCCCCTCAAGAGGTCCGGCATTGCGGCGGGCTTCCGAAGGGAATACGAATGAAAATCACGTTTTTTTATTTTTTATGGTTTAGGGGGCAAACGAGTAGACGGGTCACCTGATGGTAAATGAATGGGAGAGGGAGAAGAGGGAAGGGTTAGGGCCTCCGGTAAACTCACTCACGGGCGAAAAACAATGCAAGCATTGCTTCACTGCCTTCTTGTGTAGGGCCCCTTTCATGTTTATATTGTTACTAGCTGCTACACTGCTAACAGAAAATCGTCCTTTTTGGCAAATAGTTTTGAAGAAATTGCATTTTGGAGTTTTAATGCCTTCGCAAATTGACAGCCAACTTGTAGAGTTTTATATTAGTTAGTTGTGTAGTGTAGTAGTGAATAGATCCACTATAAGATATGGAAACACCTACCTATTACAACATAGCTGTTTTTAGCTTAGCATCTTTTCTTAACTGACTTCTTCTACCTATAAACTACGTGATTGGCAAATACCAGTTCTTGATTTAAAAATAACTCGAAAGAAACAAAATTACCTTTTGACCACCTAAATGCCACCCTGTGTTTGTAAAGGGAAATCTTACTACAAATCAAAAATCAATCGGGCTATCATAATCCACTACCCTACTTATTAATTTTACATTGTAAACCAGAACTGCACCAATTATGTTTCTAGTAACAAAAAACCAAGAACAACGCTATGTCAAAGGACATAGCGTTGCAAAAGCCCTTAGACTCATTTAGTCCGACCCTGTCGCAAAATCCGTTCCTACCCGACGTGTCATGTCTATTAACCTATCTCTCTGCCAAATTTCAACGCCTCGTGACGCCTAAAGACTATCAGCATAACTTAGATTTTTGGGCGGCTTTGAAGCTTTTTTTTGGGTTTTGGCTTGTTTTAAAAGAGCCGTTCTTAAGAATGTTGACTTGTTTGCATGTCGTACTTGTAAACTCATGTCTCGTCGCCAGTTATGCGTTTCATGAAGGTGGAGTCCGTAGAAACTCGAGAAATCATGTCTTCAGCTACCTGCCTGTTTTATGCCCAAAATGTCTGTCACAATTTTATGAACGGATTTAAAAGATACGTTCACCTCTAAATCTGACTCTCTAAGTCTCATTCGACAAGTTTCAAGTACCAGTTTCTTGATTAGATTGATGTTTTCATCATTTGCAGCGGTTGGGGGTCGACCAGAACGAGGCAAGTCAGCTGCCACTTGTCGGCTTTCTTTAAATACTTTATACCATTCATATGCTCCTGTTTATTGAGGTATACGAATCACCTTAAGTCTTCTGCAACATTTTCAGGAATTCGGCACAGGAAATTTCGTTTGATACGCAAAACTTAAGGCAAACTCTTTGTTCCACAAAAATGTTTCCATAGTAAAATCGCAAACAATGCAATCAGAAACAGTAACTCTTATTATACTGAGTGACAGATAGTGCTCAAGTTCGCGCGGTAACTCAGTACAGCGAGTGCGTTCTGTAATTTATCAATTCCCGGTACTTTCTACACAGAGTAGTTTATAGATTTGTTACAGCGACGATAGAAATACACAACTCTGTGAAAATTTCAACAGCCCGCCAACCGCGACAATGAACGACTATACCTACAGAAAAAAGCTACTATAAACCACACAAAATTATCTACAAAATCGAGCAATACTACTAGTAGGACATTTTCCTGACCTGGGGTCACGGCAGCATTCAGTACATTTTCGACCCCCTGTAACTTCGATTTATTTATTTATTTAAAGCTAGAAGTCTGAATTCAACGGCATATGTATACATAATGGGCGTAATGTAACTAGCTATATTCCCAAATTATACTCAATTTGAACATTTGCAAGTCGAAGTTAATTAATTTTGTCACTGACTCACTCACTCACAGACCATTAAAATTCTAAGGTACTTCTGGCAGACACTAAAGCTTAAAATTTTGAAGACAATTACAAATTTTTAGGATTAGTTACTTTATTGGTTAAGTAACAACATTTTATAGTGACCGTGTCAACATTAGACATCTATATTTCTTTAATCAATAGAATGACTTTACGAGGCTTTTTGGTTTAAGAAAGTAATATTCTTAAAAGAGCCGTACTTTCTTAATGTATTAAAAACGTTTATTTTGAAATCTTATTCAGTGAAAGTCTTAAAAAGCATAGGAAGAGATTTTGAAGAATAAAATCACTAGATACTAGACACATTAACTACTATTACACATGCACACTCTTCGAGGTATAACATATTCCTCGGCTTACGCTATCCGTAAATGAAGTACCATGCTCATTGAAAATATTCAAGTACTTTAGACGTTTGCGTTAATTTGCGCTGCAGAAGTGTTCGACAGTCCTATGTTATAGGAATATTGCCTGTTTATTTTGACTGTCAGTATATCCTAAAGGAAATATAATAACGATTGGTTAAATTGATTAAATTATTAACTTAGATGATCTACGCACATTTCTACAGCAGTTAATAGGTTAGGGACTAACGAATAATGAATGATAAAAAAGTAGGTTACAAATATGATAAAAACTTTCGTGAGTGGTATTCATATTAGTTAAGATATACGATTTTTACTCACACACTTATATTTCGGGGATGCCCGACAAGTTTCGGGACCGACGGGGGCCCTTTATCAAGGTGTGAGGCGTCCTGCCGCGCGGGTGCCAGTCTGGCACCTGCAACCGGCGCGCCAGGACGCCTCACGAACAATCGGTGATCTAAGAAAGAGCTTATGATCTATATAAATCTTTTTTTGGTTCTTGAACATCGACAATCATTCTTTATGTTTTGAAGGTTTTGTTTTGTTTTTAAATGCCGAAATAAAACTTCATAATCATTATTATTTAACTTGAACTGTAATTGTATACTCTTTACATACCATGACGAGTCAACATACATACTGGAACCCTTTTCACAGTCGTGTTCACATAATTTTTATATTTAAAACGCATATTCATTAAAAATTTTAGCTGTCTGCATTTCTCCTACATATAACCTTTTAGTATTCCCAATTTCACAGCCCTATTTCAGCCTTAAAGAGGTGTGAAAAGAATTCTCTTCATATAAAAGTATACACATTACTCCAATTCCATAACAATCGTCACTTAAATAATATAACCAAAGATCTCACACGCAAAGTCAGCAGATGTAGACAAAAATGTTCTCACAAAACACGTTTATCTGATAAACTAAAGAAGAAGTTCAAGTATTCAGGCTCATTCAACAAAAAATTGCTACATATACACACTAAAAAATCATTGGCCTTTATTTAAATGCCAATTAAATTGTACTAAATGGCCTCAGCGCTAGGCCCAAGCTCTCCGAAGTTTAACATTATGTCACTTCAGATGACTACCTCGATAAGTACAATATTTTAATAAGTAGTATGTTATTCGCAATTTATATACCAAAATTGATAGCCTGACATACGTTTTAGTAAGTTACGATTACATAGGTTTTTGATAAATCAACAAGGCTACTGCAGTAATAAATGCAATTGTAGTGACATAGATTTGGATATACAGGGTTACTGGTAATATGTTGGCAATTCTATAAGGTTATGTCGAGGAGGTAGTTTGTAACCAAATGACCCCGTATGACTCCTATGCATTTGCATAAACCGTTTTCGAGTAATTTCAAATGAGAATGAGAATAAAACTAATATGTGGAATTACTTTTTATTCTTATTATCCGCTTACTAATACTTCAGTACATAATCATTAACCGTAAAATGAAAATAATCCAGAGTATACAACATGTTACTACAGGTTTTTGGACTAAAATTGTCAATTTCTGCGAAAAACAGTTATAAAAAACGAAAAAGTCTAAATCAGCAGACTATTTATAAAATATGTAAAACTCCATAGCTATCAAACGACATACAAATCATACAATACCATACCAGAAGTTAGGAAATAGCGGCACAAACTTTAATAATTAAAGAATAAGGAATAAATCAAGATTACGAATATGTTATTTCAACTTTTGGGTGAGAAATGGATCAGATTTTTTTTTACTTATTTCATTTTAGTTTAATGATTGGGGAACGCGAAACGTAGGATTCAAAATGATGAACTTAGCATTAATTACTTAACTGACCTGCGATTATTGTAACTTTTGATAGAAAATATTCATTTGGTTCATCCAATTTCTAACTTCTGTTAAATTGAATTTTTTCATTCAATTTAAAAAATTCAATTTAAAATTTTGCAAAATGTGTATACGTATATATAGTACTTACCTACTTTTGTAGTCTTCATCTAATAATCAGATACTGAAGATAATATATTTAGATATTTGGCAATACTATTAAATAATTAAGAAGAAAATTTCCCACTGAAAGAAACCAATTTTAGTGGACTCCCTTCGCTTCAGCAGCTAAACTCAAGCTAAACAGTAAAGCTGATTAGTAGAACATTTATATTTTTTTAAATTAAGAATATCTATAGTATAAAACAAAAAACAATTCAAGTTATGTGTTAAGAGCTTCAAGTAGTTTAACTAACTAATAAGTGATTATTAGAACCCTCAGAAACTATGTGTATGTAATATAATATGTTATCAACTTATCACTTGTTGTTAGTTGATAATGCAATAAACAGCCTGACCTCACCCATAGATTACATTGTCTAAAATATTTATTAAACAGTTATTAAACTGTGCTTTATTTACATATACCAGAATAACGTAGTATGATATAATATTTCGTTTTATTACGAAACCTCAACAGTAGTTCACAACCGATATTGCGACATATTTAGGAAGTTATCCTCCGTTTGCATCCTCTGCGCGATATTGTCAATAAAAATTATCAAACAATCATATTTTTGGCTCTTAAACCGCGTTATTTATAACAAATATATTTTTATTTAGAATTTATTTAAAAACTCTCCTTCTCCTATTATACTAAAGTATTATTAAAAAAAAAAAGCTATGAAAACATTATGGTTATCGCTCTGCGTCGTAATTTATTAACGATATAATTTATTCATCTTAAAACATGTGTTCTATTTTCTCAAGAACACGAAGTAGGTAAATACTTAACAGAGTAGAGTATTTTAGGTTGCACACTTCATATAATTTAAAAATACTTACAAGTACTGTTGAAACACAGAAGAATGTGAAAGTTTGATATTGAAAAGTTAAAAGTGGTGGTGCATGGCGCGCCGGGAGACTACCGACCACTCACCAGCTTCAGACAGAATGCACTGCACTTACTAATAGTGCATACACGAACACATATGTACGTCAACATAGTAACGTTTCTTCGCATGTGCGTATTTGTACTGTTACTATATAGTTGCATTTACTGTAGTAAGAACTATCTTAGACGAGAGATTAACACTTTCCCTGCTACCCTTAACTGTGTAGACGCATCATACCTCTAGTTATGTTCTTCAAAGCAATCTCTTCTGAATACGCTTTAGATTTTATATAGTATAATATAAGTCAATCTGTTGAAATATAAAGTGTTATTAAGTTGGCGAGGCGAGGCAAGAAGAAAAGTCGTGTATTTATAAGTGGAAGGTTTATTGACCAAATATATTTATTTATTTATTTACCACATACATACAACTATCATCACAGGTTACTACCTAATACAATAGTGTAGTTACATACAAATTTATAAATTAGCAGAGCTCGATAATCATTAAAAATTTGTCGAGGCCTGAACGCATCACAAATACTTACGAATGGCATAAATTATATTTAATGCCTATAATCAATACTCAATATATTTATTAACGAACCAGTTCTATAATATCTGTAATAATTAATTAAAACTTCACACCTCTCATCTCGCATATCCCCAAACCAAACAATTTTCATAAATATATAAGTAATTAGAAAGAATTGAAATTGTATTATTTAACTTTCAGTTTTTGAGATTTTGAACAAATGTGTTTAATTATTGCAATTATTGTCAATGTAAGTATATGTAACCATCAGTATCAGTACGTAGTTATATGTGTATATGACCAATATCTTTATTGACCAGTTCGGATATCTGGACCCCATTTACAGAAGTGTAAACATCACTGATTATTTTTATCACTTATTGACTTATTAAGTTATTACGATATAAAAATACTGTCGAGGATCCGTATAGTAACTAAAGAGGACCATAATAGGTCATCGACCGTTGGAGTGTAAAGTACTACACAGGGTGTAAGGAGACAGCGTGCCGAATACTGAAACAGTGTGTTGGGTATGCGTGATTATTATTTTGTAGATGTACCTGCGAAGTACTCAATAAACCAGTTTGTAATGTAATCCATCAAACATTTAAACATTTTATGCAATAAGTTGTCGTGAAGGCGCAGCGGCACCGAACGTTTAAGGCCATTCATAGTGTAGGCGAGATAGCGGATTAGGCCATGGGGCCTAATCCGCTATCTCGCCTACACTATGAATGGCCTTACAAAAATAATAGAAATAGCTGAGAATATTTTTAGAAAGCAAATTTCGACGGAATCTATGTGAAAATAATGCGAAAAGGTCCGTAATACAGGTGTTTTGCGGGTTTCAATGCAAAAAAAAACCAATAAATAGTGCGAAATAGTGCTTGAGAAGACGAAAGAAATGGGATTTTTAGCCATTTTTCGATATTCAATTACAGGGTTTCTAATGGTCCTAGAAACTTTATTCTGGGCTTAAATTATAGGTATTAGTGGTACCCAGATTAGAGGTAGCCCACTTAAAACATCGAATTTCGTTCAGTAGTTACCAAGTTATCGTATTGTTACATCGCGTGGCCGCTTTGAAGGCGCGCATTCACTTTCCAGCGCTCGCCCGCCGGAGCCTAGCGGCGCCAGCAGAGAGGCTTCCCCCACCATGCCTCCCTTCCCCCTTCGCTGGCTAGCCTCGGCGCTCGGAGCCGCAAAATTGCCTTATTTGTAAACGCGTTTTTCAAAGGCGTATCGGCATCATAAATATTTAAAATGATGGTTGTGTTGTAGACGAACATCTGAAGAACACATACCACGCCCGGAAGAAAGTTCCAAGGACTATTAGAAGCCCTGTAATTGAATGTCAAAAAATGGCCATTTTCCGTGACTTTTTATTTTTTTGTGCAAAAAGTTATGGACCGATTTGGACTTAAAGAAGCTTGTTTTTAAAAATGGGCGGGCGATTTTTTTAACGGATAAACTAATAATAATAATAATAATAGCTTTGAATCCTCTCAGCACTTTACTAGAGAGTTCAGGGCTAGGCTATCGTTTACGGAAAAAAGGTCAGGTTATATCCCATCTCCTTTTCATGGATGATTTGAAACTGTTTGCCTGCAACAATTTCCAATTGATAAAATTACTTGAGGTAACTGAAACCTTTAGTAAATGTATCAGGATGGAATTTGGTGTGGATAAATGTGCAGTCATGCATGTAAAAAGAGGCAGGATTGTGGAATCTGAGGGGATGGAACTCTCAGATTCCACACACCTTAGATGTCTTTCCGCCAACGAAACTTACAAGTATCTAGGTATGACACAGGCGTTAGGTGTAAATGAATTGACTATGAAGCAATCGTTACAGGAACGTTTCTTTGGCCGCCTGAAAAAAGTATTGAAAAGTCTTTTGTCAGGTGGTAATAAGGTGCGGGCCTATAATGATTGGGTCATAGTCCTAACCTACTTCTTTGGCATACCCTAGTCCATCTAGGACTCAGACTGAACTAGATGCCCTGGATAGAAGAGTTCGTACACTGCTTACCGCGTACCGAATGCACCATCCACGTTCATCGGTCATGAGATTGTATATCCCGCGGAAATGTGGGGGTCGTGGTTTTTTAAATGCCAAGACCCTCCATAACCGCGAGGTATGCAACCTTAGAGACTACTTCCTTTCCGTTGACCTGGATGTGTATTGGGATGTGGTGGCAGTTGACAACGGACTCACTCCGCTTGCTCTAGGAAAAGAGAACTGGCGCAAACCAGCAGTACTTACTGTTATAGACCGCAGGGAGATATGGAAGAGCAAGGCGTTGCATGGACGTTTTTATCGGGCCTTAAATGGGCCTGATATAGATTTATTAGCATCAGTATCCTGGCTACGGTTCGGTGACCTCTTCGGGGAAACTGAAGGTTTTGTCTGTGCAATTACAGATGAAGTTGTTATGACGAATAACTATCGAAGATATATCCTGAAGGACGGCACAATTGACATTTGTCGGGCGTGTCATCGTCCCGGAGAAACCCTCAGGCATATAATTTCTGGTTGTTCTCGTCTTGCCAACGGTGAGTACTTGCATAGACATAACCAAGTGGCCAGGATAGTCCATCAGCAACTTGCTGTTAAATATAATCTTGTGGCTGTCGAGTTACCGTACTACAGGTATGTGCCCGACCCAGTTCTCGAAAATGGTTGTGCAACATTGTACTGGGATCGATCTATCATCACTGACAGGACTATTGTTGCCAGTAAGCCTGATATAGTGGTGATAGACCGATTAGAGCGCCGAGCAATGATTATTGACATCACCATTCCCCATGACGACAATCTCTTAAAAGCCGAAAAAGATAAAGAAATAAAATATTTGGACCTAGCCCACGAGATTGTCGACATGTGGGATGTGGATTCAGCAATCATTGTGCCGATAGTTATTTCGGGCCATGGGTTAATTGCTAAGAGCCTCGGCCAACCTTCAGAGGCTCACGTTAGGCAGCTGGATTAAGAGCCTGATGCAGAAGGCAGTCCTCCTTAATACGGCACGCATAGTGAGGAGGTTTCTATCTCTGGAACCCTAACCACCGGTAGCTTGGTCCCTGTACCCGATACCGGTGGGACACTATTTTTTTATATTTTTAAATATATTTGTTTTTATTTTTTTATAGTGAATGTATTTAAAAATGTAATTTATGTGTATATTAAGTAAATAAAGAGAATAATAATAATAATAATCTACACTATTACCGTACCGCACAAAAATAAACTATCCTACTAATATTATAGACGTGAATGTTTGTGAGGATGTATGGATGTATGGATGTTTGTTACACTTTAACGCAAAAAGTACTGTATGAATTTTTAAGAAACTTTACAATAATGTAGCTTATATATCAGAATAACACATAGGCTATAATTTATGAAGATATTGTATAATATATAACCAATATATAACGATAAGTGTTAAGTAAGTCGGAAAAAAATCTGTCATCTGCGAGCTATTCTGGCGTGCGGTGCGAAAACTGTAAGAGTTACACGAATATAATGAACGGTGGGATTGTTTCTCCTAAATAGTTCTACAAAAAAGTCCGCACGGTATATAGCTATCTTTTATGTGTAAGCCATTATTACCAAAATAGTGAACCATAAATACAATAAAATTTGATTTTTTATTTCCAATTCACATTTAGCAGTAACAAATTGATTTTTATCAAAACAAATACTTTTATCGCTTCTGATATTCAAAGTAGATAAACTTTGACTTTTAAAGTACGTAATTTGGTCAAATATTTTAAAAGTTACGACTATATAAAATTGTGCGGTGCGGTGGAGGGGGGGACATCGCTCATCGCCGCGTGACGTGAGCCACCCGAGTCCCGAACGCGGGCAGGCAGACGCGTGAGGGCAGACATTGTTGACGGTTGTGTCCGTAATGGGAATTTTCAAGACACTAGCGATTTGTTTAAAGGCTCTGTATACATACATTTATATAACACTAGCAACCCGCCCCGGCTTCGCACGGGTACACATTATACACCTAAACCTTCCTTCTATTAGTGAAAACCGCATGAAATTCCGTTTAGTATTTTTTTAGTTTACAGACAGACAGACAAACTCAGCGGGGGACTTTGTTTTATATTTTATAATATGTAGTGAAGATATTGAATGTGAAAAAAATATTTAAAGTTTGTGAGGAGGTTTGGATGTTTTTTACTCTTTCACGCAAAAACTACTAAACCGATTGCGATGATACTTCGTATGTAGATAGCTGGAGACCTGGATTAACACATAGGCTACTTTTATCCCGATATTTCCATGGCATCTGAGTTACGCAGGTGAAACCGCGGGGCACAGCTAGTGGACAATATATCCCTAATCTCGCAATTTTATGATTAACTCACTTTTGCATGATAGTATCCACAGAAAGACGTTTTTGTAAGTTTTTTGCCATGCCGTAACTTACACGGTGTATATAAAATGTCCAAAACGAGACGTAGCAATCGGTTTTGGTTCCACTCAGCATCCCGGTTGTTTTCTGGCTACTGAAGATAATTAACCAAAAAAATATGTTATTTTGTCATCAAGTATTGTTTACGAAAATATATAGATAATCTATCAACTAGGAATACTAGGAAATGATGCAGAATTTTATTTTAGGTATGCAATATTAATTTTCTCTTTCTGTATCATATCTATTTATGACAAACTACGCTGACGTTCCCTGTATAAGCAGTAGTTCTAACAGGCAACCGATGTTTAGCAACAACAAAACAAATTATTTAACGTGTATATGTATTTATTTAACTAACCCATAGTTACCCCCCTATAACATAAATGTGCAATAAGAATAAAATAAAAGATTCTAAGTTATGAAGCTAACCTTAAAAACATGGGTTAATACCATTGTTACGAAGATTACATAAGCAAATGAATAGAGATGTTCGCGTGACCGGTGGCCCTACCGCCACTCCGCTACACCAACCAAGATTTTTAAGGAGATTTTCTTCCTCGCAGCCCTAGAAAATCATCTTTCTTGTCTGTTATTGATCGGTTTTCTAACTCGTAGCCCTTAAAGGCCACTACTTACATCCAGTTTTTACTGCTGTCCTGACTTTACCATGTTTTAACTACAGACAGTTTCACATTATTATAAAATTTATAATTATTGGTGGCATATACATATGCTCACCAAATAGTAGATGCTACATAAACCGGCTGGAGTCTAAGAAATTAGGTACTTAGCCTGGCGCGTATTAGATTTATTATTTTCCCGTACGTTCACAACCCCGCGCATTATCCCATCGATTACGTGGTTGTTGAGTCAATTAAAATCATACATCAGACCGTGCGATTTTCCTAGTAACCGTAAACAGTTCCTGGAAACCATTGCTGGCAACTCCTTGATCAAGCCGGTGATCAGGCACAGCCAAAAGTCCACTACGCCGAACCATCTCTATCTGCACCTGCAGACAGTCCGTTGCCGCACTGGGTTATGGGCTTATCCAAAGAGATCTATTTCATACCAAATCTACTTTTTCCCAAAAATCCGTTTGGGGGACCGAATGTCCCTTCGCCATTTTTATACTTTACCCTCTCTTAGAGAGCAACGCGGATAAACAACAGACAATAACACGGTCGCATCGGACATAGACGATCTAATTTACATAGCGAGGCAGTTCAGTTGCTGCGCAACTAAGTGCGCCTGCGCAGCGTCTCCTTAACGCTTAAAAATTTAAATGATCTGTGTTGACCATTTGTATGTTTTTTTTAGTATTTTGCGTGACAATTGTTATTCTTGTTGAGAGGTAAGATAATGTTTTAAAACGAGACGGACGTAGCAACATTCAGAAACTTACAGACAGTTGATGTAAATAAATATCCCAAAAACATAACATTTAAAAAGGCTGATTAGTTAGTTAACAGCATTTTATAGTGACTGTACACTGTAATTACCGTAAATACCGCAATTTTAGACATTTTTGTTTCTAAAATAAATAGAATGACTATGCCATCGCTTGGCAACATAATAACAAGAATGCACTAATCACTACATACATTCAGCGTCTGTTCACGATAAACTGAAAAACTACTTAACGGATTTTCATGCGGTTTTCACTAATAGACAGAGTGATTCATGAGGAAAGTTTAGGTGTATAATTTGTACACGTGCGAAGCTGGGGCAGGTTGCTAGTATTAGGTATATATGTAGATGATATAGCCGTGTGCGATTGCCAAGTCATTCTATTTATTTTACTACATATTATAAAACAAAGTCGCCCGCAAAATTAACAAGACAATTTTTTAAGTGAAAACTTCTTTAGCAGCGTTGTGTACTTTTTGGGATGGGTAAAAATGTTAAACTCGCGTTAGGACACGTGACCCTGTAAAGTTCGTCGTTCCGTTTAAGTTTTCACTTCTATCGGCAGACCCATGACCGCCTATTTTTTTTTAAGATTAAGATGCACAGCCTACAAAATAGAATCTCAAAGTAGCTCTCTATGTGCTAGATATTAAAGTGGACAAAAAATGCCACTAAAGATGCTGTCGTATTGACCACTACAGTAATGATTTTCAATAATTTTACCGATCGATTACGACTGTAGACTGCAAAAATTTACAACTCAATTATGAAGCAAATTATGTAGCTGATTTCATGTGATTGCTCAGATATTTATCACTGACTGACTCAGTTACTACAATATTACAAGCATAAGACATGTCTAACAATCTTGATAACTTAGATGATCATTTGACTACCATTAATCAATGTTTTTGTTGTGTTTTGTTATGTACCAGTAATAGCTGACTTTCAAATGTAAACAATATAACATTAATACTCGTATTATTTTTCATGGACTAATTGTCAACCTTGACTAATACATTCTATTTTATTGCAATAAAACACATACATTTTTTATTATTACTTTATTCGTTCCATAAAACGGTATTTTAATTCTCTATAACCTAATATAGGTATTTTTTTATTATTACTTAAAGTTCAGTGTGCTGGTTCAACCACGTTTTCTTGATCATGTCAGCTCCCTTTTCACCAATCATAATTGAAGGTGCGTTGGTATTACCTCTAATCACGGAAGGCATGATACTAGCATCAACTACACGAAGACCTTTCACCTTACGCACTCTTAATTCTGGATCAACCACGGAGGTCGGGTCACCGTCGGGACCCATCTTAGCAGTACTGGTTGGGTGATACAGTGAGAAAGTCAATTCTCTCGAAATGCAGTCTAAGTAGTCATCGCTGTTCTTGTCAAACTTCTTACAAGCATCAATGTCGAGCCAAGCAGGTTTAAATCCGGCTTTCTTGAGAGCTTGGGTTTCACCTAATCTCAGAGAATGCTGCTTCATAGATTTGATTACAATCTCCATGTCTTCAGGATCTTTATAGTAATCAGCAAAGAACAAAGGTGCATCGAAGGGATTCTTGCTCGCTAGAAGAATCTTACCTGCAGATTTTGGTTTCAACAGTGTGTTGAAAATGACCAAAGTGTAATGTTCCTTGTTCATTTCCTGGAACTTAGTGTAAGCTTCATCATTTAATCCGTGCTTGTGGAAGATGTCTAGCATGTTAGATATACCAGGTGGAAGAACAAAGTAGTGGAATTGCATATCAGAAGCCGTTGAAGTTGGGTCAGTTGTATTGATGAAACTAATTACACGATGGGGGCTGGTGTTGACCAACGGACCAGTACCGTTCAAAATGTATTCCGTGAATGCTGATACTATGTTGTTGATTGAATAGTAGTTTTTGTTACCAGGCTTAGTATAGAAGGTGGGCACGAATAAATGATCTTGTAGGTTCTCACCAACGGGCAGGTCAGCCTTGACTTCAATTTTCATCTCTTCCAAGTGTCTTCTAGGTCCGATACCGGAAAGCAGCATAATGTGAGGTGAGTTCAAAGCACCAGCGGACAAAATAAGCTCTTTCTTAACATTTATTACTATGTCTTTTCCGTCTTTGTGAACCAAAACACCACTCACGATGTTAGTACCAGGGACAAACAACACTTTGGTAGCTTGTGCATGTTTGATAACGTGGAAGTTCTTTCTGTCCTTGATAGGGCTGAGGAAAGCACGAGCTGTACTAAATCTAGTACCGTCTTTTGTCGTTGTCTGTGAAGTCATTACACCCATTTGGCTTTCACCGTTGATATCAGTGTTATTCTTTAAACCAAGTTCAACGGCAGCGTTGATGATCATGTGCTCAAATTCGTGAGACTGCTTGTCTACAGCTACATTTAGTTTACCTTCCCAGTTGTGGTATTTCTTATTTTCATTATTGTAAACACCAGTAAATTTCTCACTCTTTATGAAATAGGGTAATACTTCATCATAGCTCCATCCGTAGTTACCGTCGGCTGCCCATTCATCGAAATCGTGTCTGTTACCTCTTACGTAGAACATGAAGTTGATACTGCTGCTTCCACCTAGAGCTTTGCCACGCGGCCATGCGCAACCTTTCGCTTTGTAGCTTCGACAAGCGGCTTCATCGGGTTGGGTCTTATAAGCCCAGTCTTGAGGACTACGCATATTGTTGTAGAACAGGTGTGGGATCTGAAATAGATAAATAATTTTAAATTGCAAGTTATATTGCTATAACTAAGATATTTATAGGTTCCAGATAATTAAGGATTTATTAATTATATTGACATGAATTTCAGCTATTGTATTCATTACTAGCACTGGCTTCGATTCCACTAGATAAAATAAATTTGAATGCAGAGAATGAACACATTTTTTTTTTTAAAGAATCGTGCTTGATTCCTTTTGGTAGTCTCTATTGCTATTCTTCATCATATCATCATGATAGTGATGGCAATAGAATAAGTACGTACCTCAGTGTTTAGGGTAGGGTTGCCTCCAGCTTCGACTAGCAAAACTTTCCATTCTGGTACTTCACTGAGTCGACTAGCGACTGTAGCTCCTCCTGATCCTCCACCTACCACGATGAAGTCGTAGTTGGGATCTGAAATACAAACTCCAATTTAATATCCATACTATACAAACTGTACTCTGTTTTTTTTTAAGACAACACCCGCATTAGGAAAATTCCTGTGTAGCAGCGTGGGCTTCACAAACATTCAAACAACGGACAGAAAGAACACGCAGACTCGGGACAACTATTTGTGGATCACACAAATTTTTGTCCCGTTTGAACCCCAGCACTCGGCGCGGCGTAGTGGCGAGGTGACCTCTTAAACCATTGCACCATCCGTGCATCTATGGTTTATTATAGGCCGTGTAGATTCGGATATTTGAAGGAGGTTTGAAGAGGTTCTAAATTGAACTGTATTTTTTTTGTGAGTATGTTACCCGATATCTTCGAAGACAGATTTTAGTGATTCTAATTGATTGGATAGGTTCCAATAAAAACTTGCAACAAAAATTCATACCCGAAATAAATAATAATAGCTATTAACAGTTTCAAGTAGCGTGATATATGTAGAGACATTGACCTCGGTTATACATTTTTAACAGATCGTTATTGCTGTATTCTCAAAATCAGTGGTGCAGTTTTGTTTTATTTTCTATACCTTATCTTATTACTTTAAACGAGCAATTCTTAGATGCATGTATTTATTTTATGTATGTATTTATACTTCGGTTATGTCGGAAACGGCTCTAACGATTTTGATAAAGTTTTGTATGCAGTACAGTAAAGTTCAACTGCACAGTTGTATTTCCTGTAAAAACGCAATTTTACAAAAAAAAATGTAAACATAAAAATTTTACAGGAACTATCGGTCTCGCAGGTACTAAAAATATTCAGTCATAGATACCTTCAAGCACAGAGTTGATTGCGTCAGCGGGCCAAAGGTGGTCACCAACTAAAGCGCATTGTGCCGCAAAGAAAGTCTGCAGCGTTGACATGAACAACGGACCAGCTACTTGGTAGCTGTTCACGATGTTATTGGTTAACACGGGGTCGCAAGCCCACGACATTTTTAACTGCAAGAAAAAAATTAATTTATAATTCAAGATAGACTAAAGTTTAAGGAATGTGAGATTATGTAGGTCTGTCATTTCAGGATATACATATAGAGGAAACGCGTGAAGTGTTCATACATTTAGACACAGGTATTCCTGATTTAACTTGTAGCTTGTGTGCGGTCTGAAACTCAAAAATGAGTTTCATCAGTCATTTTAATAAACGGCTCTAATTCGAAGATGCTCCGAACAACGTTACAAAATATTAAAAAAATATGTTACATACAGGTGCAAAGCTTTTAAGTTTTAAAAACAAACGATTATCTTGAAAGTTTATAATACTGTGTGTATGTAAATCCCAATTCACATAACTAAATATAAATACCGTTTTCTTTTATCACAAATAAATTTTACGGCTTAGTTTTATTTTTCTCTTGAACCTAATTGTTGTTGTAATTTCACCTCACACAAAAGAATTCAGACCGACTAGTGCATAATGTGAATTCTTAGAATAGAATAGAATATTTATTTATTTGCACAGAAAGTAGGTACATGAATGATGGTTTTGACATAATTTTTGATCCTTGTACAATCTGCCATAGGTAAACAAACATAAAAATTTCAAATTACAAATTGAGGTCAAATTATCATTTACAACAATCGTAACAAATAGGACTTAGTAAAAATAGTTGCTTAAAATTATATTGATGTTCAATAATATTAAAAATAATGTCAATATGTTAAAATCTAAAATTTGTCATTCAAAAATTCAGTAATAAAGTCAGTTTATTTTTTTAAATTTGGATTGCTTCATTTTTTATCGTGTCAGGTATTTTATTAAATATTACAGGGCCCATGCCAAAAACACTTTTCTTAAGTAATGCAGTATTATAACCACCCACATGTAACTGATTTCTATATTGGCTTCTAATAGGACCTCTTCTTGTTTGAGATAGTAATTTGAAATAATTCTGATTGAGCTTTATAAAAACTGATATTTCAAATATGTACATAGACGGAAATGTTAATAGTTTTAGGGACTTAAACGTAGGTACACAACTGTCGGTCATTTTGAGGCCGCACATTGCACGTATGCACCGCGCTATTGCGCTTTAAAGATTTGCTCTCTTAAACTGCAATTATCCCAGAAAATTATTCCATATCTCAAAGTGGATGCGACTAAGCCATGGTAAGCTGTTAGTATCGTGGATTTATCAACTTTTTTTGTTAGGTTAAACAGAACATACGCAGAAGTGCTTAGTTTTTTACATACCTCTTCTGCCTGAGGTTTCCATGTCAGTTGACTATCTATAAGTATTTTTATATATTACTTTTGCTTATTGTAGTTTATTAATAAATTTTCAACGGATGTTCGTTGATAAAAATGCATTAAATTAGTTTTTGATAAAATTATAGTTAAATTATTTATGTCAAGCCAGTTTACTATATTCTCGAGAGTGTCATTAATGCCATGTTCGTTTTCTTCAATATTATTGCATTTTATAATTGCGGTACTGTCATCAGCAAACAAGATCATTGGCTGCTGAGATGTTGGAAGTCATTTATATATAGCAGAATCAAAAGAGGTCCTAGAACACTACCCTGTGGTACATCATGTTTGATAACTCTATCTTCGGACAGGTACTTATATTCACGCTTAGTCTTAATAAAATAATAAACTGTTTACGGTTACTAAGGTAAGATTTTACAATCTTTTACAATATATGTCAGTACATACATACATACATCCCTGTTAACTGCTATGATGACGCTCTTGTGAATACATAATAAGCGTCGTATTACCTAATCATTTTGATCTTAGCAAATGTAATTTTCCTATTTACGTTGTTCTTTGTCGATTTAATGATGGCTTATTACATTTACATGATAATTCAAGGGGCCTATTTTTCGATGCACAATATGTATTTTAGCCAAGTTTTAGCTTCTTATTAACGTACGTTTGCGTATCTTAAAAATATAAAAGTTTTCTTTCAATAAAAAAGGGAAGTTTCTTTGGGAGAGTTACTAATTCTTACAAACACAACCATACGTTGTGTTTGTAAAAATAACAACATGCAAATAGTAGGTAAGTAATTTGAGTACAGTAATTTATGTAGTCTGAAACGAGAGAACAGGTCGTAGGGCATAATTCTAGGTATATCTGTTATTCAAATCTATGTTTCTTAACATTTACCTAATACATTACATAACATTTAACAATATTTTTCAATTATGTATTATAATTTATAAATGATCAAGTAAATGTTTTAATTTTACTTGTATTTGTTTTCAATTACATGAAGATAAGATGTGATTTATAGTTGCAAAAGTCATAAATAATTCAAAACGATTATGTAGAATATTCTCGCTTACTTACCTCTTTTTAGAGCTTCAGCTGCTGCTCCAGAAGTATATCAAGCTGTTGCCGGTGACCAACCAGCACTGTGCTTTGGACAAAGCTCACTTCACATTATATAGTCATATTATAGTAGGTATACCAAATTGGTGATATCGCTATATTCAGAGACAATCTTAATTACCATTATTTTGGTAAGCGTCAGTACTTTATGTATATTTTATCACATCAACGATTAAAGGTTCAAACATATCTTTATTAAGTCGCCGATATACTATTTTTTATCGTTTTTAAAATAAAAAATCTGAAAGTAATTTGTTCATGAAATTTGAAAATAAAATTTATATACAAATTTTTTAACTTTCGCGTTCCATGACATAATTATGTATTTTATTTATTATATACACGGGAATTAACGCGATCACGAAAAGGTATTGCATACCTTTGAATTTATGTAGGTAATCAAGTCCTGAAGGTGTATAAATCGCAGTAAAAACCGCCAATTGCTTAAAAAAGTATAAAGTGTATTTTTATGAAACCTTTTGCTGTAACTTTTTTTTCAAAGCACGTTACTAGGGCCTAGGGGACCCGCCAGAGGAATCTCCTGTTCTTAACCAATCTCTGGAACAAATTGTCGCCTGCGGTATTTCCAGACCGATACGACCTTCAAAAAAAGAGCGTACTTCCATCTCAAAGGCCGGCAACGCACTTGTGACTCTTGAGTTGCAGCTGTCCATGGGCGAAGGCAGTCACTTACCATCAGGTGACCCGTCTGCTTGTTTGCCCCGTATAATATAAAAAAAATATATAAACAGAAGATTTAAGTACTTACTTATTTCTGAAATTAGAATTTTTGGAATCATAATTATCAAATCTATCATTTTATGCTAAGAAAAATAATAAACCAAATACCGGACTGACCTTAGCAACGGAAATGGACCAATCACAGATCAGTATTCGACGCAGTGCGTTCCCTTATGTGAAAAGCAAAGGGTAACTTGAGTATCGTTTTTTAATGAAAAGGCTGGTCAACAATGATGGCTATGAGAAATTCCTTCTTTACCATAAGTTACTTCCACACTGACCAAAGTATTGTATTGTTTGTGAATAAGGATGTCAGAGAAGAGTATCTAAATATAAATACGTGAGGAAAAATATTTCTTCGCAGTTTTTAAACAAACGCGCACAGACAAGAATGTGAAATTTGCAAAATTTAAACTTTATATTTAGAAGTGCGGAAAGCTACAATTTTTAAACAGTACTTTCTATAAAGTTAAAACTTATGTAAATACGGCAACATAAAGCTATAGGGGTCTAATATACTTTTTCTATTGACCTGTCATGGTATAAAAGTCTATTCAATTGCAATTTAAGTTATACTGGCCAATGAAATAAAACAAGACATTAAAAACGGTCGAAAGTCGACCGCCAGCGATTTCCAGTATTAATTAGGGGTCATCCATAAATGACCTCACACGAATTTCATGAGTGTTGGACCCCCCGCCCCTCCTTGTCACAGGTGATTACATTTGTGGGACCTCCCCTTCCTGCTGTGACGTCACATGTTTTTCAATTGAAATGAACTGAAAAGAGCTTTAGTTATTTTTTTTTTAAAAATGTGTTGCGTGTCTAGGCTTTCGTTTACAGGTAATGTTTTGTGTTAAATACTTTAGATTTTCACGTGGGACGTCGTCGAAGTTTATGAGCCCCCAACCCTTGTCACACAATGTCACATTCCGTTGATCCCCTCTTATTATTTAAGTGTTTAATTTTTTTTATTTTGATTTGATATATTTTCAGGAACAGTTGCTAAATCATTGTTTTATTTATGATTTTTCTCTTATATTGTGGTACTAACACCATATTGGACACGGTACGACTATAGGCACAATATAATATTGCTTTTACTGGTTTTTATGTTGCGGTATCAGAAGCAGAACAGTTTCTACATAGAAACTGTTAAAAGTATTTTTTTATACAGTAAACTGAAATTATGCTGACTAGTTTTAGTAAATATGAAAATAGTTATGCGATAAAAACTTATCTTCTTTTACAACGATTATTCTTCTAAAGATACATCATAAATCATACTGTAGTTCGAAAGTATCACAAGAAAAAAACAAGTAAAAAGCCTGTGAAAATTGTTTCAAATCAGTTTGACCCTATTTAACTTTTATGGCAATGTCCTATCATACTTAACACCTAATTTACATGTAATCACCAGCAGTTATACTTGATCATATTAAAATGTTTGACCTGATGTTTTACGTAGCAAAAAAGGTTATCATTCACTCCTATATATCCAAGAGTAGAAAGAAACAAGAGCTCAATTTATACATTATAAATATACACTGGGATAAATTAACCTAGGAAGACGGTGTTGGGGATGGAGGTCTAATTTAATTAATAAGTGGATGTATAAAACTTCCTATTTATTTATAAAAAAATAAGCATATTACATTGGATAGTTAAGATCACCTTTATCAAACTGCAAAACTATAGAACGACCTCGAACTTTTCACCATCGTGGTATAACCATATCTTACATTTTTTCTGACCAGTTGCAGTTATAACTTCACCTGTTTCATAGTAATACGATGGATCTTTAACACCATTTCTATCACGATTATAATACCCCATCGGATATCTATTTGTCAGCATATTCCGAAAAGGCTTTTTTGTGGGTTTCAATCTGAAATATGGATGAAATTGCTTGCGGTTAGTTAAGCTATCTAAAATATTTCCAGAGTCCGTCAAAAACTTCTGGCCATAGGTATGAATCCGATCGTGAATATTTTGAGGGCTGTAAAGATATTTACGTAAAGGGCTCTGAGGAACATGTGGTGGATACCGTACACCAATGGCGGTTGATTTCGCAGGTAGCATTGCTGTGGCAACGTGTTTAGTGACCAATTTCGGACCTTTGGTTCGAAGTTCATTCTCTTTCTTATTTTCCAGTAACGGTTTCCTATTGCTATGAGATTTAACAGCATGTGCCGCAGTCCCGTCGTCCAAATGTGGAAAGAAACTAACAGTTTCGTTGAATAAATCTGGTAGAAAATTCTTAAGATCAACTTTTGTAGGCTCATCTCCTTCGGAAACCTTCGACTCTTTATAGTGTGTGCTCTGTTCTGGACATGATTGCTCGCTGTTGTTTTCATTCCAGTCTTCTTTGATCATATCCGAAGCTTTTTCAGCTATCATGATAATTGGTGCATTAGTGTTACCGCTGACGATTGTTGGCATTACACTGCCATCTACTATTCGAAGATTTTTCACTCCGTAAACCTAAAAAATAAAAATAATTCAGATATCTTTTTTTTAATAGTTGCTGCTGAGCACTTCTACTACTAAAAATATCTCTTCTCTAAGCGATAATATCATCAGGGATAACCATTATGTTACAATAAATAAATAAATGACTTTATATGTATAACTTTCTATAACAAACAGTACTACAACACAAAGATTTTTTTAGTCATCTTGGAATTTAAAAAAATATTTTATTTTAATTTTTATTTCATCTTTGTTGTTTTTCGTTTTTTGAAACCCGTAAGCAGTTAATATAACATTCAATAACATACTGTGAAAATAAAACATATTTTAATAAAATTAATTTTATAACATTTAAACTGGTTCTAAACGCCCCCATTGAACCCTATATGGAAAATTGGTCTTCCATTTAGTTAACACCATTATTGCGGCTAAAATATGTAACTTACGTATATGTAGTACATTACATACATATTTTTGTAAGACTATTAACGGTATTTAGTTTTCTTGTTAATTTTATCACTTACTAGCTGTGCCCCGCGGTTTCATCCGCGTAACTCAGATGCCATGGAAATATCGGGATAAAAGTAGCCTATGTGTTAATCCAGGTCTCCAGCTATCTACATACGAAGTATCATCGCAATCGGTTCAGTAGTTTTTGCGTGAAAGAGTAAAAAACATCCAAACCTCCTCACAAACTTTCAATTTTTTTTCACATTCAATATCTTCACTACATATTATAAAATATAAAACAAAGTCCCCCGCTGCGTTTGTCTGTCTGTTTGCGATAAACTTAAAAAAATACTGAACGGAATTTCATGCGGTTTTCACTAATAGACAGTGATTCATGAGGAAGGTTTAGGTGTATAATGTGTACCCGTGCGAAGCCGGGGCGGGTTGCTAGTGTTATATAAATGTATGTATACAGAGCCTTTAAACAAATCGCTAGTGTCTTGAAAATTCCCATTACGGACACAACCGTCAACAACGTCTGCCCTCACGCGTCTGCCTGCCCGCGTTCGGGACTCGGGTGGCTCACGTCACGCGGCGATGAGCGATGTCCTCCCCTCCACCGCACCGCACAATTTTATATTAATTTTATATCGTCGTAACTTTTAAAATATTTGACCAAATTACGTACTTTAAAAGGCAAAGTTTATCTACTTTGAATATCAGAAGCGATAAAAGTATTTATTTTGATAACAATCAATTTGTTACTGCTAAATGTGAATTGGAAATAAAAAATCAAATTTTATTGTATTTATGGTTCACTATTTTGGTAATAATGGCTTACACATAAAAGATAGATATATACCGTGCGGACTTTTTTGTAGAACTATTTAGGAGAAACAATCCCACCGTACATTATATTCGTGTAACTCTTACAGTTTTCGCACCGGACGCCAGAATAGCTAGCAGATGACAGATTTTTTTCCGACTTACTTAACACTTATCGTTATATATTGGCCAATATACACAATATCTTCGTAAATTATAGCCTATGTGTTATTCTGATATATAAGCTATATTATTGTAAAGTTTCATTAAAATCCATACAGTACTTTTTGCGTTAAAGTGTAACAAACATCCATACATCCATACATCCTCACAAACTTTCACGTTTATAATATTAGTAGGATTTAAAACCGTTTAGACAAACATGTAAATTTTTTTTTTTGTAAAATCAAATTGTATTGATTTACACCAACCTTCAGTCTTGGATCAACAACTGCCCCCTTATCTTCAGGTGGTCCCATAGCGCAGGTACCGACTGGATGATATATGGTGAGAGTGTGGTGCCTTGCCTGGCATTCCAAGTGTTCATCGGACATCAACTTATGTTGGTTACATCCAGGATTACGATGAGGATTCGGTCGTGCATTAAGCGCACGTAATGCCGGCTGCTGGACCAATTCTTGAACTATCCGAGCTCCTTCCATCTGAAAAGTATAAAAAGGACATTGCAAACAGACACTTCAATGTTATTTATTTGTATTGATGTGCCTATCGCATGTATATAGATCAAGCAAGAAATAAGCAGACTGCGAAAGCGAAATGGTCTAAGATTCTGTTAGTTACTTAAATTTGTTTTGGATTTTAGTTTAGTTTTTCTTAAAACAAATTTATGTGGCCATCTCGGAACTTCTGGCTGTGCCAATTCCCTTTTTTTCTAATAAAGATTGATAGGAGTTTTTTCTAAAGTTCAAGCAGAAAAATCAATCATTCCCTATATTCTATCGTTAGGGATAATTTTTTTAAGGTTTTGTCAAGGTTTCTACCCTTTCCTAACATTCAAATCAATAAAAACTACATAAAAAATAAAAAGGAATTGATAACCACCTTTACTTTGTTCTGATTTCGTCGTGAAACAAGATAGGTAGTGGCCCCAATTCTGTTACTTCACTCGCTAAATTAAAATTCACTAAATTTTCTTTACATAAGAAGTAAACCTTGTACACTTAGAAACAAGGTCTTATTTCAAATTGAAACAAGTAGGTAACATATGTCGCTATCGAAATAAGCAATTTATTTGTCGACTAAAGTCTGATACGCTTAAATAAACTTTAATACCACGTAGCAAGAGCCGCTATCCGTTGAATGCCATCTCTTTTGCTTTGTGTTTTTAGTAAGCGTCTTCGTAGGTGTAGCTTAAAAACACGTCATCCTTGTCCGTTTTGAACAAGTTTTTATACGGCAATTATACAGCGTTTGAATAAATGAAGACTCTCGCTGCGTGGAAATAAAGTTGAGTATACGTTGACAGGTTTTATTGAAATTTAGCGGCGCTGAGAAATAGATGCTAGTAACAAATAGACCTTATTACTAAGAACACTAGGTTGATTTCATATGAAGAAATTTAGTAAGGTTTTAGTTTAGTCGCACACATAACGCTTTAATCACGTAGTCATATTAAGGGTCGGTTACAGCGCTCGCGCCCACATTTATGTTTGCATAGTGCCGCAGTATATATTTTAGTACTAACTAACTTTAGTACAGTAGGATACTAACCTACTGTGCTTTTTTATATTCCATTTAAACAGTAAGAAAGGAAGTGACATACTTTTGTATAAAGGCTGGAACATTAAGGTGGGTCTGTATGGGGAATTCTAAAAATAAAGAGACCGTAATAATTATACTAAGTAAAAATCAAAACTCATTTATTTACGTTACAAAGTAACTTATGAAAAGAATTATTCAGAATAAAGCTAATACCAACAATACTTTGTCCAAACTACGAAAAATTAATTTAAATAAACTTAAGAAGTATTTTTTTTAATTAGACTTTTTTTAAAGGTTATTCTTAATATATACATACATATATTTAATTTTTTCTCGTAGTTTATGACGAAAACACGCAAGTTACTCCGGTCCTCAAACGCTAATCATATCTTTTAGGATTTTACGAAACTCTGGTGGATATTTCGCGTCTTGAGACAATTTTACTAAAGCGTTGCAGTAATTCCGTAAAGATGATTTTTCCATTAGATTTTTTCAATGATAATATCTCCGTATATTTAAAAGTCTTAAAATTTTCTTATATACACTGGAATCGCCGTCTGCAACAAATCAATGGTCAAAACCCCATGATCCGGTAGTTAACGCTTAAATCCCTCAACTAAAATGATCGATGCGACCCCACTATGATGTATTAAAATCCAGACCCTCCTCACTTCATGCCTATGACTAGACATGTGTAGTTCCGGAGCGTAATAGTTCCTGGAACTATGTCCGCAGTCGGAACTATGTAAGTTCTTTCCGACTTGCTCAACCTAATAGTTCCAGTTCCAAAGTTCTTCGGAACGATCACGCGGATTGAAGGAGCGGCCGGAGTGGTATTGAATGGTGGAACGAATAACGAACTGTCCGTGTGACGTATGCCGCGAGCGTTGCGCTCCGGGCCGTCATCCCCTACTTCTGTTCCGTGCAAGGGTGTATTTTGAAAAGCAGGACTTACTTTTATGGACAGAAGGCAACGATTGAAGGCATCAAAGGTGCCTGAGCTACTTTTTATGTTATCAATTATAAATAAAATTCCTATATATAATATATTATGTATTATGAGGTACAAATTTAAATATTACTTAATTATGTATATATACTATCAATTGATTTTTAAAGACGAAGCAAATACATTAATTTAAAATATTTTAAGTCAAAATAAAGAATATCATTGTTTACAACCATGTATGTCCGAGGAACTGTCTGAACCGAAATAAAACTGTTAACTACAATGTCCGGATAAAACTAAGGAAGTAGATAGTTCCTCGGACATGTTTCCTGGAACTAGTTCCGACAAGGAAAGGAACCTTTAATGCCGCGTTCCAATAAACAAAAAACGATTCGTTTTGCTTACGAACGGTAAAATTTCGTTGAATTTTCAACGAAAATGTTACCGTCCGTAAGCAAAACGAATCGTTTTTTGTTTATTGGAACGCGGCATAAGTCGCTAATACTTTATCGACGGACTTGGAGACCGAGTTCCTGGATGAAATCGGACTCCAAGACTGTCTAGTAGTACCAAACAGTTGACTACAGTTGGGCCATTTAAGTGATTCCGCAGATGCAGCAGGCGCGAGGCATCGTTAATACTTGAAAAATGATATACTTAAATAAATTGTGTAACAAATAAATTATGTAATCAATTTTATAACAGTGAACGCTATTGTTTTGATGAAATTATTCAACTTTTTTATTTCCATGACCCCCAGACCGCTATAATTATAAAGGTTATTGCTTTTTATCGAAGCAATAAATATAATCTACAGTCAAATGTTAAATAGTTGTCTTCCGACAGTAATTTGTAACAGTTACAAAGTTTATCGTTGTATCACAATGTTTACAGTACTTAATATAAAATAAACATAAACATTTGATTTTTTTCCAACGGTTAAAAATACGCTCATCATCTTCTTACTCTTTTCCCAATCACTGTAAAGAATGTTGTGAAGAAAGTCAACCGTGAAATAGTTTGTAATGACTTTCACCAAATGCGAGCATAAAATAGCGCTTATTTTTCTTTTAATTTAATAGTTTCTGTAAGTTGGATATAGTTAGTCATTTGAGTTAATTCATTGGTATCAATGATATGCTACTTTAGAGCTGGTTTAATAATGGAGTTGGAAGGTAGCCATAGGTACCCCCTAATCACATAACTTTGTATTTGCAAGAATTACAATATTAAACAGTTAGTGTGACACGTATTGGGTATTTAATATAAAAATAAAATACGTACCATTACTTGAATGTCTTGTGGGTCACTATAGTAATTAGGATATATCAATGGTGGTGAGAATGGGTTCGTATCCCGGAGCTTCAAATGGCCGCGACTCTTCGGCCTCAACAGCAGAGGCACCACAGAGAACGACGAATCGTACAAAATTTCTTCATATAATTCAGCATACGTATCATCATTCAAACCATTTGCACGTTTCCCAAACAAACCTCCATCCATATTGTCAGCTGTTGGAGCAATGAACAACTGAATATCTGGATAATCATCATCAGGGTCTTGGTATTTCGTTTTGATAAACGCCATTGCTTCAGCTTCCATCATACTGTACAAAGGTCCTTGTTTGTTAATACTAAAATCTATCAGACTCCCCGTACCTATAACTGTGTTTAAGTTAAAACAGTAATCTGTTCCGTTCTCATAAGGATTGTCAAAAAGAAATGAATGGCCACCCATCGCTACATGATCTTGTAGATTTTGCCCTACGCCAGGGAGATTAACTATTGGATATATTCCCAGTTCCTTTAAATGTTCCGCATCTCCTATTCCTGATAGCATCAACAATTGAGGTGACTGTATCGCTCCAGCTGATAAAATAACCTCTTTACTTGCTCTTATAATCTTTTCTTTTCCGTGTTTCTTGAATTTAATGCCATAAGCTGTTTTATTTTCATCTATAAGTACTCTTTCTACTATTGAGTGTACGCTAATATGTAGATTTTGCCGTTTAGCTGCAGGTCGCAAAAAGCCTTTGGCTGTGCTGCATCTAAGGCCATCACGCAAAGTAGCCTGAGATCGAGTAAAACCAGTTTGGAACTCTCCATTTACGTCGCGAATCACATAGCCAAGCTGCTCACCGGCTTCTAATATTTTTCTAGTTATCGGTTGTTCGAAAGCAAAATTTTCTATGGACAAAGGGCCACCAACTGCATGATAAGGATCTTCTAAATACTCAGGTATTCTAATATCTTCCGATTTTAAAAAGTACTTCAAAACTTCACCGTACCCCCAACCTATGTTCCCCATAGATTCCCAATTTTCGTAGTCTCGTTTGTTTCCTCTTATGTATAACATAGCATTAATGGCGCTGGAACCACCGAGCACTTTCCCACGAGGCCACTTGCACTTTTTATCCACCATGCTTAAACAATAGTTGTCACTGGCTTCTGTGAGGAACTGCCAATCGATAGAAGACGTTTGAAGTACAGGGAATAACACAGGAACTTCTGATAATACATTCTCATCTTGTCCTGCTTCTAACAATAATACTTTGAAATTCGGATTCTCTGAAAGTCGACTTGCTACCACCGAACCAGCAGATCCAGCTCCAACTACAATGAAATCGTAACAATCGTAAAGTTCTTCAAAAGGATTATCTCGGACCCGATTTTCAATATCTTCTATATCTGGTCTGTACAGATGTATGGCCATTCGGAGTACTATCATGGCTCCAAGTCCTGGCAGCAACCCAAAAATAATACGCGTATGGGACATAAGTCCCCTAAGTGATGTTGATTGAGTCGACATGATTCCATAATACACCACACTGAATTTTGATTCACTACACTGGTGTTACAGGTCTTATGGTGTGACAATGAATAGCATCTGATTCAGCATAAGAGATTTAGCAAGTCGTATTGTGTTCAAGTCGTCTTGTGCATTGTGTTGTTTTGTACAGAGTAGTTAATGATTTGTGTAAAATGGTAATTTTAAATTTCATGTTAAATGTATGACAATAACTTCAGCTTTCGAAAATGTCAATTGAAATAAACCTATACTTGTAATCATTTAAGGAAGTACGGTGACGAGGTCCAATGGGCCCACTTGAGTGGTCACTCAAGTTTAAGTATTGTTTTTTTTTCAGTTTTAAATTACGTGTGTACTTATTGGCATTTACTCTGTGATATTATTTAAAATTCGATAGGAGATCTTTTTAACCTTAAGTGTTCTTTTACAAAAAGTATTTGAATGTAATAATTTATGTATATTCGATTACAATAAATCTATAATCACTTTTATCTTTGTTTTGAGTAGCAAAAGGTTTATTCCAATTTTGGATATCTATCGAATTGTTATAAGATTCTGACTGCCCCAAGTTAATAGAATACCTATAACTTGAACTCTAAATCAGTTCAGCCGCTACCAATGACTTTGCTAATGTATATAAAAAATATACTTGTCGAATAAAATCTCCTATTTTTACCCGACTGAAGGAGGGTTTGACCTGTATGTATGTTCGCCCCTGTGTTGCCTTGAAACTATTAAACGGCTGAACTGATTTTGATTCATGATATGTTCTCAGATTTTGATGTGATTTCATAATGTGTTTTTTTTTGTCTTTATATTTGAAAAAAAAAAAATTCCCATACCTGTTGTGGTTTCAAAATGAAGGGTTTTAAAAAGTTATAACAAATATAAACAACTATATGTTAATTAGTTAACATTCTTAATGCAGTCGGGTTTTTTAATGATTATTTTTTCTTGTTTAAAGTTTATTAAAAATAATGAAATGCACATGTACACTTTGCTATATAGGCGTTCATTACTCTGTACTTCAAAAATTGTGACAGTTTACTATAATCAGCAAATCTTCTAATGTGTTATGACATCACTTAGGGTTCGCATATTTGACCTAGAAAGGCACACGTAATGAAAACAAAGTAATGATCGTAGTTATACGTTTATTTAGTATCTAATGCTTATCAAACAGTCTATGAGTATTAAAAATAAACAGTAATAAATAAACACTGACATCGTTTTATATTCACAATAAACTTATTCTCAATAATACTGATAAATTAATTTTGTACCTCAACAATTATATGTAATATCTTGAAGTTCGTCTTTTTAACCAAAACTCTTTGATCATGTCACTGCCTTTCTCCCCTATCATAATAATCGGAGCATTCGTATTCCCACTCACTATATTTGGCATGATACTACCGTCTATCACCCTCAGACCCTTTACTCCATAAACCCTAAGTTGGTGATCGACGACAGCATCAGGGTCCCAATAAGGTCCCATCTTCGCCGTCCCCACCGGATGATAAATCGTACATGTGTACTGTCTTATCATACATTCCCAGTACGCATCTGAATACCTCTTGATACTAACACAAGCAGGAAATACGTGCCTGTTTAAATATGAACCATATTTTTGAAACGCTGGTGTTCTGGACAGAGCTACGGCAATTTTGACGCCTTCAACTAAAACCTTTACATCCATCTCATCGGCGAGGTAGTTAGGATGTATGTACGGATAGTCATAAGGATTTGCACTGCGTAGTTGAATAAACCCTCTACTTTTTGGCCTCAGTAACATCGGAATGATACTCCACACATCCATATTATTTATTGGTCTGAACACAGCGTCATAAAATGTCTCTACTAATCCATGAATTTTTCGTATTTGCTCCCCGCCATCGGAATTGGTGGAGCCAGAGATGAAATGAAATTCAACGTCAGGGAAATCGTCAGTTTCATTTGCGTATTTAGTATTAACAAAAGCCAAGCCTTCAACTCCTCCCATAATTGTCAAAGGCCCTTCTCCCAATACCGCGTATTCCATTAAATTGCTTACTGTGAGAAGACGATTTTCGACTATCGATATTGGTTGATTAACGGTGAATGCTAGACCACCCAGGCCAACGTGATCCTGTAAATTACTCCCGACCTTCAAGTTCTGAATCAACGGTATTCTATGCTTGTTTAATTCCTCTGCAGGACCTATACCCGATAGCATCAATAATTGCGCAGAATTAATTGTTCCTGCTGATAAAATAACTTCTTTCTTAGCTCGTATGCGGTATAACATTTTATTTCGTACAAATTCAACCCCGAAAGCAATTTTCGTTCTAGGGTCTATCATTACTTTTGTTACATGTGAGTTCATTGCTATGTGCAAGTTCTTACGGTCCTTCGCGGTTCTAAGAAACGCCTTTGAAGTGGAGCAACGACTGCCCCGCCGTATAGTTCCTTGAGCTACCATGAAGCCTGTCTGATTTTCTCCGTTTATATCCCTGTTCATGTAACCCATCTCTAAACCTCCTCCTATAAAACTTGAGACGAGAGGGGTGTGGTAAGGTACCTCCGCAATAGTCAAGTACCCGCCAGTGCTGTGATAGGGAGTTTGTGCTAGATAAGGGTTTTTATTATCTTCAGACTTCTTGAAGTAATACAGCACATCTTTGTAGCTCCAGCCTTTGTTGCCAAGGGCCTCCCACGTGTCATAGTCCTTCTTGTTACCTCGTAAATATAACATGTAGTTAAGGACTGAACTCCCACCAAGTACTTTGCCTCGTGGCCAATTGCACCGGCCGTCTTCCATTGCTAGAAAATAAATATAATGTTTTTAATTTTAATATTAATATTGTTAGAATATCTACTTAACTAGGCAACACACAGCCTATTGCGGCGCGTTCAGAACATTCTGCACAGGAGTTCCTTATCAAAAGGTAAATGACCACATCTACTGTTTAAGTCTTCATATACTAAACTAATTAATCGTCAATTAAAATAACCTTAAGTAGTAGTAAATAACAAATAGCGTGTTACCCCATCGCCTCTGAAACTGCATAAAAAGCAGACTCAATCTTGTTTATAGCGCAATAAAAGGTATTCAAAGTTCCAGCCAGGATTCCTATGCTCTATGTATTTTTTATTACCTTTTGTTGACTACTAACAATATAAAATGAAGAATCCGAAATTAGTAAAATGGTCGATCCATGTAGTATACCGACTCGTCACTAATAAATTTAACTACAAATCCCAGTTGTCATATCAATTATAAATGTGTATATCATATTCCTTATCTTATCCTTATAAAAACAGGAACCATAGGAAGTCAAACTTTATAAATAAAAAAAAACCAGTAAGATCATTATACCTAAACAAGTAGTTCCTGACGGCTCAGTCTTATACTTCCAGTCCAACTTGCTGAGTTGCAGGTATCCAGCCATGAGAGGAACGTCTGATATCTCCGTCTCATCTCCTCCGGCTTCCAACAATAAAACGTTCCAGTTTGCTATTTCTGATAGACGATTTGCTACCACTGCACCTGAAAATTATTCGTAATGATTTGAGCCAAAAAAAAGTACATTTATATCACAGAATAAATAACAGTACTACGTACGAAAACTACTCTTGAACAGATTTGCCGAATTTAAACAACATCGGGTCAGTGGTTTAATCATGTAACGGAAACAAACGCATACATATGCTGCACTAAAAGTATCGGGAATGGAATATTTCCACTGTTTCTGTCATATTAAAATCTTTTTTTTACCTTGGTTTTAAAAATCGAATACCATTTATTTATTTAAAAAAAGATTCACATCACAAGGATTTGTCAAACTTGTTTAGTCGTTGAGAAAATGGAATTGACTCGAGAAAATTCAAGAGCGATGATTTATTATGACTTTCGAAGTGGTTTAATGCAAAAACAGTGTATTGACCGGATAATTTCTGCATTTGGTGATGAAGCCCCATCCAAAACCACAATTTATCGCTGGTTTGCTGAATTTCAACGTGGACGTGTCAAGCTCAGTGATGATCCCCGTCAAGGTCGTCCAAAAACTGCAGTCACCCAAGAAAACGTTGATGCTGTGCGTAAGCTGATTGAGGAAGATCGACATGTGACATACCGCGAAATTCAGGCAACTTTAGATATTGGCATGAGTCAAATACAAACAATCTTGCATGGACAATTAGGTGTAAAAAAGTTGTTTTCCCGATGGATACCGCATTCGCTCTGTGAAGAGAAAAAGCGGCTCGCGTTACTTGGTGCGTCAGAACTCTCGAAAGATTCCACGCAGAATCCTCAAATGCTGTATACAACATCGTATCAGGTGACGAATCCTGGATATACGCGTACGAACCCGAAACAAAAAACCAATCACGAGTTTGGGTGTTCGAAAATGAGTAAAGCCAACAAAAATTGTTCGTTCACGGAGTGTTGCAAAAAAAATGGTGGCCACGTTTGTCTCCAAAATCGGCCATGTTGCGACTATTTCTCTTGAGGGGCAAAGAACGGTTAATGCAGAATGGTATGCTAGCATTTGTTTGCCACAGGTCGTTTCTGAACTCCGTAAAGAGAACTGCAACCGCCGCATCATCCTCCATCACGACAATGCGAGTTCTCACACCACGCACAGAACAAAAGAGTTTTTAAAGCAAGAAAACATAGAATTATTAGACCATCGGTCGTACAGCCCCGACCTTAGCCCTAATGATTTCTATACTTTCCCTAAAATAAAGAATAAATTGCGTGATCAGAGATTTTCATCTCCTGAAGAAGCTGTGGACGCCTACAAAACGGCCATTTTGGAGACCCCAACTTCCGAATGGAATGGTTGCTTCAATGATCGGTTCCATCGTATGGAAAAATGTGTCAAATTTCGCGGAGAATACTTCGAAAAGCAATAAATACATTTTTAAATAGTAATGTTGTGTCACTTCCTTTATTCCCGAAATTTTCAGTGCCGCCCTCGTAGAACTACTTTCACCTTTATAGTGTAAGACGTTAGAATGCCTGAAGTATTTTTTACTTTGTGATGTAAATATTTGCTTTAAAAAGACAACTCCCGCATTAGGAATATTCCTGTGTCGCGAGGGGCTGCACAAACATTCAAAGAACAGCCAGACTCGGGACAAGTATTTGTGGATCACACAAATTTTTGTCTCGTGTAGGGTTTGAAGCCACAACACTCGGCGCGGTGTAGTTTCGTGGTGACCACCTAAACCATTGCGCTATCTGTGCAGCCTATTGATCAGTCTTGTAATTTCCTACACACATCACAATCACAGCAACAGCGAGCACCGCCGTCAAAGCAAAAGAAGTCTTCCCCGTCTTTATTCGTGACATAATAGACGATGAGTGTTAACATTAGGCAAGCATTCTTTGTGCATACACCATCGAGCTATCTAGCTTTCATTCAATTGCTTATTTTTCAAATCAAACAATCTATTAACTTGTATTGATTGAAAGAGCCCGCTGTATGGATGTACTATTATTTATTATGTGAAATTGCAACGCCAGGATAGAAACATGCGTGTGCTGTTTTTGGAAACACCCAATTGTGTATTCCATTCAATTTATTTGCTGGTTGACATTTCATCCTATTTAACGATACAGTTCACACCAACTATAAATTAACAGTTACTTTCAATCGTAACAAAACCCATGAGGAAGGGTTATTGAACATCCTTTCTTAATTAATTCATTTATTAATAGAATATTCTTCACCGTTTATAGAATAAGCTATTGACTGATTGACCATCAGTAGTGATTGATGGCCCATCAGTCAATAGGTTTGTCTGAGCCTCGTTGCAATATACATACTTAGCCAGCCAGGAGTTAGCTACTCACCAGCTGATCCAGCTCCAACAATAATAAAATCGTAATCTGGCAGCATGAGCGAGTCGTCCACGTCTGCAGGACGGCCCTCTGGATCCGTAGCGTCGAACTGGTAGTATGCGATTGCTGCCACTAACATCGGAATGAACCAGGCTACCTGAAATACCAGACACATTACTTTTTAGCATCTTAAGAAGAAAGTCACAAGGTACTAGAGTCAGAATAATTATCTGTAAAAAGCAGAAACAATGTTAGGGATCGATCTCACAACACTCAATTTGGTTGTGACATATGCATAAGGACATATGCTTTTGGACGCCTAAGTATCAAAGGTTTTTAGTTTGTGGGATGAACTTGGATAAAAGTTATGTTCATCCGAGAGTGAATGAATGGAACATGCATATGAACTACATAAACAATTAACAGTGTAAACTCCAAACTTAATAAATAAAACGTGTGTAAATGGTTATGTGATGTACAAATCCGGTAGTAAACATGAATGGCATATCAAACTGAGCATGGAACATAAAAACCGTCAATTAATCATAATATTAATGAGCATGAGAATTGCCAATCAATAGCTTCTTGCAATTGTTCGCGTAACGGCTAAAGAACTGTTTCACATATTTTGAAACAATTTAACATAGATAGTTTTAATTGGTTTAAAAGTGAAAGAATCATTTGAAAAACACATGCATGTGCCGAATTCCGTATGTCAAAAAAAAGGATCTCACCAATATGCAAGAGATATAATTAGGTGACATATATATGTAGAAACTCCTCTTTGTCTATCGGAAACATCGGGCGTGTTCATGTTTAATTTTGCGGGTAGACGTGAGTTGGCGAGCGAGGAGAATAATAACGTGATTGTCACACAGTAATTTTACTACACTTATTAAAACACAAAAATATACTCTGAATAATCATTAGATATCTTCAACCAAGCTTTAAATCACGACACTCCACAGAACACCTGGTGCGCCTACGAAATGTAAAACGATTCTGTCTTTCCAGCGGCCTATCCGAACCGTAACTGTCATTTGTCGCGCGCCAGAGCTCGGTGTTGCGTCAGTGTCTTAACTTCTGACACTCTATTAATAATGTTGCCAACTAAAATAATCGGTGTGCCATCATATATTTAAAAAAGTTAGACCAGTACATAGTGCTTTGCTTCCTGTATAAATATAATTGTTCATATTTTCAAGCTACCAAGACAGTTAAATGAATTGTCGTTATAGTCGCCGGTTTACATAAGCATTTCTAAAAAACAAGTTCCGGAAGACGGAAAAACGTCACGTGGTGAAGCGTAAGTGCCGTTGTTGAATTGTAACATGACGCTATTAAACAATATTGAATGGCATCTCTTACGCAGACTGGCAACTTTTAGCAGCACGCAACAGCAGCAAGTATCCGGTAACAGCGGGATTGTGTAACACAGATACTAATATAGTTAGCGTGCAAGCTTCTGTGTACTTAGTATTTGTTGAAAATTTATAAAATCAATTAATGTATAAAACCCATACAGTATAGTAATACATACTGTAATGCTAACGTTAACAGGCACTAATGGTAAATTATTTCAGGTTAAAATTACCTTTTAAAATATTGCTGGAAGAGAAAAAAAACTAAAAAATATGTCAACAATCTTCTCAATTCCAATCCGTCAATTTCCTCCACGCTCTTTCTCTATCTAAGATCTAATCCAAAATGTCTGTAAACAAATCATTTATTTTATAGATTGTTTAAACTTTCGGTACATACTAACTAACGTCAGGCAATTCAGAGGTATGTAATACCTTTTCGTGATAATAGAGTAGATAGATTATTTCGGTACATATTCTATGTGTAAATCTGAACCGATTTTTTTTTTTTTTTGAGAAAAGTACAACTCCAGCATTAAGAATATTCCTGTGTCGCGGGGGTTTCACAGACATTCAAACAACGGACACAAAGAACACCCAGACTTGCGGCAGCTATTTGTGGGTCATACAAATTTTTGTCGTGTGATTCGAACCCACAATACTCGGCGCGGTGTAGTGGCGAGCGAAGTGACAATAAGTAGGATAGCAATATATTGTGTTTATTAAATAAGAATAATTCATTGACTAAAACGGTAATTTTAACAAGGATTTTAACAGTAACAGAGTTGCAAAAACATCACGTGTTCGTCAAATAAGTTGCTGGTTTGGTGAATCATTAGGTTGTACCTATATAAACATATAGAGTAGATGTTTACCTGCGATCCGGCAGCCGCGGCGATGGCCGTACCCGACAGCACGTCGGCCGCCGCGTTCACTATCGAGCTCATCTTATCAGGTACCTGGAATAAGTCATAATTACCTACATTAATGGTTAAAAACGCTTGAGTATATAATTTAATGGATTGAATACATTGTATCAAAATGTAGTATATAATTGCGCCATCTGTGAAAGTTGCCCTGACTAATATACAGATGATTATTATACAACCAACATCAAATTACAGTAGTATCGCGCAGATTCCACAGATAGCATAAAAAGAAAATAACTCAAATCGCGGTCAGCATTTTTCGTTGCGCTAACACTTTTTGCAAGTTACCCCTCATCCGCCGAGCGTCTGAAATGCGTGCGATAGGAACTTGGTTCCAATAAAAATGTTCACCTCCTATATCAGTTTTGGAGAAGACTTTCCTCCAGATTCTAATCCTCGAAAAGTCTACCTACCTACGTACCTATATATGTAATAAAAGGTAGCAGGACATTATCTCATACTGTTGTACAGTCTGACCAATTCAATAAAGTCGATGTTGAACCTAATGAATAAATAGTAGACTTTGTTGTCTTTGGTGTGTTGTAAAAAGATTTACCTAACGGTAGGGGCGAGTTCAATTACTACTTAAGTTATTATTGACGTGCAGTTATTATAGTTCCAATTTAAAAAAAATCTGTGTAACCTACTTAGTTGTCATGTTGCTGTTGTTTTGTTATGTTTGTTGTTGACGTTTACTGATAACAACTTACCAAATATTTTACCAGCATGCATTTCTAAGCAATGCACTGCTAAGCAATGCACTTGAGAACTTCTTAAACATTTTGGTTAATATATTTTTTTAATAATATTAATTAACAATGCAGGGGAAAACTATATACAAAAGATGTGCTATTTGAAAACTACAATATAAAATATACATTGTACATTGGTCTTCATTTTAACTAATTATTCAAGATTTGAACCCCTTATACCATTAGTAATAGCCCGTCCAACGAAGACCCTAACCCTTGTAAAAGCCAATTTTGGCACAGTTGCACTGAAAGGTGTCTCAAACAACATACTTAAAGTACTGCTGCATGGGGGGGACGGGGGGGGTGTTGCAACGGGGAGGTGTGGAAAAAAGTCCCTTTTTCTAGTTTTTCGTAAATAACTTGAAAACGACGGCCTATAGTTAAAAATGTTCTTAAACTAAAGTAATCTATATAAAATTATCTACAAAAACGATAGTATTCACTTTTTTGCTAGGATCAATACTTAAGAAGATATGCAGGGAAGAAAATGGATAATAAATAAAATAAACATTTCTTTACGTATGGCACGTATATTCTTAAAAATAAAATTTCTAATTATGTACTAAATCTAAAATATCATCATCATCGACAATGCCTGAGCCGGAGTATACGCCGCAGACACTGGAGCAGGCAAAGCCTGTTTTCCGAAAGTCGCAACGCACCCCACATCCAGTCGTGCATCGGCAATATCTGGTATTGAGAATGGAGTAATCAGTATGAAAGTTTAGGTCAGGAGTCTAAGGAGTCAGAATTGTAACCACGTTGTAAAAAATCTGAAAATATTTTTATATTATTTTGATTTTGCAACATGAAACATTGCTAGACCACTTTTGGTCAAGATTCTTTTGGCGAAATCTATCCCACGGGAACCGGTTATTTTTCCGGGATTTTTTACTATAATCCATCTATCCATCCGTCCATCCGTCCATCCGTCCATCCGTCCATCCGTCCATCCGTCCATCCGTCCATCCGTCCATCCATCCATCCGTCCATCCGTCCATCCGTGCAATCGTCCATCCGTCCATCCGTCCATCCATCCATCCGTCCATCCGTCCATCCGTCCATCCGTCCATCCGTCCATCCGTCCATCCGTCCATCCGTCCATCCGTCCATCCATCCATCCGTGCAACCGTCCATCCGTCCATCCGTCCATCCATCCATCCATTTTACCATCTATCTGTCCCGTTTGCTCGTTTGCCCCTATATAATAAAAAAAATCATCCTTACAAACTTTGGCCTTTATAATATTAGTGATTTTTTTCCACAAACACAAATATTAATTTTGGTAATTGTAGTCTAGAAAAATTCTGCATATTATACACCAGGAAGACTTCCAAAGCAATATCATAGACCTTGCTTTTCCTGCGGCTTCGCTTATTAAAAACGCCTTAATTACTGAACCGATCATCATGAAACTTTTACTTTACGTTGTCAGAGGTACAGAAAAAGATATTATAGGACCTTTTCATCTAGACAAGTCTAAAGGTGCTCCCTCACCGGGAGCATTCGCCTGTTATGTAACATTTATGATTCGTTTTTGAGCATTACGTTACAACATTGCCTTCCTGACTGATGATCATTCGCCTGTAATGTCACTTTTAAGATTCAAGTTGATTCGTTGATTCCACAGTGTCAGACGAAGCGGTCCTTGTGCTGAGCACGGCAATATTAATTCGAAATTGTTATTTACGTAAAAAAAAACAGAAGAAACGATACTGGTGTCATGAATTATTTCAGAACCGACGAAACACAGGCGGTTTTACAAGTTGTATCAAATATTAATGATTGTATCATTTCAGGTTGCGCACTGTAATGCTTGGTTCTCCTCCCTCACCGATGTAATGCTCGGATCTGTAACGTTACATTACAGGCGATTGCTCCCGGTGAGGGAGCACCTTAAAATAACGCGAGCGATGGCGTAATTAATGGGTAAACTAACTTATGCGTTGTTTGCTAGCAGCTCGTTAGTATATTTATAACGTAGAATACAGACCAGATGTTTCTTAAAAATTTCTTGTACTCGTACAATAACAGTTGGCGATTTACCGGACAACAATAGCGAGGTCAATGACACTTTACTGCATCGCTTTTTGAAGACAATTGACAAGTGGCTTACTTTTAAAATCGTTTACTGTTATTTTTGTTCATTAGAAAGCGTACTAAATGTCATTGAAGTGAAGCTTACTTACGTATATTTATGTATGTATGTATGTATGCTTTACACATCCAGAATGATAACGAGTTCCGGAGAAAATAGTTTCGTCTTACATCACATTTTGTTCCCAACAAGGGAGCCAGAGATGTTATGAAATACGAATTTAATTATTATCTAAATGCACGTCGAATATTGATACCAAAATTTAATATTCCGAATACTGCTTTGGTTACGAAATGATTAGGACATAATGTAAATTAACAGTGTTGGTGTTTTATTTAAATACCTACATAAGAGTGTTATAATCATACTTGCCATTACAGTGTTATGTGTAAAATTCATAGTCAATCATTTAAAACTTCTGTATTGATACTAGTGATGTTCTGAATATTCGTTTTCGGTATTCAGTATTTTCGGAAAAGATATTTCTACGTACTATTAGGCCAAAATATCCTTTAAATTTATTAAGTTTTAAATTGATTGTGTTCTTCTTTTTTTAACTATAATGTAAAATGTGGTGAATGATATAATAATGGTACCATATCAGAAAATATTGATTAATATTTTAATTAAAAATATATCAAAATATAGCCAATTAAAACCCGGACAAGAGTGAGACTCTGACTCACGCACCGAGGGTTCCGTAAGCAAAAAAAATTGTATGTAGATAGTTCGTCACAGTCAATTTTCCAACCGCAAAATATAAGTTTGTAATCAGATTTTTTTTATGTGATAGAACAACAAATTACTGACTTTCGGATTTTTTCATTTACTTGTGCTGTTAGACCTTGCTTCTTACCAAATTTCATGATTCTAGGCCAATGGTACCCTAGGTTTTGATTTACCTGCGAAATGTTCAAATTGGTTAATATTTTTTTGATTGCGTTGACATAAAAGCTTCATTTTTTTAAAACGTCCCATTCCTAACGAAAAGATTCTTGACAGACAGACAGACGGACAACAAAGTGCCCTATAAGGGTTCCTTTTTTCTTTGTGAGGAACGGAAAAAACTAATATAATGTAGTTTTAGTAAAATTCATTACCGAATTTATACATTATTCTACCCGTAAATGAGCTTATCGCGTATCCGTATCCGCAGTTAAGTCCCAAATGGAAGTGGGGGACTTATCCTCATTAAAAAAGAAAAACCACTATCAGGGATGCACGAACACGAACACGTATCATAAACACCTCTATCCGAACTTTTTCGAAGACTATAGGTTTGCTAGGAGGCCACAAATGCTGTTGCTCGCGGCTTTGCTCCCGCAGTTATTATTCTATCCACCGGGAAAAGTTTTCTTTTCTGGATAATAGGTATCCTATATATATTTCTGTCCCCTGAGAACGTGTATCAAAAATTTCATGATGATCCGTAGGTAAGGTTAATTTGTTTTTATCGTTACTATCGTATTGGCGACCATTATGCTAATGAGGCCATCTGTTGTTTATCTTTTTTATAAGAGCACTTATGTAAGCTAACGATGACCCTTTGGCAGTGTATAATGAGAGTTCAATTAACATTAAAGTATCTTGTAATGTTCTTTTTATCTTTGAACATAGATTTTTATAAATAGATTAAACTTTTTTTGTTAGTATTGCCACTAACAAAAGAGATTAAACTTATTTAAGTGCACGATACACTCAGTGTAGGCCAGGTGTTTTAAATCGTTAATATAAAAATAAAATAACATTATCTTTTGAAAAAAGTATCACCAACTTCAATGCGCCTCAAAATACCCAAATCGCTTCAAGTGTGCCTCTAAAATTTTGCAGAGTTCCCTCGATTTCTCCAGGATCCCATTATTAGATCCTGACCTGATGACCCCGGGGCAACCTGGGAAGTATGAACATACAAAAAAAATGTACAGTGGAACATAGAACCTCCTCCTTTTTTGAAGTCGGTTAATAATATTTTATTGGTAAAGCTCTTCTGTGATCTTACTTTAGTTGCGTTTATTAAATATGCCTGACAGATATCGATTAAGTTCATCGTCTATTCCCAGTTGTCACCACTGAGAATAAATGGGAAAAATAATCCCGAATGTCACCAGTGGCGACGTACAACACATACTTTCCCAGTTGTAGCAACTGGCTTTGACTGGTCACAAATGAGAATAAAACATCCCAAATGCTCACAGTTTTTTTCTTTTTTTAGTTTGTATTGCATAGTATTAACTCTTGTACGATGCTGCGGAACCCTTCATACGCGAGTCCGACTCGCACTTGGCCGTTTTTTTTTTTTTTTATTAAAGGACCTATGTCCTTTTCTGTCTGGCTACTTATATGCAAAATTCATGATAATCGGATGTAGAGTACAGCAGCACAGCGCACAGCGCAGCTGAGTTGCAGGATAATGTTATAGGGTAGACCTTCGTCAATAAACTAGAGCACTAGCGCAAAAACAGTTATAAAAATCGAACTGATTCAAATAAAATAAACTCTTCAGCCTCGTACCTACAAGTAGTATAGAAAGTATAGATATGCCCTTATACTGTAACAACTTGTTACAGTATTATTAAATTGCATAATTGACGTGCGTGTAATGCGTGTATTAATAATAACTGATCAGTACAGATAATGACACAACTTTATAACTAAATGGCTCTTGGTGTTCTTGTATATGTATTTCTATTTCTTAGTTTGATTTTAAAATCTTCCAGGTGTCCAAAGCTAAAGTTTGAAAAACTAAAGTTGACTTTTGGTTAGGCCTGCCATCACTGAAATAGCCGACGTCGGACAAAAACTTGGGTCAAAAATCCAGAACTTGGCACAAAAATCCAGACACATGGGTGACTCGAGATTCTTTCCCGTACACCTTAAAAAAACGCCGATGCCATAAAACTTTTTAGCTCGTTAACGATTCATCTAACAATTATAACTATTTCTTGGCACAGAGTGTTACTTGACACTTTTTGAAAACCCCGCCCGGCCGCTCCCCGGATGCCCTCTAAACTAGGACAAATCCGGGTAAACCCGAACGGATGGCAGCCCTACTTTTGGTGTTGTGGTAAACGGTAGCATTAATCGTAGAACGGTTGTAAGGAGCATAATCAAATCCTTGCAACCATTCTACGAGTAATACTACTCTAAAAAATCCGGCTGGAAAGAAACGGGGGAGGACTGGTAGTCTCCCCCGGGCCCCGGCAAGGTCGTCCGCACTAAACGGTGTGTCAGCCTGCCGGCCAACAGGTAGCCAAAACTGCTGTGGTAATCGAGATAGCAGTAAGTCAGAAGATGCCTCTTCTCGACTTACTGCTATCTCGGTTACCACGGCAGAAAGGTCCTGGAGGGCGTTTTTTTGGGCGTTAGCGCGTACAAGAGTTTCTTAACTTAATTACTTTTATTTCTGAATCTTATAAGGCATATAATCTAAGCACTGTTTTTACTTTCGACTCAGCGGCTAGCGCCTAAAATAGTATGTCAGTATGTGTTGTTTGCGACTGTTTTGCGTTGCGACTGGTTAGTTATCAGGTTCAATTCTCTGGAGGTTTTCAATATAGCAACCTCTTTTTTGACTTGACAACTCGATTCTTTGAGAAACGTAATTCCAAACTAACTGTAACTTTTGAATTCATGCCATACATGTGTTTGGTTTAAATGTTTTTATTGTACTTTGATGCCCACTCCAATCTTCACATATCTACTTTTTTTTGTGTTATAATGATTATTTTTTTCTACATCAGAACTACGAACTATTTAGTAAAACTTTTGTGGTTCTGATGTAGCAATAAGTCAACAACAACAAATTTAAATGGTTACCAAGTTCGAGTTATATTATATATAACTGTATAATAACAAGAATCATCTAAATCAAGTTAGTCTATAAAGAAAGCTATTGGATACCGTAGTTAAAAATAAATATAGCGTCAAACTGTGAACATTCTCCTTTTTGTTCTTTCGCTGAACAAAAACATAAAGTAGCTAACTTACCTTCAGTAGCTCGCACTTTCACGATGAAACATAACAAACAAGAGATCACCGCTCTAGTATTTTTAAACAACAGTTTAATGTAATGTGCGCGTCACATAGTAGGCCTGAACACTTCCCTGTTCGTTATCACTGCACTTCCACATCACTCGATACACTAGCTTACTTCGTGGTATTCGAAATTCAAAAGTAAGATATTCCAAATGAGTCACGTGTTACGGCCACTTTCTTCGACGGCGTCAAAACAACTCCCGCGCATTGGAACCGTTGGATAGCGGGTAAATGGTGGGAGTTGGAATCTATTTGTATAGTAAAGTAGACGCTGTTTCTGATTTGGCGAAAATTTCGTGTTACATTACCGGAGGAAGGCATCATCGTTTATATAATCAAAAACATAACATTTGTATGTTATGTTTATATGAAACCCAAGTCTCGCGAATCACAATGCAGTTCTTCTACCGCTAAAAGTTGTGAGATCTAATTGTTACTTAATTGGTTAAATAACAACATTTTATTGTCTTATGTCTTATATGGACACGGTGTCCATATAAGACATCTTATCTTCTGCTATACTTAAAGGGAGAACATAAGTAACAATGTTTCTTAAAAATAATGTCTTATGTCTCTTAGATGAGGCAGAGGGCGTCCACAGTGCGCTGCCATCTCGCTCAGTATTGGGCTTTGAGCTTCATCTCGATTATATATATATATAGATTGCATACAGTCCACCTTAAGTTGTTATATACATAAATATATTAACCAGACACCGAATTCGTGATTATTATTACAAATTCGTTCAGACCTGCGAATAAATTTTCAGTATTTAAGGACATATTCGCTGTTTACACAAAAATATTTATAGTTACTAAACGATTGGCTGGTGGTCGACTTTCAACCATAATTCGTTAAGTTTTTAATGTGTTTCCTCGGCCAGTATGACATGAACTCAATTTATAGACTCTCCGAACCATGATCAACAATTATATACTCGACCCCTTTGGCTTTTTATAGTCATTTTCGGGCACGAAATTTGCTTAAAAAGGGGCAAATACTAAGAATTCTCTTCACGTAATAATATACATATAGATACTCAGTATCCCACTAATATTATAAATGTGAAAGTTTGGATAGATGGATGGATGTTTGTTACTTTTTCATGCCAAAACTACTGAACCGATTGTAATGAAACTTGCTATGTAGATAGCTGGAGACTTGGATTACCACATAGGCTACTTTTTATCCCGATATTCCCACGGGACCGGGAATTACGCGTGTGAAACCACGGGGCGCTAGTTAACTATAATACGGAAGCCAGTAGAAAAACACGAGTTTGATTTATAAACACTTACCGAAGTCTACTTGCTACACTTTCACAAGTCGACTGTTGAAAGCAACAGTGATTCCTTTGGGAGTGTAACACAATTACATAAACTTACTTATGCGTACGTGGCGGCTGGCAGGTGTCTTGAGGCGCGTACTCGACCAACAGCACGTGTAGATCACTGAAAGTAGAGTAAATCGCCGAGGATCAATTAAAGTTTAGACCTTAAAGACCAGGAAGATCGATTTGAATAGACACCATAAAATAAATAGTTTTCAAATATATTTGTATAATGCAAAAGAAATGTCGGCTGCTTGATATCAGTTATCTTCTATAGTAAAGGTTCTGTAAGGAGTTCATGGAATATCCTTACTTGCTTATTCTTGAGCCTCCGTTCGTGAGAAGGTGGTGGTCATTCTATGTGTATAGATTATATCTTATTACTCAAGTAACTTTGCCGAATGTACTAACTCGAACACCATACAAGTACTGTAATTCAACTGCATCTTATGAAGGCTTTAAATTTGAATGGCGTAAGAGCGGCATACGCAATCACTACGGAGGCTCAGTGTCGATGACCGATAAGGGTTAATTCCCTTCTCGATATCCGCCCTGTTTAAAAATTTCCCACGATGATCTTGTGCGGATTCGCAAACCTTTGACATCAATATGTTGGACTCTCAGAAGTGCGTATTTCTTCGCGAAATTTTCATTTACCGGTAAATTTAAAAAATATCTTAGTAAAAATGCAAGCCTACAGAACTGATTTCAAGGTTTCTTTTTGTTGGGAGATCCCAAACGAGCGACGCATCATTTCACACACAAATGATTCATACAAATAAAGTGAAAGTAGTAGACAGCAGGCGAACTTACCCGTTGATTTTTAATAAAATTCTCAGAATTTTAAAATGCGTCACTTATAAGTGGTTAATAATTTCCGTTGTTTTTATAATAAATATATTTTAATACAATACTGCTTAAACAAAATAACTTTAAAATAGCACCTGTTTTAGAAATATCTAACAGTACACACGGAAAGCTATGAAATAGAAAGCATTGAAGGACGCTTAGTAACGGTAATAGACTGGTCCAGGAACAGAAACCGGTTCGATCGAAGCCTCTTTCTCTCCCGGAGGTTACCGGCCTCAAGATAATAGTGCTGTCTAACCTTCTTTAGAAGTAGGAAATACTTTCCTTTCATTAGAGATTATGGATCCAAGTTAAATAGACAACGACAAGTCTACTCTACCCGTTTCTCTTTGAGTATTTCTTTTTACATTTACTGACTTCAGAGTCGTACATTAAATTTCAAAATGGTGTTTTATATATTTTAGTTGTTTAAATAAATTAACATATTGTTCTCTGCGTGTAAAAATCATCTTGCATTTAGTTAAACTATTTTATTAAACATGGTGGTGAATAATTCCACCATACTAAAGTGCATATCATATTTTCTTTCTTGTGTTTATAATCAAATTCACAAAACCACACATCAACCTAGAGATGATGATCAAATTCATACAACACAAGCGTTCAAACAACAAACGTATTATATCAAGTTTGAGCATATACGCACAAGGTACGGTCTACTCTATGGAATGTAGTAAGAGAAAATTGTTACTAACTTACTAAGTGCAATAGATGAAGACATTTACAGAGCAGCTGAAACAAAGTATTGTGAGAGGCTGCGTCAAAGCTGCGTCGATGATACTTAGAGCCACGTATATATACATACATTATATCGGATTCTACTAACTCCACCGCTCGGTGTTAACCGCTCCAAAATATAATTAGAAAATTACCTTTACGATACAATTATAACATAAAAAGTTTTCAATGCTAATTCAACCATAAACAAAATATTCCACATCGTGTTCAGATTCAACCACTTTTTTGGGCACGCGCCTTCATATATGTCACCTATAACATCATCACAGTAACCGAACTATGAGCATCGCATATTGTATTTGGTATCCAGGGTCTGAATGACAGTGCGGCTTACGACAAATTGTCCACATCCCAATCAAATCTGGCCTATCTGGGGCACTTGTCAAACTTTCGACTGTCGATGCAGTGTCGTTATTACAAAGAAAGTCGTTCTATATATATATAGAACGACTTCCATTCCACGTGTTTTTCATTTTATTAAAATCAAAAACACGCATTAATTAACACACAATGGAGCATCGAGGCACTATGAAACTACATATTAGTCATTTTTAACTTTACTCTTCCATAAGAATCGTCCATGCTAATTGTGTGTTTTTTTTTATAGGTGGCTGCTGCGGTTCGACGACAAAACGCACGATTGTAGGAGGATGGGCATGGGCATGGTGGCTCGTTACCGACGTGCAGCGCATCTCCCTGGAGGTATACTAACTACACACGCAAAGCTTCTGCACTGACAATAAAAAATTATAAGTAGTAGTTTTTTCTTATACAGATAAGGAAAAATACTACTTATCAGCATTTAGGTGGGCAACAAAAATTTGACTCTTCTGCCGCTGCTTAGATAATTAAATTTACCGGGTCAAATTTATTAAATTGAGACTGTAGAAGTGCGATACTTCAAAAGACTAAAAACAAATACATGTACTCAATTATAAAAAAAGAACAAAAAATTATTATAATCTAAACTAAGGTATGATCTAACCATTTCGTCACCGCAATATCATATATTATTATCATCAAAGCATTGAAGAAACAAGCAGTGGATTTCAACCCTTTACTGAATCTCAATATTGTAAAGGCCTATAGAATAATAGTATAGCGGGTTTGAACCTCGCTTGGTATATAACCGAGACGTAGACATACTTCACAACAGTATAATATAAAATATTAGTGACATGCAAGATATGTTACTACTAATTATAAAACATTTACCAGCGTTTACTTACTACGGCAATCTTTCATCATCAGATAATTTGTTGCTCAAATTTATTTTAGTTAGTAACTGTTTCATACATATTATATGGAAAAGTCAACGACCGAAAGTCATTGTGGACGTAAGCTCATACTGGGGGTGGATTTCTCAATCATTACTCATTACAATTATTACAGAAATTGTAAAAACAAAACAGTTATATCTTATACGTGTTCTTTTTTTTATTTCAGGTAATGACATTGAACCCAATGTGTGAATTTGTGGAGACTGCTCAGGGCGTGCCGCTTACTGTCACCGGTGTCGCACAATGCAAAATAATGAATGAAGACGAACTTCTTACTACAGCCTGCGAGCAATTTCTTGGCAAGACCGTCAGAGAAATCAAAATGACGATTTTACAAACTTTGGAGGGACATCTGAGAGCAATTCTCGGTAAGTAATTTATTTATACGCTATCTATCGTGTAATAGTTATACTATTATAAATATAGCGCCATCTATGTTTAAATAAGGTATTTGCGAGCAAGCAGAGACATCTGTTAAAGATTGTATAAACTGAACTAATTGATATTTTGTACTTCAACAACTCGTTATATCAGTCATCGTTATTAAAAATAGATGGTGCTATTTTATGGAGAATAAAGTTATGAAATTCGATGTTTGTATTAATTTATATACTTGCTAAAAAAAATTTTTTCAGTGCAGCTTTATTAAACCTTGCTATGCTTAAGCGTATTTTTTAACAAGTTTATTCGGTTTTCATTAAGCATACACGTTGAGCGATCGTCTGTCTTCGATTCGATTGTCTTCAATAGTTAGAGTAAAAATAATTTATGGGCAAACCGTCTAACACAAAGGAAAGGTACATATGGTGCAACATTAGATGTATTTGTAGGACATACACGCACACGTAACCTCATTAACGCCTATTCATATGAAAGTGGCCGTCACTTCCTTAACTAGATGCGATCTAATCTCAATGGTTGATCAGAACGTCAACTAATGTCATGACAGGTACAGACAAGGCAAAAGAGAGGTTGTTCATTGGTGGCCGTAATGTTGTCACCGAGACAAATAGGTAACTATTTATCTGTACAACTATGCCGAGACGCGTTGTATTACCGCGGTGCTGGGGATCTTTCATTTCATTCGCAGTCATTGAAACGGCAATTGTTTTAAGTATGGTGAGAGCCCAAAAACCCTTCAGGCGATCCCGAGCCGTGCGTAATACGAAAGATGAATTTTTTCTGCCACACCAAAAATAAAGAGTCGCTGCAAAAACACTTGTTCGTTTGTTTTTGTTAGCGGAAGTATGTTCGCTTACGCTTTAGCGTTCATACTTTGTCCGTGAGCCTTTAGTGGGTCATGTTCGCCTGTACCCAGCGTCCCTGACAGACTTCCCGTAACGCTTCCGTTTGCATCTGTGTCGGAAGCTACGCTTACACCCTGTTGGTCCGTGCTACATGCGTTTTATGTTACTCTATGATCTATCTTTTTGTAAATGAATTAAACTTTGCTCTTCAAGTTAAAGGCACTTCCAAAAGTCTTATACTTAAAAGGTATGAGGACTTTTCTTTACTAATATTTTGACTGTGATCTTCAAGCAAGGCTCCAAGCTGTAGTAATCGGTTATCAATTAACATCTTATCTTAGATCATTCTATATTGAAGTAACAGTCGGATTTATATTTGACCCTGTAGTTTTACACTCGTAATATTGCGCATTTTTTGTATTTTGATATTTTACAGTTTTTACCTGTTTAATAAACGTGGAATAAATTTCGAAATCGAATTGATAGTTTCTGAGTATACAAATTATTTAGGTTATACAGCAACTTATATATTTTTTTAACCAACGGATCTTTCAAGCTTAAAACTTTTATCATCGTGTTTATTTTACAAACCCCTAACAATATTCCCAATCAGCAGATATATCCAAGTATACTTCAAACATTAAGTAAATTCCCTTCAAATTTTGTGTAGAAGAAATATGGATTTACGGCTTATTTTATAGAGTGACTAGCTACTCGGTCCCGCTTTGCTGTAGCTAAGTAATTTGCAATAAAAAAATGTAAATTTAGATAAAAACTATCCTATCTCTCAAGTTGGACCAAACTGCACACAATGTGCATGTGCATGTGAAATTTCATTAAAATCGGATCATTGGTTTTGGGGTTTATCGCCGACAAACAACGTGACACGATTTTTTATCAAAAGAGTCAATAAATCTTTATAATATTCTCAGCGGTTTTTCCCTTACAGGAATCGTTCATTTCCATTTTGCATTTTCTCCCCTTGAACCGTCAAGGGGAGTGTCAATATGACATTGCGGCGTGCCTACTCGGGACAATATTATCATGACTCAGCAAAAGCTCCATAATACTTTAGTGATGCACAAAATTACCATAGCTACCTACCTGATTATGTTAGGTACTTCTCACTTAATAATATAAAGGCGAAAGTTTGTGGAGTTGGATAGATACATGGCCTTGATGGAATTTCTTTTTTTTTTCTTTTAAATAGACAACTCCCGTATTAGGAATGACTCCTGTGTCGCGGGGGACTTTACAAACATACAAACAACGGACACAAAATGTTTGTTACTCGTTCACGCAAAAACGGCTAAACGGATCGGGGCGAAATTTTGCACAGGGATAGATTATAGTCTGAAATAGCATATAGGCTTTATCCCGAAAAAATGTACGATTCCCGTGGGATAGATTTCCCCAAAATTTCGACGCGAACGAATTCGCCGACACCAGCTAGAAATCAATAATTAAACCTTATTTAGTATGGTTTTTCAATAGTTATGTACCACGTATGCTTTTATTATCCGTTGATAAGTCGACTATCTTGTAGGTCATCTCTAATGTGCTTTGTATAACCGTTTAATACACGAGTTTATGCAAATAAGGTGTCCACGGTTACTATAATTTGATTACCTAGCCTATATTTTGTTTTAGGAGATGATTTAAAACAAATCCTTGCATATTTGCATCCTTTCGGTTCAAAATTTGTAAGACACTTTTCAAGCATTTGCCCGAAATCTGAAATTTTTTACAACTACATCCTACTAAAATAATATGGATGTTTGTTACTCTTTCACGCAAAAACTACTGAACCGATTGCGATGAAACTTATATAGATAGCTGGAGATCTGGATTAACACATAGGCTACTTTTATCCCAATACTACCTACCTACTTTTATCGGGACTTGTGAAGGGTGAAACCGCGGGGTGCAGCAAATAATTATATAACTTCACCCACACAGCAATAGTATGTTAGCATGGAGCTGGTTTGATTATGGATCCGGAAGGCGACAATAGGAAGATTTAAGTACGTACATAACATAGATAGATACATAGATAACACTTTATTTGTACACCATCACCAGTCTTACAGTAGAAGTATCATACATATATTTGTCAAACAGATAATGTCCAAAGGGCGGCCTTACTGCAAAATGCAATCTCTTCAAGGCAATCTTAGGATGGATCACTTTGCCGGTTTTATTTATTCTTATTAAAGACTACGAAACGCGCAGTACATATGCATGTAACTAGGAAATGCAAGTGCCATATTATAATAAATGCCTTATTGAAATGAGTTACTCGTAATATGTTTCACCTTGGCCAGTCTAATGTTGCGACATGCGACAGGGTTTCCTATAGATACAAACACATTCTAGGCCACATACTTCGTACCTAGGTAGGCCATTCCGTCGTAGGTCGAATAAGAGGAAATAAATGGTTTCGGTTGTCTTCAAAGACAAGCCAGCTAAGAAAATAGTCTTCTGCTGTTTAGGTTCACTGCTGCAGGATGCATTTTTCGTACTAACTTCGTGAAGTCCGTGCATTTGCTAACCACCAACTATCGATCAATTCCCACTTACTTCAAGTAAAAATCATTATTTTCTTGATTGTGAGACTATTAAATCATGAAAGCAATTGCCGAACGTGACGTTAGACGAAGCTAGTGAACTAATACACCCGACTCTGTCTTTTTAGTCGGTGTTAACGATTAACTGCTCGTAAAGGACTCGTTGCAAGACATTTTTATAAATTCCAATAAAATCTCTATCGAGCTCTTTCAGCTTTAAAAACCCGGCCGTAGCTTGTCTAAATAACGTTGCGTCGATTAGTTAGATTGACTGAAGAGGTTGGAAAGACTTTTTAATTCAGCTTTCACCGAAGCCCTCATGCGTGACCATCTCGTGGTAAATCAAAAGTTTCAGTCTCAGTTTCACCTTTATCTATTATTTCCGACATCCAGGACAAGCAAGCACTTAACAATATTCGGTCAGATATCGGGCAGCCGGATATCCAGCATCAAGGTTAACCGGATGTCCGGCTATCGGTCTATCCGGTTTCAAGGTTGACCGGATATCCGGTTTCCGCCAAAACAGCTATCCGTTTCACTACTACACTACACTAGTAAATACCTATATACGAGTATATCTAAAACGTAATGTGAACTAATATTATAAATGGGTAAACTCACACAGTTTAGATGGATGTGTAATCCTCGGCGTTACTTGAAGCCATACTATCCCAGGCTTGGCTGTTACATAGGCTTATTTTTATTTTGATGGCATGTAGTCTTCTAGTCCGATTCTAGTCGATAAGTCTAGTCAGACATAAACAATTTTATTATATTAATAAATATAGTGGTTGAAGACTTTAACAATTAAGTGCAGTGAATCCCGTGATTACCCATCTTATTATTATAGATCTGGCGTATATATTTCACTATTCATAACAAATACACTCTTTGATATTATTTATTGATCTCGTTTTGCTATACTAACTTTTAAACTTTCGCGTTCCATGATATAATTATGTATTTCCAGGGGAATTTACGCGATCACGAATAACGTGATCGCATTAATTCCCCTGGAAATACATAATTATATTGACCTCGTGTTCCTTAACCTTTGAAAATTTTTAAATATTTTGTCAATTTGCCAATAAATGTAGTTACCACCCATTCATTTATTTACTACATCGCAAAACGCATACAGTGATAACGTGTTTTAACAAAGATTAAAGTGGAAAACCCGATGCAATGGTTTTTGCGTATGAATCATAAGTTTGTTTCCCCAACTCTGTCAAACAGGTCTTTATCTAAAAGTGAGTGACCGCGCTGTAAGATCTGCAACAGCGATTGCTATTCTGAGATTATTATTATTTATTCTTCCGCGTTGGTACGTAGGTGAGAAAACAAGTATAAGACTCGTCTGAGTGGCAGTCGGGCGGCATACCTAACCATAACTAAATGACATACTTAGTACAAAAGCAGCAAAATCTGTGACAAAAGTGATAATCGTTAGTGGTAAAGACAGGCTATAAAAAAATTCAAAAATAACACGAAAAAAAACATTTCTTACAAAGAAGGTTCTCAATTCGATCGTATATATATTTTTTTTTTGTTTTTTTTTTTATGTATGTTCAGCCCGCACTCTGTTATTTATGAACCGATTTTGATTATTATTTTTTTTGTTGGATAGGGTATACCTCAAGGGTGGTCCCATGTCAAGGAAGTCAGGATCTGATGATGGGATCCAGATAAAATTGAGAGAAACCCTCGAAAATTGTAGGCACGAATAGTGTTTCTGTTTACTTTTCATTACTTTATCAGGTATTTGCCTTTAGAAATCACCACATCATGTACCTGAGCTGATGATGAAAAAAAAACATAAAATAAAAATCTTTTTTTACAAAAAATTCAACCGACGAAAAGAACTAAAAAGCTGAAAATAAATAAACTTTAAGTCTTAAGTATTGAGCTTATTTACATAAACTATCAAATTTTATATAAACTAATTTTGAGTCGGCGCCAAATAATAAAATGATTAATTACTTACGTAGAGCCATGTCCATTTCTACGTAGGTACATATAACATTTTGATAATTAATCAGTTTGTTGTTTGGGGCCGACTCAAAATAAGTTTATATAGAATTTTGATATTTTATGTAAATAAGCTCAATACTTAATTAAGACTTAAAGTTTATTTATTTTCAGCTTTTTAGTTCTTTTCGACGGTTAAATTTTTTGTTAAAAAGATTTTTTCAATTATTCAAGCATTTCACTTTCGAATATGTACGAGTATCTTATGCTGCTGACTGTACTCGGTGCATACGTGCACCCGATCACGTAGGCCTACAACTTGCGCGGCAAAAATACTGCAATCAAAAGAAAATACAACAACATTATAACTGTAGTACGTTCCTCCATCCATTCTCACGCTCACTAGTTCCATATTTTTCTACTTGGGTCGTAGGGTTGTCAGAATAAACAAAAAATCGATTCACAGATTTTATTTTTAATACTTGTTTAACAAACGCTATTATTTCTAACCGGATATTTCAAGAACATTCATCATCTCGATGTAGTCCAGCCGTCTGTCAACCCTATTCGGAGATCGGTGCGTTCTTAATGTTCTAGTAAAGTAGGAAAATTATCGTTGACGATGAAGCGTCTGCTTTGCCGTGACTTTGTAAAAAAGGAAACGGGTTCCATATATTTATAGGTATCTGCACATATCTTTAGTCCTCTTTGTGTGTTCACACAAATAGATGTAGAATGCTCTGGTTTTATTATTGGATAATAAATCTAATTGTCAGTAGATATATAAGTTTAATTCTTTTTTATTTGTTTTTTTACTAATTGCGGACATACAGTGAAGCCTGTAACTGAGACCTCAAGGGGCCTAGGATTTTTTATCGTTTATACAGGCTTTCCATTTACCTAGATTCCCAAATAGGCAGGTTTAAAAGGACAGTTATCTCATTTATTTAGGGTCCTGCTTAGAAAGGCCAAATGTACCTTTTTTCATTTAAACACGAAGAAATATAATATTTCTAAACAAATGTGTTGTAGCTTGTCCAAACCTGATAAATTATCTTACTTATACAGGCGATTGAGCTACGAAGTCCCAATTACATACGTAATAAGAAAACAAATCTGAATTAAAATGATTTGAAAATTCCAAGTGACAGGTATTTCAATGGAAAAGTTTCGAGACCTCATTGTCATTCACATATCCAGGCACCACTTAACCAGGTTTGACTGTACTGTGAACGAAAACATAGTACACTTTATGTGGAGAAAGCGTAACAACCAATTATTGTAAAGACGAGATGATAAAATGTTTATCGAGAATTCTTAAAAATTACAAAAGTATAAAACCTAACTGCCCTGCCTTCTCTAGCTGCACCAGAAGCCGTATGTATTAAATAATTTATTTTGTTTGTTTATTATTTGATAGATACTTATCGATACATAGATTATATTACATATTATTAAATAAATGCTAATATACAGACCTATTGTCATAATTTGGCGTCAGTTAATCTTGGTATGTCCTCTTCGCGACGTCAGAGCTAATATGGAAAATTAAATAACATGCCTTTATCACTACCGGCTCCAATTGACTGATATTAAACTTATCCTTAATTTGAAAAAAAAAATAGGACCGCTATGAGCTTATGAGAAAAACGTCATAATCATTCTAATTATCATTATAACTAATCTAAGTAACTCGGTTGTCTGTAAGTGGATCTTCTTACATCCACGAACTATCCCAAAGGAAGGATAAATCAAGAAGGTGTCTCTTGATCTATTTCTCTTCATGATAACGATATCACTGTTTACATTTTAAATGTTCGCCAGATTTATTAATATAGTTAAATATTCTCTTTACAACTAAAGTGACGAACAGACAGCCTGTATGATGGCTTCTCGTAATTTAAGAACGTGTACGGACGTTAACAACTTGACAAAGGCCTAAGTTGTCACACCAAAAACACACCCCTCACGTTTACTCTATAGTATTCGTCCCTAAGCTTTAAGTTTGTAAATATTTCTATAATTTTTGGTACAAATATACTGTAATGTTCAGCTGTAACTATAGAATTGCCCCACTTTTTAGCATGTCATGTCCATGCAAACGTATGAGGTTACAAAGCATACCTAGCTAGTATGCAGATTGCTCTCCAGAGCTCGCTTTTGTGAACGTAAATATGCATATCCCATACGTATCTGGAACGTTCAAGTTATGTTCCCTTGCTTATGTTAAGATATACTTTCGTAAATACTTCTATCAAAATGCTAAATCTGGACCGAAAATAATTGTATTGTCATTATTGGTTAAGTTTGTGTCGTTACAGTGTAGGTAATTACTTTTTTAGCGGGGAGGAAAGAGCTATCAACGCTCGAGTGAGAGAATTATTTTGCTGTTGCGTGTGATAATATTCGCCGACTTTACTACATTATAATTAGAGCCACTTGATTAAAGAAGCACCTCCACAATAGAAAAAACCGTGGTTTACCTGCACTACAACCTCATTGTTATATTTCTGCTGATGAGGAGGTGCGGCAGATCTCGAGTGAGTCAGCCCTGCTATCGTTGCCGTTGTTAGTAATTTGAATCTGGATAGAGTACCAGATTTCAGTTTAGCGAGACGTACATAATTTTTATAAAGCTGGTGATAACCGTGATTTGTTCAAATCCGCTGAGAGCGGATTAGAGCGTCATTTCATAAAAAATCCCACTTAACGATATATTTGGGATACGATATTTTTTGCTTAAAATATTTTCCTAATCCATTTATTCAACCCGATTTGCGTTAAGTCGAAATTTTCGTTTTCAAATATTTAATACTAAATTTAAAACAAAACTTGTTTCAAACTTGGAACAAAGATTAGTTAGTGACTATAATAACATGAAGCCGTCGGTATACCGGGTGCTTAATTAACAAACGTCCTGGTGATGCTGGCAACGGCAGTATCTATCTACCTTTTTCCTTTAAGGTTGACGCTGCTACTTCCGGTTAGTATTCTGTCAAAGCTTACCTACATCTTGAGCTGCTGTTTCTCTTTCTTTCCGCGTGTTTGTTTCAGTGGAGAAATAATGAGAGTTACCTCATTTCTGGATTCCGCCGGCACAGAACCAATGATGAAACCAATGATGCAGAAGAATCAATGATGTATCCTGTCACAAGTTCTTATTGAGATAAGAAGTTGTGACAGCATACATGTGATAGCCACAACACCTAACTAGGTTATACTCGCTGCTTCTTCCTCTTATATTTTACGACCTCTGTGGTGCGGTTGTGCTCCGTAGTGCATTCGACTGCAGAGGTCGAGGGTTTGATTCCCGTTTAGTGCAAATATTTGTGTGTATGTATATGTCAATTTGCATTGTTCTGGGTGTTGTTCTGTAATTTGTTGGTATATAGTTAGCAGTACACAGCAATTTACAATTTTTTTAACAAATCATACACCTAAACCTTGGTCATGAATCACTCTGTCCATTAGTGAATACCGCATGAAAACCCGTTGAGTAGTTTTGCAGTTTATCGCGAACACACAAACGCTGCGGGGCACTTTGTTTATCTAATATGTAGTGACTAGCAACCCGCCCCGGCTTCGCACGGGTAGCAGAGGCATCTTCAACAATCATCATCATATTTAAATCAATTTATACAAAACGTTAACAAATTATACACCTAAACCTTCTTCCTGGATCACTCTGTCTATTGGTTGAAACTGCATGAAAATCCGTTCAGTAGTTTTTCAGTTTATCACGAACAGACAGACGCGGCGGGGGACTTTGTTTCATAACATGTAGTGATCATGTAAAAAATCTTGGAAGTAAATTTTAACCTAGTTTGGTCGTATGGAAATGAAACTTTGCATGTATATGCTGTTTAGATGACAATACTATAATTTGGCATCATGGACCTGATCTGATGACGGAGAAAGAATGTGGATAGTGGAACTCTTCAGTGGCTACTAGTAAGCCCCTCTAGTTTGGGCTTATATGATTCGTTTTGACAAAGACAAGAGATTGGGTTTGGTAACGATGGTCTGATGATGAAGCCAGGAGGTGGAGTGGAACTCTCTTTTACCTTTTAATTCGGTTCACTATTAAACCGTGTTTTTTCAGTTTATTCTATATCTTTATATATAGCTATGTATAAATAATTATTTTGTATGTGTGTATGTCACTGAACTCCTCCTGAACTGCTGGATCGATTTTGATGACATTTTTGTGTGTTTGAGTAAGTCCCTCGATGGTTTAGATTCACAATTGGACCAGTAGGTGGCACTAAAACCAGATTCTAGAAATCTTACTTAATTTTTTAAACAAAAACCAAACCAAAGCTCATAAGCATAAGTCATTAATACAAACCTAAGTAACTGAATTAACCTGTAAGGCGCATTCCGTCTGATGATAAGCGGTAACAGGTACCTATCAACACTCGCAACACCAATTGTGTCACTTGTATGCCTACTCATAGCTTACCGCAATAGGATCTGGCGCGAGACCTTCCAAGTTTGGCGGCTCCAATTCGAGTAGAAATTTGACTTACCCTATCTATCACCATCCAACCAGGTTCACAGGTAGTTCATTTTTAATAACCTCGAAATACTTTATTCGATATAAAAAGTTTGGCAACTGTAAATATACTTAATAAAGAAATAATTAATCATTTTAGGAATGTTAAATTTTTTATACATAACCTTATTGTTTTTATAAAAACAAAAAAAGTAAATATCATAATAAATCACTGGCAAAGTAGAGTTTACGGATGTTGCTAATAATAAATAAATACATGTTGTTGTATCAATGAGAAACAAAGCAATTACTTATATTTCTGGGTGCGGCATTAGCTGAAATATTGTAAAAATGTTCACTTATTGCTTAGTGAATACTGGTGCGCGGGGGGAACTGTTAGTTTAATATTGTAAAGGACAGGCTTACCGCGGCAACGTCACTCGTTCGCGATCATCTGTACTCGCTACTCGGCCGTTGAAACTTTTACTAATCAATTATAAAGTAATCAAAAGTTTTTGTCCAAAGTTTTGACGTTTCATTCAAGAAAAAAAAAAACATCTGTCAAATATCCAAACCACAGATAACAGACTAATAAAAATATTGGTTGAGAATCTTAAACACGGTTCCAATCTTAAAGACATTTTACTATTTCAAATTTGGAACATCTAGTGTCGTGCCTTCAATACGAGATGAATGGAACAGTTTCCTAGTGTTGTGATATCCTGAGGTTTCGTTATCGAGGCCGTACAGCCAACTACAAAGTGTAGCCATGTCTTTGCTTTGGATGAGCGCTTTTAATCTTGGATTAACACTCGGTGCAACTTTAGTCGTTGTTAAGAGGTGAGTACTTTAACTTTATTCAGTAGTTGTTGAGCATAAATTTTGTTTAAATCCTGTTTTTGTATAATTTATGTCTTATATCGATTTGTGGTAAATGACGTAATAAAGTTAGTAATTACCTCGGCACGACATTATGAATTGACTACAGAGTCAATTATATATATATACACAGTAGTTAAAGTGAAATAACTAAAAACTTTTACGTTAATTGGAGGTCAAATATGTGAGGGGTGTACCTATGTAATTTGTTATATCGAGTCACTTATAAGTAACATGTAAGTTTTGTAACAGTGTCTTTAGCACACCTACCAACAACTCCGGTGTTATGTATGTGAGGACCTTTGAGGACCTGTAAAGTACTGTTAACCATTTTCAATTAGAATCTGTTTTCGTTTTCGAAATTGGGCACAGCAACATAAAATACAATACAATACAATACTCTTTATTGTACACCATGAGGAACATTTCAAAATATTTACAAAGACTGTCTTATCGCTAGTTGCGATTTCTTACAGACAACCTTTAGATGGACAGATGCAATGGAGTTATGTATAGGGCAGTTAACAGGTGTACGACTTTAGCTAAGTAGCAACTTAAATGATTTTAAGAGACAAGGAATAAATATATATATATATATATACCTTACCTATATATATATACATACACATATTACACATATAGATACATACATACCGATGTTAAAATAAATATATACACATATCCAGTATCAAAAGCAAGTGAAATATTACTGTGACATTTTATTTTTACATTTTATAAGTTTTCATGTAACTACTTGAGTCATACGTTAGTGCTTGTATTACTTTATATAGATATTAGACTTGCAACAAATAGTGTATTCGGCCACATGCTGAATACCGAATATGATGCAGACTTCCTTGCCGAATAGACGAATATTCGGCGAAAGTATTCGGTATTGTATCCTCTTTTATGGACTGTTAGAGACTTATGCAGAGAAAGCATGGCCTATATCAAGACGTTGAAAGATAAAACAGTTGCAACTATTGCCGGAAAATTCAAAACAGCTAAGCACTACTAATTTTTTATTACGGTTCAAATGCATTGACACATGTTGTTTTTTTAACATTATGGAAGTTAATTATGTATGAAAATTTTATGAGAGAATTAAAAATAAGAGTACAAAAAAAAAAGAATTAATCGTTTTCTTTTACCAATTATTATCAGAATACAACAAATAAAAAAAAAATATATACACACTCACGCCTTATTGCTGTCATCAGACCGTTCTTAGCCCTTCTTCAGTATACCGCCGAACTGGACACTATACGTCATTCGAGGCCTACCCGTGCCGACTCACCATAGTATTCGGTATTCGGCCGAATAGTACCTAGATATTCAGTATTTTGCCGAATAGTATGAAAGTAGCCGAATAGACCGAATACCGAATATTTGCCGAATATTCGTTGCAAGCCTAATAGATATCTGACTATCTATTTTTTTGGCTGTGTGAAGTGAATCTGCTGCGATATAGGAGACTTTCTCGCTTTTTTTCCCTTAATTACTCCTTACTTCCTTGACGTACATCACCTTCTTGCGTAAGATATCAGCAGTGCGGCTTTTTCGCTAAAACGCTAATTAGGATGCGATAACAACAGTACAAAAGTATAACTCACAATTGACCGTTTCAAAACACTAACCTTGAGAAACGATCGCAGTGTAAACCGCGATACATAATTGAGTTTATTTTTTGATACGACCGTAGAGATCTTTAGTTTTTTTATCGCAATTACAAAACCAGGTTAGACACGTAAAAAATATTGCAAAGTTATGATAGCAAGGTTTTGTTATGTTTTAATGAAATTGTAATAGTATCTTTATTTCTTGATTTTTTACACAACTAACGTGAAAATAAGCACAATATACATTTACTTTTAGTGTCAGTTCACTACGCATTGGAAATCCTTTAAAAAAAATTAATGATCCTTGGAAGAAGCCTACAGTAGTATTTAAAAAAAACTAGGCAGCTAGGTCATTTTACAACATGAACGTATACGGAAGATATTTCTTTTTAACCCGCATAGTACCTACCAACCTCTCTGGTTTTAAAAGGAAGAAGCTTCTGCAGATAGCAAAAGGTGTGATGATAAAAAGGGGGCCCATGCATCATTTCGAACAATTTCTCACAATAGACATAGTTACAGGCAGACACACACAGAGACGCGAAATTTCTCCTAAGTCTTAATAATAATAATAACTTGACACACGGCCGTCTGTTTAGTTTATGTGTATAAACACATAAACCTTCCTCACTCCTGGCCACTACGTCGATCTGAAGCTAATGCTGCCTACTACGGTAATGGAAGTAATTACCTTCTTTAGGCATACCATTGTCCGATAGTTTCCGCTCGATGACGTCAAGGCTATCCGTTATCGGAACATCGATAAATAAAGACTCGATGTCAAAACTTATCTGGTTCCAGTTGTATACTCTTGATGATGATGTCCACAAAATAGGGAGAATCCTTCATAAAATATGCAGTTATCCCAACCACTACTTACATAACTACAAATAACATCAATCAGTTTGATTAGTATTTAATTACAGTCTATACAATATGGATCATTTATCATGCACCACTCTTTGATAAAGATATTGCCAGTTTCTATACTAACACCAAAGACCTACTGGCAATAAATTGTATTGATGTGCTTCAATGATATTTAAAGAAAGATAGGTTACTTTCATACTGAACGGCGTCCAGTTATTGTTGTTGTATGACAAGACGTACTTATTGTGTACATACATTACGATTGCGAAAGATAATACGGAATGCATGGTAGGGAAAGAGATAGCTATCTCTTGTGAGTTGCACTTGAAGTACATACTAAATTACAGAGTAGTTAGAATTGTTACAGAATGGACATTGAATATCGCAATCTGCATGTTTGTTAAAAGCTTTTGATTGGTAATAAGTAATGAGTGTTCCGTAGAAAATGTATATAGTAAAAATAAAACAACGAAGAAAATTATTATCGATTTATTTTTAATCACAATAAGTATGGTTCTTATATGTTTATAAAAAGCATACTTATTGTGATTATAGTACAGCATACAAGTGTAGAGATTTATAATACATGCATACTGTGTTCAGTATGCATGTATTATAAATCTCTATACTTGTACAGATAAAGACTTTACGTACTTATTCCAATTAAAATTATTTTATTTCGTGAAATCTTATAGCCTGTACGAATTTTGAGAAGTGATGCTACGCGGCAATTCCGGGTGTTGAGCTCGCATGAGAAGCAGCTGCTAAGTTACTTATGGCCCGCTCTTTTCAATTAACGGGTATTAATATAATATTGAGTAATTATTTTTCAATCACACACCGACTGGCACCGATCTCACATAAAAGTTTAGGCCCTTTATTTGTTTCCTACCCACTTTTGATTTCATTTTTGTTGGGTAGTTTCACGTATATATAAAAATATTATTTCATTATTTTGAGTTTATTTCTTGTGTTTCTTTCTTTGAAGTTGATTTAATTTTTTTTACATAAATGTATCGACATGCCACCATGAGAGAAAGAGTGGAGTCTTTTAGTCTTTCTGCGCATTTATTTTGCGGTAACTACGAAGATAGTTCGAAGGTCGATAGATAGCATCCCCCGCAGTAGAATCTCGTAAGATCATCACTCGGAAATCTGGAAAATGTAAAATAGCATTTTAAGACATTGTATGTATTATTCTGTTAGCAATAAACTTATTATTATTATTAATTATATCTATAATATAATGTCCTCATTTTGTGAGCAACTATAAAAATGTATTGTATTTTTCATTTGTCGACGATTGTAACATTTATGTCACGTTTAAATTCTTTTACCAATTTCCAAGAATATGGTACCTACAGGCCGACAGTTGCCTTGACAAAGTTGATTATGGGAACTATAATAAATGTATAGTGGGTTAAAAGTGGGACATCTTCGAGTCTAAGGTTCTACAGCTAAGGTTTAAAGGATGTGTAACGAAGTTCCAGTGTCTAAAAGATAGTCTTTTCATTGAACTATAAGGTCAGGGAACAAGTTTCTTCGCATTTTATATGTACACAATACAAGATATTTTTTTTTAAGTTTAATTACATTTAATTACTAAAATAACTTGGTGCCAACTTGTAGGTAGTGACATAATCGACTAGTGACAAGTAGTTTTGACAGTTCTCTCTTGATGTTAACCTAACAATACCCAAAGACGTCTAAAGAGAGCGAAACAGGTGAAAATCTGGGGTTGCAAAGTCAGGATTATATGGTGGATGCATTGACAATTTCTAACCAAGCTCTCTCAATTTTTTCTGAGTGGCCAAAGATGTATGTGGTCTGGCGTTATCGTGATGAAAGAGCACTCCTTTTCTGTTGACCATTCTGGCCGTTTATTCTTAATTACTTGCTTGAGTCTTATCAGTTCTTGGCAGTAGAGATCCAAATCGATGGTTTTGCCCGGCGGTAAAAGCTCATAATGAATGAAATAATGAAATTCGATAATTTATTTCTTTGTTAGATTCACTCATTTTGGCGGACAGAAAAACAATTGAAAAATGGAAAGCGTTTTTACTTTTTATTTTCTGATATGATATGTCCTATATTTATTGATATTAAAACCAGCCAGATACAAACAAATTTTTTCTTCAATTTTTTTTTTAATTACCCACTAGGACCTCTGGCAACCCTACTTGTGAGCAAAAAACATCATTATAGTGCTAATTAACCACAGTCTTTTGCATTGTGGAGGTAGTTCTCCAGTTGTGTAGCTCCAATTCGATCAGAAATAATTAACTCCTTTAATTCGCTGAAGATCAGGACTAGGTAGGGTGGAATGGCATTCCCTGCAGAAGATCGCAATCGATACCCGTCCGTAGTTTATCCAAATGTCATAAAGCGAAGGTATGCTTGTTTGCCACTTTTGTAGTATATAGTTTTAAACCATTACAATTTGTAATTCGAGCTATGCAATCATCTTCACACTTAGCAATATCGATTTCGTCACAACAAATTCCGGTTACGTCAATTATTAAGTACCTACTCCGTAAAAAGGGCTCAGTGAGTTGACGCAATCAATTTATCTAGAACTGGTTTCAATGAAGCTTTATCTGATTCGACGCTACCCTGAACTTGGCTTGGTGACCTTGGTGTACACCTCTATGCGTAATATTTGTATAACTTGACGTAAACATTCAATATCAAGAACAAGCACCATTAAGGAATTGAATGATCAGTTATATTTGTAAAATGCTTGGCGTTTTATGAAATATGACTTTTAGAAGCGAAGTGTCCTTGGAGAACCTAGTAAAGGTTATAATTACGACGTTATAATTCCTCTCAACTAAATGCCTTGTTCTCTTTACTTCTATTTTACACATTATTCTTATCGATTTTGTCTATCCCAAGGTTGCCTGTAAGAGATCGCTCTTAGCCATAAGGCCGCCCATTGTAAATATCCACTTTGCGTATTTATTTTAAGCTATATGTGTTATTGTACAATAAAGATTTTTCTATTCTAAAGGAACAACAGCCCCAAATTAAACTATTGGCCTTGAAAATTTAAAATCTTTTTAAAAGAATTAAAAAGCATAAAATAAATAAATAGATATAATAATAAGAATAAATAAGACTTAATAGGAGTCTTAAGTATTGAGCTTATTTACTTAAACTATAAAATTTTATATAAACTAATTTTGAATCGGCGCCAAACAACAAACTGATAAATTATATATTTTTTTTTTTTATATTATTTTTAAGTCCCTTGGTCACGGCATCACGCGTGAACAACTGGACCGATTTCGCTAACTCTTTTTTGTGTGTTTGTTATTGTCAGGAGAAGTTTCTTATAAATGAAAAAAAAAAACGGACAAGTGCTAGTCTGACTCGCGAACCGAGGGTTTCATTGATGCTCCACTCCTATTGGTCGTATCGTGATGTTATATAGCCGAACCAAGAGTTCCTGAGATTAGCGCATTCAACCAAACAAACAAACTCTTCAGCTTTATAATATTAGTATAGATGTTGACTTATCATGGGACGTAAGTCTATACAATGACAGCTCAAGTTATACTGGCCAATGAAATTGAATTATGGTCGAAATTTGACCACCTACATACAATTAGGTATAGATAACACATGCGAGATTATCGATAAAACGCATTAAGCTGATAGGTACAATTTCATAATTTGTAACGCCACCTATATGACCAAATATGGGTCACTCTCAATTGACGCTTTCATAATCACCGCACGTCGGGCCAGGAAAATTGCGCAATTGCAATAGAAAATACAATTGTGCAATTCATTGAAACTGTTTAGCAATGGGAAAATACTTTAGAAAATTTTCCTCGTGCGGTTAGAGTTTTAATGATTTTTATTTATTGGGTTTTTCTTGTTGCATTCTCATATTTTTGATTCACTTGTTCACTTGTGCCTGAAGCAGGCTAGTCATGAACATCCGGAAAAAATAACATGATCATCATTTTCATGCGGTTTTCACCAATAGACAGAGTGATTCATGAGGAAGGTTTAAGTGTATAACTTGTTAACGTTTTGTGTAAATTGGTTGAAATATGATGATGATTGTTGAAGATGTCTCTACTACCCGTGCGAAGTCGGGGCGGGTTGCTAGTATTTACATAAATAACTTTACACATATCCTAAACTAGGCAGAGCCTGTACTATGTATGTATTTGGAAATATACAGGCTCTGCATAGTTTGGGATATCTGTGAAGTTATTATTTTTATTATATTAATATTTGAAAATAATTATTTTTCCCCCTTTTTAAGCAAATTTTGCACACGAAGGAATTTCATATTTCGAATACTTAAAGTTAATAAGTAGAAGAAGTTCAGAAAGCTACAATACTTGATCAACATGAGTTATAAATTTAAAATTTATTTGAAAATGACTACAAAAACCTATAAAGGCGCATTATAAATGCTGGCCTGTCAAGTTTTTTTTTTTGTGGGATAACGGGCAAACGAGCCCATGGGCACCTGCAATTTGAGAGTCACAAGAGCGTTGACGGCCTTTTGTGTACGTGGTTACGGAAAGTTTATACAATGACCGTTCAAGTTATACTAGTCAGCGATATAAAACAAAACATTCAAAACCTAATTACTTAAGGTCAAAGTTCAACCACCATGTGATCTCTACTTTATGTTCCAAATAAACAACAAACTTGTGGAGGAACAGGAGTTATGTCCCTCCAACACAAAGGATCCTCCGTCCAGGCTAGGTGATCATGCCTGGCGGGCCGCGGCCGAACGGTTGCTGGTGGGAAGTTGTATATACTCGTATACTAATCGAGAACTCTCATCGATGCAGGATTATTAGTTACTACGTAGTTCTGCTAATCGTCGGTATTTGATGTTGGAGTATGTTTTTGCTGTATGTGAAAGTCGCCACAAACTCCTTGTCATAAAATTTAACTTCACATGAATTCTTCTCAACATCAACCGCAGGACCGCGCTGCGCGACATCCCACAGCGTTCCTCCACAATGAACTTTTATACACGGCCTGCCTTATGGTAAGCGATCCCGGTGCCTATAAACAGAAGATTAGTGGAGGGACAGGGTTAGTGATGCCAATCTCCTCCCCCTTTCCCTCCCTCTTTCAATTCTAAAACCACTTTGAATACGGCTTGTAGTGCTAAGTACGTGTTTGTGAAAGGTGGCCGTGCTGCATCGATAGGCGCTGCCACTGTGACCTACCTCCTTGACTACTATCTTACTCCAATATTCCTATAAATATACAAACTGCATTCAATTTCGATGGTTCGGTTACATAGGCTGCACTAAAAGTATCGGGAATGAAATATTTCCACTGTTTCTGTCATATTAAAATCTTTTTAATTGAAAACTCCTTGGTTTTAAAAATCGAATACCATTTATTTATTTAAAAAAAGATTCTCGGTCTTATCACAAGGTTTTGTCAAACTTGTTTAGTCGTTGAGAAAATTAAATTGACTCGAGAAAATTCAAGAGCGATGATTTATTATGACTTTCGAAGTGGTTTAACGCAAAAACAGTGTGTTAACCGGATGATTTCTGCATTTGGTGATGAAGCCCCATCCAAAACCACAATTTATCGCTAGTTTGCTGAATTTCAACGTGGACGTGTCAAGCTCAGTGATGATCCCCGTCAAGGTCGTCTAAAAACTGCAGTCACCCAAGAAAACGTTGATGCTGTGCGTAAGCTGATTGAGGAAGATCGACATGTGACATACCGCGAAATTCAGGCAACTTTAGACATTGGCATGAGTCGAATACAAATAATCTTGCATGAACAATTAGGTGTAAAAAAGTTGTTTTCCCGATGGATACCGCATTCGCTTTGTGATTAGCAAAAAGCGGCTCGCGTTACTTGGTGCGTCAGAACTCTCGAAAGATTTCACGCAGGATCCTCAAATGCTGTATACAACATCGTATCAGGTGACGAATCCTGGATATACGCGTACGAACCCGAAACAAAAAACCAGTCACGAGTTTGGGTGTTCGAAAATGAGTTAAAGCCAACAAAAATTGTTCGTTCACGGAGTGTTGTAAAAAAAATGGTGGCCACGTTTGTCTCCAAAACCGGCCATGTTGCGACTATTTCTCTTGAGGGACAAAGAACGGTTAATGCAGAATGGTATGGTAGCATTTGTTTGCCACAGGTCTTTTCTGAACTCCGTAAAGAGAACTGGAACCGCCGCATCATCCTCCATCACGACAATGCGAGTTCTCACACCGCGCACAGAACAAAAGAGTTTTTAAAGCAAGAAAACATAGAATTATTAGACCATCCGCTGTACAGCCCCGACCTAAGCCCTAATGATTTCTATACTTTCCCTAAAATAAAGAATAAATTGCGTGGTCAGAGATTTTCATCACCTGAAGAAGCTGTGGACGCCTTCAAAACTGCCATTTTGGAGACCCAACTTCCGAATGGAATGGTTGCTTCAATGATTGGTTCAATCGTATGGAAAAATGTGTCAAATTTCGCGGAGAATACTTCGAAAAGCAATAAATACATTTTTAAATAGTAATGTTGTGTCCCTTCCTTAATTCCCGAAATTTTCAGTGCCGCCCTCGTATTCAATGACGTTGCTCCTTCAGCTGATTTTACTGATGCTACGTTGGGGTTTTTCTTCTAGTTACACTTTACTACAGACATGACGTGCGTCATACTCGTGAACGGGTGCTGGTTGGGGTGACTGGTCGGCCTAGTCAGCGATGCTTTAGCCTATACTATTATTTTGGTTCGATCAACTGCAACTCTAGCCTCTTAATCCAGTCACGAACTATTTTTAACAGTAGATTTTGTAACTGAATGAAGGTAGATGTGCACCTTGAATGATTTCTATGTTTAATAAGTTCAAACCTTCAACGGTATCACCGAGTGATTTTTATTTTTTAGTACGTTAGCCTTTGGAGCATTTCAATAAAATGAAATTCAGGTGGCATCAGCTTGCACCCTGTTTCCCTTTCGTGTAACACTAACACTATTGTACCTGAAGATCTGACTTTTAAAAAGAGTGGCCATGAGTTTCTTTGCCAGTATTCTTCTCATAAGGCTCTACGCATTTTGGAAACTGGAAGTTATAGATCGACACAAGCAGGCAGTAGATTTTGGTGTTTTCACCTAATTTACCTCGACAATCCAGTACATGCTGTGGCGTCTGTTTGCGCCGATCTATGATTTTAAGTCTAGCTTCAATTTAACGTTCATAAATGTCACTTAGTGTCTTTATTGAATAAATGATTTTGAATTTGAATTTGACGTCTTTTATAATTCAGTAACTTTTCCGACCCGAAAAAAAAATCTTTTGCTTACCATTTTAGGCTGGAGACAGCCGTGGCGTACTTAATTTTGGTTCGTGTCATTACCTTCAGGGTATTCAGTTGAGTGAATGAGTAAAATTGTGTGTAGCTGAGCGTGAACCATTCATTCGGGACACCCCCGTGCGGAGTTAGCGATACGTCATGTTTTGTGTTTTTGTTTCGGAGCGTAATAAAAGTAACGCCACTCCGTCCTGGGTTCGAAAGCAGTAAATTATTCATTGTATTGAAATTTACTCAGTAGAAGTAATAGTACCCATTACATGAACCCTGTTAAGCCGAAAATAGTAGGAAAAATGTTTATTAATAAAATAAAAAACCTACTTAACTACTTTATATGTTAATTCTAGTATTTACACCTAGGAAACATTTTTTGTTACTTTAAAAAGTGGCAATGAAATATGATTTCTGGATAATATAAGTAAATAATAACTTTTGATTATAACAATATAAACAAATACCTTTTCGTGATCGCGTCAATTTCCGTAAAAACGTAGATAATATTATATCATGGCACGCGAAAGTTTAAAAGTTAGTATAACAATATAAAGGTCACCCCATCATTAAACTGTCTCTTTAGTGGAGACGGGACTCCTTTTAGCATCGATACTGATATCTATGCTAAAAGGAGATTAAGGAAACAAATGCAGCGACGTCGGATCCCCATGTGTTTTCAAAGTGCGGCGTTGTTTAAAGAAATAATCAATTTACTAATAAGATTAAAAGCCTGATTAGTGTTGAATTTTACCGTTATTACGAGTACTTTTATTTATTTTTGAGGAGAAATGTCATTTATTTTATCACCAATAACTAACGCCTCGGATCCAAAGCGAGGATTCGCTTCTATTTAGTATATTTAGTTGGTTCATTAACACTTAGCTTATATATTTTACGGCGGCAGCGAGTGTTTCACTTTATTGTCCTAGAATCATTAATACAGACATTAAAACAGAAACTAATTTAATATCGATTTAATACGTTTTACTCAAAGTTATTTGCATTCTTTTGTCTATTCAAGTTTCAAGTATATTATAAACCGGTACACAGAAGCATGTCATTGCTACTGGATCATAATTATAGATAATAGTTATATAATTTAATTTAAAATACTTTTTATTAGTAGGCTTTATGTATCTTATTAAATATATACGTATAAATATTATAGTACTAGCTTTTTTGACGTTTCGATGGACTTATTTCTAACCATAGTGGCAACTAGGGACGGTGGTATGGCCTGCCTGAGCGGTCACCTGAACGGTCAGCTGAATATCGAATCATTTTGATAAAATCAAGAAGCAAAAGAAATCTGTAGATATCAGAGTACATTCTTTATTAACTTTCAGAGCAATATTGTTTTATTTGATTAATTGAGTTATTTGTTAAAAAAAAAGAGGATCCAGAAGCCAGTGGTTTAAGAGGCGTTATCTTCACTAAGATATTTATAGTACCTCGTTAAAAGTAATTTATACTTTCGAGGTTCCTTTGCATGAAGATTAGTAGTTGGTCTTTGGAGTACAAACAAGACATGAAGACGATTTGTTATTTTAACGAGCCCTAGAAAGGTGGTGAAACACTACCTAAACAAAGAGTTTTTATATTTCAACTTACATATGAAACCTAATATTTAGTCATGTAAATACACAAAGAGTGGTCTATTTCTAGCTAAAAATTATATTTACGTCTGTTCCATGAATTTACGATAAAATGTAATGAAACCTTTTCAATATTAGGAAATGAAAGGTTTCGAATATCCTACTTATAAAACCAAACTTATTTATCAATGTTATTGTTACCTACATATATGGTTGCAACATAATTCTTTCTTAAGGTACAGATAGATAGATAGAAAAGCTCTTCATTAAAAAGAGAAAGAAATGAATACAAACTTGTATACATATTTTATATATTCTAAGCAAACTAAAGCCTAAATACATTTGGCGATCTTATCGCAATTTGAAATTTCTTCCTGGCAACCATTGGATGGAAAGAGAGATTATAGTAATAAAGTCTTAGTAATATGTAGTATTAGTATTTTAAGTATTCGTTTAGTAATTTGTATACGGGTTCTATATTTAGTAATCTATAATTAGGTATATATATAAATGAATCCCTATTTCCCTTGGTCACGGCATCACGTGTGAACGGCTGGACCGATTTCTGGATCGAATTCTTTTTTTTGTGTCTGTTATTGTCAGGAGAAGGTTCTTATAGAAAAAAAAATAAGAAAGTTGCGCGGAAAATTAGAAAATTTAAGAAAACTTAACGAAGGACTTACGCGGGTGAAACCGCGGGGCGGAGCTAGTAATTAATAAAAATTCAATTAACTTTCACGAATTTAGGTAAAGACAGTAGGGTAATACATATATTTTGTTTTGTAATACATATGCAAAAAAAATGTTGCAAATATGATAATGATCCTTAAATGAATATACATCATTATATTATTATTTATTGATTATATCCTAGAACATAAATTATTGGTATAAAACAAAAATATATTAAAAGTAGTTTAGACGAAGAAGCTTTGCGAATAATAATAATATTACGTTTTAAGATTACAGGTGTACCTAAGTATATAAGAAAAATATTTTTGTGGAAAAACTGAGAGACAAGCGCCAATAAAGTTGTCAGAAAAAAAAGGAGGAGGTTCTCAAATCGACCGTACCTATATATATTTTGTATGTTCAGGCCTCACTCCGTTATCTATGAACTGAATTTGACGATTCTTTTTTCGTTAGATTTGGTATATATACTATATACCTCAAGGGCGGTCAGATAACAAGGTCGTCAGGATTTGGTGATGAGATTCTGATAAAATTGAGAGAAACCTTCGAAAATTGTGAGCACGAATAGTGTTTCTGTTTACTTTTTACAACTTAATCAGATATTTGCGTTTAGGAATCATCACCTCATGAAGCTGAGCTGATGATGGAAACCATACCTTTCCTAAACAATTAGAAGATAGATATCAAACTTTCTTAATTTTTTTTTAAACAAACAAACTGTGATTGTAGTGCAAGAGAAATGAAGAAGGATTATAAATTAATTATCAGATAATAATACTGTGATTTAGCCACAAAAACTAGTAATAGTTTTACATTTCTGACACACGGAAAGTACGCTCGAAGTTACCTGTACAAAGTAATTCTGCACAGTATCAATTTTAATATTAAAATACCCATTTCACTAGCATCGTCGCTTATATCGCGACTGGATTTAGTTTGATAAGCTTAACCTTTAAAATAAAGTTTATAATGATGAACTCACCAAAATAATTGTGATGATGTTCTTTCTTTTTGTTGCGTCTATAGTTATTTAACCCATCCTAATTATATACTTCCCCTGGAATTAATCTGTACATCTTTACAGCGTTGACAGCAATACGACCATGAAGGTTTAATTAAAAGGAAAACTTTGAAAATGAAACATAATCTGTGGTAGGCACAAGACTTCCATTGTCCAGAGGCTTTGCTCATAAGCAAGAGATTTTGGCCTGCTATTGTATCGTCTTGCTCGACAGACAGCACTGTATTATTAATTTTCAACGGTCTAGACTTTCTATTATTTGAATGTCGATAATGTTATTTTATAATAATATTTAAAGAAATCCTACAAAATAGGTAAATATAATAGACAAAAACTATGTTTTGTCTTCATCATCATCTTCCTGCACTTTTCCAAATATTATTTGGGGTCGGCGCAATATATAGGTAACACAGTTATTTTAGTTTATAATTTAAAACTTTAGTTGTCTTATGTCCAAAATTTAAGTGTAGGTATTGAAATTATATTTATAAGATAAAGATGCATACCACTTAGAACTGTCGAAATAATAGGGAATATGCATGTTGTTTAAATTTACTTGATTAATTTTCCCTTGAATCTTTATTGTCCATATATTATGCCTAAACAATTATTTTCTTATTTAGTTCGTCTTTAATTGCAAAAAATATTAATTAAAATATGCAAAATAAGGGAGCGAAATACAACTTTGCAAAACGCTTCACTATTGGTCGAAACAAAATATGTAACATATTCGTAGTGTTACGGAGAAAGATAGGTGTTTCTGTGGTTTTTGCCCTTAGCTAGTGCAATTTAGGCATTCTAGTGATATTAGAAATTATCTAGAACGATGACTGAATGTAGTTTTGTCGAAGAACAATCGGACAATCTACCGAAAATAGATGCATTTATGATGACTACATATTTTGCATCAAATCCAGATTTTACGTCTGCTGAGGTCAAAGGAGTGAAATCCGCAAGGTAATTATTATAATACTTGTTATATTATAATCTAAAGGATAGGTAAGATATGTACAGTTAGTTATATTCATGAAGTTTTATTGGACTTTTGTTACTTAGTTTAAGTAGACAAGCAAGTTGCCTTCTGCTTGATATTTAAAACCAACATAAATGACCTACTGCTGACTAATTCACACTATTCTAGCAATTAAATTGTAATATGCTTACATTAAAGTGATCTTCACAACAATAAAACACGATATTGAAGATACTTTGAAAATGAAACATAATTTGTGGTAGGCACAAGACTTCATCTCTTTTCATTAATTTACACCATTGTTTTCGTATTTCACATTATTATTTTGTACAGGAAAAAATACTGTATTGGGTGTACTTCTTATAGTGTTTTTACACTTAGGGACAAGGCAATTCTTATAAAATGTTTTTTAAACTTTATCCATCGTCTATTAATTACAATACATAGTAATTACAACTGAAAATCGGTATAAAATTACTGTAACACTTCAAGTAAGTATACTAAGTTTATGAAACAAACACTGAGCGTGATATCTGACGTCATCCAAGGCCCGCGAAATATGGCGGCGTTTAAACAAATCAAATTTTATCGATGTTTTCAATGTTATTTTAAAAAATAATTTGAACATTGCCGAGGTTATTTATATTTTTTATTAGGGTAGAATGATGGAACAAGTCAATAAAAGATAAAAAAAAATACATGCATATTCCCTATTAGTTTAAACTTATATTTTAGTTGATGATATTGCTAACATATTCGTTATGAAGTGTGGTTTATTTGTTCCGCATTCGAACTACATGTAACTACTACACTCCTACGTATTACCATTAAGCAATGGAGGTGTTAACAAGAATTAAAGAAATGTGCTTATTGTAAATGTTGTCGCCACATCAAAAACTCTTATTTATTTTATTAAAAATAGGGACAAACTATAATAGATGATAACACAGTTCACTATTTAATAAAAATAATTTAATGGACATTATTTTGACTGGTTATACCGGTAACGCAATACTATTGGTCGATGGATAAATATTAACGAATAGTGGGATTTTAAATTGGGATTTTCATAGTTTATATCAGTGGTTTTGAGACAGTTTCTTACATAAATGCCATTAATCTGTATGTTTGGTTTCCCGAATATATTTTGTCAAATAAATAAAATGAAGTGTGTCTCGTTAAAGACCGTCTTGAAGTTGTTTAAAAAAACATAATAGCAGAATTCTCATAAAAAAAATCGTAAGTGCCTCTTCCTTAAACCTATTTATGAGGGATTAGGTCGCCTTGGCACTTTTTATACGACTGGTTGACCCATTTTGGAGAAGCCATTAATATGTTGTCAAACGCAAGTGGGTAGGCACATCAACGATACGAACTTCACTTTTATAGGCAAAAACTCTACACGATTTAGCCTGTGTATTTTATATAGATATTCAATAAATGCTTAGTTACTTTGCTAACTTTTGATGGAAAAATAAAAGAACATATGGACTTTCTAAAACAAGGACTTTCTTATAGCTAAATACGAATGGTTCTAGACCTAATGGTTTAGGTTTTGTAGGTTAAAGACTTAGGCAAAGCAGATTACTGTACGACTTGTACCTATATCTACAATACATACAATACTAGCAACCCGCCCCAGCTTCGCACGGGTAGCAGAGACATCTTCAACATAATTCAACCTTCAACCAACCAATCATCAACAAACCAATCATCATCATAATTCAACCAATTTACACAAAACCTTAACAAATTATTTACCTTAATCTTCCTCATGAATCGCTCTATCTATTGGTGAAAACAGCATGAAAATCCGGGGGACTTTGTTTTATAATATGTAGTGATGATAAAGGATACAATCATTTGATCTAAAACTTATTAGGTTGGGCCTAAAATATGGCCTAACTGCATCGGCAACCTTTTTCGCATTCCAATACATAATATGCAGACCTTTGTAGCTATAAAAAAGGGAGCCGCAATTTGACCTCTTTTTAAATAAGGTATTGGGTTAATTAAAATAATTGTAATTAGGACAGTATAATTGAATAGGCCGATAATAATATTACATCAGTAAGCGCCAGTACATGTTATACCTATCTATAGAAATGTTATTTAATAAGTAGTTGAAAATTCGTTTATATGTCACAGGCTTAAAAGTAATTATTCCATTTAAAATCATTTTTAGCCAAAAAAAGTCTTAGGTTTGAGCTTACTTACCTACTTTTTTTTAGAGAGTGCGGGTAATCCAACAAATTATGGATATTTATAAGTGAAGAGACCATAACAAAGGTCCTCAATATCGTGTAATTATGCTACAGAACACGTTTCTCGCAGCCCGCATCAGGGCAAGGCCAAATGTAGACGGAACACGTTATGATATCGCAGATGCTAGTATAATATTATACGAATCCCTGTGGGTTACAATTTCCCAATCGAATAATTGGATACAGAAGTATCCAATTATTCGATTGGGACATTGTTTGAATATCCTTGAATCACTATAACATTATATTTATGTATATCGATAGGTAAGGATAATGTATTTGTATACATTACATACATACTATACCTATATCATTATTTTACTATAAATAAAGATTTTTTAATTAAATTGCATAATATATGTATATTGTTCTGCGGTTCTATTCTCATCGAGTCCAAATTATATATTCGTACCAAGATTATAATATTTTAATGAATAAGGCAGCTCATAGCAAGAAGGATATAGGGTATTCATTTATGTTGCTATTCAATACACTAGTAAAATTTTACTTACTAATTGGATTGAACGAAAAACTTAGGTAGGTAAAGATAATCAGTCCATTTAAAAAGCATTTTAACTTAATATTCAAAATGCAAAAGTGCGTTCGTAGTATTTGTTAGTGAAGCTTTCACTCCTTAACCGATCATCCTAGAATTTGCACACATAGCCTACAGAAAAGGACATGGGGTCTAGTCCCTAGACCTTATTTTTTCAGGATGAATGGTAATCCCTAGGGATACCTGTATTTATATTGATTGATAAAAACTTTATTAGCGCAAACGAAGTCGCGGGTAAAATGTTATCAACAGCTGTCATTCGGTCCTTTCTTTTTAACGATGCGTAAAACGAAATGTTCTAATTCTTTTGAAACCAAATTCTTTTAAACAATAATTGATGGCGCTTCTCTAATTTTTTGTCTAAATACTGATAATAAGTAAGAAAGAAATTAGTTTTTCCCACAAAGTTAGTTTCAATTATAAAATCCTTGTAAATTTTAAATGTAAAAAACAATAACTTCAGAAGCACTTACCTACCTACCGAGCTTAAAAAAGAATATTACTCAAATATGTTAGAAATATTTTTAATATTTTTAGAGCACTATAAAAAGGCGTCAATGCGATATGTAAAAAACTTCATTGTAAATTTCATAATTTGTAATGTTATGCATCACATAATATTGTACACACATTAATATTATTTTTGTTAGTTAACTAATAAGTAAAATAAGTGTAGTCCTTGATTTAAATGTAACATTTAGTTAGTCTTTAATAATCGACTAAAATATGACATAATTATTATCAAAATCCCTATCCCTAGTACCAAAATCCTAACACATAGGCTACTTTTTCAAGTTCAAAGTTCTCGGGATATGATGTCAATAGTGAACCTATTAAACACATAAAGTTTCAATTGCATATCTCTTATACTTTAGATTTAATTGATATCTAAAAAAACTCGCTCGCACTGTCAAAAAGTCATCAGATCTCATGTAGAGCTAACTCTACACCTTAGTCAAAATATGTGGTCTGGCCGCCCCCGCCTCGAAAATCCCTTCAACGATTACAAAAGAGCTGGTGATCTTCGAACGGATAAACAGAGTCTTTTTATTAGATCTAAGAACACTCTCGATCAAGTCATCTTTCAAACAAAAAAAAACCGCACTCAAATCAGTTCATCCGTTTGAGAGCTATGATGCCACATACAGACACACAGATACACAGACACGTCAAACTTATAACTTATACCCCTATTTTTGCCTCAGGGGTTAAAAAGTACATTTTTGTTTACATGAACATAAACGAACACAGATACACAGACACGTCAAACTTATAACTTATACCCCTATTCTTGCGTCAGGGGTTAAAAAGTACCTTTTTGTTTACATGAACATAAATGAACACAGATACACAGACACGTCAAACTTATAACTTATACCCCTATTCTTGCGTCAGGGGTTAAAAAGTACCTTTTTGTTTACATGAACATAAATGAACACAGATACACAGACACGTCAAACTTATAACTTATACCCCTATTCTTGCGTCAGGGGTTAAATAGTACCTTTTTGTTTACATGAACATAAATGAACACAGATACACAGACACGTCAAACTTATAACTTATACCCCTATTCTTGCGTCAGGGGTTAAATAGTACCTTTTTGTTTACATGAACATAAATGAACACAGATACACAGACACGTCAAACTTATAACTTATACCCCTATTCTTGCGTCAGGGGTTAAATAGTACCTTTTTGTTTACATGAACATAAATGAACACAGATACACAGACACGTCAAACTTATAACTTGTACCCCTATTCTTGCGTCAGGGGTTAAATAGTACCTTTTTGTTTACATGAACATAAATGAACACAGATACACAGACACGTCAAACTTATAACTTATACCCCTATTCTTGCGTCAGGGGTTAAAAAGTACCTTTTTGTTTAAAAGAACTTAAATTACACGCTTTTCTTTTTTTTAAGTATTGTATATATATTGTATTTTATAGGATATGAACTTTCGTCCGCGGCTTTCCTCGCGTTACTGTAGATTTTGGCAATCAATTCACTATCCCTCAGGATTAGGATCCTTTTCGGCATGAAAGCTACTCTATGTACTTTTCTGTACCCTTGGCAACGTTTATGCGATTGTTCATATTGATCAGTTCAGTAGTTAAGGCGTCAAAGGGTAACAAACGAACAAACTCATATTCGCATTTATATTATTCGTTAGGATAAGAATTGTAAAATGTAAAGAAGGACTAAACAACATGCCTCTTATAAATAAATAAAAAACGCGACCTACGTTTTCCATAGTTTCAGCAACACACTGAAATATATAGATTCGGCAAATCGTAAATAAATGTAAGGTGTCATTTATAGAGTAGTAAGGGATTCTTCTAATATTGATAGGTGAAGTAGACTCGGAGATACTCGCGTTAAATCGGCTGTGTCAGTCCCGCCGCGACCGTCGCGAGCGGCGGGTGACGCCGGGCTTGAACTATATTTGTATTAAGTGGATCGCAAAATGCGATACTGACTGTACATTATATTTATAAATTTAATAAAAGTAATATTTGGTATATTAGCGAGTGTTAACACAAGCGCTGTATTATTAAACAAATACCATAAGCGGTTGTTAGTTATCCTATAGATTGTAATTTATTTGCACAAGATTTTTTTTTTTACTATTTTACACTGAGAAGGTTTAATTATTACTATATTACTTAGAGATTTCTATAAAACCAAGAACCTAGTCACAGCCTTCTTAACTTGCGCTGCAAATTAAAACCTTATAACCAATCTTATAATAATTATTAAGTAAGTGATATGACTTTCAACAAATAAAGAATATCATTAAGCATTGAATAGGCTTATGTTTGAAATAAATTATTTTATAGTCAGTATGAAATTAAATCTTATGAGAATTTGAAAAAAACGATTCGTTATTATTTTCACGTTTGGTTTTATTTTTAAATGGAAATTGAAACAAAAAAATTGATTTGATGATAGTTAAGTATGACGTCAAAATTTTCATTGCTTATTTTCTATAGAACTTACCATTTTGACATTTAATAAATAGTAACTGATTTGTCTTGACAGTCGACTACCGTATTGAAAATGATGTTCGAAATTTAAATTAAACTTGGTCTCAATATAATCTGTTATTTTTTTTTTTTAATTTCAAAGATTTCAACGTTTATATTCTGAGAATATTTTATGTTGAAAATCAAGTCATTTGTTTCAAAATGTAATTTATAGATCGATTGTTTTTTTAATAATCTGCTATCAAATTGAAATGAAATCATAAATTTCTAACCTAGGTTATACAATGAACCGTGTGGTACGAAAGGTTTAATAAATAACCTTTCCGAATGCCATAATTTTACCTATCTCTTTGTAAGTTAACGTAACCTTCAATGGTCGTAAAGAAAAAAAAGAAAAGTGCATTTAATGCAATTACAAGTATAAAAACAAAAATGTTAGAAATGTGTCAGTGAATTTAGAAGGCTGTAAGACCGAAGGTTTGGCTCATCACAATAATTGACTGTCATCATCATCATCACCAACAACTGTGTTGTTTTACTACAGACAGCAATGAGCGTCGATTTTTGAAGTGATAACTTCTTTAGGCACTTTTGGTATGGGAAAAAAAGCTCTGAACTCGCGTGACCGTCACGCTCAGATGACATATGTTGTCATGATGACATATAGATGTGTGTTACATATGTGTTTTCACTACTGACGTGTAGTCCTACGACTGTTTGTGTTGTGGTTTTTTGTCGTAAGCAGGGTCTTCGCTTGTCTTGCCTTAACGGGAGTTGCAAGCTTTCTTGTTAACACTTTTGGTCACCGACAATAGACCCATTAGTGACGGTTTTTGTTGGTTTGATGCCCACATACCACATCACTGTTAATGGTGTAGGGTTCCACACACCATAGAGGGAGACTCTGTAACACGTTACTAAATCTCACACACTACCTGAAAAGAATGTAACAGAGTACACCCGTAGATTAACTACCTGCTAATCAATTAATTAATAGTTTACCAGACAATTATAATCCTGGAACAGTAAAGAGTAGAGTGAATAGTAAAGTGTACCATCGTCCCTCGTCTTCGTTTGGTGCGGTCTTAAAACATTTAACATAAACAAGATTCAGTACAGATCAAACTAGACTACATTATTTATTAATTTCCAGTAGTTTCTGTCTACCCTCAAAGTTGTTTAAATCTCCTAATCTACCACTTACTTTAATATCTTTTAGCCTCTTTTCTAATATTGGCAACTTCATATTGATCTATTAACTCTAGAAACTTTAGCTGCGGTAAAAGGGCGTAGGACAGCCGATTCTGGTATCTTACTCTATTATGGGTTTATTTTTACATACATTTTTACCTTAAATGTGTTGCTACATTTCTTTTTATACAAAATTTTAAATACTACATCACTACATATTATAAAAAAAAGTACCCCGCCGCGTCTGTCTGTCTGTTCGTGATAAACTGAAAAACTACTGAACGGATTTTCATGCGGTTTTCACTAATAGACAGAGTGATATATGAGGACGGTTTCGGTGCATAATTTGTACTCGTGCGAAGCCGAGGCGGGTTGCTAGTTTAAAATTACTTTTAAAAAGCTTCAACAAATAAATTCAGCATATTTTGGTAGGATTTTCAAACAAAGAAACAAACTACCATTGCATTTTATGTCGAGTATATGGACCACTGGTAAATTATAACTATATAATTTACCTACATAAAAGTGCAGTTTTAAAATATAGAACCATATTAGCCATAATCTATGGGAATATATATATTTTATCCAATAGCCATAAGAAAACATCGTCGAGTGATGTTATAAAGTTTATTTCCCTTGAGAGTTTGGCCAGATGTGTTTCACTTCCATTACTTCATTTAATACGTTCATAACATAGCAACACTGTGTAGAACCAGTGCTTTTTAATAGTTAAATACTAGCTTTTAGGCCCTTAATCCTTAATACAATTTTCTACAGCAGATTTCTCAAAAGACCTAGGGTCAACTCAGATTCAGCGGCTAAATTCTTTAGTATATAGTCCAGCGGACAGCGGCGAACGATTTTTAACTCTATTTCAATGATATAAGGTTAATATTTTATACACATTTTAAAAATGCTCGAGTATTTTCTTCCGATTTCCTTCCTCCTATTAATTGTGATTCTTCACATCAGGAATAAGAGACTCTTATAAGGACCGCAGTGCACTAAAAACTTCCCTGGTATTGCAGGTTTCCTTAAACTATGGTGCTCGTTTACCATGAGGCGGACCGTCTGTTTCTTTGCTTCCGGACAAAATTCAAAGTTTTGCTGGCATCTATTAAACGCAGACTAGACCAGAGGCACAGAATACATAGGTGGCATGTGTTACTGACGCTGTCCCCTTCTTAAGTATTTTTAGTATTTTTTATTTGTACAAATCACGGAGACACCCCGTCCTCTGTCACACCTTTAGCCCTTTAAACGTGGATCCTTTTTTTGCGATTGAATTTTGTTGTTTTTTTGGTATACGTTAAGTGATATCTTCGGCATATGTGAACCGATTTTAATTTAGAATTGTTAGTCCCATTTAAAATTTAAGAATATATTCCACCAAGGGACATCAAGGGATGAAGAATACAGCTTCTTATAGAGAGGCTTAAAGGACTTTTAAGCCAATAGATTAATATTAGTAAAAATAGTCAACAGTTAACCTACGCCCCCCTACCCATATGTAGTCATAGCATGGCAATGGAATTAACAAATTAACATTTATAATTCTGACAAAAAATAATTTGTTGATTGACGACATTCACGTTACTACTACCAAAACTATTTGCGGTTTAAAAATTAGCCACTTTCCACCACTGATATTTTTTCTGCGTATTATATCACTAAAGATCTAACCTGTGGACGTCAGCTTAGTATTACATACATTTGGTCAACGATGACATAGTTAAAAAATTGTTTGGGAAATTTGCTCATATTTAGAATAGAAGCATAAACAATTACTAGACCGTCCTGTCTCCACTAGCTATTGGATTAAGTTTTCCGATTTGATGTACCTCCTCTTATTGGCAGGTTGGCCAAGAAGTAAACATAGCATATTTGAAAACTCTATGTGAAATAACCGAACATAGAAAAGGACTTTACTGTCTGAGAGCAATCAAGTGAAATCGATACTCTTTTAAAGAAAATTAAGATCTACTTGGTTGTAGAAGTTTTATTATACCCAATCTGTTGTTGTTTAAAAAAAAATTCTGACTGAAAAGACTAACTGAAAAAAGTAACTTAATCGGTAATGTTTTTGAAAAACAGTAAATGGTTAAATCAGTACCATTCACATTTATGTTATTGATCTGATTTCAAATGTTTTTATTTGTCTTAAATCCTAGCCCTGTACCAAATTTCATGTTTATAGGTGACCTAGAAGTGGATAAATCGATTTTTGATGATCCTTCAGTCAGTCACCCCCAAAACTTATGATTTTCAGACGATCATTTCTCGTATACTATTAAAGTGGCAGTTACGATCATATTTGTATTGTTAATCTAGATTCAGTCATAGATCATTGAAACGTCATCATTATATCCGTCTTCTCATTTGTACTTCTTTCCTATATGGATTACAGATAGGGTGAATTCGAATTCGTGTTTTTCTTCAATCCAAGTGATTAATTGCTAGTGTAAAGGACTTTGATTGATGGTTTCTCTGATAGTTTTTTCTTTCAATTCACCAAAGGTTTTTTTAGGTATTAGAGACATGAACGGCTTATGCCATTCTTTCAATTCTTTTTGTACTGGCTGCTAGTTTTCATCACTTTACTTTTTTTTGAGGATATATTTTATTTCACCGTTATATATTGTTTGTTTTCAGATTTAAGTAATTATTTTAGTTAAAAAGGGTGTCTCGTAGGGAACCCGCCTAAGAGGTCCTATATACATTTGAAACTTGGAATTAAAAGGTCCAGATTAATTACTGTAGAAATTGTACTTTTTAAAAGTCATTTTCTTTATCTTTTTTCTCTTTCAACTAACTCAAATCTATGATCACTATTTTTTCTTCTAAAAGATCGACCATCGAAATAAAAATTTTACACACACTTACATTACATAAATTAAACATTTGCCCTGCAAATGACCTGCCTGGACAGGATTTAACGAAAATGGTGTGAGGTAAAACTATATTATATTAAAAACATGGAGGCATAGGCTAAGGCTAGAATGATATGTATTCTGTGCTAGAACTGTAAACATCTCTCCAGTTTCCGAAACATGTGCCCCATATATTACGTCTTCCGCTGCCGCTGTCAGAAATATTGACAGCGGTCTAATTACAAGATATTGTCGAGTTCGGTAACTTCAGCTCGGCGAACATTTCGTGTGATTATGATTGTTTACAAGTTTTTTCGCGAAGATTGAATAGTGCCACAGAATACATAATAGTGACAGTACTAGTATTTAAACATCTCGATCCTGGCGACCCCATAAAAATTTTAATGCCTTTCTAGAAAATAAATTGTTAAGTAAAACTCATATTTTGGACTTTGGACTTTGGATTTAATTACTATTACCTACACAGTTGGATTTTAATACAATTTAATGAAGACATAAAACGTATGAATCTAGTTTTCCTAGAGGCAAATGTAAATGGTATTATTACAATCACTAAAATCCATAAACGCGAAAATACATAAATATACCACGCGTGTTTGCAACAGTGTAATTAATGCTAGGCACTTTTATAGTGCACAGTTGGGAGTAAATGTTTCGTTAATACTTTGTTCAAGACCAATGTTTATTTGCATAAGCATTTCAACTACACAAAAACATCAAACAGTATTACTGAACAAAGCCTTTCAATTTTAATCAGCATCAAATTCAATGTATGAATGTTGAAACACAGCGTCTGCTCTCGAAATCTCCTGAATAAAACAACGAGCTACATCATAGCCATTGCCTAATCTCTGAACAAAATTGAAGCGATCTTCGTTTGAGTTGCTGCGGGTTTGGACCCTATCCATTACACCAGCAGCGCTTACTTCTTTTTTTGAGCGCCTGGGGCCGTCACCATCAGGGAGTTTTCGGTGGCGTGGTGTGTCCGGATCAACCTGACAAACCACAAGGTGTGTCATATTGCGCTTACAAAAAGGCGGAGATCCAAGAACGGCTGTTGTTAACACATCGGCACTCTCTATGACTAATCTCCTAACTAGGTGACGTCCAGTGTACAAAAGTAGTAGTATACAAAAGGTAGTCGCCCCATGGTGGTTGGTGAAGACTGTAGTGGGTGGAGGCGGAAACACGCACATGGGCGGCAGGAGAACCTTGTCCTTAAATAAGCATTTTTCTTATTTGGAGAGATTAACTTAATGTGTCCCATGTTAATAAATTTAATAAAATTAACATCTGCTCACGAAGCTTCGTAACAAAACAAAATGTTAGTTACATCGTATCACTTAAGTGAGCGCTCTACAACCACAATCATATAATGTTATAAATCTATGCTATACAATAAACAACGTGTTTAAAATTAATTGTATTATTGTGCTTCTCGATAGGGCAGGAGTTATTATTTAACTCCCAGAGCGGTTGTAAAAAATGGTAGCCCGTACCTACCCGTTGTAGGTGTCTCAGTCGCCGTGTCACGTATTAAATGCCTTTCGCGGGTAAAGATCTGAAGTCAATAACACCTTGTAATTTCAGCTGGTTTGGCCCCAAAATAAGGTACTAATATAATATATATACCTTCAGGATACCTCCAGGTAGCACCTCCACGATATACCGTCTCGCGGACGAGTTTTCATCATCACATATAGTCATAATGTATACTAGTTATAGAGCTGGTGTCTTTTGTACCTAAGACCCGTATTACAGTTATCCAGGCCGTTTCTGCTTTAGACAAGATAGGTATATGACCATATTTATAACATTTTAATAAATAAGAACCAATTATATCACAAGAAGAAATTAATTAATGTACGATCGTTAATTAGACTGAGCCTAAGGAAGTACCTTATATTTTAGTACAATTTTTAATCAAAAGATACGCGAAAGCCTTGGGAAGAAAGGTCAAAGAAAACAAATTGGTCTCATGAAGTTGATATAAGAGCATATGTATTTATTTTGACAATATTTTACTCATTTTTAGACCCTTTTTAACGCTGTTATTCGCGATCTTGTACGTACAAAATATAAGATCTATACGCACCTATTTATTTAGTGTCAGTTTAGTTAGTTTTAAGCTTGAATTATTTTATATTCGTATTTTCTATTAATATTTTCCTATTAATTCATCTCTATCTCATCTCGACTTGAGTGACTAACTAAAAACGATGTGCTTTATATCATCTGTTGCGTTGTTTCACCCCAATACCATGTGACATATTTTGGCCGTCAACACACACACAACAAATTCAAACAGGACTTTTGGTTAGGTTAAAAGAAGTAACGAAGTGGTTGTACAAATATAAACAAAATATCATCAAGTAAGTATATAATACTTAATGCTAACAATGCTATATAGTTAAGAAAATTACAGCAGCCAATTTGCAATAAACCGTGCAGAATGGCAGACTCGTTCCCTGCCCTTCTGCGGTACGACTAAATGGTTTATGCTACAGATTTTTTTTTATATTTCTCAGTTTTAGCGTTTTTGTTGAGAACACACTTAAGCTGGACGTAACAATCAGTAAATTACACAAGTTATTCCGTGTGGGTCTCGAACCCCGGATTATGAAAGGTCAATATAAAAACGAGCTAGATAGTAAGACGTGAGAGTGCTAGTTAGACTCTTCCAGCGTTTATTTAACTTGCGTCTTCTCACTAAAAGCTTTCTTCTTCTTAATAACTAAAAATCCCACTATCCCACTAATATTTTAAATATGAAAGTTTGATGGATGGATGGATATTTGTTACTCTTTCGCGCAAAAACCACTGAACCGATTGCGATGAAACTTGGTACGTAGATAGCTGGAGACCTGGATTAACGCATAGGCTACTTTTTATCTCGATATTCTAACGGGATCGGGACTTACGCTGGTGAAACCGCGTGGCGTTGCTAGTTTGTAATAATGTAGTTGGGCTCGTTGAATTTCACTTGGTAGTGAACAAGGTGGTGACCGGGGCTCCAGACTTTCAGTTTGGAAAAGCATACTCTAGTGTTGATGAATCGGAGGATCCTCCCTTTGTGTTGGAGAGTCACGACAACTGTTTTTCCAGTAACTTTTGGAGTTCATTGTTTTTCTTAAAATGTCTATTTAAATTAAAAGTTATTTACAGCTTAAAACATTATTTTACAGATATTGTAGTAAATATAGTTATACAAATACCTAAAGTTATTTTTATAATTATATACTAACAATAGACATTTAAGAACTATATAATAATATATTTAAAGATTATAATAATTTTGAAAAGGCTGATCAGTTATCCATTACAAGGCATGCAATCAGATCCAGACATTCACAATTAGGAAAGTCATTGGATAAAGAGAATAATTCATCCTCGCATAGTTTTTGTATGTCAGTCATATACTAGAGAATCTAGAGATTGCCTGGTTTTTTTTTTGTAATAGGGGGCAAACGCGTAGACGGGTAACCTGATGGTAAGTGACTACCGCCGCCCATGGGCACTTACAACTCAAGTCACAAGTGCGTTGCCGGTCTTTAAGGTGGGAATAGGGGAAGGGGGGAAGAGGTATAAGAGGGGGAGAGGAGGGAAGAGGGGGAAAGGGAGGGGTTAGGGCCACCGATAACCTCACTCACTCCGCGTAAAGCAATGTAAACATTGCTTCACTGCCGGCTTTCTGTGAGGCCGTGGTATCACTCCGGTCGAGCCGGCCCATACGTGCCGAAGCATGGCTCTCCCACTTTGAAGTGGTGTAAGTGGTACTGGTGGTCGAATTTACTATTTATCCATTACTAATGTTGAATGTTGGGTTTCATATTATTAAGCTATTTGTATCATAAATAAAGTTGTTCATTCCCAGTAGGTATAAGTTGAACACTCATTGTATAGACTTGCCGTATCATGAATCATGATAGGTCAACATAATATGTCAATCAAACTATTGACTGTAAATCCTTAATCTCGCATTTTTATGATGAACTGACTTTTGCATAAGATAAGTATCCAAAGAAAGACGTTTTTTGTAAGTTATTCGCGACGGTGATACTTACACGCTGTATATTAGATAACTGTAGCTTGATGTAGCCGGTCTCACATAATTTTTAAAACGCACAACACAAATTGTTTAAAAATGTTAGCTTTCCTCAGCCTCTCAAGCCCTCTAAGCCTCATATGAACATTAAGTACCTATTCAAAATTTAACATTCCTCCGTTCGTATTCTCAAATAATTCTCTTCAAGTAATGTAAATATCATGCCTAGCGGGCCGCGGTCCAACGGATATTGTTTGGAAGTTGTATAGATACTAATCAGCGCGAGAACTTTCATTGCGTGATTCAGGATTAGTAGTTACTGCGTAGTTCGGCGTGTCTTCGTTATGACAATGGTTTTCGGTGTATGTGGATGTCGGCACAATACGATGCTGGATAAGTTTAAAATAATTTGTTTGTAATAGCTTTGTGTATATGAAATGAAACCTTCTGTAATTGCGTTATATTTAAAAACATAATTTATTATTTTATTCTATATCCAACGGTGTGTCACCAACATGTGTTTATGTACCTACTTGACAGTAGCTATTTTACTCCGTCGTCGAATCGTAAATGTAAATTAATTGAATCATGCTAGGTGGTGGGCGACTAATATCGCGTTACTTAAGATCTAAAGGCGCCACATTTAGCCTACGTCACAAGGCACGTCAAGCCATATTCGTTCTTTTTTTCAAACTGTGAAAATACACTTATTCAGCAACTCGCAGCAACTGCTTCGTTAACAGACAACGAGCTGCTTGTGCGTGTTTATACGTAGGTAGGTACTGGTAACCGCCCAACAATAGGCTGGTCGTGTAAAAATCTCTAGAATAGAATGGAAATAAACTTGATTGTACACCAATTACTAACTTAGGTGCATATAAAAACTTGCATACGTTGGTATTGCACAGGACTAAAGGTCCTCTACACGAAAAAAAAACCTAAAATAGGTATGTAAACAACATATTTACTTATAGGTATATGCCCTAGGGGTTTACTTCTACGAAAGAGCACATGTTAGTTTCAATCTATTTTTCTTTTGTTCGCAAGTGATGACACGTATACAATGCGACATCTGTCACAGCGTGTGCTAAGTACAATAGAAATAGGTAGTAGCTATGCTAAGCGCATTGTGTGCTAAACGAGTGTCAAGGGCAGAGTTGATGGATCTACTTACAAGTAGATTCATGAACTAGGAAGCTCGAACAAATGTCATCTAGATTGACATAACTAGTTCGCTCCAGGCGTGTCCCTCAATAATTTACCGTTGGTCAGGTTAGGATTGGCATACTTTACAAACTTTTAGGTACGTAGGTATAACTCTTACTGATACAGAATATTGTACTAAGTTTACCTCCACCTTATTACCCAAAAAATCAGGTTTTCGCGACCAAGGACGTTTGACTTCCCATCAAATTTGATAAATTTCAATTTCATTCGTCATTGTTTGAGTTTATGCACAAAAATCTTCCTCTACTCTTTTCTCATCAATAGTAATACAGTTTCTTTCACATACTAGCTCCGTTTTTGTCCACGTCCGTAATCATTTCTTTTATTATTTGCTCTCCCCTTCTTTAAGTGGTTATGAAGGTCGTTTATGTTAATAAGCTTGAGATAAATACGGTATAGGAAAGCTCTTGTAGGTCAAATGCAGCGGACTGGGGCATGGGGCCAATTCTCTACATATCATTCGTTTAAAACTTCAATTCAATATATTTTAAAGATTTTAAAAATAGTTTAAATTAGTTTATATTTATCGAAAAGTTCATAAGGATAAGTCAACAAAACACTGTTTTTCTTTTTGATGAAACGAAAAAGTGACACTAAAAAGCGACAATAAAAATAGGATTTAGCCTGCGAGAGAATGAGATAGAATACAAGTATACAGTGTTTCCTATAATCTTTGTCTTTGCGCATGCGTACTACGAAGCCTTCAGAAAATGCGTCATAGTCAACGTAGTGTATCATTTTTGTGCATTTGCGTATTAAAATTCGTTGGTTAATTAATTTATGTTAATTATTTAACACATCTGTGTTAATTTGACCAATAACTTTTATTTAAATTATCTAAATTTGTATGCAAATATTATTATGTAGTTTAAATGACATTACTATAATTTGGCATCTTGGAGCTTACCTGTTGATGGACCCAGGAGCTGGATAGTGGAACTCTTCAATGGCTACTAGTAAACCTCTCGAGTTTGGACTCATATGATTCATTTTGACGAGTCCAACAAATTAAACTTGGTTACGATGGTTTGATGATGAAGCCGGAGGATGAAGGAAGAAGCTCGTGGAACTTTTTTTTTTACTTTTATATTCGGTTAGCCATGAAAGCTTGTTCTTTTTTAGTTTTACTAAGCTATGGTTATTAATTACTAGAATACTTTTGGTTATAATTCTATTAGAACATAAAATTGCGATTTAGGTTTACACTGCACTGATTTGGCGATGGTTCTAACACTTTGCCACGACTGTGTGCATTCATTCACGAACCGAAAGGCGCGATTTCCGTCCTAAAGAATAATGGACGGAAATTGGCCAAGGAAAACTGTAATTAGTGAAGGCTTGGAAATGTCTTCTTTTACATTTTGATTTACCGCTGACAAATCTGCCTCGAAAAATCACTGGTTATATTGCGAGAACTTCTTACGCGTCGGAAATTGCTAAAACAACAGATACGTTTTTATCCTTTGTCTGTTAATCAGGTCGTCTGTTATATATCTTGAAAACTCAACAGCTGTCAAGATGGGAGGGAGTTCAATGAAATAAAAAAGTATTTCATTTAAGGACTTGTAAGTTAGATTATGTTTCGTGCTATCGATTTGTGAATGCTTGTTTAAAAGTTTAGCAATCAGTTAAAGTAGATAACTAAAGGATCTAGCTAGAACAATAAAGTTCAGATTATTATTTCTTTGTCTTAGCTCTGTATGCGGATGGAAATAAATAACTTATCCCGTTTTGGGTACAATAAATTCTAAAATCGTTTTGCAACCTTTGACGGCCCCTGTCGACCATTAATATGCGCAATTCCATGTCCTTCAGTAGGTACTCCTCACAAAGTAAAGATTACGTCATTTGTAATTCGCAAAAAAAAACGTTTTCTTAAAATTGTTAATTATTGTTTGATGTGTTAATAAGAAGTATATCAAGTTTAATATTAGCATTAAGTACATATTATATGCGTAATGCGATATAGGTGGTGAAGAGTACGTGAAGGTACGTGAAGAGAATTATTTGTACGCCATTTTCAGAAAATTTTGTAAATAGAAGAACGTGAAGTTTGGAATAATTAAAGTTTATATACAGAATGCTAGAGAAAGGTGTGGTAAAATGTTACTTATTTATTTTATTTGGGATGCTTACGGCTTAAACAGTAATAAAATGAAATTCGTTGTAGCAGATGCCAATTTCAAGCTTCCACAATATCAACTATCAACATCCTTGGTATTAAATATCTATAGTTTAATTCATGTCAGCCCGTCAGCCCTCTCTCATAAGTTGAGTCATAAGTCTCATACGAAATATTTAATTTGACCATTTTTAACTTTCAAAATATGGGTTCTGTATTAAAAATCACGAATTTTCATAAAAATTTTATCGCATTACGTTATTCACGTTCTACTATACAACCCTAAATTTGACCACACCTTTTTCTAACACTCTGTATAGAAGAACTACACAAAGCTAAAAAAATTAAACAATATGTGAAATTTCAAAATTACGTGAAAACTGCTACATCAAGCTACACGCGTCCTGTATATATATTTTTTATGGTATGGGGGCAATATACAGCGTGTAAGTATCACCGTCGCGAATAACTTACAAAAACGTCTTTCTTTGGATACTTATCACAATGCAAAAGTCAGTTCATTATAAAAATGCGAGATTAAGGATTTACAGTCAATAGTTTGATTCGCCGCTACGTAATGTAATGAAACACCCGTACTGTGCGGTACGGTAAATTACCTTCACCGCCGCGAAACGCCGTCGAAGCAGCTGATTGCATAAATGTTGTTGATTTGATAACATTGTAGTTTTTGGCCATATGGGATATTTCTTTCGGTAAAATGTTCTGTTTACTCATTGTGATATCACTTTTAAGCAAATATATATATAATATATATGAATTTTCCAATGATTTTCCACTCAGAATGATATAATATGTAATGTATGTTGTTCTGTCATGGTACATAAAGTCTATAGTACAATGACAGTTCAAGTTGTACTGGTCAATAATATAAAACAAAACATTCATTCAAAATTTAATGATTATGGTTGACCAGGCAATCTCTAGTACGAATAATTGATTCAAGGTTGCGTTCGAATTATGTGGCTGATTTGTCTACAAAAACTATGTTCTTATTGATTTTGATGCAGTAATAGGAAGTAGTAATAGGTATTGTGGTGTAAAATATATAAAGCGATTTTCAAGTGACAATAACATTGGCCCATGTTGAATGGTTTTATCAGAAAATGTACCAAGCAAAACGTTAAGAAACATTTTCCTGCAAATCTTTACAACCGAGTTAGGTAAATGTTTTTCTTACGCAGACTCATCAAACTAATTCTTTGTCTAAAATATAATCTACCTTTTCTTTTTTTATTTATTTAAAACTTTATGCACAGTATATATGTATATATATAAACAACTTAAGACGGAATTCCATACATACATGGTCATTGTCCTTTGTGAATAAAAGCACTTTATGTACCTACCTGTAAATAGAAATAAAACTATTCTATGGTATAGGTAGTTGTCAGAATATGTGCTAGAGAACAATGCGAACAACTTACTTTGGCCTGTTGGTCTAGTGGTTAGTGACCCTGACTGCTGAGCCGGAGGTCGTAGTTTTCGATTCCCACCCAGGACAAATAATTGTATGACGACAATGATCATTTGTTCTGCGTCTGGGTGTAATTTATCTATAATATTTAAGTATTTAGAAATGTATAAATATGTTTGCCAGCAATCTGATTACCATAGTACAGGCCTAGTTTGAGAATAGATGGCGGCCGTGTGTGAGATGTGTCAAGTTATTATTATTAAGTTATTATTTGTATTTTCACCCAGGTGAATAGGTATTTTCTTTTTAGGTTCTACCTCCTTCTTTATACTGAGACGCCACAAACAAGACAATAGCCTATTCGATATACATATAGTATTAGGTGCAAGTCAATGCAGTGTTCAGTTGTACGTACATATAGGTCCATATCTCACCATGTTGTTTACTATTGATGTTATGTTAAACAAATTATAAACTTCGAGCGAAACCGCGTGCAAAATTAATCTACTATAAGGGCTTCAATCAGTCATGTTTGTATGTACATGTAATCTTCTTAATTATACAGCAAATTTCCATTTGTTATAAGTTGTTGGAAGTTTGTAAGCGGTTTTAATGAACTGTTATGTAAAGTAAGGAATTAAAATGTTGGCGCATCCTTTCATGCGATGGTGACTGTTTAGAAGATTTACATGCATGTACTTTGTAGAAAGTAGCTTTAAAATATGAAGGTATGTTATGAAAACTAATATTTACAGTACGGTCACTATTATGTATTCTGTGGTACGGTGCTGAATAACTTTGGATTTGTGATGTAAATGTGTATGCATTTTTGGCTTTAATTTGATTTAAATATTGATATATTATCTGAGTTACTAGTTTTATATAGAAGTAGGGTTGGAATTCGCTTATAAAGAAAACTAACCGTCCCCGCCAGTTTCACCTGCGTTTATGGTTACTGCTCCGTATACTATTGGTTGTAGCGTGATGTTATATAGCCTTCTTCGATAAATGGGCTATCCAACACTAAAAATGTTTTTCAGTTCGAACCACTATCCTGAGATTAGCGCGTTCAACCAAACAAACAAACAAACTAATAATATTAGTATAGATTTTATCTTTTAAATTATTTTTGGATTGCCCGAAATACACACGCAAGTAAAACCCTATCTTAAATAAACAATAAAAAATAAATTAAAAAACTATGCTAAAATCGTATTTCTACATTAATTACGAGTATTATAATATAATTGATACTGAGTTTCAGACCACTTTGTGAATTATTATCCCTAAGTAATCATTGAAGAACATTAAATCAACTAAATGAGCGATGGCTGAACGTAATCGTAAATGTTTAGCTCTTACCTGAAGATCCAATAAACTGGGTAAAGTTTGACACACTTTGCGGCCTCTCGACAGCGAATTACTCTGAACGCACACAGCGGGTAACATTGAAGCAAATAATCAACTTTTTTAATCTCATGGCGTGACACCGCATTTCTTTTTCTTAGAGCAAAACAGAATAAACATTAAATAAATCTTTTCTCCTGTCGCGGTTACATTATTTGTTACCTAATGCCTTTTTGTGGTTTTTGAAGCGTTAGGAAGTAGCTAAAAGGGTTGTCAACATACATTATGTATAGCCCTTTAAAGCAAGTGAAAAGTATTTTTAAGCAATGACTTCTGACCTGATTCTTCTTATTCTTTTCTGGCTTTCTTCGGGACTGTCTGCACATGAATGTTGGTTATGTTACTATGTTTGTTACTTTTAAGAAACCATCTTGTACGCTTCAAAAGGAATTACTTACGTAAGCAATGTGACGGAGTGTTAGTGTTTCCCATTACTGTATTTAAGCGATTTCTAGCAATTATATGTGTATGTCTATCTACGAATATAACGAAATCTTGCAATTAAATATAACGATATTTTTTATGATTTGTGATGATTGTTTACTTTAAACTGTAACTTGAAAATTTTTAATGTTTTTACTTCAGATTTCTATTATCATGATAACTTTGCAGAACCTTCACACATGTTTTACTAATTAACATTGGCATTATCCTATTTATTTATAACAAAGGTCGGTATAAAATGCTAATCAGTAACGGTTGTAATGTTGTGATAAGTATGCTTCTCAAGCACTTGTCAAAGGTCACTTATTGAGAAAATGAAGTAGAATTCGGGCTGTATAGTAGCCCCTTGTCCTGGTAAAAGCAGATCTACGACAGCGGCTAGATTTGTTATGACAAGTGTAATTTTAGTCAGTTTTTTATTTGGTAAAGGAACAGGCGTTTGTCTTTAAACGCATCTGATGGAAAGTGAGGATAAAGACGAAGATGGTACACGCCTATCCTAGACATTACTATTCATTCTACTCGTGAACGTTCCAGGATTATAATTGACTGGAAAAATAGCGCAGACAGTTGATTCCAGTCTTTGGCGACTCGAACCAAAAAGGAGCCTAATTATTCTCAAATTTCAAAGGAAACCTGTCCTAGTCTACATCTGGGTCCCCGACCATTGACCCTTGTGTCGGAATTGCGTCACTATCCGCTACGAATAACTGAGAGTTTCCACACGTAAAATGAAATACATAATTAAATAGTCTCAATAGTCTAATTAGTGTTGAGCGATAGAAATCGAGGAAGCATGTTTTTTGCCATAATCATCTGTACATAAATTGATATTTTAATTATCACGTATTAGCAGATCAATCCGAGATAACAACAACTGTAAGAAACAGTCTTAAAACCACCGATATAAACTATGAAAATCACTAACTAACAATAACTGCCAAGTTGTTCGTACCTCTGTTTGCACTCAAGTCCATCGTTCTAAACATATTCCTACCTTTATAATCCCACAATTTGTTAATATTTATCCATCGAACAATAGTATTGCGTTACCGGTATAACCAGTCAAAATAATATCTATTAACTTATTTTTATTAAATAGTGAACTGTGTTATCATCTATTATAGTTTGTCGGTATTTTTAATAAAATAAATAAGAGTTTTTAATGTGGCAACAACACAACATAGCGTGTAAAGTGTAAATAACTTATCAATAAGGCTTGACTTAATTACGTAAGTAGAGATACATACTCGAGCCAGTACCTACATAATATATAATTTGACTGGCCTGTTAATCTAGTGGTTAGTGATCCTGACTACTTACTGAGCCCAGAGGTCGTGGGTTCGATTGCCACCATTGAAATAGTATTTAGAAATATATAAGTATGTTTATCAGCAGATTCAGCAGTCTGGTTACCATAGTACAGGTTTTGGTTAGTTTCGGATCAGGCGGTCGTGTGTGAGATGTGTCAAGTTTTTATTATTATTTTATACTAGCAATTCGCCCTGGCTTCGCACGGGTATAAATTATACAACAAAACTTTTGTCATGAATCACTCTGTCTATTAGTGAAAAACACATGAAAATCCGTTCAGTAGTTTTTCAGTTTATCGCGAACAGACAGACAGACAGACGCGGTGGGGGACTTTGTTTTAGAATATGTAGTGATGTATCATTGGTACAATACAATGTTTTGACTCACAATTTTTTTATAGACTTTCATTGACAGATATCGAAAAGCAGACGTTTCTTACGTGATCACCTCAATAATACAAAGGCACGCATACTACCGAGGTGATCATGGAAATTCATAAGAACATTCAGATTTGCTTTTTAAAATTTGCTTACTAAGAATGACTTAGTCGCGAAGAAACCTATAATGTTCTGGAAGGTTTGTGAAAACTCAAACCTACGGCCTAACACTAGAACTCCAATCTGGAATAGGAGAAGGGATTATAGGATTGTGTGTGTAGGCTGTGGTGACCGCTCACCAGCTGCAGATGGCCAGTGCGTTTGTTTGCCAAATTACCGAAGTTTGCCGAAGGATTGATGGCCATCATGAGCACCCTAAGTCACATAGCGCTCTGCAAATTAGATAATGAAAATTCGGTTTTATGATTAAACCAGCGACCCGCCCCGACTTCGCCCGGATTTAATTAAAACGAATAGTTCTCCTACCTATCTAACAATTTCACAACCAGATGGCGAAAGAATCTTTTAAATAGATGCAGTGGTTCTTGACATTACACTCCATATACGACGACGACGAACTCGCACTCTTTGGTTATTATAATATTAGTATAGATCAAACATCGTGCACAGAATAAAATTTTCCCGACCGTGCGACCAACACACGACAATTTTTATCCTCAATACATGCATCAAGGGTACGCACATCAAGATAAGATATGAAAATTGTTGATTTTTAATAATATATTAGATTTAAATTAAATAAACTGCGGAACTGATAAAAATGCGGTTTGCGCGAATCAAAAATACCTAGAAACAACTCTTATCAAAATCATATTTATATCATTTGCAACGTAAGTAATGATAATAATCTTCCTCCGTTTGCAATTATCGCTTCTATGTCAATATAGTAAGAGTTTTAAATGATAACGTAGAGCAACTGCTAGTGTTGCCGGCAAAACGCTAGTGTTACCTTGTTGTAACTGTGGTATACACGCTCCCTACCACCATTCTATCGTACCTGGATAAATAATATTTTTCATGAATATCAAAATATAACATTTTAATATCAAAATATATTTCGCCTAAAATTATACCTGTAACTATATATTTTTTTTAATAAGTGATTTTTACAGTGCCCTTCATATTATTTTGGTGATTAATTCAAACTAGAATTTTATCGTTATTCAATATTTTAAATACTGAACTGTTTATTATAGTGAATTTTGGCAATAAAAAATTACCTCTCACCGCGAATTTATTAAATTTTAATAATTTTGGCACAAAATACTTAACATTCTAAAGCATTCTACATTTGAAAATCGATTTTCTTTTTAATTGAAATCGTGTTCGTATAGGAATATAATTAAACATTTCACATTCGAAACGATAACAGATTAATTATAACTCAAATATTGCGAGGATTTCATTGCTACCTATTTGCTAATTTTGTCCCTAATCATATCGAATTTAGGTAAAATCACAACACGACAATAAAACATCAAGCAGCTAGCAGCAAAATTTATATTATTAGTCTTCCATATTTAAATAAAAACAAAAAAACTAGTGATGTTGTGCATAGTCTTGTGAATGTTGAATTGTAAATACTAAAATCAACTAAAATGTTACGAATCGCCCTGGTGCCGTTAAGCCTTACAATTGGACTTACATATCTCAACGTAACAAAGTGAGTAGAAAAACTGTTAGAACAGTAGGTATAATGCATGTTTCATTGATTTACACTCTTTAGATAACTAATATTAATTAGATCTTTTTTAAACTTTTCAATGGAGTTTTAGAATGTCACAATTAAAATAACCTAATAATTTTTTCAACGAGCTTATAGAAGGACATTATTTCTTGACCTGATGATCATCCGATCACGCTACTGAAACGAAAAGGTACTGCATTAAAAAAAAAAACGTGAATATCAAACATTTATAAAACTGCATGTTCGTATAATTACTATGATTCACAAATATAGGTAGAATGTGATTCGTGGTAAAACCCTCAAACCATGTGGTCAGGCGTGTAAATAGCCCGACCAGGGTGTGATTGCTCAACGGTTAGCGTACGAGGTGTAGGGAAGTAAACCACTTCTATCGATCAAAACAATCATGCCAGCACTAACCTGCAACACCGACCAAGTCCCGATCCTCCAGAAGGCAGCGAGCAGCGGCGAGGTTTCTACGGTCTCTTGCGAGGTATTGACCGGCCGGTCACGATCGAAGACTAGAGCACTCCACATACACCTTGTAAAGGTTACAAGCGAGTCCAAACACTACACGGCTATAGGACTAACGGAAAATCAGCTTCTTTTCACGAGAAATATAACTGAAGTCCGTGGCGGAACAAAAATTTTATATTAAAGGCGTCTTAGCGAAAAGCGATGAGAGCAGGGTATGTCCGTTTTTTCTTGCACCAATCAGGAGCAGCGCGGTTACATTATTTGAAGACTGCTAACGCCATCTCTTGAGATCGTCGAGTACATTGGCAATATTACAGCAGTACCAGCACTAATTGCATTCGACAAACAGAATGTGGTTTACATAAAGACTATGAAATTAATAATATAACGAAATATATTATGGTGCGATTATGTATGCATTTTATAAATATATTGGCGCTCCACCACCATGTCCCGTCTACTGCTGATTTGGAAGGATCTTAATCGTTTTTTAGTCAAAAAGTTTATTAGTAAAAATTTAAAAATTTACCTTGTATAGTAAATGTAAAATGATAAAACTTGTAATCTATGTGTACTATAATTTTATTTCTTTTAAACTGAAATAGTCAAAAAGACGCAAGAAACGCTCGGTCTATATGGAATTGGCTTTTTAATCAAAAACGAACATAAAAACAACATAGTAAACTTCTCAGCGTTATCTGATCGAGTAGCGTTATTAGAAATGAAATACGACAGTCAAACGTTCACAATCATACAAGTATACGCACCAACTGAAAAAGCCACAAACACAACAAGTATGCCAAAGCGTTTGACACGATTTTTCACGATGCTTTTTGGGAAGCTCTGGCAAAATGTCATATAAATGAAAAATAGTGAGGGTACTGAAAAACATTTATAATGGTAGCGTAAGCCAAGTCAGACTAGAGAAACGAGGCCCTGACATCCCAATCGACAGAGGAGTGAGACAAGGAGATCCCTTCTCACCTAAACTGTTCATAACAGTATTACAACACATCTTTGATAAACTCGACTGGCAGTCAGATGGAATTAGGGTCAACAGACATCGACTTACTCACCTTAGATTCGCAGACGATATGGTTCTATTCTCTAAAACTAGTAGACATGATAAACCTAAACGGAAAACCGCTTGAATATGTTGAAAGTTATATATACCTAGGAAAACAAATATCATTCGACAACAAAAACGAAGAACAAGAGATCGAACGCCGCATTAACATAGGCTGGAAAATGTTTTGTTCCCTGAAAGAAATTCTGAAAGGCCAATTCCCTCTCCACCTAAAAAAGACCGTTCTAGATACCTGTATTCTGCCTACAATCACATATGGATGCCAGACATGGACGTACAATACAAAAATAAAAACCAAACTAGTAAAATGTCAAAATGCAATGGGTGCTCCTTGCATATTGAAAATACAAAGATCATATAAAATAAGAAGCGAATACATAAGACGGAAAACGAAAGTTATAGACGCCTTACATTATGCTCTAAAACTGAAATGTCGGTGGACAGGACATATAGCAAGGTATACAGACAAAAGATGGACTTCAGAGACAACGGTATGGGATGGACCGACAGGAAAATGAAGAAGACCTACAAAAAAGGGGATAGAAGACATAAAAGCTGTCGCAGGAACAAACTGGAGAATAAAAGCAAAGGACAGGGAGGTCTGAAACAAGCAGAAGGAGGCCTATACCCTAGAAGGGGTTCCAATCAATGAAAAAGAGAACAGTAACGATAGTGATTATTAAAATGAAATTCATCTGATCAGAATAAATAAAATTATATATAGAATACAAGTAGTGATATTTTAAAGATAAGATGGAATTTTTTTATTTAATATATTGTAATAATTGGATTGGAAATACATGGGCTTTATTATTATTATATTATTATTACTCAAGAAGACATTACTAGTAGTTGGTGTAATATTACTAGTATCTACTGATAAATATTATACTGTAAACAACTATAGTGAAGAGGAACCTGTGTCAGCAATCTAACGAGCTTTTAGACTCAAAGCGCGTTATTCCGCCGAGCCAACCGAGATTGGAAACATGGTGAATTAGTAATAGCCCCATGATAATAAGTTTTATTTTTCTTGCTTTCCAGGAACGCTTACAGTAGAAGAGGTGTACAAAGACAGGGATCAGTTCGCGGGTCTTGTTCGCGAGGTTGCGGCACCGGACGTCGGGCGCATGGGCATCGAGATCCTGTCGTTCACGATCAAGGACGTGTACGATGAAGTACAGTACCTCGCCAGTCTCGGAAAGGCGCAGACGGCTGTCGTCAAACGGGATGCGGATATTGGAGTCGCTCAAGCAAATCGAGATGCGGGTATCAGGGTGCGTACACTTTTTAATTCTCGTTTAAGAAACTATTCCTCTTGATTTCCTGTTAAGACATTAGTTTAGAATTTAGGTGTTTTATATACCTGACCAAAACGTATCATCAGTGAATTTTATTAGCTTGAAGCTGAATAATTATTGTCTGCCCAAAACCAATGTATTACTGTAATACGAACGTCAATCGGTTAAACCAACTAGAAGTTGGGTATATCACTAACACTATTGTAAATGAGAATTGTGTGTGTCATTACTATGCTTCTCAGTAATATTGTACTGATTAGTGGTAATTGATGCTTTCCAGGAGGCAGAGTGCGAGAAGAGCTCCATGGACGTCAAATACGCTATGGACACCAGGATAGAAGACAACACACGAATGTACAAGCTACAAAAGGCACAGTTCGATCAAGAAGTCAACACTGCGGTAAGTGTTACTCCACAAATGGCATATCAACTTATTTTATTACATAATACGTTTACTACGCCAAATCAGTCAATGAATTCGCCTCTTGCAGTCTAACTCTCACCATCATTATCAGCCTTTCATAGTCCATTGCTGCACTTAGGCCTCTTCTAATGTACGCTACTGAGCTTGATCATCAGCCCTCCTCATCCAGTTTTTCCCCGCCGTTTTGTTGAGATCGTTACTCCACCTGGCCGTAGGGTGTCCTACACTACTTTTCCCTAGACGCGGCCTCCACTCCAGAACTCGTCTACCCCAGCGGTTCTCGGTCCTGCCCAGTTCTGTTCAGTTCAGCGGGCCCTGTATACATGTTACATTTATATATATTAATTATTTATATATATATTATTTATAATACTTGTAAAAAAAAATTAAGGAACGTTTGGAATACGTAAATATCTATACAAGAAGTGCAAAAAAGCTGTTTCACTGCTTTAAGTAGTTGACATTTACGCCAATGTTCATCGTAGTTAACATCATTTGCGCGGAGTAAATCTTTTATATCAGCGATACGCTTAGCTTGTTACAGAATGATAGCAATTTTTTTTATTTCGATATCCATAACTGTCACCATTTTGTAAAATTATCCTTAGATATTCATATCATGGTGATCGTCAGCAGATAAAGTTTTTGCCACCTGCCTGACCTGTGCACCAGACAACAATTTGGTACGAAGCCGTTTTCTCCACCAGCGTTTGCAATGATCCACTTTGTTTCAAGTGAAATCCTTTAAGATGGACCAGCGACAGTTTTGCTTTACCAGCACTTGTTCACAGAACTCATGTGAGAGAGATATACATTCATGGGTCATCCTATGAACGTATATTTTTTATACCCTCCAAATATTTGTAGGTTTGTAGTTTAATGTCTTCCCGCACCATCAAAATTGTCCTTTTTGATTGGAATTTACCAGATTGAAAACCAATCTGTATCAGGTTATTCAGGCTATAACTTAGTAAATTTTTTTAATACTTAAGTAGTTTTCAGTAAATATCTCAAAGATTTTCTCCCTCCGTTGAAATTAATATTTTATCGAAAAATTTGTAATGTTAATTAGTGTAATGTTTTATTACTGTTGGATTTTCTTTTCGTGCAATATAGAATTTTTTACTTTATTCCTGATCAACTCTAAATGGAAACTGTCCAAGTTGATTTTTTTGAGTTGAGTTCTTTCCTCCTCTCCTCTTTTTACAGGACGCGCTTTAAAATAGAGGATTGACTTTGTGTTACACTTTTTCCTTTGCGTATTTTACGATACACAAAATTTCTCGCTGGAAATCAAAGCATTTTAGATTTTTTTTATTAAAATAACATTTTTTAAGGATAATCAGAAAATCTCAGCAGTGATTGACAAAACTCCTAATTTGCCATGACAGTTGATATTACCATATTATAAAAAACATTTTTTTCGTGCCATGAGGTTTTGGCAGACCTATAACACAAAACGAATTAATACCTTTTTCTCCACTATTTGAAAACCAATTTTCTCTTTTTTTAGTATCTTATTGATCTCAGATGTACAGTGTACGTTTAGTGTTATGAACAATTAATTAATTACGGTCAAATGTCGACTTCTGGGCCACCACTAGTATGTGTATATTGTCGTGATGATACGTTACGTGTTCAGTAGCAACTAAGTGACATTATTTGTTGTGCCAAGAAAACTTTAAAAAGGTAAAAATACTTTATTAATTTCAAAAATATATATTATTACTCTGTACAGAAAGCCGAAGCCGCTTTGGCGTACGAGTTGCAAGCGGCGAAAATAAAACAAAAGATTCGAAACGAAGAGATACAAATCGAAATCGTGGAGAGACGCAAGCAGATTGAGGTGAGAATTTTTTTTTTAGTTTCTTAGAGAGACTAAAATACCTTCCATCGTAAATAGTATTGTAAAGGAAAACAATGGATTCTTTGTCTTTGGTCGTCTAATAAGATGATATGAAAGTGTCTGTTATATACGAACCTAAGAGGATTGGTGAGCGATTGGACCAGGAAATCCTGCACCAAAAGTTGGGATGACCAACGACATGCTCGTAAAAGGTTGCGAATGCGGCCTGTCGTCTCGTTTGTGGCTGCTGAACCTGCAGCTTATGATGTAAATGCCTAAAATTAAAACGCCTAAATCCTGAACTGATGACTGTTATATTCGTTTCACAGGTAGAACAACAAGAGATTGCTCGTCGTGAAGAAGAGTTGAATGCGACGGTGCGCTTGCCCGCCGAGGCGGAGGCCTACCGCATGCAAACTATAGCGGAGGGCAAACGGTACGTGTTGTCATAACACATATATATGAGGGTATAGATACAAAATAATTACTTAAAATTTTATTCACCTATAATAAATCCAGTGACACTTCATTTATTTAATTTATTTAATAATCCATGAAGCTAATCGTTTAGGCTACCAGCTATTAGGGAAGGTTTGGTTAGATTAGGTTTACACGGGCTGTTTTCCGCAACTCCACGACAAAGCGCATATTTTGCATTGGTGGGAATAAAAGCTGTTCGAGCCACCTTAACTCCCCGAAGAATCCTCCAGTAACTCCTTTACGTTACCGACGATCTCGGAGTGTGACCCGGGCGAGCCAAGGAACTTACACCCTGTATTCTGCAACCCCCTGACAGTCCAACAGTACCTGGGTTGCTGTTTCCTCAGCTTCCATGCATGCTCTGCACAGTAGTCTGTGCTTAGCACCTATAACAGAAAGGTGTATGTTAAACGAGCTATGCCCGGTGATACCGCTTGCTTGTTTTTTGTGATTTATTTAAATATTTATTGTAAATAAACATTGAGTAAAATATATAGAAGCGTGGCCGGAAGCAAAGAGAGAGAAAGTGTCAACTCTAAATGACACTTTCTATACTACTAATATTATAAACGTGAAAGTTTGTGAGGATGTATGGATGTTTGTTACTCTTTCACGCAAAAACTACTGAACCGATAACGATGAAACTTTGTATGTAGTATGGAAACCTGGATTGTGTGGGTCCTGGATGGCTGTGACTTGTGACTGACCCTAAATAAATTTGAAAACATATTAGATGTGTAAATCGGGACGTATTCGCGATAATATTTAAAAGGTACTGTTGTTTTATGCATTTTGGTAATTAGCAATAAAAGTATTCATAAAAGGAAGTACTAACTTAGATGAACGCAATGTAACATAATACACGTTAAAAATGGAACGCAGACATGCATTGTGTATCTACCTACCTATAGAAAAATATATTTTGCTCTCTCTCTCTCTCTCTCTCTAATTTATTCTCTGTCTACGGTGATGATCTAGTTGCACGCATTAAAAACTTATATTAATTGAAGTTAGTGAATCTTTTATGACACTAAAAGCCCTAAAAACTACTCTTTGTTACCCAACGTTTCGATCGAATTGCACCGATCGTGGTCACGAGTGGACTATTAAGTCCCAAGTTACTCATCTAATAATGTATCAAAGTCGCAAAGGTTTAAAAACAATAATTTGAAAAAATTGCAACGAGGTTTCCCTCTAGGAGTTTCTAAGAGAGTCGGTAATAAATAAAAATTAATTATCACATTTTTCGAATGTTAGTACTCAAACAGTGGAAACAGCGAAGGCAGACGCTGAACGCATCAAGGTCCTGGGTTTGGCAGAGGCCGCAGCTATAGGCGACGTGGGTAAGGCGGATGCCGAGCGCATGTTGGCTAAGGCCAAAGTATACAAGCAGTATGGAGAGGCTGCCATCATGGCGCTCGTGCTCGAGGCTCTGCCTAAGGTAGGAATTATTTCACCTAAAATGACTAAAGTAACGAATACACAAAATATCTCAGCGAAATCATCATTCAAAAAACTAAAGCTGCTCAAAAGCAACAACAAATATTATATTCCTTGCGGTAATCTGCAGGAATCCAGGTCACATCACTAATATTATATTCCTTGCGGTAATCTGCAGGAATCCAGGTCACATCACTAATATTATATTCCTTGCGGTAATCTGCAGGAATCCAGGTCACATCACTAATATTATATTCCTTGCGGTAATCTGCAGGAATCCAGGTCACATCACTAATATTATATTCCTTGCGGTAATCTGCAGGAATCCAGGTCACATCACTAATATTATATTCCTTGCGGTAATCTGCAGGAATCCAGGTCACATCACTAATATTATATTCCTTGCGGTAATCTGCAGGAATCCAGGTCACATCACTAATATTATATTCCTTGCGGTAATCTGCAGGAATCCAGGTCACATCACTAATATTTTTCTTAACCCCTTCAGGTTAAGCTAAATATTTGTGCTAGCAGAGAGTTTAAGACGATAGTACACATAGTAAAAATATTAGTGATGTGACCAAGTTGAATCCACATACAAAAAACTTTGTAAGCATTCGTACGCTACCGCCGCCAAGCTAACATTGTAGATCAGCACAGATTCACTTGAACAATAGGTTGCTTTGTCAAATGTAAAATTATAAAAAAAGACAGTCATGGGACTGCCGACAGAAGTGAAAACTTAAACGAAACGACGAACTTAAAACGTCACACGACACATTAGCATGTTGGTGACATTAATTAATAAGGACCTGACAGAACATGTTTATATTAGCGTCCTCTAGTGGATCTATATATGTCTTATTATCGTGATGATCACGAGTTCAGTGCTTTTTACCCATAGCAAAAGTGCACAAACGTTCCTAAAGATGTTTTCACAACAAAAAAGGTTAACTGATAATATCGTACGTGCCTGTGTCGATAAATAATACCCCATTTCCAAATAGTTGAGCCTTGTCAAAAGAAATCTGGCAAGCAAACTCACGGCCACTCTTTTTAAATCACCAGATAGTTATAGCAGTATTTAGTAAATTGTATTACATCACTCTTTTCGGTCTCTATTATTTGGTCGAGTCGAGGTGTGTTCGATGAGTTGTATTTTCGGAAAATGAATAACTAGAAAAGCTATGGACATTTATAGATCGCGGCGGAGGTGTCGGCCCCGCTGGCCAAGACGGACGAGATCGTGCTGGTGGGCGACGCGGGCGCGACGGGCGACGTGTCGCGGCTGGTGGGCGCGCTGCCGCCCGCCGTCAAGGCGCTCAGCGGCCTCGACCTCACGCAGGTCATGAAGAGGCTGCACCCGCAGACCGTCAACGGTCAGTAGGTTACCTACTTAGACCTTATATACTTCTTATTGTTTTTATGTGAGTATGCTTTGCTAACTTTTTGTTTACTATTTCGCTTTTTTACCTAATTAAAAAAAAAAGGTAATATAATTTTCTTTTTCTATGTATGTTCACCGATTTCTGTGTAACGCCGATTGAGCTACATTTTCAAATATATTTTTATGCTAAAATGTTATATATACCACTTATGCGGCGTTGCAATAACCAAAAACGATTCGCTTTGCTTACGGAAGGTAAAATTTTCATTGAAAATTCAACGAAATTTTACCGTCCGTAAGCAAAACGAATCGTTTCTTGTTTATTGGAACGCGGCATTAAACATTGATATAAAAAATGTCAACTCATTTAAATGGAAATTTGCTCAACTTATAATAATTGAAAACAAATCTTTATTATAATATTGTATAATGTGTTAGCATGGTAATTAGTGTAACTGTTGTTGTGTTAGTGCGTTTTTTTGGATGGGCACCTGTACTTGATAACGTATATATTGCCGTTAACCACCTATTATTCATGGAATGATAACCTAACATTCATGGAAAGACTGTAATTTTGCGTTAATATCTAAAAATTTATTTATTCGTAACTTAAATTTTCTCATAAAATTATCTTTATTTAGCTTACAATAGGCACGTTTTTCTACAAGAAGTGATTGATTTATCCCACCAATATAGATATCCTAAAATAAAGGTCCTTCACTTTTAAAATAAACTCTTTAAAAATAAAATCTTCAAGGCATCTTTTACATTGTCTGGAGTTTACATTCAAACTCCTTTTATTTAAAAAGAGTTTTTTTTGATGGGATGGCATGTAATGATAAATCAATTGTTAAATAAAATGTTAAGAAAAACCATTACTTTTTCTACGAATGCATAGTACGTAATTGTTTTGTTTTTATAATAAAATCTTTTTATTAGGTGCATTTTTTGTTTCATACCATCGTTAACAAATCTAGTGTTGTTAACAGATACTTTGAACGCGAGCACTAACAAGAAGAAGACTCCCGAGGTTACCGCATGCTAAGTAGCACAACTGCCTTATTCCTCTAGCGTCAGCCGTGCCATAGAGTATCTACGGTGTTACCACTTTATAATAATATTTAATACTATGGTACTATTTTTAAAATAAAATGCAAATTCAACAGAGTAAGGATGGCGCTTAGAGAAATATTTTTATTTTATTTTTTCTCGTAATTATTATACTCTTGTTTTTAGTCAAAGATCTTCCAGACCTGTGTTATTTGAATTGTTTTTCACCAATCAAGATGATTTTGTCGGTGTTGCCAATAAAATAAAAGATAACCAATAAATATTGGTTAATAAGTTCACATACCTATTGAAGAGTGTTAACATAATGTATATTTACATTGACAAAGTTAGCTTGCAATTAATAATAAGGTAACGTTCGTCTTGTGTTATAATTGCCGCTACTGTTTCTGCATCTCATTTAGTAGGTACTTATATTATTTCAGACATCAGCTTAAAACTGTGTAAAGGCGGGCTAGTTTGGATTTGGCAAATTAAACTGAAATCTTTCAAGATACTTTCAATCCTGACCCTTTCGAATTTGCATCTTTATTAAACAAAGAACAATATTATTATTAATTTCGCAATGGATGAATGGATGGTATTACGTTTAAAATACAACTTGTCCCTTATTGTCATAAGTAAATCTGCTAGTTGTTTATCACAGTCGTACTCGAGTTTCTGTGTCATATTTAAAAATATTACATTTTGATGTCGATTCGTTTGATCTATTTATAATCGTAGTTTGTAGCACATTACTGTAAACATGGAGACCCGAAGATATATTTTTCAGTAGATCGACCACAGTCTTAAAGTCTATTAGAGTTGTAGTGATTAGATTTTGTACAACTGTGTAGAATATAACTTTAATACGGCCATCCATTGGCCGATTTGCTGGCTAACATGTAATCCAACATGTTGTTTAGCATGTTTGCCAATAATAGGCCCATTTTATAGACGACGTGTTCTTTAAGGCACTGCCTTTTTTGTGTGGTTTTTACCATTGTACTCTGTAAAAAATGTAATTAGATGTCAATCCACTGCATATTATCTCTCGTGTACATACATTGATTATTCAAAAAAGTAACAAATAAAAATTTGTTACTTTTTTGAATAATCAATGTTATTATTTATTATTTGTACAGTCTGTGACAATTCCATTATATCTAGTCCAAGAAACGGGCCATTCCAAGTCGATTTATTTTATTCAGAACAACATAGGCATCTTATATCTTTGAAATAAAATAAATTATAATTATGTTTGCTGTTTTTGTGTCCTGTTGAGTGTTGTTATTATTTTATACATAATATTTTCTTGACATTATTCAAATTAACAAAAAATACCTACAATAAACCAAATATAGTGTAATAATTTGTGTTATGAACTTCGAATCTTATGTCTTTTAGTGTTTATAAGTACAACATTTTGTTGGTGTGTTCAAACAAATTTTGCACAATAAACTTTTATATTTGTTTGTTTATTATATAATGTAATCAATTTATAATGGTATTATTTTTGAATAAAATATATGTAATTAATTATGTGTATTTTTTAAGTATCACTCTTTAATTAGCAAAACTAATAAATTTTGCTTTTAAATATGTTTACCAGTAAGAGTTTCACCAGGGTCCTGAGCAAGATATAAGAATCTTATCTAGGTTCTTCACAACCGCAAACTCACAGAAACAGACTCTGTGTGTTTGCAGCTTAGCGATGTCTACGTGGTACCTACAGTTGCCGCTGCTCTTGTACTCCACAGTAAGTGTGCGTCCTTAGTGAACGGGGTATCGCCGATTTTAATAGTGTCGTTATCAAAAATTAAGCGTTAACAGTATCTAGAAAGAAGTAGTTTCTTTACTGATGATACAATATTTGGTGTCAAAAAAACAAAGAACGAAATTTTATCTATGGCAAGAAGAGACGGTGAATACGCTAGACTGTAATAACAGGCTTTTCCATCACCACGGTGATAAAATCTTCCACGGGAAACTCTTCATTTAAATTAATTTTTGACATAATGACAGTACTCTGGGCTATCTGCAAGTTAAAATCAAAAGACGCGCATTGACGTGCGTGCATATACGCTTGCAGTTCGGACAGGTTCAAACATCTCGAGTAGTTGTTTCGTTCGCAGTGCGCCGTCACTCAGGACTCCGGACGCACACTAATAGTCCAGTACAATCAAAAATAAAAAAAACAAAGATGTAATTGTTAAAATAATTAAATTCCCTATATTTAGAAGTTAAAACCTTTGATTTAGAAGCCTGACAACTGTGCCTTCATATCCTCTCTTCTGATGAAATCTAAAGGTTCTACTTCATGGGCATCGTATTAAAGTTCATAGAACTGACCAACCAGTTGGACAACTCGGGCGGTCGGTTCGTAAAGGGGATTGTTAACTGAATGTTAACCCAGCAATCGAAACATATTATTAAAATAAACACTTTCGTAAGTTGTATTCATATTTATTTAACCTGATTAACCTGCGATACCGTCGCGGCAAAACTTTTGAATAAGGGCCCCGTCGGGTTCGAAACTGGTCGGACATATTTTTAATAAAAAAAAATTATCATTTTCCTCATTTTATTTGTACAAACAAAAAAACTAAGCGATACCTCTGTGGTTACCTACCCGACGTTTCGACCGAATTGAATCTATCGTGGTCACGGGTGGACTTTTGGCGAGTTTAATCAAATAAAATGTTACTTACGTAGTAACTACTTAATAATCTGTGGTATTGCGGATAAAACAAATTGAATACTATTAAATATTGACGTTTGAGATTGATAATAATATAGTTGAAAACATATTCAATTTTTCAAATTCAATTCAAATTCAAAAAATCTTTATTTCATAAAATTGACCATCAATTATTCGAAATCGTCGATTTAATAAATAATTATTATAATTAAAAATTATATATCAACACTCACAGAGTCACCGCAACAATAGTTTGCTTCGTCAAATGTAAAATGATTAAAGAAACAAAATGGATAACATAATATCACATCTGCCTGTTTCGATCTATAACCGCCCGTTTCCAAATGGTTGAGCCTTGTGAGAAGAAATCGGGCAAACAAACTCACGGCCACTCTTTTAGAAAAGAAAAACCAGACAGTTTCAACAATATTCAGTAAATATCACATCATTTTGTTGTGTGCTATTATGTTTTTAAAATTAAAAGTGAATAAACTAGAAAAAGAATATGACACTAGGGAAACTGAAAATTAAGGAAAAAATTAAAAAGAAGAAAAGAAAAACATGAGAGATACAAAATTAAAAAACATATTAGCTCACATTAGATTTCTATTACAATTCCATCCCAAGCGTGTTTATCCTGTATATACTCGTAATCGCCTACTGAGTAATAGCCCTTAAGGCATAGCTGTCATTTTACTGTAGACTTAAACTTGTTTATACTTAACATTTGAATATTATCTGGGATTTTATTATAATATCGCACACATTGACCTTGAAACGACTTGTTAATTTTTTGGAGCCTAGAGGCAGGTACAACAAGTTTATGTTTATTACGCGTGTTAAAAGAGTGTATATCACTTTTTTTACAGAAGTGATCTTTATTTTTATGAAGGTAAATTAGATTTTCATAAATATATTGGCACGCTACCGTCATTATGTTAATTCCTTTAAATTTCTGCCTCAGTGAATCACGATTGCCTAAGCTATAAATTGCTCGAATAGCCCTCTTCTGTAGCACGAAGATAGATTGAATATCCCCGACAGTAGAATACCATACGATATTATACTATGAAAATAACTAAAATAAACTAATCTGGCTGTTTCAACATCAGTCAGTTCACGAATTTTCCTAACTGCGTATGCTGCTGAGCTGAATCTATTCGATAATTTATCAATATGAGGGCCCCATTGAAGCTTAGAATCAAGAGTAATGCCTAAGAATTTTGTGGTATCAACTAGTTCCAACTCGTCTTCATTAAGTAGTATAGTCGTTTTCACCTGTTTAACGTTTGGAGTAGAGAACCGGATACATTTAGTTTTTTCTCCATTAAGAAGTAAATTGTTAACGTTAAACCAGCGAACCACTTTCGAAATAGTATCGTTTACGTCGTCAAAATTTGTACACATACGTTTTAGCCTAAATAAGAGTGAAGTATCATCCGCAAACAATACTATTTCGTGGTTGTTCTTAACAATATAAGGTAAGTCATTAATGTAGATTAAGAACAAAAATGGCCCTTGTATTAGAACGCCAATTTTTTTTATTTTTTTTTTATATAAAATAAGTATTTATTCGTTGCATAATGAACTAAGCTGTTTAATAAACAAACTATCTTAAAGTTCTCGTCAGCCGCCATCTGGGACAGCTCTAAAACAATAGACAAGCGCGCTCGCTGAGGTACATTGGATTTCGCTAATTCTTTTATTTTGTATTTGTTATTGTCAGAAGGTTCTTAAGAAAGAAAAAATTAAGAAAAATGCGCGGGAAATTAGAAAGTTTAAGAAAACTTACCGAGGGAATTACGCGGGTTAAACCGTGGGGCGCAGCCAGTTATAATATAAACAAACCCTATTAGTAAATAAAAAAAAACAATTATACATCACTACATATTATAAAACAAAGTCCCCCGCCGCGTCTGTCTGTCTGTCTGTACGCGACAAACTGAAAAAGTACTGAACGGATTTTCATGCGGTTTTCACTAATAGACTCATGAGGAAGGTTTAGGTGTATAATTTGAACCCGGGGCGGGTTGCTAGTAATTACTAATAAAGAGAATAAATTAATTAAACTAATCGTTCTAATTAATAATTATAATTACACTAGAGGACTATATACATGCATGCGTCAAAGAACTTCTCCGCATCATCGCCTACTAGTGGCGTTCCAAGAAGACTGGCAGCATTGCGACGTTGAATGGAAATGCTAATTCTCTGTGCAAGAAGAATTACCGCCTTCTGTTCACGAGAAGTGTCGATCAATCGCTTAGTAAATAAGTCGCCAGTTCCTTGTAAACGGAACGATCACTAGGACCCCATGACCCTAAAGTGTCGACCCCAAACGGCTCAAAACATAAATGCTGATTATTTTATTGTATTTACGCCGTTAGAGGCTTTCTGCCGATGCAGCAGCAGCGCCGGCTCGACCAGCTGTCCTTAAGATGGCGCGAGGGTGTTTACGCATGTTGCGTCGCACACCAAAGATCTACCCATCTTAAATATAAAAAATTAGAAGTCATAGTTATCTTTAGTGATGTGTTCACACAGTAGATAATGGGATCAACAGCAAGCTTTGCAATAGGAGAACCAGTACAGTGGCGATGAATATATAATAAAAAAAAAAATTATCGTTACTTAGATCGCGATTCACACGCGCACTGTATCCAATTGTACATGGATCCAGCGATTAGCGCGTTTAAACAAACCAACTATTTTATTAAATTAGTACCTATAATATAGTATAACTGCGAAAAATCGTTAGAAAAGTCAGAAAATTATGAGTGACGGCTCATTCGATTTTCGATTTTCAACGGCGGATGAAAATAATTAATTATAAACATTGTGTTTCGAAAGTCAAGACATTTTTAGGAAATTTCCTCTTCTTTATGGAACTTTTTGCTGATTTGCGCTATCACTTACCGTTTTACTAACTTTTAAACTTTCGCGTTCCATGATATAATATTATCTACGTATGAACGGGAATTAACGCGATCACGAAAAGGTATTACATACCTCTGAATTGCCTGACGTTTCGACCAGGTTGCACTGGCCGTGGTCACAGGCTGACCACGGCCAGTGCAACCTGGTCGAAACGTCAGGCAATTCAGAGGTATGTAATACCTTTTCGTGATCGCGTTAATTCCCGTTCATACGTAGATAACACTTACCGTTTTCATGTAACAAACAAAATTCTGAGGCCGTGCTTTTTATTCACTTTTGTGGTTAACAATTGCAATTTTTATTTGCAAAAAAAATAAAAATACGCCTTTCTCAGAACTTTATTCCACGTCGAAGGAGCCGTCGCCCATAATTTTCTGTCTTTTCTAACGACTTTTCTAATGATATTAACACTTCTCGACTAGACTACAAGCATTTGTGTCGCTGTAAAACTTACAGTAATTTTTCAATCGCCATGTCACAATATTTATGTTTTCAATAGTGTCAGAGTGTCTGGTAATGGCTCCGCAACCAGGCCTATCTTACTTATATATAGAGTATCAGATCTGGATGAGGTTACTGGTTCAGTCAGTGGTATCACGTCAGAAGTGTGTTTCGATCCCGCCACACTAACTGTTAAAAACAAAAGAGAACTTAAAAACCTAAGCGCTTGTCACTACGCTGCGTGCGTGCGAGACGAGGTTTGCGGGCTGCGCGGGGAGATGCTCCCGCCCTTCACCTCAGGTTCCGACTGCACTCAACTCACGCGCGGACTACATTTGACAAAAGATTTTCCTTTTTTGAAAGTCGTCGAAATGCTTCTAATTTTTGTTATATAAGGCCGTAATCGAATATAATAGCTGTGTTATCGTGCTGCTGACTCGTACGACGACGGATACTATCTTATTTGTATTTTAATAAATGTTATCTTTTGATATGCAAATATCAGCTCTCTCTGATAAGTTATAAAGGTTATTTATACATCCTAATAGAAAAACATATTCTAAGAAGGAAAATTTAGGACAGTACCGTTAGATGAATAGTTTTATTAAACTCTTATCAATGGAAACTGCAATTAAATGACGGTTATAGTTACTGAGAAACAGAGAAAAATCTCTAGGAACAAAATTGAGGATTATAAGATATATTGAGATAATGTGAGTATTTTGTTGCTAGTAAAAGTTTATCAGAAAGAGATAAGTTTTAAGCGTTGATAACATTAGATGGAGACCATGTTTGTTTCCATTTGCAAATTGTTTACGGTTTTTTTGACTAAATGCGTTATGGTGTAATGGTCCAAAGTACAGTTATAGTCGTCACGTCATCTTGAACATAAATATAATTTTACTTATTTTATGAACTATCACACTTTGGAGTACTCAACTCGGCAATTAATTCATAATCATTGCCGTGCACGTTAATCCGTTCAGTTTAAGCCATTATTGTTTTTTTGATTTAGTTCATTTTATATTAATTTGATTTAATTTAATTTAATTTAATGGAATTTAATTTGATTTGATTTACTTGATGTGATGTAATTTGATTGGATTTGATTTAGTTTAGTTGATTTTGATTTGATTTGATTCAATTTGATTTAATTTAATTTAATTTAATGTTCTATGATTATTTATTTTATGTTCATTATTATTACTGTAATGTTATAAGACTCTTTAGTTTTTTATGTATAGCGAATGTCGTGAAACCCTGTAATTGGTTTAAGAAATTAAATTTAATGTAAATTATTCATGTATAATGTAAAAGAGCTGCTGAGTTTCCTATAAATAAATAAATCAAATTATAATTCCGTTTAATTAAAATAATTGGATTTAAAACCACTATTATTTTAAAGCCGCTCTTGAATAAAAGAATATTAAAACCTAAAATTTTTAATGTAATCTTAAAACAACTTTCTGTCGTCAGTAATCACATGATAAGTCGCTCAATATAGGCTCAATTAGGCTTATTCCGTGATACTTTAGCAAAATACGGTGTCTATACGTACTGAAACTGATTCTAAATAAACAGTCTTTATATTTTTTTTATATCTTTATTTCGTAAAATTCTTTAAAAATTGTTTAAAAACGTCTTTTTTTTAAACTAAACTTTAAAAACTATAGATCAACACACGCAGAGTCACCGCAACAATAGGTTGTGATGTCAAATGTAAAATTATAAAATAAATAAAATTGATAACAGATAAAAAAAGTTGTGGATCACATAAATTTTTGTCCCATGTGGGAATCGAACCCTTGACTAAAATCTGCTCGAAAAAAGCTGATCGAAAATGTAATTTTTGTAATATCCTCTGTACCTGTGATTCACAATAAAACAATTTGAATTTGAAAAATTTTATTTTACCTATAATCATAAATGTGTAGGTAAAAATGTCGTATCACATATAACAGTGGACACATTTGCTTAGTCACATTCTTAACAATATATAAATAGGTGTTAACCGGAATCAAACTTGATTTAGACTTGAATCGTCAATCGCACGTTACAAGTAGACACTTATCAATAAACATCAAAGACATGTGGTATCTTAATACTTTTGTATTATTCATCCTGTTCGGGCTATCTTTTCAAGTAAGTTTTGTTCTAAAAAGGTCGGTAGGTTTGCGCAAATTAATAAGTATAAGTATAGTAATATTATAAGTCAAGATGTTATTTTTAAAATAAGGTTGTTATAGGTTTAACGTGTGTCTGTCTGTGGCATCATAGGTCCTAAACGGATAGGACGATTTTGAATTTTCTTTTGTTTGAAAGGTGACTTGATCGAGAGTCTCCTCAGCAATAATTTAAAAAAAATCTGTTCAGCCGTTTAAAGATCATCAGCTATCTTCCAATCATTGAAGGGATTTTTGTGTCGGGGGTATTTTATATTTTTAAATTATTATATTATGTAGACAAATAGGAATACGATCAACGGTTGGTCAGCGGTCTTCGTAGCTTATAGAAGCTTGTAACACTCGCTTTTGCCTTACTCATTTAAATCTGTAAAAAATAAAGTTAAGTGGTGTTTTTCCAGGATTCTGTAAGATGAGTTTATTAGTATTCGTGTAAATACCCAACTTAGTTAAACGCTTGTGTTTGGAGTGGGTTTAGCCATTTACAACACACCATTACAGCCGCCGCCGCCACCCCGCTCCCGCTGACTTCGTGTCCGAGGCCTTACAATACAGTCGTCGACTGTCAAATCAAATCAGTTTATCTTTAATTAACTTCAAAACGTTACAACTAGCTATTGTCAAGTAATTAATTTACTTTAAGTGTTTGGTTTGATAATAAAATCAAACTTAAAAAAATAGTTAAGAATGTATTTTTCTTCAAGGTCTAATGTTAAACTCTTTTTAACCATATCACTATATATTATAAAACAAAGTCTTCCGCCGCGTCTGTCTGTCTGTTAGCGATAAACTGAAAAACTACTGCGATTTTCACTAATAGATAGAGTGATTCATGAGGAAGGTTTAGGTGTATAATTTGTTAAGATTTTGTGTAAATTGATTGAAATATGTTGATAATTGTTGAAGATGTCTCTGCTACCCGTTCGAACAAGTGTGCGTTCGCACGGCGGAATGTTGTTGAATTTAAAGATTTTAATTATGCAGCTATTTAGTGTATGACGTCGTGTAATTGTGTATAGTAAAAAAAAAATGGTGCATGCAGCCATTGTTTAGAAATTCGCTAAAAACTGATTTCGCTGGGCGAACGTTGTCCTGGCGGAACTTTTTTAATCCATGAACTTAGAAGAAAAAAAATGTGTCCAAAAATTAGTGTGTAATTGTGTATGTATGAATAAAATTAGTGCATGCATAAACTTCGGAGAAATTCAAGTTTCCGCTACGCGAACGTTTGGCCATTAGCTAGTTTTCATATAAAGCGCTTATACAGAGAGCTGTAGATTTTTACATACGTTGTTTTGAATTTGTTTAAAAAGCAGATTTAGAAAAAATCGTAGGGTTTTAAAGATAAAAATATAAACGTAAAATACGCTTATTAGGTCTTAGTTCGTAAAGTATGCACTTTGGGGTCTAGATTTTCACGTTTATACAAACCTTGTAAGAGTGTGCAACATGTTGCCAAGTATCAATGATGTTCCGTTAGTAATTAAAGAGTTATAGGACAATTTACCATGAATAGACCACTGTTTAAAAAGCAGTGTCAATGTGTCCAAAAATTAGTGTGTATTTGTGTGTAATTGTGTATGTATGAATAAAATTAGTGCATGCATAAACTTCGGAGAAATTCAAGTTTCCGCTACGCGGACGTTTGGAAATTAGCTAGTTTTCATATAAAGCGCTTATATAGAGAGATGTAGATTATTACTTACGTTGTTTTGAATTTGTTTATATATGTTTAAAAAACAGATTTAGAAAAAATCGTAGGGTTTAAAAGATAAAAATATAAACGTAAAATACGCTTATTAGGTCTTAGTTCGTAAAGTATGCACTTTGGGGTCAAGATTTTTACGTTTATACAAAACTTGTAAGAGTGTGCAACATGTTGCCAAGTGTCAATGATGTTCCGTTAGTAATTAAAGAGTTATAGGACAATTTACCATGAATAGACCATTGTTTACAAAGCAGTCAAATATCACGACGTTCTAAAGGAATTGCGTAGTAAAATGTATTCCAATAATTAGTGTATTAATTGAACTCACATACTCACATGCAAAATTTCATCTCATTAAATTCAGTAATTAAAGAGAAACAATTAAAATACAGCCGTGAGCATATGAATGAATGAATGAAAATACAGAAACTAACCTCAAAATTTCTAGCCCTCTTATGCTCACGGCTGTTGTCCCAGAAGGGATAGGCAGAGGTGTGACATTTCTGTGACACCCACATTTCGCCAATTTTTTGTGGCGAGAAATAAATAATAAATACATAATTATTACATGTAATTAAAAATATTTTTGAACACGGATGGTTAATTAGAGAAGTACTTAACAAGTAGTACAATTGAAGATTTATTTTATCGTAGATAGTGGCGTTATTATTAAAAAAATATTTTTCATTCAAGAAATACAATTGTTTTATTTTTTCCTAACGCTTGTGTACGCAAGTGTACCATATTAATAAATACTATACTGGAAGGTTAAGACCGTTACTTAGATATATGGCACGGCCGCTTTTTTGTAGCCATCCGAACTTGGTCGGGTTATGTAGGTTTTCGATGCTTTGTCAGTATTTTAATTGTTTCTCTTTAATTACTGAATTTAATGAGATGAAATTTTGCATGTGAGTATGTGAGTTCAATTAATACACTAATTATTGGAATACATTTTACTACGCAATTCCTTTAGAACGTCGTGATATTTGACTGCTTTGTAAACAATGGTCTATTCATGGTAAATTGTCCTATAACTCTTTAATTACTAACGGAACATCATTGACACTTGGCAACATGTTGCACACTCTTACAAGTTTTGTATAAACGTAAAAATCTAGACCCCAAAGTGCATACTTTACGAACTAAGACCTAATAAGCGTATTTTACGTTTATATTTTTATCTTTTAAACCCTACGACTTTTTCTAAATCTGTTTTTTAAACATATATAAACAAATTCAAAACAACGTAAGTAATAATCTTCATCTCTCTATATAAGCGCTTTATATGAAAACTAGCTAATGGCCAAACGTCCGCGTAACGGAAACTTGAATTTCTCCGAAGTTTATGCATGCACTAATTTTATTCATACATACACAATTACACACAAATACACACTAATTTTTGGACACATTGACACTGCTTTTTAAACAGTGGTCTATTCATGGTAAATTGTCCTATAACTCTTTAATTACTAACGGAACATCATTGATACTTGGCAACATGTTGCACACTCTTACAAGGTTTGTATAAACGTGAAAATCTAGACCCCAAAGTGCATACTTTACGAACTAACACCTAATAAGCGTATTTTACGTTTATATTTTTATCTTTTAAACCCTACGATATTTTCTAAATCTGTTTTTTAAACAACGTAAGTAAAAATCTACATCTCTCTATATAAGCGCTTTATATGAAAACTAGCTAATGGCCAAACAGCAGGCCAATCAGTTTTTAGCGAATTTCTCCACAATGGCTGCATGCACAAATTTCTTTTTACCATTCACAATTAAACGACGTCATACAGTAAATATCTGCATAATTAAAATCTTTAAATTCAACAATATTCCGCTGCGCGAACGCACACTGCGAACAAAGGGGTTGCTGGTATATGCATAAGTATAAGAAGCTACCTGATAGAACAGGTTCTATCAGGTAATGAACTAATACCAGGGTATTAGCGCGTTCAAACAAAACAACACAGTAAACTCTTCAGATTTTTATGTTTATCTACCTACTAATTATTTACAGAAATCCACTCCCGCAGATGATCACTACGTGGCCGCAGTAGTTGAGTACAAAGTGGATAGAAGTAGTATAGAAACCAACAGAGCTAACTATGAGGCCCTCATACAGCAAGCTGCTCAACAGGTTCGTTCTATCTTCAGTTGTAAGTTTTAGGAAAGAAGGTACATAATCCACTGTAGGCGTTCACGGTTGTTTTCTTATATCGATAGAGATTTCTCTCTCTATAAAGTATGGATATTTGATAGAGAGGGACCAAGACATTTTTTTAGCTTTCTGTTCGGTTTTTCTATAGCTATATTCAGTTGCGTTCTTATGTAGATTGCCTTACCTTTTTAATTACCCACAAAGAGGGAGCACGAGAAGTAGAAGTTGAACCTACTATAGTGCCCATATTCTCATTAGTATATTATTGTTTTGATAATTAAGGCGCACTCTTCAATAGATGTTTGTATAGTATTAAATTAGTAATCAAGCGTACCTATGCATCGGATCAACTTTATTTTGCTACTAAAATAAAAATTTCGTACCTATGCATGTATTGAAGGAGGTCGGCAGTTAGAAGCTAAGATTTGAGAGAGATCAATGAATGTAATTAAAGGATATTATTAATTATTATTTGAATGAGATATACATACATTTTAATTAGATATTTCAATGTAGGTATCTGAGCTGAATAGGTATATTTACTGAAGTTGGCACTTCAGTAAATATACCTTTTAGTAATGGAATTATCTTTACCTACCTATCTGACTTAGTCTCTAACATCTTGTCATTGTAACTTTACTAGTTTACTGTTTACCTACTGTTTGTTCTTTAGTAAAAATAAAAGTGTTAATTTTTTTAAAAGACTTTCAACAGGAATAGATACCTAGGTTCTTTTCATACATTCATGATAGTCACACTGTAGGATGTAAGTTGCTTGATGGATAGGTAATAGACGATCGAGAAATGTGGTGAAACGTTCGAAAATAATAAAATCTTATTGCTAAAGCTTCTATATTATTTGATGTTCTCCACCCCTTATAACACAAATACCTAATAAATATTTCTTGATAGAATGATCTAGAGCGCCCGAGACTATGTCACTAAGTGTATCTTCAGATAATATACTGATACCTACCTATATTATAATAGGTGCATTTTCTTTTTATGATTCCAGAATGCAGATGTGATAGTATTCCCGGAGATGACTCTTACTGATAGAGCAACTAATGTCACAGTACCTATCCACGGTCTACTGCAGGAGTATCCCATACCAGCACTAAGACCAGATCTTTACGATGATGTATGTATACCTAAATGTAAATTAAATAATTAGCAATGAACACAATTACAATTAATTCTCACTATTTTAACTCACTATTTACTCGTATTATTTACCGTACTTGTTAAATACACACACACACACATCGCTCAACTAGAACTGAATGTCCATCCCGCATGTCTTTATATAGTCTTAAAAATATCTCACAGAAAGTTAAGTAATTTAGGTAATCTATGACTTACTCTATTCGTCAATAGATGGCGCCCGCGGTTCAATTTAGGCTTCCGTAACAATATGTATTTTGTACTACTTCGTTATTACTTCGGCTTCCATTATTTCAGCCGTGTATGAAGAAAAAAAAATAGTGAAGAGGTCAGCAAGAACCTTTATTAACCAGCACTAGCTTAGATGACTGCTCATCTAAGCTAATGCTGTTTAAGTGCTGAGTAAGTACCTTCGTACTTACTCATAATTCCTCAGAGCAGAAGATCGCATGATATTAAAACCTAGTATACTTGAGCATGCAGTAGTATTTAGAAATCTAAAGGAAAGATTATTTTAGTGTAGGTACCTACCTATTGTACTCCTCCATAATGGACTAGGTATCCTTTGGGATCAGTGAGTACTTTTATTATGAGTATGAGGTACTCTATGCTCCCTAAAGGTAAAACTTGACCTTTTGCTATAACTCTAATAACGTGTATGCAAAATTTTATGTTGATAAGTTAAGTGAAAGCGTAATAAACCAACAAACTCACATTCGCGTTTATAATGTTTGTTAAGATACAAGCTACGGTAACCACTTATCGGCAGGAAGGCTATAGACTTGTTCATCACCATAGAAGTGTTAAAAAAATCCTTTATCTATGTTTTTAATCAATATATTTCAGCTACTCGTAGCCCTGTCGATAGCGGCACGACAAAACCAGATTTACGTGGTGATAAACATTCGCGAGAATATGAACTGTGCACAAACACCACAAGGAGAGGAATGTCCGGAGCAGAAACAGTATTTTTTTAACACTAACGTTGTATTTGATAGAAATGGAGCTGTTAAAGACAGGTACTTAAAAAAATGTTTTGTATTCATTATAACTTTAAGTAGCGTAATGGCTAAATCGTCGTTCAAACAAGACCGTTAGACTGGACAAGATCGTATAAGCCTGGAACAGACAAGTTTAGACAAGCCTGAACAAGACCCGGCAGGACCAGACAAGTTTAGACAAGTCAGGACAAGACCAGGCCTGCCAAGACCACACAAGTTCAGACTAGATTGGACAAGACCAGACAGGATCATACAAAATAAAAACCATTTATTTCAATTAAACCAATAATAGGTATTTTTGAATTGTCAGGATAAGCTCTGACAAGACTGAACAAGGCCGGATAAGACCAGATAAAATCAGGCAGAACCACACAAATTCAAACAAGACTGGACGAGATCGGACAAAATCAGACGAGACCATATAAGTTCATAATAGACCCGACAAGACCCGACAGGACCAGTTAAGACCAGAGTGGACCAAGTTCAGACACGACTGGACAAGGCCGCACAAGACTATATAAAATCAAACAGGACCAGGCAAGTTTAGACAAGATCGGACATGACCGGACAAGACCAGACAAGACGTCACACGACATTCAATATGGCGCTCTATAAAGAACAACCATCATGAATTAAAAAAATATATTTTAAAGGTGCCGTTTTGGGTAACATGAAAAGGCTTAATTAGCACATTTCAAATATATATTTACTAGCTGTTACTCACTGCTTTGCTTGAAATCGGTCGCTAATTGCCTATTATAATCACTCGACTACGGCGACGCCAAAAGCTAGGAATACCTCATCGCGGCTGAAGCGGTTTAACATCTGGATAAAACAGTCCTTACTTGGGCTGTTACTGTCTTTTAAATTCCTTTAATTATATGGTTTTAGAGTATCGTCAACTCATGCATATAATAATTTTCAGATACCGGAAGATTAATCTATTTGGTGAAGCCGGCCACACACCTGCATTGAGACCCGATCTTGGTATATTTACGACAGACTTTGGCGTCACCTTCGGTCACTTTATCTGCTTTGACTTAATGTTCCAAATCCCGTCCACTCAACTCGTCCAGAAGTATAATCTCACGGATATTATCTTCCCCACTATGTGGTTCTCGGAAATGCCCTATTTATCTGGTTAGTAGTATTTGCAGAGCTTCACGTTTAAATCATAATTAATTTCCCTACATCCCAAGTACAAGTTTCCATCTTTAATAAATGTCAGTCGTCATGTCTTTTCTTACAAAGAACAACCTGTAACTTTATCACCAGGTCAGAAACAGCGGTTTCTAGACAGAGAAGAAGGTTTTTGAAGGGAAAATTTTTTTTTGCCGCGTTGTGCACTTTTTGATGGGTAAAAAATGTTAAACTCGCGTCAGTCCGTCCGTCCCCATCGAAAATTCGTACGACGGAGCCGAGTTTCTTATTTTTACATGTACAGCGTCAGAGAGACATGGAGAGGGAGGGAGAGACGGACAAGGACATGGAGAGAGAGAGAGAGAGAGAGAGAGAGAGAACTGGATTCGTGACCGTCACGCTAAACCTACTAATATTATAGACGTGAAAGTTTGTGAGGATGTATGGATGTATGGATGTGTGGATGTATGGATGTTTGTTACTCTTTCACGCAAAAACGATTGATCCGATTGCGATGAAATTGGTATGTAGATAGCCGGCGACCTAGATTAACACATAGGCTACTTCTTATACCGATATTCCCACGGTACCGGGACTTAAGCGGGTAAAACGGCGGGGTGCTGCTAGTAATACATTTATATAGATTCACTAGAGCTCTTTATTAATTAATGTCACCAACCTGTTAATGTGACGTTTTAAGTTCGTCGTTTCATTTAAGTTTTCACTTCTGTCAGCAGTCCTATGACTGCCTATTTTTTCAACGGCTCCGCTGAAAATATTAGACGGGATCTGACGGGTAATAGGTTTCATATCAGATAGGTATCAGTTTTAGTAGATTCGACTGTACCTATGTTACGGAGTGTCTACTCCCGTAAAATTATAAATCTCTAGATTCACTCTTTTGGGCTGTGCGTCTATCAGTAAATCACAGTACTATTTTATACATGTATGTAAATATGAGAATTTTTTCTCAGGATATTTAAAAGTTATAAACCCTGACATCTTATTTTCAGCTGTTGCAATTCAAGAATCGTATGCTTACACAATGGAGGTAAATTTCTTAGCTGCTGGTGCCAACAATGTCGGCGTTGGTAGTGCTGGTCAGTAATTGAAGTTATCATATATTTTATATCCCAGTAAGATGAGCGTCAAATAACGGCCGGTGGTTGAAGCTACATATTATGCTAGGCATATCAAGCTTCTTTTTCTATTTTACAACTCTACAAAAAAATAACGCCATAAAGGTATTTTCGCATTGGGCAAACTGATAAACATATGTGTTATGCCATACCGCTTCTAGTAGTCTCAAAACCTCACAGACATGAGGCTTTCTATACCAGAGGTCCTTTATTTTTTATAAAATTAATAAACATTATTTTTTAGGTTCTGGGATTTATTCTGGCAAAGCCGGTGCCTTAGCGAGCATCATGCCGGGATCTCCTACAACGAAGTTGCTTGTATCGAGAGTCCCGAAAATACCTGGCAATGTAAGCTATTTACTGTTATGTACTATACCTGAAAAATATAGTTGACGAAATTCGTAACTCCAAAAAATATTTGGGTTAATAATAAGAACACCATAAAAATAAACAGTTAAAACATAATTTTCAGGTAGCTCAAGTTTATCCCGGCCCAATTTATGACAGCCCCGCCAATCTTGACAATCTGAGATTAAAACAGGATCCTTCTATTACCGCACACATCACCAGACCCCTAGTGCAAGGATTGCAGGAATTTACCATCGCCGATAAAGAAGTCTCTTGCTTATTCAGAGTCAAGCTTAGCAATAGAAGCAACACGGTAAGTTTTCTTTTATTGCAGGGGTTTATTTTTAATAGATTTTCAGGGGCTTTTACACGACACTAATTGGGAAAACGTCGTTCTTTTTTAAAACGTTAACGTGGGAGAGCCATGCTTCGGCACGTATGGGCCGGCTCGACTCCGCTCGATACCACGGCCTCACAGAAAACCGGCAGTGAAGCAATGTTGCATTGCATTTCGCCGCGTGAGTGAGGTTACCGAAGGCTCTAACCCTTCCCTCTCTCCTATTCCCGTCCTTCCCCTCTCCCCTCTTCCCACTCTTCCCCCCTCCCCCTCTTCTCCTACTCCCACCTTAAAGGGCGGCAACGCACTTGTGACTCTTGAGTTACAGGTGCCTATGGGCGGCGGTAGTCATTTACCATCAGGTGACCCGTCTGCTCATTCGCCTCCTATACCATAAAAAAAAAACCTAGCATGGTTTGCATGAGGGCAAGCGGTTAGCGGTGCCTATTAACAGTTACTGGACTGTAAAGATAGAAAGTTAACACTGTCCCGACCGAAAGCTGAGCCTTTATTTTTAGTCTCCTCTTTCATACATACATACACTGACTTCTGTATCTACGAAATCGCGTATTAAACACCCACATTTTGGCAACTATAACTTATGGGGCAAGCCTGTTGATATCAACCGGGTACTTTCGGAATTTAAGATGGGAAAATTAGGAACATGTTAAAAAGGAAATGTAGGCAAGAAGGAAAAGCATTGGAAGGGACTCGTTATTGCTTATACGAATGAATTGGCGAGAGTAAGCCATAGCTCCAAAAGGTCGAGTCACAAGCCTGTAAGCTGAACTGGCTGTTGCCGGGATGTCCGGATTGCCGGATGTCTTTCGATGCCTTGTTTGACAAGTAATGGAATTAGACTCGAGATGATTTTTAGTCTGTTTTATTTTAGATACAGACTGGGCTTATATACTAATGTGGTGCGTGTGTATATTTCTTTTATATAATCTATAAATGTGACTGATCTATGTACGTGCAATTATGTACGACGTGCTGTCGCTACACCTTGCAAATGTTCTAGCCTAAGCCGGCTGTGGTTTACGAGTAATCGCTTAACACGAATCATGCTGTCTGCAGGTTTTCCTACTTCTTGTATAACCATGTGTCACTTCTACAGAAATACCAGTACAGAGCAGCAGCGTTTAGTGGGGTGAGGACTCACAGTGGAATTGCAACGACTGGTTCTCGCATCTGCTCCATTTTAGCTTGCACAGGAGATACTAAAAATACTTGTGGTATAAGGTGAGATCCAAACCATCCATGCGTCATTTATAACAAAATTAGTCTTAGATAACAGTTTCTATTATGATAATATTAAACTCGGCTCATAGCTCTGCAAGCTTTAAATTTGAATTATGCATCTCTAAAAACTTTGTGCAATAGTAGACAACAAATGCATAAGAGGCTATGGACTTTTGTATGTGTTCTCCGAAAGTCGACTTGTCTTGAGACAGGAGCTGTTTAAATCACTCCCTAATAAAAAAAATTGGATTCATATTTTAAATGCATATATTGTAGGCAAAATTTATAACCATTACATTTGTATTGTCCAACACTCATAAATCCATAAATCTCATTTTTGGTAACTTTCTCACCTTAATTCTTATTTTTTTTTATTTCAGATTCGAGGCCTACACAGATAACTCCACAGCTATTTTCGAGGAGCTCACAATTGTGGGCACTATGCCTACACCGGTCGTCATGCCACAATTTGATGCTGACGATTTTGTCGTCTTTCCTGTCTCCGCCAAGGTCTCCATCATGCCTTTGGAAGTTCAAGACTACACTTACTATAAAAACGTCACAGGCAATGTTACCGTACACACTTTGTCTTTGAATGCGGTTTCGGCAGAATTGTATACGTTTGGGTTATGGGGTAGGCTGTTCACGACCGATGGAGAGGACGCTCATCCACCTGTAGATGATCCTTCTTCTTCTATAGTTCACATATTGAGTCGTAGTTTGTTAATGTGTATGCTTGCTTTGCTCGCATTCAATCAGTACTCGTATTAGTAAGAAAGTTGATTGATTCACATGGTTATAAACTCCTATTTATTATTAGTTTGTATATTGTAGTGACTTTCTTCCGATAATGAACATTGACAACTGTTCAAAATGTTTTTTTTTAATCTTTAACTTTTATGTTGTCACAGTAAAACTAAGTAAGCAGTAGTGTGACTAGACGGTGGCCTTAAAAACTATTCACTCAGTTTTTTAGAAAATCCATAAAAGGTAACTTGAAACAGTTTCAAAGGTAGATTTTCTGAAAAACTGAGTAAATAGTTTCAAAAAAAAAAATTATATTCGATTCAAAATCTTTAACTTTACACGTTCCACCTGCTTTTATGAGAAACCGAGGTAAAAATATCCTGAAATTCTTCATAACTTTTTTTTTTAATTCTTATTGTAACTGCATTCGAGAGTGATTTGCCTTTCAGTGATTTAAGTCAGTGTTCCACTTTCGAATACACTCTGTATAATGGTCTATGTTATTCTCTCTCTCTATCTAAGTACTCTCTCTATAGTAAGAAATCATATCCAGAGGTGGGAGAAAAATAGGATGTAGAGGATAAAAGACAACAGTGACTCATATTAGTATCTATTTTAAGTTAAATAATTATAATAAGTAGGTAGGTACTAAATACAAACAACAACAACTTCAAGTGCTGTTCATTTGTTGGGGGTGTTCATCTCTCCTCGGATGTTTCTCTTCATTAACTGTAGAACAAACAATTAACATTTTATTCATAAGAAACTTGTAACCAATTGTTGACGGATTATCTTAGAACGTGAACTTTTTGACTGGCGATTTTTTTATGTCATAAGTATTCTGAGAGAATTTTGAAGAATTAATTAAAATTAATTAACACATTAACTGTATGGTTCTGTTTAATAAATGCACAAATGTCAACAATTTTACGAAACACTGGCATATCATATCATACATATATTTTGCGCGGAACCCTAATTCTTTTTCCAAAATAAAAGTAACCTAAGTTACTCCTTATAACACCAGCTATCTGCCAGTGGATCGATTAACTACAGGGCACAGCTACAGTTAGCTGTTTTTTAACCTAAATAAACTACTTACATATTTTAAATATAGCTTGTAAATTGTTACTATACAGCTTATTATATGCCATTTTAAACTATCGCACAACACAATTTCAATAACTATATACGCATAACTTTACTTTTAATACATATAACTTTATGTAATACATAATACTGATACTATTATGTATTCTGTTTTACTACTAGCAATCATGAGGAAAAATCTTGATCTTGGTAAGTTATCGAGTATATTTTAAATCTTAAACTTTAATGAGTAAATATTTAATTAACTAATTGTTACCTGAACTTTCTCTTCATAGGAGAGATCGGTCTTTGTAAGCACATAGGCGAGCTTAGCCCACGCAGCCTCTGCGGTCATGTCATACGCAGGCACCACACCGCATTCGAGTAGAAGCTATCGAGTAATATTCAATCTTTAAAACAAATCATTAAAAAATAAAGAATGACAGATAAAAAAAAAGGTGTTCCAAAATTGAAAAGTTTGTCGAAACAGGTCGATTTTACTTGACGTCCCAAACTTTTACTTGTTTCAGTATCGCTTAGGCTTCGGTTTCTGCGAGTGGGAGGACGTAACCGACCTAAGGGAAACGTTTTTTATACAAAGTGGTCAAGAGCCGGTCATTACCGATCCATCAAGCGATCTAGAGTTTCTTTACTTGCAATGAAGCTGGCATAACACGTAGATGAAATTGTCATAAATAGTAATTATACTCTTGAAAGCTCAACTTACCAGACCCGTTTCATACAGAGGTTTGGCGAGGACTGTTCCGTTTATACACTGCGTGACGTTGACAATAAGAACTTTGCTTTTTACTGCATTTTCGATTTCCTTATAGATCTCTTTGCGTTTTATAGGTATATTGCCATTACCATACGTCTCCAAGACCACACCTGAGCAAAACAAATTAACTATTACTTCTATATTTAAATAATGTAAACGTTCTTTTTTCTCAAATGAAAATTTTCCCTCTAGCAGAAGATTATCGTCGTCTGCCATAAACCAAGAAAAATACGTCGCATACTGTACGGGCTCTCTAAAGAAGATGTTCCCGAAGCTATAATTCTGTATCCTCATTATCTCAGCCATGAAGCTTCTATTGCTGAACACAGGCTCTTCTCAAAAAAATCCCCAAAATCTTTTTTCGCTGGCCGACTGCCTACAAGAAATAGCTGCGATTCTTTGACCGAATCATCAGGTCCACACATTGGAACCACGTTGCTCTTTTTTGTCTACTTTGCTTCTATACTTTAAGTAAGAACTCGTATTTAACAAAATATTAAAATAGTCTGGCTACCTTCCATTCCAGAGCACACTGCCCTAATGAGTTCAGGAGAAATTGTAGGTGCAACTTTTAAGATGTAAATCTTCCTGCAGAGCTGGTCATGTAGCCTGCATTCATTGGGCACGGAGCCTGGCGCGTGAATCAACATCTTTGGGTCAATTTCCAGGATCGCCTTAGCTTCTAGCAAGGGTGGGAAGTTCGGGGAGTCGAATGCGTAGATTCTGGTGTTCGAGACTTTCTTAACTCTGTAAAATGTAATTTACGTCTCAGAGAAGAGTCTATGGGAGTACCACTTTTATACGGAAGACCAGGAAACCGCAACACCAGTGAGTAGGGTTGCCAAAGATTGCGGGTTAGTGATAGGTCTGGCAAATTATTATTATTTTTTTAAAGACAACTCCCGCATTGGGAATATTCCTGTGTGGCGGGGGGCTTCTGTCTTTTTGTCCTGTGTGGGATTTGAACCCACAACACTCGGCGCGGCGTAGTGGCGAGGTAACCACTTAACCCATTGCGCCATCCGTGCAGTCAAATCGTGTTATAGGTGGATCGTGTTGTAGGTGGAAACGCAGGCGTCCTTCTCCCGGTCTAAGGCTATTGTTTGTCGAAGTTCATTACGATCGGTTCAGACGTTTATTCGTGAAAGCTAACATACAGGCGTAGTCACTTTTTAACTTTATAAAAGTTCCTATTCTTTGTTTTGGCTTTTAAATTTCTTAATATTACGTTTTATCCTAAAGTATGTGACAGATTAATTTTTACCTGGTGCCTCTAAAAAGTTTGGCTCCGAAGAATACTGTTACTTCGGGTATGTGTATTGTAGCTGCGATCATCACCGCGCAGAATAAGTTGTTGTTTCCGTCACTTCGCGGCTGGAAAATAGGCACCTGAAAATAAAAACAATAACTTGAGACTTGAGACACCTCACACACGGGCGTCTGATCCCAAACTAGGCAGAGTCTGTGCTATGGTAACCAGACTGATGTTAAAAAAATGTATTTAAATGTTACTAAGTAAATACATACCTAACCCACGAATGAATCCTAATCCACGTCCTCATAGCTTAACAGTCCCACCATTACACCAACAGGCCGTCAAATTGACATTAGATTATGCTCTATTCATAATATATTTTAACTAGATAATATTCTACGAAAGTGCTATTTTTATGAGTTTTGTGCTCATATTATGGAAAAAATGTTTCAATATTTAAAAGAGGGATATCTGAATGTAGGCTGCTAAAGCTGTACAACTATTTTTCCCCCCTTCAATCTCTACGTCTGTCGTATTGTGTTCGACAAGTTATTAGTACCTAAACGCAAATAAATATATAACTACCAACTTTTAAACCGCCCAACTCATAAACAGTCTTATCAGAGACGAACTTTTTGTTTTGTAGTCGCCACGAAACAATTATTAAAGGCAGATATCCAAAATCCTGTCTGACCCCAGAAACAATCCCTGTAGTACTCTAACGTTAATATCCTGCAAACTAGAGCTTTCATCTCTCTGTTTTACTCAACGATTCCTATTACTTACACGAGAAGCCAAGCTACAAATGCACAATAGAACCCTAAGACAAACATGACTAAATGCTTGACGTGGGAGAGCCATGCTTCGGCACGTATGGGCCAGCTCGACTCCGCTCGATACCACGGCCTTACAGAAAACCGGTAGTGAAGCAAATCTTGCATTGCATTTCGCCGCGTGAGTGAGGTTACCGGAGGCCCTAACCCTTCTCCACCCCCTGGCGCCTCTATCGAGGTCGGCTTGGTCCTCGTACCGGTTCAGGCCCACATCAAGTATCTGGGCCTGATCCTTGACGGAAGGTGGCGCTTCGACGAGCACTTCCTGCAGTTTGCTCCAAAGCTGGTCGGCCCCCGCCCGAAGAGGTACGCGAGTGGCGTGAGGCCGCTCGCCGAGCCACGATGGCTCGTTGGTCGTCCCGGCTGGAGGCTCCACGTGCTGGCTTTGCCGCCGTGGAGACGCTCCAGCCGGTCATCTTTGAGTGGGCAGGGCGGAAGCACGGGACCCTTTCCTTCCGACTGACGCAGGTTCTCTCCGGGCATGGCTGCTTCGGGAAGTACCTGCACTCGGTCGCTAGGAGGGAACTGAGTCCCACCTGTTACCACTACGACTGCAGTTAGGACTCGGCTCAGCACACGCTGGCGGTTTGCTCCGCCTGGGCGACGCAGCGTCGGGCCCTCACTGCAGTCATCGGAGGCGATCTCTCGCTACCGGCCGTCATACGCTCCATGGCCTGTAGCGACAGGAATTTTACCACGGTCGCGACCTTCTGTGAGGACGTCATCTCGCAGAAGGAGGCGGCGGAAAGGGTCCGCTAGGACGATCTCCACTCGGACCTAATTCGCCGACGGCGAACCGGGTGGCGGAGGCGCGCTTACCAGCGCCTCATGCCGCCCTGAGTGTGGCCGCGGGTGGACGGGACGGGTTTTCCCTTCTACCCGCTATAGTGGCCCCCCGCGAGGAGGCGGCGTCCGAGTGTGCCTGGACGTCGCCTAATTGAGAGGTTTTTTACCCGAAGATGGCGCCCGCGCTTTTGCGGGCAGGCGCTAGGAGGGTTCCGGATGTCTTTATAAAAGCTGTTCCCGGATCCCTCCTATTTAAGGCGCAGTACGGCACACCGTGTGGTTTTAGTCGGTTCGATTCCGACACACCGTAAACCCCGGTGGGGTGACGGCCCGAGGGGGTTTCCACACGCCCAAAAAAAAGAAAAAAAAAAAGGCCCAAACCCTTCCCTCTCCCCTATTCCCGTCCGTTCCTTCTCCTCTCTCTCCCCTCATCTCACTCTTCCCCCCTCCCCCTTTTCTCCTACTCCCACCTTAAAGGGCGGCAACGCACTTGTGACTCTTGAGTTGCAGGTGCCAATGGGCGGCGGTAGTCATTTACCATCAGGTGACCCGTCTGCTCGTTTGCCCCCTATACCATAAAAAAAAAATGCTTCTTAAACATTGACGTTTTCTTCTCGAAGGGCTAATGCAAAAACAATTGCACTCGATGCATTTTTTTTTTTTATGTAGGTACTACAGAATGACAAGCACACGCCCAGTTTATTGGAAAGCTGTCACTGTCCCAATCTGCCTCCCATGGAGTCCTAGTGACCATACTCACCCAGCAATAAAAACTATGTGCAAAGAATTATTGAATATCTACACTGTTAATGTGAGCACTAACCTGAGCTCCCGTTAGTACTACTGTCTTGCCAACAGATTCAAGCATAAAGGATAGTATAGAAGCGCCGTACGCCGTCGTGTCCGTGCCGTGAAGCACCACAAAACCATCGTAGTCGTGGTAAAATTTCTGTAATAGCAAAGCCTTAATAAATACATACTTATTTTTATACTCCGCATACATTGTCATTACGACAGCTATATTTTTGGTTCCAAGCATTGGGTCCAAGCATTGGTACCCAATGCTATCTAGGCTCAAGACCGGTATTTACGGGAACAATATTATGTAAGATGTGTTTTAAACGATTGTAAAAGTATCAAAGATATTTCTGAGTACACGCTTATCGCACTAAATAAATGTGTATAATATATATATTATCCTGTTTTCAATATTCCCGTTGATATGTTTTGTGGGTGCTCAATTAAACTTTGGATTTGATGGCAATTTAGCACATTATATTCATTACAATTAAATTATGGAACTATTATGTACTAGCAGCGCCCTGCGGTTTCACTCGAGTAAGTCCCGATCCCGTGGGAATATCGGCATAAAAAGTGTAATGTTAGTGTATATGTTAATCCAGGTCTCAAGCTATCAACATACCAAGTTTCATCGCAATCGGTTCAGTGGTTTTGGCGTGAAAGCGTAACAAACATACATCCATCCATCCAAACTTTCACATTTATAGTATTAGTGGGATAGTGGGATTATTTTTTGGAGGATTTTTTGGAGTGGTTTGTGTACTATTTGAGTTACATATATTAATTAATAACTTGTCAAACATTACATAAATATGCTGTGTCATCGATACGATACGTAGTATGTATTCACTCAATGTTTATTTGATTATAAACCCAATCAAATTGTGATTATACTTACTGATGTATAATCACAATTTCAAATCAAAATCAATCATTGGAATTATTAATTGATTATTTTGATATTTGTCGAAATTAACATTAGATTGAATCAAATGACAGCGTAATCACCTCCATTGTTTCTAGCATCAGTGAAGAACGAAACTTGTTTTCAGTAAATTTGCACGGTTGGCGGTTTTTGTCTGGCCTAAGTGAGCAATCTTTCACATACATATTTTACGTAATGTAATGTTAAATACGTAATGTTAATTTAATAAATCGCTGTCTTGGAGCCCTAGTATCAATGTAACTATTATCTTACCTGTGGTACGATGTAAAAGACGCAGTCGGAGTCACAATGTAATAGGTGCTTAAAATATGAGATTTTCAAGATACTGTAATGCTGTGCTAATAAAATTACACAATAATTTTTTCTTTTTATATTATAAGGGGCAAACGAGCAGACGGGTCACCTGATGGTAAGTGACTACCGTCGCCCATGGACACCTGCAACTCAAGAGTCACAAGTGCGTTGCCGGCCTTTAATTAATATAAATTTATAGGTATTATATTAAATATCTCATAATGCATCAAACAAGCTTAAAATTAAACTTGTAGCAAAACACAGATATTTATTTATTTTTGTATTCCTTTCAGGAAATTAGTATTACACAAGTTATAAAATAACTATTTACAAATTTCTAAAGGCCGGGTTACTACCAAAAATTCCTTTCAATATTTGAACACCTCTTCTACGTGCCTCCATTTCAATCAAAACTTAACACCAACCTTTATGTCTCTTGCTTGTCTGATCCAATCATCCATGGTGAAGTCGGAAGAATCTTTTAGCTCTTCATATTCGTAAATTTTGTATAATACTTTTAGCTCTGTATCCTTGCCATCTGAAAGAAAGAAATATGCCTCATAAAAATACAATAAGTCAATGTGTTTAATGATAATATTTACACTACATATCCATATATCTACATCCTTAAATGTCCTGTACGTAACTTAATGATATAGAATCATTTAATAACTTCAATAATAATAATAATAACTTCACTCATCAAACTAGGTAGAGCCTGTACTGTGGTGACCAACCAGACTGCTGATAAACATACTTATATATTTCTAAATACATACATTTTATATACTAATTACACCCAGACACAGAACAAATGATCATGCCCATCGCCCAATTGTTTGTACTGGGTGGGAATGGAACCCAGGACCTCTGATTCAGCAGTCAGGGTCACTAACCACTAGACTAACAGGCCAGTCATATTCACCATCATATTTGGTCTGTGTCTGTGTGTAATTTATCTATATTAAGCATGTGTTTAGTAATAAGTATATAAGTATGTTAATCAGCAGTTTGGTCGCCAGAGTACAGGCTCTGCCTACTTTGGGATCATTTAGGAGTTGTAGTTGGGGATTATTATTAGAAATAAATAATCATTATGGTACAAACAGGACACGGGTTGTTCTAAGTCGTTCCATATATGCTGGTCGTAATATACGACCAGGACGTGGGCTTTATCTGTCAGTCAAATCACGAAATGTCAGATGTGTATAAATTGAACGGATTAACTAAGGGACCGGCAAATACGGTATTGCGTTTGCGTATCAATTTTATTATGGTCAGCTAACCACTCTCTAGTAAAGATTTGGATATGATTAGATAAGATTCGCAGCAGACATAATCTTCTGCGTATCTTTATATAATAATATCCCTTAATAGTTAGTCAGTCAGTCGTCAAATATTCACTCACTGCAACACTCGACCACATTATCTCGTTATACGTTGTCAAACATCTATCTATCTATTTATCATCTTATTCGTAGTACAGAACGAGACCCACAAGCTATGTTTAGTTTGGGTCTAGATAGCGCAATATATTTGGTCCTAGAATATTATTGTTCATATTTAAAAACAATTTTGATATCTTCCCGATGATTCACGACGTCGATATTCGTACTGTCAGGGCTGCCTTACAGTACGTGTCCGTGTGTCCATGCTCAAACCACGGCACTGAGAGTCATAGAAACGATAAATATAGAAATATCTATCTTCAATGATGATAACTATTACATAACCTCACTTGTATATACTCATTACCATTGCATTTATTAAGATCGCGGGTGTGTACATGTTAATCTATACTAATATAATAAAGCTGAAGTTTTTTTTGTTTGGTAGTTTGTTTAAACGCATTAATCTTTGAAACTACCAGTCGGATTTGAAAAAATCTTTTGGTAAATGATAGCCAAATTAATGAGGAACAGTATGGGCTATGTAACATCACGCTACGAATCGTAGGAGTGGAGCAGCGACTATAAACGCTGGTGAAACTACGGGGATTGGCTCTAAAGTAAAATACTGGCATGCAAGTGGATAGATTTCTGCTAAAATTGCAGTTACTGTATTGAAGAAACACTTAACAACAGTAATTTAGTTTTACTACATACTACATTTACTATGACTACTCTTGACAAGAAACTGAAAATCGCTCTTGTTCAGTAGAGAGACACGGAACAATTTTAAGTGTGTTAGTAGAGCAATGAGCTAATCAGTCTGCTTCCGCCTCCAGTAAAGACGATTACAGCTACTGATTCTTATATAATAAATATAGGTACTTTTGCTATCGTTGTTTTGTTATCAATTTATTAATATTTTCGTTTGTTTTAGTGAGTCGCACGTTTCAAGTGTAGATAAATACTTTGAACGTGCAAGACACTAAACCGAATTCATTAACAGAATTTAAGAAAGGATTTTATTCTCACATCGATTTAAATTATTCGGCAACTGGGAACACATTTTAATGATTTTTTTTTTCTAATAACTTTAAAAGATCAGTCTTGTGTGTATATTTAAATATATTTAAGGTTTTGCTTCTTAAGTTTATTTATTTATGCCTTTCCTTAAAGAAACGTCATTTTAACAAATAGAAATAATACGTAGCGAATCTCGGACACCCAGGTACTTAAGTATTATTAATAAATATATAAATTAATTAATTAATATTATAAATAAAATATATTACTAAATAAGTACTAAGTCAAGTGGGATTCAAACCTGTAACTACAAGTCTAATAAAAATATTGCTCTAAAAATTACGCCCCCGTGCAGGTGCAGTTATCAAATCATCATATATCATTTATGATATCAGATCATATCAGATATCATATCAAAAAAAAATGCATTCCCAGTTTGGCTATAAAAATAAATTGTAGTCGATTTTAATGTAGTTTATAATAAATATATATATATATATATATATATGTATAATAAGATACTATATTTATCAGATTCATCAGGCAATCGGTAGAGAGAATATCAAACTCAAAATGCTTCAGAAACATTTTGACGCGAATCTGTAGAACTAATTGAGCTACATAATGATGTTATCACTTCGTACAAATATGTAGACCATGTATTGTCTTTGTCTACAAATGTACAACTAGTTAATATAACAAAAATGCTCTTAACAGTGACTACATATTTTTCCAGTTAAATTGTAAATGCGTTTTAAAAGAAACTGAAGTGCTTCACTTCCTCCGTAGCCCCCGCTAAATTGTCGTATCCTTGAGAGACTTATTGTTGTATGTAGTACTAAATCAAACAAAAAACAAAGGTGTTGTCGTTTTAAATAATCAAAGGCAAATTAGTAAGCAAACATACCTGGTATGACTAAATATTCGCTCAGATCTGTTTCAGCAAGGTGAGTCTGCCAATACTGCTGGTCGTGTAGTTGTGGTAACTTTCTGATCACCCTCTTTTCTATATCCTTCTGTGGTACCAGCACTAGAAATTGTAGTACAAAAATATTGAATATTTAGGTACACTTACACCGGTATCCCCGAAGGGGGCAGAAGCGTATTTAACACCTACAACATACCAACTATAATTTGGTGCCAGTTACGTAAAAGCAAGCCTATTACCGTCAACCAGGCACTTTGGATTTTGAAGATGGGATTATTTGGAGAAAAATGAAAGGGAAAAGTTGGTTAGAACGAAGAACAATCAAATAAAAGGGATGTTTATATGGATTAATTGGAATAGCTCGAGCAGGTGAGAGGAGCCTAGGTACTTGTAACTCAAACTGGCTATTGCTGGGATAAATGTGGAACAGTCATGCTTCGCAACGTATGGGCCGGCTCGACCGGAGTGATATCACGGCCTCATAGAAAACCGGCAGTTAAGCAATGCTTGCATTGTACTTCGCCGAATGAGTGAGGTTACCGGAAACCTTAACCCTTCCCTCTCCCACTCTTCCCGTTTTCCCCCTTTCCCCTACTTCCACCTTAATAGCCAGCAACGCACTTGTGACTCTTGAGATGCAGGTGCCCATGGGCGGCGGTAGTAACTTACCATTAGGTGACCCGTCAGCTCGTTTGCCCCCTATTCCATAAAAAATAAAGTCCAAGCCCTCTAACATTGAGTCAGTATATTTAAAAAATAGATACATTACTAACTACTACTCGTTACTATCTATACGGGTCACGTTGGTAGAATATTAAGAGAAGTTTCACGTTTCACATGATTGCAATTCCACATACTCTCTTAGAAATTGGTGAATACATCATAGTCGTCTTAGCTATTACGTTACTGCTTATTGAATTACATGTACTGTAATATACGCGAACGTCTCTTGGTTGTGTTGGAGGAGACTTGGCAAATAATTCTTCACGTGGTGTACTTGGTTTTGGATAATAGTCTAGTTTGCACCCAATATTTGTATGTACATTAAAAGTTAAAAAACTATTTTAATTTATTTGTAAAAGACTAATGCCCGGTTCCTATAATCAAGAAACGATCCGCTTTTTATATTTTCGTTGAAAATTCAACAAAAAAATTACCATTCGTAAGCAAAACGAATTGTTTCTTGATTATAGGAACCAGATATTAGTCTAGATACGTTACCAGTACTTTTTATGTCTTAAAGCTTGCAAAAAATCTGCTATTACTGGGTACATAAAAAAATCCTCATGTAAGCATAATTTTCTTGTGAATAATAAAGTTACCTACTTATATTTATGTTGGCAGGAATTAACGCGATCACGTATTTAATAGGTATTACATACCTTTGATTTTCCTCACCTTTCGACCAAGTTACAATGGCCTTGGTGATGTGGTTACATTAACCATGGAACGCGAAAGTTTAAAAATTAATAATATAGTTTCTTGAAATATTTTAAGGATACGAATATTTAGAAGACTGATTTAAAAATATTAATTTATTTATCGATGTTGTTTTTTATATTTTATTATTCCAAATTTGGTTATTTTATTAAAATATAAAATAAAAATTATTTTACTTTTCTGTAAAGCTGTAGTTGTGTGTGTTAAGTATAAGTTTTTTAAATAATAATGATCCTTTTGCTTATGTTTGCGTGGGTGCGAATTATTAAATGGTTTTCTGTTAAAGTATTCTCAGTAGCAGCTTCGAGTCGCGAAACTGTTATCGTACCTACACCTAAAAGACATGTTATATGGGATCAAAGCTAACCTAAGGCGAAATGTGGGTGTAATCTCTACCTACCCCTTATCCCCCGATATACAGGCGTTTTTTTTTTTTTTTATATTTGAGCTGCCAAAATGACTCTGCCCCGCCTGATGGAAACCACAAGCAGAATCCAAGAGTGGTGGTCACCATCCTCACTGCGAACAAGGAGAGTGCAGCATGGTGACCAGCACTATGGCGGCCTAATGAGATGCTTTTTCACGCCCCGCTTAAAGGCGTTAATACATAAAGAGTTTTTTAAGTTATCCTTTTAATCTTAGTGATTCAAAACTTGTTCAACAACATTTATAAACGCAGACCACCAGTATAAATATATTGGATTATTTGTTGTAAATACCTATACATATATAAATATAAAAAATAACTTACCTCCTTTTTCATTCTTCAACATACCAAAAGTACCGCCAGTATATATGACAAGCACTCGTTTACTTTGCTCCATTTTAACTGAATAAATAACTTTTATAAGACTATAATTATTAAAAATGTTATTTATTAATTACTGATGAAATTGTTATTATTATTTATAAATCCACATAATAATACAATATTAAATAAAGTTAAATATTAATTATACAACGTAGCACAGTAGTCGTTTGCAGTTTTGTAATACTACGTAGTAATTGAGTGTGAAGCACGACACAAGGACGATATTTATATCGTTATCTCTGTCAATGATCTTTATAGTATCGTGTGGAATGGTTTTGTATGAATACACACTTATGACTCGATGAGATCACTTAAATGTGACATCGAATGGTTGCGGGTGCAAACGGAAAATTCGGTAGTGTTACTCAGAATAACTCCTTTTTGAGGTTTGAAACTCCCATTGCAAATTCCGGTGGGGGCGATGTGTCGAAATCGAAGGGACTTTTGGTTCAATTTCGACACACCATACGGTGTGCCCTACTGCGACTAAAATGGGAAAGACCCGGGAACGACTGTTGTTATGACACCAGTGGTCTCCCTCTACGCCGCCGCGCCGCTGCGTCGGGCAGCAAAAGCGCGGACACCCAGTTTGAGTCATCTCTTATATTCAAAATAAGTAATAATAATTAATAATTTTATAAAATACTAGCCGTCCCCCAGTTTCACCTGCGTTTATGGTCACTGCTCCGCTCCTATTGATCTTTGCGTGATGATATATATAGCCTTCCTCGATAAATGGGCTATCTAACACTGAAAGAATTTTTCAAATCGGCCCAGTAGCTCCTGAGATTAGCGCTTGAAGCAAACAAACACACAAACTCTTCAGCTTTATATATTAGTATAGATATAAAATACATCTGAAACTCTAGAGTCACAAGTGCGTTGCCGCCGTTGCCGGCCTTACAGATGGAAGTACGCTGGGTGTTTTGATGTTGAGAAGTTCTATATAATAATTATGTATAGGTACTTATCGGTGCGTAGACCTTTATTGCGTGATGCAGGATCAGGAATCATTGGTGGTACGTAGGTACCCTGAGGAATCTCTTTTTGTAATTCTGGACGATGATAAAATGGTTGTAATCAGTTAGACCATCAGTAACAGTAGATACCTTTCACCAGACTCTTTTCAGCATTTGTTTTCTCAGCCTTTTTATGTGGAGTCATATTATTACTTTAGTTCAAAGAATTCAGAGCTATTATAAAAAAAGTAGTGTTCATATTCCCCATGTTTCCCTCGTTATTTAAGGAGAAGAGAGGAGATCGGAGATAGAAAACATTTTTAAACTTTTAGTTTTTTTTTAATTCTGGTAACTTTAATGGCCAGACACCACACTGTCCTTGCATGTATATTTTTGTATTTAAATCAGTAAAACCGTATTTTAGAGTATATATGATTACCTAAGTCTTTAAGCAAAAAATACACTCGAGAGAAGAGAAGAATCCCGGTCACACAAAGACATCTGAAAGGACCGGAAACCAAAAACCAAAAATGACAGCCCAGTGAAACTAATTGTATTTGATAGAAGAATGGGAGAATAGTCCCTCACATCGTATAAGAAACTTGGTGTACAGCATGCCAAATCTCATAACGCAAAAAGTACTAACGAGAAAATTGTAAAATTTTAGAAAAATATGTTGTTTTTGTTTTAAGATAAGATATTTTTTTTATGAATATAATACAAAATGACAAATAAATTAATAAATTTTAGTACTTTAATTTAAGAACCATTCAAGCATCCATCAAACACAATTTATTCCACTAAGTTAGCATTCCCAGTCTCCGAGATTTTCAAGTATCTCGGATTCGGTGACCTAGACCTTCTCGAGTGTATTTAAAAAAATACTAATACTACTGATTAAGCCCTCTAAATAAGCTAAGTTCTGTGTTATGGATGGAATTTAAACCCTTCGCTACGTTATCGTAACGATTATACCTTCCTGTGTTTAACTGATTACATTTACATAATGAGGCTTTACACAACTCGGCCTGTATATGACAGAACGCAGATACTTGTGAGGATATACCTCATTAAATTTCAGTTTACTCAATATTATTATCTGATTTCGTCACCTCAGATAAATTTGTTGTCGACGAGCACTTACGAGTATATAGATAGCGGTAGTGAGCCACTGATGATGACGTTATAGTGTTATAACATAGAAAAACAAAATAACAAGCATATTTTTTTATTTATTTATTACATTTTTTTATCAGTAACATCGGTATTACCTATCGTATAACCATAACCTACCATTATAATATCCCACAGTTAACACTGAATATTATTTATGTGATTGTAAGTGAGCCATGCCAACATAGACATCATCAAACTACGATTCAATATGTGAACTGTAGAAGAAGAAGGATCATCTACAGGTGGATGAGCGTCCTCTCCATCGGTCGTGAACAGCCTACCCCATAACCCAAACGTATACAATTCTGCCGAAATAGCATTCAAAGACAAAGTGTGTACGGTAACATTGCCTGTGACGTTCTCATAGTAAGTGTAGTCTCGGGCTTCCAAAGGCATGATGGAGACCTTCGCGGAGACAGGGAAGACGACAGAATCGTCAGCATCGAACTCTGACATAAAGACCGGTGTAGGCATCGTGGCCACAATTGTGAGTTCCTCGAAAATAGCCGTGGATTCATCTACGTAGGTTTGGAATCTGAAATTAGAAATAACCACTTTAATTCATTTAAAACTTTCACAAACTCAAGTTTAATGGAAATAGATGACATATATTTTATTTCCTCGGTAATTTTTGCACGCGAGCATGACACGAAGCGAGTGCAAAGAAGCCAGTAAAGTGAAGCGGCTCTTGCGTAACATATTCTGTCATGATAATAATGAAGGATTACATGTTATCAACACCTTTTTAGGATTCCGTACCCTAAGGGTTGGTTACCCTGTTAAGCCTGCCTCCGCTACCCGTCCGTCCGTCCGTCTCGGTCTGTCCGGGGTAACCCCCTCATCGTCTCATGATTCGTAATAGGTAGACAGTTGAAATTTTCTCAATGTGTATTTCTGTTGCCGCTATAACCGCTATAGCACCAAATAATTAAATAAATTGAAAATTTAAGGGCCTCCCCTATTAGAAACGTGTTTTTTTTTTGGCTTTTTTGATCAATCTTAATAATGGCAAGAAGTAGATGCTTGAAATGCTCATAGAGTTTGTATTGCTATAATCGCTAAAAAAAATACCTATAATAAAATAAAATCATAGTTGGCAATACTCGTATAAAGGTTGTCTGGAAGAAATCGCCGTGTGTGATAAGACCGCCGATTATTATACCTTAAAACTTGTTTACACACTATTTACTACTTAAAGGTGTACAAAAAAGAGAAATAAATAAAAATAAACAAATAAAATTTTATTTAAAAATTAAAGGGGGTCCCCATACAGAAAGACGTGTTTTTTGGAGTTTTTTGCTCGATTTTAACGGTATATTAGTGGGTCATAATAATGGCAATAAAGTACATACATACATAGTATTAAATCTTGTACGATGGTGCGGAACTCTTCATGCGCGAGTCCGACTCGCACTTGGCCGGTTTTTTATACAAAGTTGTCAGCAAAAACAGTCGCACAGTTTGCCTGATGGTAGGCAGTCACTGGCACCTTTAAACACTTACGTACACGATAGGAATATAGTGTCTTCGGTGGTGAACCTTATAGAGCCCTACACACCAGCTGTGATGGATATATGGGCCGCATAAAGAAGCTCAAAGTCGCTGAACGAGATATTGAGACGGCTATGCTAGGTGTTTCTCTACCAGATATGGTTTCTAACAAAGAAACTCGTTGGAGAACCAACTAGACGGACAGACGACCCTGGGTAGATGGGGTCAGGTCTACCCACCTGCATAGTATGTACACTTTTTGTAATTGATTCAATAGAAGACCGTATCCGTTGTTCCCGTAATAAAATTTCAGACTAGCAGTTTAACCTCGATTTGCAACCAAAATAATATCGCAGAACGGAACTGTAAAGCATAGAAAACTAATAAAAATAAAAATGACCACTAATGCCACGTTCCCTATAATCAAGAAACGGCTCGTTTTGCTTACGGACGGTAAAATTTCTTTGAATTTTCAACGAAAATTTTACCGTCCGTAGCAATCGTTTGTTGATTATAGGAACGCGGCATTAGACTGTTCCCAATACGACAGTGATTTTTAATGTTTTATATATTGTAACTAGCAGTTCCCGCGTGGCTTCGCTCGCGTGTACATATTTATATATTTTCCACGGAATCCTGATTCTTTTTCCAAAATAAAAGTAGCCTAAGTTACTGCTTATAACACGAGCTATCTGTCAGTGAAAGACCCGTAATCGGTTAACCCTTTCCGGAGATCAGCCGGATCAAACAGTCAAACGAGACAAAAAATTTAAAAACTAATTTCTAGGTATAGGTATCGTGCAAGTAACTGTATGAGCTTAAAAAACTATTACTTTGACATTACAAACAGACACTTCAATTTTTTTTTTTTTTGTGTTGCTAAAACATGAAGTAAAAGCATCCCACCTGCTACCACAATTGTCCTTGGTTGCTCCAGTGCAAGCAAATACAGCGCAAATTCGCGTACCACCACTTGCAAGCCCGCTGTATGTCCTCACTCCGCTAAACGCTCCCGCCCTGTACTGATACGTCTGTTTAAAATAAAATTTATTATAATTTCAAACTAGAAAAAGTCCACTGGTTTCACTCCAGTTGCATTTCCATTTAGGTGTCAAGAGGCCGATTTTGTTACAAATCTCGGTTTATCTTCGGTGGAAATGATCTGTATTGACGAGGATGTACGAGAGTTAAAATAATTTGTCATATTACTTATTTTCCTGTTATACCTACTTCATATAGCTGCGCTCAATAATTATCTATGTGTCTAACGATTTCAGTCGAGTAAAAAAATGCAGCGTGCTTCCTCTACATGGACGCCTCTTTTTATAAATTTGATATTTGTACACTATTCAATGTTTCGTAAATGCAGAACATTCCAATCGCGTTGATTTGGGGACTTATGAATATTATTTTATCACTATGAAAAAGAACTATAATATTATGATTTGGTATGGTTATCTAATAGGTGATCTTTTCTAAATAGATGGTACGAAATGAAAGCCCTTATTTGTTTGTTAAAAATAACATTTGTAAAATACATATTTTTCTAATTTTAGATACATATATATATGTATGTGGAGGAACAGGTGTCATGTCCCTCCAACACAAAGGGAGGAAGGATCCTCCGACCAGGCGACGTGATCATGCCTGGCGGGCCGCGGCCCAACGGTTAATGTTGGGAAGTTGTATATATACTAATCGGCGCGAGAACTCTCATAGCGCGATGCAGGATTAGTAGTTACATCGTAGTTCAGCTCTTCTTCGCTAGATGATGTTGGAGTATGTTCTTGCTATATGTGGCCACATGTGTACATTAAATTCCCCGGTTCGCAACGCAATAGCTCGGCCTGACTTGCCTAGACTCCACTAGACCAAAAGGGATCCCCAAGGCAGTGGCGTAAATATGCGCTCAGAGACCGGTGGCTAATTCATCAAATGTGTGTGAATCTGACTCACACTTGCCGTTATTTTCTAACTCGTGTATTTTATTAGGTTGATTAAATTAGATATATGAATAAAATTCAAAATTAATATTTTTTAATACATTTTGTTATTAGTGCCTCCTGTGTTTCAGGGCCTTTGGTGCCCGGGGGCTCCCTCGAGTCGGGGGCCCGTAGCATTTTGCTCGGTCTGACACCCTATTGTCACGCCACTGCCGCAAGGGATACATAATATAGTATAAATAAAATTATGTTCGGTCCACAAAAATCTACCAAAGGATTCGAGTATAAATTACAGTTCACTCTAGTCATTTATTTTAGTTATTTTATTAAAAGTACTGTATTGTGTGGAATTTTATCGTGTCGTGTCGTGTGACAACCTGTGGATTCAAAGCGATTTTCGAAGTCGAAGTTAAAAATACTAAAGGCATACGACATCAGAACTGTAGCCAGAAGAGGCGGTATATGCACATTTGTAGACTTATCCACCAGCAGCCAGGGCAAGATTGCAAACGCCGGCGAAACTGCGCTACGTTGCAAAACCTTTTGTATATAAGAAAACATTTTGAAACTTATCAATTTTAAACACTTACCGCGAATTGCTTAAAGTTATTCTTAGCTACAAAAAGGAATGATATATTATATCTTTCTCTACGAATATTAAAAAAGTAGGTTTTATGAAAGAAAATAATTAGTTAAATATTTTTTATTAGTGTTAAATGCATGCAAAAATCACATTATTATATGCATCTATAAATTTCTTATCACTTAGTTTCTCGTTAATAGGATTTAACCTCCTTTTTGCTTGTTCTGTTACATTCTTACTTTTCTTATTTCTATTTCGATTTTTGCCTTTCAAAATACCAATTACTTATTTATTATTTTTCTTTTTATTCCTTGAATTTGTTTTAGTGTTTTTCGTAATGTTATTATTCGTTTATTGAAGGAATTTATGTTTGGCCTCTGCTGTCATATTTTACATATATGTAACTTAACATTTACAATTATTACAATATACTTTTATGGCTTTATGAATAAGGATGACTTATTCTTAAAAGTACAATATTTGTTTCAATAAGCTCATTTATAATCACAATTTCAATTGATTACCTTAGAATTACACGACCAATAAAAAAAATATTACTTATAATTCACATCATCAGTCTTCTTTGCTTCAAATCAATCGTTTAAAATATCAATTGGTCTGAAATTTGCTCGAAATACACATTCTCATAGCGAATGTTCTTAATAAAGTTTATCTAAAGATACTTTATGAAAAACATTCGCAAGAGCATATACTGGGTAAGTATAAATACAGAAACAGTAGCTTAAATTGAGATCGTAGCGCCACCTGTTAACGAGCAGCGGAACTAATAGAATTGTTAGTAAAGTGAGAAACTTTGTTATCGAATAGAGGAACTGATATAGATTCAGAGGGGTGCTAAGTCAGACAGTTATTACAAGAATGTTTACAAATGACGGGCAGACTTTCTATACAATAACTTCACTTTCAAATTCAAATTAAATATCTTTATTTCAGAAAATGTTTCATCAATATTATACGAAGTCGTCAATTTACGAAATAACTGTAATAAAAAATGTATAACTATATCAGGAAGTCGCAAACTCATGCTAGTACTGCCATAGAAAGAGTGAACAAGTGCGAAGAATAATGAACAGTACAAGCGAGTATAAGTAAGAATTGCTGTTAACTGTGACTGCTGTTAATTGCGAATTATTTAAATAAATTGTGTCTATTTCGGTACAAATTGCTGTATAAATTTAATCCCGAACACCGACCCGTAATAATACTTACCCTATGCTCATTTCAGATGACAACTTTAGGCCTATTCCTAAAGTAAAATAAAGATCCAGAGATATCACATTAACTGGAATATTAATATGATTTTGGTTATTCCCATGAATAACACGTTATTGCACACATTACTGTATAGGTAGGTAAGTAAAAAGAGATTTACATATTTGTATTTGCAGACTAGATTTGGTATTGATTCATCCAAATATGTATTTAATACAAATATAAATGTATGTCGACGACACAACTTACTGTGAATATCACCGACAACATTACACCATGTTCATACCATAATTATGTTACACGGAGTATTTTAGGCTAATGGTTATAACTTCAAATGGCGCCAAATGTTTATTTAATTACTCATTATTATCTGCATAAATATTGTCGAGTATGGTTGTGAAATTTTCAATATCTTTATCGGTTATTCCTTTATTGTGATCAATGTCTCTATTGTATAGTCTTCCCCAAATACCAAAAGCTACCAATTCATTTTGAGCCTTATTTATCTTATATATTAATGTTTCTTTTGCATTTAAATTTAAAATGTCTTTTTGGAAAACAGATACGTCATTTTTATGATGGGATTCACATTTGGGGAAGTCAGATTTATTTTGTTTCATAGAAACGTAAGTGAAATTCTTAGGGCTAAGAGGAAACTTATTGTATCTAAACGAAACTGGGTAATATGTGATGTCATCACACTCGAGGCTTCTGTTGTACTTTTGGCCATATGTCTTCATTTCTATGTCAAGTTCTTCTAAAGAAGCTTCTTCAGTCTCATTAAATCTGTAAATGAAATTTGAGGTTTATTGAACATTTTTTGTACTGTCTCACTTATTAAGATTGAGATCGCCTAAACTTAAAAAATCAACTTTCGTTAGCATGCTGACCGGTTACTTAATTACCTGTGTGCTTATTCTTAAGTGAAAGTAAATGCATGGAATAGTAGCTTTTTTATAAAATAAACAATCTATGCTACAAAAGAATTAAAGAAAAGTATACATCAGTATCAGAAACAAAAGTATCAGAAAGCATATTATGGTAGTAGCGAATTAATAAACCAAGTAAATATTTTACTGATAAAACACAATCGCAATCTCTACGAAAACGTCTACCTATACGGACAGGACGTGGGATCATCGATCTTGCACGCTACGAGCAAACAGGCGGTGACACCGATCTCTCGACGAGCGTAAGTGTGAGTTCCGTCCTGTGCGAGCGCTCGATACTGAATAACCTGTCAGAAAAAGAATACTCTGGGTTATACAGAAATCTTCAAACATAAAAAAAAAATACTTAGCTCGAAGACAGTGCACTTACGAAACATAAATTCAAATTTCAAATGGTCGAGGTTAGCTTTTTCATATTTTACAAGTTTATTGATAAATTATTTGAAATTGGAATTAAAAAGTTGAATAACGAGAAAGTATGAGTGAAACCAATTGCACAAAAAGTTCCTTTTAAAAGCATATGATTTTTCATCACACATTTCCAATACTCTTGTTAACCCCTCCAGCTAAGCTAAACCTCTGTGTTAGTAATGCCCTGATAATATTATATGTATATAGTGTAGTGGAAGCCCGTAACCAACGCTAATATCTTAATATGAAATGCATTAATATAATGATTTTTTGTTTTTTTATTTGTAAATTGACCCAGATTAGTGGTTTGACTGTACGTTGTACATTATGTTTATGAAATACAGAAGAACTATGAATGCACCCAGAATTATTAGAAAATATAAAGCAAACTAAATACTCACTTCCAACATGCACAGTTATGTGCAACATCATACCACGATAAATAAGTATTGAGCTTGTACGGTGTTTCACTATACACATGCATTATGTGTTTGTAAATTCACAAACAAAAAACAAATACACCGTGGAATTTAAGTCATGAAGAAAAAGTGAAAATAAACGAAGCATGAGACAATTATTAAGTCAATAAAATGACACATAGTCCAACGAATATTTTTAGGCACAGGTAACCGATTACATCACGGAGGTCGTGTGTTTGTTTGTTGATATATGGGCTTAAAAATACTTACTTAGATACACTCATGCCTATATATCCGAAGGGGTAAGCAGGCGTTTAAACACCCACATTTTGCCAACTATAATTTGGTCCAACTGACGTAATAGGGGAATTACTACTATTACTACTCGTATCTATTTCCGTTAACCGGGCTCTTTGAGAATTAAATATGGAAAAATTTAGAGTACATTGAAAGGTAAGTAAGAAGGGAAGGCAATCTCAGGGAAGGGACATTGTTTATATAGATGAATTGGAGACTATTAGCAATAGCATTACCCTAATAAAATAACAGGTTTTTAAAAATCATGCAGTAAATATTACCACTGGATTATCAAATCACAACATATCCCAAGCGCTACGAAAAATAAAAAGAGGTTAGTCAACAGTTTTGAGAGAAAATGCAACAATTTACTCTACGTACAGGTAAGACTAATAATATACGAGCAAAATTATTTACTTACTCTAAAAAATAAACTCTAGACCAATTCAGTAAAAAATAAAATAAACCTTACCGTATTGCTTTTGTTGTTAAGCCTGACTCGAAACCTGCAGGAGACGTCTTTGTCAACAATGGTAAATTCCTGTAATCCCTGCACTATGGGTCTAGTGACGTGTGCAGAAATCGACAGATCCTGGAGCATTCTTAAACTGTCATGGTCCGTGGGATTGTCGTAGATAGGGCCAGGGTAATTATTATCAGTCACCTGTTTCAAAAGAAGTATGTAACAATTATTTATTTTACAGAAATTAAGTACTTTTATCCTTTCATCTCACTACAGGTAATTTAAAAAAAAAAAAACTTTTATACTTTAACGAATCAAATGTTAACAGGAAAAGTGTCAGCTGCTGACATCATTACAGCGTTTAGTCGCAGTATCTATGTGTGCAAACATCAAATCCTCTTACCACATAACTATTAATAAAATTAAAAAAACGACTGGCCTGTTGGCCTAGTGGTTAGTGACCCTGACTGCTATGCCAGAGGTCGTGGGTTCGATTCCCACCTGAGTCTGGGTGTTCTTTGTGTCCGCGACCCAGGAGTCATTGCGGGAGTTGTCTTTTAAAAAAAAAAAAAAAATCTGTAATCTAGGATAGCTATTTCATGTTGTAAAATGTAAATGTGTATATTTTAGGAGCTCTATGTATAGTTGAAACACAGTTGAATTCGATTGTAAAAGATGGATATTAAAAAAAACAAAAGTTCGGTAAATGTGTTTTTTATGGATGTGCACATTTCTAAACAACATATAAATTTTCATGTCAATTTCAATGATTTTATCAGTAATCGCGCTAATTAGCATAATAGTATAATAAATAGCCGATCGAGTTCTGCTTGGGTACATCATGATAAGCCGGCATTTCTTGGGCAAACCGTATATAATTATATAAATAATAAATAAGTAATATGAATACCACTCACGAAAGTTATTCTAATTTTTTATTAAGTTTATATTTAGTTTTTATAAAGTATCGTAAAGAATTACTACGCTCCTAAATAACGAAATAATATCTTACATTTCCTGGTACTTTCGGGACTTTCGCTACTAAAAGCTTTGTTGTAGGCAATCCTGGCATGATGCTTACCAAAGCACCGGCTTTACCCGAATATATTCCTGACCCTGAAAAAAAGCAATATTTTGACATAGCTAAAAACATTATGTTTAAAATATTTCGCTATCACGTCCTAGCCATTTCGAAGCAAGTATTATTTCAAAGGTTTTAAAAGATAATACAAATACACTAGGTACATACTTCACCATAAATTATGAATCGTATCGGTAAAACCGGAAAACTTTGGTCTTTCGCTATCATAGCCCGTACCATAAAAAAAAAATTAATAGTAACGAAATTATATTAAATAGAAATAAACTATTCTGAAATTATTTCTAAAAGGTAGCTTATATAGTAATAACTATATAGTAATAACTATATAAGCTACCAAATTGCAAATAAATTTGTCATTTTCTGGTTCAAAATAAATTCAGGGATCCAATACATAAATTCGAAATGTGCAAGTGCCATAGCGTCAAGGTAATCCATATATTTATAAAGGAACCATTTCAGTTTTGAGCTAACCAATCACGAGTAATCACGACACAGAGTAAACTAGATAAGTCAGTAATCACCAGTGGCGTAGCTAACGGAGGGCTAGACGGGGCAGTGCCCCTCGGAGTCTGACTTACAAACTATAAATTGAACTAGTGAAAATTTCTCCCACATTAGGAATATAAATAAACAATTTTTCAGAACTAGAAGTTATCAGGTTTGTACTAGAGTTGTGACTAAACCAGTAGTTATATTAAATTGCGTATTTGCTTGAATATGGATTACGACGAATCTGGATTACGACAAATCTGGAGTACGTTTTTTTTTTCTAATGGTATAGGGGGCAAACGAGCAGACGGACCTGTAACTCAAGAGTCACAAGTGCGTTGCCACCGTTTAAGGTGGGAGTAGGGGAAGAGGGGGAGAGGGGGGAAGAGCGGGAAGACGGGGATTAGAGGGAAGGAGAGGGGGGAGAGGGGAAGAACGGGAATAGGGGAGAGGGAAGGGTTAGGGCCTCCGGTAACCTCACTTACGCGGCGAAAAGCAATGCAAGCATTGTGTCACTGCCGGTTTTCTGTGTGGCCGTGGTATCGAGCGGAGTCGAGCCGGCCCATACGTGCTACTCTCCCACGTCGAATTCAGAACACGACGAATACGGAACAAACGATTTTAAATAGTTTAGATGGGGCCCTAGTTTATTTTTTGCCCCAGGGCCTTTGGTTACCTAGCTACGCCACTGGTAATCACGGAACTCAGCCACATCTTAGGGAGCTTTTACCTCGCCACATAGTCCGTCTAGTTCTATATTATATCGGATATTACCTAAAGAAAGTCTCTTTTAATGTACAAATGAATTAGAATACTAACCAGCTGAGCCGACTCTCACGTTATTTGCGCCAGATCCCAAGAAATTGACATCCATTGTGTACGCATACGCTTCTTGAATCTGAACAGCTGAAAATCATTAAAATCTTGTTCTAATTTTTATCACAGATTGATTTGTAATGTTATGTGTTATGTAATGAACCAAACTGTGTGAAATTACATTTCAAATAATAATTATAAACCTCGTGAAAGTTGAAAAAGATAAACAAATCAAATATTTGGATTTATCTCAAGAGATTGTCGGATTGAATGTTAATTCGGTGATTCTTGTTACGATATCCAAAAGCCTCGATTAACACATTAAGAGGCTCGCGTTAGACGGCTGGATCAAGGGACCGATGCAGAAGGCAGTTCTACTTGACACAGCCCGTAGTGAGGAGGTTCCTGTCTTTGGAGTACCAACCTCCGGTATTTGGGTCATGTAACCGATGTCGGTGGTCTACTCAGTTTTTATATTTATAAATATATTTTTATGTCCAAACATAGCATTCTGATCCGAAACTAGGCAGAACCTGTACTATGGTAGCAGACTGCTGATAAACATATTTATATATCACTAAATACATATTATAGATAAATTACACCCAGACACAAAACGTGCTCAGCACCCAATTATTTGTCCTGGGTGGGAATCGAAACCACGACCTCTGGCTCAGCAGTCAGGGTCACTTACAGTGGTAACGGGTTAAAAATAAATATATTGTTCGTAGGTAATATAAAGATTAAAGTGTTTGATTTATTTATATTATAAGCGTTATTTCATTCATTCAGAATCTACTAACCAGTCAGATAAGGTAATTCTGAGAACCACATGGTGCTGAAAATTACATCCTTGATGCTATATTTCTGAACTACTTGAATGGCGGGCACTTGGAACATCAAATCAAAGCAGATATAGTGACCAAAGGTAACACCAAAATCTGTCGAGAACACACCCAGATCGGGTTTCAACGCAGGTGTGTGAGTGGCTTCCCCAAATAAATTAATTTTCCGGTATCTGGAAGTGAAAATAATATTGTCTGGTAAAGATCGCCGTGAATGATAAGATCGCTAAGTCTTATGATACATATTGTACAAAGTCACACACAAATGTAACAACACACAAATACAATATTTTGCACTAATCGGGAATCGAACTTGCGACTCTTGACGTTGCAATCGACCTATTGGGCGCAACCGTCGACTGTGGTCGGAAATAATTATGTCGCCTTACTATATTACAATAATAATTTATATATATACTAATATTTATGTTTTAATGTTAAAAGTGAATACCTGTCAATGACAGATCCGTTCCTGTCAAACACAACATTAGTGTTAAAGATGTACAGCTTTTGCTCCGGACAATCCTCGCCTTGCTGCGGCTGTGAACAGTCCAGGCTCTCGCGAACATTTACCACCACATATATCATGTGCCGCCGAGCCGCTGCAGACATGGCTACGAACAGCTGTAATAAAGTCACTTATTAGTGCTTTGACTGGCCCGATGGGCCAAGTGGTTAGTGACCCTAACTGCTATGCCATAGGTCGTGGGTTCGATTCCGACCCGAGTATGGGTGTTCTTTGTGTCCGTTGTTTGTATGTTTGTAAAGCCCCCTGCGACACAAGAGTAATTCCTAATGCGGGAGTTGCCTTTTTATAATAATAAAAAAAAGTGTAAATATATATTTTTGGTCAAATTTTACTTCCCAAAAAAAACTTGTCACTTTCATTTACGAGTACCAAATGAATATTTTGCAAATTTTCATTTCGCATTTTATTCACTTGGTTCAATTATCATTGGGCATCAATTTACTTTGTCAAGTTGTATTAAATCAAATAGTTAGAAAGAGTAACAAACATCTGTACATACTCACAACGTTCCACGTTTATATTATAAATATAGTAGGATATTAATTGAGTTCTGACAACTAACCATGATTGTAACTTATAGATGTAGCTTATGATAGACAATATAATTTACTTACACTATGATAGAGATCAGGTCGAAGTGCTGGTATCGGGTACTGCCGTAGGAGACCATGAATAGGTACAGCAAAACTCGTTGTAGCATTAGTTAGAGTTAGTTCTGGGAAAACTATCACGTCGGCATTCTGCAATATTAATAACACACTTTGAATGATATGCAGTAGCGTAACAATAGGGTGGTATAGCGGGCAAAATTCCACGGGCCCCCGGCTCGAGGGGGCCCCGGGCTCCAAAGGCTGTGAACACAGGAGGCACTAGTTACAAAAAGCTATTGATGATTTCGCCAAGGGCCTCAGATGTTATAGTTATGCCACTCATGTTATGCATGGATGTGGATGGCTTTGAGAATAAAATAAAAGGAGCCCATATTAAAGATAGATGGAGAGGAATGAAGGGTCACATAAAGATACCTGAAAATCGGGGAAGCTAAGAATGCTAGCTTAGTGAAATAAATTGGTTTAATAGACAATTAAATATTCCTTAAATTAAAGTAATAAAACTCAAAACGTCAAAGTAAAAATATGGGACTTTTGAATTTGGAACTACGAATTTACCGCATCCGTTTTTGCTTTTGTAGCAGCAATGCAGCACGTGGAGATAACATAAAGAAGTATTTTAGTAAGTATTATTTTTTATAAAAAGGTGGTCGTCTATTTTTGTTTAAAGATGAGATTGGTTATTCTTTTCTTTCTTTTATGAATATAATACAAAGTGACAAATCAATTTTATTACTTTCATTTAAGGAGTATTTAATTGTGTTTTTAGTTCACTAAGCGAGCATGCTTAGTTTCCGAGATTTTCAGATATCTTTATGTGACCCGAATTCACTGTTCATAGTCCACATTTTGTCTTAATTACTTATGCCATAAGTTAATAATCTAATCCAATATTTGTCTTATTTTCTTGACATGATAAGTTATTTCCAAGGAAAGTGCTGTATTGCAAAATAACAAGATAAAATTTGTTAATTCATAACACCTTTATTTTATTTTAAGATTTGGTGTAGGTACGGTGTTTTCTTATCTTATCTCAGCCACATTAGCCGTTCGTTGTTACACTCAATACTATAATATATTACGTTGTGTAGTCGTACTTAGTGTAATTATTATTGTGAAATTCATATAGATAAATCATTGTGCCAGCCCTGTGTGAAGTAAGCCAGACCTTACTTAGAAAATAGACCGGCTCTAGACCACAAACTACTAAGTAGTTACTATATAACAGATATAATATCACTCCCTACAAAAATATCGATACCTACCGTTTTAACTGCCTAATCTTTCCGGGCTTTAAAATGTGTGTAAGGTTACTCTTCAATTTTTTTTTTTTTTTTTAATTACAATTGTTATGTAGGGAAATCAAATACTTAACGCTTATTATTTATTTCCAATGTTTCAGTAAACAAAACGTGTTTTATATGTATGTAAAGATTAATAAACTTCTTCTCTTTTATAATTTCTCGATTATTAAACTGTTAGTATGGTGGAAAATATTCTAAATCTTATAAAAAGTTTTAATGAATAATTTGAAGGAAACATAGGATTAAAAGGTTCATTTTTAAAAGTACATAAATAGCGCTGCCGGGCTTTTTTCTCATACTTTATCTACATTCTTATACTGCACATAATTATAAACCATGTAAATTTTAACTAAGAACTTTACAGTATTTAAAGAATAGGAGAGGAGGAAGGGGGAAGAGGGAGAGTGCGGGTAGGGGGAGAAGAGGAGTAGAGGGAAGGGTTAGGGCCTCCGGTAACCTCACTCACTCGGCGAAAAGCAATGAATGAAGGCATTGCTTCACTGCCGGTTTTCTGTGAGGCCGTGGTATCACTCCGGTCGAGCCGGTCCATACGTGCCGAAGCAACCACATTTCGTTGTCAATTAGTTAATCCATGCTACTGATAGGCGAATTTTGAAAATACTACATGTGTAGAAGCGCCCAATAATTGTTTTTATTCCTTTGTTGCGTTACGTAATCGCTATTTATATTTGTCTTGTTAATCTAAGCCTTTTGTTATACTCTTGAACAGTTTATATCTTAGATACAAAGACCACTTACTAATACATTATGTATTCTGTGCTAATACTTAAAAGTAACCAAACAATTAACGAATTTTATTAACTATTGTATTGAGAAGTTGTAAATAATATTACTAATTTATTTACAACTACTTGCGTCTCTGACGTAAATTTTGCACATGTGATCGTAAAAAAACCGGTCAAGTGCGAGTCGGACTCGCGCATGAAGGGTTCCGCACGATCGTACAAGATTTAATATATTATAATTATAATAAAAAAATACGTTTCTAGTCGGGGAGCCTCCTTTAATTTTTAATTTATTTTTATTATTTGTTGTTATAGCGGCAACAGATATACTATTCTGTGAAAATTTCAACTGTCTACCTATTACGGATCATAAGGACGGACAGCGGAGTCTTAGGAATAGGGTCCCGTTTTACCCTTTGGGTACGGAACCCTAAAAATTTATGTAAATGCCGATTATAAAATAAGAGACCGCAAAAAATGCATTCTCCAATTATTATCGTTGACTTTAGGAGACCTTTCGTCACTTGAAGTATATCTTTGACTCTTCTTACAAAAATACTACATTTTTTCTCTCGGACTTCTCATCAACAGCCAGTTCGAATACCCTAACCAGCACGAGCTATTGCTAACACATACTTATAATGCTACATCCTTATAAGCAATAATTAAAAAAATATCCCTAGCCTTCCATTGCCTTACTTTCTTACCAACCTTTCCCAATTGCCAATTTTCCCATCTATAATTCCCAAAGTGCCCGGTTGACGCCAACAGGCTTGCCGCCTATTACATGAGTGACCAAAGACCAAATTATAGTTGGGAAAATGTGGGTGTATAATACGCCTCGGGGATAAAGGCGTGGGTGTATGTATATATGAAAGAAAAATATAGTTGGCAAATAACGTACTTTTTGAGCAGCTTCCTCTATGAGTGCTTCATAATTAGCTTTGTTAGCTTCTACATTACTGCTCACTATATACTCCACTACAGCTGCCACGTAATGGTCATCTGCTGGAGTGGACCTCTGTAAAAAATATAAATTTATATATTAAATGCTTGTTTTATTTCATTTACCGGTCATTGCATAAGATATTACACGTATTATAAATGTCATGTCTACTTTCAGTTCATCCTGCAATTTCAAAGGACTATATCTACTGATTACATTGTTGATGCTGACTGCAGTACTAAGAATTTACGATAACATTATTATAAAACGTCAATGTGCTTCGTTTATTCAATTTGCCTTGTTAATATGGGTAAAGACAAGATAATATGGTATGGGTTAAATCCTGTAACTGAATTTTATACCAGTATTCATTGTACAGTACAGGTTGGGGGGACCCAATCGATTGAGCTGACATATGGAATACTTATGCAACTTTTTCGACAATGCAATATTATGGTATCATGGAGATGGTCTCGTAATGGATCCGGGACTCTTTCGGGAAAAGATAGATCTGGGTGGCCTTAGGACCTACTCATATACTCAACATAACTACATCCTGTTTGAGCTCGTTGTTTGTGGCTCAACGAGTACTATAGACCTGGATGGTGTCCAGGTCAGTTGAATAGATTCGTAATGTTGACAAACGATGCTAATTGTAAAGATAATTAATTAATACATACGTTGGCAAGTTATTACTGAGAAATCAACTTACCAAACCTATTTTCATCACAAACGCGACAAGCTTTTTGAAAACAAATAATTCAACAAAACATAAACTTATTTTATTTTTTTTAGTATTTGGCTTACATAAAAGCTTATTTTAAAAAGGTTTTTTTTATTTATTTTACTATTTAATTGCACATGATAAGAAATCATATAGGTACACAACAATATGTTCAATTTACATATACCTATTATGTAAATATATAAAAATTAATGTTGTTCGTAGCTCAGCGCATCCCTTTACCACAGCTGAACGAATTTGTCTTAATTTTTTCATAAAGTTAGGTGGCGGATATATACATTACGGGCGGAACCACGGAGAAGGCCAGTAGGTATAGAATAAAGTTGATACATTTCAAAAACTCACGGCCTTATACAATAATATTTAGTATTCACTTAAGTATCTAATTAGTGATGTAGTAACTGTGTAACGAGTCTTGACTTTTTAAATAAAGAGCGAGCAAAATGTTTGAAAGGTTTGACATTTCGCGTCGGTTTTTATTTATCTGAGGTACAAACTGAAATTTTTCAAACAAATCATCATGAAAAATATTTTAGATTTAATTAGGAAAGATGCTTTGGAGCCAGTATCAGTCTTCCCGGGAAATCTGTATCATTAAGGGACTCTATGAAAATGATTATACGTGAAAGCGAAAGAGGATTGGAAAATGGAAGTCCAAATCCTGTTAAACTTTCATTAAAAAAACTGGAGAAGTGCGAGTCTAACTTGCGCACCAAGAGCTTCAAAAGCAAACAAACTTGTAGAAGAAATATTTCCAATTGATTTCGTCTACCTCAAGACTATTCGATGATTTTCTTGTTCAAGTATAAGTAGTTTAATGAAAAAAAAAAATTATCAATTGTATTATCGTTCCATATTCATCAATTTCTTTCTAGTTTGCCGAATACATATTCCAAACATTCGCATCATTTCTAATACGAATGCAAATGCGAATATTCCTTACATCACTAGTACCTATATATATCGACACTTTTTTATAAATTATACAAATTACAAACATCCTATAACATCCTACTAATATTATAAACGTGAAAGTTTGTGAGGATGTATGGATGTATGGATGTTTGTTACTCTTTCACGCCGAAACTACAGAACCGATTGCGATGAAACTTGGTATGTAGATAGCTGGAGACCTGGATTAACATATAGGCTACTTTTTATGCCGATATTCCAACGGGATCGGGACTTACGCGGGTGAAACCGCGGGGCGCTGCTAGTTGACAATTATGCAAAGGCAGATTATTTTAGTGCGCATAATAATGTAATTATTAATTTTATTATGACATCGAATTGCCTCGAGAGATTTTGAAAATCTTTTCTTTGGCTTCACTCGCGTTAATGTTTAATGAAAACAAGATAAGATATGACGAATTTGTAACTATTTGACTGGCCTGTTGGTCTAGTGGTTAGTGATCCTAACTGCCTAGTCAGAGATCATGGGTTCGATTCTCACCACAAATAATTGTGTGATGAGCATAATTTTTTCTGTCGTTCTGTGTTGTAGTTTGTTCTGTCTGGGTGTAATTAATCTATAATATGTATGTATTTAGAAATATATAAGTATGTTTAATGTTTATTAGCAGTCTGATTACCACAGTAAAGGCTTTGCCTAATTTGGGATCCAACGGCCGTGTGTGAGATGTGCCAAGTTATTATTATTATTATTCTCTTTATTTACCTAAATATATATATAAATTATATTTTTAAATACTAAATAAAAAAAATATTTAAAAATATAAAAAATAGTGTCCCATCGGTATCGGGTACAGGGACCAAGCTACCTGATTAGGGTTCTAGAGACAGAAACCTCCTCTAACTATGCGTGCCATATCAAGGAGGACTGCCTTCTGCATCAGACTCTTAATCCAGCTGCCTAACGTGCCTCTGAAGGTGTTGGTCGAGGCTCTTAGCAATTAACCCATAGGCCGAAATGACTATCGGCACAACGATTGCTGAATCCACGACCCACATGTCGACAATCTCGTGGCCTAGTCCAAATATGTTATTTCTTTCTCTTTTTCGGCCTCTAAGAGATTGTCGTCATGGGGAACGGTGTGTCAATAATCATTGCTCGGCACTCTAATCGGTATATAACCACTATATCAGGCTTCTTCGCAACAATACTCATGTCAGTGACGATAGATCGATCCCAGTACAATGTTACACGACCATTTTCGAGAACTGGGTCGGGCCCTATACCTATTATTATTATTGTTATTTTGTTTATCGGCAATGATAGTCTAATTACATGGGACACGGATTTAAGTATTATTATGCTCATTCTCAAGTAAATTAGTTTGTTTTAATTTAGAATAAATATTCTTTAATTAGGAGATAGGATAGGGGCGGGGAGACCGTAAAACAGAAAGTGCACTTATAAGGTTTTTCTATATTTTTTTCATATAAATGTGTAGTAAATCTTATTATCTTCCTAATGTATCCTGTTTGTATAGTAGATTACCTTGTATAATTGGATACAATGATATAACTGATCTTATTATATCATAATAAATATGTCGTATAAATACGTACAACCGGGTAAGTAGATCTAAATAAATCATGTCCGGGTAAACTGTCAAACTCTTATAGGTACGTTGTAGTTAAAATAACTTTTATTTAATTCCCAAAAGTGTGACGTAGGTAAGTACCACGGTAGTACAACCTGTACTATTATGGATTCTGAGGTACAACACGGATTTAGTATAATTTATCAGACTGCGCGGTATAAACAAAGTTACCCCTACGGGCAGCCTGTATAGTACAATAAATTGTTTTTCAGAACAGTACCATTATATTGATACGTTGGTATTTAGAGATAAATATAGATTTATTTATCCTTGTTAAATTATGTAAACACAAAAGAACAACACTTATAAATTTTTCAAATATTTTGTATAATAATTATGTGTAAGAACTAAAACAATCAGCGCATTAAACCAAAGAAAAATGTTCAATGTTCATATTTAACTAACCTCAAAAGAACTCGACACGAGACAAAGGAAGATTAAAACGAGGAAATACATATTGAAAACACCTGGATACAAAACAAAGTTTGTATTTGCACACTCGATGTAAAGAAGGCAAGACAAACAATCAATACGCCGCGAAGACGCACCGGTACTTATGCAAATAAATTAAATTTCACGAATATCGTCCGGCGTTCCGCACGTGCTATCGCTCAGCGGTCCCAATATGTACTGTCCCTGTCTATTTGTATACAAGACTACGACCTTAAGCCGAACAAACAGGTGTGAGCGGTTGGTTCCGCACAAATTATACGAATATTTAGCCTACAATTAATGTAATAAAATTGTGTTCGACAAATTAGAGAAGCCTTTGAAAACTAACAAGGTAATAAAGATAAGAAAAAAATGTGTTTTGTTTATATTTTCTGTGTGCACAATTTTCCTTTAAATATATACCTACTTATGATTTTAAAACGCTGTCTCTGTTCTCATACACCTTCTTATCCGATTATTTATCCGATTGCCCGACAGATGATATGACAGATGCTGTGCCTTGCAGACTTGCATTGCATGTACATTTCAGTTGGAAATGGAACCGCCCAATGAAGAATCACCGAAGACTACAATAGGCTTCAATTAGCTTGAGGGGTACCCGGTTATTGTCTCTTCATATCTATTCCCAGCTTCAGCTCTAAGAGGGAGAGGGAGAGAGGAAGAGGGAGCTTCATTCCAGCTCCCTTTATAGGTCATTAGTAAATTTGGGTGAGGTTTGCTTAAGTTTGGCTTGTAATAATAATAATAACTTGAGACACCTTACACACGGCCGTCTGATCCCAAATTAGGCAGAGCCTATACTATGCTGAGCCTGTACTATGCTGATAAACATACTTATATTATTGAAAGATGTATGGAATAACATACATCTTTCTAATATATAAAAATCTCGTGCCACGGTGTTTGTAGTCGAACTTCTCCGAAACGGCTCGACCACAGAAATCTAAATATGGGCTCGACCGATTTTAATGGTTTTTTTTTTGTATATTTGGTAGGTATGAGAATAGGTCGTAAAGTATTTTTCACCCTGCTGTCCCCACTCCCCATTATTAAATATTACAAGAAAAGAAAAAAAGACATTGCAACGCATGCCGGGTGCAGCTAGTGTTATAAATAAATTCCACCCAGACACAGAACAAATGATAGTGCTCATCATACAATTATTATTCTTGATGGGATTAAAATCCATTAAATCTGACTCAGCAGTCAGGATCACTAACCATTAGACCAACAGGCCAATCAGTATGGCCTAGATGTTTATTCTGCGACGATCAATGTTTTTTGATCACAACCGGTCCATTGAGGTACAGATTGACCCAAGATCTCTTTGAATGAAATTTTATTCCATCCTAAACTGTTCTACTAATTTTCTATAGTCATTTAATTAATAATTAACTTAGCTAAATATGCTAGATACTTTGATATAAGAAGAACAAGACTGATAGGCGGACAAACATTGCATAACCACTATGAACGGAACGAGTACCGGAAGACATACCTATCATATTAATTACTCTGTGGCTCTTACAATAAGAATACGGAACTCTAAAATTAATGCGACTGGGTGTCGGCATCGGACATTCACACGGTGGACGAGTATGTGGATGTGGATTAAAAACATTTTTACGCACTTCAAAAAAAGAGGAGTCTTTATGAATGTTCACTGCTCACCGATTTCATGATCACATTTTACTAACGTTCGTCGCAAGAAAGTCCCATATATTTTTTCTAAGACGTAAGTACTTATACTATTTTCCCGAAAAAAAAACTATTTATTTAATCGGCAATAAAAACTTTTTAACAAAAAATTAAACCAACTTTGTTTTGTATGTTTGGCGACGACTCATAATTATTTAGGTAGGTACTATTTACATTAGTGTCGGATTCTTTTGTTGGTTTATTTTTTTGTTAAAAAGTTTTTATTCTGTAACTTATATTATTTATTATAAATAATAGTTACATAATAGAAATTCTTACTTACCTAACTTACATATAACATAATTAGGTACCTAATTTAACTATTCATTTTTATTTTTGTCAACAATCGTTTATTAGGTTTAGAGTTAAAGCGGCGATAGCGTAATGGCTAAAGCGTCGGACTTGCGATCACGTGGTTGTGGGTTCGAACCCCACCCAGTGCACTACCGACGTAAACCCACTCCTAACACAAGCATTTAGCTTAGTTGGAGGGGTTAACAAGAATACTAGTAATAGACAATCCAAACTGTTGTGCAGAAGTTTATTTATAAAACTCTGATCCAGAAACGTTCTTCTCTTTTCAAGCGAAGCAATCTTAAAAAAACGCTAGTCTTTCCTCGTACTTCTTAAAAGTTTTGGAGATTCCAGCAGAGGATGCTTTGTGATAATAAGTGCGAAAGTATTCGAGGATACTACAAACCAAAGTGTTAAACAAGAGAACCTATCTTTGTTTGTGGCTTGCGAAATATTTTAGCATTTCCTAGAACATAGCCAAGCATTTAAAAATGCTTTTAACCGACGAAAAAAAGGAGGTTCTCAATTCGACCGTATATATATATTATCTGATCCTGATGGGGTTGAAAAGTGAGCTTTTTGTCCAAAATTACCTACCCCTACGTCTCTTACTGTGTCAACCTCCTGTATGCATGTACCTTCTATAAAATACTTAGATTGATTTAATGTAGTTTACGAGTAGATTGTGGGTGAACTTTATGTAGTAGCATTTGTTAATATTGAGATGCATCCGATTGTTTCCATCCACTGACTTATGTGTTCTATGTCCTGCTATGTAAGAGCCAACTCATTAAAACCGTTAATAGTTCCTGAGATTTTTAGATCATTAGCATACAAGTAGGCTTTAGAGTGTTGGAGATAAATAGCTAAAAATATTAAACAAGATAGGTCCTAAATGGAATCCCTGTGGCACACTGGAAAATGTGGGGAAGAGATTCTACCTAAATCCATTTATCATTTGGCATAACACACCACATATGAATAGCGATTGACCAGATAACACTCAATCTATTTAAGAAGGCTACCTGTGAAGCCATTTACTGATAGTTTTTGTATCAGCAAGGAGTGAGGCATTTTGTTGAACGCTGTGCTGTAATCGGTATATATGTCATCTACCTGCTGATGATGGTTAATCACTTCAGCCAACTGCTCGACCAATGTGACTAAATTCGTATAGGTAGACCTTGCCTTAACAAATCCATGCTATCGGGTAGACATATACCGTCTAAAATAATTTTTACTGTGAGGACAGACAATGGACTCAAACACCTTTGCTGTGGTAGAGATTATCGATATCGGACAATAGTTATTTAGATCATCTTGTAACCGCCTTATAAATAGGTACTATTTTTGCGAATTTTCACTCGGAAATATTATATATAGTGGTATGGACGACTGCAACGCAATTTCTGATGAGAATTGGTGGGATATCGTCTGGCCCTGCACCTTTAGCATCTATAAAATCGATGGCAGGTCCACAACCAAAGAAGTAAAACTAGAACTGAATTTATCGATAGACCATTTGACATTATGAAGTTATTATTAGAAGATGTATTGTTGTGCACTTAGGAGAACAGGGATACAAGTAAATTACATACTCCTTCGCCATCTGAGCTGGCAGAAATATCATCACATCAGTCATTGAAGTTGGGTAAAAACTTGATTCGTCTCTTTTAGTCTTAACGACTGAACAAAAATATTTGGAGTTGTGGAATACTTCGCTCTCCACGTCGTTTATTTTAAAACTGTTCGGCTATTTTTGAACATCTTTAGCTTAATCATTTTAACTCTATTCTATCCATTAGATTCCGATACTTTTTGAATCGGTAATGTATTGTCGTATTCATTTGGGCTACTTTTGGATGCCAAATACTAACTCTAAAATATATGTTGTTAAGTATGAGAAATAATAAAGGAAAATGATTTTTGACGGAGGTCTTTAACAAAGTTTCTAGAAGGTAATATAAAAATACTTACATTGCATTTAGGTACATACCTAAGTACCTAGTAGGTATGTAATATTTGGAAGATTTTTTTTTTATAAAAACGTTTAATATAGTGAGTTTAACAAAGGAAAATATGTATTTTCAAATGAACTATGGAAGGAAGAAAACGTTAATATAAAAGGATAAGATACATTATATCTCAGATTTAGTTTCCCTTTAGGTCACCCCTGAGCCACGAAAGAGGAAACGCCAATTTTTATGTCATCGTGCATCGTAATCGTGAATTTAATTCGTGAATGATGCTATCAACAACTGATAGCGGTGGATATAAATTATTATAATGCCGCGTTCGTTGAATTATAATAACAAAATTTCGTTCGAATTTTCAACGAAAATTTCACCGTCCGTAAGCAAAATTAATTGTTTCTTGATTATAGGAACGCGGCATAATTACATTTATTTATATTAACTTACATCATACAAAACAATTGCTATCTTAAAATTAAATTGGCTCGTATCCATAACATTGCAATCGATTGCGAGCCGACCTTCGTTTTTACGTCTTTGTCTCTCACGTTAAATGTGAAAAAGATGGCAATACTTAGGTGCATTTTCACATTTTATAGGATGACTTGTCTTGTTTATACATATTTGCACGGAGTGCAGCGTCGAGAGAGTTTTGGACTAGGAGCGCATGATAGCAAGAGAGCCAACTCTGATTTTCAATAATTAATTTCTTTGAATGAATGCATTGTGCTTGAGCCTGTAATGCAAATAAGTAACACGTTTGCAATATTATATATATAATATACGTTAAAGTCAACATTGTAATAAAACACATTTAGTTAACTTAAAGTCTCAGTTGACCCAAATCTAACACTAGTTTTTTCAAAAGGCGGCAAAAGACCTTTGTATCTTTGACAAAAGTCCTGATTATTTTATTATTATGGCGCGGTAAATACTTCTAACTTTAGACTCTAAAAACTAAACTTACTTGAAAAGAAAGTCCCACAACTGCGAGCAGTACAATAGCACTAAGAAGTCCCATGTTTTTTTTAAATCTACTGAATGGCACACACTTTATGCAGAAGACACACTTAAGTGGTCCAGTTCCGACTAGTACGCCCGCATTTATTGACAAGATTGTATACGTGAGTGTTTCCACTGTTGTATGCTACACGATTCTCGATAACAATGTTATATTTTCATGCCTACTCTGATATAATCCAATATTAATTTTCCTCAGTTCTCTCTGTCTCTAAATAAATAGTCACGGAGTAAATGTGAAAACCTACGCAGCTTTTATTTTATAACCATGTTGGTAGTTATAAAATCCTACTAATATTATAAACGTGATTGTTTGTGAGGATATATGGATGTGTGGGTGTATGGATGTGTGGATGTATGGATGTGTGGATGTTTGTTACGCTTTCACGCAAAAACTACTAAACCGATTGCGACGAAACTTCGTATGTAGATACTATCTAAAACCAGGAGACCTGGATTAACACATAGCCTATTTTTCATCCCGATGTTCCCACGTCATCGGGACTTACGCGGGTGCTATCTGTACACTTCATTACTGTTAAATAATAAATAAATAAAAAAATATAAATAATTATTGTTTTTAACATTTTTCAACCACTCAGAAGTATATTATTTTGTTTCGTGTATTTACAAACTTTGTGTTTGTTTATAAGTATTAGACTTAATTATATTTATAATCTTAGGTTTTTTAATCAACTGACTCTATATTAATTAAATGTTATGTTTATAAAAATCTGTAGTTTTAAATAAATTGTATCTATATAGCACCTAACACCGACACGACAGGTCGCTCTGCCTCTTGATAATGAACCACGTTACGCTCTCACGACTTAACTACTCAACTGATCGTTATGAAAAAAATGCCTGACACATTGCCACGGGTACAGAAAAAGACATCCATCATCCAGAACAAAAAAAACAGTTTCCGAGGGGTGGGAAAACAACTTTTACGCGGGCATAACCTAGTCTTTAATAACTATGATTACCAGTAATCGAAGTGAAATATGACAAAATAAACAAGCTTACTACCTACCTACATTGACTAGGTACCAATATAAATGACATATCTATTGAACAGATTTATTGATATACGTGAACAGTTGTGGACAAGAACCAAGTACGGATTTATAAACAATTAAATGGAAACGTACAACGTACAGACGAGCTGGGATAAGGGGACATCCCGAACACAGACGGGCACGTGAGTAGGTACGTACATAGGTCACGGTTTGTGTTGTCTTAAGCACAGAATACATAATGGCTTAAGTCACCGCTGCGGCGTCGTGACTTATTTTGATAGATAAGTGTAACTAAGAAAAATATAATGTACATTTTGAAACCAACGGTGAGCCTAGCCGGCTACAATATCAATTTAATCTGAACTACTTAGCGTCTTCCTTTAATCTATTTTTAAATAAATATCGTGGACTATCGTTTTTGGAAATAAACCCAATTATCCGACTAAAGTCTAACTGGGGATAAGCTTATAATATTTTTATACGATTACCGGTGGTTTTAGATATCTCAAATTTAAATATAAATCCCTCATTTTGTTTTTAAAGGTTTTTTATGTAGGTATATGTTACTAAGGTGACAAACAAGGATACAGCCTAACTTTAAATTATTTTGGGGATCATCCCTCTATCGATAGCGAGCAGGGCTAAGACAAAGAGATCTACATCGCTTGCAAATTTTGAATCGACCATCCTTTATGTTCGTGTTTGTGTTCTAGCTGTTATGTTGTTTTCTCCTCACAGACTTGACAACAGTACCACTATATGGGTGCCAGATTGGCAACTGCAGAAACTGTTTTCGTAAAGTAAAAAGTCGTTATATATAATTAGAGTTTCATTGAAACCTGTCCTGATTTGAAAATTACATTATTATACACACATAATCAGATAATGTAAGTCATTTCTAAGACAAATATTAGCACCGGGAGCATTCGCCTGTAATGTAACGTTACAGATCCGAGCATTAAATCAGTGAGGGAGGACAACCGAACATTACCGTGCGCAAGCTGTAATGTAACGTTACAGATCCAAACACTACATCAGTAAGGGAGGAGAACCGAGCATTACCGTGCGCAACCTGTAATGTTACAATCTGTAATATTTTGGTACAATGGTAAAACCGCCTGTATTTCGTTGGTTTTGAAATAATTCATGACACCAATATCGTTTCATCTGTTTTTTTTTACTTAAATACCATTGCCACGCTCAGTATTACGACCGCTTCGTCCGACATTGTGGAATCTACTAATCATCTCGAATCATAAACGTCACATTACAGGCGAATGGTCGTCTGTCAGGGAGGCAGTATTGTAATGTAATGCTCGAAATCGAATTACAAATCTTGCATAACAAGCGAATGCTCGTCAGTCAGGGAGGCAATATTGTAACGTGATGCTCAAAATCGAATCATAAATGTTACATTACAGGTGAATGCTCCCGGTGAGAGAGCAGCTTTACGGTTTTGCTTGTGTTTGTTTGTCTCTGAAAACAATGAGAAGATCTATTAAGAAGAAGATATAGTGCTAGCATTTTATATAGCAATATAAATAGATATTTACAATGAACGGATAGGGTTTTAACCCATGTAAAAAACGCAGACAGCTGGTCTAAATTATTGACACTAATATCGTGTATATTCGTTATCGTTAAAATACATATATAGCATATGTAATACATATACATATACATGCTCGCGGTATCACAAGAATGCTATTTATGGAAATTTACAACAGATGCGTTTATTCAGCTATGAACGAATGGCTGAAGTGATGACGATGATGAATGACATTGTTGCGTAATGGGTTAGAAGAGCATGCAAACGATATTTGATAGTTTGAACTTAGTGAGGGGGCTTTATTCAGTGTAATATTTATAAGTTTGTAAGGGTTAAGTACAACACTAGTGTTGCGTGTTCTGACTCACTTTTACTCATTTTGCAAACTGAGTCAAAGTGGTCTTTAAAGTGAGTCTCGAAGCAAGCAACCGGTTTTATAGTTTTTTAGTAATAGTAGAATTTATTTAAAAAAAATAAAAAATGCATCTCCATTTGGATTATACATAATCCTATTGTGATTGATCACAGTCGTATCTTTATTAAAAGGTATATAAATAGTAAGAGGTTCTCAATTGGATTTTATTGGAACGAAGTTTCTTATCGCACGTTAAACTTGAGACGCCCGGCGGCGGCGGCGACGGGGAGTCGGAAAAAAGTGTTAGCGCAATAAAAACTGCTGACCGCGATGCAAGTAGATTTATTTTATTTACGCCATCAGTATATTCTGCGCGATACTAATTATAATGTTGGTTGTATACTAATTATCCATACACCTACAGGGTGTATTTGAAAATAGAACACTTACTTAAATCACTAAAAGGACATGACTAGTATGCAGTTAAAATAAGTATTTTTGGAAAAAAACTATGCGTTTACAAGTTGACCTTTGAATGACCGTTTGAATTTACAGGTATTTTTGCTCCATTTTTCATAAAAGTAGGTGGAATGTGTAAATTTAAAGATTTTAAATGGTACATATATATCAACGGGCAGCTTTCACAGATAACGTAATTTTAATTTCGAGTTTTACAATATATACTATATTTTGGTACAATTTATTATATTTATATATAGGTACCGAAAAGAACTTCGTTCCATCCGGGTGTCTCAAAGTCAAGTCACGCGTTTTTTTCTTTTCTTCTGCTTTTTCTATTTTGGCATTTTTGGCAATTGTAAACAGATTTTAATGATGCTTTTTTGGATAAGTTAAAGAATTACAGCAATATCGGTCTGTCTAAATAATTACTACTGTAAAGTTTTATCGAAATCCTTTGAGTTCCAACTTTTTACGTAAAATAATAACAAAAATACATTCTCACAAACGTTCACGTATTTCAATAGTAGTAGTATTTAATAGCATTCCGTTTAAGTCAGGATAAATACTATAGAATGTCAAGCGTTTTGGACCAAATATCAAAAAAAGTTTATATTAGTAAGAATATTAATGTCACATAAATATTTAAAAGAAAGTGCTGTTCGTTGGTAAGCGCTTAACTTGAGATCGGATCAGCCGATTAACTTATTAACAATCTTTTATTAACTTCATTTCCAACTAGCTAACTATGTAATCAAATCTTGGAAATAGGGCTGCCATCCGTCCGGGTTTCCCCGAATTTGTCCTAGTTTAGAGGGCGTCCGGGGAGCGTCCGGGCGGAGTTTTCAAAAAGTGTCCGGGTAAAACCCGGACACTCTGTTCCAGGGGACAATTATAATTCTTAGATGAATCGTTAACAAGCTAAAAATTTAAATGGAATCGGCGTTTTTTAAGGTGTCCGGGAAAGAATCTCGATTTCACGCATGTGTTCGGGATATTTTAAGTTTTTGTCCGGGGTCGGCAATTTAAGTGATGGCAGGCCTACTTGAAAGTCAACTTTAACCTACTTCTAATTGTCATATCGAAATAAAATTGAAAGTATATGTAATTCGGAGGACAATACTATTATTGATATCTTGGAGTTGATCTGATGATGGAGCCAGAGGGTGGAAACTATTCAGTAGGTAGTAATAAATCTCTGGAGTCGTGGTTCACATGATTCGTTTTCACGAATCCAATAGATTAGGCTTACTAACGAAGACCTGATGGAGCACGGAGGTGGACAGTAGAACTCTTCAATAGCTATTCCTTTTAGCTTTAAATTCAAAGATGGAGGTTAAACATTTGGTAGCTATAATTGTGGGTTTTAATGTGTATCCGATGGTCGTCCTATGTGTAATGAATAGATCGACACTAACTTAAACAAATCAATCAATAGAAAAATGTTATCTCCTTGAAACCGTAAGACCAAAAGCTTCTTAAATAAAGGTTTTATTTGCATGTTTTGCAAAAAAACTTAGAAAGTTGTGTTCTAATTGATAGCTATTTTAATTTTGTAGGCGCCCCTTACCTACATAATTATGTGTGTATGATTTCACATAAGAACAATGTTTTCGCGAATATAACTTTCAATCGTATTAGACCCCTTTTCTCATCTTTTAGCAATCGTAAAGATGCCGTGTTCATGTAAATTAATTCAATTAAATTGTTACGTAGCTGTAAATGTTTACATAGGTGTAAAACTTAACATATAAAGATAGAGTCTCAACTTTGAACCCTGGCTTACGAAGTAACTATTATCTTATCTGTGCCCTGGCGGGCACAGCATATTAATAAAGTACGATGAAATTGGTGATGTTCTGAAGAAAGAGCAGGTCTGAAGTACCTGAAACCGGCTGGTTTGAAAGGTTTAATGACAGTATAGGGAGCTCGTTAGATACGTAAGGATAGAAGCGAATGGTCTGTTGTCTCTGATTACCCCGAAGAGATAAAATCGAGAGTTTATGTACCTATGTATTTATTCTTGAGATGAAACGGATAGCTGTTTGGCCAGATAACGGATACCGGATATCCAGCCAACCTTGAGGCCGGATAGCCAGATATCCGGACGCCGGTTAGCCTGCCAAACATTTTCAATTACCTTCCCTAGATGCCAAAAGTAATGTCACTTTGCTCTCTTAAAAACTAGAAAAAGATGAAAGTGAGCAAAGAACTTCTGATTTACCACGCATGAGGGCCTCGTTAAAAGAAAGAAGAAAGAAAAGAAAATATATTTGACTCCTTAAGTTCATGTAACATTGACGCAACATAATTTATACTTGGATATAATTGAATAAACTATGACATGTGAGGATTGTTGAAGCTGAAACAGCTCGACAGACGATTCTGTAGGAATTTATGAAAATGTCTTGTGACGACTATTATAACTTTAGATTAGGCAGATAGATGTCGATACTTTCCATTATTGGCCCAAATGAATGTGGACGAATACACCTGATAGCTTTTTTTACATGAAACAATAATGTTAAACATTAGTTTATTTTAAAAAAAATGTTAATTCTTGAATTGAAGAATAAATATTTTTACAAAATGAAGGGAAAAAAGTATTGAATTTAATACTATCTATAAGCGCACATAAATTGCACATATAAAAATCATGTCTGGAGGAGCTTCGCCTATTATAAGCGACATAATATATTGCTGTTGTTTTCCGCCATAGACGCGAACGAAGTCGCGGGCACAGCTAGTTAATTAATAAATCTAGTTTTTACTCAAAGTCAACAATACCTTTTATTTATGATACCACAATCACATACAAAAGAACTAGGTAACCCTACTTCTAGAAATAGGTTTTTTATACCAAAGGGAATTTTCTTTTCAAAACGTTTTAGAAATCGTAGAAATGCACGAATGCCGTAAATCTATGTGCTCACAATTTTCAAGCAAGAAGGTAAAATTACCTACTCGCGGAAACATTAGTAACTGATATATTGATAGCATACATAAAGGGGCGCCTACAAAATTGAAATAGCTATCAATTCCAAACCAACATCCTACAGTACTAATATTATAAACGTGAAAGTTTGTGAGGGTGTATGGATGTATAGATGTTTGTTACTCTTTCACGCCAAAACTACTGAACCGATTGCCATTAAACTTAGTATGTAGATAGCTGGAGACCTGGACTAAACATAGGCTACTTTTTATACCGAAATTCCCACAGCATCGGGACTTACGCTGTTGAAACCGCGGAGCGTAGCTAGTAGTTAAAAAAATTACAATGACAATCTTTTATTTAAAAAAACCGGTCCCGCAGAAGGCCCGCAGAGGTAGATTTCGTGTTTTTTTTATTTTTTTTGAAAATCTTGTTGTCGCCACATTAAAAACTCTTATTTATTTTATTAACAATAGGGACAAACTATAATAGATGATAACACGGTTCACTATTTAATAAAAATAAGTCAATAGATATTATTTTGACTGGTTATACCGGTAACGCAATACTATTGGTCGTTGGATAAATATTAAATTAACAAATTGTGGGATTATAAAAGGGTAGGAATATGTTTAGAACGTTTGACTTGAGTGCAAACAGAGTGATTTTAAGACTGTTTCTAACAATCTGACCCCCAGTCACCTTTGGGGGAACATCCCCCATTCACGAACTTAACCATCATTTTTGCCCTGTTGATTTGTCGTCCAAGTTTGAAAGCAATCGGTGCATAATTGCGACCTCCATCGTGCCGGTAAAATTGATAATATAAACTTTTTAACTGGCGGTTGTTTTAGGGTCTAGGGTTCATAACTAAACCTCCTGTAAAGACATTTTTGGAAAACTCTACAACTGGTACAAAACCAATAGGTAGACTTTTCTTCGAAATCTACCTAATACACACACACTTTTTTTGTGTGATCCACAAATAGTTGTCCTGAATCTGATGTTTGTGAAGGAACACAGGACACCGCGACACAGGAATATTCCTAATGGGGAGTTGTCATTTTAAAAATTAACTAAAAAAAGTTAGTACCTACTTAATAGTAAACCTATCGATGTGTTTTACATGCTCAGTCGCAGTGGTACATAATATTTTTTGTACGATGCGTAGAATTAACGTGTCAGTTCTCATAAAGGTTCTCAATTCTCTCAAATGATCGATTTTCTAGCGACTCAGGGTGAACGTGCATAACCTCTTGTTTTCACTGTACGATTCAGAAAGAACTTTCTTCAGCGCATGCTCCTATAATTATAAACATGGCATTACAAAAATTAATTGGTAAAACGATGTCAGAGGGTGTCCTTGTTCGCGCAAATTATCACTGTGGGTATGGAGTAAGTACTTCAAAAAGAGAATTAAAATGTTTTTACAGCGTAGGCAACACATTCAAACGCATTTTTGTCAACAAGAGGTTTAGAAAACCCGATACCCCAATGAACTTGATAGTTATAGCTTCTTGAAGTTGCCTTACATAACGCCATTATCTGTGTTGACCATGCACTATGTTTTTTTTATGGTGACCTTTCTTTGCCAAGTAACCGCGATAAGTGGTTGAGATTAAAACTGTTTTGCGCAGTAATGTTCGTAATTTACATAACATAAAAAACATATCAATGTTAAAATTGTCTTAAATAATTTTTAATTACATCATGCTTATAGCTTATAGCATGAAATGGTAGAACGAACGTTTGTAAATATTTGCACGGTGTCGTTAGTCGTTGTCTACTCAGAAAAATTAAATTCCATATTTCGAATCATTAAGAATAATGTATTACTTCAAAGGTGTCATTTCAGGAACATTGCAGTTATAAGTAGGAGTAATTCATTGATTCTCTTAATAAACATTTTTCTACTTTGTCCGACTTTAATGATGCATTCAAAGCCAATAAATACTCTACCCCACATCCTGACAGCTTTTGATAGCTTCAATTGATAGCTATTTCAATTTTGTAGTCGCCCCTTTCTTCTACTCCACATCCTGACTATCCCCATTTCCTGAAGTGAGAGTGAAGTGAGAAGTGACTGTATCAGTCGAAATATGTTAGTCCGTATCCTTGAGGAAATACTATTCTATTCAATATTTTAAATTAATATTTGTCCAGGGGTGTCTTTCAACCTGCAATAGAAATGCACTAATTATTCGTCTACCTAAAAAAGTTAAACCCTCTTTCCATCAAATATCTATTTAGCTTTTCGTATCCAATGTCCTCTCTAATAATTCTTTACTAAATCTGGCTTTCGTCCTTCTGCGCGTCCCAGCAGGACTTCTGCACTGTGGGACATTACGGATCGTCCGTAGTATCAAGCAGGGCATGGATAGTGGAAGTATGACAGTATTTACCTTACTCGATTTTAGCAAAGCTTTCAATACAACAATTAATTGGTTTCATAGATGCCTGTCTGGTCGCCGACACGCATTGAAGACTCCGTGTCTTCTTGGTACAGTAATTCTACTGGTGTACCGCAACCGCAACGTTTTATCGCAAGCATTTAATACAATCAATGCAGAACTGTCGCACATTTGCGATTGAAGTCATAATTTCGTTCTTTCCTTTATTCGTGGGAGAGCCATGCTTCGGCTCGACCAGAGTCATACCACGACCTCAGAAAAAACTGGCAGTAATGCAATGATTGCATTATTTTTCGTCGAATGGGTGAAGTTAAAGAAGGCCCTAACCCTTCCCCCTCCCCCCTCCTCCTCTTCCCCCTCTTCCCCCTTCCCCTACTCCCACCCTAAAGGCCGGCAACGCACTTGTGACTTTTGAGTTGCGGTGCCAGTTACCATCAGGTTAAAAAAAACAAAAAGAAACAATCAAGTACTGTTGGAGACAATCACTTGTATTATAGTTAATACTTATAACTTTAGGTATAGGTATAAAACCACGCTTTGATAGGTAGCGAACAGAATTAAGAAGTAAGAAAGTGGTCCACTATTCACCAGCTAGCTTCATCATTAGACCGTCTGTCATTACCAAACCAAATCTGCCGGAGTCATCAAAACGAATGATATGCAACTCGAGAGGTTTACTAATAGCCACTGAAGACCCCAACCACAACTCCTAAATAATCCCAAAGTATGCAGAGCCTGTACTCTGGCGACCAAACTGCTGATTAACATACTTATATACTTATTACTAAACACATGCTTAATATAGATAAATTACACACAGACACAGACCAAAGATGATGATGAATATGACTGGCCTGTTGGTCTAGTGGTTAGTGACCCTGACTGCTGAGCCAGAGGTCGTGGGTTCGATTCCCACCCAGGACAAATAATTGTGTGATGAGCATGATAATTTGTTCTGTGTCTGGGTGTAATATATCTATAATGTGTATGTATTTAGAAATATATGAGTATGTTTATCAGCAGTCTGGTTAAGATAGTACAGGCTCTGCCTAGTTTAGGATCAGACTACCGTTCAGAGTTCCACCATCCATCTCCTAGTTCCATCATCAAATCTCAGATCTTGAACTACAATTTGGCATCTTGGATCTTGGAACTCCAAGATGCCAAATTATAATATCATCCAAACTATATACATCTATAAAGTTTCATTTAGATACGACAATTAATCAGAAGTAGATTAAAATTGAGTACCAAGTTTGTTTACATAGTTGGTTAGTACTTAGAAGTGAAGCTAATAATAGCGTGTTGACATGTAAGTGTATTGTACATATGTAATATTATACTTAAGTTTATGTATGTTTCTTAATTTATGCATGTAGTTAAGTATTGGCATTTATGGTAAGTAAAGTAAGTAGTTAATAAAAACTTTTTAACAAAAAATTAGACCAACGATAAAAGAAAGGAACTGAAAAGTGGAAAATAAACTTGTTACCTAGTCTAACTAAACTCCTCCACTAATGTACAAATAATTTTGGGTCAGCGCCAGACATACAAACAAGCAAATTAATTATCACGTAAAATGATGGTAGCGGCAGCGACGCATCTATTTACCGAAGTGTTTTTGAATTAAATTTTTTGTTAAAAAGTTTTTATTAACTACCTACTTTACTTGCCGCAGCTAGCCTACAATATTTGTTTATTTAACAATTAACTTTATAGTTTAAGATGAAGAAAAATTTTTTTAGGCACGGAACTGGTTCTTTTTTACCTGACTACGGCAAAGCCAAATGGCCAAGGTGAACCCGTGGTCGCTTTCCATTATAATTTTGATGGTTGTACTTATTTGACACCCTAGTGGCATACAGGCATGCGACCAGAGCTATACATTGATCATTTTTGTAACCAGGTCAACGTCTCTTTGTCTGAAGTATTTTCTTGTTTCGTATTTTTAGATTAGTTTTATTTTTTCGTTCGTTTTAATAAGTGTAGTAAATGACTGTGAAAATCACGTTTTTATTCTCCTCGCCGGCCATATCACGTCTACCCGCAACATTAAACATGAACACTCCCGATGTTTCCGTTGTTCCGTGTTTAATATTTCTACCAGTGACAACTATGATATGTGGATTGGTTTTCTTGATATAATATTTGTAGAACCTATCGGTACCATGAACCGAATCATATAATTGATTTCAGGAGATTTTTAACCGACGACAAAACGAAAAATAAGTTCTCAAGTCAACCCGTATATATAGGTATATTTTTGTATTTAATAAATAGTTCAGATTGCACACGAGTAACATCACGAAAAGCGTGATAAAAAATATGCTTGCCATATATATTACGTTGCTTTAAAAACAGACTGTAAATTCTTGAGGTAATCGCTTCTTACAATCTTCTCAAAATATTTTTTTTTTTCATTATATATATATATAGACACGTCGAGAACCATATGAAAATATATATTTTTATTGCATAGTTTGTCGAGCTGAACGTGTTTTATACCATTTCTCACTGGTGTGATTTTTTATCGTCATTGGTTATGTATGTAAATAACCAATGACGATAAAAAATCACACCAGTGAGAAATGTGTGCTAACTATAAATTTATTCGGACATCTGAAGGTGACTGTGAAGATTCCATTACATCAAGCCTATAGTGTTTACAAGTAATAAATGTAGTGTGTTTAAAAAAGGAAAAAGTAACTAGACTTCAATGAACCATAGCAATGATAAGTTTTTTTACTGATATAAATTGTGGTAGTGGTTGTTCTTTTTTATTTATATATGACGACACTTTTCAGCCTATTCATTAAAAATGAAACGAGTATCAAATACCTAGAAGTCCATTTACAATTAACCAACGGAGTACATGATTGTTTTATTATAAATAGACATGCACGCTTTGATTATTATGGCTCCCATGGATATATAGAACATAACACGAGAGAAATTGTCCATAACATAAAACGAGTAGCAAGTAATTAAATACACGGCATGAGAACAGGGTAATGTATTATATCTCATAGAATATGGGTAATCGCCACAAATCTTATGCTTTTCACATGCCTGAAACTTCCGGAAACGTTTAAAGGGCATTTTTGCGTCCTTGATTCAGGATGTTACCAGATAGCAACAGGAAGAATTAACGGCAAACCTTCTGTCTGCTGGTTAGGTATAACAATTAACACAGGATTTTACAGATTCAAAATCTAAGACGCAACTGGAATCAGCACAACTGTAATATCAGCCAGTCCTTGGAGCTCTATTAGTTTCTGTTTAAGTGACGGCCAGAATCGACGACCATCAGAGGATTGGACTAAGTAACATGTACTTGACGTTGCTTAAGTAGATATAAGCTTTTCAAACCGGGGCTAAACCAAGTTATTTTAAACTACAACGTACTAACAGTTGGTTAGCCTAGCCCCAAAATAAGAGACCTTAGTTGATGTCAGTCTCCGAATGAGGAAGGACTTTTGCCATGTCCAGAGGTTAGTTACTTGGACATAGTCGCAATACCTAGCAAACTCCTCGCTGCGTTCAAAAATGTATTTCTAGTTCTCGACTACACGTTTAAAGTTTTTATCCCAATAATCCCAATAATATTATAAATGTTAAAGTTTCGATGGATGGATGGATGGATGTTTGTTACTCTTTCACGCCAAAACTACTGAACCGATTGCGATGAAACTTGGTATGTAGATAGCTGGAGACCTGGATTAACATATAGGCTACTTTTTATCCCGATATTTTTACGGGATCGGGACTTACGCGGTTGAAACCGCGGGGAGCTGCTAATATAAAATGTAAGTTCATTCGATATGTCATTGTGTCTGAAAAGGACTTCTATAACATCACCAGGGTAGATGGAAATGTAAAAATTAAGAAGAGAAACACTGTTTTTACCGTTAATTGGATATTGAGGGTAGAAATCCCAATAAAGAAAAAAAAAATTTCAAACTCGTACCAAATTCCTCTAAAAGTTTTGGTACCAAAATTTGTGTGATCCATAATAGTTGTCCCGAGTCTGGGTGTTTTTTGTGTCCGTTGTTTGAATGTTTGTGAAGCCCTCTGTGACACAGGAATATTCCTAATGCAGTTGTCTTAAAAAATAAAACAAAACTACAAATTGTTATCTCAAATTAAGATGAAGACGAATGTGGTTCTTACAAAGAGGCCTAGTTCAACAACGGTTTACAATATTATTATATTGTTTTTTTTAGTATACAATCATGATAACATTGTTTCTTGTATGACTGTTAATAAATTGTGAATATACGTTTGTGTACTCACTTGTTTTTACGATGTGTGTTCTCAGGAGCAAGACAACAATAGCGTCACTGCTAACAAAATTCATAACATCTTTGTCAACTGGGAAATCATAAGAATCTTCGTTGCCCATTATAATTCAGATCTTCAGTTACAGATTAGTTTTCAGCTGCACTGTGCACGAGCGATTGTTAACGGTCAAAGTAGCAGCAAAAATATCATACAAACACTTTGTGACTAAATAAACGATATTTAGTGATGGCAGTACTTTGGACAATATTGGTGATACTGATTCCACTGATAGAGGTATCTACACCGTATAATGTTACAATCAAAATCCCGTTTCCGTGCTTACACAGGTTAGGCACGTGCACGTACAATATCAATTATAATTTCGAAGTATTTAATTATCGGTATGTAATGAACATTTTTTGTTGTTTTTGTATAATTTTCTCTTTTTTATTTACTGCAAAAAAACACTTATAAGCAACATTCAACGGCATAGATAAGTTAAGTTGAACAGATGTTCCACATACTTAGTTAGTTTCTTTGGGATGCCTTTATTCGATAACCAGAGACTAACGTGCTTGTCCCTAAGAAATATCTAACTCAAACTCGGAAAAGTAATAGTAGTAGTACTGCTGGCCTCCCCATTATTACCAGTTAGTATATTATCATTATCATACATAACTAAAACAAGAAACGATTCGTTTTGCTTACGGACGTTAAATTGTTGTTGAAAATTCAACGAAATTTTACCGTCCGTAAGCAAAACGAATCGTTTCTTGTTTATCGGAACGCGGCATAAGGTGACCACTTAAACCATTAAGGTGACCACTTAAACCATATCAATTAAAGAGGTTCTTACATATTGTTTATTTAGCGGCTCAAGATGAGCTTTGTCAAACTGTTCTTCGTCTTTCTAGCTTGCTTGATAGCTGATTCTATAACAGAACTATTTTATTTCAGATTTTTGGCTAAATTCGATTACTTAGGTAATTAATCTAAACCATATCAGGAACATTAACTTTATAACTACACAGTTTATTTAGTTTAACTATTTGGGTCATTCAAATCATATGAGCAAGCACAGGTGTGCATGTCAACTGGATCCGTTGCGATTAAATAACACACATTATCACTTACTTTTTTATGATTACGACTTGGATTTTTGCTATATTATTAGTTAGGTTTTATGGAATGTTCTTGGATTCTAATAAAGTAAAAGACTTATAATATTTTATTCATTGTTTTTCAAGACTTATAATAATACCGAAAGTCATAGTTGTTTGCTGATTGATCACCGACTTCACTGCCGATTATGTGGTGTGGTATTTCACATAACACAAATTCAATAGATTTTTGTCTTAGAATCACAGTCTTCAGAATAATTTTATGAATCTGTGGAGGGACGGGTGTTATGTCCCTCCAACACAAAGGCAGGATCCTCCGACCAGGCGAGGTGATCATGCCTGGCGGGCCGCGGCCCAACGGTTCATGTTGGGAAGTTGTATATACTAATCGGCGCGAGAACTCTCATAGCGCGATGCAGGATTAGTAGGTTGTAGATGATGTTGAAGTATGTTTCTTTTTGCTGTATGTGGAAGTCGCCACAAATCTCTACCATCAATCATTCCTAACATTAATGGAATTTATTTTAATTACTTGTTGTCGAGCACGGTTCTTCTTGGTTTCTTAGATGATGAACTCTGCTAAAAAGCTACTGATTCTCGTGCAATAGTAGCTCTTATTAATACAAAATAATTGAAAGTGCTTCATAAAACTGCAATCGTTTTTAAATATTCGATTATTCATCATTACCAGTAAACCTAATAGGATGGAGTTACTGACTAACTCATTCTTGTATGTATGTATTTCAAATTGCTGAAATAAGAATGTTTTTTAAATGTTTTATGTTTTGCAGAACATGACAACACACAATCTAACCCACGATAGATACCCCGAAGATATAATCCAAGATCCTCCTTTAACGAAATCGTTCGGATATACTATGCAGAAGGCATTAGGTGCCCGAACGTTGGACGATGCTATCTTAAATCAGAAATATATGTATCAATACAAGGAAATTTTAAAAGCTAGCCAGGAGTCATTTGAAAACTTCGAAAAGCCAGACGAAAGAAGATTGAGAAGGGTTATCGGAGACAGCAACTTCAATCTAATGAAAGAAGGTTTGTAAATATAAACATTAGGTTTCCTTGCGTATATCGGGACTTAATCGCGATAATATAACTAAGCCACGATACCTTATTAGGTACCCGAAGGTTTTGACCGAATCACACCGATCGACGCACTTTCTTTTAATCTTACCGTACCAATAAATTATTAGACCAGAAGAGAGGCCACCCGTATCGACGCGGCAATAACGACATTGCGGCATTATTTTACCAATTCTTTGCACTCAACTAATTCATCGTACGGAGTCTTGTGGTAGCTGCCTCAGTAACCTCAGTACTACCACGGAGGATTTGCCTATGCAATACACTCATTTCGGAATGCAACCTAGTGGCCTAAGGGTATCTGTGTCAATCGGTAGAATAGGCAACATGCCCCTCAAAAATGTTGTCACTGAAGAAGGATTTCAATTTCTTACCAATCATATTGATCTGCACTGTTAGTTTACACAACAATAAGGTGAGATTATACATAAGGGAGGCATCATAATACATGGACTTAATGAAGGCATTCGATACTTTTGCAGCTGGTGTCCTGGATCGGCGCCGAAACGCTCCTCGCTTCGAATCCCCAGTATTCAAAAGACGCGCCCGGACCCAGGCCTTGAGAAGAAATAAACTCAACAGCCAAAGTCTCAAGAGTCATTTACAACATTCACAAAAAACTGCGGACGTAATCTTACTCCAAAACCAAGCGTAAATATTATGGGCATCATTCAAGTTTTTTTTTTTTTTGCTTTAGACAATTAGATTGTATATGACATAGATTTGTATTATACATTGAAAAGTCTAGTTGGCATTTATTATCCCCGACGTAAAAAGGAGGGGTGGTTTAAGTTTAATGTGTGTATCTGTGTTTCTGTAAGTCTGTCTAAGCATCATAGCTCGATCATAGCGAATTGAATTTAGTTCTTTTTTTATTGTTTGAAAGAAGGTGACTTGATCGAGAGTGTTCGTAGCTATAATTAAAGAAAATCTGTTCAGTCGTTCGAAGATCATCAGCTCTTTTCTAATCGTTGAAGAGTTGTTGAGTCGCGGCTTATTTAAATTATTAATTTATGATTGTTTTGGGATTATATGTTAACGTTGGTTGTGAACTTACGATAGTGGTTCTTTTAAATTCCACTCAGGTTAGTTTTCTGATAAAGGAAATAAAATATCAAACACAATTGAGTGCTAAACTCGAAATTCAGTATTTAGTAGTAGTACCTTTTAGGTCTCTGTAAGTTTAAGTGTCCCCTTGATTGTTCTTAGGTAGTTTTTACACATACCTATGTACTGGATAAAAATTATAAGTTTCTAATATAAAAATGTGGGTATAAAATTGTTATACATTTGCTCAAAGGTAAATCTCCTTTTGTTTTAAATGTATCAACCAATTCCATCATAAATACTTTCCCTTTTGAAATTTATAAATGAAATAAACAATTAAAACCTAGAAAGTTATTAAAGAAAAAAGGATTGTTCATTATGTGTATTTAAAAAGTTAGAGAAAGTTTTGAAGTTAGAGTGTTTTGAAAATTAAGTAAATTCATTCTCATTACTAAAACTGGTAATCTCACTCGTGATCAACTCAAACTGGTAAATATAAGATAATAATCACATCCTAATACGCACACAGGCATAAGAAGGCATTCACGCGAAGGAAGCCACGGACAAAAGCTAGTGAACAACAAATGAGTTGATTATGTAATAAAAAAACGAACAGTGTACATTTGACAGATTCAGTGCTGTTGATGATAAATGCAAGTATCCAGAGAGATGATTTTATTATCGATGCGGTTTCAATGTCGTCCCAAGTAGCCTAAACCCACTTCGCACTTTAAGTATGAAGCAAGTACGTGGCGAGCTCGACTTGTTGTGCCAATTATTCAATAGGCTCAGGGGCAGCCCTAGGGCGGTGCGAGCAGTGCGACCGTACCGGGCGCCGTCATGCAGGGGGCGCCGAAATCAACGATATGTGACTCTTCAAAATCCGGACTCACTGGCCTCTTTCTTAATGCAATTGTACAAGAACTCGACTTGGACATGTACCATTGTTGAGGGCAAGGATACGATAATAGGGCAAATATGGTAGAAATAAATAAATGTATCAAAGCGAAAATTCTGAGAACCATTAACCTAAAGTATTTTTCACCTACTTCAAAAAAAGGAGGAGGTTCATCGGATCTTTTTTTCACAATGTTTCTACCGTGTGTTTGTTTCATTCAAACACCGTGTTTCCACAGTACTATCTCGCAGAACTCACTGAACTCACACACCAAATCCACGGCGAATACTCAGTAAGTATCCACGATTACACAATCAATCGACAGTCGTTACAATCTGTAAAAATACAAAAGCCCGCGGCGATTGCAGTATTTCTCGGAGAACCCACGGCACTCACACACTAAATCTACGGTGAAAACATTTTCACAATCTTGTCACTTCAGAAATTTTATTTACGTGTCCGGAATTATGAATTAAATAAAAACAGTAAATGAACAACTGCTACGCATTATTTCCTTATAAAGTCATGATATTGAAGTTTCGTTCACTTCATTATAAGTACGTAAGTACGAGTTATAAGGCAGAAATATGGCTACTTACTAAGTTAGGGATACCTAACTTCAGCCGACTCATTTCAACTTTAACTAGCTTCAATTTATGCCATAGCATAAGGTGGTGATGGTTGTTTAAAATTAGTACCGAATATGATTTTACGACAGTGTTTGAACATTTATGACTCTGCGATATAATTTTTAGGGATATTTGACTTTAGTTAAGGGGTTTGGGCGCCACGATGAAAATTAGGCGCGCGACGATGACGGGGGCCGCGAAAAAAAATGGAAAATTAGCAACGCGACCTTGTATTGACGAAAATGCGCCGCGACGACATCAATGCGCCCAACGACAACGGGGCGCCGTAGTGCCCTTTTGCGTCGCTGACTGCCGCGACGGTGAATGGGCGCCGCGACGATGAACGGGCGCCCCGACGTTAATCGGGCACCGCGAAGACGAAAAGGCGCCGCGACGAAGAACAGGCGCCGCGACGACGAAAAAGCGCCGCGATAGTTTCAGAGCGCCGTGACGCGGAAGGGCGCCGCGACGTAGAAAGACGCTGTGACGACGAAAAAGCGTCGCGGCGGTCACAGCGCGCCGCGACGTGAAAGGGCGCCGCGGCGGTCTCAGCGCGCCGCGACGCAAAAGGGCGCCGCGACGTTGATAGACCGCCGCGGCGGTCTCAGCGCGCCGCGACGCAAAAGGGCGCCGCGACGTTGATAGACCGCCGCGACGGCGAAAAAGCGCCGCGACGTGGAACGGCGCCGCGACGTTGATAGACCGCCGTGACGGCGATAAAGCGCCGCGGCGGTCTCAGCGCGCCTGGACGCGAAGGGGCGCCGCGGCGCGAAAGGGCGCCGCGACATTGAAAGACCGCCGTGACGGCGAAAAAGCGCCGCGGCGGTCTCAGCGCGCCGCGACGCGAAAGGGCGCCGCGACGTTGATAGACCGCCGTGACGGCGAAAACGCGCCGCGGCGGTCTCAGCGCGCCGCGACGCGAAAAGGCTCCGTGACGTATTACGTATTTTGTAATAATTTCAACTTGATCCTTCCACGGGTTCCTGAGAAAAAGGGTCTTGACCGACAGACAGAGGGACAATAAAGTGATCTTTTAAGGGTTTCCTCTTTTCATTTTGAAGAACGGAACCCTAACAATTGCTTTTCTGTGTGTTCGGAGAGCCAAACACAAAACGAAGCATGACGTATTCAGATGTGGGAGAGCCAGCATGCTTCGGCACGTGCCAGCCCATACGTATGGGCTGGCTCGACTCCGCTCTTAACCACGGCCTCACGGAAAACCGGCAGTGAAACAATTGTATTGCTTTTCGCCGCGTGAGTGAGGTTACTGGAGGCCCTAACCCTTCCCTCACCCCTATTCCCGTCCTTCTTCTCTCCCCCTCTCCTCCCCTCTAATCCCCCTCTCCCGTCTTCCCACTCTTTCCCCCTTTCCCCCTCTTCCCCTATTCCCTCCTTAAAGGGTAGTCATTTACCATCAGATGAACCGTCTGCTCGTTTGCCCCCCTATACCATAAAAATAACCCTGAAATTAAGAAAGTTAACACTTGCGGATCCCTACCGACAGACTTTAATACACTAAAGACTTCCGCGAGGACTTAAAAAATGGTATCGCTTAATATTTATATAATACACGTCACCTCTACAGCGAATTTTAGCGGAATCACCTGAATAATAAATACTCTACAAATGTCTCCATTATTTATATATTTGTGTGTATACTAGACACAAATATTTAGGTAAGTCTAAGATTTTAATTATACGCCCGCGATGCACGTTTCTGCATCACTGCAGGAAGTAATAAACAAAAATAAAATAATACTCGTAGGTACCTTTTATCTTAATTTAAGTACTAAGTGTTGCGTCCATTTGTATAATGTCTAAAAATTGTTGTGGAAGCACAGTATGCAATAAAGTAATGATTTTCTACTTAAATCTTAATACAAACAGAAACACCAGATATGGATTTGGTTATGTCAAAGTTCATTGGCGGACATCGTGAAATTAGGCGGCCGATAAAGTGATAATAACTGAAATTGTATCCTGTGGAAAGCTTGGTTTCAACGTTATTATAATTGACTATATTACTGGTTTTCAGGTTAACTAATATTGTACAGCTAGTAAATAATTATAAGATCGTCAACATATATTTATTGTACATCGTATTTATTAACTACTAGCTGTCCCGCGCAACTTCGTCCGCGTTTGTAAATTTGCCCCGTTTTTGCAACATTTTTATTGATGCTCCGCGTGATGTTATATAGCCTATAGCCTTCTTCGATAAATGGGCTATCCAATACTAAAAGAACTTTTCAATTCGAACCAGTAGTTCCTAAGATTAGCGCGTTCAACCAAACAAACTCTTTAGCTTTATAAGTATTTAATAAAAACGTATTTCCTAATAAATATAATGTTTAGTTAATAAATTCTGTTTAATATAAAGGGTACTTACTTCGCGTGGGATTCCGCTTCCTCGAGTGGGATTCCGCTGCCCCGTTTTGCGAGGAGGTAATATACCTATACCAAGGAGGCGCCGTAAAGGGAACGGGAGAGAACTAGTACTCTCCCATCCCGCAGAAGACGCACCAGGTGCCGGAGAGAGCAAGTCGATATCTGGCCTCCATGAGCGCTTGCCTGGGGGCGACGGACAGGGTTATCCGGCGCCGTAGCAGAAGCAGGACCGAGACGGTGGCGCTGTGTTCCGCGCGTGCCTCTTTTACTGACAGGGGATACAATCCCACACAACACAGCGGAGTCCCTGTTGTTTAACAGGCTGGAAAGTCTGAGGCCCTGGTAATATGGACTGTGACGGAACACCGTGTGGGAAGACTCCCCAGTCTTAGGAACGTTTGCGTTTGGGAATCGGGAAGACAGAAAGCAACATAAAATTCCAGTAGTGATTGCAGGATACTGTGAAGAGTTGTTTGTTATTGAAAGTGCCGATTGGAAAGTTACTTTCACAGTCTACCGTTGTAAATAGTTAAAAGTAATTCTAAGAATCCTTTAAAAATAGATACCAAAATTACCAGCAATAATTATCGTACTCACAAACAATATAATTAATAAAAGCAATCAAAGTTAATAGGTTAAATGTTAAAGATGTCATGTCATGTAATTGTTATATAGACATCTATATTTAATTTCAGTAAAATAACAGACAAAGCATTACAAACGTCGGAATTGAAATCTTTAAATTTAGAGATAAAGCGGATATTTAGAAACTATCGGGTATCCGGCCTATATTTACTACCCGGCCGGATACCAGACAGTACCTAAGCAAGTATCCGGTCGGATGCCGGATATTAAATTTGGATACTTTATTTAAGCTATATAACAAATATATTCGCAATATTTCTATTTACAACAATATTAATTGCAACAACGATACTTAATACAGGAATACTTTGAATAGTTTCATCTTTATCTTTTTTAAGGCAGATGAATATCAGTCAATGTTGTCCAGATATCCGGCTATCCGGCCTCGAGGTTAGCTGTAGTAAAGTAAGTAAGTAAAAGTAAATAAAAACTGGTAAATACTTAAGACAGTATTTATGGCCCACGCCATAAATGCTGTATCTATTCACCATCAATGCGACAGACAGTGTTCTAAGATGCAGAGGATGTCTCAACGCGTAGCAAACGGCCGCCTTCGTTATTCTGGAGTGCGAGGCAGTGGCCACACGACGGGCAAATATCCAAGCGGGTGCGAGGTCCCTCCTAAAAGCCTGTGAACCCTCCAGGAGGCATCTGTGCCTCTGGAAGGAGCTAGGTTGGCTCAACTAGACAGCCTCATGTGAACGCATAAGGGACCGTCTATAATTCTAAGTCCGGAAACAGAGTCCTATACCAATGCCAATATATCCATGGCCGTACCCAGCTTTTGGGACAAGGGAGAGCAAGCTTGCAAAACTGACCGACTGACTGACTTTCAAGCTTTAAAGATCGATATTCTGATATCTGTCAAAGATGCGAGGACACGTATTGCATTATGAGCCTTTAACTGGGACTAACTTTCTTTGACCACCGGGAAAATACATATTTATTATTTATAATTATTAAGTAGATATTTATCATGTTTATTACAGAAACCATTGTTTATTTCAATGAAAGCAGTAATAACCAGTTGGCCGGGATCGTTTATCGTGTGCACTACAATGTTTAGTGCCTACAGGCGTCGATATAATATCTATAATCAATACAATATCTTACACATGTCTTTAATAAAATCATTATTCTTTCAAATTAGAAACCAGTTAGCACCTGCTAGCATCTGAGTTACTGTGAGAATAATGAGAAATATGTGCAATAACTGATCGGCCATATTTTAACTGAAAAAAAAACAAATGACAATGGCAATCAATTGATATCTAGTTGATTCACCCATTTTATGAGCAAACCGTGTATTATATGTAATATATTAAATTAATAGTCACTATTTTATAACAATCAGGATATATATTTGTGGATTCAATTTCCATCACACCTTGAGTCGTCGTTGGCTACCGAGAGAAGGGCATCGCGTTAACGTAGACAATACCGGATTAGTGTTGTCACCTCACCAACTGACTATCATACGAAACGAATATTATTTAGTTTTTGAAGTACAGAATACATTATATTGCTATGATCAGGGGCGTAACTATACCATCTGAGGCCCGTGCCGCCCGATGCTCTTATTCATGGGATGTGTGTGAGTCTGACTCGCACTTGGACGTTATTTTCTAACTCGTGTATTTTATTAGGTTTATTAAATTAGATTAGTTATATTGATTAAATACAATGTTAACATGTTTTTAATACATTTTGTAATTAGTGCCTTCTGTGTTCAGAGGCCATCTCGAGCCGGGGGCCCGTGACATTTTGCCCGCGCTGCCACCCTGTTGTTACGCCACTGGCTATGATTAGACATATAATTGTTTTTAAACTTTCGCGATTTCGATACATATTAGATGTGTAATTCGGGACTTAATCGCGATAATATTTATTTGAAAGGTACAATACATCTTGGTTACCCGACGTTTCGATCGAATTGCGCTGCTCGTGGTCACGAGTGGACTGATGAGAGCTCAGCGACGCCTCCGTTGCATCCGTGAAGTGCGAGTTTCGGCAACTACACGCACTTGGTCTTCACTATTTTTATTTTTATTCGTACTTTCTTTACTTACGACGTCCCCTGAATGATGTTGAGGGTGTACTCGCTGACGATAGCATTTGCTGATGACGGGATTCCAAAATGTTGATAAGCGGTACCTATCTTCTCTGTTGAAATTTTTATGCTTTTTTATTTTACCTTTTAAATAAATATTACACATCTAATATGATTAGATATATTTGTATTAATAGGAAGTATTGGTATCAGAACAAATATAATAAGAGAGAGTTTGATCATAAATAGGTATGGTTAAATAGGTTGTAAAAAAATCAAACGACGTCTTTTGAACTCGTGTTTCAATGGTAGGTAAATTACTCCTCTAATTCTTGAAAATATAATGTTAAAGGAATTAACAGCACTCTACTTTTGCGAATACTTCTGTGGACGAATTCCTTAAATATTCTAAGTTCTTAAACTGATTGCCAGTGATTGCCAACTTTTTTGAAATGAGACCCAGTAGCGGCCCGAGCTACTTTTTTAGGTGGTGCAAGACCCCAAAGTGGCGCCCCTATAAATTTAAAACAAAACCTCAATTTTTCTATGTTGTTCGCCGTAAAAAGAATTTGATGACCTTTTTTTTTAGTTACTTGTTTACCGTAAAAAGAATTGGAATAACCTTTTTTTATTTGCGTTCAGCACCGCCCTAGGGCATACACCAAATACATAATAATATTCCTTACCTATTATTAAGAGTCTGCAGTCTTAGACACATCATAACCACACCACGTTATAGTAAATTAAAACAGTAAAAACGACTAGCTGATGCATTGGGACAAGTAAATATGCGTTAATGATTCAACTACTCGTAAACAACACAACAATATCTTCGGTATATAAACAACATCGGAGTGAAACATCAAAAAATGTTGTATATCCGCGTAAAATCGGGTGATTTTACAGCCGGGCACCCAGCCCTGCTGTGAGCAATAACGTTAAATCGCATTTAAAACAATCCAAGCTTCATATGTAACCTACCCATTTTCTCCGCATGAAAGCAAATTATATAGGTATGTTAGAGACCCAAAAACACACTGTCGAGATATGAATAACAGCTGATAGTCAACAGTCTTGAGGTCAGTTCACTGACAGCCACTTATCTGGGGGCAAATTATGCGGCGTGTGTGTATCGTCAATCAAACTAGATTCAACCAGTTTAACAATAATGTGATAGGTATTTATTTACTATTGTTGGAAATTTAGAGTAATTTAGATGCATTTAAAGGGATTCATATATAAACTACTTTTTGTAATTGCATTCTGAGTGGACGCAGTTGTTTGGATTGCAAATGAATTACTACTAAGGTGTAGCAATGGATTTTAACTATTATTTCAGGAGCGGATTTTAGATGACTGAAAACGTGCTAAATATTTAATTTAATTCACATGAATGTATGTTTCCTGAGTAACCAGGGAGTTAAAACCCCTGGTTCTGTATACAGCTTCTTATGTTTAAATAATAATAACTTAAATGCTAATCTTTCCAAAACTAATTTTATACAATTCCAAACACAAAACTCTAAACTCAATCTTAGAGAAATAGTATATGGCGATACTGTCATAGGCGAGACTGAATGCGTTAGGTTTCTAGGATTATCATTAAATCAATATTGCAACTGGAAGACACACGTCGATTCAGTCTGCAAAAGGGTTAATAGTTTTGTTTACGTGCTTAATCGATTAAGAAGAACCGCTACTCAACAGACAGTACTTCTCGCTTATCATGGTCACGTTGGTTCTGTATTGAGATACGGTCTTTTATTGTGGGGATACTCAGTGGATGCTACTCGGGCGTTTTTATCACAGAAGAGGTGTGTTCGAGCTATGGTGGGCATTCCTGCTTATGAATCTTGTAAACTTTATTTTAGAAAATTTAAAATATTACCGTTGCCCTGTATCTTTGAAGTTAGTGTATTTGTTAAGAATAATGTTTGTTTAATTGGCAAAAGACATATTCCCACGCAACACACGTGACAGTGAAAGATTAGTCCTGGACTTTGTTCCCAGAACTACATTATTTAAAAAAAAATGTTCTAATATGTGTATCAAATTATTTAATAAATTGCCACCAACCACAAAAATGTTGCCCTTACAGAAATTTAAAAGGAAATTGAAAACATGGCTCTTAGAAAAAATGATATACTCTGTAAATGAATAGTTAAATGAGCGATAGTTACTATAAAACGTGATGATAATTTATTGTATAATCTATTTTATATTAATAATATTATAAAGAATGAAAAATTTGACATTGCAATATTTAACATTATTTATAATTATTTGTTTATTGACATGAGCTAAGGACTATTAAATCAATGTGATTATAATATGCATGTACCTACTTCTATTTAAAAATTTGCATGTCAGATCAGACTGACGAAATATGTGTATAATTTACTGTTTACAACCAATATACCGTTCTGCAAATAAAGTATCATTTCATTTCATTATGAAAGCAGCAGAGAACTGCGTAGGCCAAATTGAGGAGCAATGGTTCTTTTTTCTTATTTATTTAAATATTTTTTGGGTCCCATATTGTTCTGTATGAAAAACGGCACCCTTAGAGGATCAGTTGTGCGTCTGTCTATCCGTGTGTCACAGCCAATTTGCTTTTTAAATTTGGTACACAATTACACATATCAATTCCTGTGACCCAAAAACACAGATGAGTAATGTAAATCAATGAATTTTTAATATGAAGGTCCCTATTGGGGGCCAAATTTGAACACATTGCAAACGCTACAACAAATTTATGTTTTCCTAACCTACTACTTAGATGTTAGCTGTTATTGCTGAAAACCGCCGTAAACCAGCTTATTAGCGTTATCGTACTTTATATTTTGTTAGTTAATCTTGACGTAAGATGAGTAGCAAAACAAACTACTCACGCCCACGACACATGTAAAGTTTGTTTTTAATTTTTAACCGACGAAAAAAAGGAGGTTCTCAATTCGACCGTATATATATATATTTATATGCATGTTCAGCCTCCGTTATTTATGAACCGATATTGATTAATATTTTTTTGTTAGATAGGGTATACCTCAAGAGTGGTTCCATGTCAAGGAAGTTAGGATCTGATGATGGAATCCTGATAAAATTGAGAGAAACCCTCGAAAATTGTAGAAACGAATAGTGTTTCTGTTTATTTTTCATTACTATATCAGGTATTTGCGTTTAGAACATCGTGTTGCCGAGCTCATGATGAAAAAAAATCATAAGATATAAATCTTTTAACAAAAAATTTACCGACGAAACGAACTAAAAAGCAAAAAATAAATAAACCTTTTAAGTATTTAGCTTATTTACATAAACTATAAAATTTTATGTAAACTTATTTTGAGTCAGCACCAAATAACAAAATGATTAATTACCTACGTAGAGCCATGTCCATTTCTAGGTACATATAAAATTTAGATAAAATTAATGAGTTTGTTGTTTGGCGTCGACTCAAAATAAGTTTATATAAAATTTGATAGTTTATGTAAATAAGCTCAATACTTAAGACTTAAAAGGTTTATTTATTTTTGTTTTTTAATTCTTTTCGTCGGGTTAATTTATTGTTACAACAAGTACAAAAAAATCTTTTTAACAAAAAAATTACCCGACGAAGTTTTTCCTACAAGAATCTGAAGTAAAGAATAATTCGCATATCAATTACCATCAAGGATCTGCGTGTCAAACAAACCTTCCATGAACATATATGTTCGTCATATATCATATATGTATGTGTACGTGAGTGTTCAATAACATCAATGTTATTAAAATTATATAAAACGCCCTGGTCCGAAGTATTATGTAGGAGACCAGCGCTCCCGTTTGGAACCCACATGAAAATGCTTACTCCCTTCTACTTAAAAAGTACAGAAAGCTTTCCCCGGGTTTCTTATAGACGTGTGTACGGATATTACCCCTTTCTCTATCCCACTAACTTTTGCTGAAATGCCTTGGGTATAACTCCTTGGAGACTTGAGAATTTGCGACCAAATGGTGACAGCGTGTAAAATTATCAGGGGTAGAATAGATTCACCTGGTCTTCTTAGCGAATTATCTCGACTTTTTATCCCCAACAACTACTGTCGAAGCAGAAAGTATAAGTTGTTTGCTGTGCCATATTGTCTTACCATAGCTAGAGCCAGTTCGCCAGTATCACGAACCATCACTGCGCTTCACAGTCTCCTGGATTCGAACTCTACTATTGATTTGTTTGCGGATGGATGGGCCATGATTTTGTTAACACTGAAAATACTGTATAGGATTGGACAAAACTCATCGTGAATGTGAACCTCATAAAGGCAAAGTACGTGTCAGGGTAGGAATTAAACTAAAATTAAACAGTTGTAAAGTGTGACATCTAAATTCTTATATTTCGAACCAACTTTTATTGTTGAATTGCAACAAGGAACCCAAATAGTTAACTTTTGATATCGTTTTAAATTGTTATTTCTCGGTCAAACCGTAACAATTACAACTTCAAATTCTAAAAGTTTAAAACCTACCTATATTTTAGGGTTCCGTACCCGAAGGGACCCTATTACTAACTGTCACAACAATCCACTGTCAGTCCGTACGTCTGTATGTCAACGGGCTGTATCTTAAGATCTGCAATAGGTGGACAGTTAAAATTTTCACAGAATGTGTATTTCTGTTGCCGCTACAACAGATAGTAAAAATAAATTAAAAATTAAAGGGGGCTCCCCTACTAGAAACGTGTTTTATTTGGCATTTATTTATTAAATCTTGTACGATGGTAAGGAGGCTACGGAAACCTCTGTGTGCGAGTCCAACTCCCACTTGGTCGGCTTTTTTTATACAGGTTGTTACAGATATTTATGGGTCGGGTCGGGTTACTATACCGTGAAAAGCATACATTTCCATTTCTTAGGAAATAAATTCCATTTTTTTAAGCCAAACCAACTCTTTGTCGGCTACACATAACGCTCCTAAAATTTGACCACACCTTTCTCAAACACGCTGTATATTAAAATCAATGTTTGTTTGTTCGTATTTTATGCGCTGCAGTATCGTTCATCCGATCATCATGCATACACGTCAAACGCCAGGGATACAGCATAGGACATAGGGTACATCTCATCCAGAAATAAAAACGTTCCCGAGGGATGTAAAAAATATTTAGCATAAACTAGTAGAATAAAAATTTTCCTTTTATGCTATAACTGGTTTAGACTTGGTTATTTCCTATGGATTATAACTACTAAAAGATTACTTTGAAACATGGTCTGAATAACATGATGGTAACGAAAAAGTGAATAGCCTGTGGCACTAGCACTAGTGCCACTGTCCGCTGTCAGCACTGCTCTCACAACAACTCAGTGATGCCAGATCTACTAATTAAGCAGTATATCTACCTGATTTTAGATTAATCTACTATTCTACTGATTTTTACTGATAATAAAATAATAATATTATGTGTACATCATTTATGCCCATATTGACAGGGGTCAATAGGTTGCTTTCATAGTTACCATTCTAATTAATTTCTTTATTGTTTTGTGGTATTTTCCGTCTATCAATGTCGGTGTCATGGACACAAAAGTGAGCAAAATTTTCACGTCAGATCAGAGAATACCTAGGTATAGTTTGTTTTAAAGCAAGTAGTCAGTGTGGAGTCCTAAATATAATATAAATCATTTTTAAAAATGCCCGGTGGTATTCATGTGACACCAAAAAATACTTGCACAATTTTAAAATTCATCTGTACATAATGATGGCATAGGAAAATTATTACATTTCATATAAATAGTTTGATTTACCATATACTAGGTTGGCTTGTCTGATTTATTAAAAAGACAAACGAAATCAGTCGTTTTGAAATATGACATTTTCCAAACTACTGATTTATTTTTTGTTTTTTACTGCTTCATTCAGATTCCGTCTGGCAATACTGCAACAACTGAATAACGTCAAACGTCAAACTTAACAACAGTAAAGTTATTTTAGCGGGAATAGCCTTATTCTTTTTGAAATGAATATGAGTGTCTCTCGTTTTATCGCTAAAACTTACGAACTTACGATAGCGATGTCAAGGTTGTGTCGGTGGTGGAGCAGCTAAATAAGAGCGTACTGTTGGTTTCGAGTTAGTTTAACCGCGCGCCACTCGTCGGCAAGTGTGGCCAAGAAGATACTTGTAAACCGTTTCGGAAATTCAATACAAAATTATTTAACTTACCATAATGCCTCCTATTTCGTTGACCGATGAGGTAAGTCCTGATTGCATATTTTCTAAAATTAAATTTCCTTAATGTACTATATTATTAACCCAGATCTAATGCAGTCCCTACTCATAAAATATAAAATTGTTCAATCCAAAATAAAAAATCACTAAATAAACATGTCACATATACCTAATTTTAGTTTTTTAAGGCAATACAAATCTGTTGAGAAGGTTCCCAAGTAGATTAAATAGAAATTATTTTATAGGCACCTAAGAAAAAGCTGCGTGTAGCCCTTATTGGACAGAGTACTTTCGCAGCAGAGGTGTTCAAATTGCTGCAAAGTGATGGCCATGAGGTTGTTGGTGTATTTACTGTGTTGGATAAAGGCAATAGAGAAGATCCTCTAGGTATGTTGATATTCTAATATAGTGTTACTGCATGTGACTGGGGCTGGTTTTTAAAACAGTCCACTCGATTCTACTAATATTTTTTAATTATTTTATTAATTTAATTATTTAAATCAAATGCTGGATTTTGTTATTTAAAGTAATTATTTGACTTGCATTTTCTTGATGTAAATATATATTTAGTTTTAATTAATTGATGAATTTTCTCTTTAACTTTTATTTTACTTTTCACATTATAATTTAATTATATGTTAATAAATAATAAAATTTTATTTAACTCAAAACAATGCAAACCATATAAATAATGCAATAAAATATATTATTAGGTTTCAGTTCTTTTGTGATACCACCTTTAAAAACCGAATATTTTTTAAAAATAAGCTTTTTATAAGAATTGTTTTTAATTTGTAACATACCATTATTAACAGTTAAATTTTTTCACATACATCATCAACATTTTGGTCAATAAACACTTGTTTTATTCAACTTATGAACTTAATGTGATTAGACATTAATGAAAACATCTTAAAAAAGATTACATTTTGCAGCTACAATCGCGGCACAAAATGGCAAACCAGTGTATAAATACAAATCTTGGCGGGTGAAAGGTCAAGTGATACCAGAAGTATTGGAGCAGTACAAATCTGTAAGTAAATTCTAATTTAAAAACAAAAAGCATTTAATTTAATGCTACACATTATGTATTATTATTTAAACCAATTTTCGAATGCAATATGTATAAATGCATATCTTGGAAAAGTATATAACGGAAATTTGATACTTCACTCAGCTCTCTGCATCTAAAGTCTATAAATTTTCCAATAACGACAAACAAATCTGTGTAAAAGCATTCTGTAAATATAATTAATGGACAATTTTTTTTATATTTGGTGCAAGCTTTTTGAATTTTTTATCATTAAAAGTAATAAAAATATAGAAATAAATGCAAAACTGTTTTAAATATTTACAAATTGGTATAAATAATTCTATCCAGTAGTTCCAGTATTCAATTACATAATCACATGATAAATTATGAAGTAATATTATGTAATACTGATGATTTCAATGCTTTATTATAGTGCAGATTAAAAAACTACATTTAAAGATTATTTACCAATCACTGTAGTAATTACTTTATATAAAATGTTCAAGTAATCTGTTTAAAGGAGATGTTTTCCTCGAAAAACATCTTTGTTCCTATTCATGCTAGGATTACGGATTTTGCTAAAAGCTCTGACTGTGTACACAGCTCAGTAAAATCCAAAGTTTTGCTACTGTGCTGTCTTGAAACACAACAATCAAAACAAAAACACCTCTCATGTCATCAGATATTAATTCAACATATATTACGTAAATTGAAAAACAGACAAAAATAAACTGCGTTTATTACGTGTTAAAATAGCACGCGGTTCCGAGACTGCAATTCGTCTACGCAAGTCAAGTGACTGACATTAAATCCAGTTATAACTAGTTCCAACAATTTTGCGAACGGATTCAATACATTTTATCATACAGTTCCGACATCAATTCAAACTGGTTAAAACCAGTATCTAAAGGTGTGACTTCGTTTCGATCTATTGACGAAATTATAGCACGTAACTGATAATAATTTTCTTCGATTACAAAAAATTGTTAAACCTTTTCAAGTAATTGGCTTAAAGTCAAATACGAGATAATGCCAAGTAAGAGATAAAAAAATATATTTTGGGTTCGAGTGCATTCTTCATCTTCTAATCCTAAGGTCAGATGGACCTGCTATTATAAGTACCATCACGAAAAAAAAAAAAAGTCAGATGGACCAATGTCTCATGTTAGAATCAAATAGTAGATACAAGCTGACACATAGATATTGAACCTACTTATAAAGTACGATTCACACCGAACGCGCCGCGCCGGAGCGCGTCAAGTCGCGCCTCGGTAGCCGCGAAACCAACCGCCGCGGCAGCAAGAAGTGCCATGCAAAAATTAATTTTAAGTAATAAATATAAACTTCAATTTCCATCACCGTACTAATAACGCGCGCCGGCGCGACCCGTTCGGCGTGACTAATAAAATCTAGCTCGCCGCAAAACTACTGCTTTTGTTATAGAATTTAATGAGAGCATCAGGCTCTGTAGCTTAATGATGATAACCTCCAAATTGTCTGAAAATATTGTTACCCAGAAGGATAACATTTAATGCTATCAAATCCCCGTTAATAATAAAAGGCAATATTTAAATCATTTCAATATCCTACTAATATTATAAACGTGAAAGTTTGTGAGGATGTATGGATGTGTGGATGTATGGATGTGTGGAGGAACGGGTGTCATGTCCCTCAAACACACAGGGAGGATCCTCCGGCCAGGCGAGGTGATCATGCCTGGCGGGCCGCGGCCCTGGTTGATGTTGGGAAGTTGTATATATACTAATCGGCGCGAGAACTCTCATAGCGCGATGCAGGATTAGTAGGTAGTAGATGTTTCTTTTTGATGTATGTGGAAGTCGCCACAGATGTATGGATGTGTGGATGTATGGATGTTTGTTACTCTTTCACACAAAAACTACTGAACCGATTGCGATAAAACTTGGTATGTAGATAGCTTTAGATCTGGATTAACACATAGGCTACTTTTTATTCCGATATTCCCACGGCATCGGGAGTTTCGCGGGTGATACCGCGGGGCGCAGCTAGTTGTAAGTATAACCGCATCCTTATATCAAATTGAACAGGATACGATAAAGCACTATTTTTGTACGTTTAAAAAAAACGAACGATAAAAACTTATGTAACGTACCTATACAAATGTTGGTGTCATTCTTATTGATATAAAATATTATACTTAACACTTGTTTATGTACTTGAAATATTTGGGTGATTATCATTTTTATGAGAATGCTCGCCCCTGTTTATAGAATATTTTTTCACGCTGCTCCGAAATCTGAAAAGAATTATGAACTAAAAAAATAGGAATGGTGCATAGCTTACCCGACAGAGGTTGTCCTCCATTTCAATAATTTGTTTTAATTTCATGTAAAAAGCACTTCTACGAATTCAGTACATCTAAATCATGCCACTTGTACTTAATCTTTCGTTAGCTATTTTTAACCACTATATACATATAACCTACACCAACAAGGAGGACCATTACAATCCAGGAAAATCCTTGATGAATTGAAATCCTCCTTTTCGAAGTCGGTCAGAAAAACACAAAATTATAGTGCAAATAAAATCCGTCCGCGTGAATCTTGGTACCCGTAAAACGCTCATCTTCTACATCGGTCATGGTACGAGAAGTCTATACAATGAGAGTTCAAGTCATAGCGGTCAAAGATATAAAATTAAACAAAACATTAAAAAGTTATGAATTATGTGGTCAAAATTCGACCACCAGACGATCTCTAGTTTCTTATAATTAACTTACCGTGAGACAATACTTATAGGAATCTTTACTGATGTGCTTAGGAAATTCTTTCATATTCGCCTTTCATTTTTAACTAGCAGTTCCCGCGCGGCTTCGCTCGCGTGTATATATTTTGCGCGGAACTAGGGTTCCTGCAAAAAGAATTCTTTTTCCGAAATGTAAGTAGCCTCAGTTATTTATTATAACACCAGCTATCTGCCAGTGGAAGCCCCATGGAAATCGGTCCACCCATTCCGGATATTAGCCGAAACAAACAGACAAAAATTCTAAAAACTGCTTTTTAGACATAGGTATCGTGCAAATAACTGTACGAGCTTAGAAAAAAAATATTTTGCCATTACAAACAGACACTTCAATTTTATTTATTTGTATTGATATTTGATAGCACATCTTTAGTAGGCATCTCACGTTTTTTACACTTTTTATCAAACTAAATATTTAAAATAAACTAAACATGTCGCTTTTATTATGTCATTACGTCGTAAATGAGTTATTATTTCGCCCACACTATTGATGTTTGACCAATAATTCAGCACGATGTCAAAGTCTGTTAATGACCTAACTATGAAGCCTATACACACAAACTCTCAACACATTTTCACATTTATCTGTCTTATAGAAATATTATTATGATTCTTAGGGAACTTCTGACGGAACACCGCGTGGTTTTAGTCGGTTCGATACCTACATGTTGACCTCTGTGAGATGATGAGCCGTAGGGCTTTCCACACGATAGTAAAAAAAAATACCAATCGAATTGAGAACCTCCTCCTTTTTGAAGTCGGTTAAAAAAGGTATAGAAGCCGCTAATTATTGTCTTGAACATAAATGTACTTTATATAGATTTTCTTGTTTATTTTGTGTTGAAGTTTGTACATACGTAACGATTCTTTTTTGAAAATACCTGAACAATTAACATAACCGTTCTCGAATTACATACCTTTTAATAGTATTATACCTTGCCGCAGTTTTTCGGTAGTAGATTTATTATAGGTACATGGAAAAACAGCCTTTTTTTCTCACAATAAACTCCATTGTAGCACTCTACAGCCCGACAGATAGTAGGCAATAAATATCCATTGTCCATCTACGTATGATTAATAGTTGTCTGTCGAATATTTAAACGGAACATATCAACGTTTCCTAGTGCACTATTGACCTCTTATATCTAACTTGGACGCTCGCTACACGAGTCTATTATTCCAGATAATATGAATTATCAATAAAAAGTATGCTTCAAAATTAATATGGTTGGTTATTGATAAAACTATGAAAAAAGTGCAGAGAAAAGTTCGGACAGTAGAAATATCCGTAAAAACCGAAGCCGTTCAATTGGAAAAATACTTTCGAAAAGCACTACATGACATCTCCTTGACTTATATTAGTAGTCAGCATCATCGTCATCTGCGGCCCAATTTCTCTTGTAGACATCTCTCTGTTCCGGCTTTTTGGCTCTGCTTGTAGTACCTAATTAGTAGTTATTGGTCCCAATTCTGTTACTTCACTCGCTAAATTAAAATTCACTAAATTTTCTTCATATAAGCTATAAACCTTGTATACTTCAAAACAAGGTCTTATTTCAAATTGAAACGAGTAGGTAACATATGTCGCTATCGAAATAAGCAATTTATTTGTCGACTAAAGTCTGATACGCTTAAATAAACTTTAATACTACGTAGCGAGAGCCGCTATCCGTTGAATGCCATCTCTTGCTCTGTGTTTTTAGTAAGCGTCTTCGTAGGTGTCGATTAAAATAACGTCATCTTAGTTCGTTTCGAACAAGTTTTTATACGGCGATTATACAGCATTTGAATAAATGGAGACTCTCGCTGCGTGGAAAAAAGTTGAGTATACATTGACAGGTTTTAGTGAAATTTAGTGGCGCTGAGAAATAGATGCCAATAACAAATAGACTTCATTACGAAGAACACAAGGTTGATTTCATATGAAGAAATTAAGTCACATTTTAGTTTAGTCGAGTGTACAATAGAATCGGCACCATTATGTACTAGTTAGGAACAGCTATGGCAGGAAACTCATTCCGCAATGCAACAATGGAATATCTTGGTATTTGCGTATTTGTATCTGTGCCACGGTCAAATAACAACGAAATTTAAACTCCACGTAATAACGTTCAAAGTGGTAAGTGGCCTTCCGAAAAAACCAAAGGACGTGACCGTACATCGAAGCAAGCGAGTTACGTCAATATCTGGTTTTCAACTGCATATGCCACAAACATTCCAAGAGAGACTATCTCTATCTACGAGTGTCAACTCCACTTCCTGTTTATCAAATCGCCAAATAAGCAAACATCAATTCGCTGTTTTAAAAAAATTTCGATAAACTATTATCTTCTTGAAACACAAGACGATAATAGTTTATCCGATTTTTAAAAAGTAAATAAAAATATATCTTGAGTATTTCATTTATGGGTATGTGCTCGAAACTGCGTAATTATTGATATCTCCTTGCGGTATTTTATGTATACGTGATCTTCTTCCAATAATATGATTTGTACTACAAAGTCTCTCAGGGGATTTGCAAACAGAACTAAATGGACACAGAATACATCCATATACAATTTATTACTTGAATAATATCTAACTCCCACTGCCATGAGTAAATTGCGCCAGAATTCGCAACAGGTAATCATTGCATCGACCCACGAGTATACCGAAAATGACAATTAGCGACTCCCGGGCCATGTTAGACTTATCCAAAATCACAACCAATGTTAAACTTGAAGCCCAAAAATTGGATATGGCGTGATTGAGGGTTGCGAGTGAGGGTGTCCTGATTTGTGTCTGCACTGTTAAAAGCCAATTATCGGCCTATACATAACTCAAAAAAATATCCACGTCCGGCCAATCGGAACCTTAGGAATTAGAGTAGGTACATGTGTATTCATAACTAAATTTATGCTCTCGAAAATTATCCGAAAAATAGTCGTGGTAATGTTTTCTAATAAAATCTAATTATTGAAAATTCAATACAATCGTAAAAAAGGTAGACAGTAATAAAATAAATAAAGTAAAACATTCAGGCTTAGGTATTGTTTACTGTGAAGGCTAATATTTAACCATCGTTATTCCGGCTAATTTGAAGTTCTTCATCATATTCCAATATTTGACGTACACAATCAGACACCGGTGCAAACCGGACCGGTTCTGACAGTTAGCAGTGTACTTCGTTTGGTCCCAATTTTTTCTCATTGTTTCCATAATACCGACTAGTTCCGATAAAATAGTAAGGTGCTCATTTACCACAAGTAGAAATGATTATTTATTTATTTTACCAACAGCATATATACATTGCATTCATACATTGCATTCATACAGAAAGGAATAATACAGGTCTATCTACCTAACTTGATTACGTGAGGTGCTAAAAAAATGCTGTCGAAGAGTTTACCTTACAATAGACCATCGATTTAACTGTCGCTTTTTTGTCTTCAGGTAAATGCAGACATCAACGTTCTTCCGTTTTGTACACAATTCATTCCCATGGAAGTTATCACATACCCCAAGTACGAGAGCATCTGCTACCACCCCAGTATACTACCAAGGCACAGAGGAGCTTCATCGATAAACTGGTAAAAGAGATATTGATCTAGTAATAATTTACAGAGTTTGTCTCGTTTCAGTACCCTCTAAGAATAATGTAGCCCAGTTTTGAATCTTTACTGATATTGGACTAAAAACATCAGGGCCAGAGACCCAAGTGTAGATCTAGGAATATCAGACCCTATTGCCGGGAACATAGTAACAACTACTGTTCTTACAAATGTATTTTTAAATATGTTGCTTAAATACTTCACTAACCTTATTATAAATATTTTACCTAATTATAATGCTATGATACGGGAAAAAAACAGGTTTATGCTACTGGACATGTTGTCTAGCCTACTGATATATTAAACGCGTATAGGGAGTTACGACCATGTTTTATATATCAGTCTCGAACAATCCCCCTTTATCAACGTACTTCAACTTCATGATGAAACGATCTTTCACATAAAGTCATTATACGAACACGTTTTCTATCGGAACTCTTATGTAATTGCGGTCGTCGCAAGATCTTGCGTGTGGCATGCTATTTACGACAGCAAATTACTATTTTATTACAAGGGCTTTTACAGAATGACTGTCTGGAAAGTTTAAGCGAGTAGCTTTTTCCAGATAGTGTGGGGCTCGTGGTAACCGAATAGCACATTACAAGGTTAATTAACACTAGCCAGGTCACGCTTGGGAGGGGTGACCGTTCTTAACACATTGAGACCCCTCCGTGCCTCGGAGAGCACGTTAAGCCGTCGGTCGCGGTTGCTATACGAACATCTGTGGCATTAGTTACGGGCAGTTGGAGCCCTAACAAAAGTCCAACAACCTAATCTAACTACAGAACTTCGATATCGCCTAGTACTTGGATTGTGGAGGTCTGATGGCAGTCGCTTCACGTAAAATATCAAAGTTCGGCCGTTTCGTAGTTAGACTGAAAGCCAACCCCAACTTAGTTGGGAAAAGGCGCGGAGGAAAAATGGTGATAGCAGTCTTCTTGTCTGTAGTCCACAGACTTCAAAATAACTTACGGTATTTCGTAGCCTGGGTGCATTTTGTAATTGTAATTTTTCATTTGTATTTTGTTTGTTATTAAAATAATTGACTAACACAGGAAGCAAACATAATCAAACATCACAATTTAAACATCTTTAATACTGTAAACTATCGTTACTTCATCTTTACATTCTGTAGTATATTCAGCGGCAGTGAGATCAAATTATCATAGGAATACTTAGCCAGTCTATACCTGTCTTTAAAACATTAATAATTTCTTGAAATTAAAGTTTACTGTCTACATTCCTGTTTCTACCGGTTACATTTGCGTGAGACCTCCATTACTCGCAGTGGAGTGCCTATGTAATTAACATAATCATATAGGATGACAGAAGTTTTTGTGTGGTAACCGCAACTTGAGTGAATTAGCAAAAAAACACACGCAATGTTTTTTTATGTGACTGATCTTATTAACCTATTTAGGTAATTGCTGGTGCAATTACCTAAATTATCTAATTCGTTGTATATCAAGCTATTATTATAATTCGGATGTTCGGACAGTAATTTTCTAAATTGGCAAAATTAGAGTACAAAAAGTATGTAGCTGATTGAAGTTCAAATTGGTCAATGTAGGTATACTAAGGATAGAGTATCCTTACGTGGATAGGAACTAATAATAATAGCTTCACACGTCACACACGACCATCTGATCCCAAACTAGGCAGAGCCTGTGCTATGGTAACAGGACTGCTGATAAACATACTTATATATTTCTAAATACATACATATTATAGATAAATTACACTCAGACACAGAACAAATGATTATGCTCTATTACCGTCAGGTGGTCTGTCTGCTCGTTTGACCCCTATAATATAAAAAAATAGAACTCCAGGCACCCTACTTTACCTTAGGTGGGGGGGAGGCACCAGTCGCGCTCACTAGCGATCTAAATCGGATCGTAATCGCTTGGAATTCTGTTGTACTTGATATTCAATTTATTATAAACTTAAAGTATAGAAGTCAGGGGAACTTGGAATCTCCATTAATTAGTACAATCAAAGTTATCTCATATTAAATTTAAACTACTATCAACCTTACTCTTTCTTTCTCAGGACATTGATTGAAGGCGACACAACATGCGGACTATCAATCTTCTGGGCAGACGATGGACTGGATACAGGCCCGATCCTGCTCCAGAAGAGCTTCCCTGCCACCATTGATGACACAGTCGACACTATTTATAATAAATATTTGTACCCAGAAGGTAAGCAATTACAAATAAAACCTACCTTAAATACCAATAATATGGTACATTTTCGTCTGTGAATACAAGGTGAATTTTAACTCTTCGATGCACTTCTTCTGTTAATATTCAGGGACAGATGTTCTATTCTATATATTTTTAACCGACGAAAAAAAAGGAGGTTCTCAATTCGACCGTATATATATTTTTTTTTTCTATGTATGTTCAGCCCTCACTCCGTTATTTATGAACCGATTTTGATTATTCTTTTTTTTGTTGGATAGGGTATACCTCAAGGGTAGTCTCATGTCAAGGAAGTCAGGATCTGATGATGGGATCCTGATAAAATTGAGAGAAACCCTCGAAAATTGTAGGAACGAATAGTGTTTCTGTTTACTTTTCATTACTTTATCAGGTATTTGCCTTAAGAAATCACCAAATTTGATAGTTTATGTAAATAAGCTTAAAGTTTATTTATTGTTTGCTTTTTAGTTCTTTTCGTCGGTTTAATTTTTTGTTAAAAATATTTTTATTTAAATATTTATTTTCGTACAATATTGGTATTCATATTTGGTGATATATTTTATCAGTTTTCTTTTTTATTTAACATTGATATAATAATGTAGTGAAAGTGTGGCTTCAAAACGAAGTAAAAACAAATTACCTTGCTAGAAGGCAAGGTAATTTGTTGTGTTTTCTTACAAGCAGATAAGGTTTTGAAAGATTTACATGAAGTGAAATTCCACCTTCCTCCGGTAACCTCACTCACTCGGCGAAACACAACGAAGCATTGCTTCACTGCTATTGTTCTGCAAGGCCGTGGTATCACTCCGGTTGAGCCGGCCCATTGTACCAAACCAGGAGTGTGTTCATTCTACGCAATCACATTGACCATGAAATGAGACATGCACATTAAAGTTTGCCATATAAGAGAAGATAATAACCCCATAATTTTTGTTCAGGTATTAAAGCTTTGGCGGAAGCAGTAAATTTGGTTGCAAATGGCACTGCACCTAAAATGCAGCAAACTGACGAAGGAGCTACATATGATCCCGCACTGTTTAAGCCTGAAACGCATAAGGTATGTCAATTTTTTTTAGATAAACTAGAAGTGATTTTTCGTAAATGGCAGCCATATTTTGCTACTATCTTTTTTTTTACTCTAAAATACTTTATACTCGATATTCTATATTCATTTTAGATATATAGGATGAATATGTAAGTATACACTGTCAGGAGAACTTCTGCTAATGCAGATGTAGAAATATTAACAACATATACCTACAATTTTGTATTAAGTGCAATACAACTCATTTTTGCTTGCTACAAGTTTTCAATGCTCGAAAGCTAATTCATGACGGAAAAAGTCTTAAGAAAAGAAAAAAAATGGTATTTTTATATACTTATAGACCATTTAAATATTCTTAATGATTTTTTTTTTCTTGGAAAAATAATTACTAGCAATGATAAAAGCGTGCGACTTGTTTCGTTTCTTTTCTAGAATGTTGCATTTCTTTTAACTCTGACACTTGACCGCTGATACGTTGTACATACATGATATTGATATGTCAAATATATCTGTATTTCTTACAGATTGGCTGGTCTAAAGGCGGAGTCGCGCTACACAACTTTATTCGCGGTCTCGACTCTTCCCCCGGCGCTACCACCTTTATCAAAGCTCAGACAAAAGATGGTCTTGTACCCGACAATGATGACAAAATTGAGGTCAAGTTCTTCGGCTCGTCGTTGTGGCAGGCGGAGTATGAATCGCAAGGGGACGCGCTAGTTATAGACGGGTTGAACAAACCCGCCGTTATACATGAAGGTGGATTGTTAATTACGGCCAATGATGGCATACAGGTCACTTTCCTTAAATCATTTTTAAACTTTCGTATGCTTAATGCTAAAAAAATATGCGTATAGGAGGGAGCCATCAATATATTTTATTTTTTTCACACATCTCACACACGGCTGTCTGATCCCAAACTAGGCAGAGCCTGTACTATGGTAACCAGACTGCTGATAAACATACTCATATATTTGTAAGTAAATACATATTATAAATAAATTACACCCAGACAGAACAAATTATCGTGCTCATCACACAATAATTTGTCCTTGGTGGGAATCGAACTCACGACCTCTGGCTTAGCAGTCAGGGTCACAAACAGGCCAGTCAAATTTACTTATTACTTATAAACTGAAATTTACTTAAACATTCTTTTAACTAAAAAACGTGTGTCGTGTGTATCTTCTCTTTTGTAAACAAAACACTACTGGACGAATGTATGAAATATCATAAGTAATATGTCAAGTTAAATAGGCAAAAACTATACATTATTTTTCTCAGTTTCCGACAACATTAATTTTTTAATTTGTTTTTTTTTGTAGTTAAACATCCAACGTCTAAAAGTCAACGGTAAGATGATCAACGCGCAGAATTTCTTTAATTCAAGCGAAGCCAAGGTATCCCTAGAATTAACAGCTGAAGAAAAAGCCTTCGTCGAAGGCGCGCGGGACATATGGAAGGCAATCCTTCGCATAGACATTGAAGAGGAAACAGACTTCTTCGACTCGGGAGCCGGCTCCATGGACGTCGTAAGACTTGTAGAGGAAATCAAGGACTTAGCTAGTATTGAACTTCAAAATGAAGACGTCTACATGAACACCACATTTGAAGAATTCTACAACATCGCAGTTCTAAAGTCCAGAGGTGGTTCGGCATCTCAAGAAATTGTCTACGAAGGGGTCGAAATGGACGTTAACAAGATGAAAATAAAGTTCCCTACACAATTATTTATCAATGGCGAGTTTGTTAATTCTGATAATGGCAAGACAATAACTAGTGTTAACCCTACAGATGAGAGTGTGATTTGTAAAGTTCAGAGTGCGTCGGTTAATGACGTAGACAAGGCTGTTAAGGCGGCGAAAAAGGCTTTTGAAGAGGGTGAATGGTCTAAAATCAGTGCTAGGGACAGAGGACAACTATTATTCAAGTTAGTATACAATTTTTATTATAATTTTATATAACTAGCGCCCCGCCCCGGCTTTGCGCGGGTGCAAAGTAGATACTACTGTGGTGAACAATTATCGTCATATAAATCTCAATCATAATATAATACTATATGTATATACCTTCCTCTTGAATCACTATCTATTTATGAAAACCGCATTAAAATCCGTTGCGTAGTTTAAAGATCTAAGCATACAGACGGCGGGAAGCGACTGTCTTATACTATGTAGAGAAGTTACTATACCTACTCCTTTTTTATAACGATGTTCAATATTACAAATTATTGCAATGTAACCATATTAACACAATAATTTTCTTTACATGCATTCTTAAAAATTCTCTAAACGTAAGTTATTTTTTGATAATCTACTTACAAAAGGGCAAAACGTTTCTTATTTAATCTTTTGTTGTAATAATGTAGTACAAGTATTGCAATATGAGTATAAACCGAGCATAAAGAGAAAAAGCACATAACTTTTATATTAGTTCACTCACTCTTACATAATTGAAGGGATCATCCTGGTGTCTACATCCAAGTTTATAATTTTTTTTATTTAAAACTTAAATCCAGCATGAACACTTTCTACTTAGATTCTGTATTTTTTTAATTGCTGTAGATGTACCAAAATTTTTATGGAGATGTAGGCTTCTAAAATAGGAGTGAGGTCGCTCAAAAAACAGTTGCTTTTTGTTTTTTTTACTTTTTTTCATTACATTTTTTTGTCACTAACACAAAAATTTTCATATAACAGATTAGCTGACCTAATGGAACAACACAAAGAAGAGTTAGCCACGATCGAATCGATCGACTCCGGCGCAGTCTACACACTCGCTCTAAAAACACACGTAGGAATGTCAATCGACACATGGCGGTATTTCGCCGGGTGGTGTGACAAAATCCAGGGTTCCACCATCCCCATCAACCACGCCAGACCGAACAGGAACTTAGCAATAACGAGAAAGGAGCCTATCGGAGTCTGCGCGATCATCACGCCGTGGAATTATCCACTCATGATGTTGTCGTGGAAAATGGCTGCGTGTTTGGCTGCTGGCAATACCGTTGTTATGAAACCTGCCGCTGTTAGTATAGAGATCTCTTTAAATATTATGAAATGTTATCAGCAAGCTATGAAAATCTGATTTAAAAAAAAACAAAAAAGTTTAGACAAGGAGACGAGTGATGATTTTTTTTAAGAAATCGATTATTTGGTTAAAAAACGTTTTCTCTTTAATCCCAATAATCGATCGCAAATCGATATCATCATCTTAACTAAATAAAAAAAAAACAAGTGAAAATCGGCCTCCCTAAACATCCACAGTGAGCAGTCTGGCAGAATCAATCCAATCAATGACAATAAAAATGTTTCCCTGTTCAGGTGTGTCCGCTAACAGCGCTGAAGTTCGCCGAGCTGTCCGTGCGCGCCGGCATCCCGCCCGGCGTCATCAACATCCTGCCCGGCTCGGGCGCCGTCACCGGACAGGCCTTAGCCGACCATCCCCTAGTTAGGAAACTAGGATTCACCGGCAGTACAGAAATAGGTCAGTGTACCTTCTTATGTAAGAGAACTGCTAAGAAACACATTGTAAAAAATACACCGTTGGCTGTTACTCGGCGATCCACTGAGTAGGAAACCAACGCTGGTCCGATGTGACGTTGATTAATGACAGCTATAGCAGCGTCGTGAAAACTACTTTTGATCTCGCACGCATTATTGTAAGAAATCAGTAATGGAGAAATTTTGTTACTTAAATCTCCCGTTAGACGGAACAATCCATAACATTGATGTACAAATTGAATGGATGGTTTTTTAAAAGCTGTATTTATGACAATAGGGTCTATTTTCAGGTCAAACGATAATGAAATCATGTGCCGCCTCAAACATGAAGAAAGTATCGCTGGAGCTGGGCGGCAAGTCACCACTTGTTATATTTGAAGACTGTGATCTTGACAAGGCTGTTAGAAATGTGAGTCGTCTATACATACCTTGCGCAATGGGTTCTAGGACAAAATAACATGTCGATAAACATACGTAAATACATTTTCTTTTTGTTAGTACATACATATTATACACTAACTACACCCCGCGGTTTCACCCGCTAAGTCCCGATGCCGTGGGAATATCGGGATAAAAAGTAGCCTATGTGTTAATACAGGTCTCCAACTATCTGCATACCAAGTCTCATCGCAATCAGCTCAGTAGTTTTTGTCTGAAGAGTAACAAACATCCATCCATCCTAACAAAAATAGATATATTCTTGCATACATTTTCACTGAGTGGGAATCGAACTAAATTCCGATTAATGTATACACCTTATGAGGAACATATATTTTTTCATTTATATTCACTAATATTTAAGTTGATAATGATCCCAATTCTGTTACTTTACTCGCTAAATTAAAATTCAGTAAATTTTCTTCATATAAGATGTAAACCTTGTATACTTTGAAACAAGGTCTTATTTCAAATTGAAACAAGTAGGTAACATAAAAACTAAACTACCTAACAAAAGTTTAAGTTTGTCAAATAGTACAGTTGCAGGGACCCTCCCTGCAACTGTACTATTTGACATATGACAATTGACATAAGGCAATATGACATTCGCTTCCCTTTATTTCCTCTTAAAATAGCAAACAAGTACATAACCTGCCGGACAGTAAGCAATTACTGATACTTGTATACACTTCCAATGCCAACAAAGCTACACACACGTACAACCAGTTGGTCGGAAGACAGGTACTGCAACCTACACGCAGGCAGAAACACAACCCTGCATTACTTTTAGTAGTGCTGTTTAGTGTACAGAATCTTTCGCTGTCGGGCGACTGCGTTTTGAGCAGATATATGCAATGCCCTATCTGCTAAACATCTAAATTTAAAATGTCGTCATTTAACAGGGTATGGGATCAGTATTCTTCAACAAAGGTGAGAACTGCATTGCAGCGGGTCGTCTATTCGTCGAAGAGACGATCCACGACGAGTTCGTGAGACGCGTCGTCGTCGAGACGAAGAAAATGAGCATCGGCGACCCTCTACACCGCGGCACGGCGCACGGACCACAGAACCACAAGGCGCATATGGACAAACTTATTGAGGTCATTAAATGTCTATTGATCCATTGATTGTACTATTGATTATAATACCTACGCGCAGTACATGGGCAAATTATGGTTAAAATTCGTATAGTCATATTACCAAACAAATGAACCTAAAGAACGAGTAAATGTCACAGAATTTAAATCTTCAGGAATATTTTTGTATGGACCGTCCAAAGCATGGGTAGAATTATATTCATCATCAAAAAAAAATTACTTTCAATATTTGTAATAAATATCGATTAACGAGTATCGATAAACGGGTTCGAACGCCACCCAGTGCACTACCGGCGTGAAACGACTCCTAACACAAGCATTTAGCTTAGCTGGAGGGGTTAACAAGAATACTAGTAATGTGTGACCCACGTTACTAGTATTCTTAATTAAAAAAATATATATATCATCATATCATTAATAATATCCAAAAAATGCTCAAAAATACTTGACAATAAGGTCGAAAATTGGCTTTTTTTTTAACCAAGCAATTCGACCTTAATAACAATTTTATAATCTCTTTAAAATATCTAACCGACGGTACTTACAAACTAGACAAGCTCACGTGACTTACTTTCTGACTTTTAATTTCGAGTGTTCGTTGTCTTCGTAGGGCATTTGAAATCATTTCTAAATTATTAATTCTTAAAGTAATTAATGTATACCTAACTGAATTATACCGTTATTACCCTTACAGTTCGCTGCCCGCGGTGTGAAGGAAGGAGCGACGCTAGTGTTGGGCGGTAAGCGCGTAGACCGCAAAGGATACTTCTTCGAGCCCACCATCTTTACTGACGTCACCGATGACATGTGGATCGCTAAAGAAGAATCCTTCGGCCCTATCATGATCATCAGCAAGTTTAGTAGCAAGTGAGTATGCAACTTATTGATAACCAAAATTAAACGTATTACCGGTAAAAGCAATAACCCCTTTAAATAACATTCCAAGTTTTTTTTTATTTAGTATCTAAAATACTTTTGTCTCGTAAATAGTAAGTCTCAATGTATTGAAAAATAATAAATAAACAATAACAATTCTATTAATTTTGTTGTCATTCCTCCCCCAAGGAACATGGACGAGGTGATTCGGCGCGCCAACGACACGGAGTACGGGCTGGCGAGTGGCGTGTTCACGCGCGACGTGTCCCGCGCGCTGCAGTTCGCGGAGCGCGTGGAGGCGGGCACGGTGTTCATCAACACGTACAACAAGACCGACGTGGCCGCGCCCTTCGGCGGCGTCAAGCAGTCCGGCTTCGGCAAGGACCTGGGTAACTACGCTCACTCCCTAATCCATAAACTAACATGCATCATTTTTTAAAATGTGCGGTTTCAAATCTTTAACTTTATTCCAACTAGTTTATGAGAAACGGATGTGAAATTACCTAGAAATCCAAACAATTATAACTTTTAAAAGAAATATATTTTTTGATTACCCGACGATACGATGGAATTGCATCGATCGTGATTAAATCCCGAGTTATCCATTTATTATGTATAAATATAGCGAAACTTAAAAAACAGTTAGGTACTTCATTCGTTTACATCATACTATTACTGCCGCGTTGCGCCGGGTGTTGAATTATTTTAATTTTCCATTATCTCCTCAACTATACGTCTAAAAAACATGCTATAAAGGGCAAAGTTTATCTTGATAAAATTGTCTTGATAATTGAATAACATAGCAAATAACAACTTTCGTTCATAGGGATTCAATTAGTATGCCATGCCTAATATAAAGGTAATAAATCACTCTAATTTTTAACAATTTTGTCACAAAATATCTTATTATGGCTTATGTATAAGAAATAGGCATATGGTACGCGAACTTTTTTTTATGTACCTATATTGTTATGGACCAATATTTTTGTGGAACATTGTATTTACGGATCGGTAACCAATACACCAAAGTAGTTTGAGTTCTTCAGACTTAACAAAAATCAATATTTAAGGTTAGCAGAGAGGTGTAACCTAATATTAGATAGTCTATACTATTCCTCATGAATCTAGCTATCATAAACAAAAATAATGAATCAGACTGGTAGTTTTTACAAAAACTATAAAACAAAAGGGGTCCAGTATATATTTTAACCTGTCATAGTGCAAAAGTTGTTATACAATGACCATTCAAGTTATAATGTACTAGCAACCCGCCCCGACTTCGCACGGGTAGCAGCGACATCTTCAACAATCATCAACATATTATTTCAATCAATTTACACAAAATCTTAACAAATGATACACCTAAAGCTTCCTCATGAATCACTGTCTATTAGAGAAAAACGCATGAAAATCCGTTCAATAGTTTTTCAGTTTATCGCGAACTAACAAACAGACGCGACGGGGGACTTTGTTTTATAATATGTAGTGATATTAAAAACGGTCGTAATTAGGCTATTATGTAACTAGGTCATCTCTAGTTAGTATAAACAGGCAAAGACAAAGCAGTTAAGAACCATTTCCTCCTGTTTGTCAATTGATTTTCTTTATTTTTATTCAGTTATCAATGAAAAAAACGTTTTTTTTTTCTATTTAAATTATGTGAAATCGTCTTCAGAAAGTTAAAGGCATCCAGTATATATATGTTGACCTGTCATATACGGAAAATATACAATTACAGTTCAATTATACTAGTCAATAAAACAAATAATTCAAAACTTAATAAATTATTGTTGAATATCGACCAACAGGTGATCCTCTAGTTTAAAGAAATTCATCACTGCCATCTAATTTATATTTATTTGATCTAAGGGGAAATGTAAATGGTCCTGTGTCCATGGTCAAACTGCTTTGTTAGATCGTCTGATCACAGCTACAGTTACACTTTATTATTATTGTAGTGCATTACATAATATTGTTTTTGTTACAGGTCAAGAAGCACTAAACGAATATTTGAAGACTAAAAACATAACAATTGAATATTAATCAAGAGACTTTTCTAACAAATAGAAGAAATATATTTACTCGAATAACAGAAGTTCTTTTGAACAAACTCAGGAGCTAAAAAGAGGAGTCTTTTCAAATGATGACTACAAATAAAATTTGTATTGTCCATAGTGTTTTGAACACGTTTGATCTGATTTTATTTTCTTTATTATTATTATATTTGTAAGACTAATATATGTTTTAGTATTGTTATTATTTGTATAAATTATATTTAACTTGCTGTACATAAATAATATTTTTAGGATGACTATGATTCAATAATATCAATTCGATATTTCAACATGGCCTTTTATTCATCAGACAAGTATAGTTTACAAAACAATACAAACATATGGAGACATAGAATACCAATATGAAAAACCCACAATGAAAAAACACTCAATTACATCTGTGTCATTTGCTGCTATTAAATGTTCAAGGAAATTACCAATTTCATTTAACTATATAGATTTACATTAGTCAATACAATATATCCTTAATATCAATTTTTTATCGGTTTATTATTAATTTATAAAACGTAGCAGACATTGACAAAGAACAGCTAGTTTCCTGGCGATTCTACAATTTTCAGTACTGAGTAGAGTATTTTATCCACTCTTTCTCTGTGTCCAACTGGGGTCTTTGATTCCACTTTGCAAGGACTTCGGCACTGAAATAGTTTATTATTATATACTTTGAAATTAAACACCCCTTCCTAAAACGACGATTTAACATTTCCTAATACTATATGATATTCCAGTGAAGAATGACGTATGACGAAGTGCCGTCTCAGGAAACCCCGTATTTAAGGCAGAGTGAAGCGGTTATCTCTAATCAAACGATTAAAACCTTACGGTTTTGCATCACAAGAGCCTATTGTCTTCAAAGAATTTACACGAATTGGAATTCGCGTTAATAATCAAAAAATATTCTTTACTCACGGCTCGAAAACTTCCGCTAATTTAGAATCAAATCAAGTTCGATTCGAATTTAAGCGTAACTTCATCGTACTCTTGGATGCCCCAGAAGCAAACAAACACTACGATGCGGATAATACTCTTACGTAATTAAATGTTGAAATGTGTTTGATTTATTTCAAGAGTATGATCGAGTTCAAATCAAAAACAAATTCTAATCAGTTTCGGGAATAAACATGCCGTTCGTTTTACAGGTGTTACGCTATAATCGCACCTGTGGCTTCATAGATTTTCACTTTTGTATTTGTCGTTGGGGTTCCGTAAAAACTTACCGAATTTCTTCGCGATCGCTTAACATGCTCCTAGGTTCTCCAGCGAGGGCGCTCGATTCTTGGTTATCCTGATCGATGTTTTCACAAACCGGCGACGTGGGACATACGGCAAGGCGCAGAAGAACTAAGTCCTGAGTTCTTCCAAAAAAAAAAAAAATAGTTGAGACTTGCCCTAATAGGCTAAAATGAATTAAACAAGGTTAGATTCAGTAGAATGCGTAGAACAGAAATATACTTCATTGTAAAACTACCACTTTACAGAAAACCAGGTAAACAGCCTGAATGCTTAGTGTTATCAGGGTGATGATGACTGAATAAAGTATCCTTAAAAAGCCCCCCCTTCCTTTTGTCCATTAGGTAAGTTACACACCACTGATGTTGCAAATGCTTATAGTCGGCGATAAGGTGTTCAACTTCCCCGGAGGTCACGGCGCGCTAAAGCAAGTACCTTGACTGAACCGACTAGACTATAGAGGTAGAGCTTCATAAAGAAGTGTCCGTCCAAAGGGTCAAGGTGGCGCTACCGGAGCTAATGGACGGTGTACAACAAGAAAGGAGAAATTTCTGCTTTGTAATGGCGCACTTTCCGAAATAAACATTGAATAGGAAAACGACGATAAAATAAATTCATTAGACGATATTTGAGTAAACTTTTGTTTTTTTTCCACCATTCATCTTTTCATAAACTACCGCCATAAGCTATCGCCATCTTTTCATAAGCTATCGCCTTCTTATCATAAGCAATCGCCTTAAAAAAATATTTTTAATTCGGAACACCTCTTCGCCTCTTTGTGCTAAACTTTCGGTTTACCCCCATTCTAGATGGTGCTCCTTACCTACCCTCCATATATCAGACCTTAGAAATTTACTATCATGTCCTCTCATGTGCTTGTTTGAAAACAACCGCGTTCATCTTTGCAATTAATTTTGTACCTATATCAATCTACAAAAGTCTAATTCTTTAATGCTTACTTGTCAAACGCTCGAGATGTGTAAGGCAGCATGTTTCTACCTATATGTACTGCATTACAAGACCTATAGACTTTCTGAAAAAAAAAAAACATCGATTAAACGCTATATTGAGGAAACTCAATGCCTCGTAGTAGAATAGTATTTCGACGTAAGAGGGGCTACGCGACACTTAAAAAATATATTTGTTCCTTATCCTCTGTCAGTTACACCATTCCAAAATAAGTTATGCAAAAACCACGCGGTAATGATTTGAAATTATAAATTATTACTACAAGTATTTATAGTTTACATAGCTTAAAAAATAGTGCAATTCGAAGTAGGTCGTACCTATATACGCACTATTTCCGAACTTTTTTATTGTTTATGAACTTTTGTGTACAACTAAAGATGATAGCTCTCTCTCTCGCTGTTGTTTAGTTAGTTCTAGACGCAGGTTTTATTAGCAATGCGCTAAATGTTGATTCATGATGCCCAGTTGTGACTGCTAACCGTAACTGCTATCTATTTCTATAGGATTACGTACACGCACGTACTCATGAGACAAAATCTAGCTTTTACTCCAAACGAGCAATTACTAATAAATAAGAGTACTTCTTGACAAAGAGTAGAATATAGTAATAGGTATATATTTATTGTGGTTCTTACAAAAAGTATTATGATAAAATGTTCAACCACTTACATAAAGGAATGGAGTTCTACAATTTATTGCTTTTAACATTTTAACATAATATTATGCTTAGTAAATATAATATGAATAGTATGACATTAAATTTTGATGAACGTCTATAGGTTAATTTTTCTCCATTATCTTCCAATCTAAGTTCAAATATAATTTATGGTAAGTATTCTATAGTATTCTAATTTTAAAAAGCACAATAGAATACCCACACCGCAACCCATAGAATTATTTGCTGTATTGTACCTCTATAGCAATAACTCGTTGTTAACCCCTGACCCCCTCGTGTTATAAGCATCGTTTGAGGTATCCGTGTGTCTGTGGCATCGTAGCTCCCAAACGAATGGACCGATTTAAGTGCGTATTTTTGTTTGGAAGGTGAATTGATCGAGTGTTCTTAGATATAATAATTTTAATAATAGGTAATTAAAAAGGAATGACATTGCCCTCAAACGAGTTGATTTCTTAAGAAAAGCCAAAAATATTACCGATTGGGAAAAAATTGTGATTTTAGATGAAACTTGGTTGATTGCCAATCACACTGTTAAAAAAACATGGAACGATGATACTGCCCAATCGTCTACAAAGGTACTAGAAGGAAAAGGGGAGAGACTGATAATTTGCCACGCAGGTGCTGCCCAAGGTTTTGTGCCAAACTGTTTACTGGCATTTAAATCCAAAAAAACGAATGAGTATCATGCAGAGATGAACTTCAAAACTTTTTCGGAATGGTTTTATAAAATGATGGACAACCTGGATGGTCCTCATATAATAATAATGGATAATGCATCCTATCATTCCACGCAACTTGACAAGGCTCCAACGACGGCAAACAAAAAAGCCGATATAATAGAGTGGCTCATATACAAGGGCGTAAACGTCGACATGACAATGTTCAAGTGCGAACTGCTTGGCCTGATGGCACACAAACCGAGGGAGCCAGTATATTTACTGGACGAAGCAGCAAAGCAACGCGGTCACACAGCGATCAGATTGCCACCCTGCCATTGTCAATATAATGCCATGGAGCTGATATGGGCACAAATCAAAGGTCAGTAAAAAAAATCTTTTTCTTGATAAATTCTTTAACTATTTTATTAATAGTATTATTTTAACAATCACTTATTTCATACACAGGAAACGCAGCACGTACCAATACATCTCCCTTCACCGCAAACAAAATGCTCCGTTTATTGGAAGAAGTTTGTGGTCAAGTGACCGCTGAAAACTGGGCGAATGTAGTACGACACGTCAAAGAAGCAATATTATCTGAATGGATGCGCGACGTCCACGTAATCCACGGTGTGACCGCCTGGCCGCTGGCTAATCAGCGACACCTCTGGACACCTCAGCAGTGTTCAATAGTAAGTTGAGAGCTGCTAAGATGTGTTTGAAATAGTCTCTAGTTCTCTACAGCAAACAGTATACAAACACTACGTTTTAGAGAAGGTCCATTAAAGAATTCGCATGGGACTCTTTGTCTGGAATCCGCCTTGGAGATTGAACCAGAAGTGCAAATCCGAGAGAAATGTAAAGGTAATTTACATAAATCGAGTCACTGATTGAATGGAGGGATACTATCCAAGAACCTTGTCCGTGGACAGCTCCAGGTACTTACAAGTTATTACTGTAAGCCTTGTAAGTGCATACACAGAGGACGCTACTAATGAAACACCTGCGAAACTCGTGAATTTTCACAAGTTCTACATTTGTAGAAAAAAAAATCGGAATAACCAACCAATGAAGATTTCAATACGTAAGCTATTTATTAGAACCGTCTATGATACCTAGGCTGATGAACGTACAAAACGCAAAAGTCAAAATATTTAATGACATTTACTGTCATTATCATATGTTTATTTTAGTGATTCCAAAAGATAGAAAAGTCAAAAGAAGACAAAGTCTCCGATTCCGAAAACAAATCCGTCGAAAATGAGCAAGGCAAAGGTAGCAATACGCGATATTTCGCCAATTATGCAAAAAATGAGGAACTTTCTTCTCGGAGTAAGTAAAGCGTTTTATTTTGATCAATAATTATGTAACGTCACATAATTATGTTCTAACGTTATGTTATTTCAGCGAGAACATACCAATGCACTACGGTTCGAACCTCTAGTTTCAGCCAGGACCCAGCCACAGCCGGAGATTCCTGATGGAGTGTCACACAAGTACCTAAATATTCTAACCTAATATTCGAATAGTTTAGGAAAGTACTTGGAATAGGGACGTGACTTTTATACTGTTACAGGCATGCTCACAATTACTATTACACAAGGGATGGTCGACGTGAAGTGACACCTCCACTGGACCTTAGCCAACAACTTCTTGAAGCCAGCTCTGATAAAGGGTAAGCTTTTTTTTGTCACAAATATCCCACATTCTTTATTTGTTCTTAAATAAATTGTTATATCTATGTCTTATGTCAGTATAGTTCTACCAGCAAAGTAATTAAATAAAATGGTCTCCTGCAGTATCAGTTATAGAGAGTGATAGTTTTTCTTTTTTTTTCTTTATTGGAACAAAAAACAGTTATATGTTAAAGTACATGACATTAAATATACGAAGTAGTAAACACATAACCCATACCATTATTCACAAATTACCAAAAAACAAATTAATTTGTACAAAGAAGAAACAGGTCAGAACATTGTTACAAATGCGTGAGAGTGACGATACTTAAATATAAATTATAAAAGTACATAAAAAAGGAGATGTAATATAGTGTGGAACACTACAATATTTTCTTCATTCGTTTTTAAGCTTTTTATTGTCAAAACTTGTGTTGAGTTTCGCATCAGTTTTGATTTATCTACTTATCACCTCTCCTTTTGCTATTATGACCTTCATTTCTCATAAAAGCAGGTTTAATGTATAAAGTTAAAGAATACATTTATATATTTTTTTATTTTGGAACTATTCAGTCAATTATTCAGAAAATCCATAAATACTAACTTAAAACATTTTCAAAGTTAGTGTTTATGGATTTTCTTAGTAATGGAATGAAATATTCTAAAATATAAATGTCCAATTTAAAATCTTCAACTTTACACATTCCACCTATTTTTTATTGTGTTGAAATCCCCACGGGTCATCACTTCACTGGGGCGAGGCCAGTGCTCATGGATTTCGGAGATAAGTTTGCTATCTCCGTCGCCTGGTGCCTTTTCTGTGGAGTTTTGTTTTTATAACTACATGCTAGAGTCATGTATTTTTAGTGATTTAAGAAGGTGTTCCATTGTCACACGCACCCTGAATATAAAAATTCAGCTTCCATATGTTTGTGGCCGCAAAACTCGGAAAGTATATTTAATGAATTGACTTGAAATCTTTACACAACATTGCATTTTCATGGAAGAGTGTTGGTATATACTTTTTGTTTGGAAGTGTCAAATCAGAAGTCGGAAAATTCTTTAATTATTATTTTTTATTTCATTTTAGTAGGTTTTTAGCATTCAAAGATGCTATGATGGCTTGTAGTGCGACTGACATTTCTAAAAATAACACTTCCAATTTATAAGTTTGTGAGTGACAATTGAGTTTTTAACTCATAAATACAATGAAATAATATAGGAACATTTGTGCTCTATTGATTCAGGAATAATATAAATAAAGTAGTTCAAGCAATTTAATTTATGAATAAATTATCTCACAATAGTGGCACAAGGCTGACAAATTATATTTTTTATATATTTCAGAGCTCCTAAGGCAGCAGCTAACGTATTTCCAACTCCTGGTAAACTCTACCATTGGGATAAACATTACTAGGTCATTGTGTATTCAAGTGTAGTTTATATAAAGAAATGTAAAAAAACAAAGTAAGTTTAATAAAATTTATGTAGAATAAGCAAACATGTTTCATTTTCGTTGAGTTTTTAAAATATAGTTTTCTTACACTACTAAGGTGGCGAAAAAGCGTACGCTGCTGCATCCCACATGCATCTTTATCTCATTAGGCAACACGTGGAAGGCCACGTGTTGCCGAATGTAAAAACCTTTATATGCTCTTTTTACAGAAATATTGTAGTCTCTGGGCAAAACCATAATTATAACCATTGTAATTCCATAGTTCTGCGTAGTTTCTATCAAACCAGTTCAGAGACCGTTTAGATTTACATGTACAGGGTGAACTACCTTGCTAGTAGCAAGGATTGTGATGGTAGAAACTATATAGCTGTAGGCACCAATTAAAACACCTATTTTTATAGATTCCGTAAAACACATAATTGCTTCTGATATCAGAATTATTGAGAATCCTTAGACCCATATTAATACTGAGTCAATAGGAATTAAGCTGGTATGCTGGTGCATCCTGCTGGAAGTGACAACATTTCTTCATATAGGTTTGTACTTTCTACTTAAGGAGAAGCTGCAAACTTATTTTGACGAACATAGAGCTTCCAATAATATTTGCGATTACAAGAGGCAGTCCGAAATTGAGTTAGTGCAGTAATCAATCTTAGTCATGGAGTGGGTTTAATTTTTTTTACTGTTGTTTGAGGAATATGACTGTCCTCCACAGTCATCAGCATGAAAATAACAATTGATCGAAAGCATATCATTGATATGTAGCAAGTACTATTATCATAATGAGACGCATTATGATAATAATAAATATACATACGATGATCTTAAGTTTCGTTTTACGACCGATTAAAATACTTTTTATTGTTTTTTTACCTAAAAAAGCACTACTTGTTTAATGACATGGGTCATCTAATCACAAGTGTCCTTTTTAACCGCTGTAGATAAGCTAAATGCTCGTCTTAGGGTTGGATACACGTCCGCGCCCCGCTTAAATTAATTTTTGTATTGGTACTACAAATAAAACTAGGATTTCAAGTACATGTTAGTGTATTTTCTACTAACAAGCAGTAAATGAATAGCAATAACAAGCTTATTACATACTTATCAATAGTATTAACGACATGCATTTATTCAGACACAATTACTCTAACAGAAAAGATCTTGAAATACTTATTTTAGTATTTATGCAATAAGTTTCCTGAAATTATTATAGCTGGTTTTTATATAAGTTTTACAAAATTGTCAAAAACCAACATTCAGTATTACCAGAGTTATGAGGCTTACTTATTTTTAATATGTTCATTGTTGAGAAAATCATGCCACTTCATATGTCCAAAGTAATTTGTTTATTACACATTCAGATGCAAACTATATACAAGACAAAATTCACAGATTCTTAAGATTTTATACATAGCTTATCTATCAATCAGTGTCGAATTCGATTTATACGTTGACAAATACATGATTATATAAGAAATACAACTCTGTAGCATGCTGCCCTTTAAATACTCCTAACTCGAAAACCTACTAACTTTAGGTACCTACATCAAGAACGAAAATTCGTCTCGCTCAAATGATATTAAATATTCAACATTATTTTTATTTACCAGTTACAATATATACTTACAGATCAAAGTGTTATCTATTTGACCCACCCCAAAATTCATTTTCATAAGTTTAGGATGACGATGATGTACTAGTGTGTCAAGTTTATTTATAGATACTCGGCGTCTAAAACGGCGTCCGCATTTTCATGACTATATCTTACTTTACATCTAAATTTTATTATTTTTCTCTACATTCCCTGTAAACATGATTCTACGTAAATCTAACAATTACATACCAAATATAACATTGAAATAGGGTTATGTAATTTTATTCAAACTTTATGCACTTTTTGTACACAGGCGGATTTAATGCCTATGAAACTTCCTAACAGTCAATTAACTGTTTTTAGCTATTTGGATTTAGGACTTATTGATATGATCATAAGTCATATTCCTACTGGATACTACGTATATAGCAAAATATGCGATAGATATAATGTTTATAACCATTTTACTTTTTTAGTTACATACATGGTGTCGCATCACCAGCAGTAGGTATTGAAGTAATTACATGAAGTCCAAGTCTCTATACATTCGATTAAAACTCTTTTTATTATACAACTTTATTGGAGAAATTGTGATTTCTATACCAAAGCTATAGGCCCCAATTCTGTTACTTCACTCGCTAAATTAAAATTCACTAAATTTTCTTCATATAAGAAGTAAACCTTGTACACTTAGAAACAAGGTGTTATTTCAAATTGAAACAAGTAGGTAACATATGTCGCTATCGAAATAAGCAATTTATTTGTCGACTAAAGTCTGATACGCTTAAATAAACTTTAATACCACGTAGCAAGAACCGCTATCCGTTGAATGCCATCTCTTTTGCTCTGTGTTTTTAGTAAGCGTCTTCGTAAGTGTAGATTAAAAACACGTCATCCTTGTTCGTTTTGAACAAGTTTTTATACGGCAATTATACAGCGTTTGAATAAATGAAGACTCTCGCTGCGTGGAAATAAAGTTGAGTATACGTTGACAGGTTTTATTGAAATTTAGCGGCGCTGAGAAATAGATGCTAGTAACCAATAGACCTTATTACGAAAAACACTAGGTTAATTTCATATGAAGAAATTAAGTCAGGTTTTAGTTTAGTCGAGTGTACAATAGAATCGGCACCATACTAATATAATAAAGCTGAATTATTTTTTGTTGTGTTTGTTTAAACGCGCTAATCTATGGAACTGTCAGTCAGATTCGAAAAATTATTTTTGAATTGCATAGAGTTTTCAGTAGCATAGGTTTTGTAACATCACGCCGTACCGTGACCGTAAACCCGAGGAACACCTAGTTATCTTTTAAGACTATTTTTTACAATACATTCAATAAACATCACAAATTTCTTAATCAATATTTTAGCGCATCTATAGATCAAATAACATGACAAACGATCCATACCTCTATAAATGAAAATTCATATTTACGAAGAGCCTGGGTCTCGCGATTTACAATACATTTGAATTTCTCCTATATCCTCAAACAACTGGTAACAAGAAACAAGAGATACTAGCATATCAAAAAAAAAATTACAAAATGACTTATAATTTATACATGGCAACATTGATTTGAAAAAAAGTATAAAAGCAAAAACAAATTAATCGAAGTCACTGGAATCAGTAGAACCATCGGGCGTACGAATTTTCATCAACGAAAAATTACCAAAGCTAAGCGTTCTCTTTCTTGGAGGCCGACGAGACCTGTATCTGAACTTGTGTCATTTATCATCTCCAAGGACCTGCTTTCTGAATTGCATAGCATCACCATACGCCTTTTTGACGGCTTTCCGGTCTGTCGGCTTCCGAGATTCAATCAATTTTGCCTGGTCCACGCTCTTGTCTATGCCTAAGAGTTCAAGTTTGTTCGGTGGTAGCCATTGCCATGTGCGTTTAACGTCAAAGAAGAGGACTAAATATAGAACGGGCTCGTGTGAGTGGTTTTTCTTTAAGTTGAGCACATCTTGCGGTGGAACGGGTAATGGTACGCCCTTGTACATGAAGCCTTTTGGTATTTTTGGGTCGATGATTAGAGCTGGATACCATGGGTAACCTCTGGAAGAACGAAATTAATAAATTATAAACTGGTATTTTTTTTAATAACTGCTAACTCTGTGATAAGGGAACAAACATTAACATTACAAAATTAAAACAAAACCATATTTGCAACAAATAATTTGTGGAGTATATTTTATTGTTTTGTGTTCGGATTCTTTTGGAATTTAAATTTTCATGAAAAAGAAACTATCGTTTTCTATAAAACGACATTAATTTTCATAAATTTTGCCATCCTCATAGATTGATTTTTTAAGGCCTCCCGTGATAATGACCCAAAAACAATGCAACCGAATTATGATATGTATTTTTTTTTTAAGTTATTTAAATGCTAGATCGTTAGCCTCGAACTATTAAATTTGCTTGCATTTTCTCGACGATTGAGCTTTTGAATTCGAAAATTACTTAAGTACTGACCTGCACTTAGCCCAGACAAGTTGCAAAGGTTCCAGTTGTAAGTTCGATGCTTGAGTCGCTTTAACCGGTGTTTTCGATGTGGACGACCGTGTACCACGGCCCTGTATATTATAAGAATATAATAGGTTAACAAGGAAGGTTATGGGCTAGTGGTTTAAGCTCGCGGCTTCACTCATCTGAGTTATTTTTCTATAGCTCGGGCACAGTACCATTTTCGGGATAAAGCAATTTTTTTCAGGTATTGATGTATCACAGGCTGAACACTTTATAAAAATCCACGTTTTGTTCCAATGTGTCTACCATTTCCTTGATAGAGACATTGGTACAAAACGTGTTTTTTTCTCAGAATGTTATTGGTCGCGTTATTGTGTCTACTTGATGTTGATGGACGATCAGGAGTTTATGTACACATTTATAAAAAAAAAGTTCTCAAAAGTGGGAACTAATAATGCAAAAGTAAAGTATTCATGAACAGTAACAGACAGGAGTGACGTCATCGGAGCTGCAAGTCCGTTTTCGCGCAAATGTTAAACTCTTGGTTTAACTACTACATTTTTTGGCAATAAATGAAATTGTTTTAATTTTTTAATATATATATTATACTTATTGTCTATTCTACGTGGAATTCTTTACAAAAAAAGGAAAAATAAAAATATTGCATCCCTATTGTTAAATTTCAAAATTACACAGTTGTAAGTTTTACATGGAGGAGCCTTGGCATTTCTTTGTACAGTACAAATAAAAGATTTTGACTTTAAGGGTCAACTCAGACAAAAATGAAATGATAAATGAAATATTAACCTTATCCCATTCAAATAGAGCTGAAACTCGTAGGTCGCTTTCCGCTCGACTAAATTATACTACTTGTATACGATTTTCAGATCTATTTTAATTGGATATAAGTGTGACCTTGGGCGGCGTGGTGCGCTCAGGGTCCGAGTGGTCGTGCAGCGCGGCGGCGCGGCGCGAGCGGCGGCGCGCGGGGCCCGGGCCGGGGCCTGCGCCGGAGCCCGCGCCAGGGCCCGAGCCCGGGCCCGCGCCGGGGCCCGCGCCCGAGCCCGGCGACTCCGGCGGCTCCGTGTAGCTCGACCTGCGCCACCACAAACACATTTCTATTAAAATACCGTACATACATACAATACATTTATACACATGTCGAGTTTAAATCCTATTTCAGTTCGTCTTCGCAGGCTGAGACGAACTGAAATAATATTTCACACGTAAAAGCTACTCCGATACATCTCCGACGGTGACGCACAGCTGTAGGGTTTCTAAGTCAATACGCATTAAGATGTACTAAAAACCCTCATCCATTGACGCGTGATTATCGCTCGGAAACACTAATATAGTTCGTCTCAGCCCGCAGGGACGTACTTATTATACACGCCACCCGGTGTAACATCATTCAAAAATGTTGATGATGAATGATTTTATTTAAGAGGAAGTTATAATCAATGAAAAAAATATGAAGGTTATTTAGTTATAATTATAATATTAAGGTTGGTTTTAGCTAAAAATACTAAACTCGTTCAATAAATTAGTATCTGGGAGACCGAGCTTTGCTCGGTAGCTTTTTGTAAAATCATATGTATATGGAAATTCAACTATGCAGTTGAACTTAAAATGCAAAACTGTTTCTGTATACTAAATTTTATCAGATCGTTGGAGCCATTTCCTAGATTCAGATTATATATATACATATATACAAGAATTGCTCGTTTAAAGGTATTAGATATGACCCACATTTAATATATTATATATAAGAATTTATCATTAACTAGCAACCCGGCCAGCTTTGTTGTGGTTAGGTAATTTGCAAAAAAAACTATCCTGTTTATCAAGTTGAACCCAACTGAAATTGAATTGTGCAAAATGTCATTAAAATTGGTTAATTGGTTTAGGAGTTCAGTGCAAACAAAGTGACATGAATTTTTTATGTGTGCAGTTTGGTCCAACTTGAGAGGTAGGTCAATTTATAGTCACAATATTCTTAGTGCAAATTAATTAGTCACAGCAAAGCGTAGCACATAGTAATTGTTGGATATGTTGCCAACTTACCCTTCGCTTGAACTCATAGAACACGAATGATCGGATCCTTCATCGTCATAGTGTGTGCACGACGAACAAGACTGTGACCACGCTGAACTGCTGCTGGAAGACCTGGACAGTGCCAGGTCACTGTCCGATCCAACTTCGCCCGGAGGTCCTCGGTACTGTAGAAATGAGGCTGGAACTGGCGTAGACAGGCTTTTACCTTCACCAGCTTGCACCGATCTGTATTACATTGTATCAGAGTATAAATTGATATTATGTATCAAATTGATTCATGGTTAATATGCATAAATAGGTAAGCAGTTATTGCTGAAGGGTGCAATGATTATCGTCTCACGCTGGTATCACTAACGATGTCGATAAATATTATGAGAAAACCTGTAAATCAACGATTTTCCATTAAGTTTTCGAAGATTTATGAAGTTTTTCAACCCTCACTAAGGCCCGCTAGTTGTGAAGTATGGACAAGCTCTCTCACGCTAAGAGCCGTGAAGGAAGGCGCGTGCCCAATAAAGAGTTGATATTTTTATTTTCGACAAAGTTAAGCTACCAGTAGGGGACCAAATGTTGGCAGATACTTACATACAGACTCAAATAAATGACAACTAAAATGCGGACTGGTTTTACACAACTAATTCCATAACCAAATTTAGGGAAAAGACCCCAAGTTGGAACCAAGGTTTTTGAGGTTAAACCAAGTCGTAAAAACCAGAAGTTTTACACACCTGAATAGATCAGGCGATGACGTAGACTTATCCTTGTCTTGTTTCCTGGGTCTACCGCGTCCTTTCTTCTTAGGCGACGGATCTAAGCTCGACCGGCCTAAACTAGCTGATAGGGTCGGCAATGATGCTGTGAAGATAACAACATCATTACATACTTTGTAGATGAAACATTTAGTGCAAAGCAAGGACGAAGACGTAAGAACTTACAATACAGGTGACATTAAAATCGTCGACATTTATAAGTTAGTAGCTATATGTTAATGTAAAACACCGTAAATTTTAAGTTCAGCCAGTAAAAGCTGAGAATTACCAAGTCCTAATTAAAGCCATTGTAAACATTATATGTTTGTGAAAAGAATATTTCTAGCTTTCAAACTTTCGCGTTTCATGATATACTTAATTATGTGTTTCGACCAGGTTGCACTGGCTGTAGTCACAGGCTGTTGTCACAGGCTGACTGGCACTTAACGTCAGGCAATTCCACAGGTATGTTATACCTATTTCGTGATCGCGTCAATTCCCGTGTAAATACATATTAAAGTATAAGAATATTTATTTTAGGTAAGTAATTAGTTTTTTACTATTATAAAATATTCGGGTATTGTTTAGAAAACCTAACATAACCAAACTTGTAGAATTAAAAAGTTATCATGTAATTTTTCAACATTCACCGTGTCTCTGTGATAAAACTTAAGATTTACCAAGCGGTGAAAATTTGAAATAATTGATAATCACAAAACATATCTTACTTTTACCGATAGGAGTTGGTAAATCTTAAGTTTTACTGGCCAATCTTAAAATTTACAGTAGTTCGGGATTTTAAAGTAACATATACACACGTTTTAGCACGGAATTAATAATAGTATGTCAGTGTAGGACTAAACATACACTTTTACTAGGTCATCGGTAGTTCTAGAGGAGGGGAGAGGGAGGGAGTTGTTATGCCTGAGGACGAGACATAATAAGTGACTAGGCGAGAGCTTATTTGTGGCACTCTAAAACATTACAAAAAGCATTGAGCATAACATAATTGAGAATTAAATAGAACTCCAATATTTTTCAACTTTTGCAAGATATAGGTTAATCATTAGGTCGAGTGGATATTTCTCACCTTAGAAATATAAAAAAATAAATATAGAGCTCAATGCTTCTCTGCTCGCGACTACTTCTATGGTCTATAGCCAATTTTTTTTTTTTTTTTTACGGTATAGGGGGCAAACGAGCAGACGGATCATCTTATTAACTTTTGATATTTGACTTTTTTCCATATTACTTGTAGTTCTGCCGGAAATCGAGACAAAAAGTTTTTTACCCTTAAAAACTCACCCCCTTCCCCTTCCCGACCTCAGATCGCCCGTAAATTATTGTACCTTTCATTTTTATTATATTCTCCTCCTTTTCCAATGGGTTTCATCCTACTATTATTTTTGTTATTATTTTTAAAGGCTTCTACCCTGGTCTATTACATACTACAGCCATCTAGAACCTCTCACTCTCATACTTTATATATATAATAACCCTTACCATCGGATCCAAAGCTTTTTGGTGGTGTAGCGATAGATGACGGTGAGACAAGAAGCGTAGGTTTTCTTAACCCTCCTAGGAGTCCTAGACCTGCAGCAGCTGTAACTAGAAACAAAATGTTTTGTATATGTATGCAGGGTAGGACCGGTCACATTCAAAACTTGCACATGTAAGTTTATTTACCATGGAGAAGGTTCTTAGACTATACATTTTTTTGCTCAACTGCGCGAGAAGGACACTTTCAAAATAGAAATCATAACTTATGTATTTGATGCCTCCAGCTGCGATTGTAAACATTGTCAACTGTGATCATCACTACATACTATAAAACAAAGGCTCCCACCGCGTCTGTCTGTCTGTTCACGGTAAACTGAAAAACTACTGAACTAGACATAGTGATTATGAGGAAGGTTTAGGTGTATAATTTGTTAATATTTTGTGTAAATTGATTGAAATATGTTGATGATTGTTGAAGATGTCTCTGCTACCCGTGCGAAGCCGGGGCGGATTGCTAGTTACGGATGAATTAAACCCAAATACAGAGCAGTTGATCGTGATCATCACACAATTATTTTTCCTGTGGGAATCGAACCCACGACCTCTGATTCAGCAGTCAGGATCACTAACCACTAAACTAACAGGATTGTCTAGTAACTAAATACTGTCTACTGACTTTGTATACTACTGTTATCTAAATTTAAATTTGAAAACTTTTTAGTACTTTTAGTAACTGGCCTTTTTACATTGTAAAAGTTTGTAATGTGTATTTTAGCTGTAAGATTTCCTGAAAATAGAAAATAAAATAAAAATAGTCTTACTTGGTGTTTCGCGTGTGGTAGTTGTACACTCTGGTTTAGGTGGGGACTTCTCTGGTGTGACAAGCTTATGAGTTCGGTCCATGCTCTTTCTCACCGTTGCTGGGGTCTCAGAGTCTGAGGTTGGCGTTTCTGTAACACAATTACATGGCTAAGGGTACAAATATATGTAAATAGAACTACCTTATATATATTTTTTCTCAACTAACAATACGCGATATTCGTCTTGTTTTAGTTTTATTCTCGAGTGATCATAGTTACAGTATACCATAGAATGGAAAATAATAACAAAATTAAAGCAAGAAAAAGCGAGATAATATTAATAAACTAAAATAAGAACACTGCTAAGGGTTGAAATACGTTACGCAAAATTTGTTTTTTTTTTCAACACCACTATTGCTTATGTACTAATGATGCATTAGTAGCTCACCATTATCAACAGTTTCCCGCAAGGTGTGCGCAGGAGCCGGAGCGTTGGAGGCCCGGCCCCGCCCCCGCCCGCCGCGCCGGCCCCGCGCGCGTCCCCGCCCTCGCCGCCACCACCGCCGCGTTTCCGCCTCGCCCCCGCCCCCACCCCCGCCCGCGGGGGACGAGGCGCGCTGCAACGTACATTATAGGGTTTTATACTAGGTCTTACAACAGAATAACTCTTTGCTAAATTGCTACTCCCGCTTCGCTGTAATAAATTGCATATTCACTTGCACCTGCGCTTCGTTCATATATTATCTAACATACCATCATTTGGGTAAGCTATCCAGTGTCCTTACTAAGAACAAAGCGACTTATCAATATTCTGTTAATATTGCCGCATCGGCCACATAACCGCTACCGTCTAGCTACCAAAAGCGATGTCACTCTGACATTACACCATAAATTGTCCGCTATAGATGTAAAGGATGGGTAGGATGATGTTGATTTTTAAGAGATGCAAAACACAATCTACTGATCTTATCTGTATACAGATGAGATCAAAATTTTTGACGTGACAACGTCTTATAATTAGATGGAGCCGGCTGCACGCACGAAAAAACATGACTCATGCAGCGTTACCTCGCTCTGAGGCGTTCCTATGACGTTGTCACGTTCAACTATCGTCAGTAAACCGACTATACAGACAACCGATTTTTTTTTTAGTTTTTATTAAATTTGGAAAAGTGTTCAATTACTAGTCATATCGTCAATCGTGTATAATTTTGCTGTGGTAATCAAGATAGCAGTAAGTCAGGAAGACGTCTCTTCCGAGAAATTATAAAGCTATTACAATTCTCATGCCTGAATTAGGTAATATATGCTTCACCACCTTTTGAAATGCAGGACAACCAATTATGAAAGCTTAAATTTAAATACATATACATAGGCTGCACTAAAAGTATCGGGAATGGAATATTTCCACTGTTTCTGTCATATTAAAATCTTTTTAATTGAAAACACCTTAGTTTTAAAAATCGAATACTATTTATTTATTTAAAAAAAGATTCTCGGTCTTATCACAAGGTTTTGTCAAACTTGTTTAGTTGTTGAGAAAATGGAATTGACTTGAGAAAATTCAAGAGCGATGATTTATTATGACTTTCGAAGTGGTTTAACGCAAAAACAGTGTGTTGACCGGATGATTTCTGCATTTGGTGATGAAGCCCCATCCAAAACCACAATTTATCGCTGGTTTGCTGAATTTCAACGTGGACGTGTCAAGCTCAGTGATGATCCCCGTCAAGGTCGTCCAAAAACTGCAGTCACCCAAGAAAACGTTGATGCTATGCGTAAGCTGATTGAGGAAGATCAACATGTGACATACCGCGAAATTCAGGCAACTTTAGTTAGACATTGGCATGAGTCAAATACAAATAATCTTGCATAAACAATTAGGTGTAAAAAAGTTGTTTTCCCGATGGATACCGCATTCGCTCTGTGAAGAGCAAACAGCGGCTCGCGTTACTTGGTGCGTCAGAACTCCCGAAAGATTCCGAACCCGAAACAAAAAACCAGTCACGAGTTTGTGTGTTCGAAAATGAGTTAAAGCCAACAAAAATTGTTCGTTCACGGAGTGTTGCAAAAAAAATGGTGGCCACGTTTGTCTCCAAAACCGGCTATGTTGCGACTATTTCTCTTGAGGGACAAAGAACGGTTAATGCAGAATGGTATGCTAGCATTTGTTTGCCACAGGTCGTTTCTGACCTCCGTAAAGAGAACTGCAACCGCCGCATCATCCTCCATCACGACAATGCGTTGAGTTTTTAAAGCAAGAAAACATAGAATTATTAGACCATCCGCCGTACAGCCCCGACCTAAGCCCTAATGATTTCTATACTTTCCCTAAAATAAAGAATAAATTGCGTGGTCAGAGATTTTCATCACCTGAAGAAGCTGTGGACGCCTACAAAACGGCCATTTTGGAGACCCAACTTCCGAATGGAATGGTTGCTTCAATTATTGGTTCCATCGTATGAAAAAATGTGTTAAATTTCGCGGAGAATACTTCGAAAAGCAATAAATACATTTTTAAATAGTAATGTTGTGTCACTTCCTTGATTCCCGAAATTTTCGGTGCTGCTCTCGTACTATATCATCCTATCTATAGATATAGAAATGAATCCCAATTTCCCTTGGTCACGGCATAACGCGTGAACGGCTGGACCGATTTCGATAACTCTTTTTTTTTGTTTGTTTTTGTCAGGAGAACGTTAAAATTTGAAAATTTATAAAACTTAACGACCATATATAGCGCTTTTGACGTAACTCTCAGTCGTTTGACAGTTGGCGCGATTGACAGAATGCGCGCTGCAAATTATACCAATTCGAATTTAATATTCATAGTTAGACAGGACAACGTCTGTCAGGTCAACTAGTTTAATCATAATTATATTAATACTTACCAGGTTAGTTTCAACATCAGAATCATGACGTGCCATTGACTGTCGCCTCTCACTGCGAGCCACCGATACCCCACGCTCATTACGCCTATCTGTTCACACAAAGATTCTAGATGAATAATATAATGCTAACAAGATCATTCATATCAAACATTATTAATATTGACTGTTTGTTTTCCATGGCTTACCCTATAGGGAACGTGCACAACGATGGCTCTGACACCTGGTGGCGCAAATCCCAATCTTTTACATAAACAATACTTGACATTGGCACTTCACGTTATTAAATAATCACATTAAAGCAGTGAAAAATAACATTTAACTAAGTGAAAATGTATTGTTGCATTTCTGGATGTTCGAACACATAAAAAAAAAGTCAAATGGTATAAAATTACATTACTTTCAAATAAATAGTACTCACTTTCCAGGGTTATGTGATAAACAACATAAGTGGATAAATGCAGTAAAAAACATATGTAAGTATAAGTTTTACAAACATTAAGAAATTACTAATAATGTCAATAGCTAAGTTTTGTATGTAGTTGTTCAATACAAACAAAACTGTAAGTAAACATTACCTCAAATAATTTTAATTTACGTGAAAACCGAGTTCAGAATATACTTTACACTTATTTAGACATCATAAATGTTACAAATTCTCGTTTGAGCTACAATTTTGTCAGTTATTATTGGATTTTCATGATTCCTAACTGTTTCTTCTACTTTTAAGACATTTATTTGAATAGTTCTTGACCTTTTGACATATTCTAGCCACGCTGACGATCGTTTCTAATCGGCAAAAACCTATATTTTATAATTTTAATCTTAATAATAATAAAAACGATTTAAATATAATTTAAACTGTGACGGCAACACGAAAACAGTTCATAGAAGTTTCTTTTTTTCACCACACTGTGGCTCTCGTGTCGATTTGTGCTGCCACCTATAATTTGTGCACGTTCCCTATCGATTTAAAGCCAAAGGTTAATTAAGAAGTTAGTAAAAGTGATATATTTAGATTCTATGCTACACTTTTACAGAATAGTTCCAGAAGAGATGTCAGTTTACAAACTTATCTATGTCTGAGCTGCACTTCTAAAGACACGTTTCGCAATTGATTAAAACTGTACTTACCAGGTGTGTGATCACTATCACTGCTAGATCTGGGTCTACTGGCCGCTCGGCTAATACTTCTTCGTCCGCTGAGCGTCCGCAGTGGACTGGGCTGCCTCACGGGGCTGGCGTGAGGACTGGGGTCGGGGCTGGCGCTGCACAACTCTACGAGACCAGCTTCGCGCACGTCACGCCGAGCTTGGCGGAAGATGGGCATGCATTGCTCACGCATTTTTACACCAGCCCTTTAAAAAATAACAAACACTGCGTATTATAACGTTTCTACGTTCTTAAGGTCAAATTGAATAGTGGAATGCCCAAAGGCAGACTGCGTTGAGTTACAATAAAAAGAGGAGAACCATGTATAAGAATAATGTATTTGAATAAAAAGGAGTTTTTTACTGAAGTACACTTTGTGAATTAATTTTATAAGTTTAGTGTGAAAAATGTGTACTACTGACTTTTAAACTTTCGCGTTCCATGATATAATTAATTATTTATTTAGACCACGTTGATTCTCTTATAAATACAAAATTAAGTATGAAATGTGTACTGTTTTTTAAACTAATAATTATTATTTAATTCCCTGCAACTAAAAAAATATTATATGCTGCCTATAACATCTTCGAAACTTTTTTTAGTGTAATTCATGATGGCCTTTATCCATTAAATGTTATAAATTATTATAATTAAAGGTTCTAAGAAATAAATTTTATGCCATCTGAGAGCTAGAAAATGGATTTGGATAAGATTGATATTAACGATCGCGTGGTTTGATCGCTTTATTCGATTCGATTCTATCATCGATTCACCGATACAAAAACTATACAAAGAAATGTAAATATCGCGAATTACTCCACCTAAAAAGGATTGGTAAAGTTATAGATTGCAAAACAACTTACTTATAAAACACAGTATCCTTATTATTGTAGGTGAGGCAGTTCTCGATCATAAGCTTGAAGTCGGCCTCTAGATCGTCTATGGTATTGTAGGCGCCACGGTCAAGCTTCTTGCCGATTGTGCTGAGGTCCATTGGGTGCTTGACTATGGTACTGTAATCTGGGACCTAAGAAATATATCGGTATAAGAGTTTTAAGAGGTTTACTAAGAAATGGTTGTCATTTTTAAAGGTTGTTTATTTTTTTGGGGATTTAAATATAAAAGCACAAATAGGTTCAAAAAATAAAATGAGGGAAAATTTGTGTGTGCGTTAATCTGTGAGTGTGTGTAGGGGAATGAACGTTGACGGCAAACGGTAGACGTTGAGACTAATTACGAAGTAATTTTGCAGACTATATTATTTATATGAAGTATTTTTTAATTATGTTAAAATTAACTCGATAAGCCAGGCATTACAAACCTTTTAGAGAGTATTGGCGGACTTATAACAGTGTTGCCATGGTTAAAATGGCGATATTTTGTTAAAATTGGCTTGGTGACACTGATTTTAACACGCGGTTCAAAGTACAGGTGAGCTCAGTAGATACTACAGGGGAAGTTATTATGTATTTTTTGACTGCCTTTACCTTTAACAACGCAGAGAAGACTGCCTATGCGTACAAAAAAATAACTGTCAGTCGTAGGACTGCACGTCAGAAGTGAATACATAACTGACACATCTGTCATCTGAGCACGACGCCGCGACGGTCACGCGAGTTCAGTACCAAAAGTGCCCAACATGCCTAAAGAAGTTTTCACTTCAAGAGTCATACAAAGGAAACAAACCCAACTTTTAGATAATATAAATAATATGCACAATAATGTTGTTACTTTGTGTTTGTAGTAAATAAATGCATTGTGTTTGTTAATAAAATAAATAATTGTGAAAATGCAGCATGATTTTTGCAAGGAATATGTATTTACATTGAATTGAAATTAAAAACTATCCAAAATAACTTCTGACGCGCTAATGATATTCCAGAAAGCTAAACAAACAATAAAATATCTAGACACCTTGGAGAATATTCTGTATAATTGTACTCGCTAGTTTCACGCAAATTATGGTTCAATTTACAATGAAATTATAGTTAAAAACATTTCTGAAATACTTCAGCAAAATTTTTAACTATGTGCATGTAAAAATCTTTTATAGCAGTTGTGTTAATTAATTAATATATTGCTTATTGCTCTCAAGCGTCAAAAAATAATGGATAGTTACTACACCAAACTGGTACATGTGGTACTGGTACTGGTAAATGGTCACTGGTTCTGCAAAATTTTTTTTTTACAATCGTGTTTCTCTTAAAACCGGGAAACCTTTTATTTTTTCATTCTGTGGAACTCCCGGATACCCTGTTACTGAGCTCGGAAAGAGTACTATTGAGAGGTCAAAAGGAGATTCAAAAGGGTTATTAACCCTTACAGTTGTGAGTTTATGTTAGTAGGGTATTGAAGTGACCTTGGCACTGGTAACCTCACACAAAAACCATTCGAATCTGCTGCCGAATGGCCTGTTGTTGTAGTAAAAATACGCGAAACCTATCGCGTATTTTTTTAACCGATTAAAAAAATATGGGATTCATCGTCGAGGATGACATTTAAAATCATTGAATTTTTTAATGGTAGTTATGGGACATTCAAATTATTTTTTTGGGCAGGAACCAAAATCAGCAACCATTTTGTTACATTAATTGAAAAGCAATAGTATATTACGTACGCAGGTCAACCCAGTTTGGTATAGCGGGAGCTTATCAACAAAACCATTGTCCTAAGCAAAGCATTCCACTTACTGACACACACTTGATAGAAACAAGGTTTTTCTTTCATTTCCAAGTCGGCATGGAAATTATATATACATTATATAAGACTTATCAAGCAAAAACAATTCTGTGTTATCAATTCATCATTTCAATCACATAAATACATTTGTAGATCATGTTAAGGTATGGACACAACACTATGCTAAAACCGTACTATGCGTTTTGAAAGAATGCATTTACAAATTGTGCTGATTAGACTGAAAAATATATATAACAAATTGTTTAATTTTTATTGTGACATCAAATTATTTTAAACTAAATATTTATGTATATACCCATGTAGATAAGAATAATATTTACTCATATTTATTAAAAACTATACGGTTTTACTCACGTTTGTATTTCGGGGATGCCCGACTAGTTTCGGACCCGACGGGGGCCCTTTCTCAAGGAGTGAAGCGTCCTGCCGCGACGGTGTCAGGCGTCACACTGGGTTTACAACGCTGCCACCGGTTCCTTTGCCTTTCGGAACGTGCGGATGTAGACAGTTGCGTTTCCGTTGCGTTGTGTGATGCGCTGTTGTTACCAACATCCACCGCGGTGCACACCATACTAACCGTATCACTTTTTAGATGTTGGTAAATCGTCCACAACACATCCCCGAAATACAAACGTGAGTAAAACCGAATAGTTTTTAATAAATATGAATACCACTCACGAAAGTTTTTATTGTAATATTTACTCAGTTTTACGGATTAGAGGGCAAGCATTCAGAAGACTTTTCTTCAACTGAATAATTGGTTAATTTTCTGATAATGTCATTAAACACCTGTTAATATTACTATTTCATATGGATGAATCATTACTGTTATATACATAATATATCCTTATAAATGATGCAGATTAATTCTGAGTTTTATTCTTTGCTCCATTAAAATCAATTATAATATAATCTTTGTACTCAAAACAGCTATTTAATGTGAATGCACTCTTAATGAAAAATCTATGATCTATTACTTTGATACAGAGAATATATATATATATGATATAGATTACATCATTTATACATACTTCTTGTAAATCGACAGGTTCAGTAAATATATCGCTGGTGTCCTTTTGACGTAGCAGTCGTAGCAGTTTGTGTAGCGCAGCGCGCTCCGGGCGTAGAGAGTGTAGCACGCAGCGTTCCCACACCCGGGTGTACTCCGCCTTTAGACGCTCACGCTTGCGAACTAACTCACACAATAACCTAAGGAATAAAAGGGACAGTTAAGTTGGCCGGGTTGAAGTTAGCCACGAGTGGCATCGCATCGCCATTAAGGTTTTTACGTCTAATTATTGGGATGAGACGAAGGTAGGAAAACAACAAATTCAAACAAATGCAGAAAGCGGGACAGTGTCATACATTTTCTCACTCCCTCTTCAGCGATGTGACCGGTAAACCAACCTTCAACGTGACGTGGAGTTGCGGAAAAAAACCAATGTTAACCTGAACCCAACTTTCAACTAGTTTAATTTATTTAGAATGAACGTATTGTACATAAAAATAAAAATATGTAAGTAATTGACCAATTTAAAGAATTTTAAAAGCATTCCTATAAGAACAGTTTGACATTTGACATTTAAAGGTAGGGAATTGAATGTTACCTGGCCCGCTCCAAATCCTGACGTATTCTCTGCCAATATTTGAGCTGATTGCATAGTTCCCTTACGTTTACAGTGCCATCTTGGATACCCCTGCTGCCTGTGACAAGAAAAAAATATTTTGCTACAATATACCAGATAACACATATAGGTGAATCACGTCATATGATCTGCTGCTGATTTGAAGGCGTCCGAAATATTTTTTCTCAGATTGATTGATCTTTTAGTGAAAAGAAAAAACCAAACTATTTTAAGAGAAGGAAAAAGAGATTAAAAGAACGGTATGAGCGGTTCGTTTTTCCGGGCCGCTAATAACTGTTTTTTGACTAAAGAACAACCAATTGGACAAAGGTTTTTATAAAGTACTAGTACATATTAACAGGGGAGCACGTATATTGACAAGAAATCAAATTCCTTCTAGTGTAGATTCACCCTGTGTATAACGGGTAGATATTAAAAAAAAAAATTGGCTTGTAAGTCCGTGAGCCGTCTGCTAACGTTCAACATTCTTATATACACTCAACTAGCATAATCTTTTTGAGAAAGAGGTCGAAAAAAGAAAAAGTCTTCACTTTATTACAGTCATATTTACATTATAGTCACTTTTTGAACTTAATAAGCTTATGGATATAGTTGACATACCATGGTGACTAGTCAAACTCTGCAACCTCCGAAGCAGAGGTACACCGTTCCTGCTATGCCGCTTGAGGGTCCAATAGGCCAGTAGTCGCTTCATGAGCTGAGAGCGGGCAGCAGGGGTCCCAGGAGCCAAAGCAGCTACTTCAGCCACTCTATCAGCAGGTAAAGTTGGCACTAAGACTACTGGTGCCCATGTTCGCTTTAGAGCTAGGACACGACGAGCCTAGAAAAATAAATAGCCTATTATACAGTTATTAGAAGCAAGATCAAATTTCGAGCTTAAGTTCCGGGCGTAATAGTTTCTAAGAGATAATAAGATAGAGATAGAGAGAGAAAATTAGATTTATATTTTTTGTGAAGTCGTGGTTGTTCAAAGGAATCGAACGATTTATTGAAATAGCATCTATTTATAACACAATGTTGCCTACTCAGCAATCCTTTAGTGCGACGTAGGCGTAAGTTATATTGGAGGCAATATGAAATTGCTATGGTACAACAAATCCTACTATTCCCACTAATATTATAAATGTGAAAATTTGGATGGATGGATGGATGTTTGTTACTCATTCACGCCAAAACTACTGAACCGATAGCGATGAAACTTGGTATGCAGATAGCTGGAGACCTGGATTAGCACTTTTATCCCGATATTCCCACGGGATCGGGATGTTAGAATAGTAAACTAATTATATCATGGGAGGGTTTACTATAGTTGTATGGGACTCTTTGGTTTGCACGGTGTTGCTTTAGTCTATTCTTTTTATGAAAGAATGATGTTATTCTGTTATGTGTGTCGGTTGGACGTTTTTTGCATTTATATTTTATATAATCAAATTAATCTTTTAATATCTCGCAATATTCCATTTGGTTATGGGCCCAGAACGTTTGGCGCAGTAAGAAGCGAATATATTTCGGTGCGAGAAATTAAAATTATGTTTTGTTTGATAAAATAAAACACAATTGTCATGGCCGGGTCAACCAGTTCATCTTCGATCCCTATCGAGAAGCTCCAAGGTATGGATGATTATAATAATTGGAAATTTTCCATGAGGATGCTTTTAATGCACGAAGATTTGTATGATTGCATTGAATCGGAGGATAATTGTAAAGATGAACGGAAACAGCAGAAAGCTTTAGCTAAGATATGCTTATCAGTGCACAGTTCTTGTTATCCGCATGTTAGAAATGCTAAAACAGCATTTGAAGCATGGACGAATTTGCAGAAGGCATATGAAGATAAAGGTCTTAGCAGAAGGTTAAGCTTGCTGAGAGCGTTGTTTGCTACGAAGCTTTCACAGAGTAGTAGTGTGGATAGTTATCTGTTAAGGTTGAGCGACTTAGCACAACAGCTGGATGACATAGGTTCCCCGCTCGAAAAGGATTTTTTGGCAGTTTTGATGCTTAATAGATTAACACCAGATTATGATCCAATGATTATGGCATTAGAGAATTCTAACACCACACTGCATGTTGAAAGTGTCAAGAGCAAGTTACTGCAGGAGTATCACAGACGTGACAATAAGGCTGAGGAAGTAACTGCCTTAGCAGCGAAGAAAGTGCCAAAGTGCTATCTTTGCAAGAAGCCAGGTCACTTCAAGAAAGATTGTCCTGAAAACGTCAGACCAAAGCCAAACAAGATCACTTCAAACAGTGGATTATTGTCGGCATTATCTGTAAGTTTGGACAGTGAACGTTGGCACGTGGACTCCGGTGCATCAAACCATATGTGCAGACAGAAGGACATAATTAAGAATTTTACTTCGACTGAACCAAAAGAGGTCAACATTGCAAATGGTGAGAAGATTTTCACAGCTGGGTGTGGTAAAGTGTACGTCAAATTGAAGACTGGCATGAAAACCATAAAAAATGTTTATTATGTTCCGGGACTGTCAGCGAATTTATTATCTGTCAGTGAGAGGTTACAATGTTTTATTTAATAATAAAAAATGTACAATTGTCGCTAATAAGGAGGTAATAGCCACTGCTACATGCATTAATGGTGTATATTTACTAGACACTGTTAGTTCAGGTTTATGTTGTAATGTAGCATCAGAGAATGTCATGGAACCTCAGTATGTGGTCTCTGACGGGAGTGTGCGATCAGAGCGTACTTCTGAGGACGAGACGATTACACAGGAGGTTTGGCATCAGCGGCTGAGTCACCTCAACGCACGGAGCATGAACGTCACGAAGAAAGGTATTGTTCAAGGTATTTCTTTTGATAGTTCTAATTTTAAATCGTGTATTGCGTGTATAGAAGGAAAGTCAACTAAATTACGTTTTCCGAAGAAATCATTTAGTAGGTCAACTGAGAATTTAGGGTTAGTACACACGGATTTGTGTGGACCTATGAGTGAAAAGTCTCTTAGTGGTGCTCGTTATTTTTTGACATTTATTAATGATTTTTCGAGAAAAACTTTTGTTTATTTTTTAAAGTCAAAAGATGAAACGTTTCAGAAGTTCAAACCGTTCAAAAGTTTAGTTGAGAATGAGACAAATAAGAAAATTAAAGTTCTCAGGAGTGATAACGGCGGTGAATACACATCTAACAATTTCCAGGAATTCTTGAAAGCAAATGGGATACGCCATCAAACGACGGTTCCGCATTGTAGTGAGCAGAATGGTGTGGCGGAACGAGCAAACCGAACCATCATGGACAAGACTCGCTGCATGCTTCAGGGTTCAGGACTGGATAAATGTTTTTGGGCGGAAGGTGTAAATACCGCAGTTTATCTAAAGAATAGGTCACCCACAAAAGCAGTTATGGGCGTGACGCCTGAAGAGAAATGGACAAATAAAAAAGTTAATGTTAGCCATTTACGTGTCTTCGGATGTGTAGCCTATGCTTTAAACTCCAATTCCAAGAAATTAGATTCGAGATCTAAGGCATATATTTTTGTAGGGTACTGCGAGGATAGCAAAGGATATCGTATTTTGGATCCATCATGTCCTCGTAAATGCGTAAAAGCTAGGCATGTCACTTTCATAGAAAATAATTTTTGGGGGAAAGTAACAAACATCACATGATGATACGTACGTAGTACATACTTCATCTGATGATAAATGTACTTACCATTCTGATGACATATGATCCCTTAGACAAACAATTTTTTCTGTAAATGAAAGTGAAAGCAGTGTTAGCGCAGATGACTCGTCGGATCCCACTTACGTTCCAGGCTCTTCAGATATCGATTCAAAAGATTCGTCGGTACCAATTTTTGAAGATGCTGATGAAACATCAAGCGGTTTAGCTATGATGGCGATGGCGGCAGCGTGCTGTGATGACGGAGATCCCGCAACCGTTAAAGAAGCCATGTCTACCAGTGAAGCCAAAGAATGGAAAGCAGCTATGACAGATGAGTATAAATCTTTTCTTAAAAACAAGTGTTGGGATCTTGTTGACTTGCCTAAGGGACACAAACCTGTTAAATGCAAGTGGATATTTAAAAGGAAAAAAGGGCTAGATGGTAAACTACTAAAGTATAAGGCTCGTCTTGTAGCAAAGAGATTTACACAACAGTATGGTATTGATTACTATGAAACTATTTCTCCTGTGGTAAGGTATTTAACTATTAGATTGCTGCTGGCATTAGCAGCAGAATATAATATGAAAATTGATCACATGGATATTAAAACAGCTTTCTTAAATGGCGATTTAAAAGAGACTGTTTTGATGGAACAACCTGAAGGGTTTGTGATTAAGGGCCAAGAGAAGAAAGTTTATAAACTTAATAAAGCTGTTTACGGACTGAAACAAGCAGCCCGATCTTGGTATGAAAAAATAAATTAAGTTTTATGAATAAAGTACACTTTAAAAGAATGTCATCTGAGTCATGTGTCTATTATAAAGGACAAGGGGAGGGGATAATTATTAATGCCCTTTATGTAGATGACATCTTCATATTTTATTCAGATTCATCATCAACCGAGAGGGAAAGCATAAAGAAAAAACTCATGAACGAGTTTGAGATGAAGGACCTTGGTCCTGCTCATCAAGTTCTAGGAATGCGCGTGGAATGTGGTGATAATAAAATAACTTTAGATCAAAGTGGTTACATTCAGCGGGTGTTGCATAAATTTAACATGACTGAGTGTGAACCTGCTCCTACATCTATGGAAACTGGGTTAAAGCTTGAAAAAGGTAAGAATAAGGATACTAAATATGATTATAGGAATCTTATCGGATGTCTTATGTATATTGCAGTGTGCACAAGGCCAGATATCATGCATGCCGTGAGTTTCCTGAGTCAGTTCAACGAGTGCTACGGAGAAGTGCACTGGAAGGCAGCAAAAAGGGTACTTAGGTATCTTAAAGGTACGTCTCATTATCGCTTAAGTTACGAGAAGGGAGGCCTGGATATTACTGGATACACAGATGCAGACTGGGCTGGTGACAGCATCGATCGTCGATCGTACACAGGGTACTTATTTCAATTAGTTACAAAATCGGCTATTTCTTGGGAAAGTCGGAAACAAAAAACTGTTGCGTTGTCCAGTACTGAGGCAGAGTACATGGCACGCTCTGATGCATGCAAAGGGGCAATATTTTTACGTAGTTTTTTGTATGAATGCTTGAATGTTATTGTAAAAATTAACTTATACAATGATAATCAGTCTGCGCATAAATTGTGTTCAAGCCCTATGTATCATGCTCGAACGAAACATTGATGTTAGACATCATTTCATAAGAGACATTGTAAGAAATAAGATGATTAACATCGTTTATTTAAGTACTGAGAATATGATAGCAGATTGCTTGACCAAAGCCTTGACTAAAGAAAAATTCAATAGATGTATTTTTTCAATATTTTGTTGATATATTTGTTTAAGGGCCAATGTTACAATAGTAAACTAATTATATCAAGGGAGGGTTTACTATAGTTGTATGGGACTCTTTGGTTTGCACGGTGTTGCTTTAGTCTATTCTTTTTATGAAAGAATGATGTTATTCTGTTATGTGTGTCGGTTGGACGTTTTTTGGAATTATATTTTATATAATCAAATTAATCTTTTAATATCTCGCAATATTCCATTTCGGGACTTACGCGGGTGAAACCGCGGGGCGCTGCTAGTATTATAGATGTGAAACTTTGGATGGATGGATAGATGGATGTTTGTTACTCTTTCACGCAAAAACCACTGAACCGATTGCGATTAAACATGATATGTAGATAGCTGGAGACCTGGATTACCGCATAGGCTACTTTTTATCCCGATATTCAAACGGGATCGGGACTTACGCGGGTGAAACCGCGTGGCGCTGCTAATAATTCATACATTACATTTTTATATGAATTCAATTAACAACAAATTAACGACTTGCGGATTTTTTTCTTTACTTGTGCTGTGAGACCTTGCTTCTTACCAACTCATGATCCTAGGTCAATGGGAAGTACCATATAAGTTTTGATTTACGTGCAAAATGTTCAAATTTGGTTAAATGTAAGGCTTAAATGGCCGTATTTTTTGCGTTGACTAAGAAGCTTATTTATTTACAGCTTCAAAGGACCGCAGGCATAAGTATTTATCTTAATTTCAACTTGATGCGTCTACGTGTTCCTGAGAAAAACGGTCTTAACAGACAGACAGGCGGACAAGCGGACAATCATATTGTCCTGTAAAAGAGTCCTTGAAGTTTCTTGCCTGATCTTCTTCATAGAATCTATTTAAAAATACAACTAGGTTCACGACTCACTTATTCTGACTGACTCCTGCGATCCAGTTGCGATCAAGTGGTAGCAAGACGAACTCCACCCAGTGCACTACCGACGTGAACCCACTCCTAACACAAGCACTTAGCTGGAGGGGTTAAGAAGAATACTAGTAATGTGTGACCCACGTTGCTAGCATACTTAAAAAATAATAATTTGATTAATTTGAAAATGAAGTATATTAATTACCTGTTTTATTTTCTCGCGACCCTTCTGCCTGATGGCTGACAGATCAGTAGATTTGGAATCACCCTCCGATTCTTGTGCTTTTCTTTCCTAAATTAACCAAAAAATTTGATATTCACTTTCTATAAACGAAATACTTTTTTAGATAGATAGATAGACAGTAACCTATATACAGGGTGTATTTGAAAAAGGAACACTTACTTAAATTACTGAAAGAACATGACTCCAGCATGCAAGTTACAATAAGAGTTTTTGAATTTTTTTTCTATTATATTACAAGTTGGGACCGTTTGAATTTCCAGGTATTTTTGACAGCGTTTTTCATAAAAGTAGGTGGAATGTGTAACGTTAAAGACTTTCAATAACACATTTTCTTTTTTATTTAGGAATTTTTCATTCCGTTAAAACTAACATCAAAGTTTTTTTAAGTTAGTTTTAAGTATTCACAGGCAACTGCTAGTTAAACAATAGTTATATAGTAAAAAAAAAAATAGTTTATAATAGGCGGCAAGTACAATGGACGGTCTTATAGTTAAAAGCGATGTCTTCCAGACAAACTTTGCAATAGAGGAAAACCACACACGTAATTTTTATTGCAATATAATGATGTCAAATAGATTAGTGATATTCCTTGTTTATTACCTGCAATATATGCGCGGGCGTGTGAGCATCGCAGTAAGCCATTTTAGCGACCTGCACTGGTTGGCTAGGATCTCGGCCCGCGCCCGCAGCCTCCATCTTCATGTATAAGCTGAAAAATAAAGCGTAACATGAACACTGATACATTAGTATAGTATATTGCCGCTTTTATCTTAATTTTACCTCTTTCATCATATACTTATAAAGCAGCAGTAACTTAAGATATAATGTTAGTTACTTAAAAAAAGGATCTAGTTCTATTTGGATCGAATTGACTAATGCCCGGTTTCTATAATCAAGAAACGATTCGTTTTGGTCCGTAAGCAAAACGAATCGTTTACCGTTAATCAGTAACCGGGCAATTAAGATTTTGATTCATTTTTGGATTTTTTCACTCACCCAGCTTGCTGTGCACATGTGACGTGGAAAGCGGAATAGCAGCTGCTCTTGTGACACTGTATACACGCGCCCACACTCCGCTGTTTGCATACCATGCACTGCAGCTTCCAGCGGGCTGCTGGGATCATCTCTATCGAATCTAAATACAACAAAATATTGATAACATAGGATTATGATTTTGGCTCAAATCTTACTCTAATTTAAGTTTTTATGACATTCATGACATATGTATATTTATCTACATAAGTTTACTTTGAAATTCAAGACGAATAATTACGAAGGTAATAATAACAATGGCAGGCAGTACTCCTCGATACGGCACGCATAGTAAGGAGGTTACTGTCTCTGGAACCCTAACCATCAGTAGGTTGGTCCCTGTACCCGATACCAGTGGGACACTATTTTTTATTTTTTTAAATATATTTGTTTTGTTTTATTGTGAATGAATTTAAAAATGTAATTTATATGCATATTAAATTAATAAAGTTAATAATAATGTTTTATTTGTATTTCACCACAATATTTCAGGTATTTACAAATAATATGCTTAGTAGGTAAAACAATTTCTCAAGACAATATTGTGGAGGACTGGTGCCTAAGCTAGGTAGAAGCCTGTGTCACCTGGTCACCAGGTCTCTGCTGTGAGTTACAGTTACTGGTTGATAATTATGTACTAAAGCTAAAACAATACAATAATAATAAATTCGTGGCAATTGAATGTGTGTGTGTGTGTGTGTGTGTGTGTGTGTGTGTGAGTGTGTGTGTGTGTGTGAGTGTGTATGTGTGGGTGGGTGTGTGTATGTGTATGTGTGGGTGTGTGTATATATGTGTATGTGTGTGTATGTGTTGTATGTGTTGTATGTGACTGGTGACTTTTGATATTTAATGAAAAGTGTATTGGTTGCGTTTTATCCGTTCACCTTTGCATTTCTAATATTTCTAATAGTTGCTGTGCCATAAGACATAGCACAGCACAATTGTTTGTAGAAAGACCTGAATCAAGCGCTCGAAAATATTTTTAATGTCGCGTTTATTTTAATAAAAATAGGGGCAAACTGTAATAGATGATAAAACATTTCAATATTTTATAAAGCTGAGTTACACATGAATATGACTAGTTATACCGGTAGCACGGTTATTGGTCGGTTGACAATGATGAGGTGATAAAAGGTTAGGCACGCATTATAAGTTGATAACAATCACTTCAGTGCTGATGGACGTAAAAACAACATCTTATTTAGTGATTTTGATAGTTTATAGCTTGATCAAACTGTGGTGAGATTGTTGCTAACACACCGCAGTTATGCAAGAAACATTACGCGGCGTGGCGAGAAATCTAAAATTAAAAGGAAATTTCCCCAATTTTCATGTGGATTTAAAAAGTAAGAATTTTCGTACAAAGTCTGGCAAACTTACCAATGGGCTCCAAAAAAACGGTGTTGGCGAAACGCACTTCCGGTATCCACAGTGCACATACAACATGCGCCCACGTGCCTTGATCGGTTTGTTTAAAGGCACCTAATAACAATTATAATATTAATTATTTGGAACAATTTACCAAGACCGCTTCACCAATACAGCATTTCTAATTGTAGCAGTACAGTTTTTGTATTTAAACTTGAGTCATAGTACAGTGACAGGATTCAGAATTAACATAATGCTTACCTCCAGTATTAGGGCAAAGAGCACAATTCACTAGTCTAGATGGAGACTGCAAACATCGCCTACACAGCCACTGACCTTCAGGAATGTAAGGGACCTATAAAAACATTATATTGGGTAAAGTAACTTGAAAACCAAATGAAGATGACCACCAGTGACAAACAGATAATATTGGTATAGAGATCTGTTACAGCATTTTGAATCACAGACGGTCCATTTTGCGGTCGGATAAGGCTGGCTGGCTAGTTGAGCCAACCTAGCTTCTTTCAGAAGTATAGAAGCCCCCTGGGGCGTTCACAGGCTTCTAGGAGCGACCTCGCACTCGCGAGGACAGAACAGTAACAGATAGTAGTCCATGTAGAAGGTGCACTTTAAGAGGACATAAACATCAATAACGACTTTGGTTTCTCCGCAGTAGAGTGCAATATAACTTACTTGTCTAGCAAAGAAAACATCAACACTCATTTGTGTGACATATTGCTTGAGAGGACTTCGTTTATTTTTGAAGTGAAACTGCTTTAGAAACGTTGTGATTGCAAAATACAATGAAACGGAAAATTTACACTAAAAAGAGAGCCGGTGAGAGAATAAGATAGAATACAAGTAATACAGTGTGTGAGAAATTGAGATAGATAGATTTCCTATAATCTTTGAAAAGAGACAAACGTATTCATAAATAGGATTAAGCCTGCGAGAAAATGAGATAGAATACTAGTATACAGTGTTTCCTATAATCTATGTCGTTGCGCCTGCGTACTACGAAGCTTTAAGTCACACTAAAAAGAGACAAACACAATATAATAGGATTTAGCCTGCGAGAGAAAGAGATAGAATACAAGTATACAGCACTAAAAAGAGACAAACATATTCATAAATAGGATTTAGCCTGCGAGAGAATAAGATAGAATACAAGTATACAGTGTTTCCTATAATCTTTGTCTTTGCCGCCTGCGTACTACGAAGCCTTCAGAAAATGCGTCAATGTCAACGTGGTGTCATTTTTGTGCATTTACGTATTAAAATTCATTGGTTAATTAATTTATGTTAATTATTTAACACATTGTGTTAATTTGACCACTAATTTTTATATAAAATATCTAATTAAATTTATTAACATTAGTAAATTATTTGTGTTGATTTTACTTTTTATTTCTCTTGTAGGCTACTTTTCTGAAGTTTCACTTCTACCGTGTGTGAATTGCACACACACTTTTTTTTTATTTTTTAGCAGCAATTACATATCCTTAGGTTGCCTTATTTACTTGTACGTTTACTATAACTTTTGTTTTGTATAGTAATTTAGTTAAGAGAAATGCTTCAGAATTTACTTCTATAATTATTTACAAACAAGTATTTTATTAAATGAGGAGATAGCTGTATCCCATTTTTTTAAAACTGATTGCTATTGATGAAAAGCCGTCGGACTTGTGATCGAGTGTTAACAACGTAGGAAAAATAAAAATAAATAAATACCCCTGCATGAGGCAAAAATGGTCTTTAGCTCAGCATTATGCTACTTGGCATGCTTAGCAAAGAAGCGCTGGTATTCTAACGGTTTCGGAATATAAATATTTTGCTTTCTTCTGCCATGCTTGCAATTCAGGAGGATATCACTAGAAAATGCCAGTATGATACAAAATTAGTGTATTGTTGCTTACTCCATAGCAGTCTTGATGCACAGCAAGATTACACATGTCACAGAACAAAATCACATTTGTATTTTGACACTCGCCGTCCATACAAATGCAGCATACAGCATCTTCATCTACAGTAGCTGCTGTTTGTTGACCATTCTGAGTTGCCTGGAAATCAAAGAAAAATAGAGTCAACTTATATACAGATAAGACTTAGTTAAATAACATTTACTTATTGAAAAACATGTCTAAATTCGTCTTTTATCACATATATAATTGTATCTTGAATGTGGTTCTGAACGACCCGACACGTACGCCACCATCGGCAGGACGTCTAAACGATCATGGCATAGATCGTTTAGACGTCCTGCCGATGGTGGCGTACGTGTCGGGTCGTTCGGCTCCCTTGATATCAATTGATATCATATGGTTGAAGTGGACGACATGCTCGTGAACGAGAGCCGTTGGTAGGGGCTGGTCATTTCCGAACTGCTGTAACTTACATATAGTAGTAGTTAATAGTTTAGAACAATATGTTACATTGTCCTCACATTTAACTTGCGCATATAAGCAATGTAACCAGAGATTTGTAAAAAGCATGTTAAAAAAGAGTGTCCTTGGAGTTTCTTGCCTGTTCTTCTCCACTGGATCTACGAATTGAAACAGGCAACTAGCTAACTAACGTATAGGCTACTTTTCATCCCGATCGGGATCGGGACTTACGCGGGTGAATCCGCGGGGCGCAGCTATTTTTAAATATATGATAATAGAAAAGCAGCTAAAGAATGCTGAGTATGAAATGTACATAAACCCTTGTTGGAAAAAACTGCAACCAAAAGCTTTGATTTATTGATACAATCAATATTATGATTATAAATATATATATTCCATGTGAATGTGACAAGTAAAAATTTCAAAAAAAATCCACTTACTTGAAAATAAGACTCTTTCTCAAGTCTATCCATCAACAACTCCAATGTATCAACTGTAACAGGTGGTAAACCATTCTTTGTTCTTGTTTTATTGATGATAGTCAGCCAAGCAGTATCTTCTTCATCAACATCATATTCTACTTCTCCATCCAACTCCTCAGCTGATTTCTCAATGAAACGAATATAGGCATTTGGTCGAGGTGGTGCATCTAACACATTGTAGTCAGGAATTACCTATAAACATAATGGTTTACAAATTTATATTCTTTATTACAACATTTGCCTAGGATTAGTTGCGAATGTTAGAGAAATAACGAGGTGACTAAGATCATCAAGAATGGCAGAAAACGTGGAAAATGTTAAAAATCTGTACGTGACAATCCCAGTCTTTCAATTCAGCAGCGCATAAGTTCTTTAAATGTGCCTGGATCATCATTACACAGTATTATGCACAAGGACCTGAAGCTACACCCCTATAAAATTCAATTGGTATAAGTGATAAAGCCGCAGGATGCCATTCAGAGGCTTAACTTCGTAAATCAGGCAATTGCGTGTTTTTCTATGTTTATCAACATCTTGTTTTCGGATGAAGCTCATTTTCATCTTTATGGGCATGTGAATAAGCAGAACTGTCGCTACTGGAGTGCAACAAATCCAAAACCTCCATACACTCCTATGAACTGTTTCCTGGGGTTATCTCAAATCTAAAGTTTACGAGAATAACCCGAGTTCTCTGGTGCATTTAAAAGAAAATTTCCATCAACAAATGGCAGCAATCTACTTGCCAAGCCATCATAAGAAATTTCAGAGTTCGAATATGGACAATGTTATTTTTAAGACATAAATTCCCAAATTATATTTCAATAAATAATAAAGATATTTTCGATACATGGAATACTTTTTTTTTTATTGGTCCACAAAATATAAACTTTCTTTTGGGACACTTGTATATTGAATAGTATAAGTCTATATATATTATCATTTTATGTGCTTTCTTATGCACCACCAGAACCCAGAACCCACCAGAGAACTAGAGTAACAGATATCAGGTGAATGGAAGACAGAAGCAAATGACAATGAGACACACGTATCTGAAGGTAAACAGACAATCAGCCTACATGCCACATGTCAAAGGAGTAACGGATAAGATTGGCTCCATATTAAACAAATACTTCATTCCAACAGTATAAACAGCAGGCATAAGTTCAGAACATCATGGATACACTGAAGGATATCTTATGCTAGGTTTTGGGTTTACTTAACTTCTATGTTTGGGTTCACAAAAAGAATAATAATCAACCATTTTTATAACAAACAGTATGTTACACTCTACCTGGAAGCTTGCTTCAGGCAACTTGATATGAGGTTCTGGAGGAGCTTCTACAATAGGTAATGGTTTCTCTAACTCAGCATTTTTCTTCTCCCATTCTTCCAAAGACATGATAGCCAGTGGCTGGTCTATTGGAATTCTACTGATCTTACCATCTATCTCGAATTGGACTACTTTTTGAGCCTCAGCGAAAGTTAAAGCTTCCTTAGGAGGACTCTGAAGAGCTATGTCTCCAGTTGGTACAGCAGCCCTGCCTCTCCCCTTTTTACGGTGGTTGGCGACAGCAGGAGTCGCCGGCGTAGGGTTGTCGTGGTCATAATGGACTAGATGATACTGTAATCCACATAAGCTCTTGTAAACCTTGTCACACTTATCTAAAGGGCACTGATACGGCGGAGGCCGGTTTTGCCGCAGTTTTTTGCAAAATTCAAAGACGTCGAAGTCCAAGCCCATTTTTGTAGCTTTAACGGCACTCTACTCAAGAATCATTGCATCATTGTATAACTGTAATAATCACTTGACAAAGTTGACACGTTATATGGTAGTAAAAGATTAAAATAAATGTTGTTAATCCTGAAATGCGAAAGTGAAAGGCTCTCGCTCTCAATCTCAAACAATTTTTTTACATTTGTTTAAAGCAGTGTTGCAATGCTAAACTATAGATTTTCTGTACATCTGTCTTATGAAAAGGTACCTAATAATCAAAACTCTTAATCAGAAAAGCTTAAAACAGTTCATTGTTCTGTAATTAAACTATATAGAGTTTCAATTTAAAACAATGGGGATTTACCAGATTTACAGTTAAAATTAAAAAAATCTTTTAATATTATAAAGCTGATGAGTTTGCTTGTTTGGTTGAACTCGCTAATCTCAGGAACTACTGGTCCGAATTGAAAAAAATCGTTTAGTATTGGATAGCCCATTTACCGAGAAAGGCTATAGGCTATATAACACTTATGCTACAACCAATAGGAGCGGAACATCAATGAAAATGTCGTAAAAACGGGGAAAATTTACGAACGCGGACGAAGTTGTGCGGGTCAGCTTCAGCTAGTTGATAATATACACAAAGAAAAATTTCTTAACTAGGAACACCAGTTTGTCATTTACTCATCAACGAATGGGATAGGATAGGACAGATCATGGATAAAAGAAGAAGAGTAGAGTAGAAATATTTTCAAGTGACCTGAAGCCAAATGCAAATGTTTCTCAACATTAGCGAAACTTCTAGCACAACAAATACTGCTGTACTGATTTTCTCGATAATATTCACATAGATACAATATACAATAATAACAAAATAAATTGGTCATGGGTGGACTCACCCGTGTAAACGATGGGTACCAATTGATCGAAAAGTCGGGTAACCAAAAAAGGTATTGGTGCCAATTATGTTGTTACAAAACTCACCAAACTAAACTAAAAATCACTAATTTAGTTTAGTCCTGCCAAATGACGTTTCGTATTCTGAAAATGTAGGATTAAACTAATTTTAGTTTGACAGCACTAAAATTGGTTAAGTTAGACGACATATAAATACATGCTGATAACTTTAGTGATATAAAGATCTTTGAATTTTTGGATGAAAGTAAATTAATAGTATATTTTTTTATATGATGAATATCGAATATTTGATTTTTGCTTTGTTTGCTTTGGCAGAAAGGTATGTATATTTTAAATTCATGAGTGCTTACTGTTTACATTAAAACTAAATAATCATCAATTCATGACCTGATGAAATTATCAAGAGAGAATAAAAGAATAGAGGAAAACTACGAGACAATAATTCCAATCCAGCAGCTAGCAGAAACTTTTTAGGCTCTACATCTAAAGCTTTTCATTTACCGAATTATCTCGATAAAGGCTTCATCCCCTAGACATCTAAAGGTTTGCTTGATTTTTAATCATTTTTATGCAATTGCACTTTCCCCATAATACAAACGTGGTGTAACTACTCATATGTAAGTAGATAGAGGTGCAATTACATAATCTACTTATGTAGGTTCCTATATATAATATTTTTCTAGTTTTATTTGTACTCCCTTTTTTGCCCAAGGAAGTTATCAAGCTCCTGTAGGGCAAGACAATTGCATTGCACTCAGTCAAACTTCTCTGAGCAGGTGCATTGCAAAAACATCAGATGTAATAGTGGAAAAGTTAACACAAAACATTTTGTATTTTTTTTTCTTATAATCCTGCTCATCAATTTTAACCATAGATATAAATTTATATATAAATTGTAAATACTTTATAATATTGATTGATATTGATGAAATTTTCAGTTTTCAAGAATTGTTCAATATGCCCAACACCATAGGTGCAGTAGATGGGACACATTGCAATAGCAAACCCACCAATAACTCACTCTACTGCACCTGGAAATCCGTTTTATAATAGAAAAGGATTTTACAGTATTAACTGTCAGATTGTGAGTATAATCCACATTAATTATAATAATCACTTTAATAAACTGTAATAATAACAAGGTAGCTGGGATAGACTGGATGCAGGTGAGAGGCTTATATCCAAAAGTAGACTGCAATAGGCTAATTGATTGATTAACTGTAATTAACATACTTCCACCGGCTTCAAAATAATAAACTACCTACCTATGTAAATCCTACATTTAAATTTACTGCAACCTATGATCTTATCTGTGCCTATATTGAGTGAGATTAATGTTTATTATTATACTAGCTGTTGCCTGTGGCTTCGCTTACTTAAATTTTGAAAATTACATCAGAAGGGCAGGCTAGCACGGTCCATCTTTGGGCATAGCTTCAGTACTGGCAGTATTTGGGTAATTACTTCAGAAGGGCACGCTATCTCAGTTCATCTTGGGTATAGCTTCTGTACTAGCAGTATCTGGGTAATTACTTCAGAAGGGCACGGCACAGTCCATCTTTGGGCATAGCTTCAGTACTGGCAGTATCTGGGTAACCTTTTGTTGTTTGTTTTCTGAACTTCTAAGTATTTAGTTTTATGGCGTTACATACAACCTTGCCTTCAAACATTGTTATGCTAGTCAGAAATAATTTGGAAATGTGCAATGGACGGTTTAAAACAAATTTCATTGTCTACATCACCATCGCTGCCTTCATTACCAGCCAGAGCGAACTGTAATAATCATTTTAGCATGTTGCACCCTCTTTAACATGGTTTTTGATTACTTCAATTGAATAAAACTCTAATTTAGATCATTTTTTTCAAAACAAAATTATAATGATCGTATTTCTACATTTTCAGATGATAATGAAAATGATGTGGATGAGGAGAATCGTAATTCTAATATTTTGCAAAGAGGACCCAGGTTTCTTGATACGGACATGGCATATTCAGGAAAAACTGATTCAAACACATTTAAATTAAACTACTAGTAAAAGTTATTTTAATTAAAGCTTTGTTTTTTATAACTAATATAATCCACAATTAACATTAACAAATAATAACTACAATTTTTAACATGATATAATCAACTCAACAAGAAATCCTGGAATGGAGACAGTCCCTATGATATCTAGTATCTTTCACTCTATATCTGTAAGCTCAGATCCAGTTGGTCCTTCTTCTTTCGCCTTATTGAATCACAGATGTTACGCCCCTTTGTCTTTACTTTTGCCCTCCATAAACTCCAAATCTAGACAAAAATAAATCACAATGTATTAGTATAAGCGTATTATGATATGAGGAGGTACTAGAGTCAATCTGGGCACTACCACTCTCATAATATTGGCTCTAAGTAGCAGTATGATACATTAAAAAAAAAGTTCCTCTGTCCATTTTTCCTTTTTCTATGGAATTATGCGAGCTTACATAGGTAACTGTTTATCATCAGGTAGCCTGTGTATCTGTTTGTTATATCAACCTTATAAATATTTATGAGACCTTTCACATACTCTAAACATATCATCTATTATGTATAAATTTAGATTTTTTATATTTACTTATTCGTGAACGTACGGTATATCCTCAAACGCCTCTTCACGACATTTTCAAGACAGTATTATCAAATTATTATACTCAAATTATTGAAAATTACTTATGCTTTCAACAAACAACACTTACATGCTCCTTTTGCTGTACAGTGGTTACAGAAGTAATTACATTACAGCTTAGTTTGTAGAACTAGTTCGATAACCATGCTTGAAATTCCTTTACGTTTTGATTTGCCTAATTACCTGAAAAAATGAAATTGACATGGTGAAAAATGTCATTAAAGCGAGTACAAAACAATATTGTAAAGAAATTGTCTTAATGTTAAATACAGTAAAGACGTAAAAGAGTAGAATAATAAAACAATTTAACAAACAAAATTACTTAGTAAATAAAACAATGAAAAATTTCTTACCTCTCACCATTTCTAGGTTATTGTTGATGCGTTTCACAAGTTACCTTTTTTCTATTATTCTCCTTCATCGTGATTGATTTATTTATTTATAACTTTAGACTTATTTTAAAAATAAGTTCATTATATTTATTTTGGATATATGTCAGCTTGACTTGCACAGATTCATTATTAGCTGTTATCTAAACAGATAACAAAATAGGATATAGAGTGGGTTGCCAGCTATGTGAACTCAGTAGAACAGTATTTACTAAGCTATGAGCAGGAAATATGATACTTTGTTTGGTACATAATTATAATGTTCGTAAACAAAGATTAACATGCATTCACAAACCTAAAAATGTTGTTTCAGAAGATTTTATTCTTTCACTCTTTGTCATTCATTCTTTACTTTTAAGTAGCAGCAACACTCTCATACTTAACTTTTAGTTATGTCAGTTTCAAATTTAGTGTTGTCCTAATAAGAACTAAATTTAATTCAACGAAACAACAGAATGGTGCCAATTCTGTTGTTACAAAACTCACCAAACTAGACTAAAAATTAGTTTAGTCCTGCCAAATGACGTTCCGTATTCTGAAAACGTAGGATTAAACTAATTTTAGTTTGACAGCACTAAAATTGGTTAAGTTACTCAACTTGGTTGAAATTTACTCATTTGCTATTCTGTTGTACATTTTATAAGTCTAAAATTGTCTAAAATTGGGTACGTCACACTAAAATTAGACGACATATAAATACATGCCGACTAACTTTGAATTTTTGGATAAAAAGTTAATTAAAAGTATATTTTTTTATATGATGAATATCGAATATGTGATTTTAGCTTTGTTCGCTTTGGCAGAAAGGTATGTATATTTTAAATTCATTTTTTGATAAGAGTGCTTACTGTTTACATTAAAACTAAATAATCATCAATTCGTGACCTGATGAAATTATCAAGAGAGACTAAAAGAATAGAGGAAAACATACGAGACAAATAATTCCAATTCATTTGGCACAGGAAAACTAGCAGAAACTTTTTAGGCTCTACATCTAAAGCTTTTCATTTACTAAATTATCTCGATAAAGGCTTTATCCCCTAGACATCTAAAGGTTTGCTTGATTTTTAATCCTTTTTATGCAATGGCACTTTCCCCATAATACAAACGTGGTGTGCAATTATATAATCTACTTATGTGGGTTCTTATATAATATTTTTCTAGTTTTATTTGCACTCCCTTTTTTGCCCAAGGAAGTTATCAAGCTCCTGTAGGGCAAGACAATTTTATTGCACTCAGTCAAACTTCTGTGAGCAGGTGCATTGCAAAAACATCAGATGTGATAGTGGAAGAGTTAACACAAAACATTTTGTATTTTTTTTCTTATTATCCTGCTCATCAATTTTAACCATAGATATAGATTTATATGTAAATTGTAAATACATTGTAATATTGATTGATATTGATAAAATTTTCAGTTTTCAAGAATTGTTCAATATGCCCAACACCATAGGTGCAGTAGATGGGACACATTGCAATAGCAAAACCATCAATAACTGACTCTACTGCACCTGGAAATCTGTTTTATAATAGAAAAGGATTTTACAGTATTAACTGTCAGATTGTGAGTATAATCCACATTAATTATAATAATTACTTTAACAAACTGTAATAATAACAAGGTAGCTGAGATAGACTGGATGCTGGTGAGAGGCCTATATCCAACAGTAGACTGCAATAGGCTAATTGATTGATTAACTGTAATTAACATACTTCCACCGGCTTCAAAATAATAAACTACCTACCTATGTAAATCCTAAATTTAAATTTACTGCAACCTATGATCTATCTGTGCCTATATTGAGTAAGATTAAGTTTAATTATTATACTAGCTGTTGCCTCTGGCTTCGCTTACTTAAATTTTGAAAATTACATCAGAAGGGCAGGCTAGCACAGTCCATCTTTGGGCATAGCTTTAGTACTGGCAGTATTTGGGTAATTACTTCAGAAGGGCACGCTATCTCAGTCCATCTTGGGCATAGCTTCTGTACTAGCAGTATCTGGGTAACCCTTTGTTGTTTGTTTTCTGAACTGCTAAGTAGTTTTATGGCGTTACATACAACCTTGCCTTCAATAATTGTTATGCTAGTCAGAAATAATTTGGAAATGTGCAATGGACGGCTTGAAACAAATTTCATTGTCTACATCACCATCGCTGCCTTCAGTACCAGCCAGAGCGAACTGTAATAATCATTTTAGCATGTTGCACCCTCTTTAACATCGTTTTTGATTACTTCAATTGAATAAAACTCTAATTTAGATCATTTTTTCAAAACAAAATTATAATGATTGTATTTCTACATTTCCAGATGATAACGAAAATGATGTGGATGAGGAGAATCATGATTCTAATATTTTGCAAAGAGGACCCAGGTTTCTTGATACGGACATGGCATATTCAGGAAAAACTGATATAAACACATTTAAATTAAACTACTAGTAAATGTTATTTTAATTAAAGCTTTGTTTTTTATTACTAATATAATCCACAATTAACATTAACAAATAATAACTAAAATTTTTAACATGATATAATCAACTCAACAAGAAATCCTGGAATGGAGGCAGTCCCTATGATATCTAGTATCTTTCACTTTATATCTGTAAGCTCAGATCCAGTTGGTCCTTCTTCTTTGGTCTTATTGAGTCACAGATGTTACGCCCCTTTGTCTTCACTTTTGCCCTCCATAAACTCCAAATCTAGACAAAAATAAATCACAAGGTATTAGTATAAGCATATTATGATATCAGGAGGTACTAGAGTCAATCTGGGCACTACCACTCTCATAATATTGGCTTTAAGTAGCAGTATGATACATTGAAAAAAAAATTCAAGATTCCTCTGTCCATTTTTCCTTTTTCTATGGAATTATGCAAGCTTACATAGTGATGGTAACTGTTTATCATCAGGTAGCCTGTGTATCTGTTTGTTATATCAATCTTATAAATACTTATGAGACCTTTCACATACTCGAATCATATCATATATTTTGTATAAATTTTGATTTTTTATATTTACTTATTCGTGAACGTACGGTATATCCTCAAACGCCTCTTCACGACATTTTCAAGACAGTATTATCAAATTATTATACTCAAGTTATTGAAAATTACTTATGCTTTCAAAAAACAACACTTACATGCTGCCATTGCTGTACAGTGGTTACAGAAGTTATTACATTACAGCTTAGTTTGTAGAACTAGTTCGATAACCATGCTTGAAATTCCTTTACGTTTTGATTTGCCTATTTATCTGAAAAAAATAAAATTGACATGGTGAAAAATGTCATTAAAAAATTTAAAGATCTTCCTCTGTTGTTTCCATACAAAAGTTATCTGGAAGACATCCCTTTTAGCGATAAGACCGCCCATTGTACTTGCCGCTTAGTATGTTGCTACTAAACTGTGTTAATTGCTGTCTAACTGTGGTGTATAATAAAGAATGTTCTATCTATCTAAAGGGAGTACAAAACAATATTGTAACGAAATTGTCTTAATGTTATGTTATGTTATATTATGTTATGTTATGTAAATACAGTAAAGACGTAAAAGAGTAGAATAATAAAACAATTTAACAAACAAAATTACTTGGTAAATAAAACAATGAAAAATTTCTTACCTCTCGTCATTTCTAGGTTATTGTTGATGCGTTTCACAAGTTACAATTTTTTCTATTATTCTCCTTCATCGTGATTGATTTACTTATTTATAACTTTAGACTTATTTAAAAAAATAAGTTAATTATATTTATTTGGGATATATGTCAGCTTGACTTGCACAGAATCATTATTAGCTGTTAATTAGGCAGATAACAAAAAAGGATATACAGTGGGTTGCCAGCTATATGAACTCAGTAGAACAGTATTTACTAAGCTATGAGCTGGAAATATGATACTTTGTTCGGTACATAATTATAATGTTCGTAAACAAACATTAACATGCATTTAAAAAACCTAAAAATTTTGTTTCAGAAGAATTTATTATTTCACTCTTTGTCATTCATTCTTTACTTTTAATTAGCAGCAACACTCTCGTACTTAACTTTTAGTTCTGTCAGATTCAAATATAGTGCTGTCCTAATAAGAACTAAATTTAATTCAACGAAACAACAGAATACCATGTTCGATATCTCTTGACTAAAATAAAAGATTTTTAGTGAAATTTTAGTTTAGTGTGGTGAACAACAGAATTGTCACCAATACCTTAAAGATGTTTTCGCGATTAAATCCCGAGTTACAATTCTAATATAAAATAAATATTTTATTATTTGCAAAACCTGCGACCATCAACTTTTTGTAATGGAACTAGACTTAATTATTAATTTTATAATGAATTTAGGCACTTTTATCTGAATCTGCTGTTGCCTATCATTCAGGTAGAATTTTAGCAAACAGAGATGTCTTTTTCTTCTTTTTTTTTTAAAAAGGCACTCCCGCATTAGGAATATTCCTGTGTCGCGGGGGGCTTCACAAACATTCAAACAACGGACACAAAGAACACCCAGACTCGGGAGAAATATTTGTGCATCACACAATTTTTTATCCCGTGTGGGATTTGAACCCACAACATAGTTTAGCGCATAGTAGCAAGGTGACCCCTTAAACCATTGCGCCATCCGTGCAGTCAAGATTTGTTAACAAAGTCAAGTTTTAGTGGCAACGTTTTATGACTTACGAAGTCAAATGCTTTTTAATCTTCGCAAAAGATACCTTGCACCCTTAGCTTCTTCCCATCATGCAAAAATATGTTGATCGTGGAGGATGTTGTTTGAATTAAAATGTAGTAACATTTGATTAAGCATGAACTTTGCAAGACTGAAACAGGCCCATAGTTATTTGAATCTTTTCTGTCTCAAAAAAACACTAATACTGTATTAGTAATGCGACACTTATGACTGTAGTTTTTGTTTACTAGTCCTTTCAATACCACAAAGACCAAGAAAATAGGTACATTTCACTGTTACAATCGAAAACAAACTACAAAAATACTATGCAACCCTAAAAGCGTCCTGTCTCAAAAGTGGCTTCAAGGCGGAGCATGATATTTACGAAAAAATGACGATTAAAATGTAATGTTCATCATTATACCGAACTCTTTATCACTACATATTATGAAACAAATTCCCCCTCCACGTCTGCCTGTCTGTCTGTTCGCAATAAACTGAAAAACTACTGAACGGATTTTCATGTGGTTTTCCTCAATAGACAGAGTGATTCATGATCAAGGTTTAAGTGTATAATTTGTTAACGTTTTGTGTAAATTGGTTGAAATATGATGATGATAGTTGAAGATGTCTCTAAAACCCGTGCGAAGCCGGGGCAGGTCGGTAGTACAAACGTAAATTATCACGTGAGAAAAGTAGACAAATATACTTAATTTGTAAAACTCGAAATTTTATATGCTAATAGGGGCGGTCGCGGACCCGTGCTTCACCTAGTTTCTCCACGGGGCATATCTTTTCTTCTTTGATCAATGGGTCAGATTTATTCACCTAATGTCAACTGAAAATCGACTATAGGTTTGACAGTAATTCCGATTCCAATAGACTTCATAGAATTTTCAAGAATATTCAGTGTGTCAGTTTGACAGCATTCGTTTGTTGTTGTGTAGCGCAATAAAGTTACGTGTGGTATTGATATTTGAAGAATTGTAATTAAATATTGCAGTAATTTAATCTGAGGAATAATGAATGTGTATGGATATCCACCTTATCCGTACAATCAGTCGGATGAATTGGTGACGCAAACCTTTGCTCAGCAGGCTCTAGGTTCCACGGTTCCTCACCCTAATCGTGGCTTGCCGGAGCCTCACGTAATGCCTGTCCCTACTGGAGCGCCTTGGAACGTTCAGGGTGTCTCGTGGGGTATGCCATCACCGCCAGAGCTTGTGCAGTTTACGGCGGCGGGTATCCAATGTTTAAACGAACAGGAGCAAAGGCTTAGGCCATTTATACATTGCAAAAGAAAAAGTTTGGATGTAGAACCGGTAATGTAAGTAACCCCTCCTAAAACAGAAAAAGGTTTAGTAGCCATTCGAACTGATTGCTGCTTGGAAGGCACCTTTACATTTCTATTTTCTATTCTGATCGTAATAAAAAATAACGAAAGATCTGCTCCGGTTTCTCGCTTACGCAATTTACTTCCATGACATGGGCAGGCACATGCATTGCTCTATCCATTTTTTTTACTCTTTTACATCACCATTATATGATATTCTTGGCTCTCATACTTATAAAGATCTGCATTCTCATAAAGTGGCTTAAAGGCATAGCATGGTTGTAAAAGATAATTTTTTTATTTGAATAAATTAAGACACTATGTTTACAAATGTAATGTAAAAGCAATATTACATATTTTTCAAAAATGTATTAAAAACATGTAAAATGATAACAATTATCCTTGGTTATCTTTAAAGATACACATTATTTTGTGGTCTGCTTTGTGGCCTTTTTAAAGAAAGCAAACCTCTATGCTGTTCATGCTTTTTCCACTCGTTAACAGGCCAGCTGTCACTATAGACTGCTTCATTTTTCATTGTGTTCATATATTTCAGACCAACAAAGCAACGGATTACAGAAGAAAAAATGGCTGCTCACTTAAGTGGTCTGCATATATCATCAGAGTATACCTCTCATTCTCCAGCAACTGATGATACCATGGACATAAATATGGAACCATCTACATCAGCCATGGAGAAGCTAAAGGGACACACAATAGTACTTTCCGAGGAGCTGAAGAAGCTACAGGATGAGCCATTACTACCGGCTGCTCTTATTGAAAGGTAATACTTTGAGCAGTCAGCAATTTATCTACAGGTGTACTTGATTCCAGTACAGAAGCAGTGTCATTTTTATTATATTTTATTTAAGATGATTATGTTTGTATTTTAAGGGGTAGGTAAATATATTTCAACTTAAACATACAGCACACCACTTCTTTCTTTAGAGAAGCTTGCTTTCCTTGGGCATTAAACAAAAAAAGATGATGGAAATCTGTTCCAGGTATTTAAATTCAAATTACTAATATTCTGCCTACCTACATGTTATAACATTGTATTTTCTATTATTTCTTTTCAGTTAATTTTAAAAGTTGGGTGGAAGTCTGTGCCAGACTAATACCACATTCCTGTAAACAAGAAATGATTTGTTTTGCTTACGGACGGTAAATGGTAATGAAAATTTTACTGTCCGTAAGCAAAACTTGGCACAGCACGGCGTGGCAAAGGGTTTTTTCGTGGATAAATGATTTCTGACCTTATTTTAATAAGTTAAGACGTTATTTCAATGAGTTTAGACCTTATTTCAATGACTTTAGACCTTATTTCAATAAGTTTAGCACTGACATTATTTTATTTTAATACGAATAGCTGGAAAAGTCTTGCATGCGGGTGCAAGTGGGTTGCCGACGGCTGCATCGCGCCCTCACATTTTTATTTTTAACTAGCAACCCGACATGCAGACGGACTTTGTTTTATATCTAATGAAGTACAAAAAACGTAATTCAATATTGTATTGATATATTCTTAAAATACTGTAACATTCAAAGTGAAAATTGACATGGTTGTTCATGTGCAGTATAAGAATTTAGATAAAGTAAGAGAAAAAAAAGCCTGGCAACGCTAGTTATGTATTTTTTTTTAAATAACCTTTTTTCCTAAATTGTTTCCCTCAAATTCTTCATTAAAATTTTTTGTAAGATTTAAAATATTTTCCACCATACAGTTTTAATACACGAGATTTTGGAAAAGGGTAGACAGAAGGAGCGTTTACATAAATATAAAACACGTGTAGGATTTTTGGAAACTAAAACATTGGAAATAAAAAAATAAGCGTTAATTACTTAATTTACATAAAAACACATTTTAAAGCTCGGAAGGAGTAAGCGATTAAAATGATAGATATGATATTATTGTAGGGAGTGATTTATCGGTTACATAGCAACTACTTAGTAATCTGTGAAATAGGTCCCATTAGTTTTTGTTACATTTTTGTTGGAACAGCCTTTATGATTTAGTAAACTGCACCCTAGTGGTAACTGAAATATAAAAAAATGAGATAAACAATAAGTTGTTACAAGAAACATTTTTAATAGAAATAGTTAAATAATAGCAAAGTAATAGACCTCTGCCTTAGATTCTTTATTTTAAATGTATAGTAGCACTAGATAAAATTATTTACTGAAGAGTCGTGGGTTCAATTCCCACCAAGGACAAATAATTGTGTGATTAGCATGATCATTGATTCTGTGTCTGTAATAAAATTTATCATTAATATATGTATAACCATGATATTTAAGTGGTTTTAGAAACGAAGCGAGGTAACTTACAATGATTAGTACTACCAAAAAACAAAGCTAAATTAATTTATTGTACTAGTTATAATAAAAAAATAATTCGAATAGTATTTATCACTCCATTCTAGTTTAACCGTACACTTCATTCATACACAAACCATCCACGCTTTGATACGCGCCACGGGGTACCTGACTTACTGACCTATCAGCTGATATCAACTACTAGTGAAAACCGTCATTCTACAATATTTTAAGAAAAATAACTTTATTGATTATGTTGGCCATAAAAATAAACATAGCGTGAACAGACTTTATGTATTTTCAAAATAAACAAGTTACGTAATTAGTATCACTTACTTAAACCGAAACAATCGTTCGAAAACAAGTCTGCCGGGTGCAATACACAAACGGGCACGTTTTGCTGACTTTTCCCTTTATCTAAAACCTTCACTATTGCACTGGATGACTTATCAAAACTTTTATATTCACCTGAATAAACAAGTCTTTTTATTTTCCTAAAATCTCCGATCTGCGGCGAGTCACTCAGGCGGCTTCGACCTTGCGCATGAACTGCCAGGCTCTACCTAAGACGGATGATGAATGGAACATGAACAGGCAACAGCATACTGTTGTTCGTCATTGCTAAACTCTGTATTAGCATATTCGTACTAACGACTTATTTTCTCGTGGGCAAGTAAAAATAATACAATTTATGATGAACACCATCGGGTCGCTGTCGCCGGCGAAATGAAGCGCAGGTCCCTGGGAGCGCGGTTGCGCACGAGTGGTGCCAGCTGCCAGCGTGTCTCGCGATTGTGACGCCTACAAGTCTTTATTTTCAAATTATTTTGCGGCCTAGTTACCTAATGTGTAAAACATTGAATGAAGTCGATGGTAGCGAAACGTAGTAACAGTAAGATAATGTAAGTAATGAGTGCCCATACCACGAGTTCTCTTTTATTGTTCGAAAATGACATAAATTGTGATATTTATAAAAAAATATATTTGTATTTTACGAAACGAATAATTTTTATGGATATAGATAGAGTATAAAAATGTATTTTCCAAAACCGATTCAAAATCACGCTGTATAAGTATGTTTATCAGCACTGTGGTTACCATATTATGGGCTCTGCCCTATTTGGGATCAGACGGTCGTCTGATCCTAAATAGGGCAGAGCCCTGTGTGAGATGTGTTAAGTTATTATTATCATTTCTCTTTATTGAACTTAAAACTTATAAATTACATTTTTGAATATAGTTATAACAAAATATATATTTAAAACTTTTAAAAATAGTAGACCATTGACATCGAGTGCAGGGACCAAGACACCGGTGGTTAGGGCTCCAAAGACAGGAATCTCCTCACTATACGGGCCGTGTCGAGGAAGACTGCTTTCTGCATCAGTCCCTTGATCCAGCCGTCTAACGCGAGCCTCTTAAGGTTTTGATCGAGGCTCTTGGCTATTAATGCATGAGCAGATACGACAATCGGAACAACGATCGCCGAATCGACATTCCACATATTGAGGATCTTATGGTAGTTTTTTTTTTTTTCTAGATTGGAGAAACCGCGAATGTCCCTAGTTGTATGGAAGCCGCGAGAAAACATCTTAGGAACACTAAAAGAAGATGAGAAGCAAGACAAAGAAGAGCAGGAGCCGCGAAGAAGGAATGGGGTTCTTGTTTCTAACCATCAGTTAGTTGATGATGTTGATATGTGATACTAATCAGAGAAATATCATATAAGACTATGACACTATGTACCTTTAAAAATCGAATGTAAGTCAATATTTGATAACGTAAGTAAATATGTAAGTAGATCATGGTTCATTTTAAATTGTTTTGTGAAAGAAAGATGTGACAGAAAGACGGATTATTCGATTACCACCATAATTTAGTTGCGAGCAACGACTACTACCGAGTCTTTTTTTTTTTGCGTCACCTTGGGTAGGCCTGTAACAGAATGCGTGTCAACTTTATTTTCATTATTCGACTGAATATATTAATTAATATAAATATTCGGAACAATAAAAATGAAGTGGGAGAGCCCCGCTTCGGCATGTATGGGCCAGCTCGATCGGAGTCATACCACGGCCTCGCAGAAAACCGGCAGTGAAGCAATGGAGTGAGTGAGGTTACCGGAGGCCCTAACCCTTCCCGCTTCCCCTCTTCACCTATCTCCCTTTCCCCCTCTTCCTCCTTCCCCTACTCCCACCTCAAAGGCCGGCAACGCACTTGTGACTCTTGAGTTGCAGGTGCCAGTGGGCAGTGGTAGACACTTACCATCAGGTGACCCGTCTGCTCGTTTGCCCATCCCATAAAAAAAAGATAATAATAATAAATAATTGTGCTTACACTGTTTGATATGAATATCTAAATGAATTTTAATCCATTAAGTTAGTTGACTGTCAAGTCAAATCTTCAATTAATAACAGAACGGTATGTACCATAGAAATTTGTATGCAATAACCATTTTCGTCGTTGACGTCATACCAGCCAGCGTCAAATCATTCTATTTTTTGGTTAACATTGGAAAAATAACAACAAACGTGAGAATTATAAGAATAATTTTTTTCATAAGGATTATGAAATAATTTATTTTAAACATAGTCAATGATCTCAGGAACCCTAAGTATAGAAAACCTAATTATCTGAGGAGTTGTCAGTTTGAATTTTGCCTAAAATGATTTTTGAGTTGGCAAATAACTTAAAAAAACGGACAGATGTTATCGATGTGCAAAACAATATTTACACTACTGAGATTACTCGGACGTTGTTAATTCTATTCATTACCCGAAAAAAATACGTACATACTTTGTACTTACTTACTCAACCTGAGGCAGAATTTTAAACATACTTACTGAGGCTAGACTTGAGAAGCTCAAGTCCTAATGACTGGGTTTTTATATATAAATATTTAGTTTTTCTGAGGAATTTAATGAATGACGTTATCATTGCGTTTACCGTTTCCTAACAAACTATTTAGAATGAACCTAAGGTTTTAATTTTAAGGTGCTTAATACTTATGAACTAAAAACTAAACCAATTGTTTTTTCTCTCAGTGCAGTGTTAGGATTTGTGTTCTTATTGCAGTTTCTTTGATTTAACTTTACGCATAGTAGGTATGATAAGCTATCAATGTGATTAAAAAAATTGTAGGAACAAATTAGAATGACGATACGACATGTGGTAGCCTGTCGCAATTTTTGATAATAACTATTAAAGCCCCAATAAATACCGGAGAAGTCTGAACACTTCTTGTAGCATTAAGCGCCGTCTCTTTCATGAGGCTCTGTGTATTATTGAATTTGTAATTCATTTACTTATTTAAGAGCAGGATCTAATGTATCATCCCACTAATATTATAAATGTGAAGGTTTGGATGGATGGATGGATGTTTGTTACTCTTTTACGCTAAAAACCACTGAACCGATTGCGATGACACTGGGAAAACTTACTTTAAACTGCGAGGCGCTGCTAGTATTCTCATAAGTGCTTTCAATATGTACTGACTGCACTGAAACTTAGTTTTAAAAATAAGCAAATTAATGTAAGTAATTATCGCACATAATCTTGAATGCACCTAACCATTGTTTTGGTGTGTATTATATTTTCTTTATTGGACCTTAGATCTTTAAAAGTTTCTTGGAGAATGTTGGTAATCATAGTACTGTATGGGGTAAGACAGGAACGATATGATTTTTTTAACGAAACCAGTGTAATGAGGCTTTGAACTCACAAGAGACAATAGTGTAGGCAATGTTTATCATATCATATATGTACAGAAATGAAGCCTTTATGTATAAAAACTTTTTAGAATACTTGGATGTACTATTTTGAAGCACTCTACAGGTTACAGTAACAAATATTAGCACAATGTATAAATTTATTGTTCCTTATTCTTCGTCCACTGTTGGGTCTTGTTCGTCTAAAGCAAAAACAAAGAATTCAGATTTAAAGAACAGATTAAAAGAAAGATTAAGATTTATGCTGAAAAGAAGTTTGTAAGGTAAAGTGTTAGGCGTGCGTGTAAGATTGACCGATTTTCATTGTATGACTTAGCAATAAATGTAAGAAAAACTGTTATATTTGTTGTAGTTTCCTTTTTAAAAGATTGTCCAGTTGTCAGACGGCATTAAAATTAAATGCATTATCTTTTCTACTGAACTGAAATACTATGCCGTGCGATTATTTCAAATGATCCCCGGCGTTACTAGGCAAAAGCACAAACTGATAATTCAAATAACCTCTTACAGTGTGCGACTATAACTGTTAAAATTAACTTATAAAATATCTTCTAGACTCTTTAAAGAAATCATTGCAGATTTGTATTACGATATCCATATCACCTTTCAAATGATAATCATCTATATTTCTTTTGATCCTCCTTTTAATTAAGAACACTTAAATTTTTGTAATTGCAGAACTTTTCCACAAGATGGCATTCAACCATATTTTTACTGCTTTTATTTTGCAAGATACAATAAAATATTAGTTATTGGTGGAAACATTACTCACCTATTTTCTCGTGTGGAAATCAATCCCCTAGTATTATATCTCTACCACATCTTGCATGCTTCGATGAAATATACATTAGATGTTTGATCGGCATTAAAAAATGGCACCAACTAAACTGCTTAAATGCAGTTGGAAGCACAATTGAGCTCTTAGACGCTTCGCACCCACACTAGCGGTATGACGTGTGTTGAATTAGATGCAATGGGGAAGCCCCCTGCCGGATCGCCTGTTATTCAATAGGCGGTCAAGTCTGCCGGGGTTCTCAGGGATTTCTTTTCTAGGGTTCACCCGAAGCCCTAGTAATAAGAGTACGGGACGGAACACCGTGTTGTTTTAGTTGGTTCCGGTGATGACCCGGGGGCTTCTCAGTTCTCACACGGGTCATCACGGACATTGTGTATCTATGGTAGGTGTATTTTGGAGAGCATGACGACGTGGCTGTGTGGTTGTCAGTCTGACTGTCTGAAATAGGTGTGTTTAAACTTTAAATAAATAATATAAATAACAACACATTTCCTTTATTTTTATAAAGTAATTTTATTTCTTTAAATATAACAGATTCATTTTTTTGTTACATTCACAGAATTTTTAGTCCATCATATGAGATAATATCGATCCTTACAGTCTTACTCAAGTTGTACATTACAATAACATTTTATTAACTTCTGTTGAAGAACTCTTTGGTTGATAAGAAATATAAAAAAAATGCTTATTGCAACTTTTTTATTGAACCTATTAAGTTGGATGTGGTTATCAGGCCTATGTAGAGAACCAAAGTTGCTACTAGTATGCAAAATTCTTAGTAAATTAGTTAAGATAACATCTGAATATCAGTTACATACAAAAAAGCATAATTTATATTATTTTATAAAACAAAAGTACATGCAATTTTAACCTTACGACATTTAACATAAGGTAAAATTTAACAAAACTCATTGTACTTTTGAAACAACTCTTAACAAGTCACTCGTAATAAGAATCTCTACTTACAAGTTATTAAATTATTATATATTTTTAAATTACATAGGTATTCGGCTTTTAAGTATATTTACAAATTATTAAAACAGTAAAATATGTTGATAACAATGTCTTTGAGACTATAGCACTGTTTACACACAAAGTACAAGCAGATTGGCAACTTATTTTGAAGAAAGAAAAATATTATAGAACATAATATCGAAACTTTGAATATTGTACCATAATATATATTAATAAACAATATAATTTTCTATCCAAAGCTTCAAGTATTTCGTTTTTTTACAGAACTGTATTCTCTAAATTTTCTTGGAGGGCTCAGGACCTGATACTGAGTGACTACCGCCGCCCATGGGCACCTGCAACTCGAGAATCACAAGTGCGTTGACAGGCCTTTAAGGTGGAAGTAGGGGAAGGGGGGGGGGGGGAGAGGGAAGGGTTATAGCCTCCGGCAACCTCACTCGCTCTTTGCAATATAACGTAGCATTAATTCACTGCCGGTTTTCTGTGAGGCCGTGGTATTACTCCGGTAGAGTCCCACGAATAAATTTTTCCCGGTAACAGCTAGTTCGAGCTATTGCTTACACGCCTTAATCCAAACGTATTACCAATAACCTCCCTTTTCCTACTTACTTTCCTTCATTTCCCTTTCAATATACTCCCATTTATTCCATCTTAAATTCCCAAAGTGCAGGTTGAAGGCAATAGGCTTGTCTCCTATTAAATCAGTTGGACCAAATTACAGTTGGCACAGTGTGGGTGGTGTCATACCCTTCTGCCCCATCCATGATACAGGCGTGAATGTGTGTGGGATGTTTATGTATGGCTATATTCCCAAAGAAGCTAAGTTCCGTTTGATTTGTTTTATATCATCGGTGCCAAACAAGCATACGGCCCGTCTGATGGTAAAAAAAATCCCACACTGTACTCCCACAAAATAACCTTTGATAAGCTGTGTTACCTGCCTACCGACTCGTTGTCCCCCCTTGATGGTTAACCACAGGTGCTTGGACTTTAAACTTAATGTACAGAGATATGAATCAGATTTTTTTTGGTTACATCGAATTCGTTTTGGTAACTGGACTATGTCTCGGATATACCCAGTGTCAAAGACCCCGGACTTAAACTAGCTAACTGGACGTATGAGTTACTTATACAAAAAGTAGGTTGCATTTATATGCCGAAATTAAATAACTGTTGTTACCGGCGGAAATTGAATAACTATTAATTAGGTATTGTTGATACTTATTATGTTATTTATCCTAGCTGAAAATATAATTATGTAAATATCGAGGGTGAAGTCTTTAGGTGTCCAATTATCTTATTTATTAGTATGCGCTATAAGCAAAAATAACTTAAGTAGTTGACTACATATTTAGTAGGTACTAGGTACATATATATAGTGTTGCCTATACTGAATTTTGGCACTTAATTATTTACCTATTGTCATAATTTAAATCATTCATACCTACCTACACTCATTTAACATTAATAATATCGACACTCAGAGTATCTTAAATTATAAAAAATTCAATATTCGAAAAAATCGTTGAGTCAATAATGTCGTAATGTGAATAATTTTAGGTGGTAAACAGATCACACGTTTAAAAACTCAATTCTATAAATTGAGCTTTTTAAATAGCTTTATGTTTTTATAGTTTCAAAACTGATATTTATCACTTCATTTTAGCGATGTTTGGGGTCGTGTTGTCATTTTTTTATAGCGACTCGTTACTTATAATTTCGCTAATCCATTTACTTAGTAACAACCATATCAGAAAACACTATACAAATACACCCTAGAATAGATGAGATTTCTTGGTGTCTTTCGAGCACAGTTACAGTTTCACATCGTATTTCACTCTTTTTCGAAGACATTGCATTAGGGATAGTGTAATAGCGAATTATATCAACATTATCGATAAGCTAGCACGTCTTTACATAATGCTACCACCTTCGTCTGCACAAAGTTTTTAGTGAACGACTCACTAAAAGCGTGTAACGGTGTCTCCATGAGTTACTTAGAGTCGACGTGTAAACATAGTAATTAACACCGACGATTCCTATATGTCAGTTTGCGTAGATTACTGTCAAAGTTAGCAATATGGCATTAACTTTGAACGTTATCTGCTTGTCCAACATTCGAGTACCGTTCAGTTCAACATTACAGTAGACATTTCCAATTTTTTTAAAATTCAAAACATGTTAACCTTGACAGCAGCAGTATCTAAATCCCGCTTCATACTCTCTAATTGTTCTATGTCTTGATGTGAGGTCTCGCACTTCTGCACCACCAAAGAATGATAGAAGTGAATCGCAAACGCCACGAAGACTATTAATACTGAAATGGAAATAAAATAACATATTATTATCACTACATATTATAAAACAAAGTCCCCCGCCGCGTCTGTCTGTCTGAGTGTCTGTCTAACTGATATGATGATGATTGTTGAAGAAGTCTCTACTACCCATGCGAAGCTGGGGCGGGTTGCTCGTATTTTGATAAATAGTATATTAAGCTTACTTCATTACTTATATCACATAAATAAATGTGAACTAAAGATATTTGGTTTTTAAATAATATTACCATAATACAGACATATTTTTTCAGTTACCAAACAAGCACCGGTTACCGGTGCTTTTAAACATTCGTAATATCAGTATTTCCAACCCAAAATAAAGTTTGTGTAAGGTTTAGGTACTTCCAAGCCAGGCACATGCAATTAAATCTGATATCTGAATAAAACGGGAAAATTATATTGTCGGTGGCGAACGTTTAAAACTTGAAACTTTAGCAATGGCTATACACGTGACTAGGGTTGCCACCCGTACTTTATTATAAAGTATTGTACGTTTTTTCGAGTAATTGTACTCTATACTTTATGACAACAATAAAGTACGCAAAATTACTTTATAAATTTCATCTGATCTGATTTCTCTAGGATTTATTTTACATAGCATAGCATAAAAAAAAGATTGGTCGTAAGACGGATTCAAAATTAGTCGATAGATTTTTTATTGAAATAGCAATAAATCTGTTGATTAAAATAATGAGGAATTAAAAAAAAAATACTCATTTATTTTAATTTAAATATAGACGGTAAAGAAAGTGTGCAGATTTTTAGCAGGAATAATTCTTCTAGAATTTTAACGCGAACGAAACCGTGGGTAAAAGCTAGTTTATAATCAAGTAAAATAAATAGTACTTTATTTTAACACAATGTATTTTTTTTTTCTAACTTTAAAAACCAATGTACTTTATTTAGGCAAAAAAAAGGTGGCAACCCTTCACGTGCCCTCTTTGGGATCCGAGTAGACGGAGCAAACACGATACAATATCGAATTATATATGAATCATTATATGTTGCAACCGATGTTAACCCGTTAGTAATGTTTTCTAAATACAAATAATTATTTTAATAGTAAAAAATGTACTCCACAGAAGTCATCTTGGGACTATATGCGAAGCCGACGTATGGTCTTAAGCTGCCACTTATCGGAGAAAAGATCTTATGGTTAGGCTCATGTTACGTTTACATTTTTATTTATTTATCAAAAATGCAGACAGCTAGATATGTACCTGTTAAAACGTTAAGGAATTATCCCTGTGTCGCAGGACTTCATAAGCATATAAGGAGTGTTAGAGAGTATTGCGAGTAGGTAACCATTTAAACCAGTGCGCCATCTGGTCAGTTAATTTTGTTGTAAGAATGGTAGTTTACACTGCTAGCAATAAGGTATAATATTAAGAATTGAAGTCGAAACCTGTAATATGTAGATAAGGGGAGACGCTTTTAAGTTCACTCTAATTAGTTAGTTAGTCTTAGATAGTTAGCCACACTCAAATTTTGAGTAGATGCACATGCACAGTACAAAATACAATTGCGATATTAATATCGCAATTGTAGTTGTAATAGCAAGGAACGACTAGTGATTAATCACTAGTCGTTCCTTGCTATTTCACCATCGTTTGTTGTCTCTACTGCACTCCTAACGGTCGCAGCGTGATGTTATATAGCCTATAACCTTCCTAAATTTGTAAACAATGCAAAAAAATCGAATCCGACTTATAATTCCGGAGATTAGCGCGTTTTAACAAACAAACAATCAAACATAAAAACTCTTCAGTTTTATTATCATCACTATTTATTATAAAACAAAGTCCCCCGCCGCGTCTGTCTGTTCACGATTAACTAAAAAACTACTGAACGGATTTTCATGAGGTTTTCACTAATAGAGTGTTTCACGAGGAAGGTTTAGGTGTATTATTTGTTAAGATTTTGTGTAAATTGATTGAATTATGTTGATGATTGTTGAAGATGTCTCTGCTACCCATGCGAAGCCGGGGCGGGTTGCTAGTATTAGCACAGAATACATAATAGTACGTATTAGTATAAAATGTATTGACTTTTTTATATAACCTACTAAAATAGATAACAATAGACCGGGAGGATTTCGGGTGGTAGTGTACCATTGCCTATAAACTCTCGTTATTGATCGTTATTGGAGTCACCTCACGATTGGAGTTTTATTCCGATAAAGGAAACCGTGCACTAATCCTAACTACATATTGTAAACTAGCTGACCCGCGGAACTTCGTCCGCGTTTGTAAATTTTCGCCGTTTTTGCAACATTTTTCATTGATGCTCCCATTGGTTGTAGCGTGATGTTATATAGCATATAGCCTTCTTCGATAAATTGGCTATCCAACACTAAAATAATTTTTCAATTCAATTCAATTAGTGCGTTCAACCAAACAAACAAACTCTTCAGCTTTATAATATTAGTAGAGACACATAATGAGCAGTGAATTAACGTGCGGCCCGGCCAGCGCGTGGCCCAATGAATTTAGGCACGACTTGTCGACCTCGCCGTTTGCTTGTAGCTTTATATCTGGCCTGGTATAGATGCGAATGAGTCCGTTTGTTTCTTTGTCACGCTTTCACGCCATAATTACTCAACCGATAATCATGACAGTTAGTAATGTAATAATAGTATTTTTGTTTCTGCACACTTATAGTCCAGTACCTTTTTAGACTTGACCAAGGAATCAATTTTTCTATAATATTTTTTACTTTTCAAATTTTGAGATACCAGACTGGACTAATACCAGGTTTTACCCATTACCAATTACCGACTGAAAATGCAGGAGAGATCCTACATTATTGATTCTATTTGCTCATCTGCATGAAGGAATAAGATCGATATTGCAGGATTTACATCTCTGGTGCTAGGAAAGTTCATATGTACCTATAAAATTCCTTCCATTCCCTCGTCTCCTTAGGAGAGTCCCTAGCTATGCACATAGTTATTAAACACTTATTAATAATAAGGACAGGATATTAATAACATACCTCGCACATAGACCCATAATAATAAAAGGTAAAAGTTCACTTACAGTATAATAAGTGGTATGATTGTACCTGGTATGACGATGACTGTGGCAGCGGTGGCGGCTGCGAACGAGTAGTCCCAGAACTTCACCCAGCAGAGGATCGCTATCTCCACTAGGAAGAGGAAAAGACCTGAAGAGGACAAGGAACCCTTATTAGTTCTTCTTAACTTCTCTTCAGCTTTGATTTATTAATAATTACATAATGGAAGTAGTGTGATCTCTATAGTAGGGGATCAGCTTGGAGTGATTGATCATCTTTCAAACTAAAAATATTATCTGGAATGCAGAAATATTTTTGGAATTTGGAATTTGAATGGTGGACTTATTGCCTGTTAAAGAATCATAATATGTTCTAGAAAGCCAGGCATGTCTTCTTCTATATTATACTATAATGAAGTTAAAATATAGGATAAAAAGCTGCGGCTCTCAAGACCGGCTTCTTAGAATCAATAGAGATACGAATATTTGCATATATATTTGCTATAAACAGGAATAAAATAAATACTTACATAATTTGTTCGTCACTACATTAAATTATGAGTAAATTTTCTTTTTCTTTCAGCTCTCGAATTTCAAAATATAAAGCTGAATCGGTTGTAGAAAATAATGTTTCTTACCTAAAACTGTACTAAAAGCCCAAGCCAGTTCGATGAATCCTCTCATTCTTTCATGAGGTGAGTCTCTTAACATTCTGGCAGGGGCTCCAGGAGTTTCCATCTTGCTGACTGCGTCGATGTTAGGCAGCAAGTATGTCGAGATCATGAGAGCGAATATGTGTACTGCGACCAGTACCGTGGTGCAGACTGCGAACATCACGAATAACCATTCGGGTACGTTCGTCGGTTCGTTTATTTGGAGCTCCACCATTGCCACCATCGCGAAACCTGGAATGTGAGTTGAATATTTAATAACAGAATACATCGCAATTTCTTTTTTTTTTTATGGTATAGAGGGCAAACGAGCAGACGGGTCATCTGATGGTAAATGACTATCGCCGCCCATGGGTACCTGCAACTCAAAAGTCACAAGTGCGTTGCCGACCATTAAGGTGGGAGTAGGGGAAAGGTGGATGGGGGGGGGGAGGGGAGGAGGGAAGGGTTAGGACCTCACTCACTCGGCGAAATGCAATGAAATTATTGCTTCACTGCCGGTTTTCTGTGGCCGTGGTATCACTCCGGTCGAGCCGGCCCATACGTGCCGAAGCATGACTCTCCCACGAATTGAAATTGCTGTTATATGCCTCTGTAACGATGTTTTGTCAACCTCTGTGGTGGAGAGATAGTGCATTCAACTGCACTTTTTTAACGGCATTTTCGTTATTTAACAGATAAGTGTTGGCACATGTGAAGCTTGATGGCAAATAGTTATAGGTGATGCACATTCACGTAAAACGATGAAGAATGAATGACAAAAAAATGTACCTACGCTGTATTTAACTCAAAACTGAATTAATGATTTAAATTGTTAGATTTTCAATTCGCATTTTTTATAATTTTATAAATAAATAAGTTACAATAAAGTATTTAGAATTTCCCTACTTCCGTCAGTCCATTTTGCGCGATTTAAAATAATTTTGATCCTCCTCTTCCCTATGTCAAATCAAGTCAAAGAGAAATTAAGTTAATTGAAAAAATCTACAAACACCTGCATATTTTCAGTTATTGTAGACTGGTTGGCCGTCATGGTAAAAATTCGGTGTAATGTATAATTCGAGGTGTATAATGTGTGTAAATGATTGTTTCTCAAATAGTTGAAAACTTTTATCTAAATTAAAAATGTGCAACTATCTGAAGTGATTCTGAGTGGTGTTTGTTTACCGACCAAATAAGTTTTGACCAAGTTTATGCTCAAAGCTCTAGAGAAGCTTCATAAAGCTGGTTCCACATAAGCGTGGCTGGAGAGGGACGTTTCTGACTTTACCAGAGCTGAAGGTTGGCCGTAATCTAGTCTATGGTCTCTTTTAGTGATTATGGCACATTCTAAACGCCATGATAATTTCAGTCCCTAAAACTGCGTGTTTGAATCGATAACTGGGCACAACGTTTACAGGATTGTATCAAGGCCGATGGCCGATCATTTTAGAATTAGCTTCATGCTGTACGTCAGAACGGTTATAAATAGTTTTTGTTTTAAGAAGACAATTCCCGCATTAGGAATATACCTGTGTCGCGGGGTACTTCACAAACGTTTAACATGTTGCTCCAACAGCTTACAATTTGATCTGGAACTTTGACAATTTCTTGCGAGGAAAAAAATATAACTCAGAAGAGGCAGTCCCAACCGCCTTTAAAGATTTCATTCTCACTCCTACCTTTTTTTCAAATAGGGAATTAATGAACTTCCTATAAAATGGCGCTACTTTGATTAATTAAGTATCTAACTTCAAAAAAAAATATCGTTTTTCTTATTCCATATTTCATAATAATATGTAAAGATTTAATTTCTAACGAAGGCAGGCACTTTGAAACAATAAAATAACACTAAAAAAAATATATTAAAATTTCATTGACTTCATTTAAGTCGGTACCTAGTGAATTAACTGTACTAGCTTAAATATACGAATGCCCCAAACAAAAGTGCAAATTCTAAACACACTAAACGCAGTTTAAATTTTTATGAATTAAGCGATGCAGATTAGCATTTGGGGCTCTTCCAGTACTTTTCTCTCAAACACCAAGTAAATAGTGATCTTAGCCTGACACTAGAAATAAGTATAGTGATGATTACCGGAGAGTAGTTCGGAAGTGGTAGCGGTGGCTTTGAGCTTCGCGCGCGACATGTGCAGCCGCCGCCACGAGAGACCCTCGGAGCTCTGTGGCTGTTCCTCGTTCCAGCCGGGGGACACTGGCATTGTCAGAGCTACTTCACTAACACTCTGAAATAATAAAAAGAATGTTTAGAATAAATTCAATTCAGTTCAGTGTTTGATAGGTAGTTACAGACGGTAAAAGTAGGTAGATGTCACCGTAAGATTGTGTTAAGATAGCACAACTGCTCGCGTGAGGGCGACACCTGTCGCATTCGTACAAGTTCAGAAAAAATAAATCTTACTTAATGTTTTTGTTTCTTCTTTATTCAGGCTGATTTATATATTGTTAACTAGGGACCTATGCACAATATTGTATTTATTAAACAGTCTTCACTATAATAGCCGTGGGTTGTGTACGTTCTGGTACCTAAAATTTGTTATTTTGTAAGGGTTTTGACTTTTTTATTTGTTAATTATTTTAATAAATTTTCCCAATTGCAATTTAATCAATTTGTGTTTTGTATTTTATTTGAATATAATTTTTATTTTGTAATTTATTCGACTTTTTTGATTTACTTTAATTTGTGATTGTATTCTGGTTTGATATAAAACTTTTATTTGATTTTTGTTGAACTGTTTTATTTGTTTTTGTCACTGGCCACAGCTGCTCGCACGAGGACGACACCTGTAGCATTCGTGCAAGTTCAAAAAAAAAAAACACTTATTGTTTTTTTTTTTTTCGTTTTCTTTTTTTTAGGTGCCTACCAATTAATTAGTTATTCATTTATTGTTAACTGTGGACCTATGTACAATGTTATACTTATTAAACAGTCTCGACTGTAATAGTTTTAGTGCTTAAAATTATTATTTTCTAATGGTTATTGAGTTATTTACTTGTTTATTATTTTGACAAATTTTTCCAATTGCAATTTAATCATATTATCTATTTGCGGTTTACTTTTATTCGAATTTTTGTTTTGTCATTTTTTTTTCGATGTATTAGTCAAACATGAATTTGTCTGCGCTCTTTCGTATTTTATTTGGATGTAAATTTTTATTCTGTATTTTATCTGAATGTAATTTTTATTTGCGATTGTATTTGGTTCTGGTTTTGTATTTGTCTCTAATTGGCACGTGACGTGCACGTTAGATTAGGTTAGGTTATTTTAATTTTTATTTTGTTACTACACGTGACATACTTATTAATCTAAAAATTAAATACCATACCTGATATCAAAAGATCTATTGTGAATTTTCTTTATTAAACGACACCTATGTTTGTGTCCTATATGTATGTATATACCTTGTGGCTCACGCTGAAGTCACTGTCCATCGGGCTAGCCTAGTATGACGTGCACTGGGCACGTCATACAAGGTCAGCTAGCCCGATGGGTAGTCACTGGACTATCTATACTAGACTATAATTCATTTTGCGCTTTTCCAGAACTGAACTATTAAGCGGTTACCCAATACTCTAGTGACAGTTCTTCAATATCTTTCTTACATCCCAGAACAACTACAAATAGGGGACACCGAGCAGAAAGGTAAAGATAAACTTACTTTTAAGATTTTGATCATTGAAGACTGCCACGGGGTTTGTACATGACAATGACGGGTCCACATATTTACATCGATGAGCGTTAAAAAGTGCCGTATTTAAAGCTTAAACCTAAGTTAATAAGGTTTCAACACAAACACTTTTTTGGAACTAACCCTCTTTCTGCATCTTCCTCTCATTGTGAATATTGTTGGTGGCCGAGACAGACTGCTGTTTCGATATGAAAGGATAATTACAACTAGATTAACATCATTACAATGTTAGTCTTTTTGTCAACATACCATTGAGTTAGATGCTGGAGTAATGCAGAAGTACTCTCACCTTAATGGACTGGTTACATTGGCAAGGGTTCTGCAGATAGCCCGGACTGAGCAGTACCGTTGCCGCCGACTTGTTCGAAGCCATCCCGTTAGGTGTGACGCTGCCGTTGGGGCTCCCACCCCCCTTAGAACACATGTATTCTAAGCTGTGGGGTGGAGTCAAGGATATCGTAGGGCTGTCTGTTACACTTACTTTGAACCTGTAAAATGTAATACAGATGGCGTTGTAGGTTTTCTAATGCTGTTAAAAAAAGACAGTATAATATAAGCAAGCTAATTATTATTGGTAACACGTCCTTACACATTATTAAGCATTTCCCAAATGAAGGGTAGGAATTACTAGGAATTACCCGCATTAGGAATTACTCCTGTGTCGCGGGGGACTTTACAAACATACAAACAACGAACACAAAGAACACCCAGACTCAGATGGGAATCGAACCCACGACCTCTGGCTCAGCAGTCAGGGTCACTAACCACTAGACCAACATTCAACTATTGTAGATGCTTCTTCGCCATAACCACATAATATTTTATAAAACAAAGTCCCCCGCCTGTCTGTCTGTCTGTGTTGTCTATGCCTGTTTATACTAACTAGAGATGGCCTAGTGTTCGAATTACGACCGTTTTGAATATCACTACATATTATAAAATAAAGTCCCCCGTCGCATGTCTGTCAGTTTGCGATAAACTGAAAAATTACTGAACGGATTTTCATGCGCTTTTCACCAATAGACAGAGTGATTCATGAGGAAGGTTTAGGTGTATAATTTGTTAACGGTTTGTGTAAATTGGTTGAAATATAAAATGTCTCTACTACCCGTGCGAAGCCAGGGCGGGTTGCTAGTTAATTAATAAATGACAAGAGGAATGTATAAAAAGATATGACATGTGTTAACTTACACATTTCACAAAAATATTAATCGCATTATTGTACTAAAGCACTTTAAGTAAATAAATTGCAGTTAAAAAAACAAGAAACCGACTACTACTGTGTTGCCGAAAAACGCTGTACTTTTAGTCGTCATGGGGCGGGTCATTTCTTTCCCTCTGATATGGCGAAGGAGATGATGGCTGGTCCATGCGTCATACTCGTGAACGGGTGCTGCTTGGGGTGACTGGTCGGCCTAGTCAGCGATGCTTTAGCCTATACTATTATTTTGGTTCGATCAACTGCAACTCTAGCCTCTTAATCCAGTCACGAATTATTTTTAACAGTAGATTTTGTAACTGAATGAAGGTAGATGTGCACCTTGAATGATTTCTATGTTTAATAAGTTCAAACCTTCAACGGTATCACTAAGTGATTTTTATTTTTTAGTACGTTAGCTTTTGGAGCATTTCAATAAAATGAAATTCAGGTGGCATCAGCTTGCATCCTGTTTACCTTTCGTGTAACACTAACACTATTGTACCTGAAGATCTGACTTTTAAAAAGAGTGGCCATGAGTTTCTTTGCCAGTATTCTTCTCATAAGGCCCTACGCATTTTTTAAACTGGAAGTTATAGATCGACACAAGCAGGCAGTAGATTTTGGTGTTTTCACCTAATTTACCTCGACAATCCAGTACATGCTGTGGCGTCTGTTTGCGCCGATCTATGATTTTAAGTCTAGCTTCAATTTAACGATCATAAATGTCACTTAGTGTCTTAATTGAATAAATGATTTTGAATTTGAATTTGAAAAAAAATATTTTAGGTCAGATCTTCTTAGTTTTAAATTTACACATTCACCACGTGAATGGAGGAAGGGCTTAAAAAAAGAAAACTGATGTTTTCTGAACCCGATAAAAATTAGTATTGAAAGAAATATTATTAAAAGAAAAAATAATTGGACTAAACATTGGCGAGGGCTTCTTTCAGATCCGCAACTGTTCACGTGAATTAAATGAATCACACGATTTTATATCCACCTGTACACAATAGCCAATAATGGTTTATGGGTATTCTGACCACTGTCAAAGGTAAATTTCAGCTAATTGTTAGTCTAAGACAGTAACGTCCATAACAGAACTTTGATCTGATCGTGTCACTGTAATTATTATAAAAATCAAGACACGTTTGTTTACATACATTTACGAATTCGTTTCTAAAATTGTTCAAACACGTAACGAAATAATACATCAGGGCGAAACCGAAATATGCGGTGGTTAACATAACATAGCTCTCTCCAGAGATCGCCGAGTGAATTCTGGCTTGTGGACCAACTTCACTGTGAGTGTCCACGTCTCGGCATCGTAACTCATTACAAGTAGGACTGGTACTATTATGTATTCTGTGGTAGGACACTGATTAAAGATTTTTGTCTCGAGTCACTGCGGTATAGACGACGTGAAGACCCGAAGAAGCTTATCAAATGCTGCCGATCCCAGTTGAATCCTGCTATTGAATTCCCACTCGGAGTTATTCTTACCCAGATGCCAAGGTACACGTACACTTGAACAACTTTGAGATGGACTCCATTAATTACTATCAGCCACGGGTTAATTTGACAGTCAGCTAATCCGGACAAAATTTCTTGGAAGTCTTGCAGCGACTCCGCCATTAGGACAATATCGTCGGCAAATCTTAGTTACGAAATACATTCACCATTGACGTTAATGCCCTTCCCTTTCCAGAGACTCGTAAACAGTTTCGAGGATATTACACCCCCAATCTCACCCCCCTGAGTAATGGGATATGTAAAGCAAAGAAACCCTATGAGCTTATATTTGTGCAATTTCATATTATATAACATTAGCTTTAATACTACACCTATATTTCGAAATAAAGCTTACTCTATTTTTAATTATATCCTATAGAGTGAATAAAACACCTGCAGATCTGAACTGAATCGGGTTGAAGACGTGGATGTATTTAATGGTAGATTCTCCCAGTACAAAAGGGTCATATCTACGTATAATAAATGCACTAGTAGTAGTTTGTAGTATTTTTTTTTAATAAATATAGTTTTAATCTTACATATGTTGTAGATACATGTATTTGAGTAGCGTTTTGGATAATTAAGTGCGGCAAGTAGTTTTATTTTGCCATATGCCTTGAATTCGCCTTTTTTCATGTAGTGTATACTATATTTGGATCACTGTCTTGACACAGAATACATAATAGTACCAGTAGCCTTGATTTAATATGTACCTATCTCCTAATGTTACCTGTCATGTAGTGGCAGTAATCTGTAAGCGTACCTTTCAGAAATAAATAAAAAGATGAGCCTTCAGTAGAGGAATGTTTTCATCTTCCACCAATTCTCTACCACAATAATAGTTACACATTAATAAGGTAAACAGCATTTTATGTAGCAACATAAAGGAGTTAGTATGTCACATTAGTGAGTTTTTACGATGTTGTCGAATTCTCCTACTCCTATGTTTGCTGAAACCACAGATCAAGGCGGAAACCGAAAGGACGGTGGAAACATAAAATGAAGTAGGTATGGTGTGAATCGGCGACCTTGATCGTCTAAGTAAGCTGTAAAAACTCGTACTAGGAATTCAGTGCTGTAAATTTTACGTAGATGTGATGATTTCATGTAAATAACATAACACCAGTTTCAAGTACCTATAATTTATTATTGCAAAAAATCTGAACCAATCAACACACACGAACGAATAAGTAGTTAAATATTTCACGGCGTAGTTAGATATGAATTGTTCATCAACTTACTTGAAATAGGAACCTGCAAAAACGAGATTTCTTCGTAATGTACAAAATTGTAGTTTTAAGACTTCTGCAACACTTTTTTTATCTTACTAACGCGATTACAATAGAAGCGATTACCAAAACATCAACTTAACAACGTAAATTACTATCATAATATTCAAAATTGTAGTTTTTGCTATCATTTACGACAGTTATTTTTTTTTATCTATTTGTCTGATTTTTTTATTAACTACCTACCACAGTTGATATTATTTTAAATAGCGGAAATAGTCAGCTCTAGTCAAAAATATATTCACCTACCTCTTTTATAATGATTACAAATAGGAAGGCAAGAAAAGAAGGAAAGTGATGTTTATCTTATATACTTAGTAGTCGTCGGATTGTGTAAAATATAGTATCTGTGGTAAATTCCAACACCGAACAATGGGCAATTAACTATATTGTATAATCAACCATATTCTTTGCCGTGACAAGTTGAATGACAGCGTTGTTTTTGCAAATCTATAATAGTGATTTTTTTATATTTAATGGTTCTCGTCATCGTTCTCGCACTAAGGATGTAGTTTGAAACAGGCAAGAACATGCATCATACGTCCATCCCAGTGTTTTGGGATCCATCGATTTACCTACATACTTGACTTTTGGTTTCAAGGCGCAAGTAGAATTCAAATTTTAAAAATAAATTTTATTAAAATTTTTCAAACAAATGATTTGAATTGGTTGGAAACGCCATTTTCTCTAAAAAAAAGTATGTGTGGCTTGACACTGTATTGCTTATCAGCGTCCAATTATAGCCATTACAAAAATCCTAGTCAAGAAAACTATAAGAAAAAAAACTGATGATGGGAAAACATCACCATAAGATAAAGGAATGTAAAGAACAATATTGTGGAGGGGCGGGTATCAGTCCCTCCGAAACAAAAAGAGGATCCCCGTCCTTCGACTAGGCTAGGTGATCATGCCTGGCGGACTGCAGCCCGTCGGTTCTAATATACTTATCGGTGCAAAATTTTCATTGCGCTATGCAGGATCAGTAGTTACTACGTAGTTCAGGTTGTCTTCGCTAGATGATGTTGACGTATGTTTTCGCTGTATGTGTAACACAAATATCATAAAAAATAGCTATTATACTTGATTGGCTTAATTTATATAACTTAAATTTTATAGTATAGCATTAATAGTCAATGTAAAAACTTATCAGACTTTCTCCTATATGTATAATGTTATTAATTCAAGAACTCTAAAATTTAATATAACTACTACTACTGTTGAAATCTGAATTTACATATTTTTAGAAATAAATTCTGGCTAATGAAAGTTGAAATTTTCAAGCAGCTATACTCTAATTGTATAAGTACTTGTGTATAGCTACAGGCGATTTCGATTAAGTGTCTTTGGTAATCCCACTAATGTTATAAATGTGAAAGTTTTTATAGATGGATGGATGGATGGATGTATGTTTGTTACTTTTTCACGCAAAAACCACTGAACCGATTGCGATCAAACTTGGTATGTATATAGCTGGAGACCTGGATTAACGCATAGGCTACTTTGTATCCCGATATTACAACGGGATCGTTACTTACGCGGGTGAAACCGCGAGGTGCTGCTAGTATTCAATATTTGCTGTTTTGTTGCTGTGAGAGTTGAGTTAACCATTAAATTATTTACTTTCGTCATTTTCTACAACTTGGAATCTTATAACATAAATAATATGCCGTTTCCGATATAAGCATCACCTATTAAGGCCAGAGCAACTATGAATCATTAGTTCAATATAGTTTGACACAAGAGATAAACAACTATAATTATGTATAGTCCAGTACCATATGTACAGTCAGATAATTTATTAACTCTGTCTACATTTGTAAATTTTCCTCGTTTTTGCAACATTTTTCATTGATGCTCCGCTCCTATTAGTCGTAGTGTGATGTTATATAGCCTATAGCCTTCCTCGATAAACGGACTATCCAAGACTAAATAATTTTCAAATTCGAATCAGTAGTTCCTGAGATTAGCACGTTCAACCAAACAAACACTCTTCAGCTTTATAATATTAGTGTATTTATTTTATTCATAATTATCTTATGTCTAATAATTTAGAACTAACGTTTTATTATTAGTCTGTCCGTATGTGTTTTATAATAAAATTTTCCCTATTAAAAATATTTTGAATTTAATTTAAATGTTAGTTGTGTATACTTATTGAACGGTGGCAGCCCTTAAACATTGGTCGTTGTGGTCAGAAAATTGTTCTTGGTAGCTTTTTAACTTTGCCCACTTAATTTTGAAGGACAAGGAATAGGTTATTTTCGATCATAATTAAATACTTGAACATACCCTTGTATTTTTATACAGCCATATTTATAGAATAGAATAGAATAAATCTTTATTGTACAGTACAGTTCATATTGCTTAAGGTTACTTTACAATTTTGATATGTACAAAGGGCGGCGCCTTATCGCTAAAAGCAATTTCTTCCAGGCAACCTTGGGATGGAAAAATAACCACCAGTACCAGTAATAAAATAATTTAATGGTTAGTTATAGGGTGGGAATCAAAACGTGTTAAACTAGCTTAAAACTAGTAAATGATAACTATAAACATAAACAATATAATTAGATAGGTAATGCAGGGAAACAAGTGCAATCACTTTGTAACATTTAATATATTCATATACACACATAAACATATATAATAAATAATACATATATATTTCTAGATTAATAAGATTATATCCGATAAATGCAGCAAATGACAAAAAAGAAAAATTAAGAAGACAAGTAATATTCTTTGACCATTTTCTTGAATATGGCCAGTGATTGGGCACGTCTAATAGGTAAACGCAATGCATTCCATAACCGGACAGTCTGTACACTGAAAGATTTGTCATAAAACCTGGTAGAATGATTAGGTACTGCCAGTTCCAGTGATTCCGACGATCTCAGGGATCTTGTGTGAGTGTCATTGAGGAACGTAAAACGTTCCTTTAGATAAGTTGGAGTACAGGGATTAAACATAATATTATAAAGTGTAGTGAGAATATGAGCACTTGAGCAAGATGCGAAATTCTGATACGTGATCATATTTGCGTAAACCAAATATAAATCTAATACAAAAATTTTGGAGGCGTTCAAGTTTATCAAGTTGTTCCTCAGTGATATGGAGATAGCTGACATCGCCATAGTCGAGTATAGGGAGAAGAAGGGATTGTGCAAGCGCAATTTTGGTGACTGTCGGCAGGAAATTGCGTAGTCTTCGCAAAGACCCCGCTGATGCGAATAGTTTGCGGCTGACCTCCCGCAATTGTGGGCCTCAGGATAAAGTGTTATCAATTAAAATGCCTAGATCCTTAACAGTAGTGCTCATTGGCAACACAGTACCATTAAACACAATGTTCGGTAATTGTGACCAGTCGATTCGAGATATCATCCTGGGGCTTCCTACAACTATGACCTGTGTTTTAGAGGGATTTACTCTGGTCCATATTGCCTGCTCCACTCGCACACTTGCGCCAAATCAGTGTTAATTGTGGTAAAAGCTTCCAACAAGTTATGCAATGGTGCTTGCGTATAGATCTGAAGATCATCTGCATAAAGGTGATAAGATGAAAGTAATGATTTAGAGATGGAATTTATAAAAATTGTGATTGATAAAGTCCATAGTAACGAAGATATTATTATATTAGAATGTAGGCAAAGTCATCAAGAACATATAATTTTCTGCCCAGCACAAATAATCATTTTTTCACTAACATAATAAGTAATAACATATATATATTTGAATACTTTTTGTATTTAATATGAAGAGTTACACATATACTGTTGTGTGGTACAAACACAATTTGGAATATCTTCAGGCTTATCAAATTCAAAAATTCCTAAAATGTTTTGATTTCTTGGGCAAAGTTTTACGGTAATTAATATTTACTTTTTAAAAATTAAAAACCGTAAAACTTTGCCCAAGTTTTTTTTTTTTTTAGTTTTTAATAATATGTACAAAATTTACACACATAATACAGGAATAAGCGCAACCTATCTACATTTGTACATAAGTATAGATACGTTAGCTGTTCCAAAAATTGTTACTGAAATGAAAAATAGTTGGAATGTAAAAAAAGTTTATTTATAGCTTTTCAAAATATTCCCCTCCAACCCCAATGCACTTACGCATTCGGGTGAACCAGTTTTAGAAACATTTAAAAAATTTATCTTGCGGGAGGTAGAAAAATAACCGAAATTCTTTGATGGCCTCTTCTGCAGTGTTAAATTTTCGCCCACGAAGCATATTTCTTTACGGTAGGAAATAAAAAAAATCGCATGTAGCTAAATCTGGGCTGTACGGAGGATGGGGTAATATTTGTACCCCCGAAGTATTCAAATAGTCCATGGTTCTAGCAGCTGTGTGAGCGGGCGCGTTATCTAGGTGAAAAAGAATGCCACGGACACCGCTCCTTGGTCGCTCGTTATTCAACTCCCCGAATAATTGCTACTACTTTTTTATTTACACTCCGACCGCGAACAACTTTTGTGGGCAACTCGTCTTCTTCAAACACCCATTACGTGGATTGTTGCGTCGTGAGAGGATCGTAGCTGTAGATCCAAGTTTCGTTAGTTGTAAGGATATAGGATATATTTTGCGAGATTTCTCCTTCGAACTTTTCTAGCATACATTTTCACCACTCAACACGACGGGATTTGTGCTCTTCGGTGAGAGAATGAGGTACCTATCCATCGCGAAGCAAGCTTCCTAACTTAAAGGTGTTCATGCAGGATGGTGGAAACTGCCTGTGAGCCAATCTTCAGTTCAATCTAAATCTCTCAATGTGTAATGTGTCTATTCTCCCACAATAGCCACTCTACCCTGATTACATTTTCGTGAGTTACTGCAGTTGAAGGTCGGCCGGGTCTGGGGTCATCGTTTTGTTTAGGTTTTCCCGACCACGTTTAAATTCACGAAAGCAATATGTAGCTGTTGTTAACGCAGGTCCAGACTCCCCAAATGCAGCTTGTAAATTTTCGTGAGATTCCTTGAAGGTTAACCCTGGTTTATAATCATAAAAATCCATAGCACGAAAAGCTTCCCGCGAGACGTCCATTGTTGCAAACAAAAGAGTGACAGATTTACTTTTTTTTTTAATTTAAAAAAAGAATGTGTAGACATACGTGGCTAATGATTTTCAGCAAAGAGCATTGCATTGGATTTAATTAGCCGTTAATTCAAACAAGTTTCTAGAAAAAAGCGATTGTATTTATTCTGTAGCTAACAATTTTCGGAACAGCCTTGGTATGTAGCAAGAACTCTTTACCCGAGTTAGCGACCAGCCGAAAGTTGAAATGAGTTAATTTTACAGGAATACCTATTTTATTTTGAAGAATTGACATCGTTATCAGACAGAAGAAACAAGGAATGCATGTTTCAGCAGGAAAACCTAAGCAACATTCATAACTACTGTATTAAAGCAGCAGATATACAAAAGTTATCTTCATACACCGGTAACACAGAATGCTTATCAGTACTACATACCCGTCGGTATGTTAGCGGTAGTGAACGTAGGAGTAGTATTACTAGTACTAGATATGAATGGGGACTTAATCGCGATACCTAACATGCATGTCGTGGCCAGATTTTAAAATTGATCACGGTTCGGTCACATCATCAATGAATAATGTACAGATAAACGCACGACTACTTCATGACATGGTCAAACATTACCGATCATATTATCGTAAAATAGTTACAATATCAAATTCAAATTCAAAATCATTTATTCAATTAAGACACTAAATGACATTTATGAACGTTAAATTGAAGCTAGAGTTAAAATCATAGATCGGCACAAACAGACGCCACAGCATGTACTGGATTGTCAAGGTAAATTAGGTGAAAACACCAAAATCTACTGCCTGCTTGTGTCGATCTATAACTTCCAGTTTCCAAAATGCGTAGCCCCTTATGAGCAGAATACTGGCAAAGAAACTCATGGCCACTCTTTTTAAAAGTCAGATCTTCAGGTACAATAGTGTTAGTGTTACACGAAAGGTAAACAGGATTCAAGCTGATGCCACCTGAATTTCATTTTATTGAAATGCTCCAAAAGCTAACGTACTAAAAAATAAAAATCAATAAAAATCTACTGTTAAAAATAATTCGTGACTGGATTAAGAGTTGCAGTTGATCGAACCAAAATAATAGTATAGGCTAAAGCATCGCTGACTAGGCCGACCAGTCACCCCAAGCAGCACCCGTTCACGAGTATGACGCATGGACCAGTCATCATCTCCTTCGCCATATCAGAGGGAAAGAAATGACCCGCCCCATGACGACGCCGCAAGCAATGACATTTTAGTGAGCATGACGAACCATAGTCGAGATACTGATAAAAATCACTACTAGTCAAATTACCATAATAATCGTCACGCATTACTTTCAACTGACAATGGTTTGTTAATAATTTAGCTTAATTATAAGACAAAGAAGTTTGTGTGCATATACCTAATGACACCTTAAGCCCAAGACTGCTTGTCGTTAAGAATGTCGTTGATCGTATAGTAGGATTTCCTAATAAGGTGATTTTTTACCGTTAGCTTGAATTTATCTACAGGAAGGTCGATTAAATGTATAGGAATTTTATTATAAAAACGTATACCAAGACCTTCGAACGAGTTGTGTACTTTATGTAAGCGATGATAGGTACCAACGAGTTTAGACTTGTTTCTTGTATTAATATTGTGTATATCACTGTTTTTCTTATAATCATTAAGGTTGTGCCTAACAAACATAATATTTGCAAATATATACTGTGATGCAACAGTGAAAATACCTATATCCTTAAACAACCCTCGAAGAGAGACTCTAGCACCTAAATTGTATATGGAGCGGATGGCTCGTTTTTGGAAAATAAAAATCGTTTCAACATCAGCCGCCTTGCCCCAAAGTAGTATACTATAGGACATAACGCTGTGAAAGTAGCTAAAATAAACTAGCCTAGCTGTGTCCGTATCAGTGAGCTGACGTAACTTCCATACTGCATAAGCTGCCGAACTAAGCCTACCTGCAAGGCTGTCTATCTGGGCTCACCATTGTAGTTTACTGTCTAATGTAATTCCTAAGAATACTGTTGAGTCTACAATACTTAACATTTCATTATTTAGAGTTAAATTAATACCTAGCTGTTTTACATTTGGCATAGTAAATCTCACACACTTTGTTTTATTTGAATTTAGTAGGAGATTGTTAGTTGAAAACCAATATATACATCATTTATTGCCCTATTCACATCGTCAAAAACTGTTTTTTTACGATCGACTTTAAAAATAAGTGACGTATCATCAGTAAATAGAACTATATCACAGAGATCTTTTAAATAATAAGGTAAATCGTTTATATATATGCGAAAAAGAAGAGGACCTAGAATAGAGCCCTGAGGAACGCCCATAGTAACCGGTAATCCAGAAGACCTCGCACCATTGACACATACATGTTGAATTCTATCCTTCAAGTAGGAAACAATTAGTTCCAAAGCAATACCATTAACACCATAATGTTTAAGTTTAAGAAAAAGCGTGTTATGTTCTACACAGTCAAAAGCTTTTGAGAGATCGCAAAATACACCTATCGCATCTTGCGAATTCTCCCATGCATTAAATATATCTCTCAAAAGAGTTGCACCAGCATCAATTGTTGAACGACCCTCTGTAAACCCAAATTGTTCTTTGTGAAATAGATTATTTAGATTCAAATGGCTTTATGGCTTTATTTACAGTTAGAGGCGCTGAAATCGTTTTGTTTTTATGATGTATCATAATAGTAGTAAAAACTGCAGCAAAATTTCGACATGTTACTACAAACTTAAAAGAGCAATATATAAGTTAATTTTTCATTTAGATGTTTTATTAAACCTTTTATGTCATGGAGATCCAACATTAATGATATGGCAAACGTGGATTGACATATGTCATCAAACGTTGAGATTTTTAAACGATACGGTCAATTTTGGCTGGCTATGACATGGTCGAACACATTAGGAAATGGTCAATTCTAAGATCTGACAATGACATGTATAAAATACGATGTCTTTGGTCACAGGTGGACTGCTAGTAAAACTACTTAAAGTACTAAGTACTTTTAACTCCAGTACTATAAGGTTTTAGGTGGATTGTGTGTACTATACCAAGTAGCGCTAATCTAACAAACCAATTAATATGTTTGTCTTTGTGTGCGTTGCGTACCTACACATAGGTACAGACTATGTCCCATTTTACCGTTATATCAAGATAACATACTATTGTATATATGTACTGTGGTATTAGTGACGAAGTCAGAACGAAATAAAGAGTAGAAGGTACTACCGAGGTACTAGAGAAAGACCACAAACACTGTAATATTAGTCACAATACCTAAACTAAAACTGGTCTTACTTTGAGTACTCATAACTCGGTGGCTTCGCTATGAAGGGGTAGGAGTCTGTGAATAGACTCTTTGGTCGCGAGTCGTGCTTGATACGGTATCTGTGAGGTGATCGCTCGTAGATGTGGTCGGATGTGTGGTACCTTTGCAAGGTGCGCGGACGCGGCTTGCCGCTTGGGGGGGTTTGTGTGCATTGGTCCACCCGGCAGGCGTCATCCACGCTCGTCACGAAGCTTGCTTCCGAAATCTGAAAGTAACAAACATAACATTAGGGCTTTATTTTACAATTTTCTAACAACAAATGTTAAGTGGTTACCGTGGCCTATGGACGTTGCAAGAATAAAAAAAATATATTTCGCGTTCCATGATAAAATATTATTTATGTATTAACGGGAATTAACGCGATCACGAAAAGGTATTGGCCTTGGTCACAGGCTGACTAGACATGTATGATGACATGACAGTCAGTCTGTGACCACGGCCAGTGCAACCTGGTCGAAACGTCAGGCAATTCAGAGGTATGTAATACCTTTTTGTGATCGCGTTAATTCCCGTTAATACATAAGTAAAAAAGTATGAATTATTTTGCATATTTTTAACTAGGAATATTGAAAGAAAGAAGGGGTGTTATAAGACTGACGATTGACTGTATTGTGTGACTGTAACACCGTAGCTTCTAAGCAGAGGATCTGTACTAATATTATAAAGCTGAAGAGTTTGTTCGTTTGGTTGAACGCGCTAATCTCAGGAACTACTGGTTCGAATTGAAGCCGTGAAGCTGTGTTAGATAGCCCATTTATCGAGGAAGGCTGTAGGCTATATAGCATCACTCTACGATCAATAGGAGCGGAGCAGTGACCAAAAACGCAGGTGAAACTGTGGGGACGGCTAGTAGTTCATAAAGTGTCAACTATACTTTAATTAAAAAGTTGATTATGAGATGGTTCTTATCTATGCATTGGTACAGGTTTTTGTAGACACTGTTTTGTAGATTATATCAACTATGGTTTTAATGTGTAAACACATTATCTTGTTTATTTCATAAACTACTTGCTAAGTGGGTCGCATGTTACTCGATATAGCATACAATTACATTACCGGGAAATTACGCTACGGACGACGCGACGCTGTCACGGAGACCCTTCAGTTTTAGTGCGTTTCAGGGGGATGACAGTACCTACAAAGTGACGTTTTAGAAAGATAGAGGCGCTATCTATGCGTTGGCTCTACGAAAAGTCTTCCTAGTTAGTATTCAGTTTATACATAGATGACGCTACGAGTGCTGATATACCGATAGTGATTTATCGACCGTTTGACATTTGATAACAAAAAATCAAAAACTATCATGCTACAAAATGGTGGCTACTTTTTGCGAGTACGCATGTTTGTAGATTTATACGAGTGGATCAGATACAAGAGGATGGTGATCGGGTATACGGTATTTTAATAATTTATTTGAACTAGAGTTTACAGTGAAAATACCGTATACCCGATCGCCATCCACTTGTATCTGAATATGATGTAAAAGCTAAAACGTGTATATCACGAGAAAACTACACAACTAAGTCTATAGGTACCTAGTACTACATATAGTACGATTAGTTCCGGAGCCAACCGCTAGGCAGCGCTAGTTGTCCAATTGGTAAGCTTTGAAATGCCGCAAGAGGCCTCTCTTTTCCCTAATATTACTTTACTCTTTGGTGCGTTTACAGATAAAGTCATAACAACATCACGATATTGAAAAAATCTTTTTAACAAAAAATTAAACCGACGAAAAGAACTTAAAAGCAAAAAATAAATTATAATAAACTTAAGTCTTAAGTATTGAGCTTATTTACATAAACTATCAAATTTTATATAAACTAATTTTGAGTCGGCGTCAAACAACAAACTGATTAATTATCAACATTTTATATGTACCTACATAGAAATGGACATGGCTCTACGTAGGTAATTAACCATTTTATTATTTGGCGCCGACTCAAAATAAGTTTATATAAAATTTGATAGTTTATGTAAATAAGCTGAATACTTAGATTTAAGGTTTATTTATTTTTTGCTTTTTAGTTCGTTTCGTCGGTTTAATTTTTTGTTAAAAAGATTTTTATTTTATGACTTTTTTCATCATCAGCTCAGCTACATGATGTGATGATTTCTAAACGCAAATACCTGATAAAGTAATGAAAAGTAAACAGAAACACTATTCGTTGTTAAAAGAATAATCAAAATCGGTTCATAAATAACGGAGTGAGGGCTGAACATACATAAAAAAAAAATATATATATATACGGTCGAATTGAGAACCTCCTTTTTTTTCGTCGGTTAAAAATAAAGTCCCCCCGCTGCGTCTGTCTGCCTGAACGCGATAAACTACAAAAGTACCGAACGGATTTTAATACAATTTTCACCAATGGTTTAGATATATAATTTATTAAGGTTTTTTATATTTTTTTTGAAATATGACGACACATTTTACACATAATAAAGTTTTGTATAACAACATAAATGAAACGCAATATTATTTTGTTGTCGTGACGAATGACAAATTTTTTTATAAGATATTAAATACTGTAAATATAATTTATATAATATAAATACAATGCACATGTTTATTCTTTACGAAAAGCCTTTAAATTAAAAAAAAATGCCAACCCTACTATGGTTTTACCCAGTATTTTTTGGACATGTATGCGGTAATAATTACCGCTTATGAGTGTTGCTAGTTGCTAATGTTCTAAGATAACCACGCACTATGATTTTTCTTATCGAAATATTAATTACTATGTACATGACTAGTACAGGTAATAATCAGGAGTCGTTAGAGGCGTTTATTGCCCGTGGTCCACCTGCGTAGTTCATCTGAGTGGACCACGGGATATTATTTCTTCCCGTGGTTCACCTGAGTGGACTATTGGAAAAAATAATTTCCCGTGGGCAATAAACGGTTAGAGGGACCCAAGTATAAATAATAATCCGAGATCATACGTCATTTTTAACTAACAACGCAAAAAGAAGGGGTGTTTTAAGTCTAACACGTCTGTCTGGGGCGTCATAGTTTCTAAACGGATGGACCGATTTTCATTTAATTTTTTTTTGGTTGTACGGTGACTTGATATTCTTGAATTATAGCTAAGAACACTCTCCGTGTTATTAGCTATAATTATAAAAAATCTGTTCCGCCGTTTGCAGATCGTCAGCTCATTTTAGGGTTCCGTACCTCGAAAGGAAAAACGGAACCCTTATAGGATCACTTTGTTGTCCGTCCGTCCGAACGTCTGTCTGTCTGTCAAGACTTTTTTTTTCAGGAACGCGTAGAGGTATCAAGCTGAAATTTATATCAAATACTCAGGTCTACTGTCCCTTAGAGCTGTGAAAAAATCAAACTTCTAAGCCAACGCATTCAAAAGATACAGCCGTTTATGCCGCAAATTGTCGCAAAGTTTCGACACTCGCAAGGGAATCAAAACCTACAGGGTACTTCCCGTGAACTCAGAATCTTGAAATTTGGTACGAAGCAACGTCTTATAGCACAGATAAAGGAAAAATTGCGAAAATCGTAAATTTTTAGTTACATCATATAATAAAAATATTTTACGAAACCCTCGGTGCGCGAGTCCGACTTGCACTTGGCCGGTTTTTTTAATGCTTGAATGGTTGTGTGAGTAACTACATGTCTGATTGCGATGTAATTTAGTATCCTGTGACTGCAACAATATTACAATAACATAACTGTAACCTAGCTTGATCTGATGCTGCAACATCATTAGGAATCAGTAGGATGACGTAGATTCTCTATTAATATAAATTTTATCATTATACCGAACATGTAAAGTTAAAGATTTTAAATCGTACATATTTTTTATTTTGGAATTATTTACTTAAGGAAAATTACCTCAGAATTCAAACGGTCATAACTTGTAAACGGGTATTTTTTTTAAGTCTTATTGTAACTGCATGCTAGTCATGCTCTTTCAGTGATTTAAATAAGTGTTCCTTTTTCAAATATACCCTGTATATACTGCTATTGACGAGTTTTATAATATAAATAAAGAATTGGATCAGATAGTTTTTTCTTTTTCAATTATGGGAAAACTGCTTCAAAAAGCTATTTATGTTGACTTCATGGTACGAAAACTCTATACAATGACAATTCTATTTATAGTGGTCAATGAAATAAAACAAAACATCTCAATCTTAATGAATTGTGAATAATCAAAAAAATCTTAATGAATTGTGGTTGAAATTCGACCAACAGGCATCTGTAGTTTCATTTACTTTATCTACTCTCTTCGGCTATACAGTGCTGTGCTATGTAGTACAAATGTACCTACGTCTACAGGGTAGGTAGGTACTACCTACTAGGTAATGTTTCCCTTTTTGATTTTTCTTGCTTGTTCTTTTACTTAATAATTTTGTCGATTTTCAGAATGATATACTTACCTACCTACTCTTTTTTCGATAATAATTAGGATGTACATGTATTGATAGGTACATAATTGATTCCATTTGTGGAACATCGCGAGTTGCTGTCGCTTCCCGCAAACCACCACTACGTTTGCAGTCGTCGAATATCAAAGAGCTCGTTGAAATTCTTAAATAGAATGCAAATATCTTCGGCTCTGTAAAGTTTAACGGTTTTCAATCAAGTTTTCACTCGATATCAAAACGTGTAAGGTTATCTACACGCGACCGGAAAATATTTTATCGCATCATAAAATATTACTTTTATTTACGAGTTTAATTCTCCCCGTACCAATAAAATATTTGTGAAAAATCCTAACGTACGCTTTTACTGATCATCATTTTACATCTAGGTATAATACCAGTGACCAATTTATATTCCAGAAGAAAAATATTAGTTTGGTGGTTTGTCGAACGACATGAGCATTTACTTCATTTGGTTTCTTACTTAGTTAGAGTAGAACTCAGTAGGGGTGCATACATTTTTGTAGCTACGTTAACCATGTGATGTCACAAGTTGCTATTTATTACTAAAACACGGGCTAAACGAGCCGTGACAACGACTCGACTGTGGGAACTATAGAAAACTATAATTTCACTGATTGTAGGTATAACCTCACGATTACTGAGTGACATTGACATTGTACGTAAAACGTGCAATGCGATACAACCGAGACCATTGTTTTAACGACATGCGACAGAAAAACATGTGTTTTTTCACAATGTTGGTAACTAGTCGATCCGGGCGAATAATTCGCACTGTATCTGATCAGATACAGATCATCGTGATCGATAAAAAACAGTGTGATCGTCCCAAATTATGGAATTAAGGATGTTACTCGTCCCTAATTATATAATTTCGGACGGAAAATATAGGTGTTTAAGAGCATGGATTCTACATTAGTACTTACGTAAATATCTTTCCAACTATTATTTTGGCGGAGGCTGGCCTATGATATATTGACAATCAGGTCAATTAATATATTAGTGGAATAATATATACCTCATCAGTACCATATCAAGGATTTTTTTAATTACCTATACATACTAACAAACGACACTCGTGAACTCACGACTATGTGTGTCAGCCGTAAGTTCACGAATGTCGCTTGTTATTCGCACGTAGACGAGTAGTTTGCAATTCTTCACATTTAATGACACATAAGAGGGGCAAAATCAATTATTTTTTCTTTAGATCAGATAAGAGGTACACCTCACCGGTGTACAAAGAGACAATTACGAAGATGTAGGTACTCGAACCGTGAAACAGGCGCTAGGTAATGCGAAAACTCATAGTAATTGTAGATATTTTTATTGATAATAATTTTACTGACATTACTTGTGATTGAATGCGGCTCTATCTGTCGAATATGATGATTTAAGTCATCAGTTTTTGCCTCTATAGACAATGGTGACAAGTCTGGTCGTTCTTGTCTCATATATGTCCCAAGTTTTTTTTTAATCAGTTTTAATTTCAAAACTTCTTTCAGGTATTTGCAGTTGTAACCTGATATTACCCTCAGAAAACTGGATGTAAGGCTATTGAATTTATAACTAACAATTCCATGAGTTCCTTTGGAATGAATTTTCTGAATTTCCGACTTTCAGCATGTTTTCAAAGCAATTAATTGGTCATACGGATCAACTGACTTGTTTTTATTGTATTTAGCCGTGAGTTTTTCGGCTTCCTTTTTCATTATTTCGTTAGAATAAGAGTTTCTCCGTTCTTTTGTTACACTTCGAATGTATTACTCGGTCACAGCGGATCTGAAATCTTTTGTTTAGTTTTAGAAATTAATAAATCTAAACAGCAATAGTACATTTACTTTGAATTACGATTCCGAGTCTGAAATTATTTTATCTTCTGATAACTCATCAAAAACGCTTCGTTATCTTACGTCTTTTATTATTGAAAACATTTGTTAATTGCTGATGAGATCCTTGGAATAAATTGTGATGTCTAATTTCGCTCAGTCTGTTTCAAAGATTAATTAGTAAAATACTAGCTTTCTATAAGTCATTATTTGTATGCCTTAGAAACAAGGTTAATGATTTCAAATAGTGAAGAAAATAAGCTGACAAGCCCTATAATCGTAGTTCTCTGAAATTGTTATGATATTTTTACATTCGTCATGTTCGTCTTTTTTAGTAGAAATTAAATTAAATTGGTACAAAGTTTACATTAATAAACAATGATTTTTTTAATAGCCGATAAAGCGTGGTTTCTTTAAGACCATCTAGTTGAACATGCCTTTTTAAGATTAATTTTAAATTCTGATGAATCATTACTCAACTTCGATCAGCGTTTTATAGTACTATTACTGAAAACCCTAAATTATCAAAAATATCACTTTAGGGACACATTTAATGCGTGTGTCGGCATTTGGGGCATGCTCTTTTACACGGACTTGTAACCCTCGACATACCTACACCCCACATAACATTTGCTCCATCGTAACCCTGCCTTCTACATTTGAATACGTCAATTCCATATCTTTTATGGTACTTAAAATTTTAGTTTCAAGTCCTTCTGCACTACAATCGGTTACAGATGTAAACCCCAAAATTGACTCACAGATTTATTTTTTTCTTTAGGTAGATGATCAGTAATTTATGTTATCGATATGTATTGAAAAACTACAGATAGGTTTTCAATTTTTGACAAGTCTTATTCAAAATAATCACAAGACGTTGAGCTTTTTTAATTTCTAAAATAATATTTTCCGTAATTGAGATACCAAGTAAATTAACAATTACATTTTTGAATCGTGGGGCTTAGATAATTTATTTCACCTTTCAGCTATAAAAGAAATATCCAGATTCAGAATCATAGCCTCTTAACGGTAAATTGCATGATGCTAAAGACATGATGCATAAAGAATACTATTGATTAAACGATGCAATACATCTCGCCAGAAAGTCATTTTATAGTTGATTTCACTTTGCCATAAAGTATCGATGGTATTTTCTTGTACCTAATCATTGTAAAATAGAGCCGCATTGATATGCTGCTGTGAGTTTTCATGGTTAGATATATGTTGTGTAAAATTGCTTCTAACGGAAACACCGTTAACCCATGTGGTGAAGTACGATTTGTTTTGATGATCTGCTAATAACCAACCAAAGGGGCATTACGATTTGCTTAAAACATTAGAATAATATGGTCATGATTTTGTAATTTTTATATCAGCCTTATTTAAATAATAATAATGATAAGCTTATAAATATCGCTTTGTTTTTGGATCCTTTGGAAACGGTTCTTGTTTTTTTAATGGAACCAATTTAAAAATTAATTTTCGTTCACATTCAGTAAGGCTGTCACAATTTTTTATAACGTATTCAATGTTTTGTTTCTGAAATGGTTGGCTCAGCAGTTTCTCTCAAAATTGTTATAAAATGTTTAATGTTACGAATTGCTTTAGTATTAAAAACTTAAAGGATCCTTACTGCGCAGACATGACCAAAACTCATGTATGTGAATTAATTCATATTTTTATTGTGTCTAAGATAAATATGTTTATTTTTTTCCGGGAAAAAAGTATGAGTGAGATTGTGGATAACATTTTACGAACTTTTACTTACACGGTCCCTGTTGTGGGGGTGATATGGCTTTTACGGCGGTAGCTACACCCCTGGTCCAATATTTTATTGAATATTTGTAGAACAGCTTTTTTTTAATCTAGTTTTTATTTTTGGGCATTTATTCAATAAGGACATGTCAGCCCCATCATACCTTATTACATTGTTATACTTATTTAATTTAAATTAAACAGACAGACAAACAAAGAAAAGCTTTGTTTAAATCATTTGTATTGGGGAGACAATAAAGCAATGTTATTTATACTTCACTTGTTTTTCACCCTATTTTCGGTGGAAACGTCGCGGACACCGCGAAGCGATAATGTCAGAGTCGAAAGGATTTAAAACTTCAGACTTATTGCCAAGAGACGCGGAGTACGAAAAAAAAAACTCTGTACAAATTCGGCTATGAAGTAGTAAGTAGATATCCTTAACAGACAATTAGCGAAATAAATTAGGGGCTTCTTATCTTCGGGATTTATCAAATAAACGGGTTTTAACAGTATTTTTCAGTATTTTCAAGACAAGACGTATAAGACCACAATGTTCAATGTACGTCTTTGGTATTCATTCACTCTAGAGATTTCTAAAACCACGTACGTATGTTAATGACAATAGGAATAGAGCAAAGAAAACTGCGTACCTCGTCTAGCGTATTGTCTATGCTTCGGACTCTGTGCCTTTAAAGGTATCAAATTGGCAATTAGCGTCATTATCGGGCATGAAGTTTATAATAGTACTAAATGGTGATTTTGTACGAGACTATTGGTTTATTCCAAAGTTATATTTATTATTTAATGACTCACATTTACACGTTTTATATGTGTGCAACCTTCGACTATCCCAAATATATTAGTATCCTTGTGTAATTTCATTAATGGTCTATAAAGAAAAAGTGTATAATTAGAGCTACTTTATTAGCGTATATTAGTCTTAGTATTCCATTAGCCTCTTACCTTGAATGCAATAGTTTCAAAGAAAGTGTTCTAAAATACATTTAATATTTTTTCTCTAAACTATTTATAATATACAGAAAATAAATGGATAACAAAAATAATGCGCGTTTAGTAAACGAAATTAAGCATTTACTACATCACCGAACGTGAAATAATTAGGGGACTATTACATTATTGACTTTTATTTCTTAGAGAGTATTCATAAGTCATCCAAGGACATCTTGTTATAGATTTAACAATAGGGTATAACTAATTTGAAATTTAATACGTTATTAAAACAACATAAGTGTGCAAAATGCATTGTTGAAAATACATTAATACGGCCCTACGAAAGTAAATAGTAGAACCGAACGCCAAAACAAATTCATTTCAATTTTTTATTATTGTCAGATGTTGAACGTATTGTTTAACCCTACAGAACGTAAATACAGAATACTATAGTATTCTCTGTCTACGCTACAGATAGATGAATTTCTCTGTCAATAGTTGGATTTAATTAAAACAAACTAGCATATAAACTAATTGTCTCCTTCAAATGTTGAAGGATTGTCTTACGTATGGAATTTACTTTTATTATTTGCAAATATGCTGCATATATTATATGCAATAAATTAATAATAATAAAAAAGAACATTTTTAAAGATGAGCCATTATGAAATATATTTTTACTGTTAATTTATTATTACTTTTCTTTTATTTATTTATTGTCATCCAAACTAAATGTGCAAGATTTGACCGGGACAACATACATACAAACATTGCTAAATAAAAGCTTGAGTTAAAAAATTCAAGTAAATTTGTTATCACAATGTTGCCGTCATCGAATGTAAAAGTATTAAATAGATACGTAGGTTTTGAAAAAGTGTTACACAAAATAATTTAATAACATAATAATATTTTTAATTTTTTAATAATATTTTTAAATTACATTCGAATTTTTTTAAAAGGGTTTATGTGTCAAAAAGTTCAAGATGAATTTGTTGGTCTATTGGTCTAGTAGTTAGTAATGAGGATCTCATTGATGAGTCAAAGGTTGTGGGTTCGATTCCCACCCAGGACAAGTAATTGTGTGATGAGCACGATCAATTAATCTATATTATGTATTTATTTATTAATACATAAGTATGTCTATTAGCAGTCTGGATATCATAATTATAGTCTCTGCCTCGTTTAGGATCAGACGGCCGTGTGTAAGATGTCTCAAGTCATTGTTAAATAACTAAATGCAATTATATATTATCTTATCTACTGAACTACTAGCGTAATGATTTATTAGCATCAATTCTTCGATTAAATGTATAGATAACTAGCAGCGCCCCGCGGTTTCACCCGCGTAAGTCCCGATCCCGTAGGAATATCGGGATAAAAAGTAGCCTATATGTTAATCCAGGTCTCCAGCTATGTACATACCAAGTTTCATCGCAATCGGTTCAGTAGTTTTGGTGTGAAAGAGTAACAAACATCCATCCATACATCCTCACAAACTTTCACGTTTATAATATTAGTAGGAGGTTTATACAGTACATATATATGATCGAAGCATCAATAGTGTCCTCTGCTAGTGCATGAAGGGTTAAAAGATCGAGTCCCTCGCTGACAAATATTTGTGTGGCTCACAAATGTTTGTACCAAGTCTATGAGTACTTTATATTCTTGAAATGTGTTTGCATAGGCCTAGAATTATGTTACAATAAAGATATATTAAACATATATGTTATGCATGTTTGTACTTCCTTATCTAAATTTACAACCTGTCTCGTTGAAAAAGAATACAGACTGAACAAATAGATCAGTGTGCAAATAAACGTGTTTTGGAGTAAATTAACGGGTTCTTTTCGTATGCAAATATTACAAAATGATTACTAGATACTTGGTATAACTACTACTCTAGTATATTATTATGTTATCTGTGGTGTAACTCAAGTTGTCACAACCAATAGAAATAAGGTCTTGGTTATTTTTTTTTTTGCATTTTAGGGTAGACAACACGCATGTTATCTTATTATTATACTAGCAATCTGCCCCGGCTTCGCACGGGCAGCAGGGCAGGCAGGTATATTGTCCTTTTTCAACAATCATCGTCATATTTTTTTCCGACATCTTCAACACTCATATTTCAGCCATTTACCTTCTATTGGTGAAAACCTTATGAAAATCTGTTTAGTAGTTATGACACAAAGACAGACAGAAAGACAGACAGCGATTACAAGTTTTATTACTTTAAAAGACAACTCCATCACTAGCAATGTGATTCCTGGGTCGAGAGGACTTTACAAACATTGAAACAACGGCACAAAGAACACCCAGACAACAATCGAACCCACAACACTCGGCGATGCTAAGGCGACCACTTTACCACTTATATATGAGGTGACTAAAACTTCTTGAAATATCTTCAACAAAACTATAAAAAAAACTATGCCATATTTAACTTAAAGCTAAAAATTACGAAATAAAAAGTTGTTAAAAAAAATTGTGCATTAAGAATTAGGTGTTCTGCACTCCATGTTTAGGTAGATTTCGAAGAAAAGTTTACCTATTGGTTTTGTACCAGTTGTCGAGTTTTCCAAAAATTTTTTCACAGGAGGTCTAGTTATGATCCCTAAAACAACTGCCAGTTAAAAAATCCGGGCTCGCAGCAGGCCCGTAGAGGTAGATTTCCTGTTTTTTTAATTTTTGTCTCCGAAAATATAAGTCGCATTAAAAACTTTAAATATCTACATTATAAAGTAAAATAAAAAATTAACTTTCAATTAAAAATATTACCGATTGTAAAAAGGGTTACAGTTTCGGAGCTATGAATTTTTTTCCTACAAATTTTGGTTTCCCGCCCACCCCCTCTCCAAGTTAATGTTGGAATAATTTAGGGTTATATGTACCTATGTATGTATGTACCTCAATTTTACCGACACGATAGAGGTCGCAATTATGCACCGATTGCTTTCAACCTTGGACGACAAATCAGGGCAAAAATGAAGGTTAAGTTACCAAATTTTCAAAAAATAATTTTCAAAAAAATCGAAAAAAACACGAAATCTACCTCTGTGGGCCTGCTGCGGGCTCGGGCTCGGTTTTTTATGATTTAATGTTTTTCTTTTGATTAAGTTTTAAATTCTAAGGCTTTGCTTTAACTTTTGAGGTCGGTTTAAGCAAAGCCTTAGAATATAAAACTAAACTAAAATTTTTGAAATTTCAAAATTTTAAGTTAATTTTTTGGAAGTCGATTGAAATATTTAAATGACTTTTTATTAATTTTATACTGTATGTTTATGTTAATGTTGAAATATAAAAAAATATATTTGGGGAAATTAAGGTGAAAATAAGTTTTTAAACTACCACGGCATTAGGTGCCATATATTTAAGTGTGTTCCTAAGTGCCGATGTATGCCATAGAATAATTGTAAGGTGGTTTTATGATGAACTATGGTGGATCAATAATTGTCTGTCTGTCTGACTGACTGAATCTCCGGAACGGATGCATCACAGTCAACTTTTTTTTTTTTTTTTAAACTCACATCTCACACACGGCCGTCTGATCCCAAACTAGGCAGAGCCTGTACTATGGTAACCAGACTGCTGATAAACATACTTATATATTTCTAAATATATACATATTATAGATAAATTACTAAATAATGGTCAATTAATATTAATATCTATGTCCGAGGTACACCTTTTTATTAAGGTACTTTATTAATTCCTTGTATGATAAAGCTAGGTACATTTTTTTATTAATCTTGAGTACGTATTGTATATTTTTTCAAGATGTTATAATTAAGCATTAATTGGTTTAAATAATATTGAAAAATCTATTACTTTTTATTCCTCGGAAGTAGGAAACATTATTTAGTATTTGAAAACGCTATTCCGATGTATGTAAGTCGGAATAAGGTTCTATAAGTTCGTAATTGCGTGTTATTGACGAAAATAAATAAGTACAGAGTGTTCATTATTTTAGTAACGCAACATAAAGTTCTTATTCTATTTGCCCTTTAAAATAACTCATAATCGAGTATACCCTGGAATTAAATTGTAAACGTTTATGGAAACAATCGATATTTAAAAACTATCATTATAAAAAATATCACTCTTGATTAATCATATGCATTCTTATATCTACAAAGAAAAATAAATTCATAAGGTAAACATATAATATATACAGGGATATTGATATTATTAAAAATGTTTTATAGGATAATGAAGCTAAGAAAAAAGTACTCGGAAGAGTATCTTAAAATGCTATTACAGTAATCATAAATGGCAGTAGCGTTTAAGGCTTTCGACATGACAATATTTTGAAAACGACAATTTCGAGTAAACGTGACGAAAATATTGTTGTGTTGTACCCGGCCGTAAAACGGTATCTACTCTTAAAATCATAAGAAACACAATCTAGGAAAACGGTTGCCCAGGGACAATAAAATTGCAACAAGGAGTAGCAAAGCTGGTTAAATATTTAAAGCGACTAAACACGTTCACGTAAGTAGGAGACTAAGGCCGATTTAAAAACCAAAGTCAATAAACAGAGTTGATTTTTGAACATCATGTATCAATCTCTCTACCCCCTTTCCTGTGTATTTTGAACACTCGAAATTAGGAACCAAATGCATAGCAAAAAGGATTTTTACACAGGAGTAAGTGGCCTCAGATTTTTTTATGTTGTACATTTAATTTTTTAAATTAATGTTCAGTTGTCAAACTTTTTCAATATTTTTCTTTTTCGATTTTGAGAGTTAAATGAAAAATACTTCTGTTAAAATTTTACATGTAGGTGTAGTCAATACTTAATTTTTATTGTCCTTTTAAGTTGTGGTGAAAACACAGCGGCATTAGGGGCCTTTAACTTAATTTGAATAAAAATCTTTATCGGCTATATTATTTTAGAGATATTTAGGATGCTTCACAATAATATGTTTGGTCATTAATTTTAAATTACTATTGTACTTATGTGATAGTCGCACTTCACACGCCCTAAAAATGGTGTAGTGTCCCAGTTCAAAGGACGTAACATTAAAAGGAAATAATAACATAATAAAATTTAAGTTAATAATCACCTTTTCCTTCATGACGAGACGATTAAAATGCACAATTACAAAATTATCCACAAAACTGTTTCGTATTTTTGCATAATTGTTTTCAAAAATCACAAAACACTAATCAAATCACTTTCATGCACAGAAAATATTTGTCCTTCTTCCTCGTATGTTTTTTTGTTCGTTTACAAACGTCGTTTGATCATAGATAACAAAGTTTTGCTGAGCCTTAAAGGGTTAGAACAATGACATTTCTTGTGGCGCCTTGACGAGCATCCGCGGCAACTGGGAAATGCTGACTGACTCAGTTACTAGACGATCGGCGTTTTAAATAATCACGCTTCGAAATTATTGTGATGCGGGGTAACCATTGCCGTCGCATCGTTAGCATTGCAATTTCAAGAACATGTAAGCATAGACGATTTAGATTTATTTTATGACTTTACACCTAAATAGGTGTGCCTATTCACGATTGACTTTAATAGGTTTGCCGTCAATTTTCCGTAAGAATCGTAATTATCTAAATTTTTACATAGTTGTAAACAGAAGTATTAAAATAAATAAAGCTATGTGATTACAAACAACTTTTGCACGAAGGCATCGGATTTGATATCAGTAGTTTCAAGTTCCCAATACCACTTAGTCACTACCTACCCAAAAAAAGCTATAAAAAATTTATTCACTTAATTAACTACTAAAGTTATGAACAACGTTGTCGGTTAAAGTACTAGATTAAATTGATACATCGATAACGTTGATCGTCGATACACGAAAAGCAAAACGTCTTGTCTGTAACGTATTTCATACTAGTTGATGTTTCGTTTTCCTTCTGTACTGTAGATTTTATTCTATTGTAGCTTAAAATCATATGCCGCTGTTTACTGGACTACATTATACTACTTGCATACGGTTGAGCTCTAATTTAATGGAATAAGGTTTACTTTTATTCACAATTACAAAGCGCTCGCACTTGTTGAGCTCAGTGTGACCTGGTACTATAATGTATTCTGTGGTGTGACACAATTTTTTTGGTCTCTACGTCCATCCAGGGAATTATTCCTCCGGGGTTTATCAGTCTATAGTGAGGTGCCAAGGCCTACACCTACGCCAACAAGAAATTTTAACAAAACTGTGGATTCTGTTGAATTCATACATGTGTCATAGGAAAATTGATTGTTGTCATTCGTCATTAACACTCATTAATACTGACACACTAACACAGTATTCCCCAGTTCTTTTATATAATAGAATCGTTGCTAATTTATGATAATTATTTTTTTTTCTCGAGATTCGTCAATTTTATTTATTGATTAGTACAAGAACTATGTTTAACTTGTGAGGGTTTATAAATAGAATCTGGAATTTTTTTTTTTGCACAAGCAGACTTCAAAATAATTTTGTGTCATCGTTGCGGATCGATTAGTTACACATCAATGATTAAAATCTATCTACATATCGCAATCTATTAAAAGTATGAAGACTACCAGAAACTTGTGAAAAATATATTTGCAATAATTATTTTTAAACCATCGTCAAGGGGACGACGATCGATGCAATTCAGCCCAAAATGTTGGTTCCGAAAAGGTATCGTACCTACCTTTTCGATATTACGCGATTAGGGCCCAATACACACGTTGTTTATGGCGACCTTGGCCTGTCAAAGACCAACCGACCACAAAAATAGAAAAAAAAAATTATCTCATAAAGTATAACTCGAAAAGTTAACTATTACTCGTAACAATACCTATGTTCATCATTTTATATGTTGAACATTATCTAACTCTATTATTTTATAACAATATTTGAATTTGTTGAACTGAAACTTCTTAACTCTAGCATATAATAAGAATTCATGTGTAGAATATGTAATAATATTGAGGAAAGACACAGTTGGGTTTTCATATTATCATGTTAATTCTCTCAGAACATTTATTTTTTAACGAACGTAAAATTGTAGTATTACCTGCAAATGTTTACTTTAGATAAAATAGTATTGGATTTTTCAGATCAGTGGCGTAACAATAGGGTGGAAGAGCCACCCAATGCCACAGTCCCATTTCGCTAGGGGCCCCCCGGCCCCGACCTAAAGACCTTTATTCTACACATGAATTCTTATTATATGCTAGGGTTAAGAAGTGCCAGTTCAACAATATCGCAATTCAGGGATCCACAACCCATAAGAAAACAAAACTTCTCCTTGAAGATAGAAGATCCTGCAGGATAATGCTTAAGGCTCGTATTTATGTTAAATCAAAAGGCTCCAGCTTGTATTTTGATGCTCCAGCCTAGAGGGCAGGACAAGCTCTAAACGGGGTCGGACTGGACACTTACAAGTGCTTAAATAGGTCTGTTGTGCCTAAATAGGTAAATAAATCATGTTAATGGTATCCAAAATATATTCAAGTACTTTCCGTAGTAGGTACCGTAAGATCTTAAAGACGAGACACGCATAACAAGTACACCAGATTAAATTATCCTTTGCGTGGAGGAAAACCAGATAACGGCGGTTAAATGTATTCCCCGGCTGCAACAATAGAAATTATAATGTCCGAAAGTCACGAGGATAAATCAACGTGTAGGAACGGCATCACATTTTCCCTTATGAAGATTTTCAATATCCCCGTAGCTCACATTTAAGACTATGCTAATTTCAGTGTAATGTTTGAAAGGAGTACTTGACAGCAGGAAAGCTTACAAATGTACTTCGAGCCTTCACCATCTTCCTCCCAATTACGCCATTAGGTATCTGAGATCGACACAATGTGATATGCCTCCATACATTTGTAGCCGTCATCTGTGTTTTTACTACTGTCATAGTTTATAATTACTGTCACTTGCCTTAGGTCTTAGGGGCAAACTTGAATAAATAATTATCAAGCAAAGCATGAAGTTGCCGTTATTACTTCAGTGGTTACCTTTTATTTTTATTCTCTCCTGCTCCTCCTTAAACAATATTAAAACATAAATATTCTATATTCAAATATTTGAATTTAAATTACGAATACATAACAATAAGGCCGCAAAAAATCATTGATTGATTCTACAACTGTATTTTTGTGTCAATGTTATGTAATGTTGATGCTGCTAGGTCTAGAACGGACTAGATTTTGAAGGATGCTTTCCGCTCAAAGCCTACTGGATGGATTTTGGTCATCTTTATTATAAAATCGAATTAAATAGGGAACATAAGAAGGAAATGGAGTCACACGTCACAGAAGATTCCCTGAATGCATTTACAGTGCAGGTAGTGATCCTGTCACAGAATTTACGGGGTCAAAAAATTACAATACTGAATTATTGTAGTGGTACGTTTTCATAGCTGGTTCAATTTTATAACTACGGGCAAGTTGAAAAAAAAAGGGTTTGCTATAGAAATGTGTATTATTAATTATTTAATATTTGACTTATTTACTTATCTAACACCTTATCTATCCAAGAGCGTTGTAATACGTTACACAAAACAATTGTGTAGACGACAGCAATCGTGATTGATATTGTACCTATTGCAAACTGACGAGACAACGACGCTGGAAATTCTAAATGAAGAAATAATAACCATTAATACCTTATTAATTATGTAATTTTTTCAAAAGTGTGCTGAGTGTCGTGCCATACATCTTTAGAAATAGTAAAAATAGTCTCATTATGTGACTTTGATGTAAAATATGTGTTGAGAGATGAACTTCCAAAGATCTACCGTTTTAATTTTTTTTTAACATATAAGGAGACCGTGTGACTTGGTCTCGTGGTATGCTGCTGCTCCCTCAGAGAATCAATCAGCGCAACACTTAACTTGCACTACTCATTTTCAGTTAAGCCACGCTTACAATTATACCAAATAATGAATAACACGAATAGCATACCGAGAGAAGCCCACCTTTTACATTACGTAAATTAATAAAAAGAAAAACTGTCAGTCGTAGGACTGCACGTCAGAAGTAAAAACATAACTGACACATCTGTCATCTGAGCGTGACGGTCACGCGAGTTCTGTGCTGTTTCCCCATACCAAAGTGCCCAACGTGCTTAAAGAAGTTTTCACTTCAAAAATTGTTAGTAAGTAATTGTGAGTTGCCAATCAGAAGTGTTAATTTTTTAAGAAAGTGATGCCATCTAGTAGTGACATCCATCAAACTGACGTATGTTCGGATGAAATTTTGAATAAAGGTTTTCGCTATTGAGCACTTTAAAGGCGTTATAAATTTTCACCTTAATTACAATTATGTTTTTGTTTATTTTACCATATGAATTGCGCACACCATAAGTACTTTATTGAACTAATTATATTTTTAAAGATTAATTAATATCTAAGAATCTGAGAGAACTCTATGTTTAGATTAGCTCCCTCTAGTGGGTCTATATATGTATCATTAGCGTGACGGTGCAAGTTCAGTGCTAAAGTGCAGAACGTGCCTAAAGAAGTTTTCACTTAAAAAAATCGAACAAACAATTCCTTACCTCCAAATTTGTTTTATTTTTTTAATATTAGTTAGAGGACATGGATATGACTACAGGTCACAATATTATGATACCTATCTAGTTTAAATACGATAAAAATTATGTAGCGTCTTGCGTTTTTACTTAGCTCTTTTGAAAACTTCATGATTTTACCTAGTAATTACGGTGCAGAAAACGTCGAAAAAATCGCTTTTCTCAGAGGCTTGTTGTCTCTCAACTTTTAATGTTATTTTTTACTAACTGTTGTTTTAGTGGCAGTAGCAATCGATCTTTCAAAATATTATCGAAAACTTAAACAAATAATAAAATGATTAATTACCTACGTAGAGCCATGTCCATTTTTACGAAGGTACATATAAAATTTTGATAATTAATCAGTTTGTTGTTTGGCGCCGACTCAAAATAAGTTTATATAAAATTTAATTAGTTTTATGTAAATAAGTTCAATACTTAAGATTTATTTTATGGTTTTTAGGTCTTTTCGTCTGTTTACTTTTTTGTTAAAAATTTTTTTATCAGTGTATCGCGAACAGTCGCGGCGCGGGATTTTGTTTTATAATATGTAGTGACTATAACATTACGGACTTTAAAACTGTAAGTGGTATTTGTTAGTAGTATATATGTTACTGTAAAAGCCCGAATATTGGTAAATAATAAAATAAGTTTATTAATCCATTGTTTTTTTAAATAAACAACATTTACCAACCGTCGTTGTTAAAACCTAGGATTTACCAAACTCTCATGGTAAAAGACTGAAAAATTATCCCTTCTTTATAAAACTCGGACTTTTACCAATAACGGTTGGTAAATCTTAGGAGTTACCTAAGGTTAACCTAACCTAGGATTAACCAATATTCGGGCTTTTACAGTAACATATATATATATATATAATGGGTAAAATCAATGTGATAACGATTTAAGAATCTAGTCAGATAATAGTCAGATAAATTTTTGTGTAATTGAGTATTGATGATCAAACCAACCTATATAATTAGAAGTAGGACGTAATTGGTTTTCACGTTTTACTATGGAAATCCAATTTTGAAGTCGGTACCAACATCATCCAACAAACCGCAGCCGTAATGTCCTCGATCAATCCGCGGAGGTTAATACGGAAGAAAAAACCGGACAAGTGCAAGTCTAATCGATTTACGACAAAGTCAACTTTCCAACAGCAAAATATTAGTTTGTAATCCCCCAAAACTATTTTTTTTTATGTGATACAACTACAATTTAACAACTTTTCGTTTACATGTGCCATCAGACTTAGCTTCTTACCAAATTTCATGATTCTAGGTCAATGGGAAGTACCCTATAGATTTTGAATTACATGTTCAAATTTGTTAAAATATAGGGCTTAATGGCCGTGTCTTTTGATTGCGTTGACTTAAAAACTGGATTTTTTCACAGATTCGTCCCATGAATCTGTAAAAAAATCGTAGCCATAAGTTTTTGGTATTAATTACAACTTGATGACTCGTCGGGAGATGCCTCTGAGAAATACTGTCTTGACAGACAGACAAAGTGATAGAGGCCATGGTTCTGTCCATGGTCCAAAGTGAGAGTGCTTGGGATTCTGCCGCCTCGTTTTGTGAGGAAGTGATGTCCGCTAAAGAGGCGGCGGAAAGGGAACGGGAGAGAGTTAGTACTCTCCCGTCCCGCAGAAGAGGCACCAGGCGACGGAGACCCCAAAATGATCTCCGACCTCCATGAGCGCTGGCCTGGGGGTAACGGGTGAGGCTGCCCGTTACCCTAGCAGAAGCAGGCCTGAGATGGTGGCGCAATGTGTTCCGCGCGCGCCTCTGATGGAAGGGGGCGCAGCCCCCCGTATATTTGGTGTGGCTGCCTATTAAACAGGCGGCCAAGGTCTGCCGGGGTTCTCGGGGACTTCCTTCCTAGGGTATACCCGAGTCCCTTGCAATAGACCCACGATTCCGACATACCACTTCACTGCCAGCCCCGGTGAGGTGATGACCCGTGGGGGTTTCCACACGAAAAAAAGAAAAAAAAAAAAAGACAGACAAAATGATCCTATAAGGGTTCTTTATTCCTTTTGAGAAACAGAAAAACAAGAGCAGGTACCACCGATCGATCGTTCGTGTGTCATAACTATAACATAATTATGTGGAGATCCGCTACATTTACTATACCGTGTTTTATGAGTTTAGAGAGTTTGTAAAACACATTTGTTTAAATAAATAAATTAAAGAGATTCCCATGTTTAGTCTGCGATAGAAATAACTTTAGGAGGTAATAAGCTATTGTTTTGAATATTGTCCTTCTTACCTATACCTTCTAAAATATTGTCCATACTATCTAGTTACTATACTTTTCTATTTATATTGCTCTCTGTAAATATATCTATCAAATGATATGAACAACTCTTTTAATGTTGTTAACAACAGTCAATTGTTAAAACCGAGTAACTATCTATCCACCGCCTAAAATAAACTCTTGAGTAATTTATTTAAAACTCGTTTTTAAATAAATTAAAAAACGTGAACGCTGGTCACACATCTCTCTTCGTTTTCTTACCAAGCGATAAAAGTTGATCTAAAAGAAGGTTTGACGTCGTTTGAATAAGGTGAATTAATCTTTCAACTCTTAACACGCCCCCTTTATGACCGAATCACTTTGGAGGAAGGTAAGAGACGTGCCGCACGTGCGTGAATCTATAGCAAGTTATTTAGGAAAAAAATTTACCTTTAAGATCACAACTGGGATTAAAAAACTGCATTCGTTTTTAGTAGTCAATTGATTGGGAAAACAACCAAGTTCTTTAGAAAGACATAAAACTTATCCTGCGTTGCATCTTTTCTTGCGTCTGCATGCTCTAGTCTGCAACGGTAATCGCCACATTCGATGTAACAATGATGATGTTGTCTAACAATAACAATTTCTAAAGAGCTTATGTTAGAATAGAACCCCATGATGTATCGATTCCGAGTAGTTTAAAGCACGCGATGCTACCTAGACAGTCGGATCGACAAACACAAGGCTAAAAAAAATGTTAATAATGTGTACTTAAAAGTAAAATTATCGTAAGAAAATATTTATATTTTTGAAATGGCTAGGTAAGTACACAGTTTCCGCCATTTTCCGCTATGTAAGTAATAAACGACGCCGATAATACAAGTTCAGTAATGCCACAAGACTCGTTATCTCAAACCGTGTATAATTCAGATGGGCACACTACATTTGAGATTACGTTTTAGCTAATATTAAAAGTACTTGTAAACAGTAAAATATAATATTATATGAAAACAAGGTAGAAACTTGTGTTCATATTATGTAGGTAACTTTTTATGGATTTTGGTTAATTTATAAGGACGACAGACACTATCTTAAACTTATTATGAACCAATTTAATTAAAAAGCAAAATGAGGAAAAATTTCATGAAAGATATCTCTGTGGTCTTGGCCAATTTCTTTTTCGGAATATTTATTGAACCCTTGAGATGTTATCGTTATAAATGTGGGAACGCGATTGACTTAACTGGGATCAGTGTAGCGTATTTATACAGCAAATGTGTAACGTGTAATGAAATCTTTATAGGCACGATTGGTCTATAAATATTTCATTACACATTACGCATTGTTCATTAGATTACAAATGCAGGTATCAATATTGCATCCTTAAATGTTTTGGCCAATCCATTAAACCGTAGGAACCTAACGGAATCACTATGCAAACCGATAACAAACTGATTGAACTAAGTTTAACTACTAACTAACTAGGGAAATAAATGAATAGGACATTAGTATCTATACATATAAATGACTTGGAAGTATTGCTCGTCACATATATAGCTTACAGCATTTTCGTCATTACCTGTTTGATTTTTTAACATGCAATGTTTGTATGTGTTCGGCACGAATCTTAGAAGCTAAATTAGAACCACTTCCCGATGTCCGATTTTGCTCAAATTTGGTGTAGGTACATAATGTAATCGAGTTTGGGCTCGATTGATTCGTCTTTAGGAGTACTTTTTAAAACATCAAATGTACACTAAAATAAAACTTAGTTTGTTTAAAAGCTTGTTGTATTTTTTATTATTAATTAATTAATAGTACAGACCAGGTACGGAAGTCTCACTCCACCAAATCATTTAAATAAATAGCCAATCTTGTTCCGACACAATTAAGGCGCAATTCACCTAATTTACCACAGCGATTGAGAATCAGTCACGTTTTTTGTTAAGTATGCAGATTTTTAGCTATAAAAAAAACAATAAATACTGTGTTTAAATTTTTTTAGTCGGATCAAAAATGACCAAGATACAGAGATTTTAGTGCACCAATTTAAAAAACGCGCGCGAGAAAGACCGTATAGGCTGTGACGTCATTCATCGCGTATCGGCAAAAGTGTCGCGTCGCCAGCTTGGTAAGCTTCTATTCCAGCGCAGTTAGGGCAACGACCTGACGATTGCTGATTTTTTAGGTAATTTTTTAAAGTGATAATGCCGTCAAATAAGTATTGCATTGTGCCAAAATGCAAAAATACAAGTGTTAATGCACCTATTCAGCTTTTTTGGACTAAAAAAAAATGGTGTAGAGCAATGCGGAGAGATGACAAAACTCCTTTACAGGTACTGTTGCGAAGATCATTTTGACGTAAGTACCTGCAGTATCCTAGCTAGAGTATCTACCTAATATCAGTAGGTACAATATGGTCAACGGTCTAGTGCTAATCATTCGTAAAGTTAGCAGTTTCGATGCGCAGTAGACAATTTAGTATGAAATGCTGCACTGCGCATGTCAAACAGCTAAAATTCACGAATAGATCCACTGACCGTATAGATTTTATTATAATATACCTACCTATTGTGCATCGTTTCTATCATTTCTTCATAACATTTGAATTTCCGCGGATAGCTTTGATGTTTGTTCACACAGATGATGTTCGTTCATTCATGCCTAATGCCTACCTACTCAAGTAAACAATGGAACACAAGGATATTCGAGCCAGGGCTGTACCCTGACCACGGGAGAGCCATGCTTCGGCACATATGGGCGGGCTCGACTGAAGTGATACCACGGCCTCACAGAAAACCGGCAGTGAAGCAATACCTGCATTGCTTTTCGCCGCGTGAGTGAGGTTACCGGAGGCCCTAACCCTTCCCTCTCCCCTATTCCCGTCCTTCCCCTGTCCCAGTCCCCTCTCTTCCCACTCGTCCCCCCTCTCCTCCTACTCCCACCTTAAAGGGCGGCAACGCACTCATGACTCTTGAGTTACAGGTGCCCATCGGCGGCGGTAGTCATTTACCATCAGGTGACCCGTCTGCTCGTTTGCCCCCTATACAATAAAAAAAAAGAGGTCCCCTGAGCTGGTGGGTGATTTTGTCATGTGATAAACGCAATCTGTGATTATGTGTGAAAGCGCGCCTGCCGCCGGGCGCCCCATAATTACTGTTGAGTATTGTTTTATTTGTATCCTATGATATACAATCAGGCGAATGTTTGTTGTACCTACCTATTTTTTTTAAATTTTTATTTTTCCAAAATGCAGTGAATTCGGATAAAATGGTTGACTATGACGAAAACTATAATTTGATCATAGTTTTCGCCATAGTCAACTTCGTGTATAGCTAAAGATTTATCTTGTTCAAACTGAGGGCTCAGTTGGGTTTGTGCTTTGCACTTGTTAGAGATAATATTTGAATGATTTAAATAATCCAGAAAAATCTCATCCTCAGAACACGCAGTTAAAGTGGGTAAGTAGGTAGTTAGGTACCTATTTAGGTACTCAGTAGGAGTAGGTATGTATAGACTTAGTTACCTTTTCATTTCGTACCTACTCGTACTATTTAGATATCAATAGATACTCAATATCAATATAAATACTGTTATACTAATAATATAACATCAAATTATAGTAAAAACTAAATAATTTACATGCCACGACATGAGCGAAACGGTTAATAATCTAAACCAAACTGACCAAAGTAGTGATTTTGTACGGGTGGCGTTCGCGATTCGCGACGTGTGACGTCATCATACCAAGCGCGGCTCCGAGCAAGCGAAACTTTAATAACTTTTTCATTTCTTGTTGGATTTGAATCATTTAAAAAACGAAATGATCAGAATGTTATAGCGCATACGCCCCCATACTTAGAAATCTAATATTTTGTTATGTGACTGATCCTCCTTGCCTCTCTTTCTATTGCGTAACTCTTATCTGTTGGTACTAGTATGTAGGAATCTGCCTCCTTAGAAGTCGAAAAATAATTATATTAAAAATAATTGTTATAAACTCATAATCTCAATTTAATGATAAAAATACCATTACAGTGACCCGGTAGAATAATCAGAATTTAACAAATATTTTTCGTCTGTCGCGTCATCTCAAAATATTTACATCACAAACCACTTTGTAAATACGTGAGCAATCAAACCGTAATTTTCATGATAAAAAAACATATACAACTTCTATAATTTAAAAACATGTAATGAATTATTTCATGGCGGTTACCAAATTAATGTGTAGCAGTAGGTACCTAATAGAGATTGCCTGGTCGCCGAATTTCTACCATAATATTGTTACGAATATCCCGCCATCTATTGGCGACTATGGGAAGTCGTATAGAGAGGTAACAAACTGGTATAATTCTCTAATCCCGAACCTCATCACAACACCACACAGCTCGTAACAATATATAATATATAGGTACTTATTATATTTTTTATCTACTTATTTGTACGTCGATCAAATAAACCATAATGGTATACTTATTATTATATGATAGAAATATTTGTAACATAAATCGATTTCATATGTTATCGATTTTCCCTACCATGACAGATCAATATATATGTACTTGACACTAGCACCTTTTGTATTCACATAATTTTTAAATTTATTACACATTTTGTTAAATAAATTTACCATTCTGCACTTCCTCTACATATAAACTAAGTATTAGAAGATAAATTGATCACAAAATAAAATAGAATGATTCTCTCTTATCCTCCTAGCCTTTTCCGAACTAATTTGGGGTCGGCTTTCAGTCTAACTACGATACGGCCGAACTCTGATATTTTCATGATCTGTTGTTAGACCAAGTTGTCGGACTTTTCAGGGCACCAACTACCCGTAACGAATGCCACAGATGTTTGTATGGCACTCGGGACCGACGGTTTAACGTGGAGTACGAGCCACGGAGGAGTCTAATGTGTTAAAAAATGGTCACCCATCCTAGACTGACCTGGCTAGTATTGCTAACTTTGTAATGTGCTAAAAAACTACTCGGTTACCACTTAGCCACGAGCCCCTCTCTCTCCATTCATCAACCATTCTTTCTATATGTAAGTAAATACTTGTTACTAATCAACTAACCGCATCTAATAATTTATAATAAGCTATAACCTAAATTGAAACGTAGCCCTCTTCCTCTCTCCTAATTTGCTGTTCCCCTACAGGGTCCATATTGATCATAATTGTTTTTTTATACCAACTTTGTTACATATGGAATGCAATAAAGAATGCACGAACACATTTGAAATTTTTTACATTCCTCCGTGCCCAAAAATAATTATTTACACGCATTAATACACCTATAGATTATGTTATTTATTAGTAGATGCATATTTAATGTCTTCGTTAATAATTTCTTGCTCGATGTCGTTTGAGAACTTATGTCAACAAGTTGTCATCATCTTGCTGTCCCTTTTCCAATGTTCATTTGGGTCGGTACAATATGTAAAGTTCACAAAGTATTCGGTGAGTTTTTTTACTGTTAACCGTAAGAGCCGTACGTCTATGAAAAATGACTGAATTGCCATTTAATATTAAACCGGCACAATTATGAAATATAATACATATTTAGTCAATATAGTGTACCTGAAGCTTGCAACATAAAAGGAAAAGATCTTTTGTCTTGCAACCAATGAACACACTTTCATACATTGAAAAAAAAAACGTCTTTTATAATTATTTTAAATAAATATAAAAAATAATACCTAATAATAAAAAAATATATATTTATAAAACATATATTATCATTATATAAAAGATTTGACATTATTATTAATATTGAGGAAGTATACATAAAGTTAACGTTTGTTAGGTTTCTTTTATGATATATGTATGTATGTGCACAGGGGCGCAACAACCCCCAAAAAGTAGGGGTGTCCAAAATATTTTTTATGACTAAAAAGAAAGGTCGTCAAAACATTTTATTGACGTATTTCAAAGTATTGTAAGGCTTACAAAATAATTTGGTATTACGATAAACATTCCTTTTACGGCGAACAATATTATTTTAATTACAATTTATTTTGATTCACATTTTTATTAAAATTTTCCCCAGACTCCTTGCCGCATCGTCTTCAGGGTTATGTGGAGTTATTTGGACACCCTCGAAGGGGGTGTCCACAGGTTTTTAGGGGGTGTCCAGACACCCTGGACACCCCCCGTTGTTGCGCACCTGTATGTACATTTCTTTCCTATTCATCTTAAAGTTTCATAGAAAAGGTCGGCTTGGCGAGAAATCCGCCTATTGTGTATTTAACTGTAAATGTACATTTCCTATTGATGTGTTTTTTTTTTTGTGTAATGGAATAAGCGTTTGTCTTCCAACTCATCAGGTGGAAAGTGATAATGATGACGAAGATAGTACACCTATTCAAGAAAAATCAATTCACTTCTATTCTTTAACGTTCCAAAATTCAAAGTCCGTTATTATACTATAAACTTACCAATAAGCTATTGTAAAGAACTTCTTGTCTCTATTGACTTCGAAAATTCAATCTAGTACAAAAATACAAAAAAAAAACACTATTTTCTTAAGTAATTGGGATTTTTGTCTTAATTTTTTTATGTCTTTTAATGTTTGTGGTGGTACGTATGCGCGATTGGCAGTATTAACGACGCACTGGCCAATGTATTTGCAGCTACTAAGCCAGGTTTTAACGAGCAGTTCTAACGCTCTCTGTAACAAATGCATAAGTATTTACAGTTCGCGATAATTTCAGGGCTAAACTACTTACTTCTTAACTATAGGTAGGTCACAGATTTAATCTGCTCTCAGGCTTAATACAATTTAGCAATCAATCGTATATGTGTTTTGTACAGACTTGAGATTTACTTCTTTTCTAACTGGATGACAGAAGGTAATTTATTCTAATACGAGCTAGTGCCCGCGACTTCTCTTTATACAAATTTTCGTCCCCTATTTTCCCACCTTCAACTTTTATTTTAAGGACAAAACGTAGCCTATATCTTTCTCCAAGGTCCCCTCTATCTCTATAATAAATATCATCAAAATTAGTTAGCAGTTTCAGCATGAAAACGTTACAGACAAACAGAGTTACTTTCGTATTTATAATACTAGCGTAGATAACAAGGGGGCCGTTTTATTTACAATCTTGACCAAAAATGCGGTAATGTATTCATTCCGCGACACTTAATTAAGTTAATAATTCAGGTAATCCGAGCAATGGCTAATTGGTAACTCAGAGTATCTTAAAGCTATAAGTGACAATAAGATTGCAACTTCTTGGTAATGCTTTGCCAATATTTGTACAGGCGTACAAGTGATAGTATTGTTGGGAGATGTGCTAGTAAATAACAAACGGCAGTCTTTTGTACTTTATCTTATAAATAAGGCCAACTAATGTTAACGGAAACAGCTTTATCGTCGCGTCTTTGAACAGTCGGCATACCTGATGCTATGAACGGAATTGGTAACGGATGGTTTGGAACAATTTTAAGTATGTAGTAATTAAATACAAAATGGAATGAAGACAACATTATACATTATATTTAAAGTAACTATTCAATAATAATCGAGGTACGGGTTCTAGAAATACCTAGTAATATAAAATTATAAATTTAAAAAAAAGTAGTAAGTAAGTGTTACTAAAACTAAGAAAAACCAACAAGTCTTCAGAAATTATAATTTGTGCTTTTATAGATAAATAAAAACGGTGAACGTTTATAATGAAAAATGTTGCCAACTTAAAAAACAAATACTTACACAGTGTAAAAAAATAATTTACAAATAGAAACGTCAATATATTAGTAGTTAAACCTTAAAATCAATTGAGGCGGTTCCTTGTTTACTATTTAGTTACTACTTAGTTGCATAAAGAAGAACAACTCCACAAAGGGTTTCTACATAGCTACATATACAATGTCAACTAAACAACATTTTTGCAATCAGCTGCTTCGACCGTATTAGGTCATTCATACCGCACCGCATGCGAGTTGCGTTTACATTGCGTAGCGCAAAATCAAACTAATGACTTTATGTTTTGCTCCGATAAAGTTTTAACTTTACAACTGTCAACTTTAGAAGAATTTCATATCAACAAATATTTGGTTTACGCAAGCGCTGTGTTGTTTGTTTTAGGATGTCATTGTCCTGAAAACAAAACAAAAGTAGACTCATCACAAGGAATCATGAATGTGCCGGACATACAAGATTTGTATTTATGATACACTAAATGTTACCCGCGACTTCGTGTGCTTAAAATACTTATAGATATATCTACTAACATACAACGCTTAATTTTCTCTAGTACAAAAAAGACTATCAATATAAACTAGCGAGAGACCTTAATCCGGCCCTGTCGCAAAATCCGTTCTAAACTGCGGTGTTCTACCCATAAACTACCTCCCTGTCGAATTTCATTTTCATTGGCCGAGTAATTTTCGCAATTAGTGAGTGAGTGAGTATCTTTTCGCTTTTATTCAATAAGTATATTCGTACCTAGAAATATTTTAAATAGATTTATTGTAAAAGACTTCAGTCTTAAAATTAAATGACCCCTCGCTTGCATTTATAATATTAAATAGGGTTTAGATCATAATATGTCACTGGCAATGTATACAAGAACAAATATTTACCAGTCTTTTACAAAAAAAAAGTATCAGTCGCAGGACTGCACGCCAGAAGTGAAAACAATTAAGCATTTAAGCTAAACTGGACACCTATTTTGGAGAAAAATAACAAATCTGTCTATAATATTTATCTGAGCGTGCCGTACCAAAAGTGACCAATGTGCCTAAAGAAGTTTTGACTTCAAAAATATATATAAGGTCAACCATGAACTACTACGCTAATTAAGACCAGATGCATTTATACTCTGTTGCTTGAGAACGTAGCTATGCCAGAATTTGTAAAACTAAACTTCGTAAAAACACGCAGTTAGAAAAATAGACACTATGGTACTGTACCTACATGTAATATTTTTTTTCATAATAAAGGATTATTGTTTTACGCAATAAAAACGGTTACGTTCTATTGTACCTCCATAGTAGTGATGAGAACAAATGTTTCTACCGCATATTTATGAATCAATATTAATTACTTCTAAATCGGCATAAACACAAATCGTCGACGTGTTCTAATCGAACATTAAGAAAAAAAGTATCAGTCCTAGTGTATTCAAATGTATTTATTTCGAAATTTAAAAACAAAAGAGAACGAAAGGAAGGTCCTTGCTCGTATAGTTTTAAACAAAAATGGCTAAAGACAAATGAAATATCTTTGTCCTTAAAAGCAAAAGCTAATACCGACGTGATCAACTCTACAGACTTTAATGTGACAGCAGTCGGCAGTAAAATACGTCATTGGTTGAATAAGCCCAGTCAACTGACCGAAGAATAATTTTTCTATAATTTACATGACATGTGTAAATAGAGCATTGGTAATGCCTGATTTTCACATTAGAACAAGTGACAAAAAATTCTCACATTAATTGTCAAATGCTGAATAAAGATATATGGTAAGGTATATGGTAAGTCAAAAGAATCCTTTTCTTGACTTACTGCTATCTCGATTTTCATTTCATTTATTTCATAAACAAAAATACACCATTAACTTAATACTAGCAACCCGCTCCGGATTAATTATAGTAAGGCAGATCTTTTCTCAGAGTTCTCTATAATGGTGCCGATTCTATTGTACACTCGACTAAACTAAAACCTGACTTAATTTCTTCATATGAAATCAACCTAGTGTTCTTCGTAATAAGGTATATTTGTTACTAGCATCTATTTCTCAGCGGGGCTAAATTTCAATAAAACCTGTCAACGTATACTCAACTTTATTTCCACGCAGCGAGAGTTTTCATTTATTCAAACGCTGTATAATTGCCGTATAAAAACTTGTTCAAAACGAACAAGGATGACGTGTTTTTAATCTACACCTACGAAGACGCTTACTAAAAACACAGAGCAAAAGAGATGGCATTCAACGAATAGCGGCTCTTGCTATGTGGTATTAAAGTTTATTTAAGCGTATCAGACTTTAGTCGACAAATAAATTGCTTATTTCGATAGCGACATATGTTACCTACTTGTTTTAATTTGAAATAAGACCTTGTTTCTAAGTATACAAGGTTTACTTCTTATATGAAGAAAATTTAGTTAATTTTAATTTAGCGAGTGAAGTAACAGAACTTGGGCCATTCTCTCTCAAGTTTGTCTATTTGTTCAGATTTTTATGTAAATGAGTAATACTATATTTAGCGTAAATACATAAATGTCAAATTTTCTTAATTATTACATGCCAAAATATTATTATTGATATAATTATAATATTATTGCAGCTCATTATTAAATTAATCATTTACCTTTATCCAATACAAAATTCGTCAATACTATAATAAATGAATAACATTTCTGAATAATTTATTTCTAAATAAATTCACGTTCGGAATATTCTTTAGTTCTAGTGGTAATTTGTTGAAAATATTTATAGACTGCACACTTGATGAGTGTTTTACAGCATTAGGCTTTGCTCGGAGGATAGTAGGCAGATCTTTTCTCAGAGTTCTCTATATTCTCTCTCAAGTTTGTCTGTTTGTTCAGATTTTTATGTAAATGAGTAAGGAGAATTAAAATATAAAGGCAAGGTACTGTTAAAATACTTAGCTTGATAAAATGTTCCCTACACGATTCAATTTGGTCTAAATGAAACAATGCTATCCATTGCATAACGAAGGCTGCATTCACGTTATATTGGTAACTATTTCCCGTAAATTTAACGCTGTACCTAAGTTTAGATTCAACTAGGATACTAGAGCAGAGTAAACTGTACGAAGTTGAGCAATTGATAAAACGTCTGTTATGACTTCACTCAAGCACAGAGCTTACAATCTTTAGGATCCTGAACATTTGGAGCGAGAGCTGGATCATGTTCAGGAGGTACTCAAAAGTAACGCACATCAGGTGAATGGAAGACGGAAGCCACCGACAATGAAACAGACAACAAGCCTACATGCCATATGTCAAAGGAGTAACGCATAAGATCCGCTCCGTGTTAAAGAAATACACCATTCCGACAGTATACACACCAGGCATAAAGGTCCAAAACATTGTGGGTACACTGAAGGATGTCTTACCGTTACAAACCCCAGGTGTCTACAAAATAAACAGCAGCTGCGGTAGTTCCTACATAAGCCAAATAAAGCGGACTATTGTGGAAAGGGTCAAATAACATATCGCTGCTGTTAAGAACAGACAGATCAGCAAATCAGCGATTACAGAACATGCGCTCGAAGCGGGCACCAATCACTGGATTAAATTTTACCGTACGCAAGTCCTCTCCACGGAACGTCACTTTTACTCAAGAGTTGTAAGTGAAGTGATTGAAATTAAAAAACACAGAACTTTCAATTGGGAAGATGGTTTCAAATTATCTACAGCGTGGAATCCAGTGATAAAAAAAATGCCACCTCGCTTCTATGCACAGTCGGAGAAACACCAAAATAAGGACACATCGGTTTCCTTACAAAATAGGGACACTGTTAGAATAGTATGTGACGATACATAGCGAAACAAAAATATAAAAAATATCTAAAATGTTGTATGAAGAACCTTTTATCTCATGATGTCGACGACGGAGGGAGTACAAGACTGAGCCAGTCAGCCTGTGAACACTGCCAGTGCAACCTGGTCAAAACGTCAGGCAATTCAGAGGTATGTAAATACCTATTTCATGACCGCGTTAATTCCCGTATAAATACATAATTAAGTACGTATATCATGGAACGCGAAAGTTTTAAAGTTAGTACGTCCCTAAGAGATCTGATAGCATAACATGCAGTACTTATTGCATTCGTAACTGAATTTAGTTCTGCTTTACAGTTAAGGAGATAATCAATTTGTAGTCCTAAAACTTTACGATTCTCTACTATATCAATTTTATTTCCCAAATATACTACGTTTATAAGAGCATTGTTTCTAACAAGACCAAATAAACAATTAGGTACCACGGCAGTTTAATGTGGGTGGGTTCGTATCGTTGATCACCTGTACTTTTTTGATAGGTAGGCCGTAGGATACTAAGAACATTTTTTAGGCACGCGTGCGAAAAGGTATGTTGGGTAGGTAGGCTAGGTTTTATAATAAAATAGAGACGTTTTCAAACAATATTTAAATAATTTTATGAAATAAAGATATTTGACTACCTATGTTTCGTTTAGTATTCTAATTTAGATAACTAATAAAACAAATTGATCAACCCATTGTTTGAAACCCGGTCGCGCCGCGATGCGAACTCGTGATTAGTACCTACATACATAAAAAATGTTACACAGTATAAAAATTCAAATAAAATACTTACATTATCTGGCACCTCCAACATTTTACTAGAATTTAACATCATAATGCAGAAATCTTGGAAAACATGATGATCACAACTGCAACTTCTGGAACAAAAAAAAAGTTCATTTAGAAGAAACTTTCAAAACTTTACTTAAGTAGGCTGTAGGCTTGCAAGATTTTGTACGTTTAATATCATAAATAATAAAAATATATACATATATTAACATAACATATTACAGCGGTATTATATTAATGTTAAACTTTATCGTCTTAACAATGACATACATTACATACATAGATTCTGAACATTGAAAAATAGTACCTTGTTCTAAGCGAGCTTGTAGCCATATGTGTAAACGTTTACTGCCAAACGTCATTTTATGTTTGGCACTTCTGGCTTGTGTTGTCAACATGAATGTTTACCTCTAATTGCTGGGGAATGACATGAGACCAAAGATTTTTGGGAGAGAATTTTGGGGGAAAAATACATATTACGAGGTGTGGAAAAGTGTTTTCAGCAAATTAATGTGCAATATAGTTAAATTCGATTAAGATTTAGCTTAAAAGAATCATTGTTTCTTTCCATTTAAATATTAACCCAAGTTCAGTCGTACAGTGAAATTCCGTGTTTCTGTCAACTTAAATTAATGTCCAACTTTGTCATTATACAAGGTTTATAGGGGAATAATAAACAAGGTTTAACAACACTAATTTAAGCACACGGTTCGGGTAATCGGCATCGGGTACCTAACCTAACTAATGGTTGGGTTGGCTGGCAGATCACGGCAGGTGACACGTTTGAATGTTAAGATAATTTGCCTTGTATTTTTTATTTTAGATACTTTGTTGTTACTTATTTATTAGTTTAGTAGAACTCAGCTATCAATAATAGCCCCATTAAGTTAACTTTTATTACATTAACAAATGTATATAACAAGGTAAGTAACTTGTGAAATAACCACTTACTAACTCTACTATTTTTTCATCTCAGTTTATGGATTAGGTTGTACCAAAATTACTTACGTCATTGTTTTGAGTGTGTATAGAGTATTTCAAAATTTATTCATTAATACTATATAGTCATATGCACTAGAGAATGTAAACTTAAAACACATAAAGCATAAGAAATACTAATGACACTGATCACAAATTACTACTGTTTTTGTTTAGATCTCTAAATTAAACTAAATCGTTTAATAGTTGAGAGGATTCACATTGGTCAGCTAGTGGGTGGGGTTTAACCTCACAACCCATTACTCTACTCCTGTTTGATATTTTTAACCGACTTCAAAAAGGAGGAGGTTCTTAATTTTTTTTTGGTGTATGTTACGCAATACCACTTGTCAATCGATTCCATATCTATACTCATATTATAAAGCTGAAGAGTTTGTTTGGTTGATTGCCCTAATCTCAGGAACTACGGGTTCGAATTGAAAAAATATTTTGTGTTGGATAGCCCATTCATCTAGGAAGGCTAATATAACCATAAACGCAGGTGAAACTACAGGGACAGCTAGTTTTTTATAATTGAATTACAGTATAGTGAGATTACCTTTCACCATTCTTTTTTTTTCACTTCATGTAAATTGTATTTCAGTTTTATGTTAAATAAATATTAATCAATATTTTTTTTACTCAACTTTTATTTTAATTATATACAGTAGCATTAATTAATATATGTTTCTTTACAATTCAATCAAATCAATATTTAATACAATCATAAAGATTGTATTGGATTTTGTCTTGAAGAAAATTTAGGAAAATATAAATAATGTAGTTATCTTTATTCATTAATTTTTATTTTAGCAATCCTCAGATATTAATGTTACCTAGAGTTACCTACTTAATAAAGAAATACTTTAGTCTAGAGGCTTCTAAGTCTAGACTTACACTTTCTTAGAAGCGCAAACAGAAAAATATTATGTATTTTAATATTATCATCTAGGTTTTAGATTTAAAAATTCCCTTATCAGTATAGTGGAGGCACTACACTGATAAGGGTTTTTTTATTCTTAATAATAATAAAATTTATATATATTAAAATGAAATAGAATTTAATATGCTCCTCAAACTTGACTGCTGTAAAATGGTGAAACATATTCATATTATTATTGTGATCCTTTTCAACTTACAGATTATATAAAATGTAAAGGGCATGGAGTTCTAGGGCTTGGGACTAAGTGTAATTGAGGTAGGTGGCCACAATTTTATGTTAACCAGCCGCTGAATTTGATTAATGCCTAAAATTACTTTAACAGAGGCGTATTTTATTATTTTACTTGCTTCTACGAGTATGTTAAGCAATATGTTTTCTTAGTGTTGACTAGCAGTTCCCGCGCGACTTCTCTCGCATGTACATATTTATATATTTGGCGCGGAACCCTAATTCTATTTCCATAAAAATCTTTTTAACAAAAAATTTAACCGACGAAAAGAACTAAAAAAGCAAAAAATAAATAAACTTTAAGTCTTAAGTATTGACCTTATTTACATAGACTATCAAATTTTATATAAAGTTATTTTGAGTAGGCACCCAACAACAAACTGATTAATTATCAAAATTTTATATGTACCTACATAGGCTCTCTTTTTTGCTTTTTAGTTCTTTTCGTCGGTTTAATTTTTTGTTAAAAAGATTTTTATTTCATGAATTTTTTTCATCATCAGCCTAGCTACATGAAGTGATGATTTTTAAACGCAAATACATGATAAAGTAATGAAAAGTAAACAGAAACACTATTCGTTCCTACAATTTTCGAGGATTTCTCTCAATTTTATCAGGATCCCATCATCACATCCTGACTTCCTTGACATGGGACCACCCTTGATTTATACCCTATCCAACAAAAAAAGAATAATCAAAATCGGTTCATAAATAACAGAGTGAGGGCTGAACATACATAAAAAAAATTATATATATATATATACGGTCGAATTGAGAACCTCCTTTTTTTTTCGTAGGTTAAAAATAGAAGTAGCCTAAGTTACTCCTTATAACACCACTATCTGCCAGTGAAAGTTCCGTGGAAATCGGACCACCCGTTCCGAAGATTAGCCGAAACAAAACAGACAGACTAAAATATTAAAAATTGATTTTTATAGGCATTGGTATCATGCAAATAATTGTATGAGCTGATAAAAGCCATTATTTTGACATTACAAACAAACACTTTAATTTTATTTATTTGTATTGATTATTAAAAGAAAATATTAGATATTTGATATGAACAATGTTTGCTGAGATTGACGATAGATGTCTCTTCATGTTCTAAGACACATATTTTCTATTTAACCATCAAGTGTTGTGTAGCTGAGTTCAAGGGTGACCTGGGTGGTGCAGTTATACTTGGACATCCATTAAAAATCAAACATATTTATTTGATATGATATAGAAAACTATAAGAAAACTAAGATATGTGAATATTGAATCAACATTTATTAGAATAGTCATGGCCAGGATGTATGTCTCAGGAAATAATTAACAATACCTACTTATTATACACTCATTTTGTCATAAAACTGGCATGGATCCATAATTGCAAACCTTCAATGTTACACCAACTTAACCTTTGCATATAAATTCATAGTTTCTTATTCATGTATATCTATTCTATATATATACGAATATATATTTATACTATCAGATGATATGATGGCGCAATGGTTTAAGTGGTCACCTCGCCACTACGTGTTGTGGGTTCAAATCCCACACAGGACAAAAATTTGTGTGATCCACAAATATTTGTCCCGAGTCTGGATGTTCTTTGTGTCCGTTGTTTGAATGTTTGTGAAGCCCCACACACAGGAATATTCCTAATGCGGGAGTTGTCTTTTTAAAAAGAGAAATAAAAAGAGAAAGCAAGTGGTTGCCAAAACTGGCGATACTTTATATAGTACTTCTGGGAACATTCCCTCTTTTATTAAAACAACCTTTAGGACAAATTAAATAATTAATTTTAATGATCGAGTTTCAAGAAATGGTGCAGCAGTGGTTTAAATAGTGAGCTCCCCGGTCAGCGTCTACTGTTATGGGGTCTATCTAGGGCTGCCATCCGTCCGGGTTTCCCCGGATTTGTCTTAGTTTAGAAAGCATCCGGGAAGCGTCCGGGCGGGGCCAGTGGACAATAATAATTGTTAACAAGCTAAAAGTTTAAATGGAATAGGCGTTTTTTTAAGGTGTCCGGGGAAGAATCTCGATTTCCACCATGTGTCTGGATTTTTTTAAGTTTTTGTCCGGCATCGGCAATTTAAGTGATGGCAGGCCTAGTTCTATGCCATAATAGAACAATTCTGTTGTTCAAAGATAGTTTTTATGAGATTGTACTTGGAGTCAGTTACTGCATTTTCTATACAATGGCATATAATCTAATGGAGCACAATGACACTATTATTTTTATTACTATTTTTTTATCACTAAATCTGAAAGTTTGTGAATAGAAAACTTCTATAAAGATAGAAGTCGCGTCGTACAGCCTTGGTTCGCGTTGTTGTAAATTGTGTCTGCAGCAGGTTAAGGACGGTAGTCAATTATGTCGCCGTAATAACGCCGTCGCCGCCTTCTGCGAGGAGGTGATGGCCGCAAAGGAGGCGGCCGAACGGGAGAGAGAGCGAAGCACACCTCTCTCTGCCGCAGTAGACGCACCGGGCGCCGGAGGGCATTCAATGATCTCCGGCCACCGTAGGAATCGGCCTGCGGGCGACGAACTTTTGGGGAAGTCGTCGTCCGAATAGATACAGGCCCGAGAGGCAGAGAGCAGTGTTCCGCGCGCGCTTCTCAGAGGAGTGCGACCGACGGGTGACGGTCGCACCGGGTGACGGGACCCGTCTTGGGTGAGACGGGTCAATGCCTGTCGGGGGTTGCGGAAGAATGCAATGGCGATTCTCGCTCCCCCGATCATGGGCAAGCAGTGGAACACCGGGGTGGTTTTTAGTCGGTAAGAGTCCGACAGACCCCTTTGCCCCCCTAAGGGCGGAGGACATCCATGAGGATCTTCCACCTCGTCATAAAAAAAAAACGGTACTCAATTATGTAACTGTTATTTGATTAATCTCGGTATATTTTAATGTGTCTCTACTCTACGACTACGTTAATAATAATTTGGTGGGTTGGACAATTATCTATTTTAATTAGACATTGGTGCCGATTCTATTGTACACTCGACTAAACTAAAACCTGACTTAATTTCTTCATATGAAATCAACCTAGTGTTCTTCGTAATAAGGTCTATTTGTTACTAGCATCTATTTCTCAGCGCCGCTAAATTTCAATAAAACCTGTCAACGTATACTCAACTTTATTTCCACGCAGCGAGAGTCTTCATTTATTCAAACGCTGTATAATTGCCGTATAAAAACTTGTTCAAAACGAACAAGGATGACGTGTTTTTAATCTACACCTACGAAGACGCTTACTAAAAACACAGAGCAAAAGAGATGGCATTCAACGGATAGCGGCTCTTGCTACGTGGTATTAAAGTTTATTTAAGCATTTCAGACTTTAGTCGACAAATAAATTGCTTATTTCGATAGCGACATATGTTACCTACTTGTTTCAATTTGAAATAAGACCTTGTTTCTAAGTGTACAAGGTTTACTTCTTATATGAAGAAAATTTAGTTAATTTTAATTTAGCGAGTGAAGTAACAGAATTGGGGCCATTGTGTGGGTATTATTTATTTAAAATCAGATACATAGACTTATGTATAATGTTAGCAACCCGCCCCGGCTTCGCACGGGTAGCAGAGACATCTTCAACAATCATCGACTTATTTCAATCAGTTTACACAATATCTTAACAAATTATACACCTAAACCTTCCTCATGAATCACTCCGTCTATTTAGCGAAAACCGCATGAAAATCCGTTCAGTAGTTTTTCAGTTTATCGCGAACAGACAGACTGGCAGACGCAGCGGGGGATTTTGTTTTATAATATGTGATAGTGATTATATGTATATTACCTATATATTTTTCGTATCGGGTCTTCACCTCACGGAGGGTGAAGTGGTATGTCGGACTCGAACCGACTAAAACCACACGGTGCATCGTCACAAGTGTGTCTATTGTAGGGGGGGACCCGAGATACCCTAGAAAGGAAGTTTTTTTTTTATTTGGTATAGCGGGCAAACGAGCTGACGGGTCACCTGATGGTAAATAACTACCGCCGCCCATGGGCACCTGTAACTCTAAAAGCAATGCAAGCATTGTTTCACTGCCGGTTTTCTGTGAAGCCGTTATATCGAGCGGAGTCGAGCCGGCCCATACGTGCCGAAGCATGGCTTTCAAGAACCCCTGCAGACTTCGGCCGCCTGATCAGCAGGTGACCACACCGTGCAGTACCTTACCCCCCCTCCATATGGGAGAGACACGCGCAACACGTTGCGCCACCGTCTCAGGTCTGCCTCTGTAACGGTCAGACCGACCCGCTACCCCCAGGCCAGCGCTCATGGAGATTGGAGATGTTTCTGCGCACTCCGGCGCCTGGTGCGTCTTCTGCGGGATGGGAGAGTGCTTTTCCTCTCCCGTTCCCGTTCCGACTCCTCTTTGGCCAACATTACACCCCTGGTATTATTCATTTGTTTGTGCCCTTCCCGCGGCGACCGCCTCGCTTGCCATCGCACCACCGCTGATCGCCACCATAATTTCGTTTCATCATAATTAAGAGTTTTCATATTGCCATAACTTTTAGGATATAAATTTTAATTATATTGTGTAAAATACAACTATGTTCTATATTAATACTTAAGATAATAAACATATTTATTTAGATATAGATAAATGATAATTTGTTCAAAATAGTTTCGGAAATATTTCATCATTTATGAAAAGACCTTGAAATATAAAAATATGAGTTATCCTTAGAGACATATATTTCGCCAACTTTTTTAGAACTTTTCACGAGGAACAATACAGCCGTGTATTGTTTTCATACTACTTTAACTATTTAAGCAGCGCACGCTGTGGAGGCTCATATAAACCACGTTTGTTTTTGATGACAATCGTCATCACATTTTGGCTAATTTGCACCTACCTACATATACTACTCTGTCAAGAAACCTTACACAGCCTTAAACTAAAAAGAGAGCTTCTAATTAGTCACAAAAACCTACACTATTATGTAAATTACTTAGAAATACAAAGGTCAAACTTTTAATAGAAAATTAATTTCATAATTTCTCGAAAGTATAAAATGAATTTAGTTCCGGAGTACATGTGTTATGTAATGTATGAGAATGTAAATATTATGTACATTTGACATTACTTATTATTACGTAATAAGTTAATAACTCTAAGCTTGAAGAGTAAACGTTGAAGACTGAATTATGAATTATGAATACTAGAGACATGGCCAGTTGATATTCCTGTCGTAGTGGTCTCTCCAATCACAGATCGAACAGTCGGGTAAGCTACCCCGGCCTCTTTGAGCTACTGGAGTCTCTGTCCCGTTTCCCCATAAAAGACTTGCGGCATCTCTTACCCTAGCTCCCTCGCCCTATCCGTTTTCCTTACCGGCGGCCGGCCATAGAAGCAACCAGCCAAAACGAAATGTTAGACACATTGTTGTACACATTGCGCAGACCCCAAATAAACTTGGAAAAAAAAATCAAGATGAAAGAATACTAGTGACATGGGTAACAGATTACTAGTATACGTGTTAACACCTCCAGCTATGCTAAATGCTTGTGTTAGAAATGGATTCTCGTCAATGTAGTGGGTGGGTCTGGCACGTGCAATTACTTGATCGCAAGCCCGACGCCTTAGCCATTTTCACACTACCGCGCCGGCGCCGCCCCGCTTCAAAGATTTGACATTGTTCTTTATTATTCCATATTTAATTTATATAAAATGTGTGTACATTAATATTATATAGGTTTTAGATTCATTAGTAGCAATTTAAATAACTATTTAGTTGAAGTACATCCTATTAGCGCATCTCTTACGATTCTACTTCTTAATGGCAAGCCCTCAATGACGTACGTGAATTAATATTCATGAATGCGCACTTAGCTTTGTACTTTCATGGGATGCATTCGAGTTAGTTGAATATTTAAATATCAAATTAGTTCTGTATGTACACCCTTAAGCAGCACTTTGCCGGCTGCTATCGTATTAAATTGCTTGTTTCATTATCAACAAAAATACGTTGGGATTTATTTTTAATGTAAAAATAAATGTATGCTCTATCTGTATACAACATTAACTTTAATAAAATCTTACGGATGCATCCGAAAATGTTCTAGCATATAAAAAGGGTCTGAATATTTTCCACCAAACTGAGTCAATCGTTATTTTTACTTACATACCTGTATGAAGATCACTCTTTTCTCATAGAAGTAAATTAATTAGATTTTTATTACAATAAAACCTTTTATTCTAGACTTTGTATCAAAACAGATTTTTGAATTTTAAACGATATATTGACACACTTTTTAAGTTATTAGTTGAATGCTTGTCAAGTTGTCACACATCTAACTTCGAGTTCCTACATTGTACACATCCGCGATCTCTAAGGTCATCAGAAAATTTGCAACTAAAAATGCCTGCACACTCCACGGCATTTTATGATAAATCCTTTACAGTCACTGCAATCCGTTTATGGAATGCATTACCTGTAAATATTAGACGAGCTCAAACCTTAACCTCTTTTAAGGCTCTTGTAAAGGAATACTATCTAACACTATAAGTGGTGTACAACTCTCTCACGTTGTGCAATAGACTTCATAATAAGTAACTCCACTAAAATGTCTTACTAATTATTATAGTTATATCACTATATATGTGTATGTGTGTATATGTATATATATGTATGTGTTTATATGTACGTATGTGTAGAAGATACTTCACATATTCCTTTTCACCTAATTTCCTTTATTATTATTTGATTGTTACAGTTCTAAATATTTTTGGTACGCCACCAGCTACCGATTATCTTCCTCTGTTGTTTCCATACAAAGGCTGTCTGGAAGACATCGCTTTTAGCGATAAGACCGTCCATTGTACTCGCCGCTTAGTATGTTGCTACTAAACTGTGTTAATTTCTGTCTAACTGTGGCGTACAATAAAGAATGTTCTATCTATCTAACTTAACGATCCCGATTAAAACGATACCAGGAGATATAGGTAGGTAGGTACTTATATTGATGGCACTTTTACATTACTTACATAAGTACTTGGCGGACTTAAACTCTTTTCTTTTACATTTTTAACCCACTAAAAAGAAAGAGTTTACCCAATTAATGACAGAATTTGTTATTAAATAGTTAACGTATTTAGCGTATAACCATTAACCTTTTGACCGCCAGAGATTAAATGCATCGGCGTGCCCCCCACGCCAAGCCTTGAATTCACCTCAAATACCTCAAAAATCATAGGAATTCCAAAATCGTATCGATAACCAAATAATTATAGCCGTTTATTGCCTATTTTTGAAGTGAAAATTTCTCATTTGTGCACATTTGCTATGAGGACAATGCACTGAGTTCGTGACCGTCACGCTAACAATATAGTACATATATAGATCCACTAAAGGGCGATAATCTAAACATTGAGTTCTGTCAGCTCCTTATTAATTAATGTCACGAACCTGCTAATGTGAAATTTTAAAATTGTCGTTTCGTTTCAGTTTTCACATCTGTAGGCAGTCCCATGACTGTATATATTTTTTTTGCAGTAAAATATCACAACATAAAGCATAATTTGAAAAAATAATCCATCTCCAAGGGTGGCAAAACATCTAAGGACAGTTTCAAGGCCCAAGATTTAGACGCACTGAAGTCGGTTATGCTTCTTTTAAAAGATTTTTTTATTGACATTGATGTTTAAACGGTTACACATTAGAAGCGGCTATTATACTTCTCAAGTACCAATTCTCGTTATAATGCCTATCGTATGTATGAAAGTCTCGAAGGGACATCGAAAGCGACCGTGATCCACTTTCTAGTAAGCATTCTACCACAATCGGCACCAAGTTGCTTATATTTGATTACGTAAGAGCCCTTTGCCAACACATCCGTTGAAAAAAAAACAGTAAACTCGGATAGTTTTGCGTATTTCTACAACATGGTATAAGTGGTATTCATAAACAAATATTACGTAAGCACATTAACCGGTTATTTTCATTTTAACTTCCACAAACCAAACGTCACAAAATCTATGTGGCGCGGCGGCTTAGTGCATTTTTGACAGACCTCTTGGTCTAGTGGTTAGTGATCCTGTCTGCTGATCCAGAGGTCGTGGGTTCGATTCCCACCCAGGACAAATAATTGTGTTGAATATGATCATTTGTTCTGTGTTTAATTTATCTTAATATGTAAGTATTTGGTATGTTTATCAGCAGTCTGGTTACCATAGTACAGGCTCTGCCTAGTTTGGTATCAGACTCCCGTGTGTAAGATGTGTCAAGTTATAATTAATAGATATTATTATTCGACTGCCACGCAGGAATCGTGGGTTCGATTCCTGCAGTGCAAATATATGTATGCGTGAATGTCTATTTGTATTCATGTCTGGGTGTTTCTATATATAATACTAGCTGCGCCCCACGTTTTCACCCGCGTAAGTCCCGGCGCCGTGGGAATATAGGGATAAAAAGTAGCCTATGTGTTAATCCAGGTATCTAGCTATCTACATATCAAGTTTCATCGCAATCGGTTCAGTAGTTTTTCGTGAAAGAGTAACAAACATCTATACATCCTCACAAACTTTTACGTTTATAATATTCGTAGGATGTATGTACTTACAAAGATAAAGTATTAGTATGTTCATCCGTGTTGTAGAGCCCATAGAACGAGCTCTGTTTAGATTGGACCCAGATACGATGTGTAATATGGCCAGGATATTATTATTACTAAATGTTGAATTGTTACGAATTCTTTGTTGACTCAACAGTATCACAGAAATTTGATACTTTACGACTATGATGACTATGATACGTGTTGTCGAATCATTTGAACATTTTGGGTTAACGCCCCTTATATATTCCCAACATTTTTCATTGATGCTCCGCTCCTATTGGTCGTAGCGTGATGTTATATAACCTATGGCCTTCCTCGATAAATGAGCTATCCAACACTTAAATAATTTTTCAATTCGAAGCAGTAGTTTCTAAGATTAGCGCGTTAAACCAAACAAACAAACTCTTCAGCTTTATAATATTAGTTAGTATAGATTACAGTAGTAGTAGTATAGTATAGATCGTGGGAGAGCCCTGCTTCGGCACGTCTGGGCCGGCTCGACCGGAGTGATACCACGGCCTTACAGAAAACCGGCAGTAAAGCAAGGATTGCATAGCTTTTTGCCGAGTGAGTGAGGTTACCGGAGGCCCTAACCCTTCCCTCTCTCCCCTCCTCTCCCCCTCTTCGCTCCTTTCCTTACTTCCACCTTAAAGGCCGGCAACGCACTTGTGACTCTTGTCTTGAGTTACAGATGCCCATGGACGGCGGTAGTCATTTACCATCAGGTGACCCGTCTGCTCATTTCCTCTACGTATATTGTATCACATAAAAAAAACGAAAAAACAAGCTGACAATATTCGTAACTAAGTGCTTTTTAGCGGGATTTTTCTTCGGAGATAGGAGATCTCCGTTTCCGTTTGCCCATTTCCAAGATACAACATACAACCCATCCTGTGACAAATTTCATTATAATTAGCGTCATGGTAAAGTAACACACTTTCCACTCTAATAGCAGCAATCCTTAAAACTAATTTGGAATGTTAACATAAGAAAAGCCAAATAGCCATTCTCAAGTTTTATTCTTTTTAAGCGACTTCAAAAAGGAGGAGGTTCTCAATTCTTCGGAATCTTTTTTTTTTGTTTGTTCACCGATTACTCGATGACGCCTGAACCAATTTAGAATTTTTTTTTTGTTTCAAAAGGTATATTTCCCAGGGGGTCCCATTTAAATTTTTTCGAAATCGGTTCTGAAAAATCAACAAATATCTAAAAACCGCGCTGTCTCCTTGGAGCAGTGCGTTTAGTTGGCCTACCCATATTATATTTAAACAAAATACAATTTATCATGATTTAGGCACATTAAGAGGCCGTATACGAAGTTTGCCAATTTCGCTGATTTACGTCGTTTTACAGACGTGATTTTACAGTTAAAATACTATATTTGTATAAGTTTTTATGAACAACATAAAAGATCATCTCAGTTTAGATCTAATGTATGAGCCACTTTTTTACATTTATTATTAAATTTTGATTTATCGACCTCAAACCGGTGACTGTTTGTAATTTTTTGCTGTAAGAGGTTTAGAATATCACATATTTACGAACTGTTTTGAAGTATCAACGGTATGAAAAAATTACAATGTATTGCTGTAAAAGTCGTCTATACAATGTATGTAACACTTTTTACCACGTTAATATAAAAATATTGAGTAAAAAAATGTTTAATTTAGTCAAATTTTACAGAAAATTAACAATGTTTTGCTTTTGATTTCAAAATCAACCCATTTTCTGAAAAAAATTTGCAAAAAATAAAAAAAATATGGTAATAAAAAATGTTTTAAAAAAACCTAAATCTCGCAATATAATTTATAATAAAAGTAAAAAAGTGGTTCATTTATTAGATCTAAATTGAAGTGATCTTTTATGTTGTTCATAAAAACTTAAAGAAATATAGTATTTTAACTGTAAAATCACATCTGTAAAACCACGTAAATCAGCGAAATTGGCAAAATTTCGTATACGGCCTTTTAAAATCGGTGATACTTTTTTTAAAAGATAATTATTATTTATACATGTAAATAGATGGTTTCTTGTTTGATCGTGGTGCGACTTACGTGACTTAAAAAATATATTGTACAAAACAACGTCTGTCGCTCTGTTCGCTTAGATCTTTTAAACTACGCAACTGATTTTAATGCGGTTTTCACCAATATACGAAGTGATTCATCAGGAAGGTTTAGGTGTATAATTTACTAAGGTTTTAGAGGTTGTAGATGTCGGAAAAAATCAATATAATGCTCTGATACCCGTGCGAAACACGGACGGGTTGCTAGTTTTTAATAAAAAACATTCAACTCACAGCTTAACATCACGTAAGTGTGTTGTGTATATTGACATACCTACGAGTATAGCACCCAAAAGGCACGCGTTAGTAATGAGTCGTAATGACACGAGTCTGTTATTTACACGTTACTTTTCACGAGATTATATATTTTTTTCTGTTTGAGTGTCTGAGGTCAACACAAAACTACTGGACGGATACAAGACTTAGTAATGTATGTTTTTAGTGTTTCGGCTCCCCTCTGTCCTTGTTCTTGAAATTTGGTAGGTACACATATCAATTACTGTGACCCAAACACAAAGAAAATTTAACAAAAATGCAAACTGTACAGTGTTACATATCAAATGAAAGGGCTTGTTGTGAGGATTACAATTTTTTTTTATAATTTTAAGATAATTAGTTTTGAAGTTATTTAAGACAATATATGAAAACTACGGTATTACGGTATTTTGTTTTTCATGGTACGGAAGTAACGGAAGGAAAGTGTTCCACGCGAGTTCAACTCGTACTTAGCTGGTTTTTATTCACTATAAGTAATTGGGCAAAAACGAAGACGACTCTTCTAGACCCCTAGTGGCAGGCGGTTACTGCCGGTATACTCGAAAAGTAGTAGTATACTTAATATGTTACCAACCGTATCCGCTTTCCCCAATGGAGCGCTGGCGACTCTCCTCACTAGTAGAAAAGTTAAGGTTTTCTTTAATGCACAGTTATTATCCGTCGGTGGGCTCTATTTTATGTAGAAATCTAGTGTGTACCTCTTCCCTTCTCACTATTAGCAGTCCCCCAAGAGCACGACGTAATGGTTGTTGTATGCCTAACGTACACCATATCCATATCCGTATGGATAGCCCTTAATCGAGTAACATGTTTAATACACCACTTAAAAATAAATGTTTACAACTACCCAAAGACTTACTACTGAGTACTGTATTTGCATAGGTATAAACTTAAAGGTTTTAATATTAGTATTGCATTTCTATGGAGAAAGAGGAAGAAGACATACGTTGCCATGATCTTTGGCAAAGGATTTTTTAACCTGGTTCGGCATATGATTGCTTTGTTTACAGATTTATTTTTAATGGATACTCCTTTACCAGACGTGATACATAACAAAGAAGACATATCCTAGTAATAATAATAATAGCTATGACATAATGACATTTAAAATTAGTTATTCATGTCACGTGATTAGTAAGTTATTAAGCACTGACGTACGTGGGAAGTTACTGTCAAAAAACAAGCATATTTGATATTAAAGTTAGCAACAAAACTTGGAAACCACTCAGAAAATTACCAATCTAATACAGTTTTACCATAACGTTAAAACAATAAAACATACAATTAAAAAAACATACTTTAGTAATCACGACGTTTAATGTGATGTTATTGCCGTATTTAGTGCCGCAAATATGCTGTTATATATCGTTAATTGAGTAAATGAACATTATAAAAATCTAAAAGCCTACATATTATACAAATGCGTCTGACTGTTCATAGTATGTGATGGGATCTTGACCTTAATTCGATCAAAGCATTCTTTTTAAGCTGCAAATTTTGCACCAATCAAATTAAAGTTCAAGGACTATGACGTGTTTCATGGTATTGCTATTTGTTAGTATCCGTTGAGGAATCCAAATTGAAAGTTTCACTTCTATGATCTTAACTCGCATTCTTCATAGCATATTATTGGTAGAGCGTGTTGCATTTCTGCTGGTCAAGAGACTCGTCAGACATACACCAATTAATACAGATAATTTTCAGTAGATTTATTCAGATCACCAATTACGAGTCTGTACGGGTGGCACATTACGTTAAGGCTATTACCCTGCTCAATGACCTTGAAGATTTGATCTCTGTACTAGTATTTGTTACTTTGGCGCCGCCTACCGGCCAACGACCATACTATAGATTTTAAGGGCCACAGATTAAGCAAGAACACAGATATGTCGCAGAGTTGTTATCGTTTTTGCCTACTTCAATCGCTCTCTGAGAGAATTAATTAACATTTTGTACCTCTAGTTTTTGTAGTCTTATACTCTCTCTAATTAAGCACGGGTGCTACTATATGACACCTTCTGAAGGTCTGATGATTACCAGGTAAGTGCTTATCGGTTCTCAGTAACGGAAATAGTTAGGATGACCTAGCTTTTATAATTTTATCTAATTGAGCACGGGTGCTACTGCATGACACATTCTGAAGGTCATATGATGACCAAATAAGTGCTTATCGGTTCTCAGTAACAGAAATAGTTAGGATGACCTACCTTTTGAAATTTATCTAATTGAGCACGGTTGCTACTGCATTATACATTCTGAAGGTCTTATGATGACCAGATAAGTGCTTATCGGTTCTCAGTAACGGAAATAGTTAGGATGACTTAGCTTTTAAAATGTATCTAATTGAGCACGGGTGCTACTGCATGATACATTCTGAAAGTCTTATGATGACCAGATAAGTGCTTATCGGTTCACAGTAACGGAAATTGTTAAGATAACCTAGCTTTCAACATTTACTTAATTATGCACGGGTGCTACTACATGACACATTCTGAAGGTCTGATGATAACCAGGTAAGTGCGTATCAGTTCTCAGCAACGAAAATAGGATGACCTAGCTTTCAACATTTACCTAATTGTGCACGGGTGCTACTACATGTTACATTCTGAAGGTCTGATGATTACCAGGTAAGTGCTTATCGTTTTTCAGTAACGGAAATTGTTAGTATGACCGTCCGATTTAAATTTATAAAAAAAGGTAGCGTAGTAATTGCTTAATTAAATTCAATATTGTTTTTTTTTAAACATTGTTTTGTGAGTACCAATCAAAAGACAAGGTTTAAATTTATTTTTTTTGTTTTATCGTGTATAGATATCTATAAAAAATGTAATAACTTATAGTATATCTGAAAAATAATTTATCTAAAAATACCGCAGTGGAAGCAAACAGAATAAATTACTGTCATAATTTGCTCTGCCCACTCATCAACAATCATACTAGACAGATCGTATGTTTCTGTTGACTCCTGAAGTTCCTGATTTCGTAATTCGGGTTTCTTAATTACCTTAAAAATACTAACTTCAGTATGCTAAGGTACTATTTTTGCTATTATAGTCTGGTAATAAACAACACACCACAGAAAAACAAAAGTGATACTTTAGTTTTTCTGTAACTAGGTATTTTTTCTCAAAACCAAGACTCATTTTCACAGTCAACCTAATCTCTATGAGGCCTTTCAAATGCGTTCAACACGATGGTTCTACGTAGTTATGTCACTGAGATCCTATACCCACCTTCGGAGTCCGCCATCAGGTAGGCGACAACATCAGTCACTAAGGTCTCCATGAGACTTTTTAAATGAGTCCAAACACGATGGTTCTACGCAGTGCTGTGCACTGAGATCCTATACCCACCTTCGGAGTCCACCATCAGGTAGGCGATATCATCAGTCACCGAGGTCTCCGTGAGACCTTTCAAATGAGACCAAACACGATGGTTCTAGGTAGTGCCGTCACTGAGATCCTATACCTACCTTCGGAGTCCGCCCACAGATAGGTGACATCATCAGTCACTAAGGTCTCTGTGAGACTTTTCAAATGAGTCCAAACACGATGACTCTACGTAGTTGTGTCACTGAGATCCTATACCCACCTTCGGAGGCCGCCATCAGGTAGGCAACAACATCAGTCACTAAGGTCTCCATTAGCCGTTTCAAATGAGTCCAAACACGATGGTTCTACGTAGTACCATCACTGAGGTCCTATACCCACTTTCGGAGTCCGCCATTAGGTAGGCAATAACATCAGTCACTAAGGTCTCCATGAGACTTTTTAAATGAGTCCAAAGACGATGGTTCTACGCAGTGCTGTGTACTGAGACCCTATACCCACCTTCGGAGTCCACCATCAGGTAGGCGACATTATCAGTCACCGAGGTCTCCGTGAGACCTTTCAAATGAGACCAAACACGATGGTTCTACGTAGTGCCGTCACTGAGATCCTATATCCACCTTTGGAGTCCACCATCAGGTAGGCGACATTATCAGTCATCGAGGTCTCCATGAGACCTTCCAAATGAGTCCAAACACGATGATTCTACGTAGTGCTATCACTAAGATCCTATACCCACCTTCGGAGTCCGCCATCAGGTAGGCGACATCATCAGTCACCGAGGTCTCCATGAGACCTTTCAAATGAGACCAAACACGATGGTTCTACGTAGTGCCGTCACTGAGATCCTATACCCACCTTCGGAGTCCGCCATCAGGTAGGTGACATCATCAGTCACCAGGTTTCCATGAGACCTTTCAAATGAGTCCAAACGCGATGGTTCTACGTAGTTCTACACTGAGATCCTATACCTACCTTCGGAGTCTACCATCAGGTAGGTGACATCATCAGTCACCAAGGTCTCCATTCGCCGTTTCAAATGAGTCCAAACACGATGGTTCTACGTAGTACCATCACTGAGATCCTATACCCACCTTCGGAGTCTACCATCAGGTAGGTGACATCATCAGTCACCAAGGTCTCCATTAGCCTTTTCAAATGAGTCCAAACACGATGGTTCTACGTAGTACCATCACTGAGATCCTATACCTACCTTCGGAGTCTACCATCCGGTAGGTGACATCATCAGTCACCGAGGTTTCCATGAGACTTTTCAAATGAGTCCAAACGCGATGGTTCTACGTAGTTCTACACTGAGATCCTATACCTACCTTCGGAGTCTACCATCAGGTAGGTGACATCATCAGTCACCAAGGTCTCCATTAGCCGTTTCAAATGAGTCCAAACACGATGGTTCTACGTAGTACCATCACTGAGATCCTATACCCACCTTCGGAGTCTACCATCAGGTAGGTGACATCATCAGTCACCAAGGTCTCCATTAGCCTTTTCAAATGAGTCCAAACACGATGGTTCTACGTAGTACCATCACTGAGATCCTATAGGTACCTACCTTCGGAGTCTACCATCCGGTAGGTGACATCATCAGTCATTTAGGTCTCTATCCTCCGTCAAACGATTTGACCAATGGCAGGAACCGAGATTAAGTCGAACTAAACTGCGTTTTTATATTTTACTCAATGAATTTCATTGAATAAAACGTGAGTACCTACTCAGTTTAGTTGAACAGATTTTCTCGGCCTCGCTTCACCTTACATTTATTTTTATAATCAAGCTTATTCTATGACACGTTCTTAAAACAAAACGAAATTACAAACTACTTTAAATATATTTACGAACTTAATATCTATTCTTATTTAACGAAATATTTATATTTGTACTATTTGCTATATGATTTCATTCATGAATCATACAACACGAGAACTTTTAGATTTAATTTGGAAAAAATAACGCGCGTACAGCCCACCCGTCACAAGAGTCATTGAGACACTGATGCTCGCGCCTGGACTGTGCGCCACAGGCCTTTGCGGGGGTGCTCCAGCGGGGTACTGGTGAAGTTTCGGGTTTTTAGTTATTATTTAAAATATTAAAAGAAAAAAAACAATACAAATTGTGAAGTACGTCATTACATATTTTTTGGTACAAAATTCATGTCGAAATATTTAGCCGTTGCAGAGAAAAATTACAGTTTAGGTTGAAAAAGGACCTGTTTAATGATATTTTCTAACAAAATTTGGTAAATATTATTAAAATTTTAAACAATACAATGTATTTGTGGCGACCTTAAGTACACTATATATTTTTTGTATGGAAAACGCACAAAGGGATTCATCTACAATCGTTTTTAAACATATGGTGTTTTTAGGATTTAAGGTGAAGTACCTTATATAATACCTTGCCACCTGCCAATGTGTCAAGCGTTGAGGATTCAATGCCCACGAATACTACAAATTTTTGTACACCATTGACCACCACCATTGACTAAACGTTCTTTGTTACGTGTGTTTTGGAAGTTCCCGCCTTGCTTGAGGGGCCCTTTAATAGGTCACAAAATGAAATCGTCAAATATAATTATTCTTATTATTTGAAAAATTTGAGGGCTATGTTTTTCCCTATTATTATTATTGTTTTAAGTGCCTAGTGCTACTTCGACCATTTCTGGTCTTTTGTGGCGCACTTCTACTTACAGTTCACTGCTCAGACTTATGGCATCGAGAAACCTCCAGATCCTATCAGCAGTGATTGTTTGTATTTCCTGTGGTTGCATGATTTGCAAGCCTAGGTTAATACTTCAGTGCCGCATGTTTTTCCCTAACCGTAGTTTGTTGAGCGCCTCGTTGCTGACCGTATCCAATTGTACCTACCAAATCCCAAGCAAAAAACATCACAACCAATTAAGGTTTTTTGGTTTTGATTTGGATTGGTTCCGATGATTTCTCGAAACTGGAATTGTAATTAGTATCGCATATAAGTTTATTGTGTTTAATTAATATTTTGCTAATTATTATGTAAAAAATATCAAAGTTAACTCCGACATTTGGCCTAAGCAGTTTTTTCTAATAGATCAGATTCACGGACAGTTTATTATCAAGTACCTAATAATTGTCTCAAATTGTATCGAAGTCTGGTTGTATTTGTGTGATACATGTTGTAACCATTATAGTCTCGCCTGTACCATAATAACAATGAGATGCCGATGCTGAGAGATTGTTTCGCCGACTTTAGTAAAAGAAGGTTATCAATTCGTCGCGTTTTTTTTATGTACACCAATTATTTCCAGAGCTTTGAGTCCGTTTTCGTAATGATCTGATGAAGTCCGAAGATAAACAATAGAAGTCCCTAACGAATGATAGTCACTAACAGTGATTATTATCAATATTGCCCAATAACCCTCCTCAAGGCTAATGTATCATTATGCAAACTCAGACGATTTTTTTATTTTATTAAAAGAATAAGTGCTGTCGAATACCAGTCACGACATATCAGCCTCAAATTACGTTGTCAGAAATAAAAACTCGAGTTTAAAAACATGCTGTATATTGTCCTTCGTATTGTTATTTATTAGTAGGTATTTAACTAGTTTCTCCCCGACGTGAGATCGTGATTTGTGGTTCTTGAAGATATATTTACATGTCAGTTCCAGGAACTTTTCATTATGTCAGTGGTACATTACAAGTTCTTAGTTTATATCTAAGTTGCAAATCTGTCTATTACGAGTGATCGTTCAATCAGCGATGAATGGGGTACACATATTTATGTATTATTGTTATATATTATTAGGCTCACTACTTCTTGACCACAATACATTTTATGACAGGTGTTACGTAATTAGCCAAATTGGTTATTTATATTGTTGCGATCACCTAAAATAAGACGCGTGGTTCCATCTGTTAACGAGTAGCAATACTAATCGAATATTAAAAAAAACGTTCGAACATTCCAGGTTGTTACACGATGTTCTAGAAGTTTCCAGAGGGGTGTCGAGTTAGTTGGATCCTTCTAGAACTTCTAGAACTGTCGATAGCATTCACGTATTTCTCACTCCATACCCCTTATAGAATATTTAATAGCTTTATTCTGTGAAGTGGGGGTACGTTTAGTCCCTAGAGAAAACTGTAGCAATTGTAACCATAGACTCGATATCAGGTTCTCCTCGTCCTCGTCACAGGTGGTTACATTTGTGAGACCTCCCCCTCCCTAGGATGACTGGGACGTCACATATTTTTCAATTTTACACCCAGAACTGAAAAGAGCAGTTCTAAATATTTTTTTTAATTAATGTGTAGGAGCGTGTCTAGTCTTTCGTTTACAGGTAATGTTTTGTGTTTAATACTTTAGATTTTGACATGTGACGTCACGAAGCTTATGACCCCTCCCCACCCCTTGTCACACAATGTCACACTTCGTTGGGCCCTCTCGCCCCCTTTGTGAGGGATGGCCCCTTATGTGAGTTTGACCAAATTATAGTTGGCAAAATATGGGTGTTTAAAACGCCTGCTTACCCCTTGGGTGAGGCAGGCGTGAGTGTATGTTCTATATGGATTTCTATTTCCAAACAGATGTATAAAACGTTGCATATTTCATTCAACCATAAACTAAGCAAAACTATTTCTAACAGAAATATGTGGGAATGTGTATACGTTACTCGTAGCGATGCGCGTGCGCAGCAAGCCACACGTGATATTTTAATAAGTTTTGTTTATGTGTGAGCACGTGACCTACGTATATTATACTGTTAATTATGTTATGTTAAAGTGATTTGTTTTTGAACTAGATAATGTAAATAATATTGGTTCATCTGTTTTACTTTATTGGACTTTTCTAGGTATAAAAGTCTAGTAATAAAAAAAAGTGTATGTGTGCAATTCACACACGGCAGAAGTGAAACTTTAGAAAAACAGATCAAGATATACAAAGAATGGCCTTAATAATAAACAGTAAGCAAACCCGAAGTCCAGTTACAACTGAACACAACTTTCAAAACAAACAATACTTCGTTTTCATTATAGGTTAAGGTTGGATTTAAATGTAAATTTTTAAAGAACCAATTAAATATGAGTGAAATATGGAGAAAAAATGCTCAAAAATTACACCACGTTGACATTGACATATACGCAGGCGCAAAGACAAAGATTGGTAGAAACCAGGCAAAGACAGTTTCAAGTATAATTGAATAAGTTCATATATTTCTATAGTAACAGGCAACGAAACAGTTTGGTTGATAGAAAAAAGCTTTGATAGCACAAAGAACTTAAAGACCGGTCTAACCGCTGTCGCATTATAATGGCAAACTGGACATAGAGTAACGGATGTCCTTCTTTCTATCAGTTAAGTTTGAAAATTAACAACAAACAAGTAACGTCAGATATAGAAATAGCCTCTGTTTTTGAGAACTTTTTTACTAATATTCCTGTGTCGACTACTAAATCTTTGAACTCCTCACCAGCTCTTGCAGAATCAATTTTGAAGGAGAATGTTGATAGGAATGACAGTGTATTTAGGTTTCAACACGTCAGTCCTTCTGAAATTATCAAAGCTTTCAACACGCTAAATCTAAAAAAAACAGCTGACCTCTGGGGAAATTCTGTAATCATTACAAAATCTGTTATTACTGTAATTGCTAGTCATTTATCATTTATATTTAATCAGTGTGTAGATAGTGGTGTATTTCCTGATCTGATGAAATCTAGTAAAATCATTCCATTGCTCAAATCTGGCAGTACTTCAGACCCAACTTACTTTAGACCAATTTCTGTACTACCAGTATTCAGTAAAATTTTTGAAAAAATTGTTTATGATCAAATGCGAAGTTTCTTTAATTGCCATAATTTGTTACATAATAAGCAATTCGGTTTTACAAGGGGTCGCTCTACAACTGATGCCGGTGTAGAGCTTGTAAAACATATATTTGATGCCTGGGAGGATGCTCACGATTCTCTAGGCATTTTTTGCGTTTTGTCCAAAGCTTTGATTGTGTTGTTCATGAAACTCTGATCAGGAAATTATAAAAATGGGCGTTCCGCAGGGATCTATACTCGGGCAATTTTTGTTCTTAATCTACATTAATGACTTACCTTATATTGTTAAGAACAACCATGAAATAGTATTGTTTGCAGATGATACTTCACTCTTATTTATGCTAAAACGTATGTGTACAAATTTTGACGACGTAAACGATGCTATTTCGAAAGTGGTTCGCTGGTTTAACGTTAACAATTTACTTCTTAATGGAGAAAAAACTAAATGTATCCGGTTCACTACTCCAAACGTTAAACAGGTGAAAACGACTATACTACTTAATGAAGACGAGTTGGAACTAGTTGATACCACAAAATTCTTAGGCATTACTCTTGATTCTAAGCTTCAATGGGGCCCTTATATTTAAATTATCGAATAGACTCAGCTCAGCAGCATACGCAGTTAGAAAAATTCGTGAACTGACTGATGTTGAAACAGCCAGATTAGTTTATTTTAGTTATTTTCACAGTATAATGTCGTATCATATTCTACTGTGGGGGAATGCCGCCGATATTCAATCTATCGTGCTGCAGAAGAGGGTTATTCGAGCAATTTATAACTTAGGAAATCGTGATTCACTGAGGCAGAAATTAACATAATGACGGTACCGTGCCAATATATTTATGAAAATCTAATTTACCTTCATAAAAATAAACATCACTTCTGTAAAAAAAGTGATATACACTCTTTTAACACGCGTAATAAACATAAACTTGTAGTACCTGCCTCTAGGCTCCAAAAAATTAACAAGTCGTTTCAAGGTCAATGTGTGCGATATTATAATAAAATCCCAGATAATATTCAAATGTTAAGTATAAACAAGTTTAAGTCTACAGTAAAACGACAGCTATGCCTTAAGGGCTATTACTCAGTAGGCGATTATATACAGGATAAAAACGCTTGGGATGGAATTGTAATAGAAATCTAATGTGAGCTAATATGTTTCTTATTTTCCATCTCTCATGTTTTTCTTTTCTTCTTTTTAATTTTTTCCTTAATTTTCAGTTTCCCTAGTGTCATATTCTTTTTCTAGTTTATTCACTTTTAATTTAAAAAACATAATAGCACACAACAAAATGATGTGATATTTACTGAATATTGTTGAAACTGTCTGATTTTTCTTTTTTAAAAGAGTGGCCGTGAGTTTGTTTGCCCGATTTCTTCTCACAAGGCTCAACCATTTGGAAACGGGCGGTTATAGATCGAAACAGGCAGATGTGATATTATGTTATCCATTTTGTTTTCTTTAATCATTTTACATTTGACGAAGCAAACTATTGTTGCGGTGACTCTGTGTGTGTTGATCTATAATTTTTAATTATAATAATTATTTATTAAATCGACGATATCGAATAATTGATGGTCAATTTTATGAAATAAAGATTTTTTTGAATTTGAATTTGAATTATCTTTGAACTTCGTACAGTCGGCGATAAAAGACGTTGACATCGGAGAATTCCTTTTTATAGTTTATGGCCAGTGGTCGAAATGCTACGGTAATTTATAACATAATAAATAAGTTTGTAAGGTATTGATTTCTTTTGCCCAATACCTCTGTAATCATTGTTAATTAGTTTTTGAAGTGATAACTTCTTATGGGAGGGTGTACCGCTTCGATACGTACCGCGTTACGGCGCGGCCAGTTTGTCTGGCGTTTGAGTTACCACTTCTGTCGGGCGTCCCGAGACGCACAAGTTTTGTTTTAGTTTCGTTCTATTACCTCACACAAAATTTAATGTCTTTAATGACTTCAAAATATCACTTACACGATCGAACATACACTGACATAATTTAGCAGCCATTTTTCAATGACAGGATCAGTTTTAACACGTTCCATGGATACGCGTTACATACATGATACTTTAATCTAAAGATTCTAAAGCTAATTCATTTTCGCTGTAAACCTGCGTTTTTAGCGTTACAATCGTTAAGGCGAGTTACCGGTTATCAACGAGCCCTGTCGTTTGTGCCCGTATGTTTATTTTCCAAGTTATTTAGTAGAACTACTTTATTAAGAGTAGAATAATGTAGTAGGTTATGCAGCAATAATGTCGTATAATGTATGCTTAATTATCGACCAGCTTTTCGCACAAACTGCGCTGCCGCTTGTTTGTCTTCCCTCATTTGTTCCTAACAAGTTATATATATTTAAAATTTCAAGTTTCGAACTCAGTGTGGACTTCTCACACACCAGTACAAATATATATATCACAGAGGTATGTTACAATACATTCATGAAAATGTACCCGGATAATCCAGATTAATGTAATAAAATTGGTCCGATTTCACTGACCTCTATTGTACAAGTACAATAGAGGTCAGTGTCAGATTTGCAATATGCGAGCTAGGCGTTCGTTTGTTGTATGTTTTAAAAAAAAAGACGAAGGTAAACAATTTCCCGCTGCAACCGATAAGAGCGGGCCACTATAAAAACCCCAATTTACACACTTTAGTATAAAGGCAATATGTTAGAAATGTGATTATGATGCATAACACTCATATGGAAAACATTATTTCACGAAAATGCTAAGAATTTTTTTTTACTCGTAATTTGTACTTCGTACTTCTGTATACGTAAGCAAAAAGTATGAAGTAATCGGCGAGAAAAAATCCCTGTTAGTTAGTCAGAAACCGTTTTTTATCCACAGTCAAAGTCCATTATCAAAAATTTGTTTTGTTTATGTTCTTTTTTAATGCTCACTTGGCTTACGAAGTAATTGTCGGTAGACTTAGATCTTAATAAGCGGGTTATTGTAAGATTGACATAAGTGATTGGTACTGAGAAATATACTAATTTTGGAGGCTTCGATGCGCACAAGATTAATTTACAGATAAAAGGGGGAGTACCTTTTTTTGCTACAATACTACATTTTTTCGTTCGCCATCGTATTTTTTAATTCAAGCCTTACACGAAGAGATTACCGTATTGTACCTCACACAATACATAGCGATATGCTACGCACGCATTAATAAAAGGTCAACGTGTTAGTTTTAAAAAAGGTAAGTACTGCACAGCAGTATTGTAGTTGCCTACTGTTAAGAAAATATTCAACAGTTTTCACGTAATTCAGTGTTATTTAAAACCTGAAAATTTTGATTTGTTACTAATTATAGTTTGTATTGTTTAGTTGTAAAAACTAATATTAAAATTAAACGATTTGACGATAAAAAAAGTATTAGGTTATTATTAGATTTTGTCCATCCAAAACGTTGCCTGTAAGAGATCGCTTTTAGCGATAAGGCCGCCTATTTGATCCAGGTGTTTTTGCCTCCGTTTTTCATAAAAGTAGGTGGATAAAAGTAAAACATTTTAAATAGTACATATTTTTTTATTTTGGAATTTTTCATTTCGTTACTAAGAAAATCCGTAAAAAAGTAAATTTGAATTTTTTTAAGTTAGTTTTTATGGATTTTCTCAATAGCTAAGTGAACAGTTCCAAAATATGTACGATTCAAAATTTTTAACTTCACACGTTCCACTTGTTTTTATGAAAAACGGAGGTAAAAATACCTCGAAATTCAAACAGTCATAACTTGTAAATGGATAGTTATTTTTTCAAAAATCTTATAGCAACTGCATGCTAGAATCATGTCCTTTCAGTGATTTAAATAAGTGTTCCTTTTTCAAATACATCCTGTATATAAATAATTTTGACAAGTTGCAAGTTATTTTATAATAAAAACTAAATCTGTGTTTATACATTAAATAAAGTGATTGTTACATACATTAACGGATAGTAACGCGGTGATTTGCGTATGTACAAACCTTTGAACTGCCTGATGACGTTTCGAGCATTATACACGCGAAAAAAAACTAATTTTTTATCAACTAGATCTATCTGTTTGCCCCAATAAACGTGTTAGTACATACAAGATACATACCCCGACGAGAGAAGAATATTCTTTACTCTCAAGTGTTACTAATATGTCAGAAAAATTATTGCATAAGTCCATAAATATGAATGCTTGGTTTATGGTCAGACTGTGCCAATTACCGCACTAAGCTGATTATGCTCGCTCGCCCGGCAAATTTCCATTAACGGCTGGGAAATGCGATAACCATCATATATTGCATGCGGCACTATGTCACTGTGCTTTATTACTCTATATAAAAATCTATTTTAAACATATTTACTGACATAACCTTGCATAGCATTTAAGTACGGATACCCATATATCTATTCTTATATGCTCACACGTATATATCACAGAAAGAGTTGGTAGAAGTGCATTGCATACCCACATTTTGCCAGCTATGTTTTTGGTCCAAAGTAATATGGGACGATGCTTTTATTATATTTTTTGTTCTACGGCTACGTTCCCGAACCAGGAACCACACGCAGGTCAGTAGAGTAACCTTACGCCATGGCATAAGGCCAAAGATCATAAAACCTCTTGTGCTTCGTGCTAGATTAAATATTTATCGTTATGTAAAAAATAATAGCGTTTTCTTAACATATAAAAACATCTCTTAGATCGTCATTTATTCCAAAATAGACAACAACCTACGTCAATTAGAAAACCCATATTTTTAACGTGTTTTTATAACATTTTTTATGAATTAAATAAGTAAGTAAATAGGCTTAGTATTAATTGGCATGTAATATTCATATTTAAAATAAAAAAAACACATACAAATTAAATAATCTATGCTTTTAGCATAGATTTAATACACGGTCGATGGTTTTAAACGCGCGCCTGCATAAAGACGGAATTGTGACCACATCTAATGCATTCTGTCTTATCACGCGTTTATACATAACGCGTAATCTAGTCTATCCCTAGTCACGCGAGTAAGCCGTGTTCATACTTCAATCATTAATCGATACATATGTGTTTGAGGCTTGAACCCTAACCTTTGTTTACGGGGTCTCCGCCACCAAGAAGTTAAGGGTGATCAGTATCATAATTTTGAACCAAACTGATTTTGCACAAAGCAATGAATACATGAATAATTTATTTTGTAAATAGGTCTTTTCAGACACTGAAAATGATGAAATATCGTTGACATTTCAAATAACTAGCCTTGAGAAACTCCAAGGATCCAAGCCTACATAAATAAGAAATTATGCAAGTGTCATGCAGGCGTCCAGGGTTGTCTTTATTTGAAAGAACCCTTTCAGTTTTGAGCTGACCAGTCACGACACCTAGTAGACTGGATCAGTAATCACGGAACACGTGGTTGATTTTCGTCCAGTCCATTGGCTCCCTAAGAAGCTCCACGACTCCAGTGGACCGGTTCTCAAGCCAGCGCAGTCAGTCATTTGGCAAACATTCAATCTGCCAGACTGCGCCGGTGAAGCCTACGCTAGAATGTATTTTCCCAAATTGCACTTTCACTCACAATTAAAATTATAAATAAAATATAGAAAACAATAAATAACATGTCACAGATTAAAAACAAAAAATATATAAAATTAAAAAAAAAATGAAATCAGCGTACATAATTTCCATAATTATTGACATTATATATCTGCTGTTTTTAAGTATTATATTTTCGCATGCGCTAATTATAATTATTTATTATTATTATAGTGTAGTATATACCTTACCACAAAGTTTCTATGTGACTAAGGTTTGGCTAATTATGTTTAAGCCTTTTTAAGCTCGCCTTTTGTACATGGGCTGCGAGTTGTGTGTAGCGGCGAGCGTTTATTTGACTTTGTCAAAATCTGAAATCTTGAGAAAGGCCTGTTTTTTAAAATAGAGATGCATTTTGACTGGCCTGTTGGTCTAGTGGTTAGTGACCCTGACTGCTAAGCCAGAGGTCGTAGGTTCGATTCCCACCCAGGACAAATAATTGTGTGATGAGGACGATAATTTGTTCTGTGTCTGGGTGTAATTTATCAACATATATGTAAGTATGTTTATCAGTAGTCTGGTTACCATAGTACAGGCTCTGCCTAGTTTGGGATCACACACGGCGCTGTGAGATGTGTGGAGTTATTATTAATATTTTATAGTGTAGTAGTTTAAAATTTCAACACACAATTTTGAAATAAGAAGTATCATGATGTACACCTACTTTTCTCTGGTTTGTAGATTTGTTTATTTTTATAATATTAGTAGGGAAGAAAGCCGATACTTCTCACACTTACGTGCTTTTGCTACAAAAATAACCAACCTTAAATAAAAAGCAAATGTAAAATGTGTCAAAGTACTATTATTTCACCCAGCCTACACAAGACGAAGTACGCTAGGTACATAGTTAAAGAGGTAATTAAAACCACTATTATTAGTGCTTTAATAATATGTCACCACCAGTCTGTTCGGCAGATATCTTATTAGATGTATAACACATATTTCCATTCTTACTTTCTTACATAATTATGAGTTCGTCGACCCTGTTTAGAAAACTTGTTTTATCACCTTAGAAATCGTCTGTTATAGATCTGTTATAGACAGTTTTGAATTCTGGTAGAATATAATTAAAAAGTTAAATTACCGGTTTATTTTTATTACCCATTTGTGTTAATTTTGTTGATCTCTAAGTATTGATAGAATGGTAACTGTTTCGGAACTTCCTACACACCATCGTTTGCCCTAGACTGGTCTAGCATCTGTTTCTCTACATAGTATAAAACAAAGTCGCTTCCCGCCCCGTCTGTACGCTTAGATCTTTTAAACTACTCAACGGATTTTAATGCGGTTTTCATAAACAGACAGAGTGATTCAATAGGAAGGTTTTTACGTATAGTTTTATATTGTTTTGTGTTAATTTATTGAAATATGACGATAATTGTTCACCACATTAGTATCTACATTGCACCCGATCGAAGCCGGGGCGGGTTGCTAGCACTGTCATAAAACTCATAAAACACTAGGTACCTCCATATAAAATTTACACTAAATTACACAAAAACATTTTTTTTGACATTTGAAATATATTGCTTCTAATGGTTGTGACATGTTTCATACTATACATATACAAACCAAAACTTGACGCTCATCTATAATGATAATGCTATTTAATCCTAATATTTTGAACTTTGTTTTTGGCATTGGGAGAGGCCTATGTCGAGCAGTGGACTATGATAGGCTGAGTGATTGATTTTAAACTGACATCAATGCTGACTACCACTGTCTTATTTTTTTTATCATTGATTTTATGTAACTTGGCACCGTCCAGGTACCTGAAAACGGCACATTTTGTTCGTCAGATGTGATTTTACTCTATTATGAATACGCTTTATAATCTAAATTGTATCTCAAAGTCATTACAAGTGGAATTTCATTTCGATCTGTAAGATATTGATTACACACCTGCCATAGCTTTCGATCTATGGAAAATCGATTTACGATTAAAACTCTTATTGCATCTGATAGGTATAAAGGCATTTTTTTTTTAAATTATTGTAGCTTCGATCATCAATAGGTACAATCGGCTATTGACTGGGCGGTCTATATAAATTTTATTTTCTATCCTTTGGCTGTCGTTTTTCCGTTCGGTAATTTTAAAACCTCATCTTATACCTTATGTAACAAAAATCTTGTTAGTTCGGAAAGGGGCGTACAGACGTACATTTAGGCCTAACGAATATTATAAATGTGAAAGTGAATTTGGCAAACGAGGCAACCTTGAACTTATTGACGAAATCTAATTCAAGGCAATTCAGGAAAAATTTAGTAAAAATATTTTAAACAGGGTGATACTATAAATATTACTCAGATTGCAAAGAACAACAAAAAATTACTTACTAATTATTGTTTACCACACAACTTACATGTGCCTAAAAATTAGATAAAGAAAATGCAGCGCATTCTCAATGGTGTATCGACGAGTTTAATTCATTGGATAAAATGACGGATGGCATCTTGTTATCGGCCACGAGGGATTTCTTGTCGGACATTGCACAACGTTTGCGCAAAATCAGGGAAATTTCATGGTTATCGGCGACTTGTGTACAATGACGATAAGGTGGTTATAAATTATCATGGTACCTATCCGACTATATACAAGGAGAATCCATCTAATGATCTAAAAAAAACACAGGATTTCTTATGTATTCTGTTTTTATACTACGATGGATTTGTCACGCACATTATTAATAAATGGACGCTGATAAGCAATACAGTCAAGCCACACATACTTGATAGGAATTGGTATGACATCTTAAAACGCCATTTTCTCTAAAAAAAGTATGTGTGGCTTGACACTGTATTGCTTATCAGCGTCCAAATGGTTTCCACGCAATCGACGATTCAATTAACAATAAAACGATTTTATTGATAATAACAACAATCTGAAGAGATCATTCTACTGGTTAAAAAAAACAGGACGCAATGATTTGCATCCCCCAGTAGGTATAAAACTTTTCGAAGTCGATCTACCAGGAAATTGTACAAGTGAAGTGCTTCGGGGTTGGCTCACACATTTTGTAGACGGAGTACAGTAAACATTTAAAGATGAATATAGTACCTGCTATATAAAAAAATTAAAAATAAGGGTCAGGCTCACTGAGCACATGTTACACACGCCAACAATAGAACTTCATAGGAGTTCATAAAAGTTTTAGGTACCTACCTACTTTATTTTTTCTTTCGGTTTTCATATATTTTTAAAATGTAAATTTATTATAATATATAATTATAAGACATTGCTTCAATTTGCGACAATTTGCGGCATAAACGGCTGTACCTTTTGATTTCGTTGGCTTAGAAGTTTAATTTTTTCACAGCTCTAAGGGACAGTAGACCTGAGTATTTGATATAAATTTCAGCTTGATACCTCCACGCGTTCCTGAGAAAAAGGGTCTTGACAGACAGACAGACCTTCGGACGGACTGACAACAATGTCATCCTATAAGGGTTCCGTTTTTTCCTTTCGAGGTATGGAACCATAAAAAGCTTAAAGTGATAGGTATTTTGTTTTGTTATACTTTTTACTTTGTTTGGTATACTCGTATGTATACCTCTCTTGTATGGCTATATGACTTTGGTTTGAGAAATGTCATTAATTTTTTTTTAATTAAAAATATCAAATCGATTTCGCGTATTACACACTTTTCATAGAACGCGATATTGTCGACAATAGTGACGTTTCCTTGAATTTAATAATAGGTAGGTATTTGTATCGCACACAACAGAAACACGCGAAATTGTATTTTTTTACATTTATAGATAGGTTCAAAATATCTTCTTTTTTATTCCGAGACACTATTCCTAGTAACACAACAATCTTTAGAAATTTAATAATCCTTAAAATAAACTGGCAATCTTATTGGATAAATATCCGAATCCTTGTAATTTAGTCTTTAAAAAAGGTAAATTCACCCTATTTTTAAAATGTTCATAATATTATTAAAAGAATACAGAACATTTAAATGAAAAATTGAAAAATTATGCCAAGTTTCATAAGCATGTATAACATAGAATATTGTTATGGAAATAATATTTAGATTTTGTTTTAAAGAACTCCCGTTAGGAATATTCCTGTGTCGCGTGGTGCTTTACAAACTCTTGACTCCAGATTCCAGACTCGGACAACTATTTGTGGATTACACAAATTTTTGGCCGGTATGGGATTTGAACCCACAACGTAGCGTTCGGCGCGTAGTGGCGAGGTTACCACTTAAATCATTGCGCTATCTGTGCAGGCAAAAGTTAATAATTGATTTGGATATCATTTTTGAGTCTCTGTTTTTAAAAAACCTGATTCCTACCTTGTCCAGTTGCGAATCCTTACAGATGCGCTGGGTCCTTTTAAAAGAACAACTACTCAAACCGTTATGCAAAAAATGCAATTGATTGTCCTGCGACCTATATCCGAGTACTAAGATAAGATTGATCGATTCTACTACCGCGGAGTGCCTACCGGAGTAAGAACAGCCTGGTAGATATTCCTAATGAACCGATCTTTGTCCCCACAAAAGATGCCATCATTTTCAGATCTTACATTCTCGTATAGCATCACTCTTAGTTACAAATGTAATTAAGCTACACTTTTTTCACATCCATTTTGTGGTGCACGACTTTGCACTCCGAACTTTGTAGTTTTCCGTTTTATTCAAGTTATTCTAGTTTTTGGAGCATGTACAATAAAATTAATATACTCATAATATTACCTTGGCCTCGTCTTTAAACTTCCGAGGTACATAAACATTGGATTCATTTCTACCTCGTTTTCTCGCTTTTATAGTTCAAGTAGGCAACCTTGCCTGCACTTGGTCGTTAGATGATTCAACGTTTCATAATTTACTTATTACTAAAGCTTGTTAGGCTAGGCTTATTTATACTAGTTAATAATCAATTTTATTTCATCCATATCAAGGTCGTGGGTTCGATTCCCACCCAGGACAAATAATTGTGTGATGAGCACGATAATTTGTTCTGTGTCTGGGTGTAATTTATCTATAATATGTATGTATTTAGAAATATATGACTATGTTTATCAGCAGTCTGGTTACCATAGTAAAGGCTCTGCCTAATTTGGGATCAGACGGCCGTGTGTGGGATTTGGTATTGGTATTGGTATAGGGCTCTCAAAAAAATTCAAAATTCAAAATCGTTTATTCATTTAAGACACTAAGTGACATTTATGAACGTTAAATTGAAGCTAGAGTTAAAATCATAGATCGGCGCAAACAGACGCCACAGCATGTGCTGGATTGTCGAGGTAAATTAGGTGAAAACACCAAAATCTACTGCCTGCTTGTGTCGATGTATAACTTCCAGTTTTCAAAATGCGTAGAGCCTTATGAGAAGAATACTGGCAAAGAAACTCATGGCCACTCTTTTTAAAAGTCAGATCTTCAGGTACAATAGTGTTAGTGTTACACGAAAGGTAAACAGGATGCAAGCTGATGCCACCTGAATTTCATTTTATTGAAATCCTCCAAAAGCAAACGTACTAAAAAATAAAAACCACTCAGTGATACCGTTGAAGGTTTGAACTTATTAAACATAGAAATCATTCAAGGTGCACATCTACCTTCATTCTGTTACAAAATCTACAGTTAAAATTAATTCGTGACTGGATTAAGAGGCTAGAGTTGCAGTTGAACGAACCAAAATAATAGTATAGGCTAAAGCATCGCTGACTAGGCCGACCAGTCATCCCAAGCAGCACCCGTTCACGAGTATGACGCATGGACCAGCCATCATCTCTGTTTCCGTATCTAGACTCATATGCGGTCCATTATGCGTTCAGATAGGCTGACTAGTTGAGCCAGCCTAGCTCCTTCCAGAAGCACAGAAGCCTCCTGGGGCGTTCACAGGCTTCTAGGAGCGACCTCGGTCCCGCGAGGATACTTGCCCGTTGTGTGGCCACTCCCTCGCATTCCAGGACAACGTGGGCGGCCGTTTCCTCCTCGTTGAGACAGCCTCTACATAGAGGACTGCTTGCCGCGTTGATAGTGAGGGATGTGTGGATTTATTATTATTATTATTATCATCAGCCTTCCATCGTCCATTGTTGCACATAAGCGCCTCTTCTAATGTACGCCACTGAGCTCGATCGTCAGCTCTCCTCATCTAAGTTTTTTCCCGTCGTTATGCGCAGAACCTCACTCCACCTCGCATTTTATTTAGTACCACCTACTTAGTTCCTTTTTAACCGACTTCCAAAAAGGAGGAGGTTCTCAATTTGTCGGAATCTTTTTTTTATGTATGTTCACCGATTACTCGAAGAGCCCTGAACCAATTTTGAAAATTCTTTTTTGTTTCAATATTTAAATTTTATGGAAGTTAGTTGAGCGGTTTCTTAAAAATAAACAAATATCTAAAAATTGTATACATCGATGATGTTTTCGTTTGCTCCGAAACATCGCTGTCTCACTGGAGCAGTGGGTTTAGTTGGCCTACCCATATTATATTTAAACAAAATACATCTACTTTCCACTAAAAAGCACATTGAAGTCGGTAATACTTTTTTTTAAAAGATAAATATTGCACACGCGTTACGCTGGATGGGTTTTACGATTGTTTACTTTTACAACCAATTTGGCAAGCGCCGAACGTATAACACTCGCAAATATTGTCATAACTTTTACTTGTGATTGCTGTTAGCGAGGCCTGGCCAACTATTAATAGATTATGTATGTAAGTTAGATTTGATACGACAATTCTGACATATGCTTTACTATCCAAATGCCACCATTACAGTAGTCCTTCATAACTATGATTTGGTACCAACGAGAGGTGAAGTTGTACAGTCAGGATAATAATTAAGATCTGTGTTTAGAGTTGGATTTATACATAACTAGCAGCGCCCCGCAGTTTCACCCGCGGAAGTCCCGATCCCGAAGGAATATCGGGATAAAACGTAGCCTATATGTTAATCCAGGTCTCCAGCTATCTACATACCAAGTTTCATCACAATCGGTTCAGTAGTTTTGGCGTGAAAGAGTAACACACATCCATCCATCCATCCATCTAAACTTTCACATTTATATTATTAATGGGATAGTGGGATTAGTGGGATTAATATATTAATTTATGTGATTCAAAGATAGTAGACATCTGAGTCTGGATGTACATACCTACATACTTTGTTGGTATGGTACATCCATCTACATCCCTCAAATTATGTTTGTAAAATCCCTGGAGACGTATACAAATTTCCTTAGTACGGACGATGTTTGTGATGTTTTTAATACTTAAATAGAATGTATCTTTAAATCTGTAGGGAAAATAAATATTCTTCAAGGTTTTTCCTTGACGTTAAAAAATATAATGGTTATTTAGCAGCGTCACATAAGTAATGTAATGATAGCAATTATATTTGTATTGGGACAGATTTCGCATTAGGACAATCGTGTCACCCACGACTAATATACTGAGAGCGTCATATCACGATTCTGTTTCATTATCATTTATTAGTAAAAATTCTTCCATTTAAGTGTAAAAAATCAAACTGTCAAGAAGTACTTAAACATAAAAGTTTTTGTAAAACGTATAGTTACATTTAAGGAAAATATAATTCTATATCTTTAGAGTAATCATTGCAAATAGATTGAATAAAACATGACATAAATTAGTCTAATTAATTAGGAATAGGAATTAGGCCAAAATCGACTCCCACACATACAAACAAAAATAGAATGACGTCAGAGCATCTGTCAAATTATTTTCGTACAGTTAAAATCAAGACATTGGTGCCGATTCAATTGTACACTCGACTAAACTAAAACCTGACTTAATTTCTTCACATGAAATCAACCTAGTGTCCTTCGTAATAAGGTCTATTTGTTACTAGCATCTATTTCTCAGCGCCGCTAAATTTCACTAAAACCTGTCAACGTATACTCAACTTTACACCGAGAGTCTCCATTTATTCAAACGCTGTATAATTGCCGTATAAAAACTTGTTCAAAAGGAACAAGGATGACGTGTTTTTAATCTACACCTACGAAGACGCTTACTAAAAACACAGAGCAAAAGAGATGGCATTCAACGGATAGCGGCTCTTGCTACGTGGTATTAAAGTCGACAAATAAATTGCTTATTTCGATAGCGACATATGTTACCCACTTGTTTCAATTTGAAAATAAGACCTTGTTTTGAAGTGTACAAGGTTTACATCTTATATGAAGAAAATTTAGTGAATTTAAATTTAGCGAGTGAAGTAACGAATTGGGACTATTGACAGTAAGGTCGGTCTAATCAAGTCACCTTACATAGATCATATCTCGTCCTTACACAGTAGCCTTGTTTATTATAAGCTTATAGATTACAGAGGAAAAATCTGTAAAGTACTATCGGCGTCCATTAGACGCTCATGCAAACGTCAATCATTACCAAAAGTCGTGATTGGCAGAATGTTCGTTGGTGACTGATGAAATAATATCGACATCAAAATCTCATCATGCAACCGTCAATCACTGCATTAGGCGATAGGTTATTCGTCAATCACCGATTTGATTGTTTCAAAACTATCGTGTAATGGGCACCTTAGACTCGATTCGAAAATTGTACCCAAAATTCTGCATACATAATTTGGTACAGACATTTTCTATGACGTTGGCCGGGTAAAGGTCTGCGCCTAGCAAGACTGCTGTTCTCCAGTGTCCCCTCTACTAACCAAATGGGCATGCTTAGAAATAAAGTATGATTCTATACATATTACCTACTGAGAATAGGTAGGGTCATTAAGACAAGAATCTTTCAATAAGAACTTACGAACCCTCTTTTTTAAGACGCTCCAAATTATTTCTAGCATAATAATCTTTACCGCATGAGAGCATTGAATTACATTTTTTTAAACTGAACGAGCAAACCGGACTAACGTTAAAATTAAGTAAATTATTTTCATATGGCTGAAAGTAATGCATCCAATATCACCATCAGCCACAATTAGCGTATAAGTAGGTAGATTAGCTAAGCTTGCACACCAGCTAAGTAAACAAATCGCACACCTAGATCTAAAGGGAGCTAACTCTAAAATTTAAATTTTTGAGTTATGCACACCATCGAATTCCTGACCTCAATACCTACCGACCAATAAAACAGATTTAAAAATATCACCACTACTCGAGAACACGGGCACAACTCATAAAAACATAACAAGTATACAATACATTGTATGTATGCAATAGGAAAATAACTACGAAAATCCAATTTTCAGCCCCAAAACATGATTAAAACACAAGATTCCTACAATATCTTTCTTCTATACGTATATAAAACTCGAAAACTCCTACAGTGCACAGGGACATAGTAATTAGTTTTTTGCCTTTTCAGAAAAAAAGTGCATTTTTGAGTTAATACCTGTTACGATCTCGTGTTTGAAATAACAGCGCGGTTCAAACAAGTTTAGTGTGGCCGCAGCCTCATATCTATGAGTATAGTTAAACAGTTTCCCACACATCATTCAAGACTTCTTCAGTTTTTCTGTTGTTACGTCATACACATTTCTGCTGATGTAATGTTGACTTTCAAATCTTTAGAATTATGCTGGACAAAACCAATGGTGGAATGATGACGAAGCATAAGACTGACAGGCCTGTTGGTCTAGTGGTTAGTGACCCTGACTGCTAAGCCAGAGGTCGTGGGTTCGATTCCCACCTGAGTCTGGGTGTTCTTTGTGTTTGTTGTTTGTATGTTTGTAAAGTCCCCCGCGACACAGGAGTAATTTCTAATGCGGGGAGTTGTCTTTTTAAAAAAAAAAAAAAAGAAGTTCCATAGACCTTTCCTAAGATAGAATTTCGATAACTTTATCCTTTATTTTTAACACACACACAAAAATCTTTTTACACAAAAATCAAACCAACGAAAAGAACTAAAAAAAAAAGCAGCTTATTTACATAAACTATCAAATTTTATATAAACTTATTTTGAGTCGGCGCCAAATAATAAAATGATTAATTACCTACCATGCAGCCATGTAGAGCCATGTCCATTTTACGTAATATATAAAACTTTGATAATTAATCAGTTTTGATATCGTGTACCCTTAAGCGCGTGTGAGTCTACGCATCTATTGGTTTTGTTGAACTGCATATGTAGTTGTAAGCTAATGGAAGGGACAATTTGGAGACAACAGTTTTCATACATTTCGATCTAAAAGGCAAATCTAGTTGATTCTATGATCTGCGCTACGCATTGACCTCAAAAATGGTTTATGGTTTAAGACATTTATTTTCTCAAAAGAATTATTACATTCGTTTGTTAGAGAGAATACAAGATATAATAGGTATATAGGTAGGTAAGAAATAGTAGGTAAGTAACAAGTGCCGGAGCGGCTTTTCAGTTAAATGTTATAATTTTTGGATCTAAGTACATAAGTAGTATTATTAAATTTAGCAATAAAGTGGGTAGCTACCACAAAACAAATCCAGCGAGACCCACACGTTCTAAGAGTTTCTTGTAAACAAGTATGGGGCCGTATTAAGTATAGCAATGCGATTGCTATCTATCTATAGTTCGTTCGCGTTAAGAATGCAGTAAGTCATCATTGTCCGCCGAACTAGCCACGCCCCTTAACCAATCAAATCACTACTAATTTAGCTAAGATTTGACTTTAATAAACAGGACAGTAGAACATTATTAATGGAAAGAGAAGACATTGTTTTATGGCGGCGTGAATATCTCAGACAAATAAAAGATCACAGAAAAGCAAATAAAACCATATACTTCCTTGACGAAACGTGGGTAAACGCAGGACATGTTAAATCAAAGGCGTGGTTGGATACAACATAATACCATAATAACATAAAAAACAAGAGACATGCTTTTCAAGACGGCTTTTCTACCGGTCCAAGACTTCCTACTGGAAAAGGCAAAAGGTTAATTGTTTTGCACATTGGTAGCGACAAAGATTTGTGGAAGGAGGTCTACTGGTTTTTGAATCTAAATCAACAAAAGATTATCATGAGGAGATGGACGGTGACAGATTTCTTGAGTGGTTTAAAAATATAATGCCTAAGCTAGAACCAGAGAGCATTATTGTCATGGATAACGCTCCCTATCATTCCGTCAAACTCGAGAAAATACCAACGACTGCTTGGAACAAACAGTAAATAATAGACTGGCTGCACAGCGAAGAGATATCCATGGACATAAGTTATTTAAAAAAGGAATTATTGAAGAAAGTTGCCGAAATCGCACCACAATATGATAAATATTTGATAGATGAAACCGTTAGAAGTAATGGCGTTAAAATTCTCCGTTTACCTCCTTACCATTGTAAACTCAACCCCATTGAGTTGGTGTGGGCCCAAATAAAAAATTATATTGCTGCCAATAACTCAACATTTAAGATGGCTGACGTAAAGAAATTATTTTATGACGCAATACAGTTAGTAGACAGTGCTCGATGGAAAAAATGCTGCGACCACGTCATAAAAGAAGAAAAGAACATGTGGGATTTAGATGACGTCATGGAACTCGCTGAAGAATATTCTTTAATAGTAAATACTAACGAAGATACTAGTGATAGTGATTAATATGTGAAATGACTTTATATTTGATTCTGATTTTAAACAGTTAAGTGTATTTTCATAAATCCATTAAACTTAATCTTTAAAAATGTAATTTGAACACCATGGTGAATACACCTATACCTATACCCTGCAGTTGCAGTGATGGCTCACTGCATTTATAACGCGAACGAACTATAGTGACTGTTATCGTAAGTTTATTAATGATTTTTTTTTTTGAGCTTTTGTGTTTATATAGTAATTAATGTATAGATTACTTTATTTTAAAATATTAAACGTATGTATTTTTGTATTTTTTATTTAATTATTGTTTTTGAGTATTCACATAAATACCACCTATTTATTTATTATTATATATTTAAATATATATATATTTTTTTTCAATGAGCGTTTATTAATATTAAATTTTTAACCTTCTTTACTATGTGTGCTCGTTTGTTAGGTGTTACTTTGCAGGACATAATGTTTGAGCTTCTTTTTGAACAAAGCCATTGACTGAATTTCTTTTATATCGTTCGGAAGTTTATTGAAAAGTTGGGCGCCTTCGTATTTAATATCTCTTAAGCCATAGTTGGTTCACGGGGTAGGGAGACATATATTATTAACGTTCCTCAACATACGGTGCTGTATTTGTGACTTTTTGGTAAATGTTATTTGTGTATGAATAGTTTTTCTTATTATTTTTCTTATCAGAATGCATGTGTTGTATTTGTATAGTTGGGTGATTGACATTATTTTGGTATTACTGTAAACATCTTTTGTTTTGGTTGAATAATTTATATGAAATAGTAGTTTTACGACTTTATTTTAATTTATTTGTAAATCTTTTAGATTAGTCTTAGCAGCTGATCCCCAGAGTTCGATTAAGTAAGATAGGTGAGATTTTATTAATGGATTATATATTATGTAACTGACGGATTTAGGAAAACATCGCGCTGTGCCCCTGAGTATGCCCATTAAACTGGATAGCTTAGTATGCATTATGTTTATGTGGGGTTTCCAAGTAAGGTGATTGTCGAGTACGAGGCCCAGATATTTTTCGGAAGTTACTTTTGCTAGGGATTCGCCATTTATATTTAGCGGCTGGAAATGTTGCATAATTTTGTTTTTTGCACTAAAAATAATGTATTTTGTCTTCGCTACATTAATAGTTAATAGGTTATAGTGAAACCATGTATTTAAGGTGTTTAAGTCCTCTTGTGCTTGTTTTGCAATTATTTGGATGTTACCAAAGTAGAAAATGCTAGTATCATCAGCATACAATGTCACATCTCCCGATAGACTCAGGTCGTTAATGTTATTAATATAAACGAGGAAAAGCAGAGGTCCAAGGATAGAACCCTGCGGTACCCCGTAAGTAATAGGTACCGGCCTACTTGAGGTATTGTGAATTTTAACGACCTGACTACGGTTCGAGAGATACGACCTTATTATGTTTAAGGCTGTTCCTTTGATTCCAGCACTGAACAGTTTTTTTAATAGTAACTCGTGACAGATTGTATCGAACACCTTCTTCAAATCTATAAAGATACCCAAAGCTATTTGTTTTTGTCTATGTTATTTTTTATGTTTGTTACCAAGTCGACACAAGCCGACAAAGTATTTGATTTAGATCGAAACCCATATGGATTTTTATTTATAAAATTAACGCTAGACAGATACTAATTTACAGGTTTATGTATGACCTTTTTATAAACTTTCTAAATAACCAGAAGTACAGATATTGGGCGATAGTTTCCCGGATATTTTTTGTTGCCCGATTTGTAGATAGGGGTAACTTTTGCTTTTTTTAATGTGTCCGGGAAATAACCACTATCTAGGCACATGTTATTGGCCACAGTTAGTTTATCTAGAATTAGATCCTTAAAACATTTAAGTGCTTTACATGATATGCCATCTAGTCCAGTACTAGTATTAGAGTTGAGGTTATCAATAATTTTGTTTATTTCCTCTTCAGTTGCTGGTTTAAATTTAATTAGCTCATTACCGTTTGAGTAATTTTTGTCATATAGCCTTCTATATGCTACATTATCGTGATACTTCAGGGGGATTTTACTAGCTAGAAGAGAGCCTATATTAGCAAAAAAGGAATTAAAACAATCACATATGTCTTTTAGTTCAGCAACAGTGCCTGACTGTGTCACTAATTGCGTTAAGGAATTGCTGGTTTTTGTTTTGTTAGTACACAATTAATGAATTAAATTCTACATTTTGATAGGCTTTTGTGTACAACCTTTGAAGGCTTTATGGTAGTATTCACTTTTAGCTTTTTGGATTTTTCCGCGAACTTCTTTTCTCACTACCATCAGTTCCTCATAGATGTTTTCTTTGGATGTTTCTCGTAAATATGCGGACCATAGTCTGTTTCTTTTGTCAATGTCGTTAATTATTTCTTTAGTTATCCATTGGGATTTAGGTGGATTCTGTACTTTGGTTTTGGTTACCTTAGAATTCTTCATAACAGCCAGTTTCACCTCTAGTTCTTCGTAACTCATTTGATTACTGTCAGCGGCCCATTGTTTCACCAACATGAATAGTTTATCATAGTCAACGTCTGCATAAATAATCTCGTTTCTTTTTTCTGGGCAGTATTTGTCAATTTCCAGATACTCGTATATGTGCTTATGATCTGACATCGCTGATTATACCACAGCCAAGTGAAAGTTATTAGTTTTTAAATTGGTGCTGACGTGGTCAAGTATAGTTTTGGTGTTAGGAGTTTCCCAAGTACAATATTCTGTATCGATTTTATTTAGTAATAAAAAACTGTTTTCTTGTAGCATTCGTTTATATTTTATAGTTGGTTGAGTGTGATTTAATAAATTATAGTTAAAATCTCCAAATACTATTGCTCTTCCATGCTTCAGCAATTGTTGGGAAAAGGTATCCAGAAACTCAGTGTTATTTGTTCTTTCAGGCTTGTAAAGGACGCCTATGTCGATTGAGAATCTGTTAAGATGGATCCACATGTAATGGTTATCATTTTTGCAGAGATCTTCCATAAGGTTGTGCTTTAGGCTGTTGTGGACATATATGGAAACTCCTCCGCCTCTTCCAGTGCTTCTAAAGTTATAATAGTGTATGTAGTTTGTTATAGATAGACTTTCGGCTTCATAGTTAGACTTGATCCAGGTCTCAGCAAGAACGATTATATGTAATACTTTAGGTAGCGACTGTATTATGCATTTCAGTTCGTCTAATTTGCCTAGGCATACTATGCTACGTACATTTGCATAAAGACATTTTAGAGATCTTTTATTGTATAAAACATCGGAATGAGATTTAGATAGTTGGTATGTAATGTTGTTGCCTCTCAGATTTGCTGTTTTGATGTCGGTGTCAAGTCGTTTTTTGCATGAGATTGTGTAATTTTCGAAATTTTAGGTACTCCATTTCTATATTTTATCGTAATATCCGTCTCACCTTCATCTTGACGTCATTTGAGCTCACGTCTTAGGTTGTGTCGATATTTTTGCTGCGCACTAGTCTCGTCAGAGAAGATTTTTACTGACTCTGCTTTTATCTTAGCCTTGTTACGCAAGATAGACCTGGCTGTCTCTGCAGACTTGAAGATGGCTTTAATAGGTCTGGATTGTTCTGCATTATATTTACCTAGTCGAATAGTTGTTATTGGATCTTCACACGTTGGAACAGCCATTTTTGTTACTTTGCTGACCTCAGTTTTATCATGATTGCGTCTCACCTCGGAACTGCTTGACTTAATTTCGTCGATACCTCGTATGATTATGTTTCTCTCTCTTTGTGCTCGCTCATGAGTTTCAGAAATGACATCCACATATGTCAAGGGATATGACAAGTTAACCGCATCGGATTTAAATGATATAATTTATTTCTCTAGCGATTCAACCTTATGTTCAATTCCGGCCCTGAAGTCTGAAAAATTTGCCAGCTCTAATTTTATTTTTTCCTGCTGCAATAATAGATGATCAGATGTAACCTTAATCTGTTTTATCCTGTCCTTTATGGACGAAACATCTTGTGATATTTTAGTCAAGGTATCATTTTGGGTTTTGGCCATATCCATCAGAAGTGACTTCATCGTAGACTCAAAGGTGTCAAACTTTGACGCAAGGTCATCCGGTTGCTTTATTTTCTGGCGAATCGTTACTTGGTGTTTTATTTCAGGATCGCGATTGAACTGGTCAATTGCCCTCAGGTCGGGGAATGATCCGACAACTCTGTCAGACTTACTAATGTCACTTGCTTTTGGCAATACATCTTTATTTGCTTTCCGAACACGTACTGGAAGACTTCGGCGGCGTTCATCGCACACTCATATTGACAAATCGCAGTAGATGCTATTGTATAAGTATATGTATATGGGTACCTTGCAGTGCTGTCTCTGTCTTACACGCGGTGACCAGCGCCAGGCGTAATTAGTAGAAACACGTCCGCTCCACACGCTTGCTCACACTTTTTCCCACATCCCATAAAATTTAATGGTATTTAAGTAATAAATGCAATTTTCTATAAGTAATTCAGATATTTATTACCCTTTCATTCACAAAATGTTCTAATAATATTATAAAAAAATTAAATTGCATAAAAATCTCTTTTTAACCGACGAAAAACCAGCAGAGGTTCTCAAGTCAACCCGTATATAGGTATATTTTTTTATGTATGTTCAGTGTGATCAGTGATCACGCATACCTTTTTACAGGGTAGCCCAGTTACGATAAAAACAAAAGTATTGGATAGGGATACTTCTACTTAGAAGTAGAGATAAGGGTAGAGAAATAAGAGACGAAGGATTGTTCATCCATTGACTTTCCACCTGTGAACCGATTTTATTGAAACTTATTACACTATGACATGACAAAGACCTGTAGGTGATTTGATGATAGTGCGCAAGGCAGTCGAAGGTTTTTCTCAACGGTTTACTGCAACTATTATTCATTCATCTTAATGTGCACTTTCAATGTAACAAAATATTGTAGCAGATCTGTTGTTTAAATATTAATAACAAATAACAATGAATAGAAATACATAAGATAATTAAGCAAGTTAGGTAATTAATAATTTGAAATAAGTTAAAAACTATTAATTATATATTTTAGCCACAAAAAACTAAAAAAAAAAAAACAGTTAATAAAACCGACGAAAAACGAAAGTAACTGAAAAGCGAAAAATAAACTTGTTAGCCTAAGTCCTACACTAATGTAAATACTTAATAATTTTGAGGCCGCGCCGAACATACAAACAAAAACTTTTTAACAAATAAATAAACCGACGAAAAACAACTGAAAAGCAATAATTAAATACACCTTTTAAGTCTTAAGTAAACAACCTTTTAAGTAAACAAATTTTGAGTGGGCGCCAAATAAAAAAAATATTAAAAAAGGTTGTATTTTATGATTTTTTGTGGCTTGGTCATTTAATAATACTCTTTAAATACATTTAACACTAAATACTATCTCCGAAGCATATGAAGTAATTTCTGTCACTAAACCACAGTTTTTATATCTAACTTCTAATTGTTTAGGAAGGGTTTCCTTCATCAGCTCAGCTTCATGATGTGATAATTCCTAAACGCAAATACCTGATTAAGTTATGAAAAGTAAACAGAAACACTATTCGTGCCTACATCTTTCGAGGGTTTCTCTCAATTTTATCAGGATCCCATTATCAGATCCTGATTTCCTTGACATGAGACCACCCTTGAGGTATACTCTATCCAACAAAAAAACAATAATCGAAATTGGTTCATAAATAACGGTGAGGGCTGAACATACATAGAATATCTATATGTTACTGTAAATGTAAAAGCCCGAATATTGGTAAATCCTAGGTTTTACCAGTAAATCCTAAGATTTACCCACTGTTATTGGTAAAAGTCCGAATTTTATAAAGAAGAGTTAATTTTTTTGGGGTTTTACCATGAAAGTTAGGTAAATCCTAAGTTTTACCAATGACGGTTGGTAAATGTTGAAAAATAGACATGTCAAGACGGTAAGTCTACGAGAAGTTGTCAGAAAATTGTCTTTGACCGGAGGACAAGGATTCAAAAAATGTAACTGCCTCAAAAAATGCTCTACGAAAAAATCGACGAAACGATTTTGTGTAATTCTAAATGCCACAATAGCTCTCCATGTCTTAATAAGTAAAATATTTTTTTAAATAAAAATTACAATTTATGATTGTATTTTTTAAATTTGTTTATAACTATATACTACTAAATAATAAGGAAAATACTGATTCAGTTAGCTTAGCCAACGCATTATGTTTGTGAGATATTTTATTTTTGTTATCTGTTTTTTTATTATTTAAAAAGTAATTTGAAGGTGTCTATAAATTATGTTTTACTAGTTATTAATAAATATTCCAAATGATAATAATTTAAACCATGTCAGTAATTAACTGATAGGTAGATTATTAAAAATGATCATAATTATAATTACAATTGTATGAGGTTTTGACTGATTAATTCATTGTTTTTTTTTTAAATAAACAACATTTATCAACCTTCACTGTCAAAACCTAGGATTTGCCAAACTCTCACGGTAAAGCCCGAAAAATTATCTCTTCTTTATAAAGTTCGGACTTTTACCAATAACGGTTGGTAAATCTTAGGAATTATCGGTAACACCTAGGATTTACCAATGTTCGGGTTTTTACAGTAACTTATATATATATATATATATATAAAGGGTCTTTCAAATAGAGCGGGTCGATGTTAATAATCTGTGGCGGCCATTTTGTTTTTGCGGCATCTGTCAAATCTGTTTTTTTCTTATTCAGTCACTGATGCCAAATCACCATGGCAAGTTACACGGTTGAGCAGCATGTGCAAATGATAAAACTTTATTATCAAAATGAGTGTTCGTTAGTGCAAACGTTGCGCGCATCTCCAACGCCGTGCACAAGAACTCGGCCTTTCGCAGACTTCAACTTGGAGAATTTTGCGTCGGGACTTGGGCCTGCATCCGTACAAGATCCAACTGACCCAAGAGCTCAAAGTTAATGACTATAGACAACGTCGTGTGTTCGCTGAATGGGCTTCGGAACGCTTGGAAGAGGATCCCGATTTTGACCGAAAAATAATCTTTAGCGACGAGGCACATTTTTCGATGAATGGTTTTGTTAATAAGCAAAATTGCCGTATATGGGATGACCACAACCTACATGAGGTTCACCAGGTGACAATGCATCCACAAAAAGTTACTGTTTGGTGCGGATTTTGGTCTGGCGGCGTCATTGGTCCGTACTTATTCGAAAAGGACGTTGGCGAGGCCATCACCGTCAACGGTGAGCGCTACAGATCAATGAATCTTTTGGCTTGAATTGAACAATATGGACGTAAAGACATGTGGTTCCAGCAAGATGGCGCTACTTACCACACAGCGAACGACACAATGGACATTCTGCATGAACGGTTTGAGGGTAGGGTTATCTCTCGAAGAGGTGACGTGAATTGGCCACCAAGATCGTGTGATTTGACTCCGCTAAACTTTTTCTTGTGAGGGTCTATGCCAATGGGTCACAATCTACCGTTGCCCTGAAAGCCAACATAACGCAGGCCATCGCTCAGATTCATTGATTCAGAGTCATTAAAAATTGGACCTCTCGGATTCGTGCCACGATACGAAGCCGCGGCGGACATTTGAACGATGTCATATTACATCCATAATGGCATAAATGGGCCTTTCTAATTAAAAATAAATTTCGTTAATATCTCACACACATCTTGTTTTATTCAGTTTTAACATCGACCCGTCCTTGTTGAAAGACCCTTTATATACGGACGAATTAAGAACCTCCGTTTTTTTGGTCGGTTAAAAATTCAATTCGAGAACATTTCGGCAAATAGACGTGTTGCGTGCCGCGTCGCCTGCTCCGCCTGCCATCACTTCAATTTAAGTAATAAAGAATTAATCCCATCAAAAACATAAATGTGAAAACGGGAGCCAAGTTCATTATTAAGAATATACGTGGTTATCGACTACGCCGACAAAAGAATTGAGATCTAAATGATTGCCAAGTTCTGTAGATAATCCTGAAGATTTGAGTAGCTAGTTTTCACAAATTTTTCCTGCGTTTACGTTGTATAGTTTTCTCTTTCGTGCTATTTTGTACATTTTCTTGAAAATTAGAAATATTAGAACGCATTGTTCATTCATTGATAAATCCTTCCTTACGTAACCTACATTTTTGGTAGTGATTCTGTTCATTTTCAAAGTGTCTGTTAAAAGTTAAAATAAGTAAAACTTCACTATTTTCTTTGATTTTTTCCTTTGCATACACACAATTACCCAGCTGAACACCAAATTTCAACTTTCTAGGTCATCGGGAAGTGAGTTAGGTTTTTGATCTATATGTCAGTCAGTCAGTGATAAAAAAGGCCGATTTTAAAACGATAATATCTCAATGACTGTTTAAGCTGTATTTATGAAATTTGGGGTTCTAGTTCATCTAGGGTGTTAATTAATAAACAAAAATTCAAGTATTTATATTAAATAGATTAGGAGTTATTAAACAGTCAGAAATGGTACGTGTAAATATAACACACGGCTGCTGCGTCGCCAGTTCATTTTTCTTGAACTTGGCTTGACACGCTGCCGCGTGTCTAGATTTGCTTGTTTTTATGTTTGGCGCTGACTCAAAATTGTTTAGGTTTCTTGTCACCAGACATCATTGCAAGCAGAATGGTAGAAACATGACTCGTAACTTTTTATGATCATTTGGCAGGTACTAAGAGGTCATTATTATTTTTAAAAGATATCTCGCGTCATTTTTGCAGATTGATTTATTCTTTACTAGCAACCCGCCCCGGCCTTTGCACGGGTAGCAGAGACATCTTCAACAATCACCATCATATTTTAACCAATTTACACAAAACCTTAACAAATTATACACCTAAACCTTTCTCATGAATCACGCTGTCTATTGGTGAAAACCGCATGTAAATGCGTTCAGTAGTAATTGAGAACAGTCAGACAGACGCGGCGGGGGACTTTGTTTTATAATATGTAGTGATTACCATCACAACATGTCTCATGGACTTTAACGAGAACAGCGGTACTTCGAGCCGAGTTAAAAATGGCGTGACGGCGATCGCGCAACCGATCTCGGTGTGCTTCACGCCACGCGTTCGGCCGGGATCATGTCGCTCGGTTGACGGTGGCTATAGTAAATGTGTGTATCGCATCTCGGTGACGGCGGCGGTGGACAAGCGCCCTTACGTTCTATTCTACGTAGTGATCGGATCAAATTATGCTACTGCATATTTATAAATCGAATTAATTAAATCTAAATCGCTATAAAAAGCCCTAGGTCTAAAGTTATGAATTGCACCATCCCACCCCACCCCATCCTATGTCTTTCCAACTTTTAGTTTTGCAGGTCGACTGTCAGTACAATATAAATGAACTAGACAAGTAAGTAATGTAACTTGGAATTTACATTCACATGCAACTATCAAGGTTATGTTAGGCTCTTGTATTATATTATTATCAAGATCTAAATAATTGTTGTTCAAGCTTATTGAGTATTTATGGATGCATCACCGAGCTTGTTCGCCACCGCGAATCTACAGGGTTAGGGAATTTGGCCTAACCATTGATATCTAAGACGAAAATTTGACGATTCCTCATTTTTTTTTCCTTTTCTCTCGTGTCAATGCCATCAAATATCGATGTCATAGACAATTTGACTTTGACGACACAGTTGACACTAGCTAGACGAGGTTAACTTGAGTCCCCCAAACGTTTAAAAAAAAACATAAAATGTAAAATTTTTACGCTACAATACAATCAATCTATGTATGGGTTTTGTTCATTTCATTTCAGTACTTCTACGTATGTCAGCGTAAAAGAGGTAGGTAAATATAGTAACACACATACACACTGTCACAAATAATATTATTAAGATACTTAGGATATACTATACTACACCTACACCTGACACTGTTTTTTGAAGAAGACAATGTAACATTAGCACTCATATCAGCGTTCTGGTAAACTGTAAGCAAGAACGCAACGTGAGGCGTTTAATATAATCCTAATTTACCGCGAGTGGACACAGCTAGTGAAAATTTATAACTATCATGAAGATGAATAAATTAAAAACAAATAAAAAATGAAAGAAAAACAAAAAAAACAAAAACATAGTTTTTAAAATGAGAACGACCTCTTATGTTTCGGCGTTTATGGATGTATGTAAGGTCAAATCCGCAGTACATCTATTAATTTTTTTGTCGAAATGTCAGTGCCGAATCATTGTTGTGTGCATTTTATAATTTTTAATGAAAAAATAAATGTCATTCCGTATAATAATTTACGATTTTTAATAAAACTAATATGCAATTTGATACTTGTGTGTGTGTGTGTGTGTGTGTGTGTGTGACCGAGTACTAGTTCAACCAATCAAATAATTTTATTTCTGTCCCGAGAAAATGTGGCAACAAGGCTGATCATTCCGAGATCAGCTGTCAAAGTCATCGAAGTATTTTGTGATTTGTGATTGTGTAATTAAATAAATGAAAAGTGTTGTAAACTGCGATTAAAATATTTAAGTTTACCGCATTTACGTGTCCAATATGTTGAACGTGCTAAGTTGAACAGCAGTTCACAGAATGCTACTGAAACGTCAAAAGTTAACCATGAATATGTCCACGACATCGGGAACGATGATTTATTATTGTGGAAAATTTGAAAAATGTATGAAGTTTCTGAGAGTTCTTTTTTTGGCCGTACTTTGACATACATATATTTTTTTATATCGTTTTAATTTGATTTTATCAACTTCCAGCACATATAACACGGTGTTAAATGAGGCTTTCACTTTTAAATATTTATTTCAAATCATGCATATGATCCAGAAGCGTGATCAACTTTATCATATATTTCAAATTTATCTGATTTCAAGTCAAGTTAGACAAGTTGATATATTTTACATACATCTTTAAAAAAAACAGAAAATGAAAGAGAACGCTGGAATGTAAACAAGCAACCAAATTTATTATTACCGTAAATGACCTTCACGCCTATAGACTCATAGACTGTGACAGCATACTACAAAAACTTAACACCAGACAGACCATCTATACACAAAATGGACAATGGAGGGGAGAATTTCTTACTACCGCTCGTTCATTACCATTTAAAAAGTATATATGACTGCGGTGCTTCTTATTAGTTGAAAAAATTAAATATCTTTACAAAGTATATGAAATAGACCACGAAGAACTATTTCTAGTTTAATTCAATTATTGTGGAACGGCAATTGATAATTTGTGATTAAACCTGTTAAATAATTAAATTTCCTATGTTTGGATTTTATTATCGAGTTGTGAAATATCACAATAGTTGTCAACTTCTGTTGTCATTGTAGGCTTACAACTTTTAAATATGTTTTTTCTGCTGTTTTGCTTCGGAACTAAAATTTTGGAAGGTAGATCTCGAACAGGTAATTTATCCTGATCAAATCGAAGTACATATTTCTGTATCAGGAGGGCAGGGGTTGCTAGATTCAGAAACTAGGTAACTTTACCCTACTAAAAGGCAGTGGTTAACCACCACGACTAGTAGGGTCTCCATAACAAGTGTTGCCACTTAAGTTGCTAGTAGTGAATGGCACCGGGTAGCCACTTGCCATACTACAATAGTAATGCAACCTAATATTGTGATTTTAAATAACACACCTACTCCTTTCTGGTGTCCCTTTTAGTTTACACATACTTACATTGTGACACGCACTTAAAAAATGTGATTATTATGGACCTAGCCCTTGACATTGTTGTTAATGTTTTATAGAGGAAACAATGGCTATTGAATACGACAGACTTTTTATAGCCTGACCAGAAGAAACGAACGGTGATGTGTGCGGAAATTTTAGAACATAGACTGTCAAAGATTCCTATTGCGACGTAAACGATAAGCTCGAAATAGTCTTATTTTTTGCCAAATTTTTGCTGTTTGTTAAACTTAGATTTAAAAATGTAAAAGGCCTTATATTAGGCTATTTACTTGTCTGTTTGAGTTAAAGTTACGTATAGTAAAATTCTTAGTGAACAGCTGAACTACTACAAAATCCGTCCATGTAGCCTGAATCAACCTCAACCATAATGCAAAATTTTTACGATATATGTATAAGACATCTTTACATGATATCTAATCATGACAAAGTCAAAAAGCAATGTGTTTCGAACGTTATAATTAGAATCTTAAGATTTAGTTTGTTTATTTTTACTATTACTTTTACAGAGCAAGGAATTCTGCACATTGCTTTTAGTCACGCAATACTTGATAGATAGCTTTGATAATATTTGCAATCAGGGTTTGACGCATATTACATACGTGTCTACATTGTACAAAAACAATAGGTACTAGTTTGCATACTTGGATTGTATGAAAATGAAAAGTACAGGCTTCCCTATACTATTAGCACGTCATCGCATTCGACTGTGGTTTAGCTTTAAGAAGAACAAATACGATGATGTTTTGTATTCTGAGGCAAATCTACTTCTTTTCTAAACATGATACGTGTGATAAAATAAAAATAAACATACAGGGGACTGGTATTCTACTAATAAGGACAGTCTTACCTACTAGTCTATCGGGAAGACCGGCCCCCACCACTAATTATAGCCAACTGGATCATAAACTAGCCATGCCGCGCAGTTTCCCCTCGCTTTTATGGGCAGTACTCGGTTTTTGGGGGATCGTTACGTGAAATATAATAAATATAATTATCATCATACTTCCTCAAGTTTTATTAAAACCGACCGATGGTTCCAAAAATTACCGCTTTCAAACAAAAAAGAACTTCAAGTTTATTGTTTTGTAATAGTTGAATACCAACATAATAGTCAAATTGTAAACTTACAATCTCTTCTGAAATAAATAAATTGTCATTATTATTATTGAGACGTCACACTGTCAAAACATGTAGTACTTGACAAAGTGGACACAGGTGTGCAAAAATATGTATAATATATCGCTATTCGTATTATTATTATTATATTGTATATACAATACTAGTTTAATATGTAACTTTTAAACATTTGAGATCGTCTTAAATGTTATAAAGAAGGCATGATGGGTTCTCATAAAAACTTTCACAAAGACCACAGTGAACTGAATGAACGCGATTACTATTGGAAAGAGCTTGGTTGGCCTGAACTAGTCCGAAAATTTGGCTAGCCATGCGAGACTTCGTACCATTTGTGCTAGTGTTTAAAGACAGTCTTATCTTTAACCAGTGCGTGTAGCCAGTGATGCGGTGCAACAAATATCATACAAGACCGCTAAATTAAATGTCTAACAAAAAAAACTTAATGCAGCTATGTACACAAAACAATACACTCGAATAAAATTAAGATCTAATAAAACAAGGGGTTCACCGATAAATATCCCAATTGCGTTTTTAATTTAAATAAATAACGGACAAGGGTGAGTTTGACTCGTGCACCGAGGGTTCCGTAAGCAAACAAACTACGTAGATAATTTGCCCAAATGTCCATCACGGTATTTTCAATCATCTTTTTTCCGATAGACAAACTTAACTTTGCAGTTTTAAAAATACTCTTCGATACCTCGATATAGGTCACAGTCAATTTTCCCACCGCAGAATATAACTTTGTAATCGCAAAAATACATTATTTTATGTGATATAACAGCAAATTAACAAATTTCGTTTTTTTTTTGCTTTTTGCTAAATTTCATGATTCTAGGTCAATGGGAAGTACCCCATATGTTCTGATTTACCTGTTCAAATGTTTAAATTTGTTAAAAATGAAAGCTTAAATGGCTGTATATTTCGATTGCGTAGACTTAGAAGCTACACTTTTTTATTTTAAGGAACGAAACCCCAAAAAAAATAAACAAAAGTTACCCGGAACATAGAAACATCGTTAAAAATTAAGCTTCAAATTTGGACAGACGTTGTATGTCTGTAGTCCATTATTTAGGCATAACAAAATTCTCCGCTATGAGACGAGCTCTGTAAATCGCAGGTAATTTTGCAAAAGCAAAGGTCAAACCTAATCTACGGAGCGCAATTAATGTTCCGTGGTTTAATTGACTCCAAGTACCGCGACCCAAATTGCTTGATTCGTATGATGATGCATTTGCCATGACTGTACTTTTGCATTCCTAGTAAAGAAACCTAGACCTGTTTCATGTAAAACATCCTTCTTTTTCTCCGATTTCCTTACACAGACCCGGAAAGTAACCGTCGATATATGTATTTATTCTCTTTTAAAATAGATTACTCCCACAGTCCCCCTATTATGGATGTATTTAATCTGTATCGACATTTACATCAAAAAGTGTCTACATTTCAATTTCTAATAGTGACTGATGTTGTTTATTGTTGTATGTTATGTAATATAAAATAAAAAAAAGAACACCACTAAAATTATAAACGATAAAATATAATGTTTAAAAATATATTGTTACCGATGCCATTTCTTACTGTTTCTGAATAAACTCTTTTGAGATGTCGTAGTGACACTGAACTCCACACTAGTAGACTGCTATCGATGCGGAAAGCCTGACGTTCAAGACCTTGGCCCTGCTGCTGTGGCCAAGGTCTGCGGGAGTCCCCGAACGTCCCCCTGTGCGTAGGAAAATTATTGTATTCCGGTCGCTCCTCTAGGTAAGTATTTATTTGTTTTACTAGCGCTGTATTTATGTATTCAAAAGTGCACAGAATAATAATTAACTTGGTTTCATGCATTATATACGAATATGCTGTTTTTAAAAATACTTTAAAAAAGGAGTGGTGGCATGTTTTCGGCGCAATGAAGTTGTTTGCGCTTTTTATGTTACCTCGTCTCGTCGTTAACGTCTCGTCATTGCTGCCAACTACCACAGTAAATAATAATTTAGCACCAAGCTTTGAAGTACTCGTTTCAAGATAGTTTTTAGAAGTGGTAAATAGTCTGACCACAATAAATATTAACTTGTTGATCCATTTAGTATCCAATTTTAAAAGGCACAACGTGTGACATTGTCGTAGGAAAATCAAGCTGTAATTAAGCTCCGATAGTATTTTCATACGAACGCAAAACACTATCCACTTGGCTTTTAATATTAAACGTTGATAGTTATAATTTATTATCGATTCGAAATATCCATATTTCAACACTAATCATTCTTTCGATTAAGGACTCTAAAACTTCTGGTTCAGTATTTTTTGGTACGAACAACTAAGAGTTTATCTGATTTATTTATTATTATAACTGAAGATCTCATCTTCTGGGGCCGGCAGAGAGAGCGTAAGCATTTGATTATTTGACTGGCCTGTTGGTCTAGTGGTTAGTGACACTGACTGCTCAGCCAGAAGTCGTGGGTTCGGTTCCCACCCAGGACAAATAATTGTGTGATGAGCACGATCATTTGTTCTGTGTCTGGGTGTAATTTATCTATAATATGTATGTATTTAGAAATAATAATATAATAATAATCATTAACATTATTCACTTATACATCTTCAAACATTAGTACAATACATATACATTTATTACACTTATTACATCAATTAGACTTAGAAAATTGTATCTCTGGCCCCCACACTAGGGTACCCTGTGTCGTGGGGTCTATCTAGTCCCTTCCGTAAGTTTTATAATAGTATAAAAAAATAATAATAGAAGATAATGTGAGTATGTGTCTGTGTGTGTGTGTGTGTGTTTGTATGTGTGTGTGCGTGTCCGTGTGTGTGTTCGTCATACATGTGAGTTCGTGTGAGCATGATATTAAATACCAGTGTTCAAGAGGTTCTCGGTATGGGCATAGTCTTTGGAGAGTAGCCATCCCTGGATGGTGGTTTTAAGGCGGAATGGAGTCTGGTTTATTATAGTTTTGTTAGTTTTAAACAATTTATTGTATAGAAGGGGTCCCATAAAGGTTGAAGATTGACGAGCAAAAGCAGAACGAGCTCTTGGTATGTCCCACTTAAGAGTTATGTGAGAGGAACGCGCTATGGTCTTCGCATGTTTATGAAATCGGAGGAGCATCGAGGTAATGTAAAGCTGTCTCACGCGAAGGAGATTACATTCTGAGTACAGAGCATTAGTAGAATAACGCCAGGGTTTGTTAAACGCTATTTTTAAAATAGCTCGCTGAGCGCGTTCGAGCTTAAGAAGATATGTTTTTTCGAAGCCCCCCAAGCAATTACACAGTAACTCAAAATGGATTGACAGAGACAGAAATATACGGCTCGGATAAGCCGCGGTTCTGCTATAGACCTAATTTTTTTAAATATGTGAGCTAGCCTCCTTACACTTTTCGTAGCTGCATCAATATGCGATTTCCACGAGAGGTGTTCGTCGATCGTTATGCCCAAGTATTTTATGCACGAAACTTGTTCAATAGTCGGACATTGGCATTGCAAAGAAGTTGGATGCTTGGCAGACTCACATGTGTGCAGTCTGGTTACCATAGTACAGGCTCTGCCTAGTTTGGGATCACACGGCCGTGTGTGAGATGTGTGGAGTTATTATTATTATTATATTCATACATATATTTCTTAGCAACTATCGCCGAATTCAATATACATAGGTACACTCCCTCCGGTTTCAGCTTAGATTTAGTTCCAAATGCCCAAACTACCTTTTTAACACTAGTCTGATTATATCGATTTGTTTTATCAACATCACTTACGCATGATGACATCTTTATGCTATCTCTATGCTTGTCGGCTATACGCAACCCTCTTTAAGGCTTTTAATCCTCATAATGACGCGCTGGTAACCAGTAAATTAGGTGCAAATACATCAGTATTTAATAATTTACTTTTTGCACATGTTTTTTTAAGAAAAAGTCTTAAAATTAGATTCAAACTATATATGAAACAAAACTATGGTGTTAATTTATCCTTTATAAGTCATTGTACTCTGAACTCAAACTCATTTCAAAACTTTTTTCATTTTATCTTATGGCAAGCGATGAAATAAATCTGTTACTGATCAAAATTTATATTTAACTTCAGCTTAATTGTAGACTAAGCAGGAATCCTACCATGCCAATTTTGCTCCCTTTAAAAATGGCTTGGACAAAGTCAGGTCAAAGCGCTCGAGAAACTGCGACAATTTTGTAAATAAATATCAGCAGTCGGACGCGCTTGATAGGCACAAATAATTCTCATCGGAGTCATGTTTCCATCGTCACACAGTCACATATTATTGTGTTACTTTTTACAACCTGTTTATTTGTTCTTAATTTCTCTACAAAGAATTACAAGTGGAATTGTACTGTATAAAGATACTAGAGACATTCGATCTACAACTAACTAGGTATATTATGTAAATATGCAATTACAAAAACAACACAATCCTACTTACAGACTACATAGTCTCCCTGCTAGTAAAATTTTTCACGCGTTGAATATTATAACACCTTAATCATCACTACATATTATAAATTATAAAACACTAGCGGCCCGCTCCGGCTTCGCACGGGTATAAAATCTTTTCAACAAAAAATTAAATTGACGAAAAGAACTAAAAAGCAAAAAATAAATAAACCTTAAGTCTTAAGTATTGAGCTTATTTACATAAACTATCTAATTTTATATAAACTTATTTTGAGTCGGCGCCAAACAACAAACTGATTAATTATCAAATTTTATTTAATTTTTTGTTAAAAAGATTTTATTTTATGGTTTTTTTCATCATTATGATGATGATGATAAAAAATGATGATGATTTCTAAACGCAATACCTGATAAAGTAATGAAAAGTAAACAGAAACACTATTCGTTCCTACAATTTTCGAGGGTTTCTCTCAATTTTTTCAGGATACCATCATCAGATCCTGACTTCCTTGACATGGGACCACCCTTGAGGTATACCCTATCTAACAAAAAAAGAATAATTAAAATCGGTTCATAAATAACGGAGTGAGGGCTGAACAGACATAAAAAAAAAAAAAATTATACGGTCGAATTGAGAACCTCCTTTTTTTTTCGTCGGTTAATAAAATATATAGCCTATGTCATTCACAGAAAAAATTATTAAAATCGAAAATGATTTACGACATCACATTAGAAACCTCAAAAATAACAGTATTTCTCCACTATTTAATGGATGTTATTATACACATAAACCTTCCTCTTCAATCACTCTATCTATTAAAAAAAACCGCATCAAAATCCGTTGAGTAGTTTTAAAGATTTAAGCATACAGTCATAGGGATATAGGGACAGATAAAGCGACTTTGTTTTATACTATGTAGTGAAGTCCCCCGCCGCGTCTGTCTGTCTGTTCGCGATAAACTAAAAAACGAACGAACGGATTTTCATGCGGTTTTCACAAATAGATAAAGCGATTCATGAGGAACAAAAAACCTTCCGGTTTAGGTATATAATTTGTTAAAGTTTTGTGTATACTGGTTGAAATATGATGATGATTGTTGAAGATGTCTCTGCTACCTGTGCGAAGCCGGGGCGGGTTGCTAGTATTGAATAAAAAAAAGAATGTAAACTTTATCTGTAACTAGCGAGCGACCCGCCCGGCTTCCAGTGGCGTAACAATAGAGTTGCAGAGCGGGAAAAATGCTATGGGCCCCGGCTTGAAGGGGCCCCCGGGCACCAAAGTCCCTGTAAACAGGAGGCACTAATTACAAAATGTTTTAAAAAAATATTAATAAGTTATCTAATTTAATGAACCTAATAAAATACACGAGTTAGAAAATAAAGACCAAATGCTAGTCAGACACACACATCCGATGAATTAGCCTCGGGCCTCAAATGATATACCTAGTGACGCCACTGCCGGTTTCGCTCGGATGGATGCAATGTAGATACTAATGTAGGGAACAATTACCGTCATATTTCAACAAATTAACACAAAACAATATTAAACTATGAATAATTATGCATAAACCTTCCTCTGGAACTACCCTATCAATAAAATTGAAGAAAGCCGCATTAAAATCTGTTGCGTAGTTCAAAAGATCTAACGCACAGACGGGGGGAAGCGACTTTGTTTTATACTATGTAGAGATTTCTAGAAATTAAATCACCTTTTTTTTTGAAGATGTAAAATTAATAAGTTTTTATTAGCATTACACATACGTAGTAAAAATGTTTCATGTTGGAAATCGGTGACTGTTATACAATGGTAACATCAACATATGTAGGTACTAGCTGCGTTCCGCGGTTTCACCCGCGTAAGTCCCGATCCCGTTCGACTATAGGGATAAAACGTAGCCTATATGTTAATCCAGGTCTCCAGCTATATACATACCAAGTTCCATCGCAATCGGTTCAGTAGTTTAGGCGTGAAAGAGTAACAAACACCTATACATCCATACTCACAAACTTTCACGTTTATAATATTAGCAGGATCTTCTATAGTGACGTGTTTATGAATCAAAATACACGCATAAGACAAAAAGTGTTAATCAGCAAATTTAGCAAAACGTATTGTTTTTATCAACTTCAATCAGATTTCATCTAAATATGCAGCAGGTTAAACCAATGGTACAAAAATTAAATCACGTGAATAAATACTACAAAATATTTGTATGTTAAAAAATTATTAGTGTAAATGTCATTTTATTTAATTATTTCCTTTATTTTTTTTTTAAATGCATGGAAGACTTATAGCTATATAACAATATAATAAAAATGGAGAATTTAGTTTTGAGAGAGTCAATAACAAGTCCTCACTTATAAAAATTAAAAGCTTGTTTTCGTATTTTACAATGGATAAAGCTCCATTCTTATCATATTATTATTTTGATACATTATTCAACAATAAACTAACTGTAATATAATGTATGGAACTATGGAATGCTTTATTGGGAAATCGTAAAATAAATTACAGCTGTACTTACAATTGTAATGGCTATTGTGTCGGTATTGTTGCAGAACCTAACAATCTTGGCAAGATCCGCCATGGTAAAATTCCTTCTATATTTAAGAGTTGTGATTTAAAGTAAGAATGATTTTCTTCCCGAGAACGTATTTGTGCGAGTTTGGGTTTGAAAAATATAACTTTAACACGGTTAGGAAAATGTATAGGAAATATATTTTAATTTGATTAAACTATTTATCATATTTATCACCATTCGTAGACATTATGACACTATATACATTTAACAATAAAAAAAAGTTACGTTATGTCGTACGTACCTAGTGATGAGAACAAAAATGTTTCTACAGCATATTTATAAATCGATACTAATTATTTCTAAATCAGTATTAAAGCCTTTTGCCTAATTGCTTTTGCAAAAAATAACATCAAAATTTTAAAATTGAAGTATAAACTTAGAGTAATGAACAAATTAAAGATACACACTAGATTCGTTACTCGGGTCCTCAATAACTTCTTATTCTACCTTGAACTATGGGTTCTAGAACACTATAAACATATAACGGGTGTAAGGAACGGCCTGCCGAATCTTGAAATAGAAGATTCAGACCATCACTCTGAATGGAAAATCATTGGAAATATCTGCAGGAAAATTCATATTTTTTTTGAAATTTTGCTTAAAAGTAATATCACATTGAGTAAACAGAACAATTTATCTAAAAAAAAACAATAAATGTTTTTGGCCGTATGGGGTATACGGCCAAAAAGTGCAATGTAATCAATGAAACAACATTTATGCAATCAGCAACGTTTAAGGTCATTCACCGTACCGCACAGTACGTGACTACGCGAGTTGCGTTTACATTGCGTAGCGCCAAATCAAACTAAATACTGTAAATCCCTATTATCGCATTTTTATGATGAACTGACTTTTATAAGTATTCAAAGAAAGACGTTTTTTGTAAGTTATTCGCAACGGTGATAGACGTTGTTTAGATTTTTTATTAAATACATACATGCTATACGTAGAAACACCAAACGAATGCAAATAGACATACTTATGCTTACAAATATTTGCACTGAACAGGAAACGAACCCGCGACCCCCGGGCGTAACAGACCAATGCACTACCGCTGATTATAGGCATCGTTACTTGTTATCGTTACGAAAAAGTGTTATTGCTGTATTTGTAAATTGGCCGATGAAACAGAATACGTATAAATTGCCTGCTTACCTAAAAGGTAGGCAGGCAACTGAATCAAAGTTTTTATTTAAGTTCTTAAATAATAGAAATAAAGAGTTTCTAGACGTTATGTTATTCGGTATATTTAGCTACAAAGAGTCACATTAATACATTTCTAGTATAAATTGTCTGCACTATTTAACATAACTCCTTATCGTAATGAAAACTGTAGATGTATGATCAAAAACGTTTCAACTACCAAACAAAATACAAACAGCCTTAGGCACAGCCAACACAAGAGATATATTTGATTATATCAGGAGTATATTGTAGTAAAGGTATATTGATTAGTATAGTATAGTTAAGCTTTCAAAAAATATACATAGATTATAAAGGGTCTTTCAACAAGGACGGGTCGATGTTAAAATTGAATAAAACAAGATGTGTGTGAGATATTAACGAAATTTATTTTTTATTTGAAAGGCCCATTTATGCCATTATGCATGGAATATGACATCGTTCAAATGTCCGCCGTGGCTTCGTATGGTGGCACGAATCTGAGAGGTCCAATTTTTAATGACTCTGCTGCATAGATCCGGCTGAATCTGAGCGATGGTAACTTTTTGTGGATGCATTGTCACCTGGTGAACCTCATGTGGGTTGTGGTCATCCCATATACGGCAATTTTGCTTATTAACAAAACCATTCATCCAAAAATGTGCCTCGTCGCTAAAGATTATTTTTCGGCCAAAATCGGGGTCCTCTTCCAAGCGTTCCGAGGCCCATTTAGCGAACACACGGCGTTGTCTATGGTCATTAACTTTGAGCTCTTAGGTCAGTTGGATCTTGTACGGATGCAGGCCCAAGTCCCGACGCAAAATTCTCCAAGTTAAAGTCTGCGGAAGGCCGAGTTCTTGTGCACGGCGAGAAATCGACTGCCTCGAATCTCCTGAACACTCTCACGTACAGCGGCGATGTTCTCGGCCGATCTGGCGTTCCTTTGACGTAAAGGTGTTGGTTGGTTGTTTACCGAACCGGTCGTCTCAAATTTGGTCACCAATCGTTGGAGAGTAGACTTTAAAGGGCCACCGCGTCTGCCGTAAAATGGGCGCAATGCGCGCAACGTTTGCACTAACGAACACTCATTTTGATAATAAAGTTTTATCATTTGCACATGCTGCTCAACCGTGTAACTTGCCATGGTGATTTGGCATCAGTGACTGAATAAGAAAAAACAGATTTGACAGATGCCGCAAAAACAAAATGGCCGCCACAGATTATTAACATCGACCCGCTCTATTTGAAAGACCCTTTATTATTGAATGGTGAACTACTAAGTGACTACATACATTTTCACTTTGGGTTAGGTTAATATAAACTTTAGTAGTTGCATACATAATTAGCGAATTTCGCAAAAGCGATTTTTAAACACAAAATACCACATGAAGATTAAAACTGGTGTTGTTTTTGCTGTAGATACTAAGTACAACATTTACGAGTCGTTTCATTTTGTTTTTTGCACCTCTTCGTCTCACAATCGTATTGTGCCAAATGACTTTTTTTTGGCTTATCCATTAATGCTTGAAACCCAAAGCATAAAAAACACTCAATCTTTCTTCACGTGCTTTAGTGGTTGAGTCATACCAATGAATAGCCTGTGAGCTTTTTCTCACGAAATATCTAAACAAGTTTGAGGCTAGAAGTTGAAAGACTTAGACGGGGAAAACTTGGAAACAGGTTTCACACCTGAATCCGAATACCGGTCGGCCTACCAACAACAACATCGCCATAAAATATGTTTATACATCAATCAGTTACAGCTATCTGACTTCTGGTGGAAGTTAGATAGTAACAGTTATATATATAATAATATATCACAACAAGCGCAGTGCTGTTTTTTTTCCGAAACCAATAGGGTCATCAAAGCTCCGTTATAGTCTGAGAACTGGTGAACAATTTAGGGTAGATTCTTGAGGCACTATGAAAAATTTTGTAATAGTCCTCGAAAGACCCCTGAATAATAAAATCGAGGTCTGGCTAAAGGGTAGCGGTCCTCTACCTTACTTACTTACTTACATACATACTTTTTGATTTGGAATGAACTTACTTACACTAATAAAAATCAGCCAAATTGAGTTTCTCAGTTTTTACATAGACTAAAAAATAAGTTTTTTTTTTTTGAAGATTGAATTAGAAGTTTTGAATTGACTGGTCCTTCACCTAAATGATTACTCTTTTTTATCAATCATATTATCTATTCTTTATTCTCTTCTCACTCTCTATAACTTCTCATTTTCTCTTCGTTTTACATTTTTTTAAAGGTTCATTGGCCTTTTTTCTTGTCATGTAACAATAAAAATTAAATAATGTAAAATGAAGGTAAAAACTAAAATTTATTTAGAGGTACTCATGTCTGCAGGAGGCAGGTAGGTATACCGCTTTTGAAAGAAATAGAGCCTCAAAATTTAATTATTTATTTATTTCTAAAAAAAACATCTATCTTTACAGGTTTGCTCCTAATGCGATAGTGTTACACAGTCTACTTATTTATAATAACAAATTATTTTTAACGCTATCATTGTGAATCCACTCAGTAAGCAATAGAATAGGTCTACCTCTTCTGCAATAATGTTAAGGGTGCGCAGAGCGCGCGTCATCGGCGCTTCGCTCAACGGCTAATATAAAAATCTTTTTAACAAAAGATTAAACCGACGAAAATAACTAAAAAGCAAAAAATAAATAAACCTTAAGTCTTAAGTATTCAGCATATTTACATAAACTATCAAATTTTATATTAAAATACGACGACGAAAATTTTCGCTCAATGATTTATTACGACTTTAGACTTCGATTGGCATTTCATTACAAAGCTCCATGTCGGTGATAGATAGGTGATAGAACGGTGATATATCAACAGATTCCTATAGTTGTAGGCATTGGTATGAGTCAAGTCCAAAAAGTCTTATATGAACATTTAGGCGAAAGAAAGCTTTGTACTAGATGGAAACCTCATAATTTGACGGAAGATCAAAACGCTGTCGTTTGGATTGGTGTCGCTCAATGTTTGAAAAGTATCACGGAGGTGACTCGAATGCTGTATATGACATCGTCACTGGTGATGAAAGCTGGATATATTATTACGAACCTGAAACCGAAAGACAATCTGCGCAATGGATGTTTCCATTCGTAGATTTGCCGACAAAAGTAAAGAAGGGCAGAAGTCAAGGGAAAAAGGTGATTGCATCAATTTTTAGATGGGCGGGTCATTTCGCAGCAATCATTCGAGAAGGTAAAAGAACTATTACTGCAGATTGGTATGTCAGTCATTGTCTACCAGTCGTCTTGGAAAATGTTAGACAGCAGCGCCCAAGAAGCAGGATTCTCCTCCACCGCGACAACGCTCCAGCTCACTCCGCCAGACGGACTAACAAAGGTGTGGAGCTAGTGAGTCATTCTCCTTACAGTCCCGACCTGGTACCTTGTGACTTTTATTTATTTCTAAAAATAAAAGATAAACTTAGAGGAATTCGTTTTATGAACCCTCAAGATGCCGTGGCTGCGTTTGAAAATACCGTGGAAGAAATCCCTAAAAAAGAAGCAGTCAGCCCACTTCACTGCTTCAGTCAATGGTTCCATCGCATGTGACGGTGCTTAGAAAGGAACGGAGACTACTTCGAAAAGCAATAAAAATATTAACAGGCTTCTATATCATTCCGTTTTTTATTTTCTAAAAACTTTCAGTGTGACCCCCGTATAAGTAACCCTTTATACAACATTTTGCACGGTGTAGGCTCATTTGTTCTCGCAACAAGTGTTCCTGTTCCTAATACTTGGACTAGGTACTAGTACTACAAGACGTACTTATACTTCTTGGTACTCTAATTTGTCATACATGTCAAAAACTTTTCTACACTAATGTAATTTATTCAAGTGTGGTTATTTACCAACTAATACTAGAATCTTAGTTAAAACGGGAGTTTAATTCTCTTCCTATTCAGCAAACATGGAAATGAGGTTGCAGAATGTCAGAGATTAAATCTAAATCATTATTCCGTAGGAAAATCCGCGCCTCCGGTCAAGATCTACCGTGACGTAGCTTCATCGTACGTTCCGCGACCGTTTCGAATGGAGTTTTACATTCATTCTAACGCTACAGACAAGTTTTTCTACTATTCATACACGGTATGGCGGCACTAAAGTGGTATTATTATTTTTATATCAGCATTCTATTCCGCAGGTCATTTAAGAAATTAAATACATAAATGAATATTAAAAAGCCTTTGCAGTGGAGTATCTGTTACGAAGAATGCACTAAACTCGCAATGACAACAATAATTTTAAATGCTATGTAAATCCTACTAATATTATAAACGTGTATGTTTGTGAGAATGTATGGATGTATGTATGTATGTTTATTACTCTTACACGCCAAAACTACTAAACCGATTGCGATGAAACTTGGTATGTAGATTGCTGGAGACCTCGATTAACGTATAGGTTACTTTTATCCCGATATTTTTACGGGATCGGGACTTACGCGGGTGAAACCGCAGGGCGTTGTTAGTATATTCATATAGCTGGTTTATCGAACATAGTAAGACGAAGACATTTTGAGTTAAATTCCCCACACGAAGATAATACAGTGCTTGGTCTTATTCATTTATAATATCTAAACAAGACAGAAAGTTAAACTGAAACTGGTCTGGTCTGGTTCTCGTCCTCATAACGTAAATGTCAAAAAAAGTAAATTGATTGTACGAGTAGGTACCAGTATTTGTGTTGTTGTTGCCTTCTTGACACGACAAATTCTTTCCTAACATCGCATACTTTGTATTATTTACAATTCATACAATAAGGAGATAAATACTGTTAAGAGTAGTTTATTGAAACACTACGTAACAATGCAGTAGGTGATTGTCAAGTCAAATCAGTTTAGTAGTAAATACGTTCTGTAGAAACTTGTATGAGATAGCATCTTTTGACGTCATAGTTTGCTATCATCAAACTATGACACACTTTAACGTTTGTTTCAACAATAAAAAAATAATAATAAACTTGAAAAAAATTAGTAACGAATCTAGGTTTCAGTCCTATATAGGACTTGATATTTTTACACTTGATTTTATTAAATCTGTTTAATTTATTTGGACTATAAGCAACTACTGTATTATCAGTATAGTGTATACATATAGCTATATATTTGTAGATCCAGATAGATATACACTGCAGATGACTGCATTGCCGTTTTACACAAAATTTACAAATGGGTAAATTAATTTAAAAAAGCAACAAAAAATACGTTCCGTGATGGATCTAAAAACATTACAGTCATAAATAAAACATCTGATTATAAAAATAACATCATGATTATGAACATACACAAAAGTTCCGGTTTTGTTAATCCGGCTTGTAGTCTTGATGGTATTTCTTTTAAGCTTTTTTTATTTTTTTTTGACATAGTCCTTGACGCTGTTGTCGTTAAAAGCTAGAAGCAGCAGGCCGGGTTCACTCCGCACTTTAGGTATGAAACTACAAGTACGCGGCGGGCTCTACTAATAGTAGAGATGGGTAATCAACCGGGTTTTTACCCAGTCGTGGGTTACTTAAAAAGCGCATATCACCAAGTTCCGATCTTACAATCTGAACGAAAATATACAGCTTTTGAAGCGTGCGGTGCTTTATATCAATTTACCCGCATTCCGTTTGGGGTGACCAATGGAGTAGCAGCGTTTCAAAGAACGATCCAATATATTATCCAGACGGAGAAACTCAAAGGCGTATATAGTTACCTTGATGACGTTACTATTTGCGGGAAGGAAAAGGAAGATCACGATAGAAATCTGCAAAACTTTATGATAGCTGTAAAAAAGTACAGACTTACATTAAACGAAATGAAATGTACTTTTGGATCTGAAAGTATCAGTCTCCTGGGCTATAAAATCGCAAACAATGTGATTAAACCTGACGAAGAAAGATTAAAACCTCTTGTAGATCTTCCAGCTCCGACAGATTTAGCATCACTTAAACATGCCTTGGCCTTACTTGCTCATTATTCGAAGTGGATTCAGAATTTTTCATATCATATCAAGCCTCTGACGAACATTAAACAATTTCCTATTACCGAGGAAGCTAAAAAATGTTTCGAGAAACTCAAATCCGATATTGTAAAGGCATCTTTAACAGCTATCGATAACGATGCAACTTTTACTGTGGAGACAGACGCTTCTGAACATTCAATTGGTGCCACCTTATCACAAAACGGACGGCCTGTCGCGTTTTTATCAAGATCTTTATCTAACACTGAACGTGGACATCCTTCAATTGAAAAAGAAGCGAGTGCTATAGTAGAAGCGCTACGAAAATGGCGGCACTACCTTATAGGTAGATACTTCATATTAATAACCGATCAACAGACAAAGTCGCTTTTATGTTTAATCAAAAACACTCAAGCAAGATAAAAATGAAAAGATCGAACGCTGGCGCCTCGAATTATCTTGTTATAAATACGATATAATCTATCGCCCAGGACGCCAAAACACTGTTGCTGATGCACTATCTAGAGTTGTGTGTGCTACTACAAACTCTATGTCACGACTATACGAGTACACAATAACCTTTGTCATCCAGGCGTTACCAGGATGTTCCACTGGATAAAACAGAAAAACTTTTTCGATTGAAGAAGTCCGATCAATGACTGCTGCCTGTAGGATATGTGCTGAAATAAAGCCACGTTTTTTTAAGTCGGACGGGCACCTTATAAAAGCTATAGCTCCTTTCTAACGATAAAAATATCGATTTTAAAGGCCCTCTTCCCTCAAACACACGAAATCGGTATATTCTAACTATTATAGATGAATATTCAAGATTTCCTTTTGCATACCCTTGTAGCGACTTGTCAGCCGACACAGTAATCAAATGCTTGAAAGATTTATTCTAAACATTTGGATTTCCGCTATACCTACATTCAGACAGAGGAGCCTCATTTATATCAGAAGAATTAAGAAAATGCTTGACTCCCCTGGGCATATCAATAAGTCACACAACGCCTTATAACCCTCAGGGGAACGGCCAAGTTGAACGTTTAAATGGAACACTGGCGAGCTATTCAACTCAGTCTTCGATCAAAGAATATGAGTATACAAAATTGGCTGCAAGTTTATCTAACCGCATTGCATGCAATACGATCCTTGTTATGCACATCGACAAATGCAACACCACATGAGAGAATGTTCCGGCATCCTCGTCGTTCTCCAAATGGGAAATCATTACCATCATGGATGATTAACTCTGGACCTGTGCTAGTGAAAAAAAATGTTAGGACTTCTAAATACGATCCGCTAGTTGAAGAGACTGAAATCCTAGAAGCCAATCCGCACTACTCTTATGTACGGCTCTCAGATGGACGAGAATGTACAGTCTCTAACCGACAGATAGCACCTCTGCCACTACCACAAGACGAGATCGATAGTGATGAAGAGTTCGAAGACGCACAGTCTCCAGAAAATGAACTAGCTCAGAATCCTTCCGATGTCAACACAAGATCGCCCGATACTAGAGCTGAGGATGGTCCACGGCGCTCTTGTCGTGTGAGGCACCCACCTTCGTATCTTCGTGACTATGTCTCAATTTTATGGACGGGAGAATGTGGTGAACTCTTTAGTTAAGGATTTATGTAACCTTATTAGTTATGTTTTACTCTTATTCTCATGTCATTGTAAATGTGTCATATCATAGATGTCATTCATATCATACGATATTTAATTGTGGAAAAAAACCATAGTTCCATGGTTTTGTCTTTATTTATAACATCTAACTAGTAGTGCCATATATTCAGTGGGCTGTATTATGGTGCATGCAGTAGGTACTATCTATTATCTCTCGGCGTCTATATGTATAATATGTCAGACAATATCCGCAATATAATCATTTTGCATTTAGTAATGCTGTCAAATAAATTAGGTATTCTTAAATTATTTTCATCATCAAACTATTGAGCGTTCGAATGCAGAACGCGCGGATGTGCCGTTGTTAATTGCAGAATTAATGATATTCAAAACATCTTCAAAACATCTTGAATAATACTATAATTTTTCGGCTGACAAACAACACAAAAAAAACAATTTCCGTGTAATCCGGGCGAAATGACGTGGTATGATCATGTGAAGGACATGAACATCGTTAGGTAGCAATTTTTCAACGATTATACAGCAGAATTCTTGAACTTACATTTTTCTAAGTTATGTATATATGACGTGTGATGTGTCTTAGCACAAAGTACGAAGATAATGATCGCATGGATCTAGCAACATGCCAGATTAACATGTTTCTGAGGTTTAGTCCACGATGTTTAGGATTAAATAATACATTTTAAATATTATTGTCAATCTAAGAGATGTAAGCAATAATGTTAATAAACATACATAGATACATTTTTCTTAGTTAATACATATTATACCCACATAGGAACAAAACTGAGCGGGTTTCAACCCTAGGTGAATTAATAAATTGTATGATATCCTGCAGGTTATAGTAAAACGGGCATGTACATCGCCGTACGTTTTTTTTCGGTTCCGTACAAACTTGATCGTTCGTCCATTTCGGGAATCGATACTCCCCTATAAATCGATATACGCCATTAGTGTGATTGAAAGACAAATGTAACTTTGCCGTTCTAAAAATAGTCACCCATACATCGGTACGTCACAGACAATTTTTCAAGTTCAAAATATAAGCTTGTAATCGCAAAAATATTTTTTGTATGATATAACAACAAATTAACGACTTTCGGATTTTCACCTTTACTTGTGCTGTGAGACCTTGCTTCTCGCCAAATTTCATGATTCTAGGTCAATGGATAGTGCCCCATATGTTTTGATTTACCTACGCAGTGTCAAAATTGGGTAAAATATATATAAGTGGTTTTTTTTAGAGCTTCAAGGGTCCGCAAACAAGCATTTATGTTAATTTTAAATAAATACTGCCACGCGTTCCTAAAAAAAGTGATCCTTTAGGGGTTTCTTTTTTCCTTTTCAGGTACGGTACCCTAAAAAATAAAATCGATTGAGAAACAAAGAAGAAACAGATATAGACAGGGCAAAATGCCACGGGTCCCAGGCCCGAGGCGGTCCCTAGATTTATGTGGTAACCACTGATGATCGCCGAAAACTGATGTATCATCGATCGATGTGTGTGTTGGCACCCTACGGGCAACATCCGATGAATCAGCTACGGGCCTCAGATGGTATAGTTACGCCACTGCATCGATTCTATTATTTTCTTAAATTTTCAACATAAATTGAGTTCCATTCTTTTAAAAAAATATCATATAGCTCTCTCAAATTGCCGCATTGTCGATTTGATACCCTTTTATTTTTCCATTGTCGTGCTGTCCAGTTTTCATAGTTACTTGCAAATGCAAGACGGGCTCGTCTATGACACCGTTTCAACATGGGTACTGTTGTTACACGAGACTTTGATTTGGACTTTTTAAAAAGAAAATAATAGTTTAATGAACACTTTTAATTAATAGAATGATTACAAAACACGGGAAAAGGCGAGTGTTCTATCTCAGGGCTCGGAAGAGACTGCCAGACCTTTCCGACACTTTGAGTACTGGGATATCTGATACCTGCTTAATATTGCTTAGCTCAGGGATGTTCCATACAAAATGTAACAGTACCTTCCTTGCTATACCTACTGGGCTTTAACCTAAGAAACGTAGTCGGTGTCCGGTTAAAAAAAACGAAATATATTTGTACAACTGCCTTGTCGGCAATATTTATGAATACTGCAGCAACGTCTGGAGTCCGCATTATGCCACACACAAGCTAAAACTTGTAAGAATACAAAAGTAAATAATCTGGCACCTAACATTTTCCTCCGGTTTGGGTAAAAGGAAAAAGTCCTACAAAACAAGAGTTACTCACTTCAAGATGGTTGCATTGGAGAAACGTAGTAATATGTTTGACTCCTTTTTCCTATTTAAATGATTAAGATCTCAAATAGACTGTACACCGTGACAATATATGCCCGGTTCCTATAATCAAGAAACGATTCTTTTTGCTTACGGACGGGAAAAATTTCATTGAAGATTTTTTTTATCTGGCTGGTTTTATTATCAATAAATATAGGACATTAAGAAAAATAAAACGTAAAAAACACTTTGCCGTCATTTTTCAATTGTTCCGCCAAAATGAGTGAACCTAAAGAAGAAACTATAGAACAGATACATTCTGAAGTTTTATTACAAAATACAACTCAAGCCGCGAAAAAAAAATTGTGACGTTTATGGATAATGCAGTGTCGGAAAAAATCGTTTGTCTGTAAAGTCGGTTTACTGACGATAGTTGAACGTGACAACGTCAAAGGAACGCCTCAGAGCGAGGTAACGCTGCATGAGTCATGTTTTTTCGTGCGGCTCCATCGAATTATAAGACGTTGTCACGTCAAAAATGTCTTGAATTTGTATATAAAATACGAAGAAACTTTTTCCCTGACCTTATAAATATATTTGCCTTGCCTAGTCACGACGTCTGCGCAACTTGACTCATCCCACAGCTATTGTTAATTTTATGAGTAAGATATTAAACTATTTATCTCTTTTATAGCTTTTGTAATCCAAAGAGTTGTGCATGATAATATAATAATGCATACATGTCTCTACATAAAGTTACTGTTAAAAGGTTCCGCCTTACTACGTCTATATTCTGCCCATTCCCCGCAGTGTCATTCGTTTATTAACCCCCAACGCTAAACGGAGGTTATAAATTTAGTGTTTGTCTCTTCATAGGTCCTAAACGGACATATAAACGGACGGACCAACTTGATCGAGAGCTGTTCAGCTGTTCAAATATTTTTGAGTTGGGGGTTGGGGGGGGGAGTTATTTTAAACCTTCGCGCCATTCAAACGTTTTCATTTTTCTTTGAGCAACGTGTCAGAAACTGTAATTGATTAACACCACTATTAACTTGATAGCTCTGTTATTTTTTTTTTACAGTATTTTGATCAGCCTCCCGAAACTCGGGTTTTAATCAAACAATAGCCGACAAATAATTTCATAAATACAGACAGTTAACTTGTAATGATAATCGCGAATATTTTTTATATTCTTTGCTGTGTTGTGTTGCACAAAAACAGCGTTGTTTGTTGTTTGTTTGTTGTTGTTGTTAGGGCAGTGGGCAGGATCTAGCGCTTCGTAAGAGGGGGAATAGCTACTGTAAGAATTCTCTATCTTCCTGCCCGCCCTGCCCCCCCTCGGTAAGCCCATGGACACTACATTTACACTTTCAATTGTCGAATTCTATTTTTACAGCAACAGAATCTAAATTCAAACATAATTACTAAAACATTCATTAAAAAAGTGTTAGATATCATACTTGATCCTTTAATTGATAAAGTAAGATAAAGAAGAGTAAAGAAAAGTCTAGACTTCCCTTTTTAGACTAGTCTTTTCTTTCTTCTTGACCTTGACCTTCTTCTTTTTGAACTTTTGTTGTTGGAAGTGTATATGTGTGTTTGTGGTGATTAGAAGGCTCGACATCGGCAACAGCCAGTTCAAGGTACAGGTATGCGACCTTGACCTGCTCCCTCCTCCCTAATCCATCCGTATAACAATAGCCTTTTATTGCCTTCCCTTCTTACCTAGTACTCATAGGCAAATGTACTTCAAATTTTCCAATCTGTAATTGTCAAAGTGCCCGGTTGACGGCAATCGGCTTGCCCCAAATAGGGAATATGCATGTATTTTTTTTTTATCTTATATTGACTTGTTCCATCATTCTACCCTAATAAAAAATATAAATAACCTTGGCAATGTTCTAATTAATTTTTAAAATAACATTGAAAACATCGATAAAATTTGATCTGTTTAAACGCCGCCATATTTCGCGGGCCTTGGATGACGTCACGTTCCATGCTAAGTGTTTGTTTCATAAACTTACTTGAAGTTTTACAGTAATTTTATACCGATTTCCAGTTGTAATTACTATTTATTATAATTAATAGACGTTGGATAAAGTTGAAATACCATTTTATAGGTATTGCCTTGTCTTCCACCATTGTGGTAACTGCCCAGACGACACGGCGTTGCACACATTGTCGGCTAAGCAGCGCCGTGATCTCGTCGTGGCAGTCGGTGCAGCGGGTAGTCTCTCGTAGTTCTGGCCATGGTTCGGAGCGAGAGCGCATGGAGCGCTGTCGCCTCCTTCTGTGAGGAGGTGATGTCCGCAAAGGAGGCGGCGGAACGGTAGAGAGAGCGGAGTACGACTCTCTCTGCCCGCAGCAGACGCACCGGGCGCCGGAGGATGCTTAATGACCTCCAGCCACCTTAGGAAGTGGCCTGCGGGCGGCGAACTTTTTGGGGAAGTCGTTGTCCGAACAGATACAGGCCCGAGAGGCAGCACGCCGTTTTCCGCGCGCGCTCTCAGAGGAGTGCGGCCGATGGGTGATGGTCGCACCGGGTGACGGGACCCGTCTAGGGTGAGACGGGTCAATGCCTGTCGGGGTTGCGATTCTCGCTCCCCTGATCATAGGCTAGTAGTGGAACACCGGGGTGGTTTTTAGTCGGTAAGAGTCCTTCGTCCCTTCGCCTCCCCAAGGCGGAGGACATCCATGTAGGATCTTCCACCTCGTCAAAAAAAAAAAAAAAGGTATTGTATTGTCTTGTAAAAACACTATAAGAAGTACACCCAATACAGTATTTTTTCCTGTACAAAATAATAATGTAAAATACGAAAACAATGTTGTACATTAATGAGAAGAGATGAAGTATCTGCAATATCGTGTTTATATTGTTGTGAAGATCACTTTAATGTAAGCATATTAAAATTTAATTGCTAGTATACTGTGAATTAGTCAGCAGTCATTTTTGTTTGTTTTAAATATCGAGCAGATGTCAACTTGCTTGTCTACTTAAACTAGGTAACAAAAGTCCAATAAAACTTCATGAATATAACTAACTATACATATCTTACCTATCCTGTAGATTATAATATAACAAGTATTATAATAATTACCTTGCGGCTTTCACTCCTCTAACTTCAGCGGACGTAAAATCTGGATTTGATGCAAAATATATAGTCATCATGAATATATTTTAGGTAGATTGTCCGATTGTGCTTTCACAAAACTACATTCAGTCATTATCCTAGATGATTTCTAATATCACTAGAATGCTTAAATTGCACTAGCTAAGAGCAAAAACCACAGGAACACGAACTAAATAAGAAAATAATTGTTTAGACATAATATCTGTACAATAAAGATTCAAGGGAAAATTAATTTAGTAAATTTAAACAACATGCATATTCCCTATTGTGAATGTTCAATACGCCTCTGCCTCTTTCGGGGATACAGGAGTGAGTGTATGTATGTTTACAACGTATGTGTTAATAATTTCCGTCACTCCTTAATAACTTTACAAATGAGACTTGACATTTAGATATTATTTTGCACTTTTTAAGAAGTTCGAAAACAAGTAAATACAACGCGTGACCCATGTTGCTAGTTTGCATAAAAGAAAATATTTAGGGTCTATAAGTTGTTAATCATGTTATGTATTATTACTAACTTATCCGGGCAACTTCGTCTGCGTTTGTAAATTTTCCCCGTTTTTGCAACATTTTTCATTGATGCTCCGCTTCTATTGATCGTAGCGTGATTTTATACAGCCTATAGCCTTCCTCGATACATGGGCTATCCAACACTAAAAGAATTTTCAAAATCGGATCAGTAGTACCGGAGATTACCCCGAACATGCAAACTCACAAACTGTACCTCTTTATAATATTAGTATAGATAAATTAATATCAGTATAGATAATTAGTATAGTAAAGTTAAAGTGTTGACAATAAACAATAAGTAGGTACATGAAGTTATTTATGTACTTACTTATTGTTTCATTTCAGCACTCCAACTTTGGAATAATCAATTTGTTATACCTTATTATAGATCACACGCCTGACATTGAACAAGTTCTGAGGTTTTTACATTTACTTCAAACAACAATTTATTGCCTATTCCGACCATGGGTAAACACACACAACACAACAAATAAACACACACACAAAGTTAAAAAATAACGACTTTCAATAGATAAATGACTATTGTATTATAATAAAACAATAGTATGCAATTATAAATATTGAGTTGTTGCTTACCGTTGAGCGCGTTATACAGTTATCACTATACAATCAGTATCGATTATATCATGTTTAAACCACCTGTGTTCCTTGACCTTAAAGAAACGCACAAGTTCAGACCACGCTTCCCTGAAACATCGATACCGGACACAACTACACTCGATATGCCTAGTTTCCGACTCGATATTCAATCGCACTCGCGTGTCGTACCGAACGCAGGTCGAGGAAAGCGTTTTATAAACAGTGTTCCTTTTTCAAAACTTGTAAGGTGTTGAGCGTTCAGTGCGAATCGAATTCGTTATCGATGGTATCGGCTGTATTTTTGTTTTTATTTTTTCTCTGATTACACGGTTGTTTAAAAACGCGCGAAGCGTCGACGTGCGTGCTGCCGCGACGATGCAGCCGCTCGCAATAAACTAAGTTATACGAAGTCTCTGCAATAGAGACGAAGAAAAAGCAGGGGAATGTTGTCGAACTCTCACGCGATTGATATCGCTTCATAGAGCCAACGTGTATACACTCTGAAAAGTATTGCGTATGGTAACAATAGAACAATAATTTTGTTGTTTCATTAGTAGGCATACCTAGTATTTGTTTATCGTAGTTTGTGAGTTTATGCAAATTGTTCCTCGAACCGAAAACTGATAGTTTAAAGAAACCGAATGTTTCATTATTTTATTCTTCAAGATGTTAGCCTTATTATCATCATGTCTAAATAATGGCGGAAGTACGTTTCGTATATGACGTTTTCTTATTAATATTGTAGCTTCTTATTACAGTTCTTACATTTAAAAGCCTTCTTTATCTCTATTTAATATGTTACATTACTTATATTAGTATAGATCTTAGTACAGATTTATACTTTGCGGTTGCCGAGGTTAGAAGGCAAGTTTGTTAAAAAACGGATACTTATTCATCCGCGTCTCCTTAGAGGTTCTGCTAATTGGTTCACAATAAAATCAAACTAATACTTACTAGGTACCTACCGTACGTCTATTGGGGCTGTTATGATTTCTAAACCATTCTTTAAGTAACTTTTTCTTTTTAGGCAGGTGGGTACCTATTTGATAGAGACGTAATGATTAAACTTTGTGACTTTTATGTTTCACCGAATTTTATTTTTCATGGTACTTAATTTCAGTCCGCTGAGCCAAGACTACATGACTTGACATGACAGACAAGAATAGGCAGGGGCATATGACTGCCCTAATTGTCAATAGAGATAATCGAGTCTGCTCTCGGTCGCTGGTACTGATTGACACAAAAGTGAACAGACCACGAACATCCTAAGGTCTTGCAACCTTTCCCTGCCTAGCAATACTAGTTCTCTCCCTTTACCTTTCCACCGCTTCCTTGGCACGCATCACTACGTTGCAGAACAGAGCGGCGGAATCCCATGCACTCTCGCTCTGGACCATGGACATAACCATGTTCTCCAGCGAGAGGCTAACTACACCGACGGCCTCTGCGGCGTCTACGCAGAGCACTCCAACAAAATGGTATCGTCGCGGCATCCCTCACAGTGGTAGCACACAAACGATGGCTCCCGGCCTATGCGACACATGTACTGCCCGAAGCAGCCTTGTTGCCTCTACAGCGAATCCTCCGTGACGGGCGTTACCCCCATAATCGTTGCGTGCCCTGCTTTCGGTCGCTCAAGTCGTTATTTCCACCGATGACACAGACTGGATCCAGGTCCTGTTCTTGCACCTCCCTGCGCCACTGCGCCATTAAGTCCTCCCCGTGTAATGTAAAATGCAGGAACTTTTCGACTGCATCGTCTCCTATATTAAGTAATAAAGTCTGTTGCAAATAATATTGCCCTGCCTTTGCCATTTATCGGACATTAGTATCTTTAAAGACATTTATATCTACACCTATTGTAGGAAATATTTGATATCTACACCTATTGTAGGAAATATTAGAACGTGGGAAGGGCAGAACGTTAGTTGCAAGAAGCGCACTGTAGGTTACCGCTATACGCCCCCACACATCTCGCTTTCTCCGCATGAGGCTAGTCAGCAGGGGTCGGCAACCTTTTGAGTCGCAAGAGTCAAAATAACAATTTACAAAATTTCAAAATTTTTAAAGAGCCAGTTGTTCGTTGTAAAAAGAATTAGATTTTTTTTTTTTGGCCTCATATACAAAATATTTTGGGACACCCATACTTGATCAAAATATTGTTCTTTTTTTTTTAGATGAATCAAAATGTTTAAAATGTTATTAATAAATAATATTTGCGTACGGAACTAAAGAGCTTTCACAGTACTAAATACTTTTTTTTTATTTTATATTACAATTACAATTGCAAAAAAGTTAACGTATTACTTTTTGATTTTTGATACGACATACTTTTCCTGCTTCAGTGTAAACGAACTTCGCTTTACCTTCTGAAATGTTGCTTAAATCGATTTTCCCATTAAATCCAAAACTCCATCAGTTTAAAGTGTTGGACTACGATAATTATGTCTTCCGATTTTAGTTAAGTATTGGTATCCGATACGATTTCCTATTGAAACCAACAGCAAGGTGAAAAGTTTACCCTTGACGCTCCTGGTGGTACAGCCAAAATATTTTCGCCTCTATTAGTACTGGCTGAGGTTAGAAGGCAAGGGAAGAAAGCATTAGCTGTTGTGTCTTCAGAATTGCTACAACCTTACCTGAAGGACAAAAGGCGCACTCTATGTTCAAGATACTTTGGACCTTTACTTTGGATAAATGAAACCTTAGTTTGTTCAGTATCGCGAAATAGTGACAGAGCGAAGATTCTTACAGCTTCGTCTCCCAAACGTTTCGGCCAAATTGTTTGGAAAACAAAAAAGCCGTGACAGCAGTGAATCACACTTTGCAAGACATCCGGCGGAACGGTCACATTATGGTAGGCGTCACTGTATTATTTTGTAGTGATTTCCGTCAGCTTCTACCTGTTAAAACCCGAGGAACTAAAGCAGATGAGGTGAGCGGATACCTCAATCGCCGTGGTCTGGCTTCGGGTACAGAAATTAAATCTGACGCGGAATATAAGAGCTCAATTGGTTTGCTATCCCCTTGCGCTAGTATATTGCCTGAATCGAATGGGTTAGTGAGTCTGCCAGAAACTCTTGGTCAAATTGTTGCTTCGGTGGAGGAGCTTATTCGTTTCGTTAATGAATAATATGCCAAATATATCGTCACAAGAATTCTTGACTCCGTTAATGCGCAATACTGATGCCCAGAAACGACCAAGCGGTTGTTATACCAAAGCATTTTGGAAACAATTTAAGGGCATACAATACAGTTCTGAACCTATCGGATAGAGCTTCTCCCTTTCTGCATCGGCACATAACATGACATAACATACCTAGCTTTAAAAGTGAGTATTCCAATTATCTTATTTCGAAACTGAACTGATCATAACGGAGCTCGCCATAAAGTGGTATCGCTTTGTGACAATATTATAGAAGCTAAAATTTATACAGGCTGTGGATTTGGTGAAACAATTTTCCTTTCCAATTCTAACGAGTGCAGTTTCCCGTAAGCGTATGCTTCGCCATGACCATCAATACGTCGCAAGGACAAACGCTGGCTTTGACCTCAGTTTGACATGTTTTCCCATGGATAACTTTACGGAGCTTGGTAGCGGGTCACTAGCTCAAATATTTTTTTTATAATGGCTCCTAGAAATTCATAAATTTATGTAACTTCTACTCCACTGTGCTAAATAAATACATTGATTCGATACCGCATTGCCACCCTCAGCTTAAAATTTTGTATCCGGTTTTTCCACTGAGATTAAGATTTTACGTTCTATCCGTACTATCCGTATGCGATTCGTTAAAATGCGTCCACCTCCAATCCACCTCCGGCAGTGAAACCACGGCCTCACAGAAAACCGTCAGAGAAGTAGTGTCATGGGTAAAAAAAAAATCCCATGACACTATTAGTAGTGCCAAGCAGTAGTGTAACGGGCAATAAATGAAGAAAAATTATATTGTATTTCGCCGAGTGAGTGAGTTTACCAAAGGCCCTTACCATTCCCTCTCCCCCGTCTTCCCCCCTTCTCCTCCACTTTTGCTACCCTTCTCCCACTTTAAAGGCCGGCAACGCACTTGTGACTCTTGAGTTGCAGGTATCGATGGGCGGCGGTAGTCACGTATCATCAGGTGACACATCTGCTCGTTTGCCCCTATCCATAAAAAAAGGCCGTGGTATCACTCCAGCTGAGCCGGCCCATACGTGCCGAAGCATGGCTCTCCCACGTGACTTACCAATTTTTCATCTAGTTAAGATGTCTACGAGTATATAATAAATTAACACACGGTATGAATGTTTCATGTGTGTAGATCAGCTTCTTCTTATCCCTATACATATGCAAAGAAATAGATAGGTACCTACTTCCAAATTCCATGTCTAAGTAGTCTCGTGGCACAAACTACTTTTAAATAACCAGTATCACTTTATTATGAGGTTTGAGTAATTCCGATGTGGTTTGAGACGAATCTGCTTTCACTATGCCTTAATTAAATAAAATGGAATTAGTAGGTAAGCAAAAACTTGAATTTTAATCGAATTTTTAATGAATACATATATTAAAATGAAACTATAATAAATTGTTTATTTATTACGGTCAGTATTTAATTTACTTTGTTATTAATAGATTAACTACTGTCATGTAAATTTAAATAAAAAAATCTATAATAAGGTTCTAAATTTATATTTTTTATCTGTCTAATAATTTTTTTTTTGTGACACGTCAGAGTGACCTCAACCCGCCTGATGGAAAGCTAGAGTGAGGTCCAAAGACTGAGGACCACAATTATAGATACGGATGACACTATAATATTACTTTCTGATCGCCCTCTCACATTCTAATAAAATTCATCGCATTGTTCTAACGGGTGGGTCTTAGGTTGTCAAGATAGCATAATGACTTAGGTCCTATGTTGTCTACATAGCAGAATGCCTAATTAGCTGAAAGACTGCATCGCAAAATGACTAAATATAATTTTGCCTAGGTCTTTGATTGTCCTAATATCAAAATAACTTGATCGCAAAATTACTACTAAGGTATATTGACAACTTCGCACTTTATCCCGGGAAAACACGTTTCCGAAGACATCGTCGAAAAATCATCATCATACAAGATTTTAAGATTTTTTTGCCTCAAGAAGATTCCAGAAGTCGTATACAAGCCAAGGTCAAATCATATTTTCCACAACACTTTTAGAAGAAAGAAGCCCTTACGGTCTACCGCAGCATACCTTCGAGGCTACAGGCGTCAGTGTATGTAAGTAAGGTACCTACATATGTGTATATTAATATTATAATCGAAATTTAACATAATTACCAATAATGTAATCCAAAACCTGTTGTGTAAAGATAATGAAATGTTCTATTTCTTTCTCATGGTGACCTTGGTGATGCAGTGAAAATTGGTATCCTTCATCTAAGAGTATCTTTACTGCTTTAGAGACCATTTCTATTTGAACGTGTTTTACACGATGCATTAAATTTTTAAAGATTTATGTTGTGAATGACGCAGACGTAAAAAAAACGATGTCCGGCTTCGAGAATCTATTTTTAGAATAACACAATGGATACATAATGGTGCCGATTCTATTGTACACTCGACTAAACTAAAACCTGACTTAATTTCTTCTTATGAAATCAACCTTGTGTTTTAAGAAATAAGGTCTATTTGTTACTGGCATCTATTTCTCAGCGCCACTAAATTTCACTAAAACCTGTCAACGTATACTCAACTTTATCCTCCACGCAGCGAGAGTCCCCATTTATTAAAATGCCGTATAAAAACTTGTTCAAAACGAACTAAGATGACGTTATTTTAATCGACACCCACGAAGACGCTTACTAAAATAAAAACACAGAGCAAAAGAGATGGCATTCAACGAATAGCGGCTCTCGCTACGTGGTATTAAAGTTTATTTAAGCGTATCAGACTTTAGTCGACAAATAAATTGCTTATTTCGATAGCGATATATGTTACCTACTTGTTTCAATTTGAAATAAGACCTTGTTTTGAAGTGTACAGGTTTACATCTTATATGAAGAAAATTTTGTGAATTTTAATTTAGCGAGTGAAGTAACAGAATTGGGACCATTGTCTGTTAATACAAACTAAGAACGGTTCAGTCCCATCGTTTAAGAATTCGAACCTACATAAGAACAAGAGATTTTAATAACGAAACCCAAGCTGTTGATAAATCAACTCGGACGATTTCTCACCGTTTTTTTTTCACACAGGTTTATAAAATATCGCAATGGAAAAGTACTTAGAAACATAACATATAGCTTGTTTTTCGATTATGTAAGAAAAAAACTAGTCTAGTGTAAAATTTCTCTAACTTTTTTCATTTTATAACCTTCATAGTATTTTTTTTTTGTCCATTATAGTATAGATCAAAAAGACTGCTAAATATATATAGATATACTTACAATTATAATATATGTATAAATAGTAACCTTCTATTCTGTAACTTGGCGTTCATTGTTCTCAAATAACAATGCATCATCAAGTTTCTGCATGGAAGTTAAGTTAATATGGTTGAATAATTGTAAAAAATTGGAACATGATAACTATATAAATACTTAAATAAATAAATATTTCCTTTTGTTTTTCATATTGTTTCCCTACCTTTTATTTGTTAGTGGCGACACGACAAGTAAGCCATAAAAAATACATTTATTTAGATATAAAGTAGGTACAGAAATTGCTTGTGGAAACTGTTTTTATTTAATAGATTTATGTCTCATAAAGGATACAATTAAAATTTTACATCTTCCAAAATTAAAATTACTTACTTATATGTAATAAATATTTTTTGCAAAAAAAAATATAAGTAATTATCTAGTGGTGATTTTGACATTTATTACTAAGTAATTACTTACTTTTTAATTGTCATTTTAATATTTATTAACATTATTAATCAATTATTTCCTAATTATTCTATTTGACATTTGCATGCCGCGAGACAGGCGATAGATGACGAACTCCTGACTAACACCTTTGTCCACCATGTTTCAAGCAAATAAATAATTTTATTAGGTATAACCAAACCATATAGGGTCTAACGATAGAGTTACAAGGACTTAAGGAAGTGTTAAGACCCTGTAACAATAAATATCCTTAGATGGTGCTAGGGTCTTGTCATACTGTCTACTTAAACACTGTACACTTGACACTGTACCACCGTACTTAATAATCATCTAAATTTATTTGTACTCCTCATTGGTTGTTCTGTTGTGATTTTATAAACCACAAGCGGCAAATACTCAATACCAATACAAGCAGAGAGTAAACAGGCCCTATGACAAAAGAACGTTTCGTGATTACCTATACTTTTACAGTTGGCGCGTAGGAGCGTAGGGGCTAAAAAACAGATATCGAATTTCAGAAAAAAACTGCACTATTTAGAAATAGGAGCCCTCAACGAAGTTTTAAACTCACGGATGCAATTAAATTCTGTCGCAATGGGATTCAATTTTTACCGAGCGTACAACGCCATCTACCGTCGCTCTCGCGAATAATCAAACAAAACATGTTTGTGCTGCAATATCTAATTAATTCATCTTGATAAAAATGTTTCTAAAGAGCTAATATATTTCGCAAACAAAATGTAAAAAGGTTTTAAGAACTATTGCAAGGCAAGAAAGACCAGGTATAGGGTCATACCTATATACAAAAATAGGTATGGAACCACCCTTAAACCAAGGTTTTTACTGGAGATTAATTGTCTTCTTACCTTTTTAGGACCTGGACTTTTTTATGCCACCGAAACTAAACATGTATTCTTAAACTATCTGGTGATGTAAAAAAGTGGTCATGAGTTTGTTTCCCTTGAGTTATTTCTTCTTACAATGCTCAACAACTTACTTGGAAACGGGCGTATATAGATCGTCGTTTGTGTTGATAAGTAATTTGTTAATTATAGTTTACATGAAAAACGTTTTCTGTTTTTCCTAAAAACTAAAATTAACAAATTATTGATTAAATTTTATGAAATAAAAAATTGAGATCGATTCATGAAAGAACAGAGACTATTTTTGGATCCGTGATGCTCTATTTAGAGAATAATTAAATACTAGATAATATATGCTTTATTAAGTTTATTAAACAATAGTTAACCGCAGAACAAGTGATATAAAACCGGCACAATACGACGCAAGATAATCACCTATTTATTGCCTCACAATTATAGGTACCTATACAATAGTTATTTTAAATAATAATACAATAGCCATCAACACAATAAATACGATGGCATAATAATAAAGAAGTCAATGGCTACATAAAAAATATCTTTACACATAATAATATATAATTATGTCCATTAAAATGAAAGGACCGAGGAATCGGAATTGGATTCTACTATTTCCTATCCATACAATAATATTATCTCGTATATATACTCGTATACATACAAATATACATGTAGGTACATAATAATTTAATAAAATCCTTCGCCAAAACAGATGGATAGACTAGTATAGGAATGTCTTACCTATTCAGTATTACAATACCTGAATTCTAGCTCAAAAGTATCGCATTTGGTTGTCGCTAACATAAAAGTGGTGGTTCCTCCAAATTGACGATTAAACATTTTGTCCAATATGCTATTGGGGTTACTTTTTTTTGTAAAAACAAATGACATATATATGAATCCTTCAACATCTACAGATTCCCAAAGAGCTCCTAATTCGAAATTTTAATAAATTTTTCAGTGCTGTTCTTACTGGCCTATTCTAAACACTTTCAGTGTGACCCACGTATGTTCAGTTTAAAAAAAATTTATAGGTATATAAATAAATATATTCTATTTGTAAGGGCCGATTTTTCAATCATCAGATATCTTTTAACAGGAGAATAAATTTATCTGTCGATTGAAAGAATTTGCTTTAGAGTTTCAATTCAAAATATTAGCGTAGCTTTTCTAAAGTTTTTCCCACTAAATCCTTAGATACTACTTTATTACCATTTGAATATTTGTTAAGTAATCATAATTTTCAATATCTATTTTTCGTCTCTTTTATTGTAAACTTACAATTTCGTGCAGAACATTTACCTACCTAAATAAGTTTGTCGTGTTTTTTTTTTTATTGAGTTTAGAATGAAATCCCTCCAAGACGTTATTCGATCTGTGTCTTTGCCCAACACCTGATAACAATTGGAATAATACTTAATTTTCCAGAAACTGTCCCGATATTTGAAAAATGGGTGCGTGTACTTATGTACGCGCGTCAGAAGTTATACTTCTTTGACATCATTAAAAAAGTATATAAGCACAATTTTTTTCACTAATATTTATGAATAGTAAATAATATTATTCAAAATATTCAATTTAAATCACTACTGAATATAATTTATTAGCACATATATAATTCGCACTTGTGTGTGAAACTAAAACACGATAGAGGTTCTATTTCTATTTTGTTGGTAGCTTTTTTTCGAGACTTAATGAGCGGTTTTGTGGGCAACTTCACTCTCATTAATGACCGGTTTAGCGGGCAACTTCAACCTGTTACTTATGTGTGACGGTGATGCGCGCGCATCTTAAAATTTCACTCTCATCATTTTTTCATAACGCGCCTAAAGAAGTAAAGGGTCTTTCAACAAGGACGGGTCGATGTTAAAATTGAATAAAACAAGATGTGTGTGAGATATTAACGAAATTTATTTTTTATTTGAAAGGCCCATTTATGCCATTATGGATGCAATATGACATCGTTCAAATGTCCGCCGCGGCTTCGTATGGTGGCACGAATCCGAGAGGTCCAATTTTTTATGACTCTGCTGCATAGATCCGACTGAATCTGAGCGATGGTAACTTTTTGTGGATGCATTGTCACCTGGTGAACCTCATGTGGGTTGTGGTCATCCCAAATATGGCAATTTTGCTTGTTAACAAAACCATTCATCCAAAAATGTGCCTCGTCGCTAAAGATTATTTTTCGGCCAAAATCGGGGTCCTCTTCCAAGCGTTCCAAAGCCCATTCAGCGAACACACGGCGGTGTCTATGGTCATTAACTTTGAGCTCTTGGGTCAGTTGGATCTTGTACGGATGCAGGCCCAAGTCCCGACGCAAAATTCTCCAAGTTGAAGTCTGCAAAAGGCCGAGTTCTTGTGCACGGCGAGAAATCGACTGCCTCGGAGTCTCCTGAACACTCTCACGTACAGCGGTGATGTTCTCGGCCGATCTGGCGTTCCTTTGACGTAAAGGTGTTGGTTGGTTATTTACCGAACCGGTCGTCTCAAATTTGGTCACCAATGGTTGGAGAGTAGACTTTGAAGGGCCACCGCGTCTGCCGTAAATTGCGCGCAATGCGCGCAACGTTTGCACTAACGAACACTCATTTTGATAATAAAGTTTTATCATTTGCACATGCTGCTCAACCGTGTAACTTGCCATGGTGATTTGGCATCAATGACTCAATAAGAAAAAACAGATTTGACAGATGCCGCCAAAACAAAATGGCCGCCACAGATTATTAACATCGACCCGCTCTATTTGAAAGACCCTTTATAACTTTAAAAAACTGTTTATATTCAAATCGCTTCGTTCGTTCATCGTTTTCTTTCATTTTTATTAATATACTCCTAGCCATCTAGTATAGGTTCATTTTGTAGAAGTGGAAATACTGAAGTAAGATCGGCAATCCTCGTTTGGCCCTTCGATGTTAATTTTAATAATTTTTGCAGCCGCGTATTTCTATTTCTATATATATATTTAATTCACAAGGACTAAAGAGGAAAATGGCATTATATTTCAAAATTAAAACTTATGGTCCTGGGCGGACTATGGAAAAAATAATATCCCGTGGTCCACCCAGGTGAACCACGGGAAGAAATAATTGCCAGTGGTCCACACAGGTGAACTACGCAGGTGGACCACGGGCAATAAACTCTTTTTTCTACTGATAATATATGCTATTGACAGCTAGAAGGAACATTAGATTAAATACTTAACATGAACATAAAAACAAACGTTTCATAATGGGATCGTTTAATAACTGTTTATTACTGTGCCCATAGAAAATACCTAATGCAAAATTTTCTATGCCTTTCAGGTAATGGATACCAGCGATTGCATCAGTAGATTTTTCAACGACGTTAAAGATACAAAAGCGTCTAGTGCTAATCGCATTCAGATGTCATTGTCACCAAACCAATCTCTAGATGCTTCACAAGATCTAAGCCATCTATCGGTAGAATCAGACGAACTCAGCCTATCACAACTAACAATAGAAGAACAAGAAATAATAGACATAAAACCTTTTTACAACATCACGCCACGATCTATGCCGATGTCACCTCACTACGTCGTAGAAGAGGAATTTTGTTCTAACCCCTGGGCAATGTTAATAGCAACAATCTTCTTGACAAAAACGTCAGGAAAAACCGCTAGGCCCTACATGAAAAGCTTTTTCGAAGAATACCCAACACCTTATCACGTCTTAAACGATACACCAGTCTCTTTAGAAAGATTTTTCGATAAACTAGGCTTAAGGAAAAGAGGCCAAATGATATGGAAGCTCAGTTATCAGTTTGTTTCTTCAAAATGGCGACGGGCTAGTGACTTGAATGGCATAGGAAAATACGGTGAAGACGCGTATCGTATTTTCTGTTTAGGTCACACTGATATAGACCCTAACGATAGGTACTTAAAGTTATATTTAGATTGGTTGCGGAGTCACACTGAGTTTTTAGAAGAGCATGGAGCGATGGACAGTGCATATGTTATTGAAGATCCAGTTATGAAGTATTATCAAATTTCATTACGAGATGGAGGCTAAGTAGTCCTTATAATTAGGAAAAGTAAAGAGTGCTTTAGCTTTTTCTGTTCCTGCCCCTTCAAAGGGGTACAAACAAAAAAATAAGTTTTAAAATGAACTGTGCTAATGTGGCTATTAATTTAATAATAATATAATAATCCATTTATTTCAGAATATATCCATAATTCGTTAGTATACAATTTACCTTAATAACTATGTTAGTACATGTAATTGGCATAAATAATTAATTATAGGACTGTCATGTCTGTCCGCAATGAGACTTAGGAGACGGTTAGGGCTACCACGTATTCTCTGCAGCAGTGAAGCCGTTGAAATGTAACAAAAGCTCAATAATGCTTAATGTTATCTGTATAGAAACAATAGCGCGCTATAGCGCTAGAATTGTTCCTCGTTTATTGAAATTATCAAAAAATTTAGGTTTCCGAATGGAAACAATTTACTAGCGTATCCATAGAAGTCGATTAATTGTTATTTTACAAATAAACCAATGCTTTATCTAAGTAATAAAAATTAATTAGTCTTTTACGATAAGGAAATCAATTATTACATATATTTTCCAAGAGGCATAAGATGAGAAAATATAAACCGTAGGCTATGGAGTGGGAAAAAAAAAATTTAAAGAAACTAAATTTGATTTATATTCTTATAAATCACAAGATGACATTTAAAAACCTGTTAAGTTTATACTTGAGGCGATTTTTGTATATTATAACTTTAGAGTATTTTAAGGCATCTAATAAAGCTTCTGTAAAGTGCATGTGACCTTTTAAAGTTTAATGGATCAGGGATTACTATTATAATTTTTAGTAACTAAATGAACAGTCTTTGTACTCACCAGAATATCCTTTTACATAATTATTATACCAACATTATCAATTTTTTTTTACATTCAGAGATCGAATCTAGCGTCTAGCTCATTAGAGGTCGTCCATTCATCACGTGACGTTTTTTAGCAACTTTTTGACCCCCCTCCCCTCTGTATGCATGATGTAATCGCGCGTTCTACGAAAAAATAAATACACGTGATATCTCACTACACCCCCCCCCCTACCCCTTGTGATATTTCGTGATTTTTCCGAACCCCCCTCCCCCTTTCGAGTCTCACGTGATTAATGGACAATCCCTTACAAGAACTTCGTGAAACAAGTCTGATAAAAGTAGTCATGTATGGTATCGCAAGGAAATTCATAACGCTTCGGCGTAGAACCTAGTACTGGACTTGTGCAGTTATTAAAGCCACTTTTCAGTCGTTCAAATTTTTAGAATAATCTTAGTGTACACTGGTGTCAACAAAATATTGTTTGCGTTGTACAATACGCTGCCTTATCGCTAAGAGCGATCTCTTATTGTATAGGCAACCTCTCTTACATACAAACACATAATGACCATAATGTAACACATGTAATTATAATACTCTGGTAATCATATTTTCATACATCATTATTAAAAATATTGTTAGAAGTGTTATTAGAATTAATTTTAAAATTATCATTATTATTAATATCAGTAAATACATATGTTGGTTTTACAATATAGAAGTTTTAATAATTTATTACTATGTAACAAACTGATGTGGTATTGTTACGAATAACCCGCCATCTATTGGCGACTGCGGGAAGTCGTATATAGCTACAAAATAGAGATACACGCCATCTGTTGAGACAACACGATACTAAGTACTAACCCATTCATGGAAAATACGAGTTTGTTTTAGAGGCTTCTATTGTTTTGTAGGATTTGCCAGAGGTGTCGCGATTTTTCTGGAAGTACCGTTTCACTGTATAAAGCGTGGCATTGCGGAGTTGTTAGTTTAGTTATCAAGTGAGTGTCAAGTGAGTTTAGTTATCAAGTGAGTGTCAAGTGAGTTAGTTTCAAGTGAGTGTCAAGTGAATTAAGAAGTTTAGTGTAATAGTTATAATAAATTATTGTAATTGTGTTGTTGCTAGTTTCTCTGTGTATTTTGTGCTCTATTAAAATAAATTGTGTCTATTTAGGTAACAATCTGGTATAATTCTCTAATCCCAAACCTCAGCTCGTAACAGTATCATATAAGTATTAAAAACATTTTCGGAAAAAAAAAACATTTGTTTCATACAACTAAACTAAATTAGTTAATTTGGCAAAATTAATTTACTGCCAAAGTTCCAAATCATTCCTGAAGATCCTCGTGTAGAGATCAAACACGTGTCCAAGTGTTACAGGAAGGTCGTACATTACGGCTTTGGAGTTTAGTAGCTGATCTCTTGAGGGAGTTCGGTTTGTATACGCTGTTTTGATCCTTGGCAGCCTTGGTTTACTAACCGCAGGTGAGTGGTGGGTTTTCCGTGTACTTTACCCCAGTTTAGTTTCGTTTTTTTCTAAAACGACAACAGGCACAATTTTTTTATGCTCCGCACATTTACCGCAGATTAAGCACTAATTATACGTTCCACTCATATCACTCTAGGAGCTACTTTTCAGCTGGGGTAACGTACACGGGTGATCGTTCTTATCACACAATTATTTGTCCCAGGTGGGAATCGAACCCACGACCTTTGGCTCAGCAGTCCGTCCGTTGGGCCGTCATTTAGTAGGTACATATCTAAATAGAAAAATGCCTTTCCCGCCGGGATTTTTTTTTAATCATTATCTTATGTGCTGGAATTACTAGCGTAATGTCTTAGTGGTTGTGATCATTATATCTATCAAAAATCCCTGAAAGGAGTTTAGTGTTGACCGCGCATAAGTGACATCAATGGACGTGTTGCGAGTGTCGCACAATGTTTTATAGACGATGATTTTGTGTCACGTCCTTTTCTTAAAAAAATCCTATTGTTTTTATCATTAGGAACATCAAAGTAAAACTCCCGCGTCGATACGGGTTCTAAATCTTTTTTAAAATAATATCAAAGTTTACGTATATCCGGGTCACGAAATTACAAAAAACAATTTTGTAATAAAAGCTATTTTATTAAAGTTTTATGGTTCTATTCCAAATCTGCCTATATTTTTCCACAGATTTACTGTGATAATTAAAAGAGATATTATTATTTTTCTCACTTTTAGGTTTTATTTTTTTATTCCGAAATAATGGGGTATTAGCAAGAGATATATATATTAAACGATTGCTTAAATGTTCTATTACCACCAGTATTAAAACCACGTACTAATTCGTTATTCAAAAGTTATAAATAATTTAGTTTTTTTTTCAGGGCTGTCACTGTAAAAATATAAAACTAATTTTTAGTATCCAGATATACAAGATGCTAGAATTTATTCTGGTTTTGGTATATGATAAGGAAGGAAATATGGTTTACAGGTTTACTTTAGATTTCGATGGATAAAACTAAGTTTTCATGATCATCAACGTCTGGGATGGAATAATCAACAGATTTTAACAAGCCTACTGCTTCTGTTGGTAGTGGATTTTTAAATTTATTTATTCTTGCGTGCAATTCATAATCTGTAATTATAGGATCTGAGGAGACAAGTGCTCTAAGGAATAAATAAAAATCTAATTCAAATATATTTAATTAAGCATATTCCATATTCCAAAGATATATATATATATATATATATATATATATATATATATATATATATATATATAATTAAAGTTTTTAAGTAAAATATATATATTTGGAATATGATAATTAAGCGCCTTCATTTGATATCCAACATGGCATTGATAAAAAAAAATTAATTCAGGACTTCATGTCCTCTAGAGGAGGCCGTTTCAGTTTAGTGTGATGTCACAATCCTATAATCAACGAATATATAAGACGCTTCTAACGATACCTCATTTGTCAAATTATAATAAGTATTTTAGAAATTATGTTGGAATGGACGATATGTTTATCATAAATACAAGCATACGTGCATACATACATACAAACACACAGGCCAAAATAAAAAATAATCCTCCTTATGGTTTCACCGCAGTCGGGTAAAAATGCCGTAAAATTTCTATACCGGATATTAGACATTATTAACTACGGGAAGTGACAACCCTAGCTGCTGGAAATCCGGATAAAACTTTAATAATTTGTAACTTCTGAATAACGCAACATTAGCTTGTGATTTTAATATTCGTGATAAAAGACTGTTTAAGCTATCGTTTAATATATATATCGCCTGCTAATACGCCGTTATAGTGGAATAAAAAAAATTAAATCCTAAAATGAGAAAAATATTTATTTCTCTGTTAGTAATTATAGAAAATCCGTGAAAATTTGAAGGAAGATGTGGTATGGTATGTGGATTTATTCAATACAATCTAAATGAAATAAAATCATCAAGTTTGCATTCTACCTTTTTTTTTGTAATTTCTTGACCCGAAAAAACTTAAACTTTGATATTTAAAAAAAAAAATCTAGAAGCCGTATCGATCCGAGAGCTTTACTCTGATGTTTCTAATGATAATAGCTATAGTATTTAAGAAAAAAAAGGACGTGACACAAAATCGGGGTCTCTAAAACATAGTGTGTCGTCATGTACCTGTTTGACAAAATAGTTTTGTAAAAACAAATAATAGGTTGACAAAAGGAATTAAAGTACATAAATAAATTAATAAGTAAACAGATTTATTTATTTAAACTTGAATCCCGTGATTATCAATCTATTATAATAGTTCCTATATATTCCTATTCTAACACTACGAACGTTGAAACTCACCGCTCCTAAAAATATGTTTTTTTAAGAGTGTTACTAACCTAACAGTCTAAGATCAATTCAGCTTTTGATCCCCCTAAATCAGTTTAATTTCAAAAGTTTATAAAATTGCAAAATCATTACAAGACATTTATCCACGAAGTACTTACGTCTATATTATATACGTATGTCTATGTGCAGGATTCTGCATAATGATCCTGATCCTATCTTTATAATTATCTATCTATAGTTACATCCATAGAACACAAATACCCTAATGGTACGTTTACACGCACGCCGTGCAGCCTGGCAAGCAGCATGGCACGCAGCTCGGCGCGCAGCCTGCCACGCAAGCTTTTCACACCAGGGCTGCCAGTAAAGACAACTTATTTTATACCGCTAAGACTCGGAAATTATACAAAATCATGTATTATTATACAAAATCAGTGTTGTACAACTATAGAACGTCACTCTTTGGGGATTTTAGTAAAAGGTGTTTTAACTTTAAAGTATAAGGATTTAACAGTTTATCACAGACATGATTTGTTTTAAGTATCTCTATGTGTATGTACGTACTTTTTACGCTATAACATCAGCAATGACATTGTATCCAATTATGAAATGCAATCTACTATACAAACAGGATACAAAAGATAACCGATATTATACCAATTTTGTATCCAATTTACAATCTGGCAGCCCTGTTTCACACACTTGCAGGCATGGTCCGTAGGGTATTAGTGTTCTGTGGACATGGTAGTCAGTGCAAACATGGGAGACGATGTAGACGTAGATCTCGTGGGAGCTACTGCTTTGGGCTTCTATTTTTATTGAAAAAAATATTAGGTTTTACAATTAAAAAATCATTTATGGTGTAAAAACACTTTTCAAGTAGGCAAAACTTTAAATTTGATTTTTTTATTTGACATGCGTTATAACTATTTTTACATCGAAGAGTGCTTTTACATAATTCGTTTCTTATTTTAGTGCGATCTCTTTGAATGAATTTACTATCCTCGCTAACTTTTGAATATAATTTTTTATTATTTCTAATAAACATGAACATAATTAACCATGATAAGCATTGGGGGCGGCTTCTTCATTAAATGTGTTTCGTAACTGTTTTAAGGCATACATAAATCTATTTTATTTACTGCACATCATTGATATGCGATTAGTTACAATTCTCTAATCGTCAATCAATACTAACTTTAATCCTAAGAATTGGCACTATTTTGATTCATATTTTTTTGGGCCCTGATAAACAATATTTATTTTTACTAAAAGAATAGTTCAGAAACATCTTTCTGAAGTCTTCTTTTGCTTTCAATTCATGCATGATAAAGGTTCAGACCACTCCGATATATTTGGTGTCGTCAAAAATTAATTTCGATCGTTACGTCGTCTGTATGCCATGAAGATGAAAACTATACCAGGCGCCTTAATCTTAGAACATTTGATTGGGTAACTTTTCGGTGATAATTCTACAAAATCACGAAGGACATACTGTAACACTGGTTTAACCTATAAATTTTGCTATTTATTTTGGTCGTATTATTTCTTTGCCGTTTTTAAACTAAAAATAATGGATGGCGCTATACTCAAAATTACTTACATTATTCACAAAGTACATAATAGATGTCGCTACTTAACACTAACTCTTAAAGTTAAATAGTTAAAAGGCAATTTTTTTGTTTTATACTTGTATATAGTGTAAATACATCGCATGTCATTTTAAGGCTATAACAAATTAAATAAATATAATAAAAGTAACACCTACTTAAAAGTATTTTATTCGGTTTTATTATCAATTGTAACATTTGTAACACTTGTCACACACAAAACTGTCACCGATTGGCGGTTAGCGGTTACATCAAAGATATTTTTTCAAAATGTCCTCCAAAGCCATTGTTAACAGAGCACATTTATAAAACTCTGTTGCTGCTGTATTCACTGGCATTTTGTGTGTGATATTTTGATTATTTCTTTGTGTGTTTACCCGTCGATTTGAGCTACGGTTCCTCCGTTTAATTTTTTTTTAGTTTGATTTCAGATAAGGACTTGTGCTGTGTGCTGCTATTTGGGACAGAACTTTTCTTATTGTGATTTGATATTCCTATCAAAGTCGGATAAGAGAATATGTCTTCAGATAAGCAATGCTGCGTTCTTGGGTGCAAGGATAGTGGAGGTAAGTGAGACCAGTCTTAACTTTCACCATCATTATTTCCGATGTTTATCAATCTTATGTCTCTCATATTCGGTGAGTGTCGTTTGTATGCGGATTACCCTCAAAACTATATTGCAAATATTGCAATCATAATAGGGAAAACCGACACGCTAAGTACCTATAACGGACACATTGACACCGCCTATAGTGGTTAAGAGAACAGTAAAATAAAAGACGAACTTGGTACCATCCCGAATAAAATAACATGTTGGTTAAATGAACACAATGTAGCAGTCGATTTCTCAAAAATATAAATAATAACCTTTTATCCACATTTTAAGCAACCTCTAAAAATAGAATTATCTTTACAACATTATTAGAATCAGACATAAATTCAAATATAAATTGGAAATTTCTACAAAAAACTAATTCGAAGTTTTCTCAGTCCTCGTATGCCCTTCGCGAAAATACCAATATAGAAACTGCTCTCGTCATCTATCATGCTTATGCATACGCATACATATGGCTCTGCTATAGTTAATTAATAATAATAACTCGACACATCTCACACACGGCCGTCTGATCCCAAACTAGGCAGAGCCTGTACTATGGTAACCAGACAGCTGATAAACATACTTATATATTTCTAGATACATACATACTATAGATAAATAATGAATAAAATTATGGTGATATTCAACCAAATCGACAGTCTTATAAATATATTTTCGATCTATGCAAGTACACATGCAAATGCAACCCAATCATTATGGTTACCTATACATTACTTACTACTACTAGCTACTATGTGCTTTTACTACAGTTTTCATACCCTACAAGTTCTACATTTATTCACTTTACAGTCAGATCTTTGTTGTTCAAATAATTGTTTATACCTACGTCTTTGTTTTCTGCCATCCTATGAAATAAAATTTAGTTTAGCTAATAAAAATAAGTTTGACTACCTGGCTGTTGTTAACAGTTAAATAAAGATCCTTATGCTCTCTCCTTACAGGTTAATTTGTAAATATTGTTGGTTGTATTCGTTTTCCTTTTGTACAATCTATATGGGTTGGTCTGGAGAAGTTGTTCTGTCATTCCAGTTTTGTAAATAAAGAAATATAATCCATACAATTAAATAAAATTGAAGTGTCTGTTTGTAATGTCATAATAATAGTTTTTTCTTTAAGCTTACACAGTTATTTGCACAATACCTATGCTTAAATGATGTTCAATGCCATAAATCACTTTTAAAATTTTTTGTCTGTCTGTTCCGGCTAATCTCTGGAACGAGGGACCGATTTCCCCGGGACTTTCACACTTTCGTATTCACAATTTTATTAAAATTGGTTCATTACTTTAGAAGTTCATCGCATTCATCGCGAACAAACAATGTGACATACAATTTTTCTATATTATATAATATACGAGTATAATAGGTCAATCCTTTTCAACAAACTTATCTCTGTGTATGATCATTGATCACACAGGTAGTTTGTTATTATTACCATCATCCTTAAATTAAATTTAAAATTAATTAGAATAAGTGCCTAAATACATTGAAGACCTGTATAGAATTAATTATCATTATATTATAAAGTTTTAGATTGAATTTCCTGTTTTATTTATTTAAGATATGCATCCAGTGCTCCACGGGTTCCGGAATCCAGAAAAGGAAAGAGAAAGATTTAATACATGGCTTTATGCAATTCGCAATCATGTTGTCTTAGGCCTAGACAATAAGCACATATATAAGTATCGCCGAGTATGTCACTCACATTTTGAAGACAGATATCTGTGCCGCAACAATAAAATCAGCAATATTGCTGTTCCAACCTTAAATTTACCAGGTTTGTGTTATATTCCACATAGTTTGTAAAACATTTCGAATCTCTTATGCTTCGGATTTCCTAAGTTCCTAACTAATACTATCATGTGTTGTTTGCTGTTTGTTACATAAAATTTAGCATGCCCATAGCCTGTAGGTACTGTTCTCGAAGGATACTATAATAAGTTTTATGCGAGTGAAGTCATTGGCTAAAGCTAGTAGTTCTATTTATAATAATAATAAATAAATAATAATAATTTGAGGTCAACTTTAGTAACTAAGGTGCTTTCTTTTTTAGGTATATTATCACAGAAGAGATATGTACATAGAAACCCAATGCATCAAATTGAGAATTTGACAAATCCATCTACATCATCAGGTATAAGCTACTAAAAATGAATACTTACTTACAATACTTATAACATTGATTTTCTTTTATGTATACTTAGCAATGTGTTCCAAGTAACATTCAGCAAATGGTTAAGGGTGTGTTTTATCTCGGAGGGCAGGCAGTCGAGTGACTCGGTCTTTCTTAGTCTTTAAAATTTTTAATATTTTTTATCAGCTGACAAAATCAACAACAGCTCTATATTTTTGCTTTTGTAGGGCTTGCTTTATCTCATATCTGATGTTGTTTCAAGATCATTGTGCAACAGGATTTAAATATTTGAGTTGGGGGCAGCCCCGATAATTGATTGCCCCGCCTTTTTGTAAAGACAAAATTCTTTATGACTGAATGAAAGTTTAGTTCAAAAACTAAATAACAGGCTCTGATGTCAAAAATATTTGGTTTGGCGCAAACTAAGCTAAAAATGAAGAAATAGTTTTTTTTTAAACATTACATTAGTAGTTATTAGTATTTCTATAATAGAGTTAAAAACAAAATAGTGCAAAGTAGCCCATGCTTTTTCACAATATATAATTTTTTTTAACACTTAATTTTTATTACTTTTGTTTTTGCTTTTTAGTTGGGTTTGGGGTTAAAACATGTTTTAAGTTGTTGAACTATAATAGTTATAATAAAGTCATTAGTTTTAAATCGTTGTGTAAATTTTACACTTTAACTCAATATCTTGAAGTGGATGATAATTAAATATTATGTTGAAAGATTTCGTTAAATTAGTAGAACATAATATAAATTATGTTTGGGGGAGAACGAGCGCAGGGTGACAAATGCCACCCTTAATGTGTATGGCCAGGTCTAAGTAGGCCAATGAGCTATCATCTGCCTATGTGAGTGAGGTTTCTTAGTGTCTGTCATATCTGACTGAGGTTTGGTGTTAAGTGTTGTTTGAGTAAAGACCCCCAAGCCCGCTATCTTTGAGTATCATCCGGGTTATTTCTTAGAACCCTCATCATCAGGTAATAACCGACTGTACTTTATACCGGGTGTTAGATAAACGCTCCCGTGCACGAAGACCGACGGTAGTACTAATGATACCTTTAATGATGGGTCAGATAAATAATCAGTCCCGATGAAAAAAAAAAACAAATTAATTAAATTAGTACTATTGCCTGTCTTCGTTTTCGGGAGCGTTTGCCTAACATCTTGTATTGTATTTTAGAATAGCAAAGACTTATCAAATTGAATTTAAAATAGCACACATTTTTTCATTAAAGGCAGGTATTACATTTGAGGAAAAAAAGACCACATCACAGGACTTGTGGATAATGGAGACCAAAGAAAGGCAGAATACGCCGATCACGCCCAAGTTTTCATGGGGCGTGGTCTAATCCATAATTATAAACAGGCCGTTTGCTATACATTTTCAGCGAGTGCAACCAAAGGTCCTGAACTTGCGAAACAAATAAAGGAAGTCATAAAAAGCATCCAAAAAGCAGGGTTGATAGTAGTGTCATCGGTATGTGACCAGGGTTCCAACAACAGACAAGCACTGAAACTGTTGCTTAATGAGACTAGGGGGACCTATTTACGAAGAAATGAGGTACCGAAAGAAAATGTTATATTAGTCAATGACCAAGAGATAATTCCTTTATATGACCCCCCACATCTTCTTAAAGGCATAAGGAATAATTTAATAACCAAAAATTTGAAATACACATCTAAAGAAGGTGAAATTAAAATAGCAAAATGGTCTCACTTACAATTGTTGCTTAAAGAAAATCCTGGTTACAAAGGCATAAGACTGATCCCTAAATTAACGGAAAACCATGTAAACCCTGAAAAACTGAATAAGATGAAAGTGAAATTGTCCTCACAAATTTTCAGCAGAACTGTGGCATCTAATATGGGATATTTAGCAGGTAATTTAATCTCATTCAATTTTAAAATAATATGATACCCTATCAAACATACTTTAGTACATTGCTGTATGAAATACCAAGACATAACGTCACGCATTGTGTTTTAACATAATGGACTTAGATGTTCATTTGTCAATTATAAAATTAATTAAAAGGAGGACATTTTTCGCAGTATTTTAAGATGTTTAATTGCCTGACGAAGAAACGAAATAATTTATTTTTAGCATAGGCGTATCTATTTCTTGAATGGCCTGTTGGTCTATTGGTTAGTGACCCTGACTGCTAAGCCAGAGGTCGTGGGTTCGATTCCCACCCAGGACAAATAATTGTGTGGTGAGCATGATAATTTGTTCTATGTCTGGGTGTAATTTATCTATAATATGTATGTAATTAGAAATATAAAAGTATGTTTATCAGCAGTCTAGTTACATAGTACAGTCTCTGTCTAGTTTGGGTTCAGACGGCCGTGTGTGAGATGAAGTTATTATTTTATACCCATTTATATATAATTACTCACACCTGTGTCCCCGAAGGGGAGGTGCACAGTAGTGTATTAAAAACTCTCATTTTGCCAATAATTACGCATTACAAGCCTATTGCCGTCAACCGGGCGCTTTAGAAATAAAAGATGGAAAAATTGGGAGTATGCTGCAAGTTAAAGGTAAGAAGGGATATTGCCTTTCCTTGATGAAGAGAAAGGAATGTAGCTTTCACAGGTTAGGGAGGGTAAGCAATAGCTGGAGCAGGTCAAGGTCGCATACCTGTCACTCGAACTGACTATAATATTTGTGTAATTAATATAAGTAGCAGAAGTTAAATACCACAGTTTTTCATACATTTTAGTTTTTCATGTTTTTCAGACAAGGAATCTTACCTGCTGAATGTCAAGACACAGCAGATTTTTTATTACAAATGGACGAAATATTTGACTCAGTCAACGGAAGCCGCGTCAAGAATCGACATGCGAAACCTCTACTTGGACCAGCAACGCCTAACTCCATCCACCATGCTACATGGAAAGAAGCCATAAAATTGTTCAAGAATATGACTTTTGTAACTTCTAGTGGTAAGAAAGAAACTGTACCTACTGTAGAAAATTGGGTATGGACACTGAATGGAATGCAAATTTTATTAAAAAAATTAATAACTGATTTTGGTGTCTCATCTGTATGGATGCGGCACCTAAATCAGGATCCTCTAGAAAATTTTTTTGGAGCAGTAAGAAGTCATGGATGTCGTAACACTAACCCAACTTGCAGTCAGCTTGAGTCGGCCTTTGCCACTCTTTTAATAAATAATATAAGCAGTATCCACACCCGCGGTAAAAACTGTGAAGGAGATTTTTGCATAGCGTTACATAATCTCATCATCAACGAAAATGCAGAAGCATCATCAACCTGCACATTTGATTTAGAGTCAATCATAGATTTTAATTTCACACCTTTGGAAACCAAACAAAACGATCCCCGAATATATGCACCAATACAATATATGAGTGGTTATTTTTAAAAAAAAGTAAAGTCGCGTGTTTTTAAAACTTGCCAGAATTGTTTGTCTGACTTAGCCTCAAGAAATGAAGTAGAATATATTAAATATAGAGAATATGCAGGTCGGCGATGGCTTTGTACTCCCAGCAATAGTTTAGTCCAAATTGTATCAAACATGCAAGACATAATTAATGAAATGATTAAAACGAATATTGATAAAAATTATTTAAAAGAAAGAATTAAAGTAGCTATAATGATATTAGTTGATTTTAATTTTGTTACATGTTATACACAGAAATAAATTAATTGATTACTTGGTGAACTTAGTAATTTGATGTCTGCTTTTTAATTATTGTAAGATTGTTAATCAAATATTAGATGGGAGAAGACAGGTTGATGATGATGAGGACAGTATGCAAATAAAAGCAAAAAAACTAAATAGGTGCTTTAAAAGACATAAATAAAATTCATTTAATTAAATCATTATAAAATGCTGTTGCTGGTAGAGGGCCATTTTTTTTTATTTGATAGATGGTGTTTTAATTTGCATGCTGTTCAGGAGTATACATAATTTTATATGGCTTATTATATTGTAGTTTAATGGTAATGTTTATGATTTTGTGTTGTCTCATTGTAAAATATTGAATATGCATTTCCGTAGTCACAATTAATTGAGGTAGTTCACATAATTTTGTATGTCTAGTAATATTGTAATTTAATGGCAAAGTTTTTAAATTTGTGTTCTCTCATTGTAAAATATTGAATATGCATTTCTGTAGTCACAATTAATTGAGGTAGTTCACATAATTTTGTATGTCTAGTAATATTGTAATTTAATGGCAAAGTTTTTAAATTTGTGTTCTCTCATTGTAAAATATTGAATATGCATTTCTGTAGTCACAATTAATTGAGGTAGTTCACATAATTTGTATGTCTTGTTATATTGTAATTTAATGCAGTTTTTGATTTTGTGTTCTCTCATTGTAAAATATTGAATATGCATTTCTGTAGTCACAATTAATTGAGGTAGTTCACATAGTTTTGTATGTCTTGTTATGTTGTAATTTAATGCAGTTTTTAATTTTGTGTTCTCTCATTTTAAAATATTGAATATGCATTTCTGTAGTCACAATTAATTGAGGTAGTTCACATAATTTTGTATGTCTTGTTATATTGTAATTTAATGCAGTTTTTGATTTTGTGTTCTCTCATTGTAAAATATTGAATATGCATTTCTGTAGTCACAATTAATTGAGGTAGTTCACATAATTTTGTGTCTTGTTATATTGTAATTTAATGCAGTTTTTAATTTTGTGTTCTCTCATTGTAAAATATTGAATATGCATTCTGTAGTCACAATTAATTGAGGTAGTTCACATAATTTGTATGTCTTGTTATATTGTAATTTAATGCAGTTTTTAATTTTGTGTTCTCTCATTGTAAAATATTGAATATGCATTTCTGTAGTCACAATTAATTGAGGTAGTTCACATAATTTTGTTTGTCTTGTTATATTGTAATTTTATGCAGTTTTTAATTTTGTGTTCTCTCATTGTAAAATGTTGAATATGCATTCTGTAGTCACAATTAATTAAGGTACTTAACATAATTTTCTTGTCTTGTTATATTGTAATTTAATGGCAGTGTATCCAATTGTTAAATATTGATTATGCATTCTGTGATATTCATAATTGAGGTTGTAATTTTTGTGTCTTGTCATATTGTAATTTAATGGCAATGTTTTTAATTTTGTGTTGTTTTATTGTAAAATATTGAATCTGCATTCTTGGTCTCCATGAATTGAAGTAATTCACATAATTTTTAGGACTTGTTTTAATTTAATGGCTCTGTATGAAATTTTATGTTGTCATAACTAATGTTCATTTACACATAATTTTTATCATAAAATTATGTTAATTTTGAATGGCTTGTTATATTTTAATTTGAATTATGTGGTGTCCAATAATTGAGATGCTACACAGAATTTTGGCTTGTATTATTGTGAATTATTTAACTCTTTTTACATTACATAGCTTATTTAGGCTACTAATAAATAGAAAATAATGTAAACCTACGTTGAGTTTTATTTATGCTCTTAATACAGTAGTCGTAAGACTACATAGTACCTACCTTCGTCATTGAAGCGCATATCTGTAGCCTACAGGTATGCGCTTCAATGACGTAGGTAGGTACTATGTAGTCTTATACTTCAGCTATAAGCATTAGCTATAGTTATTAATAGATATATGGCAGAAGAGTTGCAAACTATTGTCACCAGGAGTCGCTATTTAGCGTTACCCATTTACAGTACGAAGATAGGTCTCTATTTCAGTTATAATAAAGTACTCTGTGAACTATACTAACACGGCCGAGAGCGTGTGTGTGTGTGTGTAAACAGGCACACAAGCACATTCACCCTTTGAAGTGTGTCAAAAAACCGACAGTCGTCCCGATCGGCGCCAAGCGCGTGCACATTCACGCAAGCATGCACAAACAGCCTGTTCACATGCTTGCGTCGTTGAATGTCGGTTTGAACGCGAGCGTGTGAACGCAGCCGTTAGTCGTCCCGATCGGCGGCAAGCGCGATCACATTCACGCAGGCATGCACAAACAGCCTGTTCACACGCTTGCGTCGTTGAATGTGCTCGTTGAATGTCGGTTTGAACGCCAGCGTGTAAACCCACCATAACGGGTTACATCATTCGTGTTAAATATATTTGATACCGCCATCTAGCGACGATAGCCTGAACTATTTTGAACGAATTGGACTCCAGTGACAATAAAACGTAAGTAAGATCTTTAGCTTTAGAAGCGTTTTTTTAACTTGATTTTTAATAAACTGTTTTGGTAACTAAAAATGAGGAACAGGCAAAGGCCTATTTAAAGTAGTCATGGATTCCTTGAAAACCACAGGGAATTATCATCAGTTTATACTCAATGCAATAATACTTCATCAGTGGATTATACCTTTGTAATGAAAATTGACAGCGCCAACTGTATCTATCTATCTATCTATCTAGGATATATTACCTTTAAACGAGCAATTCTTGTGTATATGTATCTATATATAATCTGAATCTCGGAAACAGCTTAAACGATTATCATGAAATTTTATAAACAGATACAGTTTTGCATTTTAAGTTCAACCGCATAGTTGTATGTCCGGTAAAATAAAAAATTAAAAAAAAATTACGATTTTACAAAAAGCTAACGAGCGAAAGCTACTAATTATAATTTAAGAGATAAGTGTGAGCTTAAAAGGATGATAATGGGTTAAGCTCAAATGGAAATCCAATATATTTATTTCATAAAATTGCTCAACAATTATTTGTAAAGGTCCATTTTTTAACCGAAGAAAAGACATAGGGTAGAAAAAAAAATAGGAGACTAATGATTGTTCACCCATTGACTTTACACCTGTGAAACCATTTTGTTGAAACTTAGCACACATATTTATTTCTAATGATTCTACATGACGGAGACCTGTAGTTGATTATTTTAGCCACAAAAAAAATGAAAAGTCTATTTGCCGAAGTGTTTTTGAATTTAATTTTTTGTTTGTAGTTTTGGGGCCGACTCAAATGTATTTAGGTATTTACATTAGTGTAGGAGTTTAGGCTCACGAGTTTATTTTTCACTTTTCAGTTTCATTCTTTCGTCGGTTTAATTTTTTATTAAAACATTAAAAATTATAAATCAACATAATAATATACAAAATCATCATAACAATACTTTATCAAAAATAAAGTTATTAAAGTAATGGATAACAAATAAAACAGTATCCGTCTGTGTCGATCTATAAGCGCTCGTTTCCAAATGGTCGAGCCTTGTGAGAAGAAAATATAGGTAATTTAAATGAAATTATTTGTAACTTTAATTAATAAGTTATTTATTACTTTATAATCTTCTGTATTCACAGCCGAGCCCTATGATCGTTTACGGACCCATCCCAAAGGTAATATTTATTAAGGTAATTAGCTATACCTAAAGGTGGGTAAGTAGGTAGGTATCAACTAGTTTTTTTTTTTTATTCTATACTAATGTTATAAAGAGGAAAGATTTGTATGTAAGTATGTTTGTATTGTTTTCACACAAAAACTACTGGACCGATTGCGATAAAACTTAGTATGTAGATAGCTGGAGACCTGGATTAACGCATAGGCTCCTTTTATTCCGACATTCGCACGAGATCGGGACTTACGCGGGTGAAACCGCGAGGCGCTGCTCGTAATACATATAGCCAGCAAATACTGTGACCTAGAACCTAATTTGTCTATTACATTCTTTTCTATATATATAAATATCCCTGTATAGAGATTGTCCATTAATCACGTGAGCCTCGAAAGGGGGGGGGAGGCGGTTGGAAAAAAAATCACGAAATATCACAAGGGGGAGGGGGGGTGTAGTGAAATATCACATGTATTTATTTTTTCGTAGAACGCGCGATTATATCTGTATCTAAAGATAATATTTTGAAAATTTTAAATATATTTTGAACTAAATACACGTGGTTTTGGCTAGGGGGGGTGGGATTAGTCTAAAACCTCACCAAGGCGGAAGGGGGGGGGGGATCAAAAGTTCAACAAAACATCACGTGACTAATGGTAGACCCCAAACCTGTATATTTAGTATATCCTTCAGACTTTATATTCTAACCAGGTGGTGAAAAGTGTCGCCCGTCTCCGCTCGCTTTTTCTATTACCAATGGACAGGATCACCAGAAACTGTAATGGCTTAGTCGTCGCATCATGTATTGTGTACCTACCACTTTAACGGAAAAGGTCTGATGTCGGAGACGCCGTGTAATTGTTGTCGGTTCGACTCTAAATCACTTCGTCGTTGCTGTTATCGTCGTGAATAATTAATAATTAAATATTTAGACATCACGATACTTAGAGATACTTAGCAGTAATCATTAATTACTACTAAATGGTCATTTCAATACAATTTTAAGTAAATCATTACCCATTGCATTTTTCAATAATCCCCTGTAGTTATATTAATACGTGCAAAACATTTCTTTGTATGTATGTTTGATGAAAATTAAGCGTCTGAATGTGAAGAACGTAAATCTTATAATGTATTTAAATCTAAATATGGATGGATTAAATTTTTGAACAAAAATAATAATATTTATTGGTTCAAGAATCCTAGTTCAACTTACATATCTATACTCTATACCATCGATATAAATGTGCTCTATACTAATATTATAAAGAGGTAAAGTTTGAGAGTTTGGATATTCGGGGTAATCTCCGGTACTACTGATCCGATTTTGAAAATTCTTTTAATGTTGGATAGCCCATTTATCGAGGAAAGCTATAGTCAGTCAGCTATAGCAGTAGTAGGGAATCAAACTATTCAATCATGCTCGAGCACAGTTTATGATATGATCTTGTTAATATTATCAGTGTAGTAGGAATTCAAACTATTCAATCATGCTCGAGGAGCACAGTTTATGATATGATCTTGTTAATATTATCAGTGTAGTAGGAATTCAAACTATTCAATCATGCTCGAGCACAGTTTATGATATGATCTTGTTAATATTATCAGTGTAGTAGGAATTCAAACTATTCAATCATGCTCGAGCACAGTTTATGATATGATCTTGTTAATATTATCAGTGTAGTAGGAATTCAAACTATTCAATCATGCTCGAGGAGCACAGTTTATGATATGATCTTGTTAATATTATCAGTGTAGTAGGAATTCAAACTATTCAATCATGCTCGAGCACAGTTTATGATATGATCTTGTTAATATTATCAGTGTAGTAGGAATTCAAACTATTCAATCATGCTCGAGGAGCACAGTTTATGATATGATCTTGTTAATATTATCAGTGTAGTAGGAATTCAAACTATTCAATCATGCTCGAGCACAGTTTATGATATGATCTTGTTAATATTATCAGTGTAGTAGGAATTCAAACTATTCAATCATGCTCGAGCACAGTTTATGATATGATCTTGTTAATATTATCAGTGTAGTAGGAATTCAAACTATTCAATCATGCTCGAGGAGCACAGTTTATGATATGATCTTGTTAATATTATCAGTGTAGTAGGAATTCAAACTATTCAATCATGCTCGAGCACAGTTTATGATATGATCTTGTTAATATTATCAGTGTAGTAGGAATTCAAACTATTCAATCATGCTCGAGCACAGTTTATGATATGATCTTGTTAATATTATCAGTGTAGTAGGAATTCAAACTATTCAATCATGCTCGAGCACAGTTTATGATATGATCTTGTTAATATTATCAGTGTAGTAGGAATTCAAACTATTCAATCATGCTCGAGCACAGTTTATGATATGATCTTGTTAATATTATCAGTGTAGTAGGAATTCAAACTATTCAATCATGCTCGAGCACAGTTTATGATATGATCTTGTTAATATTATCAGTGTAGTAGGAATTCAAACTATTCAATCATGCTCGAGCACAGTTTATGATATGATCTTGTTAATATTATCAGTGTAGTAGGAATTCAAACTATTCAATCATGCTCGAGCACAGTTTATGATATGATCTTGTTAATATTATCAGTGTAGTAGGAATTCAAACTATTCAATCATGCTCGAGCACAGTTTATGATATGATCTTGTTAATATTATCAGTGTAGTAGGAATTCAAACTATTCAATCATGCTCGAGGAGCACAGTTTATGATATGATCTTGTTAATATTATCAGTGTAATAGGAATTCAAACTATTCAATCATGCTCGAGCACAGTTTATGATATGATCTTGTTAATATTATCAGTGTAGTAGGAATTCAAACTATTCAATCATGCTCGAGGAGCACAGTTTATGTTATGATCTTGTTAATATTATCAGTGTAGTAGGAATTCAAACTATTCAATCATGCTCGAGCACAGTTTATGATATGATCTTGTTAATATTATCAGTGTAGTAGGAATTCAAACTATTCAATCATGCTCGAGCACAGTTTATGATATGATCTTGTTAATATTATCAGTGTAGTAGGAATTCAAACTATTCAATCATGCTCGAGCACAGTTTATGATATGATCTTGTTAATATTATCAGTGTAGTAGGAATTCAAACTATTCAATCATGCTCGAGCACAGTTTATGATATGATCTTGTTAATATTATCAGTGTAGTAGAAATTCAAACTATTCAATCATGCTCGAGCACAGTTTATGATATGATCTTGTTAATATTATCAGTGTAGTAGGAATTCAAACTATTCAATCATGCTCGAGCACAGTTTATGATATGATCTTGTTAATATTATCAGTGTAGTAGGAATTCAAACTATTCAATCATGCTCGAGCACAGTTTATGATATGATCTTGTTAATATTATCAGTGTAGTAGGAATTCAAACTATTCAATCATGCTCGAGCACAGTTTATGATATGATCTTGTTAATATTATCAGTGTAGTAGGAATTCAAACTATTCAATCATGCTCGAGCACAGTTTATGATATGATCTTGTTAATATTATCAGTGTAGTAGGAATTCAAACTATTCAATCATGCTCGAGCACAGTTTATGATATGATCTTGTTAATATTATCAGTGTAGTAGGAATTCAAACTATTCAATCATGCTCGAGGAGCACAGTTTATGATATGATCTTGTTAATATTATCAGTGTAATAGGAATTCAAACTATTCAATCATGCTCGAGCACAGTTTATGATATGATCTTGTTAATATTATCAGTGTAGTAGGAATTCAAACTATTCAATCATGCTCGAGCACAGTTTATGATATGATCTTGTTAATATTATCAGTGTAGTAGGAATTCAAACTATTCAATCATGCTCGAGCACAGTTTATGATATGATCTTGTTAATATTATCAGTGTAGTAGGAATTCAAACTATTCAATCATGCTCGAGCACAGTTTATGATATGATCTTGTTAATATTATCAGTGTAGTAGGAATTCAAACTATTCAATCATGCTCGAGCACAGTTTATGATATGATCTTGTTAATATTATCAGTGTAGTAGGAATTCAAACTATTCAATCATGCTCGAGCACAGTTTATGATATGATCTTGTTAATATTATCAGTGTAGTAGAAATTCAAACTATTCAATCATGCTCGAGCACAGTTTATGATATGATCTTGTTAATATTATCAGTGTAGTAGGAATTCAAACTATTCAATCATGCTCGAGCACAGTTTATGATATGATCTTGTTAATATTATCAGTGTAGTAGGAATTCAAACTATTCAATCATGCTCGAGGAGCACAGTTTATGATATGATCTTGTTAATATTATCAGTGTAGTAGGAATTCAAACTATTCAATCATGCTCGAGCACAGTTTATGATATGATCTTGTTAATATTATCAGTGTAGTAGGAATTCAAACTATTCAATCATGCTCGAGCACAGTTTATGATATGATCTTGTTAATATTATCAGTGTAGTAGGAATTCAAACTATTCAATCATGCTCGAGGAGCACAGTTTATGTTATGATCTTGTTAATATTATCAGTGTAGTAGGAATTCAAACTATTCAATCATGCTCGAGCACAGTTTATGATATGATCTTGTTAATATTATCAGTGTAGTAGGAATTCAAACTATTCAATCATGCTCGAGGAGCACAGTTTATGTTATGATCTTGTTAATATTATCAGTGTAGTAGGAATTCAAACTATTCAATCATGCTCGAGGAGCACAGTTTATGATATGATCTTGTTAATATTATCAGTGTAATAGGAATTCAAACTATTCAATCATGCTCGAGCACAGTTTATGATATGATCTTGTTAATATTATCAGTGTAGTAGGAATTCAAACTATTCAATCATGCTCGAGGAGCACAGTTTATGATATGATCTTGTTAATATTATCAGTGTAGTAGGAATTCAAACTATTCAATCATGCTCGAGCACAGTTTATGATATGATCTTGTTAATATTATCAGTGTAGTAGGAATTCAAACTATTCAATCATGCTCGAGCACAGTTTATGATATGATCTTGTTAATATTATCAGTGTAGTAGGAATTCAAACTATTCAATCATGCTCGAGCACAGTTTATGATATGATCTTGTTAATATTATCAGTGTAGTAGGAATTCAAACTATTCAATCATGCTCGAGCACAGTTTATGATATGATCTTGTTAATATTATCAGTGTAGTAGGAATTCAAACTATTCAATCATGCTCGAGCACAGTTTATGATATGATCTTGTTAATATTATCAGTGTAGTAGGAATTCAAACTATTCAATCATGCTCGAGCACAGTTTATGATATGATCTTGTTAATATTATCAGTGTAGTAGAAATTCAAACTATTCAATCATGCTCGAGCACAGTTTATGATATGATCTTGTTAATATTATCAGTGTAGTAGGAATTCAAACTATTCAATCATGCTCGAGCACAGTTTATGATATGATCTTGTTAATATTATCAGTGTAGTAGGAATTCAAACTATTCAATCATGCTCGAGGAGCACAGTTTATGATATGATCTTGTTAATATTATCAGTGTAGTAGGAATTCAAACTATTCAATCATGCTCGAGCACAGTTTATGATATGATCTTGTTAATATTATCAGTGTAGTAGGAATTCAAACTATTCAATCATGCTCGAGCACAGTTTATGATATGATCTTGTTAATATTATCAGTGTAGTAGGAATTCAAACTATTCAATCATGCTCGAGGAGCACAGTTTATGTTATGATCTTGTTAATATTATCAGTGTAGTAGGAATTCAAACTATTCAATCATGCTCGAGCACAGTTTATGATATGATCTTGTTAATATTATCAGTGTAGTAGGAATTCAAACTATTCAATCATGCTCGAGCACAGTTTATGATATGATCTTGTTAATATTATCAGTGTAGTAGGAATTCAAACTATTCAATCATGCTCGAGGAGCACAGTTTATGATATGATCTTGTTAATATTATCAGTGTAGTAGGAATTGAAACTATTCAATCATGCTCGAGCACAGTTTATGATATGATCTTGTTAATATTATCAGTGTAGTAGGAATTCAAACTATTCAATCATGCTCGAGCACAGTTTATGTTATGATCTTGTTAATATTATCAGTGTAGTAGGAATTCAAACTATTCAATCATGCTCGAGCACAGTTTATGATATGATCTTGTTAATATTATCAGTGTAGTAGGAATTCAAACTATTCAATCATGCTCGAGGAGCACAGTTTATGATATGATCTTGTTAATATTATCAGTGTAGTAGGAATTCAAACTATTCAATCATGCTCGAGCACAGTTTATGATATGATCTTGTTAATATTATCAGTGTAGTAGGAATTCAAACTATTCAATCATGCTCGAGCACAGTTTATGATATGATCTTGTTAATATTATCAGTGTAGTAGAAATTCAAACTATTCAATCATGCTCGAGCACAGTTTATGATATGATCTTGTTAATATTATCAGTGTAGTAGGAATTCAAACTATTCAATCATGCTCGAGGAGCACAGTTTATGATATGATCTTGTTAATATTATCAGTGTAGTAGGAATTGAAACTATTCAATCATGCTCGAGCACAGTTTATGATATGATCTTGTTAATATTATCAGTGTAGTAGGAATTCAAACTATTCAATCATGCTCGAGCACAGTTTATGTTATGATCTTGCCAAAAGTGACGAAGATTACTAGCTTCACAATAGGATTCCCTTGTTGAGCTGAAACAACTGTTGTCTAGAAGATGCTGAATGAAATACAAAGTTTAAACTATGATTTCTACACACCGTAGTAGTTCAGTAACTATCATTTGCATCCTTGAAAACTCTACACTTTCGAAAAAAACAAGTCACAAACATATTGTTGACACTTTTAGCATATTCCTGGAGGATGCTTTGAGGAATCCATCTTCCATTTTTACTGAAAAACTAATTGCGCCAAGCGGTTTCACACGCGTAAATCCCTCCTTAAGTTTTTATTCTAATTTCTAATTTCCCGCGCAACTTTCTAATTTTTTTCTTTTATAACCTTCTCCTGACAACAAGAAACACAAAAAAAATAGGAATCGGTCCAGCCGTTCATGCGTGATGCCGTGACCAAGGGAAGCATTGATTCGTTTTTAGGGTTCCGTACCCAAAGGGTAAAAATTAACATAGGGCCTTTGATTAGAACAAAATTATGTAAAATAGAAATTAATTCTCTTTTTTAAATATTCATACCCTTAGGTTCCCCGTTTGAGATTTATTCGGTATTTGCTTGGAGAACGTGAGAGAACGTGAGAGTCTTTCACGTTCTCCAACGAAATACCGAATAAATAAATATCTCGACCAAAATATAGGTATCCAATTTGTCTTTACATTTGTCTGGTACCGAAGTTTTGCAAAATATACCTACTATTTCTAGTAGCAATTAGAAGAATTCGTTTCATTAATGGCTTTATTCACAATGAGCTTAAAACTAAAATACTTATTAAAAATGTATGTAAACAAGATATAATGCCTGATTTCCACTTTAATTAAGTCGTACATACTTATACCTACATACTTTGGACGTTTTGCACTGATCTGATTAATATAATACAGAATCAGCAATGTGGTTACCACTGAGCACTTCTAATAAAAAGAGTAAAGTTTAACGGATTTTGTTTCCTGACTCAAAAGCAGATCACAGGATGTTGGACTTAGATACAATAAAAATAGGTCGTTAATAATACCTTAGGTACACATCAGTGTTTGATATGACATTATACAAAACGAGTAATCGCCAAAAGTAACTTAATAACTATATCAATACATTTCTAAAAAGCATTAGGTACTTGTAATAAGTCCATTTTCAAAATGCACCATGATTTTGGCAAGATTACTACATAACAAGAAAGTTCACTGCATTAGTGCATCTCCGCACGTTCCGTTCCGAGTGAGGTTCCCTTGAACTTTCAAAACTCTATTTTGGTAATTTATTTTTATTCACTCATGTCATTTACTTTGTAATAATAGATATAATGGGTAAATCGTATCTATTTTGTTTTTCTAAATAAGTCATAAATATAGGAAAGCAGGTACTTAAAAGTTATGACAAAATAATATTTCTACTCCTATTTATAAAATGTTTGTTTCGAAAATATAAGTTTGATAAAAGAAATAAATAGTACAAAAGATTCATATCCCTATAATTCATTCCGTTTTAAATTTATGTTGCGTAATGGTTTTACGATGTTTTAAACAGTCCCGCCATTATTTTACATAAATAAACCAATAGGGCATTTTACTTAGTACCAACCTCCAGTAATTTACCAGAGTGATTGCTCGCCGCTAGGTTGGCAGTAGTGTCGACAATTGCAAATGGTGGATTGCGTTACTTTTTCTCGTGCTCCGTGTAAAATATTTACGTAAAATAGTGTAAATTTCGTGGTGCAGTGTTTCTGACTAACATAAACATGTCGGAAACACTGCCGAGTAACAAAAAACAAGTTCCAAGGCAACTGGTGAGTGTTTATTGTTAGATTTTTACGTATTTAGTCCCGGGTGACGCCATGGTGGCTTTATCTGGGATCACGTAAACATGAAATGGTGCATCGCTGCATCGTGTATCGATTTACGAAAGTTACGGGATAGTGATAGGAATATTTTTGTGATTATTTATATTGTGTGTAAAGATAGTCATTGAGGGTCATCGGACTCCGTTTTTTTGTGATCACGCCGCGGCCGAGTTTAAAACGCGGCGGCCGTATGCATTCGCGCATGCGAGAAGATGTCAAAATCTATAATAGTGCCGAAGATCGCAGTATTGCGATGTAGCGACAATGATAATGTACGACTCTACAAAAAATGCGCGCGTCAGCGACGTCTTCGGTGCACGAGGCATAGTGGGCATCTGGTAGGGACGAGTGTCGAAGGCGTTTCCCTCCCGCGGGCTGGCGGAGAGCAGGCGGCCAGGGGCGTGCGCGCTGCGTTGCGGCCGCACGTCGAGCCCGAGCCCACTCGCAGCTCGTTCGCAATCTACTTTATTACTTGACTAATCTTCCGTTGAACAATTACACGCTGGGCGAGAAACGATAGTCTAAAAACACTTGCATATTGATTTAAATATGACACGTTGCTTAAGCAGCTAACTCCGCACTTAAGCCGAGGAGGCAAACAGAGTACTAACTGACATCAAAAGTTTTATTGTTACAACTTAAACACACTATCTTTTACTTGTGTTTTATTGGCCTTGGCAACAAAAAATAACCTACTTCGCAAACCGCGAGACTGAAAGATGTATGAATTTGTTGTACTGGATAGGAAAAAGCCCAGAAAAGTCATGCACAAAAAGTTAGAGAAAGATATTAAAAAGTGAAAGTCATTTCAACTTGTATCCCACAAGTTGAAATGACTTGTCTTATTTTCTATTTGAACACATTTTACAAAACTTACTAAGAATTCTAGGCATACACAAATATGACTGAAATGTGAAATGATTTTAACCACAAATATTTTGTAGCTTACTAATTTAATTCACATTACAGACCTAACTAGTGATTAGCTAATTACATATATTTTTTACATACAATTATAAATAAATTGTTTATACCACATATACAATTTTGTTTAATAATAAAAAAAAAACTCAGCTTAGCCACCTTGAGTTACAATTTACATCTGAAAACAAATGAATATAAATTTTTATATGTATGTACTTACTAGTTGAATATTGGATATCAAAATGTAACTTGTTTTCAATTATTATTGTAAAGTTTTGTATGAAAATTATACTATAAAAACCATGCAGATGCATGTATGAAGCATGCAGTAATATACAAATACATATATGTCATTATGACATGGAGTGAAGCACCATATAATGACAGTCACATTTAATCAAAATTTATGTATATCTCTTGTGCAGCGTGAACGCAAACAACGCAAGCTATATTCTGATGAGTGGGCATTGGGAGACGATGAAGCAGAAGGTGGACGGGGATTTTCTCTTGCTGATAAGCTGGAGAGCCCTCGGTTTGAACATTCTGGTGCTGTGTTGGAAATGCACGGTACGGATCTGACTGTATCATACCTACAGAAAAATGGTTTCACAACACCACTCCTATTTAAGGAGAAAACTGGACTAGGACTTAGGTATGTATTGTTTTGCTGTTATTTATTAATTACAAAGTCATTGTTGTTATACCTGCAATTGGTGATCTTAAACACATATGGCACTTTATTTTAGTACTTACCTACTTACTTTTTTACTGAAGTTATTGCATATTTTTGAATAAATATTATATCTACCAACATAGGTGACACACCAAGAGAAACTTGAGAGGAAATAATGAAAAGATACAACGTAACTAATATTATAAAATGCGGTTGCGAGTTTGTTTGTTACGTTTTCACGCAATAGCTACTCAAAAAATGATCATAAAATTTTGCATACACATTGTTACGGGTACAGAAAAGGATATATCTTCATCCAGACAAAAAGTACTGTTCCTAAGCGGTACAAAAATAACTTTTATGTAAGCGAAGTCTCAGGCAAAAGCCAAAAAGTGGATTGTTGTGATTCCTATTTTCTATGCTCTTTATAAGAAACAGCTTTACATAAGATGAACTTCACTGAAAAGTATTGTAAATGGTAGCTATAAAAATTTTACAATGGCCATATACAAATTTTATATCTACACTTATACTTGACAAATTCTCGTTGTTCCTAGTAAACATTAACCCTATAGTGATTATCAATTGTTATAAATGCACAAACTGGTATTAATAAAAACATGCACAAGCATAATATATGCCGTGGCATGCATTGGTGGTACTGAAAGAAGCGCGCTGTCTATCATTTCAATGAATAGGTACTGGAGTGCGTAATCGGTAAATTATCGTGTTACCATCATAAGGCTCTGTAGATAAAGTTGTTAAGTTATGAAAATAAAATAATTAATATTAAACCAGTGACTTATGGCGTATGTGACATCCTAGATGGACTTTAAAAAAGGTTTGATTGTTTTTGTCTATAGTAGGTGTGTTCTATATCGGCATTTAGTGGTTGACAGGTTAACTTTTATCGTTTTCTCGAACTTCTGAAATGAGTTATGCGAACTTCCGGGGTCTAGAAGGTAGTTTTTTATGGGATTCCTGATAAGTAAAATATTATATTTAGACAATCAACGTTTTCTAAAATCATTTGATTGAGACATATAACAATGACTAGATACCTACCTACAATCTCTGTGTCATGTCATAAATACACACACAACATAAGTAGGAGGTACCCTATCCATTATCTATACCATGAAGATAGATATTATTATTGGCATTACAATAATTATAACTCTTCCATAAAATACAAATTCTTCAACGGTGTAATAATGTATTAGTAGTAACAATTATATAATCACACGAGAGACCTGTTAGCGAATATTTTTTTAATTAGCCTTTGCTTTTACTGGAGAAGCTTAATAAATCTAAATTCAAAAGTAAACCTAAAAACTATAAGTGAAAAAGCTCGCAAGTGGTCTCGAGACATTCCACTTTAATACAGTGAATATAGGGACCTAGACCCATAGCTTCAAACATTCATTCTTTGTGGCCGAGATAAATAAAATATCATGTGAAATGTTTATTTAAGACAAAAAAAAAATGATTATGAAAGTACCTGAGATCTTGATTAGGTGTAAAAAGTTTATTGAGCTCATGTAAATATAATTCATAACTATTTTGATAAATGCGTGATATTTCGAAATCAGTAATCAATTGTCTCATTAGAGTGAACATTCACCAATCGTAGTAGTGATAGTTGCTAACCAATTGTCAAATGGGTACTATAACCAAACGTGTCTATCAAACTTCACGCGATGGGAGTGTAACACAACAAATCAGCACGATTAAATATTATTATCCGCATAATTTTGTTAGATACTAACAACCTGACCCGGCTTCGCACGGGTAGCAAAGCATATTGATTTTACTCCGACGTCTTCAACAGTCATCGTCATATTTCAGCACACAAACACTAAACCTTAATGAATTATACACCTAAACCTTCCTCATGAAACATTCCGTCTATTGATGAAAACCGTATGAAAATTCGTTCGATAGTTGTTGAGTTTATCGCGACCAACCAGACAGACGCGGTGGGGGACATTGGTTCTATCTACTACCTAAAATCTTCTAGCTCCCTACTCTTTCTCACTCTAATGGTCACCTCAGATTGAGCTGCAAAATGTTTGATTGATGCAAACTTTTAAAACGTGAATAAAATATTAACCTTATTTCATTAATATAAAGCTGAAAATCGTATGCAAGTACAGACTATTATAATCTAATGCAGCGGACAGCTTATTTTAAAAGTGCCCTCGTGTTTTGTTACTCAATCTGACTTGTCTCTAACTCACTCACTCTCTCTTTGCATCAGATATCAAGATTTTAGGCATGAGTCCACGCTCTTTCCACAAATCCATTTTTTCTTAGTGCACAACTTATCACTTCGTGGAAGTATTTTTTTGGTCAAGAAGGGCTATTTGCTAGGCGCCTCTGACCCAAGACCTTTTTAGTGATCATTATAGAGCACTTTTCGGTACCCAGTGTGGGTATTACCATAATGGTATTATTGTCAAAGTCTGCTATGAACATTCGACAACCTAAGTTACGTTCTTATAAGGATTCTGTTCCCTTAAGGGAATAAATCCCAAAGCAAGGCCATAATTACACAAAATTGAAATGCGAACTTAATAATTATATCATGTTTAGTTTTATACTTTTATTTGATCCTAAAGAGTGCGATTTACTTTATTTTCCACGGTAGTCCACTTGCTTGTCAAACAGATACAGAGATTTTAAATTAGTAATGGGAAGTAGACGCTGTGCGTACCACTTAGTACTGCCTGTAATAATAAAGTCGTAAGATTATTGGTTATGTTTTCTTCGGTCGCGTTATTTCGCTCGTCAGATAGGTACTCTATTTATTATTTTTGGAAAATTACTTGCGGTTTCAGGGAAGTTAAGTCTACAGACTGCATCGATTGCAAGACTTGCTTGTTTTAAAACCAAAATATCAAAACAACAAATTATAATAATTGATCCTAATGCTTTCACTAACTCCATCAGATCTGCTTACTAGTATCTCTACTTGGATTGTGACAACCGAGAAATGGGTTATTACAATTCATAGGTTGTTGCTATAAACTTTTTTGTGGCTTTAAAAAGTTACTGAGATACCTCAGGATTGCAGATCCTTACCGACACTGCCTGTAAAAGCAGTACATATTTTGTTTTAATAACTGAAAAAGAAATTCACGCACTCAAAAACATCCTAACTCAGTGTATGTGAACGATTCGTGCTCCAAAGGTGCGTTAACCAATAAGTTGGTCATCGCAGATATGTGTGTGGATTCTTATACATAATTAGCATTAGTGTGACATTTAGATAAATTTGTTTTAGCGCCTTGTAACTTAGGGATTAGAATCCTTTAACAATTGCAACAAAAAAGGTGATTCAATGTTCATTTAGCGTAAAAGGATTCTTTATCATTGGTATTATCTCTCGATCGTGTACACTCGACCTCACTTACTAAGCTATACTGCTATCTGCTAGTTTACGCTACGACCAATGTGTTGATTTAGTTCCGAACTTAACGACAACGTGGCTATCTTGGTCCTGATAAACACGAAGTGGAACATCTCTTCTATTTATTTAAACCTTTTATCTAGTTGAAGAAAAAATAAACAAAAAGTAAACCTTTTTTTAAACCTCCTCAATCCTTGCCCTTTGTTATTATCAGAAAAGTACAACTTACCTTCGACAGCCGTGTTCTTTGTGACGTTTAGGCAAAGGTATTTTAATGACTTTCAAAGAATAATGACTTAAGTATATTACACATATTATTCTTAACAAATTAATGACGCAACAAAAATATTTATTACAAAAATTCTTTTTCAGCGAAGACCTCAATCTTGGTCACTGAACAGTATAATGAACAATATCGTTCTAGTACACATAAAGTAAAAAATCGGACGTATTTTTTTATTATGAAATTTTTTTATTTCGTTCCGTTAAGAAAATCCATAAAGATTAAGTTCGAAATTTGTTCATGTTAGTTTTTATGGATTTGTCAATATAGCAGTGAATAGTTCCAAAGTAAAAAAAAATTACCATTTAAAATCTTTACTTTACACGTTCTACCTGCTTTTATGAGAAATGGAGGTAAAAATACCTGGAAATTCAGACGGTTATAATTTGTAAACGGATAGTTTTTTTTCAAAAATTCTTGGTGTAAGTGCATGCTAGAGACGATAGAGTCATCATAACCCTTTCAGTGATTCAAGTAAGTGCTAATTTTACAAATACAGCCTGTACAGATCTGAATAATAATTTTGCAAATTGTAGCGTCCTGTTAAAGTATAGAGTTTAAAAAGTGTTTAAAAGGATACATTGGTGCCTATAAAATACCTAATACTGGTATCGTGCAGGAAATAGAATTGCTATCACTTTTGCGGTAGGCCACCTGACTGTATCGCATTGTATAGAAAACCGCAGCGAATAAAAATCATCGTTTTATTATCCGTAATGTTTTTTTTACCGTAACAAGATAATATTTTTATCTTATTCTTTATGAAATATAATGTTAATTCTATTTTAGAAATTATTTTAATCATAATTTAATCATGTTTCTAATCCTGGCCTGGGTTCTAAGTTGTAGTTACAGCCCACGGTATCTCAACGTTTTGTTAAAGAAAAAGATCATACCATAAATAAGAAAGTTTTGAAAATATTGACAAAATAATCTATCAATGCATAATCGAAATTATTGGTGTTGTATGTAAGTGTTTCAGATTATTAAATGTGATTATTATATTATCAATTAAAATTGTATTATTGTACAGAGTGAAAATTATGAATGAATATTTACTTAATTTTAAATTTTATATAAATTTTGTATGGAATTAAATAAAGCTGTATAATTATACTATTATTATTATGTAAGTATTTCTAGGCACCGGTTAACCTCAGCTGTACGTGAACGGTTTGGTTTTTTTGCCAACTTAGTAAAAGAAAGTCCACCAAAAAATATATAATATTTAATTAACTTATAGATCTTGAAAAAAGCGTGTTTTAAACATAATATATTCAGTTTATAGTTAAAGTAACTGCAAAGATGCACCGTGTTGAGCTCTTATAAGTAGAGCAACGATATTATGATAAGAAACCCATATTTGACTAACATTATCGATATTAGTTTGACTCGTTGAAATTCAAAAGGAGCACGATCAATCTAACATTAAACGTGTACGTGTACATACACATTTATTATTAGTTATTGTAATCTACTACACTGAGTATAGAATTATAGAAGTTAATACATTTTAGGTTAAATAACTATTATTCGAAGAACTTGTTAATAGTTCGGCTTCCATAAAATCTGAGTCTTATTGATAAAACGACTAAACGAAAAAGCTCTCGTTTGCCCAGTAATGGTTAACAAACTCGATACTTGAATAGAAGCTGTTTTATTGAAGTATATGGACTGGATACGCTTAAAGTACTTACGAATGCATTCTGAATTCTGAAATTTGTATTGACAGTCAACTTGCATAGTTTAGAAAGTTGGTTGTTCTGTGGATTTTTCACTTTTAAATATGTAAATATCTAACAATTAGACAGTGAAACGCTCGATCACCTTCAGTTGTCCTTAATTTAGCTCTATCGCAAAATTCTTAACTGATATCTACCTATAAATTATGTGTCTGCCAATTACAAACTTAACAGCTTTGGATTAATATAAAAATAATATTTTATTTTTATTTTTATTAATATGTTTTTTAAAAAGAAACATATCTTTTGACTGCATGCCACAAGCCCTGTAAAGAAAAATCTTACTACTACGTTTTTTCGAAAGAAAAACTTAACTTTGCGGTCGCAGAGTACGACAAAGTCAACAATCCAACCGCAAAATATAAGATTGTAATCACAAAAACTATTTTTTATGTGATATAACAACAAAGGTTCCTGAGAAAAAGGGTATTGACAGACAGACAACAAAAGGATCCTATGAAGGTTCGTTTTTTTTTTCCTTTTGAGGAACGAAACCCGAAACAAACGTTAATAGAATTAGCGAAACAATACCCAATAGAAAATCACTACAAAATCAAATTATGTACTTAGATACCTATTTACTTAGTTAAGAAATAATTGAAAATAAAATAAAAAAATTAACAAAAAAAAAACCTATTACTGATTTATTTCTTTAAAAAGTATATATAGTACGACGAAATATCGCAAAAATACATTAAAAAAGCAGTTGGCCAGCGCCCTCCCCTTTCATGACCTAATCATTATTTTTTTGCGGAGTTATTATTAGAGATCGGATATTCGGATGCATATTTACCTAAAGTTGAGATGTTGGCTATTATGGAAAGCACTTTTTTATCGAAAAAATCCCGCGATTCCAGGAAAATTAAATTTAAGTGTACCTATACTCCGTGAGATGTAATAAACCCCAGTTTACACAAATGACACTTGCTCTGTTACAACGTATAATGGTTGCTTTTCCCCACTTTTATTGTCAGTGATTTTTGACGAAGCAAAAACAACCTTATCACGTTGTAACAAGTGTCAAATCGGGCTTATTAAACCCCAGGAAATGTAAGCATTTTGTAAGAGTGCGAGTGAGACGGCAAATTAAACTTGCTTGAGCGCAAGTAGGGACGCGACAATACAACTGCATTCGTAAATAAAAATATACTCAGAAGCTTCTTCCATAATTTTTTATCCAAAAAATAACTTTAGGTAAATATGCATCCGATTATCCGATCTCTAGTTATTATATATCACACTTTCAAACACTATAGTGGACTTATTACTAGTGAATTTCAACTAAATGAAACAATGAGGAAAATTGTTCCAATTATTTTATTATATTGTAAATCGATATGGGTATTATCGACAAAATCAGCCCAACACTATTTGTTGTGAACGGAGTTCCAGGGTATTTGAGAAACTTTTGGTTTCAAGTCGCGTGACTATAAATCCTATCTACTATCCTTATTTTATTTATGACATAACTCGGGTGTGACGTTACTCGTGTTTCTCGAAGCTGATTGGTGTATTAACATACGTCCCGTCACTTTATTTTAATTCGTAATTATTGTAAAGAACAATGTTAACTAAAAGTTGCAGAGACCTTTCCTTTATATTTTCATAACATTTGAACATCACAACTTTCGTAAATATAACATAATTTGCATCTTCCCTATTGCCGTAATTAGGATGCTGAAATATTGTAAATTTATATCTATTTGCTAATATACATTACGATTTTAACGTCATTGCGTTAGCTGGAACTCAATCTTACCACCAAATACATATTGTAATACGTAAAAAATGTAACTACGTGACTTACAACCCTATAATTTAGTACTACTCTCAATTTCGCAGATCAGCAACAATTTGGTTGTTTATATAATTAATCGTCAAAGTGAAGTAGCTATGCAATAACAGTTCTCCACTACAAATACATATAACGGCAGTGTAGTAACGAAAATAGTTTTTACACACAGAAACTTATACAAAAAAAAAGTTTATTATCACTGTCACTACGGTTTCAAGTAAAAATAATTAAAACTTAATTCATTAAAATTGTAACGAATTTCCATAAACAACTTATAAGGTTTTTATTTTATAAAATAAAAGCATTTAATGTAAATAAAGTCGAACGAAATTAAGAAATTAACACAATTTTTTTCCATTACAAATTGGTAACGATTTTTATAATATGGAATTAATTTTATTTTATCTATAAAATAGGCAAAGTCAAAACAGTTAATAACCATTTGCTCCTATGTTTATCAGCCGATTTTCTTTTTTAATTTTGTTTATTATTTTTATTTGTACAACGTTTGCCGCAATCTGCAGATATCCTGGATAGGGAAGTACGGTCATACATGACTTCTAGAAAGTGCAAATAGTTGTCTCAATTTCAATCACCGAGTCATAGGCCTTCTTATGATCTACCCAGCATGTTGCCAGACTCTTACGGTTACCACGAACCTGTAGGTTAATGGCCATATCTATTAATGAGGAGCATTTTAGTGCCAAGGGTTCCGCTTCTTCCTCCATCCTGAGAAACAGAAACGGTCGAATTTTTATGTACGTGATGTGACCAACGTGGTAGTATAAGCGCTACCGGATTTGTAGAGTAAATGGGTCATGCCAGTGGTCATAAAATGGGGTAACGAACCCGAATCCAAAGCTGTTCGAAACATTTTTTTAGGTATTTCAATTAGCTATTTTTAATTCTATAAATATTTTTAGTCTTTTGTCAACATAAATTATCAATCAATTTAAATGAGTTAGAATTGAAATTGTAACATCTTTTTACCCATGTTTATGCAAATAATGATTTCTGATTATGATGAATTTGTTAGTGGTGGGGAGTAAGATAAAAGAGAATATTATCACCAGAAAATATTTGAACCATGATTATATTCTGTAATTGTTAATATTGTTATGGACAATGCACCCTGTCAATCACGTCGCTTGGGAAGAGTGCCAACAATGGTGGTTGAACAACTGAAAAGGGTTGGCCAACTGAACAATGTATCCGTTTCCAACCGTCAATGCTGAAAAGATTAATGGATTTAGTAAAACCTATAATACATGTAAATTAATATATCTTACTCTCCGACTCGTTTAATTTTTAATACATAAGTCATATTACGACTATAAACAATTTTAAAATACATAATACGCAAACAGGTTATTAACACCTGCCTGTCATTGGGTGCTAAGCAACGGTTCGTTAGTATACATTCCATATCGAATTTGGCGAAGTATAATAGGTATGTCACTCTCTAGACAAGCGACAATGAAAAAGTAGTCATTTTGACTTGAATTGTTTTGTAGTGCCAAATATTTAAAGGGAAATGTTATTTATTATTTTATATTGTATATTAAAAAAAAACTTAGATTATATTCTCTGATGGCAAGCGGTCATCTTAGCCTACGGATGATGAGAGATTATATTCTCTGATGGCAAGCGGTCATCTTAGCCTACGGATGATGAGGGCACACTACAATAGTGGCGGTAAGACCCGTCATGGAAGATTGGCTGGATAGGCGGCATAGCAGCCGCTCCTACCGGATGACGCGGGTACTTACCGGCTTATACGGCTGTTTCGGGATGTACCTGTGTCGGATGTACCAGAGCCTGTACTATGGTAACCAGACTGCTGGTAAACATACTTATATATTTCTAAATACATACATATTATAGATAAATTACGCCCAGACAATTAAACCAAAGCCGTAAGAAATTAAAAAATAAATGTCCACGTCTATTGAAACACATCATGGCTACTTAAGTAACATTTAGAACATCGGTTGAACAGAGAAGGAAATGTATTTCTTATGTTCCTATCCTTATTTTAGCGAAGAGTCAATTCATATCAAACGATTTTAGAATCTGTGTACGTGTCCATAATTATTCTAAATAATCATAGCTTATCTTGACTCCGTTTGAATACGTTTTAACAACCTGTCATATTATGTGAATAATAGATGTTGAGTTAATAAGAGACGTGTTTTTAATATGCCTACTGTGGTTTAATATACATAGTTCGTATGTAGTCCACCTGTTTTTTTATCTATTCTTGCGCAGAAAAGGCTTTTTTTTCGTCATTTTATAAAAATTACTCAAAAACTTCCACTTGAAGAAGCCATACTTAGAAGATTTATTTATTGACATCTCTGTTAATAAACAGTTTAATAATTAAATACAAATAGATCCTCTTTGGACAATTAACCAAACGGATTTTTAAGTGTTTGAGTTTGGTGCAAGAACTTTTACTCTCATGATAAAACTGCATATTTTTAATATATATATGTAATAGAACTTAAAGAAAAGCTATTCAAGTATGTTAAAAACACTCAAAATTTACGCTTACATTACGAACCATAAATTCTAGTTACAACCAAGAATGGACTCCAAACACAACCAAGTGTAAGTTGAAACACGCTTATTGTTCCGTATAGTTAAACAAATAAGTTTTCCCTTTACGAAGCGAACCTTTTGTACGCTTGTTATTATAATTGGCTCGTGCAATGTGCCCGTTCTAGTGTAATTTTATTTATACTCTAGGCTATAAACAATAAACATAAAAAAAGACTGTTCAATCTGTGGCTCCCAGGAACAAAGTAAAAAGTTGTAACTGGATGAGTCCAATAAATAATACATTCCGACTTGAAAAGGACATTTGAGTATTAAATATTATTTTATTTTAGCTTGGGGATTACTTTTGAGTATATCTTGGAGTTTATCTTAATTTTGTAAAGACAAATGGTATCTGGGTTCATTTAGCAGGTTCAAATCTTTAGTTGTAGAATGGGGGCTTAAGGGGTCTCATGTTATAGTATTATTTACTTTTTCTACGCTTGTTATAATTGTAAAAATTAAGCATCAGCTGTTTAATTTTATTAACAAAGTGAGATTCTTAAAGAGAGAGAAGTTTGATAACGAACTATTGAAAAGATTCTCATACAATATGAATTTAACAAAATAAAAAATACCTCTCTTTTATATTGACAAGAAAGACGAGATTTATAACAGTATCTGCACATCTATATACAGCGTGTAAGTACCACCGCACCGTCGCAAATAACTTACAAACACGTCTTTCTTGGGATACTTATCACAATGCAACAGTCAGTTCATCATAAAAATGCTAGATTAAGGATTTACAGTCAATCGTTTGATTGTATTTAAATGAATGAATATAATAAATGAATTTTCCGGCAGAAATTTCCAATGATTTTCCATTCAGAATGATGGTCTGAATACACTATTTCAGGATTCGGTACGGTGTGTTACACCCTGTATAAATATGCGAAGAGAATTCTTTGTACCCCTTTATAAGCAAACGCACGAATGTGAAATTTTAAGTTTATATGTAGAAGAAATGCGATTCTTCGCGCGGGATAGAGTCCATAATAAAATAATATATGTAGAAGAAATGCCAAAAGCTACAATTTTTTTTTCGCTCCTACAAGCCTGTGAACGCACCAAGAGGCTTCTGTGCTTCTGGAAGGAGCTGGGCTGGCTCAACTAGCTAGCCATACCTGAACGCATAACGGACCGTTTTTGAGTCTAAATGCGGAAACAGCGCTTAACCAATACACCTGTCCAGTATATATGTTGACCTGTCATGTTACTGGAAATGAATAGCTTGATTTAGGGTAAAGTAAGGTTGCCAGAGGGGTCCGGATGTCTTAATAAAAGCTGTTTCCGGATCCCTCCTATTTTAGGCGAAGTACGGCACACCGTGGATTTTAGTCAGTTCGATGCCGATGGTGTATCGGCATCGAACTGACTACCGAAAATCCCAAGGAGGTTTCCACACGCGTTTTTTAATAGAATAAAACCTTCAAAATTTTATGAATAATGGTTGAACTTCGACCACCAGGCGATCTCTAGTATTTATTATTGATTAAGCAGTCGAATTTATTCAGTTGTCAAATAGCTAAAAAACAGTAAAATTTAATTACATTATTACACTATTAAGGCCGTATCAATGTAACTTTCAAACAGTTGATGCTTTTTAGGGTTCCGTACCCGAAGTGTAACCAACGGGACCCTATTACTAAGCCTCCGCTGTCCGTCCGTCTATCAGCGGGCTGTATATAATGACCATGATTAAATTAAACATAAATTAATCATTGTTAAAATCATGTAGTTATTATAAATTAGTAAGAGTTCTTACCCCATATAATGTGTGGTAAAAACTCTTACTATTTGTGGGAGAGCCATGCTTCAGCACCGGCAGTTAAGCAATACCTACTTGCATTATGTTTCGCCGAGTGAGTGAGGTTACCGGAGGCCCTAACCCTTCCCTCTCCCCCTCTTCCCCCGTTCCCCTACTCCCGCCTTAAAGGCAGGCAACTCACTTGTGACTCTTGAGTTGCAGGTGCCCTTATGCGGCGATAGTCGCTTACCATCAGGTGACCCGTATTCTCGTTTGCCCCCTATTCCATAAAAAAACATTAAGCAACACAAACATTGTTTTACCCATATTTTTGACCCATAGTCAATTAATTCATTTTATACAGAACTACATGTTAACGTACATGACGCCCTCTTGCACTCTACACTGGTTAAGGAAGTGTCAGCAGCAAATTGTTAAGCATACGCGTGGATATTATTTAAATAGTAATTATTTGAAATTATTGAAATAAAAATAAGTAGACTATTCATTCAGTTCATTACATTTCAATACTAAATACGGCGAATATTAGTGTGTATTTGAATACTCAAGCGCTACTGAAATCATTCGAACACGTTAATACACTAGTACCTACACACAAATAGTTTTTTTTTCATAATATGCTATTGTTTTATTGCAATAGTTTCTCTCCTACTTTGATGAAAAGATTACATGAAGCGTTTTAGCAAGACTTCGCTAACTTCAGTAGTAGTTTTTAGTGTCAATGTTCCGGAACAATACCACAGTTCAAACGTGCAACCTTACAATCAGAGCTTCGCTTTCAAACTCATTTCGCTGTTAGAGTGAATTAGTTTACCGAATAAAGGATAACTCTACGTTAGTTCCTCGAGGGCTGCCTAACATTATTTACGAATACGATGGATTTGTACTTCGTAGATTGTTTTAAGTTGACCTCCTTTACTTTTGAAGAACGTTATATAGAGATAATAATCTCTGTAAATAAAATTTTATTTGTTTTATTTCGTAATGAGGTGTTTATCAATTCCAACATTTTATTCTTTATTCAACATGCTGAACATGATGTCGCACTTTTCTTCTATTAAATCATTTAAATAGTTTAAGTGATTGATTTATCTACAATAAACCCTGTAGACAGTGGAACTGTGTTAATAACGAAAAACATTGTCTGGTCTTTGAAAATATACATACATACATACATCATACATACATATCTCTAAGATATCTTTTACCTATTCTCTAATTTGAATAATCCATACAGTCATCTGTAGAGACTTTCATTATTTTCCAAGTATAATCAACTCCAGTCTTCGTGAAATCAACGTAACCTTTTCTTGAATAAACAATACAATTCTAGCAAACCCAAGTTTATAAAAAAAATCCTTTAACTTCATAACTTGAAAACAGATTGACCTAAAATAGCGAGCGTCGGCGTTGTACCTCCACCTACACACGTTGAGATTAAAGGTTAGAATAGATATATTAAATAGTGATAGGTTTTGTAATATATACAGTTTACCGATTGCGGGGAATACAAAACTTTTCGTATAGTTCTTCAAAGCATATAGATCACGCAAGTAGCTGCTTCCCTACTTAGACGATTCGGATTATATACTTAACCTGTAACTGTTTCAGTTGCCGGTAATTAACCTGAAAAATTATTTTTTCAGGACGTCTTTAAGTATATTGTAAATACATAACTGTAAAAAATTATTCAGTGGACGTCACGGCGATATGCATTTTGATCTTCTCTCAAGCACTCTAGACTGTAAAATCACAATCCATAAATGAAACTGAAATCACCACCACCTATTTCTGTCTACACTGTCATAATCTATTTTTTATGGATTCTTGCAATTTTAATGTCATCTGCTTCCGAACTTATCATCATTCGAAATCCACGTATTAAGAAATATGAAAACAAAAACACCACGATTAAGACTTGTTTCTCAAAAAAATATATATAATTAGGGAAGTAGATAGTGCACAGCAGATAAACTCCCGAGTTTGAGCCAACGAAATTGATCAGATGAACGGTACTACAGAGCATAAAATACGAACTAACCAACATTAATTTTTATATATTAGATAAAGATTCTCTTATTCTAGACAACACCAGCTTTAATATTTAAGCTCAGAACACATAATTCCTGGATTAGTATGATGTGCTGTAATGATAGGCATTTCCGCTATCAAGATGCAAGAATTTTTTAACAGCTTTTACACGAATTTATCTTCTCCATAAAAACGATGCTCTTTGCCGATAATGCTTCTGTTAGTAACATTATATTGATCTTCGCTGCCTAATCAGATGCATGGTACTATAAGTATCTAAGTATCTGTTAAAGCTTTTCTCCAAATTTTGGTACCACGTCGTACTACTGATAACATGACACTGTTGATCTATCCTGGCGACTTATTTTTGTGTAGACTGGTGTCGGCGGTTTTCAACACATTCATACTGATAATAAATGAAGATGTGTTGGAAACTGTCACTTATACAACAAAAACATTTAATAATCACTTAAATTACGAAATACATAAAAGAGTTAATAAAATAATTAAATGACACACAGTGACACAAATTGATTTAATGACTTGATTTGCAATGCAATAAGTAGAGCCTGTGAGAAACGAGCCAGGCGTTAAAAAACTCATCGCCATTTTCTTTTTCGTTGTTCTATATTATGTTAAGTTATATAATAAAGTTATAACTCTGAGACTATTCATAACTACAACTTAATTTACTTTTTCTGAACAAAAACTGTGTAAGAAAACCAACCAGTACAAAAAACATTAAAAACGCAGTTACATTTATATTTTGAATTACGGCGTAAATTCAATTCTCTTTCCTTTGTCGACCTCTCGCATTATTAAGGACTATAGATAAAAGTATGTTATCATATGTTTACAGAAATTTGCTAAGTATACATATTGTAGAATGCGTAATAATGCCCCTTTAGGGTTTGCTTCCCAGTGCGCATACCGCAATATGTTTTCGTTCGTAGTACCATGTTACGTTACTTTAGATCGACAGTTGCGAACGACCGTCACGTAGCCCTGTCCCGCCCAAACTGAAATGTTTTTCCACCTTGTTACGTGAATGTTACATTGCAGGGTGCCGACGAGCAACTTCACAGTGAATGATGTGCGCATGTGCGTCGGTTCGCGCCGACTGCTCGACGTCATGGATGTGAACACACAGAAGAACATCGAGATGAATATGAAGGTATTTAGTGTTTACATTCTTCGGTAACACAGACAACAAAACGGTTAGAAAAGTGCTCCATGGAATTTAAAAATATTGGTTTTTAAATTTCGAATTCCCAAAAACTTTGGTTTTGTCTGTGTAGAATAATATGTTAATCTAATACGTACACAGACTTTCTGATGAGCACATCATATTAATACAATACAACCCCTACTCCACAAGAATGACTTCCATAACTTTATCTAATATATAATAGGGAATGGGTTCTTTACTCTAGTAATGTAATGATAAAAAAGTAATAGTAAGACAGTGAAGGCAATCGAAATTAGTTTCTGTCCATACATTTAGAAACTAAATATTAAAATCCTGGACTCACTAAAAGCATAAGGCCGCATCTGAAGATCCACCCAAAACGATTTTTTAACATTATAATAGTAAAGCTTTTTTACTCTTTCTACGAAACTGACTCTGAACCAACTCTTAAAATTGAATGCGAGACATCTTTACCTTCTTCAGATACATGCACGTAGGGTTTCGACTTTCAATTACGGTTTTCTCAGACGTCCATATTGAATTCATCAACGTAAATGCTCTTTCGGTAGGCGCATTCGCCCTGGCAGGCAAAGGAGGTACTGGACAATAGCCAAACAGTTTTTTTAATGATATTCCGGTTTATTGTTCATTTTCAAACACCTCCATCCATCGTCGTTCTGTACCGCACTTCATCTCCACCCACCTCGAGGACATAACTATGCAATATGGGTGTATGTAGTGCAGTACAGTTTAAAAATAGGCATGCGGGAGGCATCCAACGTTTTGCGGGACTATTTTACTAATAATTGCAAAACGGGACAACATCTGGCATTACGGGACAGTTGGCCGCCTTAAGCTATCAGCTATCGTAGACATCGCGCCCGCGCTAGTGGTTAGAAGCTTTAGGTGTTGCCAAAAAATGCTAAAGCTAAACTTAAAAAATGCAAAGAACGCATGAAATGTCGTATTTTCCATACGTGTAATATTTTTAAGATAAGATAAGATAATTATGATATAAGATAAGATATGATACGTTTTCATTTTTAAAGTATAAAAATGGCACTGTAACAAACGATAAATTAAAAAGTTCACTATGCTAGCGTGTGTGTGGAATACCTACAACGAGTCTAATACGCTTTGGTGAGGTAAGTAATAAACTACAGACACTATACTACAGGAACATTCATTGTATGATCTGATTGTATTACGGGAGTTTTCCGGTGTGATTAATCTTTCTTCTTATCTAAGGATTATGCTTTTAGCCAGGTTCAATTATTATACGTCAAATTATATTAAAATGCAAAACTTGTAATGGTTATCAAAAGCTTTACATTTCAAAAATGACAAAATGGTTACTGAAAGAAATATTGCAAAATAACATTGCAATGCAATCATTGCCATCCCAATAACCATCCTAATGAACCTAAAAAAATCCACATCCAGATCTGCATTGTGGATGTCGAAAATTCTACATCAGCAACCCTACTTGAAACTTTAAAATAAATTTATTGTTTTTAATTTAAATTACGTTATCCACGTAAACAAAAATGTTCAAATTTTAATGGGACCAAATGGCAACTATTCCGCATCAAACTAAAGAAGAATCACGTTAATCAGATCATAAATCTCAGCGTAATCGGTGTACATACATAAAATAAAATACCGATTGAATTAAAACCTCCTCCTTTTTGAAGTCGGTTAAAAAATACAACTTAATAAAGAATGAAACATCTGCAAAAGTATTCTTATAAATTGAACAATAACTGTATTTCCAAGCAATAAACATTGAGTAAATTAACAACAATAAAATAAACGTAATGTCTTAATTAGTTTGTACGAATCTGTTTCAACGATAATGAATAAATCATTTCACGTCGCGAATGCGTCTACCAAGCTCGATACGAGTTTCCTTCCAATCACCGGGACAGACACTGTTATTATTCGCTACAGATTGGCACGTGTTTAGGACAATGTAGCATTAATGATATATATTATTATAATATGGCATCTTGGAGCTGATCTGATGATGGAGAAAGAAGGTGGATAGTGGAACTCTTCAGTGGCTGCTAGTAAACCCCTCGAGCTCATATGATTCGTTTTGACGAGTCTAACAGATTGGGCTTGGTAACGATGGTCTGATGATGAAGCCAGGAGGTTTATAGTTACCACTACTACCTACTCTTTTACTTTTTAATTCGGTTCGTCATTAAAGTTTTACATTTTTTATGGTATAGGGGGCAAACGAGCAGACGGATCACCTGATGGTAAGTGACTACCGCCGCCCATGGGCACCTGCAACTCAAGAGTCACAAGTGCGTTGCCGGCTTTTAAGGTGGGAGTAGGGGAAGAGGGGAGGAGAGGGAAGGGAAGGGTTAGGGCCTGCAGTGACCTCACTCACGCGGCGAAAAGCAATGGAAGCATTGCTTCACTGCCGGTTTTCTGTGAGGCCGTGGTATCATTCCGGTCGAGCCGGCTCATGCGTGCCGAAGCATGGCTCTTCCACGAACAAACTTACTTAACTATAATTAGTATTTTAATCTAACATGAATTCTAAATCACTACACTTTCTGTCTGTTCGCGATAAACTGAAAAACTATTTTTTAAGTTTTCACTAATAGACAGAGTCCATGAGGAAGGTTTAGGTGTATAATTCGTTAAGATTTTGTGTAAATTGATTGAAATATGTTAATGATTGTTGAAGATGTCTCTGCTACCCGTGCGAAGCCGGGGCGGGTTGCTAGTTATGAAATAAATAAAAAAAAATGGCAAACATCGATGTCGCCTCTCATGGAGCTCTAATTAACCGCATTCATCAGCACAGAAAAAAAGGGCAGGAACATGCTAGTGCTGTCTAATTGTGAGTTTTTGTAGGATAGATAGAGATACTGAACGAACCAAGTCAAACAAAAGCTTAATGATCTTTCAATTTCATTTTACCCATACGTAGTACGATTCATCATATGGAATCAAAAAACAGTGATGACTGTAGATAATTGTATAAAAGAGTGGGCATTGCTTGTGTAAATCTCTCATATGAAATTCCAATTTTAAAGAAATTTTGTATTTACTGAAAGCCCAATTAAGTCTGCATCATAAATAATATAGACTAAAGACGACCGCATCCATTGTTGCATTTTCTTCAGTTTGGTTTTAAAAACAATTAACAATTTAACGTACATATACTAGCTTTTAAACTTCCGCGTTCCATGATATAATTATGTACTCACACGGGAATTAACACGATCACGAAAAGGTATTACATATACCTGCCGTGCCCTGCCTGACTTTCGGGAAATTGACTAAAATTGTCGGCGCGGTCCAGAATGACAGATTTTAATATATATATATAAATATATATTATAATATTATATTATCTTATAACGTGTGCTACAGACATTATGATCCCTTTACAAATCGTTCATCGATCGTTATCTACAATAACAAAATTACAACTGATTGGCCTATCGAATATTTACACGAGGCCTATTATCCATAAAGTAGAGTTTTAAATTACCAGTAACAGGTGATAACAACTGCTATACTTCTGCTATTTATGATTTCTCTGGTACAAAATAAAATAATTCCCTTAAAAGTTGTCTACTTTCCTTTATATTCAAGTGCCAACATTTCGGTAAGGGGCCGTCCATTTATCACGTGATGTTTTTTAGCAACTGTTTAACCCCCCTCCCCCTTGGTGATACGTGGTGAGGTTTTAGATTAACTCTTCCTCCCTTAGCCAAAATCACGTGTATTTATTTTAAATCCAAATTTATTAAAAAAATTCTGAATATTATCGTTAAATACAGATATAATAGCGCGTTTTACCAAAAAATACACGTGATAACTCACTACACCCCCCCCCCCCTCCCCTTCTGATATTTCGTGATTTTTTCCGAACCCCCTCCCCCTTCTTTCGAGCCTCGCGTGATTAATGGACAATCCCTAATATGTTGTTACATACAATTCGTTTGTGTGATGCATGATTTCAACAGTTACTTTTAGCCTTATGCTTAATAAAACAAAATACCCCTAACTAAGGTATAGTATATAAATAACAGTCTATGTTCATATAATAGTAACGAAGTAGTAAAAGCGGCGGTAGCGTAATGGCTAAGGCGTCGGACTTGTGATCAAGTGGATGCGGATTCGAACCCCACCCAGTGCACTACCGATGTGAACCCACTTCTAACACAAGCATTTAGCTTAGCTGGAGAGGTTAACATGAATACTAGTAATGTATCACCTACGTTGCTAGTACTTAAAAAACAACAAAAATATATTATAGCAACACTTGCGACTTCTCCTTCGTTACATTACTAATATAAACTCATATGCATTGTAATGATGATGTAAAATAATAAGAACTCAAAAGATAATTTATGTACTCACATGCAGTGAGTACATAAATAATTTTTTTTATAAAAATCTGAGACCATGGATTAGTTTCCTAAAAAATGGAAAAAATGAAATGCCTTGTAATAAAATTTAGTTTCAAAGAACAGGTTTTGATATCACTACGCTTCGCCTCAGAAGCATTAAAATATATACTGGTAGGTATGTAGCGAAGATTCTAATTTTAAAATAATTAAAAGTTACAATTAAGTTACCACATCCATAATAGGCTTTCAGAATTTAATGCAGTTTTATGTAAGCAATATTATGTTGACGTCTGTTGCTGAAAGATTCAAACAAGTAAAAGGTTTTATTAAGGCCATACTTAATACAAACTACTTGTTTGTATCAGCTTTCCGTAACCGTTTTTTTTCTCAGTATCTTTCGAAAATAAACTTAATTAGATAGTGAACTCGATTTTGGTGTTCATAAAATAAATAATTAATATTTTTATTATTAACGTGCTTGGTAAAAATAACAATGCAAATAAAAATTGGTTTGAATAACAATTATATTTAACATAATTCTTACTTGTACTAAGTAAAAAAAAACGGCTAAGGAAAATTCTATATGTATGTGGGATATTTTAGGTTTAAGTAACTTTTTGAGTGCACATCCATGGACGTCTATTTTCCAGCATGGTGTGATGTTAATTAGGTTAAACACGCACAACAATAATGATATCTTTTTATTTCGAACCTATTTTATGAAATTCTTGTTTATAATTTGTTTTTATCTGTCTGAACATATACCTGGTGTCAGGCATCCAAAAGCCTTCTGGTACAGAAGCAAAGATTACGGTTTAATTGATTGGTTAATTTATAATTTATTCAAGGTTTGTTGTTAGAATCTTAACGTTCTACAGATGCAACACTTACCAGCTTAAAATAATAATCTTCTGTCTGAGCCACGTATAACGGAATACAATAAAGTAGAGCCTGCGAAAAAATACCGAGAGAATAAAAACTCATGCCTATCATCTTTTCAATTGCCATATTACAATGTTTCCGTTTACAATGAATGGTGGCAGAGATGCTGCAACTAATACACTATAACATAGGGTATAAACACAACATTAAAGTAATAATAACAATGAATTACCATTTTAGCCTTTGATGTTGTAATGAGATTGTCCAGTTTTATTAGAGGTAGAGTCGTAGAGATAGTAATCAGATCATACTCGTCGTGTAACATTGTGAATGAAAAAATAAAAATACTATAAAATAAAATAAATCTTTACAGCAAAATCGACAATACTATAATAATACGTTATTACATTCGAAGTAGCACAAATTTATAATAAGTTACCTTTAATTATAAAAACATGTAATTGTTTTTAAACTTTCGCAACTTTGATTTAGATGTGTAACCTGGGAGTAATATTTATAAGCTACAATAATACCTTTTTTTGTTTACCCGACGTTGCGATCGAATTGCACCGATCGTGGTCACGGGTGGTTATTGGAATTAGTTCTCGAGTTACACATCTATTATAAAAAATGTAAATTCACTTTTAATGACTTCATGATTGAACTAAATAAATATTTACTTGCATCTGAGGTATCACATTATCTTAATGTTTGTATAGAGAATAAATTTCTTTATATCCATACGTCATGCGCACAATTTTCGTGGGTAAAATGTTCAACCCAACAATTTTTGTTAGTCTGACTCGTTATACGAACTCATTGCTCATTAGTTCTCGAGTTACACATCTAATATAAAAAATGTAAATTCACTTTTAATGACTTTATGATTAAACTAAATAAATATTTACTTGCATCTGAGGTATCACATTATCTTAATGTTTGTTTTGACTGGCCTGTTGGTCTAGTGGTTAGTGACCCTGACTGCTGAGCCAGAGGTCGTGGGTTCGATTCCCACCTTAGTCTGGGTGTTCTTTGTGTCCGTTATTTGTATGTTTGTAAAGTCCCCCGCGACACAGGAGTAATTCCTAATGCCGGGAGTTGTCTTTTTAAAAAAATAAAATAAAAAATAAATAAAATTGCTAAGGTCCCAGGCTCCTGTGCCAAATTTCATTGCAACCGATTCAGAGGTTCAGTCGTATCTATGCTAACTTAATATAAATGCGAAAGTGTGTTTGTTTGTTACGCCTCCACGCCTTACCTACTAAACCGATAATCATGAAATTTTGTATACAGGTTTTCAGGAGTACAAAACAGGCCATAGGGTATTTTTCACTCAGAAAAAAAGAACTGTTCCCGTGTTTGCCGCAGGCAAAAGCTAGTTGACTATAAATTATACAAATCGTATTACTAGTTACTGAAATGATACAGGGTCTATCTGACAGTGGAATACTTAAGTCACTAAAAGGGTATGACTCTAGTATGCTGTTACAAAAATAATTTATGAAAAAAAAACCGTTATGATTATGACTGATTGAGTTTCCACGTATTTTTAACTCCGTTTCTCATAAAAGCAGAAGAAAGTATAAAGTTAAAGATTTTAAACCGAACATATTCTTTTTTTGGAATAGTTTACTCCATTATTGAGAAAATCCATAAAACAAACATGCGTAATTTTTGAACTTATTTTTTATTGATTTTCTCCATAACAGATAGAATAATGCGAAAAAAAAGGAACACGTTTGATTTAAAATCTTTATCTTTACATATTCCGTCTACTGTTATGAGAAACTGAGGTAACTTTTAATCAGTTATTCTTTTTTTTTTAACTGCATGCTAAAGTTACAGTTACCTTTTCAGTGATTTAAGTAAGTGTTCCATTGTCAGATACACGCTATCTAGGTAGAACGTTCTTCAGTTCAGTTTTATAATATTAGGAAATATAACGTTGTGTATTACGTTGCAAGAAGTGCACATCTCTTTTATAGGATTGGCAGCGCTACTATGACGATCCGAACAAGGAGCGCCTACTGAACGTGATCTCATTAGAGTTCTCACACACCCGACTGGAGAACTACGTACAGGCACCTCGCATCGTGCGCCTGATCGACTGGGTCGACACCGTGTGGCCGAGGCATTTGAAAGATCAACAGGTGAGATATCAACAGCAATAAACACGTAATTTATATTATGTTCACTAGATGTGCGTCTGTCTCTTAGAAGCTTCACGATGTAGCAACGATGTTCTTAACGTTTTCGTTCGTAACGTTTCAATATTAACTCCTAATTAATTAGCTCATACTCAATAGTATTCTAAATCTGTATGAGAATATAAACATACAACTACATCGAAATGTAAAACTGGGATCCAACTGACCAAAATTAAATATACATGTATGCTTTTAATAAGGAAGCATTATGCAAAATATGTTGAATAGTTCTAAGTTATGCAGAAACGAGATTACGTGTCACAATTTTATTTGGATTGAAAACAATGTAGAATTCAGAGTATTCAAGCTCATAATAACACTGCTTACTTTGTGCGCAGCATTGTCGATTTCATTGTTATTGTATATGTATTGTATATTGACATTTATAAACCTTTCTCTAAAATAACAGTGACCACAAACCGACGACGGTTTTTGTTATCTTGACATTAATTTGGGATGAGTCTACTCCTATTATTTTAGATATACATATATGTTATGGGCCAAGTGATTAAAATGGCATTATTCATAATGTCTAGACAGTTAGAAAATGCCCAATATGATTGGGCAGCATAAAAAAAACTTCGAAATAAGCAAATTGACCGGGCTGTATGAATAATGTCCCCTACCTATTGGGCAGAGTAATAAAAATGTGTTTTATTCAATTATTTTAACACATAACATACCTTATATAACTATAACATGAATATAATAGACGAGAACGTATAATATTTATTTAATAAATCATTAAATCAAGTATTTCTTTTTTAAGCTTAGACTTCTGATTAACAAGAAAAACCTGAACACATGTGACGGAGTATTGTTTTAGTTGTTTCAATACCGATATACCACTTTATCGTTAGCTGAGGTGAGGTGATGACACGTCGTATCTTTCAGATGCATTTTGCACAGCTGTCTGATATACACCACCTTTAATACTACAGTCTATGTAGACTGTATTTTTCAGCGTTCCGTATCCAAAGTGTGCCAACGAAACCTATTATTACTAGGCTTCCGCTGTCCGTCTGGCTGTCAGCGGACTGATATACCGTGTATCCTGTACCATAATAGATAGAATGTTGAAATTTACACAGAGTGTGTACCTCTATACCGCTATAACAACAAATAATGGAAATAAAATAATTTAAAAATTTAAGTGGAACGTGATATTTTCGTCGTCTGTCTGTCTTTCAGCGGTCTGTATTTAATGTTTCGTAGTAGGTAGACAGTTGAAATTGTCGCGGAGGGTGTATTTGTCTTGCCGCTATAACTAATATTAAACTTAAAGGGCCTCCTATAGAAGAATCATGTTCTTTCCTGAATTTTAATAAAATCTTTTAAGATGGTACGAAACCCATTTTCATTATATTCATTCAGATACATATATTTTTTTTAAAGTAATTACTAATTATAAAATTTTACCGAACTTTCCTATTAGTTTTCAATTTGAGATAAAAACAATATAAACCTTTATTAGCTTTTCATTCCAAACTTAATAGAAAACAACTACGCTCTGTAGCGGCAGGTGTTTGCAAATGATCATGGTCCTTCCATTCTTGGTCCTAACGATGCTTAATGTACCTTAATTATCACATTCCCAACAGCTATGTAGCAATATTAATTATGGCCAGACAATGTGAAAAATAATAAAGTTTATATAATATTAACTCGATTGTACGTGTCATTATTCATATCGCTCGGGCATTATAAGTGCAATGTTTAATTACTTGGCCCATAAAATATACATTAGAGAAAAAGTCTTTGTAAAAAAATTCTGTTCTGATAGTACTATAATATTATTATGATAGTTCTACTCATGTTTTTGAACATTGCGATTGTAGAATTTTCGGTAACTTTTTCATACTTTTTTAAAGTATATATTATATAATAAAAACATTTAAACTTGGTTCGATCGAAGATTTCTGTTTTTCTTTTGCAATAGGCCTGTTGCTATAGCTTCAAGAATAAAATGAAAATTTCGTTTACAGACTGAGTCAACAAATGCTTTGGACGACATGATGTATCCAAAAGTGCAGAAATACTGTCTCATGTCAGTTAAGGGCTGTTACACGGATTTCCACATTGACTTTGGAGGTACTTCAGTGTGGTACCATATTTTAAGAGGTAAGACCAAATTTTCATATTACATTTCTCTAGTTCTTTTTAAGTCATTTTTATGTATGACAATAATGTACAGTTTACCACATTAACTGTTGTGGTTTCGAGTTCTGCTCTGAGTTTCGGTGGTATTATCAAAACCGGCCAAGTGCGAGTCGGACTCGTGCCTCAAGGGTTCCGTACCAGATTTAACACTATGTGCGTTTTAAATATTTTCTGTAAAGTAAATTATAACAAATCCATAAATATTTGTGGTAATACACACTGAACGCCGCCATAGCCCGGACGCCGAAAACATCACGTTTCTTGTATGGGGGATCCGTTCAATTTTAAATTTAGTTATTAGGGTCTACTGGCACCCTTTGGGTACGGAACCTTTAAAAGTAAACTTTAAAAAGTTAGTTATCGCTTGTTGTATTATATTACAGGTGCAAAAGTATTCTGGCTTATACCACCGACGGAGAAAAATTTACAGCTGTATGAAAAATGGGTGTTGTCTGGAAAACAGTCAGACGTTTTCTTTGGAGACACAGTAGAAAAATGCATCAGAGTTCATGTAAGTTTTAATACATAAACTTAAGCAGGTTCTGTTCACTCTGAAAATGAGTTCTGTGTTAAGAGGAATATGGTATAGTTTAGAGTGATTTTGTTCAGTTTAAGTTTTTATTGATACAGATACAATTTGATTGACATATTACACTGAAAATTCTGCGCTTCTGGCCGCTCATAAATGTTTGAATTTCAAATGTTATATTTTTTAAACATAAGAACCTCAATCTTTGATTTAAAAAAAAGGGCAGGAATTGTTTTCTATCACAAGTTGAAGTTCGTCGTCCGTAGCAAAAATGGACATACAAAGACCTAAATAAAACTATAGGGTGTTTGCTATTTCGTTTATTGATAAAAACGTTAAACCAATTAGATTAACATAGTAGACAGAAAATTTGTGTTATGCTCTGTACTTGCGCCCTATTCAGTTCTGCTCAGCTCTGACATCTCATTGTTTCCATTGTATTTTGGGCTTTTGACAGCCTATATCAATATGATTATCTGTTAAGAGGGTATTTGTTTATCCTTCTCAAGTTCCTGTATCTGGTATAGTTGAGTAATTTACACAGAGAGATCTTTAAAATTGTCAAGAGGTTTTAAAGATTAATTTCATTTTAGAGTGGATCCTGGATCCGTCTTACAAATTACCAAACGTAACTGGTAACGTTATGGGTTTGTACGATCCCGCTTTCGTACATACAAATAGTTTTTACTTTTTACATATAGATAGTTTTGTGCACATGTTACGACCTACTTTTAGCTGTGCGTTGTTATTGTTATAAATACATTAATTAATACCTTAGAAGTTAGTACGCTACCAACTATTATACCTACAAGCACAATCAAGGAAAGATTCGCTACTCTATACATTTTTAGATACTTTTACTTGGCTTTGGCTGTCTTTCCTGCGTACTCAATTAACTACTAACTTAACTAACTACTTAACAATTATCCTACAGTGTACAAGCTAATTGACCTTTACAGGATTCGATTCCCACTTTTGATAACATGACAATCTTTTGGGCGTTAATAGTATCAGCGTTGGTAAGGCAAAACTGACTAACCGTAATGGAAATGGGAGCCGATTAAAGCTTCAAATTAAAAAAAAAACATGAAGTAGTAAAGTCTGATCCATGGATATCCACGACTAAAAGATATTTTCTGAATGGGGACTTGTGTTTATAAAAAATACATTCAAAATAAAAAGTTTCATCGATATGTTAACGTATTGCTCACGCGTCGAATGGACACGGACATAATATGCTCGAAACTGTATACTAAAGCAAAAATGTACTTCTAGATAGGTATATATAGGATTAAAATCGTTCATTCTCTTTTGTTACAGTTACAAGCCAGCCACACATTCTTCATCCCAACCGGATGGATTCATGCAGTCTACACACCAAGTGATTCCTTGGTTTTCGGAGGCAATTTCCTTCACCAGTTCGGAATTGAAAAACAACTTAAAATTGCCCAAGTTGAAGATGTTACTAAGGTGAGAAAAAAAAAATAATTTGATAGAACAATAAAACTATCAATACCGTTATAATTGGTTGCCACTTAATTTATAAAATTGGTGGTACCAGTATTGGTTATTGCAACCAAGAATTCAATTAGCAGCTACTCGATATCTTAAACCATGATATATTTTTTTTAAATCACATACCTATTAAATTTTCTTTTCAAAATTACAGGTGCCACAAAAATTTCGTTACCCATTCTTCACGGAGATGCTGTGGTACGTTCTTGATAGGTACGTGTCCGCGCTGTTGGGCCGATCTCACCTCTCCGCGGAGGGACAGTCAACTCTCACAGCGCCTAAAGAACATATACATCTCACGCAGAACGAGCTACACGGGCTCAAGGTGAATATTGTCTCAGTTGCTTTTAGTAAAATCCAAAATTTTGTTGTTTTTTTTTATGGTATAGTGGACAAACGAGCAGACGGGTCACCTGATGATAATTGACTAACACCGCCCATGGGCACCTGCTACTCAAGAGTCACACAAGTGCGTTGCCGGCCTTTAAGGTGGGAGTAGGGGAAGAGTGGGAGAGGGGGAGGGGGAGGGGAGGGAAGGGTTAGGGCCTCCGGTAACCTCACTCAAGCAAGCATTGCTTTACTGCCGGTTTTCTGTGAGGCCGTGGTATATCTGCGGTCGAGCCGGCCCAGACGTACCGAAGCATGACTCTCCCAGGTAAAAAAATCTTTAGTTCTAGAATATAGTATACTAGCTTTGCCCGCGGCTTCGCTCTCGTTAGTTATTTTTCTATTCCAATAGAACAGTACTTTTTTCGGGATGACAGAGACCATATGGCATATCATATGTATAATTTCGTGATCAGTCATCTATTAACTATTCTACTAACTATGAATAGTTAGTAGAATAGTTAATAGATGCGATAAAACCCACGACTGGGTCAAAACCCGGGTGATTACCCATCTCTTATAATATTAGTTAGGATTAGAATTGAATATTACAAGCGGATTATTATCATTTCAGTTACTGAAGTCTAGTGCAAAATATAGGCTTTACAATGAATATTATTAGTTAGTTTTCGTCCCCAATGGTTGTACGGTAAATTTTTCATTATTTGTACTCCGGCCAGCAAAACGTATTGATGATAGTCTAAAACATTGTCTAATTCTATTTTTGTTTTTTTTACAGGCTATAGTAATGTATCTACATCAGTTACCGGCAGCTCGTAAATCAGTGCCCGAATTACTATCAGATCCTATCGCATTGGTTAAAGACGTGCGAACATTAGTCGAACAACACAGGCATGATAAACAACAACTAGCAATCACTGGCGTGCCTGTACTCAAAGGTAACAATTTTTTCTTTAATGTTATTATTTGTTTATTGTTTGGTATGCACTTAGATAGTTTTTGTGTTATTCATTTACTCACTGACTTATTATAGACAACAGTTAGATAAATACTAAAATGAACATGTTTTCATTTATAAAATGCGCTTGAATACTTAAAATGTTATAAAATAAATATACTCATGCTCATTTAAAAATTACTCCACGGTTTTTAAGTTCTTTTGATTTTTTTAATTGTCGTCATGTTTATAGACAGCATTGAAGTAATCACAGGATTGTTCCATAATTTGTATTTGAAGGGTGCCAATAGAGATAGTTTCCGTTCTTACCTACCACATGGTATATGTTGAGTACATGTGTCAGGTCCGGACGACGTGGTGTCGGCGGAGCGGCGCGGCTCGAGCGGGCGCGGCGCGCGCGGCGGCCTGCACCGCGGGGCCCCGGCCCGGCCGCGCCCCGAGCACGCCAACAACGCGCCGCGCAGGAGGCGCACAAGGTGCGTAGTCTTACGATATTACACCACTATACCTATATTCAACAATAAACAAAATTTTACGATGCTGTGTTAGTGCGAGAGCAGACAACTCTTTCTCTAACAAAAAAAAAATACATCTCAATCCTTCATGTTTTAAAATTATATTGTTTATACTTCAGATGTAAGAAGTGTGAGGCTTGCCAACGTACGGACTGTGGCGAATGCGTTTTCTGCCACGACATGGTTAAGTTCGGTGGGCTGGGCCGCGCCAAACAAACCTGCGTCATGCGACAATGTCTACAGGTATATTATCTTATACTTAATTTCAATTCTACGATATAAGCAAACTCAACCTTGAGTGTTTCTGTACTTTATAATCCATACTATTACAATAAAGCTGAAGTTTGTTATTTTGGTTGAACGCGCTAATCTCGAGGACAACTCTGAGTAATATATTTGAACGCATAATTAACCGTTTCCAGGTCTAAATGTAAAAACAGAGTCCTTAACCAACACCAATACCCTGAGCTATATTGTTTTTAAACTTTACGCGACTTCGATACATATTAGATGTGTAACTCGAGACTTAATCGCGAAAATATTTGTACCTTATAAATATTGTCGCGATTAAGTCCCCAGTTACACATCTAATATGTACCCTTGGTAAGTTTTTATATCTGCCGAGAGGGACCCCTTTGAGTTAGCTTTATAAAACTAGTTAGTTGGTTGAGTAACAAGATCCAATATACCTCAAATATTTATCAAGCGAGGCTTTCGGCTGTACTGTGAATTGGGTCGTTCGTCGTTGTGTTTCCCCGAAAATCCCACTTGATAACAGACACTAAGCATAACATACCTTTAGAGAATCTGAAAGAATTGTAAAGGTGTACTCACTGGGAGCATTCGCCTGTAATGTAACGTTACAGATCTGAGCATTACATCAGTAAGGGAGGAGACCTGAGCATTACAGTGTGCAACCTGTAATGTTACAGATTCGAGCATTACATCAGTGAGGGAGGAGAACCAAGCATTACAGTGCGCAACCTGTAATAATACAATCTGTAATGTTTTGATACAACTTGTAAAACCGCCTATGTTACGTCGGTTTTGAAATATAATATTGCCACGCTCAGTACAACCGTTTCGTCTGACATTGTGGAATCAACTAATCAATGCTCGTCAGTCAGGGTCAGGGCATTAAATTACAATACTGCCTATTGTAATTTAATGCTCGAAATCGAATCAAATCTTGCAGTACAGGCGAATGCTTATCAATCAGGCAGGCAGTATTGTAACGTAATGCTCAATATCGAATCACAAATGTTACATTACAGTTGAATGCTCCCGGTAAGGGAGCACCTTAAGACAAATATAAACTTACGGTTTCCAAATATCAATTTAAATTTTGAACTTTACTAATATACATCAGTAACAAGCATTAACTATGATTTATATACAATTATTATACATTTTTTAGCCAATGTTGCCGGTGACAGCATCTTGTGCAGTATGTCACCTCGACGGGTGGATGCAGACACCCGTTGCACCACAGGCTAAAGGAAACAACGGTAAATATGCATCCAATATTAATTTTAGAAAGCACATAAACATAAACATTCATTATTTATATGTGAGATGTTTTATTTTGTCTCATATACCATTAAAGTACCATTTACATACCCTGCAAAAAGATCTTTTAATGTATTAGTACATTAAAAGAGTTAAATTTTCTATTTTACATTACCTTGGCAGGTCGGAACGGTCCGTCTTCTCTCCGAGAGTGTTCAGTGTGCTACAGTATCGTGCACCCGGCCTGCGTGCCGCCCGGGGGACAGATCAACGAGGACCTGCCCAACTCGTGGGAGTGTCCCACTTGCACCACTATGGGACTCAACCATGACTACAAGGTAAACTACCCAACTTTTACCAAGTCCACCATTATTTACACATTTCTGAAAATGCAAAAGTTCATCGTAAAATGGTTCCTCAGTTAAAAAAATACTACCTACTTTGACGCTTATATAATGATAAAGATAGGTCATCACTAGTCATAAGACTAAAGCTAGTCTTATGACTAGTGATGACCTATCTTTATTAAAGTCTACAAATGTTCTGGATCGAGAATGAGGCTTTTTATTATCTTATGTTTCATTTCATTGTTGTAAATCTCATAATTTTAGGTACACTAGGAATAATTTTTTATTCTTATTCATACCAGACAGTATAATCATCGCGTTGAAGTTCTATTTTATGTATTTAAAGAAATATCAGTCGAATTTACGCCTATCAGTGCGTTCATCAGATAAATACAGTCGTGACCGTTTGCTTAAAAACATTCCATTGGCGGAAAATCACAACCTTACCGAAATATCCAACAAAGGATTCAGTATAAACAAAAAGTAAAATTCGGTATTTCTTGTTTCAGCCTCGTCACTTTAGGGCGCGTCAGAAGTCGTCTGACCTCAGACGGATGAGCGTAGGTTCTGACGTCAGTCAAGTTAATCAGCACCAGCACCATAATTTACAGGTGAAAAGCATTATATTTTGTCTATTTATGTACATTTTGTAATAGATGCATTGTATTTTATGTATTCAAAAAGTTTTAACACTTTAAAATATAGTCAGATGGAAAGTTATTTTATCTATAAGCCTTGATTACTTTTACGTGTTGCATTAACAATAATAATAAAAACAACATTGGCCTGCCGTAGAAGAAGCTAGCTTTAATACAACCACACCATGTGGTAAGCTACCCAGTCTGCCTTATTATAAGTATGATGATTTTGTAATTGTTATTTTTAGAATAAGTTACCCCCACCACCACCGGCGCCAATGAAAACAGAAACCGTATCCGATAGTGAAGGCAAGAGTGAAATTCCACATATCAAATCTGAAGATGGTAAGTGTTATCTTTTAGTGTGGTCTTAATTTATGTCATTAATGATTTTTGTATTTATTAATTTATTTCCTTTAGAAATAAAACGCGAAGAGGAAAGCGGAGGTACCTGTGTTGGGGAAGGCGAAGGTTGGGAACCGCCACTAAAGAAACGACGCGCTAGTGATGAGGATGAGGCGCCCAAGAAACAAGCGCTGAGGGCACATCTTGCGCTACAGCTCACTCACCACTCGGCAAAGGTAAGAAACGAATGAGGATTACCTCAAACGTGATAATTGTTTTTTTTTTCAAGTTTTTACATAACGACTTTAGATATAACAGCATTTATAATATAAAGAAATAACAATATCACATACACTGACCACACATACATACATAGATATAACATACACAATAAGACATTGATAAAATGTATTTCGTAACATACATACAAACTACATCAATATACTTTCAAATGGTTTCAACTCTTTTTTAAGTTGGTTTAAAAGAAATACTATCTTTATGAGAGCGATGGTGAGATGAATCTGCAATCTATTTTAAATTGTTAATAATTGTAATCAATATAATACTAAGCTTAATTTATTTTAATATGGCGGGTTTCGCAGTTTGTCGTACGGTTTCAAGAACAAGAACATAGTGACGGATGCCCATTTCAGTTTAAAGAAAGAAAGAAAGAAAACCCGTTCGACTGATTTCGTTAAAATTTAAAAGGGACCACCTGGGAAGTTTACTCTTTGAAACAGAAAAAGAATTTTCCAAATTGGTTCAGGCGTATTAAAATAATCGGTGAACATAAAAAAAAAGATTCCGATAAATTGAGAACCTCCTCCTTTTGTGAAGTCGGTTAAAAATAGAAAATATGTTAGTTCCAATACTATCAAGTTTTTAAGCTAAAAAAGGCTTGTGATCTAATGAGCTACAGCATATTATGTTCGACACTAAGGAGTAGTAACCACTGTGTACGAAGCTGAGCCGGTTAGTGCAGTAATAGTGAAGTCGTACCGTCCACAGATAATGAAGAAGCCGCTGTACCCGATCCGGCCGGCGGCGCCGCTGGGCGCGGGCTACAACGCGGCGGGCGCGGCGTGGCTGGACCGCGCCGCCATGCTCAGCGTGTTCGCCAAGCTCACGCCGCACGAGCTCGCCACCTGCGCGCTCGTCTGCAAGGCTTGGGCCGAATATTCCGTGAGTGTACCTTGTACCACTAGCAGTGAGAGCTAGGTAACTGCTGAGCTAGGTAGTAGACTTGGATATGAGAGTTTATAGGACAGGTACAGAAGTCTTACACAATGAAGTCGCAAGTTAGACCGCACAGCGCTAATTACCTACAGTTATATGTACAGTAATCTCCAAACTGATTGGTCGGCCTAAATTGGCGTAACCGCCATCTCGCGCGTGGTACAATCGAGTGGAAAATTACTAACCCAAATATGACTTCAATGTTAATATAGTATTAGATTAAAGTTCGTAAATAGATTTTAATTTTATTCCATATGAATGAAATACATGTATGTTATGTTATACTTAGTTATAAAAATAAATTGGCTAATTAAACTGGATAAGTATGCTTGACAGATTAAATAAAACGCTTTTATTAATTTAATTAAAGTGAGGTTACACCTTCCATGAAACTCATTTCAGGGAGCACTTCATTGGAAGAATCGAAATCTTCGTCTTCAAAATCAGTTTCCATTCCATTCAAATTATCTATAATAGGGATGTTGACATATTTTCAAAACTGGATTTATTTTATACCTCGACCCATAATGAACGCAATAAATAATATTCTGTTAAAAAACACTAAAATTTATCAGAGAAATTTGAAAAAATAAAGTTACTTTTAAGTTTTTCCGCCGAAACACTCAATTCAGTTTGATTACGTCATTATCCGAAAAACATTATTCAACTGTCAGCCCGTCACAGTAATAAGCATTCTTGGTGTGCTCGCGGTTACCTTCACGAATATACCAAACTTAAGTGCTTTACCTGAGAGAAATGGACATAAAGTATTACAAATGCTGTGCAGTGCCCAAGTGCAAAAGCACAACAATCAGCACACCGGAAAAACTTTTCATAAATGTTCCAAAAAATAAACAAAAAAGGAGAAAGTGGTTAACACTTGCTGGAAGAGAGGCAGCGTCGTTGTTAACAACAAGCACCAACTATGGAGATAATTCACGCAATGAGTGACGTTTTCTATGTTAATATTATTATGATACCAACTGACAGCTGGCTGTCTATCAAGTATCAACTGTCAGTCTCTCGGATAATTACGTAATAGAATCTGATAGAATGGTGTTTTCAGTCACGTGGTCATGGTTACTATTTCAGTCTTTTTTAATCATCTATAATATAATTTTAACAGTCTTTTTAATGAAGAAAACGTTGTTTTAAGTTTTTATATATCACAATGAATCATTTAGTTAAAATGCAGTATAAATTTGTGATTAGTGTCAACATCCCTATTCCATCACTATTCTTAAAATCCTCTTCAACAAAAACACTAATAGACAATAACAACAAAAACACTAACAAACTGATAAAATGAATATGATTGTACTGGTTCATGTACGGACGTAGCACTCACACTGTTGCGGAGTGTGACGCGGACGAGAGCGGGTGGAAGGCGGGACGCGCGGGTGACCGCACCCCTCCGTCTCGACTGAAACCTTAATTTTTCATTCTGCGCACTGGCTCGTGGCTAACTTCAGCCCGGTCAATAAGTTTGGGTATTGCTATACATATATACTGGAGACGCCGCGACATTAGGTTTGCCTTTTTTAATGAAATTAATTAATCTGAATATTTAATTGCCACTAAGTTATGTGCCTATTACTCTACTTTTGTGAACAAATAAACCTAGGTTAGGCACTAATCAACTAGGACTATACAATCAACTATACAAACGAATGAAATTTCTGGCGATACAACCACATTTTTTGAATTCGTTGCCATTTTTGAGCTAGAGTTACATTTCTTTACATACTAATTGTTAGTTTCCATATTTATTAGAATGTACGTGTTGTAGATGGACCCGTCGCTGTGGCGCAGCATGTCGTTCGTGCAGGTGCGCGTGTCGGCGGCGCAGCTGGCCGGCATCGCGCGCCGCCAGCCGCTCTCGCTCGGCCTGGAGTGGTGCCACCTCGCCCGCCGGCAACTCGCTTGGTGAGACTATGTTTCTTTCTGCCTTACGTTATACTATCACCAAATATTGTTAAAGAAAGTTCGACTTCATACTCGTGCTTTATCAAACGCCATCGTTAAACCGAAGTCACTGTAATGTTCTCGAAGGTTCCTTGCGGGGGGGGGGGGGGGGGCTAAGAGAAACTACCATTCGTCACAAGAATTTATTCAGGACTGCCTCACCTAAGTTTATATTTATATATATAACTTAGAATTACCCACCATCACAATACATTTATTCGTATAACGAATACCTACATATCAGACACAAAAATTTATTGTGGACTAAATGATAAATATACAATTGATACAATAAAAAGACAATAATACAAAGAGTAATTATAGATTTTAATATGATTTAATTTAAAAAATATACAGTTTAATGAATGAAAAGCAAAATAGGTTAGAGGTGTCGTACATCCATGAAGCAGATACAAAGAGGACGTGTTGTAATTAGATTTCCCTATGAAACAATGCGTGATAATTTGCGGGTTGAGGGGGTGTTTGAGGTTTAAAATACATTTTAAATCATCAGCCTAAGGACAATTTATTTCATTTTAATATTGAAAGTACTTTCAATTCAAGATAAATACTCGTTCCGTCGTGGGTTGCTAGGTAAAATAATTGGGTTCTAATTACGGCCCTGTCTTTTTTGTTCTGTTTATGTATGTTCTTCTAGTTGAAGATAGATGACAGTCTATTCAAAAAATGATTACAAAAAATATAAAAATAATACTTTGACTGCTAAAAATTCTTTAAGACTGGATGTAGAACACATTTCAGTATCTTCGTATGATTTATTTTAATAATACTGAGCTACGTACCTTTGTTTTTTTTAATTCCCATTACACAAAGTTTTGCCATCTAGTGACAAATAGATTTAATTATATTTCAAAAAACACTCTTTTTCTAAAACTATTTTAATAAATTAAATAAAAAAAATAGTTACAAATAAATTGTGATGCCATACATGGCATCAGAGCGTCTATCCGAATCGTTTTTACATGACAAAATACAACACTTCATCTTTTACTTCTTAATACCACTAAAATTTACTGATTTGCGATTTTTCGATACAAACGTACAATACGAACGCTGACAGTGTACTAACTATAAGCCACGCCCACTGTGATGACGTCAGGACCTAGTTATAATCACAGTGCACAGTTGCTTAGGCCCTCTCCTCTTTGTATCTGCTCCGTGCATACATCTAACCTATTATTACTATATCATTACTAATTTCATATACTTAATAAAATATGTGAATCATAAGCAGCATATCAATGAAAGGGTTTATTAAAATTATAATATTCAGTTTACAAGCTTTTATCAGTCAACATAAAAGTTAAACAAACAAGTTAAAAAAAGTTAAAAAATAATCTCGAATAAAAAATTCAATTTAATAAAAGAAACCAAATGACTTATTATATTATATATAATTAAGGATATATACGGTTTTACTCACATCTGGCATCTGCAAACGACGCGGTACCACGTCTCACTCCTTGATAAAGTCGTCGAGTCCAAAACTAGTCGGGCATCTCCGAAATATACACGTGAGGAAAACCGTACCTCCATAATTAATATGAATACCACTTACAAAAGTTTTTATTCAAATAAAACCAAATGACGTAGGCACATTATAGTAGAATAGTAATGGAACTAATACATTTGGAAGTACTAGGTTCATGTTTTACTTGCTGAGACTTCCTGTTTCCATTTTTTTGTTTCAGTTTCTTACTGAGCCGGCTTTATGATTTTTTATTACTTTTCAAATAAATATATATGATAACATATGATTGTGTGAATAACCTTCAACATAATAAATCTTTTGATTTTATTGTAAATTGTAAGTTAAGTAATAATAAAGAGAGAATAAATATATGTACAGGTTACTAGCTCGCCTGCCAGCCCTTCGCTCGCTGTCCCTGGCGGGGTCCCCGGCGGAGGCGGCGCTGGCGCTGCGCTCGGCGGCGTGTCCGCCGCTGCACGCGCTGGACCTGTCATTCGCGCGCTCGTTGGACGACGCCAAGCTGCGCGGCATCCTCGCCCCGCCCGAGTCGTCGCGGCCGGGCGGCGGGAACGTCACCGGCGCCGAGCCCAGCCGGCTCGCCGCCCTGCACACGTTAAGGCTGCCCGGTACTGATATCACCGACGTCGCCATGAGATACGTTGTGCAGGTACTTATTAGTATATCTTTTATCAATCATCAATGCCAACGACCCTAATCCTAAAATATTACACTCTGTGTAAACATACATACAATCATACACATATGTGAATGATTGTATGTATGTTTATGTATTTTAGCCATTACAATTTAGTCCTACCTAGGGGCAAGCTTATTAGCATCAACCCCAGGTGATGCTATGTTTAATTCCCAAAGGGTGCTTTATTATTTATCTATCTATACTAATATTATAAAGAGGAAAAGTTTGTGAGTTTGGATGTTCGGGGTAATCTCCGGTACTACTGATCCGATTTTAATTTTTTTTTGTTTGGATAGCCCATTTATCGAGGAAGGCTATGGGCTACGACCAATAGGAGCGGAGTATCAATGAAAAATGTTGCAAAAACGGGGACAATTTATAAACGCAGTCGAAGTTGCGCGGGTCAGCTACTTATTATTAAACTTAAAAAAAATAGGGAGAAATGTATTAAAATAGGATATTGAGTTGAAAAGCAATAGTTAGAGCAGATCATAGCCCCATAACCTTGTAACTCGAACTGGCTGTTGCCAGAAAAATCAGAACCTTCTAATTTTTTAAATGGTATTATTACATAAACTTTTTTATATAAATTTTAATTAAGATAGGATTCAAAGTTTTGTCAGAAGCCCAGAGTACTTAAACTTATACTTCAACTGTATTGTTTTGTACAGTATATTGGCAATGTAAATAATAAAAAGATGATTTTGTCGTTCACTACACACCTTCCTATCTTGGAGAAATTTAACTCGCTACCGAATCGCACCATAAAATGGATTCGGTAGGGTCGGTGGAAGTTTACTGTATTTCCATCTAGAAAAAGAGCTTACGAATGTTTTTTTTTTATGGTATAGGGGGCAAACGAGCAAACCGATAGTAAATGACTAATGAATATAACTCAGGAGTCACAAGTGCGTTGCCGCCCTTTAAGGTGGAGACGGGAGAGGGGATTAGAGGGGAGGTGAGGGGGAAAGACGGGAATAGGGGAGAGGGAAGGGTTAGGGCCTCTGGTAACCTCACTCACGCGGCGAAAAGCAATGCAATCATTGTTTCACTCCCGTTTTTCTGTGAGGCCGTGGTATCGAGCGGATTCGATCCGGCCCATACGTCCCGAAGCATGGCTCTCCCACTTAAGATTTTAATTTCAGAGTATTAAATTTTCCACATTTTCGAATGTTTTTTAACTTTATGCATATCGGACCCCAGAAGATTAAATGATTGTCCGCTGTGGTTCGGCAGGCCTTACCGAAGCTGGTGGAGCTGGACGCGTCGTCGTGCGCGCGTCTGACGGACGCGGGCGCGGCGCAGCTGGCGCACCACGGCCTGCAGCGCCTGTCGCTGGCCGGCTGCCGCCTGCTCACCGAGGCCGCACTCGACCACCTGGCGCGCTGCCCCAACCTCGTCAGGTACGTGTACTTGTACTTCAATATATCTAGTTATCCAAATATATTCATAATATATTATATTTTTGTAAATAAACTTATAAATTACTAATTTGATTACCATTGCCAGGTTGGATCTTCGACACGTGCCTTTGGTGTCGACGCAAGCGGTCATAAAATTCGCCGCCAAGTCGAAGCACAACTTGCACGTGAAAGACGTGAAGCTTGTCGAGTTGAGGAAGACCTGATCCGAGGCGGGGGGCGAGTCGCCGCCGCCCGGGGCCGAGGATACTCCCGCGGTCAATTAGATAAAGAGTGACAGTGTGTTGGTCGCATACAAACACTACTTTTACGGTAATCGCGCACTTCTAATCTAAATCAAAGATTGTTAATGACCAAAGCAAATACTAGTTTTTTTTACTAGTAGGCGATGGGAGTATTTAGTACTCGAATAATCTAGAGTATACAATTTCCTAGTCTTTGTTTTGGCCTACACAATGTGCGGCCTTGTTAGTTCTACAGTATTGTTTTTACTTGATGAGTCTTTAATAATATGCTAGCATTTTTTTACAGAATAAAAGCTAAGTGTGAATTAAACTCGTATGAAGAGGGTGCCGTACGATGAATATATACTATTTATCCCTAGAACAAACTTAACATTGTAGTCGAAAAGCATGTTCTCCCATACCATTTTTTTAATTTCCTAATTTGGTCTCAATACTTATGACCCCCAAATTCTAAATTCATTTATTTGCGTTGCACATCTGTGGTTAGGTTACAGGAAATTTTATGTATACCAAATTTTATCCTAAACAGTCCAGTAAATTCAAAGCAAATGGGCTGTGACAGACAGACAGACAGAAACACGTGTGATCCTATAAGGGTTCTAGTTCTTCATACGGTCGTACGGAAAACTGAACAGTAGTAGCTACACAGTCATGTTACCTACATGTAAATAATAATATCAGATTTCTCCGACTATTCCCAACATGTAGTACAAAAACAGCCATAATGCGTCCTGAAAACTTATAAATTAGTGACAATTATTAAAAAAAAAGAGAGATTCGGGTATACCCTAGGAAGCAACTCCCCGAGAACAGAATCTCTGTCCGGCTATAGGTAATTGTTCCGAGTCGCGTCTACACAGACACCACTTGTAACAATTACTAGTGTCACAGAACAAGCCAGGCCATATACAAGAAAAATTGCTATTTAATTGTCTTGGTAAATATTGAATCACAATATAGTGCTAATATTGTTTTATAGACTCATCTAGTATAAATATGTCAATAATTTAGCTATTTCCTAAGACGTGTCAGAACATTTTTATGTGCTTTTGGAATGTTGATTTTAAGTTTTCAAGCACATTCTAGTCTAGTTCTAAATCATCGACCTTTAGAAATAGTAACTGCTTCACCCGTCTTCTCTCATGACAGCTTGTTAAGTACTTAATTCTAATTGGCATTTATCCTTAGGTACAGTACGTTTCTACTGGTTATTATGTTACTCTAGCCACCTGTTAGTATGTTTGAAGCAGAATCTGGGGTTTATTGTTAATGTGTTATCTTTGTACAACATATCAAAATATGCAATCAACACACAGTTTCTTCTACTAAGTGTAGATATTAATGCAAAGACTTGATTGATGCCTACTTTGGTACTATTGTTAAAGTGATACGATTTCTGTATTAGGAGAAATATTATTAGAAAAAATGGGTATAAAGTACTAAAAAGAAATCATTACTTAATATTAAAAGTATTGAAATTGAAACAATGTTTAGTTGGTATCTTTTTATGATCATCTATGACTCGTGCCAACATATAATTTGTATATGACAAAGCACATATATCACTGCACAATCAAATAAATATATTATAGTTATATATTATATATTAATTTTATTGCATGCTGTTGCATCGGTATTATATTTTATCATTAGTTTACGTTTCTTTCTCTTAGTTAAAGACCGTTTGGACCACAAGAGGCTCCTATTTTAAACATCGACTGAAAAATTCTGAAATTATTGTTAAAACTGGAAAATCAGCATTTTGCAATATCATTCACAACTCGAATCAAAGATAATATATTTTCGTAATTCGATTACCTTCTAACAAGTTGGAATTGGATGTCTAACAAGTAAGTTGTGGGTGATATTACAGCATATATGTATGTATGTATAAATATGTTTCCCGCAATAATTCTCTTGTAAATAGCATTTGTTTATATTTATTAAATAGTAATTTTCCCTAAAGAATGCTAAGTTTTAGTTCATGACAATTCAAAATTGCTTAGGTTGTATTTTTTAGTTCTAGTCCCTTCTAGGTTTAAGCAGTAATTTCTGTAACAGTAGTAAAGTATTATTGAATTGGTTATGGACTGTGTGATTGCTAGTTATTTGTGTGAAAGCGATGGTTATTTACGCGGCTGAAATCTTGTATTTAATATCACCTTGTAATAACACGCACGTCTTTCTTCGCTACGTTTAAATTATTTTACAATTAGCATTCGAGTCTGCGAGTCGCAACCGGCCTTAAAATGATACACCAGGCAACAGATATCTCAATCACTCCAAAGAAAACTCCATTTTTTAATTTACTGAACCATAAATAGAAAGACAATACTGATAATGAATAAATTCGAAATGTTATTTTAAATTAAAAAATGGAGTAATGTGTTTACTTCCAGAGCATGATGTATATATAATACAGTTTGTCATTATATTAGTATGTAAGTAACCGACTCTGGTCACAGTAAGCGAGGTCGGGGGCCGCCTATAGTATTAGTTTAGGAGAAATAATGACCTTAAACTGTAAAGAATAATAAGTATAGATTTGAGAAGTGCATGCACTTGTCAAACTAGAAGCAAGATATCACAGAATACATAGAAATATTTTTAGATTTATATCAGATTGTGTGTTACATTAATAAGAGTCGAATATAGGTGTAGTCATGTTTTACTTACTATATTGACCAAGAATCATAATTTCTACATGCCTTGCAGTGAAGTTTGACAAGTGCGTACAACCATGTCACGGACTGTAAGTTGTAGGGTAAGTAAGTTCGTTATCAAGTAATATTTTTGCTGGATATTGTAAAGCTCTACATTATCGAGCTAGTTTCTAAGCAGTGTGTGCCTCTGTTATAGACAATTAGCTATAGATAACAAATTGTTTATAAAATTATACTTGTGACTTTAATGTTCATCAAAATTGAGTTTTGGATTTAGATTAAAAAAAAAACAAAATTGATGAGTGATTTTCCCATAGGTTAAGATAGATATTATTTAGTTTTGTAAGCTGCCTTTATGCGAGTTGATCGATATGAGATAGCATTTTTATATGTCTCGCATGTAGGCGTCGTTGGCAGTTACGGTGATATTACAGGCCAATGGCTAGGTTTATGTATAGCGATATTATGCGACATTAACGTTCACGAAAAGTAACATTGTATCATTGGTTACCATAAGCATAAAGTAATATTGGAAATAAATATTTACAATGAAGTATGTCTGGTATTTTTATTTCTATAATTTGTTTTAAATGACAGTATATAAACTACACGCAATAATTTAAACTCCAGAAATACATAGTTTGGTTTAAGGATGCTCGATCGTAACCCGTAATGAATCGTAACCCATTGAATCTGTTCGCGATCTAAATCGATCTCTCAAAGATATCGATATCTATCATAAAACGAAGTGTACACCCCGTGTAAGATTGTTTCAGTGTCGCGAAGGAGTTCTTTCTCTTTTCTCGCCAAAAACGTCTTTCTGTGGATACTTATCATAATGCAAAAGTCAGTTCATCAGAAAAAATGCGAGATTAAGGATTTACAGTCATTAGTGTCATTTTGCGCTACGCAATGTAAATTGTATGTTAGTAACAAACGTAGGTATAATTTTTGTGCGGTATACCGTGAGTGACCTTAATCGTTCGTTGCCGTCGAAACAGCTGATTACATAAGTGTTGTGTATGCACTGATCAGTGCTTCAGCTTACCAAAGGCTAATTGATTAAATTACAGTTTTTGTCTGTATGGGGTACCATTTATTGTTTTTTTTCGGTAAAATGTCCTGTTAAGTCATTTTGATATCACTTTTAACCAAAAAATGTAAAATAATGAATAAATATGAATTTTCCGACAGAAAATTTCAATGTTTTTCAACTCGGAATGATGATCTGAATCTACTATTTCAGTATTCGGCGGGCCGTTTCTTACACTCGTTATAATATTATTATGTACTATTTGTTTTTACTTTTTTTTACGAAAAGTCCTTCCAACCCTAATAGCTCAAGTGATTCTTTACATATAAAAAAAAAATTCGTGTCACGTTTGTTCGCGATGAACTCCTAAAATAATGAAACGATTTTAGTTAAATTTTACACACTGCAGTTTGGTCCAACTTGAGCGCTAGGATGGTGTTTATCTCAATTTATAGTTACAATATTTTTTTACTGCAAATTACTTAGCCACAGCAATGCGTGGCTGGGTAGCTAGTACAATAAAATTATTGGTTTATAGTTTGTAACATCTGTTAGGCGTCACCATCAGCATCTAAACTCAGAGACAACTAAACTTACTCTAACTAGACTAGACAACTAAACTAAATCAATTTTAGTTTAACTGACTTTTGTTTAAATCAATATTTGTCTCGTGGTTATATCGTTTTAAATGATTTGTTAGGTTTTTCTATTTGGTTTTAACTAAATTGGCACTCATGAAACATGAGTTTGTTGGCTTAAAAATGAATACCTGTCCTGTTCCCACAAACTAATAAAGCAATGAAAATTACAGGACAAAGATCGCATTAAAGTAAACGAAAAAGATAGACCTATATATACCCTACAAATGTAACTCAAGCTGAACAAATATAACGGTAGGTAACATACCTACTTCGACAAATACCTATCTATACTAATATTATAAACATTGGCGTATCTAGGGCTCCAGGGGGGCCTAGCCCCTAATGCACACAGGGGGTTAGCACAATTCGCATCATAATTCATAAATAGCTTTAATCTTCTTATGAACTTTGTCGCTCTAACATAACATTATTATTCACATACATTTGAACAATGAACTATGAAAACCTATATGAATTTAAAAGCGTTACAGCTCCAAAGTATACAGGGTATATTTGAAAATGGAACACTGATTTAAATCAGCATCTAACATGCAGTTATAAATAATTTTATTGAAAAAAAAACTATCCGTTTACAAGTTATGACCATTTTAATAACCAGGTATTTTTACCTCCGTTTCTCATAAAAGCAGGAGGAATGTGTAAAGCTAAAGATTTTAAATGGTGCAAATTTTTTATAGTAAACGGCAAGTTTTTTTGAATTGATAACTTCTTATGGGAGGGTAAACCGCTTCGTTACGTAACGCGTTACGGCGCCAGTCTCTGGCGTTTAAGTTTTCACTTCTGTCGGGTGTCCCGAGACGCACACGTTTTTTTTAAATTTATTTTGTAGCTGCGTGCTAGAGTCATGCCCTTGTAGCGATTTAAGTAAGTAGTACACTCTGTATAGTATAAGACGTCAAACGTACGCTTTAAAGTTATTTTACTTGATTTTTTACGTAACGTAATATATAACTATAATTTATCAACAAAATCCTTTTTATCTTTGAATCTAAATTCAAAAACACTTCGATCGATTGGGCTAAAAGACGTTCAATCAATCACTGGATGATATGATGATATGATATAGGTGATGATATAGGTACCATTAAATTTCGAATATTCACTGGCCCGTGAATTTGGTGGCAAATCAAGACAACTTTATTTACCAAGTGTGGATTCAAAATAAAAGTCTCTATCTCTATATTTATTAAGAAATTTGAAAATCATTGCAGCCAAATTCTTTGCATCTCCACTAGTTGAGAAATCAGGCAATCCCAGGAACGACTCTTCAACTTTCAACTCCATCCCCCGTATTCCAAAACAATCGACGGTTTTTCTTCTTTGTAACATCTTGCTTCATCTACCACAGAAAAATAACCAGATTGTTTTACTCCTTTAAAAATTCCTTCTATTGTGATCTGGTACTAATTAAATCGTTCTGCATACCAGCACTGCAGCAGGTTACATGTTTTTTAAATATTTGGAAAATGTTTCGACATCCGGGACCGACCCGACGGCTTAACGTGCTCTCCGAGGCACGGTGGGGTCTCAATGTGATAAGAATGGTCACCCATCCTAAGACTGACCGAGCTAGTATTTCTTAACCTTGTACTTTTTTTTTTTGTGCGTGTGGGAACCCCCTCGGGCCGTCACCCCACCGGGGTTTTCGGTGGGGCGGTGTGTCGGAATCGAACCGACTAAAACCACACGGTGTGCCATACTGCGCCTAAATTAGGAGGGATCCGGGAACAGCTTTTATTAAGACATCCGGACCCCCCCTAGCGCCTGCCCGCAAAAGCGCGGGCACCACCTTCGGGTAACAACCTCTCAATTAGGCGACGTCCAGGCACACGCGGACGCCGCCTCCTCGCGGGGGGCCACTATAGCGGGTGGAAGGGAAAACCCGTCCCGACCACCCGCGGCCATACTCAGGGCGGCATGAGGCGCTGGAAAGCGCGCTTCCGCCGCCCGGTTCGCCGGCGGCGAATTAAGTCCGAGTGGAGATCGCCCTCCCGGACCCGTTCCGCCGCCTCCTTCTGCGAGATGACGTCCTCACAGAAGGTAGCGACCGCGGTAAAATTCCTGTGCGGTATCCGCGTATGGCTCTAACCGCCATAACCCTCTGAGGGCGCCAGAGGTGCGCCCTATTCTGGGCGGTCAGAGCCTCCGCCCACACCGGTGCACCGTACAGTGCCATTGACCGGACAACCACCGTGTACAGCCGTCTCGTAGCGACGCTGGGTCCGCCCAAATTGGGCAAGAGTCGACCAAGGGCGGACGCAGCGCCGACCAGCCTTGGAGCAAGCTGCAGGAAGTGCTCGTCGAAGCGCCACCTACCGTCGAGGATCAGGCCCAGATATTTTATGTGGGCCTGAACCGGTACGAGGACCGACTTGACCTCGATAGAGGCGCCAGGGGGTGGACCACGACGGGGCCCATGAAATAAAAGGGCCTCCGTCTTATCCAAGGCCACCCGCAAACCCAGCGCCTCAATACGCCCGACCACCAGAGAGACTCCCCTGGTGGCCAGGCACGCCGCCTCCTGAAAGTTCACAAGTTCACTCCCCGGGCTGTGACCAAGGTGTCATCGGCGTAACAGATTACGCCGAGCCCGGGGGGGAAGTCGCCTCGAAGGGCCCAGTCGTACGCCATGTTCCACAGGAGTGGTCCAAGGACAGACCCCTGCAGAACACCGCACGACATGGGCCGACGACTCAAAACTCCATCTCGGTCCTCGTACCTGACGGTACGCTCCTCTAAATAGTCCGTCACTAGCCGCCTCAGGTACCCTGGCACTCCGTGATAGTGGAGTGCTTCCCTGATGCAGCTGAATGGCAGACTGTTGAACGCGTTGGCGATGTCCAGCGACAACGCCAACAGTACGCCGCCACAGCTCACTATCTCTTCAGTCACGGCCCTCAGGCGCAACATAGCACCGACCGTCGAACGCCCCGCTCGAAAACCGAATTGGGCGTCCGACAAATCGGGGCCGACCTCGCACAGGTGCCGGGCGATGCGGGCAGAGAGGACCATTCTTAACCTTGTACTATGCTAACCTACTCGGTTACCACTTAGCCACGTGCATGTACGTATAGACAAAACAAAAATGTATCTATATTCTTAGTTTGGGTCTAGTTGGCGTTATGATGCCGCAGAATATCTATCATTATTATTTGGGACCATGATAGTTGAAGCTAACCTATTATTACATGTATTTATTATACTTAGGTAGGTACTTCAATTTACTTCGTAGTTTACCATTCGTAGTAGCCGAGCATCGTTGAATCTTAATATAGTTTTCTTCGTCGGGGGTTAAAAAGGAAAACCCCTCCTGGGGTGGTATAAGTTAGTGTTTATCAGTGTATATGTGTGTCTGTTTGTGGAGCTATAATTCCTAAATGGATGGACCGATTTGGATTTAGTGTTTTTTGTTGTTTTTTAGTGTTTGAAAGGTGACAAAAGTGAGGGTGTTCTTAGCTTATAGCCAGATTTTCTTGAAAAAAATCTATTAACTATTCTATAGAACTATTCACTCAGTTATTGAGAAAATCCATAAAAACCACTTGAAAAAAAAATCGAAGTTAGTTTTTATGGATTTTATTAGTAACGGAAAGAAAAATTCCAAAATAAAAAATGTGTATGATTTAAAATCTTTATATTTACACATTTCATCTACTTATAAAAAACAGAGCCAAAAATACCTCGAAATTCAAACGGTCATAACTTCTGAACGGATAGTTTTTTTTTTTAATTCTTATTGTAACTGCATGCTAGAGTCATACCCTTTCAGTGATTTAAGTAAGTTCAAATACACCCTGTATGTGCATATATTTATGGTACAGGGAGCAAACGAGCAGGCGGGTCACCTGACTGACTACCGCCGCCCATGGACACCTGCAACTCAAGAGTTACAAGTGCGTTGCCAGCCTTTGAGATAGGAGTACGCTCTTTTCTTGAAGGTTTGAAGGTTGTATCAAAAAAATCTGGAGAACCGCACAGCAAAAGGAATATAAAGTTATGCCTTTGAGAATTATAAATAGACAAATACTTAGGTAAATTTAATTTTCATGATAGTTCGTAGGTAATTGCGTATTATATATATTATAATGACATATATTATATCTACGTAAAAGAGTAGATATTTGTCTACCATTTCTATTTTAACACGCACTCCCCTCTTATAAAATACGAGAGGCGACGAGATTAGTGTAGAATCCAATTACATTTTCCAAATTTCCCATTTTTCCCTCGCCACGGGTTCAAAGCTCAGAGAAAATTATTTTCTTCGCTCCCTAAGAAATGAAAAATAAACGTGGGTCGGTACGGGAGGAGCGTCTACAAGAAAGAGCCTTAAGCAATCAGTGTGTGCGACTGGAACGGTACATAGAGATTGTTGAAGAGTGAAGGAGAAAGGGCTATTTGAGGATGGAGCGTACGGCCGCCCCGCAGGGCTTTGTCAAATACGTAGAGCGCGCGTTTTTTGTGATATTTTTTAGGTGAGAGGCTGTGACTTCAATTCCAAATGAACCTACGCTGAAGTGCAAACTCAGCTCGAGGGCAGATAAGCTGACACAGAAAAAACGTTTTCATAAATCTGGGTCAATTTTAAAATCTAATTTGTAGGCGCGAAGCTTTTTACATGGAAAATGAGTATTCCGTTTAAGAAATATTATGTCTTAATAGCTATCTTCTTCATATACTGTTTACAGATTTGTTGAAGATAACTAAGTAGGTATATGGTATTTTTGTTTTACAAAATAGCAGGTTATAAATATTTATGTTTCTAAATAAGGTAGCTTATACATCTCTACTAATATTATAAAGCTGAACGCAGTAATCTCAGGAACTCCTGGTTCGAATTGAAAAATTCTTTGAGTGTTGATTAGCTCATTTATCGAAGAAGGCTATAGGCTATATAATATCCCGCTACGACCAGTAGGAGCGGAGCATCAATGAAAAATGTTGCAAAAACGGGGAAAAGTTACAAACGCAGAAAAGTTGCACGGCTCAACTAGTAGAAAAATAAATGTGCTCCTTTTATCACGCTTTTATTAGCTTCACATGACTAACTAACTAACTAACAAAGTAAATAAATCTTGGAAGTCCACTTTAACGAACTTCTAAGTCGTTCTGAATACAAACTTTTCAAATATATTTTATACCAATGACAATACAAAGATTAGGTCCCATTGAGCCTATCGAGCTGATCTGATGATTGAATCAGGAGATGTATAGTGGAACTCTTCAATTTTTATTTAGGTTATAAACCGCTAGAGTTTAATATAATAATAATAATAACTTCACACATCTCACACGGCCGTCTGATCCGAAACTAGGCAGAGCCTGTACTATGGTAACCAGACTGCTGATAAACATACTTATATATTTCTAAATACATACCTATTATAGATAAATTATACCCAGACATAGAACAAATGATCGTGCTCATCACACAACTATTTGCCTTGGGTGGGAATCGAACCCACAACCTCTGGCTTAGCAGTCAGGGTCACTAACCACTAGACCAACAGGCCAGTCGAACCACCACCAGTTTGGGACCACTTGGTTGGTTTTAACAAGTCGAATACACTACACCTGGTGACGAGGGTGTGTAAAGCGTTTTTTTTTAAACTATTACAATTAATACTTTATTTTACCTATTCTCACGCCTGTGATTTACCGAATGTGTAGACAAACATGTATATCACTACCAGTATTGTTGGCCCTACTTAGTTGCTGGTGAGCTAATCCTACAGAGCATGTTTCAAGACTTCGTGCTGCAACTGAGAAATTCTGAAAACTCAATAATATTTTGCCCGGCCCGCGAACCGAAGCTAGGACTCACGCTGGCACGCAATTATAAATGTTGGCACCAACTTAGGGTAGAAGGGCAAATTTCCCTAGTCCCTAAAATTTATTCCATACTTTGACTAGACATTCTACAGAATACCGAATGTTCAGCCGACAATGTGTTGAATACGCAGTTGTAGAGTGTGTCATGGGTTTGTGAATGTAATTGCAAACAGCATACTCAAAGATGCTTATCTATGCGTTACGAGTAAAAAAGAAAATTCTATGTATCCACATCAAAATGTCATAACAGTTCTTCATGAAAGAAGAAATAGGTTTATTTAACATTTTTATTTTAATATTTATGTTTAGTATACACTCGTCGCCTCTCGTATTTTATAAGAGGGGAGTGCGTGTTGAAATAGAAATGGTAGACAAATATCTACTCTTTGTATGAGAAATAGTAATAGGGATATTATATTTCTCATACAAAATTTCTTAAGTGTTCATATTTTCTAATCAATACAAATAAATAAAATTGAAGTGTCTGTTTGTAATGGCAAAATAATAGTTTTTTTTTATGCTCATACAGTGACTTGCACGATACCTATGCCTAAAAATCAGTTTGTAATTTTTTTTGTCTGTCTGTCAATCTGTTTGTTCCAGCTAATCTCTGGAACGGGGAGACCGATTTCCACGGGACTTTCATTGGCAGATAGCTAGTGTTATAAGGAGTACCTAAGGCTACTTTTATTTTTGAAAAAGAATTAGGGTTCCGCGCAAAATATATAAATATGTACACGCGAGCGAAGCCGCGCGGGAACTGCTCGTGTGTTCTTCTTATTACTAATTATTTGACTAAACAACTCATTTCGTTTGTCCTTCATCTGTTTTTCTCGTGTCATTTTGTCACTGACTACATTTGTCCCAAGATTTGTTTATACGATGCACCTGACTTTACGGATCCTAAACACAACTATCAGTTCATTTGTTTTTTCTCTGAAGGTTTGTATAGTATCACTACACACACAAAAATTACTAATACCGCCGCGTTCCTATAATCAAGAAACGATTCGTTTTGCTTACGGACGAAAATTTCCTTGAATTTTCAACGAAAATTTTACCGTCCGTAAGCAAAACAAATCGTTTCTTGATTGTGGGGACGCGGCATAAGTGAGGCATAACTCTTATGAAACAAACATCAAAAATGATAAAATAAAATATGATTTATGGTATGTTTCTAGACTGTGCGGCGTATAGGTAGGTATAGTTGACTGTCAAGTAAAAAGTCAATAAAATAAGAACAGTTCTCTAATAGAAACCTTAACAGATGGTGCGACCATTTAGATACACACTTACAACAATTGGCCGCAATAGAAAGTGAATTACATACTTGTTTGCCTTTATGGTTGCACTTGTGATTGGGGTCGGAATCGACCTTTGCTACAATTAGCATTTTTATTACAGAGGAGACTGATTGGAAAATGATGGTAATTATCTTGTAACGGTGACAGTTGAAATAACGGGTCTTTCCTCTTTAATATCGACCTTGTATGTTTTATTTATTATTATATATAATTATAATGTATTTATGTGTATATATTATGCAGATATAACATGGTATCATGATATAAATACGTGAAGAGAATTCTATGTACCCCTTTAAAAAAAAAATCGCGAATGTAGTAACGTGAATTTTGGAATATTTACAGTTTATATGTACAAGAAGTGCAAGTGCAAATTTGTAAAGAATATGTCTTACAACTTTAAAAATTAGTTGAAGACGGCTTAATGAAATTACACGCGTCCAGTATATGCGTCGACCTGTCATGGTAAGTATGTCAATACAATGACAGCTCAAGTTATACTGACCATTAAAAAAATCATGGTTGAAATTCGACGACCACGCGATCTCTAGTATGTTTAAATGTACGAATGGATTATTACACATATGACCTATTGGCATCAGCACCCACGTTAATCATTGTACCTACTACTGTATCATCCTGGTTGGTTGCCTGGAACATATGGATTTTTTGTAATAAGGCCGCCCATTGTGTATTTTATGCTAATGCAATGATTTATTACATATTTAACAGAGTTATGACCAAAATGTACAATACCTATCTGTTTCTGTATTTGTGTTTTTTCATGTAGGAAGTCAAAATTTTAACCCGATGTGTACTTGGGATTGGCATGATGCTGTAAATACTGTGATAAATCACTATGGTTCATTAAAATATTTTGGTATAATCGATGTACACATTGTAATGGATCTTTGTTCACGTATACTACTTTTTGGGGGTGACTGTACAATCTTACAGGTATGTATAGTGTGTCTCTTAACACCTTCGTCAGGCGAAGGCAAATAAGGCAAAATATGGCAATTATATTCGTTATGCGTCTTAAATAAAGTACCTGAATTTATTATCCGGTGTCCGGCTGGATACTTGCTTACTATCCGGTATCCCGCCAGATCAGCTAGATATCGGATAGTTGCCGGATATCCGTTTCATCGCTAGTAATAATAAAATTTTCACTTTTCTTCTTTATATTGTCTGATAAATTAAAACTTAATTTCTGAGTAGGTATAAGTCGCTCTTTCTTACCGGTACATTAGTACCGGTGAAAGAAATTATTGTCCGCATGAGATGAATTAGTTCAAAAACATTTTAATAATTGTATAATCTGTTTATCTATATGACAAATACGATTAGTCTGGGTTCTTTTGTGCGCCTTTTGGTTACTAAATACTCTTATGAATATAAAATAAAAATCTAATTATATTTATGTTCATAGAATTAAATATATATATAGTGCCCTGCGCTTCCGTTGTCTCGTATTGGCGGGGTCACTACCCCCAGATAGGGCAAATTAATTCGAATGAATACCAACTTATCTGCATTAAGAGAAAACAAACAATTTCGCTTGTCTTCACGGACAAGGCCAACTACGTGTCCGCTACTGCTGCGTTCATCTTTAAATTATAAATTCTGACAAAGTATTAGCCAATTAGATACGTTGACGCAAATAGGAACGTAGATATTCGAGAGCAGAGTGGATTGAAGGGAGACGTAGTGATAAAAATTAAAAAGGGTATGTTGAAGTGGTTTGGGCACGTAGAAAGAAGGAGTGCAGAACGAATGATAAAAGAAGTATAAAAGACAAATGTTAGTGGGAAGGCCGGTAGAACGCAGAACAATCTATGATCACATTCGCAATATTCTGAAGAGAGGGCAGGTTTGTATGAGAGGTTTCATGACAGGTGAGGAAGCTCGTGAGGTATGTAAGGATAGAAGCTAGTGGAGGGCTTACCACACGTACCATTTCATTTCAAATTGCTTTTAGGGTTCCGTTCCTCAAAAGGAAAAAAAGGATCACTTTGTTATTCGTCTAACGTCAGACGTCTGTCTGTCAAGACCCTTTTTCGCAGGAACCTCTGAACGCGTCAAGTTGTAATTAATACGAGATACCCATGTCTGCGGTCTCTTAAAGCTGTAAAATAATCAAGCTTCTAAGTCTACGCAATCAAAAGATACGGCCATTTAGGCGTTTAGATTTGACCAAATTTGAACATTACGCAGGTAAATCATAAACTATAGGGTACTTCCCATTAACCTAGAATCATGCAAGGCAAGGCACAAGGACACAGTACAGGCACAGTAAAGGAAAAATTCCGAAAGTCGTTAATTAGTTGGTATACCTATCACATAAAAAAATATGTTATTGTGATTAGAAACTATAGTTTGCGGTTGTAAAGTTGACTTTGTCGTAAATCGATGTACGGGCGAGTATTTTTAGAACTGCATAGTTAAGTAGAAAAAAGAAAACGGACGTGCTACGAGGGTGCGTTTTAAGTTCGTGGAATGGAATAGAAGGGGATGAAATAATATAATAAAATTATTTTTCTTTTTCTATATATTCACCTGCAACCTTAATACATTTCTCAGATCTATGAATTAACTTGTGAACCTTCATAAAAAATGATTCTCTGAAAAAATACGCTGAAACTGCATCCTTCACTTCTTCATCGGTAGAAAATTTCTTTCCTAGAAGCTCTTTTTTCACATTTGGAAAGAGATAATAGTCGCTGGGAGCCAAGTCTGGGCTGGGGGTGATCAATGATATCGAAGCCCACCTTATGCAAAGCAGCCAACGCAACTCGACTCTTGTGAACAGGAGCATTGTCGTGCAAAAGGAGGACACCTTTGGTTAATTTTCCTTTTCTTTCCTCTCTGATAGCCTCTTTTAACTGATTTAAAATTGAAGCGTAGTATTCTCCGATTATAGAAACACCTTTTTCCTTATAATCAATTAATAAAATGTCACCATGAGCTTTTCTGCCGACTGCGATACCTTGAATTTCTTAGGCGGTGGTGTACCCTTTTTATGCCACTGCATAGAATCTTGCTTAGACTCAAGTTCATAGTGATGAACCTAAGATTCATCCCCAGAAAACAATTCGCTCCAAATCACCATCCATGTCTTCATTACACTGGTTCAAAAACGCACGCGAACACTCGACGCATTGCTGTTTTTGTGGCGGTGTGAGCATTATAGGACTTTAAAAATTGTTGTTTTAGATACTTCAACCATTTCTGCGAGTTGTTTTTTCTTCAAACGCGCATCCTCCAATATTAATTTTTCGATTTTTTCGACGAGATCTGGAGTGGTGACTTCAACAGACCGCCCAGGTCAGGAATCGTCTTCAATTGATGCCTGGCCTGCCTTGCTTAAAAAAGTTGTGCCACTTGTATACCATCGTTTTCCCTGGATAAGAGTCCCCGTAAACAGATGACATCTCATCCAATATGAATTGAACATTTTTTCCTTCGTTGTAAGGAACTTTATAACGGCGCGGTACTCGATTTTCTCCATACTTTACAATTTCTTCCGGATTTAGTTGCTTGATCGACGATAGTTCAAAGACTAATGACCTCATTATCATAATAATAATAATAATAATAAATCTGTATTGGAAACTTAGACAGTAGTACAAATAACATAAATATATACGATAATGTCTGCATTAGTTAAAAACTGTGTCGCAGACAGTAACGCCACCTCCAGCCTGGGGCCGTCAGAGTTCCATCATAAACAATCTTACGAAAAAGGAGTATGTAACAATTACAATATTGATAAACGAATATTATTTAAACAATAATAATTATTGTAGTAAAATAGAAAACAAAAAAAAACAAAAATCAAAAAAAAAAAACAAAAATCAAAATGAAAATTGTGTGGGAGTATTGGTTGTATGTACATTTTGTGTGTATGTGTATTCGTGTGTGTGTGTGTGTGTGTGAGCGCGTGTGTGTGTAAGTGAGGGGGGTGTGTGTTTTTGTGGGTGATTTGAAAAGACTGTCTAATGATTATGACAATACTCGGTATATATACTAATGATTAGTTACTGACCACCCTCCATCCCCGCCATTCCGCGAACTTAAAAACTCACCCTCGTATCTATATACATGTTTGTTTGCTTACGGAAACCTCGGTGCGCGAGTTAGACTCGCACTTCTCCTGTTTTGTTTGTTACATTCGGTTCTCCTAAGGAAATTTTGTGGCCGACCGTAGAAGAAAGTCGATAATGATGAACACACCTCCACACACTCAAAACTTAAGTTACAATTGGAAATTATACGTCGCCCATCATTCTTACGACCTTGGTTCAATTGATTTCCATTTTTGTTCGTAATTTCGATAACTTTTTACACGGGATTATTCAAATTCCATGACTCGTTAAGAACGCCTTTCAAAAAGTTCATGGACACCCGTTTTCAGGATTAGGTACTATGCCAGAATAATCAATGAATTTCTATTACAACGTCCAAAATGTTTCGATACCTAAAATCATTATATTAATACATGAAGACAATTCTTTGTACCCTATTTTAAGAAAATTTGGCAAACGTAGTAACATGATTTTTAGAATGTTTACAGAAGAAGTGCAGAAAGCTAAAAATTTTAAACAATATTTGCTATAAATTTAAAAAAATTGCAAAAAGGGGTACACAAAGTTATAGTGTCCAGTATATATTTTGGCGTGTTCTGGTACAAAAGTCTATACTATGACAGTTTAAGTTATATTGGCCACCTAAAAAAACCCTGGTTGAAATTCGACCACCACGCAATTTATAGTATTTGTAATTTTGTTTATTTTGAATAATTAAATATACATATTTTTAAAGACCGACATTGAAAAGAAACAATGTGTTTTTTTGGAAGCATTATACCTATCTGATTCCGTAAATTATCAGTCGTATCTTGACCTAGATTACATCGAACTTGTAGTAATCACATCAAAGCTGCCTAAGATCCAGTAGTACGAGCCGAGGGTAGATATCGATCGTAACTGTGCACGCCATGCTAACCACTGATTCGCGCGTCGCTTGACGACTGACGTGTGTCTGGCAGCTGCCTTGTGTACTGTCGTGAAGGTAAGCATTGTACAGACAGCAAAATAGTTTACGTGAGTAATGGATTTAAAAAGAATATGATTAAGGAGCAGAAATCACTACATATTATAAAACAAATTCCCCAGTCGCGTCTGTCTGTCTGTAGGTCTGTTCGCGATAAACCGAAAAACTACTGAACGGATTTTCATGCGGTTTTCACTAGTAGACAGAGTGATTCATGAGAAAGGTTTAAGTGTATAATTTATAAAGATTTTGTTTAAATTGATTGAAATATGTTGATGATTGTTGAAGATGTCTCTGCTACCCGTGCGAAGCCGGGGCGGGTTGCTAGTGAGATTATAAAATCTTTTAAATTATATGATATTTTATATGTAGTTTTTGGAAAGTTGATTTGTTTGTTTGAGGCATTTTTATTCTGTCTAAAGATGAAACTGTTTTATTACTGGTTTATCTGTAGTACACAATTTTGTGTGTAACAAAATCCAAACCCAAACGTTTTAAAACGCAGTCCGAACGAATGCCGAGAAAATTCCTTTTGTGGGGTTTTGTCTAAATGAAGACATACATACTAATGGCCTCTGCAATCACAAGACGGACGTTCGGGTACGTGACCCCAGTCTCTTCGAGCTACTGCAGTCCTAGCCCCGTTTCCTCATCCGAGACTTGCGGTATTACCTTAGCTCCCTCGCTCTATCCGTTTTCCTTGCGTCAATTTACCTTCTTGCGTTGTCCCGTCTAAAAACGATTAAATTCCAAAGAAGGGTCAGGCAGGTGGCCGGCCATAAAAGAAACTAGCCAAAACCCTTTGCAATGTTAACTAAACAGTGCGCCTTCCCCAAATAAAGTTGGGAAAAGCGTAGAAGATGATGAAGACATACAAACTATATAATAGATAAATTGATCTCAATTATCTGTTAAAACGTGAAGTTAATACAATTTGCAATTTTGGCATTCTTGATGATCCAGAATTTTGCTCACTAATTTTTTAATACAGATCCAAAAAAACGTAGCATGCATCTAATTTGTCCCAGATTTCATTGTAAAACTTCCGCCGCTAGACAACAGTACAGAAGTCTTGGTTGCAAACTTTATAACATCCTAAACAAAAAAGAAAACATCGCAGGTCTTTACACCGAGTTTGCATCTGAAACTCTGTCTTGGATTGATCTCTGACGGGCCTTTTTCTCTCACGATTTGTGGGCTTACTACCGCCCTTTAACCACATTGGGAGATCCAACTGATCGCCGCATTAAGCCACAACCTACAACGTCGGGGACGAACGACGTGCGAGGCGCTAACCTCGCATAACATTGCGTGTATACCTCAATAGCTTCAGCATCTACACCGGAGATTACTGGGACCACTTGGAAGTAGGTTTAGAACAGCCCTACTCCCAACCACTGCTTTACTGTGTGGAAACGGACTCCCCAACAACTATGAAATCAAAAATAGGGCTACTAGTGGGTTACTTGATCTAGATTACGATAGTACTGAATCACTACTAAAACATTTAGAATAAAAATAGCTACCTTCCCTAATAAATTATACATTTTCATATTCTTATCTAGCCACATACGCATCCACTTCCTTACACACCCACATACTCACACACACATTTACAATCACTCACTTACACACCTAATACATTTTCAAATTACTTTTTAAAATTAAAATCTTATAATTAACAGATAAAATCATGTACATATACTTAACTTAGGTAACTTTATAATTAACTAGCAGCGCCCCGCGGTTTTGATGGAATATCGGGATAAAAAGTAGCCTATGTGTTAATCCAGGTCTCCAGCTATCTACATACCAAGTTTCATCGGTTTCATTCAATCGGTTCGGTAGTTTTGGCGTGAAAGAGTAACAAACATCCATACATCCTCACAAACTTTCACGTTTATAATATTAGTAGGATATTGTATTAATGCACTATAGTGTCTATGGTTGCATTGTTTTGGCTGAGCACTGTCTTCCAAAATACAAGCTATATTCTAGTTTGGGAATCAGTACTTCTAAGTATTGTGTTAATCCTAAGTCATAAAATAAGTTTCAAACATTGAACTACATTTTTGTGACAATAAAAACATTATTATTATTCAAAGCTCATATATATTACACAGACATGTACACATCGCTATCTAGACCCAAAGTAAGCAGAGCTTGTTCTATCAATTCTAGAACAGGGTTAAACTTATATAGATACATATTTTCGTAAATACATCATATTATACATGTAAACACTCAGACCAACGCAAATAGACATGCACGCACTGTGTAGTTGACGAAACTATTTTAGTATCAAGACTTTCTTGGACGCGTTTGAATTTAATATTAAGAAGTTTATTCCATGCAATTCTTAGTCTGGTTGAGCTTGATAATAACTCTTGAGATGGTTTTGTATAATAATATACAATTAAGCCCTAATCGTGTTAAAAATATAAAAATAGATAGATGAGACACCCAGTGATTCGTAAGAAGGGTTATGTCGACTTTAGTGTACTTATCATAGATTTTTTTAAACAAATCCAGTTAACACCTTAGCAAAGCGGGAGACAAAATAGCAAAAAATATGTGTAGCACCGTTTTATCAGCTATATCATGAATCGCATAATGTAAACTAATTACAGATTTTGTTGCTATCGCTACATAAGGCCGGGGCTACACTGAGTGGCATGCACGCGACGTCGAGGTCCGCTGTCAGCCACGCACCGGCTGGCACGTTCGACGAAATCCGGCGTTCGTACACAGCCCGTGGTATTCTGAATAAATAACAATGATTAGTAGGTGGTAACATGATGAATAGTTGATATAATGTGTAGTGTACAGGCGTGAAAAGTTGACAGAGATAAAAACAAAGTAGCACTAGACTATTTCCTGTTTGATATAAATGTCAAAGGTTATTAATTAATATTATTAATTTATTTCTGTTAATAGAAAGAAAGAAAGAAAAATATTTTATTTGTATCTTCAGCTATAACAATAAAATTCATATGCCTTAAGACTAGGTTGGTACTGAAGACCAAATAGGGTACCTGCGTCAGCTAGTGTCGCAGATCGCTCTGCAAAGCTGGTATTCTCGCAGGCCCCAATTAAATTTAAATATATACATTAATAAAAAATATACATATTGTAATTATATTAATATTTTACATATAAATAATATTAATAATGTTATATAAATAATCATATACTATACATTTACTATACATAGATACTTGTATTTCACACTATTTAACAAAACAAATTAAATTTTCCTATATTTATAAGTGTATTTCCGAACGCTTCTGTCATCTGTCAGATAATATTAATATATTATTTTTAATGGATTGGTAGTTACGCAATTGTCTATTGTATTATGTAATTGAAAGTAACAAGGTAGCTACGAAAGGGTTACTTTTCAAGAATATTGATCCTATTTGCTGCTAGTTATTGATATGCACTCATTTAACTTCTCTTCCTCCATCTTTAAGGAACATTCTTATGCTTACATATAGCCGATTTGATGGTATGGCATCGTACACGACTCATAACTGGTGGAGGTATTTTCCCACACTGACAGTTCCAAATTCAGTTTCAGATAGAACATTCTATTATGTTCTATATATGTATATATGTCGTGGCCAGATCATATAATTGATCATTTCATGATGTGGTCGACCATTTCATGAAATGGTCCATCACTTCATGATAAGGTCTGGCCAGATCAATGATTAATCATTGTTTGACGATATGAACAGCTAAGCGCGAGACTACTTCATAATATGGACAAACATTAGTGATCATATTGTAAAATAGTTACATTATCCATAGTCAGAAGCGATAATATCGTTTTTTTTGTCATGCATCATGGTGTTGTTGATACAACTACAAATTGTTTTGGGCAGTGTTATTTTTCATAAGTTGCCTTTCTTTCTTTTTAATTCAAATGTATTTATTATGTTTGTAAACGTGTAAAAACTAAAGGCCGACAGAATATAACCAAGAAAGATAACATAGTAAAACGCTAACGTTTAGCTAAAAATAAGTCAGCGCCCTTTCAAATTAGCAGCAGATCGCGTGGTTTGAACGATTAACACCGATTGAAATTCACCACGTATGGTGAATGGTTTGAGGCGAGCCTACACAACCTATCCTTTTAGTAGATGGTTAGTAGTAAAATATGTCAAATATTTGCGTCGAGTTAAGTGTAACGATCGTCGAACGCGATCACCATGTCACACACATATTATGACACTGTATTAGATCTACCGCGGACAACGTTGGCAGGAACAGGTAGCAGGTTGGTTACCTTTACCTGTAAACAACTCGCAACTCCTGAAAATAATCATGGTTAATCTTCATTAACCTGATATTCTGTAGGCTGGAGCTTCTTTCAGAGTCGAACGGTACCTTCTACTATCTGAATTAGTATACAGAATATACAGTCACGCATCCAGATTCCGAGATCCAGATTAAAATAAAATTTGCGAGTGACATCTTTTACCAGACAACTTGAACGTGGAGTAAAGGTTTAGGTCGAGGTATTTATACTTCGGATTGCGATTAAACGGTAGCGAGTTCACGTACCAACGTGAACTCATTCCTGACATAGGTGTATTACTTTAGTTCGATGGGTTAAATAGAGGTTTGGATTGTACGTTCCAGTAGTTAATACACGAATAAGGAATCATGTCAAAGGACTGCACATTTTCTAAAGAGCCCAATACAAGACTTCTGCCCATAAGTCGCAACAATCATCAACACCGTACTAGACTTCCCATTAAGCAGGTTGTTAATAAAAGTTGATCGCCACTGGATGGAAATGAAATACGATAAAGCTCATGGTTCGTGGCTTATGTGGAGTAGGGTAGGTGAGTTGTAATCGGCACATGTGTCGTGAGTCGCGTGTAAGCACGCCAAGATAGATGTAGCGACAAAATTATAACATATTACAGTACACGCGCCTAGAGAGAGTGCATGGAAACTTCGACGCCATTGCCAGATATTTGTGACAATAATAAGATATAAAAAAAAAACACCTTAACAATTGTAAAAGGTATTTACAGGATAACAGCACATGCACTGATATTTATGATATAATTTTAAAACGTAAAATTAATAAAAAATATCAAGGAACACACGAGGAAACATAAATTCTTAAATTAAAATTTACAAATAATTTAAAATATAATATTAGAAATATCATAAACTAAAACTCAAAATAATAACAACTAAATTAAAGTGATAATACTAATACTACCATTTAACAAATAAAAATGCATTGAGATAATAATAACAAAAAAAAATATTTTTTTACTTTATGAAGCGTAGTCATTACGATTATTAATAATAATATCTGAAAAATATTTATTTCAATTATGAAAGTGGATATCGAGGAGGTCGCTACATCCATTCACTATTTTACACATTCTAGCTATGGGAGACATAGCTTCAAGTACCGTTCTTCACAGCGGTGCGTGTAGTGGTGTTATGCTATTTCTGGGATATTTAGCCGGAGAATAGAACCTTAATTGACCCAGCAACTCTGGACAGTCGCTTTGTTGTGAATGAGATTGTGACCAAATAACCTCAACCACGCTTCTGCGCATTGATACATGATGCATCCTAAAATTCAGAAGCCATGAATCGTAGGTTGTTAACTGTTTGGTCTTTCTTTTCGTGAAAGGAAGGTGCCATAGTGATCGTTTTTAAACACTTTCCAAACGTAACATATGCATTGCTTAATGGGGTCTCCACAGGATACTGCAATATTCCATGATGCTCCTTACTAGGCTGCCTATTGTACAACATAACTGTTGTGCGATATGATGAAACTAGCATTCTAGATGCCTTTTATTATTACTTTTATTACTAAGTTAGATTTTTATCAAACAGTACTTCTAGATTTCTAATTATTACCTACTTGTAAAGATGAAAGAGCTTATAATTTGGTGTTTCCTTGAAATTTTTGGATTTCTTACCGTGTAATGCCATGCTATTATTGTTACTCTATTCGATGACCCGGTTTAGATGTTCTTATAGAAGCTGAGAATCATGTACAAATTCAACTCTTCTTGCAAATTTTAAATCGTCAGCATATAAGATATACTCGGAATTGTTGTTAAAACAATATCGGAGCTAAATGAGAGTCCTGTGGAACACCCTAGGTTATGCCATAGTTTTTGAGATCTAAAACCATTTGAAAACTACGTAGAATTTGCGCTCAGTTAAATAGGATTTAAATCAGTTAAGAAAGCGATCCAGTAATGCCATACGCTGACTAGAATATAATGAGACATCCTGTCGAAAGCCTTGCTAAAGTCCGTATTACATCATATTGCTTATTTACATCTACATAATGTTTTGAAAACAAATAGTAGTAACGGAGTATAATTTGTGTGTGGTTATACACTATACGCGATACATATTAGTTACTAAGTAGATTTACAAATTGATTTCCTAATAATAATAAGTCTTATTTATTCCTTGTAGTTTATCCTTATGGCTTTCTCTGTCTGCGGCGTCCAGACCAGGGGACGGATTTTTATCAAGGAACCACTTAGCCGATGGGAAGTTCTTGCGAGGTTCGATGTTGTGAACAAACTTCATCGTCCGTTGTGCATAATCCGACAGGACGTCTTTTAGTTTTGTATAAAAATGTAATGTCCTTTGGTGTTTTTATAGTATGAAAAGTGTTTTTATAGTATATAGTTTTTACGTTAGCACTAAATTAGAAACTATATTCTTTATATAAAAACACTATTCATACTTTCTCTTATAGTAATTAATTTTTAAGAATTGTTCTTTGATTATACTTGTAATCATTTATTTATTAGTCAAAAATAATGTGCCTAAAAATACACTGTCATCGTGCGAATATCCTTTGCGATCGGGTGTTGGTAGCTCAGAGGCGGGTATTCCCTGAAGTTATTATGGCCCACTGAACCGGGTAACGAACAACCCACCCTCCCGCACCTCATTCCTCCCCGCAGGCTCAGTGTAAATAATACATTTCACCCCTTATCATAAGTGTGCCATCGTGGTGAATATGGCGCCGAAAGATTCATTGTCAGATGGTATCTCATTTTGTTTTAAATTTTATATATTAGTGTTTGATGGCATTGAAATGTATTTAATCATTCTTATCACACCCCCGTTTTGTAGTGAAAGAATAGTTGGCTTTTCCATTTACTTGATATGTTCAATCTTGACTATAGAAGCCCTAGCTACTATGCAGTGAATGTACTTGCGGCAGTTGCATTTAAAAAAGCTCAAGATAGGTAGTAATTAATCCTTTACATCTAAAATATATTGGATGAGCTTGATCATTAATTCTTTAATTGTACTGTGTCTCTATGTATATGAATGAAGAGGTTACTTACTTATAGTTTACATGAGTTATAAATGTTAGCTAAGGGTAAAATAGTAGATGTTATTTCAATTAATTTTGTATCGTACCTCTTTGGAAAACATAAAAAAGAACAAAAAGAAAATAGGCAAGTTCCAAGAAACATCCTTCCCCCACCTAAAATGAAAATAAGTTTTGTGCGTGATTCGTTACCTTGAAAACTTTCACGTTTCGCAGGTACTAAGACTTAGAAGGAGTTTTATCATATTTAGCGTGTCGGTTGAGCATTCAACATCAACGACAGAGTTCGTGAGTTCGATACCTGTTCAGGGAACAAAAATGATTTTTTGCATTGGTCTGCGTTTCTGACTCTAATATGGTATTTAATGTACAAGAAAAAGATATTTAATAAGGTAAATCCGTTTTCTAGGGTCCCTGGTGCAGGCTATACTTAGTTTGGATTATTATTTTAGGATTGAAAAGCGGCAGTTTATATTAGCTAAACTTAAGAAACTTAATGTGAATTTAATGTGAATGTAAATGTGCATTACATATTGAGTTAATGGTCTAGCTATTATAGCTGGGACCGTATTGATATGTATTTGTGGGTTATTTTGATCAAAAGTGGAGCCAGTTTTGCATAGGAACCATGGCTATTGTAGAATAGGTAATACAACAATTCTAAAAATAACCCCTTTTGAATAAATTTTTGATTGAATTCTAAAAAATATTTATTTCTTTTAATGAACTCACTAAGAAGTTCGAGTAGTTATTTTGACTATAAAATGAAAGACTGTTACTGTGTGTGCACGAAGCATTGGACAAGATTTACTAATATTTTTAGCGCTATGGCGATGTAATTTGTTGTTTGTTGTGAATGAAGAAAACACACCATGACGTAAACTCAAGGGGCGATAGACATTGACAGTAAAGGTATAAAACTTTCATGTCTCTTCGCAGAACTGTGGGATATAAATAACAACAGCAATAAAAGGCCTAATATTCCTATACAGTCTAATATTCTTAGAATTTACTGTCAGCGATAATGTCTTCAGTTTAAGTAAGGCGAGATTGACAAAATTAAAGTTTAGAAGATAGGAATGACTGCGATTTTAACTGAAGTTTAGATCTCAAAATAACTATAAAATTGTTTATGTGGACATCAAATCAAAATGATTTATTTGTAGAACATGTAGGGAATGTTTAGGGAATCGTCGTTGTAAACTTAAACATATTAGCATTTTTGTTTAAATTAGTTTCTACTGCTTTTCTTAACTCAAAATGTTGCGAATACTTTAGTTGATGAAAAGTTTAGATGTTTAAAATTGACATAAAACCTATTTTGTGTTTAGATATTAATTATAAGATGGTGGTACAGATTTATTAGTTTAATTTTCGTGTTTAATTAAAAGACTTAAATTAGTAAAATAGTAATTTAAGACCCGTTAACCCGTGATTAAGCTTAATGATGGCAACATGCAAGATTAATTTTAGCGAACTTCTCTAGACAGGGAAGGTCAATCAAATTTCCCCAAAGAATAATTTACTTAAACTAAGAGGTACGAGGGCGGCACTGAACATTTCGGGAATCAAGGAAGGGACACAACATTACTATTTCAAAATGTATTTATTGCTTTTCGAAGTATTCTCCGCGAATTTTGACACATTTTTCCATACGATGGAACCAATCATTGAAGCAACCATTCCATTCGGAAGTTGGGGTCTCCAAAATGGCCGTTTTGTAGGCGTCCACAGCTTCTTCAGGTGATGAAAATCTCTGACCACGCAATTTATTCTTTATTTTAGGGAAAGTATAGAAATCATTAGGGCTTAGGTCGAGACTGTACGGCGGATGGTCTAATAATTCTATGTTTTCTTGCTTTAAAAATTCTTTTGTTCTGTGCGCGGTGTGAGAACTCGCATTGTCGTGATGGAGGATGATGCGGCGGTTGCAGTTCTCTTTACGGAGTTCAGAAACGACCTGTGGCAAACAAATGCTAGCATACCATTCTCCATTAACCGTTCTTTGTCCCTCAAGAGAAATAGTCGCAACATGGCCGGTTTTGGAGGCAAACGTGGCCACATTTTTTTTTTGCAACACTCCGTGAACGAACAATTTTTGTTGGCTTTAACTCATTTTCGAACACCCAAACTCTTGACTGGTTTCTTGTTTCGGGTTCGTACGCGTATATCCAGGATTCGTCACCTGATACGATGTTGTATACAGCATTTGAGGATCCTGCGTGGAATCTTTCGAGAGTTCTGACGCACCAAGTAACGCGAGCCGCTTTTTGCTGTTCACAGAGCAAATGCGGTATCCATCAGGAAAACGACTTTTTTACACCAAATTTTTCATGCAAGATTATTTGTATTTGACTCATGCCAATGTCTAAAGTTGCCTGAATTTCGCGGTATGTCACATGTCGATCTTCCTCAATCAGCTTACGCACAGCATCAACGTTTTCTTGGGTGACTGCAGTTTTTGGACGACCTTGACGGGGATAATCACTGAGCTTGACACGTCCACGTTGAAATTCAGCAAACCAGCGATAAATTGTGTTAAACCACTGTTTTTGTGTTAAACCACTTCGAAAGTCATAATAAATCATCGCTCTTGAATTTTCTCGAGTCAATTCCATTTTCTCAACGACTAACCAAGTTTGACAAAACCTTGTGATAAGACCGAGAATCTTTTTTTAAATAAATAAATGGTATTCGATTTTTAAAACCAAGGAGTTTTTAATTAAAAAGATTTTAATATGACAGAAACAGTGGAAATATTCCATTCCCGATACTTTTAGTGCAGCCTATGTATTGCACGGATACTAGGCGACGAGTGTGACTGTACTTCGACGAGAGTTTCGTCACTGCAGAGGGATATTCAAAAACTAAGCCTAATTATTACCTGGCCTATGTCACTAAGTACATCGTACTTGCGCGAGCCAAATACCTACCGGCCGGTTGTCCGTCGGAGGAACTTTACGCAGTCTCACACCGGTTGCCGACAGCTGCATCGCGCGCACATGCTTTTATTTTTAAAGTACAAAAAACGTATTTCGAGATCACATTGTTATATTCTTTAAATACTTTAAAATTCATAGTGAAAATTGACTTCGTTGGTTATGTGCAGTATCAGAATGTAAAAATCATTTATTAAAACTTTTTGTAACATTATAATATTTTTCACCATTCAGCATAATAATCGAGATTTTAGAAGAGGGAAGAAGTTTATTTAATACATGTTGGATATTTATATACTAAAACTTTGGAAATGAAAAATAAGCGTTAAGTACTTAATTTACATACGATCGATCGATATTTTCGTAGGGAGTGATTTATCTGTTACGTAGTAACTACTTGGTAATCTGTGCTATTACTGCTAAAGTATTCATTCAGGTGTATTCTTTGCTGTTGCAATTATATTGTTTCACAAACCTAAGGCGAGTGGGAGGACTCCACCTTAATTACTTTTTACTTAAAGTTAGTTTATTAATTATTTCGTGCAATTAATTAATTAAAAAAGAACCCCGGTATATGAACGTGAACATCGTGCAGTTTTAATAGGAGCTCGACAAAAAACACCTTTTCGTAGGGTACCATCACCCACCTCGATTACGCAAAAAAAACGATATTCCTTGTATAGGGATTTAAACATTTTTTTTATATGAAAATACTACATAAAAATTACTAGTAATAAGTATCTCAATCAAACTCCATTGCGACACACTTTAAAATTACTCTATCTATCTATCTAAAGATGCACAGAAATTCACCTCAAAACCAATTTGCTTGCTAATACAAACTGTCAGAACATTGACTACAAAGTTGTGTCGCTAAAGGTTTATGTCATCGGTAGGATAACTACAGCCGGCCCCTCAGGAACTGAACTAGTTATGATTAACAAGCCAAAGTGTCATCCCCTGGGCGCGACGGACACTTTAAATGAGGAACGATTTATTTTGTTTAAAAAGGGGTTCTTTTGTAGTTATTAATTGTAGACATGAGTGATAGTAAATTATAAAAGCAGTTAGTGGTGTCTTTTTCTCCATAATAGCTTCGGCATTTTGAAAAATTGATATGTCATCAGTGTCTTGTAACTTGTCACCTCTGCTAACAATTTTAATTATTTAGTAAGATTGACATTTTCAAAGATATTCGAGTCGTAATTAGAGTCTGATTTTAGTCTTCTTTTTTATGGTAGTAAACTAGCATTCGCTCCACTGGTGGTGTATGCTTTTACCGATGATTATGACCACTCGTGACATCAAAAGTACCACGAGAATACACAATAATATACACATAGCTCGGAAAAAGTTAATTCTTTATCTTTCTTTATTTGATTTTCAAATGTTATCGTCTTTCATCTTCTACTGGGTGCAGGTACTTCCCCTGTTGAGAGGCTTCAATTCAATCATTTCGTTTTTATAGTTTACGTATATTCGTAAACTCTAAAAATAGGAAATAACTCTTTGGTTGGGTATATACAATTAAACTGCCTCACATCACGATCATGATACACTGGCCGTGGTCAAAGGTTGATTCAGTCAGCTTGTGACCACATATAGGCATTACTTTTCGAGTAAGTCAGCTTATGATCACGGCCAGTGACAGCCAGCCTTACACCTGTACCCTAAATGAATAGACAGAAGCGCATTAGTCATTAATTTTTTTGTCAAATACAATTTGGTTCCACTCAAGTAGTAGGGGGTAAGTCTATTGCCGTCAACCGGGCATTTTAAGAATTAAAGATAAGAAAATCGGGTGTAAGTATATTGAAAAGGCAAGTTAGATGAGAAGCGAAGGCAGTGGAAGGAAAAGGGGTATTACTTTTATAGATTTATTGGGGAGTTTTCCCAACAGTCTAATGAGTATTTTATTGGCCTTCCCAAATGTCTGACTGCGGCGGCAGACCGTTTAGAGTCGTCGAGCTCCCTAAGATGTGGCTGAGTTCCGTGATAACCGACTTGTCTAGTCCACTGGCTGTCATGACTGGTCAACTCAAAGCTGAAATAGTTCTCTCGTATAAAGACCACCCCGGACGCCCACATAGCACTTGCACAGTTTGAATTTATGTAGACTTGGATCCTTGAGTTTGTTTCGGCGTTTCTTCTCAAGGCTAGTCATAGGAAATGCATCACCTAGCTTTGCCTGCAATAGTTCGAGCAGGTCAAGGTCAAATGTACCTGTAACTCTGACTGCCAGGAAGTTCAGGCTCTCTAATAGTCAGTCCAAAGGTCACTGTAACATGGTTAAAACATCAGACCGTTCCAAGGTTAAATTCCGAGTTTACTACTAATACTACATTTGCCTGTAACTTGTTATAATAGGAAACCACCATTAAATCTCCATCGATTTGTGGACAATGAGCTCATGCTGGATGTTCCTATATCGCCATAATCGTATGTACATAATGAAATGAGTGCAATATGCGTCCTCTGTCCTTAGGGACTAAGGATTCGTTGTTGAACGCGAACGAAAAATGATAGCAAATGGATGAGGTACCTACTCTTTTTCGTATTTATTTTAATTTTATTTATGTCTCGTATAGGTAGGTCTAGGTATAGGTAAATGTAATTCGTTTAAATGACATCTACCAATTTCATAATTTGTTGTTTAAATCGTTTCGTAATCAAATTTGTCTTTCATTTTGTTAGTTTTACATAACATTTTGACCACGTTTATTTCAAACTCACTTCTAATAATAGGCTATTGTTTTCGCTATCAAATCGATTTGGGTAAACTTTGCGTGCAGAACTGTCATAAAATTAGTAGGTATTTTGATATAAAGCTCTTGACGCAATGCTGATTATTCTAGGCAACAACAACAACAATTGTAAAAAAATTTGCACACATTTTTCAAGTTGCTTTACTTACACTAGTAAAATTTTTCTTTTTCTTCTTTGAAATACCACATTTAATTTGTCGTACATCCTTGTATCATTCTAGGTCTCGCGAGACTTGGTCCCGCGGCGCGATCCAGCGTTGATTTATTTGTCGAACCCCGCGCTACCAACCACCCCATACTAACCCCATATGACGATGGTACAAGTGTTTACACGCTGGTGTCGCCCGTGTTTACTCTTCGTTGTTTTTAGGTAGGTACCTCCTCTGTTTGTCTATGCTTTCAAGTTGTCATTGGCCTAGTGAAATTTTATAGCATTTATTTAATAGATACTGTGTAGAGACTACTGATATTTGAAAGAAATTAATCAATTCGGCAAAAACCTCGGAATTAGGAGAAGTCGTAGGTTTCAACTTTGGAATCAGATAGTGTGAAATTTTAATCAAAGTGTAAATAGTTTTGTACTAAAAAAAGAATTATCAATCAAAAATATACAATTCTTTTATAGCGTGGATATATACTGTTACCATCGGATGGATGTATTAAACTACGCTTAGCATGCGAAGGGTAAGTGGGATTCTCAAGAATTAACATGTACCTTCTAGATAACATCTTTAGCAGTGGTGAATATTTAAATGGGTAAATTTTAAGTGATTTAACATCTGATCACTGTGGGCAATTTGTAACATTTCCTTGTATGAATGAAAATAGAACAAACAAAACTATATGCAGGCCCACGACTAGTAAGCGATTATTGAATTTTAGTAATAACATTAGTGATAAGGTTTCCAATTTAGATTGGACTCAAAGAGATCCTGATAAGCTTTACGGCTACTTATTCAATATGATAGAAATCGAATTTAACAGTATATTTAAAAACGACATTGTGTGACTGGGCGACAACAGGAATATACAAAAGTAGAGAAAAGCTGTATGATTTATATGCTATAAAACAAAGTAATTTTGACCCAAAATTTCATGAATATGTCAAAAATTACTCAAAGATTTTTAGGAAAACATGTACTATGGCAAAGTCTTTATACATAAGTAATAAGATTACAACCAGTACCTTGAATTCTTGTGCGTCCAGGTCTGAATTGTTGTTAAGGGCCAATATAAACAAATGTAAGAATTTATTTGAATTTGTATTCATAAACCCCACAGACATTATAAAAACGTTTAAGTCTCTTAATTCTAAGAATTCAGGGGATTTATGGGGAATTTCTGTTAAATTAATAGAAACTATTATAATTGATATAGCACCATTTCTAGCTATAAAATTCAATCGATGTGTTGATTCTGGTGTTTTTCCTAACCTGATGAAGTATAGCAAAGTAATACCTTTATTCAAGAAGGGTTGTACAACTGAACCAAGTAACTTTGGGCCAATCTCAATGTTACCGGCTATTAGTAAAATTTTTGAAAAAGTTATTTTGCAACAACTAGAAAGCCATTTTAATCTAAATAATCTATTTCACAAAGAACAATTTGGCTTTACAAAGGGTCGTTCAACAATTGATGCTGGTGCAACTCTTTTGAGACATATATTTAATGCATGGGAGAATTCGCAAGATGCGATAGGTGTATTTTGCGATCTCTCAAAAGCTTTTGACTGTGTAGAACATAACACGCTTTTTCTTAAACTTAAACACTGTGGTGTTAATGGTATTGCTTTGGAACTAATTGTTTCCTACTTGAAAGATAGAATTCAACATGTAGATGTCAATGGTGCGAGGTCTTCTGGATTACCTGTTACAATGGGCGTTCCTCAGGGCTCTATACTAGGTCCTCTTCTTTTTCGCATATATATAAACGATTTACCTTATTATTTAAAAGATCTCTGTAATATAGTTCTATTTGCTGATGATTGATCGTAAGAAAACAGTTTTTGACGCTGTGAATAGGGCACTAAATGATGTATTGTATTGGTTTTCAACTAACAATCTCCTACTAAATTCAAATAAAACAAAGTGTGTGAGATTTACTATGCCAAATGTAAAACAGCTAGGTACTAATTTAACTCTAAATAATGAAATGTTAAGTATTGTAGACTCAACAGTATTCTTAGGAATTACATTAGACAGTAAACTACAATGGGGAGCCCAGATAGACAGCCTTGCAGGTAGGCTTAGTTCGGCAGCTTTTGCAGTATGGAAGGTACGTCAGCTTACTGATACGGACACAGCTAGGCTTGTTTATTTTAGCTACTTTCACAGCGTCATGTCCTATGGTATACTACTTTGGGGCAAGGCGGCTGATGTTGAAACGATTTTTATTCTCCAAAAACGAGCCATCAGCTCCATATACAATTTAGGTGCCAGAGTCTCTCTTCGAGAGTTGTTTAAGGATATAGGTATTTTAACTGTTGCATCGCAGTATATTTTTGCAAATATTATGTTTGTTAGGCACAACATTAATGACTATAAGAAAAACAGTGATATACACAATATTAATACAAGAAACTAGTCTAAACTCGTTGGTACCTATCATCGCTTGCATAAAGTACACAACTTGTTCGAAGGTCTTGGTATACGTTTTTATAATAAAATTCCTATACATGTAAGCAATATTCCTGTAAATACATTTAAGCAAACTGTAAAAAATCACCTTATTAGGAAATCCTACTATACGATCAACAATTATCTAAACGACAAACAGTCTTGGGCTTAAGGTGTCATTAGGTATATACACACAAACTTATTTGTCTTATAATTAAGCTAAATTATTAACAAACCACTGTCAGTTGAAAGTAATGCGTGACGATTATTATGGTAATTTGACTAGTAGTGATTTTTATCAGTATCTCGACTATGGTTCGTCATGCTCACTAAAATGTCATTGCTTGCGGCGTCGTCATGGGGCGGGTCATTTCTTTACCTCTGATATGGCGAAGGAGATGATGGCTGGTCCATGCGTCGTACTCGTGAACGGGTGCTGCTTGGGGTGACTGGTCGGCCTAGTCAGCGATGCTTTAGCCTATACTATTATTTTGGTTCGATCAACTGCAACTCTAGCCTCTTAATCCAGTCACGAATTACTTTTAACAGTAGATTTTGTAACTGAATGAAGGTAGATGTGCATTGGTGTGAAGTGTGAAGGTAGATTTCTATGTATAATAGGTTCAAACCTTCAATGGTATCACTGAGTGATTTTTATTTTTTAGTACGTTAGCTTTTGGAACATTTCAATAAATTGAAATTCAGGTGGCATCAGCTTGCATCCTGTTTACCTTTCGTGTAACACTAACACTATTGTACCTGAAGATCTGATTTTTAAAAAGAGTGGCCATGAGTTTCTTTGCCAGTATTCTTCTGATAAGGCTCTACGCATTTTGGAAACTGGAAGTTATAGATCGACACAAGCAGGCAGTAGATTTTTGTGTTTTCACCTAATTTACCTCGACAATCCAGTACAAGCTGTGGCGTCTGTTTACGCCGATCTATGATTTTAACTCTAGCTTCAATTTAACGTTCATAAATGTCACTTAGTGTCTTAATTGAATAAATGATTTTGAATTTGAATTTAGTGGATAAATACATTTCCCGATCACACATTGATAATATTCAGCGAGTCTGGAATAAATTATGACGAGATTGGCTCGCGACGTACATTCATCTGCCTATCTTCTTTTGTTTTTATTCTGACTTCTCAAGATTCGAATTGTAATTTGTAAAGGTGTTATTGAAGTTTGGATTTTGCGAGTTAGCAGGCTTTTGCGAGGCTGTTTGTTGCTTACAAGTGTAAGAAAATTTATGCAAATGTTGAAGAACATTAAGTGAAATTTGAAACACTATTTTAGTGAGGAAGATCACGATGTCATAGTTCTTTAATTTCTCTAGACCCACAGCTAGCAAACTTGTATCTACTTACTAACATTTTATATATTCTGGCTTTTGAGAACCGTTACTAGCAGCAAACAGTAGTCTATTTTTATCGTTGATCTGACTTTCTCTAATAAATTGCTCTTTCATGGTCTAAAACTACAAAGTTGCTCTTCACGAAAATTGGAGGCCAAAGCTTACCCATACTTTACCCTTTAGTATAAAATTTCGATAGTTTCGCGAGCGCAAAGACTGACTTTAGATTTAAGCTTCCAGATAACTATAAGGGAGGTAGTCCAAAGCGGCTTTTTGCAGCGATTCAGTAGCGCGTTTCGTAAACGCGCGTCTGCATTGCTATTTTTTCGACAGCATCGATACAAACGTGCGACTGACTGTATTCATTTAGCATACCTACTAACGTTCAAATGTATCAATACAAACTCTCGAGTTTTTGTCTAACAAAATCGGTCTACGTTGTGTCTGCGTCCGTAAAAACAGTAACCAAGACAGAGTGGTTAATGTTGTCTTGACGGACATCTTGCGACTGTGGCGTTTGCATCTAGTAAACATTAAACGTTTACGTTTAGTAGTAAAGAGTATTGCTACTGAAGTGCGACAACATCGCGATTGTGGCGATATAGAATCGTGGACGTGGGCGTGGATAAGGTGCACTGCCAGCATAGTCGCACAATATAGTTATTGTGGCCGTTTTGCGATCGCAGCGTTACTGCATCGCTGTAGGCGACCTCCCTAACTGGTTAAAACGCTTTATAAAATAAATGTTGCTGTATGTAGGTATATTTAAGAATATCATTGATCTATGTTCAATGTTAAAGTTCTATGTTAACAGATTACTTAGCTTAACTTAGCTTTTTGCATATTCTGCTGCGAATATGAAACAAAGTGAATCTATAAGGGTTCCTTTCTTCCTTTTGAGGAACGGAACCCTAAGAAAGGTTTAGAGCAATTTCCTACGAATATTCAACTGCTTAAGTATTAGTAAGCAGTTGTAGATTACTACCTATAACATTATCTTAATTACAATAAAATAAATTATTACATATTTTTAGTAATGAGTGAAATTTGTGAAATCAATCGTTATAAGCGCTCGCTTGTTCCTTTAATTGCTTTTACTAAACCATGTCCAATTAAACTAGGTATATAATAAATGACTAAAATGTCGTTATCTTTTGAGATGTGTGGAGTTATTATTATTATCATTCTCTTTATAACATCTATAAAACATATAAATTACATTTTTAAATACATTATTATATATATAAAAAAATATATATTTAAAAATATAAAAAATAGTGTCCCACCGGTATCGGGTACAGGGTCCAAGCTACCGGTGGTTAGGGTTCCAAAGACAGAAACCTCCTCACAATACGAGTACATGCCGTATCAAGAAGGACCGCCTTCTGCATCAGGCCCTTAATCCAGCTGCAAGAATTGGGTCGGGCACATACCTGTAGTACGGTAATTCCATAGTCACAAGGTTATATTTAAGAGCAAGTTGCTGATGGACTATCCTGGCCACTTGGTTATGTCTGTGCAAGTACTCGCCGTTGGCAAGACGAGAACAACCGGAAATTATATGCCTGAGGCTTTCTCCGGGACGATGACGTGCCCGACAAATGTCAATCGTGCCGTCCTTCAGGATATGTTTCCGATAGTTGTTCGTCATAACAACTTCATCAGTAATTGCACAGATGAAACCTTCAGTTTCTCCAAAGAGATCACCGAAACGTAGATAGGACACTGACGATAACAGATCTACTTCGGGCCCATTTAAGGCCCGATAAAAACGTCCAATCAGCTCTTTGCTCTTCCATATTTCCCTGCGATCTGTAATATTGAGTATTGCAGGTTTGCGCCAGTTCTCTCTACCTAGAGCAAGCGGAGTGAGTCCGTTGTCAACTGCCACAACATCCCGATGCATCTCCACGTCAACAGAGAGGAAGTAATCTCTAAGATTGCATACCTCGCGGTTATGTAGTGTCTTGACATTTAAAAAACCACGACCCCCACATTTCCGCGGGATATACAATCTCATTACCAATGAACGTGGATGGTGCATTCGGTACGCGGTTAGCAATGTACGGACTCTTCTATCCAGGGCATCAAGTATGCCAAAGGAGTAGGTTAGGACTGGTATGACCCAATCGTTATAGGCCCGCACCTTATTACCACCTGACTAAAGACTCTTTAATACTTTTTTCAGGCGGCCATAGAAGCGTTCCTGTAACGATTGCTTCATAGTCAATTCATTTAAACCTAACGCCTGTGACATTCCTAGATACTTGTAATTATCGTTCGCGGAAAGACATCTAAGGTGTGTAGAATCTGAGAGTTCCATCCCTTCAGATTCCACAATCCTGCCTCTTTTTACATGCATGACTGCACATTTATCCACACCAAATTCCATCCTGATACATTTACTAAAGTTTTCAGTTACCTCTAGTAATTTTATCAGTTGGCAAAAAGTTTCAAATCATCCATGAAAAGGAGGTGGGATATAACCTGACCTCCTCTACGCAAACGATAGCCTAGTCCCAAACCCTCCAACATAGTGCTGAGAGGATTTAAAATTAGGCAGAACCACAAGGGACTCAATCTGTCACCCTGAAATATACCCCGCCTGATCTGTATATACTCGCCGTTACCATGAGATTGTCGACATCCTGGATAGCAAAGAACCGTTCTCCATTGCTGCATACATGTCTCCAAGAAAGTGCATAGAGTTATATCAATCTTATACAACTCCATGACCCTCAGGAGCCAGGTATGCGGCACAGAGTCATGGGCTTTCTTATAATCTATCCAACATGTCGCCAAGTCTTTTCGGTTACGGCGAACTTGTTGGTTAATGACCGTGTCAATAATAAGGAGCTCTTTAGTGCCACGAGCCCCACTTCTACATCCATTCTGAGAGTAAGACATAACAGAGTTGTTGGTTACATGAGATGTTTTCTTCACTCTCAGAATGGACGTGAGTAATTTATACAAGGTTGGTAAACATGTTATGGGTCTGTAGTTTTTGGGATCCGTGGCATCACCAGATTTATAGAGCAGATGAGTCACGCCTGTGGTCATAAAAGTTGGGAGCGAACCCGATTCTAAGCATGATTGAAATTGACATGCCAAACGTACATGTGAGCTACGGAGCCATTTTAACCAAAAGTTATGCAGTTCGTCCGGTCCCGCTGATTTCCAATTCGGCAGCGAACGAACTGCATAAGCTATATCAATGTTTGATATTGATACTGGCTCCATTCTATTAATTGACTCACATGATCGTTCGACATCTCGCATCCATTCACCCTCAGTGTGAGCGACAGGCATCGACCAGATGTTACGCCAAAATGAATTCGTGATTTCAGCATCTGGTAAATGAATGCCACTCACTAAATCAGGCTGCTCCCACCTTCTATAAACCCACCTCTCATCCCTTTGGAATGTGCGATTCTGAGTATATCGGTCCACCCTTTTTTCGTACCTTCGTATGCGATTTGCCCATGCATAAACCTTCTGTTTCAGAAAGTCAATGCGCTCTGTGACTCGTGCCATATAATCACAGGAACTGGTGCCAGTTCCTGAAAAAGCCCGATTCACAAAGCGCATTACTCTCTCGGGCGTGTATTGCCCGATCTGAAACTGATAATCTTGCCAATGAGTACCCTCGACTCAGCGATACGACGCTCAATCCTGCATTGCCACGCCGGAACAACAAGCTTTGACCGAGTAGCGGTTTCATTTCGTGGGAATTTAACACCAGCTACTCGACATGCTCTAACAGCCGCACAATACAAAATTGAGTGGGTATCGCTGAGATCTATGCTTTATTCTAAATAAATGGGTAACATCGAATCAAGGGTACACACTAGCGCTTTGTTTCGTTTATGCATTGGCAAAAGCGGTAAACGTGGTCTACTTTTAAAAATTTTGGACCGATATTCTAGAATAGCGCCTTCCAAAGTATTCCTTATTATATCAGAGTACTGAGTACTTACAGATGAAGCATCATTTTCCTCCCCTTCTTCAGCAGGATAAGATTGCAACAACAAAGAGTCTGCATTTGTTACAATTGGTGAAGGAGGAGAAGTAGTAAGGTTAACCTGCAAGTCCGAGCGTAGCATTTCAAGTACGGAGTTATCAAGCAAATTACATCGCGGAATGGCCCGCACTTATTCCGATAATCTTTGCACCGAAACGTTAACAGCTGGCTCAAGTTCGTGAAACAGAGGCATCATACGAGTACAATACGCAGTGGGGTTAGTTCCTCCCTCTGTAGCCTCAAAATATGCTCGCATGACATTTTCGTTCATTGAAGTCGTCCATTTCATGCGACGCACATTACCACCGGTAGCGGGGGCCCTATTCGAAGCCGATGGGCCTCGGGGTCCCAAGCCAGACGGTGGCCGGCCTCTCCCCTGCCGACGTACAGGTGTTGGCGACGTTGGCGGAGAAAAAAACTCATCACTGGATGTCGAGCTCGACGCCACTGCAGTGGCCGCACTTCTTGTTGCGATTTCCGGGGGCTGCAATGCAGAGCTAAGCGATGAGTCCGGTGATGGTAAATGCGCTCTGGCCTTTCCAATTAAAAGGTATACTTAACTGCTAATATTAAAATCACTTAATTATCATTTTATGATTGAAGATAACATTGCATCTTTATAGATAATAATAGTTATTACTTGTTTTTAATCTATGCGAAATTATTTTATTTTTCATAACATGTTTCATAACATAACATGTTTTTTCGATATCTACCCTCGGAACGACTAACAGTGATAAAAATTGTTCGTAATTAGTGTTCGTCTTAAAAATAGAAATCTCACTAAATTGACTTCTTGTACGCGTGTTTTCTGTTAAATTCGGCCTAATAAGTGGGTGCAAATATCAATTCAAGTGAAAATCCACGTCGGTAAAGTGTGAACTTGTTGTCAAAATTTGTGTTACGACTTTCGCGCCAGTATCGGTTTTAAGGATATAAAATGAAGTGTTTCCAATGTGAGAACGACCACAACGATGAAAACGTAGTGCAGTGCGATGGTTGCAAATGTAACATCTGCCTACAGTGCAGTGGCCTAACTTGTAGCGAGGCCCGTGTCATGAGCCAGATTGAAGGGCAAGCGAACCCTATTGTACTAGTGCCCCGCATGCCTAAAGGCCCTGTTCCAGGTGCCCAAGCTGATTAAGTCTTACGATGGACTGTAAACGACGATGGACTAAATGCTGTCACAGTCTGACGCAGTGCAAATGCTGTGACAGCATTTTCTTAACGTCGTCGAGTTCCTGGTGCAGTCCATCGTAAGACTTAATCAGCTTGGGCACCACTTATGCATGGGCAAATCGCATACGAAGGTACAAAAAAAGGGTGGACCGATATACTCAGAATCGCACATTCCAATCCATAGTCCATACTTACACAAAGACATCAACCTGCTGGAGAGTGTTCAGAGGAAGGCTACCAAGATACCACAGGCTCTACGTCGCATGCCCTATGAGGAGAGACTTCGTGCGCTGAATCTCACCACTCTTGAGCAAAGACGACTTCGAGGCGATCTCATAGAAACGTATAAGATCTTAGTTACACACTACAATTTGCCAGATTTTCAAGACATCCTTCTCAGAAAAGACAGCCAACGGCCATCCCGCGGGCACAGCCTTCGTTTGATGCGGGCCTCCACTGGCACACTGGTTGCCCATCACTTCTTCAGCAAAAGAGTGGTTCGTAATTGGAACTCACTGCCAGAGGACGTTGTTTCTGCTACTTCTATAAACTCATTTAAAAACCGACTCGATAACTGGCTACGATTAAACAATTCAGTGCTCAAAAAAGTGACGGACATTTAAATAAAAAAATAAAGAGACTATACTACATTTATCACTAGATATGAACATATCAGCTAGCTGCTCGTTCATAATCTAAGAAATAAATAAATAGATGTAGTCAAACTGTAAGATAAAGGAATAAGTTCACTAGTGGAAGAGCCATGCTGCGGAACGTATGGGCCGGCTCGACCGGAATAGAAAACCGGTAGTAAAGCAATGATTGCATTGTGTTTCGCCGAGTCAGTCAGGTCATCGGAGGCCCTAACCCTTCCCTCTCCCCCTCTTCCCTCCCTTCCTCTACTCCCATCTTAAAGGCTGGCAACGCGCAATGGTCTTGTTTGGTTACTGGCTCGACTGCAACGTCATGTGTCTTAGGTTCAATTCCCGCTCAGTGTAATGTAAGTAAGCATGAATAAATTGTTTATTAGCAGTAGTCAGAGAGTATTATTTAACCTTGCAATGTGCTAACCTACTCGGTTCCCACTTAGCCACGAGCCCCCTTTCGACGACGATTTTCATTACATCAAAAAAAAAAAATTAAGGTTTCTTATAATGTATTGTCTACAATATTGGTATTTCGATTAGTCGTTACAATATATATATATTTAACATTCAAATTTATTGAAAATCATTGCTGTGACATAAAGGTGTCATTTTAATTGTAAAAAAATTATTTTACACTCGTGGGATATGCAAATAGTGTTGTATTTCGAATTTATAATTTAAATCCACCGAACTTAGCGAATTCCCTCCCCCAATCCCTACACAATTGACGTCTCGCCCGCGACCCTGCGCTTTGTGTGCTCGACGTGAATACGCCGCCTAATCTCGTCCACGTGACCGCCACGCGCTTCTCTCCTGCGTACGACATGTCGTGAATAGGCAGTTTTAAAAACGATTTTCTTATTCGAATCCGCAAAAAATAAACGCAACTCTATGGTTCATATTGAAGTATCAAAATGCAATTGTCAAATTTTGTCGCTTAAATCTAAACAAAATGGATACCAAGTAAAAAGCGTGTCCTTTATCTTAACTGATTGGATAATCTGTGTTCAAACGCTATAGCATTTCGTATCGGAAACAGAAATATAACTCCCTCGGTCCTGATTAAGTTTTCTGGTGTGAGGCGGGGTGAAGTGCGAAATTACAGTGATTTTTTGACGTCAATATCGGGTTTCTATTGTGTCGAATACAGTTTTGCGTGAAATCCAACAAAAACCATCGTATCTAATTATTAGCTTTGTCCCCACTCATAGGGTCCGATTGTTGGTATAATGAAGTAGGATATATTTTGGTTAACGGATTTATATGTGATTTCTGGATTAAATGTATTGTATTCCCCATAATGTTGGATTTGTAAGCTTAGTTTCATAGTAAAAAAGTTTGATTATAATATTGTCTGGATACTGCACCAACATATCGATAACAATTAAAAACTTGAGTCTAAGGTGAAGTGAGGTTACACTACCAAGTTTTTCTACATTTCTTTAAAAACATTAAATATATACATATATAGTCGTGACTCTTTACAGTGAATGTGTACGACGATTTTATACTTTGCGTGTTTGCAACCATTGGCGATGTGTATGTATGGTGAGATGGACGTCGCCATCGGTGTTTGTGTTTCCACACACTTATTTTGCAATCTGTTATCCGTTTTCACACAGGTTGGCGGTTAAATACTATTTCAATCCTATATCTGACCAGAGGCGCAGAAGTCTCTGCAAACATTAATAGGTCCCAAAACAGAGTTTTAGAGAAGCATTTTCAGGAAACACATAAATCTAAATTTAGATGTCTGTGTTAGGAACAAAATTTCTGATAATATTTTCTGACCTACAAAAAAGTATGTAGCGGTACTACATCGACATTACTAACTTCACTATCTTGTTTTAACGGACTCCAAAAAAGGAGGAGGTTCTGTGTTCGGCTGTATGTATTTTTTTTATGTATGTTCACCGATATTTTCGCCATCTGTGGACCGATTTCAAAAATTCTTTTTTATTCTTCTGAAGTGATAAACAAGTATATGGCCTATCTCATGATGGTAAATGATAACCGGTGTCTAGAAACACTCAACAATTCGTTGCAATACTATCCGCCAGGAAATGGCGATCAAGCTTCGCCTAAGTTGGTATGAGCAAACAGCAAGTTAATCTTTCATAACTTAGATCTAATGCTTAATGTAAGAAGTTCAACAGATTAAAATATTATAAAAAATAAATAATTCAATGAATACACTATCAGTACGGAGTACCAAAAACGGGCCCTGTGCAAATAACGGGACTCCCCACTCCAATCATACTTAGATTATCCTAATATCGTTACGGCAAGTACCGGCTTTTGTCAAGTATGGAAAAATAAAAAAATGGACGAGGCATTTTTGCAACCGATATATTAGATTGAAAAGGGAACATAGTCCAACAGAACGTTGGCGATACGTTTTTCCTTTTTATGGAATAAAATTCTGAAGCCGTTGTGCAACATTTTAAACTCGACTTATGCCGCGGTCCTATAATCTTGAAACGATTCGTTTTGCCTACGGACGGTAAAATTTCGTTGAATTTTTCGTTAAAGTAAGTAAGTTTTTTTGTTTTTTAACATGAAGTTATTTCTGTTCCCTTTTTAAACATTTGCGTTCCTTAGTAATGTAATTATGTTAACAGAAATTTACGCGATCACGTACCGTGACCACGGCCAGTGTAACCTGGTCGAAACGAAAGGCAATTCAGAGGTTTGTAATTTTAAATACGTGATCGCGTTTATTCCCGTTATAATTAATTATATTATTGCTGATTTGTTAAATATTTTTTAACTCTGTAATATTTAAAGTAACACTAAAGATATATTGACTATGACTATAACTAATAGTTACAGGATCTCAGTCAGGATCAGGATCACAGCTACAGGACAATATCCTACTAATATTATAAACGTGAATGTTTGTGTGGATGTATGGATGTTTGATACTCTTTCACGCCAAAACTACTGAACCGATTGCGATGAAACATGGTTTGTAGATAGCTGGAGACCTGGATAAACAAATAAGCTAATTTTTAACCCGATATTCCCACGAGACCGGGACTTACGCGAGTGAAACCGTGGGGCGCTGCTAGTGAGTAGTAAAGTTGTCGATGGAATCGGTCTCGTGGTTTTGGTTTCTAGTCTCTGCATTTTTTATGTCTTAAGTATTTATAAAGTTGGCAATTCAACAGAAAGAAATACTTTGATAGAGACATTAATAGGTATAAGTAGCAAAAGTAATGTCTTTTCTGTGATTCTTATAAAATAAACATAGTTTTTTACGTGTGTACTGCTTATCTGTTTCATTTATTAAATGCTAAGTATTATTTTTAATTCATTTGGTTAACATTCTACAACAAAAGCATTCTTATTGTCATTTAAGAATATACAATATTTTTAATCTCGTGTGGGAATTTCGCGAGCGAGCGGGATCCCGCTGTAAAGGTAAATTGACCGCAATTTTAAAGTTGGAAAAAAAGATTGCGGGATTGCATACCCTAGCTTAACGACCCTTACGAGCGGAGCACTGACCAGAATTGTAAAAACAAAAGTGTTTTAAACAAATTTCAAGATGACTGAAGGACGTTTTTTTGCAAATTATATTTAAATTCTCTACACCTCACACTGGTCTAGATATTTGTATAATGTAACAGAAGGAAAATATTCAAACGTAGGCACTTTTATTACAATTAATATTTTAGGTAATTTTCCAGAGTTCCGGCTTATTAAATACTGACGCACACCACAGAATGATACTCTAACATGAATGAGTGGGAAGTTTGACAGTCCGTTGTGACGTCACTAACTATCACTGGTGGCCTTGGTTGACAGTACTAGAGCTAAACTATTGTGGCATGGCATTGGCTTAGCTTAGCACGGCTCGGCATTGTCGTGGCACAATAACTAATAAGTGTTCTAACAGGAACATTGTCTGGTAATAGTTGGTGACCGGTGCCTCTAATGATCCTAGGTCACTTATCCATTGCCAATCCTATTAAACTCTTCCCTACTCACCAGTATAGAAAGAGCTCTCTAACCGTAGTCGCAGTAGCAGTCGACTCCAATTTGAATATAAGTCTCCTCTGTCTTACTTTCTGACATATGACAATAATATTTATTGCTTTACAACACATCTATGTCGTGAGAGACCTTAAATAACATGAAGAGCTAGAGATGTCACTGTTTGTTTACATCGGTACTCTAAGACCCATAAATACTCGAAGATTTGATAGGTATTTAGTACACTGTACCCAAATTTACATTACTTTCTTCTTAATATGTCTAGTTTGGTTAGGATCAATGAAGTAATTTAGTATATCTAGTCTTGTTTGCATTTTAAGTGGAAGTTGTGGGAGAGCCTTGCTTCGGCACGTATGGGCTGGCTCGACCGAGGTGATACCACGGCCTCACAGAAAAGCGGCAGTGAAGCAATGCTTACATTGCTTTTCGCCGAGGTTTTGGAGGCCCTAATCCTCCCCCTCTTCCTTCCCTCTCCCCCTATTCCGCCCTTCCCCTACTCCTACACCTTAAAAGCCGGCAACGCACTTGTGAATCTTGAGTTGCAGGTGCCCATGGGCGGCAGTAGTCATTTACCATCAGGTAACCTGTCTGCTCGTTTGCCCTCTATAAAAAAAAGGAAGTGACAATAATTTAGCAGAATACTGGTTAACACATCTGGGCTATGCACAGAGATAACCCTTTCACCTCACCCGAAAGTTTAATGATAAAATGACCAGCGGCAGACATCCATCACCACATATCAAAGCTTGATGTTCAATAATTTTAATATTTACTGCCGATTCTTGTCGTAAAATTGATTTTAACAATCCAATTAGTAAGACTACAACATCAAACCAGTTAGAATAGTAATCAAGAATTCATTATTTAAATTTTTCTTAATCAATTTAATCACTATCTATTACATACAGTCGACTAACAGAGATACAATTTTTAATTGATGTACGTTTCTTTAGTAGCAGTGTAAATGATCACTTATCTAATTACGGAATAATCACTCGTGTAATGAACATATCAAAATTAATTAATATTTATTTTTATATATTATTTTACTTATCATACTTTTATAGGAAACTAGCCGTTTCACACAATTTTATCGTTCGTATTGCACTGCTCCGTTTCAAAGGGGTTTCAAAAGACATAACCTTTGTCCTTAAAAAAAAAGTCATCGCTATTATATTAGTATAAATTAACAGATAAATTTAATGTAGTACACAGAAATAACTGAAAGATTTTGCATAATATACATAGATAGATAATAATAACTAATGTTTTAAAAAGAACAGTAATACAGTAGTGACATATTGCTAAAATCTTGTGTTTAAAAATTGTTTTAATAACTTATTGTAAAGCGTGTAGAAATATAATCAATATGTCGAATTCGAACCGACAAAGCTTGATCACTAGTCTAACCTAAAGCAGTTAGCCTCACCCAAACGAAATCGATCTTAATCGATTTCCTTATGAGTCATCAATTGGTAATAGGATAGTTTCCTACGATTAAAATAAATTGTTTAACAGTGAAATGTTCGTTCCTGTTTTAAAGTTATTTTTATTTTTAAATTCTTAAACCAAATATTAAAGTAAATGATTTGGCAATAGTTAGGTATCGTAGTAAGTAGACAACACAGCTCATTATCACTACATCACTAGTTATTATAAAACAATGTCCCCCGCCGAGTCTGTCTGTCTGTTCGCGATAAACTGGAAAAGTACTAAACGGATTTTTATGCGGTTTTCACCAATAGACAGAGTGATTCATGAGGAAGGTTTAGGTGTATAATTTGTTAACGTTTTGTGTAAATTGGTTGAAATATTATGATAATAATAATAATATAATAACTTCACACATCTCACACACGGCCGCCTGATCCCAAACTAGGCAGAGCCTGTACTATGGTAACCAGACTGCTGTTAAACATACTTATATATTTCTAAATACATACATATAATAGATAAATTTCACCCAGACACAGAACAAATGATCATGCTCATCACACAATTATTTGTCCTGGGTGGGAATCGAACCCACGACCTCCGGCTTAGCAGTCAGGGTCACTAACCACTAGACCAACAGGCCAGTCAAATCATGATGATGGTCGAAGATGTCTCTACTACCCGTGCGAAGCCGGGGCGGGTTGCTAGTTTCATACAAATTTCTATAGAACGTACCGGTTTGACCATGCAGATTTTCCTAGTGGAAGAGTCGACTTGGTCTAAGAAAATTGGTTAATATTTTTAATGTTCAATTATACATCATACTTAGGTTGCCGAATTCGTAGCTTCGTGTTCTATGGCGTCACTGATCACCCCATGAATACGTGATCAGGTGGTAGCTACCCTCGGTCTGCGACGCGGGAAATACCTCATTTATATGCAAGGGTCAAACTGTTATAATATTTGGCAAATCGAGGCTAACCCCGTCAGAGATGGTTGCGTATTTTTTTTTTAATACTTTCCTATACACGTATATTAATGTTTGGGATAAAGGTGTTCCTTGTAGATAGAATTAGGAGGACGTACATTTTTCAGCCAAATGGACCGAGGTCCTGAAGATATCTAATGTAAGATGGATGGAATAGGAAAGATACACGGTCTTCCACCTTCAGTATCCCTACACTGATTGGACAAAAGTACATATTTATGTTCGGCAAAATGTCCAAAGTTGCTCTCCAAAGAATAGGTTAGAATTTCATAAGGTTCTTATGATCATAGCTTGAACTGACATGTCTACGTATTGCTAGGTACTATATTTATAATATTTGTATACAGCTAATAGGTATTATATAGTCACGAAATTTTAAATCGATTTTAATAATATATTACATTTTATTGAATACTAGCAGCGCCCCGCGGTTTCACCTGCGTAAGTCCTGATCCCGTGGGAATATCGGAATAAAAAGTAGCCTATGCGTTAATCCAGGTCTCCAGCTATCTGCATACCAAGTTTCACATTTAACATCATTCACAATCGGTTCAGTAGCTTTGGCGTGAAAGAGTAACAAACATTCATACATCCATACTCACAATTTTTTACGTTTATAATATTAGTAGGATTATATCCGATATAATAATAATAATAATAATATTAATATTTATTTTCTTTCACAAAGGTTACCTTAAGTTCTATAGTATTTTACAACATAGTTAAAACCTTTGTGAGAGACTGGTATCTGAACTAGGAAGATCCTGTCAGACAGATTACCAGGCTTCCCACATACATCGAGTCTCAGATGGTGTGGACAATGTAAGTCAGATGTAGTAGTTACGCTATAACCAAAAAATATAAACTAAACTTATGACAAAATAAAAATAAGTATTGGAACATATATTATGTGTGTGTGTGTGTGTGTGTGTGTGTGTGTGTTAATCTATGCTGGTACGATTAAATATTTATATTTGTGTTTTCAAAAGATTCTCAGTTTCATCATAATTAAGTTTTTGTAACCATTTTGAGACAATTTGCTTGCAGTTATTTTTAGAATTATAGTATATTTCAAGTATTGCATTTACTCTATTATATAAGTGGCCACCTAAAAAACAAAACATTTTGTGGGATAGGCTAGTTCTATATAATACGGGGGGACATACTCTAATGTTTCTACGTCTATGTGGGTGGCTGTATGGTGTAAAATTAATTTCTGAATGTTTTCTTAGTACTGCGTAAAGAACATACAGCTGGCGAACTGTAAGAACCTCGCAAGCGCTATATAAGTCAGTGGTGGGGTAGAAGAAAGGGAGAAAATGGGCAACCTTTAGAACGGCTCTCTGTGCTCGTTCCACTGGAAGAATTAGCGACTTTGCAGCTCCACCCCAGACAGTTATGCAGTACGTGAGAAGGGACTGACATATTGCTAAATAGGTGTTTTTTATTATGTTTTTATCCGCTACATTTCTAAGGTTCCTAAAGATGTAAATGAGTTTACGAATCCTTGACGCCAAGAGAATTAAATGTGGTTTGAAGCTAAGATTCTTATCAATGACGACCCCAAGGTATTTGATATCATTTTTAATTTGCAGTCTGGGGCAAGTGCATATGGTATCAAAATTGTTTTGACAAGTGTGGGCTTTAATGCTATACTTAGATAATTCAGGAGAAGGAGAAGAAGTCAATGACATAGGTATATAATTGGTTTTGTCAACATTTAGGGACAATGCATTATTGGTGAGCCATGCAGTAACAAGATTAAAACCCACTTGCGCGTGGTTAAACGTCTGTTCCCAATTGGGTGCGCTAAAAATTAGGGCTGTGTCGTCCGCATAAGTCACTATCTTCCCATTTGCGATTTTAAGTTCACACAGATCATTGATGAATATCAGGAACAAGGTTGGGCCAAGTATACTTCCCTGTGGAACGCCACAATGGACATCCAGATAGTCACTAACCACGTCATCAATTTTCACGCATTGATGTCGACCGGTGAGGTAACTTTCGAAAAGTTGCAGCTGTTCCCCTCTTATACCCAGGTTACCCAGCTTCTCCAAAAGCAGTGGTACAGAGACCGTGTCAAAAGCCTTGGCTAAATCTAAAAACACAGCTACTACTTTTTTCTTATCCTCTAATTTATCCAAAATATGACCAGTAAGCTCATGAACGGCATCATTGGTAGATTTATGTCTCCTAAACCCAAACTGAGAATTTGACAGTAGATTCCTGGATTCCAAGTATTGTCTTAATCTATTGTTGTAGTTATTGACACAGTCCCTGTTACCACTTTTATGTATAGGATGAACTATAGATCGTTTGAAAGCTGTGGGGAAAACACCTGTGCTTATTGACAGGTTACAAACGTGAGTAAGTGGTGATACAATTATGTCTACATATTTTTTAACAAACCCACCAGATAAATTATCATATCCCGTGGCGCAGTCATTTTTTAAATCAAAAATCAGAGATCTGATTTCGCTTTCGTCCGTCGGAAGAAGTGCGAACGAGTGCAGTGGTGATGGTCTGGACGTCGATAATGGAAGATGAGGGCTATTTTTACTAACTAAATTTGCTAAGTTTTGACCTATGCTCACAAAGAAACTGTTAACTGCATTTGCTGAATGTAGTGGGTTTATATTAGAAATTAACTCTATAGCAGGCTTTTTAATTTTATTAGTACCAGTTACATTTCTAATAACCTCCCATAACTTTTTATTATTATTCTGTGCATTGGCAAATGCTGTCCTATCATATTCACGCTTGACTTTTTTTAAAAGATTGTTACAAAAGTTACGATATCTTAAATAGACAGTCCTATCAACCTCACTTTTTGTTGATCTAAATTTGGAGTGCAAATTATCCCTGTTTTTAATGCAACGGAGTAAGCCACTTGTGATCCAGGGTTTAATAATTGTTTTGCGCCTAGGATTAATGTCATATTTTGATTTGTATTCCGAACGTTATCAGTTTTGATAAATGCAAGAATCAACATAACACAGCGATCAGCATTGAACCAACTAGTTGGTAAATTACAATAAAAAGTTATAGTCAACATATTTATTAAAAAATGAGTATTCTACATCGTCTATTCTCTACCCTAATAAATTTTCTATTTCATTTTAAACTTCAAACTAAACGTAATTGAAGAACATTATAAAAATTATCGGGTACAGTATCCTCAAAGCTGAAGTACTCTTAACAATATTTTGGCCGGGAGCGAGAAGAGCGCGCCCACTGTGCAAAGTTTGCCGAGCGTTTTGCGAGTTTGTCGAGAGTGTCCCAATGGGCGGCCTTTGTCTCTGCTATGTTATAAAAAAATAACAAGAGAATCTGTCCGCTCCAACTTGTTGGGGTCTCAAAGGGGTTAAAATGTTTTTTTTTTAATTTGCATCATTTGGGAAGTAAACCGGTGAGGTACATTGATCCGCAGTATTTTTGGAACTGTAGATGGACAGCGACAGGAATTCGTCCACAAGTTACATTTCGCCTTGTAACGTTTGATAACATATTCCAACCATACTTACTGCCATGACACTCTGCCCTGAACATAGCGTTGACGACCTTATATCGCTAAGTACCGCTAATAGATAAATCTCATGAAACGGTAAAAAATATTTATTGCAGCGTTTCATTCTTTACTTAAAATTTAAAAAAGTAGTAAAATATTTATGGACTTTAATTTCAAACTTTTTCATTCTCAACTGACGGTTCTGTCTATGATAACATGAAAAAGAACACATTTCGAAAGTTAAATTCGTTTCTATGAAATAGAGAGCAAACACAAGTAGAAACTGCAGGAGAATCATATTTTTTTTGCGGAAACATTTAGCAACAACGTCAACAGTCTAGCAACGTTGCATTCTTAAAGTATTATTTGATTAGATATTGTCATAATAATACATATTTTATTAAAAACATTTCCAGCAAACTGAGAAACATTATCTGCCCCAAATTTTTTGTAGGACGCCACCCGGAGCGTTAACATATTGGCAGCATGCGCCGCTCTACGTGTACATCTAGTGGCAGCTGTCAACTGAAGTTCACTCAGTAGACGCACACTCAATTGTGCAATGTTGTATGCACTGTACTGCAGAGTAAATATTTTAGAGCTTTATGGAATCTTTTGGTCGTAGAGTCTGGGAGATTAAATTATATTCGGTTGTTTGGCAGTTCAAGGCTTGAAAAACGAAATGCGACATGAAACCTTTTTTTAACAATCAGTTCTTTAATTAGCGACAAACAACGAGCACCTAGGTTTAGGTTTAGGTTTAAAGACATTTATTCTCATATAAGATTTACATCACTTCCATGATTACATGGCTATTATTATAAATATTAGCAGTGTTCGTCGTCACAAAGATAGGTAACAACATAATAAATGGTTAACGGCAATACATACATTATCCAGTAGGTACCTAGCTATAGATTATCTCTTTAGAACGAGGTCTGGAGATGTTGACCAGTAGGTAACAAATACAACAAGTATCAGTAGATAACAAATTTTCTTAGTAGATCCATCTTCTATAATGATTTCAGTGACATGTTTATTTACTTTATAAAAAAATATTTTCTCTAAAAATGGTTAGATTTGAGAGCTTTTTATGACATAGGGCACATTATTCTACCATTACTTAGAGATTACAAGTTATTATATACCTTTGTTCTAACGCTTTCTGGAGACGTTGGTGTGTTCTAATATTTATTTTTGTAGTTCATAGAAAATGCTTAAACCAGAAATTGTTTCAGAACGGGTTAGAAGAAAGCATATTAGGAACTATATATTCACTTAATTTATTGTTTTTTTTTATGTGATAGGGGGCAAATAAGGAGTCACAGGTGCGTTGCTGGCCTTTAAGGTGGGAGTAGGGGAAGGTAAGAATAGGGGAACGGGGGATTTAGGGCCTCCGGTAACCTCACTCGTTCGGCGAAACACAACGAAGCATTCCGTCACGCTGGTTTTCACTTCCCTCGGAGCTGGCCTATACGTGCCGCAGCATACTCTCCCACGACGATTTTATTGACTAATATTATTAATCAAGCAATACAAAAATTCCGGCGTCGTTGCAATGTTTAGGGCTTATGAAAAGAATATCCAGGCCCTTTAATCAGTATGGACAGCAATCTGTACCGCAACATTAATAAGTACATTAAGTGAGCCAGATTACCGTTTGCTGTGCCATTACTGCGAAGAGGCTAATTATTGTAATGCAGTGCACAAAACACTACCCTCAGTGAACAGGGGTCTCGTGCAGTGCGTGTTCTGTACTTTGGTTAAGAATGCAATGGTCATAGATTATGACCACAGAACGGCTGTTTCATGTATTTTTTCTTTCTATTCAACTCAAACAAGGCATTGATGTTTTTATAGAAGTAATCAAACAATAGAATGACTGTTGATTGTTTTTTGTTTATTTATATTCAGTAGAGAATCCAGTCATATATAAATTAGATTCATCTAATGATTAATCTAAAATCTAAAAAAATAATGTCTGATACTAAACTGTTCTAATTAGGATTATCGATTTTCATGTTTTTTAAGAGAATGTATTATAAAATTGTTTTTAAACTTTCGCGACTTTGATACATACTAGATGTGTAATTCGGGACTTAATCGCGATAATATTTAAAAGGTACAATAGGTACCTCTTGGTTACCCGACGTGGTCGTGCACCGATCATGGTCACGACCACGATCGGTGCAATTCGATCGAAACGTCGGGTAACCAAAAGGTTTTGTACCTTTTAAATATTATCGCGATTAAGATTATAAAATTACCCGTAAATTTATTTTAATAATAAATAAATTATTAATAATACATACATTCATCACAAATATAGAGCATTCATATACTAACTAAAATTAACTAACTTATAAATGCCAAAGTGAGTTGTATGTCTGTTTGTTACACTTTCACTCCTTAACTACTTAACCGATTATGCTGAAATTTCCCACACATGTCAGGGGAAAGAAACATAGAGAACTTTTCATTCAGAAAAAAGTTCTGTTCCCTATGGATACCTGAATTGGTTGTCAAACCTACATTATTTAAAAGGTGTTCTATTTGTCATAATTACTATTCCGATAGACTTAATAAAATTTAGTCATCAATTAGCAACCCGCCCCGACTTCCACGGGTAGTAGACACATCTTCAACGATCATTATCATATTTCAACCAATTTACACAAAACCTTAACAAAATATACACCTAAACCTTCCGATTAAAAATCCGTTCAGTAGTTTTTCAGTTTATCGCGAACACACAGACAGACAGACGCAGCGAGAGACTTTGTTTTATAATATGTAGTGATAAAAATATCTTTTTATAAATGTTAAAGTTAAAATACTTTCAAAGCATATTTTGAAATGTTCTAATAACGCTTCTATCCGAATTTCAAGTTTCAATATTAGAATTTCATTGCGATCACCTCTAAGAGGCATGTGTATTTAACCTACAAAAATCCCAATGTTTCAATTTTCTATTCTCTTTATGAATTCGACAAATGAATAGTATACAAATCGGCAACAAGCAGGGGCGTGGCGGAACCCCGCAGCGCGCGTATGTCGCCGTGTTGCAAACACAAAAAAATATAATTCCGTGCTATTGTGTTGGCAGCCACGATGACAGGTCGCAGTCGGACACATGTTTGAGGCATTTTGGGGCAATTCCTTCGTTTAATGGGCGGTGTTTTAATGTTCACTATAGATTTATGCTGTAGGGTCGATCCCTAAGTTGGGTTTAACACAGTTAGTGGCGAAATTACCTATGATATTGTGGATGTGATGAGGTATTTTAGTGTTAATAACCAAGGGCTGTGTACAGTAGTTTGTTAGTAAAATTATAAAGTTCGGTGAAGTTAAGATAGAAAGTTGTAGATAGAAATTACGTAGGGAGTCGTACATAGGTACAGGTTACCGCTTGCTTGTGTGTCAATTTAGTTCTATAAGTATTCGGCAATAGGCTTGGCCCCTATGACGTGAGTGTGACATTATTAAATTTTTCTACATGTGGGTGTTTAATACGTCTCTGCCTACCCCTTCGAAAAAAACAGGCATGAGTATTGACGAGCATTATTTTCATATTTACTTAATAGTGTCATCAATATTAAGAATTTGAAAACTTTAAACAAAAAGAGTTTAGTTTTAAATAATGTGTTAGTGTTATCAATAGTGCGAAGGACCAATGTTGATAATTAATAGGAAACTTTTTGGTTTGCCGTACTCTTTCGGGTAATATAGGTTAATGAATTACGGTCGAATTTCGAACTGTAACCACTAGACATAGTACTATACACCTGGAATGTGTACATGGTTTGGAAGCCTTTATGTCCCCAAGTTCCGATATTTTCTTTTTCATTCTTGATTGATATCGTCTAGTAAAATGTCTTTGGTTAAGCGAGTTCTGAATTTGAATCAAATTATTATTTGCACATTAGCCTTTCAAAACAGAAAAGAATACTGTTAGACCAGGCTGCAAGCGTGGGAAAGCTACCAGCAGTAATTGGTTGACTTTTACTACTATTGTAATAAATTTAAAATTATGAAATCTAAATTGAAGACTTCAATTAAAAAAATATAAAATAAAACATAAATCACAAATGTAATTTACAGCAATCCAATAATTTGTAACAGTTCTTTTCCATTTTTAAAATGGTTAATTTCTAAACAATAATTACAATTACACTTAAATAGAACAGTTTGAAATGATTTCGAAGCTTCACTGGTTTCGTTTCATCACGTTTGGTCAATAAAAAAAAACAGTGTGTATACCTGTCATGCAGGTAGTTGAGTGAATGAACGTTCATCGCCGATCATCAATCAGTCAATCGACGATTTATTTCTGTGATTGACGTATAGACACCGGCATGCAAATGAACTAGGCGTTCGTTGCTACGGTAGGTAAGTAAAAAAAGTAGCCAAGAGCGTTGAGAGTTCCGTATGTTGTTTCTGCATATTAATATAATATATTGGTCGGCCAGAGGTTGAAATTCGACTGTAATTTATTAAATTAGCTCAGTAAAGTTTCGTCGAAGGTCGGCTGATCTCCTGAACAGCTACTAAAGCGGTTGACAAATTCAAGAGAAAATGGTACGTAATTGTTTTGCCTTTGCCTATTTACATATAGATTTATGACAGAAGAGCTTACCTTATTGAAGGTGGAGGCACACAGTATTGTTGCGAAGTAAGCACCTTTTTTTTGCCTCGCATAACCAATCTTTTGAACAAATTGTCGCCTGCGGTATTTCCGGACCGATACGACCTTCAAACCTTCAAGAAAAGAGCGTACTCCTATCTCAACAGCCGGCAACGCACTTGTGACTCTTGAGTTGCAGGTGTCCATGGGCGACGGTAGTCACTTACCATCAGGTGACCCGTCTGCTCTTTTGCCCCCTATATTATAAAAAAAAGTGCAAACTTCTACACGTTAAAGTTTTGTTTTATTTACCGCGGCAACATGACAGCGAGGCCTAATCGCTGCATTATATAATACAACATAGAGTATAAAATAAAAATGGTTAAGGCTGCCTTCTCGCATTCTCTGTTTCAGGCAACTCGAGTGTTTACCTCAGGTGCTAACCAACACAGACACTAGACCCATTGCCAAAACTGCCTAGTTTTGGCAATAAATCTAGTATCAGTGTCACTGTCAGCCAGTGTGTACAATTACAACACCAGTGGTTCACTCGCGAGTTGCACAGAGTTTGGGAGACAGGCAGAAATATAATTTTACTGTACTCTTGGGACATTCATTGGGAAAAAAGGACTAAAGCAATACAGACCACATACACCGGTTGACCTCAATGGGGTAGTTTCGCACGGCGTAAAATTTTTAAGACAATTAGCTAAAAAGACAATAAACGAAACGCAGATCAAATAGTATAGAAACATCATCATCACAACTCTGCCGTGGTTATCGAGATAGCAGTAAGTCAGAAGACGACTCTTCTAGAGTTACTGCTATCTCGATTAATATGGTAGAACTGCACATGAAATAATCTCGGTACTCGGACCACGAAACGCGTTCCGTTTCGCAAATGTTGATAAGGAACCCTGAAACATCAACCAAAGATTAAGTGACGAAGCCATTATTCAAATTTAAATGCCTCTTTTCTAAATTTAGTATCCCATAAAGTCAACAAGCACCCTTGCTGTGATACGTGCAGCATTAAAGCTTATCTATGCACGTCAGAAACTGCACCCTTCGAGCGCTATCACGATACTGCCAGATTCTGTAACAATAACCACCCTTCTATTGGTTTATCTTTTCGCCAATCAAAAGGGGATTCTTGCTTCGAAATTCAAATTTCAAAATATTCGTTTCTGTTTTTTTTTTTATATTTGGTTTGTCCAATGACTAAGTTCATTTACCATACCGCTTCTATGACAGAAAAGATCATAAACAATATGAAATTACATATCATCTACATATTTAAGACGGTACAGTCCTCTATTACAGTATTTATCATTGTTGATGGATCAAGTACGTATTATATAAATGGTTGGTCTACTAGCAATAATCAGACCCTCGACCTGTAAATGTCGATTTTAAATTCGGACCCTTGATTACCACGTCATCAAGTCGTTGATTTTTCATAGTTATTTGTAAACATTGTTTTACATATATATATGAAACTGAAATTGTGGTTATCTTTGTAATTAATTACTGTAGTTAAAATAAAATAAAAAAAAACTTTAAATATTTAGAAATCCATGTTTAGGAGTGGACGTCCTTAATCTCAATTAAAAATCGTGTACAATAAAGTGTAAATAAATAAATAAAACGGTCAAAAAAAAAGACAACCTAACAAACATACATTTCATTTTAAAAATACTTTTATACAAACTAAGCTAGATAAATAAATAATTCTTTATTGTAGATACACACATGCAAATTGAATTACAATTTGCATGTGTGTATCTTCAATAACTGTCTGTAGACTCCTTTCGGTAGCATTTAACAAGGTATTTTCTACGTATGTTCCCCATGGTAGTAGTAGCATAATATACTTAGATAAATGTACAATGGAAGGCTTTTATAGCTAAGAAGGATGATGGCGGGTAGAGAACAGACAAGCTTAGGATGGACGGCAATGAAACTACATAAAAGTGAATTGATTTCGTAGTTTCCTAAATATATTTAGTTAAACCATATTCATTACCGATTTATTACAATCAAATCACAAAGTTCCTCAAATACCTCTTGACGTGTAAGTGCGACAAATATCTTCTCAACAAATTAATCGCCCACCAAAACCCATTTCAATCCCGTCTTTAAACCATAATCAAATCTAGTTCATCCCTCGCCATATTGCGTGTAAGGGGTACCCCGGGGGTACTTGAGGTGTGGGGTCACAACTGTTACGTTACCGATATGTTTTGGATTATCTCTTGTACAACTGGTCTGTTACCAGTTTACTGAAGTGGAGATTTGATGTACATTAAGAGCTGTTCACATTATGTTGCCAACAAATTAAGGGCTTGCTGGAAGTGAACGAAGTCCCGGTAGCATTAATAGCAGTCGGGTTGCAGGAAAAAAAGAAGATTGGAGTTCGATGTTTGAAACACTTTTATCGTGCAGAAGATCGTGGTTAAACTGTATTAAAGCGTAGTGTTGTCTTTCTACTGGTATGTGAGTTGCTATGCTATGATTGGACAGAGATTACTGCGCACCAATGGCACCAACATTAAAAATAAAAATCAGAAAGTGTGAGTTTGACTCGCGCACTGAGGGTCTCGAACAAATTTGTATATAGAGAGTTCGTCCAATCTCGGCAATCAATTGTCGAAAATTCCCGTTCTTTCGAGTTACGTTTGAAGGACAAACTTTGTCGTTCTAAAAATACTCCCCCGTACATCGATATAAGTCACCGATGATGATGATCTACGTCAATGGGATGTACAGGTTTCGTGGTAGGGACGTCAGTTGTATCAACTTATTTTTAATTATAGTTGTGAAAGAAAACATTATTTTATTGCGAAAAATAATTTAACTTATCTCAAATTTGCTCTGGCCACGCGGTCACCGTCTCTGGTAAGCTGTAAGCTTCAAGGGTTTGAAGATGAGTTATCGGTCTCAGTTTTCATGTGGTTCGTTTTCATGCCATTTTAATGTACTCCTAAATAAGCGCAAAAAAAAAGGTAATAGGTATGCATTAAGCATCGATATATTATATTCTACCTTTATTATACAAATTAACTATTACACAAAACATTCAATCCATTCATTCAATTGTATGAGTTTGTCAATACTATTCCTCACATACTAAATTGGTTTTCATTCTACAAAAGGAATAGATCTTTTTTAAGTGTATAAAAAGCACACAAAACTACAATTGACAGCAAAAAGAAAGATTATTATTATGAATACAATTTCGGCTTTCAAATTGTCTATTTAGTTAGGGTTAAGAAGCCGCACAAATATAATAGGGGTGTATTTTAACACCGACAATTTTGATGTGCCGGGTATTTTTGTCCATTATAAGTTAGAAGGGTTATCGCCCCGTGGTATAAAACATTTTTCTTTCATTTCTACTGGTATTTTTTACGAGGGTAGGTTGTGAATGAAAGTGTTGCAGGTTTTCTATTTCATTATAATATGGGTTTTGGTTTTCAACTTATAACTTGTCGTTCTCTAACTTAATAACTTTACATTTGTTTCGCATGTACCCTCGGAGCTCTCCGCGATTAATTAGAAAATACCCTAATTGATTAAAATATATCCTAACAGACACAAGAATCCAAAGCCAGACAGGCATACATTATACAAATCTCTATTTAACCTGCCGTCTACATTTTTATTAAACAAAATAGAGCCTTCGGATTTTGCACCAGTATTCTGTCCGGTGGAGAGTGGTCAACCCAAGATTCTAATTTTAATCAATTATTTCATAAACCGTTAAATTAGGTGCAAATGGTCAAGTACATGTAGTTTATGATAAAAATGTTTTTATGCTTGAATGGATGAAAACAAAATTAAAGTTTTTTCCACATACGTATTTAAACACCATTTGAGTAATTGATGGATGTTTTACGAGTTCAGAGCTGTGTTAAAATTGTCATTTAATTTCCCCTTCTCTCCTGAGACTGGTGTCGGTAACATACAAGCAATGAAAAGGTGCGTTCCTGTTAGGCATTTGTAGATATGTTTATAAGTCCGACGGTACTCGGACAGCATATGCCGCGGCATAAAGATGAGAAATGTATTTTATTTGGTTGAATCCAATTGTTTTCATTCTTCGTCTATGGTAGAAAATGTATCTGAACTTAAACTTTTTTTACACGAGACGCATTATGCGTGAGTTTTATTACCTCATTCTGTTCTAGTGAATATGTATGCAAATTGGTTATTGTTTTGTTACAAATGTATATTCTATAGCAAATGTAATTAGTTGCTTATTTCAAGAAGCGTTACATTGTGACCTACATTTTGAATTTAGAACGTAAGATCTAGTTAGGACATAAGTAATGTTAGACAAATAAAAAAACAAACAAATGTCACGCCAAAATTAAACATTCCCGTATGTTTTCACTTTGTTGGGGTAACAACTGGTCTGTTGGTGAACACTGGCGACTTTAGCAGTGTCGTATAAACACGCAGATGGGTCGCCGATGATGTATGATTAGATCGCCAGATTAGGGGCCACAGAATTATTGATGATATCGAACAATGAATAGTAACATTTGTTTTTACTGGTCTCATGAGTGATATTGTCTGGACCCAATATGTAGGGTTTTGGAATTCATCACATATTTTATATTAGAGTACAATTCTACTGTATTAGGATTGAAATGGAATTTTGGTAAATAACTAAATGTTTGTAAATGTTAATAAATATTTTATACCAAATATAAAATAAATACCTCTCAGCAGATGGATTGGAAATCCATGTTTAATTTCATTATCAAAAACTAGCTGTGCCTCGCGGTTTCACCCATGTAAGTCCCGGTGCCGTGGGAATATCGGGATAAAAAGTAGCCTATGTGTTAATCCAGGTATCTACATACCAAGTTTTATCGCAATCGTTTCGGTAATTTTTGCGTGAAAGAGTAACAAACATCCATACATCCTCACAAACTTTAGCGTTTATAATATTAGTAGAATGGATTTCCGAGTTGTGTTTATATTTTTAACCAAGTTCTAAAAAGGATGAAGTTTCCAATTTAATTTGCCAAACAAGGAATGTTTTGTGCCGTCTAAAACCTTTGATCTTTAATGTCCTTTTTGGTATTGGTCATGGAAAAATCATGGAAGGAAGATTTATCCGAGAGAACAGTCAAGCGAACAGACAGACTAACACAAGATCGATTCTCTGAATGTCGTTTATAATTGTAAAAAATAAGGAACACGTAAAAGGTGGTTTCTTGTCGGTCGGTCGTGAATTATTTAAAAGTAATTCAAATAAACAACAATTATTCTTTATACAATCTATCATAAGAGGGCTTCGTTTTAAACGCTTTTGTCTGCCACTTGTTAGGGTTCACACTGTGTAATTGGTTGTTTACAGTGACAAATGTGCTCGACTGCACTATTGTGAACAGATATATAATACATGTAGTATCTACATGCTTTAGTTTGGATGCATCGTGATTAATGGTTTTATGTTTATTTGGCAAGGGAGAGGAGTTGCCAGTGTATTTTAGGAAATATTGTTCCCGTGGCGAGGGGCCTTTATAACACGGTTCTGCTTTAAATTATGGGCTTTTTAAGGCGTTTTAATTTATGACGTCAGAAATCTGATGATGAGTTTTATGCTAAATATTTTACTACATCTAATATATTTTTTTATCTGTATATCCTAGAAGGGTTAGGAGACGTGACACACACATTTAACGCCAGAGATGTTTTCAAGATGCTGTGCCGTTACTGAAAATCTTGTAAGGGAAAAAGTCGATAACAATTTTCTCGAACCGCTATCGAACCCAGGAGTTTGAGACTATAGATTAATAAGTTATACCTAGACTTTAACATGTTGCTTTCTAAAAATATTAACCTCTTGTCACAGCTATAGTACTATTAATATAATATTATGGGAAGATATATTTTTAGTCCAGATTAAATTGAAATATTTGGCTCTTAAAGTGCAAAAACAATTTTAGACAATTTTCTATCAATTGTAGACGTGCCTAACTTGCGAAAATAGTAGGTAATGTTTAACCAAATAGGGATGTTATAAAATGTTAAGTTAAATTGTATTTTTTTTATTTAGGTATTGTTAGTCTAGGTGTATGTAAGTATGTAATGTATGATAATGTAAGTCTATTTTAGTGTGTAGAGAAAACGTAGCATCATTGGAATCTCCTAGCTCATTCCCATTCAATTACACTAAAGTGAATACTGTTTAGAAACAAACAAGCATTGAAAAAGTACATTTGAAATATTATTTTTAAACCCACCAGTATTTAAAAGGACAAAGTTACACCCTCTATAACACACGTTTTAAAATAACCAACCTTAATTCTTTAAAAACCAAAAAAGTTCTCACCCAAAAATCAATGTTGGGCTAAAAGGATTTATCTAATTCGATGTGACTGGTTTGACACGTTAAGATAAAAAAAGTAAAATAAAAAATTGACGGCCGCGCTTACGAGGTTGTTAAATCCATCCTTCTGATAAAGATCTGTGACAAGTCGAAAAAACTGTCCAACATACACCTGGGATTCAGACTACTGTATTCAAATTCATTTTTTAGGGAGCCCCGTGGACTTTTACGAAAACTATTCCAAAATGCGTGAGGTCGGTGTTTTTAACTTAATAGTTTTTACTTAAAATTTTTTGTATGACATCATTTTGTGGTTAAATTGAGGTGGTTACGATAATATTAGGGTTTAATTTTTTTTTATTTGTGGCTCGTGTCTCCCTTGTGTTTTACGTCAATATCAATTTCTGGAATTAGGGATTTGGGTAGCAATTTAGGTTAATATAATTATATGAAAGGCGACCTCTCAGTTTTTTTTTTCAGTTTATGCTTATTAGTCCTAAGCTAATCAGATGGTTATTTTCCTGTTGTTGCAAGCGGGATTTTTATAATATGTACGTTTAAGATAATTGCGGATTATATTGGTTCAATTCGATTTTTAAATATTTTTTTAAATATTATCCTCTTCTAACCTTCTTTTGATTTTTTAAGTCTTAAATAAGGATTATCTTCTCCAAAATTATACTTTTACCATTTCATAGACTTATTGACTTTAAGAGAACAATCAACGTAGTCAATGGTGTGAAAACTTTTGTTCACCCTAAAACTTCACCCAAAACGGTCGTAACCGCCAATATTTTGACAATAGAAATTAAACTTTATAGCAGTGAGCGCGCAAAGTAAAGATTTCTTTAGGATATTTTAAGTGGTTCGTCTCGCCCATCCTATTATTGTGAGATCGATCTGGTAGCAGTGGATACATTGTATTCAAATCGCGCGCATTTAAATACAAAAACGCGATTATGTGACGAAGGACCATGTAAGTCGATGCATCCGCTGAGATTGGCATCGTCTTGGCGTACGCACTAGCCAGGATAAACGCAGCATTTCTCATGCTAACGTTTTTACTCGTGTTTACATAGCCTTGATTGTCTTGTTTCTAATTTTCATAAATTAGGTAGGTATATTTTGATCCATCCTAAGGGTACCTGGAAGAGATTGCATCTAGCAATAACGCCGCCCTTTGTACATTATTTGTTTGACACATGTATGTATGATACTTCTACTGTAATAATGGTGTACAAATAATGTTTTATCTATCTATTTATATTTTCTAAAAATAAATACCTAAGCACACGGCTCGCTTTATGGCGTTACTCACGAAAACGACCCGAAACACATAGTTATTCTAGAACAGCTGTCTTATTTAGGATTTAGAGATACTTCTTCAGCCGGTCAAACAAAAATCTTCTGTAACCTACCTCCTATACATTTTACTTTGTTAAAGAAATGGCAACGGTTGATGGTAGCGTTTCACCATATAGTGAGTGATAAATTTTGATATAACCATCAAATTTTGGAGTATGGGAAGCTCAGCGATCAGTTTTTTGATCGTGTACTAATTTTGTGTGATGTGCCCATTGTTGATGCTTCCGGTTTATGTTGATCACAATTTTATTCATATTTTACATTGTTGTAAGGCTTTTTATATGAATAGGTTATTTTAGACTTATGTGACTTTATGTTCTATGTCTGGGTGTAATCATCTTCAACAATCATCAATTTATCATCATATTTCAACCAATTTAAACAAAACCTTAACGAATTATATACCTAAACCTTCGTCATGAATCACTGTGTCTATTGAAAACCGTATGAAAATCCGTTCAGTAGTTTTTGAGTTTATCGCAACCATACAGACAGACAGACGCGGCGGGGGACTTTGTTTTAAAATATGTACACATTGGGATTATATATATGCACGTTTATTAGCAGTCTGGTTACCAAAGGACAGGATCTGCCTAATTTGGGATCAGACGGTTGCTTCAAGTTATGCCTTACTTAAATAGTTTTAAATTATTTGAATTTTATTCAACGTTACATTAAATTGATAAGGCTTAATTTGTTAAGGGTTATGGGCGTTTGTGATGTTTGTGGTGTTGAAGAGAGGATCCTCCAACTACGCAGGCACAATCACCTAGTCTACCCATGCCCTTATGGTGGATGTCGAAATGTCTATATAAATATAGTAATCAGCTTCAAAACTTTTATAGCGCGATAAAGGATCAGTTAAAATTCGAAGTGGTTTTAATTATTTCAGTTGTTTTTTCTGGTAGAAGTCACGAAGACATACACGAACATATTGCTTCGAAGCGGCGCGGCGCCGGTAGCGTAATGGGTAAGGCGTCGGACTTGCGATCAAGTGGTTGCGGGTTAGAACCCAGTGCACTAACAACGTGAACCCACTCCAAACACAAGCATTTAGCTTAGCTGGAGGGGTAAGTAAGAATGTCCGTAATGTGTGACCCACGTTGCTAGTATTCTTTGAAAAAAAAAAGAAAAAAAAGAAAAAAAAGGAATTGGAGTTCACAGAAATATTAAGTAAAATCTAATGAAGAGGTATTAGATGTCCTTTTTTTTAGTCTAGTATAGTATATTATAGTCTTGTTAGAACTTCTTGAGAGAAGTTTAGGATCAGTCATTGCTAGGGCATCCCCTAGTAGTTCGTAGTTCACCATGCAACTATGTATTATAAAAATAAGCATATGAGAAACGAATGGTACCTAAGTACCTATAATGCAGTCTAAAGAATTTTTACAACGATACAATAAACCGTATCTAAAGCAGTCAAAATGTCAATAATAATAAATGTTATCGTCGTGAGAACGGTGAAGAGACTATCTGACACGAAGTCCGGATCGAACTAATAAATCCACTCACTGATCAATACACGACTATAAATGCTTCAAATCGTCAGCCCGACACTAATGACATAGATTAGTTATGTTATAGAAGCAATGGGTTATTCGATCGGAGGTTTGTGATTTCTGTGAAAATTGATTCATTGTTTATGCAAAATGAAAAGAAATGTTTGTTATATGATGCTTGTAAAATACGAAAAATTCACGCAGGTATCAGAAGATAAACAGAGATGGTTCTCTTAGATATTTTTAGGTTAAGTAATTATAAACTTATCTTTATACCTTAACAAGATTTTGCTGCCTAACAAGTATTAGTTATTTAAATAATTTACATCACATATTAAAATGTCAGTTCTATTCAGCATATCGAACGATCTACGTTACATCTCTTTGTAAAATAGCATTAGATCTGATGAGTAAAGTTAACAAATTGTTAGATGTGATAAAAACTGCTGCATATTAATACCAATAATTTGAATAAATAGGAGTGTCCTATTTATGTGTGTGTATATGTGTATATGTATACAAGTATGTATGTGTCTAGAAATCATGAAAATATAACATAATATGTAGATTTGTTAAGTAGGTGTAGCAAAATGCTTTAAAGTAATTATCGTTTATTACATTGCAGGACCTAGTAATATTCAAATGTATATAATAATACCTTTAAAAGTCTATAAAGATTTATATAAACTGCTACTTAACTAATAATTACAAAGATAATAAATAGCCTCTAATATGTATTACAATTGAAGGTAAAAAGCAATACCACAAACAAGTTTTAAAATCTGTGGACCACGTCTCGTATGTCACTTGGATTAGGCGCGCGCGCAGGTAGTTTGAATGAATTGTCACTGTCAAGCTACACTGACATTTCGCTTAGGGCTGCCACAGAATGTGAAAAAGATGGTAAAAATATGTATAAGTTTAAATATAACTGCTAGAAGGGAAGCAAAAGGTCGTTTGTATTACATTTTTTGCTCTCTATCATTGGTATCGCCCGATATTCACCACGTCCTCACGACTACGAATACATTGAATTTTCCTATATTATTTTTTTATTAGGATCTAGTATTTTTCTTTTGTATATTTGGATTAAAAGCTGTAAAAAGTGTGTTAAAACCATGAAAGACGTAAGGCTTGTTTGCTAATCTCCAAATAAGGTTAAGATATTCCGACAACTATTTTAATTTATTCTTTCCAAGGTTACATGTAGGTAACCTTGTAATAGTAATAGTAAATGGTCGTTATGTTTGTAATGAATGTTATAATGATTAGTAAGTACGTAGACTATTTTGTTTTCTGAAGATAATTTATATGGAAATGTATACATGTGTGGCAGCCCTTGATATATGTAATTAATCCTTTAGCGGCAACACGAGTAGCTCAGAGAACTTTGGAGTATCTCGTGAGAACCGCGTCCGTGACGAATGTAGCTCACGCATCGTCTGCGCCTGTGTATCACTACTAAGTGCTTGACTACAATGTGGCAGATTAACGCATGGCACATATGATTCAAGGCTGATTCGAAAGAGCACAGCTTCTGGGTCAAAGTACTCAATCGTTTATTTTCAGAAAAATGAAGCTGGTTAAGAATAAATAAGTCAGACACTGACAAGGAACAAAAGATGACAGGACAGTGCCATCTCAATAGATTTCTCTACATTTCATAATCAATATTTTTTTTTATACATTCCTTACAGTAAGGTTTGTACTTTGTTGTCTACACTGAAATAAAAAAGAACAACATAATTATCACAATCAGTTTAAATAACGCTTAAATTGTAAAAGCCTCTAGGTACGAGAAAGTATAACATTTACACTAAGGAGTTTATTAAATGAATGACACGTAACTTAGGATGTAGGTATGTCATAAAATAATAATTATATGTTAGTAAGATAAAAAAAAAACGTTTTAATGGCTTAATTTAAAAAAGAGTTTCGCCACCATTAGTTCAAAACTAATCATATGAACACAAACAAGGGGTTTACTAGTAGCTGAACAGTTCTACTATCTACCTCCTGGATACATCATCAGGTCGGCTTCAAGATGCCAAATTTTAGTATTGTCATCGAAAGTATATTTTTTGGACTTGGTATTTTTTAAATTAATATGGAGCGCGCCAATTTTCAGTGTTGCATGTTGAATAACGGCGTACCCAAAATCCGGCTACCTACTCATGAGAATTAACCACGCTTAATGTCACTAACTTTATATTGTCCAAGATTTGTTACTTTTGCCTTAAATATAAAAGAATCAATGCTATTTATTTACCGTCTATATGTTAGTGTTACATAAAAATATTTTAATTTCCTACTTGCTGATATTCTCTGGCTAGATATTAAATTAGTTCAAAGTATGTTTATAACATAATATTAATATCGTGTAAAGATTTTTTTTTTTTTATAACTTGACACACCTCACACACGGCCGTCTGATCCCAAACTAGGCAGGGCCTGTACTATGGTAACCAGACTGCTGATAAACATACTTATATATTTCTAAATACATACATATTATAGATAAATTACACCCAGACACAGAACAAATGATCATGCTCATCACACAATTATTTGTCCTGGGTGGGAATCGAACCCACGACCACTGGTTTAGCAGTCAGGGTCACTAACCACTAGACCAACAGGCCAGTCACTCGCATGTACTCATACACACAATGTACTCGCACGTATCATACAGATCAGTAAATTGTGTTTGCCATTAACCAACTTTATTTACGTTCAAAGTGATATTTCGTTCGTCTACTGCCGGACTGTTTTTTTTTTGAGGTTTAACTTATGGGGACTAATCAGACCCAGTATCTAGACTTGTAATTATTATTATTCTCTTTATTTACTTAAATATACATATAAATTATATCTTTAAATATATTCAGATTATATCAAAAATACATTTAAAAATATAAAAAATAGTGTCCCACCGGTATCGGGTACAGAGACCAAGCTACCGGTGGTTATGGTTCCAGAGACAGAAACCTCCTCACTATGAGTGCCGTATCGAGGAGGACTGCCTTCTGAATCAGGCTCTTAATCCAACTGCCTGTTATTATTATTGTTTTAAGTGTCTAGCTCTACCTCGACCTTTTCTGGTCTTTTGTAGCGCACTGTTGCTTTTTAGTTAGTTCACTGCTCAGGCTTATGGCTTCGAGTAACCTAAAGGATCTTATTAGCAGTGATTGTTTGAATTTCATTCATCATTTCATTTCATCTAGACGTGTTATCGTCATCTAGACGGGAAATCTAGACGTATTATGTCCCATGTAAATATAATATATTTAAAGTATCTATTTGTAAAAGATTGTGTTATTATGTTGTTGTTGTCTTAATTTGTCCACGTGCCGTATCGTTCTTGTTTTGCTGCCATAGTGGTACAAATTCTTAACAAAGTTTCATTAACGTGTTAACAATGGGTTTATCAGGTAGATCATAATGCACAAATAATAGTTAACATTTCTTCAAGTTGTTTATCAACTTTTCCTTAACTTTAATTTGACATACGAGTACTTGACATGTGCCCCATCTAATATGACATTCTTAAATAAAAATATCTAAGTGTGGAGATATCATAAACATAGGTAGAATAGGCGAGTCATAAGCGCACATGAAGGGAAAATGTCCATTTGATAGAAAGACCAAATATAGGTTCTTTGTGTATTCGCATCTCTCTCCAATGACGTATTATAAATGTAATCCGTTCGGATGGGCTTCTGCAACCGAATGCATAGAACTATGTTCAAGAAGAAAAATGAGATGGACGGCTTCAATCCATTCTTCTGCTATACTATGTTTCTCTACTGTACGCCCTCCTAAAAGATTATTCGTATCTCATACTAAATTCATTCAATTTTTCTCTATCCAAGGGACGACTATTTGCTTAGCCTACCTTCTCTATGATAATATTATACCTCTATGGTCTAACCTCCCTTACGTATATAAAGTTTTCGAAATTCAGAAGTATTTGCTTTGTAAATAAAGAAATTCAAAATTTGCACCCACCCGGGCCACCATGGTGGATTATTTTATATGTGTGTATTTCCCTGTCTGCTAAAACTTTGAGATCGTCGACATACCTCAGCCTTCTGCATCTGACGGCGGCTGCCAATCAAAAGGGCTTTCACCTAATCCCGGTTAGGATTAAGGAAAAAATAAAAAGACGGACCCCTCCGTCCTGCACAAGCGACCATGCTTCACTGATTTCGGTGTTTTGACAAACTTATAAATACAGTTTTAAGAATAAAACTTACAGAAATCAGAACCTTATTGTGTAGTTGTTAAGATCAAGAAATGTTTAAGTAGTTTATCTTAGGGTTACAAAGTTTGGCATTTGACGCTTGAGGTTTGCGTTTTTATGTAATTGTTGTATAAATGTATTGTTTGTTTTGTAAAGTTTTTGCACGACTGATCCACGGGTAGGTGTAAAATTTGAGATTACTTTTTTCGTTTAACAAACTGTCATCGCTTTAGCACTTAAATCCAAATAGGTACATCCGTTGATTGCGGGGTATACGGCCTCCATTATAAAACGCTGTGAAATTATTTTGAATGTGGAACGAAAAGGTATACAATATTTGGGTTTTAATATTCTAAAACTAATTTTATAGCTAAATTCATCTTGTAATGTACCGCAAGCTCTGATTAGGTTCTTTAGAAATCATAATTGAGAATATTAATGTCTAAAAAACATATCTAAGGGAATTTAATACGTAAACACTCCAAACACATAGGTGACATAAAAACACACTTCAGCAGGTGTGTGTGCCACAACAGTTCGTGATTAAATATAAATTAAATATCAGAGCACACGATATAGCAGGTTAAGATCGTTTCTCCTTATGGTCCGCGGAGTCGTGAGTCACAGGTGACAAAAGTAGACAAGCTCACCAGAAGTCGTGGCCAGGTGCTTTGAGTATTTAGTATCTTAAAAGCCGCGATATTTAAAACAAGTCATGACTCGTTTTAAATATATTATAACTACCTGAAATATAAAAAGGAAACTGCGTGTTTGCGTTTTATGTGCCAAATAGAAAGGCTTGAGAAATACAATGATCATTTCATAGAAAGTAAAATTTATTGAAGGTTCAGCCTCCTTTTAAACTGTCAACTGTCAGACAAAGGACCACCAAACTAACAAATTATTAGCAGATTAGCGCAAACGCGACTTACCTTCCCTTTCCGTGAAACCTATTCAATATGAGGATAAATCAACAATGAGGCGTTGAAATCTATACCTTTGCCTTTCTTTGTTAAGCCGCCGAAAAAAAACATTCGAGCAAAAGTTGCTAGACCGAAAATTAGAAAAGGACGTTTTGAGAAACAGATTATGACAAGCCCTTGTTGTGTTTGTAAACAACGATAGCATGTGTACAATAGTGTTTCGTAATGTGACACCTTTTTTGATTGGATGGTTTATAAGTAGCGTTATTGATATCTGATTTTTGCATTGTGGCAATACTTTGTGCCGATTGGCGGTAAAATAGGCAAATTGTTGACGTTTGGGAATGCTCAGAATACGGATACAGCTGCGTTTAGAAAAAAAAAAACAGAAATAATTTGATCACTTAGAGATAGGCGGGCTTGCCATGGATGTATGGATGAATTGACAGGATTATTTTTAAGTATATTAAAACTACTATTTAGAAAAGATGGTTGTATTATACAGAAAACGTTTGTTTTATTTTTATTTTATGTTTTGAATAGATGCTTTCTTCCCATAAGTTAAATTTCCTAAATGAATTACGTTTCCTAGCTAATTATACCAACGATATCATGAATTGCAAGTTATTAATAGTGACGTACTAGTATGTCACATTATTATAATACTACGACTCAAGACGATATTAAACCAGTATTATCCTAAACCACGATTTCGGTACTTACACTTTAAATAAAAAAGTCACCAAAGTCTGGAATAAATTGCCTGCGTTTATTTTTTCAGACAAATATAGTGTTGGTAGTATTCAGTGTACTCTTGCACGTTGCAAGAGTAGACTGAATAGGTTTCTGCTAGATAGGCGTGTAAGTGAGATGGAAGATAAACGCCTTACCCATTCATCAGTAAAAAAAAACTAGGTATGCTTTGATACTCTGAACTGTCTATTTAATTAGCGTACTTTCGTTTTTAAGACTAAATAAAAGTTTCAAGTATTTGTAGTATTTTTAGGTAGGTATCTAATATAAAAAAAAAATTGTAACCTTAAAGTAACTGGCATTGTGAAGACTTACAAAAAAAATAGGCAGTCATAGGACTGCCGAGTACAGTGCTTTTTCCCCATAGCAAAAGTGCACAAACTTGCCTAAAGAAGTTTTCATTTCAAAAAAAGTACCGTATGACAAATAATTTGTCATTTTCATTACGACGAAAAATTATCAGTGGTCAACACGACCGAATATGTCCCGGAATACAAACAGTAGGAAACAGTAGGATGTATCCCTAACTACGTGTGTGGTCAATTCATGATATCGGTTAAGTAGTTAAGGCGTGGAAGCGTTACAAACAAACCACTTTCATATTTATATTATTAGTTCGGATTATAGTTCTACCGATTCGCGGGTAATTTTTTTCATTCTTGTATTTTTTTTGTAAATAGACTCAAACACAGTTAGACGTATTTGATTCAGCGTTTTAGTTGCATGTGGAAATTGCATTTTATTATCATCATGACTTTGTACACCAGCCTTAAGTCAGCAATCAAACATTTACTTCACTAAAATCAAGGACATTTGTAGTCCAATATATGTATAGATACATACATATGGTTCGATTCCCACCCAGGACAAATAATTGTGTGATGAGCACGATAATTTGTTCTGTGTCTGGATGTAATTTATCTATAATATGTATGTATTTAAAATATATAAGTATGTTTATCAGCAGTCTGGTTACCATAGTACAGGCTTTGCCTAGTTTGGGATTAGACGGCCGTGTGTGAGATGTGTGGAGTTATTATTATTATTATACATATATCCTGAATCATTTCATTTTGAATTTTATTGCAATATGAATTCAACTATATATGCAACAACATACATAATACTAGTACTGCTAAAAGGACTTTCTAAGATAATGGTTAATTTAATACCTAATTATATACCTAATAGCGTATACATACACTACGAAAATATTACAGTTTGAAAAAAATCGTTGGGTGTCTGATGTGATTAATTAACTAATTAAAATTGTATTTAAGTAGTTTAGATTTGATATACATTCTGATAGTCTGAACAAATCGAACTCAATTAGTTTTGCGTTAATTTAATTTTGAAAATGGTAGCCTTCGACCGGCATCAAAGTGCCAGAATTTAAGTTCAAATATCGAGCCTTTCATAGGCACGCGATAGTCCGCCATTTTGTCAATAATTTAACGAGAAAATTTTGTTAATTAATTATAAAATTTCGGATAGACCGAATATTCTGTGTCGCTATTTCTGACGACTTGTTAATTGGCAATTATATATTAATTGTAGAAATTGCTATGTTTAAAGTTGTATGTGAAGAGTTGAATCAATCATTCTCATATTTCATGTACTCACTCGTAGGTATTTGATTTGGATACTGAATGTTATGTCGAATTAAACGTCTAAAGAAATTGATTTGCATTTGAAAATGGATTTCACTTCGTTTGGTGTAATATTTTTTTTTTTATATTTTTAGTTAATAAACAATAATAACGTGAGACACTTCGTACACGGCCGTCTGATCCCAAATTAGGCAGAGCCTGTACTATGGTAACCAGACTGCTGATAAACATACTTATATATTACTAAATACATACATATTATAGATAAATTACACCCAGAGAGAGAGAGAAAGAGAGAGAGTAGAGTTGTTCTGTGACAACTGATCGTGACAATTATTTGTCTTGGGTAGGAATCGAACCCACAACCTCCGGTTTAGCAGTCAGGATGATTGACCTTGCCATCATGACAGGCCTATTGGTCTCCTGTCATGATGGCATGCTGCAATATATGTATATGCCCGTCGGAATTACTTTACAAACAAACACAGTCAGGGTCTCATAGTATAACCAAATTAAGAACAACTATCTGGGAATCACCAAACAGTTGAAATATGTATTGCTTGTATTCACAATACTCACTTAGCTGGCAAGTTAAGTACAAGAAGAAGAAGTAGTTTGCTTAATTGACTCTTAGATAATTTTTACTGGGTCAGGCCCTAATTGGTGAATATTTAAAGTCTTATTTCAGTATATAGAAGGCGTTATTATTATTGATATAGTGGTTAGTGATCGTGACTGCTGAGCCATAGGCAGTGGGTTCGATTCCTATCCAGGACAAATAAATAATTGTGTGATGAGCACGATCATTTGTTCTGTGTCTGAGTGTAATTCATCTATAATTTGTATGCATTTAAAAATATATGTATGTTTCTTAGCAGTCTGGTTACCTTAGTATAGGCTCTGCGTAGTTTTACCCGAAGATGGTGCCCGCGCTTTTGCGGGCAGGCGCTAGGGGGGTTAATAAAAGCTGTTCCCGGATCCCTCCTACTTAAGGCGCAATATGGCACACCGTGTGGTTTTAGTCTGTTCGATTCCGACACACCGCCCCACCGAAAACCCCGGTGGGGTGACGGCCCGAGGGGTTTGGGAGGGGGGGGGGAGGAATTACTTAAGATAATCGCCGATTACCAGTTACCGGTAGGCAGACAAATTGCTTGCTCTCTTAGTTTTATACGTATAAAGTGGTAACTTTAAAATATATAAGAAGCGAAAACCCCTAGAGATATATGAATGGCATTATTATTCAACTAAGTTTCACCCTGTGACCGAAAAATTACGTCTATAGAAAGTATTTTGCATTACGGTATAATGAAAAAGTTTGGAGAAAAATGAAAGGAACACTTTAAGTACATATCGCTCAAAGAGGTGTGCTAGATTACGCTTGTTTGAAGAATGTAGTAGCTAAATACATATTTAGGTATTAATAACTTCATGATCTTCACCATTTCATGAAATATTCGTATTTTATGAAACTATCGATCACATCATGATATGGTCTGGCCAGATAACTGAATAATCATCGGTTGACGAATTTTTATTAAGCCATACATAGACCCTACATTAATGAAATGGCCAACGTGGATCGACAAATTATTTTCATCCAACTTTAACGTTTAAACAATACAACGATGTCAATTCTAAGATCTGGTCACGACATGTAATTTACATTAATATTACCAATGTCAGATACGATAATTATAGTCTATCATTTTACGATCCTAGTGATAAATTAAGTAAAAAAAAACTGTGTCAGTTCCGACGCACGACTGGAATTTACAATTTACTGGAGTCTCTCTCTCTCTTTCTCTCGCTCCCTCCCTCCCTCTCTTCCTCCCTCCCTCTATATATTCTGTATATATTTACACATATCTACTTACATGCGTCGAGAATAAGGAGTAAACTCCAATAAAGCATAAAAGGCACAATAAAGCGTTACGCTGCCCTCCGATCACTAAATTTTACTCTTCATATTTTTTTCATACCGGGCGCCTTATATGCTAATCGATTCTTAAGGAGTAAACTCCAAAAAACTGTCAGTCGTAGGACGTCAAAAGTGAAAACACATATACACACGCATCTAAATATCATCATGACAATATATGTCAACTGAACGTGACGGTCACGCGAGTTCAGTGCTTTTTCTCCATACCAAAATTGTCCAACGTGCCTAAAGAAGTTTTCACTTCAAAAAAATTACCGTCTCGTAAATCAGATTTCACGAGTTAGCTCGTATTTTTGAATTGATCAAAAGATTTCGCGTTGTACAAATTGTTATTGGGTTTTCCTATCAGAAAATTCTCAGTAACCATTACAGAGCCTCATATCGTGCCCTGTATAGAGCCACAGGCAAATGAAATTTAGGTGTGTAATACCCCTGTGCCTATTAAAAAAATAATAAAATCTAAAAAAACAAGTGTGACAATCAGGTTTGAAAAAAGCATTAGCAAACTAATACAGAAGTTGCCTAGTTGGCGTTGGTATATCAGTAGCATGCAAAATTTTGTGTCTGGCCAGTCCCAGGGTCTAATGATCGGCGTGGAGATACGCCCGCCGCCTCCCCGAGAGCGAGTAGGGTTGGCACAATGATGTTTATACGTGACGGTACTTAATATTGTAGGATATTTTTATCCACAAATTTGTTTTCGTTTATTTATAAAAATGTTTCTTAGTCACAATGAACATGCGGTATGTTATGACGACCGAAGTTTAGATAATAATAATAATAACTTGGGATACCTCACACACCTAGACTGCCGATAAACATAATTATATACATACCTACATACTAAAAAATAAAAAAAAATAAAAAAATTACACCAGGTACAGAAAAAGAAATCGTGCTCATCACACAATTATTTATCCTCGTTGGGATCCCACGATCAGTGAGTATTACCGAAAGAAGAAGATATAGAAAGAATCAAGTGTAAGTACATTGTTTAAAATTATAATCAACAAAGAATTTTACAAAATATCTTGAAACGTTTGACTACCGCCGTCCATAGGCACCAGCTACTCAAGAGTTACAAGTGCGTATCCGGCCTTTAAGGTGGGAGTAGGGGAAGAGGGAAGAATGGGACAGGGGGAGAAGGGGAGCTGGAAGGGTTAAGGCATCCGGTAACCTCACTCACGAGACACAACGAAAGCATTGCTTACCTGCCGGTTTTCTGTGAGGCCGTGGTATCACTCCGGTCGAGCCGGCCCATACGTGTCGAAGCATGGCTCTCCTAGTTACACCCTCAAACTACTTACATACAACGTTAACAAGTGTAATAGCTATTTACAGGTTAACACCATATACACTCATGTTTTATAATATACTTTTAAAAAAATATGAAAACTTATAATGATTGATTTAAAGGAGAGTTTACCAGAATAAAAGCACTTTTAAAAAAGAAGAAAAGAACATAAATTACCAAAAGATTTTAGATTTGAATCAAAATCAATAAGTAAAAAACAAAGGTAAACCAAAATAAAAGACAAACTGAAGTATCTTTGGATTTGGACCGCGTGAACATTGGCGAAGCGAAACATAAATTTGTTGTGAATAATAGCAAGCAGAAGACTTTTGCTAAGTATTCTGGAAGACAATTTACAAAAAATAAAAGTGAAAATATTCCAAAAGCTATTGATAACATAAAAATGTAAATATAATGAAAAATACCAAGAAATAGAATATTTTATCAAATAACATTTACAAAATATGTGTTTACAAAACCTACACCGTTTCAACATTTTCGTCCCGAATACACATATTTATTCATGTTCCTATAATATTTGCATCAATGTTTGTATGTTTTTTTTGCAGTATATAACTACTGTCTGTTCTCCCTAAATCGTAAACACACAAAAACAACTTAGCAAACATTTTTCTTCACGGACAACCCTACAACCCGGCGTCTAGTTCTGTAATGAAGCAATTTAAATGCATGAGGCAGGGCGAGAGGCGCGTTTGGTGGGGGGAGCGCTAATCATAAATCAACGACGTAACGAACAAACCGTTGACCTCGAATTTGAACTCTATTTCTTTTCGCGAAGACGCATGTTACTTTATCAGCACTTTGCAAATATGAGTTTTAGGTGGCGAAAGAAGTGGTAGGTATGGATGATAGTGGCCGCTCGGGGTAAGTACGGTATATCTCTGCAGGTACAGGATTATAGGAGGGTACGGAACTACACAGGCGAAAATGTTTTCCTAACTTATTTGGAATAGTGAAAGGAAAAGTCGTGGGGAAAGTGATATCGGTTTGGGTTATTTAACAACCTATGTTATTTGGTTCGACCTACTTGATATATTAGGAATGGATTTTCTGGGATTGAACTGTTTTCTTGGCTTTGATTAGAACGATTTTTTGAACCTACAGACATATAGACGAAATAGAACAGAAATCAGTTTACATTGGTTCCACATATTAGTATAGTTATGTGTACATTTACTGAATAAATGTGAAGTTGTTAAATTATTAAATAAATAAAAAGATACTTTTTTTTTAAGTGGATCAACGTCCTGGTGTTACTTGTCATAACTGGGATAGACTGGACGCTGAAGATCAGGGATGTTTCGGATGTGGATATGCATAAGGATATAATAATAATAATAAACCTACCAGTTTACAGTTACGGATATAATATTATTTCAGATTATCCAATAGTTACGGTTTTTAAGTGCAGCCACTATTTTAGCTAATCGTAAAATAGCAAAAACAACATTAAATAATAAATAAAAACAATATTATGTAACCATTACAGCTACAAATAAATAGTAAAAGTTTGGCATAATATATAATATTTGAAACTTATTATAACAGTTTCAGATAGATTATTATTTCAGATATCCAATAGTTTGGGGTCCATAACATGCCTGCCGAAGACTACGGTCGTTACGTACGATCGAATGCTATTTCGTAAATTGCAAGACTACACGTTCAACCCGGAACTGCTACATGCTGTTTGTTTTGGTTGTAGAAAGTTTTCAATTTTCATAATCAGCACAACATACATTCACATATAACTACATTAACACGAATTATGAGTCAACATTGCTAAAACTTCGCTAGAAACTAGTATGTTCCCACAATAAATCAAAATTTGAAATAAGTAACTTAATTACAAACAGATTTATGTGATTACAATAACTCATCGAAAGGTGGATTTGTTACTGTTTAAACAATTTATTCGAAGGTTGTGTAAAGGTTAATTGGCATATTTAACACGTTTCTGTTCCCAATAGATTGCATTAATTAAAATGCAGCTACTGAAAAAAAGAACGACGCGACGTAAAGTACTAACTACCACTTGGTTTAAGTTGCAGATATTTGTCGTAAAAATAAGTTTTTTTCTCATTAATATGACATTTCGTGACTGTTATATTTTTTAAATATTTTTATTCTTTTTCCTTATATTATTGTAAATGTGAAAGACTGAAGACGTTTGTTGATCAAGGCTTAACCTCTAAATTTTGTTTAGAGACACATGACACAAGACGGTTTTCATCTTTATAAAGCCGTTTTGATTAATGATGTACCTATTCCCATACGTGGGACACTCAATAAATATTGCGAAACCTAAAAGAAATCTTTTCACCACTGTCTATGCAAATTTTCATGCATCTAAACCAATTTTTTTTTTATTGTGAAATCATTTTACAAAAAAAATATTACTTCTGCCAAACGGTAAAGCAGTTTGGCAGATGTGGAGCATCTGTGAAAAGAAATAAATATTATCTCGGTGATATGTTAAGTATATCTATACTGTTACCGTTCAATGATATTTTACTTAAAATATTACGGATCAGTTAATATTTTACGAACCAACCAATGTTGTTCAATTAAATCTTTCTATTCTTTCAAAGAAGAGAAGAGAAGAGTCAACTTTTTATTCTTAAAGCATTTTGTGGGAATACACTTCGAAAATAACAAAAGTGCTTTTAAAGTTTAAGGGTAAGTAATTGGAAATAAGTAAGTTCCAATTTGTTACATACAAATGCACTTTTAAGAGCTATTTTGTTATGATCGAAGTGAAAAATCTAAATAATATGAGAACTTAATAAAGTTCCTGATTAAAAATATATAATGTCACACTAGACGATGTCACAAACTATAGTAGCGCCACTTGGTACCGAAGTTTGGCAGCCGCCTTCCCATTATAGGCACATTTAAAGTAACATTAATAATATTATAGAAAAATAAAAATTTAAATTACCCCCCACTCGAAAATCCCTTCAACGATTACAAAACAGCTAATGATCGTCGAACGGATGAACAGATTTTCGTAAATTGTATCTAAGAACACTCTCGATCAAATAACCTTTCACACAAAACAAACCGAACTCAAATCGGTTCATCCCTTTGGGAGCTACGATGCCACAGACAGATACACAGACACCTCAAACTTATAATACCTCTCTTTTTGCGTCGGGGGTTAATGAACCTTAACTACCATCTTCAAAAACTCGTGCCATTGTTCTGTAAACGATACGTAAATATCGCCACCTATAATAATACTATTAAATTAAAGCAGGTGAAAAATAATAAAACGATAAAAGTAGGTGATAATGTACAAAAAAATATATTTACGATATGTTTTCAAACAACGCCAGGGGCTTTTGTTCAATTTTTAAAACAGTAAACAAAACACATTAATAACCACAGACTAAAAATTTTAAAACAGAATTCTAATCAAAACTTTTAACTTTTTTTTATCATGTATGGGCGGCGTAGTCATTACGAGGGCTATGCTTTCTGTCACTGAACATAACGATTCACGATGTCTGGTAATGGTATTCCGCCTACCAATTCCACCTATTTCGAGATACGCATCGGTGGTCGGCGACACGCCCTACTGAGAACAAATGAGCGACGTGAGCGACACAGCACGCGAACTGACCTTAACATGGAATATCATTGTTTGTGGAAGATCTTTGTAAGAAAATAGTCTTGAAAAATTTTAAAAAATATCATAAAACAAAAAGGTTATTTTACGGAACTCGGAATTGTTATAAACAATATTATAAACCTATCCACCTATTACTTTTTTTAATACCATCACCCAAACAATAAAAATAAATAGTTTGACTGTTTTAACCTTTGTGTGTTGCTTCCCGTGGCTTTGATTGCGTTAAGGGTTTTTTTGTCTGCCTCGGGAACAGAACTTTTTTCTCAATAAAAGGTTCCAGTGTCACCTCTTCTATACCACTGACAACGTATATGCAAAATTTCACGACGATCGATTGAATAGATAACGCGTGAAAGACTAACAAAGTTATAATAATAATAACTTGATACATCTGATCCCAAAGTAGGCAGCGCCTGTACTAATAATAACAACAACAGAACATCAGCTAAAGTATCAGATAAACAAACATTTACCTCTTAATCCCTGAAATAAAAATAAATAAAAAAGTGACTACGTGTTATTTTTATTTTGCATATAGATTTTTATCACAATAAAAAAAATTATAAATATTTTTTGGTTAAAGGGCAGAGTTGTGAATGCATCCTTATCCATTTCCTTTGCCCATTGTTGAGCACAATCAACACTTCTTCAGAAGAGAAGAAAGGGTACTGAACTCTGACGTCTCCCATAACAATATTTATTCGGACGAATAGATCTGTTGACGTTTCGAAGCCTGAGAAATAAACGGATTCTGACTTCATTCACTCATAAAGTCATAACATTTGTATTGTGTGTCTTTATAATGAAACCCAGTTCACAACCAGAAACAGTTTCAATATGGCGTTCCTTGATACCGTACGTTTTTTGTTCCTATCTCACGTTGTGGTTTATGCCACCCCGTTGAATAGTAAGTCCGAGTACCTTACAAGAAATGATGAAAACTGTAACAAATTAACAGTAGAACCGTACTTTGAACCTGAAATGGTTCTTGGAAGACCGTGGAGAATATATTATTCGTGGAATATGGATTTAGAAGAAAAGTGCTTGGATATGGTGTTTAAAAATGCTACACAAGCGGTTAGTAAAGTTTCTAAACTAATACTTGACATAAAAACGTTCATGAGTGGTATTCAATATTAAAGAAATATACAGTTTCTCTTACGCGTGTATTTTGGGGATGGTGGACTACTCGGGCCAGACGAGGGCTCATTAATAAGAAGTGCAGTGTTCTGCCCTTACAGTGTCAGGCGCCTGAAACAGGTGACGTTTATCTTTAATAAATATATGCGGAGACCTTCATATTGGAATACTGAGAGTTTCTATGCATACTCGAGACGAGACTACTAAAAATGATCATTAATTAGAAGTACTTTAAGTGGTTTGAAGAGTTCATATCCGAAGGTCATCATTGGAATAAATCTGATCTACTAGTTCTCCATCAATGCAGTTGTGGTGTGGTATATAATAATTAATAGGAATGGAACCATATTTTCATTGATGCTGGTGTGTATCTCTGAAAACCATGGCGATCTGAATGTGACATCTATACTAATTTACGAAAGTTTGTTGTTTGATTGAACGCCCTTGTTCTGGAATTAAAAGCGCAATTCGTGAGAAAGATCATAGATTACTTAACCTTATACAGTGACCCTTAGGAGAGCATCAGTGGCCATAAGCGATCTATGCGAGTGAGCAATATCTATTTCATCCATTCTTCTTACCCCCAAAGTGACCAGTTGACGGTGATAGGCTTGCCCTCCACTATGTGAATGCGATAAAGTTATAGTTGGAAAATTTGGGTATCTCAACGCAGAGAAAACGGTCGCCCACGTTATCCTGGAGTGCGAGGGAGTGGCCACAGAACGGGCAAATATCCTCGTGGATGCTAGGTCGCTCCTAGAATCCTGTGAATGCCCCAGAAGGCTTCCGTACTTCTGGAAAGAGGTAGGCTGGCTCAACTCGCCAGCCATATCTGCACGGAAAATGGACCGTTTTTTAATCTAAATGCGGAAAGAGAGCCTTTAACCAATACCAATACCATGTGGGTTTTTAATAAGCCTCTGCCTACCCATTCGGGTATACAGGCGTGCATGTCTGTTTGTATGTATGTATCATTTCTTTTGCAGATAGTGAATCGCGTTTACAATGACATGGTTGATTACTTAGAGATGCAGCCGTTTTGGGAGGCAGCTACACTGCTTGTGTCCATGGGGCAGGCCCGTCATGAAATGTTGTTGTTTGTCGACCAGGGAGCTGCTGGCCGATTCGTCGGTGTGCCAAATGTGGTGAGAGATGGAAGTGAGTGCCGCAGTTCTTGTAATTCACGAACTTCTCTTATTGTGAGCAGTTCGTGTAATGTTCTACATACATTACTGCCTTTGGATAATTATGAATTAAACTTTTTATTGTTATAACTCGCTGTAATATTAAACGAGTGTTCATGAACTTGACGTGAACAGTATAGTACAAAACATCGGTACTCAATTCGACACCTACGAATAAAATGTTCTTTTTTAATACGTCTGTAAGTTTAGCTGAAAAAAGTCTGTTTGAGAACAAGAGAAAGCTTAGAAGCTGTGGAACTATGCAACGTCTCAGTACTTTAAAAGCTTTGAATTTAGTTATCCATATCTCTCCATATCTTTTGAGTTGAATAAAATTTATAGGAGGGAGGAGACAGGAAATTTCTGTTCAAATCAGACTGCTGGCTCAAGATATTTAGTTTTTAACTTTAACTTTATTCTAACCGGCCAGCCCCTGACCATAGTGACCATGTCAAAACTTTAATATATTTATTTCGAGCGCCTACATGCAGTCTGTGGGTTGATAGATGCAGAGGGCATACATATACATACATAGGTATATTTAGGTTTTATACACAGAAAAATCGTAAAATAATTAGTTTGTAGGCGTTTCTATGCCCCTCGGTAATCAAGATGTCCTATTAATCGAAAAAAAATATCAGATATAATCAAACAGGAATCCATGTCAATTTGTTTATCCTAATAATTGTTATACAAATCAATCATTAGATTTAGATATAAACGGTCTGGAAAAGTATCAACATTATATTAATTTCAGCCAAAGAACCACCATTGCTGGACATAGGCCTCCCTTATTGACGCTATTCTTAAGGGGTTGTTGCTGATACTCGCCACACGTTGGAATATCGGGATAAAAAGTAGCTTGTGTGTTAATCCAGGTCTCCAGCTCTCTACATAGCAAGTTTAATCGCAATCGGTTCACTGGTTTTTGTGTGAAAGAGTAACAAACATCCATCTATCCAAACTTTCACATTTATAATATTAGTGGGATTGTAATAATGATAACTTACATATATTAGTAGTAGTCTTTTCTACCCATGGAAGCCCGCAGCTTTCTCTCGCGGTTTACTTCGCGAAGCCAGCGGGCTTCAGCACCTAGTTTACGTTAAGATACAATAGTAGGTACCCAACTTCAATAAATTTTTTAAAAGGCTTGTTGATCTAATGGTTAATAATCCTTACTAATGAGCCAGAGCTCGTGTGTTCTGTTCATGATCGACTATTTGTTCTGAGTCTGGGTGTAATTTATCTATAATATGTATGTATTTGGCAATATATAAGTATGTTTATCAGCAGTCCGGTTACCATAGTACAGGCTATGCCTAGTTTGGGATCAGACGGCCGTGTGTGAGATGTGTCAAGTTATTATTATAATTATTTATTCCAGATATATCGCCAAGTAAGAACGCGGTGCCGTTAATAAGAATCAATATGAAGTTACTTTACAATGCCAAATACCTAGTCATGTCTGACTGCACCGTAGGAGTCAGCACTTTGTCAGCTCGCAGAGAGTCCGACATATACCGAGCTGAAGTCCAGGGAGTCGCTAGCACTTTGGATCTTGGACTCGGTAAACCTGCATGTATTAGTGATTATAACACCGAAGAAGAAAAAATGGAACCCCAGTGACTAATTATTATTGCTTCGTTCTTTTTAATAATAATTTCCTGTTTAATTAAGATCCCTACAAAGATTATGTTTTAATTAAATTGTTGATTTTTGTTGCTTTTGTTTATTTATAGGTTTACCTGTAATCCTTTAGTCTAATATGATATTTCCCGAAAAATGTCCTTACCCATATGCATCAACTCATTTAGACAGTACAAGTTCATAGACACATGCTATTGAAATTTCGTTTTTTTGATAAGTTAACCCCAAAAAAATTCAGAAAGTAAATAGCCCGAGGCCTGATGCGTTCCGGCTGATCTAACGATTCAAGTCTCTGCTTAGCATAACACTGTAATAATTACTATTACTATTCGTAAACCATCCGTTGTAACTTCAGAAACACATGTGTTAGATGTGTACGTCAAAGATCTCAATAATATCATAATATATATATATATCTTCCACTAATGAAGTAAATATCGTGCTTTCCTTGAACCGTCTTCAACATACAGCAAATTATTACATTAGACGTTTGGCGCTGCCCAAACATAGCCATCCTTACTCTGCATACAATAACAAGACTTTGATGCATTGATATACGTACCAGAAACACAAATCACCAGCTATACAAATAGCCAGAGTCTGGTAAGATATTGAGATACTGTGTTCTTACCTAAAGGCTTTAGGAAGTACCAGTGTCTTTAGGCAGTCTAGATAATGTCTGTGCGCCACCGCACTTTAGTCACTTGTGAGATGCTCCACTGTCACCGAAGTATCGTGGAATACAACTACATGGTTCGTTCAATTATAAATCAATCAAATTACTAATTTACTCGCTATTTCAAAGTGGAAGCATATAAATTATCCACTGATAGGGCTGAAAGATGCGTTCTGGTCTCGAAGATAATTCCCAAAGGAGTAAGGTTAAGTAAGGTAAGTAAGTTTGGTTAGGTCGTAAAATTTACTTAAGTAAAAGGTCTTGTAAAAAGGACCCTATATATAAGTATATATATATACACACACACAGACATCAGTATATATATCTGAGCGTGACGGTCGCGCGAGTACCGTATCTTTTCTCCATACGAAATAACTATTATCTTATCTGTGCCCATACCAAAAGTACCCAACGTGTCTAAAGAAGTTTTCACTTCAAAAACATTGATAGACGAAATTAAATTCGTTTGTTTTTATTCAACACTTAATTTTAACAATAAGCTATCTTTTATTTACGTAATTTTAAACCAAATCTTTACTACTATGTAGAATCTTAATTAAGAGAAGGTCTTGATTTAGATGCTAATAGCTGAAATTAAGTATCGAATTAATACAATTCTCTTTTGGGGCTATATATTCTCCTTAATAAGGATCTCTAGGTTTATTATTAATTCGTAAGCATAGGCTATACCAGCTTGAGTTTAGCTATCCAGCAAACAAACAGTGGCAATGATAATAATTTAGTGCTTGACTTATACTCTAAAGCGTTTTATAATTGAGATTTGTCTACATGGGAATTAGAAAAACTATTTATTAACTATTTACTGAGCTAAATATATTTTGTATCTATCTTATAAACGTAAGTAACTATATTTAAGTTTAGTGCCAGCTTCGCAAAGCAAAAAAGGCCGGGGAGAAAAATATCAGGCACTAAAAACTCAATGCCATTTTTAATAGCAATTCCTGAGTTTTAAGGCATTACAAGCAGAATTTCATATATCCACAAAAATAACACAAATAAGGAAATAAATTTTAGTTTTAACCGCAAATGGTGCTAAGGAAGTACCAAATAATTGACTTTAAAATCGTGGTCAAAATTGATCTTTATTTAATACGATGTATGTAGCGCTACATAAGTTTTGTCGTAATGAATTAGATATCATCATATTGTGATTTGTAGTTATATCCATAAATAATATTTAAAATGAAAACAAATTTGGAAGCAAGGCATCGTTTCTTCGCTTTATAAATTAATTTTCTAAATGAAAATGGCGGGCTTCTTTCGTTATAAGTTATAACATTCGTGTAATTATTTTGTATAACTTTAAGCGTGGCTTAACTAAACAAACGTGTTTCAAGGAAATGAGTAGTGCACTGATGGAAACTTGTCCATCTCTAAGGACCGGTTGTATGTTCAATTCAATCGCGGCATTTTTAATGAAGGATGATGCTAGGTCCGGCAGGCCGATACAAGTGACTACCGATGAGGACATTGAGACTGTACAAAAATGATTGGAGGAAGACCATCTTGTGGCATTTCGACAGATCGAGGAAACCCTCAAGTTAAGTGCACCAACTGTTCATCGGATTCTTCACGACCATTTGAAAGTACGGAAACTTTGTTCACTCTGGGTGGCACACTTGATGACTAATGCACTGAGGGAGAAGCGTGTGACTTGGTCTCGTGATGATGATAATAAACCGATCTAACTACGTAAACTCGATTGTTACATGTGACGAAACCTACCTGTATTATTTCAGCGTTCCTACTAAATCCCAAAGTAAAGTGTGGGTGTTTGAAGATCAATCGAAGACGTCTGTAAAAATGTCCCGATCCGTAAAGAAAAGGATGTTGCTGTATTTTTTTCTAAGAGAGGGATATTGGTTACAGCTCTGCTTGACAAAGGGAAGACTGTTACTGCTGCATGGTGTACAGATAAATATTTAACTTGAGTATTACAAGCCTTAAAAAATGAACGATCAAACTCAAGACTCGATACTTGGCTTATGCATCAAGATAACGTCCGTGCACATTGAGCCGGCAAAACTACGGATTATTTGCACCAAAGTGGTAGAAAATTGCTGGGACACTCTCCTTATAGTCTGGATTAAGCGCTATGCGACTTTGCAATATTTCTGTATGTAAAAAACAACGCAAGGAAGTGACGCAAGTTTTCGAGCGATTAGGATCATACAGGAGCTTTTGAGGAGATAGGTGGCTGTGTTCCAGAGGGATACTGGAGCAATGTGTTCAGCACCTGGTTTATACTTATGCACGACAAAACTTATGTAGTGCCCCAGTACCTACATTAGTTAATCTTTAAATTTATACTATAATATAAAGCTGAAGAGTTTGTTTGTTTGAACGCGCTAACCTCAGGCATTACTGGTTCATATTGGAAAATCCTTTTTGTGTTGGATAGCCAATTTATCGAGGAACGCTATAGGCTATACAACATTACGCGCGCATCGCAATAGAAGCGGAGCAGTGTCCATAAACGCAGGTGAAACTGCAGGGACAGCTAGTGTTCTGAAACAATCACCACGGGCCTAATCAAATGAATATTGCGGATACTAAAGACTCTCTCAGATCTCTGTTTGGATTTCTGAGATGGCAACTGCAAACATGTGTGCCACCGCGTTGTCCTGATTTAAAAAACTTTTTTCGCGAGTTTACCCCGATGTTTTTCAGGAATTTCGTGACGTAATTTATTTATTTCTTCTTCCCACTCATTTCTACTTATAGTGACTTCATGGGTAAAGTATACAATCCTTATAACGCTTTAGCTGTCCAGCTAGCGGACAAATTTATTTTAAATTCCTTTGGGGATGAAAACTATGGTCTTTTCCATGTTAATTTTTCCATGTTATTGTTTAATTACTGTTTTTTCTTAGGATCGTAATAGTGAGTTTATATTTGATCCATTGTTATAAATTGAGGCAAAAAATAAGGACCTCGTTGAAACAGTTCAAAATAATCTATTAGAATCCTTGAGTTACTTTTGCTTTTGTGCGTCCGTTAGCATTATTTGTACCCAACTCGCGAATACCTTTTCATCCGCTACTGATCTTGCAAAATGCTATGCGTTGCCTAATTGAAATCTTTAACACTTTAGTAATGTAACAGACTTGTGATATGCCGATCTTCCATTACAATTTTTCCTTCTTCTTTGACTATTTTTAGAATGACTGACAACAAAGGGCAGCCAATTTTAGTTTTAGTCTTCCACTTTTAAACTCTGAAAACCACCGTGCTATTGTAGATTATATCATATACCTGATTATTAAGAAACAATAATTATTTTGTCAAAATTCTCCTCTTAAATATATCGTCTCCTTACTCAACTTCTCATTACAATATTTGGAAGCAGTATTTAAAAATACGATGTTTGTCGATATCGAACAAACATCATATTTTTAAATACTGCTTCCAAATAATGACAAGCAAATTATACTGTGACAGGATGCTAATGTATTGCAGTTATATCCGTTACAAAACATTCTATTCGATATCTAATACCTATTGATGTTTTGATGCACCGGTTTTGCCTTTATAATGGCTCTGACTACGAATCAAGTTATAGTGTTATCATGGCTTTCTTAGACACCATTCGTTTTCTAGTTCTTATAATTCTTATATCAGAGGTAGATGTTTCTGAACAAAAATCGGGAATCCCTAAGTCTTATGATGCAATCTGCAACAACATGACAAAAGATCCATTCTTTGAAGATAAAGCAGTCATTGGAAAACCGTGGACCGTTTATTTCACTTGGAATATGAAGTTGGATGAATTCTGCATGGAATTTACTTTTAAGTTTGCTAATAAATCTGTAAGTAAATGTTTTGGGGTCGACGCAATATGTTTTTTTCTTCCATTCACTTATATCATTCGTCAGTACACAGCTTACTGCTTTTTTAGCCATATCTTCTTTCACGTAGTTCATCCATCTTTTCTTTGCTCGTATCTCCGCATTACAAGTCCATATCACGATAATCTGTTGCTCCTCAAATTTTCATCCACTAGCGATAAGTTATACATCTCAATGCAGACGTCCCGTAAGTTTAAAATCAAATAACTGTTTTCTACTAGTTTTAACTTTAATTGAGTACGTTTACTACATCAGTTGTATTGGTACTTTAGTAAAATTATGACGGTGGGCATCTGTCCATAATAAATTTTCAGACAGTGAGCCGTTTGAAGCTTGATGTTGAAAGTATGAAAATAGAACCTCCATGGTCCAAGGACATTTTATTAATATCAGTGACTTCATCTCCTGATATGCTGCTGTTCAATCATCTCAGTGGTATACCAGGCCTGTTTGTTGGTATGATTTACGATATTGAAGGTAAGTTAACTCAAAATGTTAAAGAGTAACTATTTACACGTAGCTCAGGAATCTTCTTTTTTGAAATATAAAGTGAAGAGTCTAAACCCTTTTCATACTAGGTAGTAGCAAGTAGTAATAGTTTACGATGATTGCAAACTATTCTGCAATCGACAAGCTTTGCTATGCCTTACCGATGTCTAGGTGACAGTCCATCTGAAGGTTACTAAATAACTTATTGTAAAGGTAAAAAATACGTATATTTTCATTTATTGCTATAATTATGGTACAATAAAAAATATTTTAGCACTAATTTTGTCTAGTGACTGATCTGGTATACTCCCTAGTACCCATAATTCAGACATCTATAGACTTCGTTGTCATTACGTACGTCCGATAGTAAAAAACATCGTATTATAATCATCGTATTCTTTTTTTAACTGAACCATTTTACGAGTATTTGAATTTGTAATGAACTTCTTGTTAATTTCAGAGAGCAACACATTACAAAAGAAGACACATAAAATGGCCCTGAAGTTGCTACACAAAGGTCGGTACCTTCTTATGACTGATTGCAGTTGCGGGACTACATCGCTGTCTGTCCGTAAAGATAACAGACCTAAAAGAGCAGAAATTGAGGCAGTAGCGGCCAATTTTACATTAGGAGATCCTTTTCCAGCGTGCATCATGGATAAGGATCAAGAACAATAATGATAGTAGATTTTTGTAGTTTTATTTAAATGTCTTTCATTAAGGGAAGCAGGAGGACCACTAACGATTTATTTTATGTCGCATACGATGACTGTTTCAATTGCTATTGAACCAGGCAATTAGGTGACCGATTTAGTGGTTAACAAACATAAGTCGAACAGAGTTACAAGTTCATGGGTTGACAATAATTAGTCGATTGATTGTAATAATAAGTACCAATGATTAATTTATTGGTTAACAACGACTAGCCGGCCAATTGTAATGATTCTTCAAACTGCTTGAATTTTTTTTGTATTTATTAGATAATTTACATCAAGCACTTCAACAATTTATTAACAATTTCATTTGTGGATAGTAAGTATCAATTAAAAACCTAGTAAGTAATCTGAGGAAATCTTTTGTTGTCCTTTGTAAATAGAGATAATTGTTTATCACCTATGTGTTTTATTTTACCTATGTGTTACGGTTGACGGAGTCACCTTGATCAGGAATAGGGAATTTGCAATACTTTTTCTGAGAGCGCTGGAGAAAGGATTTACGGCAGGGTAGCTCGTTACGAAATGCTCGTTAAAAAGAAATCATTAAAAATTGTTTACAATTGGCAACGATTTCAAAATTAATCCTTTTTCTGTTCTTTTTAAATTTTATTTATTTCTTCCTGCATTTTGCTGTGCATGGGGCGGACTTTCAACCTCTCAACGTCAACCTTTGGGTAAGTGCAAAGAAGGGCATGCCAGGTGCATATATATAGAGAAGTGACAAATTGAAAGCTTTATCATATACCTTACCTTACACGTATTTCATATTTAAATAAACCTGTGGGTTTCATATTATAAATAATTTTACATACCTACCTATATAATATTACTTGGTCTGATTAGGGTACTTCCGAAAATGTTTTGAAATAGTGACTTCTCAATCAATCATCATGAAGTTAAAAATACATACATGTAAATACATATACTTATATATCATTTGCCATAATACATAACTATGCATATACATATACCTACATATGCAAATAAATTAAAAATATACCTATCGACATGAGATTATGAAGATATCTGTTTTCTATAAAATTCGCGGACTTTAGTCTTAAAAGTGTGACGGCTAGTGGACATCCTAATTTCAGGAGGGAGCGCATTCCAAAGCAAGATAGACTGGACAGCAAATGAAGAGTGAATAAGAGGAGAACTGTGTGTAGGGCATAGGAATAACAGATTATTCGAATAGCGAAGATCTCTGTCATGGTTGGAACATAGAAGTTGAAGCTGTAAAGGGAGGTAAGTGGGGGCAGCAGTGGTATTAAGAAGAGTATAGAGAGTAGTTAAAGCACGTAGGCTAGGTCGCTGACCTATGGGTAGCCATGACAGTTGGGTTCGATATAAAGAAGACACATGGTACTACTTGCGAAGATTGAAAATGAATCGAACGCAATTATTGAGAAGTCGGTTAAGTTTGTTGAGCAGATGCAGACATTCAGGTCGAGACAGCATACATATCTATAATCGTTGATCGGGAAGGCCAATGACGAATGACCAATGGTGTTGGCTGGGAAAAGATTCTTGAGTCTATAAAGTGATCGCAAGGTCCCAGTAACTTTCTAACTGACGTACTCAATTTGTGATTGCCAGGTGAGGGTAGTGTCAATTCGTAAACCAAGGTCTTTGATTGAAGGATTTATTTTTAACACAGATCCGTCGAAATCATAGCCGGCAGTACAGAGGCATCATCCATTATATTTATCATGCGGTGACACCCCTATTACTATGGCCTGGCATTTTGATGGGTTAACAGACAAATGCTTCGGCAAAATTTCCATCCATCCCAATTTTAACCCATTTTAAGTAGAATCTAAAATACCAAGGTTTTTAGACTCGGCTCCCAACATTTTTAAGTGAAGTCTTTAAGTTTCCTTCAAGAGTGATACAATCAAATCAATTAAATCTCACGCCTCTAGTCTTTCAATATCTTTCTTGAAGAACGATTTATCTGGCCACAAAGTAGGCGTTTGTTTCTGCCCATTCTGGTTTAGAATGTAAAACAAATAATGGTTATCGCTAATGACCTATTACTCGATAAACAAAATACCGTACGTAGCACTTTTTTGGGCTTTTGGCCGCTGAGGGCGAGGTTTACCGCCTGCTGTCCTCTCAGCTAATTGCTGATTTGACTCTGGTGTGTAATGGCAGATCCAAGTTTCGTCCATTGTTACGTAGCGATGCACAAAGCCTTTTTTAATTTTCTGAAGCAGCTTCAAGCAGTGCTTGGCTTCGTATCGTTGTTGATTTTGTCTACTGTTAGCACACTTGGCACCCACTTCTAAAACAGTTTTTTCATAGATAATTATGTAAAATAAAAACTAGACGTTCCTTTGATATCTTTAGAGTGTTAGCTATCTCCTGGTACTTCACTTCTTGTTTGCCAGAACGATTTTGTGAACTTTCTTGTTGTTTTCCGGTATAACAACATCTTTTAGGTGACCAGAGTGTAGATCTTTGTTTGTACGACCACGTTTAAATTCAGCAAACTAGTTAATAATGGTTTTGCTAGTGCACAGTTCGGATAACATTTATCAAGCCAAGCTTTCGTTTCAACAATATTTCTTCCTATCAAAAAATAATATTTTATATGCACACGTAACTTTTTAATATATAAAATGTTGTTTGTGTAAAACCACTGTATCTTATATATCGCACACCTAGATCTAAACATGTATTTACTCAAAAAGTACTTTTTTCAGAAAATGCGAAAAACTAATTGCTGTGTCCCTGTGCACTGCAGGACCTATGTCCCTAATCTTTATATGCAGCTAGATAATATTGTAGATATTGTAGGAATCTTGTGTTTTAATCATGTTTTAGGTCTGATAATTGGATTTTTTTCCCTATCGCTAAGCAATGTATTGTATATTTGTTTTATTTTTCGAGTTGATCCCGTGTTGGTGAATTTAGCGTCTAGCGTCGAGTAGTGGTGATATTTTTAAATCTGTTTTATTGGTCGGTATGTTCTGAGATAAAGAATTTGATGGTGTGCAAAACTCAAAAAAATTAATTTTTGAGTTGGCTCCCTTTAGATCTAGGTGTGGGATACATTAACTTACCCTTACCCACCCTATGATACCCACCTTAAGGTGGGAGCAGGGGAAGGTAGGAAGAGGGGGAAAGGGAAGGGTTATGGCCTCCGGTAACCTCAGTCACACGGCGAAAACCAATGCAACATTGCTTCACTGCCGGTTTTATGTGAGGCCGTGGTATCACTCCGGTCGAGCCGGCCCATACGTGCCGAAGCATGGCTCTCTCACGAACAAACACACACATACAACATAACCAATTTGTATAAACATAATTGTTTTCTGAAATATGATGGAGCTCACCAGTCTAATGCTACTTAGAAATATCCATTACAAAACATTTTATAGATACCTAACGCCTGTGTTGATATTTCCGAACTAAAACTTTAGTATATAAGAAACTGGACTTTTCTCCATATAACTTTAGTGTTAAAATGGTCCTCAAATCTTTAGTATATATTCAGATTTTAACCATCTTCGTAGTAGATGGTAGGATGTTACAAACAAAGCCACAAATGCGTAAACAACAAAATATGAATAGAATTTGTTACAACGTGACTATCGATCCATATTATTTAAAAATGGCGGTGATTGGAAGACCTTGGCATGCATATTATACTTGGAACCAGCAATTTAGTGACATGTGCTTGAAAACTGTCTTTAAAATCCCTGGTAATAAGGTCAGTAAACTTAATTACGTTTTGTGGTAAAAATATAGTACTTTGTGTTATATTTTACCTCCTTGCTGAAATGTTTGTGTATTTAAATGTGGTAATCTCAGATTCTGCTAGCCTTATTAGATATTTGTAAAAAAAAATACATTAACGCGGTCAATTTAGAATGGGCGGATTGTACGTGAAGTTATATATAACTTACTACTGAATTTGTTCATATTCGATTTTCATTAAATTCGATATTATATATCTGTACCAGAACGCAAATCTACTATTAGCTTAACAAAACTATTTCATACACCTCTTTATATATTTTAGAATAAAATAACTTGAAAGCCTCAAAAACTTTAAACTTATTAACAAGATACAATGTATTTTTGAAGTGAAACTTCTATAGAATTGTTGTGATTTGAAATTCGATAAAACGGAAGCGATCACGATAAAGTTGTTATAATCTTTGTCTTTGCGCCTGCGTACTACCAAGCCTTCAGAAAATATATGTCAATGTCAAGATGGTGTAATTTTTGCGCATTTTGCGTATTAAATTTATTTTAGTTGTTTTGTCTGCATATTTCACTTATACTTAATTGATTCTTTACAAATTTACATTTAAATCTATCCTTAACCTATATTGAAAGCGAAGTATTATTTATTTTGAAAGTTGTGTACAGTTGTAACTGGACTTCAGGTTTGCCTACTGTTTATTATTAAGGCCATTCTTTGTATAGCTTGATCTCTTGTCTGTAATTGTACCTATTGAATAAAATAAAAATAAAATAATTTGACCAATAACTTTTATAGAAATTATCTAAAATTAAATTTATTGCCATTAGTAAATTATTTGTGTTGATTTTACTTTTTATTACTTCTCATTCTCTACTCTCTACTACTATACTCTAGGCTACTTTTCTGAAGTTTCACTTCTGCCGTGTGTGAATTGCACACACACACACTTTTTTTTTTTAATTTTCTATTTTCATATTATATCTCTTCAAGACCTTCAAGTTTTAAACAAAAAAATGTAAACTTGCTCACCAATACGTTTATTTCTCAGAATCAGATAGTGAGGTTCTTAAAACATAAATTCTACGGACTGCACGAAGAACCAAGGTGGTCGAAGGCGGAGCTGTTCATGTATATGGGCGACTGTAAGCAGATAGTGCTGTTTAGGGACCGTAGCAGCGTCCCTGGCCAATTTGACGGATTACCTTATTACAAACGTGATGACTGTAAGTTATTTTGGTATCCTCTCTTTTTATCAGTTTCACCGGCGTTTTTAGTCACTGCTTCGCTCCTAAGGGTCAAAGCGTAATGTGAGATAGTTTTTTACCTCAATGAATACTCTATCCAATTCAAAAATATTTTTTGGAATCTTAGCGCGTTTAAACAAAAAACAATCAAAGAAAAAATCTTTAGCTCTATTATAATACCAGCTGCGCCCCGCCGTTTTACCCGTGTAAGTCCCAATGCCGTGGGAATATCGGGATAAAAAGTAGCCTTTGTGTTAATTCAGGTCTCCAGTTATCTACATACCAAGTTTCATCGTAATCGATTTAGTACTTTTGTGTGAAAGAGCAACAAACATCCATACATCCATACACCCTCACAAACTTTCACGTTTATAATATTAGTAGGATTCATCGATATTTATGTTGTTCCCTTCAAAGTAATCTCCCTCAGATATATGGCGCAAATGGCGCATAACTTAGACAAAGCTCCAACAAGATAAAGCTCCTTTTGACCGGAACAAACTTCGCTGACACACGTCTCATGCCCAAAACATCCGAAAAAATTGCATGGTACGAGCCAACCGAAAATCCTCAGCAACTTCCCTAAAAGTGATTCAACGATTTTTCATAACAATTTTCTTCACTGCTTCTACTTTTTCATCTGTTGTTGACGTGCTGTCGTTCAGAGCGAGGTTCGTCATACGCATCTCCTCGGCCATCTTGGTAGAGCTTGTACCAGTTATAAGCATTTTTTTTACTTAAAGCAGACTTACCGTATGCCTCTGCCAACATTTCAAGTGTTATGGAGCACTTAATTTCAATTTTTACACAAAATTTGATTCAAATTCTTTGATCCATTTTTTTATAACTCGTTTGACCTTTGTATTTGTGAAAACTGTCAAAATATGCTAATTTAAATTGTAAGCATAATGTTCCTGACATGTGTACCAACACAACGAAACAAAAAAAATGGAAATCAAATTTAAGGTGCTCGCAAAATTTAAAAAGTCACCTAATTTTTTGAACTCGTACACATTGTCAGGAGTACAGAAAAAATCATAGAGTACTTTTCATCTAAGAAAAATACTGTTCCAGATTTTGACAATAACATTACACAATAATATTATTAACATTAATTTCAGTTCCACATGAAATACCAATACGAAAACCATATAAGATTACCATGAAAGTGATCGGGAGGGGTAAATACCTCTTCTTATCTGATTGCACCTCTGGAATAACATTTTTGCTACTACACCCAGAGAAAAGGCCGAAACGTGTCGAAATCGAAGCTTTTGCGGCTAAGTTCAACTTTGGTGATCGCTACCCAGCCTGTATTAAGGAGCCTGACCCCGTGAAGAATGTTACAGTAGAAGTAGTCACACAAGTCAGTCGCACCAAGAGTACCAAGAAGCCCTCAAAATATGATTGGTGAAGGACAATGTGGATTCCTGGCTCTAGTTTATCAATAAAAATTACTGTTTTTAAATATTGTTTGTGTTTGTGAGGGGTGGGGATGGGATGATTAAATGCTAAATAATAAAAATTTAGGTATAGCATACATATGTGTATACACTCACACCTGTACACCTGAAGGGATTGGCAGAAGCGTAGTAAACACCCACATTTTTTAACTACATAGGGCACATTAAAAGTTCTGCGCTCCTGGCGGCTCATAAATGTTTGAATTTCGAATGTTATATTTTTTAAATCTATGAAACTCAATCATTGATTTAAAAAAAAATTACAGGAAATTGCGTATCGATTGTTTTTTATCACAAGTTGATGTTCGTCGTTCGTAGCATAAATGGAATAAAAGCGAAAAAGAAACTAGGGCGATGTAATTTTTATGATTTTAAAAGTTCACTGACTCCGCAAGACTGCACTGCTCGTCTTCAAAATGCTTTTGAGCACCGTAAGGCGTTGGTACGCAGAATTTAAAAGTAGCCGTGTTTCTCTGATGAAATTCGTGAAGGTCAGCCCTCAACTGTGACCACTGAGGAAAATGTGGCTACTGTGTGGCTAATTGAAGGAAACCGGCGTATCACCTATGAGGAGATTCGAGGACATTTGGGGATTGGTATGAGTCAAATTCCAAAAATCTTACATCAACATTTAAAAAATAGAAAACTTTGTTGCCGCTGAATTCCTCAGGAACTCATCCCAGAACAAAAGCGGACTCATGTTGATTGGTGCAAAAAATGTTGTTAAAGTATGATCACGGACGTTGAAATGCTGTGTATGACATTGTGACAGGAGATGAAACATGGATATCTTGTTATATGCGGGAAAGAAGGCAACAAAATTATTTTCTGTGTCTGTATATCTTCTGTTCGAAAGTTCAAAGGTGACAGTAAACCAACAAAATTGAGGCAGGCGAGAACCTTAGGCAAAAAATTATTGCATTTTTTTTCTCCCGGACGGGTCCTGTCTGCACCATCCCACTTAAAGAACAAAAGCTCCACGAACTCAATGATGGCGATCAGGCGAAGTACGCATCGAGATGGGCCTTGCATTGTTACCTGCGACGAAAAATGGATTCTGTTTGACAATGGCAAGCGCTCAGCAAGATGGTTGAATCCTGGTTCAGCATCTCAACAATACCCTAAAAGAAAACTTACCCCTGGAAAAGTGGTAGTCAAACGGGATGAGCATTACTGCAGATGTGTACTGTGAAGAACTGAACACAAAGATGTAGAAATTCGCACATCTCCAACCAGCTTTGGTCAGTCGTTCGTCTCCGCTGCTCCTACACGACAACGCGTGACCTCATGCTGCACAGCAGACGGGCTCCAAGTTGCAAGAGGGTTTGGAAGCTCTCCGTCAACCGAGGTACTCACCAGACTTTGCGCCTACAGACTTCTACTTTTCCAGAATTTAGATAACTTCTTGGTGTAAAAAAAATTTAAAGCCGAGAGGCAGTACAAAATCCCATTGAAGAATTTGTTGCCCGTCCAGCTGATTTCTTCAAGAAGAGCATTAATAAACTGCAACTGCGTTGGCAAAGATGCATCGGTTGCATTGGTGATTACTTTGATTAATAAAAATAAAAAAAAACAACGGCAATTTCATATGCAAAGCACCAAAAACTTAATGAAGGGCAAGCCTATTGGTGTCAACTGGGCACTTTAGAAATAAAAGATGGGAAAATTGGGAGAATATTCAAAGGGAAATGAAGGGAAGGCAATGGAAGGAAAGACATGTTGCTTATATGGATGAATTGACTGGCTCGAGCTGGCAAAGTAAGCAAATCATCTGATAATAAGCTCACTTGCATACAGACTTTTGTTATTTTGACTTTGGATATTATTGATTTGTGAATTTTCTAATTCTGACCTGTTGGATTGTGGTGCGTACTAATTAACCCTGTAAAAAAGAATCCAACATCAATATTTCAGATTATTTTATTTTTCCTTTCTTTTTTATTGTGCATAATTTTGTCTTTCTTAACGTACCTACGTTGTGTTCACCAGATGTTTTTCACTGGAATATCCGTTACTATGAAGCTCAGAAATATAATGGGTATGTTGAACTTTTACATCAAAAACAATAAACAGAGTGTCTTTATAATGGAACGGATTTCTCGTGAACTTGTAGTTTCAACATGGTGCCGTCGGAAATAATACGTGTTGTGTTAATAGCCACTGTTATAGTAGGTGTCCACAGTATGAAACTGAAACCTGAAGCTCTTCAAGAATATATGGATATATGTAAAAATGTAACAAGTAAACCCTTTTTTGATATTTCAATGGTAGTAAGAAAGAAATGGACGGTATATTACAATTGGAACATAAAATTGGATGAGGCGTGCCCAGAATTGTTTTTCAAGTATCCCAATGATTTAGTAAGTATTTTTTCTTATCATAGAACAATAGTTAATAGTGTATGCAAGGATAGTTATTGGCCTTAATCCAATAAAAAACCTTTACAATATTATTCAACCCAGTCATATATCTAAATATTATGTTCACTGTTTTGTTTTATTGTTTTAATCATGAAAAATTTTATAATAATATATTTCTAAAGCATCATTGTAATTTTATCCTAAATATCAGTCCCTTCTTATGCAATGTAATGATTCAAAACTCGCTTGATGTTTTACAGGTTAACTTTACCGTCTTCTTTCAATATTTTATTTTGATCTGAAGAGCCGTTCTGTGTCAAGAATCTCATAACGTATCAGCGGCAAATTACAATCAGATTTTTTTAAGTTTGAATAATTGATTATGTAGCTGATAAACTTGAGATCATGTAAAAATCATTCATTCAATCATCAATTTAACGATTAGAAAAGAGCTTATGACCTTTTAACGGCTCAAAGGATTTTCTTCAATTACAGCTAGGAACAATCGATATAGACACCTTTCAAATTAAAAAAAAAACATTATCAAAATCGGTCCATAAGTTTTGGAGCTATGATGCCACAGACAGACACACGTCAACTCTTTAATCACGTCTTTAATCCCAAAGTTTGTATTTTTAATATATTAAAATAAATAAATCACGATTTATTTCAGACTATTGTTCAGAGTATATTGAGTGTCGGTAACATTGAGGTACCTACTTGAAAGCTTGAATTTTAATAAATTTATTTTAATGAAAATATCATTAAGAAGTGTATCATTCTGCATTGCAGACACATAATGAGCAGGATTTACTCATGATGATCCAATACAGATTAATACCCAGTGAGCCTGAAATAAAAAGAAATAATAAAAAAGTCAAACCAGATTGATTTATTTTTTTAATAAGTATATTAAGGATGTAAAACTGCTTAATTTTCTAATTTATTCCATGTTTCGTATGCAGATAATAAACCGGATCTACAAAGCAATGAGTGGGTTCTTAAAAACCGAACCTGCGTGGCACGATGCAGTCCTGGTTATGATTATTGGTCCATCTCGTGAGATGCTCCTGTTCAATGATCCAAGTGGCACTCCTGGCCGGTTTCTTGGGGTGCCCAATATGCAGGAGGAGGATGTTTTCGGTAAAGAATTGTTTTTAGTGTAAAACTTTTTCTTATTTCTCTTCAGTGCCACACGAGTTTATGGGCATCTTGATGGTATTCTCTCAGCGTATAGCTGATCATACACTGAGAAAATACTATCAGGCTGACCTAGACATGTATCCTACACCAGTAACATTACTGGTGTAGGATACATGTCTAGGCTAGGTCTTAAAAAACAATTCTCTTTTTAGGAAATACCCGACTATAAAAATTTGTGTAATCATGGCATAGTAGGTCATTCTACCTCTAGTCACTATAAATCTTATTAAAACCTAGGACATTTTAACGAGGATATTCTCGTTAAACTGTTTGTTTTTCTGTGAATTTCTTCAAATTTTCACATGTGAAATCTCTTTGCTACTTACAGATATGTTCAAAACAGCCAAAATACCGTTGTTCAAGATGGCAATGAAGCTGATTCAGAAAGGAAAGTACCTCATCTCATCAGACTGCCGTATCGGCGTCACATCACTAGCTGTTCGCCAAGACAAGAAGCCATCGAGAGTGGAAATAGACGCGGTTGCTGCATCCTTTCACTTCGGTGACGGGTTCCCTTCATGCATTAACGGGCCTGTCCCTGAAGAGAAAAAATAAAGACGTAATGTTGACTCGAACAATAACCAGTTCGAGTTACAGGTATGCGACCTGTCCTTCTTAACTACCTTTTCCTTCCCTTCAATATCCTCCCAACTTTTCCATCTTCAATTCCTGATTGAGGGCAATAGGCTTGCTTCCTATTATGTGAGTGGGACCAAATTATAGTTGAAAAAATGCGGGTGTTTAATGCACCTCTACTAATTCATTCGGGGATATAGATCTGAGTTTATGTAAAAAACTGGCAGTGAAGCAATACTTGCATTGTATTTCACCGAGCGAGTGAGGTTACTGGGGCCCTAACCCTTCCCTCACCCCTTTCTTATTCCCCTACTCCCACCTTAAAGGCCGGCAACGCACTTGTGACTCTCGAGTTGCAGGTGCCCTTGGGTGGTAGTCGCTTGCCATTAGGTGACCCGTCTGTCAGCATAAAAAAAATGTAATGTCAGTATGATGTTTTATGTAGGTACAGTGGTAAGTAGTGTAAGGCGGATAAGTAGATGTTAGAAAAAGTGGTATTAGGAGGTTTCATTGGGAAAGAAGTCCTTGTGATAGTCCAGCCATGTTTAGTTAAGAGTTATGAGCCGCGAGTAATTTCTTAAAGTTTGAATGTATGTTTGCATGTTTGTTTCTTTTTAAACACATCTAAATAAGTTACTTGGGTAGGTGTATATTCAGAGATATTATTTGAACACGATGTTCACAATGCTTCTTCATTAATATTAATTACATTTCTAAATATAAATATGTATAAATGTTTTATATAACATTAAATATGCTTCCTCGATATAAAATAAAATACTTCAGCGGTAATCATTAAGGCCTTAATAGAGAAAATTGTAGAACTATCCGCCAAAGTATTTAGTTTTTGTATAATGTTTGACTGGCCTGTTGGTCTAGTGGTTAGTGACTCGACCACTGAGGCTGAGGTCGTGGGTTTCATTCCCTCCCAGGGCAAATAATTGTGTGAAGTTTGTTCTGTCTTTGGGTGAAATTTATCTGTAATATGTAAGTATTTAGAAATACATAAGTATGTTTACCAGCAGTCTGGTTACCATAGTACAGGCTCAGCCTACTTTGGGATCAGACGGTCGTGTGTGAGATGTGTCAAATTATTATTATTAGGTACATTTAGTGATAAGAAGAGGCAAGAAGTATTTATTTTTAGAATTAACTTTTAAAACACTTTAGGATCTAGAACATAGGTTATGCAGGTTTTCTTACCGAGTTTACCTTCACCGTTAAAAAGAGTGATAATTAATTAATTAATTAAATATTGTTATTAATCTATATTTATTAAATATTTTAGACTCCATGCTAAGAAGATCGTATACGTATATTTTTTATTTAGTTTGTATTACTCCTTTGTGTTACTATTTTGTTGTCAATTAAATTGTTTTCATTGTTACTTCTATTTTATTACAAAAAATATGATTGTTGTCTGAGTGTTAGATATTATCCCATTTTAGTTCACATACTAACGTTTGTGTCTAGAAATACTTTATTTTCTTGATAGAAAATGCTAACCGGCTGCTTTTATCATCCTACCAGTTAGTGCGCTAATGTTTTTTTGCGTTGCCTTTTAAGGATAATTACAGGGACGTGGTTCCCTGCACAGATAAGAGTTCTGCAAATCTGACAAAGGTCTAGAAAAGATGAGGAGAAAAATATATAACAATATGTTAAAATTTAAACATACCTACCTATCAAATCGCTCTCTCAAAAGAAAGAAAAAAAATCTACATTCTAGAGAGCATGTCACATTGACCTGTTAAGTAAGTCACCATGAGGACTGTGGTGTGTGACTATAGCTATTTTTTCTAGAATCTCTTCCAACGATACCTCATCATCCTCTTCCGAGCCTTTTCCCAACCAAGTTGGGGTCGGCTTTACGTCTAACTACGAAACGGCCGAACTTCGATATTTTACGTTAAGCGACTGCCATCAGACCTTCACAACCCAAGTGCTATGCGATGTCGGAGTTCTGTAGTTAGACCAGGTTGTCGGTTTTAATTTAGGGCTCCAACTACCCGTAACACAACAATGCCACAGATGTTCGTATGGCAACCAGGATCGATGGCGTAACGTGCTCTCCAATAATTATATTATTACAAGCAGCGCCCCGCGGTTTCATCCGCGTAAGTCCCGATCCCGGGAATATCGGGATAAAAAGTAGCCTATGTGTTAATCCAGGGTGTCAGCTTCCTGCATACCAAATTTGATCAAAATTGGTAACGCCGTTTGCGCCTGAAGAAGTAACAAACATATACACACTCACAATACACACCAAAAAATGTTTTATCTGCGGGCACGTCAGTGCTCTTGCCAAGTCTAGCAAAGAAAAAAAAAAGGCATTTTTTAACATCCTTTTCTCGAAGCCATTCAGGATATTTTCAACCCCCGGTAACTTCTTTACCCTTTCATAACCCCGTTTAGTTGTGAATAGAGCTAGCTTTATCAGCTATTCAGAGGGCATAATGTTACTAGGTATATCCTATAAAGCAAGGAAAAACTCAAATATACCGCAATTTCAGCCCCCTTTGCTGGATAAACAAACTGCATAAGTACTCCTAATAAATATTTTTCTTTCTTTCGTTCTTTCTAATATGTAATTCTACTACTTTTGCAGGTTATAAAATTTTCTCGTCACCTACGCTACCCACTTAAAGAGATAGATAGGTATTTAACTTATGGAAATAGGTATGTACAGTATCACTGAGTAAAGCTGCTTCTCACAAAAAAAATGAGATCCCATGAATAACATAACATTTAAAAAACCCAAGTCTCGCACACTTTTGAAATAATAGGTAAAAGTATAAACGCACCAGGTACCTACTGGTCTGTTTGAAGTCGGTGCCAAGCTAAATAGGTACTTGATATGTATATATTGTATATACAAATGTGCCGCCACGGTGGATATATACAGATATTTTATTAGAATTAAATTCCGTTCTTAATGAGGCTGTTTATATTCCTAAGCATTACTTATTGCGTTTCGAGCTTGGCACCGACTTCAAAGAGACTAGTACCTGGTACCTTTATAAGATACCTATTATTTTTAAAGTGTCACATGGATGTAGTCTTTTAAATCGATTATTTTTCACTTTTCAGTGCCCTTTCTTTGTGCTTATTGAAGTCGGTTTAAATTTTTTTTTAAAGTGTTTATTTTTCGATTTTTAGTGTAGGTACGTATTGAGTAGATACGGTGTTTAGAAAATTACTTACTGTTTTGTAAATTATGGAACTACAGTTGGTTATATTACATTAACTTAGTTTAATAAGCCCAGTATTTTACTGAGATAAAGTGGTAAGATTTTTGGTTTGTCTAGTAACTTGCTGCACTGGATTGAATAAGTTATAAAAAAAGATACAAACAGCTAAACGTATAACCACGTCCTTTTTTAAGTCGGCTAATAACAAAAATATATATCACTTTAAAGAAAATCAATAAACACTACATCTGTCCTCAATTTCTGACGGTTTCTCTCGTTTTCCCTCAGATACCATCATCAGATCCGGCTTTGGTGACAATGGAACCACCTAGCGAGTATACCTTTTCAAACAAAAAAAATATTTTTGAAATCGGTCCGTAGATGACGAAAATATCGGTGAACATAATTATATAAAAGAAATACAAACAGCCGAACATAAAATCTCCTTTTGTTTGAAGTGGGTTTAAAATATCAGTCCATTTAAAAATCGATTTCGTCTTTTGAGGAGATAAAGAATGAGCTTACAGGATCACTCTATGAGCTGAGCTTCTTTTATTAAAAAACAGGCGATTAATACATTAAAACGCAATCATACATATTTTATCATCATAACAGGAAAGTAATCAATAAGTAATCATTCATTGTAAAGGGTGTCGATGAACTACTGTAAGTATTCGAAGTATCTTGAAGTTTGAATAAGTCGCTTACATCTAGAAGTAATTTTATTGTAAAAAATGACAAATAGTAGGTTAGCATTCGCAATAACCAGTTCAAACTAGTGAGGCCTTACTTAATATCTAGGCTAGTTCTCTAGTAAGTAATGTTAAGCGAATGAGTACGCGTGATTGGTACTTACAACTGTTAAGGTGGTGGCTTTAGCACTGAACGAAACGTGATAACTGACAGCCTCAAAGCGACTCTACAAAGTCTAAAAACTCGCGGTACAAATGCTGCAATTACTATCTATATCGACCTTAATATAAAGTACGTTACCTTACACAAAAAACCTGACCGACTCATTTCTATCGCTATGTAGACAATATTCAACTGATCTTGTCAGTAAGTTAAGTCTCTGGATTGTGTAGTAGTCGAAATTGAGGTCGTTCAGCAGAAAAATGGTGAAGCTTAACAGTCTTCTAAACAATGTCAGTGGTGACACTCTTAATATGTTTGGCTTACGCGAGGGTTTATTCTGCGATTGGTGGGGATTGGTATTGGTAACCAATCCGCACTATCCCAGAATAAACCCTTTTAGGCGCCCTGTTTCCGCATTTAGACTCAAAAACGGTCCATTATGCGTTCAGATATGGCTGGCTAGTTGAGACAGCCAACATCGCATCCGCGAAGATATTTGCCTGTTGTGTGGTCACTCCTTCGCACTCCAGGATAACGTGGGCGACCGTTTCCTCTACGTTGAGGTGAGGTTGAGGATATAATATTGTATTGGGAACTATTAACGATACAATGCACATTAACATTAATTCGCAACTCAATCTTCATATCAAGACCTGACCTGCAGGGTTAGACTTGCAAAGCCACTTGCTTTTTATTTTCTATGACAGCAGTAGAATAGAAAAGTAAATGTATGGCAATGACATAAGTTATAGAAATATTACTAAATAACTTTGAAACGCTTTCAGTACGAAGCGTTTGTTACCTTATAGAAAACGAAACAAAATGGCGAATTTAACAATCAGCTGGTAATTGAAGTAGTAATAATTGTTCAAATTTCTGTAAAATGCACTCGTTGCAACTTTCTAGGCTGCCTATAACGGGGAATTATAGTTACAATAGACTTAAAGCACTAAGTACACAAAACTCACTTTTCCAACTCTGAGAGTATTAGGCCCCCTAATACTTTCAGATGTGTTCAGACTCGTTGATGACCGTGAGGTCATATTGGCCATTTTTGGACCTTTGATGAGACTCGTTCCCCAATGATTTACCGTGACGTTTTTAAACAGCGTACTTTTAGTGTGAATAAGTAATCTGTGCTTGATTACGTTGGTTTAAGAGGGGCCTCAAGAGTGACTTAAATTTTTACAGTTTCAAGTTAAAAACATGGCGTGATTACGTGATGTTTGTTAAAATTCGAATCGACCCTCTCCCCCTCTTAAGGCCTTACGTAATTAATGGACGCCCAGTAAAATAATACGCGCCAAGCACTTTGACATTTGTGAAAAAAACATAGACAACTATCTACTTTTTAGAGGAAGATCGCATAGAATTGGCGTCCGCCACATCAAAGTACGTTTATCTAACAATCTATTATCGTTTCTAGAAATAGAAACGTTTGATACTTGTCTAAGTCTGCTGCTGGATGTCCACTCCGGGCTGCAGACAAACTACAACATCTTTTCTTTCTTTTTTCTTTCCTCATGTTTTAGATTTTAAAATATGACAACGATATTATAATTAGCCACCCACTCACATACCAGTTAGTAGCGTAAGTCCACCGCAACACACCAAGGAGGTCGGTCTGTCACAATATTATCATCAGTTATGTGACTGTGTGTCCAGGTATTCCTTGACGCTGAAACAACTTAACGAATTTGAATGATATTTAACACACTGATAATTTATATCCTAGATTATTATATATGCCCACGGCAAGGGAAATTGGTAAAGTTTAAGCTAGTATATGCTAAGAACTCCACCCAAAATCACATTAAAATGAATACATTAATTAACTTTATGGTATTGATTACTCATAAAACTGGCACTTTGTTTATGGGCCAATATCATAACATCCATCGTTAAGCCACAGTTAATAAATGATTTTACCTTTGTTGATATTACAAAAGAAAACATTAAACCCTGTGTCTTTATAACTGAATATACGCCAAGTCTAGCCGTAGTTTCAGTATGGTTCTAATAGATTTTATACGTGTTATCCTACTGACAAGTTTGGTTGTAAATGGGGCTATTCAGGCAGTTAAGCCTGAGGATCTTAAAGGATATGACAAAATTTGTCATAGTCTAACGAGCGAACCTTTCTTTGAAAAATCTTTGGCAGTGGCGACTACATGGACGGTGTATTACTCATGGAAATTAAATTTATCAAGCACATGTCCAGAACTGGTCTTTCATTACGCCGACGAAACAGTAAGTAAATTTCAAAATTGTTTTCCCTAAAAGGTATATCTTATCAAACATTGCTAATTAACGGTAAATGGAGATGAAATTAAAACATCAAGATAAGTAATTGTTTTTAAACTTTAGCGACTTTGATACATATTAGATGTGTAACTCGACACTTAATCGCGATAATAAATAGTCCACTCGTGACCACGATCTGTGCAATTCGATCAAAACGACAGATGACCAAAACGGTATTTTAATATTGGCGCGATTAAATCCCAAGTTACACATCTAATATGTACCAAGATATGTGTCTGTTGATGAAAAATTAATATATACTAGATGAAAACCCGGCTTCGTTCGGGTGTAATGTGACTCATAATACACAATCTTTTAGAAAATGTAGGTAGATATACGTGTGAATCGGCCTTAACGAACTCAAGATGGCATCCGAGTGGCCAATATGGCGACTGCTATTTGTACCATTAGAATTTAACAAAATACTCGACAATCCGAATTTTGCGGATATATGTTGTCGAGTCGAAATCATTATTTTTTTATGTTTTATTATTCAGGTAAGGTTTCAATCGAGTCTACCGTACCCCTTGACCGAATTATTAATATAGAAGAGTATAACTAACTACCAGACGTTTCGTGACTTTTGTAAGTTGCTTGGAAACATGATGAATTATACCAGTTTACCAATTATACCAGTACTGTCTAGTTTTACAGTATATAAAAGAATTCGGATTATTCCTTAAATGAACACCATTCTCCCTGTTTTCCTTACTTATTGAGCTAAGTATGTTCGTATTTTTTATTCTGCCTCACCATTAAGTACATAATATGTTTTGGATGCAGGCAATAAATCGCATGTATGGTCACATGCACGGGTACCTGTTGACGCAACCACCATGGTCCGAGGCAGTTCTTGAGATAACTATGGAGGGTCGTAGGATGCTGCTGTTCAATGATCCGAATGGCATCCAAGGCAGATTTCAAGGAGTTCCCCTTATTGAAGATAATGAATTCGATTGTGAGTTTGTGTGCAAGCATAGATCCGCATTTCACGTCATTGTAAAGCAGAATGCAAATGCTGTTGTATGTGAATTTAGGCTAATTGTCAAAATAAATGGAAGAAATTGAGTAGACCCGTCGTTGGAGTAGTCCAACAAATATTCTAATTTAAAAAAAAAGGCAAAGTGTAAAGGGCCTAGGAAAGTAGTAGGCAACGAGGCTTACTTAGGAGTAACTTCTGGAAATTTAAGTCTAACACCTGAAAGAGATAATAACCAGGAGGTATAATGGAGGAACAGCACTCGAAATCTGTGCTGCATCGTCTCTGTATTCGAGTTTCGAGAGAAATTTCTACAACGACCGAGACGAGAGTAATACCACTTTCATTGTTCAGTTGAGAGAAAGGGAGTATAATGTAGGGATGTATGAATGGGAGGGTAAAATTAAGTAATTTGATTTTAGTTTTAATGTTAGTTAAGTATTCGATTTAGTTCAGAACATAAAGTTATCTGACACATAAGTAGTATATTAACTAGAGATCTAAACAGATCTTGACATTCATATTTCAGGGAACAAAAAATTCATTCGCTTTTTACTCATATTCATATATTAATTTAAGCAATTTTTTACTGATCTATACATTTGTTGCTTTCAGCTGCATTTAAATCAACAAAGATACCGTTGTTAGAAATGTCCATAAAGTTTCTTGAAGGTGGAAAATATTTGATCTCGTCGAGTTGTCACGTCTCCGGTGGCTCCGCGCTTGCGGTTCGTCGGAAAGAGAGACCCAAGAAAGTGGAAATTGATGCAGTTGCAGCCACCTATGACTTTGGCAAACGTTTCCCAACCTGCATTAAAGAATTTTGAGATTCCCATATATAAAACTGATAAGTACCTAACTAATGAAGTTTTCAACACTTTGAAAATTTATTCATTCTCGTCACATAATTAAATATTGAAAATGGTTTATAATTGGTACACTGCTGTTAGATATTGAGCATTTAACGGAAGAAGGATAGAAGAATATAGCCCATATAGTCCATAAATTGTACAAAGAAAGCGGAAGATCTTTGTGTGACAGATGAATAGTAATCCCAGAATTATTGTGAAGGGTCTACCAAGTGTTCAACGCTAATAGTAATTAAATTATTAAGATTTTAAAATAATATTGTTATATAATTAACAGAAAATATTGTTGTAACAAATACGTATCTATTATCTTTTGAGTAATAAATGATAGTTAAATTAAAAAAAAAAACAGTTATGATTTATTCCAGTCTTCTTGACATGTTTTTATTTTTTATTTTCATTATTTTTTATAAAGATTACTAGAAACGTGGGTCACACATTACTAGTATTCTCGTTAACCCCTTCAGCTAAGCGATATGCTTGTGTTAGGCTGGGTTTACGATGGTATTGCAATGGGTGGGGTTCGAATCAGCAACCACTTGATCGCAAGTCCGACGCCTTAGCCATTACGCTGCCGCTGCTTAAAATTTTACTTAGGTTTTTTGATACAACAGAAAACTTTAACTTAAAAGTATATTTTTTTCCATTCCAGAACAAACCTAGTATTTTTCTTTGAATATTCTTGTAATTATTTGCCCAAGTGAACAGAATAATAGGTTTAATTAAAAAGTTAAAAAAAAAGTCGTGGAGTAACACTTTTTTTATGGTTGGTAAGACTCGCCTACAGTGATTCCAAGATAGCTCTTAGATACTTTTCTGACGTACAAAACAAATAACTAGGAATTCGTTTTAGAAGAATAGTAGTATAGTTACAGCACAAGACATACTTATCTGAGAAGAGTGCTATTGCAATCAAGACACCTGGCTAAGTACTCTGTACAATTGAGGGTTTTAAAAGTTTTTATTTAACTTCACGTGTATGTATGTCCTGGAATTTTGTAATCAATATTTTACCCTCTTCCACTGAAGCTATCGTGTTGAAATTAGGCACACACGGTTGGTTCTCATGACAATTCACAATAAAAGCTTTTTTTTAAATATATTTTTGAATTATTAATTATTGTTAGTAAACTTAAAACACATAAAATATTTATGCATGTCCCAGTCAATGTTTATATAATCATATGCCTAGAAATCTGTTTTTAATTGATTTTGAGATTAAGACAAACGAGTTTTATTTAGGATGATATTTAAGTTTTATTGATTACATCCAAAAGAATCATCTTATTTATAACATAGTCAATGGTTAGGCCATTCTATATGTAGAAGGTTCATCTTATATATTAGATAGTCAAAGTTAGTAAAGAGCAAGTGTCAGAGAGATCTTGACGTATCGTCGAAATCATTTTGTGCTGATATACATAAATCTATAAAAGATGATTCTTGAATTAAAACATGATTGCCCATATTAAAATCTATAAAACCACTATTGTATACGAGCTTAGTTGTAGGTGATGGATGACTTTCCTATGAAGCAAATCTGCGTGCCCAGCGAAAAGGGGATGAAATATTGAACGATAAGAAGATTACGAACTTATTGAGACAGACGGGAAATAATCGATAATTATTTCCCGATATTATATAACTCTTCAGTGGGTAATAGCATCTTTCTAGAAATTACCAATTTATTACCCCCTGTCAATTGATATACTTGATCCTGGAAGGTTTACATAGTTTAATACCTAAAATTGTGCCCTTTACAACCTAATAACTCCTCAAGAATGTGCAATTTCGGACAGATGTGGAGTCTTAATAATTTATTGTATTTATTTGATCATAATATATACAATAAGATGCAAGTACATATTTTATAATAATTGGACATGTTCCGGCGATTGCTTACAGGGCTATTTTTATTGTAATTTTACTATCAAATAATAACCTAGAAATAATGCCATAGCATTACCTATCTGTGTTTTCCTATTTAATTCTTTAAAAATTTTATATCCGTAACCGGAACTATCGGATAATCCTAAATAATCTGATATCCGCAACCGTATCCGAAACCGGTATAATGTTATTCATATATCCATCCTTATCCAAATCCGAAATTTCATATCCGTAATAAAGCACGCTTAAGGCCTCGAACTAAGTGTAAAAATAACAAAGCAATTTTCTCGTCACCTATAACTTGAAGAAAGTCAGAATAGCTAAAAATCTGTGTGTAAATAACACAATAACATAAGCAGTAAATATCATACCAAAGAAGACGAAGTTTCTTTGCCCCGAGAAACTTACTGATCTTCAGTAAGTTTCTTGGGGTAAAGAAACTTGCTTTATAGAAATATAGGGGGGAAGTTAATGAAAGCAGGTGATAATCTATATGTAGAATACACCAAAGTGTCAAATAAAATGAACAATATAAAGTCGACTCTTTTACAATAATAAGCTTTATCTTTGGATGATTGGACGAATTTATGAATAGTGCAATTATTTCTATCTAAAGAAATATTTTTTTTTAGAAAGTTTACTTCGTGGTTTTCCAAGTAACTAAAATAACTCTGGTATAAATTGTATTGTATTGTATAAATTGGGATGGTGGAAGTCTATAGGAATTCCTATTTTCAACGAATAGTTAAACTCGAATTGAAATTCGGAGTGCATGTCCTATGGTTGAAACGAGGATGATGTTAGGATGTCAGTTGGTGATTGGCCACTTACCTTTGTCACGTCGGTGCAGTAAAATATAATGTGTGGTTACAATTCAGAAAGTGAATCCCACTAATATTATAAATGTGAAAGTCTAAATGAATGTTTGTTTTCTTTCACGCAAAAACCGCTGAACCGATTGCAATGAAACTAATTATGTAGATAGCTGAAGACCTGGATTAACACGTAGGATACTTATCAAGATATTCGTACGGGATCGGGACTTACGCGGGTGAAACCGCGGGGGGCTGCTAGTATTACAAATAATTGTATTTTCTCAGCCATGAGAAGTTCTTTGACATATATAAATTTCTTCAAATGATTCCCGCAATACGTTACAAAGAGGGTGTATCTTATGCCGCCTCTATCCCAAGACTCCTTTGCACTTTACTATTTCAAGGAAATGGCGGTATCTCGCATTAAAGTTTCTTCGCGACATCATAGATGTAAGAGCCATTTTTCTCACGATGAAGATGATCCGATACATAATATTTCTTTAGACATTAAGTATGTTGATGTCCCCAATCATAACATCACTTTAAGACTATTTAAAATGGAACTGAAATTTCACATGAAGCAGTAGTATCAATATGATCTTCGTACGGGTTTTAGTTTTAATAGTTCTTGTAAATGCATACACTCTGCAAAGAAAACCGCAAAGTTTTATGAAATATGAACAGATGTGTAAAAATGTGACAGAAGATCCTTATTTCGAAGACGAGATGGTAATTGGTCATGTGTGGAGGATATATTATGCTTGGAATATGATAATGGGAAATCAATGCATGGATTTAACGTTCAAGAAAGTTACCAACTTGGTTAGATAATTATCAATTTTTTTATTGACCTATTAGTGATAGAAATTAGATAATTAAGTACTGAGCAGTGGGCATTCCTTGTCTAAAACTATGTTCATGATAGTAATGATAATACAACATTCACTTCAGCAAATTATATATTACAGGGCCGATTTTACCTTTAAGAAAGTGAGACGAAATCGGAATAAAATATTGTGTTGAAATAGGAAATTTTTGAATCGTGGGATGACAAAATTGTATAAAATACATCTTGATGTATAAAATATATGTGTGATAACTTATTTTGCAGACAATATTTCGGTTTCGGGAGGACATGCATTCGTATATGAATATTATGCCGGATTGGTCTAACGCAACTCTTGTAATGACCATGGATACGTCCCGTGAGATTCTCTTGATTCCAGACAATGACTTTCGCAAGATTGGCCGGTTTGTTGGAGTACCTAATATCCATAAAGGCGACTGTAAGTTTTTTTGCAAATGCTTCTATGTTAATTCAGGATCATATCTTTGTGTGTGAATGAATCAACTGAGAAATTAATTATATTATTTTCAATTTACAGTAGACTTTGCTGAAGACGTAGTGCTTCCCAATCCTAAATATTATTATAGATGAGAACCTGAGTTTCTTTGTTACAAATCACGCTTTAACTACTGTGGTTGAGTAGTCCACCATCATAAAATTTTGCTTACACGTTGTCAGGGGTGCAAAAAAGAGATTATTTCACCCAGAAAGAAGTACTTCAGTTTAGTTACAGTACTGTTTTTCAGTCTTTTAGAAAAAGCGACACCCTACGGCATAAAAGTGGACTCGTTGCGCAGTTATATAAATAATGCCAATTGAATTATAATTATAATCGTTTTGGATAGGCCAATAGAACTAGTTGATCTAACTACGAAGATAAAAGAAAATCTTATAGGATTTAGCCACTGACAATGACAGCATGCTTAAAATATAATTTCATACTCAAAGGGTTGACGTCTTCTGGATGAAAAGAACAAGAGGCGAGAGCTGGCAAATGACATTTTAAAATTATTTGTGCCGCTCGCCACTTCTTCCATATGTTCACTGACATTCTCTTCAATGGTTTTTTTACCTACTACTTCTCGAAAAACACTGAGTTACAGTACTTTTATGAATGATTCATGAATTCATAGAGAAAATCTGCAGAAACACGAGTGAGCAAAATTTATACTTTTACTGACCCTGGTTATACTAATCACATGCTCCAATTCTGTACATACGTCCGTCATCCGCATTGAGAAACAACATTAATAATAACAGCTTAAGACATCTCACAAAGGCCGCATGATCCCAAACTAAGCTGAGCCTGTACTATGGTAACCAGACTGCTGATAAACATACTTATATATTACTAAATACATACATATTATAGATAAATTATACCGAGACAGAGAGCAAAATATGATCATGCTCATCTCGCAATGTTTACGAATACAGGTGCAGAACAAATGTATAAAAAGTTTAATGGTGTACATAAGCGTATTTATTAGTACCTACGTTCAATTTCAGACTTAGGAGCAACCCGAGGAACAGTGACGCTGTTTAAAATCGCCGTGAAGTTGTTCCACGAAGGACGGTACTTGCTTATAGGAGACTGTCTAAATGGGGTAGTGTCTTTCCTTGTTCGCCGAAATCAGAAACATACTTGGGGCGAAATAACTTCTGTTGTAACTACATTTGGTCTTAAATTTAGCGATGAAGGTTATTCCGCCTGCAAGTTTAATATGAGAAGGAAACTACGACGACGTCCTAAAAATAGAGATTAATAAGTTAATGTTATTGTATTTCGTATTTATTGTTATTATATTATTTCTGATACAATATCTTAAAATTAAATAATATTTTGCATCAAAAACAGTATAGTAGATATTTTTCTTGTTATTTTTGGAATGTAAATACGTATCATTATTAATGATAAGTTTTTTTGTTGTTTGTACTGTTTGAAAATTTTAACTGACAGGATTGTACAAAACTGTCACGTGTTATCGGATATAAAATAACAGATTTTATATTTAAACTACCATAGACCATCACACATCAACTTTCTATGAAGCTAACTACAAATAATCTATAAACTTCATAGATTGTCAAAAATGTGTTTTGAAATGAAAGATATAGCAAGGTCATGTAATTCTGTGACTTGAAATAACATAACACACATATAACATACAAACATAACATCGCACAAATTTAAGGCATCGAAGTCCGTTTTAATTTATTGGTAACTAGTTGCCCCGAAAGACGTAGTCCTGACTTAACTATGAATATTGAATTCGAATTGGTATAATCTCAGAGTAAATAATGGTATAATTTAGAGCACGCATTCTGTCAATCGCGCTAACTGTCAAACGCCTGACAGTTATATCAAAAGCGCTGAGGTTACATTAGAAAAGTTAAAATGGTCGTTAGGTTTTCTTAATTTTATTAATTTTCTGCTCAACTTTCTTAATTTTTTCTTTCCTAAGAACCTTCTCCTGACAATGACAATACACAAAAAAAAAAGAATTAGCGAAATCGGTCCAGCCGTTCACACGTGATGCCGTGACCAAGGGAAACTGGGATTCATTTTTACATTTACAGATTTTATGGAATAAATTATAAGACGTACATTTTTTTAATGTTATTTTTATTTGTTAGAGGTCTCGTACTTCCCGGCAATAGCACGTTCGAGTACCAGGTATGACCTTTGGCAAAATGTGGGTGTGTAATATCGAGATATTGTGTTATTAATTATAACTCAGTGGCGTTTAATATGCCTCTGGCTGCCCCTTCAGGGATACAGGTGTGAGTGTATGCATACATTTTTCACAATCCTTCATCACAAATGTTAAACATATTAAATATCGGTCAAGTGCGAGTCGGACTCGCGCACGAAGGGTTCCGTACCATCGTACATGATTTAACAAAAATCCCAAAAACACGTTTCTAGTAAGGCTTTAACTCATACTTGCAATAAACTCTGTTATAAGTAACATAACATAATTATGATATGTCTAAAGGAGTCAGAGAAGGATGTGCAACTTCTACTTGGTTGTTCAACCTCATACTGAGGGAGTTGAAAGAAAAAAATATTTGGATTGAACATGGGAGGGTTGCCGGTAAAGTGCCTCTTATAGACATGCTGATTATTCCTTCATCAGCGGAGGACTTGCAGACAATCGTGAAAAGGATGAATGAGGCCTTGAAAGATAAAAATATGGCAGTGAATGCAAGTAAAACAAAAGTTATGGTTTTTGAGAAGAATGAAGAAATTATTGAATGTAATGTTATCAATGATAACATTACATTCAATAATTTCTCATTATATATAACTTATCATTGAAAATGAAATCGCTATATTAGTCTGCTATCAAGGGATGGAAAATGCAAAGGAGATATTGAAAGGGGAGACTTTTCGATTGTTGTTCTTGTTTAGAAGTATAACGTATATTATATTTCAATATTGTATCGCAGATTAATTGTACTATATTGCTAATTGTAATTTGTAAAAAGCAAGTAGCTACATCTGCCAACAAACTGTAAAAAGCAGTTTGGCAGAAGTAATATGTATGAGTAAAAGCAATATTGTCTTTAAATAAATCATTTTAACAAAAAAAGGGTGTGTGTGCAATCCACACACGGCAGAAGTGAAACTTCAGGAAAGTACCCTACGAGAGAATGAGAAATAAAAAGTAAAATCAACACAAATAACTTACTAATGTCAATAAATTTAATTTTAGATAATTTATATAAAAGTTATTGGTCAAATTAACACAGATGTGTTAAATAATTAACATAAATTAATTAACCAACAAAATTTGATACGCAAATGCACAAAATGACACTATGTTGGCATGACGCATTTTCTAAAGGCTTCGTAGTATACAGGCGCAAAGACAAAGATTAAAGGAAACATTGATACTTGTATTCTATCTCATTCTCTCGCCGACTTAATTTATCGTGACGCATTTTCGTTTCATCGAGTTTCAAATCACAACGATTCTAAAGAAGTTTTACTTCAAAAAAAAAAAGTATATAGGCGAAGGTTATTGTTATGGCTGGCAGGGGTCAACAACGCAGAACATATAGGGTATATATATCAAATTGGTGATGTCCTAATGAAAGGACAGCTTAGAAGTACCAGCGGGCTTGTATAAAACGTTTAATAATAGTAGAAGAAGCTCGTGAGGTATGTAAGGAAGATGTATCTGTCTACCCGGAAGAAAGAAAGGCGTGACCTTAGGTAGGTATGTTATATCATAAATAATTTTATTGTACCGTGGGATACATTCACAAGATTGTGTTTCAAAGTTTCATGTAACTATACCGTCTTCATTTCGCAATTTATAACACACGACGCGGTAGTGTCAATATGGTACTTTCCAATTTTATATATGCTTTAGTTTTTGTATTTCTTAAAGTAGATGATGGCTATGGCCTACGGCATAAGCAAGAATCTTTTGAAAACTATGACAAACTGTGTGACAAAGTTGTTTTGCGACCTTTTTTTAAAAACGAGTTAGTTATTAATTTACATTGGCGAGTTTATTACGCTTGGAACGTATTGCCAGATAGTTCTTGTAGAGATATGTCATTCAAGAAAATTAATCCCTTGGTAAGTATATATTTAATATAAATTAATTATTTTTAGTTTTTACATGGTTGTGATTTTAAAAAGATGTGCGCTGAGTGACTGAAAAGTGAATGGATGATATTATAATAATCCGGCATTCACTGTGTTACAGAAATTGCCATCAGTACTATACACTAACATCTCAATTTAAAAGTATAAAATCTTTAACGTGGTGTTTTTTTTTTAATTTAACACGTAGTAGGCAACGCAAATGGCGTAGATATATAACTAAATAATATGAGTAATATAAACTTAAAGGTTACCAATTTTACTGATATTTCGTAATAAAGAGGGCTGACATGAATTATAGTAGAATTTACTAATGAGAGAGTCTGGAGATTTGTCACACAGGTTTCGAACCTACTACAAACTCCAGCTCTCACTAAGGTGTAATTTAGGTGGTACCATTTAGTCATGAACCAATGTACCCAGCCTTGTTGCAAGAAATAAACAATATTATTATTATTATTATATAATAGGTAATCCCATCAAAACATAAATGTGAAAATGGGAGCCTAGTTCAATATTAAGAATATACGTGGTTATTGAGATCTAAATGGCTGCCAAGTTCCTGTAGATAATCCTTAGGTCGGAGTTGCGCGTGAAGGGTTCCGCACGCTATAACCCAAAAAAATACGTTTCTAGTAGGGGAGCAACCTTTAATTTTTAATTTATTTTTATTATTTGTTGTTATGGTGTCAACCCCAGTTATACACATTCTGTGAAAATTTCAACTGTCTACCTATTACGAAATACAGCTCGCTGACAAATAGACAGACAGACAGCGGAGGCTTAGTAATAGGGTCCCGTTTGTTACCCTTCGGGTACGGAACCCTGAAAATCAATTGTTTGGAAAATATTTTAAATCGTAAAAATTCACTGTTTTCTGATTTTTCCCTTTGCATACTCAAATTGCCCAGCTGGCCGCCAAATTTCAACTTTCTTGGTAATCGGGAAGTGGGTTAGGTTTTTGATGTATATGTCAGTCAGTCAGTGATAAAGATGCGTCAGTGATAAGATCTTGATGACTGTTTAAGTTGTATTATTGAAATTTGTGGCACTAGTTAATCTAAAGGGTTTTAATAAATAAACAAAAATTCAAGTAAGTCTGTAAAATAGATTATGAGTTATTAAGCGGACAAAAGTGGCTCCAAATAGTTCGTGTTATATACACACGGCTGCTGCGTCGCCAGTTCTTTTTTCTTGTACTTGGCTTGACACACGCTGCCGCGTGTTTAGATAAGTACAAATACTGTTTATGAAATGTCCAAGTTTGTTCAGAAATATTGCATGTCCGTAAACCCAATGAATTTGACAAATAAATCAAAACATTTATTTAAATCTTACACTAGGTAAGGCATCATGGTAAGTATTTTTTAAACCATTCTTCTTGTTGAGTCATATTAAGTTGCTCTCAAAACTGTCTAGTTTGACAATTGACTCAAATGTTTATAGACAGACTCATTTATAATATGGTATAAATCTTTTTTTAGTTGGTGAACCACGTGCGAAGCGAAATGAGTCGGTACTTGCAGTCTCAGCCTAATTGGGCCGACGCATCACTATTTTTAACTATGAGCCGATATCGACATTTGTTGCTGATAAAGGATGAAACTGGTATTCCCGGCAGTTTCATTCAAATACCAAACATTTTACATGATGTGTGGGGTAAATATCAACAATTGGTGATTTTCGTCAATTTGGTGGCGAATTTAGTTTTCAGTATTTTACAGAAAATTTGATTGAGATAGGTATTCATTTTATGAGAATTTTCTATCAAGATCTTCAATAGATATTATTATTTGTACAGTATTTTTTGAAATACTTAAGAATAAAGTTTTACGAAGTCACCGAAATATTAATCCCGCCACTAAAATTTAAAGGCGCCACTTCGTTCTCGTGGTAATATTGTACAATCTATCCGTACCGTACATTTTTCCCGGATAAAGAGTAGCATATGCCAAGCCTATATTCTATCTCTGTGGCAAATTTCATCCAGATCCGTTCAGCCGCTTTTGCGTGAAAGAGCATCCATCCATTTATTCTCACAAACTTTCGCCTTTATAATATTAATAATATTTTAATAATTCAGTATTTTTAGATACCTGTGATTGTTGAGCATTAGACGTATTTTCGAATTTGTTAAGCCTTTTTCTGTTAGTAGTTAATTTTTCTTTTTTAATTCTTATATTCTGTTTTACTGTGTAATTATATCTTCGCTTTGTTTTTTGGTACTTTGAAAGCATACTACGGAGTTCGTTCATTTTTAACGTTATGTTATGGAACAAGTTGAACTTGGACTATTAGCGAGACTTGGGCAAAGTTGGTGGAGTAGCTGGAGGAGATAAAAGGGGCGTACTCGTTTGACCATTACGTGAGGTAGTTGAAAGAGGATTTTTAGGCTTAGTTACTTTTTCAGTGTTGTTGGTATGAGAACGTAATGATGCCAAAGATATAAGACGAGAACTAGTAGTGTAAGGATCCGGACTTCCACAGTTGAAACTGTTTCTTGATCGTGTAACACCATCGTAGTTTTTGACGTTCTAGTAGTAGGAGCAACATCGACCATGGTCCAGCACTTGCAAGGTTTGGGAAAGCAGCACGAGGATTTAAATCAGGAACTTTAATAAGATTTAAAGCTTTTTTCTTTCATAATATGCTTTATTTTATTTTTTCTTCTTCTTTGAATTTGACTAGATTGGCGAGCAGGTAATTCATTTGAAAGTACAATTTTCTTCTGTTAATTTTTTTCATATGACACACATTTTGATTTCTAATGCTTTCTTTTCTTTTTCTCTTTGCAATTATTTTTTATCTTTCTTCTCTGGTTTGCTTTTTTTAAAGTAAAAAAACAATCTAAATCTGTACTAGTATATATAAACTATATAACAGGTTAAGTTTGTATGTCTATAACCGCTAAACTTTGGTGGCGTGTTTTCAATTTTGTGCCTAAAATAGTTCCACCAAAAATATATAAAAGACCTATGAAGGCTTATCATACCGATTCTCAGCCTGGAAACATAAAAAAACGTTGTTGGGATATTCACCCTGTTCACTCGTGAGTTTCTGGTTATATTCCAAGTCATAATATAATGAGAACTTTATCAAGGCATTCTAGCGTCCAGAAACAAAGTATTAGAAATTACGAGAAAAAAGTCCCTTGTATGTCGATCCCAAAAATAATTCTATTTAACTTGGTATTGAGTAATTTCACTTTTATTTCAGCACCCAGCCCAGATGAGGGACAGATCCCATTGTTTAGGATGGTACTGAAGTTGGTTCTTGATGGTCGGTACCTTATCATGTCGGACTGCAGCGAAGGAGTTACATTTTTACTGGGTCATCGAAGTGAAACTCCACTCTGGGGTGAAATAAGAGCAGTTGCGTTAAATTATAACTATGGGGCGGGTATGCCTTCTTGCGCACGTTCGTGAATAAAAGGACTGACAAAACTAGCTTGATATTTTTTGACATTTGGGGTCATCAATAGACGCCCAGGCAAATTGCGCTCTCTGAGCAAGTTGCGACTGATGTGGTGAATTTTACTAGTCACCAATTTGTGACTATAGTGTTCTAAAGGTCAATAATTATTTCTATTAACTTTACACTATTTAATAATTTTGTTTTTATACCAATTATATTTTTGGTTACTTATATAAATATCCTGATTTTAATATACATTTTAAGCCAAAACATTGACTTTGATTTGTCCTTCTCTTTTATAATAAAATATAGTTTGACTAAGGAAAAAGTAGATTTTATAGGAACTTTGGCTGAATAATGTCAAGCTCATTACTATGTATTATTCTCTCTAAAATTATCACTATTATCATTCAAATTCAAAATCATTTATTCAATTAAGACACTAAGTGACATTTATGAACGTTAAATTGAAGCTAGAGTTAAAATCATAGATCGGCGCAAACAGACGCCACAGCATGTACTGGATTGTCGAGGTAAATTAGGTGAAAACACCAAAATCTACTGCCTGCTTGTGTCGATCTATAACTTCCAGTTTCCAAAATGCGTAGAGCCTTATGAGAAGAATACTGGCAAAGAAATTCATGGCCACTCTTTTTAAAAGTCAGATCTTCAGGTACAATAGTGTTAGTGTTACACGAAATGTAAACAGGATGCAAGCTGATGCCACCTGAATTTCATTTTATTGAAATGCTCCAAAAGCTAACGTACTAAAAAATAAAAATCACTCAGTGATACCGTTGAAGGTTTGAACTTATTAAACATAGAAATCATTCAAGGTGCACATCTACCTTCATTCAGTTACAAAATCTACTGATAAAAATAATTCGTGACTGGATTAAGAGGCTAGAGTTGCAGTTGATCGAACCAAAATAATAATATAGGCTAAAGCATCGCTGACTAGGCCGACCAGTCACCCCAAGCAGCACCCGTTCACAAGTATGACGCATGGACCAGCCATCATCATTAAGCACCGTAGAACGTCCATTCATGGACATGGCTTTCTTCGAAAGACTTCCAACAATATGTTGCCGTGATAGATCCTCTTGCTGATAGAGTGAAGTAATTTTGGCAGGCAAGCATGTTAGATATTGGAGTCTCTATAATTGGATAGATATGTACTATAGAAAGTATTCTATCCTACATAATCCATCTTCCATCCAATTATAGAGACTCCAATATCTAACAATATGACAATTAACAGCGATAGAAATGTGACAGTAAGGCTTACTGTCCACGACAGATTCATGTAGGTTGCATGCAAGCTGCAAATAAAACAAGACTTATTTTGCATCTCAATACTATCCATGTAACGTCATGCAAGCATTAGGCAAGCTATTGTGTCATTGCTTTATTGCAAAAGCACGTTTCATTGGTCAAATGTTAAGTGATGACGAAGATATGATTATAGCATATGTTTTTATATAAAAAATTTGTCGTTTTTTTATATAAAAACATATGCTCGGACGTAGGACGTATTGGCTTCATCCATACATCGAAAAGATGATTAATTGTTTGGTTTCTTGCTGCAAGAGAGTTATTAGAAGGTGATTCAGTATTTCCATCAGTATACCGAAAGACAAACTACTTACGAAAATTTAGTTTCAAATGTCGGACCATCAGTAGGTCTGTACTTCGTGCAACACGCTTGAGTAATGTCATGTTGCCGCTCAGGCGGCATGACGATTGCTTCCTACTACGCAAATGCGTGTGACGATGCTGCTTCGTGGACAGAGGTGCTTTAGTATTCATGTTACAAGTCGATGGATTACTTGCTTCCTAAAACTGGACATAAAGTTTTGGGCCAATAAGTATATATACAAGTTCGTAAACAAAAATAGACCGCGGTCCACTACCCATTGTATTAGAGGGACACAACACCTTTTTCTTAATATACCTATAGGGAAAAGTAAAGTACCTACATTTACTGTTAATATATGTTGGGTCCTCACTGACAACATGCTCACGGACTGGAATCAACTAAGTGTTGCGTCTTACATATAATTTCGTCAATCACAACTACTTGCAGTCATCAGATAATATCTTGAGTATAAACCGTGGTCAGAACAATATAATAAATAAAAGATAACCGTGTGGCTGATCTTTATATGAGGTCCGATTGAACATATTCTCTTCAGCCTCTTGTTCAAGTTTCAATGCTATATTAACGCCGTTTTTGGGAGATTTTGAGCCGCCGATTTTGTATTAAACATTAGGCCCAGTGTTTTAAGGCTGTTTTAAGTTTAAAGGGACAAAATCAAGAACTGTTACCATATCAATTGGATCACTCGGCTGACTTCTTTTTTAGATTAATATGTAATAAGTTAAGCGGCTCGTATTCGTTGAAAACTTTGAGTGTAGTCGCCCCAACAGCGACCGGTATTAGAGCAACATGAATGTACGACATAATCTTAAGACCCATGTGTTGGACCACTGTGTAGTGGCTACACAGTTCCTCAAGCATTGTGTAAAACGTCATCCAGGGATTTTGCTATTCTCACTAGAACTTTGAATAGATTAAGATCATCGTTAAGATCATGTAAATATTGAACATTATTTAGAGCGTTGAAATACCATACTTCATTTACCTCTGTTATAGTGTTTCTGCTCTATGTGTCACCATCATTTTGTTTATATTCAACATTCTCATAGATCTTTGTTGACATTCCGAAGCGTGAGAAGAAATAGTACCTTTTCGTTGTTCACCGAGTCTTCATATTGGTAAAGCATTTTATATGGCACCGTTGTCTCGACATGGTTCTTTTAGAATCCATTCGTGTATTACTTTTTACATTTCTAACAGTCAAAGGTTTCAGTCTAAACGCATCAAAGGCAAATGCTAAATGTGACAAGTTAGCGATCGATAGTTATTCCAAAATTGACAAGTTGGTGGGGAAACGTTGGAAGATTTATTACGCTTGGAACCTGAATGATAAACTGGTGGACAACTGCATGGAAATTATGTTTAAGAATGCTACTCCAATGGTTTGTGATTTTATTTCAGTTTTACTTGATTTAACTAATTGTAGAATGTGTTTAATTATTACCTATCATGAAGGCTAATTTCCTTTCTTGTAAAGGATTTACTTATACTTATAATATGATTTTTGTGCAGATAATAAATCGCATTTGGAACGACATGTATGAGTACTTGGAAAATCAGCCACCATGGGTAGCGGCTACTTTACTGATGTCTAAGACACCCCATCACGAGATGTTACTGTTTGCAGATGAACATATTCCTGGCAGATACATTGGAGTAGCCAATATCGTACGCTCCGAGAGTAAGTTTTTACTTTAAATTTATAACTTGAAGACTCCAAAAACTTGAAGGGACAGGTCTATAAAACCATCATTAGACCTGTCCTTACATACGGCTGTGAAACGTGGCCTTTGCTGGAGCGACACAAGCAGGAACTGCGTGTCACGGAGATGATTATGCTGCGGTGGATGTGTGGAGTAACGCGGAAGAATCGCGTTAGGAACTCCCGCATTCGCGGCAGCCTTCATGTCCGTGACATTGCGGATAAATTGCAGGAGTGTCGTCTTCGCTGGTATGGCCACGTTTTACGGTAACCGGCTACATAAGTGGGGAACAAATGTCTGGCCATGCCACCTCCGCCGGGACCCGGCAGGAGGGGTAGACCTAAAAAGTGCTGGCTTGACGTCGTAAGGGGTGACATGCGTGCCAATGGACTCACTATTAGGGATGCCGAAGATCGTGCGAAGTGGAGGAGAAAAAGTCGGAAGGCGGACCCCGGGCACCGAAGCGAAAGTTACGGTTGCAACCGGGAAACAACGCCATGATGATGATGATGGAGACTCCAAAAACTTGATATTGACAATCATGGCTGTTTGACTGTAGGTCTTTTCAAGAAAGACCACCTCGATATTGCTGGTCTTGTTACAAAGTGTTTGTCGCATTTGCTTTGTCTGGAAATGTGATTTATAAGGTCGATTTATAATATATATTCCAAACCATGAGTCGTTTTAAAAAAATGCATAATAGTTAATGATAAATCTATCAGTTTCAGCAGATCTGATTACATCAGACTAATATTAATTATTATTAGGAAATATTGTTATTTTTAATGGGTAGTGTTGTAACTTTTGACAAAAAATTTATCTAAGATTTTTTTTCTCATGAACAACATGAATTTATCTATATTTATCACACATTTGATGACTTTTCATACGTAAATAATTATTTAGGTATGTTTTCTTATAAGTAATATCTTCTCAACACCTAAGCAGTAATAGCTCTAAGATTTACATAGGATATATTTCCAATACTTAGGGTTAGCCTCGCAAGAACTCAGCGAATTTGTTACTCAATAATTCTCACAGGTTTTTGGTTGAAGTGGCTTTTTAATATTAAAATAAATTAAATTATTTATAATGTATCCTTCATTTCAGAAATTAGGCCACACAAAAAGTCAGTGCCACTATTCAAGATCCAAATGAGGCTGTACTTGGATGGTCGATACCTTCTCTTAGCAGACTGCAATATAGGAGTCATAACACTTTCAGTGCACCAAACGCCATTCCGTGGGGAAATGGAAATCGCAGGAGTAGCAGATTCTTTACATTTAGGTGTCGGTCATTTGGTTTGCAGTGTAGAAAACCATATTGGGGAAATATTCAATGTTATAAATTAATTTTTGGTTTAAGGAGTGAAAGGATATTTCGAACTTTGATTACTTAAAAGATGAATTTAATTACCGATAATTTTTTATTTTTTTACAAATTCATGAATGTCATGGGTAGTAGGTATTTATTAGCTATCAGAAGTTTCCTTGTCACTAAAGTAATAAATATGCCTACATCTGAATAATAAATTAATTTGAAACTCCGGTTCACTGTTACATTGTCTGAAAGGCTGGCAGCATTGTCAATATTAAACAAAGTCTAGAAAGCCTTCTGGTTGCGTGAAATTCCGATTAGTAGCTTTATTTTTGTTTTAATTATTATATTGCGTATTTTTAAGGTAATTTAAAAGATTAACATGAGTGAAGATAACTAATTTTTTTTTAAATTTATTTTACCTATTCATCGTTTTATCTCTCTGCTATCAACTTCTACTATAATGTGTTCATCAGAACAAGAGGTTATAATACGTTTGGTAATAGATTAAAATTTGTTTTATTTTTTACTGTTAGAATAGCTAGGATGTTGAAGTATTACATACAGCAAATGGAATGACAAAATATTTACTTTTGTTTACTAACAATATGTCAGCAATTGCCTTTATGTAATTGAGATTATACTTCCCATTAACCAAATAAAGTTACAAACATTGTTGTATAAATAACGACGCAAATTCGTACATATAAACAGAGTTCAATCAACCTTACACAAAAAAAACATACTTAAGTAGACAGGCCTGTTAAGACAACTATTTTAACTTATTTTTCTATTAAAGCCAGTTTTGTTTAAAAAAGTGACATGCTTTTAATATTCATAGTGGTTTACTTATTGGTAAGAGATGCTATAGCAACTGAACTAGAAATGAAAATGGCTGTCAATATACCAACGGAACCAGTAACTACTGCAGAAAAGCATGATCCAGACGATGATAAAGTAGGAAAAGGCACGATACCTGAGGAACCTGATTTGCCGCAAAACTGGACAGATATTATGGTTAATACCAGCAGCTGTGAGGAATTTCTTGCTGATGTTAACTTCGATCCTTTCAAAGTGCTTGATATTAACTGGAAAATCTGGTATTATTGGAATCAACATTTCGAAGAGAGCTATGAAATAAAATTCAGTATACCATCGAGAACTGTAAGTATAAATATGCTTTACACATAAGAGCAAGTTGTGTTGAAATTCTTGTGAGCCTAAGAGTTCCTTTCCAAGGATACGAGTAGGATTGTTGACAGTCTGCACTTTTATTTCGTATTGAAGTTGGTTAATGGTACCATCGAACTTAAACTGACTGATGCATTGGTGGTCGCTAAACGTTACTCACATGATTTTGCCAGCTGTAGTGTATGTTAGACACAACCGTATTTGTATAAATCGCTGACGGTGTAATCTTTCACAGCAAAATCTAGTGGCAGCCAAACCCATCTTGCTGCCAAATGCTTGCTGCATTTTTATTTAGAGGTATTTGGATCTGAACAGACAGGTTTTGCTGCACATAGTTGCACTATATACAATGATTCACTCCTTCCCTACGGTTTTTTTGCTTCCTGGTTCTCTTATTCTCATTTGTGGTAATTTTTTATATATTCTTCATCACTCTCCACGGTCTTCAACCTATCTAAGAGTTATAAATGTTTGTGTAGGTGTTTTGATTTTTTTCTGCTTGGTCATATGAAATATATCCATATCCAATTCAGTTTAATGTCCAACGCCTAACTATGTATAAATGATTTTTTAAATTCATTCGGTGTTTTGCAATATATATTATTTGCAAATATATTGTTTTGCAAATTGATATTGTAAATGTGGCCACCACAGTGGTATCCATTGTAAAATCAATCGTATCTCTATGGTTTTAAAACCCAATTTAATCAGAGTTTAAATTTTTGCCTTTTATTTTACAGCTAGTAGACCGATTTAGAGTGGAATTAGATGATGAAATAAAGCCGAGTGTGGATTGGGATGACGCAATACTTTTCATGGAAACATCCATTGACTTCAGTGCCCTGTTTATTAAAACTGAAAAAGATGGCCAATTCAGGGTCATCCCCTCTCTTGCTTTTGAGTGTAAGTATGAACTATAGACATACGTTATTGGCGAAATATATTTATATATCTCGAGTAGACATACATATACTCTTAACAGAAGTTACAAATGACTAGTTTACTTCATAACTTTTCGGACTAAGCTAAATAAGTGTGTTAGGAGTGGGAGTGGGTCACCTAGATAATATTTTACAGTGATCAGAAGTCGCACGTCAGCCACAACGCTAAAGCCATTTCTAAATAACCTCTTTAAAAGAAAAATCGATTTTAATAAAGTTTACCACGAATCAAGAAGTCGGTTATGACATTTTATGGCTATAACTTTGCATCGTTGGTGGTAAAGTGTATAACTTTACCACCACCCATGCCAAAGTTATAGCCACTTACAGCTATAATATTGGCATATTATAGCTGTAAGTGACATCTTTGCTGCTGATTATCTGAGGTCTTCTATTCGGTTAAGGTGTTTCTCGAATCGGGCAAACTGATGATGTTGTCACAAATGAGTTTGTTCCTTCAAGAGAACAAGTTTATCAGAATACTACCTACAAATAACAAACTACAAGACCGGAGCGGGTTGCTAGTTATAGATAAATTACACCCAGACACGAACCCACGACTTCATTGACCATAAACGGGAATGAAACTGTAAGGAATGGTATAATGATTTGAAGAATTGATTAAGTTTTAAATGTATCTATCGCTTACAGATTCTAGATTGCCAGAGGTGATATTCGGCATAAAGGTGATTGAACCACCTGGCTACATGGCTCTTATGAACTGCAAGTATCGTATCTGCTATGCCCTCGCGCCTGCAAACAAGATGCCATATTATCAAACGGTACGTCATAAAATGTTTTATTAGCGGTCGAACTCAACACCAGCACTACGCACCTATGATGTATATAATTCACTAGCCGTCCCTGCAGTTTCACCTGCGTTTATGGTCGCTGCTCGTAGCATAATGTTATAGAACCTATAACTTTTTTCGACAAATAAGCTATCCAACACTAAAATAATTTTTTCAATTCGAACCAGTAGTTCCTGAGATTAGCGCGTTCTACCAAACAAACAAACTCTTCAGTTTCATAATATGAGTATAGAATAGATTTGAATTGGCACGAAGCTGAGGCTGATTTAAATAGGGAAAGACAAAGAAAGACTGACATACGTATTTCATTATTTTTTATTCAGTAGGTGAACCTCAACATCGGGTTCTTAAAAAAAGGTATTTATAAAAAAATATATGTTTCTATCGAGATCAGCGATGAACAGGACGAAATGATTTGTGTTAAATTTCATATCAATGAAGAGTTAATTTTGATGTGTGATGCAATTTCAGTATGACGAAGAAGCAAAGAAGATAGGTTTTCGTGGTGAGTATGGACGGTCCCACATATCAATATCACCATCCCCCCCACCAATAGAGTTCGAAGAGGAGCACCTCGGAGGACTTCATGACGATGATGGCGAAGATATGCACCTGGAGATACAAAAACAGTTCAATGAGAAAATGGAAAGTGTTTTGCTTTAAGAAAAGCCTTAACCTTCAATATAGACAATGCAATAGCTAGCTTAGTACGCATGTTGTAGGTTTTTTTTTTGCAATTACTTGCAACTTACTTTCTTTCTTACTTACTTTACAAAATATGAGTTGACTCGGTAGAGACACCTAAAAAATACGGATCGATTGGAATTCGGATATATTATCGGATATCCTACATAATTTGTGGATTACCACATATACAGATAGATATACTCAAATTTCACTCAACGTTGTCTCATAGATGTCGTTAAGTCTCGTATTGACACTACGATTAACATAAATTGTATGACAAAATGCAACTTACGACTTTTTGTAATTAAGTAAAGTTTGAATAATTTTCTATAGCATGATCAGAATATTATTTTGTAAGAAGATATTAAAAAAGTTAATAATAGTAAACTGTTTTTTTTTTTTTCGTGTGGGAACCCCCACGGGTCATCACCTCACCGGAGCTAACGGTGAAGTATTATGTCGGAATCAAAACCGACTGAAACCACACGGTGTTCCGTCACAAGTGGGTCTATTGCAAGGGACCCGGGATACCCTAAGAAGGAAGCCTCCGGGAACCCCTGCAGACCTTGGCCGCCTCTTAAAAAGGGCGGCCACACCGTGGTGTACAGGGGGCCTTGCCCTTGTCTTTCAAATAGAGCGGGTCGATGTTAATAATCTGTGGCGGCCATTTTGTTTTGGCGGCATCTGTCAAATCTGTTTTTTCTTATTCAGTCACTGATACCAAATCACCATAGCAAGTTACACGGTTGAGCAGCATGTGCAAATGATAAAACTTTATTATCAAAATTAGTGTTCGTTAGTGCAAAACGTTGCGCGCATTGCGCCAATTTTACGGCAAACGCGGTGGCCCTTCAAAGTCTACTCTCCAACGATTGGTGACCAAATTTGAGACGACCGGTTCGGTAAACAACCAACCAACACCTTTACGTCAAAGGAACGCCAGATCGGCCGAGAACATCGCCGCTGTACGTGAGAGTATTCAGGAGACTCCAAGGCAGTCGATTTCTCGCCGTGCACAAGAACTCGGCCTTTCGCAGACTTCAGCTTGGAGAATTTTGCGTCGGGACTTGGATTTGCACTCGTATAAGATCCAACTGACCCAAGAGCTCAAAGTTAATGACCATAGACAACGCCGTGTGTTCGCTGAATGGGCTTCGGAATGCTTGGAAGAGGACCCCGATTTTGGCCGAAAAATAATCTGTAGCGACGAGGCACATTTTTGGATGAATGGTTTTGTTAATAAGCAAAATTTCCGTATATGGGGTGACCACAACCCACATGAGGTTCACCAGGTGACAATGCATCCACAAAAAGCTACCATCGCTCAGATTCAGCCGGATCTATGCAGCAGAGTCATTAAAAATTGGACCTCTTGGATTCGTGCCACCATACGAAGCCGCGGCGGACATTTGAACGATGTCATATTTCATCCATAATGGCATAAATGGGCCTTTCAAATAAAAAATAAATTTCGTTAATATCTCACACACATCTTGTTTTATTCAATTTTAACATCGACCCGTCCTTGTTGAAATACCCAACACGTGTTTTAACTTTGAGAATATTTTATATAATATTGTATACATTGAGAATATTACCTCTATTAAGTACTTACTTTTAATAATATTAATGTACTTAATTGAGGTAATATTTATAAATTAAAAGGTATCGTACCTTATAAAGATATTACGGTGATTAATTTCAAATATATGTTTTATATACTTCTTAGATGAATAAATCATAAAATTGTTCTATTGACAAAATTAAATTATTATTATTATTATAAGATGTATGTAGGACATTTTTTTTGCATAGTCTTTAATTTATAGAAATAATCATTATTTTGATGAACTCGAATCTGTCTCTAACTCCGTGATAAAATTTGGCTTTCCGTGCCATCTTCGAAGCTTCCCTTTTCATACAAAAGCAAATATAATGTAAGTGATTAAAATAATTATTAAAATAAAAATTCAAGTTTGACACAAATTGATACATTTATTAAACTTATTTCCATACACAGATGTAGTCTCATCACTGATTTATTTTATAGGTTCTTGAAGGGATTCGGGCGTATATATATATATATATATATATTTTCATATTATGTACATAGATTTTTTTTATTTATTTATTTTCTCACCATAATATACAATTTTACATGAATTAAATCAAACTTATCATAAACATTTACTGTCCAAAGTAGATATCTATATTAATATTATAAAAATAAAGATTGTTTGTCTGTAATCGATAAAATACTGATTTAACTAGTAATATTAATTGTTCTTCTGCTCCAAACATTTGGAAGTTTCTAGGTACCCTGGGTATTGGAAAGTCTGAAAAATGTAACCCTGCTGCGACTTTTGATTTAGATGACATTAATCGCCATTTCACCTCACCTCCGTTGTTCGGTCATCAAATCAAGAGTCGTACTTTAAAGGAACTGGCTGACTTACCTCGTCCCAAAATTGATCTCTTTGAATTTTCTCCAGTTGCACCAGATGATGTCAAAAAGATAATCCTCTCTTTTAAGTCCAACGCTATGGGGAGCGATCACATCAATCGTCGTATGGTCATTCCCATCCTCGATCATCTTCTTCCCGTGCTGACACATATAGTGAATTTTTCACTTGATTCGGATATCTTCCCTTCCCTATGGCGCTACGCTTTTGTCATCCCTCTTTCGAAAGTTCCTAATCCTACCCTCCTGAATCACTTACGACCAATTTCCATTCTTCCCTTCCTCTCCAAAGTTCTTGAGGCCTGTGCCTACCAGCAGCTCTCACCTTTTATATTCCGTAACAACCTCTTGAGTCCTTTTCAGTCAGGGTTCAGGCCGGGACACAGTACAACTTCCGCTCTCCTAAAAGTGACTGGCGACATCAGGTCGGGAATAGAGGAATCCAAAGTTACAGTGCTAGCTTTGGTTGATTTCTCGAACGCCTTTAACACCGTCAATCACGAAATCCTTCTAGCCATCCTTTCCCATCTTATGATACCACCTGATGCACTGAAAGGTTCTAGTCATATCTTCGAGGGCGCCAGCAGTCTGTCCGCGTTAACGAATCCTTATCAAGTTGGCGTGATATTGGCTCTGGTGTCCCTCAAGGCGGCATCCTATCTCCTCTATTATTCTTTGTATTTATCAATTTCATCACTCCGAATCTTCAGTATCATCTTTATGCCGATGACCTGCAACTATACTATCAAGCCACTGTTGACAAAATATCCGAGGCTATTTTAATGGTTAATTGAGACCTGGAAGCTATTTGTGGCTGGTCAGACAGATTTGGTTTAACGGTAAACCCAACCAAATGCCAGGCCATCATTGTAGGCAGTCAACGCCTGATAAGAAAGTTAGACCTTGAGAGACTGCCATCTGTAACCTTCAACGGATCTATTATACCTTTTAGTCCATCTGTCAAAGATCTAGGCCTGTTTATTGATACCAACCTTAACTGGCAAACGCAGATTACTAGTGTCAGCCAAAGAATTACAGGAACACCGCGGGCGTTATACTGCCTTAAAAACTTTCTCCCGTATAAAACAAAATCTATGTTGGTTCAGACTTTGATTATCCCCATAATGGATTATTGTGATGTATGCTACTACGACCTGAATGCAGACCTTCTCAACAAATACGACCGTCTTCTCAATAACTGCATTCGATTCAATTTTTAATCTTCGCAAGTATGATCATGTTTCCTCTTTTCGCTCTGAATTAAACTGGCTTCCGATTCGTCAGCGTAGTCATCTGCGCGCCCTCACTACTCTGTATTCAATTCTCAATTCACCTACTTTTCCTACATATCTTACTTCCATTCTCCAGTATCTCTGCTCCAATCATAGCCGAAATCTCCGCTCTTCAAATAATTGTCTCCTATTATGTCCCAGTCATTCTTCAACATGTGTCAGTTCTATTTTCATAATTCAGTCTGTCCTTCTCTGGAACGCCTTGCCGCAAGAAATCAGGATGGCACCTAGTCGCCTATCATTTAAAGCAAAGGTTCGTGCTCTCCTCTTCCGTAAATTGGAGGAGTCATCAGAACAGTAGAAATATAAAGGTAATTTTGTATTTATAATATTTATACTTATATTTAAATATTCTTATATGTATGTATCTAAGTATATATTAATTTATTTGCCTCTTTTTTTCCTTTTTCACTCATTGTTATCTCACCTTTTAATGCACCTACTTCATTCATTTCACATCACCCTAAGGTAGACTGGCATAGAATGTCTTTGGCATTAAGTCCGCCTTTGTACACATTGTGCATAAAGTTTTGAAATAAATGAAATAAATAATAAATAATAAAATAATATTAATTTAATTTTGATGACTTACTCCATCAATTTGTGATTTCAGACTCGATTTTAGGAGTCAAATATAAAAAAAAATAGCGTAATTACGTCACAATAATGTGTGGTCATCACTAAATTTATTTACTTTAAATTTATAAATGTATTTTAACCTTGATTAAAAATATAAGAAAAAATATTTTGGACCTATATGCGTCTTACGCACGCAATTAGTTGCACTGCCTTAGAGTTGTAAACATAATGACAGTAGTATGAATTGTTTTTCTTAAAATATTCTTTAGTTCGAGTTAGTTGTAGTTATACTCGAAATAACCATAAAACCTTATTATGATAACTACTTACCAATAACTTAACAATTTTAAATTAAATGAACTTATTCATATCACTGACGCTTAACCTCACTGACAACGTAAAATGTAAGAAACTGCAGTGCGGTTACGGCTGACGCGTTTGGAAGCTCGACACGGATTTTAGAACTTTGTATATTCGAAACTATTGTTATTTTGGTAGTATGTGGTGTTATGATTTTATAGACTATTTTCTTACGAAAAAAATCAGAATGCCACGGTATATTGTACTAGGCCGGCATAGTGTACCTTTACCATACATAGATATTGTTCATTGTTGTACTACGTATAAGAGATCTGGTGTCGTTTTAAAAATAACCATTCAGTAATTGTTTGTTGACTTGCGGAAGTAATCGAACCGGGTTCAGTTTCACTTGCAACACATGTGCTACCAACCTTTATTGAATACTTTTGAACAGTTCAGTCATTGACTGCTTAACAGTTGCCTGATTTATAAATTATATTTTTATAAGCGAATGCTCCACAGGGAAAATGCTCACTACCCTACTTAAAAGTTCAAAAAAGTTTAGATAGGCATCCATGACCTCTATGAGGGTTTAGTAAACATTAATTGTTAATGATTTTTAATATATTACTCTGTCAATAACGTGTTTTACTAGTACGTACATTTGAAACGTACCGATCATGTTTTTACAAGTTGTCTATAGCATAATGAACTTCTAAAAGTTATTTGTACATATGACGTTGACAGATAATGCACAGCCTAAACCGTTGGATCTAAACTCTGAAATTAAGTAAAAGGGTAAGATTCTGGGCAAAAAGAATATTAAGATGTAAAGCATGCAAAAGCGTCGGTTCAAGTCCGATTAGTGTGATTACAAATTACGGACTGAGCTTCTAATCCCAATTCTTGGTTAGTCTTGGCATATGTCCATAAATAAAGTGAATTATGTAAAACCGTTTAATATTTCAGAATGTAAGCGGCTTTTTTCGAAATTACCTTGCACCTGTAAAAAAATTGATATTCAGATATTAACGGGCCTTGAAAATTATTTTGATCATGAGATTCAAAGCAATACATTTATCCAAAGTATTACCGACAAACCGTTGACAACATCTGTACAAGATACGTACTTATATATAGCCAAGTTATACCAGAAACTTCACTAAACGCAATGCATGGGTTAATGTGTGTGTTTTTCATTGCTCTAATAAAAGCTAGCGAATCTAATAAGCGCCTGAATAATCCTGACACTGGAGATTTACCCACCAAAGTCAATAAGGACTATGTTGATTTAAAATGGCCTGTACCTTATGGACACATATATAAAGAAGGTTTTGGAGATCCTGGAGGTTTAAAAGCACCAATTGATTTTTTAGATTTAAATGTCAGACATCCAATGGAATCAGAAGAAGCGAAGGAACTCCTGAAAACTACGAATCCAGAAAATATACGATTTTATACGCAATATGTAAAAACTAGGGGTTTCACAAATCCAAGGGACAGAGTTTTCAAGGAATTAGGAATTGTGGGTCCGGGACCTGATATAAACGCAACGCAGTTCAGATGGTTTGATTTAGCAGATTTACAAACAAGAAATGTGGCAAAACAGCTTTTTGGCAATCCTCCTAGGAGAGGTAGTGATGTGCGTCGACCTGTTAGCCCATTACCTCCATATAAAAAAGGGTTAATGGATTTTTCATTTCTTCCACTTAACGAACGCTTTATGAGTAATATTAATTTCACAACATGTGATGAATTTGGCAATAAAGCATATTTTTTCCCGAAAGATATAGTTAATTTGGATTGGGTACCGTTTTACGTTTGGTCTCCAGAGAAACATACTATATCTAGAATTCACTCATTTAAATACGCTACTAAAAAGGTAAGTGCATCGATTCGATTAGGGTTTGATTCTCGACATGCCTATCATAAGCTTCAATCATAATAAACTTATATTATGTTACCATTACTAAATAGTTCGTTAGCTTTGGAAAAGTACATACATGTGTTTAGGTACCTGCATTCTATAAACCATTCGGTAGATCAAATTTATATTCATGGTCTCAGAAACTATTCAATATCAAATCCACTTTGCCTTGATACCACCTAATTTCCTTAAACTTTTGAGGACTAAAAAAGCAACTTGGTATACAAATATGTACATATAATAATATCTATTGTATTTCTTATTAGATGTGTAAATCGGGATTTAATCGCGATAAATTCGCGATATTATAATTGCAATAACCAAGAGGTATTGTACCTTTTAAATATTATCGCGATTAAGTCCCGAATAACACATCTAATATGTATCAAAATCGCGAAAGTTTAAAAACAACTATTGTATTTCTGTATCTATCTCAATCAATGTTCTTGTACAGTAGTTAAAAAATAGCAAAGTCAAAATTTTAGAGTACAAAGTTTTATTTCATATTAGCGGACCCAACAGACGTTTTCCTGTCCAAACCAAAAAGTCCGATGTAATAAATTGCTTTCAGATTATCCAGATTTTCAATTAGTTTCGGCAATATTTCCATTTTCATCAATATTTTTTTTGCGCTAACTAACGAATAGCATTACATTTTTTTTTATTTATTCACTTTATTGGTGTAACACAGATTTCCGTCATTTCTTGTCCCTTAGCTCATTGTGTAAATTTATATTTTACAGCTCGTTAGGACAGTTCGGGAATTATACCGGAAATTTATTAAAATAGATTGGGAGCAACCTAAATTGCTATACCATGGAATTGGTCAATATCTTCTTATTTCAGCTGATAAAAGAGGATTGTTCCATGCTTTACAACTGATAGATTCACCACCTGCTAAAGGTTGGTAAATTTTTGAGCACGCTGAGACTATCTGACAGCTTTTTTGCTTATATTTTTAATATATTACTTACCCCCAGTTAGACTTTTCAGTAAGGCGATAATCAATATTTAGAGTAGGAGATTACTATCTCCTAGCGTCAAGCAGTAAATTAGCCACCTTGACTATACATTCATATTACGTTCAGTCTAACATTAGTCACAATATTCTTTGTTTCAATGTTAACAACGAATGGGGACATTCCAGAAAAAGGTCTGGTGTAATTTTTTACTTATACACTAAATAATGAGGTTCTTTTCAGTGGTGGAGGCAATACCATATACGCAACTACGTTTAAAAATAGAAGATCCTTATTTGGTCATGATGTACTGCACAGACTATTTCGCTACTGCCATGGCTCTCGTAGGTAATGAACCTCAGACAGATAAAGAAAAAGAGGAAGAGGCAAAGACTATCGGATTAAAAGGATCAGGTTGGCCTGTCTCTAGAGATCTCGATGAAGAACGAATGGAAGAAAAAGCTAAAAGAGAAAACGAAATGAAAAAAATGCAAAATAAACCCATAAACTCCGGTGAACCACCAAAATTAGATGAAGCAAAATAGTAGGCACCGATATTTTAAATAGGTATGTGTAAAAATAATAAAGAGAGTTGTAGTCAAAAAATGTGTAAACGAAAAATCAGGAACTTAAATTTAAAACAATCAATGCAAATAAATTTTCTAGATTTTTGAGTTTTGTAAATAGTTTTAATTCATAATTTTAACATTTTCTGTGCCAGTTTCTTGCAGTTTACAAGGTGTACATGTTTATTAAAACTAATATATTTGCTTCATATTATTTGAAGTTTTTATAACACTCGTCTATATTGCCGTCGTAAATGAAAACACAGTTACTACATTGATACAGTAATTGAAGTTACTGTGTTTTCCTTTACAACGGCAGTATATTACTCTCAATTCTTTTTTTTTTTGAGTAAATTTGTTGGTAGACAAGCCGTTTATTGGAAGGCAGTCTCCGCGCCGTATTTAGAACCGTTTTAATTCCCTTTTTGAAGAACTCTATACTGTAATCTCTTGGTAAAACATCTTGATTATTTCACAATTCGAGCGCAGAAACTTCTTTCAAACCGCCTATTACTCAACCTTTCTTATCTTTAAATGTGATGCGAGCTGTCGGCCTGCCGAAGTCCTCTAATAATAAGCAAGTGGTATAAATATTAAACAAGTGATAGAAGTCCTAACTACTCGTATTTACAACTTATACTTTGCTAGCTGTTCTGCGAGGTTTAAAATTGGATTATACACTTCATCATTCACGCACTTGCCAAAGGTTTACAAGACTATTTGTTGCTTATGCTTACTGTTCTGTCCCTATGAGTCATAGCGTAATGAAGCTCATAGCTTTCCTCATTAAATTCCTCTATCTAATAATTTAATAACTAATAACTTGAGACTCCTCACACACGGCCATCTGATCCCAAATACTAAACCAGACTGCTATAAACATACTTATATATTTATAAATACTTATAGATAAATTACACCCAGACACAGAACAAAATGATCGTGAGTGAAAGTTGCCCGGACTAATATTATGGATAATTAGTATATTACTAATATCAAAGTACAGTAGTTTCGCACCAAATCCACAGATGGCGTAAATATAATAAATCAAATCGATGGAAAAGAACAGTAAACAGAGATCGAGAGGCATACACTATACAGCGGTCAGCATTTTTTGTTGCATTTACACTTTTTTCCGTCTACTAGGGGTGATCAAAAAGTAATGATAAACGGATATTTCTAGTAATAATAAAATTCTAAAAAAATATTTTTTCAACTCCCTAATCCTTCACAACTTCCCTGACAAAAAATGGTATAAATAGGACGTCATTTTTAAAATATACATTCATTTGAATACTAGCAGTCGGAGTGATAACATCAAAATGGAGAAACATGAAGTGCGAAGCGTCATCAAATACCTGTGCTTGAAAAAAATGTCCACCAAAGACATTCATACTGACTTGGTGGAAACATTGGGAGACTCTGCTCCTCCATATTCTACAACTGCACGCTGGTGCAAGGAGTTTAAGATGGGAAGAACATCCACGGAAGACGAACACCGCGAAGGCCGTCCGTCCTCCTCCCTCACTGAAGAAAACGTCAAAAAAGTTCAAGATCTGGTTTTGGCAGACCGAAGAGTGACCAATCGTCATTTAGCTGAGAACACAGGCATTTCATTTGGTAGCATTCAAAGGATCTTAACTACCGAGATGAACATGAGAAAGGTCTCTGCACGTTGGGTCCCGAGAATGTTAACCGACGAACAAAAGAAGAAACGATTCGACATTTCAAGGACCAATCTTGAAATGTTCCAGGCGGATCAAGATATTTTTTTGGCTCGATTTGTGACTATGGACGAAACGTGGATTCATCATTTTGATCCCGAAACCAAACAACAGTCAATGACATGGAAAAGGCCATCTTCACCGACTCCCAAGAAATTCAAAGTTTCAAGCTCTGCCGGCAAGGTTATGGCGTCTGTTTTCTGGGATGCTGAGGGAATAATTATGGTTGAATACCTTGATAAGGGCGCTACCATAACAGGCTCCTACTATGCTGACCAAATCAAAAGATTGCGAGAGGCCATCAAGGAAAAAAGACGGGGTAAACTGCGCGCAAAAGTTCTGTTCCATCAAGACAATGCACCTGCACACAAAGCTGAAGTTGCGATGGCTGCCATTCAAGAAGCTGGCTTCCAGCTGCTTGAACACCCACCCTATTCTCCAGATCTAGCCCCCAGCGACTTTTATTTGTTTCCTCGGCTCAAGGAACACCTCCGGGGCCAGAAATTTGAGGATAACGGCGAAGTGATGGCCGCTGTAGAGACATTTTGGGAGAGTCAAGATAAAGATTTTTTTTTGAAGGGTATCGTTGGTTTAGAAAAGAGATGGACTAAATGTATTGACCTATTAGGAGACTATGTAGAAAAATAAATTTTATTTTTAAGTATATAGTTATTTTAATGTACCCATTCTCATTACTTTTGGATCACCCTCGTAGCTCCCATCCACCGAGCGTCGAAGTATAACGAGCCATAACGAACTTTATTAAAAAAGGTTTTAATTGCAGGGTGTCAGAAGCCACAGGCCTACTGGTTCGACCCCCAGCCTCAAAGTTTATATTTGTGTTAGAAATTAATTAGGATATGCTTTAATTTGGTCCTACGTAGGCTGTGACGGGACTCGCATTAAAACAGAAGTGAGCTATACCATACTAATAGGTTATAAATCTATTTCTAATGAATAAGTCGCATATTGGTCATTAGTTAAACAAAGGTCATGTCATATAATTACAATACTATCCCTAAGATGATGAAAAGTTAAAAATGCTGTTAAAACTGCAACACTGTTGTGAAATTTTTAACTAAACGAACCATTTGACAATGATGGTTCTTAAAAAATGATACACAACAACAATTCCTTGAAAAAAAAAACAAACATTTTCAATCAAACATCCTTAAATACGGCTATAAAAGAAAGATTGATACCGTTTTATCGGCATTACTGATTTGTACATATACCGAGTTATAATAACTTGGAATAATTTAAAAAAGTATTAAAATGTTAAAACGCACAATCTTATTGATAATTATTACAGCTTTATTAGTTTGCATGATTACTGTAAATGAAGCAAAAAAGAAAAGAAAAGTACAAGGACCTGGGGGGATGAGCCCCAAAAAATCAACGAGCTGTAGGGAGTTTTCAAAATATGCACGATTCAACCCCTATTCTGTCTTGAACGAGACATGGTTCGTGTTCTTTTATTGGGCAGCGCCAAGGCCGGTTCAAGTCTACAGATTTTTCATGCCAACATCTAACGTAAGTATTATTTTAATTAAATATTTTCTTATCTACTGAACCGTAATTCATACGAGTGATGCGTTTTCTATATCCCTGCTTTCGCTGTAGTCGAGGTCGTGGCGTTCAGAAAGGTTTAGTATAGGGATCGCAATTAATTTAAAGTGTAGAGCTACGTGATAAAATGTTGTAGTTCAAAATGAAGGCAGAATTTAGTTGTCATCGCCATTGTTCTGTCTACTAACTTGAAGCCGTGATACTTGTTTGCTAGGCGCCTATGTGGTAAATAAGTCACTCTTGAGCTAACACAAAGCAAGGACAAAAGTGTCTCGGGAGATAAGGTTCGGACACCTATCATTAAATGGCCTATGTGCTTATTTACTAATTTATTTGTGAGAAGAAAAACACTGATTGATAAAGTAGTAGATTATGCGGATTACAGGTAAATGACAAGTCAATGGATAGAATCAAAACGATTGTTGCACCAATTTTAATATACTCCGATGCTTACTACCGAAAACTGGCCTAATATCTAGAGATTTAGTTAAAAATAAACATAGTAGTCTAGTGACTATTCGAAACTATATTTTAGTAATGGATAAAGTATTTATTGAGGAGTAAGTCAAGTAATTACAAACATGGGTACTGCGTGGAACGCCTAGTATAGAATGAAATAACTGTAGGATAATGAGTAAATAATAATAATATAATTAATTAATAATAATAGTAATGAATAATAATAATAATAATAATATCAATGATAAATCTTACTGCAATTGAAAATTTGCGAGTTCGTACACTGCGTACGCCTCGGTATATCTGCTACTGTTTTTCTTTATTAGGTTTAAAGGTCGCGTCAGATTTGTCTCTTCAGGTTTCGATGTCTTATAATTTACCTCACCCGTCCCACAATTTAATTTAAATATTTTTTTTACTCCGATGAATGAAAAAAATTTGTTATCCTTTTGATTCTATTTTTTTTTTACCATAGCATCCGTTTAAAAATATTTATCAAATAAATTAGACATATATACAGACAGACACAAAATCCAATTCACAAATCTGTTTATAATGCCAATTTTGTTTCTATTTTGTTTTACCGTTCGTGCTTTTAAAAATATAAATAGATTTTTTAATACACTTAATGTGATACACTAAATGAAGTACGTTACTATTAAGATAGATAAAAATATAGACAATTACGAAGACCTCAAATAGGGTACTTTCACAATATATTATGTAGTTTTTGCTATCCTTGTGGTTCGTTCTCTTCTTATTTATAGATGTACAAATCGGAACTTAATCGCGGTAATATTTATATGAAGCAACTTTTTGTTTCAATCGACTTGCACCGATTGTGGCCACAGTTCACCTGTGACCATGATCGGTACAATTCGGTCAAAACAAATGAGGTGGTTTAAACAAAAAGGTATCGTACCTTGCCTTATAAATTTACATTTCTTACTCTGCTTGTTTTTTATAGCTTTTCTGGAATACTAACGTTTAAATGACACCATTGGTGGTGTTATGCTATCTTGGTTGAAATTACTTTGTTTCAATAGCACACCAAGATACTCCACGCAGTATTCGATAGGAGAGTGACTATACCTGTTAACTGGACGGCGCGTCATGTGCTGATGCAAGACAGAATGAATAATACGTGGCTACTGGTTGAGCGAGGGGACCGAGGACAATACTGGTCATATATGGTGTCTAAAGGTAACTAGAACATTATCATTGGTAACTTCTACAGTCATTCAATAAATTAGTTTAGTCATATAATTAGAAGTAATACTTTGGTCAGTTTTTACATACATAAATACATTCACATCAAGGGGAAATCAAAATCATTTATTTTAATTAAACAGGTTATAGGTAGAGATGTAGCCTCACTTTGCATTCTCTATCGCATGTATCATGGGGAGTGCTCCGAGGAATTGTTCGGACTTATACCGGCCACAACATTTCGCCATCGTTCGTGCCATCAGGCCGTTGCCTGGAAGTAAAAACATATAAAGCTCTACACAGTAGAGTACAGTTTTAAGACAATCTTTTAAAATATTCTTTTTAATAAATGGAGAGGCCTTACGGCCCATTGAAATTTGGACAGTAACTCTATTAAAGCAAGTTGCCCTAAAAGTATGTATTATATTGTTGTCAGGTTTATAGAATATTGATCATGTCCTTGAAAATAAGTCAAAGCTCCAAAGATTTGAATTATTTTCAAGGTGTGATAACCTTAATTTTTTAAATTCTAATTAAGTAATCAGATTCAAAACCACTCCAATCCATATTCTGTGGGTTTCAAATATTCTAGCGGAAGTGGTTACTACGGAGTTGCCAATCAGGAATTATTTTTGGAAGTACAATCTTATTCTTTTCAAGGTTCGACTACCACACCGACGACCAAGGGTACTAGGCACAAGTCATTTAGAAGAGAGCCTTAGTTTAGGGTTCAGTAAAGGACATTCCATGATTAAGAAGATACTAATTCCACATTATATATCTTCTGCATTCATAAGTTACAAATAAAAAACGTTAAATATTTTTTTGTTGACAGCTAAGAAACAATTGATAAAGGCGCAAGACATTCGATTGAGACAACACGACAACGGACGTCTCCTTGGTTTAATGGAGTGTGTGGTAGGTACCGTTTTTTTTAAATTTACATTTTGACTTAGAATAATTATAATAATCATAATAATAACTCCACACATCTCACACACGGCCGTCTGACCCCAAACTAGGCAGAGCCTGTACAATGATAACCAGACTGCTGATAAACATACCTATATACTACTAAATACATACATATTATAGATAAATTAGACTCAGACACAGAACAAATGATCGTGCTCATCACACAATTATTTGTCCTGGGTGGGAATCGAACCCACGACCTCTGGCTTAGCATTCAGGGTCACTAACTACTAGACCAACAGGCCAGTCAATTACTACAATTCATATGATCAGCTGCTGAAATGGAAGAGTTCTGACGTAGGATTTGTCGATTTTTCTTTGTTTTATTAAAAGTATTTTGAGTATTAATAATATTTTAATCTTTGTCTTTTTGGGTGCTATACAGTATCATCATAGGCTACTTCAACATATTATGATTGCACCTACTCGCGCAATCATAATGTCGTTTATGGTCGCGTTTCTTCAGGTTTGATCGCTTAGTTAGACAAAGAACATGACACGATGAATTGAGATCGGCTGTTACAAATTTTAATCCGAATTTTAGCCATACAACTCGGGAATGATCTCTGTCTTATAAAAGACAGCAGCTGCCCACGATTACACACGGTACAAGCAGTCTGTTTCTGTCGGTCGTAATCTAAGCTAAAATATTTATTCAAATCAGATTGGGACGTCACAACCCAAGCGCACATAACAGTACTCATTCTTAAGAAATGTAAATTCATCTACAATCTTTATAAGGAACACATGTAATGATGTAAACTATAATATCGATAATAAAACAATCATAAAACATTCTACGTACAGAAAATTCTTCCATACATACATAAGCTTTAACCTGACATCTGACATTTATAACACACGATGAAGCCAAAAGGTCAAGCTACAACTTTAGATTCATTGAACTAACAATAATGAAATATACCGCACTATTTATAGTGGGATTATCCTCGATAAAATAATAATATTTTTAGCTTAATTTTAAATTGTGAGATTATCGAATTCACAGGTAAAATAAAATAGAATATAGAGCTGTATATGTATGTAATGTATGTACCGACATAATGACGGCTTTATTTTAGAATAATTGTTCTATTTTCCGTAGTCCTGATAACTTACAACAACAACATACAAACAATATACAAACTCTATTAAACTCGTAAAAGCTCTATTCGAACTATTTGAACCCTCACATTTCATTGAACTACTAGACCCAGATAGAGGTTTCCCTTTCATTGTCAAAACATACACATACACACACTACACTAAATACTTTCACAGCTCCTTTTTGGTTCGTGTCGCCAAAGTCTGTAATGAACTGCCTGCGTCTCTTTTTCCAGGCAATTTTAATCTTGGAACGTTCAATAGTAGAGTGAATAGGTTTCTCTTAGATGGCCGTGTATAGATGTTTTAACTTACCAAGGCGGGTTGGTCTTAATTGTGTAGGCCGCTGGCTCGTTACACGTGCACATTGTTTGTGTGCGTAATTTTCTCAACGAATTGACAGATCAACATTTATACTGGACGCGTGTAGCTTGACGTAGCCGTTTTCACGTGATTTTTAAATTTGTGACGAATATTGTTAATTTTTTTAGCTTACTGCAGTTTAAGTTTTCCAAATTTTACATCCCTCCCTCCACAAAATTTTCTTAAAAAGGGGTACAAAGAATTCTCTTCACGTATTAATAGATAGATAAGACATTCAAGAGTTTTTTTTTATTTCAGACAGAACATCTCTATGTTATGTCAAGAATCAGAGAAGTACCACTACATAGTAGAATTCAAGAAGAGGCAGCGCGTTTCGGATTTCGCGCTAGGAGAGGCAAGTCTTACTTATATCAAGGTCACGAATGGATGCCCATACCTGAAGCCGATGAAGATGATTTTTTTGAAACCATAATACCTGAACTGGCGAACGACACAACAAATCCAGAACAAATCACTTTAAAGGTAAGTGAGGAACCTACAGAAGGCCAAAAAGTGTGCAACCTTAAAAAACATCTATCTAAACATAAACCAGTAGATCTATACTCTCCTGATAGTTGCATGAAGCCTGAGTCTACTGAAGTCTCTAAAGAAGTTGATTCTGATAATGCAAGAACAGAAGAAGCTAATTCTGAAAATGAAAGAGTAGAAGAAGCAGATTCTAATAATGAAAGAGTAGAAGACGCTGATTCCGAAAAGGTTTCAGTAGAAAAAGCTGGTTCCGACAACTTAAGAACGAAAAAAATTGAGTCGGATAATGGAAGGGCAGAAGAAGCTGATTCCGATAAAGGAACAGCAGAAAAAGCTGATTACGATCAAGCAGGAGCCAAAAAAGCAGATCCTGATATTATAAGAAAGGAAACAGTTGGTTATGATAATTTAAAACGAGAAAAAGCTGATCCTGATAATATAAGAGCTGGAGAAAATGATTCTGATAATGGAAGAGCGGAAGAAGCTGATTCTGATAAGGTAAGAATAGAAAAAGCTGATTCTGATAATATAAGAGGGAAAAAAAATGATTTTTATAAAGGAAAAGCAGAAAAAACTGATTATGATAAAGTAGGAGCTGAAAAAGCTGATCCTGATAATATAAAAGAGGAAACAGTTGCTTATGTCAATTTAAAAGAAGAAAACCCTGATTCTGATAATGTGAGAACAGAAATAGCTGGCACAGAGTCTCAATTTACCAATGAACCTAAGGAACCAAGTCCTACGAACGAATTTGTAGAAAAATCCTCTGATATACAAACACAGCCTAGTCACGAATTACTTGCAGAACCCGAGAAACTAATTGAAATAACAGAAGATAAGCTTAATAGTGGTCTTAAAGAATCTCAACCGGCAAATGAAATTAAAAAAAAATTAGAAAAATCTGCCAATGATCAAATGGGTCTGCTATCAAATAGTGGTCATACCGAAATAGAAGTTACAACCGAACAGAAAAACCTGCGCTCTATCGATACAGACGATGATATTACTTATGATCCAACGAGTGCCTGGAAGGATATTCAAACAAATAGTTACACAACCATCTTAAGACCTGTTGGCAATCAACAATTTATTGAACAGAAACAGCCAAAGATTAATCACAAAATAAAGGATCCGATAGCTTCATCTGGTGTGTTGCCTGAAAAATGTTATAAAATGGAATTGATGTCAGAATCAGATGAAATCACTCCTGCATATGTACCTCCTATATTTAATGAAATATATGAAGAAGAAAAGACAGGCTAGGCCAAGAACAGGACACACAATAATATGGTAGCATGGTTATACTTAACTCGCAAGTAAAATTTGAGCATTCTGAAAATCGAATTGATCTAGTACAACAAAAAAGAAGACAAGCGAGTTGATATTCGGTGCCATAGCATTTGAAGTCTAGATTAAAATCCTTACACGATATTGCTTAATCATTTTAAAACATTGTGTCATCCTTTGTACATGACTAAATTTTATTTATAATTTTATTATGTGTCTATGCACTGCACAACCGAGACAAGAGAATTGTTGTAACGAGTATCTCTGCTGATCTAGTTCTGAGAAAAGATTTAGTAGATTTTGCCTTAATTTTAACAATACTGGTCATGTTCTGTTTAACTTTTAAAATGTCAAATGTATTTAATATAAAACCTTTACGTTAATATTTATTATATAAAAGATATTTACCTCATTCAGTACAGAAATAATAAGTTAAAAACAATAAAATACAATTTTTAGTATAATTAAATGGAAATAAAATAAAATTCTTTGTTATAAACTAGCTCATGAATTATTATTAACCAACTTTAATAATACAAACAGTATTTTACTTAATATTTTTAGATATTCTTCGTCCGGCAGTGGACGGTGATAGGCTGATAATGAGATATTCTGACGAACTACCTAGTGATTAAATGTTTGTTTATCCGTTGTCACATCTAAAAGCTTAAAATATTTAATACTTCTAAAATAAGTGCTACTACATGGGGTACGATGAAAGTTTTGCGTAACTCATGAATAAAACAATTTACATGTAAAGTAATATATTTACTGCTTTTAGAAGTATCTTGCATTACATTTTAAACACTTTTTCATTCGGTCAAACCATTTTTGAAAATATGAGGACCATTGGTCTTAGGGCATGTTTTTCACGTGCTGGTTGAAAGCTATCACGGCCTCCTCCGACCCCGTAAATGTCATACCTCTCATCAAATCTTTAATTTTTGAGAAAATAAAGAATGGCCAGGTCTAGACTATGTGCCGGATGGGTCACTAACTCTACCTTTTCAGACGCCAAAAATGTCTTTGTCTTGTGCGCCAAAGCATTGTCATAGTGCATTAACTGTCTTTTGTTCTTCAAGTGGGATCGTGCAGACAGGGCGCGTCCGGGAGAAAAAAAACGCAATTAATTTTTTGCCTACGTTTGCTGCGAACAGAAGACTGTTGCTTTCTTTCCGGCATGTAACAATATATCCATGTTTTATCTCCTGTCACAATTTGAACAATTTGAACGTCGATGACGATAATAACGTAAGATTTTTTGAATTTGGCTCATACCAATCCCGAAATGTCCTCAAATCTTCTCATAGGTTATACGCTGGCTTTCTTCAATTAGTTGAATGATAGTAGCCACATTTTCCGTAAGTGTTGTCGTTAAGTTGAGGGCCGACCTTCACGAATTTCATCATGGAGAGAAACACGGTCACGATAAAATTCTGCGTAAGAACACCTTACTGAAATGAGGTGGTCCCTCCCAAAAGCATTTTGAAGACGAGCAGTGCAGTCTTGCGCAGTCAGTGAACAAAATCATCGCCCTAAAATCTTTTCGTTTTAATTCCATTTTTGTAAGTGTGAGATAGCTGTTATCTGAAGAATAAAACTTATATCTGAGAAATAACTTTATCAGGTAAACAATCTTATAAATTTTATGAAAAATCGTTGACGACAAGTTTAAAAAAACAGAGGAGGTCACACTTCGTATTGAATTACCAAATAATAAAAAAAATTATTGTCGTTATTTAACTTTGTAAAAGATGAAAAGTTTAATTTCGTTTTAACTTTATTTTATAATACGAGTATACCTACGTAACATACGTAATGTTACGGTACACATATTGTTAATTATTGTAATTAAATGAACAAGTGAATAAAGGATTTTGTTGCTTTAGGCACTAATGCATCAAAGAATGCTTAGTTATTATTTATAAAAGAAATATAAATATATTACAAAAGTACAAAATTTTGCGTGATGCTTAGACTTTTTTGATGTGTGTATTTGACTATTCGCGGATATCAACTTCAACACATCCCTATGTTTGAATTTCTTAGGCAACCTTAACTCTCTTGCTGGCTCCGTTAATTACTGCAAACATTTACCTTAAATGTTTTATTAATGATTAAGGCGTTACGTTAAAACCCCTAAGGGGATTTTTCGACAATAGCCGGGTAAATATACGAACTGAAACTTTCCAAAAGTTTTGAATAATATATGAAATTTCAAAAGGTTTATTTGCAATCTGAGATAAATTTGAGAATGATGAACTTAAATATCCTGATACAAGACTGCACTGATATGTGTAACTGAGCGTGTGACTCTGAAGTGACTGAAGTCCTGACTTCTGGTAAAACATCTACCTTACACATACACTGTTCCATTGGACGTAGTTACATTGTCCCTTGAATCTACTATAGAATCTTTGTAGAATATCATGACTATTAATTACCGTAAAAAGATCAAGTCATCTTCAACATTCAACCTTCATAGGTTTGCGAGAATGAGAAAACAGAATAATTAATAGCACGAACCCGTATGCATATGTATGCAACTGCTTCAACAGAAAACGATTACGACATTTAAAACTACATTTCTACAACTACATTCAGTTTTGTTTATTAAAACATTATGAACGAGTATCTAGACTTCCGTTATGAGGAGTTATTTGCCGACTCAGCCGTCGGATTCAAGCAGAAATCTACTGTATCAAACCTTTATAAAAGCTATATTAGCTGTACATTCCACTACGAATATACCAGATCATTCTACCCTGCGAGATCTAGAAAACAAAACAATTCAACAACATGTTCTCACAGACAGACACTCTTCGGAAAACGATTAAGCATTCAAAACTGGTACATTCAGTTTAGTTTACTACGACATTTAGTATCTAGACTATTTTAATGGCTAGGAAGCGGCGACTGTAAAGAACCTCTCTGGTATTATAATATTACACAAGACGCGTTAACCCGTCCACTTTGGGTATAAATTATATAATTTATAGTGTTTTTTGTGTCAGTTTGGCCCTACTAAAGGTTTACGAAATTAAACGCGGTCGTTATGTAGTTATCGACTTTATAGGAAGTTTAATAAATTTTGTGAGAGTAACTAGTTTGAGACAATACAATATTTTACTGAATGCTAAGGTACTAAATAATGCCACATTATAATGATATGAGTTGGAACTTTCATTACCTAGGTACTGTTTTAAAAAAGTAGAAAGCTTGTTTGGACGAAATTACCTCGAATGGTTATGTATAATTTTTTGGATAAAAGAACCATTAATAAAGGTTTTAAATTATTTGAAGAGAATTTGATATCTGCTGTGTCCTCCATTTACAAACAGATGCTGTATCATTAATAAAGGAAGTAACTCTTATAATTAACTCCTTAATACATTTAGTTTATACATAGCTCTGCTTTTAGAGTTGATAGAGGGGTATTGAGTATTGGTTTTGCATTCATTTGTTATATTTTTTATCCCAATTACTAGAGTCTATAGGTGGTTAGACATTTCTAGATTCAGTGCTGTTACTGTTCTAAAAAAACCCATAACCCATTTATTGGCCTAAGAAATTGAGTACGCGAAGCCTCACTTTATGTCACAGGACCCATTATTTTTTCGCGATTTGAACGACATATCGACGGATGAGCATTTGACTGCAACGAAAGAAGTAGCCAGTTTGACCCCCGCTCATAGTAAATATTTATCATAGTAAATAACAATAATTGTTACCCTATGTTCATAGTGAACTCACAATACTTGAGGAAGTCACTGCGCTATCGGTAGGTACTCCATTGCTATAAAATTTCGACTTGCGCAATTATACTTACGTCAGAATTTAGAGGAAGCCGAAAAAGTTAAGCACGTGTTTGGTGCCTGGAATCTATATAAAAGGTCGCCTAACTCCTTGATTTTGTGCTTTACTGGGTTTTTGCCCCCCCCCCCCGTCCTTGTCACAGGTGGTCACATTTTTGGGACCCCCTCCCTCCATCTGACGTCACAAAGCTTATGACCCCTGCCACCCCTTTGTCCCCCCCCCCCCTCCTTAACGTGTGACGTTATTTATCGATGGCCTCTTAGCTACTCGCTTTTAATAATTCAATTTCCATGATTTTGTTCTTTAACTATGATATGACATTCTCATTTTTCTTACGAAATTTTGGTTTATCACTCAATTTTCAAGTTCAATTTGTCATTTTCAAAATAAGATTTGTGTTACAAATTTCCTGAATTGCGTTATTTACGGGGTCTTCTATATCCTTAAATATAACTTCAGCTTTCTGTATCATTCTGTGATAAATACGAGTAAGTGTTATATCCTGAATCACCACGGAATTCCCAAGGCGGCTCCAAGATTCTGCCATGGTTCTGTTGTGTTCTTTTTTAGTGCACTTACAAGAACACTAAACTTCATATTACTAAAAATATAATGTTGCAATAGACATACCTAATATATACCTAGAACTTTAACAGTGTAGTTTTCTCTTCCGAATTACGCATTTATTTCAATAAAAATATTAAGTCTCGCCTACACATTAGTTCATTGCCAATATAGGTGAAATAATTAATAGAACAAACAACTAAATACTTAATACTTGCATCTAACTAAATACTTGCTATAAACTAAATACTTGCATCAATAGTTCATAGCCATTGTAGACCCATAGTTTTTATTTTTAATAAGTGACAAAATCACTCTACTGGTGGTTGTCTGAGACCTTTGGTAAAAGAAATAGGATGGAGAAGGCGAAACAATTCTTCATACAGGCGTTTCTAAATGTTAATCGTACCTATGCAAGAAAAATATTTAACATATTATGATTTTTAAGTACAATCAAGTTTTAGACTTTCGGGTTCCATGATATACTTATAACTATTTGTTTTCGGCGAATAGCGTATACCTTACCTTTGGTATGTTATGCCTATTACAGAGAAGTATTAAAATATATAATCATCGATGTTGACCGAATGTGTAAAGGAGACACAATGTAGTGTATGGCTAACTGTCTTACAAAACACTTAAATGTATTGACGCCGTGTACTAAGGATCACAGCAGGGGGTCTCTCCATAAAACTTTAAATTTAAAGACCAGCCGTAGAACGAGCTTCTAGATATGAAAGTGGATGCAATCTAGGGATATAATTTTATCCTTTACGACAGTATAAAAATAAAAAAAAAGGAATCCATAATATTAACTTGATTTTTTCGGAAAGACGAAAGATGACATCAACAATAACACCATAAATTAGCTTCAGTCTTTCTTAAGTTAGCAACAAACCAAAAGTGGATTAAAATTAATGTATTTTTTTTTTAAAAGACAACTCCCGCATTATGAATTACTACTGTACGCGGGGGACTTTACAAACATACAAACAACGGACACAAAGAACACCCAGACTCGGGTGAGAATCGAACCCAAGACCTATGGCATAGCAGTCAGTGTCACTAACCACTAGGCCAACAGGCCATATATTAATTTATTTCGTATTCGACAACCACGTTCATGAAAAATGGTGTGTACCTACTTAGCTACTATTTTATTTATTTTAATAATAAGTTATTAAAATACAATTAAATCATTTTTTTAAACACACCGCAATATACATTATTCGACACTCTTATTTCAGTCTTAGTCTTAGGGGCTTTTTTGTGAGAAATCATGTAATGAATAATGGATGGTGCTACTGGATAATATTTTTACATGCATATAAAATATTATTTAATCAACAGCATTGAGACCTCTTTAATGTTTATAATGTGGTAAAAATAAAACTAGCCTACACAAACCCGAGCCGGCTTTACCAGGGTACAGATTTGTTTTTAACCGTTTTTAGGATAATTTTAATTACCATATAAAGCGTTTAGACCGCAATCTGATCTGTTCAAAATTAACCTGAACAAACAGAAATATTAATATTCAGCAAGAATGCCTTTTATACTAAGTAAGAAAAGATAATATGTGGTATGGTATACATAAGTAACATCTGTGATAATAGAAAGTTAGTAATTGGACACAAGTGACCACATAAAACATGTTAATTTGACGTTTTAGTAAACCGCTTCATCGTTCATTTAAATAACCTGCGATATAAAAGGGTCAATTAGGTAAATATATTTCATTCAAAGTTGGATATTTGTTTTAATTTCGTGTGAAATGTTATAACAATATTTTGACTTTTATGTTTAGAAAGTATTTTTAAAGTTCATATTATAAACAAAATGACATCTGCTCTTTATTTATGGTAATGGCAGTTGGTTCAAAGAGTTGGCTGATAGTTTTGTAAACATAGAGATGAAAATTGTTATTTAATATTCTGTGGCATGCTGGATAAACATTAATTACTTTAAAAATCTTGACTTCAAACTTATTGTTTTAGAAATAACAGTTCTAGAGTGAATATATATAAAAAATAATCAAGCAACGTGTTGGGACGTGGATCTTACTTTCCTTGGCGATTATCCCTCCAGGGCCCCCTAATAATCCCCAAGGATTCCCAAATGCTTGAACGGTGCAGATGAAAACAAGGCATGTTACAAAAACTGATTTTTCTATAGTTAATTAACCTTAAGTTTAAATTTCAGAAATCATTTTTTGGGTATAAACTAATTAATAACAAATATTGACAAAAATTATGGCGTAAAACTTTTAAAAAGTGAAAAACGAACAATGTCCTAATCAACCTAAACAGGGACCAGACAACCTCTTCGTTGACTTCTTTTATCGCGTATGCTAGACAGTAAAGACGTATGTCAAACTCTCGAACCGAGTAAAATCACATGATGTTTCGTCACGAAGGTTTATCGCCGGGGTTTTAAGTGTAGCCTCGTAAGGAAGTCCCTGTGAACTGTGATCAACGGTAGACTTTGCCACCTGCAGGACAACAGGCGACCCCACCGTTGTCCTACAAAGTTGGAGGGACACCGGTTTGTTCTTTTCCGGAATGAAATTCGTTGCTGTTATTCTTGCTTTTTTTATTATATACATTATGTAGTAAATATATCAGACATTAGATCAATACTATATTGCAATTGATTTTGGCTATGAGAATTATTCTTCAGATACCTCTACACATCAATAGTCGATAACTCAAAATATCGACATACGTTCGTAATTACTCTGGAGAAGTAATGCTCGGTTCAGGTCAAGAGACGAGGTGGCTATATCAATCATTGTGGCCGCCGTGATGAATGGCCTCAGAGGCCGGTCGTGTCGATAATTATTGATACCACGACGTGTATTGAAGTTGATGGTTTTTACAATTTTCTGAAAGCATGTTTTTTTAACATTTTCTTATTTATATAAAGAAAGATTACAATGTGCTAAATTTGAATTCTAGATGTTAACTGATTTGTATAATGTCGCACACAATAAAAGGTCAATTTGAATACAAATAATAAGCGGCGGTAGCGTAATGGCTAAGGCCTCGGGCTTGCGAACAAGTGGTTGCGGGTTCGAACCCCACCCAGTGCACTACCGGCGTGAACTCACTCCTAACAACACAAGCATTTAGCTTAGCTGGAGGGGTTAACAAGAATACTAGTAATGTGTGACCCACGTTGTACCACCCACTAGTATTCTTTAAAAAAAAAAAAATGCATCGTCAAAATTGCTAGAGTGAAAGTGGCTTAATTAAAAAAAAATAGATAGTCATGGGACTACCGACAGAAGTGAAAACTTAAACGAAACTACGAAGTTAAAACGTAATATTAGCAGGTTGGTGACATTAATTAATAAGGAGCTAACAGAACTCAATGTTTAGATTAGCGCCCTCTAGTGGATCGATATATGTATTGTTAGCGTGACGTGCGTGACGTGACGAGTTCAGTGGTTTTTTCCCATAACAAAAGTGCGTATAAAAGTTTTTACTTAAAAAAAAACTTCCAGCAACTTCTAATCGAACATAACACTGATCTTACTAATAGTTCAATAAAGAGGCGCAAAAGATTGTTATCCGGTCGACGAGAACTTTATAGTTGTCACCTTGGTCTCATACCACGTCGCTACGTAATTCATTAGTCGTTATAAAGACTGATTATCATAAAAATCTAGTAGAAAATAATCTCAAACCCGAATAAATATGCCACACAGAAATTTAGTACTGAAAGCCGAAGGTAGATGTCCTGCTGGGTCCAAAGGGACCCGCGCGTCGGCCATGGCGCTTGGTCGCCCGCTTTTTATACACATAACCTCTAAAAAATATACATATATTTTTTGACTGTCATCGGGAACTAATTTCGTGGGGTTTTTTGTGGTTTTTCTGTTAATAATTATTTCGTAAAGCGCCGCTTTGTGTGACCCTAGCGGTGATACTGGTATCGTGTTTTGGTTTGTGTTTTTGTAGAAGATAGAACGTGTGTTTATGTACCTACAAAAGTATGTATTACTTAGCATTCTGATGCTTTAAAGCTGAGTTTACATCACGTAATATGCGGCCATTGTGCCATAATAGGGCTTTTGAAAGAAATCCGAGCAAAACGAAACACTAAATAAGCCGTGAGTATTATGCAGTGGCACAGAATACATATTAATAGTTCTGATACAGAAGTCTCTCTTCGCACAATCATTCGGATAAACAGTGAGTCTTGTTCCTACACAATAAAGTCGCAATTCAAGTCGCACAGCGCTAATTATCTACAGTTATATTCACCTAAAAGTTGACTAGGACCTAGAAGTTCTCTTTCTATCGCGTAACTCTTATCTGTTCTGATGACGCCGCAACGTAAGGATTGTCTTTTTTTAAATTAATTAATCTGAATATCTAATTACCAGTAAGTTATGTACCTCCTACTCTATTTTTGTATACAGATAAACTTAGCCCAGGTACTAATTAACTCGATAGTTTAAATACGAACGGATGACTCGACGCAGCGCGTGAGTGAGCATCGATAACGTGCGGGTCGGCGCGCGGGAGCCCACTTAATTTTTGCCACGATTAGTCGAACCCGCCTCGTACTTGTAGCTTTTTACCTAAAGAGCAGAGTGGCCCTGGCCTAGCAATGGTAGCGTTATAGCTGAGGCATCGGACTTGCGATCGAGTGGTTGAGAACCCACTACTAACATGAGACTTTAACTTAGATGGAACAAGAATACAACCAATGTGCTTTTCAGGTATATGTGGTTCTAGCAAACTAGTAAAAATAAAAAACTTTAAACTCAAAAATTCCTTCAGTGATTAGCAAAGAGCTGATTGTCTTCGAACGGTTCAATATCATATAGCTAAGAGCACCCTCGATCAAGTCACCTTTCAAACAAAAAAAATAGCAGTTGTGGGACTGCCGACAGAAGTGAAAACTTAAACGAAACGACGAACTTAAAACGTCACATTAGCAGGTTGGTGACATTAATTAATAAGGAGCTGACAGAACTCAATGCTTAGATTAGCGCCCTCTAGTGGATCTCTCGAGTTCAGTATTTTTTCCCCATAGTAAAGAAGTTTTCACTTCAAGACACTAAAAAAAATTTAAGGCCCTTAGTTAAGGAGCTATGATGCAATAGATAGACACACAGATATTTACGTTATATTTATAACATCCCTCCTTTTTACGTTACGGGTTCATAGAAGGCAGAGAATGACTGCTATACATCTTAACTTGCAGGTTAGAATGTTACATAAAAAGTGTCATTATTACGACTCCAGTACGGAACATCTAATTAGTTTACGATCTTCGAAGCTCATAAATGGAACTTGTTAAATCGACAATTTATTACATTAATCGTTCATCACATCGAAAGTTTGTGAGATCAATCGTTCATGACATCGGAAGTAGGTAGAAGAAGTGTAGGATAAAATCGAAACCGATTTTTAAAGAGTTCGTTCGAATGATTTGTACCAAACTATGAGATTAGAATATGTGTGTTATTTTTGAGAACATAATTTTCATGGCATAATTAATAGGTAAAGTAAAAAAGTAGATTGGTTTACGAAAGTAAATTTTTTGAAAATTTAAAAAAAAAGTCAAAGTAAATTTAGAGTAGTAAATCAAAACAAGACATATATTTATATATGATACATGGATATGATTTAAGGTATCATCACCAAGACTATCACCGCATTAAGTGTTGTGTTTTTTTTCAGAAAGCTGTTTTGAACCTGTTTCTATTCTGTGTCCTAGTAACAATTGCTTGTTTGCATTTCTCAGCGACACAGAAATACATAGTTCCCAAGTACGGGAGTTATCTTTCTCGAATTCAGATCAACATGGCCTTTTTTAAGAAAAAAATATTAATTACATTAAAAGAAAAAAAAACAGCCTATTTAAAACAGGTGTACAATAAGTGCAAACCGTTTAGATACGGCCAGTAACAATATTCGAATAAACATCCAATTTCTTTAATCGAAACAGTCACGGGAAAAATCGACTAACTACAGACACGTGTCAAACACGCCCTTAAAATATATAGCATCTATTACACACCCGTGGTAAATCTTATTTATCTATTTTATGCTCATTTTCTTCACTTCTCTAATAATGAAATACTATCTAAAACTACAGGCAGTAAGGTTGGTATTCCATTGATTGGGATGTTTTATTGTGAAGAATCATATTTGATAACTACGGGTATCCGTAACTAAAGAGGACGCGTGGCGATTTTTATGGGAAGTATTGCAATTTGAAAATCGAATGTTACTGTGTAATTGCTTTTTAATTTTTAACCGACTGAAAAAAGGGGTTCTATGTTCATCTATATTTCCTTTAAATATGGTCTGATTTCTAAATTTGAAGTTTTGCTGAGCGGCAGCAGCTGCAATTAACAAAGAATAATAGGCAATAACGCCAAGCCGATCTTCGCGTTGCTCTGGAGTTTCTTTACTCAAACGTTTACAAATAACACTAAGTCTGATGCACCAACTTCAAACAGAGCAGTGAGTACCTAGTGCCTTTATAACCTGTTATTCTTTTTAATTAAGTTTGTAATCATTTATTTTTAACTTTTCAGTTCCCTTTATGTGTTTATTAGAATTTGTTTATAGCTCCAAGAAGAGATGTTTAACATAAGGAGACTTTGTAATTTTCTAAACTTAGTTTAAGAACAATTGAAATGTTTTGAGTTTTTTACTAAATCCGCTATGTATTGAAAATCGCTTTTTAAATACATGATTTAGAATACTATTGTACCTTTGTGTAACAGTAAGGCACGGTGCATGTCGTGCCTGACTAATATATTTTATATGATTGTAGTTTTTATTGCTATTACGGATACGGGGAGAGAACAATCGAGAGACAGCGTGTTGGTGATGCGGCTATTAATAGGTACAGGTGACAACTTACCATTAGGTGGACTGAGTGTTTGGTTACCACCTTCTCCGTGTAAGGTAGAATAACCGGCGTTTAATGTACACCAATTAATAGTGGAATCACAGACAAACAGAGGGTGCCTTTCGTTGTGCCCTCAGGGTATGTCGCGTTCACCATAATTTGTTCAGACTCCCAAGGAATTCAGATTATGCGTAGTACTTGACGTAAACTTGGTACTTGTACTATTGCAGAAAAAAGTGATTTTGTAAAACAAAAAAGAGGTAAACGTCGTCAGAAGCACCGAAAAGAACATAGGGTTACTTTTCTTAAAAAAACAAGTGTTAGTGTGTGCAATTCACACACGGCAGAAGTGAAAATTAAGAAAAGTAGCTTACGAGAGATTTAGAAATAAAATATAAAAACAACACAAATAATTTACTAATTTAATAAAACCATTTATATAAAAGTTATTGGTCAAACTAACAGAGATGTGTTAATTAATTAACATAAATTATATAACCAACGAATTTTTAATACGCAAATGCACAAAAATTACACCACTTTGACATTGACATATTTTCTGAAGGCTTGGTAGTACGCAGGCGCAAAGGCAAAGATTATATAAAACACTGATACTTGTATTCTATCTCATTCTCTCGCAGGCTAAATCATATTTTTTATAAATATGTTTGTTTCTTTATCGTGACGCTTTTTCGTTTCATCGAATTTCAAATCACAACGATTTTAAAGAAGTTTCACTTGAGAAGTATTGGGCAAGAGAGATAGAAAAATAACATTCAAGAGAGCAAAGCCGAGTGCAAAAGCTTCCTATAAACCGGTAAAAATATACACATCAAACTAACATATTTGTTTAATCCCTCAAACGTGACGTACATACAGACGTGATGTTACATAAAAAATGTCGACAATACTTAGTAAGCACTATGTTATGAGACATACATGCGCGGTCACGCAATCTTCTTGAGTATGAATATTTCAATACAATTGATTCTATATTTACTTGACCTGGATGCTCAAAGGTCAACTGTCTGTGGAGTACCTGAAGGATACAAGTGTTTTTTGAAGTGAAAACTTCTTTGTGCACTTTTGCTATTTGGAAAAAGCACTGGACCTGTTACCGTTACTCTAATAATACATATATGGATCCACTAGAGGGCGCTAATCTAAACATTGAGTTTTGTCAGCTCCTTATTAATTAATCTTTAAAAATATAATTAGTTTATTAAAAGTGAAAACAATATACTAATTTGTCTGTGGAAGTGTAGTTTAACAAACTTGTGAACTAAATACGTAGTGACAAAATTAACGACACGAAATATCCAGAGAAACCGGAATCTGTATGTAGGTACTTATGAGGATGTCACTAATAGATGGCATCACTTTTTGAAGTGAAAACTTCTTTAGACACGTTGGGCACTTTTGGTATAGGGAAAAAGCACTTAACTCGCGTGACCGTGTATATGTATATCTATGTGTGTATGTGTTTTCATTTCTAGTTACATATAGTCAAGTCTTACGACTGAGAGTTTTTTTTTTATGGTAAAAGGGGCAAACTTTGTAAAAAGTTTAGTGTCGAATCTTTTAAAGTTTTAAAACTCTGAGATGTCAACTTGAAATCCATGCAAAGAAATGTTTTTGCACGGTAACCAGTTCAAAGGTTACATACATTAGAACTGTTTATATTAACGCTTGCCTTAATTCCTTTTATCGTTTATGTTATGGTATACGCATTTAGGTATATGTTTCATTTATGACTGGCCTGTTGGTTTAGGGGTTAGTGACCCTGACTGCTGAGCGAGAGTTCGATTCCCACCCAGAATAAATAATTGTGTGATGAGCATGATCATTTGTTCTGCGTCTAGGTGTAATTTATCTATAATATGTATGCATTTAAAAAAATATAAGTAACTATGTTTATTAGCAGTCGGGTTATCATAGTATCTCTGCCTAGTTCGGGATCAAAAGGTCCTGTGTGAGATGTGTCAAGTTATTATTATTTATTATCAGATCATAAAAAGTGCAAATATAGGAAAACTGTAATAATATTACAATACCAACTTTCGTAAAAGGGGGTTCATGTTTATTAAAAATCCCCGAAATACATGTTTATTAAAGATACTATCAGCACCCCGCGATTTCACCCGCGTAAGTCCCGATCTTGGGAATATCGGGATAAAAAGTAGCATATATGTTAATCCAGGTCTCCAGCTATCTACATACCAAGTTTCATCGTAATCGTTTCAATAGTTTTGGCGTGAAAGAGTAACAAACATCCATACATTCATACATCCATACATCCTCACAAACTTTCACGTTTATAATATTAGTAGGATACTAAACCCTACTTTAATTAACATGTAATAATAACTTGTGCCATATAAAACTCGTCACACTATCTTTAAGATTACTAATATCTTTCTAGAACATAATTAACCATAGCTTCTACTATGATCTCTTGAACGCGGTAATCATTCTCAGGTACATTTTTTTTAAAGACTAATTAATTAAACTAAAGCACATAAAAAAAAAACAGAATACAAATATTAGATCCTAGGAATTTTTTTTAACTCAAAAATTTGTGTGTTGTGATTATAATACATTTTAATTTACTATGATATATGTTTCATCTATACTAATCTTATAAATCTGATGAGTTTGTTTGTTTGGTTGAACGCGATAATCTCAGGAACTACTGGTTCGAATTGAAAAATTATTTTATTCTGTTGGATAGCTCATTTATCAAGGCTATAGGCTATATAACACCACGTTACGACCAATAGCAGCGGAGCATCAATGAAAAATTGTACAACATTTTTCATTGATGCTCCGCTGCTATTGGTCGAACTGGGAAAATTTACAAACGTATTTAAATAAAAGTCAATATTTTAATTTGTGAAAGATCATAAAAAAACATTATTGACATAACGCTGTTGGTTGTCATTGTACCAGTTTGTTCTGTTACCCCTAATAGAGGGACCACCCCTACATGAAAGGCGCGAGTGTCAGAAAAACAGTTCACAGCCCGCAATGAATAGCAAAAATTTAAATTTCACGCAACTATGGGCCGACGGGCGGTGATGTGTATGGTCTGAGTTACGAAATGGTAGCGACTTTCTTAACAAATATATTTTATGCTCATTATTATAATAATCAGGTCACTTTATTAATAATAACGGCACATACAACATAATTATATTAATATGTGCCTTCAGAAGAAAACACATAAAAATATATGTATAATAAAAAAATCTCCTTTTTTCTCTATCTTAATTGTATATTGTTGATGGTAATAGACCTCAAATCCTGGTTAGGGTTTGAGCTCTATTAACTGCGCCATTAGAGAATAATGTTTATTTATTAAGTTCAAAATGCAATTACATCTTCTAATTGCTTGTATCGGAAACGAGTGAAATGATGTTAAATAAGAGGTACAGAAAATACTTGAGCTCTTAGTACAAACAAACGTTCATTCAAAACTTCAAAAGCCGCTTTGTCTTGTACAATGGGGCTCCATCACAAAACTTGTAGTTTGGGAGCTGGTACAACTGAATGCGTCCGGAGGGCCCCAAACATTTGTTGTGGTGCCCGACATACTGCAAAATCCGGATAATTGAGTAATATCAACGTAGAACAGACAGCAGGTAACTTAAACATATAATTAGGTATAAGATTAGATGATGATAGATGAGAGAGCATAAGTACAAAGGATCATATTTTGAACTTTGAGGTTTAAGCTTTAATTGGTAAATAAAACTTATACTATGTAATATCCTGTCTAATAACCGCTAAACAGTAATTAATAGTTAATTTTTAGACATTTTATATTAAGGTGAATTCACGTTAAAATGCTGTTTTGGCTAAACGAATACATTATTATTTTTGTCATAGATAGTTGTGTGTAGATAACAATATAGAAGTAGCAACTTAATAATTTATTCAGTAATCAGGGGTATGTAAAACAGTGGCATTGATCAATGATTCAAAGACTTTATCAGAAAATGTATTAAAAATATTAAAAAAGTTTCATCACCTCTAAAATTGAAATAATCAAATTAAGTGTTATTTATTTCTACAAACATTTTTTTAATTATTGTATTTATCAATTACATAGGCTAATATCACAATAAACTCATTCATTTACATATAATACTCGTAATTTTTTCCTTTAACTTCATCTGCGTGAACGTAATGGACTCATTTCGTAACTACTGTCATTAATAACACAAAGTGATGACAAAAATCTGATTTTTTATTTTACTTACTTTTTACTTTTTTAGTTACTTTTTTCGTTTTTTACACTAAAGTTCTTTCTTGGTTATTCTGGTTAATGTTACTAATTATATATATGTATTATTCTGGTTAAGGTTATGTTACTAACAATCAAAGACGTTTCATGATTTTCCTTAGCGTGATAATGTGTAGCTAGTCTAGACTTATAGCTAGAATTAAACAGTATTTAACTTAGTAGCTGCTTCTTTATAAATCACCAATTAGGTCTGACATGGAGTACTGCTATCCAGGGTGGGAGCAACTGCATGCCCACAAATTTTCATTTCATTTAGTTCAAAGACGAGCCTTTCCATTATCTACGGTCCTAAGCTCACAAATGGTATCGCACCTCCAAGCTTTAGAAGTGGTTTTTTCATTATTTTTGTTAATTTAAACATTAATCGTCATAACAGTACCAAAGCGAATTTAATGTCTCATGGCGTTATCTGCCAAATTGCGTCTCCTTGTGCGAATACTGTAGCCTGTATATTGTTTTTTTTTTTTGTGAGGATTTATTGGAGGTGATTGCAAATACTTCACAAACAAACACTTAATGTTGTCAAAGTCCATAAGCCTAGGTGATTTCTATCAGGTTACCTTGTTTTCATCCACCGTAGAAAAAATATCCAAATCGATTTTTACTAAACAGCACCAAGAGCATTATCGAATCTTGGTTGTTACCAAGAATCGATAATGCTCTAAAAAAAAACTGCAATGCCATCTGTAAGAGGTACAATGCTTTTTTAAGTTCACACCATAGTAAAGCTGATTGCCAAACAAGATTACTACATAATCATCATATAGTACTCAAATACAGATCAATCTCCGTGCCGCGTGATGCAGTGTGCGCGGGATTTGAGCCACGCGCGGGTCACGTGACCCCTGCGCCCGCGCACCCGTGACCAATCGATCCGCGACACACCATACATTAGCAGTAATTAAACGTATGGAAGTGAAATGGAAAGTAGTATAAACTTTTTACAGTTGAGTGATGACTATAATTCACTTTTTTTTTAATGATTGATATTATATTCTATTTGATAGGAGAGGTATTAAGAAAAAGAATCGATCTATATGAGCTATGTCAAATGAAAGAGTTTGGAAATTATAGTTTTAGATCCCAGTTCTTAATCACCAAGCTCTCTAGGAACAAAAGTCTGTCCAGTCTACTGGGATCGAAACCCTGGCAGTCAGAAAAGGCGATCGTAACGTAATGACCCCACGATATGGCTATTGAGTAACATAGTGATGAATTGAGTTCCTGCTAATAAATTATAGCAACTGTCTGCTATAAGTAATGGTTAAATTCTTCTTTCTATATTTCGCTATTCGCGTCGCAAGAGTTAATCAGGATGGACAAAGAAATGACGTATATTATCAACAACAAACCAAAAATCACAAAGGGAACCTTTTTTGTTTCTTTTATCCATTTAGAAGAGGCGAAGGAATCGGACTACAGGACCAGTTCTCGAATTTTTGAGTAATTAAAGTGAAAACAGTAATTCCTTTACATGTATTTGAGTGCATTCAACTAATCGTAATTCATATTAAGTTTCTTATTGAAACAGAAAAAATCTAATTTCGATTTAAAGATCGAAATAACTCTATATTTATGGCCCAAGATATTGATTCTTGGATTAATCGATCCCAGATCGCCGATGCGAAATGGAAACTAGTTCCCCCTACTTAAATTAAAACAATTAGAATATCCGGATAAAACCCGAAAATAATATGTTGGTTTGCGCCCTGACGATAGCATACAATCTCAATATGAATGTAGACAGTTTATCCATCCCGAGAATTCGAAGTATTATCTAGTATCTTAAATACTTACTAACATTTAAAAATTATGATAAGTTAAAGATAAGCACGGACCATGTTTCAATCAATCAACCTATCATAGTCCACTGCTGGACGTAGACGGAGACTCCAAGCATAGCTCGCTCCATAGCCCGCTGCGTGACTTTCAATTTGTGGACTAGTCCCATCGTTAGTGTCCACGTCTCGGCGCCGTATGTCATAACAGGTAGGACGCACTGGACCATGTTTGTTAGCTTCAAAAAAATTAATCGTCGGCTTCCAATCCCACGATCCCAAGTAGAACGGGGAGTCCCGGTTGGACTTGGGATCGAGTGTTTGCGAGTTCGAACCCACCCAGTAAACTACTGACATGAACCTTCTAACGTGTTTAGTTCAGTTGGAGATAATAATAAGACTACCGTGTTCATTATTTTATCGTTTCCTTCATCACTCTTGTTTGGATTACTGAACGGGAACATTCTGGAACACAGGTGATTTTAAGTATACAACATGGATACTATGGATATTTATAATTTTATTTCACATCATAAGGACAAAGCTACTTTATTCTCGGATAGACAAGAACCTCTACAAGAGATGATGGGACAGAAATTTCTCAAAACTAGATGTCGAGTACATCAATCAGTATTTCTATTACACTTACTATGTACCTAGACTAACTTTTAGAAATGATCAAAAGTCAATAATGTCCACCAGCGCTGTAATATCCCTTGAGCAAATACAGAGAGAAATACAAATATATATTAAAATGACAGATTTTTTAAAACGCTGAGTGTGAAAGGGGATTATTACCCCGATGTTGATAATCCGATAATAATGTGAGAAAAACGAACGGCTAGTGAGTGTGCGTCACCGGCTTACTTTAGTGCTGTTCTATATTATGAATAGGAATCTTTATATACAGTTGGTAGTAGTCTACTAAACAATCCTTCTTTTTCCGGCAGAGCACGGTAAGGACCACGTCCTACATAGTATAACTCGGAACCCTTACCGAAAGTTGCAAAAACATGTTTACTGCATAAACTTTTTCTCTTCGATTTCAAAGTTATATTTTGTAGTTGTAATAAGGACGGGTCGTCATGCAGTTGGTCCGCATAGTTAAGTTTGTTCTAAAGTTTGAGATACATTTCAGATGGAGCATTGTTGAGAGACTTACACATACCTTTCTGCGAAACTTTCAAAGTGCAAGACGTCTGTTTTTATTTTCTACTAGCAGCGCCTCGCGGTTTCACCCACGTAGGGGACCTCGTAGGGGATATCGTATGAATGTCGTGATAAAAAGTTGCCTATGCGTTAATCCAGGTCTCCAGCTATCTACATACCAAGTTTCATCGCAATTGGTTCAGTGGTTTTTGCGTGAAAGAGTAACAAACATCCATCCATCCATCTGTCCATCCAACCAAACTTTTACATTTATAATATTAGTGGGATTATCTACAGCAACCAGATTTAATATATTTTTAAGTTTGACGTATCTGATTGTTTTCTGAAGACATCCATATTGTCTTATTTAGGACACCAGTCTCCCGATTGGGGTATTATCAATACATATTATAAGACAAGGTCTGTCTGTCTCTTCGCGATAAACTGAAAACTACTGAAGGGATTTTCATACGGTTTTCACTAATAATAATAATAATAACTCCACACATCTCACACACGGCTGTCTGATCCCGAACTAGGCAGAGCTTGTACTATAGTAACCAGATTGCTGATAAACATACTTATATATTTCTAAATACATACATATTATAGATAAATTACACCCAGACACAGAACAAACTATCGTGCTCATCACACAATTATTTGTCCTGGGTGGGAATCGAACCCACGACCTCTGGCTTAAGTTAGGGTCACTAACCACTAGCTAGACTAACAGGCCAGTCAGGCCAACTAATAGACAGAGTGATTCATGAGGAAGGTTTAGATGTATAATTTGTACCCGTGCGAAGCCGAGGCGGGTTGCTAGTCTTTACTATGTAAATAAGTATATGATACATAGACAACACATTGGCTTTATAGAAGAGATAAAAATGTTAGTTAACTTATACTATACGTATACCGTAATAGCTAATTTTAAAATCGTCGTTTTACAATGTATTCAAGAAAATATTTTCTTTTCTATCGTTCGAACACTTCCCGAAAGCAAAACGAGATATTTCAACAGTTATCTGTAGTCTATTAAGCACAAGATAGTGTCAACTGACCAATTGGTCTAATAATATAATACAAAATGGTTTTTATCCAAGATTTTTAACCTACAAATTCAACACGTTGACGAAATCGTGAGGAACAACTAGGTACACTAAAGTAAACTAATCTTTTATGTGTACAGTCGTGATGTTATTTATAAAAATAAACATTTTAAAATTCAACAGTTCATGAAATTGCGGTCACGCGTCGTCCCACGTCAAAAATTACTCGCCCCTTAATTCCACAGCGATTGGTGCCTAATAGCGCTTTTTTTTTAATAAAGGTCAAAGGTCTGCACGTCCTATCAATGTCACTTTGTTTCTAGAAATTCGCTAAAGTGTTGTTTAACAGTAATTTATGTATACCAGGAAAATATAAAAACTCGTCATGTTGCGGAAAACAAATGGAACTAATTTCTTTTAATGACAAGAATAACTTTAAAATGTCATCAACATTGTTTATTGCTGACATTGTAAGCGTGGTTGTTTGTTTGTGAGATTTTAATGTGTTAAATGTCAAAAACTATTCATCGCCGTGAGAGAAAAGTGGTTAGCAATGTATTTAAGTATTTGTCGGAAAGAAAGTATACGATACAAAAATGTTGAATTTCCGAATGTTAAAGTTTAACGCGTAACTGTCTGTAGCATCATGGCTGCTAACCGTTTGCCAATTCACATGAGTACGACTACACTTAGTGCTGCAATAAGAAAACGCAATTAAGTCGCCCCTTGGCTAAGTTTTTTATTTTTCTGGTCAGGGTATAAAATCTTGAATGTCGCATATTTATAGTTTTATAGCTTAAAACCACGTATTGATCTCTATGTGATAATGTGAATGATCATTATGTTTTTTATTGTTGGTCACACGCGTAGCAAAGTATCAACATTAAGGGCGGTATAACAGAAACTTCCTCAAAACTCATAACTCGAATCGTTTTCAGATAAAAATTATTTTCAGATGTAGTGTGAATTTGTATACTGAAACGTCAATCATCAATCTTTGGAGTATTGTTACCGTATGATCACTTTTGTGACTTATTTCAGAAGTACTTGAGTGTTATTTCACTGTTTCTTACATCACTCGTGTATTACATTTAATGAAATCTCTACACAAATATCGTTTTCTTTGATTGGAAACTAATTATGTACTTTACTTAAACAACCATTAGTTGAAAATAGTTTATGCAGTACTTGAGTTAGGTTCATTACTAAAGGGGTGCCGTCTAGAAAACCTCCACGTGGTGCACCCTGGAAACGTTGGCAAGGAGAGGAGGCCATTTTCTTCGGCCACTCGGTCAAGGCTTAGTCCAACAGAGCGGGCGTTACTGCCGATTCCTTTGTTGGCTCTTCGCTCTTCGGAGCTATGAGGATGAAAACCTAGGTAAAAAATCATGAGGGAGGGACCCTCCATGGGCCGGAGATTCTTCGCTATCCCCAGTGGAGAAGGAGGACGGGCTCGGCGTGCACTCACACTGCCACCGAGTAGGCATGGGAAATTTAGTTTCCTTGTCACCGTCGGCATATCGTAATCCCGAAAGGAGTCGTGGTCATGTCTCGCGACTCCGATTGGGGGCGAGAGTCTTGGCTTAGCCGCCCGGACTGCGAGGAAGAAAACCTCTCTAAAAAATTACCCCGAATCCCGTGTTCTGGTGCGTGACCAGGGGATGCATGGCTGATGGGTTGTTCAGTCGCAAGCGCACTCCCAGCCGGGGCACCTGCGGACCCCTCGGTTGGGCATAAATTTTCGCTTGCCCGGGTATTGGGGGATCTCTGCCCGGGTTGACCTTTATTTCTCCCCCAATCGTGGGTACAAAAATGGAAATTGAAACTTTAAATAAAAAATCTAACGTAGAAAAAAAGAAGGAGTATAGAAGAAAGAGGAGACGGCTAGCGGGAGAAGCTGCGTCGACGGACGAGGAAGTCTTATGCGAGACTACTCGTTCGGTGGAGCTCCCAGAAGTCAATCCGACTCCTGGGAACAGAAGAATGTCGGTGCGTTCCAGGGCCGCAAGTCCAACGACCGACTCCGCCGAAGATATGGAGCTGGAGGTCCGCGACATTGAGAGTCGCAAGCGCGGACGCTCCGGAGACGAAGATGGTGACGCGTCGCAACATATGTTGCCGCCGAAAGTGGCGACCAGCCTCTGAGGCAGGTCGAGGTCACGGACGCCGGTCCCCGCTCCAGCAGGGTCCGCCTTTTCTAGGGCAGGCTTTTACGCCCGGGCTAGAGCGGAAGGTGAAATTGTAGCGGAGGAGGAGATTGCGGATCTCCTGCTGAAGATCCGGGAGCCGGTGGAAGGGGCTTCTGTCCCCCATACACCGGTAACCATGCAGGAGAGAGCGGACGCGGCGGTGGCCATAATTCATAAAGTGCCCACCAAGTCCACGAACCTTAAGGGCTCTTTTGTAAAGGTCCTTAAGGACTCCTCCTCCGCTGTCTCTGGGGTCGTGAAGACCCTAATTGCTGACGTGGTGCGCCTCCAGGCGGCAAACGACCGGTTGGCGGGACAGGTGGCTGAGCTCAGCGCTCAGTTCGCCCAATTTCGGGCTTAGGCAGTCTCCCCTGAGCAACAAAGCCAAGTAGAGCGGCAGCCTGCTCTCTCCACCGCCTCTCCCTCCGAAGTTCCAGACTCCCACCTGCGTCAAATTATTGACGCGGTGTGGAGGATGATGGACGGGCGCCTCGCGGGCTTGGAGGCCCCCATCATCCGACCGCCACTCGCCGGGGATAAGCCCAAAGCCGCATCGGGCCCAATGCCACTTTCCGTCTCGGGAGGCCGCGTTGCGGTCTCCTATGCGGCTGCAACATCAGCGCCAGTCCCCGCAGCTGCGCCGAAAGCCGGGCGACCGGCTAAGGCCACAGCAAAAGCAGTGGCATCGAAGCGACCGGAGAGCGACTTGGAGACCTCGATGCGGCGACTAGCGTCTGGGCACGTCCTAGTGCTGCGGGACTTCAACGCAAAGTCCGTTGCGTGGGGTTCCCCCAGGACGGACGCACGGGGCGATGCCATGGAGGAGTGGGCGGCATCGGTGGGCCTCTGTCTCCTAAACAGAGGCTCCACCAACACGTGCGTGCGACAGCAGGGGGGGTTGATAGTGGACCTTTCGTTTGCTACCCCTGCTCTCGCCGCACGAGTAAGGAACTGGCGTTTCCTGGAAGAGGTTGAGACGTTCTCGGATCACCTCATCCGATTCGAGATCTCCCGGACCCAGGACCACAGAAGGGGTCACACGGCGCGGCGTTCTTCCCGCTTCCCGCGGTGGGCTATTACCAAGTTGGATAGGGACTTACTGGAGGAGGCAGCCATTATTTACTCTTGGCTGTCTCCGCAGCCTCTGACCGAGGAGGCAGTCATGGGGGCAGACACTTTCGCGATGCGATTACGCAGATTTGCGATGCGGCCATGCCCCGCGTTCGAGGTCGTCGGCCTCCAAGGAAGGATGTCTACTGGTGGTCCCAGGAGTTGGCGGACCTCCGCGTGGCCTGTACTCGTGCCCGGAGGGATCCTACACCCGCAGCCGGCGGCGTCACCGCGAAGATGGGGAGGAAAAAGAAAGGAGATGCTGGAGGGTCTCGATTGTGACCCCTGGGGTCGCCCATATCGCGCGGCGCAACAAAAGCTCCGCGCATCGGGCCCCCCCCCCCCTTACGGAGACTCTCCAGCCCAGCTTCCTGCAAGAAGTGGTTGAGAGCCTTTTCCCGCAACGGGCGGAGCACGTGCCCCCGTCGATGGCCCCCTTGGCCGGAGACGACGGGGAGAACGAGGAGGATGGTGTTCCGCCCGTCACGGAGGCGGAGGTAGGGGCGGTTGTTCTACGGATCCGTTCCAAGAAAACCGCCCCCGGGCCAGACGGGATCCCTGCCCGAGTGTTGGCCCTCGCCCTCGACCACATGTCCGACCGCCTCAGGGAAGTGTTCGACGCTTGCTTGGCGTCCGGGCGCTTCCCTGACTGCTGGAAGAGCGGGAAGCTGGTCCTTTTAAGAAAGCCGGGACGGCCTACTGACTCGGTCGCGGCCTACAGGCCCATCGTGCTGCTGGACGAGGCGGGTAAATTGTTTGAGAGGGTCCTCTCTGCCCGCATCGTCCGGCACCTGTACGAGGTCGGCCCCGATTTGTCGGACGCCCAATTCGGTTTTCGAGCGGGGCGTTCGACGGTCGGTGCTATTTTGCGTCTGAGGGCCGTGACCGAAGAGGTAGTGAGCTGTGGCGGCGTGCTGTTGGCGGTGTCGCTGGACATCGCCAACGCGTTCAATAGTCTGCCATTCAGCTGCATCAGGGAAGCACTCCACTATCACGGAGTGCCAGGGTACCTCAGGCGGCTAGTGGCAGACTATTTAGAGGAGCGTACCGTCATGTACGAGGACCGAGATGGAGTTTTGAGTCGTCGGCTCGTGTCGTGCGGTGTTCCGCAGGGGTCTGTCCTTGGACCACTCCTGTGGAACATGGGGTACGACTGGGCCCTTCGAGGCAACTTCCCCCCCGGGCTCGGCGTAATCTGTTACGCCGATGACATTTTGGTCACGGCCCGGGGGGCGAACTTTCAGGAGGCGGCGTGCCTGGCCACCAGGGGAGTCTCTCTGGTGGTTGGGCGCATCGAGGCGCTGGGTTTGCGGGTGGCCCTGGATAAGACGGAGGCCCTTTTATTTCATGGGCCCCGTCGTGGTCCACCCCCTGGCGCCTCTATCGAGGTCAACTCGGTCCTCGTACCGGTTCAGGCCTGCATAAAATATCTGGGCCTGATCCTCGACGGTAGGTGGCGCTTCGACGAGCACTTCCTGCAGCTTGCTCCAAGGCTGGTCGGCGCTGCGTCCGCCCTTGGGCGACTCTTGCCCAATTTGGGCAGACCCAGCGTCGCTACGCGACGGCTGTACACGGGCGTTGTCCGGTCAATGGCACTGTATGGTGCACCGGTGTGGGCGGAGGCTCTGACCGCCCAGAATAGGGCGCGCCTCTGGCGGCCTCAGAGGGTTATGGCGGTTAGAGCCATACGCGGATACCGCACCGTGTCGACGGAGGCGGCGTGCGCGTTGGCCGGGACTCCCCCGTGAGATTTGGAGGCGGAAGTGCTCGCCGAAGTATATCGGCGAACGGCTGAGTTCCAGGCGGGAAGCGGCAGTCGGCCCCCGCCCGAAGAGGTACGTGAATGGCGTGAGGCCGCTCGCCGAGCCACCATGGCTCGTTGGTCGTCCCGGCTGGAGGCTCCACGTGCTGGCTTTGCCGCCGTGGAGGCGCTCCGGCCGGTCATCGTCGAGTGGGCAGGGCGGCAGCACGGGACCCTTTCCTTCCGACTGACGCAGGTTCTTTCCGGGCATGGCTGATTCGGGAAGTACCTGCACTCGGTCGCTAGGAGGGAATTGAGTCCCGCCTGTCACCACTGCGACTGCAGTGAGGACTCGGCTCAGCACACGCTGGCGGTTTGCCCCAGTTGGGCGGCGCAGCGTCAGGCCCTCACTGCAGTCATCGGAGTGGATCTCTCGCTACCGGCCGTCATACGCTCCATGGCCGGTAGCAACAGGAATTTTACCGCGGTCGCGACCTTCTGTGAGGACGTCATCTCGCAGAAGGAGGCGGCGGAGCGGGTCCGGGAGGACGATCTCCAATCGGACTTGATTCGCCGCCGGCGAACCGGGCGGAGGCGCGCTTTCCAGCGCCTCATGCCGCCCTGAGTGTGGCCGCGGGTGGTCGGGACGGGTTTTCCCTTCCACCCGCTATAGTGACCCCCCGCGAGGAGGCGGCGTCCGCGTGTGCCTGGACTTCGCCTAATTGAGAGGTTATTACCCGAAGGTGGTGCCCGCGCTTTTGCGGGCAGGCGCTAGGGGGGGTCCGGATGTCTTAATAAAAGCTGTTCCCGGATCCCTCCTAATTTAGGCGCAGTACGGCACACCGTGTGGTTTTAGTCGGTTCGATTCCGACACACCGCCCCACCGAAAACCCCGGTGGGGTGACGGCCCGAGGGGGTTTCCACACGCGCAAAAAAAAAAAAAAAGGTTCATTACTAAAGGTAACCATTAAGTTGCCAGACGAAAAAAAGGACTGGATCAAATACCTGTATCTACCTACTTATTCATTTATTAAAATTTGTTAACTTTCGCTTCCAAGATTATGTGTAAAAAAATAATAATTAAAGAATAGGACAAGAAAATAAAGTGAAAATTTAAAAGAGTCACAATTTATCTAAATATTATTACCTTTTTAATAAGTACTTATGTAAGTAACAGCATTTTTATCCTTAACTGTACTGTCTACGATGGTAGATCCAGTAGAGGGCTCATGGGGCATGAGCACTCTACTATAGTAGCCTCCTCGTTGTTTATATAACCCTGGAGTTATTAATTTATGAACCGTATTTTCAATAGGTATTCCAAAATTTTCACTTGTTTTATCTTCTTATTTTTTTGAGTTCGTATGTTTTTAACACCATTGTTCACAACTAAACACAAGCCTATCCCAAATAAAACGAGTAAAAATAAATGCTTCTACCTGGGTTTGATTTAATTCTCTTACTATCTAATGGGGGACAGTAGTAGCCCAAAAAGAGTTCTATCAATCTGACTGTCGATTTTTCGAACTATATTTTATAGTGTCTAGTTATTGATTTTAATGCAGATGAGTACCATAGGATCTACGTATTGGAACAGGCAACTAGCTTCACGACTGACTTAGTCTGACTGACTACTACTCATGACAATTCAAAAATACCTGTAATGGGTTCAATTGAAATAAACGATTTTGATTTGATTCGCAAAATATTACAAAAAATATAAAGCAGACATCAGAAGTCAGATATCGCTTCCCTCTTTTTACTGCGATTTCATGTGTAAGTGCATTAGCGGCGGGCAATCAAATCAGCCGTTCGCGTAATTCTATCAAAGAACACGTGTTCAAATTGTTTTTATGCTTGATGGGATCGTGTGATGGGGTACTATACAGATAGAAGACATGAAGCCAAACATTAAATCTTAGTATACATATTTATAACAGTTATATAAAACACTGACTTGAGGGAAAAAGCTATGTATGTATGAAGAGTAACTTTAGTTAAAGTTAGGTGAAGAGATTATTGGGTCAAATCTATGAAATTTTCAAAACTCGGTTACTTTATACAGTGGTCGAAATTCTGTATATAACAAGTTGGAATACTCGCAAAGCCCCTGCAAAGTAACGAGAGTCACCTAATGCGGGAGATATATACATACATACGTACAAAAGAAATATATACATACATGTCTACACCGCCGTTTGAAGCAGTATACCAGAGAGACGAAAAGACTATTAAAAAGGAAGTCTAAAATTTACAGGTTGATTTTTAGGGGCTCTAAAAATTAATCTTAAACGTAAGTACTTATTATCCTAAATAAATTACATCTGCCTAAAACTTGCTTTCATAACACCTAATTTTCTGAGGTCACCTATTTAATTATAGTAGGCATCATCAATTAATCATAAAATAAACGGCAATTAAACCCTGAACAGTGTAACCGTACAAAGATAAAGTGCTTGATATTCCACAACACTACGAATAATTTTATTCAGTGAAACGCGTTCTCCTTCTGCTTTTGAAGCATGTGTAAAAGCGAATAAGGCCGGTAATACACGGATTGTCTGTTGATTTTGAAGGATCGCGTGACAACAAACTTTATCAAGATGTCCAAAACTATATTGTCTCCCTCTTGCAAAAATTTTAAGTGGATATGTGACTTACGGCTACATTCGAAGCTGTCTACAAATAGTTTGACCTTGGACAAAGAGGTCAGCTGTAGAATCTGCTCGTAACTCGTTTAGGCAGCATTCGAAAAGCTCTCTGCTATCTTTTCTACTTTACCAAAATATGCGTTTTCATTGACAATTCGCACATATCACTATACCTCTTATAGATATCCCCAAAGTGGAAAAAAGAGCAATAGAGAGGGTTATACCCGGAGTTTCTGTAGACGTTAAATAAAATATGATTCGTAACGACGTAATCCAAAGTAGTTGAAACAGCTCTTGTCATAAGCAAGATAAAAAAACTCACGTGACGAAAAACGACGATGATTAGTTACGACTACAGACTTGAAAGCGAAGCGTAGGATGTACTCCTAATAGATTTACGGTATAGAGCCTTTAGATAAACCGATAATAAGTTATCATCGCTTATTCTTATGTAAGGACATGGTGTTCTTATATATTATGTGTAATCCCATTGAAAGCCAGAAACTAATACCTAATATCTTTATGTTTAGTGTTTGTAGCAAATAATTGATGAAGAGCTACGTTAATAAAACAGTTTTAGCAAAAAATGATTGTATTATGGTACATGACTGTCAAGTCAAATCAGTAAATTTTAACTTTTCAGTGAATATCAAAATGGTAGTTTCTGTTCATTTTTGTATGAAATACCTAGGCATGACGGTACGCCTTACTGTCGTCAAATCATTCACGTTTAACGTTAATTTGACGATTATAAAATAAATTAAAAACGTTATAGTAATACCGTACGACAATTTTCACATTGTTTTAACTTATTTTACGTCCCAACTTGGCGAAATAATTTATTTTGAGCCAAGACCAATTCTTAAAAAATCGCCATGAAATAGTTTGTGTGCAATAGCTTAAAATGGTTTGTGTATTACTGACCTAACAATATTTTATCGACCTGTACACTCCAAGCCAATGTTCCTGCACCACTCCGTCACGTAGATAACTCCCGGCGTAATCTGCGAACACTATAATTTGCGATATTGGCCGACTGCCGCGGTAGCGCCATTAAAAATTGGATAAAATTGGACATGGATAGCACAAAATGAATGCATTTTCTCGGTTACTGTGGGAAACGATGCGATTGAGTTGATAGATAATGTTTACTTGTTGTGGCTTACGGAATGGAATACTTTTCGTTAAAGAGAAATCGTACAAGTTTATCGAAATATTCTCAGCACTATTTTAACTACCCTTCTTACTGGCTTCTGTCGTTTCGTCATGAGAGCAGTTAGGATATAGTTCCCTTCATCAGCCTAGTGAAGTTTGTCAGATTTTACAACCGTTAAGAGCGTAATATGACCTTTCGCTTATACAAGTTTCCTGGCAATGTTTTCATACACCGTTAAAGTCGTATTAGAATCGCTCTCCCACTGCGACACGAAATTGTCATGGTTAAACCTATCGGCTTTTTTAGAAGTTATTATTTTTGTTTTCAATACTACACTTATAACCAAATACACCTTCCATCTGATGGTGTGTGTTCTACATTCTAGGTTGGTAGTATAATTTTAAGGATTAGATGCTTAATGCTAGGCAGTGTATACTAATTTTTTATTAAAATCTTATAGTTATCTATTTGATCTACTTAATCGGAGTCTTCTAGAGGGTGTCGGTACTTTCTGACTGGCTCTGATTCCAACAGAAATAATATTATGGTCTTTAGATGTCTGATCGCCCAATAACGTCATTTGTTTAAAGTAAGGTACCTGCGGCAAATAAGAGCCCCCTTAATTAAAAACTCAATATTTTCAATATTTAAACGATACGAATAAAAAACAAGGCATCAGACGAATATTTGCTTTATTTAAAGTTCAAACAAGTACAATTTATTTGGTTTCTTGAATAATTTGACTTTACAAATAAGTATTTTTAAAACCCTCTTTCTGGCCCATAATAAACCCAGGTGGTTTAAAAAGGACCGCATCAAAATACAGTTTTATTAAGTTTTATCAGTAGGAATACAACGTATTCTCTTTTCAGTTAATGTAAATTATCATTTTCTAACAAATCACGCTTTCGAGAAATCTTAATTAATCAGAAAAACATCGATGAGCCTTATTAGAATAACAAAACAAAAATTTGCATTAAACAGTATTAAATAGATGATTTATCTAAAATATTCATATTTTTTTAAAAAATAGTTCGTAACACTATATAAATCTTTAACAAAAGCAAAGAAAATTAAAACAATTTTTTTTTAATATAAAATTTGTGGCCCTTATTATACTAATGAGATCTAACATCATGATATTAAAATAAACTATTATAACAAATAGCACTGAAGTTTTAACTGGTACTAAAGAAACTATATACCTAGCTTAAAAATATTTTTTTCGGCTTTGGTCAACTAATCGCACGTACATAGGCTGCACTAAAAGTATCGGGAATGGAATATTTCCACTGTTTCTGTCATATTAAAATCTTTTTAATTGAAAACTCCTTGGTTTTAAAAATCGAATACCATTTATTTATTTAAAAAAAGAAATCACAAGGTTTTGTCAAACTTGTTTAGTCGTTGAGAAAATGGAATTGACTCGAGAAAATTCAAGAGCGATGATTTATTATGACTTTCGAAGTGGTTTAACGCAAAAACAGTGTGTTGACCGGATAATTTCTGTAGTTGGTGATGAAGCCCCATCCAAAACCACAATTTATCGCTGGTTTGCTAAATTTCAACGTGGACGTGTTAAGCTCAGTAATGATCCCCGTCAAGGTCGTCCAAAAACTGCAGTCACCCAAGAAAACGTTGATGCTGTGCGTAAGCTGATTGAGGAAGATCGACATGTGACATACCGCGAAATTCAGGCAACTTTAGACTTTGGCATGAGTCAAATACAAATAATCTTGCATGAACAATTAGGTGTAAAAAAGTTGTTTTCCCGATGGATACCGCATTCGCTCTGTGAAGAGCAAAAAGCGGTTCGCGTTACTTGGTGCGTCAGAACTCTCGAAAGATTCCACGCAGGATCCTCAAATGCTGTATACAACATCGTATCAGGTGACGAATCCTGGATATACGCGTACGAACCCGAAACAAAAAACCAGTCACGAGTTTGGATGTTCGAAAATGAGTTAAAGCCAACAAAAATTGTTCGTTCACGGAGTGTTGCAAAAAACATGGTGGCCACGTTTGTCTCAAAAACCGGCCATGTTGCGACTATTTCTCTTAAGGGACAAAGAACGGTTAATGCAGAATGGTATGCTAGCATTTGTTTGCCACGGGTCGTTTCTGAACTCCGTAAAGAGAACTGCAACCGCCGCATCATCCTCCATCACAACAATGCGAGTTCTCACACCGCACACAGAACAAAAGAGTTTCTAAAGCAAGAAAACATAGGATTATTAGACCATCCGCCGTACAGCCCCGAGCTAAGCCCTAATGATTTCTATACTTTCCCTAAAATAAAGAATAAATTGCGTGGTCAGAGATTTTCATCACCTGAAGAAGCTGTGGACGCCTACAAAACGGCCATTTTGGAGACCCTAACTTCCGAATGGAATGGTTGCTTCAATGATTGGTTCCATCGTATGGAAAAATGTGTCAAATTTTGCGGAGAATACTTCGAAAAGCAATAAATACATTTTTAAATAGTAATGTTGTGTCACTTCCTTGATTCCCGAAATTTTCAGTGCCGCCCTCTACTTATGACATTCAAAATCAATATCCTGTTTTGTCGCCTGGGCCCTGTCGCATGTCTTCGACTCCCTATGCGTTACAAGCGTGACAGTACGATTTATCAGTAAAATCTATTTGGCTGAATCATTTATTTCTTCATTATTGTCTTGTTTCCTAACTCCTGTTCTTTATTTAACCTCTTTTATTTATTTGCCTTAACTGGACGTGAGTTTTTTTACACATTTTTCATTCTTCTTTGACTGCTGTTCTTTTTGCATGTGGCTGGTCATCCTCTGTTCTTTTCTTATGTTGCTGTTTCGTATTATTTTCTTGTTTATTAACTCAGCAAACAAATCTTTAGTCGCTATCCTCGCTTTATAATTGATTGCTTTACATCTTGGCTTCTTTTGTTTCACCACAGCAAAATTCGTTGTTGGTATTAACTGTCGAAAAGGAGACTTTAAGACTTTTTATGCTTTTTTGTAAATTAATACCACTACAACTAGGAGTTGGCGAGTTTTGTAAAGACCGATCAATTTCTTGCTCTTCAAAAATATCTTCTCAGAATCTGAACTATCACTAGCAAGTCTTTGTGATGCGCTTCGTAAATTTATAGAATTACACACGCAGCCACAGTATCATTCTCTGCGTGCTCTGGTGCAACCATATGCGCTCTTTTAGCACCTTTCTGTGCCAATACCACTGCCTGGTTGTTAGTGGTGAGATGGCAGCCTTTTTCATCCATGTAAGCGTTGCGGATGTTGCCCAATCTCTAGCTCTTCGTATATTTTCTTATATTCATCAAAATGCTGCACAACAATAGGCTTGTACAGCTGCTTGACGACGAAAGACATTTGGCGTTAAAGGAAATCCTATGAAAGCAAGTCTTGATTCTCGACGCCAAATAATTTTCTTGCTCTGGTGTTAAAACTGTACGACGTCCTATTTGTTTTTCAACTTTTCCAGATTTAGAATACAGCGCAGACGCCGCACGTTCAGCCATCAGTCCTCCTTGAACACAAGCCATTGCAGCTTGTAATTGCTGAAGCGACCAAAGTCCTCGCCGTTTTTTAGTAGGAGGTTCCATAATTAATTCAAGTAATCTGAAAAACAAATAAATACCTTCGGGCAAAGCAAATATAGATGAATAAAACAAAAATTACAATATAATATTAACTCATGAGGTTGTGAACAATATTTTAAAATTAAAAGCTTGAAAATATAGAAAAAAATTGTGCATATGTCAGGAAAACTAGGCAATAAGTAAGTTTAATAAGGGCCGGCTCTAATAACCAGCCTTGAAAGTGGCCCTTATTAGACTATGAGACTAAGCTTACGTTTTTCGATGTAAAATTGTTAAATGTCAATATAGCGATTAAACTTACCTTGATTAGTTAACACAAATCACTATGTTTTACTATTAAACGGCCATTATTACAAACAGTAAGCTATTTAACGCACATTGTATCACCTTCGTGGAGAGATTTTAAATAATGAGTGACGCAGACCAACTGCCAGGACGGATTCTTGGCTACTGAAAAGATGGCGGATCGTACGATCACGCGTCCTCGTAATTAATCCTTTCTATTGGTCTTTTATATGTGTGCGTAAACGTGATCTAATAAATACGTTGGAAGTGTGTTTTTTTAGTAGTGGCTCTTGCAAAACGCCGGCTCTTCTTACCCGCAGGTACCTTATATTATACTTTTAAAAGTCTGTTTCAAACTAACACTAGTACTTAAAAGGAGTACTTATATATTTTTGTCTATATTAACGATATGATTACAATACCCTCAGATAATTCGGTCAACGTTTAACGATTTAATGTATCGTTAAATTGGTCTACACTGTAACACCACGTGCACTGTTCAACGATTATGCATGCAACTCAACCGTTTTATGTTTTTGTCACGCTCACTAAACAAATTGTCACTGCATTTTTTCAATGATAGATCTAAGTTTACTAATGATACTAAATTACGAAGAAAAACTATGATCGTGAGACAGTTACTGTTACAGATAAAATTGGTATGTACAAGTTCATAATAGCTAAAGGTAGATAGTTACATGCAACGTGTATTTACAGGATGTTACAGAAAAGTGTATTCATATTATAGCGTCTTATAGTAGATCCCATAAATAGCATAAAACGCTAACAATTTTAGGAAATTTCGTGATTTTTAATACAGAAATGTTATTTTGAAACTGAGAAATTGAACTTAAAAAATTACCGATAAAGCCAATGTGTCGTATGAGAGAGTACTGAGATGAATGAAACCGTTGCGATGGAGAGCCATGCTTAGGCACGTATGGGCCGGCTTGACCGGAGTGATGATGGCCTCACAGAAAACCGACAGTGAAGCAAGGTTTGCATTGCTTTTCGCCGAGTGGGTGAGGTTACTTGAGGCCCTAACCCTTCCCTCTCTCTCTCCCCTCTTCCACCTTTCCCCTACTCCTACCTTAAAAGCCCGGCAACGCACTTATGACTCTTGAGTTGCAGGTGTCCATGGGCGGCGGTAGTCATTTACCATCAGGTGACCCCGTCTGCTCGTTTACCTCGTTGCCGTTTACAAAACAAAATCATTGAAAGTGCCATAAAAATTCATGTGATGTTGTTAAAAAATGTGCACCTACCGCCGACAAGGTGCACACCTTATCGAATACACATATCTAACGCTCCTAAAATTTCAAAAAATCCAGTCTGTAACAGCCTGTATAAATAAAAATACATAAACGTACTATATATACATGTAAAACTGTACAGATATTTCTACTCAATAAAGCAGTAACCGCTGAACAGATCACACACTCGCACGAAAAGAAAAAGAAATTTTTCACGTAGATTCAAGAAGACAGGAAAAGTCCTTATAACTTTTTTTAAGTTATGTATAAATCTAATATTTATTGGCATTGTATTCCACAACCGAACGGGCTGTTCGGTAAATGATCGGCTCAATACATTTAAGATAGTCCTGTAACTCAGGTCTTCCTACTGCAAACATAAGTCTCTCACAATGGAAACAATTAAAAATATTTATTGTTATGTAATATAATTGAATTGTAGTTACCTTTGTGGAGGAAAAATAAAAACATTTCATTTTATTTCATTTCATTTCAATCTTTAAAAGAATATTTCAAGTGGTATAGTTTGAATAGCATCGTTATTAAAGAATCAAAGTAATAGAATACAAACTGTCTTATTCCTTGATTAATCTTTTTTTTTTCGTGTGGAATCCTTAACGGGTCATCACCTCACCATGGCTATCGGTGAAGTGGTATGTCGGAATCGAACCGACTAAAACCACACGGTGTTCCGTCACAAGTGAGTCTATTGCAAGGGACTCGGGTATACCCTAGGCTGGAAGTCCCCGAGACGCTTGTTTAACCTGCTTTTGTAAATATGAGTATTTCTCACGACAGAAGTAAGTTATCATTATAGTGAATTAAAAAATTGGTATTTTAATTAAAACACGTGACCATCCTACGATTACATTAACAGAAGAATTAAAAAAATTAAAGGGGTACATATTTTTACATTAAATTGTAATTATTTGTTATAATCTTAACGGTTTCCGTAAATCGCAATCGCTTTTCCGTAAAGCGCTATTTTTGTTTTGTATCAAGCGTTTAAACGCAAAGTAATCTTAGTAAATGGAGAAAGAAGAGAGATCTGGCGTCCAAACTCATATACCTACTTGTATCTGAGTTAGTACTAAGTAGGACCTACTAAATATACGGTGGCTTTGACTGTAATATGCTATAATGTACAAGTATTTAACAGTCAGATCCGTTCCAAAACAACTTAAAAACAAACTTGTCCCAAACACCGAACCAATTTTCCGATACGCATAAAAAAATATTTTTACACTTAGAGCTACAAACAATGCGGTAAGGTTTGGGCCACAAAAAAACGGGGCCGCTACAGTGTCGATGCGCCTGCGCCGCCCACACCGCTTCCTGCGAATAACTTCCGGTCGATGTTAATCGTTCAAATTGCTCATATTATGTTATTATACAACCTGCATGCAGTCAGGCATCATTGCCCTTTTTACTCGATTATTACAGTTTATAATAAAACTTCGGATAGATAAGGTGTATTTATTATGGGTCGGGGGGACAGTTGTTAAATTGGTTTGTGTGGTTAATAATATTAATAAATTTTGTAAACTTGAGATGTATTTTTGGTTTTAAACTTTTTGATCCTGGGAACAGAGGCACTAGGTAATCTCAGTTACATGATCACAACATATTATAACACAAAGTCCCGAGCCACGTCTGTCTGTCTGTTTTTTCGCAATATACTGAAAAACTACTGAACGGATTTTCATGCAGTTTTCACTAATAGACAGAGTGATTCATGAGGAAGGTTTAGGTGTATAATTTGTTAAGATTTTGTGTAAATTGATTGAAATATGTTGATGGTTGTTGAAGATGTATCTGCTAATATAATAATATAATCTAAATATAATCTAATAATCTAATAATAATCTATTGTACAGGGGTTAGACTTAATGGCTTAGAGATTAAATAGCTGGTGTGTTTGGGTTCGTCGATATCTTAAAACGCCATCTTTACATGGAACCAAAAGGCTCTGGTTTCGGTTTCTTGTCGTCTTGTTGTTATGTAGCAAAATGTTATAAACAGGATCTTGAACTATAGATAAAATCTTTCTACTAATACTTGTAGCTCTCTGTAAGTCGTTGAGAAGCATTCAAGGATATATTTATATATATTTTTTGGCTTCTCGTTCTTTATACAGAAGTACTAAACTAAGACTCAAAACTCCAAACCTTAAAATTCCGAGAAAAATAAATCCCGTCTACGTAATAAAGTTGTACAGTACTTGTATTCTACAAATTTCAAATAATCAGGTTGACAAAATAGGGCTGCCATGTGTGCATATTGGAATGTCTACGGGGGGTCGCTCCAACCCTTCGAGGCAACTGTGTACGACATTTTAATAGCACCCTGTGGTTCTTAAACTTGGTACAAAATGTTGCGAAATACTAAGCGTTGTGCATATGGTTAATTGGTTACTACAGTTAGAGTCCAATAAATTATTTCTTAGTTTAATAATTATTATAAACTGTAAGTCTTCTTGGAGGCTTCCTTCCTCCTCCTCCACCTCCTTCCACTTGTAATTGAACACCGTGTAGTTTTAGTCATACGGTTCGATTCATTCATTCGACATTTTGGCTCCAAAAATCCGCCATTTTCACATTTTTAAATACCTAGTGACACTCGCGTAATAAGGACGAATCTAACTACATGTCATGCATCAAAATCAATTCAGCCGTTCAGTGAGGGAACATACGACTGACATCCATAAATGCAAGTCAAACGTAACCCTCCATTTGGGCTTCGCCGAAGTTTGGTAAAAAATTAGCCGCTCAGCTAGCAGAGCAGGTTAACTGGTATACTTTCTTTAGGTATTTCTTCAAGCAAGTCATCTTTAATCTTTAATAAATACTTCTTTTTTTAAAAAATAAACGTGTTGAATGCATATTATGTAAAAAATAAATTAATTAATTTCAAGTTTCAAGAATAAGATATATTCAGATATATACCAGACAAAATCTGAGAGTATTCCTCGTAGGGGGGGGGGGGTTCTATGTTCGAACGTACATATGTATTTTTTTTATGTATGTTCACCGATATTTCCGTCAATTATGGACCAATTTTATAAAATCTTTTTTGTTTAAAAGGGAATGCGCCCCAGGTAGTCCCATTGTCACCAAGTCCGGATGCGATGATGGTATCTGAAAGAAAATGAGGAAAACCCTCAGAAATTATTGACAGATGTAGTACATTTGCTGATTTTTCTTGAAATTAAGCAACATTGACCTTTAAAGTGATGAAGTTATTGTTATTAACCGACTTAATAAATCGGAGGAGGAGCTTGGCACCGACTTCAAATAGACCAGTACCTGATGCCGTTATAATGTTAGGTAACTATTATTCTAAAAGTGTCACATGTGTAGTCTTTTCAATTAAGTTTGAAATCAATTATTTTTCACTTTGAGTGCCCTTCCTGATTGCTTTTTGAAGTCGGTTTAACTTTTTTTTAAAGTGTTTATTTAGAACATGTACTTACAATGTACACGTATGGTAAAAATATGTTCGCCTTAAACTATAAATTGTAAGTTCATATATGAAAACATACAAAGGCACATTAAAAAATTACTAAAAATAAATCTTATTACGATTGAAAAGAATTGAAACTTGTTAAATGGTAATAACACTTATATTTATAAGAACTAGCAAGTCAGCGTGTTATGTATGAATACAAATAGAATGTACCTTTATCTATTGAGATTCATATTATTGTCGAATTAGTTCCAATGTAGTGTAGTAATATCAAGTTAAATGTAACTTAACAGTCACAAACACATACAAAAAACGCGATCACACCATGTGGCGATTTTCAAATTAACTTTTTTTTAAGTTTTTGATTATTGATAAATGAGATTTTTTTATTATTTTATTAAATTGCGTTGTACCTCGAGACGTTTTGATGTGTCTTTTCTAAAAGATATCCAATTTAACAAACAATGTTGAGGCTTTCATGTCAAGGCTCCCATAACAATGTAATTTTAACAGCGGGTTAGCTGAAAGTGCTTATAAATTGTAATTCAACTGTATTGGAAGTTGTAGACACCGTTATGCAAAAGTTTACATTAGACCATAGACATTGATTTCTTGATTAAGGGTGGAGACAATTTTTATTTTCATATTTTTAGCCTTTAAACAAGCATAGCCCATCTGACGGTAAGCGGTGACCGGTACATAAAAGCACTCTTAATATCGGAGGTGTTAATCGACCGTTTGCAAATCTGATACTATGGTAACCAGACTGCTGATAAATATACTTATATATTTCTAAATACATACATATTAAAGATACATTACACCCAGACACAGAACAAATTAATGATAGTGTTCATCACACAATTAATTATGCTGGGTGGGAATCGAACCCATGACCTCTGGCTCAGCAATCAGGATCACTCACCACTAGACCAAAAGGTCCGTCTAAAAACTATGGTGATTTTACTCACCAGCAGAAAAAAAAACAGTAATCACTGCGTTAATAGGTACTGCTGTTTTCTCAGGGGTCTCCTGTAGGGTATTATTATATAGTATACACTTTCCATACCACTATGTCACTTTTTCATTAGCAACGGCAACCTTTGAAGTTCTGGTGACTTTACTCACCAGCAGTAAAAATAAACAGTACTTACTCTTTTAATACTGCTGTTTTCTCAACGGACTCCTGTAGGGGATTATTATTATTAAGTATACACTTACCATACCACTGTGCCACTTTTCCATTGCTAATCCTAATTTTTGGAGCTCTGGTGAATTTACTCACCAGCAGAAAAAATAAGCAGACTTACTGTGTTACACAATACTGCTGTATTCTCAAAGGTCTCCAGAAGGATAAGAGTATTACCGCATTTGCATGACAGCTACGATAGATTATATAGTGACTACGAACGCTAAGAACGAAAGCCAAGGTAACAAGACCGGAAACCGCCGCCTCTGATGAGTTCTGTAGAGCATTCCTGTCAAGTAGTTTAAATTTCCTCGAATGTCGACGAAATTTTCGCGACAAATCACAATATGTAGAAACGGCAGGATTATCACCTTTGCGTTTCTAAATAATAGAGAAATGTAATAAAAATATTGATATGTCTCATTCACCAGCAGGTAGGTATACACTCGGGTAATATTGTGCCAATGAATTTTAATTACGAAGCGATAATAAAATAAATATGGCAATTAAATTTCAATAACATAAAACTAAAATACAAAAATCTGATTCAAATGCAATACAAAAAAGGGGCAAAATAATGTTATTGTTAATAATGTTAGATAATATTTATAAGCAGTTCACGTCAAATATTATAAAAAAATGTACTTTACATATTCATCAACCCAGCATTTTGTAATAGAAAACCCATCAGCTTATTTTTAACATATTTGCACTTGATTTGCAGGATATTTTCATGAATTTACACATATTTCATACTTAATTATCGGTCTAGATAATGTTTCTACATCGGTGAAAGCCGCAGGCACCAGCAATGATTGCACATGCTCAAACCACGGATTTTTCCGTGGTTATGTATAACATCGGCACCTAATTTGTTGGAGCAATAATAAAACGCGGCCGACGCAACCGCAACGTTTGTCCTGAGACGTGCGTCCGCGAACTCCGTGGTTTTAACAGGTACCGGAGTTTCATACTTTCAATTATTTAGACTGTGATTTCCAATGGGTATTTTTTATCAGTTGTAGGTGACCTACGGAATATTTTTTCAATATTTTGATAGTTATCAGCGGGTGGTGTACCCGCCATCGTAAGCTTTGGACATACGAGTCGTAAGTTAATCAAGGGTTGTTAAATTAATTTCCCTGCAAACAGACGTTGATCCCACTTACCGTATTTATAATAGAAAAGCATGATTTCTGTTTATACCAATTACTATAATTATATATAATATATGTATACATACTGCCAATATAATGAAAAGCGATGATTGTAGCATAGAAAAATCTTCTGCTGGCGAGATGATTTGTAAAAGCTCCATGGGGGTCTGTACCGTCTTCCTAGTGTGAGAGTGGCTTTTTAAAAAGATAATAAGAAGAAATAAATTTTACTGTACTGTTTACGTCTATCACAAATAGTATGGAAGTATCGGCTCAATGCTGCACCCTGTAAAGTGACAGAGTGCGGGGAGTGTGCCCCACTCCCCGCCACACTGATCGCGCGGCGTGTATGAATGAGACGACAGAATTTATAATTATTATTTACATACACTGCAGATACCTAATATGTTAGGCTTGTCAAAATGAATAGTATGAGCCCTAACTTAAGGGCTAGCGTAGCCACTGAAGAGATCCACTATCCAACTCCTAAGCCCACCATCAGAAATGCCCCAAGATGCCAAATTATAGTATTGTCATCCAAACTCAATAAACGTATGTGTGTTTCTTTTCGACACGACAATTAAAATTGACTTATAGGCACGAGTGACACCACTGTTGCAAGAGTTTCGGCACCGGTTACAGCTTATTATGTTTATAAAGCCAGTCGAATGAAATGAAATGAAGAATATTCAGCTTGTACATCAATATAGTTTTATAACAATCATAGTCATCAATCAGGTCTAGTACAAGCCTATGTACTAGACCGGATAGTACTACTAGGCTTAAACTAACTCAATTGTTAGATTTCGGGACTGAAACATTGAACACTGGTGGTTTGTCATACCAAAACGTAGCCTAGTTTTTTTGTTTTTGTGTGTTTGTCTTGTATTAAGAATTAATATCGCGATTAGAAAAACATTTCTTTTTTCTTCGCTTCGCTAAAATAGTTAAACACTTATTTGAATTAACCTATTTGTTTCTCATTTCAATTCTTTCTTTATATTAAGACATTTTACCTGTTCGAATCGTCCTATAGGTACATATCTCAAGGGTTATCAGTGCGGTGTTATTGAGTGAAAGTACAATATTTATAAAGTGCGGTCTCGTGGTAGGGGTAGCGCTGGGCGGTTGGGTGCGCGCTCAACCCTGAAATGAGTTCGTAGTGTGGTTTGGTGCCATTGTCAGCGATGTAAACTTTTTTTTTAAACTAACTAGCAACACGCCTCAGCTTCGCACGGGGAGTCTCTGACATCTTCAACAATCAAATTTACACCTGAACCTTCCTCATAAATCACTCTATCTATAGATAGTAGTTTTTCAGTTTATCGCGTACAGACAGACAGACAGACAGACGCGGTGGGGGACTTTGTTTTATGATATTATGTAGTGATAAGTGGTAAATCATAGCCAAGATCAAAAACGGATAAAAATAAAAATAGTGCAACATATACGCGGTTGAATCTTTTAAATAAAGTATACGCTAAACGTATAGGCTATATGATTCGACTTTATGCAGTTTTTAGTCATTCTTAAACTATTAGTATCATTGCAGCGGCAGTAGGTTCACCGTCTGATACTAAAACGAGAAAGAAAAATGGAAGTCAAATTATAGAATATCCTGCCATAGTCTCCTAAGTGACTCCGGGAAAGGGTCTTTCAGGAAGAGTGGTACAAGGTTGTTTTTGACAGGGTTATAATAGGTATTACAAACGTCAGCAGAATGTAGTAAGTTCTTGGCTCTTTTGACTATTTTTGATCACAGTAACCGAAGTATGGGTCACAAAATTACTGAAATGACTACAGCTTTCAAAAGCGGATTTAACCATTCAGTATTGACTCGTAGAATTAGTTTACTGTAACCACTTGCTTTAAAAGATATTTTATTTTGAAACCTGGAAGGCGAAAAAGCAAAATGTCAGGACTACTTTTTACCAATCTATGGCGGCCCTACATATAAACATAATAATCAGGCGCCAGCGGTTTGAGCAGTAATCTATTGGACTTCAAATATTGTGACCTTATTGTAAATACTCATCCTAATAATGATCTCAAAATGTTTAAATAGCTAATGTGAATTCCTTTCCCGCTATTACTAAAACCCAACCTTGTGGGTTTTCGTGACCCAGGCCCCGGGGATGTAAACAGCCCTGTTTAAATTAGGATAGGCTTTGACGTGTCTTCAGAGAACGCAATATACCTTTAGACGGTTGATAACTAGATTCGTTCCCCAATGTACCACTTTAATAAACTTTCAGGCTTATGACGTAGTAGTGAGTTTGTAACTCTGACTATAAATACGGCTTACACTCACTCATCGCACTCGATTCACCTCTAGTAGGTACTTACTCGTACAGTTACTATAGGCTTGCAACACTAGCATATTACTCCTGTTACAGGTAAAACACCCTCTAGCTCTAGCGCTAAAAGCAGATTTATTTAGAAAAACATATATAATTGATGTTTCGGTGTTCCTAAGCAGATTGCATTAAAATAAGATTTTTTTTTTCATATAACTACGTAACAAAAAGGAATTCTCACGATAAAAGTTCGACGATCAAAACTGGACTAGATTATGGTTAGTTTTTAATTAGGAATTGGTATGCTCGCTCCCCAATCTACCACAATACCATCTCAAATTCACCATAGTTGTTGTATGGCTTAAGTCACATACGTATTCCAAATTTCAACAAAATCGGTTTAGGGAAACTGGTAAAAGATGCAGTTGCAAGATTCTAACAAAGCTGGTTAAAATAAATAATAAATTCGTCCAAGAGTGAATATTACCTGACTTTCTCTCACAATCTATACCATTCCTCGATATCATCTGTTTATAAACTGTCCCTTTGGTGGGCATGGACCTTCTTTTGAGTGAGGTTAGGGTAGAATCCCTCCTAATTTAGGTGCAGTACGGCACACCATGTGGTTTTAGTCGGTTCGATTCCGACACACCGCCCCACCGAAAACCCCGGTGGGGTGACGGCCCGAGGGGGTTTCCACACGCACAAAAAAAAAAAAATAAGACCATAGTTTATTATGCATGTCTAGGGCTTGTTGTTAGACTTCACTAATCTTCAAAAACGTTGTTGAGAATTCTCAGATATGCCTAGCGATTACCGTAATTGGCAAATCAGCCGCTTCACTTTTTATAATAAAAAACAGGTAACTAAAAATCTCGTTTGGTATTATAATAAAAAGGTGCTAAGTATTGTACATTATCAAAAATAATGGCTAACAGTATTAAACGCCAATGGATTTTTGGATTCTTCTGATGTAGTCTACAAAATTTTTAGTTACTCCTGAAAAAAATACTGAAATAGAGTTAGCGGGTTAGCCAACTTCGGTATCGATAGTTTTCTTTAACCTTAAATCAAGTATGTTATAACTGGGTCCGGATGTCTTAATAAAAGCTGTTCCCGAATCCCTCCTATTTCAGGCGCAGTACGGCACACCGTGTGGTTTTAGTCGGTTCGATTCCAACACACCGCCCAACCGAAAACCCCGGTGGGGTGATGGCGAGGGGGTTTCCGCACGCACAAAAAAAAAGTATGTTATAACTAAGTCAGATATGCGCGACTATGATCTGGCTGGCGGTACTATATTTACTAAATTAATTAATCTTCACTCATAACAACTAACTTGTTGTGAGATGGTAAAATCACTCGGCTATCTCTCTCTTGTGCTTTGCCTACACTACCAGTGACAAGGTTGGCAAAGGTTGGATTATATAAAATTATTTAATAATATAAAAAACCGACAGCAATGCGTTGTTTCACAACTTGAAGTTTTCGTGAACCATTTTTGCCACTCTTGGGGGAGACATTTTTTTTTATGAAACCCCCCTTGAATCAACATTCTTTTTCACAATTGGCTAACTCAGATAACGCGTTACATGAACACGAGATAATATAAGATAATGGAAATAGAGAAAATAAAAATACAACCAATTTGAGAATAGCTTGGTCCTTTCTAAAGTCGATTAAAACACACAATTTGATAAATTGTTTTTCTTTTCACTTAAATGGATAAAGTATTATTCGTTTACATTGTCGATGTCGTGTATTATTAAACTGGTAAGCACTAATCCACACTAGAATTTTTTACTTCAGATATTAAGCCAAAGTTCAACATTGGGCCATTAGCGGCAATTTCAATTTGATTGCAATATTAATTTCAGTACTCTTAATACGTCAATTTAAAATACCACACAGAAGTAAAAAAACATCCGAGATATTCGGCATATATCGATAAAAAATCATGGAAGCTAGACAAAACTTTAGGTCACTCACACGTTCGACATACAAAAAACTTGACTTGGGCACAGACAAAACATGAGATTATTTTTATCAGTTTTTATCGTTTACCGATTATTTTAATCGGTACGGCCGGATCGGGTGTCCGTCTGTCGGTAATGGTCGTAATCGGCCGCTAATCGGCGCACAATTTACGAAATTGTCGATCCGTGTCGGCGACTCTCGATGATCGGCTGATAACTTAGTGTTGTAGCTGTATTGTTGTCGATAGTTTACAAGTTTGTTATTAATCAGTGAAGATTGTGATAAGTAATTAATTTAATAAGTATAGTGATAGATTTTTGTGGTTGTATTGGTATTTAAGTATGAAGCTTCTAATTGTACTTTATTGAGATGTTTGCCTCGCGGTTTCGCTCGCCTTATTGTGATTGAGAACCTCCTCCTGTTTTGAAGTTTGAATCAATCGCTTCTTGAAGGCAGGCGAAACCCACGCACACATTATTGGAGTAATAATAGTAAATAACTTTTTTTTTTCAACTGTAATCCATTTGATTTGCATGTGTTAGTGCCCTGCAAATCAGGCATCGCTTAAAATTTAAAAGATTTACATATTCCAATGTGTAAACGTCTAGAATATCTTACTTAAATTGTATGACAAAGGGACTTAATTAGTGTTCTAATAAAGGAATGAGAATATATTTTGTATTGTCAAAAGGCTAACAAAGCCTTTTATACAAAATTGTATCATTAAGCGGCACTTTTGAATTGAACTCTACTTGTGTCTTAAAATGGTAGCTAGAGAAGACCTAAGTGATGATAAGGAGAACTTGAAGGTATAGGACATGTTTTTCTGCTTGAACTGGAGCCGCCCAACCGGGTAATTACGATATTGGCCATCTTATTTGTATACAAAATTATGTATATAGCATTCAATACAAGATATTTTGATACAACATTTACAAGTATGTACTTAATAAAAAGCACTCATAAAGGTAGGTATAACTAATTTTTATTCAAAGTGTTATCGATGTAGCATCACAACTGCATTATTATAAAATTATATAAAAAAGATGTAAAATTGGCAGCAAACCGCCGTCTAACCCCTGTATTGATCACAATAATCGATCGTGTGCCGCGTAATTGCGCTGGATCGAACCCGCGACCCATTATGTCATTATAGTCGACCGACCGAAACAATAGAAAAAAAAACAAGACAACGCAAACCCAACCTAATGGCTATTAAAATAAATGGGATTATTTACAAATTATAAATATGTTCTTACGTCACATTTATTCCAAATTTGAAAAATGGCACAGAATATAAAATTATATGATTTTTATCTTAAAATAAAAACAATAGGGTTAATTTCTGTGTGGCATGTTATTGTTTGTGGATAGTTAAACGTTCCAATTTCAAAATTGGCGGTGACGGTCTGTCGGGCGCCTGCGCTGGGGCAGCTGTGACGTCAGATGACATGAACAGCCGGAGAAGACTTTTTTGAGTAAACCTTTTATATCCATGAAATTAGGTCATTATTAAATTTATAAAGTTTTATACCTACAGATATTTTTTTAAGTTTGTTTATGATTTTTTCTAAGCAACTACAACTACTTACTAAAGGTTCTAGACATCAATCCCCCATTTTTCTAATTAAACATTTTAAATGAATATGAGGTTTTCGTCATAATCATTAATATTCACAGCTTCATGTTTTACAACTTTTGTGCACTTAGCATGTAAAGTACTCAACAGTCTATAAATGTGTTCGATTCTTAGGTTTAATGCGGTCAAATATGTAACTCTCACTTTATAGTGTTCTAGTATCAAGATCAGTACCAAACACCTGTCGCGACGTCGACTTTAAGGTCATTCGAAGTTAGCGTATCCAATTTCTGTAAAAAATGCACAACAATCAATCAATCAACATCAACTTTTTTATATTTTTCCCGACTTTAAATCACTTACAACAACACACATCACACTTACAACAGCATTAATGTTGACCAATTACGACCAATTGAGACCAATTACGCAGTTTACTTTTACACATTTATTTTTACAGATTTATTAATTATTACAGATTATAGATTAATATTCAAAGCTACTCTTGCCTTAGTCAAGGTATACAAGTGTACTCACCTTTATATTTCTACGATGCCCAACTTATTTCGAGCTTCGCGACGACCCTTTATCAAGATTTTAAGGATCGGCTTGACCCCATGGCGTTGCGTAGAGATGTAGCTTCACTCTGCATTCTCTATCGCTTGTACTATGGGGAATGAATTGTTTTTACTTATACCAGCTGCATCTTTCCGCCATCGTTTTACGCGACAAAATTTTGATCCCTCTCCACCACTGTGCGCTTCTCTAGAAACTTTTTGCCTTGCACAACCAATATGTGGAACAAAATGTCGCCTGCGGTATTTCCAACTGCTGTGTCGTCGGTGGCGACGCCTTAAACCGACGCGAAAGATCAATTTATCGGCTTCCTTGAGTGATATACATATTTATTGATATTTATATTTATTAAAAATATACGAACCTATATTTTCAATAAATGTAAATATTAGTCACGGAAGTTTTTACTTGCGTTTTAGCCCAGGTTAAAGTTTAACAAAAACCGTTAGTTTATTACTTCCTGACTACATTAGATCACTCAAACGTCATCAATTACCTACAATCAAGAAAATATTGCGAATAGAAACTTAATAAAATTATTCTATAACTAGGTGTTATACAAGATCGTTTTCTAAGAAATAACTTATCCTAACAATTTTTTTATATCTCTTTATTGCACACCATTCGAGAAAAATGTAATACAGACATATTATATTTATACAGACAATTGGCGGTCTTATCACTCACGGTGATTTCTTCCATCCATACTACTAATATTATAAATGTGGATGTAACTGTTCTTTTATGGGGCACCAGCAGTGCTCCATGGTTTCACCCGCGTTAGTCCCGATCCCGAGGGAATATCGGGATAAAAAGTAGCCTATATGTTAATCCAGGTCTCCAGCTATCTACATACCAAGTTTCATCGCAATCGGTTCAGTAGTTTTGCTGTGTAAGAGTAACAAACATCCATACATCCTCACAAACTTCCACGTTTATAATATTAGTGGGCAAACGAGCAGATGGGTTACCTGATGGTAAGTAACTACCGCAGTCCAACCTGCTATTCAAGAGTCACAAGTGCGTTGCGGCCTTTTAGGTGGGCTTAGAGGAAGGGAAGAAGAAGGGGAGAGGGAAGGGTTAGGGCCTCCAGTAACCTCACTTACCCGGCGAATTACAATGGAATCATTGCTTCACTGCCGGTTTCCTGTGAGGCCGTGGTTCACTTCAGTCGAGTCGGCCATTCGTGCCGAAGCATAGCTCTCCCACTTGTATCTTTATTAAATTCCTATTTTTTTAATAAATTAATAATTGATTAAAATGAACTGTAAACCAACCTCAAGAATTATAAAAAAAAATGGGTTGCGGGACCTTTCTATATCATCAACAAAAAACTTGTTTAAAATAGCCCTGTCTTATTAGGAATCTGCAAATGTGTACAGTAGAAGACTATAGGCTGAGCCTACTTTATGGCTATTATAATATTTGTGGCCCATGTAATAGTGTATTACGTAATACCACGTGATATATCTGTGCTAATTAATACCTTCGTAAATATACAAGGGTGAGTTTATAAAAAACGTGCCTAACTTACTCATATATCAGACGTTCTAGAATCTACTCCGTATGGCCCTAACCCTGTGTATAGATAAAAAAATCAAAAAATAATACCCAACCACAACAGCAAGCTCTCTTAATATAGGCTGGCTACACAAACTTAACACGGCACCTTCATCTGTTTCAAAAGAAATCTCATTTGCGTTCAAACTTTTTCTTTTAAAAAAAGTTCTCGAAATGGCCTCGTACATTTTTATGGGGTTTGAATTTGTTCGGCGACCACTGATGTGGTCTCTCACCACAGGCTTTGACTCGCCGTCTCAAATATTATGAGTAACACCGAGTTGACAATAAAAATGGTGACCGCAAGAACAGTTTCATTATTTTGTCAGATCGTTGAAAAAAAAATGTTGTCTTGTTCGCACTTTAGCGGCGGAATGCCGACGTATCATCACTTTATTATTATAATTACGAGTATCTGTGGTGAGAGAGATACTTTGATACATAAAATATGTATATATAATAATAACTAAGTATGTGTATGTATACATACCTGTACTTTATAGGCTTTAAAAAGGTCCCCAAATGCTGTAAGTACTCGTATATAATTCTATCATCATCATCATACACTATTGACATTATTAAACAGTCTAAAATAAGGTAAGTATTTAATTGTCTTAAGTGGAGCTCATTAAATGGCTTAAAAAGTTTTAAAGACATTCTTGTTTTTGTTTTATTGACATACATATCTACATACATTCAAGCCTGGAACCCCGAAGGGTTACGCAGAGGCGTGTTAAACAATAACATTTTACCCACTAGAATATGGTCCCACTCATATAATGTGGAGCAAGTTTATTGCTGTCAACCGGGCTCTTTGGGAAAAGATGGAAAAATATGGACAACTTTGAAAAGGAAAGATAGGGAAGGAAAGACAATGGAAGAAAACTTATTTGCTTATAAGGATAGATTGGGGAGTGTAAGCATTGTTTTATTTAATAGGCTAAGTTCTAAACGTCTATATAAATCAAAATGAGATGCTGTTCATTGCGAAGCGCATAATTTGAGTTTCATAAGGTTTTAAGGGGAAGAAAGGGTGGAAAACTTGACCAGAAAATGGGGCAATTTGTAGACGTATTCTCCAAATTGCCCCATTTTCTGGTCAAGATTGAAGGTTCTATTTTACATAAAATTAAAATAAACCTATAAAACGTCTGTTGGGTTAGCTAGTGAGAAATAAATGAAAATGAAAAACGAAAATAAATCACAAAATAACACTTTCACTGATATCAACTCACGACCAAACTATTTTCTAAATGTTAAAAACATTGGTTTATTGAAATACTTTGTTACAAATATGGCTTTTTATGTATTAAACACAAAAAGCAATATTTGTAACAAAGTATTTCAAGCAAATAGTGTTACAAGAATAGCAACGTAAGTTTAGACAGCTTGTCTCGGTCTCGTTCCCATCCTTGCCTCGATCTCATTCCCATCCTTGCCTCAGCACTCTCGGAGACCTTTGAATAATAATTGTCAGTTGCGCGCGGGCTTTGTTGTTATATATAGATAGGCTACAAAAAACATTTCAGTACTTTTTTTTCTAATGTTTGTCAACCGATTTTCTTATAAAGTAGCTATTGACAAGCTTTAGTGTTACCAATAAAATAATTCTGATCTATCTTCGACGGAGATTTGTTATATATATTTGCCACGCGAGTAGTATAAAGTAAAAAAGTGTATTATGCAACTTAATAAAATGATTTTTCTAGAAACTACAACACTGACACAAATCATAACCCGCACATAACGAACACAAACTAATCACCGAAAACAAAAAAAAAGGATGCACTCGAGTCGATTAATCGAACCTAAAACTAATCAACCCTATCTGAAATCGACTAAAAAAAACCAAGAATATAGTTCTCGAGAGACGATGTTAAAAAACAAATGAATGGAGGCTGGGCGCGCTCCTTCTGAACATAAATCATGCTCGGAAAGCGTTCCTGGTCAAGATTTTAATAAACATAAGCCTCTATCGTTATATCCATTCATACAACTTTTTTATTGTTTTAATTATACTTGCAGGGCGTGTGAAGGAGTTTCGCCTTCGGTCGGTTCCCATCCCTAGGGCGAAGCTTCTGTTTTGATTATTTTTTCGTTGGAGAAAATGATCTTGTATCGAACTAAGTACCAGAAATTAATCATTTTGCAGTTGTAAATTTAGAGTTATTCGAAATTGAAATGTCAATTTAGAATGTCAAAATTCAAAATTATTGTGAAACATTCCGGCTCTGAAGAACGACCTGTATACATGTATGTACATAAGAGTAAAATTGACAATATACTTGTAAGTACATGTATTAATAGATAACTAGTATAATTAGTTATATATCCTCTATGGACAGTTTGAGGCACGAATAACGGATAAACTCGTAAATACTTTAGACTGCATTAGAAATCCAGGTACGCAGAATTTCACAATCTTTGTCTCTTGACATTAAATGTACCCAAACTGATTCACTGAGTCAGTGGCTAATACTAAACAAGAATGCGATGGTACATCTAATATAATATACACTTTCACAAAACATAGTCTGAAAAAAAATCTATAGCCTTATATAGTACGTGACAGTACAGAATGTAGGAACAACAAAAAAAGAAAACAAAAAGAGTGTATATTGCGCGCGCGTTCGGTGGGCGGCAACGCTGCGCAGACGCAGCAGCTTCATAATTACGGGGTAAGCACGGCTTCTTGGTTCGATCGACGACTCTCAGCTACGAATACAACGACGATGTAAGATAACGTACGCCTGCTATATATATTTATTGCTTCTCTGCGTATTCGTACCGGATAAAGAAGGCACAACGGCAGTCAAGTTATATATTATATAGATATATTACATAGAACCAAGACCATTTTTGAAGTGAAAACTTTTTAAGGCACGTTTGTGCATTTTTGCTATGGGGAAAAAGCACTGAACTCGTGACCGTCACGCTAATAATACATATATAGATCCACTAGAGGGCGCTAATGTAAACATTCAGTTCTGTCAGTTCCTTATTAATTAATGTCACCAATCTACTAATGAGACGTTTTAAGTTTGTCGTTTCGTTTAAGTTTTCACTTCTGTCGGCAGTCCCATGACTGCAATTTTATTTTTCAAGTCTACGTACAAACAGGGTGAGCTACATATATTATATTGGATTCATTTCTATACATATTAAATTGATCTATTATGCTTAAACTATATGACCAGGTTTAAGAGCAGGCTTAATGGAAAAAGCAGCAAGTGAATTACAGAACTAAAGGATCTTTTCAGTGATAGATGGTCTAGAATCTTGGCTTCAATGGTGGTACATACTTACTGCGTTAGGCACTAGAAGGATTTCAAATCGGTGTCTTGGCTATGTAACCGTGGTGTGGATAGTTACCACAATTTTAACGTTTCTTGAGACCTCCAGTAACGATTATAATTTATTGAAATATTTAGAGAGTATTTACAAAATTTTAAACTACTTTTAGTTGCAGCTAAGTTGTAGTTGTAAGTTGTTTTTATATTATTTAATTTCAAGTCTCACTTCTCATCTTCTTGGGACACTGTATTGATCCTGGCTTGTCTCCGACGCTGATGCTAAGCTGGCTAAGCTAACTCACTTTTTTTTAGAACTCCTATTATTATTAGTTCGATTAGTTCGATTTTTCTTTATCACCCATGAAATGACAATCTCTTCTCATGTGGTGATTGAGAAGTAGTAGGACGTTAACGTGAACAGTTTGACATTAACGTTTTAAACATTTTTTTTTAAAGAATACTAATAACGTGGGTCACACATTACTAGTATTCTTGTTAACCCCTCCAGCTAAGCTAAGTGCTTGTGCACTGTGTGTGGTTCAAACCCGCAACCTCTTGATCGCAAGTCCGACGCCTTAGCCATTACGCTACCGCCGCTTACGTTATTTGACAACCTACGGCATTCTACTCAAAATTATTCATAAGACAGCTCTACGTAAGTAGTTTGAAAGTCAGCTAACTTACGTATAGAGTGACCAAGGCTTACCGCAACCATAGATATTATCTGGATCTTTTATAATAATTGTATGGTTAATACACCATAGGAATATTCAATCTCAGTTACGCGTTCAAAATGGTTAAGATTATATTATGTAGATATGATTTAATGTTATTATTTTTGTGAGCAAACCCATTGGTTTTGGTTATAATGGAACATGAAGTTTGGCGTAATTTCGGTTCAGAGGATTATTAATGATAGTGTAATTGTAATGTAGCTACATTTGTTACATACAATATAGAAATGAACTGACTGAATTGTTATAGCTATTCACAGTCAGTCAGCCTTCTTCGTCTTCTATTCGCTATATATTTTTCTTAATAAAGAGTTCACCTACTGTCACACTTGCACTCCCCGAAGGGGTAGTCAGTACTTTACAGTAAAGTAGCATTATACTAAAGTAAAAGGGCGAAGACCTAGTTTTAAATGTCTATTTAAGTTAATGAAAGCTATTGTTTTTATCCTAAACTATGAACAATCAAATAAACTGTTAAATACAGATAAGAAACAAGGACCAATAGACAGCTATGTAGTAAGTAATAAATGGTTTAAATAAAATAAACTAGCTACCGAAATCACCGTTCTGGCAGTAGTCACACTCTATTTTAAATACTAACAAATTACTCCTAATGTCCTTCGGGAGTTTTTTGGAAAAATTACTGCAACACTATGCTCAAAAGATTACCCAGAACTAGGGCGAATTTCCTTCTCTGTTTTTATGAGATGTTTGTTTTTTCGTCTTTAAAAAAGGCAGTGATTTTATTATAATTAAATCTCCTCCAAAACGATAGTTGACTGACAAGTCAAATCAGTTACTTCTTATCTAATGTCATAACGGTACGTTCCATAGAAATGTGAATGAAATAACAATTTTGATGTCATACTTAGGTATCTCCAAAATAAGTTTCTTTTACTGTTAGGGTTACCAATTAAAAATAATAACAAACGTGAAAATATTAAAGAATTGTCATAATATATGACTTAATTTCTTAAGGCTATGAAATAATTAATTTCAGCCATAGGCAACTAACCGATTCACCGCTGATTGAATTCGTTGCAAGGTTCCAAAACTCTTAATCTTTCGTCGATCGATGAAGGCACAATTAAATGTACATCAGACAGGGATAAGTTACATATTACTGCAGTGTAATTCGACTCTAGGGTCAACCAGAAATTTAAAACAGCAAAATTGGTATGTGAAAATGTGCTGAATCTTTCTTTGGCTCTCTCAAGAAATACCATAGGTATTTTGATTGTTTACAGGCCTTGGTAATTGCTGGGTCTGGTATATCCACGAGTTTATTAAAACACTAGCAACCCGCCCCGGCTTCGCACGGGTAGCCGATACATCTTCAACAATCATCAACATATTTCAATCAATTTACACAAAACCTTAACAAATTATACACCTAAACCTTTCTCATGAATCACTCTGTCTATTAGTAAAAACCGCATGAAAATCCGTTTAGTAGTTTTTCAGTTTATCGCGAACAGACACAGACAGACGCGGCAGGGGACTTTATTTTGTAATATGTAGTGATGAAGTATAAGTCTGAAATAAACTACCTGCGTCTATTTTCCTAGACTAATATACTCCTGAAACGTTCAAGCGTACCTAGGTTTCTTAGATAGGTGTATATCATCTTCATCTTCATCGTCGCTTTCCAGGTAAGGTGGAAGACAAACGCCTATTCCAATCATCAAAATAAACAAATAATATAATCCATTAAAAAAAACGTATAGTTTAAATCAAAGTTGACTGGACCAAACGTGTATTTTAATTCCCTGTTCTAAATTGGAGTTGCAAACACTCAAAAAAACTTCACGATCTTATAAAAGATTAGCAATTCCTCGTTTTCGGCGCATTGCAACCATTGCACCTCCATAGAGGTTATTAAAAAAATTGTTATATTTATCACTACATATTATAAAACAAAGTCTTTCTGTCTATCTGTTCGCGATAAACTCAATAACTACCGAACGGATTTTCATAAGGTTTTACCCAATAAACGGAGTGATTCTTGAGGAAGGTTTAGATGTAGGAGTAATTCATTAAGGTTTTGTGTTAAACGGCTCAAATATGATGATGGTTGTTGAAGATGTCGAAAAAATCAATACATGCTTTGCTACCCATGCGAAGCGGGTTGCTAGTTAATATTAATTTTGTTTCTAACAATAAAGAACAGTTTCATTTAAAATAATTTAACTACAATATAACCTTCTTATCTAAATATTACTCTACTCATATTAAGAATGAAGGCACAGTTAATATGCGTATTTAAAATATAGACCAATTTAACAATAAATCAGTTTTGTTTTTTATTGCTCACATATTTATAATGATTATGTATTTAATGACCCAGCTGGCATTTTGGTTGTTGAGTGGGCGTTAGATCTATAAGGTATAATTAAAGGAGGTAGCAACTTCCTCTTGAAAAATTTCTCATAGGAAATTCGTAGGCATAGGAATTTGTAGGAAATTTGGTTCGCAGCGCTTTTATATCACATCACCATCATCTCTGCTCGCTGTAAATAGGCGACAAATAAATATAGTTTTTTGCATAACAGTTAAAACAATGGAATGTATTATACTCTTTCTCTCTCTCTCTCTCTCTCTCTCCCTCTTTCTCTATAGCTAGCCATACCCCTCTCTCCTCGTCATTCTTCTCCAGACTTTTTGGTTCGTGGTATCGTAGAGTCATTCACTTGGGATTTCTTTAGGTCATGGTTGATTCATCATCTTTCTTTTTGGATCAGTATTTATGTGTAGGACTTGCCTAGTTGCCTGAGACGTGTCATGCTGAATTTTTATTGGATTTTACAGTCTAATAGAAATAAAAAGTGACAGGAGACCACATTAAAACTACACCAATAACGTTTACATTATTCGTTTCATAATCATATAATACTTTTGTGCTGTGTATTTAAATGTTACAACGTTTTATGCTGTTATTCTCAAATAAAACTGTTTTCTTATTCAATATAAGAAAACAGTTTTGTTTTCTTTATTTACAAAATATGTATGAAAGTTATAGAAGTTCTCAAAAATTTGAGCAAAACTGTTCCTTCTTCGGGGATTACATCAGTAATGATTGAATAAAGAAAACAAAACTGATTCAACAAATATGCTTCAGGAGCCCTCTTAAGGTGTGATCTAACTCGCTGATTGTATTCCATGTGAAATATGACATGTTAACTTGTGCTGCTAAATCCGCCGTCGCAGACGCAAACAATGTAAATTCTCCATGTTCTATATTGATGGATGGATGATCTGGAAAAGGGATGTTATAATTTTGGATCTGGATATGGTTTCAGATACCGTTACGGAAATGAAATTATTTCGGATTATCCAATAGTTTCGGATAACTTCAGTTAAGGATATTAGATTTTTAAGGAATTGTATTAGATAAATACAAATATCAAATTATTTGTTTTTATTACTTGGTTATTATTTAGCCTAATAAGTGATTATTATAGCTACTAATTTTAAGTATCGACGAATTATACTATATTTAACGAAATTATACCAAACAGAAACCACATTAAACAACTATTTCGGACATATAGAAAGTATAAAAACCCGTCATAACGTGTCTCGTTTAGACTCCGGCCCTATCCGAAATTATTCGAATGTTTTATATTAGATTCGGTTATGGTTTCGGATATCTGATAGTTTCGGTTACGGTTACAGAGCTCCATAACATCCCTTGTCTGGATATCTCGTATAGTGTTCCTTATGGTTGAGTTCGGTCACCACAGCTATATGGGGGGGTGGATAGGTATGGTTACGCGTGAGTGACCCACCCGGGCAGGCGTCGGTAAGTTGACAGTGTGGTTAAACGCATTCTATTGATCCTTAGTTTAAAAATCCTTACTTGCCAAAAATCCTAGTAATATATAATGCTAGTAAGTCTTCATAAATAAATAATTAACCTCCTTTTTTAAGCCAGTTAAAAATTAAATAAAAGTTTATGTATGTATCCGGAGTAACAAAGTTGAAGACAAGTATGTACTTGTCACATGTTACTTGAGACAACGTCTCAAACAAGCAAAATCTAACGAATGTTTGTTTCTTAGATTTTGCTTGTTTGAGACGTTGTCTATTGCCTGTTAACGTTCACTCTAACAAAGTTTACCAAAGTTTGCGTTCCGTCTACGATTAATACTAAGTTTTTGATTCTTTCTACATTCTAAAAAAGACTTCACTTCACTTGACTTACACTAAAATAGTCTGATGGTAGAAATCAAGAAACCTTCAAGAAAATCTTTGAAAACTATGCAAAGTAATTATTTGTTAGGTATCTATATATTTTTTGTAGAATCCTTTGATTTCTCATTCTCATATAATATTGTCAGATGGTAATAAGATTGCTGGTATTAAATCTTGATTTATTAAAAAAAAATGAAAAATGACAGGCATATTCAGTTCTTTCGTAACGTTACACACGGTATCACAACACTCTACAACGATATATTTATCACGGCACACCATAATTACTTACCATGAGGTTAGGTGGGCGGCACAGCAGCTACTCCAGGTTATAATTAGGATGGGCGGGCCCCACGGCACCGGATCACGGAGTGGCCGTATATTCAATAGAAGAATGTGTAGAGATATATACTTGTTGATTATCTATATTTCTGTTTAGCTATTGATACCTAGGTATGCGTTGTCTGAATTAATGACAGCTTGCCTTAACACCTACAGAGGAAGACACAGAAAATAATGTAGAATTCTACGACAGTTCAATGATAAAATGTTTAAATAATAAGTTACCCACATCAAAAAAATATTTGTTTGCCTCATTGCAGCAATTAGCCAGACAAACTCTGTACGGCAAACAAGACAAAAACCCAAATGCAGTAGCGTATTTTGACAGTAAATGCACACTCTAGAGGAGTGCCCAGCGGTCAAAGCAGGAACAAACGATGTTCTAAGAAAAATAAACTGCACAGGCTAAATACGAGGACAAAAACGTTATAATGTACATTTTATTTGTTCATAAAGAGTAACGCTTGTCATCCGACAAGCGTCATTTAAAAATCAAACCAATGCGCCAACAATAGAAAATAAATTTAATATTTTGCAATCCATCTCTTAGCTAAGCCAAAAACGTTTGATCTCAAATCTAATTCCACTCCTAATGTTCATCATAGCAAAACAACTTTTCATCTTAATACTGACAAAGAAATAAATTACCTTTTTTTACACAACATTTCAATAGTTCTTCCATCTAGATCCATCTATAATTCAGCGAAATCAAAAAACAGAAGTCTATATACCAAAGCCATTACTAACATAAATAAATGTAGATATAACAAAAAATAATCTATTGAAACAGTAGATTAAATTGTGATTAAATTTTATTTTACAACACATTTAAAAAATAAAACGAAAGTTGGCGATGACTTGTGGTTTTGGGCGGCGTCGCCTGCGCCCGCGCCGGTGGGAAGGCGAACAAAAAAGATTCATGTAGGTGCTTTAGAAAGGTAGCTTATGTATTTTTTTTATATATATACCACGTTTTGGAGTTCCGTTCTCGTGAGAATAGAATGCCTAAGACGTGGTTTGATATGTAGTGTCTTTACTATAGAAATGTTAAGGATGTGCCTGTCTGCGATAAACAATATACGCTTTACACAACTACCCAAATATTTTTGTCTATAGTGACTTGCAGTTCTAAATTTATAAAATTAAGAAATAAACTTAAGGGATAATTACGTTTCTTCTTCTTCGTGGACTTTTACCTTTTCAACGCCACAGTCGGCAAACGAAAAAGTGCCCCCACCGACGGCAATGATCGACAAAAATACATTTTTGCAGTACAAAATAAACATGGAAAAAACTCTAGTGTTCGTTTTTGCTATTATTTAAAAATGAAATAATATATATCATTTATATACATACCATTCAAATTCAATTAATCTCATTGAATAGTAGGAAAACGATAGAAATGACGACCATAGCGATAGTTCTGTGCGACTCATTCAAAGTCTGGAGTGAACGTGGAGAAAAAGAGGGTCGAGAGTCTTGTCATTTACGTGAACGCCAGCCATAAACTCAGAACCGACGTCTTACGAAAATCAAAAACAGAAGCTACACCATACCATACCTATAACAACAGATGGTATTAAAATTTTAAATTAGGTACGTCTACGTTATGTAGGTTATTGTGATAGTTCATTATTAATATAAATATCGTTTCATTTTGTTCATCTGGTTGTACAACTCTTAACAAATATAGTAATTAAGAATTTGGCTTTAAATACTCACGAATACTCTTTTTCATTAGCCGCGTCTGTGTGAAACATTTTCCAATCCCAATTTTCATTATTTTGTCAAAAGCTTCAATTTCCATCTTAACAAGAACCACTAATTTTATACATCCTTATGACTTTTCCCAGTGCAACCCGAATTCAGTCTAGTATCTAAACATTAATTGTTTATATGCTTTTTGTAGAAATAGAGGAGTTCAAATAGGATACACTCTCCAGGACAAAGCTACAATCGCGATTTACTGGATGATCTGATTTCTAGCAAAAGTAATTTGGTCCGAAATAAGACTCAACTTGGTCAGCAAAGCCCAGCCGTACGAAAGTTTGTGTCTGACCATGTCCACGACCCTGAATGAATACAGGCGGAGAATCTATCACCACTTTGCAATTTTTAACTACACCCTTCACTAAATTGATAAAAAGATCAGAACGCCTCAGGATGTAGAAAATAGCAACGTCTGCCCAAACAGAGAAGTGGTATTTCGTCCCATTCGTAAGCCGAATCGATTAAGTTTCGTGTCCCATAAAGTACTTAACAAATATTAGAACTAATTATAATATATAGTCTTTATCTATTATTGCAGTCTACATTTGGTAAATAGTAAAATAAATATTTTCATACAAAAATTAAATGGTAGAAAAATTTATTGAAATTACGTAATACAAATATTAAGTAAGAAACCGATATTTAAATTGATTTTGGGACATTGTACGACGAATGTCAACCAATACCTACAAGGACGCATAAGGAAAGTACCCATTTCAAAGTGCTAATATAAATCTGACAGAACTCACAATAATAGTAACCCAAACCTATGAATACTACTGCTGTCTTAGAAAGTCTGAACCAATATTGTATCTGTAGAGTCTTCAGAAAAAGAAGTCCGTAGAATAGAACTCGCATTCATTATTTCATGAAGATTACCAAGTCGAACTAGTTAATAAGTCTTGTTCGCATTTCAAGAAAATTTCAATTTCAAAGAAAGGATACGAAAGGAGGAAAAATATTAAATTAGTTTTTATGTTTACTATTTTTTAACATAACACCTGTAGAAATGGTGTGAGTACTGACTGATTTGACTCCTTTCTATAATCAAAGGGCTACGTAGTATATTCCTTACTATGTTTTCCATCAACATTTGAGCTAGCCGTAGTAAGTTATTAATTATATATGTACATGACCAGTTTTTCGAAAGTTGTACTTACTATTTTTTAAGGACATCAATTAAAAAAACGATTTATTGAGTCCAGTTCCGTGACTAGCATTTTCTGGGCCCGGTGCAAGCTTCTGTAAGTGATAAATATTTTCTATTGCCTTATATTGGTACAGTTGTCAAAATTTTAAATAAATATTTAAAACAAACTTTTATTCGAAATCATTTGTCAAAATACAGAATAATACTGTTTGACTGTTCGTTATCAGGCAAAATATATACACTCAGCTTGGAGGCATGCAACAAATGCAAAATTAGAGATATACATATTAGGGATACACTGGAAAATCCAGAGAATACCAGGCAGGGAAGGAAGAGCTACTATTGAGTTAAAAAGAACAAAAGTAGAACGACTGCCAATCCCAAACATGAAAGCGACAAAAGAAAATTCAGTGCCAGACTGGAATAAGAAGAACCCTAGAAGAGAGGATAGAAGGTATAAAAAAATGTGAAGGCTAACTGAAGGGATAATTTATGGTAAGGGGGAATAATGAAAGTATTTATTGTTTTCTAGATAGACATCGTGGAATCAGTGGGAAAGCCATGCTTCGGCACGTATGGGCCGACTTGACCGGAGTGATACCATGGCCTCACAGAAAACCGGCAGTGAAGCTTGTATTGCTTTGCGCCACGTGAGTGAGGTTACCGGAGGCCCTAACCCTTCCTTCACCTCTATTCTCACCCTTCGGAAGTCGTTATAAAAGGACCTTAGAACCTGTGTTCAAGTAATTCGTGCCAACACAGACTGGTTTCATACCTCAAAAGGAGTCAGGCGTAGACAAGTAGTAGACAGTGTAGCTTTTCATATGGAGTAATTACATGATTGGTGAGCTACAGGCCTTTGTGAGCGGTCAATCGGCGTGGAAGAAAGTGCGCCCACCTTAATGTATGGTAGCGAGAGATGGGTGTAGCATAAAAATTATGAAAGTAGAATGAATTTTCTTTGCTGTTGAAATGAGACTACCCTGTGCCTGGGCACCGTTGACACCGCCCTAGTAACGGCTCTGAGGCACCTATATAATATAATTATATGCATTGTGTCCTACCACTGTGGGAGAGCCGTACTTCGGCACGTATGCGCCGGCTAGACCGGAGTGTTACCACGGATTCACTGAAAATCAGTGTTTAAGCAATACAAGCAATTTCGCCGAGTGAGTGAGGTTACCGGAGGCCCTAACCCTGCTCTCTCCCCCTCCGCCCCCCATTCTAATACTCCCACCTTAATGGCTGGCAACGCACTTGTGACTCTTGAGTTGCAGGTCCCATGGGTGTCGGTAGTCACTTACCGTCAGGTGACCCGTCTGCTCGTTTGCCCCTTATTCTTAAAAACGAAAAAAAATAATAATAATCGTGGCTAAAGTCTTAATAGTGTACGTTTACTATTTTCTAAATTCATTTACAGGGGTGTCCTACTCCTCGTTGCTAAACACTTTTTTATTTTTGACGATTTAATAAAAGAAAAAGCAATCAAAATTAAATCAAGCTAAATATGTCTTAAAATAAATATATACTATTAAAATTAAAAACGCAATGATCCTAAAATTTTTATTTGACACGGAAATCACATGTTTTGTGTAGGGTGTGGTCGTAGTGCCTGCGGCGAGGCGATCACTAACCGCGACAGTAGCGAAATCGCCGCCTACGTTTTCACAAGCTATGTAATTTGTTGTCAAATTAACAAGAGTTTTGGATGTTGCCTTTATTAAGTTTATTTTTTGTCTAGGTATTTTGTCAGGTTGGAATTTACTATTCGTCGATAGCATCAAAATAATAGCGGAGATGAAATACAGTTTACCATAACGTATGCACATATTATTAGACAAAACGTCTTTTTCCATACATAAGTGCTATTAGATTTGTACTTTAAAAAAAACGTCTTTTTCCTAACTTTCTTAGCGGAATATGGATTAACCAACTTATTCAATAGGAGTTTGAATTTGTCATCTTACCTGAGGTTACTTGTAGGTCTTTTGTTAGGTTCGTGAATTTGCTAGGTGCTTATTTTTAACCACAAGTCATCCCTGACTCCAAGTCTTAATGTAAGTATATCGACTACTGTTCAGTGCCATCAATCTATGCTTAGTAGGATCTTAGAAATACAGTCCCCAATCCTCAAATATATTAGATAAATATGTTTTCAACGTCATGAGTGCTTGCTTCTCTGAAGCTACTCCTGTGAGCTGATTATAAATGAATGCAGCTCACAAAATCACCAAAACCGATCATATTTTATCTCATGCACTTCACCCATTAATTTACATACATCATAATCCGACTGTGAAATATTAGCATAAAACAGTGAATAATGTAGTTTCCCTCAGTAGCGAGTAATGAATAGAGCCTCAGGCGATTTGAGCGGAGAGCAAAGTGCGTATTAACTGGAAGCCAGCCCGCCTCCGCTCGCGGCACGTACGCCTTTGCACCTGGGTCTTATGTTACCTGTTTGCGTTATTCAAATTTAGAAACGGAAAATAATTTTTCTGTTACATTATATTATGTTAGAGTCAAGTCAGAATTGATTTAATTGAATAAGCGCTATAAAGTTTCTAGTCTCAAGTCATAGTCTTCTTCCAGTTTCTCACTGTACACATGTTTTTTGTTATTTTTTTTCTAGTAATGGTTTAGAGTGGTTGTTAAACACAATTTAAAACTTTATTCCTTTTTTATGCAAAATAAATCAACTAACAAACATAAATGAACCTCGATATAATACTTAAATTAGTTGCTTCGTGTTCATGAAATTATTTCGCGTCTGATTTATGGTAAACGAAGAGTAATGTTTCCGGATGGAAGATCCGGTAACCCACTCTTTAATTTCTTGTCTATGTTTTTTTAAGATGCTAGGGAACTAATAAAAAAATGTTACCGTCTTATAGAGTAAGGATTGCGATGCAATAAGAGAATCATTCCATTAATTCGGGAATTCTGTGCCACTGTCTGATCTAAATTGATTGTATAACTACTAATACTATATTGAATTTGTTCTTTTCAGCTTTTTTTAGTCCTGTTACAAAAAATCTATTTTCAGCTCCAGCAGCAGGTGCTTTAGTTTTTCTCTTTGTGTCTCTTTATTAATTCCTATAAAGTTTTCCTTGATTTAACGTCACCAAAGCTTCCTCCGTTATATCATAACAGTCAATCCAAAAGTTGCCAGAAAAAAAATGTGATACCCTATTGTGCAATAAATAATATTCTTTTTTTATTTCCATTTTGTTTCAAAAGAGGTGTAGCAAAGGATACATAAGATTGCGACAAGGAAAAATTAGTCCTTCTTACAGAAGACTGGCTAACCTCCATTAGAAGTCTATTGCTATAATTCTGGTGGAGATTGATCTTATAAAGCTTAAAGAAGGGAGTTATTGGATCCGCAACGCACACACGACGCCACTGGTATTGGGCATGTTAAAAGGCATCAGTAATGGCTTAGCATCAAGTTTACGGTATTCTCGTTCACCAACTTAGTTGTATATTATAAAAAAATAAAAATACTTTTGACGATTAGAAAAACAGCTGATGTTCTTCGAACGGCTACACAAATTTTCTTAGATAATAAAGCTAAGAATACTCTCGATCAGGTTTTTTTATTTCACATTTGTGTAAGTCTCCATTGTTTTTCAAACGAAAAAAATACTTAATCAATATCCGTTTAGAATACCACAAGCAGGCAGATACACACGTTAAACTCATAACATCCCTCCTTTTTGCGTCAGGGGTAAAAAAAATTGTTTGAGCGGAAGAACAGTCTTATCTTATTACATGTATCCGTAAAAAGACATGATTACACCTACTATGAATGTCACGCAAGTGAGTACAACAGCAAATAAACGATACTAGTGGTGTAAAAAATACGTTTGAGAGACATTTCCTGCGACCATACGTCGTACCTGCTTAATATTCTGGTATTTTTCATTTCATAAAACAACATTACTCTCACCTCTCGTCAGTTTCACAATCCCAGTCGGGTGCTTTTCACAAGAAAGGTCCCCCGATGTAATAATCATTACGATGCGATACGAGGGCCATCTCATATCATTTACATATTTTATTTACGGTACATCTGTCCGTATACGTTAATGACATATGAACAAATATATTTCGTTGGCTTGCCACGTTCCAAGCTATTGTTTTTCTTAAAAAACCAACTCTAAAAGATCTGTGTTTATTCGTTATTTGTTAATTTGCAGAGGTCAAGAGTTATTGGACGGTGTTATTTGTCCCTTCAACATTATAAATCGCGGTGGGGTTTAGTTTTTATTTTGTTATAATTTCGCGAAGACGCCGCGGGCGAAGCGGCAATATGAATATTAAGAGGTTTTTTTATTTCACGTTTGTGTTAGTCTCCATTGTTTTTGAACATCCGGTATTCAAAACTTACCTTAACAATATACGATATTTAATCTTAGAAGTGGATTTATTAGTTTTTGGGTTAAGTTGAAGTTTAAAGTACGTGAAGTAAATATTTTTTTCCTGTTTCTAAATTCCTGAAAACCTTATGTCCTTTAAACTTATATTTCGCACCATTTTAAGGCGGCCTCATGTTATTGTGTTGTAAATATTGTCTAATTCTTTTTGTACATATCATTAAACTTGCGTCTACGCATCACCCCAGGATTCAGGTTGTATCATATTCTTAATTTATAATATAACATTTTTTAACTGCAAACCTGGATAGGCATTTTTTGAATGGCGCTTCCTATAAAGCTTGACGATCCTACTCACTGCAAAATAACTTAAATAACCTTTAAGATTTGGTAACACCTTTGTTTCACTAATTGAAGGCTCCCCCTACAATAATCCAAATCAGATATGTATACAGTGCTATCTAATACACTGGATAATACGGGCAACCAAACCCTACAGACCTGAAATACGTTTATTTTGTATTCCTTTCTTCACTTCATTACCGTGGCGGAAGTAATAATGGAACTCCGCGCTAACGGTCAGCGGGTCTCGTTTGACTGACAGATGACTTAAATTTATGACCGCCAGTCGCTGAACCAATTAACTGTACCTATACTTGTCTGTAATAATACCATTAAGTAGAAGATTCAACTACTAGTTAGATACTTGAGATAAAGATTGTGTATCGAAATATGTAATTTCCATACGTAATCTGGGAAAGATCGGCATAGGTTGATAGAATCAGAAGCGGTTTGGTCTATGGTCGTAAGCAAGGCTGGCTAAACACGAATACTGATGAAATTTTACTGTTACGTTACGCAGGCCTCGGAATGACCTCATTAATGTTTTTGGGATTGTTGTGGGGCTTCATTGGATGCGTGTATAAAGGTTTCTATTTTTTATTATCGACACATACGTGTACATATATCGACACATATTTAGTCTTGCCTGCCTTATCAATACCTGCAGAGTAATAGTTAAGTAGTTTATTTTTTGATAGTTTTTGTTTTAACATTTTTAGCATAGAGTTTGTATACCGCTGTTGTTTTTCGATTTGGGAATCGATTTTAATTATTTTTTTCACAAAGTAGCTTTGCTTGTAACTAACTATATAAAGAAATCTTAAAAGTCAATTTTAACCTTCTTCTAATGGTCTTATCAAAATTAAGCTTTGTATATTTTAGTTAGTTTGAATGACAACACTATAACTTGTCATCTTGAAGTTGAACTGATGATGGAGTTTGGCGCATATGGTTCTTTGCGATGAGTCCAATAGATTGGGCTTGATAACGATGTTCTGATAATGAAACCAGGAATAGTGAAACTATTTCTCACTTAATTCGGGTCGCCAATAAAGAGTGATTTTTTTTTTATGTTTTTATTGTTGCACTGGCCGTGGTCACAGGCTGACTGCCAGTGTAACCTGGTCGAAACGGCAGGCAATTCAGAGGTATGTAACACCCTTTCGTGATCGCGTTAATTGTCGTGGAAATTAAAAGTAAGTTTTTTTTTAGTTTTACTAAACTATAATTATTTTATTATTAGATCCAGGGTGAAACAAAAAAGAATCAGATTACATTACACATCTGTGACGGAAAATCGTGTTGTTATTGTCAGTCCGATTTAACTGTAAGGAGTTTTAGTAAGGTGTTATCGGAATCGGTAGGAATTTACATAAAAAAAGCCCTTGCTTGCTGCAACTGTACGATACATATTCACATTATATATTTACAATGTACTGTACGCTGTAAATCATTTATTGTTGTTTTAAGAAAAATTACTGTTCAGCACTCAATTATTAATTCAGTAATAAATTGGACCTTCTTTTCTAACTCTTTACTGACAGAACAGATACTAAGATCTTTTGTTTTTTTTTTTAATTATTCTTACTTTTCAAAGCAAGTAATTGTTCTTTTTTCCATTTTTAATCTCAAATTATACAACGTTTTGGCATCTATAGTAATTGATTACCATTTTTCTATGAATCAGGTTAATTGGACTTATCAGAAAGTGTTAAATAGTATGACAAACGGTATCGACACATTATCTTCGAGAATATTTGTATTGGAATCATGTACGAATAGACTACATAATATTTCTTTATCTACAAACATATCCGAACATAAATTTATTTCATAATATTTTTTAAACAAATTTACAAATGTGTGTAAAAAATGTGTGTAAAAAACTTTGTGTACAAATGTACACAAAGTTTTTTAATGCATCTTCTCTTCCTAGATATCCAAAGAAACTATAGTATTCGCTTAATCATTGATCATTGAATTAATTTTACCTAAGGTCTAAAGAAAGCTTCCTATACGTTCCAGATTCAAAACAGGAAAAAAAAAAGTACTCGCACAGGTTTTTTGGCGGGCATTCCAGACAATGACAGATTAGGCCGCATGCAAATTCTCAGGACCGTGGGCGTGGCACGTCCATCCGATGGCCGCTCACAAAAACAATATAAAATATTGTTTTTTAAAACCGATTCTCAAATATTAATGTTGAAATATTTTAAGTCGAATTTATCATCAAGGCTTTGAAAGAATGTAATAAAAATATTTTAACGTTTAGATTTTAGCGTACCAAAGTAGATATAAGGCAAGCTGGTATGAACTTAACAAACATTAAGATATGGTAGTGATTTCAGTGAGTGGATTCATAAGTAAAAAACTCTTGGTAACTCTAAAACTTTAAAAAAATAATAAACTTACTGTAGGTAGTACATTATTTATTATTCTCTTTCACGTTTTCTGATAATTATTTTAAAAAAAACATGAAGTATTTTTTTTTTAAATAATTATAAGAACGTGAAAGAGCATAATAAATAATATATGATGACCTTCTTTTATCGTACGAGGTCCACTCACATGTTGTATTAGATCGGCTTATTATTTTCTCACAGACTCACAGTTCAAATATACTTCAGACTTTCTGGTATCATATCCAAGTGCGAAAATTTATACATATGAAACAACAAATAACAAGAAAGGAACGTTTACTGCACGATTCACATCTAATTTATATAATTATAGTTATATAGTATGTATGATCTAGAAACCTAAACTTTATTTTGATTTATCAAGCATTACGAAACCCTTTACACCGCATAAAAAACATTAGACCGTCTTCAAAATTAAACCCAAAACAACGAAACGGCCAGCGAACTCATTATAATGTTTTTTCCATAGAAATATATTAATCATGCACCGCCACGCCCTCTGGCGGCTAAACACCAAATAATTTCTGCCAAAAACATTTTTCTGAGGGCACAGATGAAAAAAACAATAATTAATTTTACTCTGTGGTATTTTTCGAGTTTAATTTTCAGACAGGTGAAACTAGGTGTGTACAGTATAAAATATTGCTTTAATCATTTCTTTTGCTGTTTTTAGAGCATCTTAATTTTGATTTTAATCAAAATGCTACTTTAGTGGCAGTTATAAATGTCTAACGAGGCTGAAAGGCATCGCTTGGTATATATGGTGTGTAATTTTAAAGTAAATTTTAATAAAAATTTAATAGGCGTACCTAATTTTCATTAGAAACACCTAGTTACACCACATTAACTTGTTCTTAACTACTTAACTGGCGAATCGTTGGCCGCAGTTTATTAATCTTATTCTGTTTTAATGGAATTCACTAATTAATAATAATTGCTGATTATGTTTTTTCTTTGTCTAGTTTTATGTGTGCTTAATTTTATTAAATGAATGTTGCACATTCTTACAGATAACTGCAACCTAACAGCTTTAGGTATGTTCCTGACGAGTCTGGTTACCAAAGCCTTAAGATGGACGATTGGCAATGATATTGCGATTGATTTGTGGAATTTCAATAGATAAATATGTATGTATTTATTTTAAAGTGTTTTTGGTAGTTTTGTCTAGTGTTACGCAACATTATTCATATACAAAGATGTCCTTAAAAATATACATGTGTAGATATAGTGCAGGTTGGAGAGACTTGGCAAGATTTTGTAGGTAAAAAAGCCTCTGTTTGTATTTAATGTATTATCTACCAAACCAATTTGAAATCCACTGCTAGCGTTTGGAAGTCTTTAGCTTATAAAAATGTATCATCTGACTGACTGACTACTGAGGAGTAGCGCAGTAACCTTATATATATTTTTTATTTTTATTTTAAAAAGACAACTTCTGCATTAGGAATATTCCTGTGTCGCGGGGGGCTTCACAAACATTCAAACAACGTACACAAAGAACACCCAGACTCGGAACAACTATTTGTGGATCACACAAATTTTTATCCCGTGTGGAATTTAAACCCACAACACTTGGTGCGGCGTAGTGGCGAGGCTACCTCTTAAACCATTGCGCCATCCGTGCAGTCCTTTTTACTATTTACCTAGTCATCGTAGCTAGTATCTGATAAAACTAAGAATATATAAAAAAATCACTCAGGAAATTTAATATCCCCTACATACAAGCGTAATAAACGCCTACTTAATTAACAAATAACTAATTACATCAACAAACAATCAAACTAAATTTGTATAGATCAACTATTAATGTCAGCACTTTAACCATACCCCTAACATTAAAAACTCAACCTTATTACAATACTGCTAAAGATGATTATATGTCATTTATATATGATGATATTATAATATTTATGAGAAGACAATAAGGGTGGCACTGTTGTACGTTTTGGCATTTTAATTTGATAGTGATGTTAATAGGTAATGACAGGCAAACACGAAAATGTCAACCAAAGTGCACCTGTTTTGATAAGTTTCCTTGATATAACTGTTGAAGTCCCTGATCGAGAAAGATGCTAATTTACCCTAAAGACCCTAAAGAAGATTTTTCTTGCGTTCGATTGAGGAAATCCCTGAACGGCAGTCGCCTGCTTTCCCACATTGGTTCTGCTAAGTGGCATACTAAAAAGTTTAGTAATGGAATATCGTGACATTCTGTTGGGTACCGAAAGTTTTACGCTATTAAGTAAATATATTATGCCGCCATTAAGAAGCTTGTGCAAGACAATGATATTGTGAATTTTACGTCGATGACAAAGAATATTCATATTGAAAAACGAAAGTCTTAAGTTTCACTGGATTCTATGTGATCCGGGTGAAAGATAGGCAAAGTACTTCTAATAAAATACGAATAGTGCGTGAATTTGAGCATAGAATATATAATAGTACAGAATCAGATACAGAAGTATCACTCCGAAAAATCTTTTAAATAAATAGGTACTCTTCTCCTGACACAATAAAGTCGCAATTCAGGTCACACAGTAATAATAATAATAATAATATAACTCTTTATTGTACACCAGGAACATTAAAAAGCAAAATTTCTTAAAATTACGGTTAATACCTAGAATGCCTTGCCTAGACTGCCTTCCTTTCTATCGTGAAACTTATCGGTTCTGACGACGCCGCGACGTTAGGGTTGTCTTTTTTAAAGAATTAATTAATCTGAATATTTATTTACCAGTAAGTTATGTACCTATAACTCTATTTTTGTCAACAAATAAACCTAGGCTATATACTGATAACTCGATCATCTAGATACGAACAGATGACGCGATGCACTAGCGTGCGGCAGGCGCGCGGCATCCCACTGAATTTTGGCACGATTAGTCGGTTTATTGGACGGTTCATACCTACACTATGGAGTGGACCTGGCCTGCTTTGGGCAAAAAGTATAGCCCCGTGGGTTATAGACAGTCGCACGTAGGTTAAACCTTTTATTTCCCTATTCCTCGTCACCTCTATCATAGCTCCAGCTCCATCAGTGGGACGTCTGCTTTACATGTTATGTTTTACACTGCGGCTTTTGGAACCGAAATATATGCGTCAAAGGAACTTTGACAACCCTATCCACAGTTAGAAAAGCAGTAATACTTCAATACTTGGTATTAATTAACATTTTTCTTCACCTTTATATTACTAACAATTAACCAAATAATTGAGTTTGGCAACCCACCAAACACCGTGGGAACTCAAAAGTTCGATAACCTATTATTCAGTAAATCAAAATTACTAAACATATTAAACTAAACTTAAATTACTTGTAACTATAATTTAAAAGCAAAAGATTGTTAAGTATAAAGTATTATATTTAAAGAGCGGTGACATTTAGGTACTTGCCTAAATCAGTGTGTTTTGTGTGTTTGTGTTCCGTCTGGCGCGGTCGTGAGGTTTTGGGTCGCGTCGTCGGTGAGATCAGACGGGTGAGCGATGGGGTGCGCACACGCAAATGTCGCTACACGCACGTGTGTTGTGGAACTATATAGAGAGGGATTACCATCCAAAGTATTCTTTATTTTTGATAGTGATTTTTTTATATCAATTACTTATTTAATTAAACTAGATATCGCCTGGTGGTCGAAGTTAGACCATAGTTCATTAAACTAATATTTTGTTTTATTTCAGTGACCTATTTTTTATGCGACACGATGCACAAAAAAACTGTCAGAAGTAGGACTGCTCGTCAGAAGTGAAAACTGAACTGAGCGTGACGGTAACGCGAGTTCAGTGCTTTTCCCCGTACTAAAAGTGCCGAACGTGCCTAAAAAAGTTTTCACTTCAAAAATGTACAATGGCGGTCTTAATGCCATAGGCATTTTCTACCAGTCTATCTTAGGGTGATTCAGAAATTAGTAAATGGGTACACTATATTTAAGTAGAAAAAGAAAGAAACTAGGAAAGATCACATGAGAACAGATATTATATTTATATATACATACACATACATATCGCACTGCTATTACGAGACGGTATCAACTCAAAATAGGGTAAATTTGAGAAAATTCATTTTTCATACGTAAATATCAATTCCCTACGCGTCAATAAATTAAAAATAAGAATAATAAATTGTAATAAGCCAAATTTTTCAACAAAACAACTAAAAATAATTCATATTTTTTTTTTATTTGTTCAGATATTAGAGTATTTACTAAAAAATTGGAAATAACTTGATAACCTGCAATCATTTAAATAATTCATTAATACAGAAATCCCTTAATTTTATCAATAATCTATATACAGTGTTCACTTTTTATAATCTTTAACAGGAAGTGACTAATTAGTTTTCTGTCATTTCTGAAAAAAGCTACATTTTGAGTTGATACACTCTTGTAATAGCAGTGCGATATATATATATATACATAGATACTTACTAACTTACATAGTTACATACATTTATAAATAAATATAATGTATTACTGTTGTGACGATTCTGCTAGGATCTGTAAAATGTGAGCTTGTACTTTCGCCTTGAACGAAAGGCGACTAGGCGCTATCCTGATTTCCAGAGGTAGAGCGACCCAGAGGAAGACAGATTGAATAAGGAAGCAAGCGTGTGTCCAACACGTGGATGTATGAGTGGGGTATAACAAAAGAAGATAGTTTGTAGAGCAAAGAGTTCTGTTATGATTGGAGCATTAACATATAGCATTCTTCATTTCTTCAACATATAAATTTTAATTATTCCAAATTTCAAAAACCTCCGTTCGTGGTAGATCCATGCTTCGGCTTGACCGGAGTGATACCACATAAAACATATAGCTACTATGCCTCACATAAAACAATACTCTCAATGAAGCAATACTCCGTTGTATTTCGCTGAGTGAGTGAGGTGACGAGAGGACCTAACCCACCATACCTTCACGTTATTATATATTTAACAATTTGTTATTCCAAATTACTTTTCAATTTTTATTTGACATACATTTTAGCACCGCGTGCCATTTTGACTTTCTAGATACTCCGATGACGAGTCACAATTCTAACGACAAACATGATAATATAATAATACATCACAAAAGATACCTGAACCTGCACAATGGCCCTAATACTATGCTGAAAAAAAGCACAATTACACACCTCCGTTGGTGTAGTGTCATCAGAGCTCCATGGAAGAGGGAACAACATACAAATGGCAAAACGCATTATAAAACCACTGGTGTTTCGAGTATTTATACAGGGTGTTTCATGGCAAACGGTTCAGTAGTTTTTGCGTGAAAGAGTAATAAACATTCATACATCCTCACTAACTTTCACGTTTATATTATTAGTAGGATACTGGTAATCGTTCACCTTTAGTTAGAAAAAACTTATTTACTCGTATGTTTATTGCGTAAAGCCCTAATTCAATTTTCAAAATAAATGTAATCTAAGTTACTCCTTACAATATCAGCTATCTGCCAATGAAAGTCCCGTGGAAATCAGTCCACCCGCACCGGAGATGTTCTCGTATGTGCCGTCTAAACATATTACAAACAGTCACTTAAATTTTATGTATTTGTATAGATGTATACCTAGATAAAATTCATGGTTTACCGTAAATTTCTTCAGAAAGATAATTAAAACGATACATTTCTTCACTATCAAAGGATCAATCTTTATGGAACAAACAAACTACAGTAGCGACTCATCGTAAAACTTTTAAAACGACCTAAGTTACTTTATTAACTTTTATGATCAAAATAAATAGTAAACAAGTATAATAACTGCCAATGTCTCTTATCTGATTTTACATAAAACTTACTTGTAGGAGGGGTATTGCGTGCTCTATATAAATAACGAATGGGGTGTTCAAATACCCCAACAACAATTGTTCTAATTAATGGTCAGTTAGGTATTTCTGTTTATTTGTTAGTTTGGGGTGATCCGTGGGTATACGAAGTGTGTTTGATTGTTGGTAATTATTTGTGAAATGTCGATGAGTTTTGTCTTTAACGTGTTATGTCTGAGCGTGCTTGTGTTTCTTAAATTAGGAATGAATTTTTGTTACAGCGGGCTGGGTCTGAAGTGTCAGGGTTGGGGAATGGTCTGACCTTATTGGGATTTATTTAACTCCACGATCAGCTTTCTCAGGGCTGCTTCTGATAGGGGACAGTGTAACCTTGCCCATTGATTCAAATCAGCACTCATGAGATCACTGTCTGTGATTTAGTTGAATTGTTGTTAGGATTGAATCCACAGCACTTGCAGCCCACTGAAATTTGGCACGATTAGTCGACCCCACCGTGTACTTGTAGCTTTAGACCTACACTGCAGAGTGGCCTGGCCTGCGTTAAAATCAAAAGAGCTGCGTCTGGCACAATGTTGCTTATCGTCGGGTGGAAGGTGCGTTCAGAAATTCAGTTAACTTTATATTAGTATAGAACGCCATCATGTATATTTTTTATTTTTATATATAAACTGCAAATATTTACTTCAAATATTCAGCAACCTGAAACTTAAACTAGAAATAAATTCTGCAAATGGTTTTGAATTCTACACATCTATTTATTGTGCCAAACTTCACTAACTATACAAAAGTTTTGAATCTTCATCATCTACTTTTTCAAAATATATGTTGTCCATGTCAAAATTCAAATTTGTTATTTAAAACTTCTAATTAAAAAGGTGAGTATCGTGAATTTTTATTTATTTGTAAATGAGATTGATGATCCATGATCCATCCATCCATCTGATGAATAAAAAATTCCACCTCTCGAATTATTCTCCGTAAAGTAAGATTTAGTTTGTCCAGGAAAGGTTTACAAATTTAGCAACAATATCTATAGTCTATATTAGACCATATAAATTATTCAGGAAACTATCAAGGATTTCGCAAACAGTAAAGCGAGAAGAATGGAAATGATATAATTATGTTTACATTTTTCGACATTTTCGATTATTTTTGTTTTTTTTTTTGGAAAATACTGTATGTATTTTCCAAAAAAAAAAACTTATTTATTGTTTATTGCTGTACCACATTATGGTATGGTGAACATATGTAATAGATAGATAGTTAGATAGATAACTCTTTATTGTACAAATAGGATAAAAATTTTATACATAGATTCTTATAAGCCTTAGTTATAAGCTAAAAGCCTAATAAAGAAAAAAAACAAAACAAAAATTGAGAAAAAAATACATTGTACAATTGGCAGCCTTATCGCGATTTGCTATCTCTTCCAGGCAACCCGTGGATGGATAATAATAGGTAAATTCTTAGAGGCCCTTCATAGATTTCGCACACGGGTGGTATCGAGAGTCAGCGGGGACCTGCTCCTCAGCCTTGATTAATGATAATAAATAGCTGACTTGGCTGAAGAAATACTCGCAATCTATTAAACACTTGACGTCACCTTGCTTCCGAGGCCCCATCTGAAAACCAGCGCTGCATGTGATACATGCAGCATATGCTGAGATGGCGGCCATTTTAGCCTCGCACAGAATGAGACCTGTTTCTTTTTTTTATTTTTTTTTCTTTCTTTGTTTTAATTTAGTAAATAATTTATTATAAATTTTAGAAATAGTTCTTTGTTTACTCTATATCTGTGCGTGTACTAAATAAATGTTTTTTCTTTTCTTCTTTCCTTCTTTTCAAACACCGACAGTCCTCTATGTCATGCTTTCAAGTAAGAAGAAAACCACTGCATAATCATTCTTTCTTGTCTATCAGTGGAGGAATTTGCTGTGCCTTACCTCTTTATAACACTTATCTTAAGATAGAAATACTGTCGATGTTGATACTTGATTATGATGTAGTTATATTACGCTGATTACGTTAACACTATTCAAGCGAAAACCAATATTTGAAAGTGAAATCAATCAAATGTGTACAAACTTTTAATTTGTACTTTTAATTTCTTGAACAAAGTTTTTTTTTTGTATTTGTGGCATAAATGTTAATTGTACTCGTATCCCTTTGTACGGACATCGTTAGGGCCGGCGCACACCGCTACTGTGACCAATGGTGATTGATTGGATGCAAGGAACGACCGCAGCGGGCCTAATGAATGTGTATGCACCTACTCAATTCGTGGAAGCGAAACAAGAACAACTTCTGTAAATTGTTTTTAAAATTTCGCGACTATACATATTAGTTGTGATAGTACATTTTTTGATTACCCGACGTTTCGATCGAATAACACCGCTCGTCGGGTAGCCAAAACAGGTATTGTGCCTTATAATTTGTTACCGTAATTAAGTCCCGATTTACACATCTAACTTCTGTAAAATACACAGAAAATATTATCTTATTAGTATTACAATTCAAGTAGGGAACTGCAAATGTTAATTGAATAAATTTAACATTTTTCTAAATGCCTCCTGCGACCCTGTTTCATGTAGGATGATTCCATTGAATTTGAAGTACAATACCAAGACAGCAGAAGAATGTATAAATATACTTATAAAAAAATATTTCGTATTCTTTCTTTGCCAAGTTAGTTCCTGTACCAGCCGGCTGCAGAGGGGATGAGTAATCTTTACTATAAAGATGATCGCAGCTTATTAGCATTGTGTTGAATTCCTCGCGTAGGAATTCCTATCATGTGTAGGGTATAAAGCTCCTCTGATGGTAAACAATCGTCGCTGTCTATAGATATTTCTATTATCAGTGGTGATATTCGCACGTTGCTAAAACCTCATAAAGGCACACTTACTTCTTCTATAGGAATCTGGATCTTCACCAGTCAAGAAGCTCCAGCTAGCATTACTATTTTTTTCGATTTAAATATACGTTGTTTTCACTCTTCCAATATACCTACTAGCTGACTTCATCATTTAGGGTCACTGTCCGCTTCTTAGGGTCAAATATTTTATGTTAAACTCGCTTTTGCCCGCTCGTTTAAAAATAATTTTTCCATTGCTCGGAAACATTTTTTTTCTAGATGATATGTGTATGAAAAAATTCATACTGATTGGATAAACGGTACATCATCATCATCAGCCTATCGCCGTCCACTGCTAGACGAAGGCCTCCCCCAAGGAGCGCCAACTATCCCGGTCTTCAGGTCCTCGGTTCATTCTGCCGCAGGGCGCCCTACACTACGTTGGGTTCCACTCTAGCACGTGTCAGCGGGCAGGCAGCGCATAAAATACGAAGAAATAAATATTCATTTTATTATATGTATATAAGACGAAGTTTCGAGGTTAAAAGCAACAATATTTTTTCGAATTTGAATAATAGTAAATAGCGCGTGTAATAAAAAAAAACCGGACAAGTCAACTGACTCACGCATCAAGGATTCCATACAAAATTGTATGTAGACAGTTCGTCCATCTTGGGAATAAATTATCGAATATTATGGCATGTTTTTATTGTAAGATAACTTAACATTGCCGTTCTAAAAATACTCCACGATATATATGCAAAGTAAATTTTCCAAGTGCAAAATATAAGCGTGTCAGCCCATTGCCACTTAAGCGTGCTTATTCTGCGAGATGGACCGACGACCTGAGGAAGGTAGCTGGGAGGGACTGGATGCGGAAGGTAAAGGACCGGGTGCTATGGCGCATATTGGCAGAGGCCTATATCGAGCAGTGGACTAGAATAGGCTAAATGATGAACAACAAATTAACGACTTCCGGTAGTTTTCCTTTACTTGTTTTGTGAGACTACGCTTCTCGTCAATTTTTTTTTTATTTTAGGTCAATAGGAAGTACCAAATAGGTTTTGATTTACCTGCGAAGTGTTATATAGATCAAAATATAAGGTTTAGGTATAATCTTCTAAATGCGTTGACTTAGAAGCTTGATTTTATTACAGCTTCAAGGGACTGTAGACATAATCATTTGATGTTAATTTCAAATTGATACCTCGACGCGGTCCTGAGAAAAAAGGGTCTTGACAGATAAAAAGACAGACACACGGACAACTTAGGTTTAATTTTTTCCTTTTGAGGAACGTAACTCTAATAAATTTTTCAGTTTCATCTTATTAGTCTAGAAAATGTCGATGTAAATGTTCCGATAGAGGTTGAAAACTTTATAATACTTTGGTAAAAAAAAAAACGTGCATCTATGGTACAGATGAGATCAATAGGTCCAAAACCAATTATTCTACTACTTTCTGGATGGCCCACATCAGTCATATGGCGTCACGCTAAGTTATTACACGACAAATACTGGAGGTGAGTGAAGGCAGACAAGTAAAGTCTCTTCGGATAGTAGAACCGGAGACGCTCAAGCTGCTAAAACTTCTCGAACCTTTGATAGCCTAGATGGAACAACATTTACCAAAACACCTTCTATATATAAGTTTCACCAAAGCCTGCGAGAAAAATATGCGACATATTACAAAGCATAAAGCTTTAATATAAGTAGGTATTGTAACAATATTATTTTTCGTTTTACTCCTGATATGACATCTGATTTACATCCCTTAACAAACACCATATCCATCCCAAAAATTGAAAACTTTGGTAGTCATAGAATAGGTATAGGTTATAAAAGGTGTGTAAATCAATTTTTTTTTTGTGTGTGGAAACCCTCTCGGGCCGTCACCCCACCGGGGTTTTCGGTGGGGCGGTGTGTTGGAATCGAACCGATAAAACCACACGGTGTGCCGTACTGCGCCTTATGTAGGAGGGAACCGGGAACAGCTTTTATTAAGACATCCGAAACCATGTGTGTAAATCAACTATCTCAGCCTTAATTCCTTCAAAGAACTTACCTTAAGCTTCAAGGAACTACCCTTAAATAAGTTTATCCCGGCTCGGAAAGATTGGTTTATTATTAATACATTTTATTCAGTTAAAGAATTTTTGAATGGTTATAGGTACGATGAATAAAAAGTAAATTATGATCAATACACAAAAACTGATGAACTGACTTATTCATAATGACAATAATAATAGTATAATCTAATGGAGTTATTTTAATAAAATGTTAAATTTGCATGGTATTTTTATGGCTAAATGGGCCTGTTCGCCTTATATCACACTTGAATTACCACGTTATGTAAACCCTATTTAAAGCAAATAAATAATTTGCATTTGAATTTGAATAATGCCAAATTTTAGTGCGCATACGTTATTTAATTTTCTTATTATGATTTTAAATTGGAGCCCACAACTTTCTCATTATTAACACGCTTAGCACTTGTAACTATGTAAACAAAGCTTGGAAGGTATTTTTAACCTACTTCTAATTGTATCAAAATGAAACTTAGTATATATAAGTAGCCACGAGGTGGATAGTTGACCTCTTCAGTGGCTACTAGTAAACCCCTCGAGCTTGGGCTCATAAGATTTGTTTTGACGAAGACAAGAGATTGGGTTTGGTAACGATGTTCTGATGATGAAACCAAGAGGTGGATGGACTGTTAAATCAAATTAGTTTTTCTTTATAATACGTCAAGACGACAGGTTCTTCAGAATGTTGTACAAAATGGCTACTTGTGACGTCATAGTTTGCTATTGTCAAAAAATTTACTTTTAATGTTAATGTTTGACAATTAAAACAAAATAAATTGATATCTATTAATAACAGGTCTTTTTATTTTCAAAGTCTCATTTATAGACTTAATTTGATGAGTAAATTTATTTCAACCTTAAGCAACTACCTACCCCATAAGAAGGCACAGAACGCGATCAATCAAAGTATTTTTGAGATTTTTTCGGATGTTTCCCTGAGTTTTAACACCTATCAGGCATAAATTATAATGGAATACGTAGGTATTAAAAACTCTTAAAAAATCAATCAAGGCGTAATGATTTTCGCCTTTATCACAATTTCGTCCTGTTGTCGCGGCACACTTATAATCAAATCGCACATAATTCTTCCCACATACCAACGATTACTCAATTTTAATCATAATAAATGTTCATAATCGTACCATCGCTCTTGGTATCGCTTTCAATAACTATCATAATAATTACAAGACCAGGGAAAAACATGTCATTTGCCATATTTACGATATTACAGGAAATTTATGATGGTCGAATATTAGCTCGTGTTCACGAAAATATTTCATTGCTTCATTAAGTGTACGAGGTTCGACAAAATTTTTAATGTCCTTACTTGATTTTATGCTTATTGCTAATTTAAGTAACAATACAAATGATTACGTACGTACCTAACTTTCATGTCATAATTACCTTCCCTTTTACTTTTTATACTTTACTTTTAATTATATGAAACATACTGAATACTTGTAATAAACGCCAACATTTACAAGTTTTTCATTTGTGTAGTTGATCGTATTAATTTCAAGCTAGATTATAGTTTCTACTGAAGTGGATAAAGACTATTTCCTAATATTTGTGTGATGCTGAAATAGTTGTCCCGGGCCTGGATGTTCTTTGTGCCATGTTCATCACATTCCTTATGTGAGAGTTGTCTTTTAAAAAAAAAGTAGCATTACGTACGTAACTGCTATTTATTGTGGAATAAAATAACAGCAGCTACGTATGTAAGGCTCTATATTTAAAAGGCCTTTACACATCGGTCACCGGTGGCTATATGTACTAACATATTTATCGTCCGGTCACCGGAGGCGTATCGTGAACTTATTGAAAATACTTGATAGATTGATGATCAATACAAAATAATATTTGAAAATATATACCCTACTGAGTGTTTCTGTGTATGTTTGTATGATGGATCCTTTGTACTACAACTGTCTAAATATAAAACGTGTATATTTTTACTACCATTTTGTGCTAGTTTATATGACGTAGATCTAATCTAAACTAATATTATAAAGAGGAAACATTTGTGTGTATGTTTTTAATGTTTTCACACAAAAACTACTGGACCGATAATGAAACTTATATAATAGCTGGAGACCTGGATAGGCTACTTTTTATCCCGACATTCTCACGGGATCGAGACTTACGCGGGTGAAACCGCGAGGTGCTGCTAGTCATTAATGTAAAAAATGAAAAAAACTTTATACAGTATAAATACGGTAGGTATTCTGTGTAAAGTTTTTTAGTTAAAACTATGAACCAATTACGAACTACAAATGCAGAAAAGTATTTATCTATTATCACTTCAAAGCCTATCTCTCAATATACGTATACTTATTAGTCTTCTAACCTTTGATTAATACAGTAATTCACTAAATGCTTAAAAGACAAATGATAAATGAGTTTTTTTTTTTGCAAACAGGTCTCTGCAGAGACTTAAAGCTAAATGGTGCTGGCATTTCCTATGACTAGCCTCGAGAAGAATCGCCGAAACAAACTCAAGCCTCCAAGTTTACATAAACACAAACTGTGCAAGTGCCATGTGAATGTGACAAAATATTGTGATGAAAAGAAAGAGATTAAGAATTATGTAATTGTTCGAAAGAATTGAAAATTGGCAAAACCGTAGTAAAAACGTTAAGCAAATACTCGTATATAATAAATAACTATGTTATTTATTTATTATTTTTTTGAGTGCCTAGTGCTACGTCGACCATTTCTGGTATTTTGTAGCGCACTGTTGCTTTATAGCTCACTGCTCAGAATTATGGCTTCGAGAAACCTCCAGATATTATCAGCAGTGATTGTTTGTATTTCCTGCGGCTGCATGATGTGCAACCCTAGGTTAAATACTTCGGTGCTGCATTAGTGGGCCACAAAAGCATATAATATGCATTGCAGTTTCTTTTGCCTCTCGACAGAATCTGCATATTGTGTTCTCGACCAACTTTAGGTTGAACATATATGTTCGTTCACTATGTTATGCTAAAATTACTGATCAGTTCAGGAAACGTAAAATTAAAAGATTTGTTAACATATTTTTACACAAGTCAGAAATCAGATTTTGACACCAATGGCCATTGTTTTCAATTATAGAGGAAGTACAAACTTAACTTTAATGCTTAATAAAATATACAGTATATTATCTAATGGTGGTTAAAGAGTGGTGTGTTGTTATTATTTATTGGGTACATTGTTCTCCTACATCCTGCTAATGCATAATGTTTCACAGAGATAATCTACCACTTCCTTACCTTACTTCTCTATTTTATAATCTTTCGAAATGTCATCTAAAAGCTAATCAGTTTTGTATTTAGTCGATATTAATTTCCTCTGGTGTATAACACTACATATAATAAATTAAGTATTTCATACCTAATTATGTATATTTATTACGTGAAAGAAACCTTATTACGTATTTTTGCACTGTTTTTTTTTAAACACAACTCCCGCATTAGGAATATTCCTAAGTCGCGGGAGGCTTCACAAACATACAAACAAGATTTGACCACAACACTCGACGCGGTGTGGTGGCGAGGTGACCACTTAAACCGTGCAGTCAGTATTAGTTTATTCTAATTTTTGTGATAAGCATGACCTGATTCTGCACCCAGGACTGGCTCCAGAAGAGGTAACAACTCAACAGCCAATAGTACAGAAACAAAACTATATATACACTTAAAATTATGGTAGTATGTTCTAAAGTTCATTGTGGCCTATAAAAGCTTGTTTGTAGCCTCTCCAGTCACAAGGAATACAGGACATTTAGGAACGCGACCCCGGCCTGTGCCAGCTACTGCAGTCTCAGTCCCGTTCAACATCCGATATTTGCGGTTTCCCTCACCCTAGGTTCCTCTCCCTACCCATTTTTCCTTATACAAATTTACCTTCTTCCTTCTTTCCCCGTCTTAAAACGACTACATTCTAAAGAAGGCTTGGCGTCAGGCAGATCGATTGGTCATAAAAGAAACAAGCCAAAACCCTTTGCAATGTTACAAAATGCGAAAGGAAGATGATGATGAATTAATCCCACTAATATTCTAAATGTGAAAGTTTCGATGGATGGATGTTTGTTACTCTTTCACGCAAAAACCACTGAACCGGTTGCGATGAAACTTGGTATGTAGATAGCTGGAGACCTGGATTAACGCATAGGCTACTTTTTATCTCGATATTCCAACGGGATCGGGACTTACGCGGGTGAAACCGCGGGGCGCTGCTAGTATTATAAATGTGAAAGTTTGGATGGATAGATGGATGTTTGTTACTCTTTCACGCCAAAACTACTAATTCGATTGCGATTAAACTTGGTATGTAAATAGCTGGAGACCCGGATTAACATATAGGCTACTTTTTATCCCGATATTCTTTTTATCCCGCTGCTAGTTTATAATAAACTGTTAATGTTGAAGTTATTATGGATTTTGTGATATTATCGCAAGGCGCAAGATGGGAGATAGACAAAAGATACAAATACTTATTTAAATATAAAAGTATATATAGTAGTATTAGTTAAAGTATAAATGTATTGCTCTAAATATTAAAGTACACCAGCGATCCTCCACTACACTGACCTAGTGCGGATTGCGAGCCTTCACAAATTTTGCAAAACATTGTACATAACTCCTAGGCATACAATTGCATCTCTAGTCAAAGTATTTTTCTTCGCCGTTTAAGCTATTGGTCATAATTTCTATTAACTTTTACCTTTCGAAGTAGAAGGCATATACGGAGTTCATCTCGTTATGATCACACAAAAAAATTGGGACTTGGCCGAGTGGGATGGTAATGCCACTTGCCTCGTACTACCTATTTATAATTTTTTATTTATGTGTCCATATAAAAACTAAGACCATACACGCAGTCAAAGCCTTGGTTAAAAGTCACTACCTAGGATTATAGTTCCACTAGTATATTATATTATTATCATTGTTATAACAACATTACACAATATAATACAATACTATTTGCTAAATATTTTTTTATATATTACAAGGGGCAAACAAGCAGACGGGTCACCTGATGGTAAGTGACTACCGTCACCCATGGACACCTGCAACTCAAGAGTCACAAGTGCGTTGCCGGTCTTTGAGATAGGAGTACGCTCTTTTCTTGAAGGTTTGAAGGTCGTATCGATCCGGAAATACCGTAGGCGACAATGTATTCCAAAGGTTGGTTGTGAGAGGCAAAAAAAATCTGGAGAACCTCACAGTGGTGGATTGCCAATTATCCAGGTGATGGGGATGAAAGTTTTGTCGCGTTGAACGATGGCGAAATTATTACTTGTATAATGTATGTATTTGTTTAGTTACATGTATTATTTATTCATCTTTTTATTGTACACCTTTAATGTAAGATACAAAAAAAAAACAACACAAACATTCAGGCATATCAATTGGCGGTCTTATCGCTCACGGCGATCTCTTATTTATTTATTTATTCTCAATATGTAGTACATACACCGTCAGCTATCACTCGTTCCTGTCACTAAATCCATCCAAAGATTGTTTGGTAGAAATCGCTTTTAGCGATAAGGCCGCCCATTGTACCTAACTTTAGTACTAAATTTAAGATTCACTGTATGTGGTGTACAATAAAGAATATTCTATTCAATTCTAATCTACCACTACATCACAGTGGACCCTCTGTCAGAAAGGATTTCAACTAAAAAAAAAGGAAAATATGTCTACACTTAAAAATATATATAAAAAATTAGACATAATTTTAAAACCCTAAAAGACTGTAAGTCCTCCCTGTCGATGTCGACTAGTAACTTTTATAAAATTCTGGTGACCATTACTTTATTATATAATTTGGTCAAAGTTTTGAACACCTTATTGAATAACTTTACGGCCAGAAATATGAAAAGCAACAATTAGTAATAATAATAATAATAACTTGGGATACCGAACACACGGTCGCCTAATCCCAAACTAGGCAGAGCCTGTACTATGGTAACCAGGCTGCTGATAAACATACTTCTTCACAGAGCAAATGACATAATTTTTTGTCCTGGCTGAGAATCGAACCTCTGGCTCAGCAGTCAGGATCATTAACCACTAGACCAATAGGCCTGTCAGACAGAAAAGCTTGCTTGCTTCTTGTTGGAAGAGGAGATGAAACTATAAAATGGCCGCTCGCAATAATGTTCGTATACGAGAAAGGATTAAAAGACAAAAAACAGTAAGAAAAATCTAAACATGATCCTTAATTTAATACCATCTAGGCACCCACACATTCCGTTTGTTTCTACCATCATTACAACCGAACTGGCAAGTTGCTATCGGGTGTGCAATCGGGACAAAATTTACTCAGCAAACCGCCAAGGTAAGCACCGTCCCATCTCGCGTCGCACATAAAGGAAAATTGGAATTTGTGCGGGAGGGGAAAAGGGAACGAAATGGGGCAAACCGTGCGGTGTCGGCAGAGACACAACGCGCTCGTTCACACGGTCGAATTAACTGCCGACCACGGAATCGTAATTGGAACCGTTGTGTTTACACTGATCTGAGTCTATTATCTCGCGGGATTGCCAAATACTCTATGCATACCTGAATACGTGATTTTGCTGAATTAACGAAATTATCTTCTATTGGGGTAAAACATTACATTTCCTATCGGGCTGGCTTCGATTAAAAGTTATAGACAATGCGTATTTTTTCTAACTGCTGTTTCTGCTCACTGTATTTTCAAAAATAAAAGTCAATAAAACAAAATAATAAAAAAAGTGCTAAGAATAAATACCTGCGTATATGTTCATTGCTCTGGTCCTTAGGACTGTAGCGTGATGTTACATAGCCTATTACCTTCCTCAATGAAGACACTATTCAATACAAAAAGAATGACACTATTGATAATTACAATCTAATCAAAAATTGTAAATATATTGCAAATATTACTAAATCTTTGGAGAATACTATGCCTATAGTGTGCTTTTTCTATTTTATGGGTAAGATCATTGTCGTCAAGTTGTCTAAACATTACTGACGATAATGGTAGTAAAACGAATCATTGGAGAGTATCCAGAATTTTCATTGCACACATAAACTTTGAAAACTCATACAAGAGGTATTTGTGACTTACGAGGAATAATCCTGATTTGAGCGTTATTTTGAGTTTTATATGAATTACTACGCTTCTTTTATATGAAGCTACCCGGCGTGGCCGTTGCTGTGGTTAAGTAATTTGCAATAAAAAAATATTGTCACTACAAATTGAGATAAAAACTATCCTATCTCTCAAGTTGCACCAAACTGCACACAGTGTGCCAAGTTTCAATAAAATCGGTTAATTAGTTTAAAAGTTCATCGCGAACAAACAACACGACACGAAATTATAAGTCACAAAACTCAATGTTTTCTTTGATAAGCTTCTAGAGACAACAGAACACACATTGTTACCCATTTAAAAAAAGAACACGACATTATTATTTTACTTAACAGATCAAAAGCATCGGATTTGCAATCGAATGTTTACGGGTTTAAAAAGTATATCGATCGTATTATATCTAGCGTTTCGTTTATTCAGAAAGTATGTACACGCGAGCTCGCGTGTACATATTTATATATTTTGCGCAAACCCTAATTCTTTTTACAAAATAAAAGTAGCGTATGTTACTCCTTATAACATCGGCTATATCGGCCAGTGAAAGTCACGTAGAAATCGGTCCACCAGTTCCGGAGATTAGCCAGAACAAATAGATAATAATTTCAAAAACTGATTTTTAGGCATAGGTATCATGCAAATAACTGTATGAGCTTAAAAACTATTACTTTGACATTACAAACAGACACTTCAACTTTATTTATTTGTATATTGATTTGCGGTAAGTATAGTTTTCAATTACATTTTCACACCGTTTTTACGTCAGTTTAAGAGCGATCAATTAGGTGACTCAACTTGTTTTCTTCGTTTTCTCGCTTGCTACAAATAGTTTCACATTGTATTTTCTTAGAATGTTGTTTTTTTGCCTTTTACCATTCCTCTTCAACGTTCCGTCCTCTTTAGTCATTTCTAGTTTCTTATATATCCATGGACCACATCAAAAGTTTCTGCAATTTGAATATAGAACACGTGTAGGATCTTTTTGTTCGCGGACTACATTCGCATTGGGGACAACAAGTATGACTTTATACTAGTTAAGAAAGTCTTCGTATTAACTTATATTAAAAAGTGGTGATTTGACAACGCTGTAACGTTTTACAATAATGCAACCAGATTACCGACCATATAAGCTGCATGCAAATAGAGCCTTTTGTCAATATACAATAGGTACTTTTTGGCATATATCCGAAGTATGATGTTACGATTTTGACTGGTGGTCTGATTCAAGCCCGCTAGTGTAGTTTTATGTACTTACTACTTTATACTTACCATGCTTACATTTCAATGATCGGAAGTTGTTGTTTGGAATTTTGGAAAGGGGTATCTGTTGGTCAGGTGGAAGTCTTTGCCACAGTGTCCAATACCTCCGAACAAATCCAGAAGACACATCCGCCGGCACCAGCTTAATAATTTTGTATAGCGATGCTCTTTCTAGTAACCCGAAGGACCACGTTCCTTTCAAGATCCGGTCAACAAATGATATTTTTATAGAGATAGAATTATAATTTTACCGACTACGGAGGCCTGGGAAGGAGAAGAACTGAAAAGCACAATGTGAGAGGTCCCCCAAGAAGATTACTGGATGACCTGTATAACGTAGCAATTTTACTTGTGCTATATCTACGATTTAATTATCGTTAGGTTCGTTGAAAAGCCTGCGTTTCAAAGCGGGAGTTGTGACTTGTTCCCGTACTGGAACGTTTGAGATGAAAAATAAGAAGTACTGTTGTCTTCTGCTGGTGGCTTTTGGGCCTCAAAAGCACAAAATTATGATGTAGTAAGGAAGGAGGAGGCATGATGAGTCCAAATTTTGGAGCCGATATTTTTCTTGAATTTCTTCAAAAGTCGTAGTCGCGTCAAATGTGCCCCTGTATTTATTATCACACCCTATAAAGTGTTTTCAGTTTGTAAGTTTGGTTTTATTATTTCGTCCTAGAGTGGAGACCGCGAATCGGCAAACGGAAGGTAGGACGCCCCCAGCCAGATGGATCGACGACCTGAAGAAGGTAGCAGGGATGGACTGGATGCGGAAGGCGGAGGACCGGGTGCTGTGGCGCACATTGGGAGAGGCCTATGTCCAGCAGTGGACTATGATAGGCTGATTGATTGATTTGTTTTCAACGTCGTGGCCTAATCGCTTTGATCCGAGACATTCCTGTTCATTAATATACAAATTTCTGAAAGCCGGATTACCACCAAAAACCCCTCGTTGTCATCTGACTAAAGTCTCTGGAAGTTAATTGACATCCGTCAATACAGCACTGAAACAATAGCCTTTTGCTGATCATTGTAACTTTATCATTGTACACACACAGGACACATATAATTTTAAATAAAAAGAAACATATTTTCGGATAGATTTTATTCTTACAGACAATTCCATTATATTTTCGTTTATGTGCTAAATAGAGATAGACAACAGCATGTACCAAATATTAACACTTACATCAATGTACATACATACTTATATTAGTAATCCTGTTTAACGCACTGCATCACTGTGTTTACTGTCACGAATATAATGATTCAACCAAAATATTTATATATATACTATTATATAACTATAACTGCTTACACGACAAAAGCTAATTCCAAAGAGTGTATTTTTGTCCACAAGGCGGTCATCACACGGTTTATATGTAAACAAGGACATTTATTTTTAAATAAATAAGTCACTCACTGATAAGTGCTCGCACCCTTTTTTCCATTTGAGTTTTAGTTAGCACGCTAGAGTGTAAACAAAGTTAAATTAACTTTACAAAGTACCTAACTCTAGATTGTATGACGCCCACATACTTTCAATACTGATAAGATATTCGTGACTGCAAACATATTGACAACAATTTTTATTACTTAAACCACAATGTTCCCTTAAATGTATGGAAATTCATTTCGAAAAATACTTATGAATGATATTTACAATGTGTAAAAACACTACTTTATGTTTAAATCCTTGAATTTACAAAATTAGTATGTTATGAATTTTATGATTATGTCGAAATCCAGGTAATACTTTAGCCACAAATTCTACTTTCGAGATCCTGTATTTAAATCCTTTGTAAACAAGTATACATTATGTGGAAACTAAAAACTTTCTCTCTAATTATATATATATATAATAACAGTGATATTAAATGACAATGATTGTTTGGTTAAAAACTCAATTGTCTACAATCCAATGTTTAACTTCAACGAGTTGTAAACAATTGGTAGCAGTAAACCTATGATATTATTCAACACCAACATTTTTCGACGATTTAATTTAATGTAAACAATTTAAATTGCTTTTGATCGAAGTGATTGGTACTGCGTTTTATTTATATATAGAAAATTTGTGTCAATCGATCAAGTAGAACCTTGTGTGTCTTAAACAAAATATGTCGATCACTTTTATTATTATATATATAAGACTGGAATGCGACTTTATCTAAAGATTATTGGAAAGAGGTTCTGCACTTCAGACGGTCGGTGGTGGTGGCGGTGGTGGTGACGAGACGGAAAAAGTGTTAGATCAACGAAAAATGCTGACCGCGAGTTGTTTATTTTTACTATATACTAATTATCCATATATAAGTTAGGACAATTTTCACAGATGGCGCAATTTTAATTTCGAGTTTTGAAATATTTACTATTTACATATTGCGAAAGGAAGTTAGTTCCAATCGGGTATCCCCAAGACTTCTTACACGTTTTTATTACTAAACGCATCCTCTGCAACAAGTTATTGAAAATCATATTTATTAAAAAGTCGCGAAGTGGAAAATACAAAGGACTCAAACTCAGAATTGTGGCGTTAGTTACTGTTTAGACTTAGATCGCGTTCAATGAAATGATTTATTTGTAAACGAATGATGAAGCATGTGGGAAAAATATAAAGGGAAGCTAAAAATTACAAGAATAATAGTTACACATATACCAAATTAAGTACAAGTAACTTAGACAATATATTTAATATATACAAATGAATATTTACATTTCTGTCCGTCTCGGTTTATTCTAACAGATTGTACTTAATTTAGGGGTAAGTTATTTTAATAAATATACAAAAAAATGCTTCGAACTGTGTCTATCTTAGAATAGGAACCAAAATTACTCTTATATAAATTATGTTTAGTAAACCCATTGTAAATAAATTATTCTTTCTATTTTACTTCATAAATTATCTATTATAATAGCTATCTGTACACATATTCTAGTTATTCACAGTGCCACAGCTTATACACAAAATTAATTTAAAAAATATAAACTAAACGATTTTAAAAGCAAATAGTCAAAGGAAATACAAAATCAACTGTAGTTTTAGCTATTTGTTTACAATTAAGTGTGTGGGAGTAATTAGTGACTTTACTTAGTGTGTTAAAAATAGCTAGTTTGAAAGATAAGTTGATATTTAGTGTTGTAAAAAGACATTTATAAATGAAAAATTCACTTTTTATTAAAGGTTTAAAATTTATCAAAAATTAAAGACAGTATCATATAAATCAAATATTTTGTAGCGTTGTTTTTACTACAAATATCTCTTAATTAATGATTAATAACTTCTATAGCCAATGTCTTGTCTCGATAGAAGATATAATTTTCTCATTTAGTTATAATAAATAACCAGGGGAGAGAGAAAAAGAGGGTGAGTTTAAGACTCAAAAATACATTTTTCATTAAACATTAACATCAAAACTTATAACTCAGAGGAATTACTAAAGCATTTAAATAACAAATTGAATTTTCATAACTTGATTCGTAAGCGAATTTCGGCTTGTACCTTAAATAGTTTTCCTTTGTTTATTCCAAAAATTCAGCCATAAAGACATAATATGTCACCCGTTCCGAACGCCCAAAACGTTGATTCTGTTATAATTAATGGTATTGAATTGGTGTCATTGTCATCAATACTTTATACTTCCTCTTAGCATACAAGAAAACTACAAATAGCACCAACACAACGGAACCTGGTTTTGTCTACATCAAGATGAAAAATAACAAGCTGCAAAGCGGAAAACCGAATCTTACATCCGAACTAAAATCACAAACCACTGCGTGTTCCTCACGATACAGTAAACACTGTTAAAAGTCCACTTAAAAGCCCGTCGAGCCGCATCAGTCGTGGTAGTCCCGCGGCTCCGGCTTGAGCTACCACACCAGACCCTCAGGATGCAAGGGAGGTGGACCGTCTCCAAATGTGAACTCCGGTGATGAAGGCCGAGGTAGGACGAGATGCTCCGGTGGTGGGAACTGATCGGGAAACTCCCCGCCTGGAAGAGTCTCCATGCCCCCTGCGAAACGACCTGCTCCCGTTAATAATTACCTGGTACATATGATTATAAAGTTATATTTTTTTTAGGATATAAAGAGCTACTATAAACTACATTATTCCGTTGCTAGAGTACAAAAGAATAAGATAATAATTTAATCGTAAAAAGTCCTAAAAAAAATATATATCTAGCTGACTCGACAGACGTTTCCCTGTGCAAATTTCAAGAAGTTAGTTTTAATTTTATGGAAAAAAGTACTACTAGTTTTCCCCAAACTTCCCCATTTTCGAGGCAAATTTAATTTTTTTTCTTTCAATATAAATCTCACTTATTAACATCTAAAAAAAATATTTGTGATATCGGTGCAGCCATTCTCAAGCGCTCACCAACCAACAGCATATCATTTATAAATATATTTATTATAGATAGTTATACAAAACCTTGTAAGAAGATATGAAACAATTCTATCAAAGCTCATGGTTAGTGTGTAATTTAAAATGACTGTTAGTTTAAACTTGGCCCTGATTTGCAAATTATAGTTTGAGCACGCCAGTCTCCAATAAAGAAAATTTGAAATCGAGCTTGACATTGAAATTGTTTTATGTGTAGAAGAACGGCTACTGTACACGTATCGAGCTAAAATACCGTTCCGGCGGCCTCCGTGTTCGTTCGGGCTATTGGTAGATTTCATTGCTAAACTGGAATGATTACTCTACATTAAACTTTTGAAAGATCTTTATTTGAAAATCTTACTTGAAATTTATAGTTTTTCGCAAATAAAAATCAGAATGTAAATAACTTTACTATTTTTAAAACGATTAGTTACCCATTTGCCCAAAATCCTTTTTTGTCTCATATGTTAGTACTCGTAGGTACTTTTAGGCCGAAAAATAATTTGCATGTAATAATCATTGTTAGTTATAGTGTCTTCGTTGCCTGCTGGTTTGAACCTTTATGTAGCAGTTACTTCGATCAAAGTGGTCCTAAAACTATTGCCACATATTGGCCTTGAAGATCTGACATCTTTTAATATAGGTAATATTATAACGGTTAGTTCGTGCGATAATGAACTAAAATCAGTCATAGGACTGCACGTCAGAAGTGAAAACATAACTTACATCCCCGTACCAGAAGTGCCCAACGTGCCTAAATAAGTTTTCTCTTCAAAAAACAATTTTAGAGTACTAGAACAATAGGCCCGCTGTTGCTTGCTGCTGTTTTTATTTAATCATTAGCTTTCATCGACTCGGAAAATACAGTTACAATCTTTCTGAATTTCTACTAAAAAGTATACCAACCTGGCTGGTTAAACGGCATGGCCGGAGGCGGATGGAAGAACGGCGCATCATGGTGGAACGGCGGGCCATATCCAAACTCGAACTTGCCATCTGCTGTCGCGAAGTAGGGAAACCCCGGCGGTCCTTCTTCGAGGCCCCCTGGAGAGAGGTTCATGGGGAAGCCTCTCATCTTGCGTGATGACCCGAAAAACGGGCCCCGTCCCATAGAAGTCAACTGCTTGAGGCGTCGCTCTTTTGATCTCTTGTTTTGGAACCATACCTATTGAAAGAAAGGAATTATACTTCCATATGACTTCTCTTGGCTAAACTAAAGTCGATCAGAAGTCTGGACACCTTATATGTATGGCCCAGACAACTAATTACACTGTAAGCCTGTACAAGAAATAAAGTTTTAAATAGAAATTCACAATAGGAATACAAAGGTTCTGTCTTTTCAATTATCTTTTTAGGGAAGGCACCGCCTGCCGGTAGATAAGCCTCTAATACCTTGAGGCTAGATTTGTGATGTGTGGATAGGGCCATGCAAACGCATACAGTTATTCTGCATGATGTGTCTAAGTCATATCTAAATGTGCTCACAGATTTCCATCGTATACAAAACAATCGATATAGGTACCTAACGTATAAACAATGTTTTAAAAATTTTACGATTTCAAATAGTTGAAGTTGTTTCAACACAAAACTTCTGCAATATCTGTTATTATAAAAGTAGTAAGTATTTAAGCTGAGCGTTCCATTTCACGTACCGTTGACAGTTTTGCAATTTTGTATCGTCGTTTTCACTACAAAACTGAAAGTATAAGTATTTGATTTTCTTTTTTAGATAAAAATAGGACTTTGTACAGAATTATATTATAACATTCCTTCAACAAGAGTCGAAATATTAGCCACATCGTAAAATAAAAGTAACAGTAAAGATTTATTAGGAATGGCGATAGGTAGGTAATGTGTAGTACTCCGTGTTGAAAAATAAACTTTTAGTGTTCCTCGCCGCACTTTGTGGTTATTGTGTATTTGTTACTGTCGGTTACAAAATAAACGTTTCTTTTACATCGCAAAACCCGTGAGACACTATTTCTTTGTTCGATTTTTGGACATCTCTTTGTTGTGCTTTACCGAAGGTTTATTGGTACATTTACGAGCACCTATACTATCAAAAAACATTATATACTATCTTACAAATTACAACAAATTATTTTATACTCTAAGCAGTTTTTATAGATATATTATTCTTATATTTGTTCAATTAACACGCTTTAATTGGCTTCTCTTGTAACTTACTATGTAGGTATGTAAACAAATCTATGTGTAATGTAAGTAAATATTAACCTACTTCTAATTGGACCGATTGAAGCAAAAATGATCCAATGCACAAGGTCTTTGATATGTTAACATATACCTTATTCGGAGTACATAGGTGACAAAAACTCAAAATTTTCAGGTTGTGGATTGGATCATTTTTGCTTAAATCGGTCCAATTGTCATTTCGAAATGAAATTTAGTATGTATACCTATGTAATTCGGATGACAATACTATAATTTTCCATCTTGGAGCTGATCTGATTATGGAGCCAGGAGCTGGATAGTGGAACTCTCCATTAGTTACTATTGATTGATGATTCGTTTATACAAGTCCAACAGATTGGACTTAGTAGCGATGGAGGAGGTACATAGTGGAAAACTTTAATACTGTTAAAATCGACTACAATAAACAACCGACAAAATTAAATGGTTGGTATAATAAAGTAAAAAAAATAATTGATACATCATCTGCAATTAACTGATCGTTTAGCAGACTGATTAGTGATAAAGCAATCAACGTCAAGGCCTAATTGACTAACAATTAAGTATTGCCATACCTACTTTTTCTACTTCTAAATTCAAAAATTAAAAATAAGATTAGTGGTGTAGTTCACGGCCAGTTACAGATCATCGCGTGCGCGGGCGGCACTAATCCCTAACTTGTGTAACGGCTGGATAGCGCGTCATGTCGATTATGTCTCGTGTGTACTCGCCATTATATTTGCTACGCATTCAGGTGGGCACTGCGCCTAGATATCACGTGCCATTGACACGGTTTTGGATATGAAGGCCGAAGAATGACCCTCTAAAGTGCGTTATCAAAAAGAGGGAATCAGTGAGAGGTTTATCGGTGTTGCCAGCCTTGCATTGTTTTTAGGGATATTTTAGATAAATTACAAAATGCTCACATAGATTCATTAAAGCATTTAAGAGTTGGCTTTAGCTAAATCATACTTTTGACTTTTCGTTGATTGATGACTTCTAAAACATAAATCTATAAAATACATTGCAAAAGCTCTTGTTTTTTAATGTTCCATTGACCCTCAAATTAAATTAGCCGTAAGAAGTTGTGACGCAATTGTCTCAGTCATCATCCCCTAGAGTCATCATTTGCACCAGCTGTTTCTTCTAGAAAGTGAACTACAATCCACTTTTCAAGGACGCTGTCTACTAAGTGTTGTCGGTTTATCTTCTGAATTAATTACTATCCAGTCACGCACACGTTGGCTGTTTCGTTCACTCATTAACTATGTAGCTTGATCCGTTCGCTCATTCATTCACGGTACAATTAAGTAGCAATTAAAACCACTATTTGTTTGTATACTAATTAATATAGGTATTTTAAGATTTTCTTAGTTAGAGAATGAATGTTTTTGTGACGGATTTTAGGGTAATTTTTTGCTAATTCTATTGTAATTGATATAATGGTTAAATCGTCAAATAAATTATAAATAATTTACAAGATAAACAGGGTTGTCTGCCTCGTAAATAAGAGGATATCATAAAATTCGTTATGATTTTGTCCAACGAAATAAATATATTAATTTTATTTTTTTATTGTGTGTGTTTGTTTTATCTTTTCGGGAGTCGGAAGTAAATTTGGTATATATGGACGTTGGGATTTGATAGCTCTTTTTTACAAAAGGAAAAGTCACAATGGCCAAAGTGTACTTGTCTGTTTTGTTTAAGCTATTTTCTATTTGCGTAGAACTATTCATAAAGGTTTCAAACATGTTTTTAAATTATCCTTTTTGCTATGGATTAGGAGTAGATAACCTTACCGCCATCACTTGACATCCACTCATAGTACGTTAGGTTGATTAATTAATAGATTCATTATTTATTTTATTAACAGGCTTACACCTACCTGCACCTGCATTATTATGATCTCTAAATATTATTTTTAATACATATTTAAATGATTCATTCCATTTTCTAGACTAAGAAAAAAGTGGCGTATCGAGAAAAGCCAAAGCCTATTAATTAAAAAGTATTCTATTCTTTTTTGGACATGACAACGTACTATATGAAAACCCATCAGTAACTAGAAAAACCTAAGGTACCTAACATAAAGAAAAATATAACTCTTCATAAAGCAATCAACGCACCATAATCTATACACAATTTCGTAACATAATATTAAAATAACGATAAAAACCTGAGCATAAAACAAGAGTGTCGTTGTTAAGGCTCGCACTAGCCCCGCTGCGCGAGCGCACACTTTGATCTCGCCGCTCTAGCGCCCACGCCCGCCATTTGCACAGAAAACACATTCACAATCCAACATTGACAGTTGATCTAATTCCTTTACATCAACTATATTGATTAATAAACGAATTAGAGTTTTTGATGTGTCTATTAATTTTATAATTTACATAAGGTTATATTTTTAGTCATAAATTATTTATATTTCCTTAATTTAAAACCGAAATTGGGGCAATCAGTTATTTATATACCTAATATAGCCTGGAATCACCAATATACTATTAAATACAACCCGGAAACCTCTTGAGACAATCTTTCATAATAAAACTATAGATTATTATATAAAGTGTACGGAAGGCGCCGTTGTTAAGGTAAATTAATATGCCCCTAATTGACCTCAGTAAACTCAGTAGCCATAGAGTCTAGTGATGTAAGTTCGATCCCCACGTGGAACAACTATTAGTTTGCCTAGTTTGGGATCATACAGCTGTGTGTGAGATATGTCAAGTTATTTAAAAAAAATAAAAAAGTTCTGTACCCGATTTTTTTCCCAATTTAAAATCCGATTTTAAACACATTTTCTATACCGGTAGCATTTCTATCGCCCATAATTTAATTATCATGAAATACCAAAATATAATAAACTCAATTAAAACGAGGCTATAAATAATATCATTCAAATAGTGTTGCTCATTTTGAAAAAGTAATAAAATTAAAACCATCAAAATGTATAGCAGTTATTATACATTTTATGATTACTTGCTCAATGAAGAGAATTGTAACATATTTCCGTTTCTACACACAAGTACCTACGTGTTTCAGTTCAACTTAATATAGTACTCCAATAAAGTAATATTATGTTTATAGTTTTAACTGCCTTAAGGTCGTCCAAAAAATCTACTTTAAGAAGGTTTTATTTTATTAGAACTCTTACAACACGGTATCCAACATTCATAAAATAATAGGACATTTCTGTGTGAAATGTCAGTGTTTAATCGCGCACTTGGAAAAATTAAGGGTCTGTACTAGCCTTAATTTGCATTTATCCTTTTCTATTTTGTTAAGGTTTAGACAATCACAATTCGACAAGACATGTTTCAAGACTTTTTACTGTTTCAATTAACTAATTTAACACAACAATTAATTTGACACAGGATCTAAATAAAAAATCTAACCGAGGATCGAACTCAAACAAACAGAAGCTGATGCCTCAGAAACAAAGAAGTAGTCCGAGGCACTTTTCTAGCATATATTATAAATATTAATGTGATAATTTAAAAAGGTTAGACAAAAGATAATTTTTTTTTATTAATTGGAATCGCGAATCCGATCAAACTATATGCTTCTGATTAACTATCACACATCTAAGACTATGATCTGACATTACCAGAACAATAAATATTTCGTCACTTGAAGAGGGAGCCTTATTATTATAATACAAAGATACAACTATGTTAGAATGCTTCAATGGTGACCAAGATGAACGTGTCTCGTACTGTGACGCAATCTGGTAAATCCTTCTATTATAAATACGACAGTGAGTTTGTTTGTGACGCTTTCGCACCTTAACTCCGATCATCATGAAATGTTGTATACACGTAGTCAAGTATACAGAAAAGCGTGTAGGAAAACGTTCTGTTAACTTACTTTAACGCAAGCAAATAATAAATGTCTGTAAGTAGGTGACTTACAGACATTTATTATTTGAACTTAGAGTTCATTTTATATGTTTTTCATAACTTTTGCCAATGACTTTGCTTGCGTTAAAGTAAGTTAACAGAACGTTTTCCTACACGCTTTTCTGTATACTTGACTACGTGTATACAACATTTCATGATGATCGGAGTTAAGGTGCGAAAGCGTCACAAACAAACTCACTGTCGTATTTATAATAGAAGGATTTACCAGATTGCGTCACAGTACGAGACACGTTCATCTTGGTCACCATTGAAGCATTCTAACATAGTTGTATCTTTGTATTATAATAATAATAATAACTCCACACATGTCACACACGGCCGTCTGATCCCAAACTAGGCAGAGCCTGTACTATGGTGACCAGACTACTGATAAACATACTTATATATTTCTAAATACATACATATTATAAATAAATTACACCCAGACACAGAACAAATTATCGTGCTCATCACACAATTATTTGTCCTGGGTGGGAATCGAACCCACGACCTCTGGCTTAGCAGTCAGGGTCACTAACCATTAGACCAACAGGCGGGTCGAACTGCGGGGTGTCAGGGTATACAAAAACTAACCCTGTAAAGTTAGCGAATGTTGTCGGTTACCGTATTGAGAAAAGGGACATACCTACATACTGATTCAAAGTACTTGCTACCTTTTTATACTCAACTAAACTACACGCAGCTGGTTCATTTAACTAAATTGACCTTTACCGTTACTTATAACTCAAGCTCAAAGCTATTGCTTTTATTACTTAATCACACCAATAGATCAAACCGACAAAAAGTTTTACCGGTAAAAAAGGTAAACTTACATAACTATAACTATTAAGTTTTAGCCATAACCACGTCATTAGGCCTGTTACCCCATTATTGTTCTACATGACCATAAAAGTATAATAATACAGGCCCCTGCCTGCGTCTTCGCTTGGGTAATATGTCTATTAAAAAAAAGACTTCTGTGGATAGACAAGTAGTTTGAACTCTTTGAGGTTGTATAATTATTGATAAAAGATACAGTTTTCAGACTGTCAAGTAAGAGACAATAACGTTCTTTTTTTCAAATAAGAACTCTGTGGTCTTATCTGTGGTAATAAAATTACCAAAATTGGGTAGTTTTCTATTTTTAAAATAAATTGTTTAACAGTCCTCATGAAATTACGTATGACTTAAGACTGTGAAAAAGTATATTCGTTACGGTTTTCAAGTTAGATATTATTTAAAACCAAATATTAAAAGTCAAATATTTGGCCATAGTTAGGTATGACGTCATAACTCATTTTTTCAGACCAATTTCTACAGCACATACCATTTTTTTTTGTTAATAAAGAGGAACTATTTTGACTTGACAGTCTCGTGTTATCGTTCAGTTCTCATCTGTTTTTACCTATTGATATCTATTTAAAAAGTGCGTGTATAACAGCAATGTGAATGGTTTATTATGATTTTCTTTGCTGTATTTCATGATAAAACTCCATGTCATACAACTGTAAATAACGTCTGGTATAATGAGATTATTCGTAGTCGTAGCGCTCCAGCCATTTCAAGAAAACTGCAGTGAATAGATTTCTTATTATTTTCATAATATACAAAATAAATTTACTTTGCTGAAAATAATCAGATTTTTAATTGCAAAATGACACTTTACACGCATTTTTACTATAATATTCGTATAAATATTGCTACTTTATATTAAGTTTTTCCATGTGACCTTTGATGACAATAATGTATTATAATGGAATACTTAAACAGTCCTTATGGTGTCACACACACACCGTTTATTGGTATTACTCTACATACATTAAAAACAAAACGGGGGAAAATAGTATATCTAAAAAATTTTAAGTGTAGACTTTCTTAGGCCTAGTCACTAATCTAAACATTGAGTTCTGTCAGCTCCTTATTAATTAATGTCACCAACCTGCTAATGTGACGTTTTAAGTTCGTCGTTTCGTTTAAGTTTTTACTTCTGTCGCCAGGTCCCATGACTGCCTACTTTTTTTTAAATTATTACAAAAAAGAGAACGTTTTCAATTGGACTGAATATTTTTCGTTTTGTGTATGTATCTTCACAATTTGTGAATCGATTTCAAAAATTATTTTTTAAATTGATTTGGTTGTACTCAAGGTACATATTCCACCTCTAAGTCTGGAAAGATTTGCTAAACGGGATAGGAAAAATAAGAATTAATTGTATTAATTTTTAGTATTCACGGCCCTAAAACGCGAGAGGCAACAAACTTCTACCACTCCATTGAGGGATATACCTCCAGGTAACCAAAGTCTGTGATTAAATAGCGCTTTTTGCTTAGTGTTGAGTTTCTACAGATATTAGAGACGCCAAAGCTTTATTATTATAGCTGCTGATAAACATACATAGAAGCATTAGTTTATAGAAGTACTAATATATTTCATTGTGACCCACGTATTACTGAGACACATACGTTGTATCATAAAATACACGACACCACCAATAAACTGTACCACTTACGTCAATAAAATACCATCAAGACGACAACGTGACAATAATGGCACAGTTCATAAATGCTTAGTTTTATTATACACAAAGAAGGAGATTTTTAAAGTAAAAAGAAGCGTTGTGTAGGGTGACGATGGTCCACGATCTCGAGGGAACCTCCCTGCGGGGCGCCCGCGCAACAAGCCGCGTGGTGTTAAGAACTATATTTCATTCGTCCACCGCAGTGAGGGGCCATTCTCTTATACCCGTACTAACACTCACGCCTAAACTCATAAAATCTTTGCATTAAGCACTGAGGTATGAATGAATTAACTGTTGGTATATAAATATTGCGTATCTTGTGTTTTGCATTGTTAAGTATATTGAATGTGGTTTATAGAATGTGGCTGTAATGCGCATACTCCTCAGTTAAATCTAATGATATGTTACGCTAGTGAAGGAACTGGTATCACAGCAAGTTATAGAGTATTTAATCCTAGCGATATATCTATCCTATCTATCCTTATGAAGGATATAATTGTGATAGAAACATGATAAACATATTCTGTCTAATATTTATGATTACTTTTTGTTACATAAGTTTCTCTGGTCTGTATTGTCCACTGTGTTAACTATTTTTTGGAATAAAATTCTTTATCGCATGTTAGCGTAACGAAAAATGCTGACCGCGGGTTGATTTATTTTATTTACGCCATCTATGTATTCTGTGCGATACTACTGTAATTTGATGTTGGTTGTAGATATACTAATTATCCATATATTAGTTCGAGCAACTTTACAAAATTTACTATATTTTGATACAATTTATTCTATCCATTCAAAAAATTTATAAAATAATTGTGTGATGAGCATGATCATTTGTTCTGTGTCTGGGTGTAATTTGTCTATAATATGTATGTATTTAGAAATATATAAGTATGTTTATCAGCTGTCTGGTTACCATAGTACAGGCTCTGCCTAGTTTGGGAACAGACGGCCGTGTGTGAGATGTGTGAAGTTATTATTCTTATTATATCGTAAGGAACTTCGTTAAAACCTGGTGTCCAAAAGACACATCAGGTATTTTGACGTTATTACTACTAGCACTACTAAGCACCCTAAAGTTGTTGGCTTCTAAGAATGATCTGATGATAGTAGTTAGTTTCTAGGCACCTTAACCTCGTAGTTCAGCAAAACTAGTTCTGTCACAAAAAAAAAAACTGTCAGTCGTAGGACTACACGTCAGAAGTGAAAACACACATCTATATATATATACATATATATATGTACCTGAACGTGACGGTCACGCGAGTTCAGTGCTTTTTTCCCCAGATGTTTTCGCTTTAAAAAAATCCTATGCTATTAATGAAAATATTACTTCCCTATTCTACATACATATACATGCTCGCGCCTTATTCCATTATCCTTATTATTGAAGTGAAATCTTCTATAGACTCGTTGGTCACTTTTGGTATGGGGGAAAAGCACTGAACTCGCGTGACCGTCACGCTCAGAGACATATATACAGATATATATGTGTGTATATGTAGGTATATATATATGTAAGTTATGTTTTCACTTCTGACGTGACGACAGTTTTTTTTTTAATCTATTACGTATATTATATGCGGCAACACGAAATCAGTTTAATTTAGCTGCAATTTTCAGTAAGATGAAAATACTTTCCTCATCAGGAGACTCCAATTTAAAAATTCCGGAAAATTATCGCCATCTTTACTACAAAAAAAAGTAAAAATAACACACCTGTACATTATGTAATGACTAATGTTTCAAATAGAGTATCTATTAAATCCACATATTATATTTTGTCTACCACAGGTAGAATCACCCAGCCGGCTCGAATAAAGAGATGATTAATAAGTGATCATTCTGGATATTGTTCTGTTCACCCTCCATATAAATAACACCGAGCCTACCTGCGCGAAGCACCCCCCATTGCTAATGAGTCGTCAATACCGAATACAGAAGAAGAAACTGCTATAAAAATTATTTCTAGACTTACAGTACATTTTATTTATTGTAATTGTACGACGGACCACAAATACTATTATACCATATTTGCAACGTTTTTCCTTGTTGCTCCGCTCCTATTGGTCTTAGCGTGAGGTTATATAGCCTATAGCCTTTCTTGATAAATGGGCTATCCAAGACTAATAGAATTTTTCAATTCGAACCTGGAGTTCTTGAGATTAGCACGTTCAACCAAACAAACAAACTCTTCAGTTTGATAATATTAGTATAGATTTTCTACACTAGGTAATCCTTTAGTCCCGAGACAGATGCGAAAAGGAAACCTAATTTAGATAAGCTCAAGTCTAGTTACGATATGACGCAGTGAAATACCTGGAATCCGATGTGTAATCTAGCAACTGAGGTTAACTAGTAATTTGGGCTTTGAGCGTTGAGAGGAACGCTGCGGGCGGTCGGCTCCCTACAGGGGCGACACAATCTACCCAACAATAATACACGAACAGTTGTGCTGACCGTATTTTTGTTTTCGTTTTTCGTTCCGCCATAAACTTTATCGTGTCATGCACCATGTGGAACGTAAACGCGAATTTTGGGCACCCTCACGGGATCGCGGAATATTGATAACGACAGTTACAATTTACTTCATAATTTCATTGTTTTATTCTGTAGTTATAAATGTGTAATTTGGTATGCATATAAATATCGGAAGCGTGCCGCTTAGTGATGTAAAAAAATTAAAAACAAACGCAGGCATTAAAAAAGGAACGCGAGTAAATATGGCGTCAGTGAAGACAGACCACAGTGCGCGCGCACCTCATGCACCATCTACAACCAATTGGCGTGGCGCTCGCCGAGGTAAAAGTAAATTGTTTCCACGCGAAATTGAACAACACGAGAAACTCTTACTTGTTTTATACACAACAGATGTAAATTGGACGGGATGTTGTTATTAAATATTATAAACATTGCCTTCCGGAAATACGTACTTTCACAGGAAAGTTTTATGATTGCCACAGTAATACTAGTTATGTAAAGATTATTAGAGTAATAGTATTTATGTCGATTATGAATATAATACCGTTTTCAAACGACTTTTAATACTATCTGTTCCACGTTACTAGTATTTTCATTAACTCTTCCTATTAAGCGAAATAGTATACGGCAGTATTGGCAGACATTACATTTATTAAAAGAATATTGTAACTTACAAGTTAGGAGAAGAAAGTAAGAGAGAAGTTTAAGAATTTTATTTTTACTTACAGATTCTTAACACCCTCCTCTCCTAAGAATGTAAGCTTATATACTTTTTTTTCTAATAGCAAGGAGTTTTTTTTTAACAAGGAGATTTTCAACAAAGAGTGACAAATTGCCAACGGAAACCAATAGGGTTCGTCCGTCTATCTGTCAGCGGACTGTATATCATCTACCGTAATACGTAGACAGTTAAATTTTCACTGAGTATGATATTTATATTGCCACTAGGTGTAACTAATAAGAATTAAATGAAATTAACAATAAAAGTGAGCTCCCATACAAGAAACGTGATTTTTTCGACGTCTGTCTGTATGTCAGTATGCTATACCTTATAATCGTAATAGGTGGAAAATTTAAATTATGTATTTCTACTGTTGCTATAACAACAAAGAATAACAATAAAAAAATTGGTTGTCTGTAAAGTCGGTTTACGGACGATAATTTTACGTGATAACGTGATAAGAAAACAGTGGAAGAGAGATAGATACGTCACAAGCCGAACGCTTAAGCCGAACACGCTATCGCTTGCAAGCTCGTCTCAGGCGGAACGTGACAATGAGTCATGCTTTTTCGTGCGAGCAACCGGCGTTCATCGATTTATAAGACGTTATCACGTCAAAAACTAAGCCCGGTTTTTGTTACAATAAAATCGATTATTCAAATCAGCACCCTTTTCGAGTATAGAAAACGAAAAGTTTCATACAATGATGATGAACTATTGAAATCGGAAACAAGTTTTGATGTCTGTCTGGTGACGTTATTGCGCCGACTTGTGTAAGTGACCATTGTGTGTTTGTTCTATACTTCTTAAGGCTTCATGATACCTATAGAAACCTTAGACATAGGTTACATGTTTTACGAAGCAGGAACAGAAGCAGTGACTTGACAAATATTTTGTTCAACTTAAATGAGAAAAGTTATATGAAAGACTCTAGAAACAGGCGGAGACAGAATTTGTCAGGGTTTGTTTTCGCAAATTGTTAGAACAATATTTTAAATGGTTGATATATTTATATATTGGTTAACAACAATCGTTTAAATCTAGGCACAACATGAAAGGTAAACTTTTTTTAAATTATATCGAGCTTAGATAAATAAAACTGTAACTTTGCTAGCTTTTTAATTACCTAAAAGAAATTACCACTGTTTTGTTACAATATAGGCATACGTCAATCTTTCCCGCCACCCGTAAACCCGTTTCCAATTACAAATTTATTTCACCATATAAAAACTTAAAAAAGTACGTTCTCAATGTTCACAACATTAAATTCACCGTGTCAACATTCAACGTTACCAATTTGTGACTTGTCTTATTTTAGTTAATTAGATGTTCTCGAAATGTACTACAACTTGCTGTGTTATTTTCGTGTCATCCGATGTTTCTATTTTTAAATTGCAATTTATTCTGTGGGCACTCGGATTCGTTTTAAAATTATATAGGGATGTGAAAAATGTATATATTAAGTATTAATTGTTTTGAGCAGTTTATTTGAACATTTTAAAATGTCTTGTTGTCCGACTCGTTATTTCAAAACGAACAGTTGAGAACTGTGAGTTACGTTAATTTGTTTTAAATGTTCGATACTTGTCAGCCTAAGACGCGGGAGCCTCTTAAAATCCACGAATAAGATGTGTAATTTCAACTTCTTATCATATTTATCGTGTATGACCATACAATCTATTTATCAAAGTCATTACAAACAATATTGTGTATTTACAATCGATACTGGGCAAGCCAGTCCTGTGAGTGCTTGATAACAAGGCTCTATATTTGGCTTTTCGGTGGCGAGTTTCTATCACACCTAAAATAATCTCAATATTTTCAAGGACTGAACCAACTTTCGTAGTAGATACTGGACTAAATGTGGTGTTAATGATTGTGTGTTTTTTGGGTGAGTGCAAGCTAATATTTTTTGATAATATCTAAGTCTTGTGATTTAACAAATTCTCAAAATAAGGTTAATAATTAATTTTTTGATGCAAAATCGATTAGCAGTTGTATAATCACATTACTTTAAGGAATAAAAGTATAAATAGGTTAATAGCATCACGGAAACGTAAAACACGACCCATTTCGCCCACTAACGAGATTCCATTTTTAATTTCTGATAACTGCGCAGGAGTGTGTCGCCGTTCCACCAATCACCATTGAGAATGTATAAATCAGTCTGTTATCAGCTTTGTATGCTGATAACGCTAGCTCGTGCCATTGGTCACGCTTTCCAAAATGGCAGTTTTATCTAAGCCCGTTTACTGTTGTAGGTTTTATAGCGAATGGCATAAGATAAGGTATTGTTTCGCTGTTGTTACACAATAAGAGTGTATCGTATATTTTTACGATCGAAACGTTTTATAACGGCAAGGATTTCAATTAACGGAAAAGTTACTTGTGATATATAATGTTGATATGAAATATATAACATTTACTTGTATTTCAAGAAGGTCAATTAGCTGATTAGCATACACTGTAGGTATATATGTTAAGTTCCACGCAGCAATTTTAACATATCGCTCGTTTGCGACAATAGCGACATAACTAAAAATTATTGATATAGGGAATGTCAATGTTTTGTGATTTCCGCTAGAGTATTTTGTTCTAAATATATAATGAACTTGTCGCTTTCTAACGAACGTTAGCACGAAATCGGCGTTGCATCTTTGTTCACCATAAAATATGAAAGATTTATGATCGTTCGGCATACTTAGTTCAATTCGACTGAATTTTGAATTATGTCGATATTCTCGCAAACAAGCGATATTTATTGCAAACGAAAAAGACAATACAAAACATATAAGAGGTTAAAATAAATGTCAATCTTTAAAACCTGTCAATCACCTTCGATTAGACCATAGTGGCTGCACACGGAATGAACAACAGCTGTAGGAAGTGATGAGTGTCGGTGGACAGAGGTCGACATCGAGAGGATTCGGACGTCATGATGCGGAAGACAACCGACCTCGAAGGCATCCGAGCATGACAGTGAAGTAGAAAATGTTTGAAAATAACGTAACAATTGTTCAATCTCTTGAAGATTGATTGATTTTTACGGCACAGGTTAAAGTTAAAACATAAGGAATTATAATTTGTACGAAAAAAAATTTTGTTGTCAGTAAATAACGGTCATAATATTTTTTGCATATGTCATTGTAATTTAAACGATAGTTCTCTAAGTATTACGCTCACATTTTACTTTGTAATTCTTTTTCATAACATGTTCGCGTATAAAAAACTCAAATTTTAGAACGAACGCCAAAAGGCTGACAAATTAACTGCAGTTTTTTACTAAATAATCGATATATTTAGTAAATGTTTTACACAACACAACACCATAGATGACCCGTGTCGATACCGATATTGTCACGTCACTAGTGCTACAGACCGTAAAGCAAATTACGTACAAGCTCATCGGCTGAAACGAAAAATAGGCTAAAATGTAAGACAGTCAACGAACTGTACGATTATTATCTCACTAACTTTTGCTCGCGGCTTCGCTCGTATTAATATAGACTAATGCCAGGTTCCTATAATCAAGAAACGAATCGGTTTGCTTACGGACGGTAAAATTTTCGTGGAAAATTCAACAAAACTTTACCGTTCGTAAACCGTACTTTACCGTTCGTTTCTGTACTCATAACAACATCATATACAAAATTTCATAAAGATCGATTGAGTAATTAAGGCGCGTAACTATTTTTTTATGGGATGCAAACGAGCAGACGGGTCACCTGATGGTAAATGACTACCGCCGCCCATGGACCTGCAACTCAAGAGCCACAAGTGCATTGCCGGACTTTAAGGTGGGAGTAGGGGAAGAGAGATAGAGGGGGGAGAGGGCGGACGACGTGTAGAGGGAAGGGTTAGGACCTCCGGTAACCTCATTCACTCGGTGAAAAACAATGCGAGTATTGCTTCACTGCCGGTTTTCTGTGAGGCCGTGGTATCACTCCGGTTGAGACGGCCCATACGTGCTGAAGCGTGGCTCTCCCACGAATTAAATAAACTAACATTCTTTTCATTCATTAATTATTAGTTCATTTACGATATTTGGTAATACAATACAATCCAATATTTGGTATTACGCATTACAACAGAAGTTGAAAGCAAAATTATTTATCCAGGGACCCGTTGCTGTGCTGTATTTTTTTTTTTAAACTGGCTATGAATTGAGATGAAAACAGTGTGCGGGTTGGTCCAACTTGAGAGATAGGTAGGTAAGACACACAGTGCAAAATTTCATTAAAATCAGTTCATTAGTCAGGCGTTCATCGCGGACCAACAATGTGATTTTTTTTTTAATTTATAGACAAGCTATCCGGCTACGCATTGCTGTGGCTAGAGAACTTGCAATAAAACAGACAAACAACGCGACACGAATTTTCTTATATATGAAGATAGTATGTGCCCTTCACTTACTTCTAGGAAAGTTAGAATCAAGTTACGCAATTCTGTGGTTAAGTATTCGAACTAGGTAAGAAAACTTATCGATGTTTTAGGTTTTTGCAGACCAGATTTAGAAGGTTGGGTACAGTACATTTCTGCTTCGTAGGTAATTTATTAAAGGTAAGTTTTTCTTGTTTATAAAATAAAAAAAAATATTTTAAATTAAAAGATCCGTGCGTCATTATTACTCCCGTTGAATTTCCCCTTTTCTGTATTAAATCCCGGACCGACATTTCCATAAGTATTGGTTTAAAGAACATATATTTCAAAACGTCTTAGACCGGTTCCACGACATAAGAAACCGAGTGACAGCGACAATACATAGAGTAACGAGTCCAATATCTCTCCCACAATGCTGTTACCGAAGTCCAGGACATGGCATTAAAGTTCTGAACATGGACGAAATAATCTATACACATAAATTAATTTGAAGTGTCTGTTTGTAATATCTGTCTGCCTGTATGTTTGCTCCGACTAATCCCCGGAACGGGTGGACCGATTTTCACGGGACTCTCACCGGCAGATAGCTGATGTTAGAAGGAGTAACTTACTACTACTACTTTTTGAATTTGGGTAAAAGAATTAGGTTTCCGCGCATGTATATAAATATATACATGCGAGCGAAGCGAGGAGAACAGCTAGTAGTAAATTAGTATTAATCACTACATATTAAAAAAAATAGCGCGCGCCTGTCTGTTCACGATAAACTGAAAAACTATTGAACGGATTTTCATGCGGTTTCCACCAATAGACAGAGTGATTCATGAGGAAGGTGTAGGTGTATAATTTGTCACCGTTTTATGAAAATTGGTTGAAATATGATGATGATTATTTGTTGAAGATGTCTCTACCACCCGTGCGAAGCCGGGGCGGGTTACTACTACACTATACACATTGGTAAGTGACACGTCGGTAGTGCATTCGGCTGCAGCGTCAGTAGGGGCTTGATTTCCGCTCAGGGCAAATACTTGTGGTGATGTATTAAAAAAACAAGCTAAGTATGTTTACTAGAACCTATAGCACACACTATGCTTCGTTTGGGTCTAGATAGCCGTGTGTATTATGTATGAAAATATGATTTATTATTATTATTACTATAAACATTATACTCAACAAAAACTATTAGGTAATTTTTTTTCTAAAAAGCTTAGAATGATCTATAATTAATCTGCTATAGGTTGGCGGTGGCGGCTACTATGGGAATATGGCGGACAGTGGTCATAAATCATTGTGGTCGTGGGCCAACGTGATGGATGATGGTGTATGCGCATATCGTGTTTACAATATAACAGGGCTGTCACGTAATTTAGTCGAAGCATTGGGACCTATGTTTTGATTAAATTATATGACAGCACTTCTTTAGTTGTTCATTCTTAGTGAATTTAATTTCATTTAGTGTAGCATATTACCTATTTATGTTATATTATGTTAACCATTTTAGTTTATTTAAAAGGGTTATCAATAGTGAGCTCTTTTCTCCTTCCTATAAGATTATCCAGACATTAGATTACCAACCCTCATCCCTAGGTAACAGATTTTGTCCAAGTACCTCTTTCCAACAAAATATTTTTAAACGTTTATTGTCCCTAACATCTTCTCCCAAGAGTCAAAGTTGACCATTAACTACCAAATATGATTCAGCACAACCCTATATTTTCAAGTAGGTATATTGTGAGGAATAAATTGAGACGTGGTTTTGATAGTCATGTATCACGCTTTCAATTATTATCTACTTCTATTTTGATATTAAGATATTAAAAGAAGAAATATCTCAGACATTACTGATTTTTTGGACTTGTTAAAGATTGGGCACCTACTTCTACTGCATTACACAATTAGAATTAGCGCCTCTATAGGGAACATCTTTTAAATTTTGCTGATAGAATTTGCGATTGTCGGGTCATTGGTCACAGCCCATTCATCGAGTAAACAAAAAGGTAAAATCGTACCGTATCGTAGGTATCGTACCTTATAAATATAAATACATATAGACTCACACCTGTATCCCTTAAAGTGTAGGCAGAGGCCTAATATACACGCACATTTTGCCAACTATATTTTGGTTCTACTTGTAAAATACGGGGCAAGTCTGTTGCTGTCAATTGGGCACTCTGGGAATTAAAGATAGGATAATTGAGAATATATTGAAAGGGTAAGGTATTTAAGAAGGGAAGGTAATAGGAGGGATATTGCTTATACGGAGGGATTGAGGAGTGGAAGCAATAGCTCGAGTAGGTCTGGGTTACCATGATTTAGTCATGATTTACACATCTAATATGCATGCAAAACAACCATTTTGTTTAAACTTAGAATATCAACTTTTTTTTTATGGTATACCTAGGCGGCCAACGAACAGACGGGTCACCTGATGGGAAATGACTGCGGCCCAATGGGTCACAAGTGCGTTGCCGGCCTTTTAGGTAAGGAGTAGGGAAAGGAGTAGAGGTGGGGAGGTGTGGAGGGAAGGGTAGAAGAGGAGGGGGGAGAGAAGAGTAGAAGAGGAGAGGGGAGAGAAGGGTAGAAGAGGGGGATGGAAGAGTTAGGACCTCCTGTAACCTCACTCACTCGGCGAAAAGCAATGCAATCATTGCTGTTCTAAATTTTTAGCAAATTTATTTATTATTCTACATTTTAATGTTCAACAAGGTTTGCAAAGTTATAACTAGAGAAGATTAAATGTTCATTTTATTACTAGACTTCCTCCCGAAGAGTCATCCGCGTATCGCCTTTTGTGACCATAAAACATAGATTCAGTAATCAAAATACAAGTATCGGTAACGTGTTCGAGACATTAAATATTTGGTTACTTAACAACACGTCTTTGGTCTGGAACATTTTATTGTAAGGTGTGGTTGCAAATACATTGAAAAGTGTAAAATTTCTATATCCTGTGCCATTAAAATTTATATACAGTATTTAGTCTTTAATATTTTATCATATCATGTCCACCATTCTGTGGAATATTCCGCAAGAACTCCGTGGATAATGGAAACTGCGATTGTATAAAGAAGATATTTTGGCTGGAAATGGAGCCATTTTTTTTTAGGGTAATGGTCCTTCCCATGTCATTCATACCTAATAGCAGAAAACTGCAATATTATGTGCATCTAGTTTGCTTCAGTTTTTGGATTGGCCACGTTCACGTTAAGAAATACCTCTAGTATTTTCTGTAACTCGCCAACCGTAGCAGAGGAAGCTCTCACAAGATTCTAGCTATACTAAAAAAGAATTCTATCAACTCCGTCAATATAATTTACCTTCACTACATATCAAAATCTGGCGTGAATCAGAATATTTATTGATTGTCGTTATAAGCTTCGCTTTAAACCATTAGTAGTATTTATTATAAATATTTTTATTGACTGGTAGATAATAAAAATATCAAAATCCTAATTGACATTGTAAAAAGACTTCAACTAAAGTGATTTACAACGCAAAATGAGAATAACCTACAAATTTTATCATTTTATTATAACCCGGACCGGATATGATATAAATATTAAAATACAGAAAGGCAAAATCAAACGTATATTATCGACTTAAGACTGTAAATAATCTATAATTCATAATATAAATAATTACTCTTGATTTGTGAGTCGAATGCTTGAATACTAGAAAAACAAGTATCCACCATTATTTTATACAGAAGAATCATATTGAGTGATGACCGGCCTAGGGCGATCGGAACATTACGACCTACGTTATATTAATGTGCCACATTCTCACTCGGGGCAATAAAATAAATGATGTCATTTTTTGTCCTGATGGGGTGCCTCTTTGTCCCAGTGTGCACACCGCGTCGGTAACTTTACTTCCCTTTGTCCACCACCGCACAGTGTGTCCACAGGACGTCTCCTAGACAAAAGATTTTTTGGCGCCGCTCTTCAATTTTTTTTTATAATTTTTTTCGCGACCATGTAAGTGTATAAGACCTTTTTCATAATTAATAATTTATTGCTTTCGTCATACGCTTTTGTATCGCCGCACCTGCTTTTGTAAGGTGCTTCTGTCTGTTAGCTTATAATATAAATCATAATATCCGCGTTTTTCTTGCCTTTGTAATATTATTTTATGCCTTTCTAAACGTTCTAAATTATATTCGATCGTCATTGCTCTAAGTTCAACTTTACGTTACTATATTTTAATGAAACCACCAAAAATTACAACTTTACTAGAAAAACATGACAATAAAATAAAGTCACCGCATCAAAGTTTAATTTCGTAAAAAAACAATTTCTGGGTTGTTTCTCGACGCAATCGGCCATAACACCGCGGCCGCAAGATGGAGCTACGGAGTGTCACCGCGTTTATGCACAATAAGCACAGTTAATGTCATCTTTTGACGCAAATCCCGCTACGCGCCGTACCACCGACGTTTTTATGAGAATTGACACGATATAACACAGTAAAACATACATTTTATTGTTAACTCATGCTTATCCCACGCCGTTGTTTTAATATTAACGATTAAAATTACGAACTTATTGCATCGCAATACCCGTTCTTAGATAAAATGAAGGTTGGATGGCGGCACGTCGGACCAGCCAAAAGGCATCGTTACTTGGACACATTTTACGTCCAATGACATTCGCTCTGAAGGAGATACTCTGAGGTCCTTTCTCATTAAAATAACACCTACTTCTGGAGAATTTGGATTTGTATAAGATTTGCCTTAATCGATGCTAAGCATTACTGATCAGATAAAGAAAACCTTTTTGAATTATGAAAGAGATTTTTATGCTACACAGGTACCTATACTTCTACGTAAGAGTAGAAATAATATGGTTTTGATATTTTCTATGTCCACCATAAAATTATGTTACAACTTTTAAATGGAAACCGACAGAATGTGACACGTGTAAAACATTTTTCATGCACCAACAAACCATTGTGTTCAAGAGGTGTTCAACATAGTATATAATGATGTATGTGCGAGCACATACATTACAGATAAATTATAGAACAACCAATCAATTAAAGAACAATCTGTCGTAAAACATCGGGCAAGATCGGGTCAGCTCGGCGGTAAAGCCCGCGGTCACACAAGCGTTTACCCGTTTGGCTCGTAACTCGTGCAAGTTATAGTATTTGGGGCAGTTCAAAGTTGCCGACGGATATTAAAATATGAGATACAGCCGTGCGACCGCCGATGTACGGCTCATTCAACTCTGATTTCGACACTGACGTTTACTTGGATTTCTCTTTCATAATTGACTGAAGCTATATTAACAAAATAACACAAGTCTGACGTCTTTACAACCGCCATTTTGTATTATAATTTGAATATTCAATTCTAATTTCGATTCGATCCATACACATTACACAATTAAAAAAAAAAGTCAACGTAAAAATAAGCCTTACATAGAATATACGATCATGTAAAAGATTATTTATAATATCACATTTTACTTTATACATTATTTTTTTTATTTAACTTTCAGTGTTCGTTTTTGTACTTTAATTCCTGACCGCGGACAACGCATCATTATGTCTATGGACGTAAGCACATTAAGGCCACCACACACGACACTCATTAATCAGGACGCGTCACATCGGTAGCCAGTGGTGACATAATAACGTGTTCGCGACTCGCTGACAAACTGTTTTTATCGCGCTCGCTATCAATCAACGTACCTGTGACACGCGCTTCCGCGTGGGAATTACTTTCTCAATACTCGTCTATCAATAATGACATACTTGGTTACTGGAAATGAGTAATTGCAACTAGATAGTAGTTGATCCTAGATGAATATTCTATGTTTTTGTAAATATCTGTGTCTATTTGAAAAAATAGTTTTTTTAAATTTACCTGTATCTGTCTTGCATAGTTAGATAAAATTAACAGAATCGATTTATTAAGTCGTTTGTTGAATATTTCAAACATATACAAAAGCTTAAATGACTCGATTTAAAAAATTGGGATGATTCACCCATTATATAGGTCAACTCAAAGCCTCATACTTTTTTCTAACGCAAAGTTTTTTTGCTAAATGTAAATTATCGTAAACTGAAGTGTTTAATTCCAATTTATTAATCAAACGACTAGACACGTCGTATATTAATTTTTATCACAATTAATAACAGTAGAATTGTCTCAGTGAATAGTAAGTTAATAATGATTAATGATCTTGCACAGAAATTATAAATGCTAATACACAAGTCGCTTGTTGAATATTTATCAAATAATAAAGTAATAATGTGTAAAGTGTTACTATATACCGATGACATTGTGCAAGGTAGTTGAATAATTGACACGTAGTAGTTTTTTGTAATGTTTTAAGTCGCTGCATCGTGTGTGGTCTCGCTATCATGATGCAAAATGTCATCAGGAAAAAAAATTGTGCGCAGTGACAAATGATTTTTGTTAATATCATTAATAACTGCTAATGTATTTGTTGTTATGTATTGAATAAGAAATAAAGAACTTCAAATTTGCCAATTTTTATAACAAAAAACATAGCAGGTAGATAATAATGTACAGTAATATGTTTGACTTTTTACAAGTGAAAGGTTAGTAAGTATAAATGTGTGGTTTGATTGTCTGTGTATAATAAAAACTTATTAGAGGTTCTTGATTTATCCTCAGTATCCCTTTATGTTAGTTCATGCAAAATCCCCTGACTAGGGGATTAATTAGGGTAAATACTTATTTTTAAGGCACCAGGAAATTTTTATAGCGTTCCAGTTTAGGATTAATATATAACACTTTTTTTACGGTAAGTAAGAATAGAACACAAATAATTTTTTTACCCGTAACGAAGGATGTATCTGTGAAAATAATTGAATTTGATTTTAAATATTATTTCTAAATAAATAAGTAACCTATGAGTAGATTTAAAGATCGGAATAGAAAGATAACGAAGAAAATTCAAATATATATACTTTCAAAATAACCAAACCAAACCAAAACAAATAAAATATGTATATTTAAACATCAATCTAGTAAATTATCCTAGGCTTTTATAAATATTTTCAATTTAATAAAAGATCCGAGGATAAGTAAATACTTAACTATGATATTATCTGATATTTGATATTAGAAAGAAATCAACAGACTACCTACATATAATATAATTATATTAAATACTAAACTGCAACATATTTAACATATGTAAAAATATTTTTCACGAACCAAGCGAAGACTTGCCGACAACCCTGGTTGGACTAACTATATGAGCTGTCAAAATAAAATATGAGCCAATAAGGGCGCGTCGAGCGGTGACAGGGCCGTCACGCTAAAGAAATTACAATATATGAACTTATTAAAATATCTCCAACTTTTTTCTCGTTTCTCGCTTCGATGACACTAACGTCGAGGTAGAGTGACACCAGGATTGGTAACATTATTTTAGATACATGCACTTCCTTCTTCATAGCATTGGAATGTCTCCCTAATGACACATTTGTAGTATTAAATCACACCTAGATCATAACTTTAGACGAGATTATGGATAAACAATACTTTCATGGATAATCAAAAGAGAGATAATAGTTTGGTTACAATAAATTACAGTTAAAACACATCAAGTTAATTCTACCTATAACAGTACTAGATATTATGGTATATCGAAGATACGCACCTATAGAATGTTGTCAGGTAACATTCGGGCACTAATAACCATCTTTATGTCTAATAATTGTTGAATAAGGAAGACAAAAATCATCGTTCTTGGATTTTATATGACAATAAAATACCGAGATGCGACTTCAAAATTTTATATTATTGTGAATCCAAACGCAATAGATAATTTCACTAAGCTTAATAAAACGTTTAACTATCCAATCATTTTTCCGTACGCAAAAAAATGGGAACCCATTAGCTGCTCATTTTTCTTCACAATTGCCTCATTTCATAGGATTTTCGATATAATCTTGTAACTGATGATATTTCGATGACTAATAAATTCGATAGAAAATTGATTTCACTTCGGAAATGTAGTGAGCGGTGTCTTCAAACAGGGAATTTCACACGGGCCGGTGTTAACTAGTTAAATCCCGTTTACAAAAAGTCATTTTACAGTTATGCGTCTGTCGTCTACATGTGGTGGCGGTGGCACAAACATTGGACACGCGCGATCTGGCGGGACTTGACGAGCACCGACAAAAAAATGTTGTTTATGATCCCACTTAACATACTTGACATTGTTTTTACACTGAGGAAAATATTGTTACACGAATTCTTTGGTGTTATAAATATTTATACAGATATTTATCACTTTATGAGTTTGTATCGGTATTGTATCCACATCTTTCTGTTGTATGTTCTATAAAAAGAAAGTGATAAAGTGACTCAATATTGGTATATTTAAAACTAGCAGCGCCCCGCGGTTTCACCCGCGTAAGTCCCGATCTCGTGGGAATATCGGGATAAAAAGTAGCCTATATGTTAATCCGGGTTTCCAGCTATCTACAGACCAAGTTTCATCGCAAACGGTTCAGTAGTTTTGGCGTAACAAACATCCATACATCCATACATCCAAATATCCTCACAAACTTTCACGTTTATAATATTAGTAGGAATTTATCAAAAAGCCAATTTGAGTTTAAAAACTACAACGCGTATCTACTGCTTTTGAATTAAGATTATGTTGATTTAAAGAATTTTATTTATAGTAAATTATATAAACACCGCGTAAATGCAAAAAAAATATCGGCCTTTGCTTCCGCAGGCCATAAGAATTACAAAGTTCAGCTTTTTGCGCTTTTAAATGTTGAGACAGCTATTTTATTTTGTTAATTACGACAATCGAGACGCAACGGTGACGAAACCTCAATAGTTCACTCTGGTTCGATACCCACTACGTTTACAAACAGTCCGCTAGACGGCAATAAAAAGTCAAGTTTTTTCGTTCGGAAACCGGGTGCAGCAAAAACTGAAACAAAGAGGAAGGTACACAAAAAGCGTGACGGACAGACGGACGGATCTTTTAACATCTGTTCCTGGAGGTGTGGAGAATTGCCTGATTCCATGTGTTAGATTAGGTAAGGATTTCTGGAATTATCAAGACGTACAAGGTTATACCTAAACATATGTCAAAAGTGTTAAATTCGTAGAACTTAATTTATTCTTGCAGATGAAAACACACATAGTTTAATTTTAAACGATGACGTATGCAAGTAGTAGTATTTATAACCTATTACTATGCAAAATACAACGACGATTATATCACGAGTTAGCACCAGTAACACATTTATCACACCTAAGTAAATACTATATACATATATATTATCTATTTTCTTATCGTTATTCGTATTAACTTTCTAACTAAAGTAACTGCAAACGCGCGTTCGAAATCTGCGTCACAATATTGCGTTTGTAGCGCTTTAGTTAATTGGGATATTTGTCACGTTAGCACAAGCGTTTCTGGACGGATGCGCGCGCGATATTCAATTTGCGAACGAAACGAACGCCAGCCATGATGAAACGTTGGCCATTTGTAACGGTTACTGTACGAAGGTTGTGCGTGATCAATAAAGCTTTTATACAAATCAATTTTAGAATGAAATTCAAACGCAATTTATGCGTATGTATTATGCTTTTATAGCTACCTAAACTGTTCTAGTTTTATAGCACTTAATCTTATAAGTAGAATAATAAAAACAAAGTCCCCCGCCGCGTCTGTGTCTGTATGTCTGGCTGTTCGCGATAAACTCAAATACTATTGAACGGATTTCCTTGCGGTTTTCATAAATAGATAGAGCGATTCATGAGGAAGGTTTAGGTATATAATTTGTTAAGGTTTTGTGTAAATTGGTTGAAATATGATGATGATTTTGAAAATATCTCTGCTACCTGTGCGAACCCGGTTCTTAATTCTAAGTAATTTAAGTTTTTTAGGAAAAAAACAGCCTGCATGATTTTTGTACCGTTAATCTTTTACTATAATGAGATTTATTCATTCAAAGTAAGTTGCATTCGATACAAATTTTTAAAACTTATAAAAAAACCTAATTCATCTTTTAACAATATAAATAATTTCATACTTAATTTTAAAGTTACTTTTACATCAAGTGTCTCCTATAGAATCTGATCTAAATGTAAAAAGTCAATTTAATCTTTCAATTGATAGAAATCTTTTCTTTTTTATTAGTAATCGATCGTAATGGGATAACGTATCAAAAACTCATAAAAAGGTATCACTGGGTCTCTTCCTAACTATTGTGCTTTAGTTCATAAAGCGTTTTAAAAAGTATCTATCAAACAGCTTTGGATATAAGTATAATATCTACTGATAACTAAACCAGCCTTTCTTCACTTCCAAATATCGTAGTGTGCTGTTATAAAGCATATAACCTTTCCAAAAATGTTGCTGTCAAATGCAAAAGATTACATATTTGAAGGTTCTAACAAAACAAAACAAAATCTTGGAACTGCAATGGTGTCACTTGATCAGAAATCACACAACTATGCAATTAGTTTCGAAACAAATCGAACAGCTAATTTTGGGAATTCCACAAGATTGGGGAAATTTTTTTACTGTCTAAAATTCAAGTAGTGTCTAAAATATTTGCATTTGAGAATTGTTGAATTCTAAAGCTAGTCTAAAGTTTCTCATTCACTTACCTGTATCACTCTCATGGGTAGTCCAGTTTCTTTCGCCAGCTGTTCTCGTATATGTCTTGTAGGCTTCGGCGTTTGCGAAAAAGCTGACTTCAGAATTTCGAGCTGTTTCGCCTTTATAGTCGTCCTGGGTCCCCGTCGCTTAGAACCTCCATTCCCATCGTCTGGAGACTTATTTTCTGCTTGAGAATCTCTCGTCTCCGGGTCTCCATCCAACGAACCCTGGGAGGGGAAGAAAAACCACTGAATGTACAGGCGGGATTGTCGAAAGGTGTATTAATAAAGATATGTAAGCAAAACTTTAATTGGATGAGATTCTTCAAAAATATTATGGTGAATACATATATGAGACAGCAGCTAGTTACTGAAACCGTGTGCACACTAATATACCCACAGTCTCTGATTTGTGGGGAAACTTATTTTGTTCTCTTACAACAACACACTACCCAAAAACAGTTCAAGAACACGTCAGAAGATTTTAGCTAGCTAGCAATATTCAGGCATCCACTTTCATCATTTTCGGAAGGTCGAACAATTACTTAAGCCTATCGTCATACTTAATCACATTACTAGTCTATCACCCCTATTCGACTAGGGGACTTTTATCAGGGTCAGAAAACCGCCAAGGGGATGTATAATGTCTATATAAAATATTTACATATAATTTTTGTCGACGTCAATCTCCAAATCACCAAAGATACTGGAATCGTATGTTCTGTCTTAGGGGCCTATGCCGGGCCGGGTATGAGCGAAGCCAGAAGTATCTCGGAATCTTCAAAATAATGCTCAGCTAAATGTGGAATGAAAGGGAACCTATCCGTACATATTCTACACCTAAAAAGATATAGGTACTAGAGTAAGTGATACGTGCTTGTCTATTTCATAGCTACATATTAATTATGTACTAATAACATTTAATGAATATTGTTAAAACTATCTGGTTTTTAAAAGAATCGCCGTTAGTTTGTTAGCTCGATTTCTTCTGACAAGGCTCAACTATTTGGAAACGGGCGGTTATAGATCGACACAGGCACATATGATATAATATTATCCATTTTTTTTATAATTTACATTTGACAAAGCATACTATTGTTGCGGTGACTCTGCGTGTGTTGGTCTATAATTTTAAAATATAATCATTATTTTTTAAATTGACGATTTCGAATAATTGATAATCAATTTTATGATAGATATTGAATTTGAATTTGAATTATATTTATAACTAAGGGAACTGTAGTTGCAAAAAAAATGTGTTTTAAATAAAATATTATACACCTATTACTAAAATAAAGCATAGTCTTCTAACTTCAACTTCCGGATAAAGTAGCTAGTGGATAAACAAATCATTCCTCTTTATAACATAAGTGTCTGTATAAGTTGTGTATGTAACTATATTCTTCTGGATATAATATACTAACCTGGTCTTCCGAATCATCATGAGGTTTAGCGTCACCATTGTGTGATAATTCTGAATGTAGTGCTGGATGTGGGGCATGTGCTGGACTGCTAGAGTTGTTTGCAGTGCGGGACTCATCTTCTTCTTCTTCGTCAGACCCCGATCCTAGCAGTGAGTCAGCTGTTGGCAAGAGAAAGAGATCTTCAAATACAGATAGGTGGTATCATTATGGCACGTGAATAAGAAGGAATGTATTAAAATTGTTTTTGTTTAAAGTGAAGCTTTGCAGGTGTAAATAATGAGAAGTACGTATGTCAAAAAAATACAAGTCTTTTATAAAAATTATAGACAATCAATCACTTGCAAAAATCTTTGAAACAATATTACCACTGGGGGATGCGTTATTGTGACTAATAGTTAGTGTTATAGAAAAATAGAAGATGTTGCCTACTATCCTAAAAAAAAGAACATCGAAACCTACTTAAAAGTTCACACCCGATAAGCATATCTTTATATCATTTTTCTGTACGTGTGTATGTCATTGAACCCACCTAAACCGCTAGACCGATTATGATGAAATTTTTTGTGTGTGTGGTCCCTGGATGGTTTAAATTCACAATTAGATCCGTTAGGTGGCGCTGCGATAGGGTTTCAGGATTATATTTTCACATTAGGGCAACGGTCTGTCGGGTAGTTTTTTGTAAGAATATTTAACTTCATTTGTTTTCAGTTTCACTTTATTAAATGTTTAACAAAATATTGGATTAGCTTACGTTGTATACACGTGAGTGTGATATATTACCTCCACTTTTATTGATATTTATCTACCTCCATTTCTATGAAGCCTTAGAAAACCTTCTACTGTCACCAAAAAAAAAAACAAGCTAAGTATTGCCTAAAAGTGGTCTTCTCTACGAAAGCTTTTCTTCAGTCGTCTCAACTCAAATAAAAAAAAGGGCCAAGTGCGAATCGGACTCGCGCATGAAGGGTTCCGCACCATCGTACAAGATTTAATACTACAAGCCAAAAAAAAAAACGTCTCTAGTAGGGGACTCCCTTTAATTTTTAATTTATTTTTATTATTTGTTGTTATAGCGGCAACAGATACTATACACATTCTGTGAAATTTTCAACTGTCTACCTATTACGGATCATGAGATACAGCTCGCTGACAGACAGACAGACGGACAGCGCAGGCTTAGTAATAGGGTCCCGTTTTACCCTTTGGGTACAGAACCCTAAATACATGTACTATCTGTTGACCGCAACTTCGTTCGCGTTGAAATTTTGGTAAAATCTATCCCCCCTATAGCCTATGTGCTATTCCAGATTCCTGTTGCCGGCCTTTAAGATGGAAGTAGGGGAAGGGTAGATGAGGAGGGAGGGGGGGAAGAAGGGTTAGGGCCTCCTGTAACCTCACTCACTCGGGTAAAAGCAATGCAAGCATTGTTTCACTGCCGGTTTTCTGCAAAGCCGTGGTATCACTCCGATTGAGCCGGCCCATACGTGCCGAAGCATGGAAGTTTATTTATGCATTAAGAGGAGTAGGTAGATATATTCGGTCAGCTATAAAAATGACATGATCATGACATCAGACACACCTAAAGATAAAGTCACACATCAAATAAAATTGTACATTAATAGGTGTCTTGTAAGACATTAAGATACAAATCTTCATGCATATACTAGGTACCTACATATGTATAAATATAATGACTTAGTGTATAGTATAGTGTATTATGTACTACTTTTTATGTTTTGTTTTAAAAAGACAACTCCCGCATTAGGAATTACTCCTGTGTCGCGGGGGACTTTACAAACATACAAACAACGGACACAAAGAACACCCAGACTCAGGTGGGAATCGAACCCGATAAACATACTTATATATTTCTAAATGCATACATATTATAGATAAATTACTATTGTACATTTTGCAATTATTTGTTCTGGGTGGGAATCGTACCCACGACCTCTGGCTTAGCAGTCAGGATCACTAACCACTAGACCAACAAGCCAGTCGTATATATATATACCACTATATGTATACAATGTTGCGTTTTATCTCCATCTGATTATTCAGATACTTTGATACCACCTTCGGTCACTTGGAATATTGGTTAAGTAAGATTACTTATTTATTAAATTTTGCGTGAGCGACTCACACTGGGCGTAAACACTAATGATACAGATTTTATAGATACCTTATTACTTGATTCTGTGGAGGAAAGGGTGTTATGTCCCTCTAACACAAAGGGAGAATCCTCCGACCCGACGAGGTGATCATTCTTGACCGGCCGCGGCCCAACGGTTGATGTTGGGAAGTTATATATACTAATCGGCGTCAGAACTTATATTGCGCGATGCAAGATTAGCAATTACTACGTAGTTCAGCATGTCTTCGCTAGATGATGTTGAAGTTTATTTTTGCTGAATGTGGATGTCACCACAGTTTTCTTAAAATTACACTAAATATGTTACGTAAGATGTTACAAGTTAACAGATTCTTTGTGAACAATGTCGTACTGTGACGTTATTTAAATAGATCTGTATTCAAAACTAAACGTCAAATAAAAAGAGTTTATTTAAGTATCGAGATTCAACTTAGGTTTCATTCAAAGTAGGTGTTACTATAAATATGATTATTCAATGTGTCCTGTCATCGTCTACAAGAATGACTGTTAAAAACCCCTTTAAAGTAAAATTGACTTATCAAAAAGCAATCGTGCCACCCCGTGCGGGTTTAACCAAATAAAAATGTAATTTCAAGTGGAGCGGCTCCCAAAGAAATGGGAACAGAAAGAATTAGCCGCAAAAACAATTACTTATGACGAAGGGAGACTGTGCCGTACCACGGGTTTAGGTATAAAAGTCGATAAGATTTCGGAGAATATTTGGGAAGCGAGTTCCTAGTGAGTTGGCTGGATCACTCATTTCAAATGTGATTTCTTTGCACCTACCCTAAAATATTTCTACATCACCCCAAGGTGAACTTGTAAATTTGGTATTCTTGGAAGTGAATGTTTAAAAGTTATATTTATTTTTGCAAAATGATAGCTTTTAACAAATCCATCATCATTTATTTAAAGCAGCTTTTAAAAAAAAAAACCTTGCAATTTTTCTTTATACAATATTATGTTACTGATGTATGTACCTATTATATAGAGCCAAGATGTTCACTCACGAAAGCTCATAAATATATATAAAACAGCATGAATTATATTGGAAAACGATAACCATATATTTAATCAACCTTATCCAACTAGGAGACATATAACACCTAGCTGTGATAATAGTAAAGTAAAACAATATTAAACTAACCTTATATTTTAAGTAGGCATCTACAAGCTGTATAAATAATACAAACCCTTCAATTACTTACCTACCTAAAATCATATCAAAATGCCGATTTTCTAACTCGAAACAAACTCGTTCGAAAGTCTAAGAGGTAAAAAATTCGCGATACAATTAGTAGGGGCAAAAAAACCGTTTATTCTCCGCAAACATGGAGGGTCGTGGAGAATGTTTGCAGCAGGGAGACCAAGTGACCGGGACACTTAGCACCACCCTAGACCTATAGAGAGTAGACTAAGCTAACACTACGTTTAGTTACCTCTTCATAAACATTAATTTTCAAAGATTTTTTAACTAGAACTAAATATAGCCTAAAAATTATGTAGTGAATTATAACAAAAAAAATATATAAATTAGGAGTTGTATACATTTCACCATCTGATAGGTAGGTACGGGTACTATTTACCTACCTACATATAACGTACGTAATATAGATTCTCATTATCTTTCTAAAAATTCAGGTATTGAGCGATGGTTAATTAATTAGAAGACAGTTTATGAGCGTGAGTGACATCAGCTAACTTGTATCACCGCACAAATCACTGTTAATGGGAATGCGTATATAGTAGGTTTTAGAATACTGCGATAATAAAACCTTTTAGATAATTGGAATGAGTATGTATATAATAGCTACATAGATAAGTACGTTATTATAAATTAGTAAGAAGTTCTTTGAGCACCTAAGATTTGTCTCGATATTTTTGTAAATAATCGAAAATCATTTAGTAAACTTTATTTTAAAACTCTTACGGTATTTTTATTATCTAATAATCATAAAATAAATACGTAAAAATAAGTGATTTGAGTATTTATCATTCATTTGTGAAAAAACTTGTCATGATATAATACTACTTTAATAGGTATAACTAAGTAGATACTTAGTTATATGAAAGTTGTTTTATCACCACAGCATAATAATTTTCACCAAATCGATGGTATAGGAATGATATGTATAAATTAAGAACCAGAATTTAAAAAAAAATGAAATAATCATCAACAAATTATTTAAAAAGATTCCAAATATAAACAAAAATAAAGCTCCATTTGTTTTTTTAAATTCTGATATAGGATGCGTCGCCGTATGCTAGCCCGCCGGCTATATTAGGGCGATCCACCACACCATCTGTCATGAACCGAGATGAGCTTGTCTCCCAGAATAGATAATGTTGTATGTACAGAATTATAACATCATCGTAAATATAAATTAGATACAGATTATAAAATGATAATTGTAACTTTCTTACAGTGTCTAAATAAATACTCACCTAGGTAAGCAATAAAAAAGATATTTAGTAATATGTAATGTACACTTTCATTGAACATAAAAAAAACAAATATTCTCTATGACAATGAGAGCAAAACTGTTTTTAATTTGAATTGAAAAATCACTACCTATTCTAAATTTAAACAGAATAAAACATTTCATAATGCGTAAATTCTTCTTCTTCAACACATTTAATTTTTTTCGGCGTTTGGTTTGAAAATAGAACACGCATTAACGTTACTGGTTAGATTCCCATTTTTCAATGCGGTTGCGTGGCAACTAAAGGACCCAACTTAATTAAGCCGATATAGACGATGAGACAGCGTTAACGCAGCTTGACTTAGCCATATTAATCTTGTAGCGTTTCACGCAACTGACTTGCGCTTCCTCTACAACTCGCAAGTCATTTGGGGGGTCTAACATAGTCAGAGGTAGCAAGAAAAGGTATTTTACGACATGTATCTCTTTCTATTTATATCTACAAGCAAAGAAATTCAAAGTTTATCTGACTTTCTGTTAAACAACAGAAAATTTGCGAAGAAATCTGTTATGAAACCTTCCTAAAATATACCTAATCCTAAAAAGAGCATAAGTAATATCACAATTTCACCCAAAATACATACATGTCCTTTAGCGACTGAATTTCATAAAGGTAACTCATAGTCATAGATAGTCTATGTCTAAACATTGACGCCCCTTGAACAACACAACAAACATACAATATTGATCAATGAGCTACATATTTTTATCACTCATCACCGATAGTCCTAAGAGTTTGTCTACCCTCTCATCGTAAAAGGTCCGCACACAGAGGGCACACACCCGGTGTACCTATTGAACAGTATACCCTCCAAAAGCAAACACTACAGACTGTGATCTTTTGTACTCCTTTGTGTTTGTTGATTAAATGTTGTGAAAGTTACAAGTGGCAAGTAGTAATCTATTTAATATTTAATGGAGCGTCTATCGATATTCTCGGTGAGGATCTCATCATTCATTACGTTTACATTGCTAAGATTTAAAAATAGAACGTGAAGATTGTAAGTTAAACTCAAAGCAGATACCTAGAAGCAGTTGACTAATAAATTGATATTATGACAAATACACAACACGATTTAACTGAAAATAAATTACTGAATTTAGGTTTATGCTCGCGTAGAAGGCGAGGGCTGTTCACCCACTCACCTATGAGTTACGCCCCGCTTCTAAAATCAATTTTAAAACCGCCCCTCGAATAAACGACTTCCTTTGTCCCGCTGTACCTCGCTAATCGAATTTTGGCGGGAAAACGGTCTTTTATTGTCCCTCAATTTCAAATATAGAACACTCTCCTTTGATGTTCGAAATTTAAATGCAAAATTTTGCGGCTTCTTTATTTGTAATTTATAATCATTTAATCGAATCGAACGTGGAGCACCACTATCACTATCTATAATTTTAAATGTATCTAGTGATTTAATAATTTTTTAAACAATGTCAGAACTAATACCTAGCAGGGCTACCTAATAGGTAATTATTTATGTTAATGGTTTCTCTACGTATTGTTTTACATAAACCCGTATTCTTAAACATAATTTATATTGTGATAATCAACAATTTAGGCCCATTAACAATTCAATCAAGGTGATTCATGAATATTTTTCACCCAAAAGCACTCGTGCTCGTATCTCTAAATCTATAACAACCTATTAACGCAGCAAACGCAGTAAAAATCACAGATTATTTTGTATTACGCCCATATTAAAGTTTGTTATAGCGTGTTTATGGGGCTGACCGTTAATTCCAGACCACCATCTCAAATGTAAAATAAGAAACCGCAAGATAAGGATCTAAGAACATAAAAGATATGGGAACCTTTGTGGTGCCGGTAGCCGGCATATACTTATTTACGCCCATATACACCACGAACGTATAAACGTAACGTCACACTCACACTAGCATAGTGTCGCGGCACACATGAAAGGGTACGGTGCACGCACACGTGGAGCAGTGAAGCGTGATTGGTAGATATGACGGCGACGGCCACGCCCTCTTTTATCGACGTTGCGCACGGAGCGTGCGTGCGAAACACAAGTATATGTAAAACCGTCTATAGGTGTAGCTTGAGAGCGGTTTTTAAAATGTCATTTCCATTGGGCGCCCTGTTTGACGGCCGCGGGAAATCTCCGCGCCTGGGGAATTGTTTTTGATTGTAGATATCATTCGTTGAGCTGTTTGACTGTGCTGCAATAGAAATTTATTGTGCAATGTGATATATTGTGTCACTTTTCTCTTAAAATATGTATTTAACAAGGTGTTTTTTTTTAATAGTGTCATGTTTTAAATATTACATCGTTGTTCGATTGTATTAGGTAGGATATAAATAAAAAAAAAGTCACTACTAATATACCTAATTTTGTAATTCGAACAGTCATAAACAGCATGATGAAAAAATTATAACTTTTTTAAAATAAGAACACAGACACATAAGATTTCATGTCTACAACTACCACAAGAAAAAAAAAATAGTTTTGCAAGCAGACAAAGGCTGTGAGCGCCGGCTTCTTACAAAAGCGATCGTGACTTCCCCAAGTAGCGATGGGAGGGTAGTCGCAGAACACAATTAAACAGCCTACAAATGCCTACGATCGTCTACGAGACCATGAGTTGAAGATTTAACGCATTCTGATTCGACGCCTCCGACGTATAGAGTGACTAATGACTTTTTGACTTGGATATTTTTTACTTTTTTTATTAGATACCTACCACATGAAGTCGAAAATCGAAACGTGTGTATGGTGTTGCCAGAATAAAAATTGTAGTTGAAAACGGGTAGGTATAATAAATATGAACTAAAATTAGGTAGGTATCTTCGTTACGTATGAGGTAGGGTAGTATTAGTAGTAGGTATTAGTAGGTACGGCAAAGAGCTTCAGGTTTGTTCCTAATAGACGACAACACACGGCATTTAGTTTACTCTTTCGTACAACATGTGTTTTTTTTTACCGAAAACATTTATGAATCTTTGGTAACTATGTGAAGTGGTGTCATGTTGGGGTTGGAAGGTGGCCATAGAGAATCGTCATGTACCTACCAAACATAAAAAAAAAAAAACACGTAACTCTGCCGTCCTTATGAAAAGTGCAATAACTAGGTTAAAGCTGATTTTGAGAAAACCGCGTTTAAAGATTTTATTTTTGTTTTGTTTGTATCTCCATTTTGCAGTTATGGTTAGTATTTAAAATCGGCTCCGTCATAGATACGTAAAAACTGTCTAAAGGGATTATATAGATAGCTCTCGTTCTGCTGATTCCGAATAGGTAGGTAGGTATGTACTTAACTCAATTCGCGCCAATACTCGACTTATTGCACTTTTCGTAAGGACCACCAAGTACCTACCAGAAACCTAGGTCTAAAGTACCCACTTGTTAAAAATAATTCTTAAAAAAAAAACTCTCGTTTTCTCATGGATAACATTGTCAGAACGAGACCAAATTAAAATGAGACCACACGGGAAGCACCAGCTTTCAAATAAAAAAAAAATCATCAAAATCGGTTCACCCAGTCGAAAGTTCTGAGGTAACAAACATAAAAAAAATACAGTCGAATTCGTCGAGAGAACCTCCTCCTTTTTTGAAGTCAGTTAAAAACAACTACTTAGAGTTCAGGGTCTGGTTATTTCGATAGAGAATAGCCATAGGAATTTCTTTTTACTTTTATTACTTTTAGTTCAATGGTTATTATATCTAGAAGAACATTTTTTTGTAAGCTATGAACATGATTATATACTTACACGTCTTTATGTAATCATGACATACTACCTTCCTTTGGCGGTGACGAGGGCTCGTGGCTAAGTGGTAACCGAGTAGGTTAGCACATTAGAAGGTAAAGTAATACTAGCCAGGTCAATCTTACGATGAGTGAACATTCTTAACACATTGAGACCCCTCCGTGCCTCGGAGAGCACGTCAAGCCGTCGATCTAGGTTGCCATAAGAACATCGGTGGCATTCGTTACGGGTAGTTGGAGCCCTAAATAGTTCGACAACCTGGTCTAACTACAGAACTTCGATGTTGCCTAGTACCTACTTGGGTTGTGGACGTCTGATGGCAGTCGCTTCACGTAAAATATTAAAGTTTGGCCGTATCGTAGTTAGACTGAAAGTCGACACCAACTTAGTTGGGAAAAGGTGCGAAGGATAATAATATCCTATCTTCCTTTGGGTAGAAGGTATCCTGGGAAATGCCAGTCAAAATAAAAAGACAAAGTCAGCAATCAGAGCTCTAGAACCCTTCACCTTCACGATGTAAGGTTAACAACATATCTTTAACTATTCAATATACAGGCGCTGATGTTCCCCATAGTACAAACCAAACCACTAAATTAAATCTCTAATAAAATTCAACAGTTACAACACCCACAATTTATAGATCCCTATAGGTATGAATGAATGAAATGACTTAAAGTGAAAGGTCACAAGAGATGACCTGACAAACACAAAGCTGCCTAATTCCATAGAGAACAGACACGTACAGTGGTGCAGCCATAAATAACAGTTACAACACACGTACAGCCAATATGTCAGCGTCCACGGCGCCATTAACGACGCCATGTTTGATCTAACACAATGCATGCACAGCGCGCGCGCAGGTCGGGGCGCTGTATTCGAACAAATTAGTCGCCCATCGAACGGATAGCTGTGAAAAATTGCTGTTAAATTATTTTTTTATGCGCCGAAATGAATTCTCTGACCCCGTAACGAGCTCGATTTGTGTAGATATTTGACGAATAATATTTCAATTTTTCAGTTTATTTACGGTTGCTTGTTCATTAAAGACCACCCAAAATTTAGTTTGAAATAGAATTGAGTTATTGTGGAGCACTAGACGTCTCAAAAGAATTAAAATTCGTACCTTTAGTATTTTTTTATTTTTATGTATATTATTATATATAATATACCTATTTATATATTTTTTTAGTATTCGTACCTACTGAGAGCTGAGGGGCTTAGGCATCTGGAGCCGTGTGATTAACCGCCATTACACTTACCATAAAATAGGTCATATTATCTTGACCCTCAAAATCATCAAATTTACTTTTTTTTAGTTGAAAATTGTGGGCTCTGACTTTATTTAATTTTAAGGTGATAATACAGGAAATCTATGTAAATAAATAGACTACAATGTCACCTAGAACTTTTTTAACTGTGGCTCTCTGAATATTTCATAGCTACAAGTTTGCTAGCAGACATAAACCTCTTTAAATAGAATTAAAAAACATGCAGTAACATAATATTTATGGAAGGTATCATGCACGAAGTTATGGGTACGTAAGTACCTACAGAGTCGATTCTAAACGCAAAACAATAGACCGTACATAAATATCTAGATACTAAATAGTTTCTACGTACAAATACAATAGCACATGAATACGAAAAAACTATAAAACAAAATTCGAACATTCACGTTACGTACGTTACATCTACTAATTTTCATATTGTAAATATACAATGTTACAGAAATCGCCGAGAGAAGAGTCACAAGTATCCATTACCATTAAGCCTGAAGTGTCATTAATCTTGTCTATGACCATGTTCTGACGCGTGCTTATGAGCTAAGAGCCCATGAGCTTACAGACTCAAAATGCTTTAAGACTCATTAGACATACTCGAGAAAAAGTTTACTCGTAAGAACCGGTATCTTTAAAGAACGCAACTGCACGGTTAATTTCCCTGCAATCGTTATTTTTTAAGGGTTCTATATTTAAAAATTGTTTTTGGTTTGTCGTTTCTCATGTGTTCATTGCTGTTTTATTTATTAGAGTTAATAAGCGGCTAGGAACCCGTATGTCTTTGATATTTTTATTTTAATACAAAGGTTTAAGTTTCAAGATATTTTTTATGCAAAACGATAATCGAATATTCTTTACACGATCGTTGTGGTGAATCAGTCCAGTATAGCTGTTTAAGGATTCACAGTGGTCTAAATAAAAAACGAAGGTTTATTATAGGATTATCAATCGATTATTTAATCCTCGAATCATTTAAAGAGTTATACAAATACAAACCTTAAGTATTAGACCTACTATTGCTAAAGGTAGGTACTGTAAGTAGTTACAATAGTAATTGCTTACAGATGTTTATGATGTCAAGGAGCTTATAAAACATTCCTCGTCATAAATGTCTAAATAATGAAACAATGAAATAAAAATATTTATCATACTACATTTATCTACAGATGGACGAACGAACTGGTGTCCATAATCACTTGTGACACCTTTGGTACCCCCTGAGACTTGCCCACCCTACAACTCTCTTCCTCCGCTTCTCAAATGGAGGTATGGTGACATTACCTACTACCAAATAAGACAGCACCACGCTCTGCTGTGTAACCACAGTCTTATGTAGGGTGAAGGTACGGCCTACCTCCTCCGGAAATAATCAGGTACACATTATATGATCAACTATGGAAGAAAATGATTGATACATTCTTGAACCTCAACTCAGGTTTATTCCTCAAATCACAGATTATAAAATTGCAGCTTCAACAATATACAAGTACGTAAGAGCACTAATACCATGTACAACGAACATAACAATTTTATGTCGATGGCGATATCTGCAATAAAACATCCGTTTACTTAAATAATCGGTTTTCTCACAGTGTTACCACATGTCTAGACTAGACATTTCACACATTTAAAACTATTGTCGCTCCGGTGTACTGAGCAGAAGAAATACACTAGATATAGATGGCGGATGTATTCTCGTCTACTGTAACAACTTGAACTGAAAATGTTTTATTAGAAAAATCTAAGAAAAATTTCCTAATCCGAAAATATTGATCACACGCAAAAATAAGGCAATCCTTATTTTTGCGTGTGATCATTAAAAAAATATTATTAGATTTTTTTTCTTATTTTGTAGACGGGAATATGTCCGCCATCTATTCTGTGGGACCTAAATATATATAGCTAGTTAAAGTGACTGTGTACCTGTGTTTTTAATTACTACCAGTCGAAGATTTCTTTTAAGAGAAAACAGAGTTCTCCTCCTCTAACGATGATTTCTTGATGAACACGAGTGGATTCCTATCAGTTTTATGTTTTTGTAAGTGACTGAGACAGGTGAAAAAAATAGAATTGGCCACAATTGACCCTTTGTGTAAGGTACCGATGATTACCTCTTCGAGGTTTTCTTGTCGAATCTCAGCGGCTTACTTGGCATGTGCATATTGGTCAACTGGGTACTTAAAAAATCAGTCATTTATGTTCCTGTTCCTATATAAAAAGAAACCGGACCAGTGCGAGTCTGACTCGCGCACTTAGGGTTCCGTAAGCAAACAAACTTGTATGTAGATAATACCTCCATCTCGGGAAACAATTCTCGAAGATTTTGCCCGACTTTTCCGAAAGACAACTTTCGCGTTTGCGGTTCTAAAAATATGTCGATGTACGACTAATGCCGCGTTCCAATAAACAAAAAACGGTTCGTTTTGCTTACGGACGAAAATTCAACGAAATTTTACCGTCCGTAAGCAAAACGAATCGTTTTTTGTTTATTGGAACGCGGCATTAGTCAACTTTCCAACCGCAAAATATAAGTTTGTAATTACAAAAACTATTATTTTATTTGAAACAATAAATTAAAGATTTTCAGATTTTTTTACTTGTGTTGTAAAACCTTGTTTTTTACCAAATTTCATGATTCTAGGTCAATGGCAAGTACTCTATAGGTTTTTATTTACCTCTAAAATGTTAAAATTTTGTCAAATCCAAATCTTAAATGGCCATATCTTTTGATTGCGTTGACTTAGAAGCCTGATTTTTTTACAGCCTCAAGGGACCGCAGGCATTGGTATTAATTGCATCTTGATGCGTCCACGGGTTCCTGAAAAAAAGGGTCTTGACAGATAAACAGACAGACGCACAACAAAGTGATCCTATAACGATTAGTTTTTTCTTTTTGAGGAACGGAACCCTAAAAATCTAGTCAGGAAAATGGCGTTTGAATTCATTTTTCGCTAATTTACAAATTTCCTAAACAATTTGGAGTATCCTTTGATATGAAATTGTGCACTATTATTGCAATTTCTTTCATCATATAACTCATAAAGTCTCTTTCCGTTCTTGTATAAGCCCATTCACTAAATGTGGCATTACCTTTAACCACAATCATTTTGGGGGTAAAAACTGAATGAAATCTGAACGTCTGGTTTTTCTTTTTTAAAAGAGTGGCCGTGAGTTTGTTTGCCCGATTTCTTCTCACAAGGCTCAACCATTTGGAAACGGGCGGTTATAGATCGAAACAGGCAGATGTGATATTATGTTATCCATTTTGTTTTCTTTAATCATTTTACATTTGACGAAGCAAACTATTGTTGCGGTGACTCTGTGTGTGTTGATCTATAATTTTTAATTATAATAGTTATTTATTAAATCGACGATTTCGAATAATTGATGGTCAATTTTATGAAATAAAGGTTTTTTTGAATTGAGTTTTGAATTGAACAAAATGATTAAATTTAGTTAGTTTAATGATGGATCAACGGATTATATGCTTAGGTCAGCGGTATAATAAAAAATATATTACATATACCTACTTACCTTAAAAAAATATTATATAAAATATATATTATATTCTTGCTTTTTTATGTCAGTTTAAGTTAGTGCAAAGCAAAGTCATATCACTGTTAGATTTCTATATATCTTTACAAAATTTCTGTAGATACAGCTACCAATAATATATACTAGATGGTATTACGTACTGGTGGGAGTGGGAGCTACGTGACCGCAGATCGTGACCTGCGGAGATTGCGCCTGCGCAGCCAAGCGCGCCGCACACGCGGTGGCTTTATTTATTTCTATATCTGTCTCGCTGCGCAAAATTGTATGAGGTTTGCTTGTAAAAGTTGCTTTACAATCGCTATATACATTCTGTATGTATACACTGTGTAGCTACTATTGTATCGTAGATTGTAGAAACTATTGTAAACTGAAACGTAAAGTGAGAATAGTTACAGTTAGCTACCTAAACCGTTGTATATACAGTTTAAATGTTTCTCTATCTATATAATTTGTAATTTTGAATATATTTTTCTACTCAAGAAAATTTCACTAAGTAAGATTTGTGGTGTAAAAATGATTTTTTTTTAATTATATTATGAAGTTATTACTTTTCGAGTGGCCTGTTTGTGTAGTGTTTAGTGAACCTGACTGCTGAGCCAGGGGGGGTTTGATTCCCACCCAAGACAAATAATTGTGTGATGAGCATGATCATTTGTTCTTTGTCTGGGTGTAATTTATCTATAATACGTATGTATTTAGAAATATATAAGTATGTATATATCAGCAGTTTGCTTGCCATAGTACAGGCTCTGCCTAATTTGGGATCAGACTGCCGTGTGTGAGGTGTGTCAAGTTAGTATTATTAAAGTGAAAGCTTCTTTAGGCACGGTTGTGCACTTTTACTAAGTATGGGAAAAAGCACCGAACTCGAGACCGTCACGCTAATAATACATATATAGATCCACTAGAGGGCCTAAACATTTTCACTTCTGTCGCCAGTCCCATGACTGTCTATTTTTTTTTTTTATTGCTAAGGTACGACTTGATTTGCAATACCAGGAATGTCACGCGCATTAGTGAACCTGTGTGTTCAAATGATAGAATATCAAAGAAGAACTTCCCCAGTCCAATGACAAAAAATTATGGGGTGTACCTGTGTATTGACGATTCTAATTCCCGCAATATTCTCCCAAATAAATCTTATTCAGACAACGAAATCAAGACATAGCCACGCCGGCTTTCAATGTCGTTTCACCCTGTATCAGGCCTAAATAAGTTAAAGACAAAATGTAGGAGTTCAGGACAAAAGGTAAATATTTAAAGACAAAATCCTGTATCAGCATAAATTTGACCGCACTCATATTATAAATGCAAATGTGAGTTTATTTGTTTAATACACTTTCCCACCTTAACTACTCCACCAATCATCATGATATTTAGAATACACGTTGTTAAAAGGACAAAGAGTATATTTCATTCAGAAAAAAAGTACTGTTCAACAGAAATAGATTGATTGACAAAATGTACACTAACACTTGAATACGAAGCTGTGTCCAAAAGCAAGCTTTTAGTACTTAATACTTGTCACATTGTTCACCGTTCCGAATGATTGTAACATAACTAAACACATGTACAAGAAAGTGATACACATAACGATGCAATTGACGATAATGTCTACATAATATGTGATCATATTATGTAGCATGGCGGGCATACAAAATCGCACAATGAGACGACGCGAACGACGCACGCGATGCATGACACGCGCCGTGACCAATCCACCTGCGCGCGCTCACGCAAATCTGCTAATATTGGACTTTTTGTAGAATACCTTGTATTCATGGTAATGGTTACATACTTCTGTCTCTCAGCTGGTTTTTAATATTGTAGAATAGTAAGAGACTCTCTAGATCACCTACACGCTGGACAGATCTTATAGAATCAGTGACCCAACACTTTAGGAGTTAAAGATGGAAAAAATTGCAGTTTAGCGTTACTAAGGGCAAAGGTAGGTGAGAGGGTACGGTTATGAAAGGGAAGGAATGTTGCTTATATCGATGGATTGGAGAGTATAAGCAATTGCAAGCAGGTCGAAATCGCGTAACATGGCCATTTACCAAATTTTTCGTACGATATAATTAAACAATACGGAGACAAGTTCTGTGGCTTTTAGCCTAGATTGGTTTTACATATGTTATGGTTTAATTGTATGTTATGAAGTCGAGGTAGTCCATTACAGCAGAAGTTGTTACACATGTATAAAAAAAACAAACGAAATGAGGCCACTACCGGTACTATCAGGCGCTTAGTAAACTTTAGGCCAACCCACTTGAACACACCTTCGTATGTGCAAATATGCATATAAGTTATAAAATGCAGTGGCAGCTTTTAGACTTCTCTGTGTTCTTAATAGGAGATAGTTAGATCTGAAACTTTGATCCTGGTGTAAAGAGTTCTGAAGTCAAACGCATAAACCTCGATTCTAGCAAGTCAACTACCGCGGGTAGAAAAAATATTTACTATAACTCTACAATTGATGACTATTTATGATACATATTGTATACACATTAATCCGAATATAGTAAGTATTATTAACCACTACCTAAAAGTAGTAGCTTTTGGATAACAATGCAACTTTACAAAAGCCTACATAATGTGTAGGTACGTATAATACATAAACATCTACCGAACAGTAGACGGGCACAAAGCCATTGAGTTGAATGCGGTGTAATTAAAAGGGCTGAGCCAAACACGATCAATCTCGGCTCCATCTCCCCACATAAAGTCAAAATAATAGATGGCCACTCTAATGTCACTTTTTTTCACTACGGCCGGCGCACAATTGACAGGTCATCAGCGCAGGCGCACGGTGACGATGCTCTTTCTTTCGAATGGTCACAAAACGATATAAGTAGTAACGGTTTCGTACTAAAGTGTTCTTTATTCAGTAGCATAAAGGGCTGATAATCCTATCAAATAAATACGATATAAGACCTTTATGGTTATGAAAGCCTCCCGTTCGGTTCTTTTTTCGAAAGATAATCTTCAGCGGCTGAGGCGTGAAGGCCGACTGCCACACAACATGGCGTCGACAGGTTTCTTCCCGCTTTTTTACCTCTTTGTTCCTTCCCATTATTGTATGGATGTTTCGTTCCCGGCATCCAATGTTTAATTTCTTTCTAATTTTGTTTCTATTCGCATTATTAATATCGACCCGGCGCTTTTTATTTACATACGTCTAAAAAGTTTCAAACAAGGAGGTTGTCTATGGGAAAGTGATGAAGCGGTTTTATGTCTTTCTCAGAACAATGATTTAAATACAAATGGAGTTCATCAAAGGATAGTGAAGGCGTTCGCATTAAATCACATAACGCGGCCTGTTTCGCAGAAAAGAATGATTTAGTGCGGTAGTAAAATTTTGAAAACAATAAAATGGAGGAGGTCCGAATCGGTAGCCTGAGAACGTTTGACGGACACAGTACGACCTCCCTCGAGGTTATTTCAGGCTCCGAGAAATGTTGAGCCTGTCAATTTTATACCAATTTGGGAATTTATTGTGAAGTAAGTTAACAAGTCATATTGGTGCATATTTAATTTTTGGAGAGTTGGGAACTTTTTCTTTCCCTTAGCCTTTCTCTTGTTGCCGAACGCGAAATAATGAAATAAAATGTAAGTAGGTATGTATGTGTCCTTATGGGATAATACAAAATGAATTACATCACCTGATACTGCCTACATAACATCGGAATATAGTACCATTGATTCAGACTAAAATGTACATAAAGATACAGTCCGTATCGTAGTGATAGTGGTGATAGGTGGCTAATGGTGATATACAGGCGTGAATCAATGGCAACCTATGCCTGCGATTTTATAATGATAATACTTTGAAAAACGGTTCTGATTTTGAATTTATAATCATAAAAAAATTGGCAAGTGTTTGAGAGTTTACTCTTTTTAGAGATTTGTTTTACATTTTTTTATCAATTTTACGACCTTCTTACGAATATTTATAAAAAAATGGTTTTATACATTCCACAAAGTAGGTGCTGGTCATAATTTCTTCTACATATTATGTTCAAATTTACGATACAGTCTCACATCTGTTAAAAATGGATTTGTGCACTTTTTCACCGAATGATCTCAGGATACGCGTTCTATGCGGAAAGTAACACGATCCGTTGAGATTCGGCAACAGCACAAATCTTGAAAAACCTTCAACCATAAGTTGACATCAAATGACTGCTTACAATTTTTAAAAATTTAATAATTCCTCAATTAGATGTAGACTGTGACAACAAGCATAGGTACAGATTTTAGTTTTTTTTTTTTTTACAAAGAATACTAGTATTCTTTGTACGAGGGTCACACATTACTAGTATTCTTGTTAACCCCTCCAGCTAACCTAAGTCCTTGTGTTAGGAGTGGGTAGATATTAGGTAGATTACTTTTAGGTACACAACAGGTATTTGGATTAGGTATTTCCGATTCCTCAGCCATCGCATAAAATATTGATGTATCGAATGGCCGCTCTGTACACATTACACATCTATATATACCTATGTATTGGAATTAAACGTTCACGATATGCGAAATTACCTATGTTTAGGTATGCCAACTCTTACTAACGATCTCCGTGGCGCGATGATCGAGTCGAGAGTGATTTAAATCCCGTTCAAGGCAATTTTTTTTATGTATGAATGCATATCTATTAGCATTGGTTTGGGCGTTTCTTTGCATAATACGTTTTTATTCACGGAAAGAAAATATAGCCTTTTTAGTTGGCAAGAAACACACTATGAAAAAAATCTCAAATATTTAACGCATCACTGCCAATAAAATAGGTAACTTCAGTCCAGTCTCATAAACATATCAATGGGTAAAATACCTAGCTGTTAGCTATTCAAATTCCATCAGGTCCTGAGACCTCAATCGAAACTCATTCCTCGTTCCTACCAACTGGCTTCGCTCATTAATTTTAATCGCTTGGTAAACTCGATATCTAAAAATTTTGCATAGCACACCTACGGTGAAATTCTAACTTTATTTGCAGAAACTTTGAATTCAAATTCAATTGTTTATATGAGTAACATAAGATGTTTACAATTCACAGCAGCCAATTAACAGACCTTTACAAAGTTTGAGTGAAAGCCGACGTTAGGACGATGGTTTAAAGTTCCGTTTTCTTTGAAGAGTGTAGTGAGGAAGCGAAGTGAAATGAGGCGTCGCGGCTTCGATTCCCGATTCAGGCTATTAAAGTGTTAAGGTTAAGTTGAATAATGGCACGGACGGTTTGTTAGCATATGTTTTGTGTATGAATGGCGCGTTCTGGGCCGAACAGGCGTTGGATTGAGTGTCGGATGTCATTCACGATTGTGTAGCGATCCATTCTTGGAATATTAAGTTTATTGACGGTAGTCGGACGTTGACTTGAAATGGAGGCTACTGGTTTTATAATTTTAATAGGGGTATTATTTTACAGCGATGCATTTTGTTGTACAGATATTTTACACATTTATTCCTATAGCACAGATTACTAAGTAACAGATAAATCACTCCCTACAAAAATATCGATACCTACCGTTTTGATTGCCTACTCTTTCCGGGCTTTAAAATGTGTGTAGGGTTACCTCTTTAATATCTTTTTTTTATCAAAAAGTTACAATATTCTTATGTAAATTAAGTAAGTGCTTAACGCTTATTTTCCATTTCCAATGTTTTAGTACAGAAATCCTACATGTGTTTTATTTTTATGTAAAGATTTAAAACCTTGTCCCTTTTCTAAAATCACGATTGTTAAACTATATGGTGGAAAATATTTTAAATCTAAAAAGTTTTAATGAATATTTTGAGGGAAACAATATTGACATTAGCATATTGGGTTAAAAGATTCATTTTAAAAAATTGCATAAATAGCGCTGCCGGGCTTTTTTTCTTTTACTTTATCTCCATTCTTATACTGCACATAAACAACCATGATTTTTTTTAATGAATTTTAGAATATTTGAATACGATTTCGAATTACGTTTTTTGTACTTTAAAAATAAAAGCGTGTGCGCGAGTTGCAGTGTCAGCAACCCACTGCGCGAGACTGAGCGAAAGTGACCGGCGGAGGTATTAAGCGCACGCAAGTACATCGAGTGACATAGGACAGCCCATAGTGTTAACGCGCTGTAAAATTGCCTAGCGTACCTACCTAATGCAATGTATTACAAAAACTGCAGTCATTACAACAACACATTGCTAATATATATTGTACCAATGTACGGGATGGTAAGACATGGCAGATTAGGTTTACTCAAATAAAAGCAGCTCCAAAATGAAAAAAAAAAGAGTTTAGACGTTGAATTGTATTTCTACAGATCTCAGGCGAGAGTTGCCAGAGGTCCATTGGATAGGATAGATTTATAGAAATACACTTATTCACCCTTTCAAGAAACTATTACATTTCGATACAAATAAAAACTATAAACCTTCTAAAACCATAATTAAGGGAACAAACGAGATATTTACATTAAAAAAAAAGTCTATCGATAACTGAGCGTTCTAACACAAGCGATAATGACCGCCCGTCTAATAAATAACCTAACATCGGTGCCTTAACGCGGGGGACTCGGGGGGTCCAATTATGCCTGGTCTCCTGCCGCGTAGGGACCCCAGGCCTTTGCCGTACCGGCTAACCAGTCGAAAGGCCGTATTAATCAGTCGCAGGATTAATGGTTTTTTTTAACCCATTTACATTTTCAGTCGTAAATTTCTGTTATGTTTTTCATTTGCATGTTTTTTAATGTAGCAATAATGTTTTTTGATTAGTTGATAGTGTTGCCACTTTTCAAAACTGGCATTAGCTATATAATATAGTGTAGTAGGTATTAATTGCAAAAAATATTTGTTATTCGTAAGAAGTATTTTATGACAAAGATATTCTTTTTTTTTCAAATAATGTCTAAAATATGTTTTTTAAATAAAGTTTACACGCGAGATAGAGTCCATATATAAAAAAATAATAATAATAAAGTAGGTAATATTAAAACTAATATGAAAGTTTGTAAAGAGAAGAAGATGCGAACGTATGTTTTTAAGCCTAGAAGAAAAATTATTGTCGGCAAATGACTCTTTAATGTCTTCAATGTCAGAGCGTTTTCTAATTTTATATATTTTTATTGCGATATATACTATATACTATAATAGCTTATTAGTATCGATATAACAAAAAATTGCTTATTGATAACCGTCTTATTAAAATATTAATAATACGCGAGGAGAATTTTTTGTACGCATGCGCAAATGTAATATTTAGTAGTATGTGATGTTTAATAGGTAAGTACTTAAAGTACCTATAGAAGAAGTGCAGAAAGCTAAAAACTTTAAACAATATGTGCTATAAAGTTAAAAATAAATGTAAAAACGGCTACGTCAAGCTATAAGCGTCCAGTATTTGTTTTGACCTGTCATTTTACAAAGGTCTATACAATAACAAGTCAAGTTATACTGGTCAAATAAATAAAACAAGACATTTAACACGGTCGAAATTCGACCGCCAGGCGATCACACGAAAACACATGTTGTGCATAACGCAAGAAACTTTTAATAATATACTTTTAAAAACAATTATTTCTATTACCCTTAAATACGAGTAGTTAGTAAGTAACTGCTTCATGGAGAAGGGTTTGGATGGATTTAGATGAAATTTCACCCATAAATAAGTATTTCGTTTCCAGGATTTACGTATGGATGTAAAACTGAGATCTATCAAGGAAAGGATGTGGAACTTCGAGTATTGTCTAAATATTTTTCGTTAATCATTAAAAAATATGTAGTCATGATTATCTACGAATAGGAAACCTACCTATACATGAAATTAAAGTAAAAAACAATTATGAAAGAAAACATACTCATTTGATTACAATAGATGAAACAAAATTGTTTATCATCGTACTGTTTCTTTTTCAATATTTCGATCTGTATAAACACAAAATAAATGTTGTATAGGTTCTTATATTATGTAAAATTGAAGTCCCACAAGCAACCTAACCTCATTACTAAATGAATTGAAACAATATGTCCGATATTTTTACATACTTTTGTCAAGAGAATCGCTGTATGAAATATTGTTACAAATGTACTCAAATCTTGAGTCACAAGGAGGGTGGGGGTAGGTATAACTACTTGGCGAGGGGTAGATAAGGAAATAATATCTCTCGACTTGCCTCCCCTCTCTTCTACCTATACATATCTATGTACAAGAGGAAACTAAGAATGAAACTTGAGGAGAAACGCTCTTGATAAATAAGAAAATATTTCAATACGAAGTTTATTTGTGTACAATTTTATTTTACGCCAAACGCCAATGAAAAGGTGGTTACCTATGACTAAAATAAATCATTTTAAAGTCCTCGTGAAATAGGTACCTACGGTATTTGACTATAAAGTCAAATCAGTTGCTTTGAAATGTCAAAACTTTGTATGAAATAATAATTATGACGTCATAGTTAGCTATCGTTAAATCATTTTCTTTTAATATTTGGATGAACGTTTAAAAATACAAAAAAACGTTAAAATAACAACGAATAACATTTTTAAAATTTTTGACTTAATTTCATAAAGATTGAAATATTTTATTTTGAATGTAGGCAAAAACTACCCAATTATGTATATATAAGATATGACTATGATATGTATATATAAGATAAGACATGACCAGTTATGTATATATAAGATATGACTATGATATGTATATATAAGATAAGACATGACCAATTATGTATATATAAGATATGACTATGATATGTATATATAAGATAAGACATGACCAATTATGTATATATAAGATATGACTATGATATGTATATATAAGATAAGACATGACCAATTATGTATATATAAGATATGACTATGATATGTATATATAAGATAAGACATGACCAATTATGTATATATAAGATATGACTATGATATGTATATATAAGATAAGACATGACGTATATATAAGATTGAAAACATATTTATTACTATTTTCAAGATTGTTATTAATATTTTTTAAATATTAAATCTATCATTAAAAATAAGTGACTTAATTATAGCAAAGTACGAGTACAGCGTACAGAGTAAAGAGTAAAAGCGGGGGTAGCGTAATGGCTAAGGCGTCGGACTTGCGATCGAGTGGTTGCGGGTTCGAACCCCACCCAGAGCAGTACTGACGTGAACCCAATCCTAACACCAGCAATTTGGCTTAGCTGGAGGGGTTAACAAGAATACTATTAATGTGTTACCCACGTTACTAGTAGTGTTTAGAAAAAAAAAAACACCAAACAGGGCATAGCGTTTTGACTTCTATTAAAGAGAAACTAATTTGAGTTTACAGTCAAACTACCAGCCAATTGTCAACGATGCGCCGAGTACTAAGAAGGTAAGTTTACATAAATAATAGAAAACTTCAAAGCTTATACATTTACAGCTCCTATGCAAGTGCTAGGCAATACAATTATCATAAAAAAAAATTAACAAAAAATTAAACCAACGAACAGAACTAAAAAGCAAAAAATAAATAAACTTTAAGTCTTAAATATTGAGCTAAATAAGCTCAATATTTAAGATTTTTATTTTATGGTTTTTTTTATCATCAGCTCGGCTACATGATGTAGTGATTTCTAAAGGCAAATACCTGATTAAGTAATAAACAGTAAACAGAAACACTATTCGTTCCTACAATTTTCGAGGGTTTCTCTCAATTTAATCAGGATCCCATAATCAGATCCTGACTTCCTTGACATGGGACCACCCTTAAGGTATACCCTATCCAACAAAAAAAGAATAATCAAAATCGGTTCATAAACAACGGAGTGAGGGCTAAACATACATAAAAAAATATATATGCGGTCGAATTGAGAACCTCCTTTTTTTTCGTCGGTTAAAAATGACTATTTATGAAATGTTATAAATAGTCATTTTCCAAACAAATTTTCGTCATTTCCAATTCTAACTATGTCTTTCGGAAATTTAACCATTGCCGAAATAGTGCATTTTACCATAAGTAATTCTATTTTGCACGCACGCCAAAGGCTTAATGTGATATTGCCAGCCTTCTTACGGGACATCAACGAGCTAAGTATATGAATAAATATGTTGTACATAAATCTCATCCCCCTACAATTACAAGTTAAAATTAAAGAGCTTGACATGTAATGGAAGCCTTCAATGTAAGTGTTTTTGTAAATTACAAATACTTAGGTATACCTAAATATTTGTAATTGACAGTTGATAGACCTGTAACACACACTTTGATACGGTATGAAAAAAAAACTTCAATCATGGTAAACTTAATAACTCACAAGTTTGTTAAAAGTATGTATTATCAACGAGTATCTACATTATCGTACAAGTCGTGTTTGTCATGATAGTGTTGTTTAAAAAACCGATGACAGGAATAACAGTCGGAATTAGAATACTTTAATGAAAAAAAAACATAACAAAAAAAACAAAATGTTTTTTTTATTTCGCTGCCCTGATTGAACTAAAACACTGTGCTCACTTGCCAGCGTGCAGCGGTAAGGAGATGAACTTTTAAGATATTTTGCTATTCGAGCCAGACTAGAACCGTATGTAAATTTCTTCAAGTTTTAACCGCCTATGAGTCAGCCCACACGTGCGCATATCAATACGTATACGCAGTATACTTACATCGCTTTAGCTATAATGTTGCGGTCGTGTAATATTTCCCTCAAGAATTTGCCTCAGTGTTAATCTATTCGCACATGCGACGAAAACTACCTGGTGAAAACTAGGAAGGTTGTAAAAACTGCTATAACGTTAAGGTTCTCATTGTGTCAGCTAACATATTAAATATAATATTTTGCATAACAGAACATTTTTTTTTTTCAGTGCCACCTGATAAAAATAGGTTTTTAATCGCCATGTTTCACAATTCAAATATCGAATGTAATTAAAACAGCCTATACAAAAAGTCAGTGTTCATTGACAAAATTGTCCTATAAAAGAAAAAACCGAACAAGTGCGAGTCTCACTCGCGCACCGAGGGTTCCGTAAGCAAACAAACTTGTATGTAGATAGTACGTCCATATCGAAAATCAACTCTCGAAGACATTTACCCGTCTTTTTCCAAAGACAAACTTAACTTTGCAGTTGCCATGTACGACAAAGTCAACAATCCAACCGCAAAATATAAGTTTGTAATCACAAAAACTATTTTTTTATGTGATATAACAATAAATTAACAACTTTCGGATGTTTTCCTTTTTTTTGTGCTGTGAGACCTTGCTTCTTATCAAATTTCATGATTGTAGGTCAATGGGAAGTAGTCATATAGTTTTGATTTACATGCGAAATTTTCAAATTTGGTCAAAAATAAAGCTTAAGTGGCCATACCTTATGATTGCGTTAACTTAGAAGCATGATTTATGTATTTGGTATTAATTTCAACTTCCATGGGTTCCTGAGAAAAAGGGTCTTGACAGACAGACAGACAGACAACAAAGTGATCCTATAAGAGTTCCTTTTTTTTTTTGAGGAACGGCACCCTAAAAATATTAAAAAGTAAGTAAATGATATCTGTTTTTTAAATTACAAACTTCTTAATAAGTTTTTATTGAGGTATTGCCGTAACGTAACTTTAAATTTAATCCAATTCTCATCACTACCAATGGCAATGATTGTATGGATAACCCAACAGTTTTAATCCAAACAGTTTCTACTTTGTTCTCATTAGTTGTCCTGAAGTTTCGTGAAAGCTGATGTAATTATAAAGCTAAATTCGAAATACGAATGTGGTTTTGAAAAGAAGCAAAATAAAGAAGTAGGTTCTAAGGAACAAAATCAATATGCAAATCCAGTATTGTGTCTCGTCAATAACAATTCGTCGTCGCATAAGGTTTTTTTTTATTGTTCTAAAGGTAGTACTAACAAGCTTAAGTACAATTATGGGACTATAACCTTTAGGTTCCATATTTAAATGGCCAGGCTTCACGCCAGCAAACACTGGCCACCCGTCAATTTCACGCCATTTACCCGTGCACAATACTCGCGCATGAAAAGAAAAATAATTTGAAAAAAGAAATGCGTGAACCGCTCGGCCAACACATCACGAACTGAAACCGGAAAATGCTAAACAAAATAACGTTTATAAATCATTATTTTAATAACTGAGATAGTTTATTTATGATACTTACGAATTGAACTAGTAGGTACTTTAATTATGGAAAATTCGGATACAGTAAGAGGAGCACACGATAACGTCGTTTCATGCCGACAGGAAACATTATTTTCGATGTTCCTCATAAAGTAATAATTATCCAACACGACCTCCGTGGTTTGACAACTAATAATTACTAATAAGCCCCTCAAAAGCCAAACCGACCAAATTACGCTAAACGCTGGACTTAACCCTCAAAACGTCACTGACAATTACAGTTAATAAATAATAATTTCAATAATAAGCGTATACAAAAACTTGTCGAAATCACTAGCTTAGCAGGGACCCGAACCAGTTTTGTTTAGCTCGATGTGAGGGGTCAAAAAAATTGGTTAAGTATTAAAATGCTGCGCACGTCCCGTAATGGCGACCGGCAACAATCGCGCGGCACTAGCGATTATAACGATTACTGTCGATAACTTGTATCGACACCGGCTATTTGGTTAGTCGGTCGATTATCGATAATTTGCCTTCGGGGTACGCTCCTGACGCTGTAAATTGTTGACCGATTAGTTTTTTTGCTGTCTTTATTTGTATGTACGTGACCGTTCGATTTTATTATTTACCGTTCACTAGGCATATTTTAGACATTACGTTGTCTGTACATAATTTTACAAACTCTAAATACAGTAACAATAAAAACTAATCACACATTTTACCTGAACGAGTCATGCTATTTTTGCAAGGTATCGATAGCGAAACGAGACGGTTAAATCCAAGGCATGGTTATCACACACCTCGACATGTTTTTACTGCCTATAATTCTATTCCACGAGTCCATATAAAATAGAAACTCGGGACTCGCGAGCTTTCAAAAACGCTACATTAAAACATCATAAAACTCAAACATAAACGTTTACTGCGGCCAGTTTACGAGCACGCTACCTATCGATCGTTTTAACGATAAATAAAAATTAATGGGCAGACATACGACGGAATCGAAGTGGCCACGTTAGGCGGGAAGCAATAACTAGACATAGTGAAACGAAACTCGTCGATGTACGATACAGTGCAGTTTGCAGCGCACGGGTTAAGTATAACTATTGTGGCAGAACAAGAAGCTACCCATTAAATCACCTTTTTTAACCAGCATTTAAAAAAAGTCTCGGTTGACGACTAAAGCATCTGGTAGTAGGTATTTTAATAAACCTAAAGTTTATAGGTATAACTAAGGTATTTTCATTACTGGAAGAGTATTAAAGGACATCAAAATAGCTATGAAAGCCCTATAAAGGTTCCTTCTATAAATCTTACGTAGCAAGAGAATGCTGTAAAGAAGTAAAGTAAAACAAAGGTAAGTACTCTTCGTCTCTCAAGTTCAATTAAATATATTCTTGAAATGAATATAAAAATTGATGTAATTTGAAAGAAAAATAGGTATGAATATTCAAAAGATTTTGTAATAATACTCTCCTGTCAGTCATATTAACTCGATCGGGCCTCCGCGTCGGATGCAGAATCAGGAGTAATGGCGGGCTCACCCCCCTCGGCTACTACTCGGGAGGTGACGGGGGCGAGAGGGGGCACGAAATGGGATTCTATCGGTCTCCTCCATTCCACGCCATTCGAAGTCTCTACGTGACTGTACATAGCAGTGTAACCACAACTTTCTCTCTGCCTCGAACGTAACTCTTAACGCGATGTGATAAGGTACAAATTACAATAACCAGCACCCGTGCAATTGGTTTAGACGTTTTGTTTACGTCTGAAATTTCGCGTTTTACTTTTTACCACGGTCGGTTGACATTCGTGTTATTTGGAGTTCGTGAATACTTTTACTGAAATCGTAATTTTCTTGTTGTAGAGATACGTAAAAAATTAAGACGAAATGTTTAACTGTTTGTATAATATAGTTACTAAGATAGGGACCTCTAATACCTATGCAAAATAAAAGGAGTAGTTTTAATTTGAATACTAAAACCATAAAGATTAGAGATAGTCTTTATGTATGTAGGTACGTACATACATCTTCATTTCATTACCGAGAAACAAGTCTGGATTGATTGTGTCAGTAAATACTTCTTCATTAAAAATAAATATATTCTTTTTTTAAATCGTATGTTTGCGTATGACGTAATCAGGGGCGCTAGAGCGTGGCCACAATAAACTCTCGTATCGGTTGCAAGACAAACAACCAGGGGCGAGAGGGTGCAACCCTACGGATCAGTCGCTAACGTAAGCAGTTATGTTATTATCTTTCCCTTGTTTTTTTAAGAACTAAAAATATATATTTTAAAATACTGTAAAGAAATACTTTTCGATTTTCAGCCGTACTCTTTCTGAGTTATGATTTTAAAATGCTTTATAGACTTATATATAGGATCGTAGTTGTATTGTAGGTACCTAAGCTATGAAATTATTCTAGGTTCAAAATAATTTCAAATTTATTATTTTTGTTTTTGGACCTGGGTGTTCTTGTTGTATAATGCACTGTGTATGTGTGACTTTGAGTTGGAACTGATAATGAACCATGAAAAAGATAGAGCTGTCTGTGTCGAATTACAAGTAGGTAAGTGTTGAAACCGATCTATATCAAACAATATTACCTTTTCCGTTAGTTTTTCTACAGTACCTACCTAGGTATTGTGTCGTTTGTTTCAAATTGGTAAATTAAATAAATAAATAAATGAAATATGGGTGTACGTAGAAGGACACACGTTGAAGAAGGCACTGAAAGAAGAGATTATACAGAATTGATACATGTGATAGTTGCAAGCGAAAAACGTTACGGCTGCACTAGTTAGAGCCAAGCTTATAGAAAATTCATGATTACTAATTTTTTCCTCAATTCATAATGTAATTCCTTATAGTTTTTATCTTCCTACGAGATATCAAAAATGTAAAGGTATAGATACATTCAATAGGGATGAATACTTAATTAAATAAATATGTGCTAAAAATACTGTCAGTCGTCGGACTGCACGTCAGAAGTGAAAACACACACACACATATCTGTATATATGTATGTTCAGTGCTTTTTCCCCATAACAAAAGTGCACAACAACGTAAAAATTTCATAGTTTAGCTCTAACATTTTATTACATATCTAATTTAAAACTAAACCCAAACTCACAACTACATAGTAGCTAAAATAAGAAAAACCCGTCACTACGATAACGTCACCGCACACGATTGAACGCGCGCGCGTGCGTTTGATTGATACGCCTTATCGGCGCGTTGCACGTCGGGCCCACTCGACCCCACCGATCCCCGTCTGTGTGCGCCACAGATAATACAGCTTTGTACACCCACAGGATATAGAAGACAGAAAAGGATACGGATATGTATGATGCGTAAGTAGGTATGTTATCTAAGAAAACAATATTTGAAAAAAGAAATAAAAAAACCGCTGTTGATCGAACAAAATCGAATTTCGAATTGAAAAAAAGTTTTAAACACTTTTTTTAAGAAGCTTAATATCGTTTTTTTATTTCATTTTTTAGGTCATGACCTCTTTCTTGCCTTCTACTATTCCTTTGGAGACTTCAGTAAATATTATAATTTTTATATATCTATTTTTGAGAAGAAAAACTGAGACAAATCGTTTAATTATTTAAACAGTGGTGTTACTGTGCAAAGAACAGATCAATCTGTTCGTCGTACGCAACTAAATTCTATGTCTGTACATGTATATGTTTGTACATACATTTGTACAAACTTCAATGTCACTATATTGTGATTATATTACCTATTAAAAAAAATGTAACCATAAAATCTTTATGGTATAAAAATTTCGCAATAATGCATGTACAGTATCAATAACCGCGTAAGCTTCTTAACCCTCGCATGCGGGACTCGGGTCTAATCTACTCCTCTGTGGGGCTCAGTGCAGCTAGTGGAAACAATTCCTTGTTTGGCTTATCGTATCATTGCCTGGGTAGAAGGGGAATTATCCATACCGTTATTTTTTAGTTAGATATATCCATATAGGTATATATTCATTTTGTTTTATGAGTATCTACGTTGTGTATAAAATTGATGTGTAATACCGACAAGTAGTACGGTTTTCAGCACAGTTATTATGAAGATGTTCGTAGAAAGCAAAGCATACCGATGGTACTACACTACCAGTGTTTGTTGTACAGTGTCGGACTTGCGATCGAGGGGCTACTGGTTCCAACTCTTCCCCATACACTGGCGAGGTAAATTTACTTCTAAAACAAGTATTTAGCTTTGTTGGTAGGATTAACAAGAATACCAGTAGCGTGCAACCCACATTACTTCTGATCTTTTTCATGAAATCTGTTAAAGTGACCCTAGACGGTGGGAGAACTACAGTCAGGAATAATTAGGGACATGATAAGTTTTTCATTACACATATTTAGTCTTACGCTTTCCACAGAATAACTAGAGGTACAACATTATATATTGTCCAAAGGTTTGCTACTGTTTTATAATAGTTTCTGTCAAAATGACGTCAGAATGTGTCGATCGATCTCGGTTAATGCCCGAAGGTGTTTTCTGAAGAACAATAATTTAAAATAGCTGTTTACAAGCTTCTGTCATTTTCCCATTTTAAAGTATCTCTATCATAGACATTGTATAGAATATAGAAGTATTACCCTAATACCTCCGTGTTTTAGCATTTAGTATAGAATTGTTTTAGAACAATGTTTTCTTTTCTATAATTAGAGGACTAGGGTCTAAAATTGCTTTATTAAAAAAAATGAAACTGAATCAGATTTCCATTGAAGAATAACATGCACACGTAAGGTTAGCTCAAAAAGCCCCTCTGCGGATGTTCAATTGAATAAACTACAATTATAATATTATTGTGTATTGATCTGCAGTTATTACCTACATAATATTATGTAATAAAATGAAACAGATAATTACAAAAAAAAGTTTTTAAAAGAGGTTTTATGGGGTTGTGTTCGAGAAATGTACTTATATAAGGATTTACAAAATATATAATTTTATTTAGCAACTTTTGCTGTCAATAGATAAAAAATTGTACTTCTGTAACTGTGATAATTTTGATTTAAGGTAGGTATCCCCCACCTGCCTACTTATCTCTAAGTAGTTGCAGTGATAGAGCTTAATCTGAAATAAACTATCTTTGGGTTTGTTGTAAGACTTAATAATGTAAATCATTCCTTACACGTAAAAAAAAAATTATCCATTTATTCATATATTTCACACTATACCTTTTTTTGTTTTTGTTTACTTGACTCATAAAAAAACAAAATTTAAATCATACGAGTATCGCAATCAACCAGGCGCTTTAATTCATTGTGCATATTTCCAAGCGATCGGTGGAGTTGTTCCGAGTTTATTTGCAGGCATTATTTGGCCCTAACAATGTATAAACACAATTACACTGTGTAAACACGAGCGACGCCGGCGGCAGTCACATGTTGTGGGTGAATGCGCAAACATACCAAGTATTTACTACAACTATTCAAAACTGGTTGTTCCAATGGTTCCTACACTTCCCTCTCTTCGTTTATTTTTTTTTATATTTTTTAATACCCACTGCTGTGGCACGAGGAACAAAAGCTTAGGCAAAAGGTAGTTAATAAAAATACATTTTATATTTTGTATCAGACTTAAATTTACTAAATTAAAATGTTCAAAATAATTTCTTTACCAATTTATGGAAAATAATAAATTTAATAAGCCAATTTGACCTCGATAGTATCCAATGCATTTAGCACATTATCATGGCGTAAAAGAAGGAGATTTCATCGTATTATTTTTTTTTGTTCCATACAGATTATAATTTAAATTAAAATCACAAAATATCAAATTTGTCATCAACCATCAGCAGCGTTACCTAGGAACTTATATAATTAGCAATGTATTTATTTACTTAGTTAACGAGAAGAACTGGTGCCTAATTCTATGCTTATAACATTCAAAGCTACATGATACAGTAGCAAATACGAATACATTTACATACACGGTGTGATAATTTACTCAATAAACCAGTAATACCGGATAGCTCTATAAAATGATTAAACACCATTCTATTCGTGCAACGCCAACGTTAGCTTCCAAGATCAAAATGTGTTTTAGGGGCGATAGTCAAAATATTTGTACTATATGTATACACAATATATTTTAATGATCGGTACCTCACGATCACATCTTGGGTACAATCCGTCAGTTTTTTCTTCCTCACGTCAAGGTGTTGCCTTCGACAAAGCGGTAAATAAAAAAGTTTAAAAAAAGATGTCTACAGCACTACCGCGTGGAGACGTGGCTAATGTGTAATGCGGTTGGCTTTTTGTCCGACGCCTTCGACTTTTTGTTTCTTTTTTTTTTCACTTGGATTCGGTTACGGTTCGTATTGATCGAAAAATCCGATTTCAAAATGGGTGCTCCGAGAGTTTTATTGTTGCCGTGATACGTTCTTAAACAATAAAAAACGCATTTTAAATTGAGAATGCAATTCTCACATGTCACGTTCGTAAATTGAAGGAGACGTAGTCGTGTTTTAGAAAAGTAATTATTCTGCATCGATTGGGTCCGAGAACGAGTGAGGACAATAAAAGACCTCATTTATTTTTTCATATAGCAACATTGGGACAGATTGTTAACTTGACGGGCGTGTGTCGTTATTTGATTGAACTTACGTAAATGTTGTTTAGTTTAGTTTGCAGACAAGAATAGAGCAATTTCGATGTAATCTACTTGACGTTTAATTTTATGTTTGCGACATTGACCCAAGAACAAGATGTCGCCACACGTCGGTATCGATTCCTTTCGCAACTAGATTCTATCAAGTAAATCTACGACTAAAATTCGAATCACTACGCAGCTACCAACTTTCACATTTTAATTGCAGACTGTTCATCAATGAACGCGTTCGGAGATGTAGTATCTTGCAATCGCGGCGGCATCACAAAAAAACACCACATTAATAAAATACTTTAGGTACTTATAGATTTGTGTTCAATAAAAATCTTTAAATATATTTGACGAAATACTGAGAACGTATAAAGAGGTAACAAGCCATAAATTGGAGATAAAAAAACTTACAATGCTGTGTCGGCGCCTTCCCAGCGAGATAATCCTCTTTGCATATAAACTTGTTGTCATCCAAGACGTAGAGCTCCTCGCCAGTCGACAGCTGTTTTCTACATACAAGACATGTGAAACAGTTGAGGTGGAACACCTTTTCACGAGCTTTTCGAACGAGGTCTGATGGTGAAATGCCATGGCCGCAGCCACTGCATTTTGTGCCATAACGCCTGGAAAAGAAAATAAAGTTAGAATCTAGAAACACATTTGTAAATTTACTAGATAAAGGTTTAGTCAATATTTTGACAAAATCTAATTGATTTTCGCTACCACACTCTTTAAAATGTACACAAAAAATATTAAGAGTCAACTTTTTTTTTTTTAATTTGTGTAGGTACTTGTGTTTTTGTAAATGTTACTCAGAAGGACTCGTTGACACATGTGCGATTGTGATGGTACTCGTATGTCCCTCCATAGACAACTAACCGAATTATTCTCACCGCCTCTATAAATCTTTATTTTCTACTCTTATGTACATTCGTGACAGTTGATATAGCTAAACTATAACAAGTACCTTCAAACCTCAAAAATAATTTTAGAAACGAATGGTAACTTTATATATCATAATCCTTCTAGTTTGGGTCAATCAAATATGACTAGGCAAACAAGTACACGCCCCACCTAATGGTGAGGGGTCACCATAGGTGGAAGATTTGAACATCAGGTATATCAATACCTGCCCTGTAAGTACCTACACATGCATCTTTGCTGGGATTAGAAGCCCATCTTTATATCATCATCTTAGCCGATTCACATCTTCTGCTAAACAACATTCTCTTGCGCCATGTCACGTTCAAAATGCTTTATCTACCAAGCCACTGTAACTAGGACAATGAAGAGAAGTAGAAACTGGTACTTTAAAAGAAAATAACCTATCCGTAGTTTTTTATCCTTATTTAGTTATGACAATGTATATATAAATTATTCAAAATATGACATTCAATTTTCAACAGCCCTATCGCTTCTGATATAACTTTATAAGGTTTATAACTTAGAATAGTTACACATTAGATATTACTAGCAACCCGCCGCGGCTTCGCACGGGTATTAGAGACATCTTCAACAATCATCATCATATTTCAACCAATTTATACAAAACGTTAACAAATTATACACCTAAACCTTCGTCATAAATCACTCTGTCTATTGGTGAAAACCGCATGAAAATCCAATCCGTAGTTTGGGGGACTTTGTTTTATAATATGTAGTGATGAGTCGTTTTGATGTCAAACAGAGACTAGGATAAAGATAAATAAAACGAGTAGGTATTAAGCTTCCACTTTTCTGAAATGCCATATATGGATCATCTTTACCTTTTGAAGTTTAAGGTTCTTTGGCTCAAATTTATAAAAGGAAGAGAATATGAAGTTTTAATAATTTTAGGACAAGGATAATGTTGCTATGTTGGGAGAAGAGTGTCATAAATTAAAATCCTCATGTCTCAGCTTACATACATACAATATTTATTTGCATTTTTCTTCCAGTAACAGACAGCAGACAGACTCACATTTAAATAAAAAAAAACTGTCAATCGTAGGTCTGCACGTGAGAAGTAAAAATATAACTTACATAATATGTATAGTACCTGGTTTTTTTTTACGTTTTCTAAAAATGAAACCTAGCTAGATCGATTTATCGCCCCCGAAACCCCCTGCATACTAAATTTCATGAAAATCGTTGGAGCCGTTTCCGAGATTCAGATTATATATATATATATACATATATACAAGAATTGCTCGTTTAAAGGTATTAGATGTAAACACATCTTTATAAATGTATCTGAGCGTAACGGTCACGTGAGTTCAGAGTATTTTCTCCATACCAAAAACTTCAAAAAATATTTTCAAATCTATGATTTTGACTTGCATAACTATTAGGTATAAGAAACATAAGTCAGTGCTTTACATTACCTACAATTCTTTTGCTAGTGTCAGTGTGTAGAAGCTGCTCTTGCTTTCTGTCCTGAGATGTCTGTTTTTATTGGCTATTGAGAAATACGTTACGATCACGTAAGATAGCTTGAGTACGTAAATAAAACGATACGTTCTTCGACACATTTCTGTGTTTAATTGTACCCAATATTGGAAGAAACAGAAAAGTGTTTTAATAAAATGTATAATAATAGTTCATCAATCAATCAGCCTATCATAGTCCACTGCTGGACATAGGCCTCTCCCGAATGCTCGTTTTAGATATTTGGGAGAGGCCTACTAAAAGTTGCCTGCGTACAATTATGAAAATAATCATAGTGGTTATATATTTTATGTTCAAAGTAAGGGGTGGTCAAAAAAAATTGTACTAGTAGTTTCTGATTCAGTTTTGTAATGTTACTAGCTGTACCTACAATTGAAAACGCCTAAAATTTACATAATTACTGTTCTGGTTGAATAACCTATATACTTCATTAATAAACTATCTAACGGAAAATTATTATTGACACTCCTACTTGTAATCGCAATTATAAATACAAACTCTTAAGATTTATAATAATTGCACAGAAAATAAATTTATATGAATTTATAGTCCAAAAATTTAAGTATCAACACCCACATACTAGACATCCCAACAAATTTAAGTAACTATTAAAAATGCGAATGTAAATTTGTTTGTTCGTTACATTTTCACGCTTAACTACTCAACCGATTACCATGAAGTTTTGCACACACGTTGTCAGAGGTACAGAAAAAATACAGGGCACCTTATGTCCAGAAAAAATGTACAGTTCCCGAGGGATAGAAAAATAACTTTAACGCGAGCGAAGCCGTGGGCAAAAGCTCGTTTTTAATATTTTTGTATATACAATAAGGTCAGTGATCACAGAGTTGTATTCCCTAATTAGTGAGCATACGCCTTAGACCCCAAGTTAATATATTTGGTATACACCGATGACATATTAATGTTATGCAAATCACTATGATTGATGTTCTCAGCCCCGAATCCGGTTAGCAGTGAGGCTACACACAAAATATTCCATATTTAAATTTACCGTTCTTTTTTTAACTTTTTAAATCCTTTATACGTTGTAATGGTAATCTGTGGTATGAGCATAATACTAAAATAGTTATAATAGGAAGTTACTTTAGAAACAAGGCTTGTTCCTTTAGTACAGTAAGAGCAAAGCGTTATATAGCATAATTATTTTGTAAAAAACGCAAGTGGAATGAAAACTCCATCAAAAACGAATGCATGAAAATATTAACAGTTAGTAACATAGGATTTAAGCAAATATTAATCATACTAAATCTGCTTCAGTATTATAATAAAAATAGTGATATGCTTTTGATCTGAAAAAGGTATTGGTTTTAAGATTAGTCTTTATTTTGGTACAATAAGTTATTGTTAATCATAAAAAAAAACAATGTGTCAAAAATGTCAGTCGCTATCTGATTTGGAAGAGAGGAATTCAAATTGTCCTGTAGGTAAATAAGTTGAAATGTATTGAAATACAAATTTCGTAACTTAAAGTTACATAACTCGAGTAAGTACTAACTTATAACCCTGTCTGAATAAAAGTTTAACATTTTTGTTTCAATAATTCATATTTTACTTAACGTGTATTGAGTCCTTTGTGACCAAATAATTACCTATATAAGTACGTAAAATTCATTTTTGTATCAATGTTGTTAAAACATACCATCATTTGAGTCACAAATACTTGGATAAAATGTTACCAAAGTTTCCGACCAATTAAGCCTGACCTTTCCTCAAATTAAGTTTTTTTCTTAGTGATCTCTAAACGTTCTTAACATCGAGTTCAGTGAGCGATTATACAAAAAAAGTCGGTCGTCTAGTAGCGGTCTAATGAATGTAAATTACTGTTTTTGATAGATTTAAGTTCTTGCGAACGGATTTAATTCATATTTTATGATATTTTACTCGGACTAAGTGGGCTAGCGGACCTTACTTGGGTCGTTTAGTTGATGTTAATCCCGCGGTACCGTTTGTGGTCAGCTTTATTCAATAAGACAATTATGGCTGTTTATATGTTACTTGTGTCTGGCAGTCTAGAAATATTGATTTTAATCTGTGCAATCTAAAAAATAGAAATTTGCGTTCTTTTTAATTTAAATCGATGATTGACTTAATTCAAGATATTCACTTTCGTTTCCAATGGAGAACTAAATACTAAACCTTAAATTATACTTAACAATGGCAAGCGGTTACCCCTGCCTACGCACCGCGAGAATGAGAGGCATACCTGCCGCCACAAAACTTGAATATAAATGTCTTATTTTTATTACTTACCGAAGAATGTTTTTTTTTTGTTTTCTTTTTATGTTTAACCATAAACATATAGGTATAGATATATAAAAAGTATATTTATAGTAGAAGTATATAGTTTCCATATAAGATTTTAGTGATTTGTCTCTATCAGCGATTGGTAAAGACAGAACCAAGAAGAAATTTTATAAGCATTTATTATTTAATATATGCGCGTACATGTTGTGCATGTTTCAATAATTAATGACTGATGACAGCAGAATGATGTCCTCTGTAATATACAGATCCAAGGTTATGTTGTAACACCACAAAATGACATCCAATATTTAATTCTAGGCCTTTTCAAACTTTTCACTTGGTTTTTTCATTTCTTGATAGCATGGATGGAGTACCAAAGTAGTAAGTAGTGTATAATAGTCAAAACTAGCCAACTGACCCTTTTTTTTTTTTGTGCGTGTGGAAACCCCCTCGGGCCGTCACCCCACCGGGGTTTTCGGTGGGGCGGTGTGTCGGAATCAAACCGACTAAAACCACACGGTGTGCCGTACTGCGCCATAAGTAGGAGGGATCCGGGAACAGCTTTTATTAAGACATCCGGAACCTAGCCAACTGACCCTGCGCCGAGTATTGTGTTAAAACCTCCGTCAAATATTTCCGTTTCTCCAGTACCTATGGCATATTTTATTATAGTTATAGTTATCATTAAAAAATATTAAGGTATTCTTTTTTTGAATTTACGTTTTGATCTTGAAATAATCACTATAATGTTGGTATTGGTACGTCGTCATTGAGTTGGTATAATATTTGGTTGGTAACATTTTTATTCACTGCCAACGTTTGCAATCAGGTTAATCTGCAGTATACATTTAAACTTGATTGCGAACAAGAAATTTGCAGCAATGTTGTTTTTATTATTATTTTATCATCACATTGAATTATTACAGAGTCCATTTGCATAAACGATGGAGGGCGCATGAATAAAACATAAGCTCGGTTTGGCTGTTTGAAGCTGGCATCGCGCCATGTCATATTTTAACTGTTGACACCAATGCGAGGAAAAAATATTTGAAATTTGAAGAAGGTTAGAGGTGTGGTCTCTGGTTCACGAACTTTTGAACGTTTTAAGGGAATCAGTTAATCGATTAATTCGCATGAAAACGTATTTAGTGTGTGCTTAGCACAAAAGTGATATTTAATTATTTTCTATGAAAATATGAACTCAATAAAGAATGTACACAGATTCCTTATTGATTTAATTATTCCCAAAAAAAATTGACAACGTAATTTGTGAATGTCAGAGTTTTAGAGTGAGTAGTAGAGCCAGGAAGATAAGTACGACAAAAACGCACGTCACGTCCTCTTTTAGTGAATACCTACTTGTGTTTACAAAATTGTATCATTATATATTGTAGTATAAACAGTTCTACATACATTTAGGCAATAATTAACGAAATCGAGTTTATGATAAAGTAAGACGGACAGTAATAATGATGTAATGATAGCACTCGTACAGTGGCAAAACCAGTACATAACATTTATAAGTTTATTTAGAAACCTATACAAAAAGATACAAAACTAAGACGCAACACATGCAGATACAACGTACACGGGTACGCCTAAAACTGCTGGATAGGTATTTACTAAACGTTCTAATTACTATGACAACAAAAAGACAAAATTATCCTTATTGACTAACCACCAATGATGAGACAAATCCCACTATCAACTTTGAAATTATAAGAAAAGGAATTGAAAATCAATCCCCGGGGAGCAAATAAGTACAGTAGGTAGGTTACAGTGACAGTTGCCAAAAGAACAGAAATGGTCGAACAGTACTAGGCTATGACAATGATCGTAGGCACTCAATCTATCTTGCATTGAAGATAGAATACTACGTACTACCTATCATTGCTTTTTTTTACACTATAAGTTACATTACACAAATTTACACCATAAATGATTTTTAAATTGTAAATTTTAAATGAAATTTCGCATGCATAAAGAGGCAAATATGTCGTCCTGCTTTTTAATGTTATCACCTAATGTACCATATTCTTGGCGAATAAATATCTTATCGTATTTCGCACAAATGGATACCCGAATTTTCTTTTTTTTTATATGACCAAACAGTTGTGGCTGTGAAGAGTAAATCAAATACCCATGTCATATTTCTAACAACCCATCCTAGCATCAAGACACCAAGTGAACTATGTACCTACCTATAGGTACCTACCTATATTTCCAAAACAAGTAGGTATATTTTTTTTCTGCTTAGGTTAAATATATATAAAAATTAATCCCTATATCCCTTTGTCACGGCATCACGCGAGAACGGCTGGGCCGATTTCGCTAATTCTTTTATTTTGTGTTTGTTTTTGTCAGGAAAAATTAAGAAAGTTAGAAAATTTAAGAAATCTTAACGACCATATTAACTTTTCTAATGTAACCTTAGCGCTTTTGACATAACTGTCAGTCGTTTGACAGTTATGACGAAACTACTTAGAACGAAAGCATTTCTGCAAACAATAAAAGCTACTCACTTCTTTTGTGGCAGATAAATTATCCAGATTAGTTATAGAACATTGAAAACATAAACAGTTCATGCCATGAAAACTAGCCTAAATGAAATTAATGTTTGACTGGTGATTGATTTGAATTGGAAACTAAAATGACATTTGTCAAGTTATAGTTGGCAACCACTATGCAAATCTCCGATACTATTACACAGATTATTTAGCCCCACTTGTCAAATTAACCGGCAAGCACGCAGGTTCAAACAAGTAAAAATCAATAATAATTTAAAAAGGTGTCGATCGAAGATTCGGATGGCTCCACAAATTTTCTTGAACTAAGAACACTCTCGATTAAGTCGCCTTTCAAACAAAAAAAAACTAAATCAAAATCCGCCTATCCGTTTAGGAGCTATGATACCACAGACAGACACACAGATACATAGACATACATAATTATACACATGTTAAATTTATTCCTTTTTTGCATCAGGGGTTTAAAAAAATACCTTTAGGTATATTAAGAGGTTTCCCCGTCTGTTTATACAAATACCAAGAAATATTATTAAATAATAACCAGAAAATAATTATAATTGATTATGTGACTCTTCAATTTGTGTCTGATGAAGCACTCGCCTTCCTTTTTTTAATTGTATCCACGTCAGGCCGAATGTTTTATGTCCTGTGCCTTAGTCGTGTTTGCTATAGCCTCGAGGGCAACCCTTTTTCTCAAATTATATTTAAGACAATTCCAGCTAAGGATGATTTACACGGTCGACCACGTTAAAAATTGCAGTATGACAGCTGTTTTGAGGTTATAATCAAGGCACTTGCAAGAATTTACGATGTAATTTTTGCAATTTAACTATTTTATAATGATGTACCATTTCTTGAATGTTGTGGTTGCTTAAAAATTTAAAATGATTAAGTATAAAATAGCATGGTAGATAATCGCCTAATAGTAATAAATTGTAGTTATATTTGTTCAATAACTTATATTGTCATTCACACAGTTTAAAAGAGTATTGAAACTTATTGTGATATTCCCCCAATTTCCTACCTTTTCAAATAAAGTAACTTCGGTAAACATTTTGAGTGTCGATTCAAAACTAACGAAATAATGGCGGGGTGTCAAACAACGGAAATGACATCACTTATGTTTAGGAAGTTGAAAATGTCACAAAAAAGTATTTTAGTGAAAATCATTTTATGTAATAGAACATTATGAAACTAGTAACAGGTAAAAGTTTTTTTTTAATCGCTTGGGCTTTATACACAGATACACAATAAAGATTAAATTTATAACGTTTATTATTATATTTACATTTAATAGCAAATAAAACAATAAGTGTATTTACATAAATCATTTCATCAGCTTCATTTATAATTCAGAAAAACAATCAATAGTTAAGCGGAGTTGATAAAGAATACCTATCATCGATCTGTTGCTTTGTGCTTGGATAGGAAACTTCCTTGCTTCAAAATCAACTCCTGCTTCAAAGAAAAAAGGCGTTGCCATATCTCCGTGATGTACCCAGGACCACGGAAATTGTAACGCCTCTTTTCTTTTAGGCAGGAACTTAATTTCTCAGCTGTGCACCTTGGCCACAAAAATAGGCAATGCCTCTTTTCTTTGAAGCAGTAGTTGATTTTTCGCGGTGTATCCAGAGCCATGGGTGTTCTTTGTGTCCGTTATTTAAATGTTTGTGAAGCCCCCCGCGACACAAGAATATTACAAATCTGGAAGTTGTTTAAAAAAAAAACAATTGTACCTGCTTCCTGCTGATCTATATTTAATTAGCAGAGGGTGCAGTGAAGAAACAGCGATTTAAGGAACAAAAAAACTGTCACTCCTAATTGTTTTTAGAGTATAAACTGCCCAATATTGTTTTCCTACATAAAATAAATGAACAAAAACTTCTTTTTGAAATGATAAAAGTAAACAATCTAACGTATGCATTGTAATTAACACAAATCGTAAACATCTGTCGTACGTTCAAAGACCAATTAAAAAAGAACAATATAATATATTTCCATAAACATATCTCGCTTATCATTTCTATTCTGTGTCATCTTCCCACGGAACCCTAAGCGGTTGGTGCCAAATTAAACCATCAAGTCAACGGAAGTCGTAAGTGAACCGTTTTCCTCTCTTACCTGACCTACGACAAAATTCCTTTTTTCGTTAATTTTTTTTGTTATTTTTGACGCCATGATAATTTAGCAATTTATTTTTTGAGTAGCTAATATGAGTTCGAAATAAACGTCGATGAATTTAATGCTATGGTTTTTTCTCTAGCTAAGTGACAAAGGCTTTCGGTTAGTTTACTATTTTGTTCAGTTTTGACTAGGTACCTACCCTGGATTTAAGTCCTATGAAAATTGAAGTATATTCATTCCTTGCATTTAACTTATTGTATTTAAGTTAAAAAAATCGAAATAAAATTGCTGATACTAAAACTGGTTTGCTTGTAGATGATCCACAATTATGATTTATTGCACTAATAACACCGTTTTCACACACAAACATACACACGAGTATACTAAGGATTGAAATGTAACTTTCACTGGCATACCTATTGTCTATAAAACAGCTGGCATCAAGTGGTCATGGTCAACGTTATTTACCACAATTTTTCTATCAATAGTACTAGGTACTTATATATTAACATCGCCCGCTTTTTTTCTTTTTCCCTGGGACACTTTGCTTATTTCACCTAATGTTCAGACAAAACGGTAGGCAACGGGACGGGACGATAGGTATTTAGCGCACGCAAGTACATCGAGTGACATAGGCCTGGTACGGCAAAGAAACTTAAAAATAATTACCTTCACAAGTTTATCAGATAGGTAACCCGTACTCTTAAACTTCGTCACAGACCATCATTCTTAGGTGGCGTCTTGACGTTCTTAGCTCTATCTTAACATTAAAATCAAGTTTTTGGTAGCTAGCAACTCCACTAATAATGCCGTGAGCATTATCAGCGGCATTATCAGTGGCAGTGGCTAGCTACCGTTGCCATCCTTGCAAAAAGAACTTAGTTACCTACAAAGATCACAACATAATAAAAGTCAAGTTTAATTGACTGTCGCATTACGATAGGATATGCTGATGACATAATTGTGGACATCTGTTGTTTTGTCCGTAAGTAATTCTATAGAATAAGTTAATGGCTGTAGAATATTAGTACTAACAAATAATTGGATTCACTGGTTTTGCTCCGTGAAGTCTAAGTAGAGACCTGACATTAAGATTTTTTTAAACTAACCTCTACTCTAAACTATTACTTACTTGAGCTGAACGTCTATTGTCAGCTTGAAGTATTTTTTTAAATATATCACTAAGTCACAAGTTTAAATACCGCTTAGTACTTGGACTATCGACAAATTCACCTTAATCTCTGCAAGCAAAAACATAAAGAACTGTAAGCTTAGAAATATTATTTTATACATAAAGTAGCTGATTACAAAACGTAAGAAGTACTTCGCCACTTTAAACTGCTAAGTATGCCTGCTTCAATACATCTAAAGATTACATCTACTAAAACTGTGTATGGACCTAAACCTTGAAAACTACATGCCATTCTAGACTTAACAATAAAATACATACATAACGTTTATCGCGGTGCTCAATTTACAACAATAAACTTGTTTTAATCATCGAACATTGCCGTGTACACAGTGTTGCCAACATAAAGTATGTTGCTTAATGAATAAGCATTATTTTTATATTCGCAAGTTCTAAATTTAAATTATTCTGAATTCGAATGCAGCTGTACTAGATTTTAATTAACTGTTTTTTGTGCGTATGGAGTAGGTATATCTACAGTGGTATACTATAGTTATATAATTATATTAATATAAATAACTGGCCTATTAAAACACAGTGCTACATTTATTCGCTCTTAGATATACTGAACTTCTCCATATAAATTTATATTGCCCAACATCTGTATGATAGTAGGTAAGTATGCTAACGGAAATAGCTGCAGAGAAATAACCTGATTTCAACATTTCTTTATTATTATTTTTATCGTAGAGGAAATTTGTCATAAAATTATGTCCAACCTCTTTCACAAACAAAACTCCATGTGAAAATTGCTTAACTGATTGAAGTGAATTTTTCTGCATTTATAGGTACATCCACTTTTTACAAGTACGCTAAAAAAATGTCATAAAATCGCAATGTCATCTGGCAAAACCGACATTCTATTTCACAACATGGCACCCGTAGTGTCTTTTTAGCTAGGTACGCGTCAAAAGATTTTTTTTTTTATTTATCTTCTTGGATTTTAAAAAGTTGATCTAGCCTCAGGGGATCACTTTCGTGTACCTTTTCAACACACGTAATAAAAAATATAGAACTCGCAATCTGCCTAATCGTTGTAGTTTGTTAGGGGCAGCTACGTAATGTTTTACTGTTAAAAGGATTCTCAAAGTGTGATTGCTTAAAGTTTTCCTACTTTACAGTCTTCGAAATTAAAACACGATTATAGGTACTTCCTGCACAACATAATTGTACAACAATAATACATAATGTAGGTAAAGCAATCAAATATATTACGTACTTTAAGACGATTCCAGTACCTATTTGTTTGTCATTTAACAGCAAATGAAAACTTAACGATCATGGTATTAATTAACATTTAATTCAAGCTGTTTCATTTATTAATAATTAATATCTTGTAGACTATCAGTTTACATTGAAACTGTAATAAATAACAATAAAGGAATCAACAAACAATAAATATCATGACATAATCTAATGTTGTATAATAATACCTAAAGAAACATTAGAAACAAGAATAAATCTTATCATACACACATGCCTTTAAGAGGTTATATATGTTTCAAACATTAATCATAGTTAAGAAACACCACAGCTCAACTTTTAGGTAATTTAAAAAAAAATTACATCCAAATCAGTTCATCCGTACCGCAATGCCACAGATAAATATAATCGTTAAATTTAGATCTGACACCTCTTTTTACGATGATATGAGCGAATATGTTTTTTTTTTGTTTTAACACTACGATTTCGCACCTAGTTGCAAGAAAGAAATTTATTGTGATCGATTTTAACCGCTATCTAAAGCTTAGTGAGTAAACAGTACATTTTCAAACGAATAAAACGACATGTAAAAAACTGTCTGACCAGATAACAAAATTCAATATCTTACGACTATCAATCGCGCTTATGGCTTACGTAATACATTTTACAGCAAGAACAAGGCATAAACTACAAACATTATCATAAACCTCTATTTAACCGCCATTGAAAGCCTTTGAAAGAGACTGCACTTGCGAACGTTAAAGTTTTTATACTGTACTCTTTCTAGCTTACCTATCATTTTTAGACGAACGTGTGCTTTGGTAGAATATAGTACTTATTAATAAGGAAAGGCTTATGTTTTCTGAAAACAAAGTACCTTGTAGCTAAGGAAGCGCTTGCAAGGGACATAAAGCATTGTCTAAATCTAACTTTTAATGTGCAAGTCAGACAGACATATTCAGAGGAAAGTTTCTGATGAGTAGCATGCATATAAACCTAATTGAGCCAATAAATAAAGACGACATAAAACAGGTGTTATGGAACAGTCTAACCCACTATGGCTGTGATAATGTTGAATTTAAACAATTCACCTGTCTTCCACATACTGCAACTATCTACGATTATGTAATTTTTGAAAGAAATGAAACGCAATATTTCTGTATAAATTATTTAGTATATTTTGCAGAAAAATTGTTTTCACCAAATTGGTTGCTACAAAACGAAACTAAATAAAAAAAGATTACTACTAATAAACTTAATAAGTACTTGTCTTAGTCGAAAACCTAGTTATTTAAGAAGATTTTGAAAATAATTTTATGGGTACAACAAGTTCAAGATTTGGCAACACTGACTTGTGTTATGAATGGGTTTACGTCACTCAATTTCATTAGGTAAGATTCGAATATACAATATCAAATTTAAGGCGCAACTTTGAGATTTATCCGCTTTAAAAGATGTATTATTACAAATATTAACTTAAAAGAACATAAGTATCCGAGTCCCAACAATGGTCCTCCAGTTATAGGTAAGTAAAATTACATGCAGACTAAAAAAGGTTGGATTTTATAAAACTATGCATAATAAAACACTTACCTAAAGAAATCATTCCTGCAAAAAAGCTTGTTATCCCTAGAATAGCACTTGTCTGCAAGAGGCGCGCGGCAGTCAGCGCATCTGACGCACGCTGCGTGCCACGCTCGCTCCAGCACGTGTAGCAGGAACTTGTCCAGGATCGGCTTCTCGCAGCCGGCGCACGCCATTGCGCCGCCTGCCTCCCCGCGTCCTAGGAAAACCAAAACCATATTATTTCTACATTCATTTCTGTAACGTTACACTAGAGACACTGGATATGCTTTTGCCCTTCACCTGATGAATTTTCTACAGTCGTTTGTTACGTTACTCAAGAGATTAGTTGAATTTATGACCTCATTCTTGTATCAAACCTCACGCTGGACGATGTACCTAAAATATATAGCATATCGTGCTCCAATACTCCACGTGTTTCCGTCCCACTATGATCCCGGGTCCTTTAAGCGGGGCGTGAATAAGCATCTCACTAGGCCGCCATAGTGCTGGTCACCATGCTACACTGTCCTTGTTGGCAGTGAGGATGGTGACCACCACTCTTGGATTCTGCTTGTGCTTTCCATCAGGCGAGGCAGAGTCATTTTGGCAGCTCAAATATAAAAAAAAAATTAAAAAATACAAGACATGCGGTGATCTCCTATAAATTGCAGGTCTATGTCCTTCCTTCCAGCGTCCCAGAGCAGGCCAACACAACAGCTCCATATTTTCTTTTTAAACATGTATTGTGTTTGAACCATTGATTTAGGTTTTTTTATAAGTCAATGGTTTTAACTAGTGATGTGCCGGATATCCGTATCTGTATTTGTATCGGCGGATATCCGAGGGAGAAAAAATATCTGTATCCGTATCCGTTACTTTTTGACGGATCTTGAACGAATCTTTTATGTAATTATATTTTATTAGGCTTATGACATTCTAAATTTGCTAAAATTCAATATCTGATGTAGTGAGTTACTGATATTATTGTCAGTTATAATTATAAGCTATTATTGAAACGAAATCAAACCCTAAGTATTTGTGATATGTGTATTAAAATAATTATTAAAAAGAAAACACGCGCAATGCAAGTTGAAACATAACGTGATACAGTCCTCAACCTTAATTATCGTGTCAAAATCACAATAATCCGTATTCGTATCCGTATCCACGGATATACATTTTTAATGATCCGGCACATCACTAGTTTTAACACTCTTTTATGATGAGCTTTACATGTAACCATGTAAACATATCTTGGAAGTCAATTATAACATACTTTTAATTGTATGTACCTATATGTTGTGCGGGTGACAATACTATAATTTGGCATCTTGGAGCTGATCTGATGATGGAGCCTCCGAGATGGATAGTAGAACTCTTCAGTAGCTACTAGTAAAACTTTCTTCTACCCAGATTGGGTGTTACGAAGGCCCTAAAACCCACATTTAGCCACCTACAGTTTTGCTGGACACGTCTCTAGTTTTCAATGTGCTAGTAAGAATATCTTAAGAGAAAATAACTCCCGAGTTCTTTGGGGGATGCGAGAAAGGAGAGCATTTGAAAAAAGACCCAAATCGTCTGGTATTTTCATGGATGGTAGCCCGAAACCCTTAATGAGTAACTAACAGAAGGCAAAGTGCTTGGTTGGAAACAATGTTAACTCTGATCAAATTCGGCGGACAACATATACAAATATGTCGTATCGTCGTATAAAGAAATCATTTTAGCAAAATATCAAAACTGCGTTATTATTTAGCTCTTCTGTCTGCACATGTCTTATACAATCTTCCATTTCTAACTTTAAAGTTTAAAGAATAAAAATGTATTGAATACAAATGTCGTTTTCAAATAAACGATGCAAAGTTTTCTTATAAAGATTTACCGATCTCGACCTCTGTACCTAGGACTCGATTTACCAACCTACCTACGCCATTTTCTTTTACTCCACACTAAACCAAAGCAAATCCTTGAATGCGACCATAATAATCTTTATAAACATGTATTTACGTGCTACCTAGAAAACAGCTAAAGAGGCTATATACGCCGCACATAAGTGCTCAATAGTTCATTTCATCATAAAGTTGGTAGCACTGAACAGGTACCAACATAATGGGATTGTGTTTTACGATCGATAAAGCTTAGGCAGAATAAAGTTTTATTAGCATATGTTATTACCGGGTGTAACACGTAGAGTAGTGCTTGGCCGGTAAAGAATCTAGGTAGGTTGTATGCACTTGTATCGTCTAACCCTAGTATTAATAAATTTCAATTACAATTTTCTGTTGTGTATTAGTGCTTGTAGATGAGTTATGATGATGGGCACCTGAGCTTAACCATTTCCCTTGGGTGTCTGCGCTTTTTATACTCTTTCAAGAGAGTAAGGTACCTAGTTGGCCTGTCTTTAGTTTGCGAGTACATTCAAGGTGCATTCACATTTGGTTAGTACCTTTTTATGTAGTAGGAGTTAAATAATTAATTTTAGTACCTATATAACTAGCCACATTTAAAAAATAAGGTTCAACAATTTGCTATGATAAAATGTTCAGTTTCATCACGAATATGCTCTTGATATTCTGGTACAGTATTAGGTTCTCACTTCCGTAAATGATGCTAACCCACAAATATGTTTTTTATATGTGTTTTCATTTGTCCGTGTAAAATACCTGAATAAATTGGACCACACAAAGTGTCATAGACGCGCCGCAAAGAGGACGAAGGAGCTCTTGTGATCCAGGTCACAAGAGGTCAGGAGCAAAAACCCAATACCAGGAATTTAGTGTTCTATTGCCATGGTACGTACCTACTTTGTATGTAGGATCCGATACAATATCGTTTTAAATTTGGACGAGAATGTTTTTAATAATTTCTTAAATAACCACGGTTACCTACTAGGAATATGGTCTTATTCACTCAGGTACTTCAGCTTGAGCACATACCATACAATTCCAGGGTTGACAACATACACTACTGTCATTAATTAAATTCGATCCCTTTTACTTTTCTCAACGCGATACGATAAGTTGTGCCTATTAATATTAATGCGATTGCCCAAACAAGTTCCAATTCATATCTAATATGTGTACCTACAAGCCTCCACGATCTTAATATAATAATTATTAATACCAGTTATTAAAAATATTATACAGACGTCAAGTTGTCGTTGCATCGACGTTAAAATTAAATGTTTATACATTTTTCATGCAAATCTTTGACATATCACATTGTTATTACACGTTATAAATACTAAATGACAAGTGTAGCGGGCGCCCTTTCAAAAATAACTTCACAATTTTTTTCACGTGACATTTATTGGCTAAATTTATGAAGGTCGCCGCGGTTTTACATTCCATATTCGAATCTGAACGTCCGATTGGTCGCGCGCCATTTCAGTTCGTTCAGAAATCTGTGACGGGTATAATAGCCGTTATGGATATTCGGCGGTGCGTGTGATTCTCCGGTTAAAATTTACCGCTGTCACGGTGTTTAGTCTGTGGATTTTGGTATTAATATTATTCTGACAGTGCTATCTCTGTAATAAGAACTGGTTTCTAAAATCTTGGAGACTAAGAATAAAATTCTATACAAATGGCTTATAAATATGCGACAATAAGATTAAAATAGTCTTTTAGACCATAGGTATGCTTTATTGCCATCTCGATTAGTGTCAAAACTACTCGTAAAATCTTTTTAGGAAAACAGGGATTTTTTTATAAAGGAACAAGTGTATTTTATAGCAACAAAAAACAGAAAATCACGGATTTACACAAAATTTATGATTCCGTAGTTATTTTTCAAAATCATCGTCCTCCTTAGCAAAACATTTAATTAAGTTGTAAATGAGCGTATTGTATGGAAACGATGGATTTGTCAAGTTCATTGTTACCTGAAATACCTACTACTAAACAGGACAAACATTGACATTTTAGCTCAAAAGTTAAGAGGGCACTTTAAATTAATTCGTACACTTGTATTCAGAACAGTGAGTTATGCCCAGTTCCTATAAGAACCGATTCGTTTTACTTACGAACGGTAAATATTTCGTTGAATTTTCAACGAAATATTTACCGTTCGTAAGCAAAACGAATCGTTTCTTGATTATAGGAATCAGGCAATAATGTTCTTTTTCACCAGCAAAGTTTGCGGGTTCAAACGTACTAACTCCTTACGATTCTAATATTAGTAGAAGTAGTAGTAGGTCCAATTATACTGCTGCCAATTCCCTTCAACCAATTTCACTCATGGGTAACGGACAAACACAACAGCCTCGTGAAGCGCACAACGGTCGCTGGGCCGACATACCTGGCTGTCTAAACTGGTGCTGTCGAAGGTCTCATCACGTTTAACTTGCAGTCTTAACCGGCTCGACTTCAGGATAGTTATTGGAATCATAAAGGGACATTTAGCCCTGAACCGGCACCTATTCACCATTAATGCGACAGATAGCCCGATAGCCCTCTATGCAGAGGATGTCTCAATGCAGAGGAAACTGTTGCCCACGTTATCCTGAAGTGCGAGGGAGTGACCAAACAACGGGCAAAAATCGATGCGAGGTCACTCTTAGAAGCCTGTAAAGCCCCAGGAGGCTTCTGCGCTTCTGGAAGAAGCTGGGCTGGCTCAATTAGCCAGCCGTACGTAGACGCATAACGGACCGTTTTTGAGTCTAAATGCTTAGAGCCGTTAATCAATACCAATACCAATAGTAGCATCTAACTTAGGATGGTATATAACCTACCTAAGTTAGTTGGTTAGTTTTATTAGTCATTATAGTGTTAGATATCTTAAAATGACTATTCGTTATCGCTGTCTTCTTCGTCGACGACTATAAACAAAATTGTACAAACATAATTTGTCTCACCCAATCATCTTATACATTTGTATACGCATGAAAAGTACTCATCGTTAAATGCATAAAACCACAAAAAAAATACTTTTGTAAGTATCTACTAAAACTTTTAAAACAAAGTGTTAAGTCGATGAAAAAACCGCAACAGTTTATTAAATCAACATTTTAACGTGAAAAAGTTGTGTGTTTGTCGTCCAATTACTCAGAAACCGCTGAACCAATTTACATACTCGTACACGTACAATGTGTACAGAGGGATCCGGGCTTACTAATGAGTACTTAACTTTACTTATTATTTTACCGCGACGACAGGTGTTTACGGTAATCTCGATTTTAAAACCGCTTACATGTATACAAAACTGTTGCCCGCGACTTCGTTCGCTTGGAATCTCAAATTTATCCCACGGGAACTTTACTTTTTCCAGGATAGAAATAGCCTATGTCCTTCCCCAGGATATAATCTTTATCCTCATTACGATCCGTTCAGCCGTTTAGTCGTGAAAAGGTGACAAACAAAACATCGAATTTATAATGATTAATATGAAAGTATGGATAAAGCTCTATTTCAGAAAAAGTTGCTATTGTTCCTTTGGTTCATTTTTTAAACTAATTAATATTTATTTTAACAGATAAGTAAGCCGCTCCAGCACTTACTTTCTATACACTACACTTGTTTTCTTTCAACAAAATAAATGTCTTAAACCATAACATGAGAATAGGAGCAATCGAACTTTCAATGTTAGCCATCTCTCTCGTTGACCGTTTCGTTGGCCAAGAGACGAAAACTACTACGAAATCGTCTGGGGCCGTCCCCGTACGATTTCATCGGAGGGTCAGTTTTCCAATAAATGACAACGGAGACCCTTCTCTCCTGGCAATAGGTCTGATATCAGATAGAGCACTTGCGATTTTAGTATATTCCAATATATTAACCTGGGTATCAAGAAAGGTATAGGGTTACATTGCAGCAATCGATTTTATTTAAACGCTTCTCTGTCCCGCTCATTCTAATTATTTTTCTTTATTTTATTTTACTTTCTTAATTTCTTGAAATTTCTGAAAATCTACAAACATATGGAAGATGATTTTTAATTACATAATATAAGTATCTAATATAATAGACAGAGTTCATTAACAAATTATATAATTACGCACTAAAAATAGAGAAACTGACATTAGTATTTTAGCATTACACGCATTAATGCGAATTCTTTATTTTTACTATAATTTAACAAATTATGCACCATGATAGGCGTAAACAATTATTTTTATAATTCATCAGATATAAATAATCTTTATGGTTTTGGCTGAAGCAATCATCTTTTAGTAGCTTTCATATTACTCCTAAAGTTTAATAATGGGAAGGTAGCGGTTTCTAAAGGTTCAATTTCAAGATGTCTTTAAATTAACGGTTCTTATGAAGATATGGCTCTCTGAAAACTTTTCTGATTTGTATAAAAAATACATTTCAAATGGTCTTTATCATTGAATGAGTAATTTCGGTGTTTGTTGTGTTTGGGTGTATTGGAATATTCCATAAAGTAATGTTTACTAATCAACTTGAAAATATGTAAGTTGGTGACACTGTAAACACCACCACCACCTTACAAACTACGTAGGGCGCTACATAAGTTTTATCGTATGCAAACTAAATATCATAATATTGTGATTTGAAGTCATATCCATAAACTCTAAGTAGTATTTAAAAAAATCCAATTTGGGGGCAAGAGCTTGTTCGATTTTTAAATTAATTTGGTAAATGAAAATCTCGGGCTTCTCTCGTTCGTGTAATTTTTTCATTCACATTTCACATTCGTGTAATTATTTTGTATATCTTTAAGCGTGTTAAGGGTTCTTTTCTTTACGGATCGGGACATTTTCACAGACGTCGGCGGTGGTTTATCTGGCTACTGTTGTGCTTGACAAAGAGAAGACTGTTACTACTGTATAGTATAGGAGAGGAATGTTTACCTCAAGTATAAGAATCCGTAAAAAATAAATGACAAAGCTCAAGACATCGAGCCTAGGCTTTTAAGCTTGGCTTGGCTTTTCAAGATAACGCGCCTGCACATCGGTCTCGCAAAACTAAGGACTATTTGCACATAGCTATAAATAGCATCTGGGACACCCTGCTTATTGTCCAGATTTAGCACCATGTGAATTTACACTATTCCCGTATGTAAAAAAACAAAACTGAATGGACGCAAGTTTTCGAGCGATGAGGAGCTTAGGTATAAGAGGTTTTGAGAAGATATGCGGCTGTGTTCCAGAGGAATACTGGAGCAATGTATTCAGCCCTTCGTTTACACATATGAAGACCTGTATTACTGCCAGTTGAGACTACTTCGAAAAAAAAATATATATTATATTATTTACATACATTACAAATTCCGTGATCGTGTATTTCGTGTATTCCTGTATAAATAGATAATCATAAGTTTTGGTTTACTTTGCACTTCTTTTTTAAACATTTAAAAATAAACTATCGTACTAAATAGGTAAGTTCCAGTTACATATTTTTATATCATACTAGCAGCCCGCCCCAGCTTCGCACGGGTATAAATTATACACCTAAACCTTCCTCATGAATCACTCTGTCTATTAGTGAAAACCTCATGAAAATCCGTTCAGTAGTTTTTCAGTTTCAGACAGACAGACGCGGCGGTGACTTTGTTTTATAATATGTAGTGATTCTTTTTATATTATATATATATGTATATTCTTACGTACCTATTGAAGAGTGTATATTGTATTTTTATTTCAAAACCAGGAATCTACAGCTTACAAGTCCAAAACAAGGACATCTTTATTTGTTAGGGTCGCAAAGTACTTCTCATCTGTAGATTCTATATTTACTAGCAGATTATATATATCATATTACTGGTCTTCGGAAAACACTCTGGCACGACACTCTTTCGTAAAAAGCAAAATCAAACTCACGACCACTTTTTTTTTAATCACATACATTGTATCATTTTTTATATCTCAAGACTACAAATATATCCTTTTTGTGTTATATTATTGAAATCAATTAGTTTTTTTAATTAATTTATATAATTATATTATACAGATGGGTATATTACAGACATTGATTGCAAAGGTAAGAAAAAAATTATCGAAAGTAATTCCTCTGTATTCGAGAATCCAATGCAGATATTTTTTTACAAATTATTGATTGCAAAAGAATTAAAGTGGTGGTAGTGTACCTGTGTACTGCCTAAGGCATCGCACTTAAAATCGAGTTCAAATCTCAGGCAGTGTACCTATTATTATCAAAGCGACTTTCTAACTTCAACACGTTAATTCACCTTAGGGATTAACAAGAATATTCACCTTTTAATTAAAAGCATTTTAGTCGTGTTTTTTTAATCCTACTTAATATTATAAATGTGAAAGTTTGGATGGATGGAATGATGGATGGATGTTTGTTACTCTTTCACGCCAAAACTGCTGAACCGATTGCGATGAAACTTAGTATGTAGATAGCTGGAGACCTGGATTAACATATAGGCATATACTTAACATATGCTTTTATCCCGATAGTCTCACGGGATCGGGACTTACGTGGGTGAAAACGCGGGGCGCTGCTAGTATGTAATAAAATAACAGGTGATGACTATAATAAATTATGCCAAGCATGCCTGTTTTTTTAAATATATCTTCTAATATTTTTTTTGTAAAGTGTGCCAAACTTGACAAAGATTGTTAAACAACAAAAGTAACAATTATAATTCCAAAGCGGATAAATCGCTAAAAATGACTAATCCATAGAGTTCCAAAAATTCGGGGATTATCATTTTTAATTCGTATTGTTCTGTGATACCGGTGGGCAAATGACAAAAGTTTTGATTGTTTGGAAGTGACATAAGAGGTTTATTTCACCTTTACCTGAATGTTTATTTTTTATGGTTTTTTAATGAATAGCTCGTGTCAATATTGATGAAAGATTGTAATAGAACATTTCTAGTACAAGACCGTTGCTTTCTAGGAAATGTTTTAAGGATGCCTAATGCCTAACTAGTTAATGGAGATGTTTGCTGCGTAGAAAATATGATTAAGTACTTGTACCTTGTACTTGATCGTAAAAAGAGTCACCCAAAAAAAACTACGTGGAGTAGTTTCACAAACTTTTTATAAAGATTTTTAATGAATTTTAACTGACTTATTTTACTGAATTTTAACCGATCACATAAAAAGATAATTCGAATTTATACTCCAGAAAGTGTACCTATAACTATTTACTGATGGGATGAGTTAGCTGACTGGTTTTAAAAGCAAAAGCATATGATCCACCGATTGTAAACGATCACCAGAAGTGGTAATCACGCGTAAAATCCTTTTTAAAAACCTCGTGTTAAGGTGTTGTCGTTTTCTTTAAAATAAAAAGGTATATCAAGATTTACAGACGCTACAGTTAATAAATAAAAAATACATAGGTACCTATTTAAGTGACGCATAATTTTACAATATTCACCAAATCGCCTTTAAGTCGCAGTGACCATAATAAACCATCCGTAATCTTGTAGAAGATATGTTGTGAATGTAATTTGTTTGTTATTTTGAAACTCAGTTTTGAAGTCATGTTTAAGAGATATTGTTGGGTAGGTACACAAGTTTTGTTTAATGTCATTACGTGATTGAAGTTGCTAACAATATTATTTTATTAAAAGGCCGAGCCGAGCTCATCATAACCATATTATTGGAAACTTTAACTATTATTACAGTGTTAGCATGTATTTTTTCCAAGCTTATATGGGACGATGTTTTTCTCACATATTTTTTTTTTTATTGAAGATGAAGAACGTAATTTTAGAGATGACTATTTATGATTATCACTGGACGACTGAAAATTCGACAAACTAAGAAAGTCCACCAATTATTAAACTTACTTAAAAATAAAAAGATGTAAAATATCATGCCAAATCTCGCCTTTCTTTCATTTAGTCATCTAACAAACTTTTTATTATTACTTAAGTAACAGTAATAAGTCAGTAATAAGTAGTTAAGTTAACCTAAGACACAAATAGGTAAATTATAAATTTACAAAAAATTATAGGCATATTATGTAAATATTTCGACACCTCGAGTCATAAAGGCCATATAGCATATGTTATTTTAGGTTTGTGCTAAACTCTTTTTAGTCTCACACTACACTAAAATAACTTTATTTCACGATTTCACATAGGTCTATCTGGCTTCTTTTATACCATACCTGTATCGAAAGGTAATATAAAATAGGATACCATTTCCTTGATAGATAGGTATTACGTGTGATATTTATAAATATTGGTACTTTTTTAATATTAACTATTGAAGCAGTGACGGTCATTTTTTAAATGTAGAACGCGCCTGGTTTGTGAGTTCATTTGCAAGAAACGAAAATCAGTTTTTCGTTTTACTTCTTGTAGTAATGTGTACTCTCACATATTCTGATTGAAAAATAAAACAATAATGTAATCCAAACACTCATGTCATGCATTCTCACTCACTCACAGACCACATATAACATAGAACACGAAATATCATCTTATTCGCGGCGGAATACAGCATTTTTATACACGTAGCGTAAATTGTTTATCCTGTATAATGTTTTTATCTTTATAGCTTAGACCTAAAGCATCTTTTATATAAAAACATTGAAGCACATTTTTTTCTTTATCTAATACCAGCTACAAATGCTTCCGTTTTGTAAAAAATGTTATTAAAATGCTGACAGTGTGTACTTATAGCAGCTAGATAAGTATAGTTGATAGGATATCATACACATCTTGTTAGAAGTTTAATTGTTATTTTTTTTAACGTAATTAATTGTAATTTAGTTCAATTTACTTAATCTGCATTTAACTGGTAATATAAATGGTAGCTTTTTATAACGGACTTGCTTTGCTTCTATCATTGCATTGAGATAAAATTTGAGTAAATACCAGTATTTTAGTAATTTCTCGAACTTTTGAAAACAACAAGATTATTAAAATTCTGTACCTTAGAGGTATACAATATTAAATCCATCTTTTTTCAAAACTTGTTTTTTACACCAATAAAATCGTTAAAGCGAGCTCTATCTTATGGTATAAAGCATTCAGTCACACCATGTCAATGAAATGAATTATCGAATGGTATATGATATTAAATTCACAAATTCAAATGTGGTATAGGATCTTAAAAGATCATATAAGTTGACACATGATTGCAAGTTTTACTAAAAGAAAAATGTATTAATTCCCGTAAATAGCTTCAAAAATAATAAAGAGCTATTTTTGTATCTACTGCAATATTTACGTTTTGACACTTTATGTTATGTACCTCTGAGGTACAGAATTAGTCTAGTAGTTTTTTGTTAGTGCTCAAGCACACAAACAAACAACTACGGTGTAAGTTCAAGCTATGAGTAATGATAATTAATATATTCAATAAGTAGCATTCCCGCGCGGCTTCGCTCACGTGTACATATTTATATATTTTGCGCGGCACCCTAATTCTTTTTTAAAATAAAATTAGCCTAAGTTATTTTTTATAACACTAGCTATCTGCCCGTGAAAGTCTCGTGGAAATCGGTCCTCCCGTTCCAGAGATTAGCCGGAATAAACAGATAGACAAAAACTTTAAAAACTGATTTTTAAGCATAAATATCGTGCAATAAACAGTATGAGCTTAAAAAATCTAATATTTTGACATTACAAACAGACACTTAAATTTTATTTATTTGTATTGGTTAAAAGCCGACTTAAATCTGAAAGTGGCCCACAAAGAGAACGTATGAGAGACGCCTGCACTGAAGGGTTCCGCACTTAATACAAAAGCCAAAAAACCACGTTTCTAGTAGGGGAGCCCCCTTTAATTTTTAATTTATTTTTATTTTAATTATTTGTTCTTATAGCATGCAATAGAAATACACTTTCTGTGAAAATTTTAACTGTCTACCTATTACGGATCATGAGATACAGTCAGACGGACGGACAGCGGAGGCTTAATAATAGGCTCCCGTTGGTTATCCTTCGGGTACGGAACCCTAAACAAGAAAATTAACCTTTTTACCCAGATGTACCTACTTAATGATCTATTGTTGAGAAAACTGAATATATAGATATTCCTCAGATTAAAATGTTATATAATGGCATTCAAATGAAATCACGTATTTCTGTAGTGTCTTATTTTTATATCGATAATTTGGTGATATCTTGATATAAAATCTTAGAAGTAAGTTCCTTGGTAAAGGTATATTTCAAGGGTCATGAGTTCATGACGTAACACAAAACATTTTTTTTTAAATACAAAACTTGGCAATTCAAACACTATACTTGACTGTGGCAATACAAATCTTAATACATATTAAAAAGGGTACACTATTTTATAGGAAATAGGCACAGTTTGGAGGTTCGGAGAATCCTATGTATTTATTCTACTTGTTTCTCACCTTCTTCATTATTTTTCATTCATTATCTTTAACTCATTTTTAGCTCAATATCTAGGCATACTAATAGCGTAAATGCAAAAGTAACTCTGTCAGTCTGTACGAATGTCTGCATATTGTTTTCACCCCTAAACCACTTAACCAATTTGGGTAAACCAATAATTTCGCAAGTTTAGGGATATAAAAATTCATTCTATCTATAGTTATAAGAAATAAAGAATGTTTATCGTTTTAGACCAATCGAGGGAGTATGAAGATTGATGAAAGCCATAAGCAAAAAAATTTGGTACCTACTGGAAGTAGTTAATCTTCGCAGACAAAGTCGAGGAAACCAGCTATTATTTTGTATAAAACTATGTAAGTATAGAACATAAATATAGTAGATATATTATATAAATAACATAGTCTAGAAATAAAGCTTAACCCACTATGACAACATATGCCTTTTCAATATGTAGATAGGTAAATACATACCTACATAAATTATACTGTACCTAAAATATTTATACCTTAACCTCCTCATCACTACATATTATAAAACAAAGTCTCCTGTCCGTCTCTTCGGGATAAACTGAACAACTACACAACGGATTTTCATGCGGTTTTCACCAATAGATAGAACGATTCATGAGGAAGGTTTAGATATATAATTTGTTAAGGTTTTGTGTAAATTGGTTGAAATATTATGATGATTGTTGTAGTTGTCTCTGCTACTCGTGCAAAGCCGGGGCGGGTTGCTAGTTAATAATAACACAGACTTTTCCTATTTTCGATTTGAGTGTTTATGTATTGGGTTTTGGGACCTCCTAATGATGAATCTGATTTCAGTTTATTTTCATAACTTCAGTTTTTTTTCACTGTTGGTACAATGTTATTCAATCATGTAAAAGTTGCAGTATTCACTCAAGAGTAGGTAAAGAAAGAACTTAATACCTAGCTAGTATAATTTTTGTTAAACGAATCGCTATTGTCACCATGAACATTTCAAAATAACTACTACAAAGGCTTGTATAAACTTTTAATTTTTCTGTAAAGCTTCTATTGATCATTTTCCTCTTATGAGCGTGTTTGCATCATCATGCTTTATCATTTAGCAGTAATCAGCCATTATGCTAGTACTTTACTTTCTTTGGTACCTTCTATTTCCTTAATATCATGGTGAAATCTTTCGCCTTTTTCTTTACTCACTGCTCCTAAGTCTTCAGGAATGTAACCCAAATGCAAATGAAGAAAAAGAACTTAAAAAATATATTCTTATTTTATTAAATTAATAGGGCAAAGATCCATTACGATCGCACAAACATTATTTTGTGTAATAAAAATTAACTAAACCTATACGCCCTCTAAATACATTCAGATAATAATAATAACTCCACACAAACTAGGCAGAGCCTGAAGATAAATTACACCCAGACACAGAACAAATTATTGTGCTCATAACACAATTATTTGTCCTGGGTGGGAATCGAACTCACGACCTCTGGCTTAGCAGTCAGGGTCACTAACCATTAGACCAACAGGCCGTATAAAACTATTATTATATAAAAATAAAAATAAATATTTCTACAAAGGTTTTTTTTATATTTTTCTCCTAATTACCATACAAAAGTCTAGGAGAAACATAACTTTAAGAAGGTGATTCGCTGTAAGTATTGTGTTGTAAGTGCTATTTATGAGTAGGTAGGCATGGGTAAATTGATATATTTTATTACTTTTATTCTTCAAATGTAAATAACGCTTAGTTACAATAAAATAAATTGTAATAATACCTACTAATACCTACTAAGAATCTAAATCGCTAGATGGTTTTAATTTTTTTTTAATTGGTATAATACATAATATTGTATTTTTTTATATGTCACTCACTTGTCATCACTTTGGTTATAACCACATTGATATAGTATTTAAATAGTAGGTACTGTTAATAGCTAATTCATTACAAGCACAATACCTACTAACAATACCACCTGTTCTCAAACCGCAGATTGAAAATTCACCGGAAAAAGTAGGGAAAAAACTCGTTCGAAAAAGTAGTTCAATGTTACTCAACGTTAAGTACAGCATTTCTTTTTTTTTTTTACAAATAGAGTTGCATTTACATCAAGTCATACAAGATGTTGCAATTTTGACCACAGTAATCGCGAAATCTTGTATTAAATACGTAGGCCTATCTTATTTAACCTAGGCCTAATATAAGTACCAATATTTAAACAAATTTTTGTAAATATTGTAAGAAGTATTCACTAGCTGATTACTAAGCTGTGTTCAGGCTCTAGTTAAGGTAATGAAGAATTGATTTAAGTCAGGTCAATGACGAAAAATTGGTTAAAGTATATTTTTTGCGATGCGTTTGTGGATATTGCAGATTTGTAATCTGTTATTTATAGAGATGAATAAAAATACTTCCTAATGGACCGGTAGGTAAAAGTACGAAGGTTATCTACCTAATGTTTGATTAGAGGTTCACCCAACAGTACCTACCTACGTGAGTAGACGTAACTAAAAGCATAATTTAATTACAGCCCTTGTATGAAATACGTAATTCAGGTAAGCAGGCATTCGTAATACTTTACCCAAAACTATTTTTTTAAATAACTACTAGAAAATATAAACATAACATTATGAAAACAACCTCCATACGTCGGCATAGTCTATCACTCACAGTTCAAAGTTCTAAAACACAGGACACTAACTTTTACCAATGTGGTGCTGATGGAAGGGGGCATGGGCCCCCCGTCCTGCAGTAAGGAAACCCGCCACTTCGGCACCTATTCACGGCACTTCACTGACACACCGCGACGACCGCGCCGCCAACTAACACGCGCGACAACCAAACGCGTACTGACTAAGCCCCGACGTTGATCCACGGGACTGCATCTTTTGGTATTTTGAACTAACAAACCAAAATGCACTTTATTTCTTAAGAATACAGTTCAAAATCGAACACAACTATTGCTAGATTTAAAAACGCAAAGTAACAAACAAACAAGCTAGAAATATGAACTTTAAACTTGTGCTGTTTAGGTTTGTTTTAGGCTGTTCGTCTCAATAGAACGCCGAAAGATACCGTCCCGTCGGTCGTCGGGCCTAAAGAGCCTCGCTTTTTCACACAACATACACAACCGATAAAGATAGCGATATGTATTATTTATAAGTGTGAATGAGAAAGAGCTAGTAGCGCTTAGAAACGGGCGTGGCTCAAGTAAGCGTCCAGTAACGTCGAAGGGCGGCGCCTGCGGTGTATTTTTCTACGGTTTTTTTCGTGCGTGTTCTGTGCGGTAGTGGGATTTCATTTTGTGGGACACGTGCGGCGTTCGCAGTAAATTTAAATTGGCTCGCCGGTAGATCGAGTGGTAGCCGAACGTAATTATAGAGCCTCGATTTTTCGGTTACGGCTCTAGCCGTCCACTGTCTTAGTTTATCGTTGTTTGAAAGAATGTTTTGACGGGGGGCGTGATCCTGTTGTGTTTATGTAGAGACGCCTCTAGTGTGGCTGTCTCTTTATTTTTATATTCTGATCTTCGTATGCAATGGTAGGCGTCGGTTTGTCCGTACGTTTCACAATTCTTAGTTAAATTAATATACAAATTATTACCGAATCGAAGTTTACATACCTACATAGGGTCTAAGTGCGTCTGTAAATGTTTATTAATATATATGTGTATAAGTGGTTTTGAATAGATTTTAATCTTAAATAAATATAAAGGTTTTCTTATTGGTTTACTTAGGTACTACTGCTTTATTTTGAATATATTAAATGTCAGTAACGACTTGAATCATTTAATTTATTGCTATGAGTTGTGGACGTCTAAACAAGGTTACTAAAGAGATAGGTCTAACTCGGTTGATAGATAGATAGGTCTACGTAAGATTTTAACGTATTTCGGTTTAAGTTGTAACATGGGCCATCCTTAACGACACTTACCTACTATATAAGTAGGTACTAAAGAAAGAAAGAAAAATGTTTGTTTATAAAGCAGGGGTGCTCAAACTTGAACTGCTGGCGATCTACCTCAACTTTGTTAGATTACGATCGATCGACTCTGAGAGGCTGCAAGTAGGTATGTGTGATGCAGGATTGTCGTCTAGGTAGGCTATATCGTGGCATAGATATTAATCTATATCAAAAACTCAACTATCATAAGTTGCAACTTACTTTTGATGCGTTTATTGCGCTAATCATCTCAATAATAGTTTTTCCTTTACCTTGAAACTCCTGTTATTTCTGGCAATAATTCTTGAAACCTTTCTAGGAATTTCCATTTATAAAGCCACCTTTTGCCGCTAGTAGGGGGCTGAAATTCAAATTAGGTACAGAACGTAACTAAATATCTATGCTTTATGTAATTTTTATTTTAAATATAGAAACCAGTTTTTTTTTAATCAATGTTTTTTTTTATTACCTAAAGAGACAATTTCCGTACGACAGATTTATCTATGTGACGCGGGGATTGTATAAAACGATAAAACATAAAATAACTTTAGAATCACATAAATTAAAAAACTTTAAGATCCCTTGTGGGAATTGAACATTTATTACTACCTAGAAATCTAATAAACAGGTGAGTATGGGCGCTAAAAGTGGTTCGATACCCGTAGATCGTAATGTCCTAGATGAGATTTGAACAAGCAATGGTTTGCATAATGGTGTAATGCTTTACTAATGGTTGGTTGGTTGATTTACCAATCATTTATTTACCTTTCTACTATTATCAGTGAAAGTGTTTTAGAAAATGTTTTTTACCATAGGTTTTAGAACACTGAAGAAAGTTATTAATACATATAATTGCATACTATAAAAGAAAGGTTTAGTGCATTTTTGTTATTGGGGGCCATCCATAAATTACGTCGCACGAATTTCATGATTTTTGGACCCTCCCCCCCCCGTCCTTGTCACAGGTGGTCACATTTGTGGAATGACTTTCCACTGCCTTCGCTTCTATAAGGTAGTTATATCTACCTTTGCCTTTCAATTTACTCCCAAGTTTCCCATTGTGTTCAATTCCTAAAGTGCCCGGTTGACGGCAATAGGCTTGCCCCCTATTAGGTAGGCACGTAAGTGGGACCAAATTATATAGTTGGCAACTCCCTTCAGGGGTATATAGATGTGAGTATATGTATGTATGTTGCGTTGTATCAACTGCTGGATACAACGCTACATACATACAAGAGTGACAATTCTTGTCATCTTAAGTTTTCACATTCATTAGTGACTGTCTCTTGCCCCTGGCTTCGCTCGCTTTAATACAGATGTTGTCAATCAAATTGGGTATCCCTCGGAAGCAATAGGCACTTTGATTCCGGATGCAACCTACCCTATAGCAATGACAAGAGGACACTCAAACTTTCGTCTTGTTAATAACACGTTTTTTTTTATTTAAGAAAAGACAACTCCCGCATTAGGAATTAATCATGTGTCGCGGGGGGCTTTACAAACATACAAACAACGGACACAAAGAACACCCAGCCTGGGGTGGGAATCGCACCCACGACCTATGGCATAGCAGTCAGGGTCACTAACCACTAGGCCAACAGGCCAGTCAATTTGCATTACCTACGGAGAATTTCTTCTTTTGCTCTCAGGCGTTAGGTAGGTACCTACTTAAACTTATGGCGCGGAAACTGTACAGACACGCAATTAATAACTCAAAGTTAATTCAAACGTAGCTATCTTCTGGATAAAGAACAGTTGATCTTCGTACAACTGTAACCATTGCTTGCTTTGCAGTACCTATTTTTTTGCACACATAGGAAAAATACATCTAGGGCTTAAAAAAATGGTTACCTACTAGTAGGTAATGTTGGTCAAAATATATTATTATTATTCATATTTTGTTAACCACTCAAACAAAGCTAAATGCTTTGTGTGTGGAGCTGGATCTCGTCTACCTGTCTAGGAGGCACTGCTGCAGCCAAGCGCTAAGAGGGGAACTATTTGTGTGCTATCATTTAGACATAAGAGAGGGAGACAGCCTTCTACTATTTATTGGCGCGTTATGGCACATCGTGTGGTTACAGACGCTTCCGGATTGGGAATTGAAAGAAGAGCTACGATCTTAAAACTGGAATTTGCCGAAATTAGATATTCGAAAGACAAATCATTAAAAACATGTAAGTATTACTTATCAAAAACTTTAAAAAATCTGAGACGCTACCACAGCCCAACTCCAGCAAGGTATACCTAAGAACCATAGTAATCCTATACCTTTAAGTAAAAAAAGCGGTAAAGACGTTTAGGAGGAAATAATTACGAACACACAAATACCGGAATTATACCTAAGAATATGTAAAGATGTGTAGAAATTACTTCTGCTCATGCTATAAACGAAAACGTCATTTCATCAATCTGTAGATACTTTTAATTTTTGTTCGTTCTAAGCTTGTCCAGGAAAAACCGCACTTGACTACAAAGCATTGTATTATGCTATCATGCTATTTCGAAGTGGCATTACGCTGAGCTAACGATCATTTTTGACTCATGCCGAGGTATTTTTTTAAATCGGAAAATTGTAACCTTAATTTCGTTAAAACTCTATTATAAATACCTAAAACCTGTAAGTGTATGAGATCAAAATAAATTTGTTTCTTTCTTCTTTCTTTCTTTCTATCAATGTAACCAACATACCTACTTGTGTATATCTTTGGTTTGAAAGAAGAAAGAAAGAAAGAAAATGGGAGCACAGTTCAGCTCTGTGCCGGGCACTTGTGAGTGCCTGACGCTGGTTTTCAACTTAAATTTTTTTTTCTTTTTTGTGTATTTGTTCAATAGGGAACCATCTATCTATCCAATTAATTGTTAAAACTAAGCCGAAAGCAGACTAAACACGAGAATAAATGCCTTAAAACTACCAAACTAATATTATAGAGATGTCAAAAAACCGTACTTCTTAATGTCTTTTATCGAGTTCGGAAGTGTTAAAACTATTGTCCATCATTTGGAGAAGTTTACGTTTAGCAGTGGATGTCTAAAATCTTCTACAGTTGGATGAAGAAAGAAACGATTGCACCGATGGCGCAATGTTTACAGTAGTACTCGTAGTGGGATCAACAAATAGTTATCCTGAGTCTGGGTGTTCTTTGTGCCCTTTGTTTGAATGTTTGTAATGTTCCCCGCAACACAGGAATCGTTCCTAGTGCGGGAGTTGTCATTTAAAAGAAAAATTTATGTTATATTTGTACCCACACAGACACACGTTAAAAATAGCCCTGTATTTAATTAATCATAATAACTTGACACATCTCACAGACGGCAGTCTGATCCTAAACTAGGCAGAGCCTGTACTATGGTAACCAGACTGCTAATAAACATACTTATATATTTATAAATACATACATATTATAGATAAATAACACCCAGACACAGAACAAATGATCATGCTCATCACACAATTATTTGTCTAGGCTGGGAATCGAACCCACGACCTCTGTCTCAGCAGTCAGGACCACTAAGCCCACTAGATGAACAGGCCAGTCAATAGAACCTACTTGACGTAAAACTATAGGTAAAGACTGTGCAGGCGATGAAAGTCCGATTTAAATGCCATAGGTACCTATTTTATATGTATTAGTAAATTATAATTTCTATTGAACTGTAAATGAAGTATTTTTTTCATAATTATTTAGTAATTAGCAGCGCATGACACCTTATTATGGAAACCTTCTGGAGAGTCAGATGTTCAAGACAAAACTCCAACGTCCACTGGTCTTTTGCGTGAGATAATAATGATCTCAACGCAGAGGAAACGGGGAGTGACCACACACGGGCAAATATCCTCGCGCGCATTTTGTCTGTCTGTTTGTTCCGCCTAATCTCCGGTACGGGTTTACCGATTTCCACGGGACTTTCACTGGCAGATAGCTGGTGTTATAAGGAGTAACTTACGCTACTTTTGTTTTGGAAAAAGAATTATGGTTCCGCGCAAAATATATAAATAAGTACACGGCTGTACACGCGATCGACGCCGCGCTAGAATTGCTAGTTATTACTAAAGCTGCATCGGTTATTTTTCTAATGATTACAATTATATCAAAAGAAATTGATCACTTTTGGACTGGACTTAAACTGTCCCTTTTGATGGACTTCAAAAAACTTTAAGGTGAAACATTCATTACGAAGATAGAAAAACAATAATTATTTATGCCACTGAGTTAGCAAACAAGCCCGAGTGATGAATGTCTATTAACGCTTTCATCATTGGTCTCCCTTCCAACTACGTCTATACCTACGTATTTAACTGTTTATTATCTTGTTATGGATTTTAAATTTAAAGTCTGTTCTTTCAAAAATATTAAAAAGATTTATTTAGCTTATGTTTGGGTTCTTTTAATTTACCTTCAAATAACAGTATGAGACTTAACGATGTCTTGTAATTAAATGGTGTGTATGTGATTGGCCATAACACACTCGATCCTTTGAAGGTATCCAATTTACAATAAAAAAAAATGTGATTTATTGCTATGTTGAAAATCAACTACACGTATCTGATAAGCTTACCTGGGCCTAAACACTGATGACGGCAATAAAAACCACATCTAAATTGTCGGTGCTTTCACAATAAACGACTTTAGTTCAAGCAAAAATCTGCAAAAAGAGTACTACTCCTTATTTAGTTTTCTTTATATTCTTTTTATGCTCTTAATTCTTAGTATTTATTTTAGCTTCTACTTTATTGAATACCAGCAACCCGCCCTGGCTTTACACGGGTAGCAGAGGCATCTTAAACAATCATCATCATATTTCAATCGATATACACAAAACCAATTTAATATTAGTAAGATATAATCTTTAGTGTTTCTTTTCTGTTTCTTTTCCCTTTTTAAATTGTCTTCGCACTAGCGTAGGTTGCTTACGTACGTATTCTATCGCAGGTAGGTACTTATTAGGCCGCTACGCCGAGAGAACACTGTAATACTACTTTGAAATAATCACGTTACTGTTTCACACTTAGGTATGTCATAACTAGACCATAGAGTTACTCTATAGTCTATTACTAAATTTGAATAATGAACGTTTATTGTGTATTAAAACCAAAACGTGACAAGTCTGCACGCCTGTAATTTCATTATGCAATGTGCAGACAACATTATCAACTTCTTGGTAATAATTGCCTATAACTGGTGTCGTTAGGTGTGATATTTTGTAAACAATAGGTACATATAATCATGTAGGTTATTAGTTCAGTAATATCAAAAAGCATACAAGATAAGATTTCTGCTCGTATTGGAGGCACTCAAACACGAAGGAAGATCTTCAGTTCAGAAGCAGCGTAATGTAACTCTGACAGAATGATTATGTATACTATGATTCTATTTCGTTATTTAAACGTATTTTCCTAGCCTTAGATGGCTCGAATAATTACTAAATGTGGTTTGGCTTTCATCACACATTTCTTTAAGGCTGAGCTTAGATATTGTTATAACTTTGTCCATAGCCATCCGCAACGTGAAACAAAAACTACCTTAGTAAGACCTAACAGATTTTTTAACACAGAAATCAAAATATTACTTATTCCACCTTTTGCAATTTCCCATCTCGCCATTGAAAATTAATATTAAAACTTTAAAAATGCTTTCAGGTTTTTTCCTATTTAAATGTCAATTCATATAATCTTTCATTGATAGGTACTTTGTATAAAAACTGCATAGTAATGTTACTAACATACTTACGTAATTATTTCGCCGCGAAAATAAGAAGCTTACGTCGCGTCGTTAGGTGGCGCTGGCCAAATAGTATACAAACACTTCGCTATACTAACTTTTAAACTTTCGCGTTCCATGATATAATATTATCTACGTATTAACGGGAATTAACGCGATCACGAAAAGGTATTACATACCTCTGAATTGCCTGACGTTTCGACCAGGTTGCACTGGCCGTGGTCACAGGCTGACTGGCTTAGCGGTGCACGCCCTCCGTCGTCGACATCGTGAGGTAGAACCTTCTTGGTATGTAATACCTTTTCGTGATCGCGTTAATTCCCGTTAATACGTAGATAATATTATATACACTTCGCTGGCCAGACCTAGTCGCCGTTCGTAAATAAATACAAATTGGTGGATGGATCTTTGTGCTTAGATACCCGGGCGCTACTTTGCACGGTTCGGGATGTATAGGTAGTTTCCATCTTACCAACTACTTCCATCTTACGGGAGGGTACCCCATTGTTTTAGCTATGATAAGAGACATCCTCCATAAGACAGCGCGAGACATACCTAAGCGCTTTACCAACTTTGATCCAGTACTTATACCTACCATTCTGTGACAGCTTGTCCTTCCTGATACCACCGGGCTCTTTAGTTTTAGGTAGATTTTTCGAAGAAAAGTGGGAAGAAGGGGGCGGGGGGAGGACATCGCTCACCGCCGCCATCCGAACGCGGGCAGGGCACTCAGGGCAGACGCGTGAGGGCCATAAACTTAGTTAGTATATTAAGTTTATGGTGAGGGCAGACGGTGTTGGCGGTTGTGTCCGTAATGGGAATTTTCAAGACACTAGCGATTTGTTAAAAGGCTCTATATATACATTCATTTCTATAATATACTAGCAACCCGCCCCTGCTTTGCACGGGTACAAATTATACACCTAAACCTTCTTCATGAATCACTCTATATATTAGTGAAAACCGCATGAAAATCCGTTCAGAAGTTTTTCAGTTTTCGCGAACAGACAGACAGCCGCGGCGGGGAGCTTTGTTTTATAATATGTAGTGAAGATATTGAATGTGAAAACAATTTGAAAGTTTGTGAGGATGTATGGATGTTTGTTACATTGTTACAATACTTTCGTGCAAATACTACTGCACCGATTGCGATGATACTTCGTATGTGAATAGCTGGAGACCTGGATTAACACATAGGCTACTTTTTATCCCGATAATCCCATGGCATCTGAGTTACGCGGATGAAACCGCGGGGCACAGGTAGTAAATGAATATATGAATATATGTATATATGTATGTACCTCAATTTTACCGGCACGATAGAGGTCGCAATTATGTACCGATTGCTTTCAAACTTGGACTACAAATCAACAGGGCAAAAATGAAGGTTAAGTTCGTGAATTGGGAATATTCCTCCAAAGGGGGGGACTGGGGGGCAGATTTTCAAAAATCAGTTTTTTCAGCATAACTTTTTCCTATGGAATTTTTTTTACCGTTTAACATTAATAGCATGCCCATAGTAAATACGAACATTTTTTTAATATGAACCCTAAATGATTCTATCCTTAACTTGGGGAGGGGGGGAAACCAAAATTTGTTGGAAAAAAATTAGTAGCTCCGAAACCGTAAACTGAAAGCTAATTTTTTTATTTTATTCTACAATGTAGATTATAAAGTTTTTAATGCGACATATATTTTTGGAGATAAAAATTTGAAAAACACGAAATCTACCTCTGCGGGCCTGCTGCGGGACCGGATTTTTTTTTCTTCATCGCAGCCCACCGACTTCCGAAGAATCAACAGTCGCCCATCATCACTGGGCCATTTTTAGTAGGTTGACTTCCCCTTATATCCAACTAGCAACCCGCCCCGGTTTCGCACGGGTGGCAGAGACCTCTTTAACAATCATCAACATATTTCAATCAATTTACATAAAATCTTAACAAATTATACACCATTTGTGAAAACCGCATGGAAATCCGTTGAGTAGTTTTTCAGTTTATCGCGAACAGACAGACGCGGCGGGGGACTTTGTTTTATAATATGTAGTGATGAGTCCTGTTCCCGTACGACAAAAAATTTGGGCTAGTTACACTTCAGCGACACATTAGATTATTAACGTCTCCTCCCAACGAAAAGAGAAAAAGTGTCCAATTTCCATCGTGAAGGAGGTTTTCTTGTCTGGCATTCAATAGGTACTTCATTGTGCCGTTCCGTGTCCGAATCTCTAACAAATGATTTATTTCGTGTACTTCTTAAGGTACAGAAGGATTAAATAAAATGGTTCAATATGCGATGCCTCAGTACGTAAGATTTTGTTAGCCAATCCCTTAAATTAAGTAGGTAGTGTCATTTCATGCATTATCGCTCCGGATCATAAGATGCTAACTTACAGAGACATCTAGTAAGACAAATGAGAACATCTTTGAAGGAGAAGACTACGCCCTCTAGTGGCACTTGCCCTCGTGATATATTATTAAAAGGCTTACAGTAGTTCCAAAGACTATCGCAAGATGACTCTATAAGTAAAATATGAGTTACATTATACAACTCACATTTTACAGTAAAATGTGTTACTTATAGAGTCATCTAGTGATCTAGTCTCAGGTAAAAAAACTAAACTCAAGTTATTATAACTCGAGTGTAGTTTTTTTACCGACTATACTTCTTCGAAAAAGGAGTTTATCAATTCAACACGTGTGTAGGTATGTAATATTATGGAAACTACACATCACAATTATGGCAATCTATTCCAAACAAATATAAAAAAATTTAAAAGTATGTTTGTCAGTTTTTTCCGAAATTAGTGATTGGATTGGGACTTGTTTTTATTTATGTATTTATTCATTTGGGGGGTATATATAATGTTTATGTATGTATTGAAAATTCGAACCGGATGCGGTCTTACCCTGAACTGAACTCTAATTTTAATGAGAACTAGGGGTTGCAATCTGATGTTATATTATTAGTTTTCAACTCACTCTTTTTCTCAATTTTTTTTTCTAACCCGATTGGATACAGAGGAATCTATCGAAGCAACAAAGAGCTATTGTTCCCTATGCTAGTCAGAGGGACCCGCGGAGAAACACAGCGACTCAAATTGTGGGTCGGTCCTCACTTCCAAGTTTTTTCAGTAAAAAGCCTTATCTACCTACTATGCTGCCTACAATCAGCATTAGCCGATGCATAGACGATGGGATTCTAATCTTTAAAAAAAGTTAAAACCAATCTTCATATTATATAAAATATATTGTCTTTTATATTTTGATCACACTTAAAACAATTTTCACTCTTGCTTATTAAATTACATAAATATCCTTTAATTTGAGTAGTTTATGAATTCATTAACACAAGCTCAGATTTCAAGCCTAACTCGGTTTAAGAAAAAAAAGCAACTTACAACAACTACTTAATACCATAATATTATATCAAAACAAACAAAGCTTTGGTGAAACCTACTTTTATAGATAAAATGCTTGCGATTCTTCAGAGAATTAGGATTTACAACAAGCGCGTGTCACCGCTAGCGTTGTGAATTAATAATATCGCTTTGATTATATACTTGTCTAGATGACATATTCGGCTGTACAAAACGGCGTTAATAAAGTCGACTATATTTCGTAGTTACACTATATTACTCGCGTTTGACTGTCATTTGAATATCTAAGCGGCGACATGCTTGCGAAAAACAATTAATCATGCCGGTTTGTGCTATGAAATTGTGTCGAAACTATGCTAGAAAATCTTATTAAAACACTAAGACTACTTTTCATCGGTAAGTTTTGTTTTAATTTACACTGTTTTCTGAGAAAATACGACACTTTATTTAAAAATTTGTAGCTGTGACAAATAAGCCGGTGTTGTCAGTTTATTATGGGGCAATTTTACAGAAACTAAGGGTAATCATAAACCATGACGCTATTCCTGTTTCATACTATTAAAAAGTCTATCGCTGGAGGAGAAAATGATACCTAATGATATTGGTGATTATGACTCCAAAGTATTTTAATTATTCATGTTAGATGCTAAGTCTGTATATCTCGTTGTACAAAAATATTAGGTTACTTACTTCTAACGTTTTCGTTTAATACTTTTGTTAACGAACATAAATATATTATTTTGGCCAAGAGCTCCAAAAATAATTATTTTTAATTATAATAGCATTGTGATTCGTGCAATGTGTGATCTGGCACAATAGTGAAGAGACCTCAGGTATCAAAACATTATCTCGGATACCAGCTTCTCAAATATGTATTAGTTATTATTAGTTATTTACGTTTTAAATACCAGAATATTTTAAAACCGAAATCTAACTTCATAATAATGCATTCGCAGCTGTTTCTATTTTGATATAAAAATACTTTATTTTACATTCATGAGTTCTATAGGGACAGTTTCATAATAATTAAGCTAATGGTAAAGATAAAATGGAAGCCGTTTTAAAACTTTCTGCAAGACCTCTTTTCTTTTTTATCTTATCATGAAACCATAACCTTAAATCATGTACATTCCCTGAACAGAGCACACATATTCGTTTTGTGATATACTAAAATACAACAAGTATAACACATGTACAATGTTGCCATGACACAATAGTAGGAGACTGGTTTCCAAGCTAGGTAGAATGGAAGCCTGGTTATTCATAACACAGGTAGTGTTATGGATAACCAGGCTTCCATTCCACGAGATAGCCATTTTTTTATGAGCAAATTGGACCTAACGCTTAAAGAATTAAAGCGAAAATAACAAAAAGTAAAAAAGAAGCAAAACTGAATATAAATTATACGTGAGTGCGTGTGTGTGTATTGTGTTTGTGCGCGCGCGTGAGTGTGCGTTTTAGAGTGAAGTATAGGTATGTGTATTATTATTTTTCCACTTGTAACAAGTTGCCGTTTCTTCATAGTTCAGGGTTAGTAAAAATGTAGAAACAACCACTTTAACACACGTTTTAGTTTTAGTGTATATGTTTAAAAAAATATTTAATTTTTTATATAAAAATCATTTTAGGGTATTATTGTACAGGCAAAATTACACTTTATTATAGCTAAAACGATTGTTATTCATTTCATTAGCATATTAAAAGTTGTATTATATCACTATAGCACGTACATGGACACTTCACTGGCTCAGTAACTCAGACACGTCTGCTCTCGCCCGTGACTCACGCAGTACTGACTGACGAGCGCTCTCCACAGTGAGCACGAGTCAAAACTATGATTTAGTTCTACCCTACATACATTACAAACGTAAGCATTACCTCATCTTGTTATTGGAGATTAGAATTTCATTATAATAATATATTAAATACTACATAAGTACATATTTCGTGAGTCTTATATATATTATCTTACCTGTTGACTTATTCAGTAATTAACCAGAAAAGAATAAAAACAAGAGTAAAATATGAAATTATGCGAAGATCCGCAATTTGAGTATATTGTGAGAGACTAATCGTTACACAAAATCACGATTTCGGAGCTTTTTAAATCCATAATAAAGTATTTTTTTTTTGTTTGCCCTTTAAAATGTATTTATTTATCTGTAATGGAAATATCAATGTAAAAAGCTGACAGCCAACCTTCAGGAATGAAGAGGCACTAGAAGAATTATTTATGGTATCATTAGTAAAGCTATAACTTCACGTTAATAATAATAAGTATTAATGTAGTAATATCCATTTTAGACTTTTGCTGTATTTTCTTTCCATTCTCGTATTTCACTCAATAAGATTAGAGTGCAAATGCTCTAAATAATTTATTTTTTCAACCAACACATTTCTTGGTTATAACATCCTTATTTTTTTAATTTATATTTCAATCATTTGTATTTCTAAGCTTACAACTATGTAATATCAGTTTTTTTTTTATTTAAATATATTTCATAATAGATATGTATTAAAAATTTTGTTAGATAAATATCTTTCTGCCTAACTGCCTGTTAAAATATTGCCATAAGAACCTTTTCTCACAAAACATGTGTTTACAGTTATTTCATTAATATAAAAGTATATTCTTGTACATGTTGCTGAAATCACACACCTTACTTATTTATTCCCTACTTATTCATAAAGTAAAATTATATTATGTTATGTAAGTGTGTAAACACTTACATAACATAATATAATTTTACTTTTACTAGTGGCTATACATAACATTGTATTTGCAGATGGCCACACTGTAGAAAGCTTTTTTAATAAATATTTTTTTATTTAACTAATTGTTTCGATAAAGTTACATATTATGTGTAGGGTTATAAATATATAATTTACCATTTATATCAGTATTTCTTTCATTCTGATATATTTCATTGATGCATACAAAAACACTTATCAACTGACTTTTCTAGCAACCCTCAAAGTAGAAGGAACTTTTTCTCTAGTCTAACAGTACACTATTACGTCCAAGCCTGAGTGCTGCCCTCTCGATGAACCCTCGCGATCTCGCGCCGGAGTGTCCGTTCGTTGACGGCGGCCTCCCGCAGCTCGTCCTCCCTGGCGCACGTGTCTTCTAACTGCTGCTGTTGTACGCGGAGACTGTTCAGTTGGGACTGAAGTGCCGTCACGGTAGAGTATGTCGAGTTCTTCAGCTGTGGGACAGGGTAATAATAAGTAAGTAATACAATTTACATACGTTGCGGTAGGCAGAGGCGTCTGTTCGGCACACCGTGTGGTTTTAGTAGGTTCGATTCCGACTCACCGTCCTACCGACAACCCCGGTTTTGTGTCGGCCCGAGGGGTGAGGGGGGGAAGGCCTGTCCACGCGTACAAAACACAAGGCAGAGGCGTATCAAACACCTATATTTACCATCTATAATATGGTAGATGACTGTCAAGTCAAATTAGTATCTGTTTAGTAAACGAGAAAACGGTAAATATACATTTTTGTGTGAAATACCAAGGCATGACGTCACGCCTTATTGTTGTCAAATTATCCACTTTTAATGTTAATTTGACAATTATAAAATAAATTAAAAACGTTAAAATAAAATTAGACGATAAGTTTCACACTATTTTAAGTTATTTTATTGCCAGACATGACGAAGTGGGCATCTACCCAATTTGGTCCATTTCACATAACATAGTGCAAGATTTGGGAATTAGAAATGAGAAAATTGGAAGTGTATTTTATTATAAATTACGTCACACGTTAAGGGGGGGGGGGGTCAACGAAGTGTGCCATTGTGTGAAGGGGTGGGGGGGGGTCATAAACTTCGTGACGACACACGAAAGCTAAAGTATTAAACACAAAACATTACCTGTAAACGCAAGACTACGTCACTACAAGACACGTTACTACAATTTTTAGCCAGGGGGTCCCACAAATCTGACCAACTGTGACAAGGGGGGGGTCTAAAAATCATGAAATTCGTGTGAAGATATTTCTTAATGGCCCCATAGCTCGAGCAGAGCCTGGTTGCCCTGTTACTTGTTAACCTGATTACCGTCAAGCAGATTTATAAATTAATTACCTAGGTTAGAGAGTCGCTACTGATATAAATATATTTTATTAGTAAGCCTTTTGTATAATAAGTATTATTCAGTATGTGACGCAATAAAAATAACTCGTTATTATTACGTTTCGAGCAACTGTATTGTGTTTTGCGAGTACTCATTGCGGTGACTTGCAAATCAGAAGACAAAGATGTCTTCTTTCGTTCCTTCCATCGTGTCACCTTCAATAGCTTTAAAGACCCTAACCCACCCACTTACTTATATAATATAAAAAAGCATAATCACCTGTGTCTCTCTTTCATTAGCCCTAACTTCTTCGTGGAAGTTCTCCATTTGCGCTAAAATTTTCTCTCGTTCCAACACGTTTGCCTTCTGCTGTTTTCTATTGGTTTCTATCTTCTCTTCTACCTGCTTCTTTAGCGTGGATAAAACTTCGTTCATTAGGAGTGCTCGTGCTTCACGCTCTTTAGCCCAAAGCTGTAAGTGAAAAAATAAAGAATTGAGTAAAAGTTAATACTTCGAACGAGATATAGAGGGCGCCACTGGTAGGTTGTCAACTGAGATGTTTGCCTTGATGAAGACAAAGCCTCTTGTAATATGAAAAATAAAAGCTAATTTGTAAGGTTTACTTTGAATTATCTAATACGTCATAACCATCCTAAGCGACTTTTCCCAACTAAGTTGGGGTCGGCTTTCAATCTAACTACCATACGGTCGAACTTTGATATTTTACGTGAAGCGACTGCCATCAGCCCTCCACAACCCAAATACTAGGCGACATCGAAGTTGTGTAGTTGGACAAGGTTGTCAGACTTTTTAAGGCTCCAATTACCCGTAACGAATACTACAGATATTCGTATGGGACCGACCTGGCTAGTATTACTTAACCTTCTAATGTGCTAACCTACTGGGTTACCACTTAACCATGAGCTCCTTTAATAAGTGTGGTAGTAATATTATGAATAGAGTCATAATGTCAAGGCCTTCCTTGACCTTTCAGTCTCCCGGAAATTTCTATGATGGAGCTTTCAATACAGCCTTTGGACCACATAAGACTGCTTTTACAGTGTTGGAAAGATATGCAGAGGTGGTTGTATAATTCTTTGTTCATTAACGCCTTTGTAATACCAAAACCTCACATCTGTTATATACAACTAAATTCTAAAAAGCAAACACAAAACAAGCCTGATGCTAAGCAATTACCCAGCCAATGTATTTTTGATTGTATCTTGAAGTCAATAAAGACTCAGTTTCCTGTAAGAAAAATAATAATATAATAATAACTTGACACATCTCACAGACGGCCGTCTGATACCAAACTAGGCAGAGCCTGTACTATGGTAACCAGACTGCTGATAAACATACTTATATATTTCTAAATACATACATATTACATATTATAGATAAATTACACCTAGACACAAAAAAATTATCGTGCTCATCACACAACTATTTGCCTTGGGTGGGAATCGAACCCACAACCTCTGCAGTCAGGGTCACTAACCACTAGACCAACAGGCCAGTCAATGTTATATCCTGAAAATACAAGGTATAGTACCTTATCTTGCTTCTCGTTGATCTGCCTCGCTTCTCCATCGTACATGGCTTCTATGGTTCTTTGGCGTTGTCGCTCGCGTTCTCTATGCTCTTCCAGTTCAGTGAGAGCGGTGTCTAGTACATGTTTGTAATGTCCAATCATTTCTTGTTCAGATTCATGCTCCTAGTGAAGATGATAGTTATTTATTAACCACTAGGTTATGGCATATTTGTTATTTGTCTATGCCTCGGGAACAGAATGAAAGGGTAGTACCATTCACATATATTTTTCGTGATGATCGGTAGAGTAGTTAGGCCGTAAAAGCTTAACAAACAAACTCACATTGTAGTTTTTATATTAGGTAGGATTCGCTGAGTAGACTTAGCACTTTGTTTTAAAAAAGTTACATTAATTATGTATTTACACGGGAATTGCACTGGCCGTCTTTACAGGATGACTGTCAGCCTGTGAACACTAGTGTATCATACATTACTGGAATTTCATCAAAATCATAAGGGCCTCCGGTACCCTCACTCACTCGCCGATAAGCAATGCAATCATTACTTCACTGTTTGTTTTTCGTGAGGCCGTGGTATCACTCCGGTCGAGCCGGCCCATACGTACCGAAGCATGGCTCTCGCACGAAAAACTGAACCAGTAATGCATATTGCTTTTTTTATATGTATTAAAACTGCCATGAAGGTGTAACAAATGCAACTTAGTTGGGTCTTTTGTGCTATTTTTGTTTCTTAAATGCTAACATGCAACAAAAATTTAATGATAGGTAGATTATGTATTTATATAAATAAATGATAAAGGTTTTTTTGTATAGCGAAGCAAATGATAAACAAAAACATTTTTTGTTATGCCTTCGTCATAATAAATGTTTTTTTTTAATTATTATGTTAAAGGGGCCAAACGAGGAGACTGGTCAATCGATGGTAAGTGACTACCGCCACCCATTGAAACCTGCAACTCAAAACCCACAAGTGCATTGCCAGCCTTTGAGGCCAACAAAAATTTTAATTTAGAGGAAAATACATAACTACTTCAAAGCACAGTTTGTTCTTGAAATCTATTTTAGGTCTAGGCACTGCCTTAATCCAAAAGCTCTTTCTTTGACTTCAACCAAGTCTTTTGTTCATCTAGTTTGGTTGTTCTACATGCTCATGCTAATCCGTGATTGCTACTTGATCTAATAAATTAAAATTACCTTTAACACAGCCTTCCTTAACTTGTCAAGCATCACCAAATCTAATTCAATTTCCCTCATAACAGCAATCACTTTCCTCTTTAACTTATACTTGTGCAAGCCCATATTGACAATAGTGGCCTCTCTTTCTGCTACAAGGCGTGCGTGTTCTCTTTCTCGCTCTGACGATATGAACTGCAATTCATCTAGAATACATTTTTCTTTTTCTTCTTGTTTCCGGAGACGCTTGACTATACTTTCCTTCTCGCTTAACTCTGCGATTTGGCCTTCCAGACTTTCACGAAGCTCCTGGAAAAGTAATTCAGTTTATCAAACTACACTAAATTAGCAAGAACAAATATCGCTATTAGCGATAAGACCGCCCATTGTACTCTAGTTTGTAAGATAATTATTTTTCAACTGTATTTTATTAATGGTGTACAATAAAGATTATTCTATCTATCTATCTATCTATCTTCTGACAAGAACAGAATAAAAATAAATAGATTATGTAACATGCTTTTAAACTAACATCAATCAATTTTATTGCGGTTTATATATCGGTATGCGGTATTTATATGCGGTAACATCAATCAATTTTATTGCGGTATAATAATTTAAAGAGAATAAAATAATAAAAATTACTTTAACTTGTTGCTCCTTTTCTTTTAATCTTTTTTCTTCGATTTCAATCTGCTTGCGAAGCATCTCATCTCTCTCCTGTAACGCTTTACGAGTCTCTTCTTCCTCTTTTTTCTTTTGTAATTCCTTCTCCACTATTTGTTCCATCCTGCAAAAGAAAAAAAAATTAACTACAGATTTTTAAATACTATTTGTAACTGGTAAGAAAACTTGGTGGAAAAGTGATGTAAGATTTAAAAAAATATATATTAGAATAAAGAATAGTTTAATTATAGGTGATATTATCATTGGCTCTGTAGTGATACCTAGGGATTAGAAAGTTTTTCATATCCGGATATTTTTTTTGTACAATTACTTAAATGATATCTTAGTACCATTCTACTGTATTGACGCATAGATTCTATCAATTATAAAAATAAGGCTTATAAAATCAATTGTTGCACCTCTGCACATCCCTTAAGTACGCAGTTGTGTTATAAGTAACGAGGTAGCACCCCTGATTTAGGGTTGACGCAGTCTCTATTCACTGTACCATCAACACCTCTCTCCCGATGCATCTGCTTCTTTTTCTCCGAAGTGCCCTGGCTGGCTTAATTTACTATATTACTTACCATGCACATTTAAGTTTATTATTAGCGACGAAAGCAGTAGCAGCCCTCAGTTCCGGCTGGCGCAGTCTCCACGCGTGGTGGAGCCGCAATTCCGCTTCGTGACGACGCAACTGTTCCTCCTTTTCTACGATACCCTGGTTGATTTCTTTGAGGGTTGATGTAGGAACTTTATTTAGGTAGGACCTGGAAGGTAAAATCAATACTAAGATTTATAATGCCGCATCTGTGCTTAAGACTGTGAAGGTTTCGATGTTAAACCTTTTAACAGTCTGTGAAACAATAAAAACTATATGGATCGAAAATAGTATCCGTGCCCAAATATACGTAAAAGTAAATAACTGAAGACTAAAAAAAGAAAACCTAGTTTGAAAATTACACGAAACTTGTTTGGCAATAATTGTAATAAATAAATCATGAAAATTGGTTCAGCAATGTTGAAGTTGGTTAAAAAATCAAAGTCACGCGAACTTTCTAATGATCTGTGTTATCTAGTTTGTAAGCTTTACTAGGTTTCCATGCTTGAATTTCCAGGTTGCCCCATTTGGATATTTCGTCTACAGAATTGCAATGATATTTTATTTTGTCGAAATTAATGAATGCGGTGAATACAGAATATTTGTGTTTAATAACTGGTAGGTATATTACTTAACTAGTTTTATTGTTTTAATGATTTTTTTAAGTAGATATTTTTGAAGAAGACAAAAAAACTACTTAGAAAATTACCTAGTACCATAAATTAGAAAAAAAAATAATCGAAATCTATTCTCCAAGAGAGGAAATTCAAGCAGAGGAATCGAGTGGACACACATTGAAATGGCGATTTAAGCTCTGGAATACTGACCCATTCTTAAATAACTTTGGTTGCGCAGCAAGACTTTTTAATTCCTGTTGATATTGCATATTTTCCTGAAATAACATTAGTTCCAATTTTTTCCGCCGCTCTTCGAGTCGTCTGTAATAGTTAAGTTACTAGGTTATAAAAAGGCTTTTGACTAGCTAACAGGAAAAATATATATAGTAAAGGAATTTAAATTATTCACATGTGTCACTCATCAGTCAATCAAATACCAATGAATTTAAAATTCTCTTGCTAGCGGTAGTAAGTGCTTCAGGAACTTTGTTCCTATGTATACCATACTCAGATCCACAGCTTTCTGAATCATGCCCTTTATACAGCTCTTAAGAAAGAGTAAGGTCATTTTCAAAACTCTTCGGAAAGAGCCTGCTTGTATTATAAGGTTGCCAGGTAATTATTACTCATATAGGTAATTTCTTGAACTATACAGTACTGCCACATTTTAAAACTCAATACTTACGCAGCCCTGATCTTCCTCTGACCTAGTTGCTCAGCCTCCTTCTTAGCTTTCTCATAATATCCCTCAGTCGTCCACTGTTCATGATGCCTGGACTTATTAGTGTTACTCTCAAAATAATTCGCAACCTTCTTTAGTTCTTCAGCACGACGAAGTTCATTGTCACGACGTTGTGCAGCTAAAGCCTGAAGTTGCCATTGTGGACGAGGACGAGCCATATTCTCTAAAAATTTTATGATTTTTAGAGAATATCTTAACATTTTGTCCCTATCACAGTTACACAACAGTAGAAGTACTATACTTTTGCGGGGGGCTGTGGTACACTAACTAATCAGCAGAAACAAAGCTTTTAAAGTACAAAAAGGCGACTCTCAATATGGAACTTAAGAATATAGCAGCCTCTAAGTCTGAACTAAAACTGAAGTACCTGAAGTCTATCTAGATACATTGAAATTATCATAACATCTAAGGCAAGAATTCTTAAGAACTAAGAAACAATGTATGTTATGTTGCTTTATATAATTAATAATGTATGGAATATACAACTGTTTTTGTTTTATGGTAAGGGGCCAAATGAGCAGATGGGACATCTGATGGTAAATGACTACTGCCGCCCATGGGCACTTGCAACATTAGAGTCAAAATTGTATTGCTGGCCTTTATGGTGGGAGTAGGGGAAGGGTGGAAGAGGGGAGAGAAGGGTTGGGGCCTCCAGTAACCTCACTCACTGATGAAAAACAATTGCAAAATCATTGCTTTATTGCCGGTTTTCAGTGAGGCTGTGGTATCATCTGGTTAAGCCAGCCCATACATGCTGAAGCATGGCTCTCCCACGATAATCTTAATTAATCAATGTCAATTACATATATGAGTGTGGTAAGCGCTATGTAAACCCTAAATATTGTATATAATTTATTAAATGCTGAAGACTATTTAAAAAGATAAAGTCGGTTGAGTGTCAGGTATTGAGACAGAGCAATGTCTTGTCAGCTGAAGACACTGCAGGCAGGGGACATGCTTTCTGCTAAACACCTAATGGCCACTACTATTAAGTATTTTATATACTTTGGATATAGCCTATATTTGATCATGTTAATAGGGGTTTATATGAACTATGACATTAAATTTGTAGAATCATAACCAGCTTGTAACAAAATGGTTGTTTTCAATTTATTCTAAGCTACCATAATACTGCATTCCTCTATATGGTCAAGGTTCTTCCACAGTATGGCAATTCTATTAAAGGTCTTAAATCTTATCAATGGAATAGAATGCAAGTAATAAAGGTAAGTAGGTTTAATAAAGGTGCAGAATGGAGATAATCACCGAATTTCTTATAAAAAAAAAAATGGTGGAGAAGATGTGTGGCCGTTTGTTCCTAATCATAACCAGGACAATATTTCTCTTAATTTTTTTTTACCTATCTCCTTTAAACTGAAAAACGAATGTTACAATTACACACTTATTTTAAAACTATTATTTTTCTTTATAGCAAAAGCGAGTAATCTTTAAAAGATTATTAGAAACTCTTACTTAAAAACTAGTAAAGTTGTATAAGGTGGCTAGATGAACAACTGCCACCATGATGTTTTGTGTGTTTGATTATTTCAATAAAACATTTTTTAATCCGTAAAATTCACAGATGGTTAGATGGCAGTCTAAGTCTGGATATACTTTGTGTAATGTATAAATATGCAAGTGCAAGATGTCTTTCAAGTTGTCAAGTCGTCTTTTTAAACGAAATGAAATAGAATAATGCTTGACAAGATAAATTTTAAGTTGACAAAGTAAATCTTGGACTCACCTCACAAGTTGTTTTAATATACCCACTTCAAAACTAAAATCATAACTTACCTACTTGAGCAAGGTACTTGTTATGTGTGTTCTGTAGCAAAATATACACAATGCATGAAGTTATTAATCACAATGATCGAAATAAAACAAGGTAACCACTATATAAGGCCAATTATGTTCAAAACTGTGCAAATGAGTCACAGCGAGATCAATAACACGAAACAAGCCAACCTCTTTGGTTGACTGCACACGATTTGAATCTGCTTCGAAATGATTGAACTCAATTACATGTCTGTTACATTTACTCGCGTGGGTGCTAAAACGACCCGTAATTGGAACATCTGAGGTCAGTCGGATAGCGTTCAATTCAATTTACTTCCTTACAATTTATTTTTATAGTATGCATTCACGCGATTTCAAATTAACGACACGTACCTACGTAACAGAAGTGAATACAGATGAAAAAAAATAAACAATGTCACGTCAAAGTGACAGTTGCCTAGCAACGAAATACGTTCCAATTTTCGTAACGTACCCTTGCAGTTTCAATGTACTATTTAAACATACGAAAGGTTAATACTATATTTCGCACATTATTTTAACAATTTTATCTTTTGCCCTTTAGTCACCATAATAACCACTCAAACGTTCAGGCAATCAAAACTACTTTGAAAAGCAATAAAACTATTAACGGGCTTCTATATCATTCCGTTTTTTTTTATTTTCTAAAAACTTTCAGTGTGACCCCCCCGTATATGTCGGTTTGATTCCGATGACAATGCATTTTTACGATAAGCATGATCTGATTCTGCGCCCAGGATTGGCTCCAGAGGAGGGAACTCCTCAACATTACAGACATGAAACTTTATATCCGCATTAAATTACGATATACTGTTCTAAATTTCAACAAGACCTAGCTGCTGCACTCAGGATTAGCTTCGGACTAGAGAACTCTTCAACGGTCAACAAACATTACAGACCCGAAACTTTATATATGCAGTGAATTACGATAGACTGTTCTAAAGTTTTTCATGACCTGCTGCACCCAGGATACGAGGAGGAGACGAGGGAACTTCTCAACAGTCAACCGTACAGACACAAAAATTTATGTATGTATTGAAATATGACAATCTAAAGTTAACCATGGCCTGACTACTGCAACCAGGGTTGGCTCCAGAGTTCCTTCTTAGCCTTTGCATTAAATCGTACAGACACGAAACTATATATGCATTCAATTGTGATACTCTGTACTGCATTTCACCATGACCTGGCTGCTGCGTCCAGGATTGGCGCCAGACGAGGGAACTCCTCAGCAATCAATAGTGCAGGTAAGAAATGTTGTATACGAATTCAATTATGGTGAATTCTGATGATAACACAGATGGCGCAATGGTTAATGGTCTTACGCTACGGTCTTAGCTACGCTGTTAGGCGAGTGTTAGAAGGTCGATGCCCGCACGAAATTTATGTGATCCGCAAATAGTTGTTCCGAGTTTAGGTGTTATACATTTGTACCCGTTGTTTGAATTTTTATAAAATCTCCCAAAACACAGGAATTACTCCTAGTGCTCGAGTTATCAATACATCATCAATACAAATAAATAAAATTGAGGTGTCTGTTTGTAATGTCAAAATAATAGTTATTTAAGCTCATACAGTTATTAGCACGATACTACTGTCTGATTATTTTGAAATTTTTAGACCACGTTCTACGGCACTTGTGATCTTAAATACATTCATCTCTCTGTCTCTCCCTCTCTCTCTTTGATCTCGTATTAAAAAGTCAATGTGTATAGTGAACAACGCGTAAGTGATAGGTATACCTAGTATAGTAATAACACCACTTGTAACTGTAGATGAAAACAATTAGTATAGGGCCATATGCCTGTTTTCAATCTTAGTTGTGAAAAAAATTAAACAAACTGTACTTCATCATTACAGTTATTCAATGTTATGTTATTAAGCTATTGCGTGTCTACACCATAATGACAGAACCCCTCAAACTATTACGAGATTCCAGATTACTGGCGTCGGTAGTCGCTCACTGTTTTGCGGTTAACGAAATGATAGGTGCCCACCTTTTTATATTATCGTAGTGCCTATTGTAAGTTGCGGAAGTGGTTGTACTTTATTATTTATTATAGATTTGTTTTTAACGCTACATTGGCTTCATTTCCGGTGTTTTTACATATAATGGATAGATATCTTCCCTATGTAGGGATCTTCTCACAAACCATTTAGAAACGGGCAGTTATAGATCGACACAGGCAGATAAAAAAGAAAAATTATAAAAAATGAATAACATAATATATTATCAATATATAATGTTATCCATTTTTTATAATTTTACATTTGACAAAGCAACCGATTGTTGTTTTTAAAATTTTTTTTTTTAATTGATGATCAATTTTATGAAAAAAAAGATATTGAAATTTACTATAAATCTAATCTAACACCTTTAAACGAGTAATTCTTGTATATATATATAATCTGAATCTAGGAAACGGCTCCAACGATTTTGATGAAATTTTATATACAGATACAGTTTTGCATTTTAATTTCAACTGCATAGTTGTATTTCCTGTAAAAATGCCTCGGAGAGCACATTAAACCGTCGGTCCCGGGTGCCATACAAACATCTGTGGCATTCGTTACAGGTAGCTGGAGCCCTAAAAATAAGAATCATCAGAACAGTAGAAAAAAAATATGTTTATGTATCTATTATTTATATAACTATATTTATATATTAATGTATGTATCTATGTAAATATTTATTTATTTCTTTTTCGTATATATATCATCCTCATCCGTATGCTTCCTAATACATCTACTTCATTATTTTCTACACCACCTTAAGGTAGACTGGCAGAGAATGCCTTTGGCATTAAGTCCGCCTCTGTACATGTTGTGCATAAAGTATTAAATAAATAAATAAAAATATAATGACGTCATTCGCGTCATTTGACAACTATCAAGATTTATTGTTCTTTTTTTATTAAAAGCACGTAAAGGCAGTCAAGCAGTATCGTTTCTGTAAAGTAGTCAAGTATTTGAGGGTCGTAGGGTAGACCCCAACAATAAGTAGTAGTAGAAAGTTTTATGAAAAATTGTGATTATTATTTTGAAACCAATCCATCCGTCAGGGGTCGGCAACCTTTTGAGTCGCAAGAGTCAAAATCTGCAAAATATTTTGGGACACCCCACACTTGGAGTTGTTACGGATAAAAATATGAATTAAAATGTTGTTCGCCGTAAAAAGAATTGATGACCTTTTTTTTAGGTAAAAATATGAATCAAAATTGTAATATTAAAATTTTGTTAATAATTGCGTATGGAACTAAAGAGCCCCAACTTCACATCCAAAGAGCCGCAGGTTGCCGACCCCTGGTCTAAGCAATATCCCTCTCCACCCGTGGCCTTCCCTTCTAGCGTGCCTTTCACGTTCAATATCAAGTTCAAGCCTAGTGTAGGAAGCCTTTGTAAAACCTGACATCAACAGGTTCTTCTTACTCGTAAGTTGTGTTCTAATAATGATATAGGTGTGCCTAATAATCCCAATCCCGCTAATATTATAAATGTGAAAGTTTGGATGGATGGATGGATGGAAGGATGTTTGTTACTCTTTTACGCCAAAACTACTGAATCGATTGCGATGAAACTTGGTATGTAGATAGCTGGAGACCTGGCTTAGAATATAGGCTACTTTTTATCCCGATATTCCCACGGGATCGGGACTTACGCGGGTGAAACCGTGAGGCGCTGCTAGTAATCCCACTACATAATATTATATAATAAATATATAATATTATAAATGTGAAAGTTTGGATGGATGGATGGATGTTTGTTACTCTTTCACGCAAAAACTACTCAACCGATTACGATGTAACTTGGTATGTAGATAGCTGGAGACCTGGATTATCGCATAGGCTATTTTTTATCCCGATACTCCCAAGGGATCGGGACTTACGCGGGTGAAGTCGCGTGGCGCTGCTAGTGTCTCTTCTCTTCTTCTTGCAATATGTTCAATTATGATTATTATCAGAAGAACTTGTAAACAATTTTGGCAATAAAGTTTATCTTATCTTATCTAATATACGTGGACTAAGCTGAAAGTTTTGCGTAACTCATTAATAAAACAATTTACATGTAAAGTAATATATTTTCTGCTTTTCGAAGTATTCTCCATTACATTTTGAACACATTTTCATTCGGTCAAACCATATTTGAAAACATGAGGACCATTGGTCTTAAGGCATGTTTTTCACGTGCTGGTTGAAAGCTATCGCGGCTTCTTAAGGCCCCGTGAATGTATACATACTTCTCATAAAATCTTTAAGTTTTGTTTTGGAAGTATTTATAGACTCCGCTAGTCACTTACGAACCTTGTTTGCCACTTTAGTAGTCTAGAACAAAAAAGTGACCCTGACTGCTAAGCCAGAGGTCATGGGTTCGATTCCCACCCAAGACAAATAATTGTGTGATGAGCATGATCATTTGTTCTGTGTCTGGGTGTAATTTATCTATAATATGTATGTATTTAGAAATATTATAAGTACTAACTGTCCCCGCAGTTTCACCTGCGTTTATGATCACTGCTCCGCTCCAATTAATCGTAGCATGATGTTATATAGCCTATAGCCTTCCTCAATAATATTCAACACTAAAATATTTTTTCAATTCGAACCAGTAGTTCCTGAGATTAGCGTGTTCAAACAAACAAACTTTTCAGCTTTATAATATTAATATAGATATTTATCAGCAGTCTGGTTCAGAGCTCTGCTTAGTTTGGGATCAGACGGCCGTGTGTGAGATGTGTGGAGTTATTAATATTATATTATTCTTTAAGAGATTCGACCTCTTGTCGACTGCACGTAATTAATGTGCAGTCGATAACGTTAATCATAATATTACGTCACAATATCTGACTTAGGTAGATAAAATCTTTGTTAGACAGCTTTCCATAGAGTGTGCCTAAACATTTTTTGCCACGATAGTGTTAGAAACAAGTAAAGTAATTTCGCACACATAAAACATTCCGATCCGTTATTAACAATAAATTGATATGTGTAACTAAAGCTTAATAAGAACATTCCGATACCAAACTGTAATTCTTTTAATAACTGTACGTCTTAGAAGTTGGTAAGTCTTCGCAGCATTTATGCGAACGACTCTAGGGAATCCGGCGTGACCACACTCGACCAACTCTAGATTACATAGACTCTATAAAAGCTTTACATTCTAACTAATATTAAATCATAGTAAAATTTTGCATATACGTTGGGGGCCATCCATAAATTACGTCACACGTACTTACGAAGGTTACGAAGTGTGGCATTATGTGACAAAGCGGGGGGGGGGTTTATGAAGTGTGGCATTATGTGACAAGGAGGGGGGGGGGGGGGTTACGAAGTGTGGCATTATGTGACAAGGGTAGGGGAAGGATCATAATTCATAAGCTTCGTTACGTCACATATCGAAATCTAAACACAAAACATTACCTGTAAACGAAAGCCTAGACACGTTACAACACTTTTATTAAAAAAATATATAGAATTGCTATTTTCAATTCTGGGTGTAAAATTTTAAAATATGTGACGTTACACCAGGGAGGGGGTGACCACCTGTGACAAGGACGGGGGGGGTCCAATAATCATGAAATTCGTGTGACATAGTTTATGGATGACCCCTTGTCAGAGGTACAGGAACATTACATAGGGTAACTTTCTTCCAGAAAATAGTTTTGTTCCCATTTAATAACTGAATTTATTGACAAAGTCTATAATAACTCGAGTGAAGACGGAGGTAAATTTTAGTTTTATATAAAACTCCCAATTTTTTTATTAAGTATTACTTCATATTACAGCAGAAGTTAAAAGCTCTTATTTTCATTGAGTCGTCGGAGCTTACGGCCTTCAAGGTGATAGCGGGTCACATTCCGACATATCAAGAAGGACAGAAATATGTTCTATTTCGGTCTACCAGCAATGGCGGTTTTAATAAGTGTTGCCAAGATATTACATGTTAACATTGCATGGTAGTTTTGGCCGTTGCTTAAAAATTGGGTTGGGGCCTATTAAAATATTTATTTGTACAGTGTATGTATTTGTACAATATATATTTCAATAGATATATATCTATTGAAATTTTGGCCACTTCGTTCGTCATGTGACATAAATATGCAAGAAAGTTAATTTACAATTTATTTTTTTAGTTTCCATGCTTATGTTCCTGGTAAGTGCTGAATTTCTTCGTTGTATCCGTATAGTCAAAATTTCTTTGTATGTTCTTTATGTCGTATCGTCTACAAAAGCAGTATTATTCGTGAGCTATCTGTGCTGTATCTGTGTATCTATGCTGTGCTGTGTAAGAAACACATTGGAGCTCAAATAGTGAAATCTATGAATAGGTATATTTGCATTATTTAAATTTAATTAAAAGTGCCCGTTGGAGTTTTTTGATTATTATATCTAAAATTTTAATGTACAATTATTTAAAAGAGTTAAAACGATATAAAATCATAAAAAAATTAAAAACTGTTATTAAATAATGAAAACTAGAACATAAATAAAATCACAACAAGGAATATGAAGCAAAAACTCATTTATTAAAAATTTACTAAAAATTAGTACTTCAATTATAACTACTAAACCAAACGAAATCACAACGAAGGCTGTATATGGCAGTAAATTTCTTTGAACGTTGGCAGCCCCAAGTACCGGCAGTCAGTCGCGTAGAGGCTGCGTTTGCGCATGCCACAGCCAAACGATACAACACCAATTTAAAAAAACTTATTTTCTATGTCGAATAATTCACCTACAGTGACTTCATATTCACCAAAGTCTGTAAAGTGACTTCGTTTCTCATAAAGTGACTTCGTTTCGCATAAAGTAAAATGTGATGTGAACAAGTACTCGTGTATATGTAAAGTGGTCGATTGATATTTTTTGTTTGTCTGTGTAGTAATAACCGTGTTCGTAACCAAGAAATGGGTTTATAATTGGCCTAAATCAATGCCCACTATGGTGAGTTATAGCTATTTGTGTTTAGAACTAAAATTTGTATTGTGCCTGTGTGAATTCACATCAACTTAACCTGAGTTTTGTATGTATGTATTTACAAAAGTTTTCTCACAAAACAAACATTGTTAAGAAATACCTTTGATAAATAGTAGGCAAACACCTGCTCCGTGTCTACGTAGAGCCTACTTAGAAAGTAGTTTCGATCAGTTATACTAGTATTTATTCTAAGGCTGTATCACTTGAACTGTAGAGAGTAAGTAGAGCCTTATCTGTGCTCTTCATAATAGCATACGTAGTGTCCGGATTTGCGCACGCGTAGTATATATATTTGCTGAGTAAAAGACATCAACGCGCATTCCTATGCCGGTTGTGGTTGCATGTGATCTCGAATGAGTTATTAGTTTAATTGCATTCTTTAGTGGTGATCATCAATATTAATATAAATTAGTTATCTTAACTATATCTATGCTAATATTACAAATGCGAAAATGACTCTGTTTGTCTGTCTGTTACGCTTTCACGCCTAAACCGCTAAAGAGATAAACGAGTCCTTGGAGAAGGACATGGCTTCTTTTTATCGTAAAAGGAAAATGTTAAAGGAGGTGAAAATACAATAATAAAAGAAATTTAGGTGTATAAAAAGTCATCCTATTTATACTTTTGGTAAGAAATAAAACCAAATAATAAAATTTTCATATAAAAACAGATTTACATGGTGCACAAGTTGCTAGAATTTAAAATTCAAATTGCCATTCCTGTATAAGTACATCGCGTGCCATACGTCTGTAATAACTAATATAAGAGAATAAACTTATGGATACCGATAAAGTTTTTAATGATCAAAAATACTAAGAACGAAATCCATGTAATTCTATCTACACTAATATTATAAATGCGGAAATAACTTTGTCTGTCTGCCTCATACACGCTTAAACTGTTGAACCAATTTTAATTAAATTTGATATATCTAGAGATAGAGAGCACCTTAAAGAAGAACATCGACATTTGGTTAAATAGGGAATGGAAATTTGTATGGGAGAGATTCTACGCAGACAAAGTCGCGCGCTCCAGTTAGAAAAAAAAAATAGATTAATAAAACAAAAACACGCTTTCATAGCGAATTTAATTAAAAAGTAAAAGGAGTTCCACCTTCATCATCAGTCCAAAAGATTGGGCTTGGTAAACCTCAATCTTTTCGACTCGTAACGAATCATCTGAGCCCAAACTAGGGGGTTTTACTAGTAGCCACTGAAGAGTTCCACTAAACACCTGCCTACATCATTAGATCAGCTCAAAGATGCCAAATCATAGTATTGTCGTTGAAATCACATACAACGTTTAATTTCGATACTACAATTAGATATAGGTTAAATTGTGGAAGTCAAATTTTTGACTTCCACAATTTGAATTTGAGATTTGTTTACATAGTTAGTTATTTACTAGTGAAGCTAATAAAAGTGTGTTTAAAATAGATATTCATGTGAGATCAGTAGACTTCGACACCGTTTGACGGATCACTAGATATCATTATATTAATACGTGAAGAGAATTCTTTGTACCCCTTTTTAAGAAAATTTCGCGAACGCAGTAACGTGAATTTTAGAATATTTACAATCCATAAATAGAATAAGTGCAGAAAGCTAAAATTTTTAAATAATATGTCTTACAACTTTAAAAATTACGTGAAAACGGCTTAATGAAATTACACGCGTTCAATATATGGTAAGTAAGTCTATACAATGAAAGCTCAAGTTATACTGGCCAATGAAAAAACCGTGGTCGAAATTCGAACACCACGCGATCTCTAGTACAAATATATTATACTAGCCACCCGGCCACGCGTTGCTATGCCTAAGTAACGTGGAATGAATGGCTTGTTGGCCTAGTGGTTAGTGACCCTGACTACTATGCTACAGGTCGTGGGTTCGATTCCCACCTGAGTCTGGGTGTTCTTAGTGGCCGTCGTTTGTATGTTTGTAAAGTCCCCCGCGGCACAGGAGTAATTCCTAACGCGGGATTTGTCGTTTAAAAAAAATAAAATAAAATATATCGTGACTATAAATTGAGATAAAAATTATCCTATCTGTCAAGTTGGACCAAACTGCACACAGTGAATCGGGATCGAACGATATGGATATCTTCGATAAACGATTATCGAAGATATATCCAGAGGTCATATATATATGACCTCTGGATATATCTCCAACAGAAAAATAATAAATAAAATTTGTGACAATTAAAGAAAATATTAGCTTTCTTTTTTGAAATCGCATTAAAATCTACATACGATTCCAAAACTTAAAAAGGAATGAGAGGAAAACTATTTATATTTATTTGTTTCCTAATCATATGCGAACACACTGAAGAAATTCCAATAAAACTTGTCTTGTTATTTAAACGTAACCTCTGTAGGCCTCGAGTTCGCACGCGTGGTTCTCGGAAAAACCTTAAAAGATAGTCTTCTCCAGGAAATTTATTAATAAGAAGAAACTTTCTTCTTAGTGTTAAACATATACATACAAAGATCCAGTTTATAGTATACTAGCTGGGCACGCGACTTCGTCCGCGTGGAATAGTGTCTTTGGGTAGAATTTTTAATTATTAGGCTAATTGACAATACTTCCATACAACTTTTCATACTCACTTTTCAACCCCTTACACCCCTTTTTCGCACTTTCTCAGGCTCAAGACTGTCTGTGTACCAAATTTCATATAAATTGGATCAGTAGTTTTGGCGTGAAAGGGCGACAGACAAACGGACAGACAGAGTTACTTTCGCATTTATAATATTAGTAAGGATGTCGTACGCCGGAGCTAAAATAAAAAATATATAAAAAATATAATTTTACTGAATTCTTATTTCCAATTTTTATTTCATGGTACTTTAGTTATCCTACATACTGTATTTATTAATTTATTAAGCATGGCCGGGTAAATCTTTATTTTTCGAATTTTATTTATCTGCTACTAGCTGACCCAAATACTGTTTTCCTTTTTCAGTTAATTTTGTTTCTAATCGTTGTCTGTCTATAGAAAAAGTACTTTTAGTTTAACACAAATTCTTCATTTTAGTTTTGTCTAAAAACGTAGTTCGTAGTAGTTAGAGTATTTTAAAAGTGAACGTAGAAAAGTTCATACAGCTATTCTTAAATGATGCGCTTACCAACGAACCGTATTTTATTTTTAGGAAACACTAGCAGCGCGCCGCGGTTTCACCAGCGTAAATCCCGATCCCGTACGAATATCGCGATAAAAAGTAGCCTATATGTTAATCCGGGTCTCCAGCTATTTACAAACCAAGTTTCATCGCAATCAGTTCAGTGGTTTATGCGTGAAAGAGTAACAAACATCCATCCATTCATCAATCCAAATTTTCACATTTATAATACTAGCTGCGCCCTGCGGTTTTACCAGCGTAGGTTCCGATCCCGTGGGAATATCGGTATAAAAAGTAGCCTATATGTTAATCCAGGTTTCTAGCTATCTGCATACCAAGTTTCAACGCAATCGGTTCTGTAGTTTTGGCGTGAAAGAGTAACAAACATTCATACATTCTCACAAACTTTCACGTTTATAATATTAGTAGAATAGAATTAGTGGGATTACTTCGGTCCCCCCTTCAGAATCAAATCAGAGGATTGTCAAACGTTAAGCTTTGAACAATATGGCAGGTATTATACAGGCAAATCATGATGCCTGCGCATCATGATTTTCCCAGGCAGTTCGTTATCGTCCCAATTCAACGACCCGCCGCACATATTCAAATAAATAATGGTTAATTTAAAAACAGTATAAACTAATGAGCTATAGAGAACACGGAGGGGAATTCTTATAATCGATCTATGTCAGCTCTATGTATCCCACTTTTGCCCACTGCTGGGCATAGGCCTCTCAGTATGAAAGGTTAGGCCATAGTCTACTAAACTTGCAAAGTGCAGATTGATAGACTTCACGAACCTTTGAGAAAGTTAAAATGAACTTTAAGGTATGAAGATTTCCTGATGATGTTTTCGAATCAATTGATAATTCTTTTTTAATACGCACATAAAGGATGTCTAGTTTGAGCTCTTTCCTTTTTTCCAACCATTACCAATATTGTTAGTTTTCTTATTTCCCTACACCTTACTACTTGAACAGTTTTTGATCTGTTTTGAAATGTACATTACAAAATAGACTAATAATGTTTTACCACATTTTTTGCTGTTTATTTTTTTTTATTTAATTAAGAAAATTAGGTGGATCGTAGAAGCGATGAATTCAGCGAGCCAATTAAACCTGTACGATTTTTTTAAACTTCAAAGTTCATCCTTGTAGAAACATACGAATCTGTCATTTCAAAACTCATCACACAGTATCAAACGAACAAAAACCCTCAAGGATGCACCAAAACCGCTTGAAACTGAGGCGGTAAATAAAAAAAAAGGGTATGCACATTGTTCTGAGAGTCATTCAAGCGCGAAATTGAGTTTTGGACGGAATAACATCGCAATTAAATCTTTTGAACGTATTCGAGTCCAAGGTAGGTCTTCAAAGAACTATCAATAAATTTAAAATACTTACGGTTTTCATATAATTGTATAGGTAATGCAGAAACAATTTTTTTTTATGGTATAAGGAGTAAACGAGCCGACGGGTCACCTGATGGTAAATGATTACCGCCGCCCTTGGGCACCTACATCTCAAGGGTCACAAGTGCGTTGGCGGCCTTTAAGGTGGGAGTAGGAGAAGGGTGGAAGAGAGGGAGAGGCGGGGAGGGAAGGGTTAGGGCCTCCGGTAACCTCACTCACTCGTCGAAAAGCAATGAAACCTTGCTTCACTGCCGGTTTTCTGGTAGGCTGTGGTATCACTCCGGTCGAGCCGGCCCATACGTGCCGTAGCATAGCTCTCTCACGATTAATATATAATAATAATAATTTTTATATTCAAGTAAAATATTACTCCTAGTCGAGCTGTTCCAATTTGATCAGATGTCTGATGTGACATATCTCCTTCGATCTATACCTATGGTTGCCCATTGACATCAATAGGATTCTCTGAAACAATGCAAAAATAAACAAATGCGTACGACCGCATTGAGAGCGTAATCGCAGATACTAGTATAAAATGTATTTAAAAGTAAACCTTCTATACGTTTATTTTTGATCTATTTTATTCTACCCACAACTTTTCTTGATGCCGTGCCAAAAGTGAAGACGTCAAATTCTTGTTGTAGTTGAAAATCTGACTAAAGACAAAACGTCCAACGACATTAAGGATCATGCCCATAATTATTAAAGCATCAAGAAGCTATTACTCGTCACTGTGTTATTTTATATCATTATCTTTTTATATTTTGGGAAATTATTCATCATTAGCAAAATCGATAAGGCACAAACCTATAAGTTATTTTTGGGACCTTATTTTATTATAATTTCCTCAAAATTTATTACTCTTAAAAAAAATATCTTAAGTTAAAAAAAAGTTAAATTATCCCAATTTGAGTGTTATTTGAGTTTTATATGAATTTTATTCACTTGAGGTCACCTCAAATTTTCAGGTGAGCAGTATGGTTGTTCGCCACCTTATACAAGTGCACTTCAGTCTAGATCTCTGTAAATTTCTAGTCCTACCTTCAGCTAACCTAGCTTTTCAGATAGCCAAGGCCAAGGACTTGATTTTACTATTTCAATGACCTCCGAATGATACCGACTAGGTCTAATCAATAACTACTTCTATATTCTAGCGTAATATAGATATACTTTTAGGAGCGAATAGGTCAGCTCTGCTCAGGGAAGCATTATTTCCTCACACCCTTCCTGTTTTTAATAATCACAGAATTGAAACTTGTACATATTTACAGAAGACCCACTTATAGAAGACATTTAGAGAAATAGTGACTCTCTGACCTAGGCAATCAAGTGTAAATCAGTTTCAAAAAAAAAAGTCAACAGTTCAAAAAAATGCCGATTGTTACCTCGTATAAAATTTCTGCATTAAATTCCTGTAAAACAGTGTTTCTTTTGTTTTGATCGCGTCTTTTACTCGAGATACGAGGAAGTTGTTTTACGATTGGGTGTAGGTGGATTTACAGTAATAATATAATACCACAAAGTCCGTACGCAACACTCGACTTATTTAAGGGTCCCAGAGATTGCCGTGGCTAGGATGGGAGTGGGATCGGCTTGCCGTAATGTGCATAACAACCATTCTAGTACGGAATGTGCTTTTGTTTTTTTTTATTACTGTTAATTTTAAATCGAATCGCATTTTAAGCTAATGGCAGCTTGACGATGCCTACACAATTTGAAACAATGTTCTTCCTGCTATAAATGCACCTACACCACTTCTTTTCTTTGGAAAAAACTCTTAAGTTGTGATCACAATTTTCATTAGTCACCATAGCCCATCCCATTACACGGTAAGTTAGGAGTCTGTAGTTAAACTCACAGCAAAATCTAACGTGAAAAGGCCGCCTGACACTGACTGATTAACAGATAACACGCAACTTATACCAGGCGTTGGGCTTGGAAACATGAAATTTTGCGCAGTAATTCTTATAGGGTTATGACCCTAAGAATCCAATAGCACCTGGTCCCGGATCCGCAACTGATATCTATACAGTGTGTATAATAATTTAAGAACAGTGACCAGCCAATATATTTTCCTTTTGATGATCTTAGTGGACGCCCGAAGGTCGGAATTTGACCGTAGTTCATTAAAATATTGATAAAAATAAAACGTCAATAGAACGTCGCACACACGGCGCTCGTTTACAGCTAACTAACTACTGGTAGAGGGCCCCCGCAGACCAGAAGCTAGTCGGGCATCTAAGATATACGTACGTGAATAAAACCGCATATCTAAAAAAATAGGTACCAAACAAAAACAATAAAGAATTTCGGTTGACAAATAGAGTAGAAATAGGTATTCAACTGGGTTATCTTTGCCTATTTATATATAGAAATAACAAAGCTGAACAGTTGGTTTTTTTTTTGGTGAAACGCTATAATCTCTCAAACTAGTCTCAAACTAATTCTGTTTCTATTTGATAGCTAAGAAAGATTATAGTCTTTTTATTATAAAACTATGACCCTTAAGAGCTTAGCAATAACCATAATCGCGGAAAAAATCCGGGATATGTTCAATATAAAGCACGTTCGAATACGTATTATTAACTCTATACTCGACTTGACTCGATGTTTAATGAACCCACGTTATCAAGAATAGACAACCAAATAATAGTCTGTAATAGACGCCTTTTTTTTCGTGTGAGAACCCTCACGGGTCATCACCTCACCAGGCTACTGGTGAAGTGGTATGTCGGAATCGAACCGACTAAAAGCACACGGTTTTCCGTCACAAGCGAGTCTATTGCAAGGGACTCGGGTATACTCTAGGAAGGAAGTCCTCAAAAACCCCGGCAGACTTTGGCTACCTCTAAATCAGAAGGCAGCCACATCCTTGCGTGCGGAGGGCCTTTCCCCCCTTCCGGTTTAGAGAGGCGTGGGCGGAACACGTCGCGCCATTGTTTTGGGCATGCTTTTGCTACCTGTTTTATTTTAAATATGTATAAAAACGTAAAACTCGATTACAAAGAAGTGTACATTTATTACTCTATAAGACAAAATTAAAATAAGGACTGAGTAAAAACAATCGTACACCTTATAATCTTAGTTACACAAACTGTAATTTGGAACGATTAATCTGAGTTGTTCAGCAGTGATGACAACGGCAATCATGATGATAGTGTGATCGGGAGACACAGTATTTATTTCAAAGCATTTGCGCGTGTGTGTACGCATTTCTAAGAAATTTTCGCTAACGCAGGAACGTGACAGTTGAAATACTTAAGAAAGCATTTTTTTTTAAACAGAGATGTGTTACAATTTTAAAAATTACGTGAGAAGGGCTACATCAAACTACACGCGTTCAGTATACACGTCAAGCTGTCATGGTACGTAAGTCTACACAATGACGGTTCAGGTTACAGTGGCCAATGAAATGAACCAAAAATGTATTATGGTCTAAATACGACCACGATCACCAGGCGATTTCTAGTACGTACGTAAATTACTTATTTTTTTTATATAAATTTAAAATACTTTTTAAAATACTTGGTGTATGGGGTGCCAGCTTGTTAAGGGTTTGATGAACAGGAATGAAAAAAATCTTAAAGATTATTAAGTATCATAATTAAAAATTATCAATACGAATAAATATAAAATTGAGGTGTCTGCTTATAATGTCAAAATAATAGTTTTTTTAAGCTCATATAGTTATAACTCGACGATAATAATAATGCCTAAAATATAAATAAATATATAAAAAATCAGTTTTAAAATTTTTGTTTATCTGTTTGTCTGTTTGTTCTGGCTAATCTCCGTAACGGGTGGACCGATTTCCACGGGATTTTAACTGGCAGATAGCTGGTGTTATAAGGAGTAACTTAGTCTACTTTTATTTTGGTAAAAGAATTAGGGTTCCGCGCAAAATAAGTGAACCCGCTCGGGAACTGCTAGTATTAAATATATAAATAAAAGTATAAATAAAATGGCAATGGCAAAGACCTAAGTTGGCGCTGGTTAGAAACTGTCACAGGCCGCAGCTACCCTATACTTTATTATTTATTAACAAGCTCCGACATCCGTCCCAAGGTCTCACAATGACGAATACTTATTACCAACAATACTCAGGTACTCGAAATAAATAACACAACTGTGATGAGCAAAAACTCCTGAGATAATACGAGACTATTATATTCAATTATTTTATATTCTACCTGACGGTGAGTTAGTCATTTTATGGATAATGTTGTTATGAAGGTATGTATTTTAAGATTGGCGTGGCAAGAATTTGTGATTAAAACTCTTTGTTTTTTGTTTTGTAGAGGTTAACAAGATTGTCATGTTGACGTATAAAGATAATACCCACATGTATGTAGGTATTTATATTTGTATCTGCAGCTTTGTTTCGTGTTCAGATAACATTCGTTCGTGACAGAGCCATGCTTTGGCACGTATGGGCCGGCGCGACCGGACTGATACCACGTTCACAGAAAACCGGCAGTGAAGTAATACTGGCATTGTTTTTCGCAGAGCGTGTGGGGTTACCGGAAGCCCTAACCCTTCTCTCTACCCCTCGTCCACCCTCTCCCCTCCTGTTCCCCCCCTATTCCCCTCTTCCCCTACTCCTACCTTGCCGGCAACGCACTTGTGGCTCGTGAGTTGCAGGTGTCCATAGGCGGCGGTAGTCATTTACCATCAGGTGACCCGTCTGCTCGTTTGCCCCCTATCCCATAAAAAAAAACATACACTCACTTAAGCATTTATTAGTTAGTTAAGACCAACGCTTAGGAATAACAGTTTTAAATTCTACAAACCCTATTTCATTGTGTGTACACACAGAAGCCGAAAATAGAACAAGATGCTTTCATCTTGTTCTATTTTCGACTTCTCACACAGTTATTAAGTTTTTTATGACAGGGAATTTTCAAAACGTATAAATAATTATTTATATGTATTCGAATTGTAACAAATATTAAAATATTTGCGTAACGATTATGAATGTTTTATAAACATTTGCTTAATTAAAACGATTTTATTGTATTCTTTTATTTCTCTACAAAGACAGGGTTCAAGTCGTGCATTAATCATATTGATTATTTCGTTGACATATTGAGTTTTAAAGTATATATTTTAAATTAGAAGTTTTGGCGTAGAATGAAAAACAAAAGTATGTTTTAAAATCAAAATTATAACAGATTTCTATTTATCTATTGATTCGCATTCATTTTTTATCGTTTTAAATTTTTTTTGTACAAAAAATTAATGTCACCGTACTCATTTTATGAGAAATTAGGTTTAATCTATGTATGTGTATTCTGTGAGTACACACGCAGTAGAAGTAATTTCTCTACCGTTACATGTTGGTTACTGCAAAGACAGAAGAATATATATTATAATAACATATAAATGTAGTCTGAATGTAAGTGTAGCGATAATAAGACCGAACGTGTGTGTGTGTGTTTTTAAGGTAGTCGCGTGCGCAGCCTTCCGCCTGCGGGCTTGCATTTGACGGGCCCAATTCAATCCTTCAAGGAAACATAAATAAATACAACTGTAACTGGTATTTGTTACTCATAAAGTCATAAGCATCGGAATATTTATGAATGTTGCCTATGTCTGTATAAGATCCACTTAAGTTATAATGCAATGTGTTACTGGGAGGTGTAGCCATATTTTAGGATCGTTATTAAAGCTGGTAAGTATTTCGGTAAGCAAAGATACAATAATGAGTTTGTTTCTACGTTTTTATGCCTTAACTACTTAATCGATTGTAATGAAATGCTTATACATTATCAACAGTACAGAAAAAGACATAGGGTAGATTTGCCCTATGTCTTTTTCTGTACTGTCTGTACCTTTCGTCTTTCGTCTTAGTGATACTTGAAATGATCGACACAATCTACATTAACGCGAGCAAAGCTGCTGGCGAAAGCTAGTTAATAATAAAAGAAACGTTTAAAAAACAATAGCGAACAGCCGATTTTTAATCGTACCCAAAGCCCTATATTTTAAGATGGATAAAAAAAATAAAAAAAAAAGAAAAAGAAAAGAAAAAAAAAAACACATTTTACGCGCACACGGTGTCGGCTTGACGCATGCTCGGGTTGATCCAAACATGAGGCGTCATGTATGAAGCACAGTTCTAGCAAAATGCGTGCTCGACCGTCCACACGCATAGGCGCCCATTACACGGTAGGTTTTGCTGTCAGTTTTGCCACAATCAAAACGGTGATTGACGAATAACCTCTAATACAGTGATTGACGGTTGCATGATGAGATTTTAATGTCGATATTATTTCGTCAATCATGACTTTTGGTAATGATTGACGTTTGTATGAGCGTCTAATAGACGCCATACGCGCTTCTCACAGTGAGACGCTTATTCGTCTATTCGTCGAGCATTTTTACGGACATACACTGCCTCGCCTGTGTGTAGCACATGCCTCACCAAGAATATAAAGGCTACACACATCACGAAGCGTATACAACGTACGCGATGCGCCGCGTATCATGTGTATCCACCTTTACAGATATCCGCGTTTAATTAACTCTATCATATTGTTGTATATCTGCTAGTAGATAGGATAGCGTAATAAGGCCGGTAGTCGGAAAGTTACTAGTCATACTAGCTTATTTGCACCAGTAGATGCTTGCTCAGTCATCGGGCCGGCTTGTTTGCATTTTTTTTCTTTGCGAAATTTGCATTTCCTCGTCTTGAAACCCATCTCGTTAGTTGACTGTCGAGTCAAATCAGGTCCTGTTTATTAGACGTCAAAACAGTTCTGTTGCAACTTGTATGAAATAAGGGCTATGACGTCATAGCCCCCTATTGCAAAATTGTATACTTTTAATGGTTAGTTTTTCATTTGAAAATAGCGACGAATCTACTTTTCGAATTCTTGTTCTGTAACACTTAATTTACTGAGGAGTGTTCCATAATTTATTTTAACCTCAGGCTACTCTACTCTATTTAATGTCTTGTCACTTTCATGTCCACAGAAATCTCTCTTCTTCTAATCTAAATCTCTTCATGTATGAAATAACAACTTCAGATAAATCAAAACTCAAGCATTTGCTTTTAATAACATGTCGTATTTTAATGCCTTAATTATTGTATTGACATAGCCACTGTTAAATATTTTTTATAACCATAGGCAATTACTTTGTATTTTTTATTTAAAATATACAGGATATACAATAACAAAAGAGTGTATGAATGATAATAGAAAAGTGTTTAAGATTGAGAAAAAAATTAAATACAAAAATGTTGTCTAATCGACTAAAATGCATTCATTTATGTATGTGTATTCATGTCTCATCTTACATAAAGGCTGCTTTCTATTAATGTTTCCTGAAATGTCTTTTTTTAACCCCTGACACAAAAAGGAGGAGTGTCATAAGTTTAATGATGGTATATGTTCGTGGCCAACCCTATCCCTTTCCTCAAAGGGAGCTTTGGTGAGTATAATCACCAGCTATAGCCAGCAGAGGATAGCATTACTGTAATAGTACTGTGTAACTACCGAAGGTACTGGACCAATAAGTAGTATCCGTTGTGTCCTAACTCCTTGGATATACTGCTTTTTAAAATACATATTACTATGTAGGTATATTTATACATGACTGCCGAAACAAGGAGTGTAATGTTTTCAGGGTTCATGTGATGTATGAGAGTTTCTTAATTCCACCATATCTTCTAAATGCCTGAACAGGTATCGTTAGAATCCTTACATGATCCCGAATGACACTGGCTATAAATTATTAAAAAAGAAATTCAATAGGCAGCTGTATGGCGCGTAATTAGTTTTTTGATATGACTGTTTTTTGTTTTAGAAGTGAAACTTTCTTAGATTCGTTGTGATTTGAAATTCGATGAAACGAAAAACTCATACTAAAAAGAGGCAAACAAGACAAACATTCATAATTAGGATTTAGCCTGCGAGAGAATGAGATAGAATACAAGTATACAGTGTTGCCTATAATCTTTGGAAAGAGACAAACATATTCATAAACAGGATTTAGCCTGCGCGAGAATGAGATATAATACAAGTGTACAGTGTTTTCTTTAATTTTTGTCTTTGCGCCTGCGTACTACGAAGCCTTCAGAAAATGCGTCAATGTCAACTTGAAGTAATTTTTGTGCATTTGCGTATTAAAATTCGTTGTTAATTTATCTTAATTATTTAACACATCTGTGTTAATTTGACTAATACCTTTTATATAAATTATCTAAAATTAAATTTATTAACATTACTAAATTATTTGTGTTGATTTTACTTTTTATTTCTCATTCTCTTGTAGGCTACTTTTCTGAAGTTTCACTTCTGCCGTGTGTGAATTGCCCACACACTTTTGTTTTTTTATTAGTAACTTGTTGCAAATGTTTAATTCTTAAAATGTTAGAGATGTTTTATTCAAGTACAGAACTCTGCTGCAGTAATTAAAAATAAGACTTCTAAGTCGTCTAAAAAATATCTACAAATCTCATGTGTATTAATAATAATACAGATGAAATTAGTAAACAATACTGTAAACCCCGTACGTAGTACATTTGCGCCGAGAGTGCAGCTGCTGGAGTGGCGCCACAACGTCAATTTCAAGGCTTTCATGGTGCAGGTATTGCTGTTAGATGTTACCACCTGCTGCACCAGGTGTTAGATGAAAGCTTTTGCCGCAAAATGTGGTATTCCGTTACTTCCGCGCACAAGTACCAACAGACCACACAAAGACTTAATGCAAGTAAAGAGTTACTAAGATAGTTTTAAGTCATATTTACTAACATATAATGTTTAATTTCTTTTTTTTTTATGGTATAGGAGGCAAACGAGCAGATGGTAAACGACTACCGCCGCCCATGGGCAGCTGTAACTCAGAGTCACAAGGGCGTTGTCGCCCTTTAAGGTGGGAGTAGGAGAAGAGGGGGATGGGGAAGAGAGGAGAAGGGAAGGACGGGAATAGGGGAGAGGGAAGAGTTAGGGCCTCCGGTAACCTCACTCACGCGGCGAAATGCAATGCAATCATTGCTTCACTACCAGTTTTCTGTGAGGCCGTGGTATCGAGCGGAGTCGAGCCGGCCCATACGTGCCGAAGCATGGCTCTCCCACGTTTAAGTTTAGTATGTATATTTAGAGTAAGGTATTTATCTGTGGCCCTATGCAGCCTGAAATCAATGATTTATTATTGGTATTGGTATTACATATACACATACATTGTTTCAGTTTTATTCCTACACAATGGAAATTACCTAATTCGTTACGATGTCTAGCAAGTGGTTACTAACACTTGTTGTGTAACATCAATGGAATGGTGCTATTCTTATCGATATCTTTTAATATACTAATATGCAATGACCAAATGACAGTTGCGTAAAGTGGAAATAAATAACACAATATATTTTTCAAGTATTCGTAGTTGTTTATTGGTGTCACTTTAAAACCCCAATAGAGACGGCACAGGCCAGCCACTACCAGTAGCCAGCTCAGTAACAGCCATCAGCGAAACACACTATGTTAGTTAACGGTAGAGGCTTTGGAACAATCCATGATGATTATTACTAATGTGACTCGATCTTCATTACACGAAGACCATTCAAACAACTTAGATCCGGCGGCTTTTGGCGGTAAATTATTAAATCACGCCTAAAATTTGCCTCGTTAATGTAAAAGTTAATAACTGTTTTATATTGGTAGAAATCATCATTAATTTATTAGTGTCGAATAATATATAGCATATTTCATAATAGGATTCAAAAATATAAACTTAGAAGCCTGCTTCGATATTTGTGCCTGTCATACTACAACACACATTCGTGCCTGTCAAACACGTCGACAAGGTCTCGGAAATAAGATCTGTTAATAGAGTCCATATAACAAAAAAAAAAAAAAAAAGGTCTGTTGCCCGTAATGTCAATAGATATCGTAATTCACAGAAAGAAGTCTCTTTCAGAATCTTTTCTATTAAGCTTTTTTATCGTGTGGAAATCACGGGTCATCGCCTCACCAGACCTAACGGTGAGGTGGTACATACGTCACAATAAAGCCGACAAAACCACACCTCTTTGGTCACAAGTGTGTCTATGGCACCCGATTAACCCTAAGAAGGATGCTTCCGAGAACCGCTTCAGCCCTTCAAGCCAAACACTGTATTGTATACTCCTTCCTATTCAAGTTAATAGAATAGAAAAAAGCAAAACAACAACTCTCGCTGAGGAAATTTTGTAAAGCATAAATCTTTACCCATTTGTTTGTTGTACACAAACTTGTAAATTTATATGTCCATAGTGTCTAGTATGTCATGTCTGGCGCGGAGCGACTGTCGTGCGGTAATATCAAAAGCTAAAGCGCCCCACGGAAGTTTATCTTTAAGCGTAGGTAAGTAAATTAGCTACTTAAACTTCAGTCTTCATTTTAGATTTAACTTGTTTAGTTAAGTGTGAACGTGCGAATACCTATGTTTAGAAATAACTGCATATTTATTAAAAATGTTATCCTATATATGACATGTTTGTGTATGCTTTAGAAAAACACTAGGATTTCTTTGAACAAAGTAAAATTTCTCCTATGACAGCTCTTTTTACACTAACACTATCCATGATTCCTTTTATTTATTGTAATTTTGTCCATCCAAAGGTTACCTATTAGAAATGACTTTTCGTGCTAAGGCCGCCCTTTGTACATATCCTTTTTGCTGTAAAGTTTATTTCCCTTCCATCCTCCTTTCTTGTCTCTTTACAATCATCTTAGTAGATGTCAACGTAATAGTGCGAATTTTACGGTAAGGGACTTTTATCGTATAATACAAATCCAGTTACATGATGGCTTTCATAAAAACCCAAGAAAAATCAATATAGTAAACTCTTTTCATACAAAATCGCTTGAGAAAGTACGAGGTCGTCGATCCGCTTATAAACAAACAAGTTCTCATTATTTTGTTTGCTTGTTACATATTTACTGTTAAACAGCTTAATCGAATTATATAGGTACATTAAACTTTCGCTGTTATATATAATACTTCAAAGTAATAAAGTTTGGGTTCGAAAGTGGAAGGATATGCTGAAGCAACGAAATACCTTACTCATTTAATACTTTATTGCAGAGAGACATTTGATGGAAGTGTACATTGTTTTTATGATGACCACTGGGCATGTATAACCGACTTTAATGACGTTACCATTTTGACGTTAATACGTCTAAATTTGCCTTCATAGTGGGAGGCAATCCGCTAAATCAGAGGAGGTACCTTTGGTGTTGCAGCTACATACCTATCATCTACTTAAAAACTATAATTACATCACTCGATAGCTAAAGAATCCAAAGAAGAAGTGGAAAGGGGAGAGTTACCGTGAAAGAGTAACAAACATCCATACATCCATACTCACAAACTTTCACGTCTATAATATTAGTAGTATATTTGGACCCATTTTGATTAGATTTATAGATCACGGCTCACAGACATATTAACGAATACACTGTACGTTTTAAATATTATCGCGATTAAGTCCCGAATTACACATCTAAAACGAATACACACTTTAATATTTATAATAATAATAAAACTTTGTTTGTTAAAATTATGTTATGACGAACAACTATCGGAAACATATCCTGAAGGACGAAACGATTGACATTTGTCGGGCATGTCATCGTTCCGGAGAAAGCCTCAGGCATATAATTTCCGGTTGTTCTCGTCTTGCCAACGGCGAGCACTTGCACAGACATAACCAAGTGGCCAGGATAGTCTATCAGCAACTTGCTCTTAAATATAACCTTGTGACTATGGAATTACCGTACTACAGGTATGTGCCCGACCCAGTTCTTGAAAATGGTCGTGTAACATTGCACTGGGATCGGTCTATTATCACTGACAGGGCTATTGTTGCCAATAAGCCTGATATCGTGGTAATAGACCGATTAGAGCGCCGAGCAATGATTGTTGATATCACCATTCCACATGACGACAATCTCTTAAGGGCTGAAAAGGAAAAACAAATGAAGTATTTGGATTTGGCCCACGAGGTGGTCGACATGTGGGATGTGGATTCGGCAATCATTGTGCCGATAGTCATATCAGCCCATGGGCTGATTGCGAAGAGCCTCGACCAACACGTTCAGAGGCTCACGTTAGGCAGCTGGATTAAGGGCCTGATGCAGAAGGCGATCCTTCTTGATACTGCACGTATTGTGAGGAGGTTTCTGTCTTTGGAACCCTAACCACCGGTAGCTTGGTCCCTGTACCCGATACCGGTGGGACATTATTTTTTATATTTTTAAATATATATTTTTTTTATGTAATAAAGTATTTAAAAATGTAATTTATATATTTTATAGATGTTAATAAAGAGAATAAAACTTACAGCAAGGTAGGCAAGAATTTATACAGATTATACAATGTAATACATACTCAAAGCCACCGGGCTTCGTCAAGATTGTTAATCTGCGTGTAAATACAAGTTACAGCAATAAATTTCCAATATGCATATAATTTTAAAGTCAGAGGTCTTAAGTCGAGGACGAGACCTCTTGGGAGATACAACCATTACAGTATTTAGTGAAGGCATAAATTTATATTCGGACACTGCTTATTAAATTAAACTCCACAACGTGATTGCGTTAACTGGAAGCAATCTATGGCGCTATGACTGAACACTAAAACTACTGAGCTTAAGGAGGTATAGGGTAGGTTAGTTAGTTGCCTGCTGTTAAAATAAATTGTGTAACAGTCTTCGGAAAGTAACATATTTTTTTTTATTATTAAATACTTTATGCACAATATGTACAGAAGCGAACTTAATGCCAAAGGCATTCTCTGCCAGTCTACCTTAGGGTGGTGTAGAAATGAATGAAGGAGGTAGGTAGTACTGTGTTCTGTAGGTTAAAATTTCCAGAACGGGAACATTGGGACCAAAAGCGTTTTCTTTTATAGTACTTTCCCCATACACACCATTAATCCTTCGAGCTGTTTCGGAGGCGCTCGTGCCACGGTGGAACTCGTATTAATAGATAAATAACTATATTTTTAATTTACCATATTTTGAACGAATCGATGTCAAAGAAAACTCAAATGGCGCGAAATCAAAAGAATCACTAAATTCGAATCATAAGTACATAAGCCTAAATTTTAAATTAATTTGTATATGAAATTTCTAACCAAACACCAGACATTTGAGATCGAAGTGGCCAGTTCGACAAAACACCAATTTCATATGTAAAGACCTAATATAAGACGGAAAAAATTAATATCTTATTATTTTCAAGTTTGTTATTATTTTTTAATTGTAATGCCAAACATAGAAAATAAACGACTTGACAATAGCGACATATGACGTCATAAATCGTTACCGTTTTGACGTTTAATACATTCACATATAGAAACTCATTTGAGATGACCTTCAGCTACGTATTCCTAGGTAAGTCTAATCTTTACTGATGATTTATGATGATGATAATCACTTTCTTCTTACTTGCATTATTTTTGTGTTACATAGAGCGTAGCACCCGTGATACATAAATCATCGAGAGCATCATACCTTGCGAGTTTTTTTTTCTAACCATTCTTTGTTCCCTTTTTGACTTATTTATTTAATCTTATATTTTATATACAACTGAATAATTAAAATACTTCACTTTTCGTATTTATCTGGATGACATAGTAACACGCCCGTTAGCCTTTTAATCTAAGGCTGCGACGTAACTGCCCAACCCTTGGCAGAGTCGCCACCATTCCTATGCGTTACTGTCCGTACCCTAATCTGCATACTTTTTGGAAAAGAAGAAGATAACTTATAATTTTAAAAAAAATTGTGAAATACTTTCAAGTGCCTCGTTAGTATAATAGTCTAACCCCAATAGTTTAGCGCCTCCTCATAGACCTTAAATAAGTTGATCTCTAATGCAACTTTTGCTCACAGTCGTAACACTACGATTGAAATTGGTTGAAGCACAATAAGGCACTGGCGCATAAATAACGCAACTTAACTTGCAGAGTTATTACGAACACGTGAAGTCAAACACGTTCAAATGATTCTCTCCCTAGCGTTGAGTTCTGTCTGAAATCTATAGTCTAAATTCTTTCAATTTTATATTGACTCAAAATCTGATCTGTTTTTTGCTAAAGGTTCAACGTCAGAAGGTCCCGTGACTCAGATGACGATGATGAATTTGTTTTTGATTACTACATGCGACGTTTAAGAATCAATTGTTAAGAAATAATATAGAAATACTATCTACTATCATGTAAATAGTAATTAAACATATTTATATGATGAAACATCAATTATTATATGATTAGACGATTAGACCTTAAAAGCAACAGGTAATAAACACCAATGTATGTAGCAAAGCTTACATTAGTAGTTAACAAGATAATGATAATTTCTTTAGCAAAATCTTTAGTTAATTTATATATCAACTAAAGATTTATCTGTTGATATTTGGAGTCAACTAGTGACAACTCTGTAGGTGCCACGCTCAATTAAAGAGGTTTAAAATGCGAAGATGATTTTCATTCATTTTCATTCATATGGGTGATGAAAAAAATGTTATGTCAGCGTTGGCAGATACAACCGTTTTTACTGTTTTTTGCACCGCTTTTTATACTGATGAGTATATACTCTATATGTGTATACACTTAACGAATCCAAATTGCAATCATCACTCTTTTATTGTTGTAAAGTGACTATTTTTGTACTTATCCAGACTACAGATAGTAGGAAGTAATTTACGCAGCGTCATCTTCATCTTCCATACTCTCTCTCTCTCTTAAACTTAATAATTTTAAGATACACAAAAAATATTGTCCATGTCTGTTTGTTAAAAATTTTGACCCACGTTACTAGTATTCTTTATTCATATATATACATATATAGAAAATAAAATCCATCATTGTTTTGTTCATAATATATCTTTCATGTCTTTAGAGACAAAGTTATAATAGGCTTTTTATTTTTTGTTAATTAGAAAAAATTTAATTGTACATGTGAAAACTGTGTAGTCACTTAAGTATTAAGTTAATTTTTTATGTTGCTTAGCAGCTTTGTGATTTTCTTTTTTATTTTAGAACAATATTATGTTACATTGTCCTCACATTAAATTGCGCTTATGAGCAATGTAACAAGTACCTTGTAAAATAAAACATGTTGAAAAAGAGTGTCCTTGGAGTTTCTTGCCTATTCTTCTCCATAGGATCTACGTTTTGGAACAGCCAACTAGCTTCACGACCGACTTATACTGACTGACTTCTCCTTTTGAAAATACCTACAATGGATTTACTGTGTGTACGGTAACTGTATAAACATGAATTATTATTACTACTATTAGTAGTAATATAATTATTTGAGTCCAACCAATTAAATTAAATTTAATGCACTTTTTTTTTAAGGATACGACTCGCAAAATGGCGAAGATATTACGTAACATACAAACAAAAATAAATAAACAGTCGAAATGAGGACCTCCTTTTTATAAATCGGTTAAAATATATATTTGATTGGTCTGCTCACGCCAGTTCTCGTGCGCTTAATGATACGCGTCGTTGTACAAGTTAGGATTTGAATTATTATTTTAGCCACCTGGCTACTGTTTAAGCGTCATAGCTGGCGGCCATAAGCTCGAGGTTTGTTCATTATTCAACCACCACCACATAACAATTTAAACAAAATTTTGTTGGAATAAAAAAATATTCGAGGCAGAAATGTACCTGTCCAGTCTACCTGTTTTTCAAATTAGAATGTGCCAGCGGTGACGGTTAATATTATGTATTTTTTTAGGTTTCTGAACTAGACGTATGCCGTATACTGGTATCTATTTTGTAACTATCGAATACATTTTTGGATTGCTTTAGTAAATATATGTAATACATGAGTTTGTTTTGTATTGCCTGAAGTAAAAACCTTACCAAAAAAACATATTTGAAAAAAAAAAAATATCAACATCAAATTATTGAATTGATTGAATAATTTCTAACATGAATTGCAAGGAAGGACGAAATTCCCGGCACAGAAACTAGCTAGATCGCGTTTTCCTTTTATTTGAACATTAGTTAAAAGTTATTCGATCTCTAGTGTCGAAGTTTTCTCATACTCAGAGTGGGAGGTACTCATAGTTGTTTTGTTACTAGGTTACAAGATAGTTCTTTGTTTTGAGTAAAGTGGCCGAGTGTCATATTAGCAATTTTCGTTTGCATTTCGCCCCGTGAGTGACATTACCGGAGGCCCTAATCCTTCCCTCTCCCCTATTGACGTCCTTCCTCCCCTCCCCCTCTTCTCCTACTCCCACCTTAAGGGCGGCAACGCACTTGTGACTCTTGAATTACAGGTGCCCATGGGCGGCGGTAGTAATATACCATCAGGTGACCCGTCTGCTCGTTTGCCCCCCATACCAAAAAAAAATAAAAAATCCTTTAATAAAATATCAATGGGTTTAGTGAAAATAGTTATATAAACTTGACCAGCTCTTCCCCTTACTTGAAGTGTTCAACCACGCCAATGCCGCCAACAACTGCAAGGTTTGGAGTTCTCATACTATCTTGGAAACGACTAACAAATTACTTTGACATTGTACGAGTAATAAAAGTTTAACCTTATGCTAAGCTCTAACCATAAAGTAATAACATATTTTACAGTCAATTTTACGGTCAGTTTTATGGACGTTGTCATAATCATAGACGATAATAATGACACGTCTTAAATTATGAGTGTAGTCTATGGTGATATACAGTGTTGCCAGTAATATGACAAGCTTTATTCTTTAGCTCTTTTTTGTTTGCAATGTTACAATACATAAGATTAGAAAACTGTCCGCTATTTCGATGAATGCGACCAGAAAAGGCAATTAGCGGCTGATCTAGAATGACGACGAGGTATCTATGCTCGCGATACAGCTAAGCAATTCATTGCATTATAGCTAATCTTTGAAGCAAAGGCACTCAAACTAAGGGTCTATAAATACTAAATTTAGAAAATTACATAAATATTATCAAGTAGTCACCATTTTTATATTTCGTCTTCATCGCATTAAACTTTTTAACCATAAATCTTAATTACTGTAAAAAATAATGGCATATTATAGAAAGCTAAAGTTCAAAAGTTATTGTACAATTATTATTAAATAACGTTTCTAATGAGCAATAATTTTTTGTAAGAATTGATTTAATAATCATGTAGCTGTTCTTAAAAACAAATTAGATACTTAATTTGTTTTAGGAATATGTAAGTTGCGTACTTACATACTCCTAAAACAAATTAAGTAACAATTTGTTTTTTTATTTATTTTCAACAAATTATAAATACATTTTATTAAAAACTGTTTGTTTTTACTTGACTACCGGCTGCCTAATATACAAACACTATTTTTATTATCTGGTGCTTTAAAACACCAGCAATGCTTTAGGCACACACATGGTGGAAATTTTTCTTTTTTTTCTTGTTTACTTCCTCATCTAATTTACGGTCGGGTCTACCCTCCATAATACCTAGGTGTTTATATAAAACATATAAATGTCAATTCCATTTCTAATGACATTGTGAAGACGCTGGATGTATAGAGAAATGAACGGACCGACAATACTGCGTCCATATTAAAGTTCCGTTTTGATTTCCGTTAGTGTTTGTTTAGTACGTGTTCGCGTGTGTACGCATATGTGACTGTCCCAATTGGTTAATTACAAAATCTATGGTTTTCGCACACCGTGACTACTTGTTTATTTTATTATATAAATATCCTTGTTATATTCTGTATCAGATTATTGATAAGTCTGATGAAAAGTATGTAGGGATTTTACAGCTCGCTCTGTCGGCTCAGCCTCGTCCGGTATCCCGCGGTAATCGGACAAGACTGGCGTATTAAATCAGATATGTCGACAGATTATACACTTAAGTATCGACTGTATAGTTTACCAACAGTTCAGGTAGGCGGGTAACTTTAGCCTTTTTCTACGTTTTTATTATAGGAAGTTCTAGGTTTTATATGGGAATAGATGGTAGATTAGTTTAATGTGAAATAAAGTGGTATGGAAATTAACCGCGACGGTGGAAATCTATCAATATATGGTTTTAAGGTTTTGGCTTGAGAGCCTCCTTAGCCTGACTTTGACTCCTTTGCCTTCTGCCCGAATAATAGTTGCCCGCCATCTTCCAGCACTTACCCACTACAGAACAACCAGGTTTACAAAACGGATTGTTAGATAAGGTTAAATGCAACGCACAATTCCCTGCTACTCGACTTCTCTTGGGCCGATGATAACTAGCCTAATTAGAGAATTTTCGTCTTGTGTTTGTGTAACATTACACTAAGATCTTTCGCAATAAATTTAATCAATCATTTATGGCGTGAAACATAGCTTATACACTGATATTAAGATCAAAATCGGCTGTGTTCCTTTAATTAATGATGACTTAAAAAGCGGAAGTTCTTTAGATTCCAATGGCTGAGTAAACGCAAAATAGTTGTACAGGTTCCAGTAAAGCAATACTCGTCTCACTACTTTAGCAAACATTTGAAAATGAACGTCTCGAGAATCTTGGACCACAGCTATTATTAACATTGCTGACTTAAAGCCAACGGTATTACCTTACAACTCCATCAATAATCATTCTACACTAATTTATTTTATATAAGGTATGATTATCGATACGACATATGAGGCTACCAGTCTTTAATTCTTTATGTCTTTATAGGTTTTAATAGCTACCGAAGTAACGTACATATATATATATATATATATATATATATATATATATATATATATTATCAACTAGCTGTGCCTTGCGGTTTCACTCGCTTAAGTCCCTATGCCGTACGAATATCTGGATTAAAAGTGCGAGAATTGTACTTATAAACAGAAAAGTTTGTGAGGATGTATGCTTTCAAAAACTACTGAACCGATTGAGATGAAACTTGGTATGTAGATAGCTGGACACGTGGATTAACACATAGATTTCTTTTTATTGTGATATTTCCACAGCATCGGGATTTACGCGGGTGAATACGCGTAACGCAGCTAGTATGTTATAAATTAAAACTTTATGTGAATATGGCTACAAAAATGTTGCCTAGTCAAATCTTTACGTTGACCTATCATGGTATGGAAAGTCTATACAATTACGTTCAAGTTACATTGGTATATGAAATATAACAATACATTCAAAACTTAATGACTTAAGGTTGAAATTCGATTACCAGGCGATCTCTAATATAGCTATCGCTCGCAGCTCTTCTCGTTATGCTAGCTTTAAATCATTATGGCTTACCTTCGGGGGATGGACTTGGAGAAACACTAAAACAAGTAATACTCCTTGTTATTAGCATCCAATCATTTATAAGGAACTTGTCGTTGCCCGCGACTTTGTTCGGGTGGTGCCTGGTATACTACTACTTCAGATGTACAAAAGTTCAGTTGTATAGGTTGTGTTTCAAACAAACAAATACTCATTTACATATATCTACACACTTGTAAGAGATTACTTAAGTGAGATAAGTCCGCCATTGTACGATAACCATATGAAATGCATGTTTGTATTTCTTGGTGTATGTACATATATAAGAAGGCTATTATTGTTATATGTGTAGGAGGCATGACGCGGTTGAGATCAATGTTACCTGAATAGGGAAGTACTACCCTACACAGGATAGCAAACAGAATAACTATATTGTATTCCTGTATTGAGACCCTGTTCAAAGCAGAGTCACTCTATGAGGTTATTTGGAATGTTTGGTGGAATAACTTCTCGTTAATATGGCACAATATATACTTACATTAAGAATAAAACAGTCTTTTATTGAGCTGAAACACAGAAATTGGCGAATTTTGAAAAACATGGTGAAATTTTTTGGGATACAATTTTCCAATTTCACAAGGTTTATTTTCAATATAATCCGTGAATAACGTTCTCATTGTTTGTTATTTTGCTGTGCTAGTGATATCTAGCAATTCGCTTGCTTTACCTTGGTAACAAACTCTGTAGATCTGGAAAGAAGAAAAAACGATATTGACAAAGATATGTATTACGGGTAATGGACGGACATTACGGTCTAGAAATCTATCATTATTATTAATTCTTACTTTTCTTACTCCGAAGTTACCTCTTTGCCAAATTTCATATCCATCGGTTCCAAGGTTTTTGCCATGTAAAATAATAAAAAGACAGGCTTAGTATTTGCACGCCTTACAGGCAAAACATGACTGATCTTTTAATAATTTAATATTTTTCACCTTGTATACTTATGTCTGCATACTCATGTTTAAGCAAATAAAATTATCTTATCTTATCTTATCTCATCTTAGTGATTCTCACATTTATGATAAAGGTAAATTTTGAGACCGTGTAGGTACTAAATATGCCTACACGTAAAATACCGTCAACTGATCAACTTCGTCTTTAAAGTTAGCTTAACACGATTTTAAAGTATTCGAAACTAAATTATACTAACAATCTGTGACCACCCCAGTAATCACCGGAAACTGTCTCCGAACATATCAAACGCCTTGCCGTGGTCACCGTTCTAGAATCTATTATAGAAAAAAGGACTTTAAGAGCGTTAACTTAAGTTCCTATTGTGCTATTCCAAGAACTCGTAAGATGACTTTCAAAACTGCACATTAGATTAAAGTTCCAGGTAATAATTTGCTCTAAGTTGCGATTTTATTCCGCCTTTTTGCCTATCGGTGTTGCTAATTAAGTAATTAAGGCAAGTTGGTATTAAGAGGCCTAAGCCGCTATTAGAGCTATTAAAGAACCACGCATAATTATATCACGAATCGTGTAATAATGACTGGTAGATAACATTACTGATCAATTATTTCATTCAGAACTAATCAAGTTTTACTGTGAAAAGAAACGCAATTATTCGCAGAAAACAGTTTTTTGAATAGAGAACACAAATTCATTTCGAGTGATGTCTGCAGAGAACAGGTTCAAGTTGTCTACACCCTTAACTTATTCTGTACAGAATCTATGATAAAGAAAGCCGTATAGAAAAGCCAAATGTCAATAACACAGATCAATGGGCTGTACACAAACCTTATAGACTTCTCTTTTTAAAATTGTACATCTGTTTGAGTAAAAATAAAATTACCATTTAATTTTTTCTTGTTATTGAGACAATATTTGCATACAAACATGCAATACACTATTGTAAACAATAAAACTAACTCATATTTGTATTTGTTTATGCCAATCGTGGACCTAGACGTCACAATCCTGACAGCTGATACACGTGAGGCGGCGCTGTTTGTATTCTATAGTATATGTTTTTTGGTTGTGATGAAGCTGATATTGTTACTTAGTTGTAGAAAAATATTATAGTATAATAATGTTTTAGCCATTATGTAATAAAAATACTAAGCTGATATTCTTTTTGCAGATTCGGTACAGAAGAAAATAACCACCTCAATATGTCGCAGAGGGATTTTTCAGAGGTATGCATTCTAGAAGTTATTTTTTAAAATGATTGTTAATCAAAGATTGAATAAAAGTGTAACTTCATACAACAGAAAACGAAAATTATTAACGGATTGATTTTACCACCAATGCTTTTGGGGTGCTTCAAGGAAGTATATTTGGTCCCATAATAAACGACTTGCGGACTCAAATCTTAAAATATGTATGAAGATACAGTTGTCGTATTTAATAGGACTTTGAACGGTTGTTTGAGGACGCTTATCAATAATAGCAGTGGTTTAGGAGTAATTTGTTAACCCTAAACCGAATTTTTTACTACTTGTTATCACTCAACGTAAATTTTACTTTTAATACTCCTCTTAATCCGACCAAAATAATACCTTGGAAAGTTATACCATTATATTATGTTGAATCCAATTATAACCTTGAAGCAAGCTTAAAGGAAGAATTTGTAACGTTGCAAATATTGTAATGTAATGTAGATATTAGAGATATCCTACTCGAATGTCAATAATCAGAACATGGGCCGGCTCGACTGGAGTGGTACCACAGCCTCACAGAGAACTGGCGTGAAGCAAGGCTTTGTTGTGTTTCTCCGAGTTAGTGAGGGTACTAGAGACCCTAACCCTGACTTTTGAGTTGCTGGTGTCCATGGGCGGCGGTAGTAGTTACCATCGGGTGACTCGTCTGCTTTTTCGTCTCTTTGCCCCCTGTCCTATAAAAAAAACACATAACAAGCTTGATTGATTTAACATGCTATCTACCCACGGCTACTTTCTATCACCGATTTGTTATGAATTCCTACATTTATCCTAACTTATGCGATAATAGTTCTAGCTTACGGCAATGTTGGATAACTGTAAGTGCAATGAGTATCTGATGTAGAATAAATAAACGCACTGCTCGACGCTAGTACTAGATTTATCCTCACATTTAAAAACCGGACCATTTACTTATTAGGCCGGAATTTACACAAGTGCTCATATTTTAAACTAACTTGAATGATACTATTATCAGCACTCGCTGCGGATAATCGTATCATCGAAGTTTATGGAGATTATGTATTATTTAATAGTTGGGTGCTTTAAGTAAGCGTGATGACACCGGCTGATGATTGTTTTTTGAACTTTCGCAACTTGTATTAAAATTAAAAATAAAAATCGGGACTTAATTACAGGATTACTTATGAGATACGATACCTTCTTCGTTACCTGATGTTTCGATCGAATTGCTAGGACGGTAACCTGGTTATAAATTCGACAGTAAGTATCTACGTTTTAAATGTGTATTTTGTAAATTCCTATAACGAAGACGAGGATTTTGTTGATAAAATTCACCTTGAGGTGATTGTACAGCATTTTTTTAATAATTAAAATCCCTTGCCGCAAGTGTAGGTAATGAGTACTTGCCTTTTGTTATCGATAACGTAGAGTTTTTTATAGTACCTTTTCATTTAACGGTTTCATTACTTTAAAAGTAAGAAGATATTCATTAGCTTGTGAAATCGGAGCCCATTAATACTGATCAACAGTACATCACGCTGAGTGTAAGAGTTACACGAATTCACCATTACCCTGTACATTCGTTTCGTATTTAGGACAATCTTTAGTTAGTTGGAGCTACAAGAGAAAAGACACACGCAGGGCATAACCTTTTTAATCTCATTTCGTCACTGGTTGATTGTATGTTACAGTCCGGCGTTGTTCGGGCGTACTCGGAAAGTTGCGCCCGCGCCGACGACGTGTGAACGTGTACACTGGTGCGTGACTTGCTTGTATCTTAGTGTGGTACAAATCAAAAGCGACAGCGATATTTACTTATTTCTGAATAAAGAAAAATATTTAAATGAAATGTTAAGAATGTTTTTAAAGCCTTTGATGGCTGGCCGTTGGGCATGTCACCATGGAAGTCAGCTCTTATCTATTTGCAAGCAGCGCTGCTGAAAACCACTATAATAATTTTTTTTTGATTATTTAGTAAAATTATTTCATTTATGGGGATGCAATGTTAATGGTAACTAATATCAACCCTAACTAATACTGACCCTAAAATCTGTCTCTGATTTATTTGAATTCAGATTTAGTTACAAACTTCGCTGAACCTAATTGTCTTTGCATTGCGTGAAAAAAATTACTAACACCTACATCATAAAATATGTTGTAAACTCAACATAATGTAAAACAAATAGAAATGTGTTAAATAAATAAGCTTCTAAAAATCTAATAAGGTAAAATTTCTAAAGAGATAGGTAATCTATTCCATAAATATATGTAAGAGTAATGCACTGGATAGAGCCGTGGCAGCACCTTCTTACCATAGATACACAAATCACAACCTTATTTTCATTACAAATTCGAATTTCGAATCTACAGTTTAAATTAGTAGTTTAAGTGCTAACTCCAAATTTCCATCCAAATTCTTTTGAAAACGTTTAAAATAGTCTAGCGGTTTGAACGGACGTAATCAGCCAAATACCAATCTATAGATAACATCTGAGAGAGAGTCCGCTGCTGAATGCGGCGAACACTTTATGTAACTGAATATACTTAGACGCACAGTTACCGTTGTAATGTAGTATTAGTAAGTACACAGGATTCCTATTTAATAACTTGTAGTATTCTAGCGATATATGAAATTGACTTAATGAAAACAGAAAGATATTTAGTTTTTAAGCATATAACCCTCCGGGCGTAAGCAGATATTTTTACTTGTAAAGACTAGCAATATTAATACTGTCACTCGCATGTTGCCAGCCTTATAACCATAGCTTTGGCAACCCTATTCACCAATATAACTACAAAACTAGGTACGCAAGTAGTGGTGTTTAAATTGTGATCTGTTATAGATATTGTTTCACAAAAATAACAGAAATTTCGTAACACTACAGAAGCAGGTCTTACCAACTGTATAAAAAAAAGCATTTCAAATTTGAATGTGGAACAAAAATATTTGACGTTTGATTTTAAAGTGCATTTTAAAGGAGAAACACAATATTATTTTTAATAAGGCGTTGCTGATAATCGCAACGAAGATATTAATATATAGCCTCAAGCCTGATTGATTATCATAGGCAGGTTATATCAGCGTTAACAGGGACGCTAATATTATGTACAGTTTTATCAACTTATTATCGCATGGTCGGTAATACGCGAATGATACCACTGCACTGGTACCACAAATATCAGACGGGTTATATTCTGACATGCGACTCAGTGTAATAAATTTGTGGGATAAATATAGACGATACATAATTTTATGAAAATACAATACTTTTGTAGCGTCGTTCGTTTGGTTACGTACGTGCAAACCTATTTTTTGGGTTACGTTCCTCAAAAAGAAAAAAGGAACCCTTGGAAAGTGATCGTATATAACTTTGTCCGTCTATCTGCCCGTCAAGACTTTTTTTCTTAGGAATGCTTGAAAATATCAAGGTGAAATTAACATCAAATATTCAACACAACAAACTTCAAAAACCTATTTAATGTTACAACAAAGTAAAATAAAAACAAACTATACTTCACCACTGATCTGAATGAATTTATAACCGCATTTCATGCTTCTTAGGAATGAAAGACTCAAATAACGAAACTCCTTATGGCTGTACTTTGTTTGATTCCGTGCAGGGGCAATTTACTAAGCCCCAGGGGTAGGACTAGACAGTATTGGCAAGGATTTTCACACCCGTATTTTTTTCTTATGCGATAGGGGCAAACGAGCAGACGGGTCACCCGATGGTAAGTGACTAGCGCCGTCCATTGACACTTACAACTCAAGAGTCACAAGTGCGTTGTTGGCCCTTGAAGGTTGGAGTAGAGGAAGGAGGGGGGGGGTGAAGAGGGAACGGTTAGGGCCTCCGGTAACCTCACCTACTTGGCGAAACACAACGAAGCATTCCTTCACTGTCAGTTTTCTGTGAGGGCCTTGGTATCACTTCTTTCGAGCCGGCCCATACGTGCCGAAGCATGGCTCTCCCACAGTCAAAATAAAAGACAAAAAAAGTATACGTTTAAATGATCACCATGTGCTAAGGCTATCTTTGGTGAAAACAAAATATTTGGTGATTTATATAATACCTATGTTATATTTGTAATGTGCTCTGCATCACAGCTGTTTTTTAAAGGATGAACACTACTTATTCTTATTTACCGAATACGTATATGTGACCATAGCCAAAATCTCTTAACTTGAGGGCCAACAATGACGAGGTGGGTTACACATAAGGTACCGATACAAATTAATGTAATTCAAATGCTGTTAAGGTGTAGATGTGACGGATAACGTGGGCGTGGCCTCGTCATAACTGCGCAGACACATCGCCCCTCAATATATTTTTATTATTTACAAATTAGGAAGTAAACACTTATGTATGGGAACGCGAAGTTACTTTTATATTGTTAGATAGCAGGTAAAATAACTGTTAACTTTTAACTGACTAACTTAACTGATTTAAAGAAAATGTGTTTAAATAAATAATTATAAATAGAAAAATGTAAACATACGTATGTATATATACTGTTTTCAGTGCATTTTTTAGTTTATTTAACTAACTCATTGTGATTATCTCGCGTTTCCGTATCGATGCGATGTTATCTGTGAGTGAAGAAAATACACCATACGCTTATCAGCTTGTGCAACTTGTAGCAACCGGGAACATGTATGCCTATGTTGTTGCGCTTGATTGTTGTGCTAGTGAACATCACCTGTTGCAGCTAGCTTAACATGGAAACACCTTCACTGTGATTAGATAATGCCACTACAAAGTCCCACTAACTATTTTTTCATTTAGATGGAATTGGCTTTTGATTTTTTCATATAATTCTAGAGAAAAGCTGTAATTGAATTTACAACAACGTATAGCGTAACGAGTCCTCAAGACTCAAAGACTGTTCATTTTAAAACAATTTTTCATAACTTCGTAACGGGAGGTTCATAAATTCCTTGGCCCTTGCCAAGGCAAGTACCAGAACAACTTAACCCTTAAGCGCGGGCAGAAAGATTCTTTCCAGCTTTCTTAGATCTTTCTCTTTCTTAGATCATGATCGAAGAGAGCTTTCTTAAGGTTTAAAAGTGTAAGAGTGAACCTCTGCCTGGCGAGCCGTGCGATGACTAGAAGTGACACGATGAGACAATTCCTGATAACATAAGCTCATACAATCGATGAACTTTCCTAAGGTCGGTTCAGCAACACTTCTGAGGTTAAGATGATTGACCATAAAATGGAAAATCAATCCAGACCATCCGCGAGGCTCATCTTTTTACAGAGTCCGAAAGGGTCTACGTAGTGTCCAGGTGGGTCCGCTCCTCTGTATGTAGAGGATCAAATAGACTAAGTTTAGCCTTCCCTAGCCAAACAGTCTTGTTATGAGATGTTCCATATTCAAATATATGGCTCCTAATTAAGCAACCGAATTTCTGTCTGGCAAAATTAATATAACATTTTTTGATAATAGAACTTTGATGACATATCTGTCGCATCTTTGGTCATTAGTACGGATGTTTAGAGCGCCCTCTATAATAAATTCACCGGAAAGGAACACAAGCGCCGTCTATCGGCGTTACGCAGAGTCTAGGCGGAGGGTGTTGGCTTGCAGAACGAGTTCACTTTACGTTTGATCACCGCCGAGTCAATACTAGCCCAGGAACTGTACAATGTTTCTTTGCGTGTTTGCAATACATCCGTGATTAAGTATCAAAAGGGAGTTTTCTCATCGCCCGTACCCACTTCGTGCCCACATTGTGCCTAGTCCTGTGCCTGATAATTCTACATATGCATAAATTTCAACTTTATTAAAATGACTTGAAAAAAAATAATTCACTTACTTTGATTGCGGCTGCCGAAGGTTTAGCAAAGGCAAAACTGTCTTTCAGTTATAGATTGATATTACGAAAAGGCTTTAAAAATATGCAAAAGAAAAGACTTGTCTTAAGGTGAATTTAAAACCAAGTATTTTTATCTGCAAGAAGTGGATGAGCACTGGTAATCGCATCTAGCATTCTTTCTTAGGTGCACCTCTCTCTACGTTAAATAGTGAATATGTATCACAAAAAACATTCGTTAGAAAATTATTTTTCAAAATCGTTGCTAGCTCTTGTATCATTTGGCACAAGTATAGCGAAGTTTGACAACTGAAGAGGTCAATCTGCCCAGTTACCTAGCATTCAGTATTGTGGATTTTTATATATTATTTTGTTACCACTCTGTAACTAAAGCGATTAATTTCTCGTTTACTATAACGCCATCTGAAGTGCCGTATTAAAAATATATGTAGATATTTTTTAGACTTATTTAATAACCTCTCCACCAAGTCAGGTTTTTTATGAAGTTAATTTCAACACCGTTTTTTCATTCATACTATGGGACAAACAGAGCATTAAATGCAATAAAATGTTTAAATAAATAAAAGTATACAGGGTGTAATGACAGTCTACTGGGTATTACTATTTTATTGTTTAATGTATGTATTACTAACAGTTAATATGGCTTGGCATTTATGATACCCTGTTTATAGCAGTACTTGTAAACCAATCCAGCTTATATTGAACTTTATTACATGATAATCGTTATATTATTTAAATAAGAATAAAAAAGGGGGTCTATAACATTGTTTAATTTAAAAACTTTTGATGTAAGGTCCGAGAACCGGGATACCTGCGTCATTTTTACGTGAGTTTATTTTACGCTTTAATGTTACGTCTTAACTACTCAACCGATTATAATCAAATCTATACTAATATTATAAAGCTGAAGAGTTTGTTTATTTGGTTGAACGCACTAATCTCAATAACTACTGGTTTGCATTGAAAAATTTCCATCTGCGAAAAGTATTAGGTATAAACTCAATAATAATTCTAATGGAACTGTATTTGCAAAATAATTGGGTTCCCTTTTTGGGTATCAGAGAGAACCTACGGAGAAACGCGTCCAACTGGAAGAAATTACTTCTGTCCCTGAATTTTATTTATTTATTTAACAAATAGTACAAAAAAAGCAAAAATGTATTAGTCATTTACAAATTAACACCGCAAGCTCATAAAATAGTTTACAATAAAAATATTAATACATACTAATAGAGACTACGGAACTACATTTAACATAGATATTTATTTTGTCTGCACTAAAAAGAAAAAGAAAATCAAATACACAAAAAAAGAAAACAACTAATTTAAATAAAAATCAGGGGGAAGACGGGATAGAGAAGAGTTAGGGCCTCCGATAACCTTATTCACTCGGCAAAACACAATTAGAGTCAGTACTCTTCAAGATAACGTGGTTCAATAGCAATAGATATCCCGGTGCTGCTGATGAGAGTCTTCAACGCTCCATCGTATAGCAACAATTAGTATTTAAAAAATGAGATAAAAAAATGAGAAGTGTCTGTTTACTACAAACGCAACTTTCGGAAATAATTACATTATGTGGCATATTCTAAAATATCTAAAATATTTTGTAAGTTTGTGTTAAAATGGCTTGAGGGTAATCTCCGTAACAACTGCACATTTTCCAAAAAATATGTAAGCATTTGAAGATGCTTTATAAGTTTATAACAGATGTTTAATTATGTGCTTAAACATTAAAATAACATAACATAAAAAACGGTATTATAAACTGTTCAATTCGCGTGATAAATTGTTCAAGTCATACAAACTACATTTTGATATGACCTTTATTTTAATGGTATATTGTTAAGTATTGGCGTATTAATCCATTTATAATATAGAATCAACGCCTTAAACCAGACCAAATTCATCCTACTGCACTATATTAACACAATAACTACGCCTAATTCGCTTAAAGGTACGCTATCCACTCCTTCCGCCTACGCCAACATATTGTTCAGTCACTTTCCACTTAACTAAGTAGACAATACGATGTCAGCAAATCTTAGCGTCTCTTAGTCTCTTACCTTATTTGAATTCACCGTTGGCCATTTAGTTCTTGGACGTAACGTGCATTATGTAAACACCTTCCGGCAAAATGCACGTTTCCTTCATTCATTTAACCAGTGAGTGGTATGCTATTGTATGAATAAACCCCTGTTCGTGCATCCTGGTTAACTTGAACAAGTCAAAGTTATGTAAGTATGGAAAGTAAATTTCTATTTTTACAATGACAATTCGTACACACAGTAAGCCATGTCAGACAGAAAGTCCTAATAGCTCCTTTAATTTATTACTGTGCTTATTTTTTTAATATTCACGATAAATAGGATATTCTTGAACTGGGTAGGCAGAGGTATGTTACACAAAAACTTTTTAATAGATATATTGAAGTGAAAACCTTCAAGAAAAAAAACGTACTCCCATCTTAAAGGCTGACGCACTTGTGACTCTTGAGTTGCAGGTGTCCATGGGCGTCACTTACCACCAGGTGACCCGTCTGCTCGGTTGCCAAAAAAAAACTTCTTCAGGCACGTTGGGCACTTTTGCTATGAGAAAAAAGCACTGAACTTGCGTGACCGTCACTAGCCCAGTCAACCTAGCTATTTTATGATCAAAAATGGACATTTCGATGTTTCACGATCAGAAGGTCTAAGTAGTAAAACGTCCAACAGCGCGAAACGTCTAGTGAGCAGTAAGCCTAATTAGCAAAATGTCCATGTAACAAAACGTCCAACTCTCAGATGGTCTGTGTAGCAGAACGTCTATTTAGCAAGTCGTCACAATCTCAAAATGTCTGGATACTCAGGCACACATGCAACATTAATCCGGGCGCCAGAGTCAAAAAAACGCGAAAACTGGTGGTCTTTTATAACAATACGATACTTTGCTTATAATTTGAAGAAAAATACGTAGAATAACATCTTAAAGTGTCTACTTCGTTGGAGATACGCGTCATTGTTTATTCTTGCAAAATAACTTAAAATCGGCTTTTTTCGGTTTTCATTAAATATCTCGAAAAATGTTAATTGCAAAAGCTGTTTACCCGACGATTTTACGTAAGGATTAGGCGTTAAAAAAAATTGGAATTAAAAAAAAGTTCCCGGATCCCTCCTACTTAAGGCGCAGTACGGCACACCGTGTGGTTTTAGTCGATTCGATTACGTCACACCGCCCCACCGAAAACCCCGGTGGGATGACGGTCTGAGGGGGTTTCCACACGTACAAAAAAAACAGGCGGCTTAACACGAATATAAAATCAAAGCCAACCCTGTTACTATTCCTCAAAGCTCTTAGAAAAGAAGCCCTTTGGCAAGATCGCAAATTCAAGAATATGTTAATTGAAGGAAATAAGAGAAGAAAGATCGATATAATGTTTAATGTCAAATATAAAAGAGAGCTTCAGAAGCTTGAGAGTGAAAAAGTTAATCCCTTTAAATTTTTGGTGAACCTTGGCCATATTAAAAGGATATTAGGTACATAAATTCAGGGGTGTTTGTGCGCCTAATATCCTAATAATATTTAAAAAGCTAGTTTTTAACACAATTAAATTAAATTAAACAAATTTTTATATCAAATAAATTTCCTTAAGTTTATAAATGAGTTTCACTTTCTGTCATGAGTGTACACATTTTAAAAATGACGATTTGCTAAATAGACGTTCTGCTATAAAGACCATCTGAGAGTTGGACGTTTTGCTACATGGACATTTTGCTAATTAGGCTTACTGCTCATTAGACGTTTCGCACAATTTTGCTACTTAGACCTTCTGATCGTGAGGGATTTCGATTACCACGCATTTTTATTGTTGAATCAATAGTAAAAAAATGCGGAGATTAAGAATTGCGATACCCACAGTCTTTACAAGTGGAGCGTCATTTTTTTAACACTACACGCTTAGATACAAGTATACAGATGTGTGTGTGCATGTTTTCACTTCTGACGTGCAGTCCTACAACTGACAGTTTCTTTCATGTCATACGTAATAGAGGCAAGTCTATTGCTGACTAACGAATATGTTGCCAGACCCATTGTACCGGTGAGTGTTTCTGAGCAAAAAACCCCGTAGCCATTTGCCTAACCTAGAAACCTAACATGAACTTTACGATCGTGCGCAAACATTACAGCATCAAATTTGAGACGTCACCAACAAGGAGCAGTTGTTATTTCTTAATTTAATACTCTCTGAAAGGGCATATAGCCATCGTTAAAATGTGGAAACCCGACTTCATGAACACACTAATAACGTGGTTATAGCGGACTCGAACCTATTAAAATTACTCTTGGTTTACGCCACCATGTTTACGTCAGCCTATAGTGAGGAGTCCAGTTTTGCTCCAGGTGCATTATCACTCCATTCAAGATACACTCCTCCTGCCTATCAGAAAGTTAGGCAGCGTTGAACAGTGTGTGGGGCACGCATGGAAAACGTCTCTAAAAGCCAGCCTCCCCTTATTTAGAAATATATAAAGAAAGAAAAGATTAATTTTGGCACACAATAGGGAATACTTCATTTTTTATAAGAAAAGAATAAAAATAGCACAAAAAAAAAACAAGAAAATAATAATATTGACTACTAAGGTAGACGAAAAAAAATAGCAGTTTATCGTTTCTGCTCACTGGCACATTCCACATCTTCCGCCTGACCAATCGGAAACGGACTGCCTCAATCTATGGTGAAGGCCAGTATTGTCAGAGAGCAGCGATACAGCCTTAAAAACTATTTAATATCTTTAGAAAATAAATTTAAAAAGTAATATGAAAGTGTTTATCAGCAGTCTGGTTACCATAGTACAGGCTCTGCCTAGTTTGGGATCAGACAACCGTGTGTGAGGTGTGTCAAGTTATTCAAACAACGGATCACAAAACGCTTTGACATTTTGTCTGCCATCTTTTGTATGATAGATGTCTTTTTCTGTCTTGACTTATGTTTACTCAGGTATGGAGTGACGGTCAGCAACGGCCATATTTAAAAGTCCACCGGTCGTATTAGCAAGTTATTTCCTGCAATTCTAATCTTAATTGCATCCGTTGAACTATTTCCTTCTCACTACTTAATGAGTATATCAGGATTATAGCTACAGTTTATTGCATGATAGATTTACTTTTAACTAATCTATGTATGAATACTATTACGTTCGGCATAACCAGCTTGTAAGTACATATCATATTTTTACACATTTAAAAATTAAAGTGTTTTCTTGGTTAGTTATGAAACTGATAACTATGTGTTAATATTTACATGCTATCGTAACTTTCGTGAAATTCACTGTCAGTCGTAGGACTGTACGTCAGGAGTGAAAACATAACTTACACATACTTAAACACACACAGACACATCTGTATATATGTATCTGAGAGTGACGGTCACGCGAGTTCACTGCTTGTTCCCCATACCAGAAGTTCCCAACGTGCCTAAAGAAGTTTTCACTTCAAAACTATACCTTGAGAAATGTCGCTACATTCTCTTGACTGTTGAGTATCTAGATGATACGAATAGTGAAGTAATAATAATAATAAAAAAATATGGCTAATATTTGATAGAGCCATCTAGACCCAAACTAAGCATAGATTGTACTATGTGTACAGGATAATCATAGTTATATTTTTTTTTTGTATAACCAAAGTAGAACAATGCTAACTCTACTGTGCTAGAATCAAACCCCTGCGTTTCCCTTCGGACATGCGACGTGATAATAAAAAGTAATAATCTATACTAATACTAGCAATCCGCCCCGGCTTCGCACTGGTAGTAGAGACATCTTCAACAATCATCATCATATTTCAACCAGTTTACACAAAACCATAAGAAATTATACACCTAAACCTTCCTCGTGAATCACTCTTTCTATTGGTGAAAAGGGCATGAAAATCCGTACAGTAGTTTTTCAGTTTATCGCGGACAGACAGACAGACGCGGCGGGGAGCATTGTTTTATAATATGTAGTGATTAAGCTCAAGAGTTTATTTGTTTGGTTGAACGCTCTAATCTCAAAAACTACTGATTTGAATTGAAAAATTCTTTTAGCGTTGGATAGCTTTATAACATCACGCTACGACTAATAGCAGCCGAGTGACCATAAACGCAGGTAAAACTGTGGGGACGACCGTGTATGATAAAACGGGATGTCTTCTGTAGAAAACTGCAGTTAAATAACATTATATATACATACATATACCTGCCGCCACAAAACTTGAAAATACTTTATGTTATTATTAGGGTTCCGTACGTCCAAAAAAAGAAACGGAACCCTTATAGGATTACTCGTGCGACTGTCTATACCTCTGTCACAGCCAATTTTCTCTGAATCTATTGGACTGATTAAGTTGATATTTTGTAAACCTATCAATTCCTGTGACCCAAATACAGACGTGTAATGTAAATAAAGGAATTTTGAACATGAGGGTCACTTCTGGGGGCCAAATTAGGAAAAAAAAAAATTGTAAACTGTACCGTGTGCCATATCAAGTGAGAGGGATTTTTGTGAGGCTCTCAAATTTACTTGTAGGTTACAGAGAAACCCATAAGAAGTGTATGGTCTTAAAATAGCATGGTAAATCTCTCAATACAAACTTACATTTGTAATTCCTCGTACGGAACCCTTTTCACGCGAGTTCAACTTCGCCAGGTTTTTCGTTTTTTTTTTTTAAAGATAGTTTCAAAATGTAATTACGGGTTTAATACTCATTTGTAATAATTTCCTACGTTTATTTTATAGACTGTATTTTAAGAGACTGTTTAATAAATTGACTGCTGTAAAATAAAATTCCCATTCGAGTTCAAGATCCGTGACGGCGGATATGCTTTATTAGTAGCGTTTAAATTGTTCCTGCGTGTAAGTAACTAAAAGACTTGTCTAATCATCAGGGCCTTTGGATGTTTTTAGTAATAAATAATTTTGCCAAAAAAATAAATTCTTAGCGTAACTTTTGCCTAATCTTTGCTAATATTCCTATTTTTTAATTATTAATTTTACGTTTTATGTATTCAAAAGTCTTGCATACCTAGTTAAGAGGTACATGAGTTACATACCTAGTTAAGAGGTACATGAGTTACATATCTAGTTAAGAGATGATGTACGAAACCATGAAGTTTCGACAGCGTGTTGAAGCTGAGTCATTAGTACAAATCGAATCCATTACTTATCCTTTACTAGGACTTACTCACTTACTACTTAATCTACTTAAAAAAAATGTCAGTCGCAGGACTGCTCGTCAAAAGTGAAAGCTTCTTATCAGATATCTGAGCGCGACGGTTGCGCGAATTTAGTGCTTTCTCCATCCCAAAAGAGCCCAACGTGCCTAAAAAAGTTTTCAATAAAAAAAAATGGTAACATTAAAACAATGCTTATTGTAAAAAACACAACAATTTAAATAATAACCAGTTATAATTACAAGTGTTTTAATATGCCTATTTATGAGAGCCGTGTAATAAAATAAATAAAATCCCAACTCAACCTTGCAATTTCCCAAGTTTTATTATTGGTAGGTCATTTAACGCAAGCCCCCATCTACAATTTTGTTTCCCAAATGAAATCCCAACTAAACCTCGCAATTTCCCAATAGTTCGGCTTATCGGTCTGTCATAAAACGCAAGCCATAGATCAGTAATTTTTTTTCTAAGCTTTAAACGATGCTAATTAAGGTGTCTTGTAGTTTTTTAATTGACTCGTAGAATTAATTGAATAATCAATGTCTAATACTTGACATATGTGCTATTGAATGAAAGTATGTAGTTTGACCACCTGACGTTAAGCGGCAATGCAGTCTATGATGAAGAACATTTACTTATATCAGTATTTACATCCTAAGTAATATTATAAATGTGAAAGGTAATTCTTCGTTTTTTACACATCTCTTAAAAAAACTGGAAATGTTTGAATTCTTGTCATTATGTCACGTGTTAATTTAAATAATACCAGCAAAGACATCTCCAACAATCATTAATTTACACAAAATCTTAACAAATTATACACCTAAACCTTCCTCATGAATCACTCTGTCTATTAGTGTAAACCGCATGAAAATCCGTTCAATAGTTTTTCTGAAAATTCATATATATATTTTTTTTTTGGGTAAAAGTGACACCATTTTACTGAAAAAAAATTAAAAAATACCCCATACGGCCAAAACTGCAATGTAATCAATTAAACAACATTTATGCAACCAGCTGCTTCGACAGCGCCGAACGTTTAAGGCCATTCACCGTACCGCATAAAAAAATACCGCTTACATTCTTGGTATAGGTGGCAAACGAGCAGATGAGTCACCTGGTGGTTAGTGACTATAGCCGCCCATGGGCACCTGCAACTCAAAGAGTCCCAAGTGCGTTGCCAGCCTTTAAGGTGGGAGAGGAGGGGAGAGGGGGAAGAGGGGAGAGGGAAGTGTTAGGGCCTCCGGTAACCTCACTCACTTGGCGAAAAGCAATGCAAGCCAGGCTTCACTGCTGGTTTTCTGTGAGGCCGTAGTATCACTCCGGTTGAACCAGCCTATACGTGCCGATGGCTCTCCCACGAAAGTATAAACAGAAAGAGGTTTACAGCATGTAAGTTTTTCGCGTTGCTCAAACTTACATGCTGTTTAGCTGGATGCACATAATGGATAGAACAGTTTTGTACTGCTTAATTCCCTTAGAAAGTTCTTCCAGCATAACGGTGAGAGAACAACGTATGAGGTATTTTAATGAAGAATTAAATACGAGACTCGAGGTCTAATTGGGAATATGTCCAAGATTATTCATATACATTTGACTGTAACAAAAGATATATTTAACTAAAACCGTAAGAAATTAAATCTATTGTGTTACTGGCTTGTATAATGATTTAAAATGTAAATTCATACTGGGAAAGACATTAATTTTATTACTACGGCTTTAAAATGCTGACGTCATATCTAGTATTTTGTTGAGTAAAAGAATGAATTGTCATAGGAATCGCGATTAATTTGATGTTGTCGATAAGTGGAATTATATGATCGCGTTACCATGGGTAATTTTTGCCATTCAGTTTTTTTTGGGCGTGTTTTTTTTCTGGTTTGTTTGGCCCTCGGGCCGTTACTACACCGGGATTTTGTCGGAATCCAACCATATAAAACCACACGATGTGCCATACTGCGCCTAAATAGAAAGGGATCCGGGAACAGCTTTTATTGAGACATCCTGAACCCATTTTGAGTTTACTCCAACCTCAATACCTTATGCCAAGAGAAGATGATGATGATGCCAAAATTAACTCAAAACTCCTTCATTCAAAACTCTTTTTCGTTTATAAGTATTATTGCTTTATCATTTACTTTGTATTGCGATCATCAGACTCGGTAAGTCGGGATGCTTAAAAACATTGTTAGTTATTTATTTACTAAATACAAAGTAGTGTAAATAAACAAATATAAAACTTTCCGCAATCTACTATCCTTGAATTACGTTGTTGCACCGATCCCCACTTTTATGGCAATTATAGGTACTCTAAAATCGATATTAACACCCTGCAATTACCTACAAATTACGTCATGAAGGTATTTAATTTAATAAGCCAGTATTTGCCAGCGAGCCTTTTAGCTATTGCTCATTTATTGCTGGCAACATTGTTGTTGACCGTACATTGTAACAATAATGACCCATAAAGCCTTGTCTTTGATATATGTAAGTGAACTGAACTACAGCCTTTTTTTAAATAAGTGTAGCCTTTAGAGCATAAAAAGTGCGGTTTTTGAGGGTGTTTTCGAAGTTATTTCTAGGACGATACCAAAGGAAAACGAGGTAATGGTAATAGGGAATATGCATGTTGTTTAAATTTACTTGATTAATTTTCCCTTGAATGTTTATTGTCCAGATATTATGCCTAAACAATTATATTCTTATTTAGTTCGTGTTTAATTGCAAAAAATATTAATTAAAATATGCAAAATAAGGGCGCGAAATTCAACTTGGCAAAACGCTTCACCATTGGTCGAAACAAAACATGACGTGACATTCCACGTTCTGTCATTTATCAGCGCCTATATTCGTAGTGTTACGGAGAAAGATAGGTGTTTCTGTGGTTTTTGCTCTTAGCTAGTGCAACTTTACTGAACAATTACTGAATGTAGTTTTGTCAAAGCACAATCGGACAATCTACCGAAAATAGGTGCATTCATGATGACTATATATTTTGCATCAAATCCAGATTTTACGTCCGCTGAGGTTAAAGGAGTGAAAGCCGCAAGTTAATTCGTATAATACTTGTTATATTATAATCTAATAGATAAGATATGTAGAGTCAGTTATATTCATGAAGTTTTATTGGACTTTTGTTACCTAGTTTAAGTAGACAAGAAAGTTGCCTTCTGCTTGATATTTAAAACAAACATAAATTACTGCTGACTAATTCACACTATACTAACAATTAAATTGTAATATGCTTACATTAAAGTGATCTTCATAACAATATAAACACGATATTGAAGATACTTCATCTCTTCTCATTAATGTACACCATTGTTTTCGTATTTTACATTATTATTTTGTACAGGAAAAAATACTGTATTTGGTGTACTTCTTATAGTGTTTTTACACTTAGGGACAAGGCAATACCTATAAAATGGTTTTTTAACTTTATCTATCGTCTATCAATTACAATAAATAGTAATTACAACTGGAAATCGGTATAAAATTACTGTAACACTTCAAGTAAGTTTATGAAACAAACACTAAGCGTGGAACGTGACGTCATCCAAGGCCCACGAAATATGGCGGCGTTCAAACAGATCAAATTTTATCGATGTTTACAATGTTATTTTAAAAATTTATTTGAACATTGCCACGGTTTTTTATATTTTTTATTACGGTAGAATGATGGAACAATTCAATAAAAGATAAAAAAAAAATACATGCATATTCCCTATTCCCGATGTGTAAAATATATTAAGGCAGAATAATTTTGGTACATATTTTTATTTAGTTTAGGCGAAAGTGTACTAGTTCTCGATAATACCTACTACTTATCTGTGCTACAACCAACGCTAGCAAAAAAGTCATAGGCTGAGTTTTAAGCTATTAACTTAATAGAAATTTCAATATTTTATATATATTTAATGAAAAATATTCCCTAAAATAATGAGTCTGACCATCATTGTTGATATACTTTTGCTATTAAGATTTGAACTTTTTTTTTATATACACAACATGAATGAATGTATATCACATGCTACTAGCTAATTGCAATACAATCATGAGTATCTTTTCTGCTGTAAAGTAGTTTTAATAAGATTTCAAAGTTAAACATTAAGGAAAGAAAAAATACACCTTTAGATAGATAGATAGATTAACTTTTTATTGTACAAAACATACGAAATTATACAAGACTGGATATACATAATCTTACAAACTATAAACCATGTACAATTGGCGGCCTTATCGCGTTCTGCTATCTCTTCCAGGCAACCGTTAGATGGAAAGAGAGTTTATGTATGGCAAGAGGAGTTGCAGTGTATAGTTGATTGAAAATAATATTATCATATTATATATTACACATATGTTTTCCCATACATAAATCTAAATGTACAGATAACAGTATACCTTTAATAAATTACAAATGTAATTTTCCTGATAATAGATGTGTAATAACGAATTTTGCAGTAAAGAATATAAAAAACATATTACCGACACCCAGCATCATAAAATAAACTATAATCTAGCACAGGTAAGTTGAAGATACGCAACATTTGTGGTAATTTCCTCTGGCTATAAAACATACTAATATTACAAACGATACAGAAACTATATCAGTGCTTTATGGGTATTAAATAATTACCCTGTTTAAGGGAAACCGACTTCAACAAAGTACTAGATAGTACTGACAAGTGTGTTGATTTTAACAATAATAATAACTCGAGACACCTCACACACACACAGCCGTTTGATCCCTAGGCAAAATCTGTACTATGATAACCAGACTGCTGATAAACGTACTATATATTACTATTTTAGTTTAGTGTAAGTTTTTTCCACCCATATTGTTTATTAAACATTTTTAACAGCTAAACAATTTAAACAGACCCCCGTGCTACAATAATCTGAATAAGCGTTACAATAATTTTTGTTTTTTAAATATGTTAAATACTTGGAAATACTCAGATTAATCAAAATGTACACAAGGACTAATAAGTTTGCACTCGAATTCCCGACTCGAAAATCGATTCAACGATTACAAAAGAGCTGATGATCTTCGAATGGCTAAACAGATTTTCTTGAATTATATCCAAGAACACTCTCGATCAAGCCACCTTTCAAATAAAAAAAACTGCACTTAAATCGGTCCATTCGTTTGGGAGCTACGATGCCACAGACAGATACACAGACACACAGACACGTCAAATTTATAACACCCCTCTTTTTCCGACGAGGGTTAAAAACTAAAACCTACTGAAAATGCCTATATGAAATTAAGTTACGACCTAACTTTTAAAATTGAAGAAAGACCTCTGGGCTATTTATTAAATAAAATAAAATAAAAAATATAACAATTATTCCATAATCAACAAAGATACTGAGTAAGATAAAACACAGTTAATTTAAAACGAATGCACCACACAATTCACTTAATTTTACTATCACCATAAGGTCGACTAGTTGATTGGGATAAAGTCCGGCTATAAAATAAATAAATAACCACCCCCTAGTTGATGCCAGTTAAGAATACTATTAATGGTGATACTATGTTTTACCTACCATTTACACAATTAAAACTCAATTAAAATAAGATTATTACTAAAATGTACAACAGATCATTTTACGAAATAATAATTTAATTGCTAACGACGACCTAGCCCCGTCTCGGTGCTCTGTCCGTTTCATTAGCAAGTTTATTATAGATAAATGACAGAGTGTGTTAGGAGGGCCATGCAAGCGAACAACAAATCTGTGATGCCCTCCATAATTATATAACGTTAACCCTTGCGCAGGTATAACTTGTTTAAAATCTTCGCTATTTTTTATGTTTTCACAAACGGTCGAAGCGCAGCGAAGTATCTCATTTGCTTTGTATGGTAAGTTGAATTGTTTTAAAAGGGTAATTAACTTGTAAAGTTTTGAAATTTATTGTGTAGGTTGTGTCGGTAAAGTTTTTGTATGGGACTGTTCGAATACAGTTTAAGGTAGTATTAAAATGGTACATTAGAAACGATTATTTTGGCTAACGCATAGTGGGAGATATATTTGCATATAAAAAAGCGGAAATGTAATACTTAGTTAGACAAAAAATTGAGTATCTCCACTCTACATAAGAAAGCGGCTAAACTGTACTTTTATCGATGACTAGCCTTTGCCTGCGGTTCACGTGAATGTAAATATTGGCAATGAATCCAGCTGTCCCTCGGGTACAGTACTTTTTTTCTGGATGAAAAGTATCATATTATGTCTTCTTCTTTCCCTATAACAACGTGTATGAATAATTTAATGAAGTTCGGTTGAGTAGTTAAAGAGCGTCAAACCGATTAGTAAAAGAGCATCAAACAAAACAAATAAACTAATAACATTCGCATTAGTGATATTAAGTTAAGATTAAGGAAAAAAACGTGACTTATATTATTGGTGTTGTGATTGTTTATAGGCGACAATAACCGCATCGTTTAAGAGAGGTAGTATGTTTGTACACACTTCGATTCTATAAAAATAAAAAAAAAACCGGGCCCGCAGCAGGCCCGCAGAGGAAATCTACCTAAAACAAATGAGATTCGTTACTTCCCGGCAACAACCAGTTTGAGTTATTGCACTTCCCAACCCTTCCGTAGTAACAATATCCCTTTCCTCACCTTCTAACCTACCTTTCCCTTTCGATATTAACGGCGGTAGCGTAATGGCTAAAGCATCGGCCTTGCGATAGAGTGGTTGCGGGTTGATCCACCAGTGGATCAGTTTTACGGGATAAGTCCGGAATAACTCATAATAATCATTTTTCGTGCGTCTGTTTGACCTTGTAACTTTTGACAACTTACTTAACCAACTGAGGACAGACGCAGGAAGGGCGAGACTACGTTTCTACTATAAGACCAGTTAAATATTTTATCCTTGTTTTTTTAGCTTACAAACTTGACAAGTCTAACCTAAGTTATGTTGTTTTCCATTCCACCAACGCATTATAAGTTATAACGCCTAGTGCACCAGCAAACAGCTCGTCAGGTGTTGATATACGACACATTGTCCCGCTCCAACAATCGCCTACTAAAACTTAAAAAAAAATGAAGTCCTCCAACACAATGAAATGACGGGCGCGAGCCCTCAATTCATAGTGTTCGTATTATAGTTGAAGTCAGCGTCCAGAGTGTGTAAACTATACGCGCTAAATATATCCATAGCTTCGATAAGAGAACTACCGATCGATAAGAATAATTGTAAAAAGCTATTCCACGCATTGTAAAAAAACTTACATTCAATTGCAGATGCGACGTTTAGGTAATAACGCATTGGCGTGTCAATATGCAACTTTAGACATGTTTATTTTACAAATGTTGCTCTTTACTTAAATGGCTATAAAATTTACGAATTTGGTTTTGAGAGCAAAAAAAAACTGCAATGTTTTCGCGGTTTTTATTTAAATTTGGAAAAAAACTAAAACTGCTTTTTTACGTTTTGAGAGCAAAAGAGAAAAAGTAAACTGTTTCTATGGCTGATAATTCGCGATTAAATAATATATGTAATTTGTTTTTCTTTATCATTATTGCCACTCATTCTTCCCATTCTTTAGTCAAGGGAGAAAAAGGGATAGAGATCAGAACGGAACTCACAGAACTTAAAATAGTGGCGTCGTAAACGTAACGGTTAAGATATCGCCTTACTAAAATCAAATTTCCCACCTGTTAGGATTCTACTAGAGCCTACTCTGGCAAGCTTAGTTGAATGAGATCATTTATTAATTTATTCTAAACATAAATTACTATTATAGGTTTACACCTAATTTAGTGCATGTAGTTACCTGCTAAAACATTATAACATCCATTAACGGACTAAATTAATAGACGATCTCTACTGATATCTCAGCCTTCGGTAGGGTATTTAAATCAGGATAAGAAGTAAGCTTAGTTTAATGCGTTCAATTTGCTTTTAAATTCAACTGTTTTTAATGTATATCTGATGTTTTTTAGGGCTGCCACCTGCAGTAGTAATTTCATTAAGTGTTTATAACTATTAATTTCCGTTTTTTTTGAATTTTTTTTTAAAAGCTCACTAGCCTGACACAAAAACAGAGAAACATTGAGATCATTGATAGGTATTATGAAAATGTTGGCCTAGAAAGAAAGAAACTACAATTTATAACTTACTTGTGATACTTGCTCTCCCCAAAAATTCGATATTACTCATCGTGCTTTCGCCATCGATGCTTTAAATCTTGTTTTCGTTACCTAGTTTAAAGACCAACAAAAACAATCCAAATCTTAAGTCTACAGACAGACCCTTATAAAGAGCAAATAAATATGGTTATGATGTGTTTGTTTCCGTCCCCGCTAACGCTCTTGTTCTCGCTACCGCCTTTCCATCATACCCTATCCACAGCGCAACGGATCGCGTGTAACTTGTTATTACACACTACGTCACGTCGACGCAGTCCCGTATTATAGCCATGGCATGATATACGTGTGCGTAATTCTATCAGGGACGTGGACTAGTGGCGCCCTCTGTAATTCCTCCTGATAAGATAATTAGGCGTCAGATTAGACGTAATAAGAGAAGAAAATATAAATGGAATTTATAATTTTGTTTTCTACATTGCTGTCTTTTAGATTATGTTGCTGAGTTATATGGGAACTTAGCTTTTGTAGATTGAAGTTATGTTGAGCTTGGGATTTGTAATAACTTCATTCTAAATTCCTAACTAATACAATTATAAATGCGAATATGAGTTTGTTTGTAACGTTTTCAAGCCTTAACTACTAAATCGATCATCATGAACTTTTGCATACACGTTTTTGGGTGAACAGAAAACGACATGGGTACCTTCCATCCAGAAAAAAGTCCTACTCCCGTGGTATAGAAAAGAAAATTCAACACGAGCATAGCCGCGGTCGAAAGCTGGTGTAATAATAAACTTACAAACAATTTGTTTATTAGTTGTGACGTAGATCACAAGTATAAATTGTCTTCGCCTTAACAAAAACCAAGTAATATTATAATTGGACACTTTGAAGGATTTTAATAGCAAAGCATGTTAAGGAATTAAAGTTTACTAAGTAGTTAAGTTTATTAACAATTTAATTACTTACGCAACTTACTACACAAGTCTAATTGGTAAAAAAAATGAAGTGCCTTGTACTTGTGCTATTGATATACAATAAAGAGCTAGTACGTCTATACTAAACAGGATCCGTTTCCTGTTTTTCATGCGCTAAAGAGCCCTCTAAGTCAGGAAGTAAAACAACTGGATACAATAACCACTAGTTATTCACTCCTAATCCTTCATCACATATTTACAAAGTATAATCGTCAATCACTTTTTCTAGATTCAATAAACCCTTTTTTTATAATTTTTCTTCAGAAAATGCTTTTTGTAATATAGCTGCACATTTCTAAACAACATATTATGAATTTTCGAGTGCAAACAGGTAGTTCATATTTTCCCGTCATTGGTTGCTAAGCAACGGTTTGTTAGTAAACATTGCATATCGAATTTGCATGAAGTATAGATTTGTTTATCCGTGTTCCAGGACCTATCATTCAAGCTATGCTTAGCTTTAGTCTGGATAGCGTCTGTATATTCTGTATAATATCTCGTAGAGTATTCCTTACCTATGCTAGATGAATGTTACTTGTACCCGAAGCTCTAAATACAGATAAAGAATACGTCACTATTCATCATAAAACGTAGGCATTTATCGGAAACTGCTGATGACGTCCGCATTCCCGCCAGTCGAACAAGATGGCTAACGCTTATAAATTAACTTTCTATCCGCCTATCTAATTAACACTGTTAATTAAAAAACTCGTTTTAGTCATGTATCACGCACGATAAAAATGTATCTTATTACTACAAAAAAAAAACCAAATCAATTATGTACTACTGTTAATAATTTGCGAAGATAACTAACTATACACCACACTAGATAATAATCCTTGTGTATCTTTGTGTGTAATACCCATACAATAATTACTTATTTCCGTTGGTTTTTTAACAACTACATATATTTAAATTACACAAAGTTGTAGACCAACGGAACCGCTACAAATACCAACAGATGAACTTTGGAGGTTTTTCTTCCTTGCCTATCGCAATTAATTACAGGTTTATTTATTTTATTTAAAAACTTTATGCACAATGCCAAAGTTTGTTAATGTTTATCCTTAACTGTTGCACTTATGATAGATAAACCAATACTGATTAATACTTTAATACAAAGAACATAGACTAAGGTAACGATCACTGAACATTTCGATACACATCAAAAGTATTTATGTATGTATGCGTATTCGTATGATAATTGTATTTGTATGTAAATTAGAACTTTATTTAAGAAATTTCGTTCTTATACACCTGCCATGTCCCTCACTGAATCACCCAAAGGTTGACTGGTAGATAATGCCATGTGGCATTAATTCCGCCTCGTGCAATGTAAACTGCAGGAAGTTTTAAATAACATTAATAAATAAATAAAAGTTTCAAGATTTTACAAACATAAAAAAAAAAGAAATAAACTACTATGTTTTAGTCTAAGACCCAAACAACACTGGACGGGGCGTCCGCTACGGAGGTGACTGCCAATTTTTATAACACTCATACGACATTTGTCCATGCGATGAAAATTTAAATTACAAGAAAATGAAATCAGAAGGAGTGGTAGCGTAATGGCTAATGCGTAGGACTTGCGATCAACTGATTCTGATTTCTTACCTCTCCCAGTGACGTAAACGCACTCCTTTCTTTTTGTTTTATGCTTGTGGATACCTCTTTTGGGCAGTAGCGCTACATCGATCCACCGGGGTTTACGATAGGACGGTGTGTCGGCATCGAACCGACTAAAACCACACGGTGTGCCATATTGCACCTAAAATAGGAGAGAACCGGAAACAGCTTTTATTGAGACAGTAATTCCTCTCATTTAGGCACGTAAACCCACACCTAACACCAGTATTTAGCTTAACTGAATAGGTTAAAAAGAAAATTAGTAAATGTATGACCCACGTTACTATTCTAAATATAAAAGAAAATAACAATCCAAAGGAGGCAGACAACGAGTGTGGATTGCATGTGTTTTCTTAAAAATAAATCAATTAATGTTTAAAACATTTAAAAGCTCTCATGACTTTTTTAGGTTGCATTTTTATATTATAACTTTTATGAGCTGCTATCCATTTAAACAGGTTAGTCCCGATTCCCCCCGTTCCCGTTTCCCCACTTAACTTTATCTGGTATATTAACTTTTTATTACACAAAATTGTCAAATAAAACAGGGCTTAAACATTCTTATGTTTATTTTTTTATCACAAATCAAATCATACGTAAATTTTACAATTTGTTATTTCACAACCATAACAATCAGAAGGTTTTTTGACTTTTCAAACAATTAACAATTTTTACTACGATAGAAAAAACAGTAAGTAATTATATAAATATCAAATGAATAATAAAAAATGCGTTATCGGGACTAACAAGTGTGAACTAGAGATTATTGATAAATCTTCTATTATGTATTTAATTTTATTATTCAACGCATTATGTTTGTTTAACAACAAATAATTATGAAAGCTGTTGACCCCGTTCAAAAATGAATTTGTGTATAATTTACATAAAATATTATTATAGTGGTGGCCTAATTTCTTCAAGTCAATATAATAACGATGCAAATGTTTACATACTGAAACCGATATCTAAACTCAAAACAGAACCGTCTTTATAAAAAGAACCCATATCATACGGCGCATCGTTAAACCAGTAGGTCAAGCTATCTGGTTAATAGTTAAATACTCTATGGGAACGTAGAACGTATTTGGGGCCGATTTAGGCTTGACCGGTTTTCTTAAATTAATTAGTAGACGCTAACATTACTGTTTGGTCACGTCTTACTGGATTAAGCGCAGGCCACATTGGCTTCGACTGGCGATCGCGTTCTACGGCCAGCACTCACCCGTTATTTATGTTGTAGATATTAATTTAAAAGCTCTTCTTTAAACATCGTATACATTTACAGTTTATTTACAACACATTTAGAGCGTATTTAGAACTCATTAAGTCGAATAAATATGGAAATGAAGGTGAATCTTATTACGAAGGTTCTCTATCTGTCGCTACGCAGTATCTTTACAACGAACGAATGACAAAAAGAACTTTAAACTCCTAGCGCAGCGTTCAAATTCAAATTCAAAATTTATTTGCAAAAAGTTGGTAGTACAATTTTAGTGCATTGATTTGACATGCAAATCTAATAATAACAAGCTACCCGCCCCGCCTTCGCACGGGTAGCAGAGACATCTTCAACGATCATCATCATATTTCAACCAATTTACACAAAACCCTAACAAATTATACACCTAAACCTTCCTCATGAATCGCTCTATCTATTGGTGAAAATCGCATGAACATCCGTGCCGTAGTTTTTGAGTTTATAGCGAACAGACAGACAGACAGACGTGGCGGGGGACTGATGTAGTGATGGTATATATATTTTATATATACCATCACTACATATTAATAAATATAATCATATGTATAATCTTATTGTTTTATGAATTATCAATATGTTCAAATGTATTTATAATAATATATGTCACAATTATCTCAACGGTCAATTCAAATTTAAGTCATACTTAAAGATAAATTTATCGAACAAACACATTATAGTAGATTGCACTGATAAGAAACTACGTCAAATTATTATGATTGTCTCCGACTCATAAAGTCAGCAACTGAGTAATAGCATTTATCCATTAACCACACTTTTAGTTTTATGGAACATATTAACAGGCAGGATTTTTATGTCATTTGGAATATTATTATAGATACAGCCACATATCACGTAACACTTTTTTTATAAAGTCTAGTCCGAGGTACACTTGACAAAACAATTCTTTCAGGGATTCCTTATAGTTCTAGGTAAAAGTCTTGAGCCTTTGAGAAAATATACTAAATTTATGCTGTTCAAACTTTGCAGCTTCTAAGATATACAGACTGGGCAGTGTCAGTTTTTACAGACCAGGGCACCATAGGAAGATGAGGTTGGAAATGCTTTTGACTCCATAAGGTTTGTTACAGTTTATATGCGTAGTAACCGCTGACATCCAAGCGCATGCTATACTAAAATAAGCAATACCACTTTGTGGTGCGAGGATCGAACATTCAGTCGCAGCATCCAGTCTCGCCCAGTGCCAATATTAACATATTAATATGGTAACTGTTTGAGTGTGTTTATCCGTGTTCTGGAGTCCAAGCATAATCTATGCTTAGATTGACTTTTGATAGGGCTTATGTCATGTTACCTACAGTATCATTATTATTATATATAATATGTGAAAGAACGGGTGTTAAGTCCCTCCAACACAATAGGAGGATCCTCCGTCCGAGGAGGTCATGCCTGGCGGGCCGCGGCCCAACGGTTGATGTTGGGAAGTTGTATATATACTAATCGGCGCGAGAACTCTCATAGCGCGATGCAGTATTAGTAGTTACTTTTGTGGACTGCATGAACGAATTTTTACTTTTAGGGGGCAGGAAATACTTAAGACGATATAGTGTTCGCAGGGTACCAGTGACCTTTTGACTCACGTGAGTAACTTGAGAATAATACAAGGATGGTAAAACAAACCGCGCTCTAAGACCACCTTAGGTACATACACATATCGCTGCACCCATATAAATTCTAAATTAAGTAAACAAACTTAAGTCTCAAGCCGTAGAAAGCTACAAAAACATACAATTTAATTGGAGTTGTGCTTGAGTCCGTCGTTCTGTGGTTTGTAAAATTACTGCGGTTCTGTGGTTGCAGAGCCGACAAAGACGGGAGTTCGATTTCCGCTTCAGAAATAACATGCAACATACAACTAAAACTTACAACGAATCTAAGCGAACTCCCGCATCATATCATAATGGTTTTTGCAATCATTTTAAAGACTTAAATCTAGTTGTCAGATCAAAAATTTTAATTTATTATTATCATTCATCATGATCAGTCAGTAAACCATAAAATTGAAAAATACAATAGACAATAGAGTTCCGACAGTTCTATAATTCAATCGACAACCGCTAAGAGCCAAAAATATTTTCGAACTATAAAACAAATTACTAGAACTAAATAACGTTATAACAATATTAACAATTATGAAAGTTGGCGTACACCCTAAACGGAGTGAACTCGGATAAAATTTAACACACAGATACATGGCATATTAAATTAACACACAGTCGTGGGGACACCGAGATCTATGCAAGTGGAGCCAACGACAAAAGCTAATAGAAAATGTGCAGATGTTTGTTGATTTGGAGGAAATTCAGCACATCCAACTAATATTATAAACGTGAAAGTTTGTGAGGATGTATGGATGTATGGATGTGTGGATGTGTGGATGTTTGTTACTCTTCCACGCCAAAACTACTGAACCGATCGCGATGAAACTAATAGCTGGAGACCTGGATTAACATATAGGCTATACTTTACATATACATTTTATCTCGATATTCCCACGGGATCGGGACTTACGCGGGTGAAACCGCGAGGCGCTGTTAGTAAGGGATATTATGAGAACGCGTCTTTTTTTAACGTGTTACCCCCTCGGTTACCACATATATCGGGACTAAAACCACACAAACCACGGCCATAGACACCCGTGACGGTGTTCCGTCACGGGTGTCTATGGCCGGGGGCTCAGCTATATCCTAGGAAGGATCTCCCTCGACCCCTGACAGACTCGACTACCTGCTCATAAAACACAGGGTCTCACAATCGAGATTGGGAGCCGAGCCCCTTCAGTTTTAAAAGGTGGTCACGGAGCACATCGCGCCACCGGCTCTGGCTTATTTATTCCTGCTTCGGTGCCGGGTTACCAATGGCTATGAGAACCGCCTAAGAACAGGGAGTTGGGTGATAAAATAACCCGTAAGATTTAAGCGCCTGACAAAAAGGCATAAATAAAATTATGTATTCGGGAATTAAGGCGATCGCGTAATACGTATTACAAACCTTTGATTTTCCTGACGTTTCGACCAGGCTGCACAGTCACAATCATATGTCACAGACTGTCAATCTGTGACATACTAGGTGAACGCGTTAATTTCCGAATACAAATTACATGGATCTTGAAAGTTTAAAGGTTATTGAGGCATGAATCTCTGTCTCCGGAGTTCTAACCGATATCTTATTATCCAGGTATCCAGGATCTTTTTTCAGCCTCTGGCATGATCTTTATCTCGTTATAATAACCGTTCAGGATTGCAGCGGCGACTTGAAAACGATTTCTATATGCAATTATGTAGTATTGCACTATATGTAGTCGCGAATGCACACTCCCCACGAAGAACAAGAAAAATACAAGCTGCGGATAGACCGACGGACAGACAGACGGATGTGGCGAAACTATAAGGGTTCTTAAGGACTATGGAACTCTAAAAAGTAGTTTGCATCAATATTTTTAATGAACTCCTAGGTGTATAATAGATAAGACTCAACAATAATTTTCTTTTCACGTAAGGCAACATCGTAATATAAGGTTGCACGCATCGCTCAGTAATAATGCGGCCAGGTCTAAAAACGGTTTATTGCAGTACAGCCAGGCGGCTAATTTGGTCGTCGACTAATTTCTGGATAACATCGTCGGGGTCCGTGCCACATTCTTGCGCGTCTAATAACTAATTAAGTCTACCGAGCGCAAGTGCACACCCTACCAATGGTTTGTACAGGGCCGAACTATGGTTTTAGAATAATTGCGTAACAACGAGCTAATTTTAGTGTAGCTTTTTCTTTACATATTTATGATGTAACAACTTTATAATTTCCGTTATAATTAGTTAACAAAAAACTTACTTTCAATATTTGTTATTGATTTAAAAAAAAACAATAATTGCATTTATTTAAGTAGCTATGATCGCTGTGATAGCAGGGAGGACACAAAGTGCACCTGAGATCGAAACTACATTCACTTACATTCATAAATTAATATTTTACATTTGACTTACAAATAAATTTCTTCAAATACTTGTTTGTTATTTCCATGGTAATGGCATTCTTTAGCTTTGCTGAAATCAGAATGTTTTTAAAAGAATTATATTGATGTCTAAAATTATTTATCCCTATAGAAAATTTTCTAGTTCACTTTATTGTTAAGTACCTAATAAACGCAAGGACCTTTTGCAAGGACAACTTTGATGACATTATTCTTATATAGTAAATAGATACCTTCTCTTTTTGTACGAGAAGGTATCTATTCAGTTTTCCATACTTATCACTACATATTATAAACCAAAGTCCCCCGCCGCGTCTGTCTCTCTGTTCGCGATAAACTGAAAAACCACTGAACGGATTTTCATGCGGTTTTCACTAATAGACAAAGTGATTCATGAGGAATGTTTAGGTGTATAATTTGTACCCGTGCGAAGCCGGCGCGGGTTGCTAGTAATAATATAAATGCGAAAGTAACTCTGTTTTTTGTTTGTTTGTTACCTTTCCACGACTAAACGGCTGAACGGATCGTAATGAAAATTGGCAAGGAGATAGATTGGACGAGGAGATGGATTTAAAGGACAAAGACTTTTTCCCGGAAAATTACGGTTCCCGTGGAATAGATTTACATTTCCACGGTAACGAAGTTGCGGCCAACAACTAGTTTAAAAAAATCTAATTGATTAATGATAGTGCAGTTGCTGATATAATACACTGTACAAACCTGCTTATAGGCATGCCTTAATAAAAATAAATTGATAGTATATCTTTTGAATGTTATCATAAACAAGTAAACTAGTCAGTTGACCGGTACAATATCTTTGCCTCGATGCATTTCATGTCTAAGTATATCACTTTCTTAAACTCACTTAACACCCATTAAATACTTCCATTGATTAACATTCATATATATATGAAGGTAATTTTTTAAAAGAATAATTACAACCTTCGTTACCTTGGTGGTCTTAAAATAAGAATAACTGATACCGACAATACTTTAGTATATGTATTAATAATAGCAGCGATTTCCATTAATTTTATGACTATATATAAAATAACCACAGATAACATAGTAGTGAAGTCACCGGACACATTATCTAAATTGTTACTGTTCATTATATTGTTGCTTTGGCTTTCTCGATTATTTATTATTTTAGGTTTATTAATATGTCAAATGAACTTGAAGCATTTAAAAATTTTAAATCACAAGTATTTTCTGGTATTCGAAAGTATAAAGTATACAACAGCGGAAGTTCGTTAGTTTTCAGAATATGTATTTTTCATAATAATAATAATAACTTCACACGTCTCACACACGGCCGTCTGATCCCAAACTAAGCAGAGCCTGTACTATGGTAACCGGACTGCTGATAAACATATTTCTATATTTCTAAATACATACATATCATACATAAATTACACCCAGACACAGAACATATGATCATGCTCGTTACACACTAGACCAACAGGCCAGTCAAAAAAAAAATAACAAAAAAGAAAATAACGAATAATCGCCAGTAAAAAATAAATGCAATTATAGATGCTTTTTTATGATGAGTATGATGACTATTGATGACACACCAAAAGTATGCCTCAGTAGTTTATGACTTAATAATTTACTATTTCATAACCAAAAATCATTATCTGATTACCGTCCATTACCGTTTCTATATAAATATATACTTGCACGTACTGTGATTTTACATAGTCTAGTTATTCGCCCTACAGTAGTGTACCTATTACTGTCATTGTCGATTTGTTTGTCAAGTCAACATTAAAAGTGCATGATTAAACAATACTAAGGCGTGCCGTCATTTCTTAGTATTCCATACAAAAATGTACCGAACCTTCCGTTTAGACGTTTCTTAAAAAGATGTGACTTGACAGTCAGTCTTTTTATGTTGTTATTCATGAAATGAAATAAATCTTTCCTTCATTAGCATCTCACTGTAATATAAAAATTATAAACTGCACAATACCTACTTCTGATTCTGGTACGTAATCATTTCTGTAAAGAAATCAAAAATAGATCAATAAAATATATTGTATCCCAATAGGGTCCTGGATAAAGTCTTGGATAATCTTTGCACAGCTATTGTTTAATACTACCGTCGATTACACTTTGCCCGATGTTAAATCATTTATTTTCACAATGTAGAATTTTTTTCTCTTTCCGTGGATCATTTACCCATCCTCTTATAGGCCTTATGTGGTTGTTGTTATTTTTTAAAAAGCTTTATTCTTTGGAGTTTGAATAAAACTGGTCAACTACAAAACATAAATTATCCACCACGCCCACGCTGGCAGGTTTGCAAAGGCTTAAAAAAATAAAAGAGCATTCTTAATCCGTGATAATGTGCCTCGTAATAACATCTTGAATATAATTAAATCAAAGAAAAAACAAACTCGTTACAACTGTTATTAAATTCTTCATGAATTGTTGGTAGTGTTTTTTGCTTTTAACTCATCATCCTTAATTTTACGCATTCTTTTGTATTGTAATGCTTAATAATATAACTTACGTTATCGTTGGAACAAAAGTATTTGTGATATCACGAGGTAAGGCAGTAGCGTGCAACGGGACACACCTGGTGCTATTATTTGACAGCAAAAACAAGATGGCGGACAATGATTGCGCGCGAAATCGATCATCACGAGCGCATTCCACTCATTCCGAACGCGTGCCGGAACAAAAACTACTAAGTATATGAAAGTAATTTTCTGCGGGATATTCTGTCATGCGTACACACATAAAATAACATCCTATTTAGTTAGAATGATGATTTGAAGTATTCTCAAAAGAGCGTTAGCAGCAGGAATAGCTAGTAATTATTTACGCAAGACTTAGCTCACGCTAAATTAAACAGCTGCATTGATTACTGTAACGTGATGTTTTAACCGTTTTATTAATCAAGCATTTCCGACCTGGTATAATTAGTGTGATTTCTCTGTTTTGTACATTTTTGCTAAACTACGATAAGCGTTCCTATTTCACTACATATTATAAAACAAAGTCCCCCGCCGCGTCTGTCTGTCTGTCTGCCTGTTCGCGTTAAACTGAATAACTACTGAACGGATTTTCATGCGGTTTTCACTAGTAGACAGAGTGATTCATGAGGAAGGTCTAGGTATATGATTTGTGCCCGTGCGAGCCCGCGGCGGGCGGCTAGTTATTTTATAATTTAAAAATAAATTTACCAACAGTCATTTCAGAATGAATTCAGTATTACATATTTATACTACTATGCTACACACTTAATACAGGCGGAAATAAAATCTCTGTAATGTTATGACTCAAGTTCACGGTACGAATTAAGAAACCACAAAACCTGTATATTATTATTTAAAACAGTATCGATGTCACCTATAAATCGTAGACCTTAGTTTATGGTCTTCTGCCATAGACATTTAACCTTACATGGCATTACAAGCCTCATATTTACCGTTATTCACTTCGATAATAATCAATTTGCTACTAATTTTATTTGGAAAATAATAAAATCAATATGCGATTTTGCGTTATCGGAGCCCAAGAATTTACTTTCAGTGTACGGACAGTACATTGTTAAAGCTGTTAAGTCAATGTGGAGATATTTAAATGTTACCTAAAAGAGAATACAATGGGAAATATGTACGCGTGGTTATCACCATTATGGCCGACAATCGTGGTCATTATGGTATTGAATGCTTTATTGAGTAATTTCTTGCATCAAATCGAATGGTTTAATAGAAATTATTAAAATTAATAGGCGTTTAATTATTATAACTACGCTTTACAATTGAGTTCACAGTGCTATTACGTTTTTTTTTTGTATTAAAAGCTTTAGTACCCTTTTCAGGTTTTGTTTTATAAAAAATAATGACAATTTGAAAAGCTCCTTAACAATCCTAACTAATATTACAAACGAAAGTTTATCTGTTTTTCCATCGTTACCAGTTTTTGGTTTGATTGTTATAAAAATTCTAAAAGACCTAGATACAAGTAATCATGAGCTACTTTAAATCGAATTAAATTAGTTTGATATGAATTTATCGTAATTAGATTGTGTTATAAAGTGTCCATATTCACATATTTAAGCTTATGCTCAGGTTTTTATGTAATTGGCATTGGTTTCATGTGTAAAGTACATTTTATATAATTAACACATATAATATATATAATACATAACCTAAGAATAGAAACAGGAGCGCATTTTCCAATCAAATCTTTAAGTTTAATCATGAAAAAAATTTTTACTTATTCTGAAGTGGATGTGGTGAATATCTGGGGCAAAAGTTCTTCTTGTTATTCCACAGTAAATATAAATAGGTAAATGTATAAATATAATGAAACTCTTAAATAACAACTAGAAATTGTGAAATTGTTTACAGTAATGTGTTCTTGGACTATCAGTGTTTAGGTATTCGGTAAAGTGTTAAAGGTCAGATGTTTGACGGTGAGACCAGTCCATGGACATTCAGCGAGAGTGCGGGTTCACTCACGAAATAGTAATTGTCGAGGAATGCCAGGAATCCACCAGGTTTGTGTGCGATTTCGCAACAATAACCCAATAAAATAGAAAATTCTCCCGAGCCCGGCACAACCTTATAAGTACTACCGGTCTCCCTTTCTTGGTTGGATTACACAAATAAGTATGAAAGTCGTGATGGGACCCACGCCTTCGGGCCAAAGTGAACAGATGCGCGGAAGTTAAATGCATTTGATTCTTTTTTCTTGAATAATGAACTATCAACCCGAGGTTTAAAAAAAACATCGTTCCTTAAAAACAAACAATGGAAAGTCCACTTACAATGGCATTATATGCAATTAATTTAGGTACCGGCTACAACGAATGCCTTACGAGCGGAACGCACCTCTGAATGTATTCAAAGATTGATTCCCATAAAATGTATGACTGTGTGTAAAGAAACGAAAAAAACTTTCAACTAAACCATCAAAAAATTACCCGAATCCGGTCCCAAATTATTGTGTGATTTGTCTCGGCACAACACATGTTAATTGTTTTATTTCGGACAGGTAAAGATTTTGTAATTATCCCCAGTTCCACAGTATAAAAAATATGCCTGAAAAAATAGACAAAGGAGGACCGAAGACGCCGCTTTTTGTTTTTTTTTTTTAATTCTTTTACCTGGACGAAGGATCCAGCGAGTTCAGGCATAGATATACAAACTTTGTACAACATTCCTAATCTCAAAGAACTTACACGTAGAAGTTACACCATATATGTATATGTATATACATAATAATGCAGAATAAATTGCAAAGTAAAGATTGTGACATAGTGGTATCTTAGATCTTTACAAAAACTTTTTTATTCTTGAGTGGCTTACAAATTGTTAAGTTTTGTTTATAACAAAAAGCGATGGCACCTGAGGATGGGATCATATTCTATCACGTAGGGACCATAAAGACGTGATCGAGGTAGTTGTTACGTGCTAACGAAGACAAAAGCTATATAGTTAACAAAAATATTTTTTCCCGCGCTCGATCAAAGATGTTTACCAACCTCAGATTCTCATGTACATTCGACATCAAAGAACCCAAAATTGTTGACCGAATAGTTACTGATTACACAGTTCATTTTATATAAATACCTACCGACAACATACAACCGTAACTTTAGCGTCCATTGATTCCTTGATCAGGTTTTGTACAAGACAGAGATCATTTAATAATAAAACCGTTCAGTTAATTAAATGTAGTTTTAAGAATATTAAAAAGTGCAAGTTGTATCGAAAGCGAATTTGTTTGTTCGCTCACGTGTGGAATGGTTGAAAGCTGGGATAGAACAATCGAAGGTAATATTATATGCACGCAAATTATACGGGTTTTATGTCCTATAGGTCATATGTGTTTTAACATGTAATTCTTCGTACAGTTCAAATGTGACCATGCATCTAGTCAGCGCCCATAAAATAGGAAGTTATAGCTCGCCTTGAATTTCAAATGATTTCACAGAACACATTTTGTGTCTATGATAAATGTGCCTGACTCGTTATACCGGGAATTGATGGATTTATTTATATAAATTATATATGTATATATATTGAAATTGTATGGAGATGTTATTGCGAGGTCCTATGTATATTCATAGGTGTTATGTTGCCAATCATCATTCTCTCGCTGAACGATCTTGTGTATTTATAAATGTCATATTACTTTTATCATACTACTTTCGTATTTATTATCAATACAGTGTACTTATCAATACTACCTATAACATCTTGTACAAACTTGTAGCCGTTATAAGTGGACTACACAAGTACAGGGAGTATTTGAGTCCCTTTTCAGTTTTTCTTATGAATTTTCATTTACTATTTCCTAAACCATCTTATACAAACTTGTGTTGTACTTGTAGACAAATAGTAACTTACTACCACAGATATTATTTTTCGGTAATAATAAAGAAATTGTTATCATCATAACTACATAGTTTAATTTAACTGGAAGTCTCATACCAAAAATCATCTACCACCTTGTCATTATTATATTATTATATTAACTTGGCAAATTGCATGTTTTACAAGTAAGATTTACCTTCATTAATGTTCACTGTACATACATCGACCGGCCATGGCGGCCATGTATTTACATTACACGGTACTGCATCTACTCGCAATCTCAACATTTTGATTAATCGAAGGATAATACTTGAGTATATTTTAATTAAAAACGGTTATATTAAAAATTCCCGTATGACATCCACTGAGAATAGCTGGGCGGTCCGCATCTTTTCATTTATAAAAGTAACGTTATAAGATAAATGAAAGATTGTTTAAAAAAAAATAATTACCCAATCCGTCGAGTGCACGGTTATCAGGCGCCTCTTTAAACGAAATTTTAATAAAGCGAATAAGGCTCGATTACGTCGATCATATTTCAACATGGCCGAAACAATCGGCGATCATTACCTGTGCGTATACGCATCGTACGCACCACGATGCACATTGATAAACGTTCCCATAATGATGGTTCGCACACTTTCCGTATATGGTATACTTCTCATGTATCAAAATTAAATGATCATCATTTTTAAATCATCAGTTTTAAAGGACCACATGAAACTAAGTCTCATCAAGTCTCCCCCTGACAATTAAGTTCACATAAAACTGAGAACGTCACTAATGTAATTCGATATTTTCTTGGTCCCATTTCGAGTTCAAATCAAACTTCGGAGTATTTAAAAACAATGTTTGTTATAGGCAGAAAGTAAAAAGATATCATGAAACACTCTGGAAGGAAAATATTAAATCAGATTTTTTTATGGGATATGGCAAACGAGCAGACGGGTCAACTGATGGTAAGTGACTGCCGCCACCCATGGGCACCTGTAACTCAAAAGTAACAAGTGCTTTGCCGGCTTTTAGGGTGGGAGTAAGGTAAGAGAGGCAAAAGGGGGGAAGAGGAATGGTTAGGGGCTCCGGTAACCTCACTCACTCGGCGAAAAGTGCATTTATGATATTTATTTTGATTATATTTATAACTACAGTGACTGCGATTAGAGTTACAGGGAAAAGAAAGTAATTATATAACAATATAAATCAATATTTGTATTCAACGTATGTTATCCTAAAAATATTGATCTTAAACCGACCTTAAACATGTTTTTGATTGTAATAAAATATCGAAAGAGGCCTTCTGACATCAGTAGTTTTATTTTATGTATTAACTAAATAGCTGTACCTTTTCTTTATTCGCTATGGGACTAGAATCCACTCAGAATCTCGGAAAGTCATATAGCACAGACTTTCAAACATCCCAGACGAGTCTCATTTCTTGTCGAGAATGCTTACAGTCTCGAATTGATTCATTTACCCCCGACGCAAAAAGGAGGGTGTTATAAGTTTAACATGTGTATCGGTGTATTTCAATATATGTCTGTAGCATCATAGCTCTTAAATGGATGGACTGATTTTGATTAAGTTCTTTTTGTTTGAAAGGTGTCTAAATCGAGAGTATTGTTAGTTTGAAGATCATCAGCTCTTTTCTAATCGTTGAAGGGATTTTTGAGTCAGGGCTATTTAAAATATTTTATTTATGCTTGTCTTAAACAAAGGTTAGGTGTGTACGTGTGTAAGTTCAGAAGGCACTTGCTGTGATAAAATCTTTTGGAAAAAATTGTTCTTTCCCACTGTATCTATAACAAAACTGTTTACACACGTCGTTACCATCATTAAACAATACCCTTTTAAGTCAATCCGCCATTGTTGCAGCACAAAGATCACGTTCACGAGGAAGCATCATGTGTACCGGGCCATAGGTAAAAGGGCGATCTCCGCATCTTCAATAAGTAATACATAAAACCACATTCTCAGTATCGTGCGATATACATTACTCGGAAACTCAATCTAGAGTAAGGTGGTGGAATGCGTGATGCCGTAATGTATAGGGTATGTAGAAGGAAGATCAATGGTTGGTTGTTTCACGGTAAGGTAAGAGAATGCGGTTCGTGAGAAAAAAATACTCTCGCTTCCGATGCGGTCGGCTAGATAGCGCAGGTGGTGAATGCGCCTCACGCCTCCTCGCCCGTTTCAAATTTAAAATACTTTATTTTTAGGGATCTCTGATTGAGTTTACGAACCTCGATGTTTTAAACCTTTTTTGTATGCTGGGCGAGTCTTATCTTGTAATTTGTTTTGCAGCGTACGTGAAGTATTTAATTATTACTCTTGTTATTTAAAATCATTTTTTTAAAACCACAGAGTTGATTAAATCAGCGTTTTAAGACAATATCTGCCCATTGCTATTATTATAATAGGTTTATACACATTTTTGTTCTTTGAGTTTTTCGACTAAGGAATACTCATTTGCAAAACCGGATTTTGGTTTTAGTTACAACGATGCAACCAATAGTTGCCAATAACTAAAATATCGGAATCATCGAATGTACAACACTTGCCGCAGTGCCAGTTGGCGAGAATACTCTACGCTGCGCTGGTTACAATGAGACAAACTAATGTAAATTGTAAAACTAACGCGAACGTATACGGAACACAATAGCCCGAGAACCGCTCAACTGCCGTAGAGGAAGGCTTTAAGGAATTCAGTAGCAGTTTGTCATTTGTAGTTTTTTACTATTATTACGTCGGCACCGATGAATCCTTTATAATTCTTTTGTTAGAACTACAAATATTTTGACTTCTAACTTCTGAATATTTATGAAACACCGTCTGTGTAAGTTCTTAGAAGTGCATAATAGAGATATGTATGTTTTTGTTACTTAATAAATTGGTTATTGTTCTTGACGTCTAATTGGAAGGAAATTATTTCGTAGTAAATAGTTTACATACACTGCACGTGCAACTAATTAGGTGGATGCCCTCGTTCCGTACGTCCACCTGATAGGGAATCAGATATTACTTATTCAATAGTGAAAAAAATAAAATAAAAGTAAGCTCCCAAACTAACGCAACTAATTTTGTATCAAATTGGCACCGTAAAAAACAAGAAAATGTATTGCTTAAACAGTTTTAGTATAGTGATTTACTAGTAATTTACTTACTTGGTTTGGGCGTTTGTTCTATTTAGCTTAGTTATATAAACATAACAAAAGATATAAGAGTCGAATTCAGTCTTTATGTTGTACAAAAAGAAAGGCCCATGATATTTTATAGGGTGTTACACCCTTTTTAGAAAAGTGTCTTAATTTGATTCTAACGTAATAATAAACTAAACTAAAAATTTACAACAATTGAATAATAAAACAATGAAAACGCTAGACGCCATGTTGTTCATACGTCAAGACGTCATCTCGGCAGTAAACATGACGCAATTCTTAGTAAAAGCGTTAATATATTGAAATTTAAAATAAGTCATTAGCCTAATTATTAGTGTGATGTTCTTGACTGTAAGAATACTAGAGTAAAACCACCAGACAGGGGTGCTAATGTCAACTGATGTAACTATGAGAAACTTTGGCGAAGCACTGACAAATCAAATTTATTAGGTTTCTTTCTTTGACTTAATGCATAATGCTGAAACCAAATACGTTGGCGAAGATGGATTATAAATTATTAAGGATAGTGATGACACGTCATTTTTGACGTTGACGAATGGCTAACCAATCCAGCTGCGAACGGAAAAGGGGATACATGATCATATTTATGGAGTTTAAAGATGAATCTAACTTATTGAGTAGATCTGCATTCAGGTCATAACAGCACATCACTATAGTGGATTAATGGAAAGATAAGATTTTGCTCAAACATAGTCTTGGTTTTTCGGAAAGAAAAATTTTCAAGCGATTAAATGCTAGGAGAGTTCCAATAACCATTTGCCAATGATTTGGAACTTCATTATCTACACAAGCATCAATTTGTAGTTGCTGACGGTTTATTGTTTACTGATGTGATGACGCAATGTCATGGCGGATAATAGCGTTTCGCATATTTTTGGAACATATAAAAAAGTAAAACACCTGTTGCGAACAGGTAAATACGAATTTAGCTTCTGAATTCAATTTTAATTTTTGAGCAGTCTCAAGGATTGTCCTGTGTCAGAGTGGGGTTTAAAGTTTAGAAAAATTTTGAGCAAGCAATCGGTCCCGAAATTTACTGCAACAAAATCGATTTTTGTTACGACTTTCACCTATACAAATAATATATGTAAGTAATTATTATATTTCTTTTCGACCTCTATTAAGTTGAAATTTTTATTATCTTCTATTAGATTTTATTATCATTCTTATAAAGAATGATAATTGAATTCCATCCACGCCATGGACAAACGACAGTATAATCATAATTCAATTGAATGCTTACACACGGTTTATTTTTATATTATAAACATGGGATTTAAATTATTAACAGGAACATCATAGTATGATAAGAAAAGTCTGTTGTGTGTTTTAAAACACTTCAAATTTTTTTTGGTTCGATTAAAAATGTAGCCATTGATTTCACTGTGTTAAATACCGTTTCTTATACGCAGAGAGAGTTGAGAGAGAAACATATTGTAACGCGTGGAGTACTTCTTCTAAAACAACTGCGGCGTACTCCAACACGTGTAAAGCTTGGGGCTTTATGGTAACCGGGTTCGATAGGTTCTATCAAGACTAGGAAAATTAAAAGAGCAGGCAAACGCACTATGCGATATAATCAGGATCAGATTATTCGTGTAACAATTATAACTTCAAACAAATTAATTATAAATAATACTTCTTGAATTATTCTGTGCACATTGCACGTCAGTCGTCCAAACAGTCTTCTGTCCGCTGGGCGACTCACTTGTCTTCAATTCTTATTCTTCATAAAATATTTCGAACATGTTCTAAATTCGAGTTTGGGGCCACCAGTCCAGGCCTCTCGCATTTCAAAGAGTTATTAGAGAGGTTTCATCACTACAATATATAGAAGAAGATATTGTCTATTTGTAGGTAAGATTAACATTTACACCAGTATAAACGAAGTTCCTTTCGCTATAGGTGTATTAATGTATTTAATGGATTGAATAAATTGTATCAAAATACAATTTGTATCAAAGAAAAAACTCAAAATTGACATTGCACCATCTATGAAATTTGTCAAACTACAGTTGTATCGCCCAGAATCCACAGATGGCGTAAATAAAATAAATCAAATCGCGGTCAGCATTTTGTGGTTGCGTTAAAACTTTTTTCCGTCTCGCCGCCGCTACGCAAACATCTGAGGTGCAACGTACGTTAAAGAACTTCGTTCCAAAATAATCCGGACCATTTGTATTTATTTATTTTATTGTTACATATGATTTTTTTTTTTATTTACATAGCTATATAATTAACACAATGTTATGAATAAATTAATAACATACTATTTTGGCATTATGTATATACATGATGGACAGTATGTAGGTATGGGTCCTATATAACACTCGCACTACAGGAGCATAATCTGTTTCAATTTAGTTAGAAATTTTAAACATCAATTTTTCTATCCAGTAATATGTACAAGTAGTAGCGACAGCGAACATAAAATAACTTAAAGCCACCGCGTCTATCGGGTTTCATTTAATATATTTTGTATATAAACTATAAAACAGTTTATTACACATGACTAAGTAAGCAAGTATGCGTCTTAAGTATGGACACCTATAATCTAATATCTATAAATGTATTTTCTTATGATTTAAAACTAAAAAGCTTGTAATATAATGAGTCTGACCGTAGTCGGGCACTAAGAAATTATGAATACAACACCACCGTCAAATCACTGAATCTGGAATACAAGAACATTAATTCAACAAGTAATAATTAAGTTCCAAACCAATTAATATCGAGAACTTTATAACCCACATCGATTGTAAGGTATAATATTCATCGAATGTGGCAGGAGAAGGTAGATCGAGTTTAGTATCGATAATGTACATTAAAAGTCACGTACGAATCGATTAATTGGAAATCCCATCAAAAGCACGCATGTAAATCGTTCATTACACATCCTTTTTAGCGTAAACGTAGGTAGTTGAGAGATTGAATAAAATTACTTTCATACTTATGACGAGGGGACTACACACGATCAATTTTAAAGAACGAAGTGTGTTACAAATTTAAAAATTACGTGAAAACGGCTACATCAAACTACACGCGTTCAGTATATACTGGCTGTTAGGAAAACGCTCCCTAAAACGGAGACACCGTAGTACTAATGATAGCTTCGATGATGAGTCAGAAAAAAATCGATCCCGATGAAAAAATTATCATTTTTAACAATGTTATATAACATTATTCACACTCCATTTTGTTAGTACATCCAAATGAAACGATAATTTCATAAAAAATAAATCAAAAACAGCTGACGCTTGGGTCAAAGTAGGCGCGGGCGCTGAAGTGAGGTCAACACACAGCACCATTACAGGTGTCATGGTACGGAATAAAAACAATGAATTATGGTCGAAACTCGGCTACCAGGCAATCTCTAGTATCAATTATTATACCTTGCAACTTGCATAATTATGTAAACATTGAACTCTTAAAGAACGCGACCAAATTTTAATGTATATCGGAACGACGGGACAGCACATTCTGTGAGGTGTTCAGCCGTTCATAAATTACATTAAGTAGTTACATTTATTTTCTGGTTTTTTGAAGGATTGGTGAAGAGTTCGCGTTTCATCTAGCGATATCATTATTGAATGACACCATATAACTGGAATGTCTGCTTTTTCTAGTTTCTCGATTTCGTGGCCCTTTCTCAAAAGTGACTCCGATAAATGAAATAAAAATTTCCTTTCTCCACTTAAAAAAATGCGTGTGTTAAGACTAACGTTTGTAATGTATTCTCTCGTCAATCACCAAAAGTAATGATGCCCATGAATAAGAGACCCAATAATATAAGTGGAAGAGATAACAACGATCTATTCTGTTCTGTTTCTTAGGTTGAGCCTACGGGCTCGGCGTCCCTGGGTGCGGCATCGCGAGCTCTCTTCGTGGAGAAGGTACGGGCTTCAAATGCGGCGTGCCAGGCCGGGGACTTCGCCACTGCTGTCGCGTTGTATACTGACGCGTTGACGCTAGATCCTGCCAACCATATACTTTATAGTAATAGGTCAGTATAAAGAAATTGTTAATGTATGTTTCTTTCCTTAATAATTTTATCCATTGCATTGCAAACCTGTCAAATTTTAAAATGATAGGTATTAAAATGGAAGTCTATATCAAAATTTAAATTTGTATAACTTAGAAGTTACGATTGCTTGCAGTCACACACCTGACTTTGATCGTCGTCAGCTTATCGTTAATGAGGGTGGGTAACTTTCACGTTTATCATATTAGTAGGACGTGAAAGTTTGTGAGGATGTATGAATGTACGGATGTATGTATGTATGGATGTGTATGCCTCTTTCACGCAAGAACTATTTAACTGATTGCGATGAAACTTGATATGTAGATAGCTGGAGACTTGGATTAACACATAGGCTACTTTTTTATCCCGATATTCCCACGGCATCGGGACTTACGCGGGTGAAACCGAGGGGCGCAGCTAGTATTCAATTTTATATACAATATTCAACAATAATTATGCTCAAATTTCAACTAGTTAAGAATAAATAATAATTACCATGATGGTTTTGTTCACAGATCAGCGGCGAGATTAAAACAGGGTCAGTTCGCAGCAGCATTGCAAGATGCTACGCGCGCTAGAGAGCTCTGCCCTAACTGGCCTAAAGCTTACTATAGACAAGGTAATATATTATTTTCTGGACTCAAACTAAGCATAACTGCTGTGAGTTGAGTCCGTGGTATGAGTTCTAGAAAATGGATAAACTTTATACCTGTAAATACACCCAGAATATATAATATAAAAACACCCAGATCGATAATGTTTATAAACATAATCATAAATACAACTATTTTCATTAAGCGAGAATCAAACCCACATCCACTGATACGGCTGCCTCTGTTTTTCCAGACAATTATAATCCTGGGACCTTCAAAAGTAGAGTAAATAGGTTTCTCTTTTTTTTTAAATGTATCTGCTTTGAAGTCTAACAACCCATTATTCAAGATTAACTATCTGCTACCCGTAATACTCCCTTTAAAGCCGATACATAACTTTATAGGCACGTTCCGGTTAACGTGCACATTAAATTTATTAAAAAAGTACACCGTATAATTATGTACAGGCATAAATTACCACATTGTTACATGTATGAATATAGTATAATTAAGTAGTTGTTTTATAGTTGCATTAAGACAGTGTAAATCAAAGAAGTTTTAAGTGGGAGAGCCATGCTTCGGCACGTATGGGCCGGCTCGACCGGAGTGATATCACGGCCTCACAGAAAACTGGCAGTGAAGCAATGCTTCGTTGTATTTCGCCGAGTCAGTGAAGTTACCGGACATCCTAACCCTTCCCTCTCCCCCTCTTTCCCCCACCATTTCTCTTCTTCCCTCTTCCGCTACTCAAACCTTAAAGGCCGGCAACGCACTTGCGGCTCTTGAGTTGCAGGTGCCCATGGGCGGCGGTAGTCACTTACCACCAGATCACCCGTTTGCTCGTTTTGCCCCCTATACCATAAAAAAAAGGAAGCCCTTGGGTGAGGCCTTTGTTCAGCTCTGTTGGTCTCATGATTTCATTTCATGTTAATCTATAGTTTAATATGTGAAGAGAATACTTTGCATCTCTTTTTAAGTTAATTTCGCGCACGGAGAGGCATAGGATAGGCAATGAAATATACCAAAATATTAAAAATTTAATGAATTGTGTAGTCAAACTTCGGCCATCTCTAGTGTAATATTTATCTACATTTACGTATATTTACACATCTAGAAGTATGTGTTAACATTGTGTTATGTATAACCTGAAGGACGGCACAGGAGACATTTGTCGGGCATGTCATCGTCCCAGAGAAACCCTCACGCATATAATTTTCGGTTGTTTTCGTCTTGCGCACGACGAGTACTTGCATAACCATAACCAATTGGCCAGGATAGTCCATCAGCAACTTGCTCTTAAATATAACCTTGTGGCTGTTGAATTACCTTACTTATTAATTACAGGTATGTGTCCGAACCAATTCTTAAAACTGGTCAAGACTATATAGCCAATAAGCCTGATATAGTGGTCATAGACTGATTAGAGCTCCGAGCAATGCCGCCGAGCCGAGCTCATCACTTGCACTTGTCCGCAGAAGCAACGCAACACCACATCTTGCTGACAAAAGCTTTCAACTAACACATGGTGCAGATAACAGTTGGTTGCTCGCCACGATTGCCTTGAACTTAGGACTGAGCTCTAGGCGCGTAATGCAGAAATGTTTACATTACTTACACGCACCGGCAACCCAGCTATTAACACGGATTTGCGTGCCTCTTCTAGTTCGGTGGGTAAGTCTGCAAGAGTGATCTGGGATACCTCAAACTTCTTCTGTACATCTGCCAAACTTGCTTAAGACGACAATATCCTTCAGCAGACTAATAACATCGACGTGGTCGAAAGTGACGGGAGGTAACTTATGCAAGTCCTTTTCCACAAACGTGAGCACGTTGTCAGGAAAGTTCAGCAGCGTAATGATGTCTTGTAAACTTTTCTTTGTCCCATCACGCCGGCGATACACCATCTGGTCACTTTTATTAGGCAACCGGAACACCAGTTCCTTAGCAGCAGTAATATCAGCATCACTAAAGTTAGTGACGCAGATGTGGATGACGGACACCTCGTCCATCACATTCAGCTTCAGCTCCCAGCAAATCATTTGCCAAAAGCGTGTCACTCATGGGCTCAGTCGTCGTCGTGGGCGTCGGCTTACTATGCGCCTTACTTTAGATAATAATATTATTTATTAAATGATGTGATGGTGATAAGTATATAGGTGATAAGTACGAATCATATTTTCTTGTGTGAAAGCACAAATATGCCAAACATAACATAATAATAATATATTCGTCATATCAATAATATTCTGAGATTTATTTATTTTTTAGATTATATCTCAATTTCTATATCTTCATCCAAGACTCTCGTGCCTGTCTGTGCTTTTAATATTAATTGTGTGACAATTACTTCTCAAGAGCAACATTTTCCACTATTATTAATAATATGAGTCACTACGTTAGCGTTGTGAGACATTTCCAGCACGATAACATAAACTTTCAGTCAAACTGTAACCAATAAGTAAGAAAACAAACTCGCAATTATGTAACACTAGCTGCGCCCCGCGGTTTCACCCGCGTGAGTCCCGATGTAGTGGGAATATCGGAATAAAAAGTAGCCTATGTGTTAATCCAGATCTCCAGCTATCTACATACCAAATTTTATCGCAATCGGTTCAGTAGTTTTTGCGTGAAAGAGTAACAAACATCCATACATCCATACATCCACACATCCATACATCCATACATCCTTACAAACTTTCACGTTTATAATATTAGTAGGATAGTATATGTCGGTATAGTGTCTGATGTTTTACATTTTTGCATATTAATTATCAGTATTTCCATTATGCACTAGAGATGGGCAAATGCCCGGGCATTTATGGCAAATTGGGAATATTCCTAATAAGTGGGCCCTCTTTCCTTGGGCATTCATCTGGGCATATATATTTGTTTCAAAATTTTTAAACGTATTTGATACTATCTTTGGAAACGAGGGTTAGTTGTTGAGTTTTGATATCGTATATTCTTACTAATATTATAAATGCGAAAGTAACTCGGTCTGTCTGTCTGTCGCCCTTTCACGACAAAACTACTGAACCGATTTAAATGAAATTTAGTATACAGATAGTCTAGAGTCTGAGAATGGACATAGGCTACTTTTTAATGTGAAAAAACTGGTGTAAGGGGTTGAAAGGAGGGGATGAATAGTTGTATGGAAGTATCGTCACATTTAGAGCTAGAAGCTTGAAACTTATTTTTTAGGCTGTTGATTCGATATAAATAAATATGACATTCAAAGTTTGTAAAAGTTTTACCCACAAGGGTGTAAAATAACAATAGGGATTAGGGTATGAAAGTTTGTATGGAAATATGTAAGGTTTATATGAATGTTTTATAAGTTTGCAACAAGAGACAAAATATTAGAGCTATTCTGATGTAACATTTACGGAGTCATTACAAAATGAGAAACTAAAATTAACGCGAGTAAGAAGCTTTCCAACCACCTCACCGCGCCGTACACAATGAGCGCTGTGCAGTCGTGCAGGGATGGGGGGAGCACGGTGTATATGGGGAAATATGCCTAAGTGTGCTTACCCGAACAGGCAGACACGTGAGGGCAGACGACTGTGCCACACGCATGCGAATACTGTTTTTTTTTTATAACTATGCTGTTCTTTTTTGAAGGCAATATAAATTTGATTTCATATTATATCTCGAACTGTTTCTTGCTCATTGCCAAATTAATACAGTTTATAACAAATGTCAATAATTATTAATATTCATACTGATACTATAAATGCGAAAGGAACTCTGTCTGTTTATTACCTTTTTACGACTAAACGGCTAAACGGATATAATGAAATTTGCCAAGGAGATAGATTATATCCTGGGGAAGAATAGAGAGTTTGTCGTAAAACCTCGAAGGTGGCAAAATAGGAGATCTAAGTTTGTATGTGAGATCATTGATTGGTCAATTTAATGTGGTTGATATTTAGTACAGAGATATCCAAACCTTGGAGAAAGACATAGGCTACTTATCGTATCGCGCAAATAAACCTTGAGGGTGGCAAAATAGGGGATCAAAATTTGAAAGTATAGCAGATCCATCATTTAAGTTATTTATCAAGTTATTGGAGGAATTTAGGTACTTATAGAGATAGACAAAGCCTTGGAAAAGGCCATATGTAGGCTACTTTTTGTATAATAAGCATTGACGGTGACAAAACAGGGAATCAAAGTTTATGTGGGAGACGTATCATTTGTCAAATTTAGCGATATAAAAATTCAAGGAATGAAATTGGGGGACAGACCAAAGGCATGTCACATGTTGAAGGTGATATTTTTGAGTAATTAATATGAAAGGAACAGCAAAGGGAGAACTTGGATTAATTCCCCGTAATCCAAAAACCGACCGATTTGCCATTAAAGTTGAAAAGAGTACTAACAGTTCCCCTGAAAGCAAGGGAAACTGAAAGTAGGTGTACATTTGGAATACAATTATTTGTCCTGGGATGGAATCGAACCAACGACCTCTGGCTCAGAAGTCACTAACCACTAGACCAAAAGTAACTTACTAGTACCTTACTTCTTCTCAAAAGATGAAAGAGATTGAAGAAAAATTGTATTATAAATTCTACGCAGACGAAGTTGCGGGTACCAGCTAGTTATTTATAGTTAGAATTTAAGCACTTTACTCTTCACTCTATTTAAAACATACTTAAAACCATAATTATTAAACGAAATAAATATTACGAATTACTCGCGAAGCGGTGGTCCGAACACTTGCACCGAGTGGAAGAGGTGTGGCGAGGGATGCGCACACACACCATGCTGCGCCGCCATTTTGTGGCCGTTACAAACGTTTCCCGTACAGAAGGGTAATCACCCGGGTTTTTAACCAGTCGTGGGTTTTAACCCGGGTAATTACCCATCTTTAGTTACCCGTTAACGAACTATCCCTCTCTGAAGTTTAGTGGTTCATGAAAACCTACAACCAACGCCCGATATTAAATCTACGATTTTAGATGAAGACTTCTGGTTTATGACAGATTAGTCCATCAGTCTTCTTGAGCCAGTAACAGACAGTATATTTAAACTGGAGGGCAATGGATTCAATATACACGAAGAATCTTCTTTAGTAGAGAGTAGATGGTAAGATATAGAATCAGCAGCATCAACTTCACGACAAACAAATATACGATAGCGATGGTGATAAATTAGGACAGATAAATCTACACTACAATAAACATTTTTTTTTTATTTTAATAGGTACTGTTCTGGTGTCATACAAAAATTATGATTCTCTACTGTGATTGTGTGATATTTAAAATTATTATGACGTTGAATATTAGAATTTTTATAATGTTTGGTAATTTATCTTTGTTTAAAATTTTATTTTTCTAAAGTTTTGATGTTGATAATAGGTAACCTCACTTTGTGTTGAAAATATATTATATCAATGTTATTATTTTTAAATAAATGTGTTTAATCATTAATATTTCTTCTTATATTTCAAATAGGTGCTATAAAACAATAAAAAAAAATTTTGCCCTGTGATTGGGCATTTATTCCGGCATAAATAAATTTATGCCCAAAATGCCCAATTTTTGCCATTTTTGCCCGCCGGGCATAAACACATTGCCCATCTCTATTATGCACACATTCGCATTGTGCCTGTTGCGTGTCATTGTTTAATTTTTTTCTCTCCTTTGTATACAGCATCACTTTCACTAAAGACTATTCGATATATCACATTAAGATTAAAATTGACTATTCATGTGTCAGGGCAGCAAGACAGCATCGTTGTATTTAAAATAACATATAACACGATTATGTATCTTACTATGTATTGTGTATCTTATTAGTAGAATAAGAAAACGGCATTGAACTGGTGTAGACAAGGCTAGGTTAGATTTTTTCACAGCTTTTTTAGGGTATTTTATTTGTGGGTTAAAACACTTCGTATTAAAAGTATTTTTTGTGTTTAAGAGAAAAGAGCTGTATGCAATGTCTATCAGCTTTGAGCTCAATTTCCCTGAGAGAGAGATTTAAAGATACCTATGTCAGTTCGCAATACATTAACGTACACTAATCACAAGTACACACTAAGCATAGTGACGCACACTCACTTAACAGTACACCAGAAACAAGCATACATTGTGTGTTCCCTATCTCTATTTCGAGAAGGTTCTTCTTTCATTCAGAAAATATATTTATTATTGTCCTAAGCTGATAGTAGAAATGATATTATGATACCTAATCCTAATGCTAAACAGAGGAAAACAAACTTTTGTTAATGTAGTAGGTATACTTATTCTCTAAAGCACATTTCGAATTGTTAAAAGAAGCACTTAAAGGTTTTTTTGTCGAATTCCATAGTTCATATGTTTTGTATTTGTAACATGTAAAAATAAATCATTTGCATTGCATATAATATCAGTGCCAAATTTAATAAACTAAAATTAAATAAACAAGTTATGCTGTTAATCATGGACGATAAACAGTAAATTAAACTATAGAACTACATTAAATTTTTCGAGAGTTTGGTATCTTGTCAACACAAGTTTTAAATGTACGAGTATTAAGCGTTGGTATTTGCATAACTTTGTTCTGCTGGGAGCCCTGATATGTGTATATTATGAACCATATCGATGCCTAACAGCCAAAAAAGGATAACCGCCACTTTTAAAATTTTACAGGAGAGTGATTTAAAGTTACAAATAAACGAAAAAAAATCATAAAAAACTAGGTATAGCTCCCGAAAGGCTGAAAATGCATTTTTGTTGCATTTAGCACACTATCTATTGAATGACGTTGTTATTTTTATCTAATTCAGCCTACAAACACTAGTTACTGTCGGTTATCCCCAAATGGTCTTCATTTTACAAACAGCGAAAATGTCGTTAATGAAATACACAAATTATTCGCTTCCAGCAAAAATGATGTAACTTCACCTCATGTTTCATTTAAATTGAAGAAAAATAGCACAAGTGTGTTTTAAAAAAAAATAAAAATGTGGAAATATGGTATAACCAGCTATCTAATAAAAAATGTCTGAATAGAAAATTGTACAAAGTTCAACTCTTAAAGAAATATTAATTATTTCTATTGGATTTTGTTATGCATTTCGATGTACTACTTCTTTAAAATTATATTCAGAGCAGACAACATTTCAGGGTCACCCGAGAGGTTTAAATAATAAAAAAAATATTATTTAATTAATCAGCTCAGTCTTTAATTAACTTAAAAATGGCACTTAAGTACTTATTATATGAAGTACATACTAAATAATAATTGTTCGTAATAAAGGCTCATATCACAAGATTCGCCGAGATCAAATAGACTTAGAACTATTACAATCCAAATAATAGTTACCTATATCAAATCGAGATCAATGTTCATAATCTAAGTTTACAAAAATATAAAAAGGTACAACGTTAATAAAGTAACAAGTATTCTTAACATTAGTGGACTATTAATATCACAATTTGCATGTCTCATATCTTTAACTTATGCATAATAAACAATATAATTGGTTTTCTTAAGATTAGCAACGTGCATTGTTAATATCGCTTATTGTCTCAAGTATATCACTTACAAATACATGTTCTAAATTATTCAATATCGGCTTTGAACAACCAGGCCACTTATTCTACATCAACATCTTCGATATCAGAGTCAGGGAGTGTGTCCTTAACATTATTGGAACTAATCAGTCTGTTGTATTCATTGTGAAAAAAATGGGGAATCACCTTATCTCGACACAGTTTCAGTAAGTCATCGTGTTTGGCCTTAGATAAAGGAATTAAAGATTTATAACATGCTGGTGGACTCATTTTGGTTTTTGGTTGCACTTCGATACTATAAGATTCAGCATCGTCATTCATTGAGTTTTTTACAAAAATCGAATTATCCTTCTTTTTTCGAAATGTGACAATACGCATCTTACTTATTTTTCCTATTAGATTTCCTTTGAAGTATTTTTCGCTAATTGAATCCCATTTATTAAAATCTTTAAATTGCAAAAGTTCGACATTGTACGGTTCTGGATCTTGTCTTGCTGTTGCAAATATTGTATACCATTGTGAAGGTGCATAAATGATGGTATTTTTTAAGTTTTTTTCTATGACAGCATGAACAGAATCAACAGGCATGTACGTATGGCCGGTTAGCAAGAAGTTGAGCTGTATAGTTTGAACATTAATGCACGTTTGCAATGTTGTATGTAACATTGCCATGATTATTCTATTTCTATTTTGACCCGGGCAGCAATCGGCATACAGCAACAAATTTTTAACTGTGCCACGTTCATCAACAGTGTGAATATATTTATTGAGTATCGTTGCGATTTCGTTGGCTCCTCTTTTTCCATTACATTCATCCCAATAGTAACAATATACGTTGCGGGTACCATTTTCATACACGCAAAAATTGTACACAGCTAATTTACGGGAGTAAAATAACAGCATACTATCTCCGTATGGGGTGTTTAATACCTTTTGGAGATCGAAACTAGCACATAAAGTACTAGGATCACTTTTTTGTATGTTTTGATGAGCTTTAAATCTATTATAACTTTCTGTTTTTTCTAATTCATGTTGCTTCTTTTCTTCTTCTATTTCAGGGTTATCTATATTTCGTTCAAATTTCAGGCATTTCAAACACTTATCTTTTTTGGGGACATGGAAACCAATATTGAATTTTTCGTTGAATATAGACCGAAACACTCTTTCGCTTACAATGTCAATTCCTTTCTCTGTATAAAACTTCTTGTAAATTTTGTATAGATTTGCTAAGTTTTTCATTTTACTTGGAAGGTAAACACGGCTAGTGTCCTTACGACAGTAATGAGAAGGCACAGCTGGTAAGTTTTTAATGAAGTTCATTACAGACAGAATTGTTGTATCTTTAGTTTTGTTATGCGGGTCACACCTACCACGATTATCTTCTTTAGCTAGTCCGACTGCAGAATGTTGTACGGTGTATTGAATGAATTTATGACCAACATCCAAAGTAGCTGCTAAAAATTGGAGACAAACTGGCCGCTGTCCTTCACCTTCAGTTATTGTGTATATATAAGTAAAAGTTCTTTTATCAGAATCTTGGTTTCTCTTTCGTTTCACAACTGTTTTCTGCGCCATAGATACAAGCCAATCTCTACGGCGTTGCACTGATAGATTCCAAAAAAACGTGTGTATACTTTTTCGCTTCTCATCTGTTACAGAACCACAATCATTACCACACTTTTTCCCCATGCATGGATTTGGTTTTACTTCTTTAGAAGATACCACAGTTCCATCATATCTCGTATATGCTTGTCCAGATTGCTTAAGTTTTTGTCTCTCTTTCTTTTTATTCTTGCGTTGTTGCTTTGTTGCATTCTCTCCCACTACGTTAGGGCCTGATGGATCTATTGAAGATATTATATTTTCAGAATCCTTTACAGTATTTTTCTTTTTTTTTGGTTTAGAATTTATGTTCGAATTATTCGAATCTGATGAATCTGAAGTAGGTATATACGTATCCGAATCAATGTCACCTCCAAAAATAGTAGTAAAATCTTCCTCATCTGATAAATAGTAATCAAAATATTGCTTGTTTAGTTTCGCTTTACGTTTTTTTTTAGGACTCAATGTATCATTGTTATTAAGTTTTGGTTCCAGCGCAAAACTGGTTGATGGCAAATGATCTGTCGTCTTAGAAAATGTAGGGGTCGAGATTTCAGTAATACACGGCAGCGATTGGGCTACTTTTTGGCAGCCTAAGGCTTCAGTGTCTATAAATGATTGATGAGCAGGCTCATCATTTTCAACTTTATCATGATCCAATGGTCGTACGTTGACCTACAAATAAAACAACGTCATTAATAAACTTCTCAATAAACATAGACGGTCACAAACAAGCAAATGGTCTGCTTGATGGCGGTTACGGTTGCCTATAAACTCACGCGTTGCTGATCCTTATTTGGAGGCAGCTAGACCATACTGGCCCTCACTGTTACCCACAGTCTCGCACTTTTCATACGGATAAATTCTTAAGGGACTTGGTAGGCTATAGTACCTAGTAGGTACTTAATCAACTATTGTTATATTTGACGGAGTTTAACGCGAATATTCTTGTTCGTAATAATAAAACATAAATATAATCATTAACTTATACGCGTGCGCGTTAAACCCCATCAAATAATGATAAAATATGAACACAAAAGTTTTATACTTAATAAAGTACAGACTACTACTTTTGTCATCCGTACAGTATAAATGCGTATAGTTTTGAGTATCTTGTTTACAAACCTATTATCATAACAACATAACATATCATCACGCCTTTATTTCCTGAAAGGATAGGTTGAGGTGCATTACACCCACTTTTCGCCAGATATGTTAGGTCCCATGTAATAGGGGGCAAACCTATTGCCACACACCGGGCATAAATCTAGACTCCGGACTAATACTAAGCATTTCTCCACAGAAAAACTCAATATCAGTTTTTGTCCGATCCGAAAATCGAACCCGAGACCTCGGCTTGCTAATCTAATGCCCTACGCACTTAGCCACCGAGGCAGTTTTAATAAATAATTAAAAAAATAATGCATTTTGCCAGTTTTAGTTTTAAAACCTATTACAACTGAAAAATAGTAGTAGTTAATTCATACCTGATCCGGTTCTGGTATGTCAAAATTTAATACTCTTCGTGTCAGAAATTCTCTGTTGGAACTCTGTAGCGCTTTGTCAATGATGTCCATTGTCCGCTTTCTTGTAGTCATGTTAATAACCTAAAATATACGATACAATAAATCAATATTTTTGAGTTTTAGTTGCATACCTATTCGTAAACAAGAAATAAGTGTAACTATCTACTTTATTGAACATGAAATTTGACTTACCTAATGATAAATAAATACAAAACTTGAATAATATTTCGCGCCAAAATGGCTCGCGTACGTACGTGGCGCTTGCCCCGCTGTCACCCGGCGACTAAAGTTTGTCGTGTTGCCGCTTGAACGCGTAGTTTCGAGAGAACGATACCGACAAATGCCAATTTAAATGGTTTTAGATTAAGTAAACGACACAATACGGTGTATACAAATTGGTATAACGATAACATTTAGGTTTAACTTTTGATATAATCGCCAGAATTGTATAAGTATCGGGAGGGAAAAAAAGGATAAGCGACAAACTATTATTCAGTATTTGTAGGGGCAAAATGTAGTAACCTCCTTTTTATCACTTATTTTCAAACCGGGAAAAAAACACTAACCACCTAACAAAGTCTTAAAAATGTGGTCAAACTACAATAAACGACTAATATGTTTTAAAAACGAACAGGCTTAAAGTACTAAATGGATTTCAACAAATAATTATCTATAGGCAAATTAACATAAACGCATATTTCTGAATTTTTATTTCTGGCGGAAATAGGTTAACGTTCGATCATTAAAATATTACAGAAAGTTCAAAAAGCACAAGTTCTTTATTCTCAAATATTTTGTAGATCAACCACCAAAAACAATATCACATCTAAATTTCTGTCGGTTGCACCGAAAAAAATTGCCCCATATCCATAATTTTACTCCCGCCTAAGCGACAAAAACTTTCACTTAGAGACATGTAACCTAGACCAAACGACGCAGAAAAAAACGACGATTCTAACTATGTATATAACTCAATTTCCCAAGAAATGTCGCTTATCCCTTTTCGGCTGTTAGGCATCGATATGTATGTTATGTTAAAACAGTTTTCTTTTATATTATTTCATCTATACTTTCGGATGAAATACATACTCGTACGTTTTACTAATCGGACCTTTCTCTCTTTATTGCTGTTATTACCTGTGACCGAAATAGGAATGTAATGAGAGATAGTAGGTTTTACTGTTATTACATGTAAAACACATAAAAAAATGCGTTTGAAGTTGAGAATAGTGATTTGGATGTGTGTTTTGAATCTAATTGTATAAAGTAAAAACTAGACTAAAGTAGAAAATAATTTTAAAGATGTAACTGTAAAGGCCGGCAACGCACTTGTAACTTTTAAGTTGCAGGTGTCTATGGGCGACGGTAGTCACTTACCATCAGGTGACCCGTCTGCTCGTTTGCCCCCTATAATATACAAAAAAAATAACATATTTTTTTTAATGAGGGAGCGTCATTTTCTGAAAAACGAAAGAATAACGATATTTGTATTTTTCTAAGGGTTGGGCCACAACTGGTCTCATAAACATACGATCCATTCATCCTCCGCGCCTTTTCCCAACTAAGTTGGAGTCGGCTTTCAGTCTAACTACGATACGACTTGACTTTGATATTTTACGTGAAGCGACTGCCATCAGACCTCCACAATCCAAGTACTAGGCGATATCGAAGTTCTATAGTAACTACCCGTAAAGAATGCCACAGATGTTTGTATGGCACCTGGGACCGACGGTTTAACATGCTCTCCGAGGCACGGAGGGGTCTCAATGTGTTAAGAATCTAGACTAACCTTGCTAGTATTACTTAACTTTGTAATGTGCTAACCTACTCGGTTACCACTTAGCCACGAGCCGCTCATGAACATAAAACAATTTTTAAATACTAGAGCTCGCCTGGTGGTCGATTTTCGACCATTATTCATATATTTTTTTACCTAATCATTTCCAGCATAGGTTGAACTATCATTTTTGGACTTTCGGTACAATGACAGGTTAACATTTATACTGGACGCGAGTAGCTGGATGTAGCTGTTTTCACGTAATTTTGAAATTTGTAATACATTTCTGTAACACCTTCTCACATGCCAGTTTTTAATGCAGTTAAAAACAGAATTCTTTTTATAGGTGTGGCTCTTCAGTGTCTCGGCCGACATGGCGAGGCGCTGGCCGCCTTCAGCTCAGGACTGGGGGTAGAACCATCTTCAAGACAACTCCTAGCCGCATTAGTAGAAGCCTCCCTGAAATCGCCACTTAGGACAACATTAGAACCGACCTTTAGGCAGCTAGAAGCCATGAAATTGGACCAATCACCTTTCGTCTTAATATCGGTAAGTTGACAATTTTATTTGTCAGTCGTAAATGTGTAGATCTGTAAGATTAGATATTGTAATCATAAAATATACCTTTAGTTGGTTACACCACAGTTGGAAACCTTTTACCGTTAAGTAACATTTTATGACATCTTACTGTTAAGAATTACCTGAAAAGAGAAAAACCCAACTAGTAGCAAACAATTTGAATGACCCCGACTCTGAGCCAGGGCCTCAAGACAATACTAAAGTGCTTATATTAGGATGCGATACTTATACCTTATATTATGACTAACAAGGCAGTCGCAGTTGAAGAATCGGTTTTTGAAAATATACAATAACTTTTGTGTAAAATAGTAGTATAGAGTAATTTGTGTACGAGATTAGTGATAGCACAGCCATCGAAGGAAGAGTGCGTTGTATATAATACCTTACGTACGTATGCATTGCTTAAACTATCGGTAATGCATTTTTTTATTAGATACATATGTATAGTTTCGAGAAATTATACATATTTCAGATTTTAACAAGACTATACTTGTTATTATTTCAAAATGAATAACAAATTTATATAATTTGATAATCCATTGAACTTTAAATTCCTCTCGTAAAACATACGGTACATTACTCCAAAATTCAAGTAACTCATCGTCAAATTCAATCTTAAATGGGGTCGTGCAGGTCACGTTTATACAGACCGCATTGCTTGCGGGTCAAAGTAACCAACACAGCAAGTAACCACCATTTAAACTCATTTCGTGATAGGAGGAACTCGTTTGTGAACCGAATCTTTTAAAATAAAGTCGATGGAAAGAAATGCTTTAACGGTAGGTAATTCATATAACATCTGGATGGAAACCATTCGAAAATCCTAATTCTACAAAATATAAATGCGATAGTTTGGATGAATGGACGTGTGTTACTCAATCACGCCAGAACGACTGAACAGATCTGGATGGAAATTGGGACAGAAATAGACTATACTCTGGAATAGCACATAGGCGTTTTATTCCGGAAAATATAAGGTTCCCGTGAAATAGATTTCAATTTCACAAAGTCGCGGGCAACAGCTAGTATATACAACTAATACAGTATATAAAACTAATGTAATAAAGTTGAAAGAATTTGTTTTTTCGTTGAACATGCGTCATTTGAACATAATGTAATGACCACATCGTCAACTAACTACATCAATATTCACTCTAAGGCTTTCAAAATAAATGATCACGAATTACATATATTAGTAACAATAATTAGTCACGTTGTTTCATTCGATGTAATATTTAATTCATTAGTGTCTTGAATATACTTGTGTACCTGTACACACATACACCCTTATTTTAAGGCCCTTTTATTAGCTGCAATTGTAACTAAGTAACCATGTACACAAATCTTGAAAATCAATTTTAACCTGCCACTAATAATCGTATCGAAATGAAACTGTGTATGTACATAATAGTTCGGATAACAATAGTATAATTTGGCACATTGGAGTTAATCTAATGATGGAGCTAGGAGGTGGATAGTGGAACTCCTTTTTAATTTGGTTTGCTATTAAAACTTTATTTTTAGTTTTTCTAAATTATGATTTATTACATACTATCCGTTTTCTGTTTCACAAGTTTTAAGCGTATAGTCGAGAAATCATTGAAGTCGGCGTAAAACTTGATCAGAAATGGGCAATGTGTATCGCGTTGCATTGGTTAGATATGTGCATCTATACGAGAGAAAGCGTTTTCAGAAAGCGGTAGTGTAATGGCTAAGGCGACGGACTTGCTATAGAGTGGTCGCGGGTTCGAACCCCACCCTGTCCACAACCGACGTAAACCCACTCCTTTTTTTTTTTTTTGTGCGTGTGGAAACCCCCTCGGGCCGTCACCCCACCGGGGTTTTCGGTGGGGCGGTGTGTCGGAATCGAACCGACTAAAACCACACGGTGTGCCGAACTGCGCCTTAAATAGGAGGGATCCGGGAACAGCTTCTCGCGGGGGGCCACTATAGCGGGTGGAAGGGAAAACCCGTCCCGTCCGGGTGGACACACTCAGGGCGGCATGAGGCGCTGGTAAGCGCGCCTCCGCCGCCCGGTTCGCCGGCGGCGAATTAGGTCCGAGTGAAGATCGTCCTCCCGGACCCGTTCCGCCGCCTCCTTCTGCGAGATGACGTCCTCACAGAAGGTCGCGACCGCGGTAAAATTCCTGTCGCTACCGGCCATGGAGCGTACGACGGCCGGTAGCGAGAGATCCGCTCCGATGACTGCAGTGAGGGCCCGACGCTGCGTCGCCCAGGCGGGGCAAACCGCCAGCGTGTGCTGAGCCGAGTCCTCACTGCAGTCGCAGTGGTGACAGGCGGGACTCAGTTCCCTCCTAGCGACCGAGTGCAGGTACTTCCCGAAGCAGCCGTGCCCGGAAAGAACCTGCGTCAGTCGAAAGGAAAGGGTCCCGTGCTGCCACCCTGCCCACTCGAAGATGACCGGCCGGAGCGCAAAGCCAGCACGTGGAGCCTCCAGCCGGGACGACCAACGAGCCATGGTGGCTCGGCGAGCGGCCTCACGCCATTCGCGTACCTCTTCGGGCGGGGGCCGACTGCCACTTCCCTCCTGGAACTCAGCCGTTCGCCGATATACTTCGGCGAGCACTTCCGCCTCCAAATCCCACGGGAGAGTCCCGGCCAACGCGCACGCCGCCTCCGTCGACACGGTGCGGTATCCGCGTATGGCTCTAACCGCCATAACCCTCAGAGGGCGCCAGAGGCGCACCCTATTCTGGGCGGTCAGAGCCTCCGCCCACAGTGCACCGTAAAGTGCCATTGACCGGACAACCCCCGTGTACAGCCGTCTCGTAGCGACGCTGGGTCTACCCAAATTGGGCAAAAGTCGCCCAAGAGCTGACGCAGCGCCGACCAGCTTTGGAGCAAGCTGCAGGAAGTGCTCGTCGAAGTGCCACCTACCGTCGAGGCTCAGGCCCAGATACCTGATGTGGGCCTGAACCGGTACGAGGACCGAGTTGACCTCGATAGAGGCGCCAGGGGGTGGACCACGACGGGGCCCATGAAATAAAAGGGCCTCCGTCTTATCCAGGGCCACCCGCAAACCCAGCGCCTCGATGCGCCCGACCACCAGAGAGACTCCCCTGGTAGCCAGGCGCGCCGCCTCCTGAAAGTTCGTCCCCCGGGCTGTGACCAACGTGTCATCGGCGTAACAGATTACGCCGAGCCCGGGGAGGAAGTCGCCTTGGAGGGCCCAGTCGTACCCCATGTTCCACAGGAGTGGTCCAAGGACAGACCCCTGTGGAATACCGCATGACATGGGCCGACGACTCAAAACTCCATCTCGGTCCTCGTACATGACGGTACGCTCCTCTAGATAGTCTGCCACTAGCCGCCTCAGGTACCCTGGCACTCCGTGATAGAGGAGTGCTTCCCTGATGCAGCTGAATGGCAGACTATTGAACGCGTTGGCAATGTCCAACGACACCGCCAACAGCACGCCGCCACAGCTCACTACCTCTTCGGTCACGGCCCTCAGGCGCAACACAGCACCGGCCGTCGAACGCCCCGCTCGAAAACCGAATTGGGCGTCCGACAAATCGGGGCCGACCTCGCCAAGGTGCCGGACGATGCGGGCAGAGAGGACCCTCTTAAACAATTTACCCGCCTCGTCCAGCAACACGTAAACCCACTCCTAACACAAGCATTTAGCTTAGTTGGAGGGGTTAACAAGAATACCAGTAATGTGTGACCCACGTTGCTAGTATTCTTTAAAAAAAATATGTTTTTTTTTTATATTATAGGGGGCAAACGAGCAGCCAGGTCACCTGATGGTAAGTGACATGGACCATGGACACCTGCAACTCAAGAGTCACAAATGCGTTGCCGACCTTTGAGATAGGGATAGGGAGTACGCTCTTTTCTTGATGTTTGACATTTTCAATTTAATAGTATACTTGCAACCACGCCGCTGTCGTAACATTACTTTGTATTAAAAAAACTACTTAAGTTTACATCAGATTACCAGGAAAGCCGATTAAAGGATTTTGTAAGTTATTACACCGTAAAGGGCAGGTATTAATTTAATTGGCCGTTATTTCAAATGAGTTTTTATTGACAACGTTGAAGTAAAGAACCATTTTTATTATAAAAATGTCTTAAGCACCAATAACATTTGGATTGATTAAGTGTGCAGATTAGATTTCTGCTTGAGTAAGAGATGAGTAGTAGCCTCTGTACAGAAGACCGCAATCTGACAGTTATTACTATACGGTCTGAATATGTCATCGCCATCCAAATATTTTCTAGGCACTAGGTATCACTCAAGGACACCATTTTGGCAAAAAATTGCTCGATAAAATTTTCACTAAACTTTGTTATTCTCGATCCCAAAAAAAATTCAGCTGTGTGGTCAGGTAGTCAAACGTAAAACGATAAATAACACGTAGTTGTGTTTCACCAAGTGAGTGAGGCTACCGGAGGCCCTAACCCTTCTCTCTCCTACGCTCCCCTCTCCTCTCACCCCCCCCCCCTCTTCCCCACTTCCACCTTATACTACTCCCACCTTCAAGGCCGGTAACGCACTTGTGACTCTCAAGTTGCAGGTGCCCATGGACGGCGGTAGTCACTTCCCATCAGGTGACAGGTTTATCAGCAGTCTGGTTACCAAAGTACAGGCTCTGCAAAGTTTGTTATCAAACAGCCGTGTGTGAGATGTGTCGTGTTATTATTTCTCTTTATTCATCTTAAAACTTATCAATTACATTTTTCAATATGTACAAAACAAAATATATATTTAAAAATATAAAATGACCACCGACATCGGGTAGGTACAGGGACCAAGACACCGGTGGTTAGGGCTTCAAAGACAGGAACCTCTTCACTATATTAATATTCATATTAATTGTTTTTAAACTTTCGCGACTATTTACACAATATTTTAAGTTATTTTATAGCCCGACTTGACGATTTTGAGCATAGGTATCTACCCAATTATTATTCTCGTATTCTCGATGACTTCTCACAAAGTGAGCTACAAAGCTGCAACCTCTCGTTCGCACGTCCAATGCCTTATCCATTATGTACGCTACTCCAAGTTTAAAGTATCTGAGAAAGAAAAAAAAACATTATAGCAAAAAGATCCCATAGTGTATAACTTTCTCTTATTGCTTGCTAGATCTATTCAAAGTACCTATACTTAAATATATAGGTACTCAATACTTTCACAATATTTTTAAATGGAATTACACCTCTATAAAACCGCTTTCGCCATATGTATCATTTACTTTAATAAATATTTCCGGTAGTTAAAGTATTCAGTCACGTTGAAGGAAATAATTATTTATCTTATCATAAGATTTAAAAACAAATCTTATAGAAATCAAATAGATGATAGTCGTAAGATAATATCTGTGTTTATATAATTATACAATTGTACATTTTTAAGAAGTGCTAGTTATACTAAGCATGATTGTCTTATTGCGATAGTAATGTTAGGCGATAGAAATAAACTGAGAATACAGGAGTCATTAGTCAAAATATGGTAGGAAAGTATGTTTTTTTTAAATTATATTCTGGGCCAAAGCATTTTATATTAAACAGCGCTTGTTAGATCCAAACTAAACACAGCTAATACCATGGGTTCTGGAACACGGATAAACATATTTACATATCTTTGTAAACTTTGTTAATACTAAATTAATAATATGAATAGAAATAATAGAAACAAAGAAACATACCACACAAACAAAAATACAAATATTTGCTATAAGCAGGAATCGAACCCCCCCTGACATTGCATCTAATGCTCAACCGCCGCTGCCGTACCACACAGGTGGTCGATAAATAATTTAATTTCCTTTTATACAGCAACAAAGCTTTATAACTATCGTTTGACAAAAATGAAACATAACGATTTTAACTGAAAACAAAACACGATTTATTGTCTTATTTTACAATTTTACGGCAAATAATACAGTTTCCACCTCACGAATACAGCAATGGACAGGACAAACGCTATCAAGACCAGAGCAGACGTTATCCAAATATAATGCGGTCCATTAACGTAGCATCCGGAAATATGCGTCTTGTCAGTCGTTCCCTCAACTCAGACAGGAACATGCGACGAAGATACAATTTACATAAAAATATTGACCTATAGATATCTCTCGTCGGTCTCGAATTTTCGTATTCAAAATAAGAACTATAAACGTTGATAATGTATTTCAGTTTGTCGACCAAAAAGTTCACTATCCAAAACAAAATTTATGAAGTAAAAAGTATTGGAGTAAAAAAAATTAATAGTACTCACAAATGCTAATGGATTAACAGATAAGTAAAATTTATTTGTTTTTGTTCAACGTACCAAACAAACTCAACATTCGCATTTTATAATATACAATAATGGGTTAGATTAGTTGACCCAAAGTCAGATGATTTGCATGTGATTAATACTAAATGACATGAGGGTATCTCCTACTCAACGCTATGAAATTTTTCTGGTTAAAAATATTTGGTTTGGTTTTACATTATAAAATATACCATCGATTCAATGTCTGCTAAATTCATTTCCAAACTGTAATATTCGTATCCCGCACCCAAGTTAGAAATGATATACCGGAATTCTTGGAAAGAACAATGAAATTATAACATTTAAAATCAATTTGAATATTGTTCATAATGTACCCAAAAACTACCCAAAAGTTCCAATCCCACTAATCCCACTAATATTATAAATGTGAAAGTTTGGATAGATAGATGAATGGATGGATGGATGTTTGTTTGTTACTCTTTCACGCCAAAACTACTAAACCGATTGCGATAAAACTTGGTATGTAGATAGCTGGAGACTACTTTTTATTAAGACATTCCCACAGGATCGGGACTTACGCGCGTGGCCGGGGGCTGCTAGTAAATCATAAATCATATCTGATCTATGCTTATTTTATAATATTTCTAAGGCTACTTTAACCCAATTTTTCCAATTATAAATGGTAAGATAAATATTCTTAAATAATACTTTTATTGAAATTGCCGCTAGTGTTTAAACGAAATACACAGTAACATAAAATGTCATCAAAATGGCGGCCTCGTTCTTGATTCGATACAGATTAATATTGGCTTTCTGACGAGATTCTGTGCCTCTACACAATTGGACAAAACTGACATACTAAAAGCAAAAAAAATCAATATAATCGTATCATTATACAAATAATGGCACTTAGACATTGTTGTGGTTAGTAATATTGAGCGCCTGATACACAACGAGTCTTATATTTGCATACATTCCATGGGCGTGCAGTCCGGCGACATCGGGACATTTTTCGGCGCATTTACCGGTGAAACAATGGGGCTGAGTGATCAAAGGGCCATAAATACGCGACCGACCCCCTCGAATTTACATACAATCTGCGAGACAGTTGATCGGCAGCCCAGACGTGAATGGCCAAAATGGCTTCACGCTACCACAAAATAGCTGCCGTTTGCCGCATTCGAAATTGAACTGAAAACCCTAAATTGATCGTGTGTCATTAGAGTTTTAACATAGGTACGCTAGTTTTTGAGTACTCAATTTCATACGTTCAAATAAGAGTTGTTGGAAAATAGTATTTATTTAAATAAAACATCTGACAGGTCACAACAAATATTCATAAACGTTGATACAATTATTATGCTGTAACACGTATACACTTTCCAGTAAATACCTTCTTGTCCACGATTTAGTTTAATGATAGAAATTTTTTATATGTGTAAGACCTAGTAAAGGCTCTTTATTGTTTGAAAGTGCTCACATAAGATAAAACTGACGACTTGGTTTTAGATGAAAAGGTAGTCAACTTAAATGTAAATTTCAAGTTTAGATTTATAATTAAAGAATCAATAAATTTAATTCCATTTTTAAATCACAAAGATTCAGAAAGTATCTAAAACATAAAATATAACTTACGTTATTAGCTTCTTCATAATATACTGTAGTACTTTTCTGACTGATATGACATGACTTTTTAGCATTACTTAAGTTAAAAACGTTAATTCTTTTTAATTAGTTTGGTCACGAAATGCTGTACATTTAAATTTAACGAATGCTTGTAGAGCATTCGTTAAAATTTGCATACCTCGTTTTTTAGTCTCAAAATGCACATATTGAGACTAAAAAACTTGAAAAGCTCCAGTTTCACTAAACTGCTTGGGTGTTCTTGAATACGACATTATAGCTTTATACAGAGATAACTTCAAATCGTTTTGCTAAATGTTTCATTGGAGTCATCGTAATGGCAAACCTTATGGCATTTTAAAATTTGTCGCGCTTTTTGTAACCGTCGGTGATACTCAAATGCGGATTTTTTGAACACACATTAGTTTATTATTATGTCGAGCTTAAAAAGTAAATGACTTGAAATGTGAGATCAAGAGCACCGATATGGTCGAATTGCCGACAGTATGATTCAGAAGTCAGAGCAGATTATACGACAGAAGCCTTTTCATAAACAAATCAAACGTTTTTTCTCTCAAAAACACCTGGGTCATATCAAAATACTCGCCATTAAGTTAAACTATGTATTTCTGGTCAAGAATTTAACGCATAATTGGGTATTCGGAGATACCTTTGTGCAAATGTGTGAGATACCTTTGTGCAAATGTATGAGAATCTTTGCAGCACAAATAATTTATAATTAAATGAGATATCTCCGACTGGCATTCTAATCAAAATAAGGCACGAAAACGTTTCAATGCTTGTGATACATTCATAGTTTAGATACGTCGACGATAAAAGAAGTACTCAAGTTGATATCTCAGTAAAAAATAAGAAATCATTTAAGTGAATTCTACTGTTAAGGAAGCCCGAATCAGTACACGTAGGTACTTGTCATGATTTTATCGTACTTCTGTTATAGATTATATTACACAGGCTGTTAATTCTCCTCTACTCTCCTCTACTTTATTAACTAACTAGGGCAACAAAGTGTAAGAAGGTTACCCTTACTATAATTACTCTGATGTTTATAGGTGGTTGGTCAAGAGCTATTGGCTGCAGGGCAATACCAGGCGGCAGTCACTGTGTTAGAAGCGGCACTTCGCATCGGCTCCTGTTCACTCAAATTACGGTATGTGTAATTGTTTTTTAAGCTTAGCAATTTATAATAATTATAATGGGTAGGTCTTCATCACGTTAGATTTAAAATAATATTATGGCAAATCTGCAATATAGACGACGTAAGGGATTGGAAACGTTGATTGATATTTACATTTTTTAATCCCCAACGCAAAAAGAGAGGTGTTATAAGTTTTCATGTGTCTGTGTGTCTGTGTATCTGTGTGTCTGTGTATCTGTATGTCAGTGTTTCTGTGTGTCTGTGTATCTGTGTCTATGTCTGTGGCATCATAGCTCCCAAACGGATGAACCGATTTGAGTTCGGTTTTTTTGTTTGAAATGTAACTTGATCGAGAGTGTTTTTAGATATAATTCAAGAAAATCTGTTTAACCGTTCGAAGGTCATTAGCTCTTTTGTTATCGTTGAACTGATTTTCCATTTTAATTTATGATTATGGTAGGAAAAATTAGATTAATCGATGCTAAAGGGCGGCAGGTGTAAAATATCAAAGAGAATACACATATATATATGGAAAGCTTAACTTTCGCTGTGTGCCATCAGCACGATTCCGACATTTGACACAAATATAGGTAAATTGAAAGTAACGTTTACTTAAGAATACTGGATTCATTATCATTGTTGGACAGCCCCTTTTGGGATTCACTGCTAAATATATATATACCTAACTTAAAGGTGTTTTTTTTTAACCATCACTTATCACACAGAGCAGGTTAGCGTCCGTCTTTATCCGTCGTTTGTTCTTTTCCCCCAGCGGTTCACTCTCCCTCGGACTATAGGTATGGCCTGCCTACTTTACTGGCCTGTTGGTCTAGTGGTTAGTGATCCAGACTGCTGATAGGTTCGACTGGTGGTAGGTTCGATTCCCCCCCAGGACAAATAATTATGTGATAAACACGATAATTTGTTCTGTACTACCTACTGAAAGTAACTTACACTAACTATATTTAATGAACTATGTTAGAAGGGTTAGAAGGTATTACAAAAAGAGACATTCACGTTATGATGTCTTTAAATGAGATGAGATGTCTTTCAAAAAAGGTAATATGATAAAAAAAGTTCACAAGTAGAATTTATTTTCTCGTTTGGCATAAATTTGTAATAAAATATGCAAGTTGCCAGTTGTCTAATAAGAAGCTTTCGCATGTATATTACGTACAGAAATATAAACTAAGCTTTTTTTAGTATACAGATAGAAACACGATACTTTTTCATACCCATTTCTGTATCCTATAGAAACGTTCCCTCTATTAAACATCTTCCATACAAGTATTATTGAACCAAAATGCCATAATAAATAGCGAAAGTAGTTGGTCTAGTAGCAATCAATCTAACACGGTTCGTGTCTACTGATCATAATTAACGAGTTGTTTACTTGTACATGTTAATGTTTTAACTATCACTAAAGGTTCGTACACACCAAACCAAAAGTAAGTGCGAGTAGTTGCCGAAAGTGGCACTTAGGACTTTCTTAGGTCATGTTGGCAATTTGCGGGTAATGGAAAAAAAATTAACATCGAATGCTCAGCAGGAGGTCGTAAATAGTTTATTTTGAAACTAATATTGTTTATAGTAATAGAATGCTTGAATAAAGGCATCGAAAGTTTTTCGAGATGTATCTACTCCCGGCTAATGGTCTATCGACGCAGGAATAGCCTACTTTTTTGGCTGCTGTATTCCTCACTAGTCCCTCGGATTAGCAGAAGTCTTTGGTTTCTTTCAGAGCGGTGAATATGTTCTGACAAAGACTACCGTTAGACCCAAACCTGACCGGCAACTGGTAGGAACGGGGGTTAATAGGGACTACAAGGAAGAAACCCTCTGTAAAAAATAAGTCAGATAGCCTAGTAGATAAATAGTTTGCGGCAAACGAATATCCGTTCTCAGTTTTACACCTTTCGCCTTTTACACTCACTTCCACTTTCAATTTAAGGCTTGTATTCCGACTATGTCTACAAAGCTTTACTACAGCAATTATAACCAAGGATCAATGTAAAAATAAGGCCTCGATCTGGCCTGTAAAATACAATTAGGTACAACTACTATATTTAACTGGCACAGGTCTGTAATATGTATTTCATTTTGTTAATTTTGTTATAAATTTATTCCTTTTTCAGCTTCCTGTATTTTAGTAAGTACCTGTATTGATAGAGTTTATTGTGAATTTTGTCATTCAATTATAGGAAGATAGTCGTATGCATAAAGGGTTCTCTGCTTAGATTGACCTTAAAATTGTGCTAGCACAATCTTTCTTGATCCCAATTTTTACACTAGAAAGGAACTCGAAAGCTTGAACGTCTTCAAATTGGTCATATTTAATTCATGTAAGTCATGCATGTTTGACACAAGTTTTTGCTAATTGAACGAACAGCTACTAAAAATCCATGCCATTGCGAAGTTTCAAGTATTTAAAAAATTCCGATAAAGACAAAGATATAATTATGTATTTACACGGAAATTAACGCGATCACGAAATAGGTATTACATACCTCTGAATTGTCTGACGTTTCGGCCAGGTACTGGCCGTGGTAACAGGCTGATTCATGTTTAAAAGTTAGTAAAGACAAAAGTTACTTACGTAAATTACAGATACCAAAAATAAAAGAAAAGACAATATAGTTTTGCGTAGTTTGAAATGCAAATCAATACGTGGAAGATAATATATAGAACTGAAAGGATCATACATGTAAAATTAATGAAGGTTTTGTCACACACGCCTCATAGTAGTAATATAGTAAAAAAATAAAAAGAGGAAACAATCACTGAACATAAGGTACAAATTAAAATACCAAGTTATTCCTGAAACTCATAACAAGAATGCTAGCTCAAAAACCTGTATTATTTCTTCAAGAAGTAATAATATATGGGAAGTTATTTCTTTCCTCCTTACGCCGTTAGTAACGGTGTATTTCGTGGGAACACCTTAGACAATATATTATACAGTTTCCAATACAAGCAGATTAGCACGAAGGTGTGATAAACTGCAAGTATTTAAGCATAAGCTCTTATACTTTATACTTTCAATGTAACCTTGCATAGTAGCAAACTTTCTTTCAGACTTTAAAAAAAAACCGCAAATGTGCGAGTCGGATTCGCGCACCGAGGGTTCCGTAAAATATTTTTATTGTATGATGTAACTAAAAATTTACGGTTTTCGCAATTTTTCCTTTATCTGTGCTTAAGCGACGTCTTATACGTTGCTTCGTACCAAATTTCAAAATTCTAAGTTCCATCATTCTAAGATTTTTAATAACCTTCAATTTTCAAAAGACCGTGGTTACCCAGCTTTAAGTCTAGGGTATAAAGCTGCAACTAGCGTTCCGCATGTTCACATGCACTGTTAATTACCATAAAACAAGTTTTGTACTTGTTGTCCAATTTAATTAAACCTACTCGCATAATTCGTAATGATAACTATTTTAACCCAGTACCATTGTATGTTTATTATGTTATAACCAACACAACATGTACTTACGTTGACATTAATCTTTCCCAATGAATTCCTTAATGCTTAGCGAGACAGATCGCGCCCGCACTCACAGATGATAATAACGGACAGTGAAGTGCAAATTATATACGATTCGTTTCTTGTTTATGAACTGCTAAACATAACCTTTGAATAACTTGCTGTAGAATCGTTTTTATTCGGTTTAGTTACAGCTACACTTATTGGCTAAATTACTTACTTGATTGAAGTTGTTGTCTCTTGGAGTTGTTTAAAATGTGTAAGATTAAAAAAAAAAATTAATTAATTATTAAAAAAAATTATACCGTTAAAACGTTTAGAGTTAAATTTATTCAAGATATAGTCAAGTGTGTATTCCCGGGATGCCCGGAGTTTCACACATGACGGCGGCCCTCTATCAAGGGGCAAAGTGACCTAGCCCGTTGGTGGAAGGTCGTTTTAAAAACTAGTCGATCATCCTACTAATATTATAAACGTAAAAGTTTGTAAGGATGTATGGATGTATGGATGTATGGATGTATGGATGTTTGTTACTCTTTCACGGAAAAACTACTGAATCGATTGCGATAAAAGTTGGTATGTAGATAGCTGGAGATCTGGATTAACACATAGGCTGCTTTTTATCCCGATATTCAGACGGCATCGGAACTTACGCGGGTAAAACCGTAGGGCGCAGCTAGTCTTCAATAAATAAATAAAAACCGGACAAGTGCGAGTCTGACTCGCGCACCGAGGGTTCCGTAAGCAAACAAACTTGTATGTAGATAGTACATCTATCTCGGGAATCAATTCTCGAAGATTTTTGCCCGTCTTTTCCGTATGGCAAACATAACTTTGTGGTTGCGATGTACGACAAAGTCAACTTTCCAACCGCAAAAAATAAGTTTGTAATCACAAAAACTATTTTTTTATGTGATAAAACAACAAATGAACTAGTTTCTATTAACGATTTTTTTCTTTACTTGTGCTGTCAGACCTTACTTCTTCCCAAATTTCATGATTCTAGGTTAATGGGAAGTACCCTATAGGTTTTGAATTACCTGCGAAATGTTCAAATTTATTAATGGCCGTATCTTTTGCTTGCGTTGATTTAGAAGCTAGATTTTTTTATAGCTTTAAGGGACCGCTGAAATAAGTATTTGATGTTAATTTCAATTTGATGCCTCCACGGGTTCTTGAGGAAAAGGGTCTTGACAGACAACACAGATAGACAGATATAACAACAAATTACCGACTTTCGGATTTTTTCCTTTACTTGTGCTGTAAGTCCTTGCTGCTTACTAAATGTCATGATTCTAGGTCAATGGGAAGTATCCTGTAGGTTTTGAATTATCTAAGGCTTGTCAAATCTAAGGCTTAAATGGCCATATTTTTTGATTGCGTTGACTTAGAAGCTTGATTATTTTACAGCTTCAAGGCACCGCAGACTTATGTATTTGGTTGACTTGATGCGTCCGTTTCTGAGAAAAAGGTAATATACAAACTAGTAAAACAAAGGCACTATCAGAATACGTCTATAAGAAAACTGTCTTCAATAATAAGTCTAAACTAATATCAATAAAATACCAAATATCTAAAAGATTTGCTAAATTGGCCACTAGGCGTGATTTTCTTTTACATTTTTATGGGATCCTATAATTACATAGTCAATTTTAAAAAGTAACAATATACTGAGAACAAGAGCACAGATAACACAATTATCTCCCACAGTAGACATAAAAAATATGAAACCTCATTACCGTCTCTGTCAGTAAGCAATAATCTGAAACAAGATTATTCCCCGACTTGACGAATTATATAGTACCTACAACAGGCGCGTACTGAGAAATTGCGAACTAATTGCACCAATCAAATGTTTTTTTATTGCGAAGTAGGCGATCGCCTACAAGTGCGCTAAAAAGAAATTAACCCGTTTATTTTCGTATTACGTTTCGATCGTAATCCTTCAGAATTTCACACTATTAACACCACTCAACTCGCACTTCGGGTTAATAAGAAGAAGACAAATGACTGGCGAATCTTCGTTCGTTACTGGTTGCATTATTATTTTTAATCGCAACGGGTGTGGCAAAGGTGTTGCCAGTAGGTAGAAACTTATCTCCCTTATTTTTCGCGAAGTTATTAAAAATATTATGTTTTAAATGACATACATTTCTAACTACTTAAAATAATTCAAGCAGTGCAAGTTAGGTTAAAAAATAACAATATCAATTCAGTCGAATTTTAAAGAGTTAGCGGATTCACTTTCCGGAGAACCCTACAAACCTTGCCACTAGAAACACAAGGTTATGTAGGTACTTCAACAGTCGTGCCACTCAGTTTCGAGCAGCTATCTGCTGTGCTGTACCTTCACGAAAAATGAATATTAATTTCATATATAGTCATGGTTTTTTTGTTAATAAATTGTAAGGATCAGCTACCGGCAACTTTCAACATTGCGATTTAAATTACTACATATATTTATTAGAAAATGCGCGGTGACATATCGCCTCTATTCCAAAGCATATTTCATTGAGTTCTAGGACAACTACATTTTAAAGAGAGTATTCTTAGTCGAGTCGGTAACTTACTTTAAACTTACCTACGGGAGAATGTTTCGACTCACTAGGTGTGCACTGTCCCTTAAAATGGTCTAACCCTTCAACAGTGGCAACACTGGTTGACGGTGAAATAATTTATATATACTTAAGGCGAACGTTTATCTTTGGCGGAATTGGGACGTTTTGATTTATAGTGTTCCACTGTCGAGGAAATAAAGTCCTCGTAAATTGTGTGCGAGATATACGTTGCTGCGTTTTAATAACAGCTCTCTAATTAATGGAATCCAATAGTCCATATATGTGCAGTTATTTTTGTCTGACGTAAAGACGTTACTGAAGATGAATATTGGGAATCTGCAATTCTTTACTGAGTTTTTATATTTCGTGTTCCTTATTTGTTGCGTTACGTACATACAAGAAGGTTGAAATGTCCATTTTGACACTTTTATTACATATTGGTCCCAATTCTGTTAAATCACTCGCTAAATTAAAATTCACAAAATTTTCTTCATATAAGATGTAAACCTTGTACACTTCAAAACAAGGTCTTATTTCAAATTGAAACAAGTAGGTAACATATGTCGTTATCGAAATAAGCAATTTATTTGTCGACTAAAGTCTGATACGCTTAAATAATCTTTAATACCACGTAGCGAGAGTTCTTTTGCTCTGTGTTTTTAGTAAGCGTCTTCGTAGTTGTAGATTAAAAACATTTCATCCTTGTTCGTTTTGAACAAGTTTTTATACGGCAATTATACAGCGTTTGAATAAATGGAGACTGAAATTTAGCGGCGCTGAGAATTAGATGCTAGTAACAAATAGACCTTATTACGAAGAGCACTAGGTTGATTTCATATGAAGAAATTAAGTCAGGTTTTAGTTTAGTCGAGTGTACAATAGAATCGGCACCATTATTTGGATTGTTTATGGTTTGCGATTATTTCTTCAAGTTTTATCCAATAAAAAAAGAAACATTTATATCCGACCATAGTTGAATAAAATATTGCGTAACATACGCACAATAAAAACAGTTGAATTTCTATCCTTAATCGAAAATCGAATCGAATTCTCTTTTTGAAGTCGGTTTATTTTACTGAGAAGAAGTATTGTTTATGAAGTTGTATTACATGTTTCAAATTAAAAGGTTACTAATTAAAACATAAATTATATTTTTTTTAATATCAAGGTATTATCATCTTTCATTAGACTACCTACTTGACGTGACGATCAAGCTTTCGTCTGTAAAACTAAAAGACCAGGTCTATTCCTGCTCAGATAAAATATGTATTTGCATTGGTGTGCCTATGTGTAACATCAAGTAACATGTATACATTTATAAAAAATATTGGTATGTTTTAGCTAATGACGCTAATAATTAAAATCGATGTTTAGATAACAAATATATATAAAGGTAAACAACCGAATATCACTTCACACCACATTCACATATTACTAATGCTCCGAAAGCTCTTTGTGATAAGTTGATAACATATCAACTTATCACAAAGAGCTTTCGGAGCATTGACATTGGTAGGGTTAGGTGTTACTATACCATTTAATGAAATCTCATTACTTTTAGGGACTCCGTCATGCGTTATGTCAACTGTTTTTTTTATTTTATACTAGCCGTCCTCGCCGGTTTACCTACGTTTATAGCCACTGCTCCGCTCCCGTTGCGTCGTCGTTGTAGCGTGATGTTATGTGACCTTCCTCGATAAATGGGTTATCCAACATTAAAAGATTTTTTCAAGTCGAACCAGTTGTTCCTGAGATTAGCGCGTTCAACCAAACAAACAAACTCTTCAGCTTTATAATCCCACTAATATTATAATCCCATCCCACTAATATTATAAATGTGAAAGTTTGTATGTTTGGATGGATGGATGTTTGTTACTCTTTCATGCCAAAACTTGCTATTTAGATAACTGGGGACCTGGGATAAAAAGTAGCCTATATGTTAATATAGGCTACTTTTTATCCCGATATTCCCACGGGATCGGGGCTTACGCGGGTGAAACAGCGGGGCTCTACTAGTCTAATATATAAAATTCTCGTGTCGCGGTGTTTGTAGTTAAACTCCTTAAACGGCTTGACCGATTCTCATGAAATTTTGACAACATATATTTGTCATCCCCCTAAATGTTAAGGGTAGTCCACTCCTAAATTATTTTTTTTAATTTTTAGATAAATTTTTTTTGATTTTTTTTATGCAGCATTAGAAAATACATACAACCCTGAATTTTCAACTTTCTACGATCAACCCCTGTTTTTTAATAGCGATATTAGTAGTTTTACTTTCATTGGTACAATTTTTCAAAAGTATTTAACCCAGTGAAAATAGAAAGTGCAATTGTTATAATCGATTGTAATAATCGATTGCCGTCAAGTCGATGTCAAACTTTTTTTTAATGGAATAGGGGGTAAACGAGCAGACGCGTCACCTGATGGTAAGTGACTAACCCCGCCCATGGGCACCTGCAACTCGAGAGTCACAAGTGCCTTGCCAGCCTTTAAGGTGGGAGTAGGAGAGGAGGGGAGATGGCGAGATAGGGGGGAAGATAGAGGGAGGGTTAGGGCCACCGGTAACCTCACTCGCTTGGCGAAGTACAACGAAACATTGCTTCACTGCCGGTTTTCTGTGAGGCCATGATATCACTCCTTTCGAGCCGGCCCATGCGTGCCGAAGCATGGCTCTCCCACTGTTAAACTTTAAATATGTCAGTTAAGTTAATGAAGTACTTTGAATTAAGAAAATGAATGGTTGGTGTTTTCTTATTTTTGTAGGCCGTCAATAGACCACAGCGCTCCATTCTTCTTTCAGTCATAGACCCCATCCCCACAATAAGTTAGTTATTTTTTATTTGACTACCAAAATATTCATTAGAAATAATTAATATGGCAAAACAACCGCCGTGCCGGGTCAACTAGTATTAGTATAGATTTAACGAGTGCGAAACGCGTTTTTTTGTGACAAAGAATTATCACTTTTGTCCTTATGTCAATTATTTGGTGTCTGCACAATATGTTTTTACATTGACATTCTTTAAAGAAATAATAATATGTAAAAAATGCAATAATGAATGAAAGGGATTCGGAAGACATATCTGTCATAGGTATCTAAAAATATAAGAAAAGTCAAGAATAGGCGAGTTAAACGTTAACCAGGTATCGTAAGCATACACGTAACTTAGTGTGATGGCTAAAATAAATCATAACCCTGTAGTCATATTAGTGTACAGTTAGTTTAGCATAACGGAGCTGCGAGTAAATTAGCACTTTATTTCCGCGTTATGAAATTAGCAAGAACGCTTGTGCAGAGTCAAACTTTTGTCTTTATGTGTTATTCTGTGCGACACCATCCTACACTTGAGACAATTATAACAGTAAGTAGTTTTATATACTCATTGTACACAATAAGTGTACCAAAAATAAATTATAGCTTTTGTTACCATATAGGTAGGTACGTTAATACTAGTTACTTCAAAATAGTTGATGGAACTGTTCGTTGAGCAAACAATTGAATTCTAAACGAATGACGAACAAAAATATCTATTAATTCTTTATTAGTTACGACTGTGGGTATATTGATGATAATCTATTTCTTATGTGCATGTATTAAAGCATAATTTCCCACATAAAATTAATTACGTTTAGTACGGTCGACGTATTAAGTTTATGTTCATTGCACATTTCGCTTGAGAAAGTTGCAAAAGCCAGTGTATACATAGATAGAATTTCATAAATGTAATCTTCGATCAAGAATGATCGAAGCATGTAATTGGCGGTGTCGACTCGTAGCAGTCGCCACTTTTTAAAAAGCATACGATAAAATCACTATTACTAATTATTAATAATTCATTATTAATGCCAAATTTTATGAAGATCACATTCGCATTTATAATATTAGTTAGAATTAGGATGCGTTTCAACATTAATATAAGGCGTGTTGAATCCGTATTACTACCCTTATCATTATCATAAATGCTAATGTGATCATCATTAAATTTGGCATTTCCTTCGCAGTACAGAAAAGGACATGCTTTGCTCTTTGCGTGCTAATAGTAAGACTCACTGGAGTGAGTGGGAGCTCACTTGCTAATTGCCGTTGACTCCAATGAGACGGCACTGTATGCTACTAGTTACAGTTTTTCTATTGATATCCAGCTACGATTTGTGTTTAGGAAATTTAATTTCTCGGAAAATTGCTTACCTCTGATAAAATTTACCAAATTACGCTATTTCGTTTTCGCTTACTTCAATTTAAGCAGGCGTGTGCTTTTTTTAGAAACTAAGAAAATGTGCATAATTATATAAGTATGTATGTATACCAAACTTTATAGGTTGTCTGCTGGTTAGTTTGTCAATTACATTCTAAACAGCTCTCAGAAAACTGCGGGTCTTAGTTGTCAGAGATAATTAACTTTAGTTGTTTATGTGTGCTAGACTGTTTATGATACAAAGCTACACTATTCGTGGAAGTAATTGAACAGAACTTCTCTGCACTAGAGAAGTGCTAGAACTAGTAATTGTTCCTCAATTAAATATTTACTAAGTAATGGTATTTCTACGAAGACGAAATCTACGGCCGTGATAGGAGGTCGTTAACGGTTCCAGTAATGGCGCTAAGCCTCCTTGTAAGTCCGAGTTTAATAGGTCGTATGGTATATAAAATTAATTAAATTATGTGTTAAGTGATTTAACAATTCTACTAAGTGCCTATGTGGCGCAGTGGTGGTGCATTCGACTGCAACTTCAGACTTCATGGGTTCGATTCCCGCTTAGTGCAAATATGTATATGCGTAAATATGTCTATTTGCATTGGTCTGAGTTTTTCTTTGTATCAAATGTATGTATTTACAAAAAAAAACATGTCCGAATTCTGTTTTTAGTTTATTGTTGAGATGGGTGGATAAAAATTAAGCTTTATTTGAATAACGTCATTTCTGACGCTCCTCTATACAGCTGATCTTGACGTAAGTATATGTTGATATATAATGTTTTAATAATCAGAATGTAAATATTTTTTTATTGCCATTGAACCACTTTTCATAAACACATTATTTCTAATGTAGGACTACTTATTTAAAAGCCTTAATTAATTAGAACTAAAATATATAAATAAATCATAAAAGTTATTATTATGATTATCTATTTTGTTGTATATTTAAATTCTACAATTAATCGCAACAGCCATAACTACTTACATTATGTTTTTATAAAGTTCGATTAAATTGAATTTTGTTGAAATAATAGGATAAGCTTATTTGCTCAGTTAGCAATACCAAGTATGTGTAAATACTTTTATAACATTTAATTTTTATTTATAACTTTTACAAGTAAATGTTGATAACAACGCAATGATATACAATTTTAACTATTCATTAACAGATACATTTGTGCGTTTATAACGTGTAATCATTAATCATCATCCTCCGCGCCTTTTCCCAACTAAGTTGGGGTCGGCTTTCAATCTAACTACGATACGGCCGAACTTTGACTTATTTTACGTGAAGTGACTGCCATCAGACCTCCACAACCCAATTACTAGGCGATATCGAAGTTCTGTAGTTAGACAAGGTTGTCGGACTTTTTAGGGCTCCAACTACACGAAACGAATGCCACAGATGTTTGTATGGCACCCGGGACCGACGGTTTAACGTGCTCTCCGAGGCACGGAGGGGTCTCAATGTGTTAAGAATGGTCACCCATCCTAGACTGACCTGGCTAGTCTTACCTTACTTTGTAATGTGTTAACATACTCGATTTCCACTGAGCTACGAGCCCCTCTATAACGTGTAATCATCATCATAAAATCAATACTTTATAAAAGAATTACAACAGCTTCTGTTTAAAACTTGTAAATTCCTCCATAACAAGTTCAAAATTCGAACGAGACAATAAAATTATAACACGTCGTGAAAGTACTTGTACTCGACGCGGGAGACACTTCAGTTAAATTTATTTAAACAAGTTTCCAGGTGGAGACATTGATTGAATAAGCTCCATATCTATATACACTTGGGAGACATTAAGTAATTCCTCCCGGGCCCAAAATTTTCGACTTAGGATAAGCGCTTACGGTGCGAGTGGAGCTACCGCACCACAACAACTACCTACTAAAAACGTTTACTTTATTGACTTTAAAAGCTTTTGACACCGCTGCGTGTTTGGGTTCTACATTTAGGAGCAGCGATCATTAAGCTCAATCGCACATTCAATATTTAGGAGATAAATAATATACTAAAGTTCTTGAATAAACGTGTGATTAATTAATAAAAAAAAACTATCAGTCGTAGGACTGCATGTCAGAAGTGAAAACACACGCACTTCTGTATATATATATATATGTATCTGAGCGTGACGGTCACGCGAGTTGAGTACTTTTTCCCCATACCAAAAGTGCCCTACGTGCCTAAGGAAGTTTTCACTTCCAAAAAAATAAAATCCTTTTCTTTTTCTCCATCTCATGGTTGCCTGTAAGAGATTGCCGTAGAGCGATAAGGCCGTAAATTTTATAAACCGATATTGTTATTAATTTTACTCTTCAATGTTTCTGGTGTACAATAACGAGGTAAAATATAATTATTATTTTATTAATCACTCTATCCTATGGAACGACCCCAACTTACGCCGTTTTGCCCGCCTCCTTACCCTTCGGGAAATATAACTCGATGGTATTTCCGATTTCCGTGAAAAAAAATGCCATGTTCATTGCCATAGATACTCAAGCGTACTCGCTTGAGTATCTATGGCAATGAACAGATTTGGTAAGGAAGCGGGCAAAACGGCGTAAGTTAGGGTCGTTCCATAGGATAGAGTCATTAATAATTTAGTAGATACGTTAACCACTACAAGAGCTGTATAATAATAATGCCGATGCGTGATGCAATCGTACCGAAGACGCTCCGTGGGCTCTTACCCTTAAACTTTGAAAGCGGTGTTGAAACCCACACCTCGACGTGATCTTATCTCTTTGTTGATGGATCGGAGGTAGATCGATACGGAACTATTCTGTTACTTCACGATAACCGTACCGTGATATAAATAAGGATTGTTATACGTGATCCTTATCAAGATGATCTTTGTTGACAGATGATGCGATTAAAATAGTATTTTACTTTAGAAAAGTGATATAATGAAGACAGAAGAGTTGTATTCATTTAACATAATGATTTTTCACCTGACCGGTCTCGAGAGATGTAATGACCTCGGATATTTTTCTAGTACTTTTATATCATACCGTACAACAATATTTTTAATTCCTATTTGAACTATCTACTATATACTAGTACTAATATATCTCTAATATTTAAAGCAATAAAAGCATCTTCTTTGAACATTTTTTCAAACTTTCGTTTAATTTCCTGATCTTCTGCCCCGGCTATAGAAAGAGCTTTAATCGTAGTTTTTCTAACTATAATGTAACTCGCGACATCTTCAAAATAAACGGCATATGAATAAAGATATCATAGAGTGATAACCCTGACACAGGGTATGGGATTGATTGCGGCAGGCGAAGCATCGGGTGCAATAGCGCAATTCTGAGCTGCTTATGTCCTGCAGTGTGCAGTACACTATATTAATCTGATAGATGGATAGGGTGATGATTAATCAATTCATTCTAAAGTAAAGGCAATATATTTATTGTCTTTATAATATATATAAACCCAAGCGTTGAAAAGTCTTCAAACTCCTTGCAACTATAGCTTTTTTAATGAAAAAGGCTAGCATTTATTGATAGTTTTTTAATTACATCACTAGCAACCAGCCCCGGCTTCGCAGGGATTGGGTTACATTATTACAGTTTTAGTAAGGATCCCTAATTTTTTGAAAATATAATATAGCCTATGTCACCCGGGGATAGTGTAGCTTCCCAACAGTGAAATAATTTTTCAAATCGGTTCCGTAGTTTCGGAGCCTGTTCAATGCAAACAAACAATCAAATCTTTCCTTTTTATAATATTAGTATGGTTAATTGAATCATTATCAAATGATAAAAAACGAGAATAATAGTGTTCATTAGGTCAGGCTCTAGTTAACATCAAGGCCGTGGACTGCAAGGTCACAGCTAAAGAGGACGAACTGATTTCATATAAACCCCGAACTTTCAAGCACTTTTCAAGCGCATAAAAAGTGCATCGGATGGGGTTTTGTATTATACACGAGCACTTTGTGATACAGTTGATAAATTTAAAACTTTAAAATAATACCCACTACCAGTATAAGTATTTGTTACCAACCAAACTTGTACTCTTCTCAAGTTATAGTCAGACGTGATTTCCTCCTGTACATTTCTTACGATTTCACAGCTTTCTTTCTCGATATCTCCGCTTCTAATTGAGGTACGCGGTTCGTTTTAGTTTAAAAACACTCACTTGAACGAATTCTTTTATTTGAGCTTTCACCCACTTACATTTGTTGAGTTGGAGGGACGCTAGGTGTAGGCAGCACGGGTCTTCTCTCGTAAAACTGAAAAAAATAATAACATTATAATTGACAGCTTTGTATAGATGTTATCTGAAATGATGTGTATGTATTTATTTAAATATTTAAGTACATGTGACTGTTTTGGAATTTACTACACTTTTAAGCCGTATTATGACGATGTTGCACTTGAAACTCTCCCTATTTCACCGAGAAGTTTCTATCGATGTTGACGTCCGACTTTTCAGTCTTTATGCGTCCTCCTTAAGCGCATCCTTATCTGAATAATCTGCCCTAATCGATTAAACAGAATACACCTCAAGAATCGATGAAGGCTGAGGTGTAAAGTGTGATGTCAAATTACATTGGACGGCGTGATTCATTACCATCAGCAGAAATTAAAATATTTATCTCAGATTAATTTAATCGGTTTCACACGAGCTATTTAAGATGGAACAGACTTAAAACCGGACTTGATAATTACCATGTGGATTCCTATGACTACGTTTTTGACGTTAGAGATTTTGGGTTTTTTAGCAAGGGGTGTAATCAACTTTATAGTCTCTACCGATGTGAACCTATTCCTAATTCCTTTCTACGCAAGAGTAATAAAAATAGCTGCTGTTACTACGGTGGATCATGTTACTACAGGACCTAACGCTCGAACGCTAACGTTCGGTTTATTTTTTTTATTCTCAAAAACTACAAGTATTTTTATCATCTTAACTGTACTTTTTAAAAAATGGCAAATGTTTTCTAAGTTTCTTTTTCGTATTTTTTTTTAAGTTTGGGATTTCAATATTAAATCTTTTTAGGATAACCTTATTTAGATATACGTATATTTTGTTTGTGCAAAGGTGTTCTTCAAACACTCGAAAACCTATTTCATATATTATATTAACTGATGCTTGCATCACACATCACTGACATCACACATTATATCAACTGATATGTCTGTATCATTCGCCTTTGTTGTAGCCACATCAAAAACTCGTATTTATTTTATTGAAAAAAAATGTAATAAATGATAAAACAGTTCACTATTTAATAAAAAAAATTGTTAATAGACATAATTATGACTAGTTACACCCGTAGCGCTACGCTAGTCTGTTGACAATGGTGGCGTCATAAAAATCTAGGCATCCATTAAAGTTGATAACACTCACTTGAGTGCTGATTGAGGTACTAACAACATAGCACTTACTGTTATTTAGTGATTTTGATAGTTTATAGCTAGATTATTGCTAACACCTTTAATTTTTTTTTCATTATAGTTTTAATGACTGCTATGCTACAGGTCGTGGGTTCGATTCTCACCTGAGTCTGGGTGTTCTTTGTGTCCGTTGTTTGTGTGTTTGTAAAGTCCCCCGCGACACAGGTGTAATTCCTAATGCGGGAGTTGTCTTTAAAAAAAAAATAAAAAAGAATGCATTGGAATAAATAACCGAATACCGTAATTTTAATTTGTAATAATGACTTAATATAGTGATTCTTGATATCGTACTAATCGACATGTGTGCAATAGGGTGTGGATATTCTATAATTTGAGGACAATAGAATAAATACTGTTCAGTCGTAATAGCTGCTAGTAAATAACTGTTTTAATAGGCAATTATTTAAGATAATGACAGGTGTATGAATACTTGCGAACCTACCGTTAATTTCATTATTTACCATTGATTATAATTACTTTCATGTTTGTTGTTTCGTTAACCTTTATTGAGTGATAGGAATTCCAAGGTATAATTAATTCCTATTAAGCCAATTGTTAATAAAATATTAATTACATTTCATAGTCTGCTTATGACTCTTAAAAACAAATAGATAATAACAAAACAATAATTATTTTCACAGTCTGCTTGTGGTCTTTCTACGAGTTTGAAATTTGAATTGTGTGCAAGTTTGAACAAGTGAGCCTTTTTGTTTATTGTCCAACACCGATCAATCATAATATCAGCTAAAAACTAGCACTTGTTAATTTGCAATAAAACTTGTAATGAGCATTTTCCATACAATTCAAGTTGGATAGGATCCGAAACTAATATATCCGCGGTAGCTTCAAGGTAGCCTCTGTACCCGAGAAACTTCTAGAGAGACGCCTGAGGTGGTTTTGTCACCTTATGAGCAGAGACTAAAATCATGTCGTCAAAAAAACACTGGGCCGCCTGAGCCTTCCAGAGCACAAAGGAGGTCGAGGACGACCTCCCTCTACCTGGTGAACCAGTATGACCAAAACTACAAAACAAAATAAAATACCCGAACCGACGCGACGACCGAAGACGGAACTTCTTGGCGCAGAGATACTAGGAGAGCCGACCCACCTAAAGTGGGAATATGCAAAGAAAAAGAATAAGAGCATTTTCTAGACATGTTTAACTTAATGTCTGTAAAACTAAAGATGCCATTTCTAACTTTTAATGTCATTAGCACTACACCAAGACGAAATCCGTGTTCTTATAATACTTAGAATCTGGGAGACCGAGCTTGACTCAAGAGCATTTTGTAAAATCGTTATTTTTTTTTTTTATATTTCCTTTTTATAGAAAAACAAATATGCAGTTGAACTTAAAATGCAAAACTGTATTTGTACACAAAATTCCATCAAAATCGTTAGAGCCGTTTCCTAAATACTCAAAATATAAATAAATACATACATACAAGAATTGCTCGTTTAAAGTTATAAGATAATGCAATAACTCGCTTTTAGACATTCGTAAGTCTTATGTTATTACATCCTAATTTTAACCTTTATTTTGTGATCAATACATTATTTTTAACACAGTAGTCACTCCTCCACAAGCCTCCACTCGCTACGTTTGAAAGATTTGTAGACCTTGCGGGCCAACAAACTAGCAGTGTTAAGCACCTATACTTTTTTTTCACAAATAATACGATGAATAAAACTACTGGAAATAAATGGACCTTAGTGTCGATAAACATTTATGAGGCATTCATTAAATTTGCCTGATTCAATTATGTTTAAAGTACCCTTAAAACTAAATTACCTTACTTTTATTCGACATAATTAAGACTTATATTTGTGGGATCATTAATTGAACATTAACAATCCAGACTAAAGATTTAATCATGTCTAGCAGCTACTTTCTCGATTTACAGTGCCAATCGCGACTACAATCCCCATTACAATAGTACATAAACGTACTTAGTAGCCTTAACATTCAAACCATTATGTTTCATTGTTTCAGTATGGATTAAATATAATACTTTTGTTAGCTACTCCACGTTAAGTAACCATAATGTCCCGAAAATCTCCTTTTCCTCATTTAACTACGAGGAATCTGTTAGGTAACGACAATGTTACCATCCAACTTTTAAACTTTCGCGTTCCATGATATAATTATGTTTTCACATGGGAATTAACGCGATCCCGAAAAGGTATTACATACCTCTGAATTGCCTGACGTTTCAACCAGCCACGGCCAGTGCAACGTGGTCGAAACGTCAGGCAATTCAGAGGTAAGTAATAACTTTTCGTGATCGCGTCAATTCCCGTGTGAAAAGATAATTATAATTTTACTAACTTAACTTAGGTATGTACTAACTGTTGCGGGCGACTTAGTTCCCGTGGAAATTCAAATGTTTCCCATTTTTTTTCGGAATAAAAAGAAGCCTATTTCCTTCCCCAGGATATAATCTATCTCCTTGCCAAATTTCATTACTATCAGTTCAGCCGTTTAGTCGTGAAAAGGTTACAAATAAACAAACAGAGTTACTTTCGCATTTATAATACTCGTATTAGTACGGATTTATTTATTAAACTGTACAGGTGCTGTACATACAATTTTAAATAGGAGGAAGAGGACCAAGTCAAGTTCTAAGGAAAAACGGAAATAAGCGATTATAGGTAGATATACGGAAAAGGATAGGGAGGTAAATTTGTATAAGGAAAAATGGGTAGGGAGAGGAACCTAGGGTAATGGATACCGCAAGTCTCGGATAGGGAACGGAACTGAGACTGCAGTAGATCGCAGAGGCCGGGGTCACGTACGCGAATGTCCTGTATTTCCTGTGACTGGATAGGCTACTAAGACAGGAATACCAGCTGATAAAAATACTTAGATATATATTTTTTAAATGCATGCATAAATAGATACACCCAGAGTAATGCAAATATAGGGGGAATCGAATTCGCAATCTCGAACGTTGCAATCGTATGCACTACACACTCCCAAAGATGGCGAATAATGACAATTAAAAAAAAATTGGCAGTCATGGAACTGCAGACAGAAGTGAAAACTTAAACGAAACGACGAACTAAAAACGTCACATTAGCAAGTTGGTGACATTAATTAATAAGGAGCTGACAGAACTCAATGTTTAGATTAGCGCCCTCTAGTGGATCTATGTATGTATTATCAGCGTGACGGTCACGAGTTCAACTTCCCCATAGCAAAAGTGCACAAACGTGCCTAAAGAAGTTTTCACTTCAAAAATTAACCCAATCTTTATTCTGTATAATTAACGTTGATTTGAATTTGAATTGATATAATGGGTAAATAGCTTACGGTGACTGTTTACTTGTTTGAGATCTTAGTCATATAGAAACCTGGTATGTAAACCACATATCATAGTTGTGTGAGGTAATTTAAAGTGATGCATTATATCCTGTACATAGGGCGAGGAGTGCTTAATGTCTTTAAGGAAATGTATTCAACAGGATCGCTCGTTCGCCGGCCATTTAATCTCAAGGCATAAGAAATAAAAAATATTTAAGTCTTTGAACACTATCCTAGAGATTTCAATTTGTTTATTTTAAAAAATAAAAATAAAACACTCTAAAATACCAAAACTAATCTATATATTGATATGGGAAGAAAATTCCTAGAACCTCTTTTTAAGCAAAATTCGCGAACAGAAGAATGTGAAATGAATACAAATAAATAAATAAAGGTGTCTGTTTGTAATGTCAAAATAATAGTTTTTCAAGCTCATACAGTTATTTGCACTATACTTAGGCCTAAAAATCTGTTTTTCAAATTTCTGTCAGTCTGTCTGTTTTTTCCGACTAATCTCCGGAACGGGTTTACCGATTTCCACGAAACTTTCACCCGCAGATAGCTAGTGTTATAAGGAGTAACTTAGGCTACTTTTATTTTGGAAAAACAATTAGCGCTCCGCGAAAAATGTATAAATATGTACACGCGAGCGAAATGCTAGTTTTATTTGAGTACAGTTACAAGTTACAATACAGTTACAAAGCTAAGCTAGAAACAATGTGGTATAAACTGAAAAGTTATGTGAAAGCGGCTACAAAAATCTACATGTGTCCTGTAGGTATATACGTTGACCTATCGGGGTACGGACAGTCTACACAATGATAGTACAACTTACACTGGTCAATTAAACAAAACAAAACGTTAAAAGTTCAAAAATATCAGTGATGGTCGAAATTTCACCAGGCAATCTCTAGTACTTATTATATTACAAAACTTAGACTATTCATATTTTAATCAACCACTTTAAGTTCTAAACTAAGCACTTCACATACTTCGATACATTTTTTTTTAATCGGGTTGTCTTAGCGATTTACGCCACATGCTTGGTAAGTCTGGCCTATTGGTCTAGTGGTTAGTGATCCTGACTACTAAGCCAAAGGTCGTGGGTTCGATTCCCACCCAGGACAAATAATTGTGTCTCAAGTTATTATTATTATTTTTATTATTTAAATATACATATAAATTACATTTTGAAATACATTCCGATTTAAATATGCCTATTGAAAAATTAAAAAAATTGTCTCCCACCGGCATCGGGTACAGGGACCAAGCTACCGGTGGTTATGTCATGGGGCGGGTCATTTCTTTCCCTCTGATATGTCGAAGGAGATGATGGCTGGTCCATGCGTCATACTCGTGAACGGGTGCTGCTTGGGATGACTGGTCGGCCTAGTCAACGATGCTTTAGCCTATACTATTATTTTGGTTCGATCAACTGCAACTCTAGCCTCTTAATCCAGTCACGAATTATTTTTAACAGTAGATTTTGTAATTGAATGAAGGTAGATGTGCACCTTGAATGATTTCTATGTTTAATAAGTTCAAACCTTCAACGGTATCACTGAGTGATTTTTATTTTTTAGTACCTACGTTAGCTTTTGGAGCATTTCAATAAAATGAAACTCAGGTGGCATCAGCTTGCATCCTGTTTACCTTTCGTGTAACACTAACACTATTGTACCTGAAGATCTGACTTTTAAAAAGAGTGGCCATGAGTTTCTTTGCCAGTATTCTTCTCATAAGGCTCTACGCATTTTGGAAACTGGAAGTTATAGATCGACACAAGCAGGCAGTAGATTTTGGTGTTTTCACCTAATTTACCTCGACAATCCAGCACATGCTGTGGCGTCTGTTTGTGCCGATCTATGATTTTAACTCTAGCTTCAATTTAACGTTCATAAATGTCACTTAGTGTCTTAATTGAATAAATGATTTTGAATTTGACTTTGAATTTGTTAGGGTTCAAGAGACAGAAACCTCCTCACTATTATTATTATTACTTGTATAATTTTAATAACACACGCTCTTAAAAGAATAGACTTGCTTTCAGACAAGCCTTTCCCGGATTTCTTCTTGTGTAATCCACATCAAAGGAAGTATCAGTATCGCCAACATAAGTGTCTGTATAGCAATGAAAACTGTCATTTATCGGATAATCAATCTGGGTCTAGGTCTACTAGAATCAATATGGGTCGTAACACATAGCATAGACCTTGCGTGACACCAGCATTTATGTCAATGCAAGCAATTACTATTTAACTACTACATTATGTATATATATGTATTTATTATCGCATTTGGCAAACTGAAGCGAAATGATAATATCCACTTATTTTTTATGCATTCCAATGTTTCATAGTCTTTTTTTTTACAGAGGTTCAGTCTTCAGCGCACTGTCATCTGCTCATTGGGCCCTCAGCCAACTCGACGCAGCTATAAACTACATGCAGCAAGATCTAGCAGTAGCGAAGTCCCTAGGAGACACAGCAGGGGAATGCCGCGCCCATGGGAACCTCGGTGCTGCATATTTTAGCCAAGGTTCCTACAAAGATGCACTTACAGCACACCGTTATCAACTTGTGTTGGCTATGAAATGCAAAGTAAGTGGATTTTTCATATCATAAAATTTAGATCTCTAATTATCTGCGAGACAATAAAATTGTGGTGGAGTGCCATGGGCTAGTTTTTAAGCTAGTTAGTTTTATACATGTTAAATAAAGTGTAGATAATTTTTTTTTTATGGGATAGTGGGCAAACGAGCAAGCAGGTCACATGATGGTAAGTGACTACCGCCGCCCACGGACATCTGCAACTCAAGTGTCACAAGTGCGTTGCCGGCCTTTAAGGAGGGATATGCTCTTTTCTTGAAAGTCGTATCGGTCTGGAAATACCGCAGGCGACAATTTATTCCATATATTAGTTCAATCAATAAATAGCATGTGCATGTGTCCACTGCTGGACATAGGCCTCTCCCAATGTGCGCCATAGCAGCCAGTCCTCCACCTCCCGCATCCAGTCCCTCCCAGCTACCTTCCTCAGGTCGTTGGTCTATCTGGCTGGGGGGCGTCCTGCCTTCCGTTTACCGATATATTAATAGATAATACCTCCGAACAATCCCTCGGAGCACTCCCCATAATACAAGCGATAGATAACGCAGAGTGAAGCTACATAGAGATGTAGCTTCACTCTGTACTGAGTTCACATGCGTTGCGTAGAGACGCAACGCATGTGAACTCAGTTGTATGTAAAACGAATGTACGTTATCAAACGAACATAGCCTTAATTATATTTAGATTGAAGCAATCGCCAAAGCGATATTTGAAATACCGTTCCCGATGACATTATAGATATTTTTTGCTTGTATCAGATATTAGGTACCGTAGTATCTCTCCTAGTATGCTAAATTTTTGTATGCATGTGTGAAATCGTAATAAGACCTGGTATGGTGCATTCGTGGCAAGATTTTTAATGTAGCTGTGATTGTGATTTACTGCATCGCATTTATTTTAGTCAAACAGATCATATCATCAAACAATAATATTAATAACAGAATTCGTTCATAAGGTGCTTTAGAACTATCCAGTAGGCAAAATGGGTAACATCTACTGTTCTCAAGCGACGACCGATATACGGGCACCAAGCACAATGGAATATTTACATAAAGAATGGTAGTAAACCGTTTGATTTCTCCTTTTACAAATGAAATAACAAATGTTCTCGACTTCTCAGTGACAATAATAACTCGCGCGGTTTACGCGAAGATTAGTTGTAAAAAGTTAATTTAATTTTTACTATGCAAGTGCGCCCTCGCATGATAATGACGGTTTATTATTAATTGTTTTGTCTTTGTTAACGTCTCGTCTTAAATTATCATTTTTATTAAGGAAGAGGATTCTAAGTTATGTACACTAAACTGTAGTCGTACAAAGCTTATTCTATCAACTAAAATAAATAGGTGTTCTTAGTACCTATTTAATTGTATAAGAGTATGTTTACACGGTTGTATATAACTTAAAGTCAACGTATAATAATGTATTTACACGGGAATTAACGCGATCACTGCTGAGTCCGCCTGTGACCACGGCCAACCTGGTCGAAACGTCAGGCAATTCAGAGGTATGTATGTAATACCTATTTCGTGATCGCGTTAATTCCCGTGTAAATACATAATTATAATATATGATGGAACGCGAAAGTTTAAAAGTTATTAAAGTCAACGTATTAAACTAACCCTTAACATAATTATGTATGTTACTCATTATTTTCAAAGCACAACAATTCCGACTGATCCAAAAATTGTTGCATTTATTTTTTAGTTTACACCTTTTTGTAGATGCATAAGGCAAATTCGGGCAGGTACGACAGAAATGGATTATTACCGAAAAGAGGCTGAACTTTGAACACCGATGTTAGTCGGGTGGTCCGCTTTGTACAAACATCACAAGACTTTATTTAAAAAAAAAAACCCTCTGCCTATGCATAGACTAAGTTTTGTGTATGTGGTTAAACAATTAATTATTGGCACGGACATAATGAGAACTGATGTTATTTTTAAAGTATTTTTTCTCGATTAAATATACAAAGTGATCTTATAAGGAACCCTTATAAGATCAGTTTGTTGTCCGTCTGTCTGTCTGTTTGTGGGTCCGTCTGTCCGTCTGTCTGTCAAGACCACTTTTCTCAGGAACCCGTTGACGTATCAAGTTGAACTTAATACCAAATACGTATGTCTGCAGTCCCTTGAAGCTGTAAAAAAATCAAGTTTCTAAGTCAACACAATCAAATGATACGGCCATTTAAGCCCTAGATTTGACCAATTTGTAAGTAAATCAAAACCTACAGGGTACTTCCCATTGACCTAGAATCATGACATTTGGTAAGAAGCAGGGTCTCATAGCGCAAGTAAAGGAAAAAATCCGATAGTCGTTAAATTGTTGTTATATCTGTCTGTCTGTCTGTGTGCCTGTTAAGAGCCTTTTCCTCAGGAACCCGAGAAGGCATCATGTTGAAATTAACATCAAATACTTATGTTAGTGATCCCTTGAAGCTGTAAAAAAATCAAGCTTCTAAGTAAACGCAATCAAAAGATACGACCATTATTAACCCTTAGATTTTAATAAATTTGAACAGGTAAATGAAAACTTATAGGGTAAGAAGCAAGGTCTGACAGCACAAGTTAAACTGGAAAAAATCGGAAAGTCATTAATTTATTGTTACATAAAAAAAAAAATTGTGATTACAAACTTATATTTTGGGGTTCGATTGACTGTTCGATATTGACTCTACATACAAGTTTGTTTGCTTATGGAACCCTCGGTGCGCGAGTCAGACTCGCTCTTGTTCTTTCTCCTGACTTACCAGAATCTGTTAAATTTTTTCGTCTAAACCGTAAAGTGTTTCTTCGTCTACTTTTATCTTCACAGCAATAAAGCTGCCATATATATGCATATATATTCTTCAAGATTCGTGCTTTTAACAAAACTCTATTAACGCTTACTTAACAACACGCAGCCGAAGTTGCTTAAAAAATTATAAGAAACGAATTATATTTAGAAACGTAGAAAATATGAGGAAAAGCCAATCTTGAAGTTGAACTGAAGGCTAGTTTTTTTTAATTGAAAAGAGTAAACCTGCAGATTACAGATGAACAGTTACATTATTTTTTCCTTTTTCTTTTTTAATAAGTTAAGAATTCTGACCTCTCTTTTTTATAATTGAAATAGAGTTTACATTAGGTTTTATTGATAGACTCTTTTCTCACGTGCCCTTCAGTTATTCTACCTATGGCATTGCTAACAAGCCATTAAATTCTTATCATTCATCTATAACTATCACATTTTAACTAACTCGATTTCATTCCTACACTTAACACATAATGCTATAATATCCTAAAAAACCTTTTCTATTTGCACCGCTCAAATAAAATACAAAACGCATGAAGTGAAATATCATTGCATCTCAAGTTGACATAATACGATTATAGATAGGCACATGCGGTTGGAACGATGGAATCACTTTCGTTCGTACCTACGAAGCGGACGAGTTGGGACGAGTTCTCGTCGAAACCGGCACCCGTATTACACTTAAAAGAAACCTCACAAATAGTAAAGTTCCCTTTTTATTGAGGCCTTTGATGGTCGCCGCTGAGCCGCACACGTAGTAATGCTAATTTGCAGTAAATACACTGCAACTACTCGACGAGGCCGCTTCGATGTCTAGTGACACTTATAGTCGTCTGCGATTAATCCAATGTTCGTGGAAATTTATTGCGCCTTAAATAGCAGCTTGGTACTCAAATACATTCAAATGTGCTGCTGATGTTAACATTAGTTCTTATGGTTTCACTTTCTATTGCTGTGGGAAATGTTAATGGCGTGTGCTTAGATTTGAAGGCCTATTGAATATACTGTTACGGCTGTTTTCATTTGATTATTATACAGGCTGTTATGTGGATAATAACCCTAGCAGTCGCGTTGTGTAACTTGCTTCATTTTGATGAGAACACTGAACATTCATACGAGAATTTCGATCAGATATCCATAGCTCGGTTGGTACGTATGTACATTCAAGCAACAGGTTCCACTATCGATCTGTTTTAATATCCTTACCAAGTATGGTTGTATGGTTCTTATGGCTTAGAGTCCATGAAAATGTCAAGCTGGTATAGAGAGTGTTAATGCATAAAAAATAATAAAAACAAACTTTAGTATAAACAACAGAGCTCTGTGGGTTTGTGTAAACCATTTACTTTTGCAATATTTTAACACAAAAGCACATAAAATGAGATTTTACTTACTAAGCTCAAAACTTAATAGTTTTCACACACGTCCGTACGTTCATTGGTAAGGAAACATGACATATATAATTACGTATCCTTATATGTACTGAGTATATCAACACCATAAATATATGTTAGCTTTGTTATTCACATTTTCAACGCAAGCAATGATTGCGTCCACTTGTGAAACAATCTGACGAACAAATAGTCGTAAAAAAATATTTACTTTGCGCGTTGTGCTTGAATGGTGCACAACAAAAACTCGCAAGTCGATTTAAAATAACCGCGAAATACTGGCAACACAGGCATTCTCGCGAGTAATCTGAGAATGGACGAATAATAATTACATGACAAAATGAAGTGGACGCAGACCGAGCCGCGATTACAATCAAAAGAATTATCGTGTGAGCAGCGTTTAAACGTTGCGACTCGGGTTGCGGACAACGTCTACCGACTGTAGTCTGTATTTCTGTAATGTGGCCGCTACCATTTTTTTTAATTTACGGCTGTTTTCAAGGCTATTTTTAAAAGTAGGAGCTACTATACCGGTCAAGTATGGTAGTAGTTCCAAACTCATTAATTTAAAAAAAAATTTGAAGACAGCAGTTCTAGTTTTGAAATATTTGCTAACGTAAATAAACAGAAATAAGTGACGTCGCTTGGAATATTGCCACGCTCAAGTGGAATGTGACCGGACACATCCAGCAAACCACTGATAGACTCCCTCGTAATAGGTAATGATAGCGTACACCAAGGAGCTATGGATGATCAGAAGTATCAGAAGTATCATTCCTTTATTATTCCTTTATTATATTATTTCCTTTATTATTATTTGATTGTTACAGTTCTAAATATTTTTGGTACGCCACCAGCTACCGATTATCTTCCTCTGTTGTTTCCATACAAAGGTTGTCTGGAAGACATCGCTTTTAGCGATAAGACCGCCCATTGTACTTGCCGCTTAGTATGTTGCTTCTAAACTGTGTTAATTTTTGTCTAACTGTAGTGTACAATAAAGAATGTTCTATCTATCTATCTATCTATCATCTTGCCATATTGATCTTAGATAAGAAAATTAAATCTATACAAATAAATAAAATTGGAGTGTCTGTTTGTAATATTAAAATAACCGCTTTTTACTAAGTGCATTTGGATGTATACACGGTACATAAACCAAAACAATTTTTTTTACAATTTTTGTTTTTCTGTCTGTCCGTTTGTTTCGGCTAATCTCCGGAACGGGTGCATCGATTTCCACGGGAATTTTACTGGGAGATGGCTGGTGTTATAAGGAGTAACTTAGTGGTTTTGGAAAAAGAATTAGGGTTCCGCTCAAAATATATAAATATGTACACGCGAGCGAAGCCGCGCGTTAACGGCTAGTTTAAAATATAATTCAAGCTTCGGTTAGGTTTAGCAAAACTGTTAGTTTCGTTTTTATGAAACTTCTAAACTCTGTTTTATTTTACATTAGATATCCTGTTTATTGATGTAAGTTATATAAATTCTATGGAACATCACGCCACGATCCATAGGAGTGGAGCAGTGATCACAAACGTGTGTGAAATTACAAGGAGCGAATACTTAACAGACCGCCCGCGCCCCGTCTAAGAATACCTAATGGTTGTTGCTGTAGTAGGGAATGTAAAAACTGATTCAAAAAATAAACTTTTAGTGTGAGCGCGTTCTACGATCTCTTTATATAAGCCAAGTCCTTGATTCTCAAAAAAGTGAGTAGGATTCGACAAGCCTTACAGAAAACTCATTTCATACTCTTACTATAGTTGCACTAGCTACAATCGGAAAAAGACACGGATAACTAGGCAGATACATAAGAACGATAAAGCTTGACTATCGATATCCGAATAGAGTTCATAACTGTAGTATCAATTACGCAGGTACATATTTCTGCCCGATAAAGCATACAATGCTACTTTTATTGCACATATTTTTTTTCAACTCGAACAAAAAGAGAAGTAGAGAGTTACATTTCTTTACCTTAAAAATAAACGTCTAGAACTCACCATATATCTGTTTAAAACTATTAGGCGCGTTTAAAATAGATATGGTCAAGTTTTATTTTGCATACATACACGAGGATGTATGCGGCGTGCGATGTTGCACCATTCGTTCGAGATTCTCGGAATATTCCTGTAAAAGAAATAATATTTTGAATTAAAACCTACGATATGTTACAAGGAGAATTGTATAATTAACAAAGAAAGGCAAAACTTTCGTTATGTATTATATCAATAACTTTTACAAAAAAAAACCAATAGAGTATACCAAAGAAATGTCTATATCCAAAAAAAATGTCCTAGCTAACCCTTTTCTTACTAAGAGAAGCTCCGTAAACAACAGTAATTTATTATTTTTAATGGTTGTGATACAACCATTAAAAATAAAAATATTTCAACACAAAGTAAATTATCTCAATTTCAACAGATTCTCTTCATTTGATAACTGTTTGTAACTTTATTTTCTAATATTAATTATATTATATTAAATATCTATCCTAATATTACAAGATACACAAAATGGAATAACTTATCTTGTACCTAATTATTTTTACATAAGTGTGATACCAGAGCTAATAAAATAAGTGTGATAGGTACAAAGGGCAATACCAAAAGTAATCACAATGCCAATAAATAACAAAACGAATAAGTGGTTCAATAAATCCCTTTTTCTTGAACCGAAGGATGGTAACCCTACTCTCGACATAGGTATACCGCGAATAATTTGACAGTAACATGTGAGCTGAGCTAGCCGCCTTCATTAACGAATACCTCGGATAACCCGTCCGGGCAGGTGCGATCGTACGCGATCCAATTGCTCCCTCTAACGTTTACTAAACGTTCAAAACTTTAATTAATTGCTATTTTTGTAACTCATTATCGTTCTTGAACATTTCAGTAGCTAATTTTGTGATAAGAACTCCTTCGGAAATATTTAGTTTAGCATTTTGAGTATACAATTTTTCATCAAACGTTTTAAGGCGATCATCGCATTGGTCTCTAAATACGTAACTTAAAATGTGGTATTAAACAACATTTTGCAACATCTACAACTCGTTTATACTATAATAATGGGTTTGAAAATTCTAGATTATAAGGTTTATTAGTAAGTTTCATGTAGAGTTTGCGAAAATCCGACATTTAGGAAATATCATTTTCGAAATCTGCAGGGTAAATTTGAATTCTTATAGTTCATTCAAATTATATGGAAGGATAAGGAAAGGCACAGACTGATGTGCTGTTGCTGTCAAATTGGATTTTTTTAATCCAAAAGTTTTATGTATAATTGTTCTCTTTCTCATGTTTTTTTCTTATTTTTTAAATGTACTTTGCGTACTATGAACAAAAAGGTTTTGTAAGAATTAAGATTTCATAGAACGAGTTTCGTTATTCGGCATTCAAAAATTCGGGGTCACTAGTAACCTTACTAATTAATAATCCCTATCACTTAATAATAATCTAACTAACGCACATTTGTTAACTATTAGATTGATTTAAAATTATGTCTGGTAATTAAGTGATACTTAAATAAATACCGACTCAATAATAATGTCTACAACCTCCATAACTAATACCGAACGGATACAGAAAGCAAACTTTTATAAATACCGTCCGTTTTATGAATATTCATGTTGGGCAAATGTATTTGTCGGACAGCATTACGAATATTTTTAATCGTGTTTACCTATGTTAAATAAAACATTATTTTACATAAATGCATAATTTATTCATATCTAAACTGGCAACTGGAATGTATACTAATATTGGAAAGGTGAACAATTTATTTATTGTTCAAACTAATGTCATAGATAATTTTTGTTTGTTCAAACGAAGGTCAGGTTCTTACAGTGCGATTTGTAAATTACGTTTTATCCCTTTTTTTAAAGAAGAATTCTAGCACGTGGGTCACACATTACTAGTATTCTTGTTAACCCCTTCAGCTGAGCTAAATGCCTGTATTAGGAAAGGGTTCACACCGAAATGGCCTGTTTACTGAGGAAGGTTATGGGGTATAACATCAAAAAATCTGTACATCCAAATTTTTTGTTTGAGCTACCATCGAAAGTCCATTTTAAGCAAAATCTTTTACGTTTACAGGAAATAGTACTGCTCTGTGCCATGATTCATTCACACCTACATTTCCCTGATACCCTTTACGTTAACACAATCTTGTTGAAAATCTAGTTCTCATTTCATTTGATCGAGTTGTTCTGATATCAAGGCGAGATTTTGTTCCAATTAACTAATTTAGAGAAACTCTAAGAGATTTCGAAACAACTGAATGCAAGTCAGCTTTTATTCCTTAAATAGTGTTTGATATTCAAAACAATAAATATGACAATAATAATATAATAATAATAACTCAACACATCTCACACACGGCCGTCTGATCCCAAACTAGGCAAAGCCAATGGTAACCAGACTGCTGATAAACATACTTATATATTTCTAAATACATACATGTTATAGATAAATTACACCTAGACACAGAACAAATGATCGTGCTCATCACACAATTATTTGTCCTGGGTGGGAATCGAACCCACGACCTCTGGCTTAGCAGTCAGGGTCACTAACCACTAGACCAACAGGCCAGTCAATAGCACTTGCAGGCCTGAACGTCCGAGTAAGTTTATGTTAAGATTTTTTTAAAGACTACTCACGCAGTAGGAATATTCCTGTGTCACAGAGGGTTTCACAAACATTTCAATAACGGATACAAAGATTACCCAAACTCGGTAGTGTGTGGGATTTGAACCCACAACACTCGGCGCGGCGTAGTGGCGGGGCGACCACTTAAACCATTGCGCCGTGCAGTCCGTGCAGTATTATTATTTATCACAAGTTAAATAGACTCGGTAATTATTGCTATAGGTCTGCAAGGATTGTACCTGTATTTTTCAACGTTAGTTCCCATTTTACCATTCGTAAAAGGATACATAGAATATTTCATATTAGCTGCATGCTCCAGTTCAGTCCTGTTATGTTGGCTACTTCAGGCTAAGCGCCTTCTGCGTATTGCCAGACTGACTGGACTGGATTGACAGATCAGAATGCAAGTTTTCTCACAAGATTTCCCTTATCTTTAAAACAAGCCATGATTACTTTGTAATATGTACATGAACCAAAAGCAACGGAGTCTCTACACTCCAATTGTTACATTCCATTGCTGTATAAACCGTTGGTCTAGCCATACCAAAGACAATAGATGTATTGGATGTGCAGACAAAGTAGCCTAAACATCGATTTAGAGAAAAAGTAGACCTGGTTAGACTTTAAGAGAAAAGAAGATATACATATGCAAATGATCTTTATTTTACATATTCCCTTTACCTTTCGTTGAACTTACAAGTTATTACAAAATGTAAAATGGCAAATACATGAATAGAATGGCGTTGCATAGTTAAATTCATAGTAATTTTATGCAAATATGCAACATATAGCATTACTTAATTAGGTGTCATCTGACTCTTTACCTATATTTAATCACGTTATAATTTTAATACATTTTTATGTAACTTCACTGACAGTCGTATCCTTTATCTATACTTAATAATATAATACAGCTGGAGAGGTTTTTGTTTGATTGTTTGTTTGTTTGTTTGTTTAAATGCGCTAATCTCTTGAACTACCAGTCGGATTCGAAAAAATCTTTTTGTATATGATAGTCAGATTAATGAGGATTAGTATGGAGTATGTAACATCGAGTGAAGCAGTGACCACAAACGTGGGTGAAACTGCGAGGAACGACTAGTATTTAATATTTTATTTAAATAAACAGTATAGAGTTCCTTTGAATTACGTACTTTTAATTTTTTTTTTTAAATTGAAAGTTTTTTTCTACGCAAACCTGTCTAACATAAGTCAATCTGCTAATGATTTTGTAGATTAAAATAGTTGATATAAAGGCACTATATCAAGGTGATTGACTTCCTTTAGATCATAATTATCATTAGCAAATAAGGTATTATTTGGGAGTAGGAATATTAAAAAAATATGGTACTTTGGAAGTGTGGGATAAATTTACCTCACTACCAATCGGCATACAGGATGTAGGTTACGCACAACCGCTGCTTGAGAAAGTCTCTACTAAAAAGTGACATACCATTACCAAGCTAGGGACAGAAAAAAACTGATTTCAATTTATAGTCCAAACGCTGTGCTCAAAGTTAATACCTACATGAAATATAATAGCTCGACATGTGTGGTACTCCCGTCTTAACAAAACATTAGCGGGCAGTGGCAACGTTTCTTCCAATCAGAACTAGAACCGGTTCCTCTTGCTCAGGGTGCAGAACCGAAAATATTTACACCTTAGCGCAGTATTTTAGACTTTTCGTCCCGAAAAAAAGTAGTATTCTTGAGAGACAAAATCTACATTCACGCAAGCGAAGCAGCACGTGAAAACTAGTAATTCATAAAGGGAAATTAGGAATCACTAATGCCGCGTTCCGTACTGCACTAGTGGTGTGGCCCGAACGACATTAAAGCGATTTCTCCATAAAAGTCCATCGCCCCACTGTCGCTGCCGCTAGGTCGCCCCTTTAATCGTAGACGCGGCCTAAGATATAAAAGGTGATACCGCAGTGCTGATTCATACCCATCGTGGTCCACACAAGAACGTTTATTGTACCTACTAATACTCTGAAGACACAAGTCATACAAAAGAACATAATAAAGGTTGATAAACGTTCATCTCATTCGAGTATTATTTATAAAAGGCTGTACTCTAAACGTTGACACCATGATTCTGTGTCTGAATACTTGAATAGCTCTTAAAGGATTAAGAGATGCAATGTCTCATTACACAACTTGTTGGAAAACTTCTAAACGAGACGGAGTCAGTATGTAAATCACCGCGTTATCGTATCATGTTGCACATACTTAATTAGCTAGATTGTTGCGAGCCGTCCCACTTTATTCGATAGTGTTGCTCTCCGTCGATGCACGCCGACGAAAATCTATAATATAATACTAAACCTCTTAAAATCGTATAGAAATTTATTGCTAGGTATAAAAGCGTACGTCTTGTGACCTGCGTATAATCAATAAAGTTTTGTACTTTTCTAACCTCAACTAACTTACTCCCATTTTTATCCATATATTTTCACTACCACCAAAACTTATTGTACTTTTATTGTGCTTGTAACATCGATTATCATATTTACCCTAACTATACCTAGATGCAGCTGCTGCTCTAGAAGTTCAACGGAGCGCCTTCCAACATTTTTTTAATAAATAGATAAAATATGTATCCTGGAGTTCAACACTGGAGATACGTTACTTAATCTTTGAAACTAGTCAACTCATGGGACAAAGTTAAGTTGTTAATTGTTAATATGATAAATTATAAAGTATGATTTACAACTAATAGAACTGTCAGTTTCTCTGTCTTCAGTACTTTATAAGAAAACCAAGACAAGATTTTTATAAAAAATCTCTTTAACAACCCTCTTAAATTATTACTCCTTTATTGGAGACTTTTTGCTGATACGATATATTCCACCGATGCCGGACGTAGTACCTCACTATTTAAAAACAAAGAGCCTATTGGCGGTCTCCGTCTGTCGTTGGATTTCGTCTTTTTTTCTTCACTTCCTCAGTGAAAAGGATGCGGTGCATTCTACGGGTCCTTTATTTGTACTCAATCGTTTTATTTTGTTCGTATGTTTCGTGTTATAAAAAAAATAGAAATAAAAATATGCCTGTCACTGATCCTCGTGAAAGTAACAGTAGAGTTATTTGATTCATCATTCGTTTATATTGAAGTTTATTGTTCTCGCCACAAGAGCAGGTGGCTACACATCTGCCCACTATGATTTCTTCGAGGGTGTTCGAAACTTAAACGAAGTATAAACCTCTTTTAAATAGCCGTTATTAAAAAACAAGAGTCTTCAAGTAAATTGAATATCACTTGTAAATCACTCCAGCCCAACTGAATTACTTGTGTAAGAAGTCGGTTAACGACAGTAAATTCAATGGTAATAGAACCCGTTACCTGCTTATTGCAAATATTAAGCCTTTAACGATTAAGATACCGTGATGTGTGTGCATGTGTGAATCCTACTAATATTATAAACGTGAAAGTTTGTGAGGATGTATGGATGTATGAATGGATGTTTGTTACTCTTTCACGCAAAAACCACTGAACTGATATTATAATATTTCCACGGGATCGGGACTTACGCGGGTGAAACCGCGGGGCGCTGCTAGTGTAAAATAAATACATATGTAAAATAGTTAGTTAAGACAATAGGCAGTCGGCAAATGTTAGTTTCAGTTCATACATCCTTTTTTATCTGCCCAATCAGTTTTATTATCTGCTCTACAAATATGCGAAACGCCGCCATAATATTGTCATCACGTCAGTAAAAAAATAAGTAAATTGTTAATTTTTGTTGTCAATTCTCCAATATTTTATTCTTCCCTTGGGTTTTAATATTACCATGGACACCAGTTTTTGTAAAGGCAGAAAGTATAAATCTACCCAGAATAAGCTCTTTCATGAAAGGTTGTTCTGCCAAATTAAAGAATGTTTGTTGATGTGTTGTTCTATCTCCCTAACCGATAATTACGCTTTTACTGCCGACGTGATGTCATGCCAAATGAGCAAAATGGTGACTGGCATTTTTATCAATTTACGCACTGAAATTTAAAATTTAAAATTAAAATAAAATTTTAGGAATTTTTGGTGGTTTATTTTAGCTTTATGATCAAATAAAAACACTTAAAAAAGGATTTAGTAACCTATTGGTACTTATAATGTTACGATGACCGCTTACGATCATACAGGTGGTGTTGTTGCTCTCCAACTTAATAGTATAAAATCATCAAAATACTGCCTTCATAAACTAACTCTACTTACCACAACATAATTCACTTCACAACGTTTCACTGTGAAGATATAATTGTAAGATGCGCGAAGTAATTTCGTGATCCCGTAAATAAAAACAAGACCATAAGTTCTGAACCCGCAATGTGTAAATTAAGTCACCTGGCCCCAGGAAGATGTAGATATAACACGGTAATATACAGCGTGCAAAGGTTAGATAAGATCAAGCATCATGGCACTCCATTACAGTTGTTACATAATTACCACTAAACCACATAAATTATGCCGTTACACGCTGAGAATTGTCGCCGCATTTGCATTTAATGATACAAATACAAGTATATTACAAAAATCTGGACACATAAAATTTTACCTATTGAATTCCAATATCTCTGTATACATATGCGCATATATGGCATATCCTTTTTAAACTCCAGTCAGACGAGCGAAGGCATTGAATGTCCTGTCGAAATTTACGATATTGCAAGGCGAACATTCGCTGTATGGGACCATAAAAACTTATTGTAACTGGTTTTATAAAAGTCTAGGGAAGCGCATTGAAATGACGATCAAGACATTACGTCGGTTACGTGTCAGTTGGGAGTTTAGAATATTTATATAGACGTCACAGCTGTTTGTTTTGGCCCTAAATCCATTTGTGTAAAGAATATCTTATGGAGTTTAATAATATTGTTCTTGTATTACGTTAGATGTAAACGTTTACCGCCATCGCCGTTTGACATTTTAATAGGTTCTTCATCAACTTTTTTTATGCTTAAACTGGTGTTATTTGTATAAAAATGTATAAATATGGGAGTGTAGACTTGATATAAAATAAAAATAAATATCCCTTTGGAAAGCATTTGAGCAATACTATTTTTAAAGCATTTTAATAGCAAGATGAAAATAATAGAAAAAATTAAAGGAGACATTGATTTTTGTAACAAAGCTTGCTAAATTGGTAACAAATATAAAGTAGCACTCAAAAAGGGATCCTCCCGCTGTTTGCCTACCTAATGGTAAGCGATTATTGTAGACTATAGACTAGTGCAAAATGGTAAACAGTTATTGTGCCACTTAGACTATTTTAAAAATGGTTTGCGTGTCACCTTGTAGAATCTTGTAAACCCTACGAAAAACCTTATACCTTATAGGTTCTGCCTATATTAATGGGAGACAGTTTCTCAAATTGAGTCAGCAAGAGGAAACGTAGCTACCTTTAGTTTAACAACAAATGAAATACTAGCTTATCCAAACATTTTACAGGATACACAAGCTGCAGCAGCGGCGCTCACATCCTTAGGACATGTCTACACAGCAATAACCGACTACCCAAACGCGTTAGCCAGCCACAAGCAATGCGTGCAACTAGTGAAACAAATGGGCGATCGTCTTCAAGAAGCAAGAGAGATCGGCAATGTTGGGGCTGTTTACTTGGCTATGGGAGAGTTTGACTCGGCTGTTGACTGTCATACTCAGCACCTGAGGCTGGCGAGAAGACTTGGGGATCAAGTAAGTTTAAGTTCAGATCGCTATGTTTCCTATATTTACAGGAGTGCATTAACTGTAACGATTGTATGAGGCAGTTTAAAGAGAACAATTTCTGACTGTGACAGCTATAAAGCCTCGTGTCATTTGTGTCAACATGTCAATTATGCGTCAACATTTAGCTAAAGTATTCGGTGCCTTTGGACCTAAAGTACTGAATAATGTAATAGTAGAACAGGCTAACGGTCCAAAGTCTATGTATTTTATTCTGAGAGACCGTTTAAACGTGTCTTGTCTTTTTAGAATCATAACCAAACCAATGTCTTCCAGTACTACTCGCTTTTAGTGGACGTTTCGTTCAGTTTTGATAATGTTCATGAGTTGTGATTAACACATAACCTCAATGAACTTCCTTGCCATATCTCCGAGGGAATTACTAATTCCTCATTCAATTAATTTTATAAAAAACTTGACCTTGATGTATATATTCTCTTACAGGTTGAAGAAGCACGGGCCTATTCTAATTTAGGATCTTCATACCACTACAGACGTAACTTTTCTCAAGCGATCGCTTACCATGAGAACGTACTGAGGATAGCTCAAAACCTCGGCGACAGAGCTATCGAGGCTCGGGCGTACGCTGGACTGGGACATGCGGCCAGGTAATAATAAATCAGATTCAAATTTTAACTTATTGGTTTTATGCGTAATCAATCCTAATTATAATATACTATAGTTATACCTTTTTTGGAATATACTTAGGAAACAGAAAATGCTGGAAGGGTTCTGTTAACCTCAAGCAAGGTAGACAGAAACCGTTCAGGGATTTCTGTCAACATTGCTCGGTGTGTGTCAAGATTTGTGGATAAGACACCAGTTTTGTGGATTAAAGACGTACTCCTCTCATTGTGAGTCAAAATCTTGTCCTCAAAACCATCAATGTAAAGAAAAATGAAGAATAATGTGTGAATTAAATATCATTCAAACAGTAAAAGTCTTATGTAATACCTAAATTAAAGGCTTTTTAAGTTTTTTAAAGTCTAGTCAATTTAATCACATAATCAAACTAATATAAATGTGAAAGTTTGGATGGATGGATGGATGGATGTTTGGTACTCTTTCACGCCAAAACTACTGAACCGATTGCGATGAAACTTGGTATGTAGATAGCTGGAGACCTGGATTAACATATAGGCTACTTTATATACCGATATTCCCACGGGATCGGGACTTACGCGGAAGAAACCGCGAGGCGCTGTCAGTATATTATATTTTTATCGATATTTTTTCAAAGCGGTGTAATCGATGCATTCGTCTTTTAGCTGAGTCACGGCTTGAAATGTGCACTTATTGCCACTACTGCTTATTTGGGTGACAGTTTGATACCCGTAGTCTGTCAGGAATGACGTGTTAGTTTTTATATTTGTAGTACTAGTAGACTACGTTCAGATGTCAAGCACTGAACGCGCGTTAGGTTTGTATAGTGATTACAAAGCGAGCGCTTGAACAAAATACGTGTACTTGTTGACGTGCTTTATCAAAATGAGCGCTTAACGCCCGTTACCTAAACATCGCCGTAGGCACACGAATTTTCAAGTTCAAATCGTCCACATGCTAACGCGAGTTTTGATCCGACGGGACGCGCCTGTGATGTGAACGTACTCTTAAGGTGATAAACTTGTGTACCGTGGAGCATATAAAAAAAGAATAGTCCACTGCTTTTAAAGGGCGTGTTCATATTAATTTGCTGATTTGACTTCAGAAATGCGTTGTAATTTCTTGAATACGCTAATGTTATAAGGTTATGTTGACAAAACTTATTTAGCGCAAAAAATAATGTTCAATTTGAAAAAATCTTAAATCAAGAGGAACAAATATTTTGATTACATCACTAGCCGATTAACTGACAGTTCCCCATAGAGTAGTATAAATAATATTAATTTAAACTAAAGTTAAAAGTATGATACCAACTGACAGCCGTCAGCATGTTCATCGGTAAATGATTTATTGAATCACGTGATAATACATACATGGGATAATCACTACATATTATAAAACAAAGAACCCCGCTGCGTCTGTCTGTATGTCTGTTCGCGATAAACTGAAAAACTACTGAACGGATTTTCATGCGGTTTTCACTAATAAACAGAGTGATTCACGAGGAAGGTTTCGGTGTATAATTTGTACCCGTGCAAAGCCGGGGCAGGTTGCTAGTAGTTACTATTTTAGTCTTTTTTCAATCAATTTTAATAATAATAATCAAGTTTAAGGTTATAAACATTACAAGTGATCAATTAGTTAGTAATAAGTGTCAAAATCCCTATTGAAATAAATTAAATGTAATGTATAATAGTATCTTACAAGTTGTATAGCAAAAACATTACCTACACTATCCATATACAACAACTACCTATTAATAATAACCTGCTGTTTGATCAGTTTTGTCAGGATATGAAAAACTTTCAATTAAATTGTTTGTGTAGAACTTTTTTATGTTATTTTTACTTACAAATAGAGCAATATTTACTCTTCAACATTTCAACATCAATATTAAATAAAAAACAATTAGGTTTATTTATTAGAATTTGGGACGTCCTTAAAGGGTTTTTTTTCAGTTAATTTCAGTTATCCGTGAACTTATGCAAGAGTTTATATTTATGTCTATTGCGTAGAATTTATGACGACAATACGGTTGTAAATATGTTATCTATATAGAGGTATTCCTAAGCTAACTGTTCTGTACAAGAGTCAAGACCGCACATATTGTCCGTAAATACAGCTCGTACTAAATTTATGTATTATACCTGCGCGTCCTCTTTCTAAACACCGTATTGTCGTTGAACCATTGAAACTGTTGGTTAAACTTAACCCTTTAGAATACAAGCCATATTACTAAAATATATATCGTTTGAGGCTGATTGATAGCGCCATTTTGAATTTTAGAACGTTCGAGTAACAGTCGTGTAAGAGATAAATGTCGTACTATGTCTTTTGTACTATAAAAACGATTTACAGTAAATCTAAATATTTTTTTATAACACTTAAGATATACTAAGTCTTAATTGTAAAAGTTGAAACTGATCTTATCGTTAATTTTAAAATTCTATTAGATTTTCTTCAGTAGGTTACTCCATAAATCTTATATTTTAACTTTAATTTACTTTTTATATTAAAAAAAGTTCGAGTTTGTTAAATTCTTGGTGTTGCAAATCGTTCTTGTTGCTTGTAGTCTCGTAAGATATCTTGTGAAAAATATCTTGTGTGTAAGCATTATTTTTATTTAGGAAGATCGCAAATCCGTATCCGCATGCAAAAAGAAATTAAACACGACGGTTTGGGCAGGAAGATGATGATGATGATAATTTACGAACCAAAGTAGTATATTTCTTGAACAAACACAGTTAAATAATATAATAAAACTGAAGACTTTGTTTTTTGTGTGTTTTGTTTGAACGCGCTAATGCCCGGAACTACCAGCCCGATTGGAATTTTTTTTATTGTATTTGATAGTTCAATTGTTGAGGAAGGTAATAGGCTATTTAATATCACGCTACGACCTATAAGCGCAGAGCAGAGACCATACACGCGGGTGAAACTGCTAGTATCGGCCTGTATTTAATATGTCATTTTTATTTAAAGACTTATAATTAATTAATTTATATATATATATGACTTATATATATGACTTATAAAAATTAATTATTATGTATGGACAATGACTCGAGTAATTGACACAGGTGCGCCGGTGATTACGCGCAGGCGAAGAAATGGCACGAGAGACAATTGGACGTCGCGCTTGCCGCCAGGGATAAGGTATAAACATAATATTAATGTCTATGCGTATGCGCAGGCACGTGTCCTCACACCTTTAAACCGTACATATTTGTGGGCACAGGACTTGGGCTAGGCAATATAGAAAAATTTAATTCCGCCGAAAATGTTTCGGCTTGTAAACTCAATTCGAAATTAAAAAATTGTTTAAGCTTTTAACTAGTCTAGAAATGTGTTTATTTTTTTGAATTTTAACAGACTTCCCAATTATTTAGAGACTTGAAATTTGAGACGGAGAAATTCTACATGTTTTAAAGGTATTTAGTTTTATCTCGCGTTCTCAATAAAATACTAAGTGTTAATTGTGTTTTTGGTGGTTTTAAAAATTCTTGGTATTTTAAGTGCTTGTGTGCTTTACTTTTATGATGGCAGTATAATATAGAACCACAGGCAACAGACAATATTCCGTTAATATAAATTTAATTTTCATAACACAGGTTGGAGAAGGCAGAGCTTGTTCGAACTTGGGCATTGTATACCAACTATTAGGAGAACACGACGCTGCGTTGAAATTACATCAAGCTCATTTATCTATAGCAAGACAATTACAGGTAACGCTAATAAATATTTATGGCGTACTTAACTAACTCGGTGGGCCGAGTAGGTGGCTTGATGCCTTTTTGTAACGAAGCTCTTTACACACTTTAGACGCTCGGTGGATGGGGGCTAGACGGAACGGACGGAAAAAAAGTGTTAACGCAACGAAAAATGCTGACCGCGAGTTGATTTATTTTATTTACGCCATCTGTGGATTCTGCGCGATACTGCTATACTTTGATGTTGGTTGTATAATAATTATCCATATATTAGTTCGGGCAACTTTCACAGATGGCGCAATTTCAATTCCGAGTTTTTACAATTTTTACTTTATTTTGATAAAATTTATTTAATCCATTAAAATCGTCCCAAATATACTCAATACTCAATACTAACAATTATACTCGTACTATAGTTATTGGTCCACCGTGATGTCACCACATAAAGGCTGGAAGCCATTTGCAAGACCCATATACCGCTACAGGTCAAGGACGCTACCTAAAACAGGGTGGCATTACATTTCAATATGGGATTTATTAAAATAATAGTGGTATGTAATGACGTTTCATGTGGGGCGCCTGCATCGTCGGTCGCAGATTCGATCAACATACGTGAATAGGTTTAATTGCATTGGTTAGGATGTTTCTACATATAATATTTATGTCTCTCTACATATTATAAAACAAAGTCCTCCGTCACGTATGTCTGTCTGTTCGCGAAAACCTCAATAACTATTGAGCAGATTTTCATACGGTTTTAACCAACAGACGGAGGGATTCATGAGGAAGGTTAAGGGGTATAATTCATTAAAGTTTTGTGTAAAATGGCTGAAATATGACGATGTTTGTTGAAGATGTCGAAAAAAATCAGTATATGCTTTGCTACCTGTGCGAAGCCGGGACGGGTCGCTAATTTACAATAAAAGAGTATAGTTATCCGTAAGTATGTTAGAAGCCATAGTACCAGCAATAGGTAGGTACTTAGTTTAGGTCTATATACTAAATAACGCTGAATAATACATCTCAAAATATTATTATACACGTAGGTGCGGTCATTCAACTTTTGGTTCCGTTAAATCTAGGTCCTACATCCATAAATGCTATACAAATTGGTAGTAAAATATTTTGCATTACCATTTATTAATATCACGTTTTCGTAGAAATTGTCGATCGTAAAGAAAATAATTTGTGTTTAATGCTATTCACTAGAAATCATATGAAGTAGAGCATAAATCACGCAAAACATCCATATAATTGGTTGGAGTTCGAACCGTTAGATATGCATTTGAGCTTATGAGCCATAAATTGTTAATGAAAATAGATAACAAAACTTTCTATTATCATTCTAAAATGCAGTGTTGTAAATTAATGACCTCGAAAGATCGCGAAAGTACTTGTAAGAGAAAGCATTTACGCTCAATCGATCAACAATAAACCATCTCAATAGATCCATTAAAACATTTCAGGACAAAGCTGGTATGGGCCGAGCATACGGTAATATAGGTAATGCGTATTCAGCCGCGGGGTTCTACGAACAAGCCATCAAGTACCATAAACAAGAACTCACGATATCCAAGGAGGTACACGATAGGAGTTCTGAGGCCTCAACGCATGGAAATTTGGCTGTGGCATACCAGGCTTTGGGCGCTCACGATATGGCGCTATTCCATTATCGAGCTCATTTAGGTAAGAACTTGTCATGTTTTAATAATTTCCAACATTAAGCTTCGGACTCAAAACTCCGAAGATAACGATATACACAATACAATATTTAGAAGTTCTAGGATGGTGTTTCTCCTCGTTAGTAGGTTCGCCCAAAAAACCCAATAATTTTAACCACTCTAATCACTAACAGAAATAGAAAACCACTTCAACCATTTGGGATTTATGCTTGTTTGCTACTTTAGTGATATAAAATCCCCCCTCTTTCTCGGAAGGTTTTTTGCGGTCGACTGGAAAAGTGAACGAAATCCAATAAGATAGTAAGTCTAAGTCTGCTTTTAGGCATCGCCCGTGAGCTCAAAGACGCTGCTGGTGAAGCATGTGCCCTCCTGAACCTGGGCAACTGTCTCTCGTCACGAGGCGAGTTTGCTCAAGCAGTGCCTTACTACGAGCAGCACCTGATGCTTTCACAAGAACTTGGTGATGTAACGGCGGAGGCCAAGGCATGCCACTTTTTGGGTTACGCACACTACTGTCTAGGAAACTATAGAGAAGCCGTCCGGTGAGTTTTTTTAAACGTTTAAAATATTTTTTTATTGCAGTTGAGTACTCATTTTCTGTCTTATCTGTACAAAGTCTAAAACCAAAAGGACTTCTTTCGCACATCGACACAACTACTAATGTCCACACAATACCAAATATACATATACTGTTAGAATTACCTAAGTGGTCCTTTCCATATTGTGGTTTCAATTCCCAAGTGGACAAGTATGTACTTGTCTGCGTCACAAATACTTGTTCTGATTCTAGGTATTATTTTTGACCTTACATTTAGTGTTTGTTAGTACCCCTTGAAATGAAACTATTATGCATAGCCAAAAATATATTTCAAAAGTTTGTAGAGTAGTTCCCTACTCTATATATTTCGTGAAAAAGAGATTTTACTGAAAATACTTGTTAAGAGGAAAATAATAAACCTCAGAAATATTTGTGTTTTTTCTTTTTGTGTTTTTTTAAAAAGACAACTCCCGCATTAAGAATTACTCCTGTGTCGCGGGGGACCTTACAAACATACAAACAACGGACACAAAGAACACCCAGACTAGGGTGGGAATCGAACCCACGAACTCTGGCTCAGCAGTCAGGGTCACTAACCACTAGACCAACAGGCCAGTCCATATGCATTACAAGCAGGGTAACGGGTTAACGGACACAATAAATGTTCAATAATAATTATAATCATAATTAATAATATCAAATTTCTTTCTTTTTTTTAAATTGCAAATTTCTACAATTAGCGTGTTATGTTAAAAGTTGAAATATTATATTTCTATACATGCTAATTATTTAATGAACCTTGTAACAGCAAAATCTTTATTAATTTTATCTTAGATTTCTGCCGTTTCTTGTCTTGATAATTTCATGATAAATATATAGCAGCTCTGAAGTAAGGTTAGGTCTAAAAATACTAAATAAGAATGATGTTCATTGTTTCAGGTACTATGACCAAGATCTATCTCTCGCCAAAGACCTACAAGATAAAATGAATATGGGCCGAGCATACTGCAACCTTGGGTTGGCCCACTTAGCACTTGGTAACTTGGAAACCGCATTGGAATGTCAGAAATATTTCCTGGCTATTGCACATATGACACAGCATCTGCAAGGCAAGTTCAGAGCCTTAGGGAATATAGGAGATGTGCTCATCAAAATGGGCGATGTGGAAGAAGCTGTGAAAATGTATCAAAGACAGCTTGGATTTGCGAGACAGGTATGTTTGAAAAATTAAAATCAACTAAGATCAAATCTCTGACTACTTTCTCTATTATATTATCATTGTATTTCAAAGATGTTCATCATCATCAGCTTTAGATTAGATTTTTTATTTTTATTCGTGGTATTACTTACTTTATAAATTATGAGTTCACAGAGATTTTATGGACGCTTCATTAGCTCTAAAAAAATGCTTATTCTATTTTAGGCTCGGGACCGATCATTAGAAGCAGCAGCCTGTGGTGCATTAGGCCTGGCTAGAAGACTACAAAGAAGGCTCGACGCTGCCTTAGGACATCATACACAAGTAAGATTTTTGTTTTACAGAAGCTTCTATGTGTTACTACTAGCTTACACTTCCAATACTAAGCTAGAAATGGGCTTAGAGCTGTAGTATATGCTAATCAAATGAAATTTTATTTGCCACAGGAGTTAACCCTTCGACAAGAAGCAGGCGATGCTGCAGGAGAAGCAAGAGCTCATTCACATCTAGGAGCCGTCTATATGGCTCTAGGACATTATTCTCACGCAGCACGATGCTATAGGGTATGTAATATTTTAGCATAATATGGTTTGTCTGTCCGTGTCTAAACTGTACAATCCAAAATGACTACAGTGATTTATGGTCGTACAAACTGGCTATATTTTTGATCCCGGGTTACCTAAACATGAATACATAACTTCACTTCGCCTGGATTTTCGCATTCATATCCCTTTATTGTTGTTATTTATAGGAACAATTAGAGCGAGCCCAAGAGCTACAAGACTGCGCTTTAGAAGCTCAAGCGTACGGAAACCTGGGCATTGCGAAGCTCAACATGGGACATTATGAAGATGCCATTGGATATTTAGAACAGGTTTGTTAAAATTAGTAACATATGTAGCATATTATACAAAACTCAAGGTTGTTTGTAAATTATCTGTAATGTTACTCAAGATCGATGTTTCTTTATTTCTGTGAAAAGGTAAAAGCACTTAATTTAAATACCACTTTTTAAGATATCATTTCTCTGTGATATGCAGAGAAGAATATATACTTTTCATTAGTAATTTTAACAAATATTAACAAACCGTAACTTTGATTTTCAGCAACTGGCAATCCTAGAACGTGTGAACACTCCAACTTGCCAGCTGGATAAGGCTCGAGCGTTAGGTTCTCTCGGCGATTGTTATGATGCCTTAGGGGACCCTGATGAGGCTGCAAAGTATCATGAACAACATCTTGCTGCAGCACTGAAGCTAGATAATAAGAGAGAACAAGAAAGAGCATACCGAGGACTTGGGCTTAGTCACAAGTAAGAAACTTATCACCTGTTGTAAACCAGGATACTAAACATAGACTTCAAAGAACCTGCAGATGTCTTCCAAGTTGCACCCTCAGAATCTAATTAGATTTAATTGTTTTCATAAATTCAGGTCGGTGGGTAATCTTCAACAAGCACTCGTATGCTTAGAAAAGCGCTTGGTTGTTTCGCATGAACTTGGTGCACCTGAAGCCAAGGCCCAGGCATACGGAGAACTTGGTGCGCTTCATATCGCTCTCAACAACTTGGAGCAAGCGGTACTGTGTCTAGATCATCAAAAGAACATTGCAAAGTAAGTAGCTCAAATATACATATATGGTTGAAAAAAACGAGACCTAATTACAACAACCCCAATATTCACCTCACCCAGGGAGTTTTTACCCAGCTGAGGTATTTTGCTTGCAATCCAGAAGATTTTGCATTTCTACCTATTGCCCACTGATGCTTTACTGTTTGGTCTGTTAGTAAAATGTGAGCCATCTACGTATAGCATTAGATGGATCTAACTAGAACTGTCCAAATATACACAAATTTATTAACGATGCGCACTATGGGGAGATTTTCTTTTAATTTTGAAATCCAGTTAATACACATTACTAATTCATTACTAACTATTTAAATGCTTGTTCTTTCAGAGAACTAAACAATCAAATAATGGAGGCAGAGGCTTGTCACTCGTTAGGTGTGGCACAGCATGCTCTCGGGGATCACGCGGCCGCCGTGCGACATCACCGGGCTGAGCTCGAACTCGCGCACCGACTTGCGCTCACGCATCTACAGGTAATCAAACAAACATCATCTTATAAAAAATCTGTTAAAGAAAAATGCCAATGGTATTGCTTCCAACTTGAATGCAACAACAATCCTTCTGTTGGTGTAGATCACTTTATATTGCACTAATAATTTCAAATTAGCTGAAATAAAACTGTCGGCTACCTCAGCGACATAAAAAAATACACAATCTCGATTTCTCCAAAATTATTCTTAGATTTTTTTCCGTGTTATGATGGAAACTGTTTCAAAATCCTTGCTATTTGACATTTAATTATGGCGTTGATGTGAGTAGGCGCGCGCATGCGGCGGGTTGGGCGCAGCTCATGCATCTATGGGCGCTCATGCAGAGGCAGCGCGCTGGCACGAGTCGCGCTTACGACATGCTACTGCTGCAGGTATCTACACCATTTTATTTTATTTTTCATTAGTCTTCCTTAAAGGATACGGGAGCAAAGTAGGCCTTAGTCATCCAGACAATTGATTATTGTCTCAATTCGCGACCATTATTATGTCCATTGTCACAAGATCCGAAAGATTTGGATCGCCTCACGCAAACACATTTTCTGATAGTGGACAATTCATAGGTCGCTCGTTCAAATTCAGCTCGAAGGACTAAAATATGTACGAGTTGCGTTACACTATTTCATAAATTATAGATATTTATTTTAGTTCAATTGATAAAATAAGTTACACATATTATAAAAATGGTCTAATTAATGCTAATGAGTACTGACAAATTATTAAAAAATCTTTGCTGTGGACGCAAAATGCTGTCTGTGGTAAAATGTACAAATTATATGTTTATGTAATTGTTATATTTTGTTGGATATATAAGTATTATATTTCTATGTTTTTAAACAAACGTTTGTTGTTCTTATGTGCAGGTGACACTCGGGGACGAGCTCAAGCTTTGGCTGATCTTGGCCGCGCTCACTTAGCGATGGGTGCATGCGGCAGTGCCGTCTCTTACCTAAGACAAGCACTGGCTGCTACCGAAGGATTAGCTGATGCCGATGAAGAGGTAAGAAGTAATGTTAAAGTCCTAATATATAAAAAGTCGTGTCACGTTGTTTGTCCGCGATGAACTCCTAAACTAATAAACCGATTTGAAAGCAATTTTACACACTGTGTGCAGGTTGGTCTAACTTGAGAGATACGATAGTTTTTATCTCAATGTATAGTCATGATATTTTTTAAAGCAAATTACTTAGCCAGTGGCCGGGTAGCTATATAGTTTATGAATATATAGGTATATATATTTTTTTAAACAACTCTTGCACTAGGAATAATTCCTGTATCGCGGGGACTTATACATCTAAAAACAAAATAAACTCTTACTCTCTCTACTAATATTATAAAGCTAAAGAGCTTTATAATATTAGTATAGATTGAATTTATAATTAGGCATGCGGTCTTTTCTTCATCATGGCATTCAACGGCGAGGTCATTGCAAGTAGCGATAAGCCGTTGTTACCAGTATTCAACACTTCTTTTGATATTGTTAACATTTTTCTATAGTGTATATAGTGTTATAAAGTAATTTTATTCACAATAGCTAACTGATATTTCCTTCTAAGCTATTATAATTCCAATACGCTTTGAGATGATAAGTTTATTTTTTCTCGGTAAAATGACTTAACTTTTGTCTTGTTCAGGCTCGCGTTCGCCACCGTCTTGGTTTTGCACTTTGGGCATCAGGCGAATTAGAAGAAGCAAAAGAGCAACTTCAAGCTGCTCTCACTTTACTTGAAGCTGGCCACGAAAAACACAGGGACAGAAAGATAGCAGCATTATATACCTCTACACAGCATGCTCTCCAAAGAGTTCTTGTTGGTAAGTAATAAATCCCCTTGTCTCATCTTTTTTACGGTGGTTAAACCACTCACCCCAAAATATTTCAGACTCATGCTATGTCACAGAACGTTTATATTTCTTTTTGTAAATGACTACTTTGGGCTGAAATTGACGAACTGGAGTTCCGGTGCTAGAATTTTATTCCCTACGTTTGTTGTCGTGTTTTTTTATTTATAGTTCATAAAAAAATAGGCAGTATTAAGGCCGCTACTACTGCTGCTTTAAACTTCATAAACCTTTATTTTACACAAATAACATTCCATAGGCAATCGTCCTGTTTACAGGGGGTAGATTTATAATTAATACTTAGTGTTATTGACTTAGTATAGTGGCTGACGTCGCTAACTACCAACAATATTTTTATTTACCAATCGCAACGTTTTACAGAGCTGGGTCGTCACCCTGAAGCTCTGGTAGTAGCAGAAAGAGGACGTTGCCGCTCGCTGGACACTGTCAGTGAGAAACCTCCTGGAGCTCTCAATCAAGCAAATCTCGAACTACATGCCACTCAAAGGTGGGTCAAATCTCGATAATTAGAAAAATTTTAATGCCAACAATCAGATACATATGAGACCAATTTTATTGAAACAATCCTTGAAACCAACAAGACATGTTCCATGTATTGGAAAGACAGAGGCATTACATTCTTTCATTTTACTTTTAATGAATGGTTCCACAACCAAACAAACTTGAATCTAGTAATTAATCTAATTCTTCTTAGTCCTATATAACACTTAATTGCATGAGGACTGTAATTTATTATAATCAAAGGAAACTACCCTCTAGCTACAGAGATCCCTTTTTCTTATACATAATACCCATCTTGTTTACAGAACTAACGTATAATAGCAATTGCAATATAATTTTTTTTACATAGGTCTACTGAAGAGACCACTAAAGAACGCTCCGAGCCCTGGAGTCCGTCTACAGTAGAACAGGTGCTTGAAGTTGTCAATAAGCAGAAGGCTCCTGTGCTGTACTACAGTCTTGCAGCTGGCAGACTGTATGCATGGCTGTTACAGCCACATAAAGGTGATATTTTTATAATCTTTTGTGTCTCTGTTTTCGGTACCACAGGAAAAATATGATTGATTCGTTGTCAATGTATGAGTAACATCCTTGACAGTCATAAAGGTATTTGTATTGATCCATCTTCTCTTTCTTTTGTACAAAATAGATTTATAAAAGCCAAATTAGAATTCGACTAAAGATATGATCCATGATAGCACGTTAAAAGGTCTATGCGGACAAAATAGTCCTTTTTTTATATATATATATTATAGAGGGCAAACGAGCAGACGGGTCACCTGATGGTTAATGACTACCGCCGCAAATGGGCATCTGTAACTCAAGAGTCACAAGTACGTTGCCGCCCTTTAAGGTGGGAGTAGGGGGAGAGGGGGGAATAGCGGGAAGACGGGAGAGGGGGATTAGAGGGGAGGAGAGGGGGGAGAGGGGAATGATGGAAATAGGGGAGAGGGAAGGGCCTCCGGTAACCTCACTCACGCGGCGAAAAGCAATGCAATCATTGTTTCACTGCCGGTTTTCGGTGAGGCCGTGGTATCGAGCGTAGTCGAGACGGCCTATACGTGCCGAAGCATGGCTCTCCCACGTAAAAAGCATCCTGATATTAATATAATCATATTACAGTTAACTGAAAATATTTTCTAAATGTAGGTATTCTAAGATTCCACCAAGTATCTCTAATGGACGAAACTGAAGACAGTGACAACAGTCTACCTGATATTAGTCCTGATGATCTGCAACCAAACAATGGTGAGTCATTTTTCTCTTATCGTCCTTTATATAACGTGGTCATGACATAATTTTCGTATTTGTTTCATTTTTTTTTTTCGCAGGTCTGGGTAAACTTGAGCGTTGTATCGGCGAATGGTCTGCTTGGCTGAAAACAAATGCAGAGCGAAGAGTGGATATCGATGATCATTGGGACCCTGATGAGAGACCCAACACAGGGCTTGCTAGAATGGTACCGTTTAATTTTAGTTTTAATACCAAAGCTTCCTTGTATTTTTATTTTGCAATAGTGTCATCACTTTCAAATTTGACTAATCGATGTTTAGATTATAATCCTCAAAATTGGTATGACGATGACGGGAAGATTTTTACATGTTCCTCTCTCAAAAGATTTTTTGATAGACAAATAAACCACCATTTCCGGCATAATTTATAGCATAGGATGAAGTAGCGCAGAGCATATGACTGCAACGTCAGAGGTCATGAGTTCAATTCACTCTTTGTGCAAATATTTGTATTCATGAATACGTCTATTTATATTTTTCTTTTTTAAATAATATTAGTAATAATTTGAGACATATCACACATGGCTGTCTGACTCCAAATTAGGTAGAGCATCAGCCTGTGTTTCATATGCGTATCATGTGTATATATACAAGGTGTGGTTAGTTTAGATCTAGAAAGCGCTGTGGAATATGTCCGAGAACATTAGTACTATTATAATCTAGACTATCACATTATAATGGTACGTTATGTACACAGTGTTGGTTTGTTAACAGGTGACCCGCAACCATCTATTGAATTCATCCAACTACTCGTTGAGTTCCCTGTTCAGTGTGGGTTCAGTCGGAGGATCTGTAGCTGGATCCGTAGCTAGTCTCCAGGGCTCTACAAGGTATATATATTTCCTATTATACAAAATCTAGATCTGATATAATGACAATAAAGAATAATATACCATTGTCATAATAGGTCTAGTGTTCACGGCCCTCGGAAGAAGCAACCATCCTGGCAGGGTCCACCGTGCCTTGGTACGCTGTACCAGATGTTACTTGCACCTTTCGAAGATCTTCTGCCCGCGTCCTGTAACAATAATCATGGTAAGTTTCAACTAAATTTCCTTTTGTTAAGTGTGGCTGGACTCATAATATGCTACATATCATGTTACATCTCTGCATATTGCATCACTCACGTACCTTCATGTCGTTTTTATGATTCTTTGAGCTATATTTTATTAAATATCTTTAACGGTCAACTGGTAATGGTAGTTACCACCATTCCATGCGTCTATCGCATATGTGTTTGCAAAATTGTAGCTTTTGTCAAGGTTCTGAGAATTGTTTTAATGGGTACTTTAAAAATTATTCCAGAATAATTTCTAGCGGATTTCATTTTTACAGGCTAATACTAAGGAAAAAATTTCTCTTAAATATACATACTTTAAGACAAACCAACTCAATTATTTATTCCATTTGCTTGGAGAGAGATCTGCAAATGAAAATATTGAACACAACATACTTTTCAGCATCACACGGTCGTCGCGGATGTGGTGGTCGTCGGGAACTCATAGTGGTAGTTGAAGGAGCCCTATACGCTTGTCCTTGGGGTGCGTTAAGAAGTGCACCTCCACCACCCGGCACTATCGCTAGTGTGAACAGCATTACTGGTGACGGCGAACCCCTGTGCGAAAGATATGCTCTGCTAGCAGCTCCTGCATTGAGACCGTTAAGACATCATCGCCATATGAAAGCGAGGCCACACCATGATCATGGTTTGTACTTTTGGAAAGCGTAATAAAATTCATCTATTTATTTATCTATTCTATTTTTCTAAAGATTGATTGATTTTATTGAAACAGGGACATAAGAAGATTTTTACGCCGTCACACTTGACATGCCTTTTGTTGCATTACCATCAGTTGGACCACAGTCTTGTTTGCTGCTTTAGTGGTATATAAAAAGTCATTATTTAGACAATATACTCATAAGCAAAACTATTTGTAATTTCTATCTTTATGTACAAGAAAATAATAATAGAAAAAACTGCACTGCGCGTTAAAAGAGACAATCTTTTGTGCTAAAGAATTTTGAAGCATATCGCACCCCACTTATTAGTATTTCAGAAATACCAAAAAATAATATTAGGTGTAAAGAGTAATCATAATAATAGTTTTTCTATTTCCAAAATATCGCAGGATCTTCCACATCGAACGCTAATAATGCTGAAGCAGGTATGCGCTGCCTCGTGGTGGGAGCGCCGCGTGTAGGCGGCGCGCGGTGGGCGGCGGCGCACGCGCAGCTCAAAGAGGCCGAACTTGTTGCGGACATGCTCCGCGTCACGCCACTCACTGACTATCAGGTAAAAACAGAGACCTTTTTAGCTCTCGGAATATGGTTTAGTCAGATTCGGCCTTTGGCAAAAGGGGGGCGGGTTATATCTCACATAAAAACCGTCATAGGAACCCACACTCGTCATACGAAATTCAAATTAAGTTCCTTTTATTTACGCTTTCCATAGTTTTAAAAACATTGACTTCGACGACATTACTAAGACTTCGCCAAACTTAATAATGTTTTATTATGCAGTACACAGAATTGGATTGATGTGTTATTTTTTTCCTTACAGGCATCTAAAGAAGCAGTTTTATCACAGCTAGCACAAGCAGAATGCATTCATTTTGCAACTCATATCTGCTGGAAAACACCAGCTATTGTACTCAGCCCCGGCGAAGTAGTGAGTATATTTAAATCTATCTGAACTCCCTCTCTCAACAATGCCGGAATTCTAAAAAAGTGTTGATATACAAGGCATTTATAAAATCATAAATTATAATCCTAAAAACGTTTCCAAAAAGACGTGATCGATCGATAGGATATCAACAGATCGGAGGTTTTATCTATGAGTGTTTGTAATCTTCTTATTTTTACCAAAATCTAAAATTTCTATATTAAAGATAAGTATGATGTTTGATATACCTTTGTGTTTATACTTTACAAGAAGCAGGACATTTTTAAAAATAACCAAATAAGACCATCGGTAGATGTCAAATTACTGATAACAACCATTAAAAACAACTACAATAATACTGCTAGCAGCATTACATGTTTTCCTAAAACCGTTACTAGTTAACCGAAATATTTGTATTAGGAATGCCATGGTATATTCATGTCAATAGAGGAGTTGGTGACTTCGAAAGACCAACTTCGACAAGACAAGCGAAGAAGAAAAACTGTGCAGTTTATATCGGAGTTACTATAAAGGATGTAGTCCCATAAAATGTTTCATACCTGTGCCAAATAAATATATTGTAGTTTGGTCCACAGGTTGACTCACAAGCTAAACGTTTACTGAACACAAGTGTTGGCAGTGGAGCGGCTGATACCTGCACCGAAAATGAAGAAGAAAGTGAGCTCTCTACAAATATATATTTAGGGCGAACGCTAAAACTCGCTCGGGCGCACGCTCAATGAAAAATAGTTTGAGCAGCGCAGGCGCGTGCGACGGAGCGTGGACGCGGGCGACGGATCGTAACACGCGCGGCGGGCGGCGGGCACACGGCGAGGGCGCACGCGACGGGCGTCCGCATTTGTAAAATTCGTATTCATTGTCGCGCAACTTCGAAAATTTGGTTACGAACTCTCCGCTGAGTAGCCTGCTTGTGCCAAATAATAAATTAGCAAATAATGCATGCTAATCTACTCCACACTACTGTACACGCTCGAGATCAAAATTATATTAACAGCACTAAATGAGACGGGTGCTCGCGGATTCGTGGCCCGCGGCGGACTTGTGACGCGTCCGCATCCGACCGTGTTTTAGCGTTCGCCCTTAGACTTTAGTTAGTTGAATTAGATGTGAGGAAGATTTTTTTAATTAATACATTAAAATGTGACAGATTCGGAATTACCTGCCAGCAACGAAGAACTGCCACCAGCTTCAGAGTTTATGTTGACCGCATCGGAAATTATGAACTTAAAGATAACTGCTAGACTGGTAAGGAAAACATACATTCATAAACTGTAAGCAACATAAAAATATAAATCAAATGTCAATAAGTTATATTTACATCAGATAGAACTACTTTGAAATCTAAGATCTCTTCTACAGGAGTTTGTAGTTAATCTGTAAACATTTATGGAAATTTGTTAATACAGAATGTACCTACATCCATTGCCACTCCTTACCATTGGTGTGGCGAATGTTAATAGGCATAACCACTAAACCACTTGCTACTGTCAGGCGGGCCTAATACTTGTATGCCTTCATAGTTGTATAAAAGAAATCGCTAATCAAGACTCCCAAGTGATAATCAATTGTCTCAGTTTTTGTAAATAAATATCTTCATAATTAAAATAAGCTGCAGATAAAGCAACTTAATTAGAACTACAAAAGCTCTAATACAGACCATAAATCTTAAGTATTTTATCCTTTAGGTTGTAATATCTTGCGCGCCATCTAGTGGTGCCCTCCAAGACTCTGGCGATGATACCGATGACGTTAGCACTGCTGGAGACGGTGTGTCTCGCCTCTGTCGAGCATTGCTTGCAGCTGGAGCTCACTCTATCCTGTTAACAATGTGGCCCGCACCACAAGATACTGCCACTAAAATACTGTACAGAGCCCTGTACTCTGCGCTCCTGCAAGGAAGTAGGGTTGCCAAGTAAGTCATTTAACATACCAATGTATACTTAAGTATTTGGTAGAATAAAATGAGGTTATTATTATTATTTTTTAATTAAGTCATGCTGTTTTGGCACTGTTACAAAATTATGTTACTTTTGGACTAAATTCGAGTTATCCTTTTTGACAGAAAATACTCTAAAACTTTATTTGTCATTCTGCATTAAAAATACATACAAATACTAGCTACCCGGCCACGCGTTGCTGTGGCTAAGTAATTTGCAATACATAAATATTGTAACTATAAATTGAGATCTATCTCTCAGGTTGCACCAAACTGCACACATTGAAAATTTGGTTAAAATCGGTTCATTAGTTTAGGTGTTCATCGTATAATTAGTTTTAACTTTAAAATGTTAATTTTATACCATGAATGGAGTTTATAATTTTTTATTTTAAGGGATTCATTATTTTCTTAATAATTATGGGTTACATAAGACAAATTATAAAAAAAGGAAATAGTAGAAATATAATTATGTTTGTTTGCAGAGCATTGGGCGACGCGATGCAGACCGTTCGCCATACCAAACACTTCGCACACCCAGCGCATTGGTCAGGGCTCGTCCTGGTTGGCGCCAACGTCCGCCTCAGTAATAAAGTTGCTCTCATGGGTCAAGCGCTTTGCGAGCTACTTGCGGCACCTGACAAGTGCAGGTATGTGTGTAGTGAAAATAGTAGACCTACTATTTTACAAGGAAACCTACTATTTTTTGAGAAATCCCCTATTAAATAGGAGTGTAGAAGGAAAACACCCCACCCACTTGCCCTTGGTTTGTCCACCATTTCAATATCCCATGATAACGGATCTGCTTACTTGGTACCGAGTATACTAAGAAACGTGTATTGTGTCTGAGATTGCCTCATGTAGAGGAAGCCATTTCAGAAATGATTCTCATTTTTGCTGCCAAATCATTCTTGATAGAATCTATTTCCATCTACTATCTGCAACTGGTTACTCAAAAGCGGTTTTTCAAAAAGCCGCCTTCATTCAACAGCACTTGACCAGATCACCGATCCATCTAGTAGGGATCACTTACGCTGCGTTTTCCTAAAAATAAAATCTAAAATTTAATAATTCCAGAGATGCGTTACGCGTCTGTCTTCACCTGGTTGAGAAGTCATTACAAAGAATAGTACGCGGACAGAAGAACGCTATGTACACCACTCAGAAGAGTATTGAGAACAAGGCAGGAAACGTTAGTGGTTGGAGGGAACTACTGATGAGCGTTGGTTTCAGGTAACCCATCAACGATTAGAAAAAACTTAACAGTTTTTTTATTTAGGCTAAAATTTGTTCAATTCACCTTTCAAACCAAAATCCATCTATTTAGAAGCTATGTTGCCACAAATTATATAAATTAATAAATAATACAATAATATTAATAGAAAAAGAGCTGTAATGTTAAAACAAAAATATTTATTTTCAGATTCGAGCCGGCGGCAAATGGAATCCCATCCAGCGTATTCTTCCCGCAAAGCGATCCTGAAGAAAGATTGACGCAGTGCTCTGCCAGCTTACAAGCCTTACTTGGTGAGTCTCACTACTCTGTCTAGACTCTGTGTCTTAAAACAAAGGTAGAAACAACCTTCGAATCCAATAAATTGTGAACATGTCATCTAGGCATCATATAAGGATAATAATGTACAGAGTGATTAGAAAAGATGTGTTGAGTATCAGTTCATCTACGGCTCATATTAAAATTTGTTTTACATTGCAGGCTTAACTTCGACAACACTGCAAGCACTATCGAAGCTAATATCAAATGGAGACGTAGCTGATGACATCATCGGTGTAGTACGTTCCGTCATCTCGCAGTTCTCCGTCAAGAATTCAGATACCGATACTATTGAAGTTGCAGTAAATGTCAGGTGTGTTTAAAATTAATATCTTTGTATTACTTTTCGTAAAGTAATCGTTATTTCGAAACTTATAGCCACGTCTGTTTCAATAGCTATTGAAACATCGATTTACCAACGGTACCGTTAACAAAAACAATATATAAAAAAAAAACAAAGATCAGTATAACCAGGATTAGTCCACATTATTATGTATGTCCAATGCTATTTGTTGCTTTTTAGTTTCATTCCTTCGTCTTCGTCCAGCAGTGGACGGCGATAAGCTAATGATGATGATGATAGCAAAATTTGATTTGTCAAGGAATGTCAAATAATAAAAAAGAATTTCGGCTTCTAAGCTATTTATGGACTTTTAATTACAGTGAATACTATCACTTATAAATAGAACTGTCCTTTTGACAGTGAATGCCAGTACTCCGTATGTAACAATACAAACTCGAAATCATTACATAAATACGTGAAGAGTATTCTTTGTACCCCTTTTTAAGAAAATTTCGCGAACGTAGTACCGTGCATTTTGGAATATTTACAGTTTATATATAGAAGAAGTGCAAAAAGCGAAAATTTTTAAACAATATGTCTTACATCTTTAACAATTACGTGAAAACGGCTTAATGAAATTACACGAGTCCAGTATATGCGTTGACTTGTCATGGTAAGTAAGTCTATACAATGACAGTTCAAGTTATACCGGCCAATGAAAAAACCAAATCACGCGATCTCTTATAATAATTAAAATGCATAACAACATTTCAGCGCCATTAGTGATACTATATTTTTTATACTTATATTGTTCTAGACTTTGGCGGGTGAACGGTTGTCACGAGCTTCTAGCATCATTAGGTTTTGACCTAGCGGAGGTTGGTCAAGACGAAGTCACACTACGGACTGGGAAAGCAGCCAACAGAAGACACATACAATTTGTGCTGCAGGCGTTGCTTGCACTCTTTGGTATGTTAACGTTTGTACTAATATAATACTGTCACTTACTCAGAGATTATTTTTCGTATCGTCTGAAGTATTTCGACAGTTAAGTGTATATACTAACAACATGCAGCAAGAGTATTATATAATAATTGAAAATAAAAAACAGTCTTAGATCATTCTCACGGCATATGCTACAACTTATTGTCTATTTATACATAACTAGCAACCCGCGCCGGCTTCGCGTGGGTCCAAATTGTACACTTAAACCTTCCTCATGAATCACTCTGTCTCTTAGTGAAAACCGCATGAAAATCCGTTCAGTAGTTTCAGTTTATTGCGAACAGACAGACGCGACGGGGGACTTTGTTTTATAATAAAGGCGAACTTACTGCCTGTGTTCACTCAACCTTAGGGTGTTGCAGACTTAAGCAAGTAGGTGCTGAATACACATAATGGTGTGAAAGAAGTCCTATAGTATTACTTGTTGAAAAGATATAATAAACTAAAACTACCTTATAGTAGTGTACTTTTTTTTTTTTACTGGATTAATATACTCTATTTTGTAATAGATACTCAAGAAGCTCCACGAAGTTTAAGTCTAGAATCGAGCTCCAGCGTTGAATCACTAGCATCGATAGATGATGGAGATCTCGAACCCCATTCCGATGGTGAACCACCACCAAGGCAGCATCGACGTAAGTAATAATAATAACAACTTTGGTTACCAGACTGCTGATAAACTTACTTATTATAATTGATATATTTGATTTCATGATTAATATTATGATAATTGATGTAGAGATGACCAAATCACTAATATTAATTACGTTTAATCACATAATTACCTTAAAGACTTGCCAGGTCTAAAAATATAAAAAAAAACTGTAGTTAGTAAGAGGTAACTAAATCAAACACTAGCGATTTTGATTTGTAGGCAGTCGATTAGCAACTTTGGAGTTAACTTTCATTTTATTTTACAGAAGAAAGCGCCTCTTCAGTACCACCACCACCGCTGCCTCTAGGCTCATGCGGAGGAGCTTTTACCATGTACGTCCGTGGTTCATCATCATCAACAGAAGTAGGTCGGGGTGAGCCTGATGGTCGCACTGCCCCACCTCCCGCTCCACCTCCTCCACGATACCGTGGAGAGAGTGATGCTGCTTTCACACCATCTCCGCCAGCCGCACCACAGGCTCCAACTACAGCTCCACCGAGAGATGTATCTTTAGCACTTGCCCATCAAACTAAAATCAGAACTTTGTACACTAGAAGACCACCGTCTGATGACTCCGACTGGGAAAGTTCTGGCCACGATACCGTACTAAGGCGTCGACCCGACCACGCGCATGCAAGATACTTAGATGCTTTCTACGATCTAGCTTCCGCTCAGCCTAGAAGATCGGAGGAAGAGAAAGCTGAACCATCGTTAGCCCAGCCATCAACATCTAAACGAACACCAAGACCAAAAATGGGCACTAGCAGTCGAGACACAATGGCTCAAGTTAGACACATGAGTGGAGAATTAACTCCAACGATTTCTGAAGTATACCATGAAAGAAATATTGGCTTAGGTCTCGCACCACCGTTAGCAGAATTACTGCTTGCTGAAGAATCCAAAACCGAAATGAGAGCAGCCAGTTCAAGTGAAAATCTTTTGCTACAGAACTTAGAGAAGTTAGGTCTTCTGGGTGACGCAAGTGAAAACGAAGAACGATGGTGTGGTACTAACTCTTCAAGACCTTGGCTATCAGCACCACCTTTAGAAACTGATGTGCAAGGATCAGATTTGACGACAGCAGAGATTATAGAGCGACAAACAAAATTTAAAAAGGACACAGAGCCTAAGAGGAAAGAAGAAAACGCATATGAACTAAAACCTAAAGAGGAAACTCCAGGGCCTAGTGGTATTGAAAAGCGTTCAGTATCGCCATTCTCAGAACTATCGCGGAGAGACGAAGGAGACGGCCGAAGTATTGCTGACTCACATTCTTCATACAAGGCTTTAGTATTGAGCCCAAGAGCCCCATACCTACCCGAAGAAGGAGAGGTGACGTTAAGTACCGCAGGGTCAGGGGTTACAGTAGAAGGGGGTAAGACACACCCCCGCCCCCGTAGACCTCCTGCACCCCGCACAAGACCTTCGTATACGACTTTAGACTTTCCACCGAGTAAATGATTAAGATTTGTATCTAACTATGTAATTAATATAGGATATTTTTGAATAACTGTAATTTATTTCTTGTTTGTGAATGAGTAATGGCTATGATGAAGCCAGTACATAGTGTGCTAGTTCGCTTTTCTAAACTGTTTTATAGCTTACTTTATAATACTTGACGTCATGACATATCGTTATTTTATAAATATTTAGTAATTTATTTCGTATTGCCAATTAAGTATAAAACTTGTAAATCGTAGTTATTGCTAGATAAGCCTTACGACGCGAAGATTTCTTGCCATTGCTTTACTTTATCGTTGATGTAACTGTAAAAATTGAACATAAATACGGTCGTAAAATTTCAATTGTCTTTTATTAAAACCATGTCACTTAATATGGCATCTTTATTATGGTATTAAGTGAAGCATTTACCACTTTTACAGGGATATCCATGTCAACATCCCCGACATACGAAAGTTCATGGAAGATTTTATTTTTATTGTTTATGAACAATAAACACGAAACAACACATTTCTTTTTTTTCATAACTAAAAGTATGGGGAAATCGATATCAATAGAAAATATAGGAAGTGTGTCTTAGTTGCAGAATGGTATTGACAAATAAATGATTTATTAAAAATAACTATAACATTTATTTGTAAATAAAATGTTTGTTAACATCCGTAATATCCGTAATATAACCAGTCAGTAAGGATCTGTTCATTGTATGGTAACAAAACACATCAACAGCATAAGTAGGAAAAAAACAGTTAAATATGTTTTAAGTAAAACTGTACACTTTCTCTGGTACCCGAATAAAATGCTTCAAAAAATGCGTAAGTATATGGAATTGTTTCACAACATTTCTTTGGACAAAGCTATGTGAGGTGATAGACAGATGCCGAACAGCGACCTGGAAACAATATTTCAATATAATACCATCAATAAGTAGAGGCTTTGATAATTCAGAAAATTTAGAGACAGAACCACGGATTGAAACTCAAACAGCGAAGGAATGTTTGTTTTGTTTATGTGCAAAAACGCCCAAAGTTCGTATATACATAAATCTACAGGGTATTACAGAAAGGTGTGGTCAAATTTTAGAAGCATTATGTGTAGCCGACATATAGTTGATTTAGCTTGAAGAAAGCGGATTTTGAAAAAGAAAGAAGGAATTTTTAAAAACAAAAATTCTTCGGAAAATGCTTTTCCTTGTGGTGGTGCACATTTCTGAACCCATTATGAATTTTCATGTCCATTTCAATGATTTTGGTTTTTTATTTTTTTATGCATACGTTTTCAGAAAAATCTGGACATTTCATGATCTCTGGACATTCTGGACATTCAACATCCTTGGTATTAAATACCTATAGTTTCATTCATATCAGCCCTCTCTCTTACGAAATATTAGCTTTATCGGTACATTTTCAAGTTTAATTTTCCAGTTCAAAATAATAGTTCTGTAATTAAATTCACGAATTTTCATAATATTGTTAGAGTTTTCCGTTATTCACGGGGACTATGATTCGACCGTAAAATATAACCACGCCTTTCTGGAACATTCATTTGTGTATTCAACATATATCCTACTAATAATTATAAACGTGAAAGTTTGTGAGGATGTATGGATGTATGGATGTTTGTTACTCCTTCACGCAAAAACTTCCGAATAGATTTTGATGAAACTTTACAATAATATAGCTTATATATCAGAATAACACATAGGCTATAACTTATGAAGTTATTGTGTATATTGCCCAAAATATAACGATAAGTGTTAAGTAAGTCGGAAAAAAATCTGTCATCTGCGAGCTATTCTGACGTGCGTACAGTACGATATTTTCGTAATCTAACTGGACAAAATTATAATAGAATATTTTTTATTGTACACTAACCACATATTGCCTAAAAAAAATACACAAAGTGGATATGTACAATACGCAGCTTTAAATATGCAGTGGCATGCTGTAGGATAGAATTTAAAGACATTGTGAAGATTGAATTTAGACGTCTATTGCAATAAGATAATACAAAAATTATGATGATGATGATGATTTTGATCATTGATTTTGTAATTAAAAAAGAAAAAATATACATTAACAACGTGAAATTATGTGTCAAAATTACACCTTACTCTGTATCTGTATTATCGGATTCGCTATTAGAATTATCATCCTGAATGTCGTCATTTTATCTGGCTTTAGTTGTCATATCTAAAAGCTCGCATACTTAAATTGTGATTCGGTGAGCGTTTCTGTGACATTGATGTCATTGGGGTAGCACAATTGCTTTGCCTCTATGACTTTGCCTTTTTGACTTGGTAAAAGGGTAGGTACATTTTTTTTTTGTTTTTACTTGGTCGCGTATCACATTATATTGATGTGTAGACAGATTGGCATCGATCATTAATGAGAGAGCTTGATCTTCCGTAAGTTCAAATTTTTTAGGGCTTGCTAAACACTTCCACGCTCTCTTAATAGAGGTACCTCTTTTAGGTAAAGCGAGACAAACCTCTTTCACGATTACTGCCGAATCTCTTTGTCCCCCACTGCGAAGTTTTACTTCGGTCGGCATCGATAACTCCTTCATGCTCGATGAATCCAGTAGATGTCGAATTCGCCGTTTTTTGTTCTTAGGCTGCAGCTTCTAAAGTCTTTTTTTGGTCTACCAGATCTCCTACTCGTTCCAGGCTGTGAATCACCTTAGATAGGTGTTGTGACAAAATCAGAAAATGATATGTTTTCTTCCAACCATGAAGAATTCGCTTTTAAAAAGCGCTCTTGGTGTCTCCCCGACTTCGACTATTTTTGCTCGATTTTTTGACAGATGCTCCTGATTTTAACTTTTAATCTTCTCGTGAATCTTCCGTAAAGGACGAAACACCAAATTCTTGCAAAATATAACTTATCAAAGCACCCAGTCTTGATTCTTTTGAATTAACAAACCAAACATCAAATAACGTTCGACGTGAAATTTGCGTAGTCATACTGAAAAAAATTAAAACTCGTATGAGTGTCGCACGAGTTCGCAAGCAAATACACTTTGATCGTAGAACCAACATGTTAGTCTTTCAAGATAACGTAATACGACATTGATATAAGTCGATATAATGTACTAAAAGTACATTACAAACACTTTTTTTCTTTTTTTTTTTACTTCACATCATCGTGAGCATCATTAGACTAGAAGTTATTAAACTTCTAGTCTAATGATGCTCACGACTACGTTAAATGATTTATGATTAAAAAAAAGTATTTAAACTCACCTTAAAACTCCAAAAAACCACAATCACAACAAACAATCACTGCTAGTTTACAAACACGTAGCGTATTCATCTAGCAAACTCAAACGAATATTGCGGGGGCTTGAAACAATAAATTGTCGAAGTGCGGATAGCTGCATGATCAGACCTTTTTTTCTATTGAGTGGCACTTCTAGCTATAAATTAACCTTAGTATCTTGTAATAGGACAGGTCTACTATGTATGTAAACAGCTATTTCATCTTGAGAAGACAAGTGACTGAGGACGCTGCGAAAGCGCGCGCCTGAATGTCACATTGCATATATTTTCATGATTATGATATACTAGCAGCGCCCTGCGGTTTGAACGGAATATCGGGATAAGAAGTAGCCTATATGTTAATCCAGGTTTCTAGCTATCTACATACCAAGTTTCATCGTAATCGGTTCAGTAGTTTTGGCGTGAAAGAGTAACAACATCCTCACAAACTTTCACGTTATTAGCAGGATATTAGCAGGATTCGACCAATCACATCACGAATAAATTGATGCCACATATATTTTATCTCAATTTTATGTTGGGATAAAGAACGAAAATTCTTTTATTCCATATACAGCGTAACTACTACACCCAGGTATACTCGTGGGGGAGAAATATTTTACTGTCTGCCAGGTCAAAGGAACCGACGTAAAGTTCTGCCTTCAGAAGTATAAGCTTTTAAAACTTTAAAGAATAATATATATAAATTTCAAGTTTGCTAAAATACTTTTGAAAATATATTTTTTTTTAAATTTTCAAAATGTCTGCCACCACTTTAGAACCGTGGTAATCTTCTGCCGTTTTGTTTTTAAATAGCTATAATAGTATATTTTGACATATCTAAACGGCAGCTTTCCTAAAATACTTTTTTAGTTCATAAAATTATCACACCTGTCGCGCCTGAGTGTAGCTGGGGCCACCGCAACCGCGCTTAGCTAGCCGCCACCTTATGGTTGGTTGGTATAACCACAGAATAGATGATAGTACTAGTATTAGTCATTTACCATCAGATGACCCGTCGACTCGTTTGCCCCTATACCATAAAAAAAAAGATGTTTGGGTGCCATACGAGCTCACTGAAAGAAACCTAATGAGTCGTGTACTCATTTGCGATTCTCTGTTAAATCGTAATGAAACCGAACCATTTTTGAAAAGATTGATCACTCGTGATGAAAAGTGGATCACCTACGACAAGAAAGTGCGAAAAAGATCATGGTCAAAGGGTAGTCAAGCTCCACAGACTGTAGCGAAACCCGGATTAACACGCAATAAGGTGATGCTGTGTGTATGGTGGGATTGGAAGAGCATCGTTCATTACGAGTATTTTGCCGCCAGGCAGAACCATCGATTCGGATCTCTACTGCTAACAACCAATGAGACTCAAGCAAGAAATTCACAAAAAACGGCCGGAATTGATCAACAGTAAAGGAGTGTTTCATCATAATAACGTTAGACCACACACATCGTTGGCCACTCAGTAAAAATTTTGAGACCTTGGTTGGGAAGTGTTATGCATCCACCATATAGTTCTGACCTTGCACCCTCAGATTTTCACCTGTTTCGGTCTCTTCAGAATTCTTTGGGTAGAGTTAGGTTAACATCAAGAGAGGACTGTCAAAACTACTTGCCGCTGTTTTTTAATCGAAAATCCCAAGATTTCTACAGCACTGGGGTTATGTCACTACCTACAAGATGGTAACAAGTTATCAAACAAAATGGCACATACATATTATAATTAAATGTAGAGTCTAAGTAAGCTAGAGTCATGCCCTTTTAGTGATTTAAGTAAGTGTTCCATTGTCATATACATATATGTCCCACTAGCTGTGCCCCGCGCTTTCACCCGTGTAACTTAGATGCCATGGGAATATCGGGATCGGGAAAGTAGCCTATGTGTTAATCTAGGTCTCCAGCTATCTACATACGAAGTATCGTCGCAATCGGTTCAGTAGTTTTTGCGCGAAAAAGTAACAAACATCTATACATCCTCACAAACTTTCAAATTCTTTTCACATTCAATATATTCCCTACATATTATAAAACAAAGTCTTGCGAAGTGTTTGCGATAAACTGAAAAACTGTGTGTGTACTGAACGGATTTTCATGCGGTTTTCACTAATATATATAGTGATTCATGAGGAAGGATAATTTGTACCCGTGCGAAGCAGCGGCGGGTTGCTAGTATATTATAGAAATGTATGTATATAGAGCCTTTTAACAAATCGCTAGTGTCTTGAAAATTCCCGTTACGGTCACAACCGTCAACAACGTCTGCCCTCACGTTATCTGTGTCTGTACCTCTAGTTATCCGTGCGTCTGCCCCTGCCCGCGTTCCCCCCGCCCCGCCCCTCGCCCGCAGTTTTCTATTATAGTCGTAACTTTTAAAATATTTGACCAAATTACTTTAAAAGACAAAGTTTATTTACTTTAAATATCAGAAACGATAAAAGTATTTATTTTGATAAAAATCAATTTGTTACTGTTATATGTGAATTGAAAATAAAAAATCAAATTTTATTGAATTTATGGTCCACTATTTTCGTAATAATGGCTTACACATAAAAGATAGATATATTCTGTCGCGGATTTTTTTGTAGAACTATTTAGGAGAAACAATCTCACCGTACATTATATTCTTGTAACTCTAACAGTTTTCCCACCGCACGCTAGAATAGCTCGCAGATGACAGATTTTTTTCCGACTTACTTAACACTTATCGTTATATTTTTTTGGGCATTATACACAATATCTTCATAAATTATAGCTTATGTGTTATTCTGGTATATAAGCTATATTATTGTAATGTTTCATTAAAATCTATTCAGTAGTTTTTGCGTGAAAGAGTAACAAACATCCATACATCCATACATCCTCACAAACTGTTCACAAATTAGTAGGATATCAAAAGTATGTTCATTTTTTTATAGGTATTAAATTCCAACCTATACTAACCACACTACTTCCGATACTTGCAAATTGCTGTAAACTACAACCATTGCGAAATTAACATTTCGATATTGCTATGCACTTATTTATGTGCTTAACAACCGCATCTGAAAATAAAACAAAAGTGCAGCAGCAACAGAGAAACGTTGGCACTTGTTGCTCGAGTTACCTTGACCCTGAAATGGCTCTCAATGGCATGAATTAATTATGTTCTAGCTATATATTGAGCTTTTTAAAGGAACAATTACTTTTACTTTCTAGAAAGAGATGGCCATCATTGACACACACAGAAAACGACTTTATTCGTGAGTAGATAATGTTAAGATTGAATGAGGTAATTTATCATGAACATAGTGTTCGTATATAATTAATATTACCTTCTGTTATTAACTAGTATCACTTAAAAATATAACATAATTATGTGGTAAATACATTCAACCTCGATATAATTGTGCCAGGATCACACTAAAATATATTTCAAAATTTAAGCACACACAACTTATTTATTTACAGTTGTCTTTTAAATTAATGTCCGGTGTTCAGGATGTATAGTCTCACTCTTTAAAATTTTAACAATAATTATCTTAAGTGGGAATACATCCTTAACCGCGTTGGGGACCATATTTTTGCTTTTCCCATTTTGAAGTGGGACTGCGTTTAAACAATCATTAATACTCCAAATCGGTAGTTCCAAGTTGATATTGGAATCCGGAGTAATAAACAACAATTTAGGTGGTCTAGTTCAAACAAATGAGTATTTCGTAAGTTATTTTAGTTTTATAAAACCTTCCCTCATATGAAGTTCTTTTAGGCCATGGTCTTGTTGGCAATACCTGCTACTTCCGTATACAGTCGGACCGAATACTTGAATAAAATACTATATCAGCATATTGTAATCAATCACTCCGATAGTTATTACTTACCTAACCACATTCGACACTAATCGACAGACGAAATAAGCATTTACTGACCAGTCTAATTTTAACTAAGCTCTTTAATTAAAATTAATGATTGTTTATTTAAATATGTAATTATTTATTCACGGTACCTCTCTAAAGCATGAAAAGGTTATCTTTCATTATTAGAAGTCGAACGTGCATTTTATTTTGTAGCTAGCATTTTATTGTTACAAGGAAACTATGAAAACTACTCAACCGTCTGAAGCTGGATTCATCTTGAGCAAGCTTGAATCCCTCACGACCCTCAACTACACTGAGTGCAGGATATATCAAGAAGTGAGCTTGTAATTGTGTGACTTATCGTAAGTGTGCTAATTAATAACCAAATATAAAAAAATAAAGACTGTTAAAGTAATGCGACGTCAAAATCATTATAAATATTTGACAGGTTCAAACATGTTTATCGATTTGTCCTTTACAGGTGCTCGTTTATGTGTGCCTGCGCCCACTCGGTATGTAAAGCAACAATGCTATCTGTCGGCCCATTGACCGAATCAATGTTCTTTCGACAGTTAAATTTACCATTCGGTATTAAGTGTTTATATCTACCCATTTACGCAATCTCAAACTTAAATTCACGTTATTGTCTGTTTCAAATATTTTTTTGATAAATTTCTAAGAATAGGACTCATACTTTCGTATAATAATAAATAATACCTATTTCAAGCTAACTTTGTTGTGTTTTATGAATTTAAGCGGACACAAACAGACAAAAATAATTGCTTAGGATCTAGGTGTGCTTATTTGCCACCGCAATTGTATTTGAAAAGCATAGAATTTAGTATAACTTACACAACAGTTATCTAATGAATAGCAAATCAGCTTGTCTACTTCTTTCAAATGCTTACATTATTAATCCTTTGCATATTATACTACAGGCGAATGACACCGTCGGCTTTGCCCCATTCACAAACAATATTATGATAATTACAGAGATTTAGTGCACATAATCCGATTTGGTTTGCATTAGCCGTTGCTACCTCACGACCTAAGGTTTAGGCAATACCGAAAGAATTAATAATGAATAGTTTATTAGGTAGCTTAGTTAGGTTCGCTGTATATTACATTTGATTTTAAGTTGTTTTTAATTAACAAACAGAGTGTAAGTAACGAGTTTACCAATGATACAATAAATCATTTTAATTTAATTTAATGTTTTAAATCATTTAGTAAACATGTAATTGTTTTAATAAACATAAATGAAAATTATTTGGGTATAGCAAAATATGGCATGGAAAGTTGTTATTTCATAAGAAGGAACTGATTTGACACGACAGTCAAATACCGTATTCAAAAACATCATGGTTAAGCCGCATGCTTACGAATAGGCTTTGTAAGTTTCCTCCAAAATTCTCCATATTAGACAGTCTTTTCAAATCACCCACAAAAACACACACCCCCCTCACTTACACACACACGCGCGCACACACACACACACGAATACACATACACACAAAATATACATACAACCATTACTCCCACACAATTTGCATTTTGATTTTTGTTTCTTTTTTTTGATTTTGTTTTTTTGTGATTTTTGTTTCCTATGTTACTACATAATTACTAATGTTAAAATAATATTCGTTTATCAATATTGTAATTGTTACATACTCCTTTTTCGGTAGATTGTTTATGATGGAACTCTGACGGCCCCAGGCTGGAGGTGGCGTTAATGTCTGCGACACAGTTTTTACTAATGCAGACATTATCGTATATATTTATGTTATTTGTACTACTGTCTAAGTTTCCAATAAAGATTTTTATTTATTTATTTAAACATATGTTGAGTTGGTTCGAAACCATGAAACGAATGAGTATTGAATAAATATAAATTTCCAATTTAACCCCCCCCCCCCCCCAATATTCCTCCAACGATTATAAAAGAGCTCCATTTGTTTGGGAGCTACGAGGCTACAGACAAACACACAGATACACAGACACATCAAACTTATAACAACCCTCCTTTTGCGTCGGGGGTTAATAAATGAAATGTCAAATAGGCATATGATACCGACGAGATAGACGATGACGATAATAATAATATGTCACTGTAAATGCTATCATTTGAAGGGATGAGGAAACGTTTTATGTACTTACTATTATTATTATTCCCGTATTAAAAAAATAAGTTTATGTTTTTTTTAAGGCTTTGACCTCGAGAAACATGCACCGATTACTAATTTCCTAAAACAAGGACAGGTCATCCTTATAATTTTTAATTAATCAATACGACTAACAATAAATAAGTCGCGAATGGATAAGCATCGAGGTAGACGTACTCCATCGTAGACCTCATAATTACTTACTGGATCCCTATTGATGATCAATAAAAATAAGGGGCGCTCAATAGCGGTTTTTGACATAATGGGGGGATACTTACCTTGTACCCTGTTGAATCCATCCATCGATCAGCCTATTGCAGTCCACTCCACACGTCCTATGTCCAGCAATGAACGTTGGGAGAGTCCCAACGTGCCCTATAACACCCGGTCCTACGCCTTCCGCATCCAGTCCATATCCCAATCCATTGAATACACCCTTATTGTGAATTATGCGGAATTTTGGTAGATAAATTCCTGAAAAACATCGATCGTCAACCCTTCGATTTCAATCAGTATGGGTGCGATATGATCATTGATTCTTGGTTTTACCAAGCTCATACCAAAACCGATGCTCCATTCATGCTTTGTAATATCTCGCCCAACTGCTCCTGTGTGCGGTGCAGGTATGTGTATGTGTGTAGTAAGTATGATGTGGTTGTTCACTCGTTGTGAAATCCTATCCTCCTTACCAAAGGCACTCCTGTGACTCTACTTATCGCCACTAAAGCTCTCCTAATTCCCTCAGCTCATCATATATTTTTATATAAACAATCTCTACGTTAAAATAAATATAATATAATAATTGTATTCAATTATTCATGCTTCCGATTGCATAAATTCCGGTCTTACAGACAATAATATATAAACTCAAAAAACACGCAACTATTGCGTGAACTTGCAGTCTGTCATTACTACACTACTATTTCTAAAGCCACGTTTAATATTATTTCAAATATATGAAATAAAACCGTTTTTAGCATGAAACAAATAATTAAATTAGCATATAGTATGAGGTAACCGGCCCAGTTTCCGCCCCGCGTGCACCTTACGTCCAATACTTTGCGAGTGCGACCGACAAGACACGATTATTGTCTCTGTAAATCTGAACCCATTGTATTCAAATAATAGCATGTATTTCCTAGTTCGGCGGTAGCGAATATTGTTGTGATAATGTTTAACAGTACTAGACCATTTCTGTGAAACGCTAATTATACTATTGGCTCGCTTGCTTTAGCATTATTAGAAGTTTGAGTACACCTTCTTTTGTTTAGAAACCCGGGTAGAACCACATCGAAGGTAGGGATGAAGTGGTTTTGTCAGAGTAGATGTGCCTTCCCACAAAGTGGCTTCAACGGGATGGACGTAAATGTTCATAAAATACTGTTTTACTGTATAACAAATTCCAACATGAAAAAATAAACAAAACCGACATTACTCTATCGTAACTTGTCAACATCGCAAATAGTTGTTCTCCTAACTCTTTGTAGTAACAACTTAGTAATCTGTGTTCTTGGTTTGAACAGGTATTGAATTTACATTATATTAAAGTATGGGACACACACAAAAGTAGGAAGAATAAAGTGAATCTACACAGTGATTCAACGATGCGAATTAGGATTAGGTAAACATTATGTTCACGTTCATGGCTGATATTACAGCGCTTTGCTTTCTCTGCACGGAAGTACAGCCTACATATATTAAAAATATTATACAATCAAAATATTAATTGTATGATATCATCAAATCAAAATATTTATTTTAATTATTATGATAATTACCCATAATTAAAAAGTAATAATGTTTTGATAAAAATTTATAAATTCGGTACGAGAATAATATTATAATATTTTATTTAACTGCCGCCTTTAATATATTTTAGCTAGATACAATTTTATTGTACTTATTTTACATAAAAGTTGTATTTTTAATAGAACTATAACTTTAAAATAAACGCACACCATAATTAATATGAGTAAAAACTAAACTCTTGGCAAACATATCACTTAAGGACACAATGTGTTTTAATAAACTGTTTTAATAAATGTTTTAAAACTGTTCTCTGAGTTCGGGAAAAACTGAAAGTAGTTTCATATGAAAGCGAATGCTTAACGGTACCTTACCGCTGAACGGATTGGGATTAAGTTTCCAACATATTATGGTATCCTGGAACACGGGCACTGGGAACCGACCGAATCGATATCTGGCAGACGGCGTCTATTACAAAATAAGTGATGTAACATAAGCCGAAATTCATAATAAATCATGAACATTTTAATTTAGCTATATTCTGTTAGATATCATGGTGGTTTACTAAATTAACAGAGTATTATTATTTATAATTTTTAATAAGTATTATTTATTGCATGAATTTGCATTACTTTGTAAGGCATAACCACGTGCAAAATCCTGGCCGCGAAAAAAAATTACAATTTATTTTTAATGTACTGTATATACAGGGACGCACTTTAAATGCCAAAAAAGTATGCCAAGCCGTAAACAGATCTAACAAATAAATTACTATTAATTTTGCTAAAATACAGTTTTAAATTAGCTGCTTACCGCTACACTTGGTCATTTTTTTAACCAGAAATGATACTAGGTACTCATTATATTGTACAGGCAGAATTCAAAAGTAAGAACTAACACTAATTTGGATCTAACTTTATGAGGATCTAATCTTTCAGGATTACCTTTTCTCATTTAGAATACCCTTAATTATATACTTTAGCATAGTGTTGGTGTGATCCAGAGTTCCAGAGACAGACCGGTAACTGACTCGGAAAACCGTCAACACCAAAACAGCCAACGAGGTAGAGAAAAAACAGCACGGAGAAGATTATTTTATTGGAATAATATACATAGCGAAATCATCCACAGTGGATTCAGGGAAATCTTTTTCTGTCAAAAGGAATAGCATCCATATTAACCCACATACGTAGATAGATAGATAGATAACTCTTTATTTTTACACTATTTTTACAATACATTTAGATAATAAAATTACACAGGGCGGCCTTATTGCTAGATGCAATCTCTTCCAGGCAACCTTAGGATGGATCAAAATGATTCGGAGAGATCACTATCTCTCCGAATCATTTTGAACTGCCACTGCAGTTGATAGTGTATTTACAAACAACGTAGCCAAACGTGCACATCGCCAGTACCAGATCGTCGGCTCATCCGATAAACATTACTGACGCTCAATTAGCTAAATTTTCTGTACGAAAACTAACTATTCCTGACAAGTGCGAATCAGGAACCTTATCGGTTTGATTCGAAAACGAATACAGCTAAAAAAGCACCTCTACTAGTATGATAAGCAACAGTAATGATTTTTGTATTTGTATTTTTCAGTGCCAACAGAAAATACAATATTCTAGTCATCAGACTATCCGACTATGCGTCGTTGAAGATCCATGAGAAGAAGGAGGATTAAAACAATAAAAATATAATTTTGAATATTAAAACCATAAGCGAACTTGTGTTGCTAATGTTTAATTTTAAAAAATTAAAATATTATTCACCTTCATACTCCACATTTATAAATGCAATAACTATAAACTTAGATTAACGTCATATTAAAACATATTAACGCAATCGTTTACTAGTGACGATCATATCTCTACCAAAAATATGCGAATATTGCTACAAGGTCTGCCATACCTTAAGGTGCCTACACACTGCCACAGGATATATAAATTATAAAGCATATATAAAAGTAGTAACGGTTGCTACATGGTAGGGATTCGTCTGAATTCACATAATATTTTAAATCATGGACTACTGAAATTTTTTTTATAAATACTTACAATACCCACTTTCCGATTGGACCTCTGATGGACTTGGACAATAACAGAAATACAACAACATACAAAACTAATATTAATTAGTGGTTTGCTACTATGCTAGTGGCATTGGTGTCCTACCTCTTCCAAAGAGGAGATAAGAGAGACTAAGAGAATTCAGATTCTATATTTTATATAGGTACTTATAGATATTATCATACGATTATGGCTTTATTGTCAAGCATACAAATAAAATTAATTGAACACGGTTTCCCCACGATTTTATCTGATATCTGAACTTGACATAGAACTTTTAAGTACTGTGCATAGAGTATGGCATTGTGAAACGGTTTCCAACTCTAATGGTATTTTACGTTAATTAAACAAATATTAGAGTTGCTGTCCTCGTACTTTGCTTAAAAATTTGCATTAGTTTGCTATAAATTAGAATACTAAAAACTTTTACATAAAAGGTGCACACACACTCAGCACGTTTATCTAACTATCAACCGAAGATATTCGACTTGAGTACCTCTTCGTGTCACCACATGCTTTTTTTTAGTCTGCGAATGTTGGACAAGGTAAAGTATGGAGCGGTCATGCAATTTTGTAAATTAATCCAAAACGTTTTTTTGTCCTGTGGACACTCCCACGGGTCATCACCTCACCGAGGGTGAAGTGGTATGTCGGACTCGAACGGACTAAAACCACACGGTGTTCCGTCACAAGTCTATTGCAAGGAACCTGCGATACCCTAGGAAGGAAGCTTCCGAGAACCCCTGCAGATTTTGGCCGCCTGATCAACAATCGACCACACCTCGCGGGGCCTTACTCCCCGTTCAGATGAGAGAACCGCGCGCGGAATACGTCGCGCCACTGTCTCAGGCCTGCTTCTGCTAGGGTAACGCAAAAAGTACTCTGTAGGGTAACGGTCAACTCGACCCGCTACCCCCAGACCAGTGTTCATGGAGGTCGGAGATCATTCTGCGCTCCCCGGCACCTGGTTCGTCTTCTGCGGGATGGGAGAGTGCTTGTCCTGTCCAGTTCCCGTTCCACCGCCTCTTTGGCCAGTGTCACATCCTCGCAAAACGAAGTGGCGGATTCCCTCGCCCTCTCACTTTGGACCATGGACAGAAACATGGTCTCTAGCGAGAGGCTACCCACACCAAAAATTATTCCAAACTTACCCTAGTATGGGTGTTAAGGTGTAAGTAAACAATCTCAATATTTCTCATCATACATTACTTTGACCTAACCTGTAAAATAGTACTGATAAAAAATTAATGTGTTATCTACTAAGAAGTTGTAATAAAATGGATTCACACGACTTTAATGAAATTTCTCTTTCAACGATACCCGTTTTATTATTGTTTTAAATTATATGTTTTGAGCAAAATATTGATGACCACGTATATGTTACTGTCATAAGTGTCGTCAGAACCTTGTAAAAGGCCGTAGCAAAATGATATTAATAAAACTCAATTGACTATAACCCTTGAAATGTTGTGCCCAAAAGAGGTGATAATTATGACAATATTTAAGCATCTTACATAAATTGTTTATTATAAATAGGTACTATAAACGCCAATGCTTGTTTTAAGGACATTTACTTTTAAGAGTATTGTAATGTAGTTAATAAAATTTTAAGTTAAATGCCCACGTGCCTGCCGCAGTAAGGTGTTTTTAACGTAATCCTACTTACTAGTCTTATAAACGTGAAAGTTTGCGAGGATGTATGTATGTTTGTTACTCTTTCACGCAAAAACTACTAAACCGATTGCGATGAAACTTTGTATGTAGATAGCTGGAGACCTGGATTAACACATAGACTACTTTTTATCCTGATATTCATACGGCACCGGAACTTACGCGGGTGAAACCGCGGGGCGCACATAGTATAATATAATTATATAGTTGGTCAAAACCATGGTCAATACTATCTGACTACGAATGAAAAACTTCTACTACTACCTACTACTTCTATAACTAATGTTTGGAGGAGGTTCTCAAGGCGACCCGTATAGTTTTTATTTTTTATGTATGACCAATATGACCATGCATAACTTTTTACAGGGTTGTCCGATTTCGATAATTATTTTTTATTCGATACTTCGAAATTAGTCCCATTTAAATTTCAAATAAATATTTTAACCCTAAGGGTGGAAAAATAGGGGCCGAATGATTGTTCACCCATTAATTTTTCACCTGTGAACCGAATTTGTTGAAAATTAGCACACATATGTAGTTTTAATGATACTACAACGTGATGGAGACTGTAATTGATTGTTTTAGCAACAAAAAAATAAAAACTTTTAACAACAAATTAAACCGAAGAAAAAAATATATTATGACGCGTTTACATGGCAATCGTGCTTAATAGTATCTGTGGATAACATGCTGTTGAAAGGGGGCAAGGAAACATGAGTATGTTACGATAATGTTCACATAATCCTCCAAATTCGCAAAGGTTTACGGCGTTTTACCAATCCAGTCTTCCTCTGTTGGAACTTAACTTACCCGTTAAAAACGAAAGAATACTATACTAATTAGTGGTCTAGTTAGAGTAAATAATTCTAGTTTAGTAAAACTAAAAAAACAGCTTTAATGGCTAACCAAAATATATTTTTTTTTTAAATCCACAAACGCACCAATCTGTTGAACTCGTCAAAATGAATCATATGAATACTCGAGAGATTTACTAATAGCCACTGAAGAGTTTCACTATCCACCACATGGCTTCGTCATCACATCAGCTCCAAGATGCCAAATTATAGTATTCTCATCCAAACTACACATACAAAGTCCCGTGGGTTCAACTCCCACCCAAAACAAATAATTGTGTGATGAGCATGATCATTTTTTCTGTGTCTGGGTGTAATTTATCTATAATATGTATGTATTTAGAAATATATAAGTATGATTATCAGCTGTCTGGTTACCGTAGCACAGGCTCTGCCTAGTTTGGGACCAGACAGCCGTGTGTGAGATGTGTGAAGTTATTATTATTATTATAATTATAGTTTCGATACGACAATTAGAAGTAGGTGAAAATTGATTTCCAAGATTTCTATAAAAAAAATTTTAACAACAATACTGGTACTGTGTAACCCACGTATCCTTTAAAAAAAAAACATAGAAAAGCGTGTCAGGTAAATATTGCCCCAGTTGGGCGGTTTCGATTTGAATCTTCTCTCCTCGGTGATCGAGAATGGAACTTACAGTGTACATACGCGTATAGTTTGCTAAATTGCCAAAACATATCAAGAGTTTTGTAATTATGGGCGCCTAAAAATTTATGTCATTTCATTTTGGTCACTCAAGCTTATATAATTCACGATTGTCAATAGACGTGTAGCGCCGTAGGGCGTCGATACCAAATATAATTGAACATAATGGTTTAATTTAAAATGTGGCCTTGCCCGATCTAAGCTGTCATTATATCTAAGTACGTATATAGTTATTTCGACCCTCATGTTATATGATATGAGTGTACTTCATCCGGCTACTAAGTGATTAATAAAAATAAACATTTTAACCTTCGGCACAAAACCCGAAACACAAGAAATGTTAGGAACTGTGTTGAGCTATAATAATAATACTTGGAATAAAACGTAAACAATCGAAAAACTAACGAATATATAAAATAAAATAACGTACTATTATACATATCTATTTTATAAAACGCGTAATAAATATAAAATGTTATGGACCAACTGAATAATATGGCATTATTCATAAAGTCTAGACAGTATGTAAAATGCCCAATATGAGTGGGCAATATAATAAAAGCTATCGGAATAATAAGAAATTGACCGGGATGTTTGAATAATGACCCCTACCTATTGGTCAGAGTAATAGAAATATGTGTGTTATTTAATTGTTTTAATGGTAACAAGTAGGTGTGTAGATACTATGTACGTAAAAATCATAAAAAAACAAGTATTGAACCCTCACCACTCAATAGCAGTTTTCAAACTAACTTGTTAACCGACCATCCGTGCAGTTATAAATCTAATATTACTATAAATTAGTCGTCCCTGTAGTTTCACCTAGCGTTTACGGTCACTGCTCCGCTCCTATTGGTCGTCGCATGATGTTATATAGCCTTCCTCGATAAATTGGCTATCCAACACTAAAAGAGTTTTTCAATTCGAACCAGCAGGTAATCAAATTAGCGCTTTCAACCAACAAAACAAACAAACTCTTCAGCTTAATAATATTAGGATAAATATATTTTTTGCCAACTCTTGGGTGACTTGAATGTATTAAATTCAATAGTCCATCGTGCCGAAATACAAATCTGAAAATACACTAGCACTATGTTTGACGACGAGGAAAAGTACGTGATTACTAGAATGTGCCTTCGATAGATGTGGCTGGATATCACTTTCTTTTAGTAGTCGTTAAATATAAAAAAAAACAATTCAATATAAAAGTTTGTGGTCAAGTTATACTTAAAAGAAACTTAATTTTCTTCTGCTCATCTTAATTTTTTGAGCTAGTTTCTAGCATTCATCAGTAAGTAAGGACAAACATCCCATTTAACGAAATTGAAAGCCGTACTTAGAAGCAGCATTCAAAGCCAAAGCTGTTTTTTTTCTTTCATAAACACCCAAAATGCTACGGAGCTTTTAATGTTATTTAGGTTTAGTCATAGACTTGTTTAAACACGGACTTGTTTAACAATATTCTTTCAGTAGAAAAGATATTGTTAAAAACAAGTCCGAGCGGTCGTGTTTCTCGGATTAATTTTTTCATCACTACTAGCAAGGAGGTATGTCATAATCGAAAATAGATATTTAAAAGATTTGTCGCTGTGTTTCTGTGACAAATTGTAAGAGTTTACATATAACTTTATATTAAACTCGCGCCCCGCAGTTTCACCCGCGTAAATCCCTCGTTAAGTTTTCTAATTTTAACCGAAACTTTCTTAATTTTTTCTTTCATAAAAACCTTATACCAATAACAAAGAAAAAAAAAGAGTTAGCGAAATCGGTAAAGCCGTTTACGCGTGATACAATGACCAAGGGAAATAGGGATTCATTTATATATAGATATAGATTTATAAATAAATATGAATAAGTTAAATTAATCGCGGATCAAATTTTAAAATATGTCTAGATAAAGGCATCTCCTAACAAGTCTGAGACTACTGTATATCATCATGTAGTCCAGTAAGAGCAGACCAAACCCTTCTCTCCTCTATAATCTCAGCCTTAAAGAGTTTGCGCGTTCCCTGTGGATGGCGATCAAGGTTGACTGGACGGTGGCCTGAAACAGTCCGAATAAAACGTCTTTGAATGAAATCGCAGACGCACAATCGGCCTACTGCGATGATTTTTGATAGCCACGCTTGTGTCAGTTACTAAGGTAGGGTTACAAGTTTCTCTAGAGTATTTCTAGCAATTAGAGGGGCACGGAGAGAAACAGAATGACCGTGAGTCTAGATTCTTGAAGAATTGACAAGTTGCCATCTTTATCAAATTTGAAATTCAACAATTTGTACTTATCTTACGTACCTACCTACCGCAATTTTCTTACAGTACATAAATAAAGTTAATTTGTTTTAATACAGTTTTCTAGGTCGACAAGTCCTATTTCGATTTAGATATACTATATCTCGGTTAGGTTCCCACGCGTACAAAAAGCTCGACAAGTCCTCAAAACTCCTTTGGAAATTATGGTAACCGTATATTTCTTCATAAATCACCTAATACTATTCATTAAACTTAACATGACTTGATCATATTATTTAATGAATCATTATGTCTACTACTTGTAATTACTTTACAATATTTATAATGCTATATTAATATATTGTGGAGGAGGTTTGTTTTGAACTTCACAGCAGCGTGTGGGTCATTTATTACACTAAAATAGATAGAAATAAGATAAAGTTCCGGTGATTAGAATTAATTGTTTTTTTTGATTAAGGCGCTCTGGAAGTCGCTTATAAAAAAAATGGTTATAGGGTATTCAACCCCACTGCTCCACTTCCTTAGGAGTGGAGCGGAAAACGGATAGATCTAGATATCATAAAGATCATTTTAATAAATAGTTCTCAGCGTTTAACAATTTTTTTAGAACAATAATTAAAAAAATCCAATTGTATTTATCTTGTTTTCTGTTATAATTAATTCTCAATTACATTAGACAATAAATCAAGAGTCACGTCAAATCGGTATGCATAAATTATATTTTGAAGTCGTTCGCCTAATGGCTTCCAGTGTGCAAAAAAGTCACGATTTGGATATGAATGCGCGAAATAAAGGGACATTTTCTACGTGGGTAATATACTATATGAGTTACCTAGAGGGAAAATACGGAAGCTATTTAAAGTTTATAAGCGATATTTTGAGAGTCGGCAGTGTATTAATATAATATACATATTATTATATTATAGAAGGTTCTCAATTCGACCGTATAAATATATCTTAAGTATTGAGCTTATTTACATAAACTATCAAATTTTATATAAACTGATTTTGAGTCGGCGCCAAACAACAGACTGATTAATTATCAAAATTTTTATGTACCTATTTTTATAATAAATTAATCATTTATTATTTGGCGCCGACTCAAAATAAGTTTATATAACATTTGATAGTTTATGTAAATAAGCTGAATACTTAAGACATATTTATACGGTCGAATTGAGAACCTTCTTTTTTTTCCTCGGTTAAAAACTTAAATCGGTGCATTTGTTTGGGAGCTACGACGCCACAGACAGACACACATATACACAGACAAGTCAAAATTATAACACCCCTCTTTTTGCTTCGAGGGTTAAATAGGAACACACATGTACCTATATCGTTTTGAATGATGACAGAATGGGCCCGACTTTCTTCTGAACATTAGCTGTAGATGTTTTCTCGATGTGAGAAGATAAAAGGAAGTTAGATATAAAGTAGAAGTGCTATTTTATTATCTAACATACCCAGAATGAACCCATTATACTTAACTCCTGTCTGACTCAAAGTTAGGTTTTCTGATATATCTATACTAATTGTTTAAACGCGCTAAACTCTGGAACCATTTGTCGGATTTGAATAAATATTTTTGTATTGAATAGAGTATTTGTTGAGAAATTTTATAGGTTATGTACCATCACCATGTTTTAGGAACGAAGCAGTGGCCATAGACGCATATGACACTGCGGGAAAGCGGCTAGTACTAAAATAAAGTTTTACATGACTTCACATACCTCTATTAAATTACTATTTACATCTACATCCATTCACACATAATATATTTATTTTACCTCGTAATTTATAACCGAGCATTCAGCATAATCTTATTTATCTTATATGGTTGGTGTGGATTAATATCATAAAGTAATCAATTGCATAAAGGACCACCTTTTTTGTCATTTTAATTTACCGCTTCAAAAAATAAGCTGAACTATTTCATCATCTTAGCATTTTTAATGCTGAGTGGTTTTATTAACCGACTTCAAAATAGGAAAAGGATTTCTATTTTAACCCAGCTAGTTTAATAATACAGTCACCTATAAACAGATAAATCCATTGATAGCTTTAATTCTTTAATTAGGCGTAATTTGGTTAAGTCAAGTTCTCACAAGTACTAGAATTTGCGTTCAAGGAAGTTTATAAAGGCCAATAATTTCCATATTTGTAACTTAACGAAATATTGCATCACTTAGGATACTTGTAGAAGAAGGGTACTAATGTAAAGTGATGATCGTTGCCCATAATTATTGCGACGCGTCTTTAATGAAAGCTGCCTCTAGAAGTAGTTACTGCTATGAAAGATTTTTGTTGTAACATTTAAATTTTGTTGAAATATAAACATTTTGTTGACTAGTTCGGCTATAATACACTCACACGCAGGAGTAAGCAGAGGCATATGAAACACCTACATTTTACCAACCATAATTTTATCCCACTAACGTAGATGGTAGGGGGCTAATCAATTTTTTTTTATAGGTGGCAACGAGCAGACGGGTCACCTGATGGTAAATGACTACCGGCCACTCAAGAGTTACAAGTGCGTTGGCGGCCTTAAATGCGGGAGTAAGAAAAGGGTGGAAGAGGGTGGAGCCTCCGAACCTTACTCACTGGGTGAAAAGCAATGAAATCATTGCTTTACTGCCGGTTTTCTGTGAGGTCGTGGTATCACTCCGGTCGAGCCGACCCATACGTGCCGAAGCATGGCCTCTCCCACTAATAAATAGCCGTCAACCTGGAATTTTGTTGAAGAGGAATTGAAAAGTTGGGAGTATATTAAAAGGGAAGGCAATAAAAGTGAAGATTTACTGTTTATATGGGTGGATTGGGGAGTGTAACTCGAGCAGGTCAGCATCGCATACTCGTTACTTAAACTGGCCGTTGCTAGGACCTCCGAGCTTATCTTATTTAAATTACTTAAACTTAAAAAAAAAATTATTCATAAATTATAATTACAACACTTCCTGTAGATAAATTGCATGAGGCGGACTTTATGCCGTAGGCATTTTCTACCAGTCAACCTTTGGGTGATACAGAAAAATCTTATATTAAAAAAGAAATATGAACGTTAGATACGCGTGGGAAGAACCTGATCAGTTTTTTTTAATTCTCGCGTCCTCACAACTCGGACAAGGTGGACAAGCTGCACCCTCAGGTTAATAAATAAAAGTTGTTTTCTTATTTAAACGAACCTTAGTTTCCTTCATGGTCAAGGTCCCTTTTTTTTCTACAAAAAAAAGCATCTGTGGCACATCTCTTAATCTCGTTTACCTTATTTTTTACAGATGGAGCAGTGGTTTAAGTGGTCAACTCACCAATAGCCACCGCGTGGAAGGTATGAGGACTCGACCCCATAATAGAATAATTATATGATTTGTATGATACACAAACGACTGTATACAATAAATACAACACAAGTATTGCTTGACTGCCGTTTTTTTGTAAGGCCGTGGTATCACTCCGGGCGAGCCACCGGCCCATACGTGTACAAACATGGCTCTCCCACAGTACAACGCTACTCATGGATCCTATGATTATCGATTATCCTGTAAACATCAATACACTTTTATTAGGTAATTCGATTGAAGGTTGGTAAATACTGAACACAATCGAACCTATCACGAAGCGCCCGGAACAAAAGTTTTCACACATTAGGTGCTTGCATGTGCTAATGAATCATTGGTTAGTAATGTGTTTAATGTGTAAATTGTCCTTCGTTTTGTTTGCATAGTGGTATTTTAATTAAAGCTAAAATAAAATAGTAATAAAAACAAACAAAAAAGAGTTTCCAATTATATACGCCTATTTAGGTTTCTTTATGCGATAAAATCCGTAAAAACAAATTGACCGCCGCCTGCGTATTGAAGCTTTAGAGATGTGGTGCTGGCGAAAAATGCTCGGAATCCGATGGACAGAATATCGAACATACGAAGCGATATTGGCTGAACTGAAAATATCTATGAGACTGACCACCATCTGCCTTCGGAGGAGCTTCGAATACTTTGGCCACATTGCGCGAAAGAGAGGTGATAACTTGGAAAAACTACTCATAACAGGCACAGTAAACAGAAAATGCCTCGTGGCATAAGACCCCTACGTTGGTCACACCAGTTCAGCTCCACCCTGGGTACCACAGTCCACGATGCCATCCACGCTGCTCAAGACAGGACGAGATGGCGAAAGAGTTTAGCAACGAGGTCACGACCCTCAGTATTGAGGATACACGACGCAAGTAATGCAGTGCAAATAAAATAGTACTATTTACACTGCCAATTAGTAAAGGGTTGTCTCAACATGAAAAAAATATTCGGAGTAATTTAAACATGACTATGTTTAATTTAACAAGCCAAATTAATGGTAGATTTTATAATAAATTTCACTTAATTGACATCAATAGGATTGTCTATGATAATAGTTTTTTGACCACAGATAGTTATTATCTGCCATATTATTTTAAAAGACAAATAGCTGTTTCGCTATCATATTATTTTAGAATAATAGCCAAGAACTTGGCTAACCTGACAGCTCCTATAGAGCACCCCTTAGAATGTAAGAACACTGAAGCCAAACATTTGGCTTCATATAGTGCTCCTTCTGAGCTAATTAGCAATGATGTTATGAATATTAATTCAGGCAATAGTGTGGCCGCACATTGTGACATAAATTCTTTAAATTAATTGCTAAGGCAATAAAGCCTATCTCTTGCATATCAAATCATTTACTCGATAATGGTATTGATAGTAGAAATACAAAAATAAATAAAAATTGTAGCAATAAAGTAAAAAAGTCAATGACCATAAACATAGTTCATCAAAATATTCAAGGATTATCTAGGAAAGACTTAGAAGTAGAATTATTTTTTGATAAATATAATGTTGATGTGCTCTGAATCACAGAGCATTGGCTACTGGCACACCAGTTAATACTTGATAATGAACTTTATTCTGCTAGAAGTGTGTATGTAAGAAGGAAATCCATTCATGGAGGGTCGTTAATTTTTGTTCGTAATAGTATTAAGTGCAAAAACCGGAAAGATGTTGTGAATTTGTCTGCTGAGCGCACTGTAGAACTATCTTGTGTAGAACTGGAACACCATATTATAGTTAGTGTGTATAGGCCACCACAGAGTGACTTTAGCATATTTGAGATAGTTATGGAAGAAGTTTTGAAGCGTTTGTGTGTCAGTAGTAAGGTTTTGGTAGTTTGTGGAGATTTCAATATTAATGTATTAGAAAAGTGTCCTATCAGTATTAAAATTAGTGAGCCTATTTGAATCATTTGACTTGAATTATTTATTTTCTGAGCCAACAAGAATTACTTCTCACTCGGCAACTTGCTTAGATAACATCTTTAGCAATGGTGAATATTTAAATAGGTCAATTTTAAGTGAGTTAACATCTGATCACTGTGGGCAATTTGTTACATTTCCTTGTATGAAAGAAAATAGAATAAATAAAACTATATGCAGGCCCATGACTAGTAACCGAATATTGAATTTTAGTAATAACATTAGTAATAAGGTTTCCAATTTAGATTGGACTCAAAGAGATCCGGATAAGCTACTTATTCAATATGATAGAAATCGAATTTAACAGTATATTTAAGTCAAAAACAATAATTCAAAGGCCAAAAACGACATTCTGTGACTGGGCGACAACAGGAATATACAAAAGTAGAGAAAAGCTGTATGATTTATATGCTATGAAACAGAGTAATTTTGACCCAAAATTTCATGAATATGTCAAAAATTACTCAAAGATTTTTAGGAAAACATGTACTATGGCAAAGTCTTTATACATAAGTAATAAGATTAAGTCTTCAAATAATAAAATAACAGCTACATGGAACATTATTAATAATGAAACGGGACGTAGTAAACCTCGAGATAATGATTTAAAATTAAATATTAATAATAGGTTTATAACAAACAACTTAGACATAGCTGAATCTTTTAATACCTTTTTCACAAATATACCAGTTAGTACGACCAGTTCCTTGAATTCTTGTGCGTCCAGATCTGAATTGTTGTTAAGGGCCAATGTAAACAAATGTAAGAATTTATTTGTATTTGAATTCATAACCCCACAGACATTATAAAAACGTTTAAGTCTCTTAATTCTAAGAATTTAGGGGTTTTAGGGGGAATTTCTGTTAAATTAATAGAAACTATTATAATTGATATAGCACCATTTCTAGCTTTAACATTCAATCGATGTGTTGATTCTGGTGTTTTTCCTAACCTGATGAAGTATAGCAAAGTAATACCTTTATTCAAGAAGGGTTGTACAACTGAACCAAGTAACTTTAGGCCAATCTCAATGTTACCAGCTATTAGTAAAATTTTTGAAAAAATTATTTTGCAACAACTAGAAAGCCATTTTAATCTAAATAATCTATTTCATAAAGAACAATATGGCTTTACAAAGGGTCATTCAACAATTGATGCTGGTGCAACTCTTTTGAGACATATATTTAATGCATGGGAGAATTTGCAAGATGCGATAGGTGTATTTTGCGATCTCTCAAAAGCTTTTGACTGTGTAGAACATAACACACTTTTTCTTAAACTTAAACATTATGGTGTTAATGGTATTGCTTTAGAACTAATTGTTTCCTACTTGAAAGATAGAATTCAACATGTAGATGTCAATGGTGCAAGGTCTTCTGGATTACCTGTTACTATGGGCGTTCCTCAGGGCTCTATACTGGGTCCTCTACTTTTTCGCATATATATAAACGATTTACCTTATTATTTAAAAGATCTCTGTGATATAGTTCTATTTGCTGATGATACGTCACTTATTTTTAAAGTCGATCGTAAGAAAACAGTTTTTGACGATGTGAATAGGGCACTAAATGATGTTTTCAACTAACAATCTCCTACTAAATTCAAATAAAAACAGCTAGGTCCTAATTTAACTCTAAATAATGAAATGTTAAGTATTGTAGACTCAACAGTATTCTTAGGAATTACATTAGATAGTAAACTACAATGGGGAGCCCAGATAGACAGACTTGCAGGTAGGCTTAGTTCGGCAGCTTATGCAGTATGGAAGGTACGCCAGCTCACTGATACGGACACGGCTAGGCTAGTTTATTTTAGCTACTTTCACAGCGTCATGTCCTATGGTATACTACTTTGGGGCAAGGCGGCTGATGTTGAAACGATTTTTATTCTCCAAAAACGAGCCATCCGCTCCATATACAATTTAGGTGCTAGAGTCTCTCTTCGAGAGTTGTTTAAGGATATAGGTATTTTAACTGTTGCATCACAGTATATTTTTGCAAATATTATGTTTGTTAGGCACAACATTAATGACTATAAGAAAAACAGCGATATACACAATATTAATACAAGAAACAAGTCTAAACTCGTTGGTACCTATCATCGCTTGCATAAAGTACACAACTCGTTCAAAGGTCTTGGTATACGTTTTTATAACAAAATTCCTATACATGTTAGCGACCTTCCTGTAGATAAATTCAAGCAAACTGTAAAAAATTACCTTATTAGGAAATCCTACTATACGATCAACGATTATCTAAACGACAAACAGTCTTGGGCTTAAGGTGTCATTAGGTATATACACACAAACTTCTTTGTCTTATAATTAAGCTAAATTATTAACAAACCATTGTCAGTTGAAAGTAATGCGTGAAGATTATTATGGTAATTTGACTAGTAGTGATTTGTATCAGTATCTCGACTATGGTTCGTCATGCTCACTAAAATGTCATTGCTTGCGGCGTCGTCATGGGGCGGGTCATTTCTTTCCCTCTGATATGGCGAAGGAGATGATGGCTGGTCCATGCGTCATACTCGTGAACGGGTGCTACTTGGGGTGACTGGTCGGCCTAGTCAGCGATGCTTTAGCCTATACTATTATTTTGGTTCGATCAACTGCAACTCTAGCCTCTTAATTCAGTCACGAATTATTTTTAACAGTAGATTTTGTAACTGAATGAAGGTAGATGTGCACCTTGAATGATTTCTATGTTTAATAAGTTCAAACCTTCAACGGTATCACTGAGTGATTTTTATTTTTTAGTACGTTAGCTTTTGGAGTATTTCAATAAAATGAAATTCAGGTGGCATCAGCTTGCATCCTGTTTACCTTTCGTGTAACACTAACACTATTGTACCTGAAGATCTGACTTTTAAAAAGAGTGGCCATGAGTTTCTTTGCCAGTATTCTTCTCATAAGGCTCTACGCATTTTGGAAACTGGAAGTTATAGATCGACACAAGCAGGCAGTAGATTTTGGTGTTTTCACCTAATTTACTTCGACAATCCAGCACATGCTGTGGCGTCTGTTTGCGCCGATCTATGATTTTAACTCTAGCTTCAATTTAACGTTCATAAATGTAACTTAGTGTCTTAATTGAATAAATGATTTTGAAGTTTGAATTTGAATTTTTTGAATTTTCAATTAGAAGGTGGATCCGTTATATGTATTATGTATAAATGACATGCATATATAACTTCAAGATGTATGGGACCGAGAATATTAATTTAACATCATACAGCAATGCTGTTACCGCATCCATTTGTTTGTGAACTGGCTGTGCCCCGCGGTTTCACCCTCGTAAATCCTGATGCTGAGGGAGTATCGGGACAAAAAGTAGCCTATGTGTTAATCCAGGCCTTCAGCTATCTACATAACGTGGGAGAGCCATGCTTCGGCACGTATGGGAAGGCTCGACTCCGCTCGATACCACGGCCTCACAGAAAAGCGGCTGTGAAACAATGCTTGCATTGCTTTTCGCCTCGTGAGTGAGGTTACCGGAGGCCCTAACCCTACCCTCTCCCCTATTCCCGTCTTTCCCCTCTCCCCCCCTCTCCTCCCCTCTAATCCCCCTCTTCCCCTATTCCCACCTTAAAGGGCGGCAACGCACTTGTGACTCTTGAGTTACAGGTACCCATGGGCGGCGGTAGTCATTTACCATCAGGTGACCCGTCTGCTCGTTTGCCCCCTATACCATAAAAACAAAAAAAGAAAACATACAAAGTTTTGCGTGAGAGAGTAACAAACATCCATACATCCTCAGAAACTGTCACGTTTATAATATTAGTAGGAATATATTATAGCTCTTCCTCGCAGTTTCAATCACGTTTTTGCTTATTGCGCCGCTCTTAAGAGTCGTAGTGTGATGTTAAACAGCTTATTTATTACCTTCCTCAAAAATATGGCTGTTAGTATAGTACAGTATTAGCAAACCGCCCCGGCTTCGCACGGGTAGCAGAGCATATTTATTATTATATTGATTTTTTTCCGACATTTTCAACAATCATCGTCATATTTCAGCCATTTTATATAAAACCTTAACAAATTATACAGCTAAACCTTTCTCATGAACCACTCTGTCTATTGGTGCAGACCGCATGAAAATTTGTTCCGTAATTCTTTCTTTAGTTTATCACGAACGGACTGACAGACGCGGTGGGTGACTTTGTTTTATAATATGTAGTGATACTAGTCTTAACGACTGGTTTGTTGACTTAAAACCTATTCAAGGGACACTGTGGGGTGACGGCCGTAGGGGGTTTCCACACGCACAAAAAAAAAGGTATGGGTTCACGACGGTAGTGCACCGGGTGGGGTTAGAAACCGCAACCACGGAATCGCAAGTCCGACGCTAAAGCCTTACGCTACCGCGTATAGAAAATAATATAACGATTCAATTTGAATACATAATTTATTACAGTCGCAGAGTAGAGTGAGCATTCGAAAAGATATCATTCATACAAGTATAGTCATTACGAAACTAATATTTTATGACTCTATATTATTAATTAATTAATATTTTATAACCGTGACAAATTAACATGTACATGCTCACACATCAATAATCAAGCAAAAGAAATAAATCGTAATATCAACACTTTTACGCAATATATAATACTCGTACGTCCATAAATCATTTAATGTTTATAATTGTGAAGAGTAAGCTATAATTTTACGGAGCTCCTTGAATTTGAAAACCAGTACTTACTTATCGGAGCAAATTAAGGTACACGCGCATTAGACACCGCACGGTTCGACGATTACATACACAGCCGGACAATTCACGTAACTAAAAGTAGATACAAAATATAAGCTTTTCCGATGACTACCTATACATTAGAATTTTGATATTCATTTAAAAAAAATGTTGTTTTGTACTCGTATACATGATATTTTCTTGCTCTCTCACTCTCATCTCAAATTTTAAAAAACCACATAGGGATCGCCTAAAAATGTTATGTAACTTAAAACTAATGTTTGTATTATTAATAATAGCCGCAGTTTTAATTGCTAACAGTTTTAATTCGATATTTTTTTATTTTATTGGATACAGAACGGTAAGCAGTTATTTAAAAAACAAACAATATAAATCTGCTAATATTTTTGTTTTTAAGCCTAAAAGTATTCGATTAGAACCAATTTGATCTAGTTGACGACTAACGTCGCATAAATTTATATTTATATGGATACAAGACATTTCTTCGAGAGTTACTATCACATTTCCCTCATATTTTTGGCTTACATACTTTTCCTTCAACACTCTGAAGTATATAAACAAGCACTGTTATCTAATTTACACAAAGGGTAAGCGAATCCAAAAGAAAGACAATTATTTTAATTAAAAATCAATCTTAATTCATCGTGACAACGAATATAGTCATCTGAAAACGGTCAAAATATTTTGTACTGTGGTGTGCAGAGGCCATTACAAATGATCATTGTTGCTAATCAAAATTGACCTTTAGATAGAATTAATTTACATCTGTGTCACTACCCGTTATATATGACTATTTACTTACAGGGTGTGTCTAATAACAAAGTATAAATTTTATGATTTAGGTTAATGTGTTTTTTAAGAAATAATTGCTTCCGTTGGATTTTGTTATTTTAACGAAACTTGTAGTATATAACCTTTTGATATAAAAAGGAGTTTAGTGAGGTCACTGAGCTTGCCTTGATGCTATTGAAATCCTTCAATGTATATTATGAAGAATTTCAAGTTGTACTGTAGAAGTCATTTCGTAGTTATTTTGTACACATGACAACAGTGTATCGCTATTTAGTACCTACTTCGTTCGCTTTCTACCATTATTTGTGTTCTAAATCCCAGTCATAGTCGACTTGTCTAATGTCCACTACGTGTTGACAGTTTCCCAGAGCAGCCAATTTACTCGAAGAATTTACTTGATTTTTGTTGCACAAAAATCAACAACGTAAAACAAGAATTTATTGATATAAAAATAATTTCAATTTATAAAATATAAGTATAAAATACTAGATGCTTTTTTTGGCATGTATTTTTTTATTGTACGGTATTTAAGACTATTTTTAATATTAAAGGTCATGTCGCAACCAATGTTCAAAAAACAATGTTCAAAATCGCACCCAAAAATGATTTTGTAGAAACCTTTATCAAAGTGTAAAATAATTAGTGGATAAATCCTTTAGTGGATCTAGCGCAATCGATTTTGGTGGACAAAGTACCCAATTATTTCAGGTACCTTAACTTGGCCTTGGATTTCCAAAGTGTTCAGCTCTTGGGTGTTCAGTCATAGCCATACATACGTTGTTGCTGATGAGTTAATTGTCTTGATCTTGAAGAATAAAAAAAAGTAATATGCAGCTTATTGCAGCATCACAATACAATATACCAAATATATATGTATATAGGAAATAAGCTATGACCTACGTATAAGCAGCCCTACGTATAAGCTAGCAATAGGCAAACAGTGCCTTTCACACTTGACTCCTTTAGAGGGCGGTTGACATTCCATAACTCTTTGCCGCGCAATCAAGTTCAAGTTTTGGTACAAACGGCAAACTATCACACCAAATTGTAACTTTGATTCATGAAGAAGAGATTCATGAACGAAATTCAAATAATGGGCAACTAAAAAGTATATGATTCTCAAAAACAATCTTTAATCGAATGTTCATAAGGAATTCAAGTTTTGTATTCGTCGTATATTCTTGATCAATTTTTGAATAAAGATCTAAGGTAATCGAAGTATGATCAAATTACAATCGAGTGCAAGACAACCTGACGTTGAATTAATAAGTTCTATAAATTGTTTAGCACAATACAATCATTGTTTCTTTTATTCTTATCGATACATGTTTAATAAATTGAAGTTGTCTTAGCCGAGGTAACAAACCTCCATTCAAACTATTTAAATTTCGAAACGCATTGCTAGAATTTAAATTTTTCAAAAAAGGAAACTTGTCAGTTAAAATTTTCCTGCTTGACAATTATATCATGTGCTATAAATGTATATATAATATACCAATCAATCAATCAGCCTACTGCTGTCCACTGCTGGACATATGCCTCTCCTAATGTGCACCAGAGCACCCGGTCTATGAAAACATGTATACAAATACATATACTAAAATATTCACACCTCAATTAATGTGCTACTGATTTTTAGACGTGATTTTCACTTAACAACTATTTAAAGTGACAAAACTCCTATCTATATGGGCGTCTTAGGCCAGTCCTAGCGAATATTGAACGCAAGATGTCGCTGTTTTAACCACTTTCTCTGTCTTCTTTAACTCAGAATATCCCAGTTAGAGTAGTGGTTTTATCTGAGAGTAAATTACATCCCACTAAAGTCAAATTCAAACCCTGCTTATGTCTATAAAAAGCAGGCCGAGGAATGAAGTAAAATTTTTCCAACTTTATCGTGGACAAGACTGTTTAGAGTGTTTGGACCAAATTGGGCTAATGCAAAATTTTGATCTGTTTTATTTCTAATTTAATTGATGATCTGTGTGGTGCTGCGATAGAACATTCGACGTCGGAGGTTGTGGGTTCGATACCCGATCAGTGTAAATATTGCTATGCATGTATACCCATTCTGTGTATAATATGCATCTATTTGTGCTTAAAGAATATGTATTTAAGTATTTTTAGACGTGTTCGTGAACCCATAACACAAGGAATGATTATTATTATTCGTAATTCTTTAAGAAAAGAAGTTATTAACTAGTGCTCCACTATTTTATTCCATGTGTCATGACAGTAATATTATCGCCATGCTATTGTAGTTTAATAATATTAGCATATCTTAAGTATCAGCGTGAATAACCAAATAGGTATTTAACAAAGCTTCAAGCGTCTTTATGGGTTAGTTCTCGATAGCTTTACAGCCTATAAGATAGCCAACGATTATTATTATCGATACAAATCTAACCGATTTTATTATCGTCCTACGCGATTTATTAGATTATGATTTTCTTGTCTGTGGTGTTAGTCATTATAAATTACACAGAAAAACTTTAGATCGAGTAAAAAGCAAAATTTGTAAGAAAAGGTATATTTATTGAATACACCAGCGTCAAAATTAATTAAAACCCGTGCAGCTGTCAGAGCGTGATTGAATAAACTTTCATCATCACAATATGATAAGAAGTATCGTAATTATCGTCCCAGTGTCTGAAGAAACAGGTGTTATGTTCTTTCGACCCAAAGCGAGGGTCCTCCGACCAGCGTAGGTGATCATGCCCAGGCCCAATGTTGGAAATTCAATAGACACCGTATTAGAAGATGCACGAAATGATCTTAAGAGAGTGAATTCGTTTTCTATGTAATCTATTGACAGTTAATTTTTTTAAAACAAATAAAATTATTTTTCAGTTCAAACAAAAAGATATCCTACCATTCTAAATTAATTGGATTTATTTTAGACAGCCACCTCACATGGAAACCACACATCAAAAATAAATATAAATACTCGTATATTAACCTCCCTTACGAGAATGCTGCGTTTCATAAATCGGTGTCTTCCCAATTTATAATTACCTTATAAAGCCGCACATAGACATCTCATACTACGAATAGAACAAAATAAACTTGTAAAAAAACTATTCCACTTTAACTATCTCACACCAACATTAAAAATATATAAATATACAAAACTAAAGGGCATTAAACAGACATACATATATAACAAGTTATAATACATACACAAATAAAATTAACAAAAAAGGAAATATCCATAAAATCGGACTAAGAAATAGTAATAAATAATAATAATAAATATATGAACTTACTCAAATCCCGCACCAACTACGGGAAAAAAACATTAACACTAAAACATTAATTACCAACGTAGAGCCTTAGGGCACGCCACCATTGCGGCGGTAAGACCCATCGTGGAGGATTGGCTTGAGAGGCGACACGGCAGCCTCTCCTACCGGCTGACGCAGGTGCTGACCGGACACGGCTGCTTCGGAAAGTACCTGTGTCGTATAGGCCGAGAGCCAACGTCTGTGTGCCATCACTGCGGAGGCGGTCACGAGGACACTGCACTCCACACTCTAGTAGAGTGCTCAGCGTGGGTGCAGCAGCAGTGCGACCTCGACTGCTATTGGTGTGGGAAGCCTCTCGCTAGAGGCCATGGTTCTGTCCATGGTCCAAAGTGAGAGTGCTTGGGATTCTGCCGCCTCGTTTTGTGAGGAAGTGATGTCCGCTAAAGAGGCGGCGGAAAGTGAACGGGAGAGAGTTAGTACTCTCCCGTCGCGTAGAAGAGGCACCAGGCGACGGAGACCCCAAAATGATCTCCGACCTCCATGAGCGCTGGCCTGAGGGTAACGGGTGAGGCTGCCCGTTACCCTAGCAGAAGCAAGCCTGAGATGGTAGCGCGATGTGTTCCGCGCGCGCCTCTGATGAAAGGGGGGCGAGGCCCCCGGTATATTTTGGTGTGGCTGCCTATTTAACAGGCGGCCAAGGTCTGCCGGGGTTCTCGGGGACTTCCTTCTTAGGGTATACCCGAGTCCCTTGCAATAGACCCACTTATGTAGGAACACCGTGTGGTTTTAGTCGATTCGATTCCGACATACCACTTCACCGCCAGCCCCGGTGAGGTGATGACCCGTGGGGGTTTCCACACGATAAAAAAAAAAAAGAAAAAAAACGTAGAGCCTTCTCCATTTCTACGTATATATAAAATTTAGATAATTAAACAGTAGGTATGTTGTTTAGCGCCGACTCAAAATTATTTTATACAAAAGTTTATAGTTTATGTAAATAAGCTCAATACTTACTTTTTTTTTGCTTTTTAGTTCTTTTCGTCGGTTGAATTTTTTGTTAAAAAGATTTTTATTCTTGTCCTCTTTCCTTTAGGTCTTATCACATGCCAGAGCATCGCTCATACCAAAGAGGTTGGTATGCTACGATCTGTATACTAAGCGAGAACTTTCATGTGGATGTCTCCCGAACTCAATAAGAGGACATCTACTGCTAAATAAAAACCTCTTCTAAATATTTCCACAATAAACTTGTGCTCGTTGGTAAATTGTTTTCATTAGTGTTACCTATTATTGTCCCTCGCCTTGTAATTTATAGGTTAAAGGCAACATGCGGTGTTCCCACAAATCTTGGTCCTTTTCTGCTTGGAATTATATTACCATACATCTTCATGATCTCTTCGAAATGTTTATTTACTTTTGTTCAAATTTATTCAATGAAGTCCATTTAGTTAAAATATTGTTTAATTCTATGCTAAATGTTTTAAATGATGTCATAAGTCATAATGTCATATCCTGGTATTACATATATTATAGTTCCATTGCCTCGTGCCTTTCCACTTCTTAAAATAATAGATTGAATTGCGTAATGCAATCTACTTGAAACATTTCGAGGCCAGAATCAATCTTTAGAATAAGGCCTATGTTTATTACTGTCGTCGACGTCATAGTAATTATCTTCTTAAATGCAAAACGGTTTGTATACTACATTTATTCAAAGGTTGTACACCATATTTCAAAAGCAAAAGAGCACTCTTTTATTACTTTCTTGACGCAGGGAAAATTTTAATTGTCTAAAAAAAACCAGCTAAGTACGAGTTGGACTCGCGCACGAAGGGTTCCATACGATTATCCATACAACATTAGACACTATAATATTCTGTGAATATTTCAAGCGTGGTAGACGCTTGAAATGTTGCCGTTATTAATATCAAGCAAAAACGGCAAAAAAACGTTTGTTGTATGGGAGCCTCCTTAAATATTTATTTTATTCTGTTTTTTATTATTTGTTTTTATAGCGGCAACAGAATTACATCATCTGTAAAAATTTCAACTGTCTAACTATTACGGTTCATGAGATACAGTATGGTGACAGACGGACAGACAGACGAACGGGCAGCGGAGTCGTAGTAATAGGGTCCCGTTTTACCCTCTGGGTACGGAACCCTAATAAGGCAGACTGTAGAGCAAATAGGAACTATCGCGTAGACTGTAGCGTCAAAGCCGTCGCGTCAGTGTCGCTGCCGGCATCTCTCTCGGGAATTTAACTCGCTAGTCGCGAAAGACTACAATAGTATTAAAGATATAGACAGGCAGCTCTGCTTCTTTTTATTCACAACACAAAACTCTGCCTAGTGGTCAGATACCGAAAACTAATATAATATACATGTCTATAGGTGTATATATATATATACAATTGAACACTATATAGGTACCTACTTATACGGTGTATGAATGTGTTTTGTTGTTGCCTGTTTCTTGTTTTATTGGTTCTAACATGAGAATTTTATACTTTAGCTAATTAATGTATGTTTATGACTAACCTCCGATTTTTATATTGAAACCAAAACTTTTATTGCAAAAAGAAAAGCACAAGAAACCGGCAATCGGTACTCATACGCAGCCATTCGCAATATAAGTGAAGTGTTGCCAACCTAATATTAATAATTTCCAAATATTAAAAAAAAATTGTTGATTGTTACGATTGTATTTTTAATTGATATCATTGTGTGTTGGTGAACAAATTGTTGTTTGTAAAGAATTTGAAGTGGTTTTAGATATTTTATATGCAATATTTTGGTATTTACAAATGCGAATTTTAAATCGTAATATATTTGAGGGTAATAAATTTCCCCTCATACAAATTATAAATTTAAATATTGTAGTTTTAGTTCCGGTATCTATCCTTGGGATGGCACTGGACTCAATAAAAAGGTGCAATTCTTTTATGTTCCAAGCTGCCATAGCATGCTAGTCGCTCAATACACTTTCGGGTATTGGGTTGTTTCAGTTTTAAAATGAACCAATTCTTTCCGAATGTACATATTAATATGTGAAGAAGAGAAAAATAAACCTTTTAACTTTAAAAGTTCACTCGAATTTATTTACAGGATATCATAACAATACACTATTACTACTATTGTAGGAATGACCATATAATAATAATAATAATTGACATTTCTACCCAAAACATGTAATTGTGAGATGAAAACGGTCATTTCTTCTGTGTCTGGGTATAATTTACCTATAATATGTATGTATTTAGTAATTTATAAGTATGTTTATCAGCAGTCTAGTTTGGGATTACACGGTCGTGTGTGAGGTGTCTCAAGTTATTATAAAATAATAAACAAAATGTGTTGATATGCTATCAATAATATCAGTTCCTTATCACTACATATTATAAAACTAACTCCCCTGCCGCGTCTGCCTGTCTGTTCGCGATAATCTCAATAACTACCGAACGGATTTTAATACGGTTCTCACCAATAAACGGAGTGATTTATGAGGAAGGTTTAGGTGTATAATTAATTAAGGTTTTGTGTAAAAAGGCTGAAATATTATGATAATATTGTTGAAGATGTCGGAAAAAAACAATTTATGCTTTACTACCCGTGCGAATCCGGTGCGGGTTGCGAGTGAATTATAATTAGGTGACAACTAAATAAAATACTAGTGTCAATCTTAATCAGCTCTTTATTTCTAACCTTTTTTATAGACGATAGGCACTCGTACGATTACTATCAAGGATGTAGGAAATAAAACTAGTAGCAAGTGCAATTTGTAAGTCGCTACCTGTAACGCTATCTGTAGTCAGGATTGCAGACCAAACTATAGTTTCTTAATTTTTTTTATTCGTGGGGTATTTTGCATTTTGGCTTTAATATATAAGTATGTTAATCAGTAGCATATTATAAAACAAAGTCCCCCGCCGCGTCTGTCTGTTGATGAAATGAAAAACTACTGATCTGATTTTCTTGCGGTTTTCACTAATAGACAGAGTGATTCATGAGGAAGGTTTAGGTGTATAATTTGTTAAGATTTTGTGTAAATTGATTGAAATATGTTGATGATTGTTGAAGATGTCTCTGCTACCCGTGCGAAGCCGGGGCGGATTGCTAGTATTACTAATATATTAACATAAAGATTGAGGAAGCTTATAGGCTATGTAACATCACGCTATGACATTTAGGAGCGGAGTAGTGACCATAAACGCAGATGAAACTGTGAAGAACGGTTCGGGTATGTATATCCACAAGGAGAAGACAGAGGTGTGTTACACTACCGCATCTGTATGTCAAACCTCACGTAACGGGGGCGAGCCTTGTCGTCTACCGGCAGGTTTCAAGATCTAGACCCCTATGCTAATAACAAATACTTCATGAACTAACAAACTTCTGTTAGATATTAATGGAGAACCCTAATAACAATTTGTCGGTCTACGAATCGAAATAATCTCCGAATCGCACGTACAGTGAAAACCAAATCTATGCAAAGCTTAGCAGTTGCTAAGGACAGATGCATTGATCCCTTCAGTAACTACTAATAATAATAGTCGAAGAAAAAGTTTTAAAGTATATATATAAGTAGCTATAAGTCTTACACGTTGAAACATGCGTAAGCCGTGGGCTGTTTGGCCTTATTATTCTAACGCCTATTCACACACCCAAGAGTACACTGACAACCCGCTCCATCTTCGTGAGATATTTGCATAAATACATACATTTATGAACTTCTTCTGAAAGCGACCGATCGAGATAGATCGATTGGAATGCTGTTTATTCTCGACCAGGTATGAAGGTTTACTGGGTTTGCAAGTTCAAAGCGGCCTGACATTAAATGTAAGTACACAATGAAATACACACAAAGACAGTCAAATAAAAGCAGTGTGCAATTCGAAACCTATTGAGTTACATTAAAAATGTCGTTTAATTAAGTTTTATTAATAGACTTGTGTAAGTTTATTCAATCAATTAATACCCATTACTTAGGTGAATTCATATGAAGTTAACGCGTTTCATTATAGTTTTTTCGTATGAGTTTAGCTCTTGATAATTCCTTCTTATGTCGCAGGGAGCAAAAAAGTGTTGTCTCCTTTTGACACATTATTTTATTGGTCCCCGTTTTTATTAGGAGTGCTATTGCATTAAAAGATAAAAGACTTGTGCGAATTCAATCATCTCATAACTGCAAAGCTCACAGAAGTTAGCAGAATGTTAATCGTAACGGAAGCTTTTAGTAGAAGTAAGTTTTAACTTTACAAATGCTCTAACTTAAATGCATTTTGACTGCAATACATATATTACATTGCATGATAAACATACCACACATGCATACCACAGTCAAAACAGTACCTAAACAAGCCATCCACATTATTTTATTACTTTGTTTCAAAAGGTCACCAAAATCATTTCTTAAACATTCCGACTAAAACATTTGAACGGTTATATGGCTTTTGTTTTAAGAAACTACATATCTAAAACAAATCTACGTTACACAAGTTTAATTATATTCAGTGCCAAGTTTCAGTTAAACAACGTGTTAAATACCGAAATCAATTGGTCTATGGTTACAAATTACAGCGCACATTGCGAATTTTGTTTCAACACTGGATCAGTTTTGATTTCGAGGCATTTTTGCGAAACTTGTTACTGAAAAACTGCATATTTGCATACCGATATAATTGTTAACGTGACTAAAGTGAGCAAGTGATAATAAATAGATGTAGGACATGTAGATAATATCAGTGTTATGTTTAGTTTTTATTTTGTCTAAGCGTCGTGCTTCGTTCGTAGTGGATGACGCTTGCAGTAATAATTGATTGGCCTCGTATTACGGGTAATAAATTTATGGAGTTGATCGAGAAACAGTGACTGATTCGGTGTGCACTGCTCCACCAATTGCCTACAGTGCACTGTCATATGACCTGATGGGTAATAATAATATTCCAAATTTCCTTGCGATTACGCAAGAAGCAAGTAGACTATTATTTTTGTAACAGATTTTAACAGACCATCATCCTGGCGACCTGGCGAGAGGAGGTCTTAGTAAGTACATATACGCCTAATCGAGACATACGTTATTTATATGTTGTAACATGTGTTCAACAAGAAGTTCGATTGTTGTGTATTTATATATCTATACAAAAATATAAATAATGTAGTACTTATCTAATGTTGCAAGCCCAAACAGACAGAACATGGCTTGGCCATCATGCAACACCTTAGATATTAGTAATTATGTATCTGTGTTCAGCAATAAATAAATGAAATTTAAATTGAATAAATAAAATTGAAGTGACTGTTTGTAATGTCGCAATAACAGCATTTTACGAAATGCATGATGCATTTCGTAAAATATAAATACACGGTAAATATACCAAAAAATCAATTTTTTAAACGTTTTGTCTGTCTGTTTCTTCCGGTTAATCTCCAGAACGGGTGGATTGATTTCCGCGGGACTTTCACGGAATTAGGTGCAAAATTTATAAATATGTACCTATACACGAGCGAAGTCGCGCGGGGAACAGCTAGTGTATAATATATTATGTAGGTTTGCAATTAGCTTATTCTCACTTCTTTCTCATACACCTGCAATGTCCCCCACTTTGTCCCCCAATAATTAACTGGCAAAGATAGCAAAACTCAAGATGTATTAAATATATATTTCTGTAAAGTACTACATAAGTACGTAATCGAAGAATCTGAACAGTGGCAGCAGCTCAGATCATAGAACAAGGATGATCTGAGCGCAGCAGCAAGCTGGCGGACTTGATTTCTAACAATAAAGAAAACAGTAAAAGAAAAGAGACTTCTTGAAGAGAAAACCTAATTATAATACTTTTGCCCACAAACTTTAAATTAGTGATTTTCTGTACTCCTAGTCTATACGTCAATAAAATTCACTTCATTGACCACCAACTTCAACTACCTTCGTTCATCTGACCTGCATTACCTACGTAAGAGCGAATAACTTAGATTACAAGCGTGCATAAGTACACTATACTTAAGAATTTGTGCCGTCGAGGTCAAAGATAAACCGATAACAAAATAAATCTGCTTGAACACAACGGGCTGACGGACTGTCGTGTGAGTGGTCTATAGTTACCACGCAATGATATTCGATTAAATTCAGAAAATGAGTGTAAAGAATTGCAGCTTGATTTTTTTTACCAACATCATTGAAATTTAACACGACAAGATTTACGACTGTGAATAGAATAGAATAGAATAATCTTTATTATACACCAGTACATATTGCTTAAGGTTACTTTACAATTTTGATATGTACAAAGGGCGGCCTTATCGCTAAAAGCAATTTCTTCCAGGCATCCTTGGGATGGAAAAATAATGACCAGTAATAAAATAATTTAATGGTTAGTTAAAGTGTGGGAATCAAAATGTGTTAGGCTTAAAAACTAGTTATGTAAAATTGTAATGTATTATGATTATAATATATGGAGAGAAAAAAAATTTCTAGCGATCATCATCTTGCTTGATATGTATCAAAACCTATGGACATAATATTTTATATATAAAGAATTCATTGAAACTGGCATGGTCCACACACTGCGTGCAATTAGCTTAAAAAACATTTATTGAAACAATTATATAAAGTTCTTGTGTTAACTTAATTATACATATAAATATTTATGTCCGAAGGCACTCATGGCACACACATAATTGCTTTACATTTTTCATTTGTATTGCAGGATTCAGTATTATTCTTGTAACGATAGCTAGCTGTTAACTTGTAAGACCGACCACACCGTACTATCGCCGATGGGGGGCTGCTACTACGACTACTCGATCATCTGAGGACTTGGGCTGGCAACTTTCTAACGTACAAGGTAATTAAAACTTCTGTATGTGTGTCTTCTGGAAAAGTACTTTCTTCAACATGGTTACTGAATACTTGAGGGTTAATTAAGCTATGAGTAACCGTGCTATTACACACTTTTGCTTTCAATAAATCCATCAACAGGATCAATCTCTATGTTTCCATTATTATTATTATTTATTTTTTATCCACTATTACCTAAGTGAGCACTGCCACTGACATTGTATTATAGTGGTTGTTGCAGTTATCCTTGATCCAAAATGATGCTTATCCATGGTAATTGTCAGTCAGGGTAACAGACTAATAGTACCCTGACTGACAATTAGTACCTTCCATAAAGACACTTCGCAAGCACTAACATTTTACTAATACTGTTATACCACCGGTTAGAAGCTAATGCGACACGAACCAACCTCTTTCCGTCTGGCATTCAGGCTCTTTGGTTAGGGCTGACCTGAGAATAATATTTGTCTGACTGTCTGTCAAGACCCTGTTTCTCAGGAACCCGTGAACGCATCACGTTAAATAAATACTAAATACTTATGTCTACGGTCCCTTGAAGTTGTAAAAAATTAAGCTTCTAAGTCAACGCAATCAAAAGATACGGCCATTTATATTTGACCAAATTTGAATATTTCGTAGGTACCTAAATCAAAACCTATATAGTACTTCCCATAAACCTAGAATCATGAAATTTTGTAAGATGCAAGGTCCGAAAGTTAGTTAGTAGTTATATCACAATATTTATTACATACACATACGTACATAATATATACATAACAAAAATTATAACATACATATTATTTTACAGAAAACGAAAGAGCTAAAAACATACAATGTAGAGTACTAACGAACGAAAAATTAAAAATATATATCAATAAAGAATTACAGAACTAAAATTTTATAGTTATTCGAAAGAAAAACTAACCAATAGTTAAGTTTAATTCGACAACCCTACCTAACGATAGTTGACCTGTCGCCCTTGGCGCGAGCCACGTCCTGCGGTTCACTCGCTCAGCGAAAGAATATTACATCAGCTTTTACTTGATAAAGCTTTAAAGGTTGCACACTATTCTGTATGTTTAACCCCCGAGACCAAAAGAATAGGTGTTATGAGCTTAACATGTGTATCTGTGTGCCTGTCTGTGGCATCATAGTTCCTAAACGGATTGACTTTTTTTTCTTTTCCTGTGTCGCGGGGGGCTTTCCACACAATGGACGGATGTTCTACCATTTTACACTTTCAAATAACATGCCCTCACAAAAGTCAACGACATTAGCAAGAAAAGAAGCGTGCACTAGCGAGAAAAAACAAATGCCCTGCTAACGACGAATTTCACGCAATACACCTGCCATTCTCAGGTTTTTTTTTTATTATAGCCAGTATCATGCGGGATGATGTAAAGATTCTAACGATAGCCCAAACATCTAAATCTGTTCAGGCCTTAAGAACTTATGGTAGAATAAAGTAACTCACATACATACATTACACATGCACCCTGCAAACAATACACTCCTTTTTTGGGCAGTCGTGTAAAAAGGTTTAAATTGCAAAAAAAAGTAAGTACATACTATCTCAAAGCCTTGCAAGCCTTCGCCATAAGGTGACAATCACAAGATCATTTGTGAGAATATCAGGGCGATCAACATTTCACACGCTGTCAGTGTTGTTGAGTGTAAGCATATAATGATACATCCTGTCAATTAATTAAATTCTAGTTAAATATCTTTAATGTCTCATTTAATATAAGCGTCCTTTAATACACGCAACGTTACAACACTTGATTTAGTACATGCTCATATTATATAAAATTATTATAGTTTAATAAAACTAAAAAACACGATTTGATGGCGAACCGAATTAAAAAGTTAAAAGGAGTACCACTATCCAATACCTGGCTTCATCATGAATCCATCGTAACCAAACCCAATCTACTGTATTCGTCAAAACGAATCTCATATGATTCATTTCCCATTCGATTCTCATTCGATTCGATTCCCAAACTCAAGAGGTAAACTATAGAGTAGACACTGAAGAATTCCACTATTCACCCCCTGGCTCCATCATCAGATCAGCTCCAAGATGACAAATTATAGTATTGTCCTCCAAACCACATATTGCATATTGATACGACAATTATAAGTAGTATAAAATGGACTGCCAAGATTGGTTTACATAATTAGCTAGTTTATTACAAGTAATAAAAGCATGTTAAAAAGAGAGTAGCATTTTGTGTTATACGACAACTAACCGAGCCAGATAAAGAGGTCCCTTAAAAGAATACATTTAGACAAAACAGCACGGACCACATAGAAAAGCGAAGCCGGTAGTTCACCTTCTAATACTTTAGAAGTTTAGACGGTGAGCTCGTAGCCAGAGTAAATTTGTGATTGGCAGATCTTGGTGGTCAATAGCAACCCTTAGCACACCCTCCACAGCATCCACTGCAATGAGCAAACTAGGCTAGAGGCAACCAACATGTTGTTAAAACTGTCTGGTTTTTTGTGGACGTGAGTTTATTTGCCCGATTTCTTCTCATAAAGTTCAACCCTTTGGAAACTGGTGGTTATAGATCGAAACAGGCAGATATGATATTATGTTATCCATTTTTTTTCTTCAATAATGTTACATTTGAAAAAGCAAACTATTGTTGCGGTGACTCTGTGTGTATTGATCTATAATTTTTAATCATTATAATTATTTATTAAATTTCACCTTTAATCAACTGCTTTACTTCAAACTTTACACAGATCAGGGCAAGAAATGTAATTTTTTTAAGTGTATTATTTGAATTAATAAAGTAAATATGCAGATGACGAGGCTGGGGTGCAGTAACGAGGTGGCTTAAAACGGATTCTAAATGAAACTAATTGGTCCCTAGTCTAGTTGTAAAATTAGTTATTTATTTTAAAAACTAAAATATTATTAGAGTAACAATGGTTTCTACTAGAAATATATCAATTATACAAAACAATCATTCACCAGGTACTAATAACAAATAATTAAATAGTTTGATAGCTATTCATATTGAGGTTGTACGTCTAGTCCAATCGGTCGGCGGCACGGGCGCGGGCGGTGGACTGACCCCGGGGAGAATTGATCACATTTACAATAAAATATTGACACCGCACCATTGTTCTACATTCAGCAACAACTAAATTTCGACAAGAATAATGACCTATGTTTAACTAAAACGTTATAAACATAAATTTCCCTCTCGCGGTGCATTCCAAGTTTAGCGTCATTTTAATAATAATATGAACTGTCACGATCGATGATGTTGATGTGTGAGTCAAACGGTGTATGGATTTAAGCTAGGCGCTGACTATCGGTTATAGTTATAATGTCATGTAATATTATTATTTAGTTCTAGTAAAATCTTAAACCATACAGACCAAGAAGGAATGGCTAAAACAATGGCGTAAAAAGTATGAGAAAATGTTTACACATACATATAAACAGGGTGTATTTGAAAACACTTAAATTACTGAAAGGGCATGACTCTAGCATGCAGTTACATTAAGAATTTTGAAAATAAACCATCCGTTTGAAAATTATGACTGTTTCAATTTCCAGGTATTAGGTATATTTGGAGATAAAAATAAAAAAAAACACGAACTCTACCTCTGCGGGTCTGCTGCGGGCCCGGTTTTTTTTGCATCCGTTTTTCATAGAAGTAAGTGGAACGTATAAAGTTAAAGATTATAAATAGTACGTATTTTTTGTTTTGGAAATTTTCATTCGTTTCAGTTTTTGAGTGAAAGAGTAACAAACATCCATACATCCATACATCTTCACAAAAGTTCACGTTTATAATATTAGTTGGACAATTCTTTAAAAATTGCTCAATGTGCTCAATGAAGACACAATGCCACCGAAACGATAGGTTTTCTTTGTCAAAAGTAATACTATTAATATTGTTACCATTAATGTTGTGTACTAGTAATATTGTGTTGCAAATAGCTCCGGGTCCGACAGCGAGCGGAGCGACGCGAGCAAGTTAATATTACTAGCTAATATTCAAGATGTCACACACAATCCGCCCGCCATCAGGCACTCTGCGGTCGGCTAGCGGCCCAGCTATTAGTACATAGTGATAGTAGTATATAGGAGTACATTACAACCGCTCACGTAGCGCCGCCGTCCCGCCCAATGTCTGACACGTCCTTAAGGTTTCTACTCGAATTTTGTTGTGTCATATTTCTGGTCATGTGAAAGACCACAACTGATTTGTAATTGACAACATACCTACTAGTTCTAGAAATTAGCAATCTACAGGTAATATTTTACTGACATCAATTTTATCATACACTAGCAACCCGCCCCGGCTTCGCACGGGAACAAATTATACACCTAAAACTTCCTCTTGAATCACTCTGTCTATTATTGAAAACCGCATGAATATCCGTTCAGTAGTTTTTCAGTTTATCGCCAACAGACAGACAGACATACGTGGCAGGGGGCTTTGTTTTATATATTATTATGTAGTGATAATCACAAATACGAAAGTATGTTTGTTAGTTGTCATTCCTTCGTGCCTGGAATTATTGGCCGAAACGTAATTAAGGCTAGTCTAATGCCTTGCTATATTATTTTCAATTATTGTTTCTATAACTTAGTGTTATATTTACAACGGAACAAAATTGATAATGACCCTGATTTACTATATTTTACATTTACTTTCGATATGAAATATTTTATCGATACAAATGCGTAGTAATCCTTAATTCTTAGGTACGTTCTTACCTCTCTGATAGAAGTCATACAACAGAACTACAGATAATACATTTTAGAGTTCCGTTCTATGAAAGGAAAAAGGAACCCTTATGGGATGACTTTGTTGTCCGTCTGTCTGTCTGTTTATCTATCTATCTGTCTGTCAAGACCATTTTTCTCAGGAAGATTTCAACTTGAAATAAGCATCAAATATTTATTTATTACATTTTTTATTTTATGGTTGGAAAACTAGACTATTACGTATATCGATTTATGGAAGAGTATTTTTAGAACTGCAAAGTTTAGTTTGTCTTTCGAAAATAACGGGGAACAAGGTATATTTTATTATATATGGCATATAACAACGAACTATCTACATACAATTTCGTTTGCTCACGGAACCCTCGCTGTGCGAGTAAGACTCGCACTTGTCCGTTGGTTTAATTTTATTTATAAGAATTAATTTTATTTCATACTTTATTTATATTGTACTAGTAGCGCCCCGCGGTTTCACCCGCGTAAGTCCCGATCACGTGGGAATATCGCGATAAAAAGTCTACATAGCAAGTTTCATCGCAATCTGTTTAGTAGTTTTGGCGTGAAAGAGTAACAAACATACACACTCACAAACTTTCGCCTTTATAATATTAGTGTGATTAGTGTGATAGTGGTTGAGCCCCGGGACTTCATTTCCGTAATAATGATTGGTCTCCCACAGTTTCCCGGAGTTTTTTTAAATCCCCTACTTTAAGATTTATTTTCGCAACAAAGAGTGGTCTATATCTTTCTCCAAGCTCCCATCTTTCTCTATACCAAAATTTATTAAGATTGGTACAGTGGTTTAGGCGCGAAAACATAACAGACAGACAGTGTTACTTTCGCATTTATAATATTGAGTAAGTATAAATACTACTCGTATATATATTCTTCTTTTCCTTATTTAATCCGTTTTCTGTTTACAGCGATCTCCGATGTGATCTATGATTGTATTGAGATGTTGGTCAATTTAATGTTGTACATTTTGCAGCTTCATTTTAGTAAAACTGATTATGTAAAGGCAAAGGAAACAAATATGTTGCCTGTTGCCTTCTATTGTCTTGTGGTACCTTAAGTTTATGTAATCTCAAACATGTGCAAGTGTAATATTAGCAACATCGCGTATATAATACACACTTATATTGTGTTTCATAAAGTCGGTAAGCATTGCATACATACATACATAAAAGTTTAAGGCAGAGCCGTATTGAACACCCACATTTGCCGACTATATTTTAGTCCCACTTACGTAATAGGGGCAAGCCTAATGCCGTCAACTGGGCACTTTGGAAATTAATCGGGAAAATTGGGATTATATTGAAAGGGGAAGGTAGGTAAGAGTGGAACGCAATGAGGAAAGGGATATATACTCATAAGGATGGATTGGAAAGTGTAAGCAATTGCCGTAACAGGTCAGTGTCGCAAACCAGTAACTCGTACTGGCTGTTGACGGGAATTCAGAGCTCTGTAACTTAATTTATCAATTATTTTTTTAGTAGGCTTGTACATTCAAATCTGAACTTGACCCAATGATTACAATTTTTTCATTTACCTGTAGACAATTACTATTTTGTGCCTATGCCTAAACTCATACAAGGCAAACCATTAGAAAGGATAGTGTTGTCTTTTGTAAAGTTAAAATACGAGTGCCGGAACAGCAGTCGATTCATATTTTTTTTTTATTGGTTATAGCAAGTTGACATTTACGCATATGGTCTGCCAAGTGGCTATAAGAACTCACAACACCACTGGCATCACTTATTTATATCAAACTCCATCAATGGATCACTTCGAGAGATCATTAGCAGAGGGCCAAAATTGGGCGGTTCCCATTAGACGAAAATATTTCTGGTCTAAGTACCCTAACTCCGCTAAACACCCTTAGTACCCTATCCCCTTCCTTTTACAATATTACCATAATTTAGTCTATCTGGTCTGTCTACCACAAAAAGAAACCTTTGCACGATAAGAGCGTCAAGCTCATCACAACTTCAAAACTTGAGCGCTGGCGTGAGCATTTTGAGGAAGTCTTTAGCATATTGGCAACAGCTACCACTGAATCAGCATCTGTACTACTACTCTGCTAGATATTGACTCGAACACACCATCAAAAACCGAAGTTGAGAAGGCCCTGCGTTCTATGAAAAACAATAAGGCACCAGGTCGCGACCTGATTACTGCGGAAGTGCTGAAAGCCGATGTATATACCGCTGTCGAGTCACTGACACCACTCTTGGAAAGAGTATGGTTTGAAACAGTTTCCTAAGGACTAGAACAAGGGCCTCATAATCACTGTCTCGAAGAAGGTAATCGTATAGTATAAGTAATAGGAAAAAGGAAATTGGAAGGGAATCATCCTGCTCTCACTACCATCTAAACTCCTGAGCAGGATTATATCGGCTAGATTGTCAAAAGCAGTTGAGTCACTATTGCGGAAGGAACTTGTATCGACCAAATAAAAACACTACGAATTACATTTGAAGAGGCAGCAGAATAGCAATAAGATTTAAGATAAGAAGTATATTTTACTCTTGTCGACTTCAAAAAAGCCAAGATCCAGGGATTTGGCCTTGACGAGATAGGAGCCCTAAAGATTAGAGACCTACTTAAAGCCATGTATAATAATTATTCTTATAAAGTAGAAGCCTATTAAGTATTTAGCATGGAAATTATTCGTAAACACATCATAAATAGCAATTGATCTAAATAAATCAATTATAGGAAGTTTATATAGGAAGTCATAATTGTGTTCAACAGCATTCTTTTCAATACAACGGATATTACAACTATTAAGCTAAAAAGTGCTACTTTGTTTATTTCCTCTGATCGGATAATGTTTACGGTATCTAAGTACCAGTTATCCTTCTATATCCATACGTATATTGTAATACTATAAAACTGAAGAGTACGTTTGTTCGTTTGAATGTGCTAAGCTTCGGTTTCCTATTTTTTTTTTGTTGCCTTAGATAGTCTTATTTATTGAGAACCCTTATAACACTATGATCAGGGTAATAGAGCAGTGACCAGACCATACACCTGGATAAACGGGCTATAATAAATATTTGTTTTTTTTTGTCTTTAAAAGACAACGCCTGCATTAGGAATATTCCTGTGTCGCGGGGGTTTCACAAACATTCAAACAACGGACACAAAGAACACCCAGACTCGCGACAACTATTTGTGGATCACACAAATTTTTGTCCTGTGTGGGATTCGAACCCACAACACTCGGCGCGGCGTAGTGGCGATGTGACCACTTAAACCATTGCGCCATCCGTACAGTCGAAATTGAAAAATTATTTGAATTATTGAAAAAGGGTATTAAAATAGTTTGTATTTTTAAACGTGTAAAACTCAGGGTCTACGAGTCCGATTTAAGAGAATGTTTTTGAGTTTTGGTTTATTAAGGAACGTTATATGCTATGTTACATAACTCAAAGAGTTTTGCACCAATAGTACTTAGGTGGGTAAGTAGTACAACGCCGTCTTCGTCTACTAGAACATTTGATCCTGATAGTGATTTGTTATACTCGTACATCGTTTATTAAGGAACGTTATATGCTATGTTACATAACTCAAAGAGTTTTGCACCAATAGTACTTAGGTGGGTAAGTAGTACAACGCCGTCTTCGTCTACTAGAACATTTGATCCTGATAGTGATTTGTTATACTCGTACATCGTTTATTAAGGAACGTTATATGCTATGTTACATAACTCAAAGAGTTTTGCACCAATAGTACTTAGGTGGGTAAGTAGTACAACGCCGTCTTCGTCTACTAGAACATTTGATCCTGATAGTGATTTGTTATACATCGTTTATTAAGGAACGTTATATGCTATGTTACATAACTCAAAGAGTTTTGCACCAATAGTACTTAGGTGGGTAAGTAGTACAACGCCGTCTTCGTCTACTAGAACATTTGATCCTGATAGTGATTTGTTATACATCGTTTATTTCCGCAATAATAAGATATTCAGGATATTTAAATAAAAAATAAAATACAGTTTGTACATGCTTATGTGTGTGCTGCGCAGTACTGTTTAGCTGCGATCTTCTATAGGGTAGAGGTATTTGTTCAGATAGACAGCTCCGATCATACATATTAATAAATAAGTACATACATCATTAAACGTTTCTGTCCTCTGTTCGTCAACCTGTTTTTTTGTTTTATTATTTACCTATTGACGACCTATTATAGTGTTATCTATAAAAAAATGGAAACAGATTTTTCCCTACCTTCGAAGGAGTTTTAGTGTTGAATTTCGAGATCTAAAGAACCACTTGCAACGTCAAAAATAAACAAGAAAACAGACATTTTGGAACGTACTCGTATACTGTAGCAGACCGACCTCATTGGTGTATCGCGGTCGGTTCGCTTCTCTTGGAGGAAGAATCGAAAATGAATTAATTATATTAATTAATGAAAAAAGTGTATTGAGATATAATTTCACTCAAGATATAGGTTAATTACAACCATTCAGAGTTTCTCTTCTACTCATCGCCACTTTCCCAATACAAACTCTCGCATAAGTTAGCAACGCGTGTTGCGAGCTTCATAACCAAGCACTACAATACAAATCAGAATAAAGCACTCAATAGACAAAACAAATTCAGCCCCACTATAATAGAAAGTGCAATAGATCAATTATCGCTTAAAATTCTTTCATGTTGATGGTATGTAGGTAATAAATTTAATTGCATAATGAAGGTTGTCCAGTACAGGAATATCTTTGGATCTATTTTGCGTTTTTGCAGTATAATTACGTTCTGCACGTCACGATAGGTGTCGTTACGCAAAAAGTGCGTAACATCTATTACATGTGAGTGTGTACACCATGCTTAAGACTTACATCGATTTCGATCACGAAGTGTGTGGAACAAGAATGTGATACATGTTATGTATTCGATATATCCCTGACATTTAACAATACACTTCTAATGTTCTATTAATATTTTATTATATGTTCTTATAATTCTTATAATAATGACTTTTGAAAAGATGAAGTACCTACAACCACCTACCTACAACTAAGTACAGGACCCCTTGTATAAAAGTGCATGTTGTTGAAAAAACCAGTTTAAGAGAGAATGACGGAGGTAGGTTACAGGAAATTTCCTATAGAATTTTATATTTATGGGAGTCATTTTTGTAGTATTTCAGCTAAGGATTAATCCCGACCTCCATGTTTCGCGATAGGCAACCGGTAAATGCTGTGTGCTTCTTTGTTTCTTTGAATATTCCTGGTCAAAATTTATACAAGGTACAAAAATAATTTAAAAAAATCTACATCATAGTGTCATCATAGCCTACATTAATGAATACGTATTAAAACTATACTGAGTTAAATAAAAATATAAAACTTACTTTTCCAGATTAAAAAAAAATAAGCGTGTCACTGTGAAACGGAAGCGTAATTATTATGCAAGTGAAAAATGCAGCCAAGGTTATATCGAACAAGATTCGTTACTAAAATGTGTACTTATGACAATGCTGCAAATCTCAGCAGGTAAAATAACGTCCAAGTACAAAGACAGTAATGTATTTACCTCAGGATGTAGAATTATATTTTACAACAACGTTACAATACAGGTTGTAGGTTAGTAACCGGAGCGGTTTTATAACCTTTTTAGCGTTCCTTCTCAGGAATGAGGAAACAATGCTACCTACGTACCACCTACTAGTTACAATATTTTGTCATTGAAATAAAAGTTCTAAGAAAATGCTTTGAAAGGTTCTGATTGATTTTTAGTCAAGGTTTGAAATAACGTTTTCGGGTTATATATATAAGAGTGCGCGGATTAATTACGTGTTTAAATTGATTATGTAATTTAGCTATTGGAAGATAGTTTGGTCAAATAATATTTTTTTCGAAACAGTTGTGTGTGTAGGAAAATTAAACCAGAAAAAGTGCGTGTAACCCCGAATAGGGTAGTAAATGCAAAGTAAATGTCGCCAAACGAGGGGACCGTCGAGAATTGGGTTGACAACTTGTGCACAAGGCGCACATATATGCTTACCTATTGGCACTTAAACTTATTTGCATTTAGTTTATTGTGTGTTATTTCACGTAAGAGTATAATAAACTTGAATAAGAAAACATTCAGCAAACATGCTTTTATTTATAAGTTTCCGCGATTGTCACCTCAAGACCGTTTTGAAGGCCTTTCTGATGATCTCACATCTTTGTATATAAAACTTTCGTATCACGTTGTTTGTCCGCCATGAACTCCTAAAGTAATGAACCGATTTCAATAAACTTTTGCACACGGTGTGCAGTTTGGTCAATTTGAATAATTTGCTAATATTTTCCAAACAAATAGGCCTTATAAATAAATTTATAAAAGTGGTTGCACAAATGTACATTAAAAATATGGTGTCTCCACTAAAATTATGTTCATTTTAGGCTATTCTCAGCAACGTAGTTCCGTACCTTCTGAACTAGTTGAGACTGTATCTCAGGAGGTAATATATAGTTAAAATATTTTTGAAGTGAAACTTCTTTAGAATCGTTGTGATTTGAAATACGATAAAGTTCCTATAATCTTTGTCTTTGCGCCTGCGTACTACCAATCTTTGTCTTTGCGCCTGCGTACTACCAAGCCTTCAGAAAATATGTCAATGTCAACGTGGTGTAATTTTTGTGCATTTGCGTATTAAATTTATTTTAGTTGTTTTTTCTCCATATTTCACGTATACTTAATTGGTTCTTTACAAATTTACGTTTAAATTCAACCTTAACCCATATTGAAAACGAAGTATTGTTTGTTTTGAAAGTTGTGTACAGTTGTAACTGGACTTCAGGTTTGTTTACTGTTTATTATTAAGGCCATTCTTTATATAACTTGATCTGTGGTCTATATCTGTACCTATTGAATAAAATAGAAATTAAAAAATTTGACAAATAACTTTTATAGAAATGATCTAAAGTTAAATTTATTAACATTGGTAAATTATTTGTGTTGATTTTACTTTTTATTATTTCTCATTCTACTTTTCTGAAGTTTCACTTCTGCCGTGTGTGAATTGCACACCCACACACTTTTTTTTTATTGTAAATTACTAAGCCATTACCATTTCAAACACGATATTTTAAATAATTATTTCTGTTTAAGACCTTTTGCTAAATTTCATATTTTTTTATTAATTTTTACCCTTTTTGGAAGCGATCAATATCATCAAGTGAATAACTTTTGGAGATATAAAGGCACCCACTATTTTGCATCCTATTGTACCTATATGTTATCAAATGCGATGCAAACAGCGCAGACTAGCGAGGTGTAACTGCCGTGATTTTATATCGTCTCGTTTTAGATATAAAACTGCATCCTTTATTAAGATATTTATATTATTAGGTACACATAAACAAATTAGGTTTAAAAACGTTATATTTAGAAACTCAAAAGTTCACGACTGGTACCAATCGCCGGATTCAGTCAGTTTGGGTCACGTTACGTGCCGTATCCAAAAACTTGGCTGAACTGAATAAGGGGTTTTATAGTAGACGTCCTTAATCCGCAGCTGAATCCTGTCAGCGCATGTAGTTGAACAACTTGATGGTCGAAAATCCTTTGTTTATTTTATAGTTCTCTAAAGTTATCTACAGCATGCAAACACTCAGTAAGTAAAAACTGCGTGGAGGGAAAACTAGGCAAGTAGATTTCAACTTGAATGACTTAACCAGTACCCGAACCCTTCAAAACACGGTAGTTAGAGTTAACTCAATACGCTAGTACTGTTATTTTCTTCTAATGAGTAGGGTCACCTGAACGCACAAGTGACGCAACTGTTTAGTGCCGTCGGTAATATACTTCTTTGCCAACTTAGAACCATAAAAATGCTAAGTTACACGTTTTCTTCTTTTTTATTTGTTCCAAGTTTCATCTAGTATAAGTACCTATTGTTCTTGTTAGCAGATAAGACAGATAATGTAATAAATATGTTTCGGGAGAAAGTCAATGTCATAAATAGTTGAAATGACGTTTGAATAGCCGTAAATCACCGGACCAGCTGTGTACGAGACAGGTTGCATGTAGTGAACAGGTTCTACGTCAGATAGGTTTTATTTCTCAAGAACATGACATTAAAATTACTTTCTTAAATGCTCTGAGTATAATATTGGCTCATATATATCAAAAATACATTTTTTTTATATAATACATAGCAGTACCTACCCCAGTTTCACTTGCGTTTATGGTCAGATCTCCTTCCCTAAGCTTCCTCTATGAATAGTTTATCCAATACAAAGAAAATTATTCAAATCTATCTATGTATTTGATTTATTTCATAACGTTATCGCGTTATTGCATAGCAAATCCATTAGTATAGTACAACAACGTTAATCCTTTCAAACCCGTCTAACACTTGTTACGCAGCTAGTGCAATGCCTCTTCCTATTATTTTAATTCCTGAAGAATAGGCAAGAAAAACCCTAGAGGTTTTTAGGTGAGGTGTACCCTAAAAACCGCTTCGCGGGAATGCTTTTTTTTTCTTTCAGATTGAGATTGCTACTTCTTTTCTATATATTATATTATCTATGGCTAGTTCCGTCAAATGTTCGAGTAGCACATATTTTGGATAGCCAAAACGTCTTAAAAAAATATATGGGGGGAAGTTTTTAGATTCGTGAAAATAAAGTGGAAAAAGTCTGTGTGTAATTACAGTGTGCGGTTTCTTCTTTTTATATCACATGGTAAACGAACATACGGCTCGCCTGATGGTAAGCGGTTACCGTAGCCTGTAGACACCTGCAATTCTAGGCGAACTCATAGGCTGACATTCATCCTACTAACGAGCAACGCAAACGGCTGGAACGGTGGATCTTCAGGGCTGCGAAGAGAATCTTTTTATAAAACATTCCAGATGGGACGTTTGCGCTATCTGCGAATTTACCTTACGAAGTTGGAGTCGGTATGACACAGAACGTTTGCTTAAACCCCATACCCTGACCGTCAACGAATCTTTGTACCAAAATATGGTGAATTTTACACTGTTATTGAACCCTAGTTATTACTTTTTATACTTGGTGAATACACAGTTAATATAAAAAAGGTCATTCAGCTATTAAGGTATTAACGCGGCCATATCGTACTCTTTTATTCAGTTATTGTAATAATCCTTAAAACCGAAACGCATAATGCATATGGATTATTATTCAACAATTATACCAAAAGAAGTAAATGAAAACTATATATTTTGCGCGAAATTGAAAATGATAAAAGTAATTTCGTTATTAATACGAACCAAATGTTGGGTACAGTCAACAACGAAAACATTAAGCACATTCCAATGGCCAAGAAAGGCTAGAAAATCATAAACATTAAAGGCTAGAAGTTTATTACGGTTAAGTATATGTTTCTAAACTTCATTGTAATCGGTTAAGTAGCAGTAAGCTTCTAAATTATATGACAAGGTTTATTTGTAAGACAGGGCTGGTTACATTTCTATGTAGTTTGAGATAATGGTCCCAATTCTGTTACTTCACTCGCTAAATTAAAATTCACTAAACTTTCTTCAGATAAGATGTAAACCTTGTACACTTCAAAACAAGGTCTTACTTCAAATTGAAACAAGTAGGTAACATATGTCGCTATCGAAATAAGCAATTTATTTGTCGACTAAAGTCTGATACGCTGAAATAAACTTTAATACCACGTAGCGAGAGCCGATAGCCGTTGAATGCCATCTCTTTTGCTCTGTGTTTTTAGTTTTTAGTAATACGAAGACTCGTAGGTGTAGATTAAGAACACGTCATCCTTGTTCGTTATGAACAAGTTTTTATACGGCAATTGTACAGCGTTTTAATAAATGGAGACTCTCGCTGCGTGGAAATAAAGTTGAGTATACGTCGACAGGTTTTAGTGAAATTTAGCGGCGCTGAGAAATAGATGCTAGTAACAAACATACCTTATTACGAAGAACACTAGGTTGATTTCATATGAAGAAATTTAGTCAGGTTTTAGTTTAGTGGAGTGTACAGCAGAATCGGCACCAATATCTATATTTGTAGATATAAATAACATAATATGACTTTTTACTCAGGTAGACTTCTTATTATGGTTCCGTAGTCCTAACAAGGAACTCATCCGTCCGCAGCGACTGTTAGTACTAGGAAGCTGTAATTTTATATAAATATATATTAATAACGCCTCTAAAGTAGTTAAATAAAATCTTGGAAAAGAGTTTTTTTTAGAGTATCTCCCCTACGCGTTAAGTTGGGATGAATTTTGTTTTCTTGTTTATCCTATAGTGTTCAAAATCATTGTGACCTGTGGGGGTGTAAAGCCTATTTTTCCATTCAGTGATCCGTTTGCAAAATGTTAAACTTTAAAGTGGTTATTTTTGTTAGTGTCAAGTGTCGTTGTCCCCTACAAGCTAAACCTAAAAATCTGAAAAAAAAATATGATGGTAGTATATATAACAGATTTAGAGACGTGACGCTGGTTATCAATATTTTTACAACCGCTTGCCACTACGATAATATTTGTCTTCCCTTGTGAAGCCGGATTTTATAACGTCCTTACCATCGTCCTATGAGGGCCAATATTTAAACGTTATTGGCCGTTAAACCGTGAACTCAAATAAGACCATTAATGTACCTTTGTCTCACAAATAAAGACATTTGATTTTGAATTTAATATGTTTATAGGGATAAACATTAATCCCCCATCTAAGTCCGCATGTTCTAACGGGGTGATTACGGAACCCTACACAGTGCGTGTCCCGACACGCACTTGGCCGGTTTTTATTATTGTAAACGTTTTAATTTCACTTCATCGCGTGATATTATATTTAAAAATAAATTGAGAAAAATATCATTTAGATTCGCGTTAAAGGAAGTATATTGAGAAATAAGAAGAAATATTTCATAACTCCTAGACCCAACGAGTCTAAGAGAACATCGGTCGGGTCCTACTGCCTTATCAGCTGACTTCGACTGAACGAATAACACAATTTTGAATTATATATGTAATTCAATTCATTTGCTTGTTTGTTAAATAAATGTTAAGATCTCGCTAGCTCTCTATTGACTCAAGTATGAATAGGAACTACGAAACGCTACCTTATACTGATCAGCGTAAGGGTGTATTTCATATAATTATAAATGACGTTTGGAATTAATTTTTTTATGGGATAGGGGGCAAACGAGCAGATGGGACACTTCATGGTAAGTAACTACCACCGCCCAACGACACTTGCAACTCAAGAGTCACTCACGTATATATTCTCAGTTCTGTGGCCAGGAGCTATACAAGAAAACATGTAACACAACATACCATTAAACATATAAATAAAATATTTTATTATGGTATGTGTATACGGGGCAAACGAGCAGTCTGATGGTAAATGACTACTGCCGCCCATGAGCACCTGCAACGCACTTTACGGGGGGAGTAGGAGAAGGAGTGAACACTTATTAAAAAATAACGAAATAAAAAATAAGAAAGTGAAATAAGAAACAAAATTTAAAAGTATTTATAAGTGTCTGTACAATCACAATCAGTATTTATTAAATGTGTCTCAGCGGGGCGCTCAGTCTCAAGCTGCGATAACTGTGTCATGCTCATGAAACAACGTCAAGCCTTGAGCTGCGGTAACAACTTATTTAGTAAAGACGAATGCATTGTCATCTACATGTTGTTGTTCATTGGTACTGTTTGTATAGATTAATATGCAGTACACAGTTTGATCTCCCTATTACTTTTAAAAGCAAAATTCTTTGCGTCACTTAAGTTTTAATATCTTCTGTTTAGCACAAAACGTACCTACGATTGCCTACCTATCTTTCTATTACTATATACTTTCTATACGGCCAAGTGCGACTCGGACTCGCTCACCGAGGGTTCCGTAAAATATTTTTATTATATGATGTAACTAAAAATTTACGGTTTTCGGAATTTTCCCTTTATCTGTGCTATAAGACGTTGCTTCGTACCAAATTTCAAGGGAAGTACCCCGTAGGTTTTGATTCCTTTGCGAGTGTCGAAAATTTGCGGCAATTTGCGTCATAAACGGCTGTATCTGTTGATTGCATTGGCTTAGAAGTTTGATTTTTTCACAGCTTCAAGGGACAGTAGACTTTTGATATTCCAGCTTGATACCTCCACGCGTTCCGGAGAAAAAGTTAGTTACACATAAGCCCCACGAAGCAACAAATTAATGCTGGAAATTAACGCATACAGAATAAATTTATTAGATTTTTATATTTTAAGCTATACGGCGTATACCCAGGGTATCCATTGTTATATCCTACATTATTTATTTTGGGTATACTAGGATACTACAAGTTGGAGGTAAGAAGGGAGGTAGCTGTAGTAAAATAAAATATAAATAAAAAAAAATATTTATTACTAATTTATATTTAACTAATCAACTCATTTTATTTGTCTCTAATTTTATTGTTTACCAGATTTCCTCGTGTCATTGTATATAATAACTAGACATTACATACATTGCCTAGTAAGAATATATAAAGCTAAACGGTCGATAATATATTTTATACAATGCCTATGTGAGCGCGGCATTGGATAGATCATAGAATGTCTAAGTATACAATGACTGGATTATATGCTTTGCCGGTAACAGTATTACCGAAACGTGCTAAGAGCGTTGTCAACCTTCTGCAATTCTCCGTCTTGTCTCTACTAGTTCTTGACCCTCTTAAAAGAGTACTTCCTTTTAAGGGTTCGTAAAGTATTCTATTTTTTTTTTAGAAAGTGTAAATTTTAAAGATGTAAAAATAAAATATATCAGGGTGGTAAGTAAACAAAAAAGCGAGCTTTAAGCTCAGTTCTCAAATAAGTATTTTTTAGCTTATTGGTGTTACCTATTCATAAAATAACACATTAAACATTAAATCTTAAAAAAAAACTAGAAAAAATATACCAAATCAAAAAACAAGTAATGATTGTAAAAAACATCATATTGGTGTTTTAATATTTGACTATGATAAAATATAGAAAACTTAAAGCAACATTGAACAACATTACCATAATGTCTAAAAAGTATTAAATCACACAGTGATCCCTGTCACGTGACAAGATAGCGTTGTGTTAGCCTTACCAATAAGCCCCTATAATAAGCTTGTTTGAGGCCGCATCAAAATAAAACGACGTAATGTTAACAAATATAACTAGCTACTGTTTTTTCTGATATCAGTGACTAAAGTTACCCAAAGTTTCAAATGTCACCGGACTCACTTATCGAGAAATTCTGTAATTAATCGAGAGTTCGCACTCTTAAATCATCTTGAGAACTACTATTATCTATGCTTAAGGACTACTATTATCGCTTGTACCTTACGCCTTACGCTTACTCTTATACCTTGGATCACATATTATGGTATATTTAATCGAAGTATTATCGTATCAAAACAGTGATTTATGTTGTCATCTCACAAACCGCTACCATGCCGCTTGTTGAGAATTTAATACCCGTGTAGGACATCTATTTGTGTGTTTCACAAATAGTTTGTCTGTAGAACATTGTATCCGCTAATTGTATGTTCGAGTGCGAGAGATCCTTTCTTTTTTAAGAAAAAAGAGACAGAGAGTATATAACTTTATGGATTCTATATGGGGACCTGGTAATCTGAATTAAAGGTATATCTTTGCCTATCTCAGACACTAGCTCGTCACATAATTATACATGTCTACACAAAATAGTTTTTATATGTACATACTTAGAAATACAAATATGGTAAAACTGACAAACCTAGGCATCCTTATTAATTACTAGCAGTTCCCGCGCGGCTTCGCTCGCGTGTACATATGTATATATTTCGCGCAGAACTCTAATTCTTTTTCAAAAATAAAAGTAGCCTAAGTTACTCCTTATAACATCAGCTATCTGCCAGTGAAAGTCCCGTGGAAATCGGTAGACCCGTTTCGGAGATTAGCCGGAGACAGACAGACAAAAAATTTAAAAACTGATTTTTAGGCATAGGCACAGTGGCATAGGTATCGTGCAAATAATTGTATGAGCTTAAAAAAACTATTATTTTGACATTACAAACAGACACTTACATTTTATTTATTAGTTTTGATATTGATAATATTATAAATGTTAATGTGAGTTTGTTTGTTTGTGTGTGACGCTTTCGAGCCTTAACTATGATCATCCTTTAGTAACTAAACGATCATCAAGTAATTATGCATACCTACATGTTGTCAGGAATACATAAAAGTAAATACGCTACCTTTCATGCAGAAAAAAAAACCTGACACATTAGAACATGCTAATGAATAAACAAAAAAGCTGTATAATTGATTGGAGAATCTGTATGGTTTTCTATCTTGCTTAAACATACCAATTATTAGTTATGCTACGAATGTGCCAACTACCTTCTACCACTTATTTTAGTTTCAAAGTAGAGCAGCGAAATTTAAGCCCGACGTGTCCGTCTGGTGTCCGTCTGGTGGCCTTAATGTCACCGCAATGTTCCATATTCTTAAATGTGATTATTTTACATAAACATAACGCTAAGTGAATAAACAAGCACAATTTAACGGTTTTGGAATGACATTGTTATAATATGGTATATAATTTTTGAATTAGATCGCACCCCAAAAGTTAGTTAAAGGTGCTCAATATATGTTACATTGATACGATATTTAACCATGAAAATAATAATTAGTAAGTAACATTTTGATTGAGATTTTTCGAATATTTAGGGGTCAAGCAGGTGTACGTACCTACCTAATAAAAATTAGTACGGAGTATTTTAATTTACTTCATTGATTCACGAAGTTCCGTGGTTTACAGCCTACATTCCGCCACACTGTTTAACTTAAGATTATAAATGGAAGGCTTCCCCATTTAGGTGTTCCTTATTTCTAACAGGTAATTTAGAGTTAAATCTGTGGTAGATTTAATTTGTTACGTTCAAATAAATACTCAAAAATTAAATTTAATTCTTCTTACACCATCGGACAATCAGCTGAACCCTAGCTTAACGTATGTTCTGTGGTGATATCCGTATGCGCGTAAATTGACATTACTTGAATAAAAGATATTTATCATAGAAAAAGCAAATAACGTTATAAGTAATGCAATTTAGTAGATTACACTAAGCTAATCTTTTTAAATTGAATTCTGTAAATTTAAATACTTTCTTCTTTTTTACAATATAAACTTTCTTTATAACTACAATCTGAATGCCTAAAATCGCGTGTGAGATACACATCAGTAAAAAGCGCTGGTTTATGATGATAAGATTGAATGAAATTGTTACTGTCCCAAGGAGACCCAATGCCCGTGGCGATATTGATCAACTACCTGAATATATCAATCACACAGAAGTCATTAAGCCACGACCCCTTTATAAAAGTAAATACTTATTAACATACAGCTGTACATACGATACACTCACAATTATTTCATTAAAACTGGCCAACCGTGTGCTTTAATGATAATAGTCTTGGCACAAATGTAATCACATTCATTTAACATTTTGTAAATAAATATATATATGATATGATAGTTACATGCACTTAATAAATAATCTGTATTGTTCATTTAGGAACATGAGAGCAGTGGCGTATTCACCCTAGGGCCATAAGGGCACATGCCCGGGGCGGCAGGTCGCTAGGGGAGGCAGTTTAGTCGCGGTTCATTATTTGTTGTTGTTGCACTTCGATTTGACTTTTCTAAAGGAAATTAAAGAAACTATATAATCAACATCACACAAATCTCTAAAACTCGTTATTAGTTAGCATCCTACTCTTAATCAGCGGTCATAATGTCGGAAATCTGGGGATTAAATTTTTTTAGTCTATACAGTATAAGATAGGCTAAAAAAATTAATCGGCAGTGCTGGGAAAAGGCCTCTCCTAAATCCTTCTTCTCCTACATCTTTTTCCTGGGTCACCTCAAACAAGCGTTATGCGTCGTATACGTATGCGTCGAGGTGATCACGCTGGCTCTTTCTGGACCGGCCTCGGCCTGCCGACTTCAGGCACCGCACACATGAAATATTGTGGAGACTTTTGCCCAGCGGTCGTTACACATTCGCCAAACCATGACCCGTTTTGGACCACAGCGTGGTGTTCGGGACCATCTCACTTTTTTTCATTCCCAGTATGCTGCGCTCCATCGCTCGTTGGCAAACTGCAAGACGGAACTTTTGCAACTCGGTGAGCGACTTGGTCTGAGCACCGTAGCTTACGGACATGGTACATATCGATGGGTTCTTATGGACAGGATATATATCGATGGGTTCTCGCTTCTGGGAAATCGGAAGATCACCTTTCATTAGCGTTTTCATGGACCAGTAGCTTTAGAAAGCGTTTTCAATTCAACGATCGATTTCCCTGTCTTGTCTGTTTTCTGTTTCTGTAGATATATTCATCGACTTAATGTATATCTTGCCCATCTACCTCGACGCTACGCTTCATAGGCTTTGGTTTTAACACCCTTTTGGATTTTAAAAGCAAGTCCGGCACTATTTAGTTTGAGATTTGCGGAGGTACTAGGTATATATTTAGGTTAGTTAGTAGTTGTGTTAACGCGTGTTTTTCGTTTGTAAATAGTAATTCAGCTCGTCTTAGCCCGCAAGGACATACTCTAGTATAATTTCGACGTACGGACGTACTGTTTGAGAGCAATATATTAAATATTGTTATTGGTGTGAGAGGCGAGGTACTTCGATCGACACCCTTGCGCTATCAAACAGAACAAATATTCCTAGCTCTACTGTCGCAGCTCCTTCATCGGCCAAATATCACAAATAGCCGTAAACTCGATAAATCTCGATACTCGGTACTAGATTACATATTCGATCCCTTTTAATAGAGACATTACAATACCCTGACCCATTAAATACGATAGCATCCATAAAGCAACCAAAAGACGCTGTAGTTGTTCTCTGAGACAAGACCGTTATATCTGCAATTGAAATACAGTACACACTAAAACATGTTTAAACGTAATCTGTAAAACACAATGAGAGACTATTTCTATTACTTAGTAAACAAAACCTCTATTTTATCACATCAAGTACTTTATATCTATCATATTTAACCGACTTCAAAAACAGTAAAGTTGATTCGCGATTAGACTGTATTACGCAGTATCTTCACCAATTTTAAACAGACTTGAATTATTATTTTTTAACAAAAATCCAACTCCAAAAGTTGCAAATTAGCTAAAGTTTTTACTACTCTTATTGAAAATTCATTTCTATACTAGGATTCTGCTACTTCGTTTTGTGAGAAATTATGTACGCAATTAAAGAAAATGGGAACTTTTTATCCCGATATTCCCACGGCATCGGGACTTTCGCGGCTGAAACCGCGGGGCGCAGCTAGTATAAAATACTTTGTTACCTTTCCAGTAATATTCAAATGCTTTCTAATAAAGACATAAAAACAAACAGACGCATTTATAATATTAGTTAGGAAAGTTAGTTACATTATTCATTGCACTTTTCGTAGGTACTTGACAACACACAACACACCTGAGTCCCCGGCATAAGGACCCGTGACGGAACACTGTGTGGTTTTAGTCGGTTCGAGTCCGACATACCACTTTGCCGTTGACACCGGTGAGGTGATGACCCGTGGGGGTTCCCACACGAAAAAAAAAAAAGTGCGTTGCCGGCCTTTAAGGTGGGAAGGGGGGAAGAGGGAGAGTGTGGTGAAGGGGAGAAAAGGGGAACACGGAAATATTAGAGCGGTAACCTCACTCACTCGGCGAAATACAATGCAAGCATTGCTTAAGTGTCGGATTTCTGTAAGGCCGAACCGGCCCATACGTGCCGAAGGCTCTTCCACAGTAGAATTTATGATGTTTATGTAATGCAATTCTTTGGGCTAAAACAATTTTTTTTTTTCAATAAAATACCTTTTTAATCGGACAGGTAGATCTTGAAGTTAGCGCATTCCATCAAGCTACATTTTCTTTTTATAAACAATTGCTTATAAAAAAAAAACCGGACAAGTGGGAGTCTGACTCGCGCACCGATGGTTCCGTAAGCAAGCAAACTTGTATGTGGATAATGCGTCCATCTCCGGAATTAATTCTTTAAGACTTTTGCCAGTCTTTTAAGAAAGACAAACTTAACTTTGCGGTTGCGATGTACGACAAACTCAACAATCCAACCGCAAAATATAAGATTTTAATCACAAAAACAATTTTTTTATGTAATATAACAAGAAATTTCAGTTTTTTTTTCTATATTTGTGCTGTCAGACCTTGCTTCTTACCAAATTTCATGATTCTAAGTCAATGGGAAGTAGGGTACTTCCCATAGGTTTTGATTTGCCTACCCGAAACGTTCAAATTTGTTAAAATCTAAGGTTTAATAGTTGTTTATTGCGTCGACTTATGGCGCGGTCCAATGAACAAGAAACGATTCGTTTTGCATACGGACGGTAAAATTTCGTTGAATTTTTAACGAAAATTTTACCGTCCGTAAGCAAAACGAATCGTTTTTTGTTTCGTGGAACGCGGCATTAGAAGCTTAATTTTTTTATAGCTTCAAGGGACCACTGACATAAGTATTTGATGTTAATTTCAACTTGATGGACAACAAAGTGATCCTATAAGGGTTCCTTTTTTCCTTTTGAGGAAAGGAACCCTAAAAACTCTTCAACTTTATAACTTTCGTATTAATGAGTTCAATACCGTGAAAATAATTAGTCTTAATCTAAAACACACACATTCAGTTCCTAGGCACCTCTGGCTTAATGTTTTTTTGCTTAAGAAGAAAAACATCGTGAGGGAGCCTGCATTCCTGAAAGTTTTTCAGAATAATAACTGCCACGATTTCGTTTTATGCATTTTTGGGCCCCACAAGCAAGAACACAGTGCCCATGGTTGCATGGAAGAAGAAACCACAAATACGTTATGATTTCTTGTTCGTCGGTAGAGAATGATAGGTCACGAAGATTACGCTCTAGAATAAACTCATAAACTTAGTAACGTGATGTTTGTAATCTTTATTACAATCAAAATCAATTATTTGAATTAAACCAATTATAAGAATTTTGAATTTCAGGAGTAGGAGTTCCAATACGTAGAAAACTATGGATAAGAGCAGTCAAGAAACTTCAAAGACCCTCTTTTAATAACCCCCGACCCAAAAAGAGGGGTGTAATAAGTTTGACGTGTCTGTGTGTCAGTGTGTCTGTGTATCTGTCTGTGGCATTGTAGCTCCCAAACGAATAGACTGATTTAGTGAGAGAGTGTTCTTAGATATAATTCAAGAAAATCTGTTTAGCCAGTCGAAGATCATCAGCTCTTTTCTAATCGTTGAAGGGATTTTCGAGTCGGGGGGGGGTACTTTAAATTTATAATTTATGATTATGATATTTCTTTTACAATATTTAGTTACATATTTTAAGTGGAAATTATATATGAGGACAGTGTAACATAATACTCAAAACATATAAACAGTTCCGTAAATCACTACTTTAGTTTAAGTTGTAGCAGTCCAGAGATGACCAGCCCCAACTAACGACCCCCCATTCACGAGCATGACGCACACGCCAGCCATATTAAATTAATAAAGGTGAGAGAATATATTGAAGCACTGTATATAATATATGTATGTTTGTATGTTCGTTTGTATGTGTATATATATGTATGTTCGTTTGTATGTGTATATATATGTACGTACATATATATGTTAATAAGTAAAAAAAAAAAAATTCTTAGAAAACTCTTAAATAACTATATATATCTAAACTAATATTTTAGAGGAAACATTTGTGTGTATGTTTGTAATGTTTTCACGCAAAAACTACTGAACCGATTGCAATGAAACTTGACATGTAGATAGCTGAAGACCTGGATTAACGCATAGGCTACTTTTTATCTCGACATTCCCACGGGATCGGGACTTAAGCAGGTGAAACCGCGAGGCGCTGCTAGTATATTATACATAGGTAACTAACCCATAATGTTCAATTAATTGTACACTGCACCTCCACATCTCATCCATAATCTTCCTTTGCATCCAATGGTTGCCTGGAAGAAATCACAAATCGCGATAAGGGTGCCAATTGTAATTAGGCTTTAGTTTGGTAAGAATCCACATATGTATACAAGTTTGTATTAGTTTCTTTCTTTCCTGAACAATAAAGAGTTCATCTATCTATCTAAAAAACAAAAAACCCTTCTTGTTTATTATTCTGCGTATAAAAGTATGTAGTTATTGAAAATAAAGAAGGTCTTTTAAAGAAAATATTCAATTGCAGACTATCTATAATATTAACAACAACAAGTTTTAAGAATAAATTACATTTTTTATTTCCATTTATATGTTTAAATACATTTATTTTCCGTCTCTTAATACAAACTTTTCTCTATTTAGATATAAATTCTTTAATAAAAACATCGTTTTCGTTCGCTTAGTGATACATACATATCCTCCAAAACATAGTCTTCGTATGAAGGAACATTTATAAACCTTGAAATTGTGGGCTTAACATAAACCAAGTTCGTAATCAAAAATACCTATGTGGATTACACAAGTCACTTTAATAAGAAATATAGTCTTTCTTTTAGATTTTGTAATTTAAAAGTACAGGAATCTTTTACCACCTTGCTCGACATTGTACGGTGAAAATAATCAGCCTTAAGCCTGGTTTCGTTTCTAGTTAATGTTAGAACTCGTATTGTACATATCCTGACAAATCTTATATTATCTTATCTGCGAAAGTTTGTGAGAATTTGTGTATGAATGAATGTTACTCTTTCACGCAAAAACGACTGGACGAAATCCCAGAAAAATGTACGGTTCCCGTGGGATGCATTTCACTAAAATTTCCACGCAAACGAAGTCGCGGGCTATAGCCAGTATATGATAATGCTTTCTCTTTGAATAAACAATTTGTGCAACACGACAATTAAGGATTTAGATTACCTTCTGAGGAGACAGCAATACTACTTAAAACCTATCCATATAATTTGTGATAACTTTAAAAAAAGAACAGGCCTAATCTGTAGAGATCTTCATCATACAATTAGTATAAACTTTAACCTGAACAAACACAAAATTTCAACTTCTAAAGAGTTTAAACACAAAACCACTTGAAATTTTGCTCTTTCAAATCAAACAACACTCTTTACTACACACTAAAAGCATATACGGAAAACAATGTATCCAGTACGGTATCACTGACAAAATCATAAGCAGCCGAATCCACCGGCGACTGCCATTGAAATGTGTGTGATATTCGCCTATTATCAATGGCATGTCCCAATACTTTCACGCGCGGCGCGGCATGGCCTGCAGTGCGCGCGCCACCCCCTCTGCGCACGCGCCGAACTATAAAAGCCCGCTCCCGCCCTCATTTCATACAGACGCAAGTTGTACTTCAACATAGCGATTCCTGGAAAACAATAGTTTTCCATCAGCGCTATAAATCAATCTTGATAATTTAAACAAAAAATCTTTCTCTATTTCTTTCTCTTTCACTTCTGTGTCAACTACAAAACAAAAATGAATCCCATGGTGAGTAATCTCTTTATTTCCATTAACTGACTATCAATCAATACAATAGTCATGAGATGACAGTGACAAGTTCATTGTGATCAGTTTGAGGTTTGATAACATCAACAAAGTGAGCTTGATGTGGCCAATTATACTCCATAGATCATTTATGCAAATGATACAGTTCTATTCGGTTGATTAACTGGCTTACGATAACTTAATTTATTGTTGTTGAATCTGATATCGGGACTAGTTGCTGCACTTTGCTATTTTCGAACTACACCTGCGAATTGCTTAACGTCCTAGTTGGTGGTTGATAGGATACCCGACCTCTGTAAATAGTTCAAGTAACTTATACGCCTAATTTAGAAAACAAAAGAAAATACGACGACGAAAATAGCCTTAATACCTTTTTGTTAGTTTGTTACCATAAAGAATAAGTCGAACTTCTTAATTTTAGAATCTATTTTCAAATTAAGCTAATCATGAAGTTTTGAATTTGGAATTTCATTTAGTAATATGCGTTAAACGGCGAATAACAAAGTTAATAGGCATGACGTGCACAACTAGGCCTGTGTCGAAAATAATGCAAGCGCACGCACGCCACCGCGGGTCATTGTCATTTATCATTTTTTTATAAATTTACGCTCTATTTGTTACACACCACATAATATTTTAATTTTCTTTTTTATTTATATAAAACGCTATACGTTTTCTTTTTTATCTCGACACACGATCGCTAATTATTCTGATTAAATCATCATTACGAAGTATATTTCGCTAATGCTAACATTAGTATAGAATTTATACATTTTAGTCCGGTATAAATTCCATTTGACCATTCCAAGTCGTAACGTTAATAGTTTTACGTAGCCTTTATTTTCTGCGTACAATTCACACGAAACTCGTTCAAATTACAAGAAATATTTAATGAATTTCTTACATTAGAATGCATAATTGTCTTAATTACCCCATTTTGCTATAATTTTATTCTCTTTTCATCAAAATCTTTAAAGTTTGATCATCCTTTATGTTTTAAACGATTTAAATATGACTGATACTTACTACCAAAAGCCGCGTATATTGCTATAAGTATACATAACACACTAGCTTTGCATCGTGTGAGTGAATCAGAGCAAAAATGGCTGAGAGCTCCCTGTTCGTGTCAATGTCATACAAGTTGACCAATTGTAGATATGAATCTTTTATAGTAGTCCTTAGCCTAGATAATCCTAAGCGTTAACTCTTGGACTACTTACAATAAATAATTTATTTATATATTTAACTTTTATTATCATGATTCATAACCTCGAGGTAGCAGTTGTACGTACAAAGCGGTTGTTCTTGTCAGTACTAAGGGTTCTGGACGAAATCTATCCCAAGCCCACAGCCCGTTCGTTACACATACTTACAGCGTAATTCGCTTTTCTACAGGACAAAAGACAATACTCGTTTCTTATCCACAAATAACAGTTACACAAATTAGGAATAATATATGTATATTTAATTATTTTTGTCAAACGACAAATGTTTTTTGATTTTTGTCAAACTTTTTGTTGCAGACACTGCTGTCTGAATACCAATATGCCACTCTTTTATTACTTTAATTTTTTTTAACAATTTCTGAGTAATATTTTTTTATGAATTTGGTTATGAATACTATTTGAAATTACTGTATTTGAAAGCCGAACTAAAATGCTTATTATTTGTTTATAAAAAAAAAATACTGTAGTCTGCATTTTTCGATCTTAACAAACACAGATTTTAATCCTTTTTTAATTAAAACATTTGTCAGTCAAGTGCTGAAAACTGTAACTGTGTGTACTTCAAAAAAATTATGAATAACTGTAGAGCTGAAAAGCTTACAGTATCATTCGACTACAAGTGCATAATTTAATCATCAATCAATATAATATACGCACACATTACAGAGAATAAGCAACATTACATCTTTAATTTAATTAAGTTTATAAATTCTAAAATGTAATCGTCAAATGATAAAGTCGAGATCTTTATTGTAGACTTCCAATGAAATTCTGCCATATTTAAAAGTAATAAAAGTTATCGTCGACAGTTTTTTTAGACATACAATTTTGCTATCCTATAATCTATAATTAGTATGGTTACATACAAAGTGTACACATTACATTCGGTTATTATGATGTTACAAAAAAGTCATGTATTGCGTAAATCTGCATTTGCCTTTTCCACTCACTCTTTGTTGCGACTACTGCGACTTGAGAATTAGGTGCATTCTTTGTTTCTAGACGCACAATTAATATTACACACTAACACAATTGTGACATTGACTTCTTGGCTCCTATTGTAATAACAGATAAGTTAAAGGAATATGCCTAAACAAGAGTACTAGTTAGAGCACCCACCAACGACAACAGGTTCCGATTCCGTTCATAATCCATTTGTGCAACAATGCCAAGTTCCAGTACACTTGGCACTTTTTATCCTTATTTTTAATAGTAATTGTCCATGACACTTCCTACGCATTGTACTTATTTTATCTTTTAACCATATGTGCTTATGTTTTAATTGTTGAGATTTGTTTATTATATTTAGTAAGAAACAGATTGTTTACACGATAATATATCTAGGTTTACAGGTAAGGCTGCGAATGATTCAATACATCTGTGACTTTTTTCATTATTAGAACCTATTCTTCTACATAAAGGAATTATTCCTCTGTTGTTTAGATTATCATATAACTTAATTCTACAGGTTCGCAAGAAAAGACAAAACAACATATCAATTTCATAAAAAAAATTCGGGACAATACAATCAATTTATTAAAAATTATATGTCAAATTTAAAACACAAAAAAAATCAGCAGAAAAAAAGCTACATAAAAACAAGTTGTAAAAGAATGAAAACAAAACACGCTTTGCAGCGACAATCCTCGGCCTAGACGAAACTCATTACTGTCGTTTCTACGTCAACCATAAACAAGCACATCAAACCGATATAGTTTTAATTACCGGTAGGCGCACCGTCGGCACAACACTAGTGTTAACCTCGCCGCTCACCAATGCTTTTTGTCTGCATTCCACTGCGAACCAATTTAGAAGGGCATGCCCACGCGCCGCCCCGCGACATTATCAATATCCTAATTATATTATAGAACGCCCACTGCACACCGGTGGCGCACAGGACCACTGTTATTAAAAAAAACACCCGGAAATAATGGCATTCTCTTTTCGAAAATTGACCTCAACTCGTTTCTTTTAGTATAGTTTTATTTTAATGTTTTAAAATTCTTTGTTTTAATACAATTTTATTAGTTTCTAAAAATAACTAATTATAAAAATTCTTACATTATTTTTGTACGAAATAAATATTTCTACAAAAACTGAAATATTTCTACCGTAATCGTCGTATTCCATTGTCTTCCTCTTAAGTATAGTGTAATAAAAATAGATGATCGTGTACCAAAATTACAAACGGCCATTAAGCGCCTAATTGATGCAATTTCATTAGCTATTTTTTTATCTATGGTTTTTGCTATTTTTATCCAATAACAAAAACTGTTGACTGATCGATTAAATACAAAAGTTTTCGCTTTTGCTGATGCTTTGTACATTTTTTCTTTAAGATTAGAGTATTTAAAAAAGTGTTTTATTAAATTTAGTTTTAACAAAAAAACTTGAGCAAAAAAATTTGTGTGTATTGTTTTAAAATATGTCTAGTAACCTTTACCTTTTATGCAAATAGTTTATTTAGTTAATTTATCCTTTTAGTACGACATACTATTTCAAAAGTAATACATTCAACTTATTAACCAACTGCGGAAGGTAGTCCCACGACCTAAATAAACCTATGGTTTGAAGCCTCATTATTAATAGTTTATAAATTAGTTTGTATGAGATGAAAGTTTAGCCTTAAAGTTTTGAATTTTTCTATGTGTTGCTACTATGGCTTTTAAAGGTATAAGCTATAACGTTATGTTTCTAAAATTTCATTTATTTTAAAATATATATATATACATATACACTTGTACAATTATAAAACTAAAATATTTCCATCAACTTAATAAGAAATAAGATGAACTACAAACATTTTGGAACTTCAATTTTTTATCAACTTGCCCGAATAAATTTAATCTAGAGACTCCTCGATTTACATTAATATATTCTAATACTTTAACAAGATTTCTCAAACGCGCGACTAAATTAACTTATGATTTAACCATCTTATGATGCGTTACTGCGATAGGAAATTAACAGTACCTACATAAAACTAGAGGAAATATATGTATTGCTAAGTACTATTTAACTCCATATAAAAGGCAAATAATAAGAATGTAGTTCGGAAAAATGCATAAGTCGCTTGACAGGCGAGGGTAACCAGTCCGAATGTGACGGCTTGGGCAGGTCCGGAAGGCTTACTTCCTGCTTTGCGACCTTCGGCTGGCCTTCGGACCTTGGCGCCATTCACTTACCACTTAGACACTGAGTTTTGCTTGTGATTTAACAGCGAAAGCGTTGGCGATATGAGTGTGAGCCAATTCACGTGATACATTTCAATTAATCTATCTATTCAACACCTCGTAAATCGTGGCATTCATTTATAAAGGAAAGCAAGACAAATGTCTGTAATTTACGTTTTCTATGACTGAATAGAAGCTCTCCCCAACTTCGTCTTAGTAAAACAATTGTTTACCATGAACAGCTTACGTCCATCTGGCCTCGCATAACTTTCAAAATATGAAATAATTTTTCTAATTTTTTTGCTTAATTTAAAACCCAAAAGCGCCGTTAGAAAAAAGAAAGAGAGAAGGAATCTGTATGCATTGTTTTCTTTGTACAATGTTTGTATCACTTTACATAATTGACAAAAACAAACGAATCGCGTTTCATACTACTTCACTTATGTTAATTTCATTTAAATTACTAACAGACTTTATTCTTTTAGTTCTGAAGTTTAGTCAAAAATTTATTAATATATTCTTTCTATTTAGAAGGCATCTACCGCGATGGAGTTTCAGTCTTATGTCTCAGGTACTTTATCAACGTTGAAATAATGGATTCATAATACTTTATGATCCCCTAAAATGTCTTACTAATTATTATAGTTATATCACTATATATGTGTATGTGTGTATATGTATATATATGTATGTGTTTATATGTACGTATGTGAAGAAGATACTTCACATATTCCTGTTCACCTAATTTCCTTTATTATTATTTGATTGTTACCGTTCTAAATATTTTTGGTACGCCGCCAGCTACCGATTATCTTCCTCTGTTGTTTCCATACAAAGATTGTCTGGAACACATCGCTTTTAGCGATAAGACCGCCCATTGTACTTTCCGCTTAGTATGTTGCTACTAAACTGTGTTAATTTCTGTCTAACTGTGGTATACAATAAAGAATGTTCTATCTATCTATCTATCTAAATCCAGACTCTAAATCAAAAATATTTATCAACTGTGTTATCAAAATTATAATGACACTGTGCAAGGTTATTCAATACACTCTTAGATCCATGCAGTCTTTAGTTACATTTACATTTGTATAAGGAAATATTGAGGGCCGGTATAAAAGAACCAATTAATAAATTCCAACAAATAGGACAACGAGTATTTAAATAAACCAAACTTTAGTTGTGGGGCGTTTCGCTAACTCATTTATAAACACTCAACCTACAACTAACTGCGGTAAATGATTGACAAGTAACAATAAATATTTTTTGCGAAATGCGCAAACTTCCTAAACCGCGGTCAATGTAAAATTATGGTGTTGCAAAATCTTACAGATAAGTATGATTTTCGTTACACTCCATATAGTTTCAAGGGCTGGCTAAGTTTCTACTTGCTCAAAACGTTTATCTGATTAGAGGGTTAAGTACATCTTGCACGATAACGCAAGACACGCTCCGTCGTGACTTGACAAAGCTTACCTATGATGAAAACATTTAGTAAAATAATTTGATATGAATTTAATATCATGAGGACATCTTAAACAAAGTACTGTTTCAAAAAGACGGTTGCAAAAGTCTTAGTTAGTGCACTAAAAGTTATCCCCAGGTCAACTATCTATGTAAAGAACATAGAATGTGAGAACAAAAATTTTTGTTTCTATAGAAAACAATGCTATATAAATTTAACAAAATGTCTTCAGTAGTAGTATCTCTCCACGTAAACAAAATCCTTGTGTTTATAGTAGAACAAACACGATCATTATCATATTGCACGGCATTACCTGAGTGACCTGACACTGGTCAATTGCAGTACAGCCCACGATTTGACCGCAGGCCCTGACCAACTTACAAATTACGTGCATGAACTTATACTGCACATTCCTCGATTATACATCATCTTATCCTAGTTTTCGTAATTAGACTAAAGTAATAATTCAGATACGGCTATTTCACCTCAAACCACCATAATTTATACCAAATTATTCACACAGTTCTAATATTGCAGTTTTATTTTAGATAGTTTCAGTCATGTTGAAGAAATTCTATCGGTCTATAGGTTCCGAAACTGATACTTATTATTAACACAGGTTATGAAAAAAACAGAATTAGAGTTAATTTAAGTTCGTACTTATATATTTTTTTCAAATAATTTTATATTTTCAAGGATATTTAAATTTAAACAAATTATTAAATCAACTGAAATGGAAAATCGAAAACAGTTTTCCTAAGTTATTTAGAAACATTTTACCCTATTACGTTTTTTTACCAATTCTATTATTATTATTTGTATATCAATACAAAAACAGTACTCGTTTCTGATTATAACTTTACGTGCATAGTTCAACAGACAGGTTTAACACACAGTCTTAGAAATATTAACAAGAACATGAATTCGGCCCTTGGTTTAAACCATGACCGCTGTTTAATATTCAATACAAAACTTTTGGACCTAAAATACATATAATAAAGGTACTCTAATACAATTTTCTAACATTATGGGAAAGAAAAACTTTGGTCTTGTTACTCTATATTTAAATCTGCTTTATGTACCTACTCAAATAAGTACACTATATTTTCTTTAAATTATAAATTAAGAAAACTAAGGAAAAAAACAGAAATCCTATAAGTTATAACTATATATTATATATGTTATGTTAAACCACACACACGCACAGTAACAAACACACACACAAATTCATATCATAGACTCACACTCACAATCAATTAAGTACATTAGATACAGTTAAGTATATAAGGATATTTTACAGTCCTATTAAAAGTAGTTATTCACTTCTTTATAAATTATCGCAATTCCCTCCAAAGACAAATATAAAATCGAAACATAAAACTAAAGCAATACTTTAAAAATAGTTAACCTGAAGGCTGTAGTTGGTTTTAATTGAAAATATTATTAAAATAAACTATAAACGACTAATCAAATTAATGTAACCAATTAGTACATTTACAAAAGGCAAAGGCGGTAATAGACTTTTTCCGATCGAGATCAATAAAAATTTACCAGCACTTAATACGCAAAACGTTTTTTAACTAAATGAACAATTATATTACCAATCTCATACTGCTAGTCTGCGATCTCATATTGACAATGAAATTGATAACTTCACGACACCTTTAAAAACCTGTCCCGGCGCAATCTTTCCATATTCGGTGACTTTCTGTATCAACTATTATGGTCTCAGTAATCGGTGGCAATGAATTAAACTCGTACGTAATGACATTCTTGGTTTGTGTTGTCATTGCACATTAAACTTGCTCCAATACATTGCCATAATAAACGACTCTTGAGAACGATCAAAGTTAGAAAGCATGCAATATCATTTTAAGGAAATAAAAGTATGTACATATATGTCTCTACTACACGCTAGATGTGAATGTAAATCAATGCTGCTTTGAAAAAAATATCACAAAACGGGTATAGACACTTTTTGGGTTTGTCCACATACATCAGTCAATGATGGTTTACGCTACAAGTTTTTATTATGAATAATACAATAAATTTTGTTTATTTAATTGAAAGATCTTTTATTTTCAAATTTATTTCGTCTTCGTTTGCTTTCTGAAGAATTATAGAGCTATAAATGCATTGTTTGATTTATCTAAAACATACGTGTATATAGTTACAAGAACAGATACTTAAAGTCAAATAGTGTTTGTCATCCTTTGTATTAAATACGACCATTTTCGACAGGAGTTCACTATAGGAAGCCAATTGTGAAAAATCGCCAAGTGTTTTAAACCTATTTATGTTATATATTTGTATCGCATAGTAGTCCCTACGCTCCGAGTGGTCTTTGTATGTCTCCATACCTTCTTTTCTATAACCTAACTATGTTCAGGAAAAGTGGCAAACTTAATTCTGCTGATGCTAGTAGCGGCCATTTTTAATATCTTTTGTTAAACAAGAACAAGACACGACATCTCTGTCATTCATCATCAACTTGTATTTAAATCTCAGACAATCTTTGTATAAATATCGGTTATAGCGTTGCATTGTAGTACTTTGGATTGTAACAGTCGTAAAGTTAACTAAATAACTAGCTTAGGCGTTGCACAGTGCAACCGACACCTGATCGGAACGAGGGCGACTTATCACCAACAACTGGAATTATATAAATATTGTATAAACTTGTCGAACGTATAATGAGAGGGCAGCAACAAGCAACACAGATAGCAATTAGATTCAGTCTGTCACGCAAATAACTTGAATAATGAATAACTTTAATAAAGGCTACAGCGGGCGTAGTTCGCTGCTGCAATAACTCCAGATCAAAAAACTAGCTTTACCACAGAGCGAAATAAATTGTGCTTTTATATAAAATTCAGAGTACAATTTTCAGACATAGATACTGGATGGTAAGTATCTATACTACTTGATGGTAAAGAAGAACATATTACCTGTACCTAAGTATTTGTAAAAGACTCATTGACGTATATTGGGTGTCACGGCGGTTAAACTTAAATGTATTTTTTTGTTTCTACTAAAGTTAGTCTGAAATTTTCTGGCGAAGCCAGTTTCAAGAGATAGGTATAAAAAGGCAGATCACCTTCAACCGTTTTCGCACTTCCAGCAAACTACGACTGTTCTATGAAGTTCACAATATTAATTGTATGATTGCGATTGTTTACAGATCATTATTGCTTGTTTGGCATTGGCGTGCGGTGCTCACGCATCGCAGGGATGGGCCGGTCCCCCCGCCAACATTGCTCTGTCCCAGGACGGACGCAACATCCTCGACACACCCGAGGTAGCGCAAGCGCGTGCCGCTCACCTGTCTGCGTTGAACCAGGCCGCCCAAAACAACCCAAACCCCCAAGATGATGGCTCCTACAACCCACAATGGGACAATGAGGAATACTGGCAGAACGGTGAACAGAACAAGTGGAACGCTGCTCCTGCTCAAAATCAATGGAACGCTGCCCCCGCCCACAACCAATGGAACGCTGCTCCTGCTCACAACCAGTGGAACTCTGGTGCACCCGCTCCCGTTGCGGAGACCCCTGAAGTAGCGCAAGCCCGTGCTGCTCATCTTGCCGCCCTCAACGCCGTCAAATCTGCACCCGCCTCTCAACAGTGGAACTCTGCTCCCGCTCACAACCAGTGGAACGCTGCCCCCGCTCACAACCAGTGGGAAGCCCAGTCTCAATGGAATGGTGCTCCTTCCTGGCAGGGTGGTAACCCTGCTCACCAGCCCGCTAACATCAGATTAGCCAACGATGGCTCTGGCATCCTCGACACCCCTGAAGTAGCTGCTGCTCGTGCTGCCCACTTACAAGCTCACGCGCAAGTCGCACACGCGGCCCCCGCCCACGCTCCTCAGCAGCACTGGTGAACATCTTGACTCTTCTCTTATCCGGGCCCCCTGGACGGGCAGCTGCCTCGCGCCCTCGTTGATCACGGTTGTGCGCGCCAATTATCCGTCGAGAAGTCCAGTTCTTCCTCCGATCTCCTCTTCTTTTTAGGACTTTTTCAAAGTGCAAGTGCGTCTAGCCTATCCTGTCTTGTGGCTTTTTTGTTACTTTTATAAGAAATTTCTATTGAACGAACTTTTGTACATAATAAATAATTGTATGTATGCGTTATTAACGAATTATATAGAACGGAAAATATTATTTATGTAGTTTAAATAATCACATCGTCTACCAACCTCTTGTAACATTTGTCGTACAAGATTAGCGGGTAAAGTACCGATCTATTAAATGTCGCTTTACGTAGATAATGTACTAATAGCAAGAATGCGATGCGACACGACGTCGCGTTGTGTCGACTTTTCTCTTTATAAATTGTTATATTTTTCTAAAACACAAATTTATTAGAATCGAATCAAATCTCGAAGAAAAAAATTACTACTTGTTCCAGTTGCACAACTTCACCGCTTGTATGATACAAACGATGAAGACGAAGAAAAGAGCATCATTTCATATTCATAATTCCTTTTTACGAATAAAATTTGAGAGTAATAACCATGTTTATCTAAACATATACATAAATCACAGACCCAGACAGATCGTAGATTATACTACCTACAAAAGACAGCCTTAAATCAACAGTATAATTGAGTTGAATAAAATTACTGAAGAAAAGGAACCTGAAGTAGAGAAATGAAGTAGTATGCATAGTAAATCTTAGACTCATCAGTCAGAAAATTTCATTGAGTCCACTGTGAGAAACGTGAATCGAATTCGCGTTGAAATGTTAGTCATTTTAGAAATAAATGAAACTGTTTAACACCTTTAATAAAACTATGTCACTCTGGTATAAGCAAATATGGACAGAACTGCTATTATTATATACACAGTAGAAAATGTAACCAATACTCAATACTCAAGCTTATAATTAGGTTACAATTATGGACCCTGTCGGGCACAGCACAATGTTAGGAGAGAGGAGGAGTTTGTTACAATTATTATTATTAGTGCCTAGACAAAGTTTATCAGATATATTATTGCACACATGTTATATTATATTATTGCACTATTCGGTCGGTTTCCTGTGGTGGGATATTATATTATTCTCATCTAAAGCGATTTCATTTATTTTTATTTATTTATTAATTTATTTTTATATTTACCATATTAAAATATTTTTCATTTAAATTTCTATCGTAGATATACTTGCTGTCCTAGGCTTCTACACACAAAAATGGGATTCAACAATTGTAAATAATAATAAAATTATTCTATATTATGTCAATATGGTATTAAATTTCATTCACACAGGTATATATACATTAGAAAATCATATTAATTTGTTTTTAATAGTATTTTTAAATTAGTCAATATTATTCAAGTATTTGTATTAAATGTCATTTACATATTTATGCACCAAAATAAGTTGGGTTAATTCAATGTAAATATTAATTGTTTTATTATAATATAAATATATATAATTAAAGATTATAAAGTTAATATGATATTAAATATCGTTTACATAGACAATACAAACATAAATTGGGTTAATCTAATGTCAATACATAATTAGCATTCTATATAATTTCAATATAATATTAAATATCATTTGTTCTAATTTGGTATTATAAGTTCATTATTTATTGCGCGTTGTGTATTATTCAATTATTGTTTAATATTTAAATGGAAATTAATATTACAGATTCTGTCAATAGTTGGTAATTAGTGTTTGTCATCTAAGTATTCTTGTATACTATAGTAGCTTTTGCTTACAAGGAAATTTTTTAGTTTATTTATAAAAATGTTAATTTTTTCTTCATTTTTTATGGACTCTGGCAACTTATTATATATTTTTATTGACATGACCAAGGGGCCTGAGGAATGCATTGCTAGTCGGGAGGTTGGTAGGTTAAGTCTATTTTTGTGCCTTAGTGTGTATCTGGTTTGTATATTTTCTCTTGTAGTGTAGTGTTCCGGGTATTTCCGGACAAATTTACAAATTTCTAAAATGTATATAGACGGCAAAGTTAATATTTTTAGCTTTTGGAAATGGGGCTTGCATGTGTCTGTTTCCTCTATGTTCACTAAAATTCTTATTAGTTTTTTTTTGTTGCGTAAATACAGTAGATGCATCTGTGCTATTTCCCCATAATAGTACGCCATAGCTTAGCCAAGAATATGCATAGGCATAGTAGGTGACTAGAGCAGTTGCCAGATCAGTAGTCTTCTTGACTTCACGTAGCGCGTAGGAGAATTTTGAAATTTTTGCTCTCACCTTTTTGACATGCGGCTTCCAGCTTATATGTGTGTCTATGGTTAAGCCGAGCAAATTGAATTGGTTAACAGCTTCCAATTTGACATTTTCAAAATTAAAATCAATATTTATTGGTGACTTTTGATGGGGGTGAAAAGGCATTATTTTTGTTTTTGTGTAATTTATTTCTAGATTGTGTTCAGCCATCCAGAATGCTGTTTTCTCCAAAACTGACTTAAGTTTCTCATTTAAATTTAAGCTACTTTCGCATGTGACAAGTAAAGAGATATCACCCGCAAACAATACACATGGTTCACCAATGGCTTTAGGCAGATCATTGATGTAGATGAGAAAAAGTAAGCACCCTATCACGGTACCCTGAGGAATTGAAGCTTTTACATCCAATTTGTTAGAGCGGATTTTTTCAATTTGGCAAGTGGTTTCGTTAGAAAAATCTATCTCTACTAGTTGCTTTCTGTCCGTTAAGTATGACGAGAGCCACTTGTGAGCCTGTCCCCTTATGCCTATACCATATAGTTTGTGTAGTAGGATGTCAATTTGCACCTTGTCGTACGCCTTGGTCATATCGAGCAGCACACCTATTGCATATTTTTTTTTATTTACAATATTTAGAGCTACTTGTATGTACTTATACACGGCTAAGATTGTTGATCTATTATGACGGAAGCCATTTTGGCATTCGTCGAATACATGGCTTATTATAAAATAAAATTTTTATCAACATAGATGCACGTAGATTGATAATTATTGAACTGAGACAAAAGTTACGAGCCAAGGTAGGTGGTCTCGTAAACATGACGTGACACACTATGACGAAAGCGCATAGATCTCTAAACAGATAACACAACTTTGGAGTAATTATCTGTGTTTAAATTATAAAACGCAATGTTAATTATCAATGTGAAAACAAATAAGTAAGTAGTCAACTAGACACGTGAACTGGTCATGTTTGTTCCACGAAAGCCACAATTATTTAGCACATTTCTGACAACAAAAGACAGACAATGAATTCAAACATCACTTAAAATTACAGCAAATATCCAAACAAATAAATTTAATGTTGCCCAATTACTCGGTACAAAATTAAAGCTTCGATGACTAATTTACGATACAACCGAGACTCGTAATTACCTGGCTATGGTAGGACGACAGAAACTGGGAAATGTATAATTTTGCCATCGAAAGCTAACGAAGGAGGCGGTGCAAGGTCGATCTATCAAGCGATAGAACGCAATCAAACGATTAGTTTGTAAATATTAGCTTTAGAAAATAAGGTTACACGTGAAAATTGGATGTCGAATCCTTTATTACATAGCCCTTGCTCGGCTGAGCATTTTTACACTAGTGATTCATCGCTACCACACATTCTATCACGCCTAATAATGTTAGTATATCCTAACAAAGAATTTGGTATACGCACTCGAAATGCACCTAAGGACGTACTTAGAAAGGTAATCAATTTACACGTGGTATTCTGTTGATTCATTATTATTATCGATTTATGAACGAGTTAAAGTCATTGAAAGCAGAAGTTGGTCAATGGAATATCTTATTGGTTTATTTATTTAACAGCGACGTTATTGGACTCGCGGTCACCAAGAACCGCCTCCGTGGTATGTCTGGGACACGACAAAACACAGAAGTAAAAGTGAAGTAGGTATTTATTAGTTTAATATAATAATATTATTTCCTAAATAACCTAAATAAATCTAAAAATAATTAAATGTGTGTGTGGATGTGGACTGGTTAAGCGGGTATCCAGAAGACTAGGACCATTGACACACGAAATAGGCATGCTATGTCTACGTGAGTACATTCGACTACAGGAAAAGCCGCGGGTTCGAATACCGCTCAGTATATTTGTGTGCATGAATATGTCTGTTTGAATTGGTGTAGGTATTTCTATGTATGTATTTACAAAAAAAAAACAATTTATTTCTGTTTTATATTTGTTAAATTTGTATGCTATTTTCGTGGCTAAATGGGCCTGTTCGATTTATATCAAACTGTATTACCACATTATGTACTACCCCATTTAAAGCAAATAAACAATTTGAATTTGAATGCTTAGTAAGGACCAGTATAGCGTTATGTAATACATTTGTCCCAGAATATTGTTATTTACATAAACCTAACAATTTCTACCCTTCGAGTCCCATTCGACTCAGTATTTGAATTAATTCTACTGCCATAGCAGTACTGTTTATAAATTTGTATACCAAACTATGAATTAGGTTAAATGTACAGAGTATTACAGAAAGGTATGGAAAGGTGTAGCCCACAAATAGTGGATTTAACTTAAACTAGACCAACAGGCCAGTCAGTCAGTTGACGGGTACAAGAGTAGAGGACGACCAAAGAACAGATGGATAGACTGCGTAAAAGACGATATGGCTAGAAAGACAGTAAGCAGTGAACTGAGGAATGATAAAGCCCAAATAAGTTTGAGAATAGGGCAAGAAGATGGGGATGATTATAGCAGAGCTTTGTGAGCTGAACTGCATTAATTGTAATTTCTTACTGAAAATACCAGAATAAAAAAGAAAACATTAGTAGTTCTATACTAGTCATGGATAATGTTTGCTTTCTGTTAGTAAAATATTTTTTCAAAATCGGATCAGTTATTTCAGGAGGTACATGCATACCTATCCTAGATTCAAACTCAGAAGCTCGTAACTATTTATAATTTTACTACATATTATAAAACAAAGTCCCCTGCCGTGTCTGTCTGTCGGTTCGCGATAAACGGAAGAACTACTGAACGGATTTTTATGCGGTTTTCACTAATAGGCAGAGTAATTCATGAGGAAGGTTTAGGTGTATAATTTGTACCCGTGCGAAGCCGGGGCGGGTTGCTAGTATTTTAATAAATTTAAACCAGCATTTCTTGTATTAGGTGCCTGCGTCTATTTTTCCAGTCAATCATAATTCTAAAAAGTGTAGATAGGAGTAAATAGGTTTCTCTTGTATAGGCGTGTACCATCTTTGCCTTCATCGTCACTTTCTATCAGGTGAGTTGGAAGACAAACGCCTATTCCATTTCACGAAAAAAAAATACACCCATATAAATTGTATGTATATTTTGTGTATCTCAGGAACGACTCTTATGTTAAAATTTTGTATTTAAGTAAGGTTTTTCTTTTTAAGTTGGTATTGTGTATGCAGGTGTTTTACATTATAATATGTATATTTTATTAATGTGTATCAAAGTCGCGACAGTTTTAAAAACAGTTCATAGACATGGTACAGCAACTTGACAGTCGTCCACTCTGACTGCCCGCTGAACCAATATTTTTTTTTGTTCTCTTTCTAAAGAATTTATACATTTCAAAAATAGTATTAGAAATGATTCAAATATTATATTACTAGCCCGTTTTGAACTACACCCGAAAGAGGTTCGAGTGTCACATCGTGTATATGTCAGCAAAAATCGTATTACCTATTTACCATAGGAAAGATCAACTGTCCCGAAATACCCAGTGAGAACTCCAGGATTAGAAAGAGAGCACTCCAATATTTTTATTACCGAGTTGAGGAACTACCTACAAACATCTACACTACATGGGCTACGGTACATCGGGCAGCAAGAACTTACTTGGTGTGAAAGGTAACAACGAAACCTATGAATATGTATGGAAACTTAGAAACAGCAACACAACGAAACACTTACACTCGTACAAATTGCATTGTTGCGCGAATTCTCGCTTAAAATGTTCATGTACATACTTACATGGGTGTAACCAGCTTTTGGCCCAAGGCAGAGCAAAAATTTCTTGAGCCGCTATTGATAAGCCCAGCACCCTACAAGTAGATACCTACACGAAACATGAGGTGAACTTAGCTTATTATAAGGTAAGTCGTAAAGTGACAGAAACGTAACTTTAATAAACTTCAGCTCCCATGTCCACCCTCAGGTACGTACGCCCATGCTTAGCAGGAAAGGACATCTCGACCCACTTTAGGATCCTGTCAATTAGTAACCAGTCACTGTGCCTCTGCTTCCATCATAATCTGCGTCTACTTTCGAGCTGCGAGGCATTTTTTTAACCTTTAATGGGGAAAAAAGGAGTGGGGAGGGTATTGTTTATAAATGATGTCATTTAAATGTCGTTTCGAATTAATTCCTTCGAATCATACAATAACCTGTACTACCATTTCAGGTTATTTTGGTTGACAGCTTTCGGTTGTTCACTAATATGTGCAGGATTCTTCATACTAAATGTTTATACGAAATGGCGTTTGTCACCTATGATAGTAAGTATCAACCCAAAGAACTTGGAACTAGAAGAACTACCTTTTCCAGCTCTCACAATTTGCAATGTAAACCAAGCTAAGAAATCAGTGGCTATGCGGTATTTAGAAGAAGGGTAAGTAGCAAGAACAACAATTATATTCTTTATAGTCAACTGGATTTTGCGTGCATAATTCCTTACTTTATTTGGTACATGGAACAACATTACCCCTTTCAAATTCAATATTAATCTAAATAGTACTAAAAATACGAATAAATATATAGATATAGGTACTGTTTGTATCAGAAACCCCGTTGATAAGAAGTTGCTCAGAAATTTATGCAGCTCAAGAGAAGACTCAGCAAGATTTGAGGACGACATCGCCGGCAGCGCCGACTGGGATCACACCAGACAATTCCTTATTAATGTTAGTAATTGAACATATATTTTTAACACACGTTAGCATACAGTATATAAGGCTACGGGGTAGTAAGCTTTATATCTAACCAACAGCTGGTTATTTGGTGCGGTTCCGAAACATGTGGTACACAATCAAATTCAATTAGTTTTTCAGATTTGACATTTAAAATAACCGCATAATATTAATTGATTGGACATTTTATGAGTTATTAATAGTCTCATAGAACGGTATGTAACATGAATCATCATGTTATGTCACTTTTGAACACTAAATAGGCAAAATTAAGGTTTGAATTTGCATGTCAATTTGTTATTTCGAATGACTTAAACCTCTGCATTTGTTAATTATATTTATTTGTATGGGAATCAATCAGCACTATCTATAATTGACTATATATTAAGAGCAAACAAAGCAGTTCAGAAAAGGCGAAAAACTAATTAATAGTACTATGCGAATAGATTGAAGCGAGAACTACATTAGACCGACGCACACGTCTGAGTCATGTAAGGTTGGTGTGCACATAAAATCGACGCAATGACTTTTTCGACGTTTTCGACTCTGATATCATCAGTTACTTAAAAATGAATGAATCGGACAGTGAATTTGAAGAATTCTTGAATGACACGCGTTACGTCGATTTGATGTACACACCAACCTTACACATGTAAGACGTCTCAGAGGTGTGCGTAAGCCTAATGTAGCTCGCGCTATATACTTCTTATATGCAGCTAAAAAAGAAAGGTATTGTAGGAATCTTGTGTTTAAATCATGTTTTGGGCCTGAAAATTGGATTAGTGTATTAATTTCCCTATTGCTTAACAATGTAGGTACCTATGTATTAGTTTTATTTTTTGAGTTGAGCCGGTGTTGGTGAATTTACCGTCTAGCACAGTGTTGATGATATTTTTAAATCTGTGTTATTGGTCGATAGGTATCGAGATTAGGAATTCGATGGTGTGCATAACTCAAAAACTTCATTAGATCTAGGCGTGCGATATTTTATACATCCTAGTTACATAAATGCGAATATAATTTAGTTTGTTTGTTCCACTGTCATCAAATAAACTAGAACTCATGTTGTCAGTCAGGGTACAGAAAAACACATAGAGTACCTACCTTTTATCCAGATACAAAGTACTGTTCCTGACTGATATACGAGTTGACACAATCAAGCTACGAATTATTGATTTATTGAGCGCTTCACATTGAAATATCATACCTATTTAAATACATTCGCGTTACTAAACTGTGCGTGAGCCATGCTTCAGCACATATGGGCCACCTCGACCGGAGTGATATTACGGCCTCACAGAATACCGGCAGTTAAGCAACGTTACATTGTATTTCGCCGAGTGAGTGAGGTTACCGAAGGCCTTAACCCTTCCCTGTCCCCCTCTCCCCCTCTTCCTCCCCCGTTTCCTACTCCCACCTTAAAGGCCCGCAACGCACTTGTGACTCTTTGAGTTGCAAGTGCCCATGGGCGGCGGTAGTCACTTACCATCAAGTGATCCGTCTGCTCGTTTACCCCCTGTTTCATGAAAAAAAATTGGCAGGCGTCACTGACGTATTATGATACTCAATATATAGTACCTAAGTTTTCCTTGGGATATATTTTTTCAATACAAATGATTTTCAGGTCACACAGCCATGCAGCGAAATGCTAGCACAGTGTGTTTGGGACTCCAGTACCATGAATTGTGAGGATCTCTTTAACGCTCAACTTACAGACGAAGGGCTCTGCTGTACCTTCAATGCTGTACACCGAAATAACATGTTCAGGAACCCGTAAGCCATTTATTTTTACCTACTTTTTAGAAGCTATTATTAGTTAGGGGGAAGGGCACGGTAGAGGTTTGCTCCTTCGAGTGTAGAAGAACGTATTAAACTACTAAGTTATGCGGGGATGTTGCATTTCTACACCGCCTAATCTTGGGCCAAGAATTGCAAGCTGCCAAGATTCTTGGCAGGTTGCAAATGTATGAAAACATACTTTAAACTACAGGAAATTCTATTGTAAACAAGCTTATACTTATTTAGAAGAGAACCAAAAGTTACTAGTATCCTCTCAATAGACGACGAACTGCTGGAGAACATAAAAGCGACAGTGGGAAAATTAATATCAATTAAACAAATCCCGTATTTCGTATGTTACGAAGGTATGGGCCGGCTCAACCTGAAAATTACCACGGCCTCACAGAAAACAGGCAATAAAACAATGCAATAATGCAAATTTACAATATTTTGACCTATTGGAGCGGGATTAACAGCAAAACCGTTTTCATCTAGCTTAGACTTCAATTTTCTCTTTCTCTCTTTCGCTTTGCCAATCTATTTACCTATATCTGTATCTATTTACTATGTATATCTATGACTATAATACATTGCTCTGTGATTTCCAAAATTATCCGGCATCCGGTTCTAATCCATGTTACGTACTATACGTTAAGTACTGTTGGTGTACCGTAAAACTCTGATAACAAGTTGTTCAAAAATTTATAAATAAAATCAACTAGAGCATTAACAGCTCTCACTTTGAAAGGAAATCCAAATATAGTATATATAATTTTTAACGAACTTCTGATTATAAAAAGGAAATATATATATTATTTACAGCAGATCGTTAAATGATCTAAATTTAACATTTCCATCACCGGCAGTTGACTGGACTCCTGAAGATGGATACCCTGCGGACGCGCCACCTGACGGTTTTCCGTGGAGACCCAAAGGTGAGTCAATAGTTTGGAATGAAATCACTTAATCATGCGCTTGTTGACGGGATTGTTGGATATCAGCAGCTATTCAAAAAAGCAGTATGCCATACGACATAGCCCCATTGAAATAACTGCTTATCCTAGAAATCCAAAGAAGAACCAAAAACAGGACAAGACCCCTAGAACGCAATTCACTTCTGGTTATACTAAGCGTATTTTAAAGTTTTGGCGTGGAAATTTCCATGTTTTTCTAATATTATTTTTAAAAGTTTTTTTTTTTTAATTTGCAGGAATTGGCACTCAGCATGGCCTTAGTTTGGTATTGGATGCTAATATAGATGAATACTATTGCGCATCAACAAAAAGTGCTGGATTCAAGGTATCGTTCTCTTCAGGCTTCCATCCCTTGGCCCCCATATATGACAACAAATCTTTATCATATTTTTTATACTTTTATTCATAGGCAAGATACACTTAATAAATATCTTTGAGCAACTTTAGTAGTGTAATATCTAAAATGTAGCGATCACTCACCAACTGCACCGGGGCGCCGAGTTGTGCGTTCGATTACCACATAAGACATGAAATTAATAACCACAAAACTGAAGACAGCAATTAAGTATCTACTTGTATCTAATGAGATTAGAAATGTACATCAGTCAAAGCAAAATGCAACATCCGCAAGAAAGGTGTTATATATTATTATTAAACAAAAATGTATTGTAGATCCTAATGCACAATCCGACGGAGACACCGAAGCTCAGAAACTTGGGCGAGATTTACGCACCAGGTCTAGAGGCTCGTATCTCGATATATCCCAGAATATTAGACGCGCAAACAACCCTTCGTACCATTGATATTAAGAAGAGACTCTGCCTGTTTTCCAGTGAAAAGGAACTGGTATTTTTCAGGTAAGTACCATAACGTATCGATGTATGACAAAATGAACTTTGTCGTACATCGATGTAGGTAGATCTGATCGATGTTTGTAATCACAAAAAACTATTTTTATGTGGTATTGTGGCGGTGACATAAAACCCTACCTTCTTTGGTTAAATCAATGTTTGTATGTGTTGCAACTTTTCCCACAGAACGTACACTTTGAAGAACTGTCAAATGGAGTGTGAAGCTCGAGCGATGTTAGATATATGCAAATGTGTTTACTATTATATGCCCAGTAAGTCCCACATTTATCGTGCACTCATGGGCGTACCCAAGGTATGGCAGAGGAAGTCAGCTGCCCAACCTGCCTTTTGTATGCTTAAGTACGTGTTAAGTTTATTAAAGTAACGTTTATGTCAAATTAAAGTTGGATACGCCCATGCGTGGATATACACTTACACAAACATATACATATATTTTTATTTTTTAAAGACAACTCGCGCACTAGGAATGACATCTGTTTAGCGAGGGACTTTACAAACACTGAAGCAATAACGGACACAAAGAACACCCAGACTCGGTACAACTATTTATGGATCACACAAATTTTTGTCCCGTGTGGAATAGAACCCACAACCCGGCGCGGCTTAGTGTCAAGGCGACCACTTTAACCATTGCGTCATGCGCGCAGGCATTTATTACTTATTAATCATGTACTACAGGTTTTATTATCTTATTACTGTAAATAGTCAACTCTTACAAAGTCCGTGCCCAGCAGTTGAATATCACTGCTAGACACGGACCTCGTAACTGATCACTTTTTGGACGGACATGGACCATAACTGGTTCAATTTCTTATTTATAGAGCTATCAACCTGTAGGCACTATTTGCCTTCATTACATATAACCACAAACAATAATCACTAACAATTTATTTTTTAATATTTACAGAAAATAAAACTACGCCTATCTGTGGGAAATCTGACGCCAAGTGCTACGCTAATATGAGCAAAATTATACCAGGTAAAATTGAAAACAAAATAATAGGGCAATAATTACTACATATTAAAAAACAAAGTCCCCGACCGCGTCTGTCTGTCTGTCTGTTCGGGATAAACTCAAAAACTACTGAACGGATTTTCATGCTGTTTCCACCAATAGCTTCATGAGGTAGGTTTAGGTATATAATTTGTTAAGGTTATGTGTAAATTGGTTGAAATATGATGATGATTGGTGAAGATGTATCTACTACCCGTGCGAAGCCGGGGCGGTTTGCTAGTAATACATAAAACAACGTATAGCTTTTTTCTCTTCTTTTAATGGGTAAGGTGGTAAAGTTTAACAGTCGTGTACTTATACACCACTCAGTTATAAAACCTCGTTAAAAGTCGTGCTGTTCCGTTAAAGAATCGTAGCGAGAACGGGATTAAGGGTAGGGTGGGTAGGTACTGGTAGGAGTGGTGGGTAGTCGATTTTTTTTCTATACAAACTTTATTTAAGTAGTAGGCCAATTACTTTACTGTTACTTTAACGTTCAAAACATTGTAAAATATCAATTTGTGTGGTAAACATCAATTGTGTCAGCGGCAGCATATATCTACTGGTATACCTACCAGTAGATACCTAAGTATAGGACATAATAAGACGGCGACTGGCGAACTGTCTCCAACCAAAATCGCAAGCGAAATAACCTCGTGTTAATTAGAGGAGTTAGTAGGCGAACTCTTCCTCAGGTTCGATTCTTTTTCAGCGCAAATATTTAATACTAGGCATGTATTTGTCTGGGCGCTTTTATTTATAAAATGTACCTATGTGTTTACAAAACAAATGTAGGTATCGAATTATGTTCATCCGTGTCCTACTTTTTTTTTATCGCGTAGAAGCCCCCACGAGTCATCACCTCACAAGGGCTGACGGACTAAAACCACAAAGTGTTCGGTCACAAGTGACGGAACACCTAGATCCCCAGGCCAGCGCCCATAAAGGTCGGAGATAATTCTGCGCTCTCCGGCAACTGGTGCCGCTCCTTCGGGACGGAAAAGTACTAGCCCTCTCCCGTTCCCTTTGCACCGCCTCTTTAGTGGACATTATTTTCTCACAAAATGAAGCAGCACTTTGGACCAGGGACAGAAACGTGGTCTCCGGCGAGAGGCTTCCCACGTCAATAGCCGCCGTGAGGTCGCGGCACTGTTGTGTCCACTCTGAGCACTCCACTAGAGTATGGAATGCAGTATCCCTACGACAGCCATCACAGTGATGACTGGCCATACTGTCTCTCCAGCCAATCCTCTGGATGGCCACAATTGTGGCGTGCCCTGCACTTGATCGCCTAATCACTCTTTCCACTCTGCCGTTAGGACCTGACGGAGCTTAGAGCTTTACACCTCGTTTTCCTGCCGAGTGGTGCTCAGCTCCTGCTGCTTGCGCCATTGATATAATGACTCAAAGGTCTTCGCCTCAAGGTCCTATCGTACGTTCCAGCGATTATCCATATCCTAGAACCTTACTTACTTACATACACTTATTACCCGGAGCAATTCTACCTTACATATAAACACAGCTATATAGGTATACTTGGTAGAAGTAGTGACCAATAGCCACTCAAAAATTTGACACCACGCCAAGAAGTATAGTTTAATTTTGCGTTTCCCTCATCCAAATGCTCCCGCTCTAAGAAGCTCTGGAAAGTCCTACAAATGAACAGAAAAACGACACTACGCTAGAAATGCTGATTAACCCCTGTCTTCCCTTAAATTGTCAAGCAGCTCTTCAATCTGCTAAAATGTGCACTCCCTACCTCTTGCAGTTTAATAGTGTCGTTTCAAAATCCCATCAAAACCTTTATTAACTTAAGTAGTTTAATTGAGGAGTGAAAAGATAATAATAATATTATGACATTCGGTTGCAGGTCGAGATGTGTCGTGCGAGGAATGTCTGCCGGCTTGCACTGAGATAGCATACAGCGAACGCTTTAGTTGGGCACCACTAAAGAAATCCCTTGTAAACAATCTGGCGCAGAACCTCGGGAACAGAACACTAGAATATTTCACGTAAGCATTATTTAATAAACAACATTCTTTTTCCGCGAAGTTTTCATGATATTATTAAAAATAAAAAAGGCGTTTTTGATTCAATATCTACAATAATAATTCTTGTGAGTCACAAGTACGTTGCCGCCCTTTAAGGTGGGAGTAGGAGAATAGGGGGAGGGTGGGGGGTTGAGAGGGTAAAGAAGGGAATAAGGGAAAGGGAGGGGTTAGGGCCTCCGGTTACGTCACTCACGCGGCGAAATGCAATGCAAGCATTGCTTCACTACCGGTTTTCTGTGAGGCCGTGGTATCGAGCGGAGTCGAGCCGGCCCATACATGCCGAAGCAGGCTCTTCCACGTTTAATAATAACGCCAATATTTTTTAAATAATAACGCCACTCAGTTATGCAACTTCTTCTTCTTAACAACAATTTAAAGTCAAACGTAACGTGGGAGAGCCATGCTTCGGCACGTATGGGCCGGCTCGACTCCGCTCGATACCAAGGCCTCACAGAAAACCTGCAGTGAAGCAATGCTTACATTGTGAGTGTGTAAGGTTACCGGAGGCCCTAACCCGTCCCTCTCCCCTATTCCCGTCCTTCCCCTCTTCCCCCCTCGCCTCTTTCCACTCTTCCCCCCCTCACCCTCTTCTCCTACTTCCACCTTAAAGGGCGGCAACCACTTGTGACTCTTGAGTTACAGGTGCCCATGGGCGGCGGTAGTCATTTACCATCCATGTGACCCGTCTGCTCGTTTGCCCCCTAGAACATAAAAAAAAAACAGTATAAGTCAGGGTTTGTCGACTTTAAAACAAATGATGCATGGATGATGCAACAATCATATTCGAAGTTATTTTACTGAAACTATATTTTAACAGTAGGTATTTACTGTCGTATTGGAATCAAACGTAATCTGTGGTACCAAAAGCTTCCAAAAAAAAAACAAAGTTCTTAGGCGCTTTCCCAGACATGCGACTGAAAGTGGGCCACAACCTATTAGCCATCTAACCTTGTTTGTAACAGAAGGATCTACAGAACTACATAGGTATAGGTATAATGGACCAATTCTTTATTTCCCTAAATCCTTAAAATAGTCGGTATTCAGTAGAGTATTTTTTTTTTATTCTTTGTTGACTTTGATGTCGTTACTTATATCTCGAAATAAATGACAAATCGCATAGCGTCTGGATTTTCGCTTCCAAGCGTTCCTAACACAATGTTTAATACATTTTATACCGATAAAAATCACAACAAATAAACCCCATGAATCACAGGTGTGCGTTCGCGCAGCGGAATGTTGTTGAAGTTAAAGATTTTAATTATGCAGATATTTAGTGTATGACGACGTGTAATTGTGAATGGTAAAAAGAAAATTGTGCATGCAGCCATTGTGGAGAAATTCGCTAAAAACTGATTCCGCTGGGCGAACGTTGTCCTGGCGGAACTTTTTTTAATCCATGGACTTAAAAAAAAAAAATGTGTCCAAAACTTTGTGTGTATTTGTGTGTAATTGTGTATGTATGAATAAAATTAGTGCATGCATAAACTTCGGAGAAATTCAAGTTTCCGCTACGCGAACGTTTGGCCATTAGCTAGTTTTCATATAAAGCGCTTATATAGAGAGCTGTAGACTTTTACATACGTTGTTTTGAATTTGTTTATATTTGTTTAAAAAACAGATTTAGAAAAAATCGCAAGGTTTAAAAGATAAAAATATAAACGTAAAATACGCTTATTAGGTCTTAGTTCGTAAAGTATGCACTTTGGGGTCTAGATTTTCACGTTTATACAAACCTTGTAAGTGTCTGCAACATGTTGCCAAGTATCAATGATGTTCCGTTAGTAATTAAAGAGTTATAGGACAATTTACCATGAATAGACCACTGTTTACGAAGCAGACAAATATCACGACGTTCTAAAGGAATTGCATAGTAAAATGTATTCCAATAATTAGTGTATTAATTCAACTACTCACATGCAAAATTTCATCTCATTAAATTCAGTAATTAAAGAGAAACGATTAAAATACTGACAAAGCATCGAAAACCTACATAACCCGACCAAGTTCCGATGGCTACAAAAAAGCGGCCGTGCAATATATTTAGGTAACATTCCAAAATTTACAGTAACAGTAACAGTACAGTACCGGTATTGAATTGGTACAGGTGACAACACAATTGTTGTTTCTATATAATTTATAGGTCATTTATTTTTCTACACCTGCTTTTTTAAATGTATTTGACTATGACAGTAAGTACTATTTACGTAGGTACTTTATTTTAGTATGCGCTTGAGACTTGCGTCAGTATATGATATTACCGTTGTACTGGTAGTGACTTATGTATGTATGCATTTTAAGTCTATTACTGTCTCTAACCAATGACAGAGTATGTTTAGCAAGCGTTTGTTAACGTTAAGTTTTTATGAACAAGAGACTAGTCATGACAAGCGCCTCAGCTGCGCTCCCGATACGCTCAAAATACACGCGCCTGTGCGCGCACATGAGTTGTATGCCAAGTTCTGCCGTTACTGGGGCGCGCGCCCCAGCGATTGTCATGCATAGTCCCTAAGAGGGTTAGAAATTTTTAGGTTATTTTCTGTATTTTCATTCATTCATTCATATGCTCACGGCTGTTGTTCCAGAAGGGGTAGGCAGAGGTGTGACCGTCTGCTCGTTTGCCCCCTATACCATAAAAAAATATATATATTTTTTTCATTCAAGAAATACAATTGTTTTATTTTTTCCTACGCTTGTGTACGCAACTGTACCATATTAATAAATACTATACTGGAAGGTTAAGAACGTTACTTAGATATATGGCACGGCCGCTTTTTTGTAGCCATCCGAACTTGGTCGGGTTATGTAGGTTTTCGATGCTTTGTCAGTATTTTAATCGTTTCTCTTTAATTACTGAATTTAATGAGATGAAATTTTGCATGTGAGTAGTTGAATTAATACACTAATTATTGGAATGCATTTTACTACGCAAATCCTTTAGAACGTCGTGATATTTGACTGCTTTGTAAACAGTGGTCTATTCATGGTAAATTGTCCTATAACTCTTTAATTACTAACGGAACATCATTGATACTTGGCAACATGTTGCAGACACTTACAAGGTTTGTATAAACGTGAAAATCTAGACCCCAAAGTGCATACTTTACGAACTAAGACCTAATAAGCGTATTTTACTTTTATATTTTTATCTTTTAAGCCCTACGATTTTTTCTAAATCTGTTTTTTAAACAAATATTGTTTATATTCAAAACAACGTATGTAAAAGTCTACAGCTCTCTATACAAGCGCTTTATATGAAAACTAGCTAATGGCCAAACGTTCGCGAAGCGGAAACTTGAATTTCTCCGAAGTTTATGCATGCACTAATTTTCTTCATACATACACAATTACACACAAATACACACTAATTTTTGGACACATTTTTTTTCTTTTAAGTCCATGGATTAAAGAAAGTTCCGCCAGGATAACGTTCGCCCAGCGGAATCAGTTTTTAGCGAATTTCTCCACAATGGCTCCATACACAATTTTTTTTTTACCATACACAAATACACGACGTCATACACTAAATATCTGCATAATTAAAATCTTTAAATTCAACAACATTCCACTGCGCGAACGCACACGAATCACAGTACGAGTAGGTACCTAGGCGACCGAGCTACGCACGGTAAATAGATACGTATCGATAAAAAGTTCATAGTAAAATAAAATTATATATTAATAAGAGGCATTACATGTGCCCAAAGATTTCGAAACATCCTCACACACATCCTAACATTCTCTCTACTTTTGTATACTTTCAGAGAGAACATGCTGGTAATACATTTTTACTTCGACGATAATTCGTTTATAAGATTCACTAAAGGTGAAATATTTGGATTAACAGAATTTCTATGTAAGTATATAGATATAAATTGGACATTACAACGTTCACGTTACGAGGTTCAATTCTAACGTTTCTATGGCAATGCTAGTGCAGTGTTTCAAAAAGCTTCAAACAAAAGACAATCAATCACAAAAATAATCGCATAATTAAAGTGACTCTTAACTTTGTGAACATAAACCTTAATATCTATTATCAAAATCTAAATGAATAATACACTGAGGTGTTTGTATTACTTCAACTGCAACTGCTTACTTCAACAATATGGACTAAATACGTAACACAATATTTCAGCAAACACAGGAGGCCTGCTGGGACTGTGCATGGGTTTCAGTATGATGAGCCTAGTGGAACTGATCTACTATCTGACCTTAAGAGCATTGTGCATGACGCTCCGGCGGCGTTCAAGACACCCATTTGTTAAATAGCTGAAGCCATTTTTAAACTAGGTCTATCTTCTGTGCTGAAAGTAATGTGAATAAAATTTAGATTAAGTACAGTTGTTTCTATATTAAGTTTACAATCTTATAACAATGTTTTAGACATCTACCTTGTATTATCTCTGAATAACTCTTAGAAGCAAATAAAATCATATCTATAAGATGGACGATTTCTTTTCGTGAGAGCATACAGAATTAAAGCGTGCGTCATGCTCGTGAACGGGTGCCGTTGGTCGGGGCTGGTCATCTCCGGACTGCCATTACTTTAATATGTACTTAAGTAACGCGTCTATTTATATTTTAGAATAATAGGTATGTTGCATTGTCCTCACGTTTCATTTACGCTTGTAAGCAATGTAACTAGAAATTTGTAAAAAACATTTTGAAAAAGAGTAACTTAATAACTCTACACATCTCACACACGGCCGCCTGATCCCAAACTAGACAGAACCTGTACTATGGTAACCAGACTGCTGATAAACATACTTATATGTTTCTAAATACATACATATTATAGATAAATTGTCCTTGGAGTTTCTTGTCTGTTCTTCTCCATAGGATCTACGTATTGGAACAGGCAACTAGCTTCACGACTGACTTAGTGTGACTGACTCCTGCTCCTGACAATTCAAAAATACCTATTATTGGTTTAATTGAAATAAATGGTTTTGATTGATTGATTGATTGATAAGTACGACTATTTGAAGTGTTCTTCATGTTTCGAGATAATGTGCAAGTGAGTACTGAAAACAAGTTTCACAGTATTCTACACTTCAACAATTTTTTTTTATTGTATGAGTGTAAGAAAGTTCTCTGAACACACAAAGCTGGGAAAGTTGAGAGATTGTCAATCCTTGAGTTATTGAACTTTTGCTTTTTGAAACATTGTCCAAATTAAATGTAGAAAGAATTGTAATGTTTACACTCCCACTGAGTAAAGGGTTGTCACTTGTCACAGGAGGAGAAATTTATAAGACATAATTTAAATATAACATATGCATAATTTGACATGTCAAATTAATGGTCCAAAATATAATAAGTTTCATCTTATTGACACTAACAAGATTGTTAGTAATGTTTTTTTGACGAAAGGTAGACATTATCTTTCAATTTATTTTAAGAGACAGATAGCAGTATCGCTATCATATTATCTTACAATAACAGCCAAGAACTTGGCTAAAACATTGCTTTTATTGAGGAAATTGAAATTAATTGTAATTATGATTCTGCCAATTTGTTGGCAAACAGTATATGTGACATTTATAATAATTTAAATTAATTACTAAGACAAAAGAGAATACCTCTTGCAATTATCATATTATAAATAAGACTATAAAAAGTCCAATATCTCAGCTCAGTAATAATCAAGTTAGTAATAAGTTTCATAAATTAATAAGTAATAATAACTTAAATTACATAAACCTGGTTCACCAGAATATTAGGGGGCTGATGGGCAAAGACCTAGAAATAGAATTGTTCATGAACTGTAATGCTGTTGATATTTTTTGCATCACTGAACATTGGTTAAAAAGCGATCAGTTCATGTTCAATTTTGATAACCACCAGATAGGTAGCTCGTTCAGCAGAGCTAATGCAATACATGGTGGCTCTTTGATACTTATAAATAAGCAATTTTAATTTAAAGAGCGCCATGACATTGTTAGTTTATCGGTTGAACGAACTGCAGAAATAGCCTGTATAGAACTCAAGCGTTTAATTGTAATTAGTGTATATAGACCTCCTTCAGCTTTGTATGATTGTTTTGAGTGTGTTATGGATTCAGTATTAGATAAAGTAACAAAATCTAAAAAAAAAGTAATTATTTGTTGTGATTTTAATATTAACTTATTAGAAAATTCTGGTTTAGCGACTAAGTTCAGGACACTATTCCAGTCATATAATCTGAAGATCGTGTTTTTGGAGCCTACACGAATCACAGCCACTACAGCCACATGCATAGATAATATATTCACAGATGTTGTAATTAAAGATAAGAAAATAATAAATCAGTTAGATTCTGATCATTGCGGTCAACAAATTTATTTTTACAATAGGAACGAGAAAGTGGCAAAGAGAAATATATTGTGGTGTGGAGGAACGGGAACGGGTGTTATGTCCCTCCAACACAAAGGGAGGATCCTCCGACCAGGCGAGGTGATCATGCCTGGCGGGCCGCGGCCCAACGGTTGATGTTGGGAAGTTGTATATATACTAATCGGCGCGAGAACTCTCATAGCGCGATGCAGGATTAGTAGTTTGTAGATGATGTTGGATTATGTTTCATTTTGCTGTATGTGGAAGTCGCCACATCACTCCCCTCCAAGACCGGAAGGTCGATATCTTGATGAGTCAGCTGTCTATGCTCTATTTAGGAGCGTGCCAGGGCCAGTAGTGAGTTGTTCCGGTGAGTCGGAACTGAGTGCCGCAAGTTCCAGTGAGTCGGAACTGTATTCCGCTAGTTCCAGTGAGTCGGAACTGAATGCCGCTAGTCCCAGTGAGTCGGGGCTGAAGTCCGCTGGTCCCAGTGAGTCGGGGCCGCGTGCGGTGCTGCGTGCGGTGCTGCGGTGAAGTCCCCAGTGAGTCGGGGCGGTTGCTGCGTAGTGGCTGGCTGCTGCGTAGACGGGAGAGAGATGCTCTTCTTACGTGGACCGTAGGGGCAGTGTGCTGTGCCTAGACGCTGATGAGGCCGTAGGGGTAACCAGGCTGGAGCGGTCGCTGCAGGCGTGTGGTATCCCTGTTGAGGCCGAGGATGCTGGCTGGCTGAGACTTGATTACCGCTCATTGCTGTAGGAGTGTATACGATGGTGGCGATGATGATGCTGCTGATCTGCTTCATGAAGGCTGCTTCCAATCACTTCGGGGTCACCACTGTGGAGGAACGGGTGGTATGTCCCTCCAACACAAAGGGAGGATCCTCCGACCAGGCGAGGTGATCATGCCTGGCGGGCCGCGGCCCAACGGTTGATGTTGGGAAGTTGTATATATACTAATCGGCGCGAGAACTCTCATAGCGCGATGCAGGATTAGTAGTTTGTAGATGATGTTGGATTATGTTTCATTTTGCTGTATGTGGAAGTCGCCACAGTGGCAATACCTAAAACTGCCAAACGTTTTGAAAATTTTTAAAATAAACTAGAGATAGCTTACAACATACCATTTTTAGATATAGATTCCAACCCTAATACTTCCTTCAATGTTTTTTTTGATACATTTTGTTCAGAATTTAATTCAGTTTTTACACCCAAAACGATTGTAGTTAAGAGTAATGCCACATTTAGTGAATGGGCTACTATAGGTTTACACAAGAGCAGAAAGAGACTTTATGAGTTATATGATGAAATAAATTACAATAATAGTGAACAATTTCACATATATGTCAAAGAATACTGTAAATTGTTAGGAAGCTTTGTAAATTAGCAAAGTCTTGTTTTCTGAGTTCAAGGATTAAAAATAGCGATGATAAGGTTAAACCCACTTGGAACATTATTAATAGTGAGACTAGAAAGCAGCACAACCAAAGTAATGAGTTTAGTTTGAAAATTAACAACAAACAAGTAACGTCAGATATAGAAGTAGCCTCTGTTTTTGAGAACTTTTTACTAATATTCCTGTGTCGACTACTAAATCTTTGAACTCCTCACCAGCTCTTGCAGAATCAATTTTGAAGAGTGTATTTAGGTTTCAACATGTCAGTCCTTCTGAAATTATCAAAGCTTTCAACACGCTAAATCTAAAAAAAACAGCCGACCTCTGGGGAAATTCTGTACTCATTACAAAATCTGTTATTATTGTAATTGCTAGTCATTTATCATTTATATTTAATCAGTGTGTAGATAGTGGTGTATTTCCTGATCTGATGAAATCTAGTAAAATCATTCCATTGTTCAAATCTGGCAGTACTTCAGACCCAACTAACTTTAGACCAATTTCTGTACTACCAGTATTCAGTAAAATTTTTGAAAAAATTGTTTATGATCAAATGCGAAGTTTCTTTAATTGCCATAATTTGTTACATAATAAGCAATTCGGTTTTACAATGGGTCGCTCTACAACTGATGCCGGTATAGAGCTTGTAAAACATATATTTGATGCCTGTGAGGATGCCCACGATTCTCTAGGCATTTTTTCCGATTTATCCAAAGCTTTTGATTGTGTTGTTCATGAAACTCTGATCAGGAAATTATATCACTACGGTATCAAAGATACGACGCTGGATCTTCTTACTTCTTATCTGAGTAATAGGATTCAGAAAGTCGATATTAATGGCAAGCTATCTCCAGGGTCTGTGGTAAAAATGGGCGTTCCGCAGGGATCTATACTCGGGCGATTTTTGTTCTTAATCTACATTAGTGACTTACCTTATATTGTTAAGAACAACCACGAAATAGTATTGTTTGCGGATGATGCTTAACTCTTATTTATGCTAAAACGTATGTGTACAAATTTTGACGACGTAAACGATGCTATTTCGAAAGTGGTTCGCTGGTTTAACGTTAACAATTTACTTCTTAATGGAGAAAAAACTAAATGTATCCGGTTCACTACTCCAAACGTTAAACAGGTGAAAACGACTATACTACTTAATGAAGACGAGTTGGAACTAGTTGATACCACAAAATTCTTAGGCATTACTCTTGATTCTAAGCTTCAATGGGGCCCTCATATTGATAAATTATCGAATAGACTCAGCAGCATACGCAGTTAGAAAAATTCGTGAACTGACTGATGTTGAAACAGCCAGATTAGTTTATTTTAGTTATTTTCATAGTATAATGTCGTATGATATTTTACTGTGGGGGAATGCCGCCGATATTCAATCTATCTTCGTGCTGCAGAAGAGGGCTATTCGAGCAATTTATAACTTAGGAAATCGTGATTCACTGAGGCAGAAATTTAAAGAAATTAACATAATGACGGTAGTGTGCCAATATATTTATGAAAATCTAATTTACCTTCATAAAAATAAAGATCACTTCTGTAAAAAAAGTGATATACACTCTTTTAACACGCGTAATAAACATAAACTTGTTGTACCTGCCTCTAGGCTCCAAAAAATTAACAAGTCGTTTCAAGGTCAATGTGTGCGATATTATAATAAAATCCCAGATAATATTCAAATGTTAAGTATAAACAAGTTTAAGTCTACAGTAAAACGACAGCTATGCCTTAAGGGCTATTACTCAGTAGGCGATTATATACAGGAAAAAAACGCTTGGGATGGAATTGTAATAGAAATCTAATGTGAGCTAATATGTTTCTTATTTTCCATCTCTCATGTTTTTCTTTTCCTCTTTTTAATTTTTTCCTTAATTTTCAGTTTCCCTAGTGTCATATTCTTTTTCTAGTTTATTCACTTTTAATTTTAAAAACATAATAGCACACAACAAAATGATGTGATATTAGTGAATATTGTTGAAACTGACTGGTTTTTCTTTTTTAAAAGAGTGGCCGTGAGTTTGTTTGCCCGATTTCTTCTCACAAGGCTCAACCATTTGGAAACGGGCGGTTATAGATCGAAACAGGCTAAATGTGATATTATGTTATCCATTTTGTTTTCTTTAATCATTTTACATTTGACGAAGCAAACTATTGTTGCGGTGACTCTGTGTGTGTTGATCTATAATTTTTAATTATAATAATTATTTATTAAATCGACGATTTCGAATAATTGATGGTCAATTTTATGAAATAAAGATTTTTTTGAATTTGAATTTGAATTTGCTCTTGTGCAAAATACAGTGCAGTGCAGTTACAATCGGAAAAGTAAAAGTATTCAGGGAAAAAAATATTTTACTGTTTAATATTAAAAATATATTCTTTATTTCTCTTCTCACAAAGGTAAAAAATGTGAATTTATGGATTTCTCTTCAAAATTCCGACTTCCTTTATTATCCATTTGTTATCGACCTATAAGACAGTCTCACTTAATCATAGTTAGTTGCAGCCCAACGGAACAAGACCCCAGTGGTGTAGCCATCCTGGCTCTAGATTTTAGTGTAATGGTGAGCACACTCTACCCTCCCTGTACCCAATATTAATTGTAAGTAATTTGAATATTGACACATCATTATGTCTTCTAAAACATCATTTGGACGTCTTTAGTAGAGATATGCAGACTATCCATCTCATTTTGCAATATCGTCACTTAAGTTATAACACAGCGGATGTCAAAATCGGAAGCTTTTCAGAAGAGCAAAACAACTGTTGTGTTCACTATCATTTAAAGTTAGGTTATTTCCATATGTAAATTAAAACATATTGGTTCAAATCATCGTGTTTGATCTGTTACACAATGCGTTTTCCGGTTCCTTATCAAATAACGTACAGAACATATTTTGCCCAAAAAATTATATCTATGTTATAACTTAACGGATGATATGACCATTCAAAAAGTATCAGTATTGTAACCAAGTCACAAAAATCATTCCCTTCTACCAGAGATCCTGAGACCTTTGCCCAATAATGAATAATCAATTAGTTGGGATAAGTACTGGTTACTGACAGGCTGGTCCGAATCTTATGACTGTTGCCGAGGAGGCCCTTGTTGCGGAGGTGCTGGTGGAGCAGGAGGAGCAGGTGTGTCTGGTGGCTGTAGTGTACGAGTGCGTCGTCGCGTATAATGTTGCCACAGCAATATTGCTTGGTCATCCATGAATTTGCATACCTTAAAAAGAATAAAATTACATTACATAATAAGTATCAATCATATCTGTTATTAACATATCTCTAAAGTTTTCCCGGAGGCTTTATTCTTAGGGTATACCCAGGGCACTTGCAATAGACCCACTTGTGACAGAACACCGTGTGGTTTTAGTCGCTTCAATTTCGACATACTACTTCACCATTAGCTCCGGTGAGGTGATGACCCGTGGGGGAAAAAAAAATGTATATGGTTAACATAACTGGCATCAGTAGTACAAATATATGACTTTTAATTAGTGCCATTTCTTGAAGCTAGGGCCTCGATTCCTTTTATTATTCCGGGCTCATAATTATGTTCTGTCAGTTGAATTTATTTAACTTAAAAAGTACTTGGTTACAAACCTGTGCTGAAACACATTCTCTTCTAAATGCCTCATGCTGCAACAACTCCAGGAAGTGAAGACACATGGGATACTTAAGGTAACGGGCATACTCGGGTTCTCGCCAGTATTGTAGATAGCGGATATAGTTGGTAAATGTTTGTTCTTTTAAATAGCCGCGTTGAGCCAAAACTGAAATGGTAAAAGTAGGTAGCAGATAGTTTTTTCTGTGATCACTTTATAGCTATTGCATATTGTTTAAAAACTGTAGAAATGTGAGTCTCTGCGAGTAGATAGTACGTCCATCTTGGGGAAACTATTCTCGAAGATTTTAGCTTGTCTTTTCCGAAAGACAAACTCAACTTTGCGGTTGCGATGTACGATAAAGTCAACTATCCAACCGCAAAACATAAGTTTTACCAAATTTCATCAATGGGAAGTACCATATAGGTTTTGATTTATCTGCGAAAAGTTCAAATTTGTTAAAATCTAAGGTTTAATGGCAATATCTTTAGATTGCGTTGACTTAGAAGCTGATTTTTTAACAGCTTCAAGGGACCGCAGACATCAGTATTTGGTATTAATTTCAACTTGATGCGTCCACATGTTCCTGAAAAAAAGGGTCTCGACAGACAGTGTGATCGTATAACGGTTCCTTTTTATTCCTTTTGAGGAACAGAACCCTAAAAATCTTTAACTTTCTGCACTTCTTCTAAATATAAACTAAGTATTCCAAATTTCTTAAAAAGCAAGTATGCAAAGGCATTTGCTTAGAAAATTCTCCTCACATATCAATAAAAAATAAACTATTAAGCAATGATTTATAGGACATTACTAAATGTGACAAAAAATATGTATTGAACAAAACGATAAACTAAAATACTACTAATGATACATTTAAGAAGTGGTGACAATCACTGTTATGAATTCATGACAAATAATACTGTAAAGTGGAGCAAAGGATAAAAATTGTGTAAACTGCTTCTAAAGTCAACCCCAAATTTTGCCAGCACTCCAAATAATTAACGCAAAACTATTATAATGGTATACAATGGTTCACTGTTTGATGGTTACAAGTAGTTTAATAATTATAATGAGAACTACTCCTCAACCCATAGTACATACTTACAATGAATGTAATTAGGATTAGCTAAACATTGTACAAATTCAAGTTCTACTTGAAATCTTATCCTGTTTTGTTCTTCTGTTTCAGGCATTGCTGAAAAAAATAAATTTCATAAGTTGTAACGTTGGTTGTTTATTAAAAAAATATGTAAAGGATAGTTGGATTTCTGTGTCAAAACAACAATGTTATATGTTTATAACATGCAAATCAAAATTCTATACCTTTATTAGCCATCATCTTGAGAGCTGGTGCTGCAATCCCATTAAATGCGTTTTATATAAAGTCTCTTTTATTTTATTAAAGTAGTTTTGAGAGAAATGCAATAAACTCTCAAGACATGTGTTTTTTCAGCCATTGGCATTGAGTTGACAGTTGACAGCAAAGAGACATTCGATTCGACATGAATAGTAACGTAATTGAATAGGGATGTTGGCAGAGAGAAGGCGTTTTTTACATTTTTTGGCTGCTCTATCAACCCGTCGTTAATTATTCAATCAAAATTTTTATTTGTTCGATCTTAGTGTTATTGTTAAAATAAAATAAAAAATTACCGTCAAGTTGGCGGGGAGAAGACGTTTTTTTATTTTTTTTTTTGCTATTTAAATCGTTCGTTAACTGTTCGTTATTGTTCGAACAAAACTTTTTTGTTCAATCATTTTTTTTTTTAAATAAAATAAAAAATTACCCTCAAGTTGGCGGGGAAAAGTCGTTTTTTTAATAGTTTTTTTACTAGTTCAACTGTTCGTTAATTGTTCGTCATTGTTCGATCAAATAAAATTCGGGTCTGGCACTCGCCGGCCGCTGCCGAGGCACGCTCGCTTCGCTCGCTCGGCTCGTGCGTTATGGTCACAGTTCTAACCTAACCTAAACCTAGCCATTTGCCAAAATGCTAGAGCATTTAAGTCGTGCGTCTGCCACCACATTATCTTCACCTGCAAGGCTGCAATGTGTCGTATATCTGTGGTGTATTGTGACACGAAATCGAAGTAGCGAAATTGATATATGGCCAGCACTCCCTATCGAAAAGCTATATTTCTTCTGAGCTGTGTTTAGTTTCCTAAAGGTTGTAGTCCAGAATCCGATGCCTGTTGCAGTACTGCGCCGATAGCATTGTCAGAGGCGTCAGTGCACAGAGTTAAATCTACTGATGGATTAAGATGCGCTAAGAGAGCGGCTTCAGACAAACTCTTCTTACAAGTTACAAATGCTTCCTGCAGTTTGACAGACAGGTAATAGGAATATTAGGCTTGATATTTGGTCCGGATAAAGTTTGTGAAGTGGAGCTTGTATTTTAAATGCTTTAGGTAAGAAACGCCTGTAAAAGTTAGCCATTCCGAGGAAATGACGAAGTTCCTTTATGGTCTTTGGCTGAGGAAAATTCTCGATATCTTCTACTTCTGTGGTTGTGGCCTAGTGCCTGCGGCTGACACGAAGTAACCTAGAAATTCAACTTGAGACTCACCGAACACACATTTTGATGAATTCACCACAATCCCATGGTCTTGTAGACTCTGGAAAATCAGTTCCAGGTGTTCCAGGTGTTGGTTCTCCGTTTTACAAGCTACTAAAATATCATCAATGAAAGGGTAGCAGAAATCTTGGCCCCTCAGGATTTATTATTTATTTATTTAAAACTTCCTGCAGTTTACATTGCACGAGGCGGACTTAATGCCACATGGCATTATCTACCAGTCAACTTTTGGGTGATTCAGTGAGGGACATGGTAGGTGTATAAGAATGAAATTTCATGAAGAAATTTATTATTTATAATATACATAATACACACATAAATACTTTCAGATAAATATATATTCAAATAAATACTATATATAGATTTACATATATAGATATAGGATTTCATCCATGAACCGTTGGAATGTCTGAGCTGCATTGCGAAGTCCGAAACTTATAAGCGGGAACTCAAACATTCCAAACGGTGTAGTGATGGCTGTCTTCGGCACATCAGCAGGATTTACAGGGATCTGATTGTCAGCTCACATCAGGTCTATTTTCTGAAACCAGCACATCCAAAAAGATTATGTGAAAAGCACCGATGTGACGTACCGGGTATCGGTCGAGTATAGTTCGCGCATTCAGTGCACGATAATCCCCGCATGGTCGGCATTTGTTATCTTTCTTCGGCACCAGGTGTAGTGGCGATGACACAGGCTGTTCGACCTTCTACCTATACCCACTCTTACCATTTCCTCGAACTCACGGGTTGCGATGTGGAGTCGATCCCGTGCTAATCAGCGAGGATGGCTGAATACCGGAGGTCCCGGTGTCGTTCGGATGTAGTGGACCGTGTTGTGTTTGACCTTACGCGTCGACAGTTCTCCAGCAGGACGAGTAATGTTTGGGAACTGAGAAAGCAAGTCATGGTAACGCGTAGTACCAGTTACCGATTTAATTTGGTATAAAGCTGATAGTGCAGGCTTAGCGAAAGCACTTAGTGACGTTATATTGTCTAATGTTACTAATAAATTATAATAAGACAAAAAATCGATTCCTATTATAGGTTTCGTGACGTCTGCTATGACGAAACGCCACATAAACGCACGTCTAAGTCCGAAGTCTAACGACATGTTTACCCAACCGTAGGTATGAATCGTAGACCCATTTGCTGCTAACAGATTATAGTCAGTTTTTACACAATGTCTATCACGAACATTTTTGTAGGGGTAAACACATAAGTTAGATAGAGTATCAACCAGATATTGCACTGTAGTCTTACGATCTATGACGTAAACAGGGCCACCCGTAATCTTGTCGCAGTCACGCGTTGCCGCTCTCACTGACCGCTGGACCCGTTTCCCTGACGGAACGAGCACGGTTCGCGACACTTCATTGACTTGTCACCAAACCTCCGATGATAACAGCAGTGCCCCGAACCAGACCTGGAGGGGCTCCGGGACCGACGGTGCCAGTGTGGAGACTGCGCTCGAGACCTCGAGCGTGAGCGCGAAGCACGTGACAGCTCCGAAACCTGCTGTGACACTGACAGGTCATCGATGTGGCGTTTGAGTTGTTCAAAACTGGGACGGTTTCCTGCCTCCCACCTCCTAGTGTGTTAACAGCTGATGTACTCACTGTTCTTGCGATGCCGATAAACGAGTTATTAGTTCTGATTTAATTTTTTCATATTTGTTTTCGACCGGGGACTTTGTTATAATGTCTTTAATTTCAAATATGTATTTATATTCTAAATTTGCGATAGCATGATAAAACTTAGTTGCGTTGGAAGTAACGTTTGAAAGCGCGAACTGACCCTCTAACTTCCATGACCTTCGACTGGCGAGGTGAGTAAAACCGACGGTGCACGAACATCTGTTCGGGTGTCTCCGGCACCTCGCGGGCGCGCGCATTCCACAACACATAGCGTTACTTTAGCCGACTTCAACCAAAGAAAGTAGGGTATTATATCACCGCCTCAATCTTTAAAAAAAGTACATTTAAATGAATAAATGCGAAAATGTAAGCAGAAGAAGAAAGTATGTATTTTAAAACAGATTTTATTTTATTTATTAATTTTTAGATATCTTCTAAAATAGGTAGGACAGGACAGGTATATCTACCGATTTTCCTTTTTCAAATCTACAAATTTTTTGCACTTCATCTACTAATCTTCTAAAATTAGGGTTGGTAGCAGTCTTCAAGAATTGGCAACACTTTCGGCTCGTGTCATCACATCATCATTCATTTCATTCATTTGTTGTCGCGTAAATACCCAAGGTTAATGTTCTCGTAAATACCAGTAATTTCTATCGAATTAATACGTTCCTATTTTTGTTTGGTGATTCGTGATAAAATCTATACAAGTCATCCAGTTAGTATAACGAGGATAAGAAACTTAGAACAATGTCTGGGTCAGCCTATGTTAATCCCAATCAATTGTTCGAGGATGACGATGGCGATGTGGACGATGAAAAATTTGTTAATAGCTTTAGGGACAGACTGCCACGACAGCCTGCTCAGCCTGCACCCAGCTCGTACGGAAGTAATAGCCATATAACTGCCCTGGATCAACAACGTCAAGCCATGTTGCAAAGACAAAAAGAAATCGAACAAAGGACTTTGGATTCTTCCTCGCGCAGTATAGGATTATTGCGGGAGTCGGAGACAATCGGTATTGCCACGGCCGAGGAGCTCGTTCGCCAGCGGGAAGTACTTCAAAATACAAACAAGCGTCTTGAAGAAATAAACACGAACTTAAATTACAGTCAAAAACATTTAAATGGTATAAAGTCTGTTTTCTATGGTCTGAAGAACTACATCTCTGGTAAATCTGACCAGACTCCAACAAGAAGTCAATCGTCCGCTAGTCAAAGCGCAGGACCAAGCAGTAGCAGGCTGAATGATACAATAGATAACTTATGTGAAAACACCAATGAAGATCACTTTAAATCGCACCCAACAACTCGTCTCTATGATTTAGAGGTGCAACAAAAGGCACCAGTAACAGACAGTCAGAGAGTTAATGAACTCTTAGATGCCAACCTTGATGAAATGGTTAAACACATTACAAGACTCAAAGGCCTTGGCATTGCTCTAGGAGATGAAATAGAACAACAAACTGACTTAATAGATACAATACAGGATAAGGTTGAAGTGGCTGACATTAAGATTGGAAAGCAAAACAAGCAAATGAATAAATTACTTGGCAAATAATCTAAGTTACATTCATTTGGTATTTGAACATTATATTATGTAAAATAAGTGAAAATCATTTATATACAGTTGTTGGCTCAGGGCTTGTTATAACTAAACATATAATATCCTTAATGTTGGTACAGTGCTAAATCTGTGACAGACTTGAAATTAAAATGTTATTGGTTACCACACTTAATGCTTACATTTCAATTCTCCACATACAAGGTCTTTGCTCAGTCATCTCTTTACCATGTCCTATATAAATGTAACTGCTCATATAAATCTGATGTTAATTTTTTTTTACAAATGGCACTATTTATAATTTACTTATTTTACTATTAAGAATAGCACTGTGACTGCATAACTATGTGGAGGCTCTAAATATTTTGCAATCTTTATGGGTACTTTAACAAAGTTTTAATTTTATTACCTAGTAAAAAATAAAACTTATTTTTTTATTATTGCTAATGAATTATACTGAACAGAGGGGCTCGTGGCCAAGTGATAACCGAATAGGTTAGCACATTATGAGGTCAAGTAATACTAGGTCAGTCTTAGGATGGGTGACCATTCTTATCACATTGAGACCCCTCCGTGCCTTAGAGAGCATGTTAAGAAGTTGTCAGTCCCGGTTGCCATACGAACATCTGTAGCATTCGTTACGTTGTGGGTAGTTAGAACCCTTAAAAGGCCGACAAGCTGGTGTAAGTTCAGAACGTCGATATCGCTTACTACTTGGGTTGTGGTCTGATGGTAGTCACTTCATGTAAAATGTTGTATCATAGTTAGACTGAAAGCCAACCCCAACTTAGTTGGCAAAAGGCGCGGAGGAGGATGATGAATTATACTGAACAAGCTGTTTGAACTGATGGTAAGCACACCAGATCTTTTTAAAAAAGTCAGATGTATAATATTTTTTGATTTTTCAGATGTGGTTTTATTTCTAATTTGTTAGTAAAATTATAGTTTAGTAATACCAATGAGGCAAGCATAGTAATACCTGCAACATTTTGTTAATTATTCAACATTGGTCCTAAAGATATATTAAAACTCAATGCAATTATATAAAAATTTTGAAATCACCAAAAATATGCAACCTGCATGCCGATAATATGAAAGCAAGAGTAGATTATGTTTGTTTAGGAAATCTAATATAATGTATTATAACAGATTATGTTTTTATTTGATTTGCAATAGTGGGGTATAAGTTCATAATGAGAAAAACACTACATTATGGGTGCAGTATAAAGCTGCCTATAAAATATGAATACTCAAAACCTCTATATTTTGAGCACCCAAGAACCAAGGGTATATTAAGGGTTTTTCACCATATTGTACAGTAAAACTGTAACATAACTCCATAAGTAGCAATATTATTATGCCTTTATTTTTATAAACTTATTACCTTGCTAGATTTTATTTCGATGGTGAATTTTTATATTTAACTATGTTATTTACAACAACTGCTGATATGAATTGGGCACAGTAATGAGGTCTTATCAAACAATTCAATTCATTTACACCCATATTTGTATATCAAATAACGGAGTATGTATAATCAAATTAGTTAATCACCAATTTTGTTGCTTGTAAAAGAAGTTGCTATATATGAATGTATAATAATTAATAATAAAATATAATGTTAGTAATACTTGGTTTACATTATATGATTCAGATTTTTACTGGAAATCCTATATGTATGATTCATTTATTGCCTCATTATCAGTATCCTTTAAGGCTGCGGCCGCATTGCTAATGTACTGCAGAAGAAGCGACAGCCGCTGTCTTGCACTTTGCCGATCATACATGAACAGTATTGGCAAATATTGAATTCAATTAAATTCAGAGAACATTGCAAACTACCTATCAAACTACATATCATTTTCTGCTCTCTATATTAATTCAATAAACCTAGATAAATTTTATTATCAGAACAATGATAAAATATATTTGTTTGATTCAAACACACTCCAGGTTTGGTATAGAATATAGAAAATAAAACAAAGCAAGAAGAACTCTACTCCAATCAGTAAAATATTTTTTTTTTATATCAAATCATAAATTAAAAATACCCCCGACTCGAAAGTCCCTTCAGTGATTACAAAACAGTGGCTTGAACAGATTTTCTTGAATTATATCTAAGAACAGTCTCGATCAAGTCACATTTCAAACAAAAGAAATCACTATCTGTTCATCCGTTTGGGAGTTACGATGCCACAGACAGATAGACACGTCAAGTTTATAAAAGGGGGGTGCTCTTTTTGCATCGGGGGTTAAAAACTGTGCTAGCGACAGTATACGTAGACAGCGGGCGGGACGGCGACACGGCCTGAGCGTTTGAAATGTATTAGTGACGATCCTGTGTGACATGCTGGCAGGCCCATCTATATTAACTAGTGCATTACAACCAGCTAATATACTAGTCAATATAGTGCCTGTTTATTATCTAACCTACAAAGTTAAGAAATAGCTATATCTTATAGCAGGCTAGGCCACTCCGGTCAGTAGGTATGAAGCTACAGGTACCTAGCAGCAGCGTCGATGAGTCGGGCGAAATTCAGTGGGCTGCCACTAGACATGCGCAAACCATGTCCGACATGGGATTGAACCTGGAACGGTTCCTTTCCTTGTCGGAACTAGTTCCAGAAAACATGTCCGAGGAACTATCTAGTTCCTTAGTTTTATCCGGACATTGTAGTTAACAGTTTTATTTCGGTTCAGATAGTTCCTCGGACACACATTGTGGTTGTTAACAATATCAATTAATTTAGACTTAAAATATTTTAAATTAATGTATTGGCTTGGTCTTTAAAAATCAATTGATAGTATATATACATAATTAAGTAACATTTAAATTTTGTAGATCATAATACATAATATATTATATATAGATATTTTTTATTTATAATTGCTAACATAAAAAGTAGTTCAGGCACATTTGATGCCTTCAATCGTTGCCTTCTGTCCATAAAAGTAAGTCCTACTTTTCAAAATACACCCTTGCACAGAACAGAACGCAACGCTCACGGCATACGTCATACGGGCAATTCGATATTCGTTCCACCATTCAATACCGCTCCGGCCGCTCCTTCAATCCGCGTGATCGTTCCGAAGAACTGTGGAACTGGAACTATTAGGTTCAGCAAGTCGGAAAGAACTGATATAGTTCCAACTGCGGACATAGTTCCAGGAACTATTATGTTCGGGAACTACACATGTCTAGCTGCCACGCGCCGGCCGGGTAGCACGTTACTTCTTCGATACTCACTCGCGTGCTACGTCGCTTACGAATTACGTTTCACGTTAGATATTTACAAGTTCTGTTTACAAGGTCAAGTTTAGCTATGATAAGTATATTTATTTATTAGGACCACAACAACTGATACACGTCTTCTATCTATACATCTATACTCTATAGAAATAAATAAAATTGGAGTGTCTGTTTGTAATATTAAAATAACCGCTTTTTACTAAGTGCATTTGGATGTATATACGGTACATATACCAAAACAACATGTTTTACAATTTTTGTCTGTCTGTCTGTCTGTTTGCTTCGGCTAATCCCGGAACAGGTGGACCAATTTCCACCACACATTCACTGTCAGATAGCTGATGTTAAAAGGAGTAACTTATGCTACTTTGATTTTGGAAAAAGAATGAGGGTTCCGCGCAAAATATTATAAATATGTACACGCGAGCGAAGCCGCGCGGGAACTGCTAGTAAATAAATAAATTTGAAGTGTCCGTTTGTAATGAGTGTAATGACATAGTCACAGTTTTTTACTTAATGCATCTGAATGTTTACACGGTACTTATCCCAAAAAAATATTTTTCACATCTTTGTCTGTCTGTCTGTTCCGGCTAATCTGCGGAACGGGTGGACCGATTTCCACGAGAGTTTCACTGACAGATAGCTGGTGTTATAAGGAGTAACTAAGTCAAGTTTAGCTTTGATAAATTTAGGACTACAACAATTTTGTCTGTCTGTCAGTCTGTTTGTTTGGCTAATCTCCGCAACGTGTGAACCGATTTCAATGGGACTTTCACTGGCAAATAGCTGTTGTTATAAGGAGTAGGGTTCCGCGATCCAATTGAAAGGTACACACTAAGGTATGGCAAATGCCTATCTTCTTAGAGATTAAAGTATCTATGCAGAGATTGTGAAATAAAATAGTTTTCTTTAATATAAGTTACATCTACATAGGTACTACTAAGTAAATACCTAGCTTAGGTTTATTTAAAACTTCATTTGTTCACAGAAGTAAAGTAATGGGCACATAAATGGTTATTAAATATTTAGATTAATTCTTCTTACAGAAGACAACCTTAATGGCATCAGAATAGATATGAGTTATGCGATAGAAAGAGAGGCAAGTTTTAGGTTAATATAGCCCGTTTGGAGTTAGCGGTGTGCAATCTGAATTGCACCTTATGGTGTCAGGGCAAGAGTCGCTATTTATTTAAATGGTATTGCGGAGAGATCCTTCTGTACTGGTACTATTATGTATTCTGTGCTTATAGCGACATGACTCATGCTGTAAAAAAGGTTCAGCATTAGTACAGGAAATAGTAATTAAGATAACCTTGACTATAAACTAACTGATAAAGACATGTCCTTTAAGTAAAACAACATTATTCTTACACTTTTTATTCAATTGAATAATGGTTTGACAAGAACAAAGATAATTAATCTCAAAACGAATAATTCTCCCATGGAAGCACAACACATATACAAATAAGGTTGGCGGATGTTAATACACTACACCCTAGTATTTTGAGAAAATCACATTACAATGCTCTAATAGACCTGATCAAAGAAAACATTATCAACTACGGTTTCTAATATCATATCATTAGCATCCACATCATGAGATTTCATGTGTTTCTCTAATACCTTCTTGTTTGATAATGTCTTATTGCATATCTCGCAAGATACCTCCTTTTTCTCATGAGTTTCTCTATGTGTCCTTAAACCAAATGGAGTAGCGAAGCCCTTAAAACAAATATCACACTGGTGAGGTCTCTCAACAGCATGTGCATGTGCAATATGCACTAATAGGGAATGTTTAGTAGGCAAACATCTATCACAGCCACTGTGAGTACACACAAATGGTTTTGGTTTCTCTAGACCAGAGTGAATTAAGCTATGTGCTCTTAAATATATGGCTCTTGTAAATCTCTTTGGACAATTAAGACATGCAAATGGTTTCTCTCCACTATGAGTCCTATTATGCATCATTAAAGTTGATCGGGCAGTAAAACGCTTTCCACAAGTGACACAAACATATAATTTGCGATTACTAGAATGAGCCACACGAAAATGGTCCTTAAGGGACTGCCTTGATTTGTAAGTCTTATGGCAGAACCCACACTTGAATTGTGCTACATCTCGGTGCGATCGTAAATGTTGGTTTAGACCACCTGATGTATAAAAGGTTTTACCACATTTAGAACAAAGATACTTCTTTACATTTGTATGCTTATTCATATGGTATCTGAGTCCATAAAGTCTGGTAAAAGATTTAGTACACATGGTGCAAGAATATCTTTTCTCACCTTCAGTTCTGGGCGGTTGCTCTGTAGAAGTTATTTCAGTTACAGGCGGCAATGGAGTCAATTCTTTATTATCCGACAGTGTGCCATCGAAATCTAATGACGGGTGATTACTAAATAACGGTACATCGTACTCGTGGTCTTGATAAACGACATTTATATCAATAGAATCAATGTCACTTCTCTGCAGATTTGTAGGTGACTGTATCATAAGAATTTGTGATAAAGTACTGTTTGCTTTTAGACAGTCTAATTTGAAATTGTAAGAAAGTAAGGCTGTAGACACGCATGAAGAACATATTCCTTGGGGCCAGTTCTCTTCATCATTGTTTTCTAAACAATTTAAGAAAACCAAAATATCAATCAGTTTAACTTTGTTCACCTCATGTTCTATCAAATCTTGTATGTTCATAAACATTGTTGTATCTGACTCTATAAGACAAGTGCGACATATGTTCTTTGTTAAAGGTAAAATTAAATTAGTAAACTCCATCGGATAAAAGTTATTTTACAAGATCTCTAAAAATATTCCAAAAAAACATAGAACGGAATTTTATCATGGCAGATTGACAATGACAATCAGTGCTGCCAGCTGCCAACTTAAAAAATATTTTATCACCTACTAAAAGTTAACGCTACCTACAAACCAAACTCTCCAGACTGTCCTAGCGGGATCGGGGAGAAGTCGTTTTTTTAGATTTTTTTTTGCTATTTTAACTGTTCGTCATTGTTCAATCTAAATTTTTTTTTGTTTGATGTTAGTTTTTTAAACTAAGATCGAATGAGGCGACTTCCACATACAATAAAACATACTCGAACATCATCTAGCGAAGACGAACTGAACTACGAAGTAACTATTAATCCTGCATCGCGCTATGCTCTCATAGTCAAGGGAAGTCCATTTGAGTTAGACGTTAACTGATGTAACTTTAACCACAAAACCGTAATAGCTTCCACTTGAGACGTTACGAGTTACGTTACGACATGACTACGTTCCGTGCGTAACGTTCCGTACTAAGTAAGTAGCCGTACACTGAGATGAGACTAGTTACAAAACCGTGTGCCTCTCGGGACGCCCGACAGAAGTGATAACGTTATGCGTGAGAGAAAGGGAAGCCAGACAGACTGGCGCCCTAACGCGTTACGTAACGAAGCGGTTTACCCTCCCATAAAAAGTTATCACTTCAAAAACAAAGATTCGATGTTTCTATAAATTAATATATTGAAAGAAATCTAACAGAATAAAAAAAATTCAAAATAATATATCCATTCAATCTGATATATCGAATGGCAAAAATCGAGTAACTTCGATATATCGATGTTAAGTGAATATCCTATCTCGTCATAGCGCATCGCTATGCTAATTGCTACATTTCGGCATATACTCTTTGATTTCGGCCATGCTATGGCAACTTGGAACATAAAAGAATTGCACTTTTTTTATTGAGTCCAGTGCCATCTCAAGGATAGATACTGGAACTAAAATTACTGTGTTACAATATTTAAATTTATGATTTGAATGAGGGGAAACTTATTACCCTCAAATGTGTTATGATTTAAAATTCGCATTTGTAAATAACAAAATATTGCATATTAAATATCTAAAACCACTTAAAATGTTATACAAACAACAATTTGTTCACCAACACACAATAATATTAATTAAAAATACAATCGTAACAATCAACAGTTTTTTTTTAGTATTTGGAACTTATTAATATTAGGTTGGCAACACTTCACTTATATTGCAAATGGCTGCGTAAGAGTACCGATTGCCGGTTTCTTGTGCTTTTCTTTTTGCAATAAAAGTTTTGGTTTGAATATAAAAATCGTAGATTAGTCATAAACATACATTAATTAGTTAAAGTATATAATTCTCATGTTAGAACCAATAAAACAGGAAACAAGTAACAACAAAACACATACATACACCGTATAAGTAGGTACCTATATATTGTTCAATTGTATATATATATATACCTATAGATATGTATTTTATATTAGTTTTCGGTATCTGACCACTAGGCAGAGTTTTGTGTTGTCAATAAAAAGAAGCAGAGCTGCCTGTCTATATCCTATATACTATTCTGCCCACCATACACTAAAGTGCAGTAACAGCAAAATCACGATTTCGAGTAAAACGCATTTAAAGTTAAGAATTGATTTTAAAAAATCAACAGAATGTATAAGCAAAAAAATTTGAATGCAGAAAGGTTGTAAAGGCATAGGTTCACACGTTAAAGCAATAAAAAAAATATATCTTAATAACTGAATTTATTATGGCCATTTATTCTTTTTGGTGCCTATTACTGCATAGCCTTTTTTGTAAAAAATACCATTTTAAACTTAGTAAAATGCAGCAAAAAGCCCTATTACTGCGTTTGGATCAGTTATTTTGTCAAGAAACCCAACTAACATGCAGTAAGGTCAAAAAAATACTGCATTTTAGTTAGTTTTTTAAGAAAAAAGTGTTCAATTTACTAGTGCAGTAAGAAAAATAGCTAGTTCACATTTTAAAGACCGTTTATTTCTTATTATTTAATCACAATAATTCAACTCACTTATGTAAAATTTACATATCAAAAATAAAAAAAAACATCTAATTAATAAAGGACCCTGCGCAGAATGCACAACCTCCTTTGACAGTTTTCTCTTAATATTAACATATATAACATAATGTATCTTTATGTTTAACAATAAAATATAGATAGTAAATGTAGGTGAGTATTATAAAGGTGGACATAAACTTGAGATCAACATTACAGTAAAACAATCATCACACACAAAGCATTACAAGCCTTGGTAAGTCTTAGGTAGGTACATAATTAGTTTCTAAAAGTAATTTTTAACAGTATAACGCGCTTTAAAATAACATTGGTTTAGTTTAGCTTTTGAAGCCTCTTATTATTCTTACTACTAGACATAATCTTGAGATCAACATTAAAGTAAAACAATCATCACACACAAAGCATTACAAGCCTTGGTTATTAGGTAGGTACATAATTAGTTTCTAAAAGTAATTTTTAACAGTATATTAACGCGCTTTAAAAATAACATTGGTTTAGTTTAGCTTTTGAAGCCTCTTATTATTCTTACTACTAGATTTAAAATAATAAAAATGTATGTATCATACAATTATCAAAACAGATCAGAAAAATATTTACTTAGTTCTTTTGTTGTACTTATTAATAATCAGTCTTAAGTTAACTTTAAGGCACATTGTTTCTTAGAATTTGAAGATAAAAAATACAGACTATTAAAAATAAATTCAAAACACATTAACAGTTTAAGATTATTCATCAATATCAAAATTAAATTCTTCTGGTTCTTGTGACGTAGAACCAACAGAAAGATTTTTCCAGAAGATTAATCTATTTGGTGGAATAAGCGGCCCTAATACGTTTAAGATGTTTCGCTTCCTTTCCCTATCAATGCCTTTAGGAACAGTTTTTACAGTAAAATTAGGCAAGTTCTTTGATTTGAGACAATATAGTTCTTTGAATTCTATATCATCAAAGTTCTTTTTGTAAAAGAAACTATGACTTCCCCTTTTTACCATAAGATGTACAATATCTTTGATGTATACCCGGTTTCCATCTATATCTTTGTTTTTTTTATGTGAAATATGAGATTTAAAATTAACAAAATCTATTATTTCCATACTTTTGACTCCTACCTTCCCCGATTTCAATGATGTTTCAACAGCTTCTAAAAAGTCTTGATAATCGTACAGCTTACCCTTTTTGTCCATCGACTGCTCTACAAAATGGTGGAAGGAATCGGCGGACATAAAAGTATGGCCCGGTTCAAAAAACTTGAGTTCAATTGTTGTGGCAGAAATCTCTAAGTTGTTAATTATACTTATCAAGAAAGTAAAAAAACACCAGTTTTTATTTTGTGCCGAGCAATTATCAAGCCATAAAACGATGTGCTCTGCATCACGATTATTTAGTAAGAATGCTTTAAATGTACTAGTGATGTCTTCTTGCTTTCTCCCTGCCACTCCTTCATGCCAAACTGCTGCAAATACGTGACCTTTCTTGAAGTTTCCTAGAGGTACAAAGGTTTCATTGTACGCCACAAGCCTGGGGCAAAACAGAGCTGCTTTAAAGGTATCAATGCGAGGTAACATTATTACTTTTTGGAGGTCCACAGAAACAATTACAGTATTACGCTGACTATTAGCCTTTGTATCTGCATCGTACATCTCTCGGGCTAGTGTATACTTAATTTTATGATGAGCGTAGGTCTTACAAATTTGGCAATCAGTACACGGTTCTTTTACATGATCAAGGTTATGGAGGTTGAAGGTTTCACATGTCTCGCATTGTTCATGGCCGAGCTTAGCAAAAGAAATGTTCATTTTGTTTGTCAAGTGATCTCTGTAAGTTTCAAGACTGCATTTGAATTCGGGGTACTTCTCTTGGAAGTTTCCATACATATCAACAATTGTAAGGTCACTGGGCAAGTATCTCTTATTGGGTGCATGCACTCGTCTATAATGATGCACACATGGATTGAACGATTCAATATGAGCTGTGATCAAAGTACGATCTATAGCATGACAATTTGTCAAATTACGGCCATCCCTATTATCCTTTTGCTCTAAAATTGACTTTTTCAGGACAGAATTTACACGCCTGTCATTTTTTTTGTCATATCCTAAAGTGCCTAAAAAAAATACTTTGCATACCTCATGCGATAGTTCTTCTGTATCTCTTTTTGTTAAACTGTACTTGTAAGTTACGTTTCGTGGTCGTTTCAAATTCTTTGTACTTTTCTTGCAAGCCTCCTCCGTCACAAGATTTTTGATAAATATTCCTTGATGTTCCCAATTCAAAGACCAATAATATTTGTTAATTTTTTTTCTATCTTCTTCAGTAAAATATAGTACATAGTTTTTTACATAAATTTTGACAGGGTTCTCGCACCGGATATTTCTGTATGTTTTTGGCATATTGAAGTTCACTTTTACGTTTCCTACATGACTTATTCCGTATTTTCACAACAGGTAATTGTGCTGGCTGGGTATTGACATTGTTGACCTGAATTTCTGCTGGATCGTTTGTGATATCTAAATCTCTTAAACTCGACGATGTTGAAGATGGCTCAGGAACATAGTTTTTATCTTTTACAGAATCATCTGAATCTTCTATGAATGAATCACAGAATGATGTTGAAGGCAGCGTTTCATTACATAAAAGATCAAAGGTCGCTGTATCCACGAGATTACTAATTAAGCTGTCCTGGTGAGCTTCTGGCAGATTTATGGAGTGGTGTTGTGTTGCTTCAGAGATTTTGCTCAAATCAATATTTTGGACGACAGAGTCGTTGTTTTTATGCACATCCCTTAATATTGCTTTTGGAGGCGAGTCATTGTTATCGTGATGAGGTAGCTGCGATATCATTCTATCCGGTGGTAAGACGTCATTTTCCAAATTGCTTAGCAGTGACATAATTTGTTTTGATCTCACATTCATATTGATGAACCTGCACAGAAAGATAAACGAGAATTGGTAAGTACTTACTGACTAGTATAGGTACATTAAAACTAATTTTAATTTACATTTATACTAAAGTTTTAAATTATTTTGAAATCGAAAATGGACTGAAACTTGATTAAAATGCTAAAACGGCAAAACGGTATATCAACCAAACATAAATTTGACGCAAGTGTATGGCCGTTAAGTCTGCAATGAGATTGTAGACAGGTACCTAGAATAATTTGAATTTAGAATGAGATCATAGCGACACTGAACTGTATTAATGTATGGTTAGGTGAATACCTACCCTATCTATTTTTAGTCTATTCAAAATATAATCTCAATTCTAACTCAGTTCGTTAAAAGTCAAACCATAGGTTACCATTAGTTACGAGTTACGAGAATAATTGGCCTACTGATTGATATAGGTACATAGATACTACTTTTTAAAGTCAATAAATACTTATAATACATAAATAGAAAACCATCCAAACACAAACAAATGATAGTTATTCAACACACGAAACATTTTATGTAAGGATAGAAAATAACCTATTAGTTAAAGTATCTGTTTAAAGTACGTCTTAATACTATAAAAGTTTTATTAATCATAATAAACTTAAGTAATATAATTATGTAATCTTACCCGCCAAATCCTGTCGCCAAAAAAACGTAAGCAGTGCGAGCGACGCCGACGGGCACGTCCACACTGGCACGGTTCACTGGAGCGACTGATTAATTAAGTCAAATCGCATGCAATCTAGCAGTAAATCCTTTGCACACTCTGTCTCACAAATAAAGTTTTATCTATTCAAACCTTGATACTGCGTTTAAATTAGTTTAATTTACTATAATTTGTTAAACTTGATCCCAATTAAAATGCAGTATTTAAAACATTAACTGCACTTTAGCTAGGAATAATCATATCTGTGTCATTATGCTATCCAAACTAATCTGCAGTAATGCTGTATTTTACTGCGTGTTAGTCAGTTTATAATGATAAAAGAATGTTAAGTATTCACAACTAAAATGCGACAAGCTTTTTTTTTACTGCATTTTAGTTGGGAGTTCGTGACAATAAATTGTATTTTCTTAATTTGCAGTAAAAATAGCTTGTATGGCGGTAAATTTTACTGCGTATTAATTTTTTTTTTAATTTTTTTCCAGAAATATAAAACTATCTAAAGAACTGTAAAATTATATTGCTTACTGCATTTTAGTTATGAAACCTTAAAATTTAATCTGCAGTATAATTTATACTGTATTTTAGTTGGGAAATCACGCCAAATTGTTAATTTTTTTCGTTTGCAGTAAGTGAAAACTGTTAAATAAAAACCATTCTAATAGTCTTAGAAATAAGTAAGTTAATTCAATAGAAAGCTTAAGAAACCCGCTTTCAGAATCACTAATAAAACGAAAAATCACAAAGGGCTGTTACTGCTCTTTAGTCTCTGGTGGGCAGTATTGTAGTCTTTGATTTCGGCCTTGCCTTTTGACGTTTGAAGTGCGTCGTGTTCAAGCTGGAGTATTTTCAGTTTTATCATAATTTCAAGACATTTTCATGATTTTAGCAGTATTTTACACAGTCATAAACAAAATAACGAGTGTAGCTTTCGGTAGAAGGTGGGTTGTTCTTACGAATATTTTTCAGTTTCAATGTGAAAGTTCTAACCTCTACGATCCTGATAACATCTTCAATATTGTATTCCATAAATCTAATTTAGCGGATTACCAATGACAAATTTTATATTTTTATTTGAGTATTAATGTTCCATTTGGGTATGTATAAGTGACATCTGTATTATCTTTTCAGGTAAATAAATAGTACGAAGCCATTATGAGTAGATTTTTCGCCACAGGCACAGACTCTGAGTCTGAGAGCTCCAGCGAAGACGAGCCAGTAGTACGCGCCCCCGCGCCCGTCTATACGGTAAGCTTATTAAAAGATGGAATTTAACCACTTTTCACTTCTTAAACTCTTAGAAGCCCATTGTTCTCTCAATATGTCATTGTTTATGTGTAAGTAAATATGTTACTTTCGTCTATTTATCATTATTCGATCTATAATAGTTTAAACCATCAAAAAGGTTGACAAAAATGGTGATATTCTACAATTTAGATTAAAACTGACATGAAAAATGATATAATTATTTTTACAAGCATTACTGCACTTTCATCATATGTCTGTTCTTTTTTAATTATTTTTATTAAAATTATTGTTAAAAAAAAATAATTGTATGTTCAAAAATGCATCTTTACAATTTACTATTGCTTTTAAATAATATTGGAAGAGTTAATATTTAAAGCATCCATGCAAAATACATAATGCTCTATGTTCCCCTACTTATGTATTCCAATTTTATTGTTCTATACTGTATTATATAAAACTATAATAGACCTGCTTGTTTTTCTAATGATGTATCATTTAATTGTTGTGAAATTATCACTACAATACATGTTAAGGGTCATGTATTGTAGTGATAATTTTGTTGCACAATTATTTTAAAATTGCAATCATATAGCAATGATATAATATTCTTTGTATAAAAGTATCATAAAAAAGTATCAACATTGCATTTTAAGTATATGTAATTTATAAAAATATATATTTTAACTAAGAAATTCAAACACTTATGTGTTGCTCATGATACTGGCATGTTACAGCTGGTGATTTGGCCTTGAAAGCTACTGTTAATGGACCCTCAGTTAATGAAGTGGTTATTCCAGGAGCAGTGTTTTTGAAGGCCTATTACTGGGACCTTTGACATGACTAAGATCTTTGCAATCTCTTAGGAAATATTAAAGGCCTTGTTTTATTACAACTGGTGATGGAAGATGAACTTACTTCGTGATAGGTTGTCTGGGTGGTATTTTGAAAAGGTTTTCATTCACATAGTTATGTAATTCAATATTTCAACTTGAAGAACTAACATTCCTGTGTGTGTCAGCATTATAATAAGTTTAGTAGTTTTAGTAAACATTTTTTGTCACAGTTCAGTGATGATGAGGAAGAAACAAAGCGTGTTGTGCGTTCTATGAAAGAGAAGCGCTATGAGGAATTGGAAGGCATCATCCATTACCTACGGAATCATCGCAAGATTAAAGACTTCTCTTCAGCTCTTGCCTCCTTTGAAGAGCTCCAAAAAGCTTATACGCGTGCTGCACCTGTTGTAGCAAAAGAGGAAAATGGAGTAGCGCCAAGATTCTTTGTCAGGGCCCTAGTTGAATTGGACGATTGGGTATCTTCTGCTTGGGCTGATCGTGACAGCAGAAAGACACTGTCAAAAGGAAGCAGCAAAGCATTGACATCATTGCGGCAGAAGTTGAGGAAGTATGCTAAAGACTTTGATGCTGAAGTTGCTAAGTTCCGTGAAGATCCAGACTTACCAGATGATGATGAAGAACACAAAGGTATCTCATATTTTACTTGTTTATCATTCATTATATAATTTGTGGAACTTAATTCACACATTACTTAATCTAATGTAACCATTTTGTTTAGATACTTCATCTTCAGATGAATCTGATGATGATGAAGAGAAAGTCAAAGAAAAACCACGGGCTCGTCGCTCACCCGAGCCTCCTCGCCGACCACCTCCCCAAGACGATGAATCCTCTGATTCTATGGATTGGGGATCTAGTTCATCCGACTCCAGCGAAAGTTCTGATGATGAAACGCGTGGGGCTACTACCATCAGAGAGCGTTTCTTAAAGAGGACTACTGAGAGAGAGGATGATGAAGAAAAGGACAGGCGCAAAATCAAGATCAGACGTGATAGAACTATTAAGATCTCTAAGAAAGACCAAGCCGATGATGGTGGTGAATGGGAGACTGTTAAAGGAGGGAAGGGAGCTGCTATTTCTGATAAACCTAAAATGTTTGCTAAGGTATGTATCCTAAAACAACCATTAAAAATGATTATTTCTGGCTGCTTTTCATTTTTCTCATATTTATTTATACTTCCTATTAAACATTTCAGGACAGCGACATTGATGCGGCTTTGGTAGTAAAAAAATTAGGAGAAATTAGCGCAGCTCGTGGCCGCAAGCGTACTGACCGTCGTGCTCAACTAGAACTGCTTCATGAGTTACGTACTGTCGCTGCACAGCACAATTTAGGAGATGCTCTGCAGCTTAAACTCCGTGCTGCTACAGTAGCAGCCCTGTTTGATTATAACCCTAAAGTGTCTGATGCCATGAAACCAGAATACTGGTCGAGGCTTGTTGAGAATGTGGATCAGATGGTTACACTACTTTTAGGCCATGAAGATATGGTCCTTAGTGAAATTTTCACTGAAGATCAAGAGGAACTAGTAACAGCACCTTTCCGAGTTCGCGGCTGTTTGCTCACCGCCCTTGAGCGACTCGATGATGAGTTCACCAAGTTGTTGAAAGAATGTGATCCACACTCTAATGAATATGTGGAGAGATTAAAAGACGAAGTTCGCGTTTCTGCCTTGATTGATCGCGTATGTCAGGTGGTGGAACGTGATGGCACTCCACAGGAAATTTGTCGTGCATATCTACGTAAAATTGACCATCTCTATTATAAGTTTGATCCTCGCGCTGTGCGTAAAGACTTGCCTCCAGGTGAGGAGACCACCATCAAGAAGATGGAACGCTTCTGCAAATACATCTATGCTCACGATGAGACTGACAGACTGAGAACTCGCGCAATCCTTTCTCACATCTACCACCATGCGCTCCACGATAACTGGTTCCAAGCTCGCGATCTATTGCTGATGTCTCATTTACAAGAAACTGTTCAGCACTCTGATCCTAGCACTCAGATTCTGTACAATCGTACAATGGCTAACTTAGGTTTGTGCGCGTTTCGTCGTGGCAATGTAAAAGAAGCTCACGGGTGTCTGGCTGAATTGATGATGACTGGCAAACCTAAAGAGTTGCTGGCTCAAGGCTTGCTGCCTCAGCGTCAACACGAACGTTCGAAGGAGCAGGAGAAGATCGAGAAGCAGCGTCAAATGCCATTCCACATGCACATAAACTTGGAACTACTTGAGTGTGTGTATTTGGTGTCTGCTATGTTAATAGAGATCCCTTACATGGCTGCTCATGAATTCGATGCTCGTCGTCGAATGATCAGTAAGACTTTCTACCAGAACTTGCGAGCTAGTGAACGACAGGCGTTGGTGGGCCCACCGGAGTCCATGCGCGAGCACGCAGTAGCGGCCGCGAGGGCGATGCGACGTGGAGACTGGCGAGCGTGTCTTAACTTCATTGTTAATGAAAAGATGAATGCTAAGGTAAAATGTTAGACTTTCACTTCAACAGATGTTATTTATTATGGTATTTCTTTCTTTGTAACCAGTCTCATTACTTTCTTAGGAAAATTTGTCCTTTCATCTGCTCTTCAGATAGGATAAGAATCTTACATCACATGTTAATATATGACTTTTCACTTATTACAGGTGTGGGACTTGATGGTAGGTGCAGACAATGTACGGGCAATGCTCGGCAGACTAATTCGCGAAGAGTCCCTGCGTACCTATCTATTCACGTACGCTCATGTGTACGCGTCTCTTTCGCTGCGGTCACTTGCCGATATGTTCGAGATGCCGCGTCAACGCGTTCACTCTCTCGTCTCTAAGATGATCATTAACGAAGAATTACTCGCGTCACTTGACGATCCCAGCGAATGTGCAATCCTTCATCGTTCTGAACCAACAAGGATGCAGGCTTTGGCACTACAGCTTGCTGATAAGGTAATATTTATTGAAGACTGAATTAAATACGCAATATAAGAAATAATAGTACAATCTCGTCAGTATGCAAATACACTCTTTATTTTAAAGATATACTCTCTGAAAGTACTTCTCATAATAACAGTTTTACCTTTTTTTATCTCTGATCATCCGATGATTATATGTATGTTCCATTTTTATAGGTTGGTAACTTAGTAGACTCAAACGAACGTATCTTCGAGAAGCAGGGCTCGTTCTTCCAACGCGGAGGACAACAGCGCGGCGAAGGGCGCCAGCGCGAGAGGCCGCGCGAGGGCTGGAACAGGCGCACGCGCAATCGGCGCCGGGACGACGAACGCGGGGACGACTAAAATAGATATGATAAGGGCCTGCTGATTGTTAAACTTCTTTATATCAAACCCAAAGCGTACTGCTCGTTCTTTGTTGTGTCGTTCTTCAGATATGGGCAAAAACAACAGCTAAAGTAATAAATATACCTACATGACTAAAATGCAGTAGTATGCTTTTGGCTAAACTTCTGATTAAGCGGTCCTTATATATAGTAAGTCACAATATTGGAATGCATTATTAAAAACAGCATCAAATACACATAGATACATGAAAATGTTCCACAAGTTATAACTTTACAGTGAGTCTACTTACACTATATGGTCAATATTAATAAAATAAAAAATTCTCAGATATCTTGTTTTAATTTAAACATCTGAATCAAAAAGAAATAAGGAACCTGAAAAAAAATATCCACGAAGAATTGCTACATATCTTGTCGTCTATTGCTCTATGAACAAAGTAATGTAGCACATATAGGTACATAGATAATAATCTCCACGCCTTAGAGCTCTCCATCCGACAGAAAATCGACACCAAATTATACACAGCGAAGTGCACTCTTTAGATCTTGAAGAAATCACTTATATGTATCATTAATTCTAATTAAGCAAAAATATTTACCGGACCGTTTCGCCTCGATATAGTTGTATAGCTTTTTTGCTTGTATAGCTTGAATCTTAAAATCATAAAAATCTAAGATATATTCGATAAACCTATACAATATTTTGTAGGACATATAAGATTCTATCATAATGACCCCCAAGTAAAGTGTAGATACAAACTAATTACTTATTTGCAGGTAAAAAATAGAAATATCCACAAACACATCACATTAAATAAAATAAGGGTGATGTTGCCACTGCAATTACCAAGAATGTTCATATACATATATGCTCTTATATACTAGTACTACCTACATACTAGCAGGTGCCCACGACGTAGAATAAATACTTGGGTGTTTTTTGTCTATACTTTCATCAATCTCTACATTAATTAAGTAATTATAAAAATAGTAGTATCTACGTATGCCTATACAGCTTGTGACTGTCACCGTCGCAAATAACTTACAAAAACGTCTTTCTTTCGATACCAATCACAATGCAAAAGTCAGTTCAGCATAAAATGCGAGATTAAGGATTTACAGTCAATAGTTTGATTTGAACTACGCAGTGTAACATAACACGCGTACTGTGCGGTGCGGTGAATGATCTTCAGCGCACGGCTCCTTCGAAGTTTTTCGTTGCAGTTTTTGGTCGAATGAATTTTACTAAGTAATTGTGATATCACTTAAAAGAAAAAAAAAATAATTTTCAGGCAGAAATTTCCAATGATTTTCCACTCAGAATGATGGTCTGAATACACTATTTCAGGATTCGGTACGGTGTCACACCCTGTAAAGTAAAAAGTACATAATTTAACGATTTTTTTTTTCTTTTGTGAGTTTATCAAACCTTGAGTGTGCTGAAATGAAAAACATTTTTTTCATACATAAACACCTTTTTTTTGACATATGGAAATCATCACGGGTCATCACCTCACCGGGGTAATGATAAAGTGGTATGTTTGACTCGAACCGACTGACGTGAACGTGACGAAACACATGGTGTTCCGTTACAAAGTCTTATTTGCCGGGGTTGCAGGTGTACCCTAGAAAGGAAATCTCTGTGAACACCGACAGACTTAGCGCCCTGTTCTGCCTGACTCCAATGTGACTCCATATTGGGGCACGCGCGCCGTTAAACTTAATGAATGATTGGTCTTCAATACAAAATTTAATCAACTATTTTGCCATCTTTAAGGTTTCTTTTTTCGCGTTAAAATGTAACCTTTACCTAATATGTCGAAAAGGATATGGGCTACTCTTTGTCTCTCTGGTATAGAGGTTAACTAGAATTAATCTCTATATCAAAATTCATCAAAACTATGTATATACTATGTGTAATATTAGTATGGATTATATATTTAACTATCAGTTAACGCGCGCGGCTTCGCTCGCGTGTACCTACATTTCGTCAGAAATGAGATTTCTCAATCGGTGCATTTCTGCTTTTGCTCGTTCATTGTGGGGTTTACTTAACAGTTTAGAGGGTTCTAAATCAGATAGACATTCTAAAGTTTGTACTCTGTTGAGAGCTAAGTATACTTACCCCTTCGCAAAGTTTAAAAAAATAATTTATATTAAAAAAGTTTTTAGTTGTGGGTGTAAAATTGCAAAACTATGTGACGCTTTATCAGGGTAGCAAGGAATAAAACCATCTGAATGTGGTGGTAGTGTATTAATTCTAAAACCCTAGTTTAGCAGTTGGTAAAACTTCAATCAGGAATCACTTGAGCAGTATTAGTGTTCTGTGCACATATTATGAATACGAGATGAATACTGTCTCTGTGTAATAATAACGTTTGTTTATTATTATCGTGGACTTATTATAGACCGGTGATTACAAAGTACATTAAAAAGTGTCGACGTGTCGACTCACAATTTCATAAATCGCTTGAATACCTTTTGTATTACTAATCAACTAGAGGAAAGTATAATCCATAAGCACTCAAACATCGTTTCGTTTGGTTGGAGTCATAGGTTGGAGTTGAAAAATAATTCTCAAGGCTTAAGTCGTGATTTTTTACTAAAAGAGTAATAAACACGGTAAGGTGGGACTTAAGTCAGGATTTTAATATGACCCATGGTTTTAGAAAAAATTCACAAATGCCCACCACTACTTATTTTTGTAAGAATAAAGACGGAAACATACTATTTAAACCACGCCTAAGACAAACAATGTGTTCGAGTAAGATACCCAGACTTACACAAAAACCTAGGTGTGAGAAAGAGACAGAATAAACCGGACCGTAAAACCGGTTTGAAAACATTTGTCTCCAATAGTCTCCTGTCAAAATAGTATCCTGTTTAAATTAGTTCTGTGTGTCTATAATCTGTCATTTAATGAATTGCTTCTTATCTTGTTGACTGCTCTAATAACGTAATGGAGCGACGTATGCAGGCTTTCATTAAATGCGCAAACCTTTTTGAAACCCTTATGACCCTACGTCATTGCTGTAGCTGTGGAGCACCATCTGTAGCAAAAAACGTGCATGGTTTAATACCATGCACGTTTTTTGCTACATGGACATTTATATGGATTCATGATACATGATAACGGCTTATAAATCGATGAACGCCGTCGCGAAAAATTTTTACGTTCTGCCTGAGCCGCCTGTGAAAGCAAGAGCGCGGAACAAGCGATAGAGAGGCACGATCGGCCTAAGCGTTCGGCTTGTGACTCATCTATCTCTCTTCCACTGTTTCCTTATAACGTTATCACGTAAAATTATCGTCCGTAATGAGACTATACAGACAACCAATTTTTTGCAAATAAGAATTCTTGACAATTTTTTTCTTCTTTATGTATCAAATGTAAGCCAAGAGTATGGTTCGTTATTTGGTAAAGTTGAATCATTGAGTTGAATGGAAAATTTGGCAGTCTTTAAGTAATCACAAAATGATATTTCAACGTATTTACCCATCTCATCGATTCTTCTTTGCACTGTATTATTATTACCCAAAGGAATTTTTTTGATGATATCAGAAGAACAGTTTCCTCTTTGACTGCTCACCGCTTTGCATTCATTCTTCACCAGTTGTGTGTGGTTTTCCCGCTTTTGCGATTAACAATGAAATATTATATGAAGTTCGTAGTCCGTCATCTTCTTGTTTGGAACACGATGTAAAAAGGTTTGATACAGTTGACTGTTTTAAATATATGTCTTTTCATGGAAAATATATAATAAATAACGCAATGGAAATAAAATAATCCATTTTGTAATGAGTGCATCCTGTGTACAGGGCCTTTGGACCCCAGGGGCTCTGCTACCCTATTGTTACGCCTGCCACTGATGGGCTCTCATTAGTAGGAGTGTTCGTTATATTAGATAACCAATAAAATAACTTAATATTTATAAATAACCATACAGCTTATTATTTATCATAGCCGGCAAGAGTTATTAATATTGAGCGATTATATTTGTTACAAATTCATACCTACGAATCCTACGATCACACCTGCGACGCGGGCCGGCTATTCAAGGTCAAATTTCACTGCGCCCGCTCGCATCATCGGTATGTAATATTTGTATCCCATGCTAAATTATGCTCTAATACAACCACTTAAATACTATGTTCCTATCAATGTACAAAAAATATTAAATATTAGTCAAATTAATATATTGTTCATCTTAAACGTTAGATTATTTATTATATCGTTTGAATATAAAATCAGTGTATAACTCGCTTGACGTTGTATGACGTATTATGTCTGATATGTGATTAATGTGAGTTGGTGAGCGATTTCGTCGTTAGTTAGTTTTGATTTTTTTGTAATTAATCTTGGTGTTGTTTTGATAAACTGTAAATAAAAGTTAGTTTTAGTTAAGTGTAAGTACGGAGTAAATGTAGGTTAGGTACTTAATTTACCTACGTAAAAAAATATTTAAAGGCCGGCAACGCACTTGTGACTCTTGGGTTGCAGGACTTGCAGGTGCCCATGGATACCGGCAGTCATTTACCATCAGGTGACCCGTCTGCTCGTTTGCCCCCTATACCATAAAAGAATGGCGTAAGCCGTGTTTTGCGATGATAATAAAAACGCATTGTTCTAATAAAAATAATCGGCGTTTTAAAAGAAGCGTATCGTTATATCGCGTTTTCAATATAAAGCCGTTGCGAACACTCCTACTCATTATAGTCCATTGAAATGTTACATTTTTTAGGCCTTACCTTGCGTTTTTTAGAGGACGCAATTTTATTTTTTTGATGTGTAGGGGGGGTAAGTGTAAAGCTAAAATCAAGTTTGTGGGGTCGCCACCCTTGTCCCACGGCCGCCATCTTGAAAATAGGGGTTGAAACGGTTTTTACGATATATCTCTTAAACTATTTATCTGATAAAAAAAAATTGTTAACGTTTTTTGTTGCAAATTAAATTCTCTATATCTTTGGTTCAGTAACTTTTTGTCGTAGAACTATAAATAAAAAAGTTATAAGTGAAAATGTTCAGAAATTCGAGAAAAAAATTTATATTTTTTGATATAACTTTTTTTTTATCATTTTACGAAAAAACGATATCAGACCATTTTTGTAGATCGTTTTTTAAGGAACAACTTTTATAAGCAACATTTTTTCATTAAGTCAATAGCTAAGGTTTTACAGCGCTCCGAAATGAGTACTATTTTTCAGTACTCTTAACTATACATATTTTATACGTGGGTACTAATAATGTGTCATCAGTTATTTTTTTTTTTTTATTTTGTTATTATAATTCTTTTAATTAGCCTTCACAGTTCTTATTTTATTTTCACCTAAAGGGTTTTTACAAATAAAACAATCACTCATGACGGAATAATAGAAAAAGCACGATTAAAAAGTCTAAATGCTAATAAAAAAAGAATAGTTTTCACTGCAGTTAAAATCGAGTCTAAAATCATTCGAAATCGTCTTCACAATTAAAAACAGAATAAAATACATCCGCACGTAGAGAAATTTGTAGCACAACTAAAAGATATAAGTTGAACGACAACTTCAACACAATATTCTCAGCTATTCGTACAGTAAGAGAGGTTAGAAATAATGATAATAATAATAGCAGCTGCTCTTTTGTTCCCTAATGGTCGCTTGGGTATTTTCTACATGGACAGCATTCTCGGTAACGGCCGTCACATTTAATTTTGTAAAATTCTGTAATGGAGTGGAAAAGAGTCAATAATTAATTATTAATAACATTGCAAAATTACTAATTAAAAGAATTATAATAACAAAATAAAAAAAATAAATAAATAACTGATGACACATTATTAGTACCCACGTATAAAATATGTATAGTTAAGAGTACTGAAAAATAGTACTCACTTCGGAGCGCTGTAAAACCATAGCTATTGACTTAATGAAAAAATGTTGCTTATAAAAGTTGTTCCTTAAAAAACGATCTACAAAAATGGTCTGATATCGTTTTTTCGTAAAATGATAAAAAAAAAGTTATATCAAAAAATATAATTTTTTTTCTCGAATTTCTGAACATTTTCACTTATAACTTTTTTATTTATAGTTCTACGACAAAAAGTTACTGGACCAAAGTTATAGAGAATTTAATTTGCAACAAAAAACGTTAATAATTTTTTTTTATCAGATAAATAGTTTAAGAGATATATCGTAAAAACCGTTTCAACCCCTATTTTCAAGATGGCGGCCGTGGGACAAGGGTGGCGACCCCACAAACTTGATTTTAGCTTTACACTTACCCCCCCTACACATCAAAAAAATAAAATTGCGTCCTCTAAGAAACGCAACCCCAAATGTAACTTTTCAATGGACTATTAGTATGTTTCCGCCTTTATGAAACTAGCAGTTTTTAGTATTTTTAAATACGTTTAGATATTTCCTTAAAAAATAATTTCATAAAATATTATTAGACATCAAAATAAAATCTAGCAAAACATTGTTTTTTTTTACTAATAATTTATTATTACATTTATTATAATAGTTATAAAACTCTTTGAGTATATTTTTTATAATAGGTACTGTAAAAGCTAAAATTCTGAATATCCGACCTTATCTCAAAACAAAGCAGTAACATAACGCGGCAAAATTTTGTTGCTGTTCGTCGCATTTTACGGAGAATTTTCAGCATCTTGCCGTTAAATCCTACTGTAATTTGTGTCTATCGTATAATTATGGTGTTATTGCGGACCCATATATAGATTAAAAACTTGAATTTTTCAAGAATACTTGTAGAAAATCCTAGGTTGGGAGTTTGACAGATTCTAATACAATGGCTGCAACGAGGAGATTACAGAAGGTGAGACATCATTTTTTAGTGACGGAACTGTTTTCCATTTTGATTATGATAACAGTACTCCTAAACGTACTCTTCCCTGAATGTATAGTCAATCTCAATGCTTATAATTGCATCTTAAATGTCTTATCTAAATCTAAGTAGGTATATAATTCTTTTAAAATAGGTATAATAGTTTTAATGGAAGGGTCTAGTATTAAAGAACCGCGACCTAGTGAATACTAGTTAACATATATCGCAGCATTTGTCATAATTCTTATTTAGGATATATAACATTTATTAGAATTATATTCCATATATATACATTCTTTTCTGAAATATCTGCCATTAACTTTATTTTTGCAGGAGCTGAATGATATCAGGCAGTCAGGATTGAAGTCCTTTAGGGACATACAAGTGGATGAATCGAATATACTGACATGGCAAGGATTAATTGTACCAGTAAGTGAAATCTATATGTAATCTTTGTGTTTTGTAACTAGTAACTACATAAATAATAAGTATACCATAAATAAATAAGGGAGTATTCGCCGCAAAACAGAATGTATACTAATGTTATAAAGCTGAAGAATTTTTTTGTTTGGCTGATAGCGCTAATCTCAGGAACTACTGGTTCAAATTAAAAAAATATTTTAGTGTTGGATAGCCCATTTATCAAGGAAGGCTATAGACTATATAACATCACGCTACAATTAATATTGCAAAAACGGGGAAAACGGGTCCTATTACCTCCTGAGCTGTGCTTCTTATCATGCTGACAGAATTGGAAAGGCTACATAATTCTGGTCACTTATGATAATTTATTTGATTGATATATTTCTTTGCGGTGCATCATTCTGTTATTGCCATTACTTTATTGCTGTTGTCAACCATATTAGAATATAATTTAACTAAAATGCCCTCATCATTTCATATTCTTGTCCTACAAACTGAGGTGGCGTCTGCTTCATACTAGGGATGGATACATATTGATGAATCTTGCAGTGATAAATCTTCCTAAGTCTATTTACATAACCTTAATCTTCCACAATTTCTCTTTTTCAAATCACTCATGTGATAATGTTATTACCTAAATTGATTCATCATTCATAGATGACTAAGACTGATAGCTGTAAGTTTCTATATTAGTGCTAAAAAACCATTAATTAACCACAAAAAAAATAATTTATGATATTTATATGTATCATATTTACTTCTGCCAATAACAAATAAGAATTACTTTGCAGCATATTGTGATGTCAATTCGAAAGATTTAGGTAGAATGAGCAAAACAGATATTTTTGGAAAAATCAATATATTTACAAAAATACATGAAATATTGGATCAGATATTTTTTCTATTTAAATTATGTGAAAATAACTAAAAAAAACTAAAGGTGTTGGATATATATAATGTTGAAATCAATGTCTGTTCAAGTTATTCTGGTCAATTAAACAAACCAAAACATACTAATAAACTTAATAAATTATGGGCGAATATATCGACCAACAGGTGATCTCTAGTAATTTTTTAAATTATGAAATCAATAGATTTGTTAATATTGCAGCTAAGAAAGTAAAGTAAAAAAAATATTAATGTTACGCAAATTAGTTTTGTGTTCAAACCATGAGAGTATGTTAAACCGTCGGTCCCGGGTGCCATATAAACATCTGTGGCATTCGTTGCGGGTAGTTGGAGCCCTAAAAAAGGCGCGGAGGATGATGATGTTTCTATTTTTATTTGAAACTTATTGTAATTAAAGTTTTTATATACACCTTACAGGACAATTCCCCTTACAACAAGGGCGCTTTCCGCATCGAGATTAATTTCCCTGCAGAATATCCTTTTAAACCACCTAAGATAAGTTTCAAAACAAAGATCTATCACCCAAATATTGATGAAAAAGGCCAAGTGTGCCTGCCTATCATCAGTGCTGAGAACTGGAAGCCTGCTACTAAGACTGATCAAGGTAAATCATTTGACACTTTTTCGTATCTTAAATATGTACCTACTGCAGTAATGGTATGTATTTACCTCATTAAAATACATATCTAATAACTTTCAATCAGCAATTCTTGTACATATTCCATGTATCTCGGAAATGGCTTTAACGGTTTGGATAACATTTTATATTTATATAAGATTATGCTTACGAAGTTGATCTAGGTATTCGTGTTTTTCCTTAAAAATTACTTATATATTTCTAAATATTATACATGAATTACACAGAGACGCAGAAGAAGTGATTGCGCTCTCATCAAACAATTATAAATTTGTCCTAGGTGGGAAACAAACTCACAACCTCTGGCTCAGCAGTCTGATTTTAATAATACATGAAATTTTAATAATAAATAAATTTTAGGAAGGATTTAATTAATTACATACCTCTAATTGCACCAACATTCAGGCTTTCTAACTCTTGCACTACAATCAATAGAAGAGAACCATAAAAACATTCAGCATAACACTCTTCAAGTGAGTTGTGCACAAATGTACTTAGCGAGTCTATGGCAGTACTTACTTATTGAATAGATACAGGTTATCAAAAAATTAATTATTGACAAAGAGTTTGAGTAATAAAAAAAATATAATTCCTAGCAGCCTAATTTAAACCAATCTGATGTCAGAATATACATATACAGAATGCAAAGAAGTAAAAGATTACATTAATAAAGTCAGGTATTCTATATAACGTAAATTTTGGGTCATCTATTCTTCGTTTGTAAAAATTTAATTATATTTTATGATAATAACTTTTTTTCCAAATATTTAAAAAATTATTGCAATTTTGTCTTTCTTTAGTTATTCAAGCTCTAGTGGCACTTGTCAACGATCCCGAGCCAGAACATCCGCTGCGTGCAGAACTTGCAGAAGAATTCCTCAAAGATAGGAAGAAGTTCACGAAAAATGCAGAGGAATTCACTAAAAAACACAGTGAAAAGCGGCCCTCAGATTAAATTCACTAAGGGGTCATTGATATGAAGCTTGGACTTACAGCATTGCAGTTCAACTATGGTGTATAAGTGTGAATAAGTTATTTAATGTGCATTTATTTACCCATAAAGTATTAAATTAATAAGACCTTATGAAGTAGTTGGGATATTTTGCCATTAAGATATAGACTGCACTGCTTTAAGTTCAATCTATAACTAGCATTTGATTTTACAACAGGTACTAGCTTCTGGATCACCTTTGCTTGCAATAGGTACATAAGCACATAAATTAGGTAAATAGTAATCAACAATGTTAAAGCTTGAGTGATTAGAGTTTTGGTATCAAGTTTGCGTAACATTTTTTCAATTTCTGATGAAATAGTTTGCATTGTTATAAATCATACAAATCCCAAATATAATCTGCACTGAAATTGCTATGTCGTGCCTGCAGACAGGAAGCTTTGTCTATTAAATGTCGTATGTATGTAAACTATTGCTATGTAAATAAACTAATAGAGAACCATGAGTGTTATACAAACCCAACCTATGAGTTTAACCTTTTGAACAAAATGTTTGTAGTACAGTGGTAATATAATAATATAGTGTGCTTAAATTTCTAACAGTATTTGATGTTTCAGCTATAAATATTGTGATTCAATTAATTTTTAATCTATCTTTTACACAAAAATAAATTAATCCCCACAGCTGGTGATTGGGTTGCTTCAACATAAGAATCGTATGAATACAAGACTCTAAAAGTAATATTATGTTTAATTTCATGTCAATGTTACTTGGTAACTGTACTGCGTGGTGAACAGTTCAGTGAGAATTTAAAAATATATTTTTTTTCAACTATTTTTTTGTTTTAATGTTAACAAAAGCTTTTCTTAAATTTAGAAAAACATATTCGTTCAGAAATCAGTCAGCCTTATGCTTGTCCACCGCCTTCGTGAAATGGATGGAGAAAACATTGGGCTAATCTGGTTTCATGTACCTACTATCTCAGGCTGAAATGTATAAAAAATAAATATTATTTTATATCGCTACAAATTCGTTAAAAACTGCAGTAAGACAGGTTATTTTCCAGTGAGTTACCTACTAGAAACAAACAAGTTCTTTGTTCTATCCAGTCTAGTCTAAAATATGTAGTAATTGCTAGTTTCATTAAATAAACATTGCACAATTTCCATACTACACGAGATGGCCCACGAGGCGTGTTATCTCACAACTTTGGACCTTGGCTGTAGCCTTACTCCTTGTAGAAATTACTAACCTGGATTATGCAAGTGACCTAGTGGTCATAGTCAGAAGATCTGCACACAATCTCGTTATTAGGTACAAGGGGCTCTCAACACCAACAAGTTGGTAACTGGACTTCGTTAGAAAGTAGACATGCCACAGAGGGTTACATAGCTGGAAGGCCTTCAATCCAACAAAAAAGGTAGTCATGAGTTGTACACGGGCGGGTCTAAAAAGGCCTTGATGTGTAGGTTGTGGCATTTACCGAAAGAGGCCAAAATGCAGGTGCAACGTCAATCGGGGAACAGAACCATTTTAGGGCGAACTCTTCGCAATAAACAGATCTATGCGTGGAGATCAAATTCGAAAAAATAGTAAGACAACAACGCTATAATTTAGACAGTTGGCTGTCTAATAAATAAAACACCATGAATAATGCTATATTAATCACTTGGTCCATATAATAATTATATATAACCACTAATGTGGTACCGAGGTATCAACTTAGGGTTGCCGCAGGTATAAAAAAGGGAACACCTACAAACAATCACTGGCCCATAAGATCTGGAGGTTTCTCCTAAGTATGAGCAGTGAACTATAAAGCAAGAGTATGCTACAAAAGACCAAAAATGGTCGAAGTAATAATAGCTTTATAATAATAACTACCAGAATTTGTAAGTATGACTGCACGAATGGCGCAGTGTTTCACCACTTGGTCGAATGTGTTAAGTAGGTCGATCCTCACATGGGACAATTATTTATGAAATTCAAAGATTGTTATGAATCTGGGACAACTTAGTTTTTGTAAAGTTCCTCGCGACCTTGATATTCCTCAGTGCAGGAGGTAGGTACCTATTAAGGTATTACAGTTAAAACATAAAATCTTTTTAACAAAAAATTAAACCGCCGAAATGAACTAAAAAGCAAAAAATAAATAAACCTTAAGTCTTAAGTATTGAGCTTATTTACATAAACTATCTAATTTTATATAAACTTATTTTGAGTCGGCGCCAAACATCAAACTGATTAATTATCAAAATTTTATTTGGCGCCGACTCAAAATAAGTTTATATAAAATTAGATAGTTTATGTAAATAAGCTCAATACTTAAGACTTAAGGTTTATTTATTTTTGCTTTTTAGTTCTTTTCGTCGGTTTAATTTTTTGTTAAAAATATTTTATTTGATGGTTTTTTTCATCATCATGATGATGATGATGAAAAATGATGATGATTTCTAAACGCAATACCTGATAAAGTAATGAAAAGTAAACAGAAACACTATTCGTTCCTAAAATTTTCGAGGGTTTCTCTCAATTTTTTCAGGATCCCATCATCAGATGCTGACTTCCTTGACATGGGACCACCCTTGAGGTATACCCTATCTAACAAAAAAAGAATAATCAAAATCGGTTCATAAATAACGGAGTGAGGGCTGAACAGACATAAAAAAAAAAAAAAAATATATTATACGGTCGAATTGAGAACCTCCTTTTTTTCGTCGGTTAAAAATGGTTAGAAAAATTTTAAACAAAATGTTAGTATAAATTATTATTACAATACTTAGTTATCAACACAAATAAAATTGAAGTGACTGTTTGTAATGTCAAAATAATAGTTTTTAAGCTCATACACTCTTACAGTTATTTGTACGATACCTATATGCCTAAAAAATCAGTTTTTACAATGTTCGTTCGCGTTTGTTCCGTCTAATTTCCGGAACGGGTGGACCGATTTCCGTGGAACTTTTACTGGCAGATATCTGGTGTTATAAGGAGTAATTTAGACTACTTTTATTTTGGAAATGAATTGGGTTAAGCGCAAAATATATAAATATGTAGGTAAACGTGAGCGAATCCGCGCGGGTTATGCTAGTAGTGCTATAAGATAATTACTAGCCTAGAAAACCCGTATAGTTTCAATACGGGTTTTCTAGGCTAGTAATTATCTTATTGTTTTAAACGAGCAATTCTTGTATGCATGTATTTATATATGTACTTATGTAGATATTTATATTTCGGGTAGGTATCTCGGAAACGGCTCTAATGATTTTGATGAAATTTTGTATACAGATACAGTTTTGCATTTTAAGTTCAACTGCATAGTTGTATTTCCTGTAAAAACGCAATTTTACAAAAAAAAATTACGAATTTACATCCGTCTCCCAGGTGCTTTACCTAATACTGCCAAAAGCCCATCCCCGCTTCCCGCTCGGCTTTGGTCGGCGACGACCCTGATTGCAAGATGGAGGGGTACAGCAGTTTTGGAGCTAACTTAAACACCAAAGGATGGCATACAGTACCGGAACACAATAATAATATAAATCATACATGTAGAAGTGCAGTAAGTTAAAAAAAAATTAACAATATAAGTATTTATGAAAAATTATATAGAAACAGCCATTCATTGGCCGTGGTCCGACCGTGAAGTTATACTGGTCGATCCAAGAGTAGTTTTTTTGCCCGTAGTTCTATCAATAGGACCATAGGCAAATGGCATTACCTGTAATTCTACCGATAGTATTAAGGGCAACTTTGTTTAACCGTGGTTCTATTAAAATTAATTAAGTATTGTGAGTAATAAATCGCTTTGTATTTAAAATTTAAGCAGGAAAATGTTTTAGCTTACCTTACTTACGGCTTACATCCTAGTATCTTTGCGGTGCTTAAACTTGTTGTTCCATAATGGAAGTTGGTTCAGAAAGTAATAGTAGGTAGTTTCATTACTAGAGACGGTGGTAGGTACAGTAATATTGTATGGCGAACACCAATATTATAGAATGTAGGGATCCAATATCTATTTGACCTGTCACGGTACAAAGTCTATACAATGACAGCTCAAGTTATACTGGTCAATGAAAAAAAACTAGATCTTCAAAACTCTATATAATTATTCTACAAAATCATAAACATCGGATTTGCGTACAATTTTACTCCCGTGGTTCGTTGGGTCTTGAGCATTTGTTTTCTTGTTTTGAATAGCAATACTAGTCTTCGTGCACTTATTTTCTATATGTATTTTCTTGGAAACTTGTGTAAATGTCTCCTTTATAGTTTCAATTTCAGTCTTTAATCTTTTGACAACTGGTTCTGTATGGCCCGATTCCCCCAAATACTTTTCTAGGTTTCCTAAAACATATTGAAAATAATATTACATAGTACCTTCATAACTTAAAATATTTATTCCTATAAAATACTGGTTCATGTTCACATTTTGGTAAATTTAAGGACCCAGCTTGGCCAGGCCCACACAGCACTGTAAGTATGAAGCTACGAGTAAACGGCGTCCGACGAGTCTAACTAACTCAGTGGGCTGCCGCATGCCATGGTCGCACGTTATTTCGATACCTACTCACTTATCCAATATTTATTACTTACTTCACTACAATGAACGCTAAAGGATATGACAACGTATTCGGCTGCTTAAATAATAACAAGAATCCGACATCGAAAGGTAAAGAAATGCAACCCTAAGGTCAGCAGAACGGGTTACGCTATACAAAGACAGGAAATTTCTAGGTGAATATATATCTGCACGTGATTAGCGTTGGGCGACCTGATTTGCACTTTATTCTGTCAGAGTAAGAATCGCTATTTATTGAAATGATTTCACTCAGTGAAACATCTGTACTAGTACTATTGCATTCTGTGACTTGTCCACAAGCAACAAAAGCGACGTCGCCATAAACGTACCTACTTATATCGGAACTCCAACCTACCAGGACGTTCTTCAGGCTGCCCATTCTGAGAATCAGATATCTTCCTATTTATAAATGCCAAGTGGATAAAGCAAGGACGTGATGACGCGACGTTTATTGCAGTACCCACCTATGAACAATACGCTGAAATTGCATTGGAGAATGGTAGCGGCATGGCCAATATACAATACAATTAAACGAAATTTTCTGACTAATTAAGTTATTAACGACACGTGTTCTATTCATACATATTCTCTTTAACAGTGAAATTGTGTGATTTTACGAAAAATATTTGTATAATTAGGCTAGTACTTAACACAGTATTACTGTGCCCGCAACTTTATTCGAGTAAATGTTAAAAAACAATATGTCGCATATAAAATGTCTTGCTCTTCTAACTGATTTCTCTAAGGCCAAGGATTTCTTTACTTTAGAAAACTCTCTTTATTAGCGGTGGAATAACTTGGGGTGTACACAAAATATTGTTATGAACTTATGATTGCTTTCACGCATAAGAGTAGAAAAAGCAGTTAATACTATAAGGTTCAACGCAACGGAGAATGTCCACCTCTAAGCGTATGGTAATAGTCATGGTCTAACATACATAACTGGAAAATATACTATCTATAAATAAATATACTAATATATAAATATACTATATAATATATAGACTATCTGGAAATTGCACTCGTTTGTAACCGAACGGGAAGTGATTCGTAAAGTGGGGATTCTAGAAATAAAAAATCTTCATCAGCTCAGCAACCTTTAAATTTTTCAGCTTTCAGCCGCGTCCCGGTGCAAAGTTTTAAAGGACTTATGTTCGCTGGATGACCGGGTCAAATCCATCTAACACGTGCAGGTGTTCAATGCGAGGGGCCAAAGAGGTAATTGACATAGCCAAAAGTTTTCGATATGTATATGTAGAATCGCCAAATAAACTTCTTACGACACACGACCTTGCCCACGCACAGGGCATGACAATGGTCAAATTATTGTATGAGCCTGGAGTAGTTTTTAATAGTGAATTGGAAAACTAAAGAAGTATTATATATATCAATAACATGTTCATGTTTTCCGATTTCTATTTCTATATTATCGTTTGTGATGATGGATGTATGAATGTTTGTTACTCTTTCACGCAAAAATTACTGAACGGACCTGGATGAAATTTGACAGAGATAGGTTATAGCCTGGAATAGCACATAGGCTACTTTTTATCCAGAAAAAAATTACGGATCCCGGGGAATAAGGTTCACTAAAAATTCCACGCGAACCAAGTCGCGGCCAACAGCTAGTATCAGTATTATAAATGTAAAAGTGAGTTTGTATGTTTGTTAGTTTCACGCTTTAACTACTTAAGCAATCGTCATGAAATTTTGCACACGTTGCCAGGGGAATAGATAAAGACAGGGTAACTTTCAACTAGAAAAAAGTACTGCACCCGAGGGATGAAAAATATATTTTACGCGAGCGAAGCCTCGAGAAAAACCCAGTTATGTTCTAGGTTTGGTTTCACATTCATTCAAAATGTGCTTTACTACATATTTAAAAACAAAGTCCCCCGCCGCGTCGCAATAAACTCAAACACTGAACGGATTTTCTTGCGGTTTTCACCAATAGATAAAGCGATTCATGAGGAAGTTTTAGGTATATAATTTGTTAAGGTTTTGTGTAAATTGGTTGAAGTATGATGATGATTGTTGAAGATGTCTCTGCTATACGTGCGAAGCCGGGGAGGGTTGCTAGTTTATCACAAAAAGCCAATCGTGTAATACATACATAACAAAGATAAACATTTTTTATGATTAATCACCTGTCAAGAATAGGAAAAATCAGATTCCAATTAAATGATTAACACGTAAAATGGTTAGTTTTTAGTACTGTATGGCAATTTATCTTGTCTTATTAAATGAGATACCGTCATATACGTTCGTAAGCAAGCGAACTTGTACTGTCTGATTCTATAGATATTTGGCTATTATCTGAAATATATCTGGCTTATATCTGAAATCATACTCTCTCACCTTTTATTTTCTTAATGCATTCTTCAATATAACAATTTTTATTAGCATCCTTAGTCAATGTTGGATCAATGGTTATTGTGTAGGTTGGTCCGTAATCTGGCCAGTAAATGTGTTCTGGTATCTGCTCATCTAGCTCCACTCCCGTAACCATGGCCGTTAGTGACGTCCATAGGCGAGCTGCGTTTGAATGATGATAACCACCTTGTGAATGCAAAAAAAGTCACTCAATGTTTACACTGTAACTTATTTAACACTATAGAAATGTATAAAAAGTCATATCAACCAGCATAGAATCGATCACCTTCGAGAAGAATGTTTAGTATACCTTCTCTAAATTTCAAATGTATGGTATTCTGAATCAACTTTGTACTGATTTGAAATAGATTGCTAAGGCCAATATATGATATTATAAATTAGATATGGGACATTCATAGTACATTAACAAATATAAATTAAAAAACTTAAAATACTCCCGACTCAAAAATCTCTTCAACGATTAGAAAAGAGCTAATGATTTTTGGAAGGCTGAACGGGTTTTCTTGAATTATAGACTCGATCAAGTCACCTGCCACCAGTAGGCACTGGTGGCAGGTGACTTGATCGAGTGTTCTTCTCTCGGTCAAGTCACCTTTCAAATAAAAAAACTAATACAAATCGGGCAATCCGTTTAGGACCTAATAGGTAGACACATAAATATTTAACCTTTTAACTCCCCTGGTTATGCTTCGGTTGTTAAAATCGTTAGGTGGCGCAAAAGGTACGCCTAGTGCGATAGTGAAAGAGATAGCTATCGTCGCCTATTGAAGGACATTATTTAAGTCTACACTTTGCGCTTTTGCAATGAATATGATTTTTTTTTGCATTAATGTAATATTATTGACGAATACACATACGTGTCTACAATCAATTTACTTTTAGATACAGACACTTGAGATTGATATGTGTTCTTAACGGAGATGCATAGGTCGTTTATAGTAAAACTCCTATCATTTCCCCTTGTAATAAAATATTTAGTTATGCCCTAGAAGTACATCGTTAGTGTTAAATAATAAGAAATACATACCTCCACCTAGCAACATGCTAGGTTTCCGTTTATCAAGCACCATGCGCACACACTTGCAGTAGCTTCGCGCCGTGAGCGCGGCGCCACCATTAGGGTCGTGCGCCAGTGCATCTGCCCCACACTGTATAACTATAGCATCTGGTGCGAAGTGACTGTACACTAAATTAAACACTCTGTATATGAAAAAAAAAGTTTAGTATGCGGCAAACGCAATAAGGCGGACATGAGACCTGTAGTGTTATAGAGACAATCCAATAGGTATACGATCAGACCTCGTTAGGGGTGACTGTAAAGTACTGAAATTTTCATGAATTGATGTAAATTTCCATACCAAGGTACATTTACCTAATTAAAATATTGCTAACCGTCAAAGGCTTAGGGGCCGCTCAGCTTTATCGACTTATCGGTAAAATAAGCTGAGATAAGATAAGCGTTTAACGTGGCTCTAATTGTTGACGAATAACTTTACCAGAATATAATAATCATGAATACTATATAAATATACTATACAAAAGCCAAGAAAAACAAATATACAGAAATAGATATTATATACATAAAAAGAACAATGGGTGGCCTTATTGCAAAAAAGAAATGTCTTCCAGGTAACCTTTGAATGAACAGGAGTTAATGATTTCCGTGGGTGGAAATATCAGAAAGAATTAAAATCACATCCTATAAAAAAAGGTTATTCTTAACGTTGGCCATATATTTCCTAGTAGTGTTCGCGTTAATTCTTCCAACTAAGCTAAGTTATTCATGTTAGGGGTTCATGTAGATAAATTAAAACCCCTTGATTGCGGCCCAGACCTTTTAATCTTTACACTACCGCAGTCTATAATTCATCTGCATGCACCTAAAACCCTTACGTAGGAGGGATAGCCTACAAGTGGTGTATTTCAAATATAGGGACCACAGGTTAAGTTAGTTAGAGAAAAGGACATTTGACATACAAATAGTAACACTAACTTCTCAAAAGTATACTCCATAGTATCATCAGAGTAACCAGCATGTAGTGGCATGTTGCATAAGTATCCTGTACCACTGAGTGTGCCAATGTCGTCTAAACCTCCCGTGCCGGGGTAAAAACCAGGCTCATACTTGTGGAAGGATAGCGTGAATACTGATTTGCTAATGTTGTAAGCATCTTGGACTCCGTTTCCTGTGAAATGTTCAGCATCTATATTTACCATTTTGAGATTTGGTAGAAACTATCGAATCTGTCTTTTAAGGTATTGTGAATTAGACACCTGACGTGTCGTTCCAGTAACGTGATTGGGTCACGGAAAACATATCTAATGTACCTACTTTAGATAGAAAACTAAACACACACGACCTGTCGTTGGAATCTTGCGGTCGGATGCCCAACTGTAAATGTAGAAATATGTACCTACCTACAGTTTTGGGCGTGCGTTCGGAAATAAACGAACGTGTGCGCTGATTTCGTTATTCTTAAAGTGTTGTAAGCGCCGGGTTAAGTCCTAATATAACTTAGAAGTTACCGCAGAAAAAAAACCGTTTACAGTTCTAATAGCAAAGAAACAATCTCTCTCAAAATAATTACCATGATGCACATCCAAATCAATGTATAAGACTTTAGGAAACTTTTTCCTTAGTTTTTCAATAGCTATGACAACATCATTAACATAACAGAAACCTGCTGCTCCAAACCTGAAAACAATAATATAATAATAATAAAGGAAAAAAAAGAGATAAGTACATAAAATATACAGCAAACCGCATCTAAAAGTGTACTAATATGGAAAGTATTCTACTATGAGAAGCTATTTGAGAACCCAAATAAATGTGCAATAAATACGTATTAATATATTAAATAGAAACACAAAATTACGGTTTTAATGTGCATAATGAGCAATAAGCAGTGGCGGATTTACACATTTGCCGCCTGTAGGCTAATTAAATTTTGCCGCCCCTACCTACTCTTCGATTACAATTTTTTTTGTCAATGATTTGTGCACTAATCACATGTGTAATTGGTGCACAAATAATTTTTTCCATAATTAGTATGATTGTGAACTAGGAGATCGAAGTCTCAGTTTCTAGATTTTTTTTACAACCCAAAAATTTAGCTAACATTGATTGTTTTTTTTTATGGTACCTTTATTCCTGAACTAATAAAAAAGCTCGAATCATGTGATACTGTTAAGATGGGGTAAGGTATGCCTTAATACTACTTACACATGTACATTCAATAAACGTTCAATCCATCAGCCTACAGCAGTCCACTACTCTCCTAACGTGCGCCAAAGCACCCGGTTCACGAGAAGGTAGCTGGGATTGATTGTATGCGAAAGAAGGATCTTTCGCAATAATCAATCCCAGCTACCTTTTTCAGTTCTTCAGTCCATCTGGCTGGGGGGCATCCTACCTTCCTTTTACCAGTTCACGGTCTCAACTCTAGGACCCGTTTGCCCAACGACCATGCCAGGCCACGTCAGTACTTTAACAACATTTTTTTACACCAATCAACACGTGTCCCTTTTTGCTCTGGGGCGAGTTCATAAGAAATCCAGCGGCAACAAAGATTTCTAACTTTTAAACGTTGATGTAAGATTTTTTGAATTTAGCTCATGCCAATGCCCTCGAATCTCCTCATAGGTGAATACGCCGGTTTTCTTCAATTAGTTGCCTGACACTAGCCACATTTTCCTCAGTGATCGCAGTTGAAGGCCGACCTTCACGAATTTCATCATGGAGAGAAACACGGCCACGATCAAATTCTGTGTAGCAACGCCTTACGGTGCTCAGACGAGGTGCTTTCCTCCCAAAAGTATTTTGAAGACGAGCAGTGTAGTCTTCCGGAGTCAATGAAATCTTTCTGCGTTAATTCCATTTTTTCTACAGACGACGAACTTCAAATTGTGATAAAAAAACAATTGACACGCAATTTCCCAATAGTGTTGGTGAATAGTTTGGAGATAAAATTCCCTTGTCTAACTCCACGCTGCAAGTTTATCTGATTTGTCCTCTGGTCTTGGAGCTGTACGGTCATCGTTTTGGTGTCATAAAAAATTTTCAGCACCTCGATATATCGCCAGTCGACACGTCGTCTTTGCAGAGTATCCAAAACTGCCCAGGTCGCGATCGAGTCGAAGGCTTTCTCGTAGTCCACAAAAGCCGTACACAGCGGCTAAATATACTTCTCGGTCTTTTGCACAATCTGTCGAACAGTATGGTACGGTACGGTGCGGTTCACAGTGCCATAGCCTTCTCGAAACCCGACTTGTTACGGTGGCTGGTATTCATCGAGTTATCTCTCTCGAAAAGAACTTGTAGATATGGTTCAGGAGTGAGATGGGTCTATAGTTCTTCAACAAGATGTTGTCTCCTCTTTTGAAGAAACGTACCCCAGGTTCAACACCCAGGTGTTAAACCTTGCTAGAGGACGGAACTTAACTCTTCAGCCGGCCATCATTGGGTAGGCAGGGCGGCAGCACGGGACCGTTTCTTTCCCACTGACGCAGGTTCTTTCCGGGCACGGCTGCTTCGGGAAGTACCTGCACTCACTCGCTAGGAGAGAATTGAGTCCCGCCTGTCACCACTGCGACTGCAGTGAGGACTCGGCTCAGCACACGCTGACAGTCTGCTCCGCCTGGGCGACGCAGCGTCGGGCCCTCACTGCAGTCATCGGAGGGGATATCTCGATACCGACCGTGATACGCTCCATGGCCGGTAGCGACAAGAATTTTACCGCGGTCGCGACCTTCTGTGAGGACGTCATCTCGCAGAAGGAGACAGCGGAACGGGTCCGGAAGGACAATCTCCACTCGAATCTAAGGTCAACCGGTCGGCAGAGGCGCGCATACCAGCACCTCATGTGGCCCTGAGGGTGGCCGCGGGTCGACGGGACGGGTTTTCCCCTTCACCCGCAGTAGTGGCCCCTCGCGAGGAGGTGGCGTCCGCGTGTGCCTGAACGTCGTCTAATTGAGTTTAAGGTTTTTACCCAGAGGTGATGCCCGCGCTTTTGTAAGGTAAGGCGCTAGGGGGGGTCGGATGTCTTAATAAAAGCTATTCCCGGATCCCTCCTATTTAAGGCGCAATACGGCATACCGTGTGGTTTTAGTCGGTTCGATTTCGACATACCACCCCACCGAAAACCCCGGTGGGGTGACGGCCCGAGGGGGTTTCCACACAAACATAAAAAAAAAGGACGGAACTAAACTACTACCTATTATTACTATTGTTTTTAGTGTCTAGTGCTACCTCAACTATTTTTGGTCTTTTGTAACGCACTTTTGCTTTATAGCTCACTGCTCAGGCTTATGGCTTCGAGAAACCTCCAGTTCATATCACGGTTGCATGATGTGCAACCTTACGTTAATACTTCGGTACCGCATTAGTGGGCCACAAAAGCATATAATATGAATTGCAGTTTTTTCTGCCTCTCGACAGAATCTGCATATTGTGTTCTCGCCAACTTTAGGTTGTGTTTTTAGACTGTCTTATCTGACCAGACGGCTGAGTGGCTGACAGCTCGCGCATTTTACTCATAAGTTCGAGAGTCTTGGGAGAGAGTGTAGACTGTTGCTGTTTGCGTTTCCCGGGGAACAGCTTTCGAGACTTAACATAATATTTTTTATTGCGTTTAAAAATTTATATTTAATTATCTGGTAACAATCCGCCTGATGATGACGATGAAATTAAATTAGATTAAATTATGAAAGTTCTTGGCTTAAGGTAGATTTTAGACAACTTTTCAATTGTGTTTTAAGTTAGAAAATCTTCTCTCAACCGAACTGTGTTGGCCAGACACACTAATGAACGGTCGTGTCACTCGCAACCAAACGCGACTACGAAAATTGTAGAAATATTTAGATAGGTGGTAAAACATTTTACATGTTGAATTGTTTGTGTACCTGTTGACATTTAGGTAGTTAGGTATATATGTAAATATGAATCTTTTTAATTTTTTAAGACAAAAAAAAATATTTTCCCAAATTCGCCGCCCCTAAAATCTGCCGCCCTAGGCTTCAGCCTACTCAGCCTATTGGTTAATCCGCCACTGGCAATAAGTTACTGATACCCAAAAGACAAATTGAGACCTTAATTTTGACCACATTGCTGAATTTGCAACAAGGTAATTTAAGAACTTTTAAAGGTTTATTTTTATTTTATTTCCTTTTATTTAAGGCATTGGCACGTCAAATTCGGATCGGAGACGCAACAGGATGGCGAATGGTAAACTTGGTTTATGAAGTGACTAGCAGCGCCCAGCGTGGTTTCACCCGTGTAAGTCCCGATCCTGTGGGAATAGGCTACTTTTTATAAGTAGCCTATATTTTAACCCAGGTCTCCAGCTATCTATCTACATACCAAGTTTCATCGTAATCGGTTCAGTAGTTTTGGCGTGAACACGCCGTACCGTCGGAATGGGCAACAAATGGAGACAGAGATAAGGGGCGAGGGGGACCAAAACGTAAAAAATTTTGACGAGGCATCGGGGTGAAAATGCGGTTGTGCGGGGTGAAAATGTTTCAATAATGAAATGCGGGCCTCTTTCGCACTTGCGAATTTCGAGAAATAACTTTGAAGGGTTGTTTATCAGAAACTGCCCAGCAGGATCAGATGGATTTTTTTTACAACATAAAGTGGTACCAATTAATAAGCTCGCCAACTTTGGAAGCGGTTTTTTCAACACTTTTTTTTTACTTTTCTAAAACTACCCGAATGTTTAGCCTCCCCGCGGAGATCCGCACCTGTTTATTTGGGATCTATTTGGACAATACGGCGCGGTTCTGTATCACTTCAAGGCCCAGATTAAGACTCGCCATCCAGTTGTCTCCCCGATCCGAATTTGACGTGCCATTGCTTTAACTATTTAAACCATACCTATGTGCATGATGCCACCCTCCGCACCAATTAATAGCAACATGAGCTAAGCCCATTATGAGACATTTAGCTGCAGTCACAGAACTCCCAGCTATATTTGACACTATCTCAAACATGTTAGAAACAGGAGCACAGTCATATCCTGTAATGAAGTAATAACTACTTTAAAAAGTTACAGGTATTCATTTGAAATAATAAGATAATCGCCACTGCATTAACTTTACATAAGATTCGTTAAAAGATTACTGACAGCAACAAAAAACGAATTGGCATTTAAAAAAAAAGTTTTGTTTCATTTTAAAAATCAATAATATGGTTTACTGAACTACATAAATTAAATGATTTCTTATAATACATATTCATTTAAATGTCTACCAAGTAATTAAAATCTCTTTCGCTACTTTCTAGAGGCTTTTTTACATACATACATAGTACATACATGTTCACTGCCAATTAACCATATTTTATTATTTAGTTGTTCGAAACTGCCGTGGTAATCAAGATTGCAGTAAGTCAGTAGAGTCATCTATTCAAGTTACTGCTATCTACTCTATTGGCAAAATAGTTGGCAGTGTTTTTGTGTTAAGAAGTTCTGTTACATTCACTTTTTGTTATTTTATAATATCTATTTACTGTTGAGATGAGTAATAGAAAAAAAAGTGTTGCTTTAAACAGCCCAGGAGCTACTAATGATAACAAAAACACAACAAAGCAGTTCTGATAGGCAGACCTAACCATAAATAACAATACTTCACAGTTTATTCCTTGTAATTTATTACTATAGTTTCATACCTACGTATTACACCTACACCACCACACCTGTTTTCTTTTAACCATTAGTTTCTTAGGGACACCAATTTCATTGTGAAGCAATACAGCAGTTTGACAGTTATCTTCTCATTTGAAATGCATAATATGTAGTTTGGATGACAGCATCATAATTTGACAATGTGATGCTGATCCCATGATACGAGCCAGGTGGTGAATAGTGTAGATTGTTAGTGGCTACTAATAAACCCCTCGAGATTGGGCTCATGATTTGTTTTGATGAGTCTAATAGATTGAACTTGTTAACAAGGGTCTGCTGATGAAGTCAAAAGGAGCATAGTGAAACTCTTCAGTGGCTACTACTAAATCCCTCGATCTTGGGTTATATGATTGGTTTGATGAGTTCAATACATTGCCCTCCGTATTGAGGGTCTGATGATGAAGCCCGGAGGTCGATTGTAAAACTCTTATCTACTCTTTAGTTAGGTTTGCTATCAAATGTTTTTTTAACTATAATTTACTGTGCTAACCTATGCCATATTCTTCGTCTTGGACGCTTGTCATGTAATCGTCGTCAACCTCAATAAATGTTTTTATATGATCCAAATACAATTCTGAGTGAAATTCTTTCAAGTCTTCATATGTTGCAGGTGTAGACCGAACCACTTTAACTTTGTTATGTAGTCCGTACGCCTGTATTAAGCAGTGTACCATTCGCGCCTGAAATGATTTTAATTAAATTAGAGCAATTAAATCTAATAAGTCTTCTGTATAAATTGTAAATTTATAAAAATCCCTACCCTGCCCAAAACAGCGGGCAATTGATCACAAAAATCTATTAGTTTATCATCCCATACATAACATATATTCATATCATTCATAATGCTTTTCACGAATTCTGAAAAAACAACAAGAACAAGAAGTTCAAGAACTGACAATAAGAAGAAAAACGACACAGCGCATTTTTTGTTTGACACTATACTCAGTGTTGCCGTTTTTAATGACTTGGTTCAATGAGTAAACAAAAATATCTCTATATATTTTTTTATACACTAATATAAACTATAAAAACGAATGGACCGAGTTTAATGAAATTGCACACGGTCTGCAGTTTTGTCACAATATTTTTTATTGCAAATTTATTAGCCACAGCAACGCGTGGCCGGGTAGCTAGTAATAAATATAAATTAATAAATATAATGTATTTTTAAGGCAATGACTTGGCTTTACATGGCTTGTGCTTTGCAATTAATAAAATTAGAGAAACATTTTTTCAACAACACCATTTTTTTTCCCCAATGTGGTTGGGATAGAATCAAATGAATAGATAAAAAGAGAACATCAATTAATAAAAAGAAACATCTATATAATATTATTTACAAACCTACTTTTACATATTTGAAGAAAACCAAAAAATAGAGATAAATACGGAACAAATATATGTTATTAGTTATTATGTGGTGTGGTGTGGCGTAAATAATGGATAACTCTGTATCTGAGTGCTGATGAACCTGCTATGCGAGTATGTTTTTGTTTAAGTTTAGGCCTGGTCTCAGAAAAATGGCACAAGCTTAGATTATATATAGGTCCAGATACCGTGACCAGTACAAAAGTCACCGTTTACTTTGAAGCCACTTTTTGGAGCTGTGTGAGTGAATCCCGCCCAACGCGAGTGTCAACATACAATATCTGTGCTTGTGTGCTTGACGGTTTACTACCAGTGCATATGCGAGGTTACCCCAAAACCTATATATAATCTAAGGGCATAAGTCATATTTAAAAAAAAATGGTACTTTCACTCATTAACTTTGCAATGCAGCAGCTGCCACATGAAATTACATTTGAAATTTTTAAATTCAGTTTTTTTTAATACTGCTGAAGAGTTTGTGGTATGTTAACAATAAGGAGTTTCCTACTCGTGCCTCGAATATTGCAAAAAATTAACATGAAATGACAAAAAAAGGCTTTATTGATTTTTTCTTCTGTGCATGTGTATGTTCCTGAACTCCTAAACTTCTGAACTGATTTTAATGAAATTTTTTGAGTTTCTTTAGGTGGATTCGAGAATGGTTTAGATTTACAATTGGACCCGGTAGACGTCGGCCCGGCAGGACAACGTTGTCCTACACAACGTCTCTCGGGTCCGCTAGTTATATTATATTAAACACACTAGATTAGAAGACAATAAGACATTATTAACACAATGTCGTCCGTTTTAATTGCGCATGAAAGAGATAACGTTATGTCTTCAAGGCCGTCACGATGACGTCAACGAGAGTGCGAGAGTGTAAGTTTGGTTTTAAACCGAATCAAGTTGATGATTTATACCGTTTGAAAATAAAAACTCTGTGTTGGTAAAAAAAAAAAAAACATTTTTTTTTTACCAACACAGAGTTTTTAACTTATCAATAGAGTTTTTATAACTTAAGTAGGTAATACCTACGCTTGGTTGGACGGACCAACAACTAAACCCGTTAAGTATATCAATATCAGTATATCACACATATAAAAAATATTTACACAGTTTATAGGTACTCCGTCATATCCCTACCTCGGTGAAATAAAAAAAAATGGTTTATTTCGGTTATAAACGGTTTTTTTTTTGTTTTAAACGGATTTGTTTAATTGGTTTTAAACCGGCCTTACATCTATAATCCTACGTAAGTGTATTAAATTGACTACTATGCATAATATCACAAAATAGCCCAAAGTTATTCTTATTCTTATTTGAATAACATAGTACTTGGAGGATCCTCGCTTGCACTCGTTATAATCATCATTCAGTCACACGACTGGACTGGACACACTGTTGGAAATGTGCCTCCCTTACTTACTTCAAAGAAGACCGGTTGGAAGCAGCTCTCGTAAGTAGTCGGGGAGAAATCATTTTTTTTTTGTTATTTCAATTGTTCGTTTACTCTTCTTCGTTGTTCTATAAATTTTTAGGGTTCCGTACCTCAAAAATTAAAAAAAGAACCCTTATAGATCACTCTCTTGTCCGTCTGTCCGTGTATCACCACCGATTTTCTCAGGAACGGGTGAACCTAGCAAATTGAAATTTATACCAGATACTGAGGTCTATAGTCGAAAGAAGTGAAAACTTAAACGAAACGACGACCTTAAAGCGTCACATTAGCAGGTTGGTGACATTAATTAATAAGGAGCTGACAGAACTCAATGCTATTCAATGTCACAGATAATATAATACTATACTAGTACAGATACCTCATCCCATACAACAAAACGCGACCTTCCTAACTCGGGCCATTTTGCGGGCTCCGCGCCAATTAAGGCGCTAGATGCCGCTAGCAGCGCGATAGCTATGGATAGCTAGAGCCACCTAGCGACGAAATGGATTTATTTACCTACTAATAAACGCGCAACCAATAGATGGCGATAATTATACTTTATCAAATTTAGGATGATAATTTTGACAGCTCACGGTAGGGATGCGGTAGTGTGTGATTGTTATTATCATATATCTTGGAATCGATAGTCGCATGGTTATGCTGTATGGTCGATTATACATTTATAATACAAAATGAAGTCTTTCCTATTCAGTTTAATAAAAAATAATAATATTACTATAAATGATCACAGAAATAAAATGAAACGAGAAATAAGAAGTTTCTCCAGTCATCCGCAGTAACGTTTCCACAGGCATTTTGCAAAATAAAGTCAGTACTTTCTTACTCGTAAATAGTGGAGATATGTTTGGCTACATGGCCTAAAAAATAATAATAAAACTTAAGAACCTATTTAATAAACTTAGGTACTTAGTATAATTACAAAAAAGAGCACAAATCCGTTTGATGGCTTTGTACATTGACCTACGTATGTTGTACTTATATTGTTTTACGAAATTGAATACTTACTAAAAATACTATGATTTCGATTATTCGGTTGTTCGTTAGGCGTGGCACTTCACTAAGTGGGCGGTCTTACATATTTAATAAAAAAGTAATAATATCACTATAAATGCTCACAAGAGCTAGCCAAGAATAGCAGGGCTGCCTGAGACTCGAGGCCTGGTCATTCTGTTTGCTTTCATTGGGGGCAAAGTCGCAGGCACATAGCTAGTGGCAGGATTACGCATTATTAACAATATTTCAAGAAAGGAAGTAAAATAAATAACTTAATAGTGGAAAAAGGATCATGATTGCTGATTCACTACGGTAGCGGCGGCACGGCAATACTATCTATACAATATTGTATCTATAGACAAACGGCCGGATTGCGAGACATACCTACACGCCTCGAGTTCGGTATACACTCGGTACACAAACAGTCGCGAATGCACCGTAGTGACCAACAAACGGTGTGATGGTTTTTTAAGCAGTAAGCGTGCGATTTGTGTATTTCATTGAAATAAATACAAATACTTCCTTTATACGGCAAAGAGTAATTATTCACTATATTGTGCTGTTTTTGTTGCTGAAATTCTTCAAAAACGCACCCAGAGATAAAAAATTTTAACCTACCTGGAAACTCCGAAAGTATAAGTAAACTATAAAATAATCTTTATATACCTACTAGTACGTAATTTGTTTCTTTTTTAATAGGTAGGCATTTCGCTTTTTCCACCGAGTAAAATACCTGGATTAATAAATAAATAAGTCGATAGGGTGACAAAAGTGACACACGATAGACCTACCAACGCTCGCGTTAAAAAAAACTAGTAGGTAATTTCCTAGGCTAACTATTTACTCGTGTGTTTAACTACTTACAAATATTATTATAAAATAATTATGAGAGTAAAAAATGGTAGGTACCTGGTAAGATTTAGAGTGTGTTATTTTATTACATCTAATAATAAAAAATCAGGACATGTATTTTTATTGAATACTTCTCATTTCATTCACAACGAATTTAATTTTTTTAAATAAAAATTGGTTGTCTGTAAAGTCGGTTTACGGACGATAGTTGAACGTGACAACGTCTTAAGAAAATACTGATGGAATGGTTGCATTTTTCAAAAGAAAATTTTAATTTTATTTGTTTGATAGATATTTTGTATGGATATAGAGAAGGAGGTAAATTTAAATCACAATTGAATTGATCAAGTTACATTTATTAGTACGCATAAATATAATAAGTTAAATATCACACATGTTTAAAAGTTGTAAATAAAAGTTGTAAAACAATTGCTCAAAGCACATTCATACTTGTAAAAACTATGTACATTGTATTGCTTTATAAATATCACACTCCTCCGTACCCGAAATTGCTTTATAAATATCACACTCCTCCGTACCCGAAATTGTTTTATAAATATCACACTCCTCCGTACGCGGAATTGTTTTATAAATATCACACTTCTCCGTACCCGAAATTGCTTTATAAATATCCACTCCTCCGTACCCGAAATTGCTTTATAAATATCACACTCCTCCGTACCCGAAACTGCTTTACGAGCGGTGCCGAGTGGTGGCGAGTGCACACGAGGCGAGCCGAGCGACGTCATAGTAACGTCTCAGAGCGAGGTAACGCCGGATGATTCATGTTTTTTCATTCGTGCAGCGGCTCCATCGACTTATAAGACGTTGTCACGTCAAAAATAAATTAAAATATTTACAATCCGATTATACAATGCATCTACTATACAAACAGGATACCTACTTATGATTACCGAATTATACGAATTTTGTATCCAATAATACAATCTGGCAGCCCTGCGATCGAGTGAGGTCCGAGGTAAAAGATTCCTATTAGCAATGTGTATGTGTAAATAGATAGTACGTGTAAGTACTTAGTAGGTGGGTTAGTAGGTATCTATTTGCCAAATCATAATGTCGGTTACATAAATACCTAACCTGGTACAGAACAAAGTTGACACATACCATGCGTTTCGTTGTTCACTATTAATTATTGTGTCCTGACTGAATATGAAAAAAATATGTAAAACACAATGAGAAACATTAATTCTTAATTTTTTTATAGTATCTTTGAAGTTCGAATAAAAATTACAGTGTCAATAATTTAACTACAACATAACGCAACAATAACAGTTCAATAACATTTGGCCAACTGTCAATAGTCAGTACCTACAAACTATTAAACTACAAACTCATTAACAAAACCGTATCAACCTCAACGTAGTACGAGTAATTGCCGCCAGAGGAACGATGACAATATTGAATTTTGTGAAAACAAGAAAACTGGACTTCAGAAGCTTTTATTAAATTTTCCCGTGTTTAGGGTATTTTATAAAATTAGAAAATATGTTTATCAGGACCTAATATTGATTTTCCATACATTTCAATAACAAATCGATACCCGTAACGCCATCTATTGATATTTGTTTGAACCATTTTTGCTCCCCATGTCAATGTTTAGATTAGTGCCCACACGTCACGAATTTGGTGCTTTATCGAAATAGCAAAAGTGCACAAACGTGCCTAAAGAAGTTTTCACTTCAAAAAAAGGAATTGTGAAAATGCAAAGTATAACGTTAATTTTCAGCATATTATTTTTAAAATCTGTAGTTTTTTATTTTGTAATTTAAAAACCAGTTAACAAATGAACGGAACGCATTATTGATCATAGATGATGAGGGGCAACCATAAACTAAGAATACTCTAATGCGCTCTATAGACGATCATGCGGCATGATATGCTGTATCATCATGCTGCATGAAGGATCTTTTGAGAGTCCATCATGCAGCATGACGCTTGGTATAATCATTTTCTTCAGTTCATATAGATGGTACAACGAAAAACGCATCTATTATAGAATTATTGATACTATACGATTTATTCTTATTTAAAAAAATTGTATTAGTTCTTTGTTTTAATGCTTAGTATTAGTTTTAGTAATAATTTTATTAATTGTTAGTACTCAATGTAAACATTACGTATAATAAATGAATGCTGTGGGCGTTTATAATGTAAAGCACAATATTCCATATGTATGTTGTTGATGCTCCCTAATAAATTAATAAATAGAAACGGTATACATAAGATTACGATTAATTCTAAGAATTTTGATTCCAATTATATAATCTGGCAACCCTGCTTTTGCATGACATGCCGTTAAATAGACGATCATGCGTGCATGTCATTCAAAGCTTGCAGGATGAAAAATAAAAGGACTTGTCAATTAGGCTTGTGTAGTTCACGAACTAAGTACTATTAGGAATTCATTCCTGACATGGAACTAGAACGAACTATTCCGTAAGCTTATAGTACTTCTTTCATTTAGTTCATTAGTACTGTGAAGAAACATGGAACGACTGAATCGTCGGCTAAAAAGTCGTACGTTGCGTCCCCGCGCGACGCAAGTACCGAAACCAAAACAACAACACCATTTTGCGTGTTATTATTTTTATTTGGTGTTTTTTGCTTATGCATTGACTTACTAATTATATTGTTATATATAATATATATTATTTTGTTATATAAATGTAAATCAATTAGTATGGTCATGTAGAAATGACAGTCTTAAGCATGCAAAGTATGAAGAAGATCTAAATAATCATTCAATGCAGTTACAATGTACTACGTACTACTGAACTAATAGCACTAGAAGTCCGAACTAGTACATGTGACTGACTGTACCAGATTGGAGCGCTCTCTTTTAAGTGACCGAGCAAGACCAAGCCTATCAATCAACTGCCAGCACGTAGTTAGCAATTTAGCATGTCATGCACTTAGTTTGCATGTCATTCACATCAATCAATACAGTACACGATCATGCATTCATGACAGCACGTAAGTCGTAATCATGATCGTCTATGGAGTGTTTTAGTTTATGGGGGCAACAATCTTTAAAAACTTGTCTATGAACAAACTTTTTAAATTCATTGGATAGATTAGATAACAGCGCCTGACAGAGCCAATCAGAGAAAAGCACCATAGTAAAAACAAGCGTCCATTTTCAGTCGTAATAATCAATCTTGACATTTTCGAAGAAATTGAATGAATTAATGATATTTTTTTACTTAAATACACAAAATAGTGCTCGGTATCTTTTATTTATTTATCATTCGAAAAGCAATACAGTTATAAAATGAAAAATACGTGACATCTATCTAATGGACAAATCACATGATAGTTTCCTGAGATACTAACATGACAAGGTCTGTTATAAAATATTGGTAACACGAGCCAGTCTGGTGTTGTTTGTCTCATTATACCATACTTCCAATGGTTTTTTGTGGTTGCCTGACACCGATTTTAAAATTGAAGTGGCAATGGTACGAGGTTAGTATCATCTATTTACCTAACTATGCATAAAATTGTTATGTTGTCTGTTGTGTATAAAGACGTCCTTTGTTCGCGGTACCCTCTTTTGTAACTACAAAGTCTAATGTTAGCATTGCATTATAATTGTTTTATAAATTTCATTGATGGTGTGTATTACACTATTCTCTCCAATTGGATAGCCATATTTAGTTGTCTTTCTATGCCTACCTATGTGGTTATGTTAATGGTATGTTCTGAATGCTAACCTATGTAATGTTCAAGAACCCATTGCCACTAATGTAACAGAATGGGAACTATATTTTAAACAAATTCCTGATTATCTACTAAACATTAAGGAGGGAAATACAATTTTAAAATAAAATAAACCTGATTTGAAATACTTAGACTACTCCTATATTTTATTTAGAACTTGGAATTTTAAATATACCATGTGACAAGGCAACCTAGCCTGCACTTTTAAAATATACCATGATTTAGATATATTTTTATTTTTACCCTATACATTCATACACTAGGACATACAGACCTATTCATCCATATTTTCACACCCAAATTAGCAAGGCAGGCAGGTACAACTGGAAGCTCTAGCTCTTTATTACCATAACTTCATATCGTGCAGTTATGTGTGACTACTGTAGGTAGTCTACCTACTGCTGTATGCTGCTGTTTACAATACATTTATATGATGTTCTAATAAGTATTTAGCAGTCCACTTTACATTCTAATAGGGTTTTTTGAATGGTTTTGGTAAACCTGTATATTATAATATTATTAGTAAATCAGTAAATAGTACAGTAAAAAGATTTTAAGTATTTAAATATTTTTTCCTTCAGTCATCTACAAACTAATGTATATTCTATTTGAAAACTTGTCAAAATCTACAGTTTACCTTTAAAAAAGAAATTCAAAATTTATTTTTGGTTTCTAAAAATAAAGGAATTCCTTTCTTCGAAATAAATAACTTTTACATGCTTGTTTTTATGTGAGCTTACTATGATTTAATTCATTACACATTGAAAGATTTTATTCATCCCTACTGCTTAACCTTTCATTTATTATAAGTTAGTTTAAGTATTATCTAAGGAGGCTTTCTTAGTAAACATGAGGAAAATTAATCAGTTTCACGAGAGAAGAGGGTTATAAATCTTACATAACATAAAATTTATAGATATAGGTATATTATTTGGAATAACTACTTGTATCTTAGCACCAAAATAAATTGATTTTCTTTCTTTCTTTTCTTTCAAAATGTTTGCACAAGAAATATTTGTAATGCTGTTTATTGTTTGTTACTGTTGCTGTTTATTACTTACAAATTAGGAAACAACCTACCATTCCTAAACCTAAAAATTTCCAGCAAATTATTCCTGATTTCCTGTCTATTTTTAAACAGTACCACTGACTCTAATATTCTTTGGTATTCATTTTGGACTTAACTTCTCATCATCATCATCATCTTCATTCATGTTGTTTGGTAAGATGACAATGTGTTACAATTTTTAAAATCACAAATTTCTTAATTTTGCTTATATCTATAGGTAATTGTGGGTCTCAAATCATTTAAAGGTTGCTTACATGATTCTTGAATGCTCTTTGGATTAAAAGTTTTGTTAACTATACAAACATTTTGGTTTTTATTCAAGTATTTGGTTATTTACACACACACCTACACACACCTGTATCCTCTTTAATTATTATCAATTAACTACATAAACACACAAATATTTATCCTGTTTACAAATGTTAAAAATTATGCTAATCGCCAATACTCTAATTTAAGACATAGTTTACAACACAATATTACATAACTTACAATTGTAAAAACTAGTCCAGTACATAATTAAACACTCTGGCTTTCCTAATGTACTTTTTGCTATTAATTTTAATAGCCATAACATTTATTACAACCAATATTCAATTCACAGCCAGTAGCTTGATGGCATCTCCAGAGGGTGTGAAGACTCCACATCGCATAGAATTATGCGAGGAGCAGCCTGTCAGACCTACGCGCAACTATAGAAAGCGCAGGTAACTGAGGCATACTTATGTGATTTATTATTCTTAGAAATGCAGATAAGCAACCTGTCTTGTGCAGAATAATCTAATTACCATTATATTTAGCATTTCTGTCCCTTACTTCAATACTATTCATTTCCTTTGTATTTATATTGTAAAAAGTTTGTATCTTTCTATAATTATCATGCACTTCTGGTTGCGGTAACATAACATAGCTATAAAATAAGTTCCTATTCAGAAATCTTATTTTGCTTATAGAATAATAGCAGCCACACAGCCAAAGACTGAGAATGCAGACCTGACATCAGAACCACCTTTGAAGCAGATTGAATTAAAGTCTAAGCCATTAAAAACTAGCAACGGTATAACCAATATGACGAACGGACATACGCTAAGGTCACGAGCAGCACGCGCAGCCACCCGTGCGGCCGAAAGCCACAAACTCACAGAGTACTTCAAAGAGGAACTCAAAAGTCCTAAAGTTGAGCCACCGTCATCACCCCCACCTATAGAAAAGTCTATTAAACTTGAAAAAATAACTAATGGCAATAACAATCATAAATTGACAGAATACTTTCCTGTAAGACGTAGTGTAAGGAAAACTTCAAAATGTGTGATGGCTGAGAAGATGAGGGATTTGGAAAGAGCTGTAAGAGAACAAAGGGAGGATGGGCTACAAGTAAGTTATTCATTAGATAATTATGCATTTCAAATGACGCACGATTTTGCATTGACTAAAAATAGCACGCCTGAACATTTCGCGTAGGTGGCGTAACAACTCAGATGCTATATCAGGTAGATGAGGGACCATCCATAAAATAATGTTTAAGTGACCTTCATGACTGTAAAGTGGAGGGCGGGCATATTTCCCAGGAATTATTAATGTCAATAGATTTAACCAATATGATTAAACTCATTATTATTTTAATCAATTCCCATTCCATGAAACAAACTGTTTGGTTTCAAGACATTCCTATCGATTTTTGTTTCTAGACAGTCATTCTATTTTTGAAATCTAAAAACGCACCGTAGCAAAGGCTCACCTGCTATTTAATCCATAGTTTGATACACGCCGCACAGTATGAAAAATGACCTAAAAAACGGACATCCCCTTTTTATTTATTCATTCGATAAATAAACTGATTTTAAATGCACGAGTAGAACACCCGAAGGTCAAATGTAATTAGATCCAAAGATACGATTTTTTAAAAATTATTCTTGGTATTTAGTAAATAATATTTAGTAAAAAAATCTATAGTAAAAAAAAATATTTATGTAGATTTACTAGTATACGTGTATGTAGGTTTTACGCGGGCATATGATGTACGAAATTATTTGTTTTAAAATCCATTAACTTAAAAGATATTTTAAATAAAAGGTTTTTAGTTTTTATTTTTTTACTGCATAGTTGCATTGCCATAGTTGGATTCAAAACCATGATAACTAAAGTTGTTTGATATTTTGCTAATTATATAAAAAAAATTAGACCCTAATCTCTTTGGATCTTGGAGTTATATGCTTCTAAAGTTTTATCTAATTTCTATGGTTACAGAGTTGGCAAAAATTTTAGTTCTCTCTATCTCAATAATTTTTAGATATAATTTGTGATTTATTTGTGACTAACCTATTATATATATATATATATATGACGGCGCGCCCATATTGTCACACCTATATTTTTATAATGTGATTTGATTTGTCTAACGAATTTGGTTGATTTAGTTAAACTAATTACATTTTGATTTACTTGAAACTAGTTTCGCTATTAAATTTGTAGTAGAGGGTAGTTGGAGCGATCGATGCCTATATAAAGCAACAGGTGCGAGTGTGGAGCGTAGTTCTGGACGTACGATCGCAATTCCACATACCTCTTGGTAATATTGTTTCCAACGTATTGGTCTTAATGTTAACTTTGTTAATTGATTACGACAATAGAGTTTCTAAAAGTTAATAACTTGTCTCATTCAACAAGACCAGCATTCTACCGCCTATGGGTACGAATGAAAGCTACCCCCAGCTCAAAAATCCGACATCTTCTTAATATATATAAATCTCGTGTCACAATGTTTGTCCTCAATGGACTCCTAAACCACTTAACCGATTATAATAAAATTCGCACACCATGTGCAGTTCGATCCAACTTGAGAGATAGGATAGTTTAAATCTCAAATTATAGTCGCAATTTTAATTTATTGCTAATTATTTGTCTGTTATTATTTGACAGTCACAATTATCTGTTAACTCCAAATGATTCTAACAGATGTCGATACCTTTCGACTGGGTTGAGTAAGTAATCAATAGATGGCGCTGCTATGGTAAATCTACGAACGTGTCATATAAGCTACATTTTAACAGCATAATTACCACGTGTTGTTGACGCTATAAAATTAATTAAATTTATTTTGTAGTGAACGAAATACCGTATAATTCAGCTAATTATTTGTCTGTTATTTGCGATTTAACATCTGATGGACGAGTCATTTTGTACAACAATATGAATTTTTCAATTGAGTACTTTAGTTTTATTTTCAATTTAGCTAATTAGATTTTACCGGAAGGGTTTTATTTCCTTAGTTGCGATTAGAGAAATAAAATATGGCGGTACGAAGTTCGCCGGGTCAGCTAGTATATATATATATATATCGGATTGCCAAACGGGATACTATAATGATTCGCTATTTAGCTTCGTTGATTGCATCGGCCATTTTGTGCGTATGTAATGAATATTCAATAATACGACTATTTCACTGAGTTATGTGTAATAATCAAATAAAATTTAAATAGACACCTAAATATCATCAGGATCGATTTTTTTTCTGACCCATAATCAAAGGTACCATTAGTACTATCGTCTGTCTTCGTTTTCGGGAGCGTTTCACTAACACCCTCTGTAGGGTGTATTTGAAAAAGGAACGCTAACTTTAATCACTGAAAGGGCATGACTCTAGCATGCAATTAAAATAGGAATTTTTGTAAAAAACCTATCCGTTTACAAGTTATGACTGTATTTTGCCTCCGTTTATCATAACAGCAGGTGCAATGTGTATAGTTAAAAATTATATATTTTTTTTAAGTTAGCTTTTATGGATTTTCGGCTCCATGGTGCCTCACCCTCATTCCTCCAAAAAAATGTTTAGGTACAGGGTTTAAGGTTTAGGTATAGCATACCACTTCACCACCATTCACACTTTCACCCCCTTCCCCATACCACATTTTCCTTTTCATCAGAATTTATTTCCATTTTAAAGAATTTAGAAGTAATGTAATGTCAAACAAGCTATGTTCATATATTTCAATCTTATATTTTACAAAAGATATCAACCTACTTTCTAATAATCTATAACTATTACTTAATATCAAATCAAATAAAAAAAAAATCGGTGGCAACCCTACGATACTTTCTTTAAAACCTCATAAGTCACGAATCCCAAGGAATTAAGATTTCAGGTTTTGGAAGGCCTGTTAAGAGGGACCTGTTCTATAGTCACATTAAAGAATTGAATCCTACTAAAGTAAGACTTGATGAAAAAAAAATAATTACGAAAGTATGGTTAAAATCGTTTTTTTATGTTATTTTAAGTGCTAGTACTGACTGCATATTATAGATAATTTACACTTTGATAATATAGATTATTAATGAATAATAAAAACTGAACGCCTTTTGAACAACAACTATTTCTATGGCTTTCCTGAATTCCATAGAAAAAACGATAAAAAAATTGTATCTCCGGATCTAAGGACATTTGAACTTCGGGAGTTCTACTCGTGCATTTAAAATCATATTCTTTATCAAAAGAATAAAAAAAAAGGGGATGTCCGTTTTTTAGGTAATTTTTCATACTGTGCGCCGTTATTATTGCATGCCGTCGGTTAGTGAAAAGATGGGACTTGGATTAAAAAAATAACTCGCAATTTTAATCTATACCAATATATTTTAGTTATTATTATTTGCATAATCGTTTAATAAACTGGTTGTTTAAACGCATGACGTACTTTACGTTACTTTACTATTTCAAACAAAGAAAGTCCTCTGGCGTAAAATCAAATATGTACGTATACATTGTCATACAATTCTTTAATTTCACTTCAGGATGAGAGCATAAGGTATCAATAATAATATGTGACAAAATTCCACCAAAAATTGTTCAGCTATTTACTTAGCTTACCTACAGCTTAGCTTTACATTTATAATATTATGTATAAGTATCCTTTTGCCATTGGTTTCGCCTGGTTTCCCTTTTTCTCGGTACCTGTTCTCGGTTTACCGGTGTAACTTTTCAGTGGAAAATGAGGTCATTTTGTCGGAATTTGTCGATAAAAGGAGGAAAAATCGGTATTTCGCTACAAAAAAAATACAGCTTACTTGGAACATCATAAGGAGACGAAAATAATATAAATATTACGCAAAGAAAACATAATAGATCATTTAACAAAAATATCACCTTAAGCAGTGATTGTGAGTTCGACATGGACGTATCGTAACAAAGCTTGCCGAATTCCACAGAAGACATCGCTGCTTTAAAAGATGAACTACAAAAACTCAAATTAGAGTTGCAGTCGGCTAATACAGAAATAGATAATCTGAACTCTGAAAATTACACTCTAAAAAATAAGCTGGAAGTGTGTGAGAAAAAGATAAAATTTCTGAAGTCTTTGGGAATTCAGTACATCCCGAGCAAAACTAAATTTTACAAGACGCCTAAAAATTCTTCTCGCCTCGACATAAGCAACTTCTACTTTCAACGAATAGCAATATAATGTATTGTATAATATGTACCAAATTTCTTGAAAAAATAATTGCGCAAAAAAAAATTAAAAACAAAAAAATCGGCTTTTTTCCTGAAAAATTTGAGGTTGTGTGGAAAAATGTTAGATACAAAAGTAGATCTTTTTATTATCAACAACTTTGCCATTTAACTTTTTTCGATAGAAGGTCAACTTTTGTTGCAAATCGTGAAAAACCGTGAAATACCACCAACCCCTAAAAGTTCACCCCGTTCCACCCTTCTCCATTTTGTCGACTCCAATTTATTTTTCCCGTCATTCAACACACAATATTTTGCTCCTCTTCCAGTGTTGCTCAATGCTCCTTTTTCACAAAAATGCATCAGCACTGGTCTATTAAAGGACATTAGTTCCATTTATTTTCGCAACATGCGAGGTTTTTTATTTTCCTGGTCAGGCTATATATATTAGTTAAGATAGGCCAGGTCCACTCCACAGTGTAGATATAGAGCTACACGTACCCGGCGGGGTATACTAAACGTGCCAAAAGTCAGTGGGATGCTCGCGCCGGCCGGGTCGCATTTTAGTTCAATGCTCACTCACGCGCTGCGTTGTGTCATCCGTTCGTATCTAGACTATGGAGTTATTAAGTATCTAGCCTAGGTTTATTTTATTATATTTTTTATTATATCACAAAAATAGAGTAATAGGCACATAACTTACTGGTAATTAATTATGCAGATTAATTAATTCTGTAAAAAAGACAACTCTAACGTTAAGGCGTCGTCAGAACAGATAAGAGTTTCGCGATAGAAAGAGAGGCAACTTCTAGGTGAATATATCTGTAGGTAATTAGCGCTGTGTGACCTTAATTGCGACTTTATTTGTGTAGGAAAAAGAGTCGCTATTTAATTCAATTATTTGGCGGAGTAGGACTTCTGTACATGTACTATTATGTATTCTGTGTTTAAGATTAGGATAAAATTTAGCCACCTATTCGAAGAATAAAAATTAACACTGACGGATATATTGAAAATCTGGTTGCTGAGATAATATTAACCACTCTGAATGCATATAACAATTAACATATTGTGGTAATAAACATATAAGACACCAAGGTTACAGTACTAGCCTTGGTTGACTTTTCGAATGCCTTCAATACTGAAGTCTTGCCATCCATTCTTTCATATCTTATGATCTCTTCAGAGGCACTGGATTGGTTCTCTACCTATCTTCAGGGGCGACAGCAGTGTGTTCGCATTGATGACTTGTCATCGAGTTGGTGTGATCTCTACGCTGGCGTCCCTCAAGGCGGAATATTATCTCCACTATTATTTTCAATATTTATCAATCTCATTACTCAACACCTTCAATGTGCGTATCACCTGTATGCCGATGACTTGCAGCTGTATGCTCAAGCAAGGGTTGAAGACATATCACAAGCCATTGCCGAAGTCAACAAAGACTTAGAATTTATAAAATGCTGGTCGTCAAGGTTTGGCTTATCTGTGAACCCTACTAAATGTCAGGCGATTGTCGTAGGGAGCAAACATGATAAGCAGGTTGGATACTACGTCAATTTCATCAGTTGTCTTCAATGGTTCAACTATACCTCTAAGTCCAGTGGTCAAGGACCTGGGTTTACTCATTGACTCGACGCTTGACTGGCGAGCTCAAGTTACTCACGTGAGTCAAAAGGTCACTGGTACCCTGCGAACACTATATCGTCTTAAGAATTTCCTGCCCCCTAAAACAAAAACTACGCTCATGCAGTCCCTAATTATGCCTATTATAGACTATGGTGATGTGTGTTATTTTGACCTGAATGCAGACCTTCTCAATAAATTAGATCGTCTTCTCAATAACTGCATTCGATTCATTGTCAATCTTCGCAAGTATGACCATGTGTCTGCTTTACGTTCCCAATTAAAATGGCTACCTATTCGCCAGCGCCGTAATCTGCGAGCACTGACTTCTCTTTTTTTCTTTTCTCAATTCCTTCTAGCCTTCCTATCTAGCTCCCTATTTCCGCTTCTTGTCCTCTAATCATAACAGAAATCTTCGTTTAGAAAATAATCTGCTTCTCTTATGTCCCTCCCACAACTCCGACTTCGTAAACTCGTCTTTCTACGTTCAATCAGTTCTCCTCTGGAATGCACTCCCTCTTGAAATCAGGATGGCCACAAACCGTCTTATATTTAAAAAGAAAGTTCGTGATCTCCTTCACAATGAGATGACTGAATGAGTTGGACGCTAGTTACTCGACTCTGTATTTCGGTATTCATAGTGTATGAATATAATGTAATCATTTATATGGATATGTGTATATATGATTTGTATATATATTATTATTTTGTTATATTTTTTATGTAAGTAATAGTGTGTACTTTGTTTATGTACTGTGTGTAACTTGTATTGATTTAATAGATAGAATGGATGTGATTTCTGTGCACCTACCTTATAAGATTTCTCCACCACCCCAAGGTTGGCTGGTAGAGAATGCCATCGGCATTAAGTCCGCCTTTGTACATATTGTGCATGAAGATTTAAATAAATAAATAATTGAATCTTTGCTATTCAGGTAGGTGATTTTGACTACTTTGATTGCTTATAAGAATCCGATGCTGACTGTGCAAGATGTAATGTAGGTTTAAAAATCATTATCATTTGAAGGTCACCAGTTAACTTTGCCTGTTGAGTTCTTAACATTGAGTCATCCATCATTGTTTAGAGATTAATGTGTTACGAGAATTTTCCTTTTATACCAGTATAGTAGGTAACTGATTTGCTTGTTGTTATATTACTTATTATAAAGCCTTGTTTATGTGTTTAAACAGGCTTTGACTTTGAGTAAGTCACTGGTGAAGAAATCTAATTTGATTTCCTTAATATTCAAAATTAACAATAATATTGGACTAGACCTGTAATTCCAGAATTGATATCCTAACTTAACGTAAATTGGAGAACAAGAGAAGTATTCCAATAACATGTTCATCTTAACAACAATGAATGAATAACAGCTCTAATAATCTATTGCAAATATTGTTTTGTAATTGCAAAAATAATTGACTTAAAGTTGTTGCCGTGCATGTATACAGGGCAGGAAAAATAGTTGTTTCGAATTAAATCGAATCGAAGGAAATATTTTAATAATTCTTTCCTGTTTTACTAAGTTCCTTTATTTACATATTTTTCCTGATTATTATTTCTATATTATTCTAAGTAATATTATAAATGTGAATGTTAGTTTGTTTGTTACCCTTTCCCATCTTAATTACTGAACCAACACTCACATTGTCCGGAGTACAGACTGAAAAGGACATAGGGTCACCTTTCATCCAGAAAAGTACTCTTTGCGAGGGATTGATTCATAAAAAAGTGTATCTCTTATACTCGTATAAAAAGCACTGAACGGGAGGAGAGTGTTCATTTCACCACATCCATATCTATAACAAATAATATATAATTAATAATAAATAATTAATAATAAATAATTAATAATAAATAATTAATAATAAATAATTAATAATAAATAATTAATAATAAGTAATTAATAATTAATAATAAATAATTAATTAATGTATATAGAGTCCCAGAACATCTATATCTGTGTTGATTGGAATTCCGTTCGTCAATTGAATGAGAGATGTCTTGCAATAGACCGCCGACTTGTGACGACACACCGTATGGTCTTAGTCTGTTTTTCTTCAACATACAGTTCACCTCTAGCCTTATCTTTGAGACGACGACCTTTTCGGGCCTTCCATCCGAAACACTCCTCTTGAATGTATAGTGCTTTCTTCTTGCGGATCCAAAAAACCCGGCTCTAACAGTTCTAAAAAAATAAATGCGCATTTCGGAAGATCTTAAAATGTCAATGAGATACTTACGTTTTCCTTAGCGCTACCAGTTCTACGAATAGACGTTTTTGATGTATGCGTTACCGTGAATGTCCGATATGCAGTGTATGTTAAGATACACTGGTGTCTGTTAACATCTACCAAGCTAGCTGGTGAATATCCGTTATTTATTATTTTCGTTGAGATATCGGTCATTCACCAGTGAATGTTATCATAACGACACTCGACGTGTATCTTCATTATGAGCGACGGTAATATGAAAATATGATTTAAAAAAAATTTTAGGGTATGTGAATTGAACAAAAATGGCTAGGGTTAGATTAGGTTATAACTGCGACAATAACGGACGAGCCGAGCAAGCGAAGCGAGCGTGCCGCGGCAGCGGCCGGCGAGTGCCAGAACCGAATTCTAATGTAAAATCACAATTATTTGTCCAACATTAGTGAACGGAGGGTAATATGTTGCAGACTAAAACAGTCGAATGTGAATATAAAAGAGAAAAGTGTATAGCTTTCTCGCGTTTCGAAGAAATACTGGTGGGTGTTAACATTCGCGTATATTGTAAATCGCTGAATCTAAAATTCACAGAATCGCCTTGGTGTATGTTAACATTAACCAGTGTATATTCGATTGAAATAAATAAATGAAATACATTCGGACTTACATCATCCCAATTGGCGTTTGTCGACATAAACCGGTTCATCTTATCATTCACTAATATCGGACATTCACGGTAACATATACACTTTTTAGGTTTAAACCCGGAAGCGATACTCCTGATATCACCCTCACTCCAGGGAATTGTTTGCTTGTTTTGCAAAATATTTACTAGTAACCATTCTGCATTAACGTTCATTATAGTCAACAGCATTGCCATTGAAAATTGATTTGCCGTAAGCTCTATTTTAAGTTAACTTAGAAATATTTTTTTTAATATTTCGTTTTTTTTTATGCAGGTAGCCTATTTCGACGGTAAAGGCCGCGGTGTCGTCGCTACTCGCCCGTTTGGTCGCGGCCAATTCGTAGTAGAGTATTCAGGGGAACTGGTCGGGGTTCAAGAGGCGCGCGAGCGAGAGCACAAGTATGCACAGGACCCTGAAGCAGGCTGCTACATGTACTACTTCAGACATGGAGATCAACAGTATTGGTAGGACATTTTAGTTTCAATAGGTCTTTGTACATATTTTGTACTTATTAAAAACGTAGACGAACGAAACTCTAGGTGTACCTTCCCATTTAACAAAAATGTTGGTTTAGACCTAGTTTATTTGTTAGCCCATGGTAAATAGGGCTAAGGGCATCTATCCATGAGATAATAGGCATCTTGTGGATGAATGGATTTTAAGCCTATTATATTCGTATTTAGTATGATTGCAAGGTCTAAATTCGTGTAGCAATTCGTGTTAAAACTCACCAATACGTCATTAATAATAATAGTCAGTAACTGTGATTATACTTTATAATAATAACTTGATGCATCTTACACACGGCCGTCTGATTCCAAACTAGGCAGAGCCTGTACTATGGTAACGAGACTGGTGATAAACATACTTATATATTTCTAAATATGTACGTACATAGAGCGTGTAAGTTTGAGCTACGCGAAAAACGTACAAAAACCTCTTTCTGTTTATACTTATCACAATACAAAAGTCAGTTCATCATAAAAATGCGAGATTAAGGCTTTATAGTCATTAGTTTAATTTGGCGCTACGCAATGTACGCGGTATTCTTTTTGTGCGGTACGTCGAAACAGCTGAAAGACACAACAAAATAAATGATCATGCTCATTACATAAATTATTTGTTATAGTAAATACTGATATATTCACTGTACAAAATATCCGAATATGAAAATGTAGGTACTACAGATTTATTTCCGCAGAAAATTTCTTACCTGATTTCTTTTTACTTGTATTTAGCTGCTATTTTTCTAACTGTATGTTATCGTTACAGTATTGACGCGACAGCAGAATCAGGTCGACTAGGTCGACTGGTGAACCATTCGCGCAACGGCAACCTTCTGACAAAAACGGTGTGGGTGGACGGTCCACGACTGGTATTGTTGGCAGCTCACGACATTGCACCTGGTGAAGAACTCACGTATGACTATGGTGACCGTTCTAAAGAGTCGCTGCAACATCATCCATGGCTTGCGCTCTGACCTGGGTAAGTTACTGGAACTCGTCTAACTGTTATCAGTTCAAATGTATGGTCAATAGATAGGTACACATCTAATCAATTATATTATCATTATCTAATAAAGCTCCATATATTCATTATGGCGCACTGACGCTACTTTCAGGCTCCCTGTAATGTGTATTAATTTCTCACCTTGTTCATCCTAGTCACACCACACGTCCATCTCAACATTCGCATTTCAGCTACGTGCAGGCCTCTCTCATCCGTTCTCTTTGTGGGCCAACTTTCAGACCCGTACAGGATGGCACGTCTGATAATCGTCTTTTAGATCTGTCCTTTTAATGTAATAGGAAACTTGGAATCGAAAATTGTTCCTTTTACCTACCGTCACTTTATCCACCCTCAGTCCGGTCTATTTCGCAATCGCTTTGTAGGAGGGAGCGAAGGTACTAGAAGTCGGAGCAGACTGGTATCGCTATTCCACCAGTGAAATGGTTTCAGGAATGAAGAGACCCCCGAAATCGCAGAACATGTATTCAGTTTTGGTCCTGCTGATTTTCAAGCCAACATTTTTCAGTCTGCTCTGTACCTCGCTGTTCACTGACCAACACAATGTCGTCTGCAAACAGCATGTACCAAGATGCCTCCTCCTGTATACCCAATATCTTTAACTTTAAGAGCCGATCCCTGGTGCAAGCTGTATACTGTAGCTGTGAGCTGAGTCACTGAATCTTTCGGTGTTCAACGACCAACCTTAAATTGGTGCTAGACTTCTTACATAGGACGAATCAATTCCACATACTGAGCAGGCACTCCATCTTTCAAAACAGATCACAAAACCTCTCATGGTACCCTAGAAAAATCTTTTTAACAAAAAATTAAACCGACGAAAAGAACTAAAAAGCAAAAAATAAATAAACCTTAAGTCTTAAGTATTGAGCTTATTTACATAAACTATCTAATTTTATATAAACTTATTTTGAGTCGGCGCCAACAAACTGATTAATTATCAAAATTTTATTTGGCGCCGACTTAAAATAAGTTTATATAAAATTAGATAGTTTATGTAAATAAGCTCAATACTTAAGACTTAAGGTTTATTTATTTTTTGCTTTTTAGTGCTTTTCGTCGGTTAAATTTTTTGTTAAAAAGATTTTATTTTATGGTTTTTTTCATCATCATGATGATGATGATGAAAAATGATGATGATTTCTAAACGCAATACCTGATAAAGTAATGAAAAGTAAACAGAAACACTATTCGTTCCTACAATTTTCGAGGGTTTCTCTCAAATTTTTTCAGGATCCCATCATCAGATCCCGACTTCCTTGACATGGGACCACCCTTGAGGTATACCCTATCTAACAAAAAGAATAATCAAAATTGGTTCATAAATAACGGAGTGAGGGCTGAACAGACAAAAAAAAATATAAAAAAAAAAGAAAAATATTATACGGTCGAATTGAAAACCTTCTTTTTTTTTCGTCGGTTAAAAACGCGTATGATACGCATTTTCTTGGTCAACATCAAGAAATACAATATTTAAGTTTTTTGTGCGCGGGTTTGTACTTATGGTTAACGTATTGCAAATATGGCATCTGTGTTCCGCGCTGCCTCAATTCTCCTCTTCTCTCAATTACTTTCCCACAGACTTTCATACTATAAGACATGAGTTTTATACCTCGATAATAGGGTATTTTACTGTATGTTAGACTAAATCTATCTACTATCTACTAATGTTCTATCGATTGCATTAGCAAAATGCAATCGAAGAACATTACTTTCACTTCATAAAAGTTTATAATAAATTTTATAATTCATTTTAAAGATTTCACATTTTTTATCTGTTCAATATACATGCGAAACGGTAGCCGCCATGATGAATTCCGTCATTACGTCACTATAAGAGTAAACAAAGAAGCGTCTATAAGTACTGTTTCACGTCAAGTGTAAATATTACATTAGACTCCAAATATAGTATACTTTTCTGTATTCTAAGTATCTAAATTTTAAATAACAACATGGAAGAAGGTTTTGCAAAAGGAGAAAGCACGAATCTGACAAGAATTAGTAGTTGGATGGTGGCAAAATTATTTGCATCGAATCCCGATTATTGTTCTGGCGAGTTAAGAAACATTAAAACACTGTGTAAGTATATCATAACATTCATAACTAATTACAATTCTTAAATACAAGCTATCCAATTGCAGGGAAGAGGTGCTTATAAATTAATTTATTGTTTTCAGATCTGGAAGGGAATCTTACGGCGAGGACGCAATAGGCTACGTTCAACTTAAGAGAGAACAAAATGCTTGCATTGTCAAATGTACTATTTGTCCAGAGCATAAAGTGCGGTCTAAACCTTATGCAGTTACACTCATCGTGGATGAACAAAAAGAAGTGGTCAATAGCGTACGATGCCATGATTGTCCTGCATCTGAAGGTGGCTGTAAACATGCGGCAGCATTTTTGATGTGGTTACACCGACGAAGTGAAGAACCATCCTGCACGTCAGTGGAGTGTTATTGGAGAAAGTCCAATCTTGCTAAAGTTGGAACAGCAATTAAAATATTAAGTGCAAAAGATATGGCTAAAAGGAAACCTAAGGTGTTTGTACCAGAGATGGGTCTTATAAAGCAATTTGTAATGGAGTGTAAAAAAAGTAAAATAAAAACGTGCCAGTTCATAAAACATGAACCTGATTTTAAAGACACTCAGACTATTTTGTCATTGCATAGTCTAATGTTTAAATATAATCATAAGAACTGTGATATGTTTTTAAGGAAAATATCACAAGTAATCAATAGTACCAATATAAAACAAATAGAAAGAAATAATCAACACCAAAACAAAAGTGCCCTATGGTATGAACTCCGATATGGGAGAATAACTGCTTCAAAATGTTATGAAGTCAGTCGGTGCAAAAAAGTGGATGGCACATTGGTTGCTATAATTCTTGGTGCAAGGACTCCAGAAACACTAGCTATAATTAGAGGCCGAAAATTAGAAAATAGTGTGAGGAAAGTTGTAGAGAAAAACTTAAGAATAAAAATTTCAATATGTGGTTTGTATATATCTGAGACATTTCCAATTATTGCTGCCTCACCAGATGGCATATTTGAAAATATTACATTTGAAATCAAGTACCCAACTAGTGATAAAACAACATTAAACTATATTAACAAAAAAGGCAATATAACAAAAAAGTATTTTGCACAAGTGCAAATGCAAATGTATTGTGCTTGTGCAGATGAAAGTTGTTTTTGTGTTGCTAGTAGTGACTTTGAGACTGATAATCAGGTTACTATAATCAAGGTCAGTTATGATCAACAATATGTTGAAAATCTATTAGCCAGGGTTGTCTCTTTTTGGAAAGAAAATATTTTTCCAGTTATTTACAAAAGTGTTAATGTTTAGCTATGTATTAGGCAATAAAATCTTTATTTTGTTATGTTGATTTTTATTCCGTGACTATTTAATATATATTTATTGTGAAAAGCGCTATTTTTGTGAAAAGAGTTGTCCCAATCCTAAGATATTTCTTAAATATTTAATAAGGTTTAGTTTAGGTTAAGTAACAAAGAAAACATTTTTTCCTTGTTACTTAGGAAAAGAGTGATGAGCACAGAACACTAATTGCTACGGGTAATGAGTTTTCTATAATATATATACATACACACTTATATATAAGGTACTCGCTACCTAGCCGCATGTTGCTGTCTTTTTATCTCAGTCGCAATATTTTTAAGTTCAAGTTGGACCAAACTGCATACAGTTTGGTCGAACTGGTTGAAATTTCATTAAAATCTGTTCATTAGTTTAGGAATTTACTGCCAACAAACAATGTGACACGATTTTTTATATATATAGAAGATACATATCCATTATATAAATGTTCTATTGAATGGAAATTATATTAAGTCCATACTAAATGAAAGAAAGTAGAAGAAGTAAAACATCATAATATTTAAAAAAAAACTTTATTTCAGTTACTTTGTGAGGGCATCCTGCAAATTTATTAAGGCACACGCTGTTGTTATACAGAAGTCTTACATACCAATTAAATTTGAATTTATAGCTGAATGCATCTTTAACATGGCAAATTCTCTGAGCCTTCGAATCACTCTCTCCACATGTATTCTTAAACTGGCTATTTGCTTTGTCTGTTGAACTTCAGCTTTAGACAGTTTTGTTCCACCAGTAACACTTGGAGGTCTCAACAATACGAATCCATTCTGTGACAAATACAATTCAAGATGCTTAAATCCTCTATCAGCTATTATACATGCCCCAGGTTGCAAGCTTTCTAAAAACTTACAATCTTCTAGCAAGTTCACATCACTGATCCTCCCTGCATATCCATCAGACACAAAGCTAACAAGCCCATCAGGTGTACATGAGATTAAATATTTCATGGTATTAGTTTTTTTATATTCTGACCAAGTTAATGCTTGATGGATAGCTTTTGAACGTTTTTGGATTTCAATTTCCAAGCAATCAATAATACATGTTACCTGGCTGTATTTATGTCTAAAAGCTATAGGCAGATTCTTTTTTATTGTTACAATGGAAAATTGTTTTAACATAGGAGAAAGTACTTTCACGATCCCAGGCATCTTATTGAAAAATATATTGCTTACTTGAGTCACTGATAAATCAAAATCATCAGCCAGTTGAGAGAATGTTCTATTTAATTTTATTTTCATCAAGCATAACATAATATTGTGCTCAGAAGTACCAGTGTGATGGTTTATTAGTTGAATAAGGAAGTAAAGTGCTTTAGGAAGGCCAATATATAACTTTGGGTTATTTTTAATTTTAGAAAAGGTACTGTTCAGATTTAACTTTTCAAGGTTTTGATACTCTTCTTGTGAGCTAGTGTCTGAAGTTGTTTTGGAAAGACTGGATAGTTTACATGGAGAGGATTCGTGGTCAACTGTTGCACCTGATATAGATGGCGTACATGATGTATCACTATCATATTTTTCTTCAATAACAAATAATTTCTTTGATACAGTTGACTGAGATGTAGAGGGTTTAATAGCACTTTCTGCTGTCATTTTCAAGGGTGATGTACTAGTAGATATGCTTAATTTAAATAGGGATGTTATGCTATCTTTTTTTCTAACAGCAGTCTGCATCTTTCTACTTCTGTAATGGGCTTTCCGACAAACTTGTATTGCTTTATGGTCTTGTACTGGAAACACTTGAACAGCTTTATCCAAATTATTTTCAGGACAGGAAATATTCACTGTTATCTTTGAATCTGTAAATAAATTATAATCAAAATGTTAGGGCTATATCAAAATAAATTGAGAATGGAGATAGTTTAATAAACAGCTGGTATTAAAATACCCTATACCTAAATTTATTAATGTTAATGTAATGTGTTACATGATATGAATGTAACATTACCTTCAATACAAGATGATGATGCTTCTATGTTTGGATGGGAAATATTCACTGCTATCTTTGAATCTGTCAATAAATTATAAAATAGATGTTAGAGGTATGGCAAAATGAATTAAGTATGGGGATAGTTTAATAAAGAACTGGTATTATAATACATTAATTAATCTTAATTCAATCTGTTTACATCATAATATGAATGAATATTACCTTTAACACAAGATGATGATGCTTCTACAATATATTTATCTACAAGTTTCTCGGTCGTCTTGCGTTTTCTATCGGCCTGGCAATCTAATCTGGATGGAATGCAATGCGGTTTCATACGGATTCTTTTTACTGAACCCATTACTTTATATTGCATATAGTTTTCCATGTCGGTCTCCAACTGAAAGGTGAAATGTAATTAGTAAGATCACGTTAATCTATCTATAAGTATTTAGGATATAATTATATACTTAAACTTTTTAAAATCTTTTTATTTTTCCAATTAAGTACCTACTATCCTATTGTGATCAGTAGGTACGTTAAATAACCATTATGGTGAACGTTTTTAGATAATGGACAGAATACTTACATCAAAGTGATCTTCACAAAAATACAGACGAGATTTTTCAGACAATATTCTCGCAAGTTTTAACCATGTTTTCCTCATAGTTACATCTGTTGGAATTTGAATCCACAACTTCCCTGGTGTTTTTATACTAGTATTCTTACATTCGGCAACAACACACCAACGATAAGGATAATATCTCATTTTAAATTCTAATAATTCACTCTCTTACTAAACAAAGCGTCGTTGTTTACTCTCGATCTGACGTAATGAGCCTAAGCAACATGGCGTCTAGCGTTTTCATAATTATACGCGTGAAAATTTTAAATGTAAAATTTAAAGACATTTTAATTGCACTTTACGCTTGAATAAAATTTATGTAAATTTTCTAATAGTTTATTATCACCTTAAGATGAAATTAAGACACTTTCCAAAAAAGGGTGTAATACCCTATTGTTGCATTCCTGTACTTTATTTTTAAAGATGGGCACGAGTGATCTGAGACACCATTCAGATCCATCATTTTTCAGTAACTTGTAAACTTCAACCGATACACCATCGGGCCCCAACTGCTTTACCATTTTTCACACTTCGTACTACCATTCTTACTTCATGTGTACTAATCTCATTCACTTATGCGATATTCACATGCACATCGCTTAACACTCCTCTCCAATAATTCTCTTCATTCATAAGTTTTTTTAAATAAGTCTTAAGGGGAGATATAAATTCTGCAAATGTCATTAATAGAGTTCTCCTTTTAATTTGGTCTTACTTTTGCTGTGTTATAATCGAAAAAGCCGTTCCGATCAGTTATCATCAATTTGAAACAAGATGCTTCTGTGAGTCGTAGACATATTATTTGACATAATATACTGATTAGATAGTTACACCATTTTTTAACGAAATAGATACAATTTATTTAAATAATTAGCAATTAACACAATTATCAGTACACAGTAATTCTCACTATTTACATTATATTTCGCACTTGTTAACCGCAGTACCGCTCAACTACAACAACATAAAAAACATCTCATAGAAAGTTCGGAAATTTTCCCGAAATATCTCGTACAATCTACTTGACTCGACCGCAACATTCTTATCGATAGGTTACTAATTCCGTTATTCGCTAAAAGATGGCACCGTGAGTCTTAATTTAAATAATGGATGACTTCCTCTACTCGTTAATAGATGGCGCCCGCGGGTCAATTTAGGCTTCCGTAGCAATATTGTTATGGAAAAATCTGTTATGCACATAAAATTTATCTTAAACAATTTGTTCCAGGTATGGTCTCCAGAAATCTCATTGGACTACTAAGAATTATTTATTAATTTAGTCTTAGTTATGAAGTTTGTTTGTTAAAACGTTTTTTATGTTTGAGATTGGACATTGATGTGTAAGTAATGAGACAAGTGGCCTAACATTCTGGACAGACAACAGAGTTTGCTTGGGTCATGATTTTAACTGCCTTACGTCCCTTGCGGTGTATGAGAATAAAGTGGTGACTACCAGATCTTGTCTTAAGGGCTCTTACCTAAAATATGATAAATGTGTACTGTGCGTACGCCAGTGCCACAGGGCACTAGAGCGTTGTATATTGCAAAAAATTAAATGTTTACAGAGACAACAAAGACGAGTGTTTTTATAAATAAAAAATGTTGTCATTATTGACTGCGCATGCGCAATAGAAAGAGAAGATAAGTTTGATTGGCTTTATTTGTCTGGGTGATGTGCTGTAAATATCTTGTAAAAAATATGTCTTCTTAATAAAGATATGTCTGCAGCTTCGTAAAGTCGTTTTACAGTGTGATTTTTACATAGGCTTTCCGAAGGTGCCGGTTTATCTGGTTTTTAAAGTCTAACCCTCGGATGACAGTTGTCAAAAATTACTAGACTTTAATTTTATTTGACTGCGTATAATTATTATAACTTAGATTTTCTGTTATTTGCGATAACCGTAATATTCCTAAATCTATCGATCTGCTAAATTGGTTTCCTTTGAAAAATGTTTCATCGTTTCCTTCTTAACACTTTTATTTGGAAGAATCATCATAGCCCAAACGATTGAGCCAATATATAAAAAAATGAAGATGTTGAGTGATATGTTGCCAGGTACCGTAATGGCTATGTCATGAGAATTGCAATCGAAAGGGGGGTTTGAACCACCCTTGTACTGAGGAGAACCCACTTCTATCTTACGCAATTAGCTTAAGTGGGGTAACGAATATACTATTATCGTGTATTTTTAAATGAGTATTCAATACACAATATCTGCGACGTATAGTATCAGAAGGAGATGGTGTATGCACTAAGATGAAATCAGAACGGTTTTACGTAGTGATTTCGTCTGAAAAACGACTGAAAAATCTCACTTAATAACGGACAGTGAATTGAATAGATAGACTAAATATTTGGAAGATGAAAATGCTGATTTGTTTGTGAAAATTTGGTCAAGATAAGTAGATATAATATAATTATGTCACCTTGACGCTGTTCTAAAATGTGTTTGACAATTTGTAATATGATCTTTATTTTATATATGAATATTGTGATAATATTGCGAGAGGTATTTCAAATTTGTTTAGCGAAGAGAAATAATCTCAATGCAGGCGCATATGTCACCTTGTCAACTACAGTGAACATGTATAAGTTTAGGTAGAACTTTAGGTGTATTTCTCAGTTTGGTTTGTCTGCAAACAAATGATATGATCAACATTTCGATATTAATATTAAACTTTTCTTTTAACTCATCTCCAATCCATATTGAGGCTGAATAAAGAAGCCAGGAAAGAAATGTAGAGGTTACTAAGTTATGTATTAATGAACTGTAAGCTTCTTTTTTTGCAAATTATTTTTTCCAGTGGGTACTTTCAACTAAATGTCTATAGCCGTATTGTTAAATGATTTAATGAAATCTGCGAAGGATTGGAATTGGAAATGCGATTAATTGTTAAAGATGATTAATGACAAGTAAGCATTCATTATAGTTGGGAGTCTTTCGCGCTTTAATTTTTCAGTTTTCACATCATAAATTGAGCATTATATATTGACTCGTGAGTTAAAAAAAAATACTTAGTATCATACGTTACGATTTTAATAATCAACAAAGGTTTGAAGCCAGTTTGAGAAGAAGAGTACCTTTAATGGTTAGTCCAAAGTGGGCTAAGTACTGTATAATACGAACTTTAAAGGCTTTCTGTCTGTACCAACATCCAAATTGTATATGCTAATCAAATGTGATTGGTTTCTCAATATCATTAACCAGCAAGCAACGGTTAAAATATCCACTAGAAATATACTTTAGATGTAAGGTACAAAATATGACCAAATCTTGACGAAGGTTGCATAGTTCCCATAACAAGACTCCCGCCACCAGTATACAAACCCGGTCACGACACAAACTCGAATAGTTTTCGTATTTATGTTAAATTAGGTTTATTTTAATGCTATTATTAGGTGTCTCGCTTCAGAAATGTGCGAGAGAGTTGCTCATCGTGTTTTTTTAATGATATATTTTTATCATTTGAATCCTAAATTTGTCCAAAGCCCAAATATATTTGTTTAATTTAATTTATGATTCCTTCATTTAAGTTTTAATAAATATCATTTGAAATCGTGCCGTATTCATTCATCAATCGACTTTACAATCGCCCACCGAAGTGATATAATTTAGACTTATCCATCCCCACAACACAGAGCACTATCATAGCGATAATGCATTAATATTAGACACCCATGTTTACTATATTATTAAAAGGAACACTTCAATGCATACATAGAGAACAATTATTTTATAACATTAAATATTTGCGCCAAAACTGGACCGGTTTCAACAATGAATGAACAAAAGTTAGTCAACTTTGCTTGAAAACTTAAAATATATGGTACATTGTCTTTACAAGAATGAAATGAAAAATGGGTAGAATACGCTACGCTTTACATAAAGCTCAGAAGTCCAAATTATTATGGTAAGTATAATAAAATTAACTCAAACGATCTTGGTGGGTATACTATTTCAAGCGAAGCACTAGTAGACGAATTTAACTATTTGAGCACTAAGGATGAACTTCCTGTAGTTTCATTTAGCTATCATAAATATAGTCATGTAGCTATGTCCACTCGCGAGACTTGTCTTAGTAAATTTAAAGCGTATGTGTGATAGAGACTTTCCTCAATAGCTAATAAATACGAGAGAATGCTAAAATATTTTTGCGTGCGCAAGAATATGGAGCAAACGGCGATTCTGCCGCGCTCAGCTGGCCGAGCCTTATTGCCTCGATCAATATCGAGGACCATTTTTGATACGTCGAAGTAGAAGGAAATTTTTTAATACTAAGATTTAAAATTTTATATGTATCTTAGTATAAATTAACTTAAGTTTACAACTGGTGGAATAACAGTGGTCATCAAGAGAGTAATTATTAAATTATTGTTAATATAGTTAAGCGGTTAAGCCAGTCGTGCAACTTTTAATTTGTGCTTTCGTGCTACTTTCAACACGAAATGAACCTGTACTATTTTAACGACGTTCTTTATTTAACTATCAAAATTAAGGTGTAGTGATTTATTTTAGTGACTGGCGAACCAAATAAGAGTAACGTTATTATACCAATCGTGCACTTCATTCTTTCTACTTAATATTAACTAATGCAGCTGGATCTCAGGATAAAGAAAACGCGTCTGCTTTTAATTAATAAATCTTACATCCTCAAAAGTTAAACATTGATGCCAAATTATTGTATATAAAATTAAATTATAACTGGATGAGTAGTGGGTCACGTCACGTCTCCGTCAAAAGGATCCAGCGGCATTAGTTCACTGTAACATTAGTATTGCTATTTGTGTAGTTCCTACCCCCCCCCCCCCTTTACTTGTAACTGAACTAACTTTGTGTGAACTTCTATTATAACCTATACCTACAATGCTGCTAAAAAGCCCTATATTTTATTACCTAATCTACTATTCAAATTAGTAATAGCCGTAATGTGAAATTTGTTGGTTTGCGAACTTTTTTTTACAAGTACTAGGTTAATTTCTTTATTAAATTAATATATTTGTATTTGAAAGCATTTTGTTTCTTCAAAAAGGATGATTAGCATCTTATTAATCAATTTAGTTTACAGATTATAAAACGATCAATGTAAATTTCATCGTGAAATTGATATCTTTATATGATTATTATTACATGTGTTGTGAAGTGCTAATGTTAAATAATCTGTCGACTGAATTAGATTACTGCGCAATTTTATATGATATTATTTTTATTAAATTATTTTGTGCTGCATTGACTGTTGTACCTAAAATATTGAAGCTGCTGATAGATCATTTTAAACCTAATTATTGTATAAAAAATCTAATAGCGTGTAGAAATATAATGAATACACCGACATGTCTGCGGTGGCAAGTCTGTTTGTTTAGCATATATTATCGAAGAATAACACTTTCTAGATAGATAAGCAATTATTTATAATTGAAGTAAATGTAAATGATTGAGGTTATAGTTAGACAGTTTTCTCCACTGCTTATGTGACTGCTGAATAGTTGAGCATTTAGATGTGTTATCACTCACCATCCTTATTGCTTTTGAGAATGTTTTATACAAAACGAGGTTCTAAGACAATCTCTGGTGCCTTCCTTGTAAAGTACATTCTTATAAGGTAATATCTATTTATATAGCTATATAGCAGTTGTACAGTGGATCGTCAATTTAAATTACATGTAAAATTGTACATCTCTTCATATTGCACAATGAACATTATTATTATACGACCATGTATATAGACGCAGGTTTTGAATACAAAGAATATTATATTTTTATAATAAATCCAACATTACTTTTCTGGAACAGAGATTTTTATATATAGAACATATTTTATATTCCTTGTGAAATATGAAGCGACTGGAATAGCAAACGATTCGAAATATAATTATTATAACAGTATTGTTAACGGCTATTGTCCTAAGTAGCAATGTTATGAGACTTAATAATTTATTTTAATGCGGGCTGCCACACACTGCCCTATTAATAATTAGTAGCGATTGAGAATTTGGGTAAATAAAAAAAAATATCAACCTTGACTTAGTGTTTTTATTATACTGACAAAAACTCCAATACAATTATATTCATGTTAGCCGCATATTATAAATAAACTGAAACTAAGCCATAGTGGCGTTATGATGCACTTTGAGATAGTAGAGTTGAGCTCGAGATTCTAGCTCCTGCAAGGATTTCACCACTGGCGCCATCTGGCTCACGTGATCCTGTAAACGAAATTAGTTATAAGATAAGCTTTTTAAGGTTAAATAAAATCCCTCTTCAGTCGCAGATTACTGAGTAGTTACTACATAACAGATAAATCAATTCCTACAAAAATGTCCATACCTACCGTTTTAAATGCCTACTCTTTCCGGGCGAATAAACTTAAATGTTCGTAAGCACGGTTATTATTGTGTTAGAATAGCGCACCACTTCAATATACCTTTTATATGTAAAAAAAATTGCTTTGTAAATTAAGTACTTAACGCTTATCTTAAATTATTTATATTTTCTTAAAATTCATTTTTAAATGTTTTAGTATACAAAAATGCTACATGTGTTTTATTTTTATATAAAGTAAAATAAACTTCTTTCCTTTTCTAAAATCTCGATTGTTAAACTGTAGGTGGAAAATATTCGAAATCTTAGATTTTTTTTATATATAATCAAAGGGAAACAAGGGCAAATATGGTTAAAAGGATATTTTTTAATTAAGTATTTACACGGGAATTAACGCAAACACGACCTTTTAATCAGTTCTTAGACTGATTTACATATGTATAAGCAGTTACCTGATATCCAGTCCCAACTTGTTTCCTTTTCTGTCCGTATACGACTTTACCATCGAACTCGTTAGACGGTACCTTCATATCGGGTTCAATTTGTTGTATCGTGATGTTTAGGTGATCTTCGATATCCGCTAGATACTGGAATAATATGAAATCACTGTTAGAAAAAATGGACATTGGAATATTAGTGACAATCTAATAACGTTAGCTTCTAAACAAAAGCCACCATCATTTTATGTACATAAATCATAATATCTTAGATACAGCACTAGAACAAGGGTAAATGCGCCATTAGAAAAACAAAGAAAAAAAGAATTATCCTCTACACAAGTTCAGGATCATGGAATTTGGTAAGCAAGGTCTGACAGCACAAGTAAAGGAAAAACCCCGAAAGTCGCTAATTTGTTTTTATATCACATTAAAAAAAAAGATCACAAACTTATATTTTTAAATTTTGTGGAAAGTTTCTTTCGTTGATTTAGAGAAGTTAAGTTTGTCTTTCGGAAAAGACAGGCACAAATCTTCGAAAATTGATTCCCGAGACAAACGTACTGCGGGCAGACTCGCATTTGTCCTGTTTTCTTTAATTTTAAAAGTAATAATTCTGGTACTATGGTTATTTATATTTACAATAAATATGACCTCAGTAATATTTGTCAATTTTTACTCTCTCATACTTAAAACAGTAGGTTAAGAGATCGGTTCCTAAAAATTAAGGTGAGTTGTCTATCCAATCTTATGAATAAATTTTTCAAGAGTTTTAGGTAGATTTCGAAGAAAAGTCTACCTATATTGGTTTTGTACCAGTTGTCGAATCTTCCAAAAAAATCTTCACAGGAGGTCTAGTTATGATCCCTAGACCCCAATACCACCGCCAGTTAAAAATTATATATATGTATGTACCTCAATTTTACCGGCACGATAGAGGTCGCAATTATGCACCAATTGCTTTCAAACTTGGACGACAAATCAACAGGGCAAAAATGAAGGTTAAGTTTGTGAATGGGGGATATTCCCCCAAAGGGCATTTAAAGTTATTGCGACTTATATTTTTGGAGATAAAAAAAAACACGAAATATACCTCTGGGGGCCTGCTGCGGGCCCAGTTTTTTTTGAATTGACTAAACACAAGTCAGTAAAATGTAGGTAAGTTACCTGTGGTTCGTTGTACCACATGCAGCAACCTTTTGGTCGATCATCGATCAAGTTAGTGTTCCAGCAGTTTCGGCCACGTGACGCACACCACTCGCCGTGGTACCAAACCTATGGACAAATAAGGAACATACTATAAATATATTATTTAATTCCAATATTTTTTGTAATTTTGTAGTATTTAATAAATTATACTTGTCAAAATACTTTTGAGCACTACTGTATAATGTAGCTGCCGTTTATTTCTCATGCTTAGGAGTTCTTGATCCTTGCCAGCTTAGACGTTTTAGATGGCCATGTGTGTATTCGAGTAGCTTACCTTTTCTGGCACCTTGGAGACGAGACTAATAGCAAGTCCCATACGCTCAGCGCGTCCGACACGTCCTATGCGATGCACGTAGTTTGATTTCTCGTCCGGTAGAGTTATGTTAATCACTGATGGAAAAGTAATGAACTTTACTTTTAACGTTGAATGCGTGATAGCACTTGGTATAAAAGAGTACTATTAGTCTTCCATAAGCCTCTCGTGTGTAAACAAGAAACTAGTATATTCTTTATTTATGACACCAAAGAGAAAAGTCATAATTGAGTAATTTATAATAACGTTCAGACAAGACAACAAAGTCTACATTTTACATCTAGAACATCATAACATTATATTAACTAACAACTTCATAAGATTAATTAAAAAATATGTTTTATTTTCTCTATCCCGCTTTCTCCCTTAAGAAGCGTTTTTGGCCGGGTCTCTTTGAAATGGTCTTAAACGGGTTTTACTGTGCGAGTACGCATGTTTATGGTAATTTTTTATCAAGTAAACGAGCTCCGAAGTTTGTTTTTATGAAGGCAGGAATTTTCAGAAACTATTAAGAAATTGTATGTTTTGCTTGTAAAAAAGAGAACTTACTGAAAGGAAGTCCCGATATATCAATTCCTCTCGCAGCAACGTCAGTACAGATCAGGAATTGGACCATGCTTTGCTTGAACTTCTCCAGGTTGCCCTTGCGTTCAGCAGGCTTGCGGTCGCCGTGTAAACACACGCAAGAGAACTCATTACCATACGACTTCAGATAACGTTCCAAATTGTCACAGTCTAGTTTTGTTCGGCAGAAGATTAAAGCCCTGTAAGATATACATATATCTATCCATTAATCAAAAACGCTTTGACTTCAGTATCTGGCTCGTATGCACTGCATCTGCAATGTGATATCCTTCCACTTGCACGGCTACAAGCATTTAACTTTAAAGCAATGATCATCATCAATCAATCAGTTTTAGGGTTCCGTTCCTTAAAAGGGAAAAAGGGACCCTTATATGATCACTTTGTTGCCCGTCTGTCTGTCTTTCTGTCTGTCAAGGCTGTTTTTCTCAGACATGCGTAGAGGTATCAAGCTTCTAATTCAACGCAATCAAAAGATACGAAGATTAAAACCTTAGATATAACCAATTTGAACTTCCGCAGGTAAATCAAAACCTTTAGGGGATTTCCTATTCACCTAGAATCATGGAATTTGGCAAAGAAAGAAAGTTTATTTTTGAAAAAATTGAGATCGTTGTAAGGGCGAGTGAGACAAAGTTTAAATAGGTCATCATTCACTACCAGTGTCAGATCGAAAACGTCAGCCACGTAATACTATGAGAAATGTTATTATATGCGTATGGAAATCAGGTTTTTAAGCAACGATGAGTACTACGCTTCACGTGATCACGTCAGTTTACTAAAGCCTTAAAAGTAATATGCAGTAAACATTTTTTTTTTTAATTAATACTGACCTATCCATCTTATGTTCTCTAATAGCGCGAACGCAATATTCACCCTTGAGTATCTTGACGGCCTCAGATAGAGTCTCCGGCGTAGTGTTGCAGCTTCGGATATTATCTTTTGAGTGGACAGCATCGGTCTGCACATGCCTAATAAAAAAGTAGTTTATTCAAATATCATTATAAACAAATACATACTCAAATTTAATTTGTAATCCGATTGTATAACTTAGGATAGAAATGGCTAAACTATAACCATGTATTTAAAATCAGAGCGATTGCTGATATTGTAGCTAACTGCTGTCAATGTTCAGATAAATCTGGTTCTTATTTGCTTCATCCTTTACATTATCAAAGTGCGAATGAGTTAGCCGAGATCAGTACGTATTTTAATTTTGAATACGAGAAGATTACTCAAAGCATGTATCACAATACACACATCTTATATTTTTCTATTGATTTTAATTAAATCATGACTTTTTTTTTACTTTTAACTTTCGCGTGATATTATTATGTATTTACGGAAATTAACGCGACCTCTGAATTGCCGTCAGGTTGCACTGGCCGTGGTCACAGGGTGACCAGCTGAATCAGTCAGTTCGTGATCGTGTTAATTCCCGTATATACATAATTATAAATCATAACATACTTGCGCAGAGTCTCCCAAGAGCGGTCCTTTTGCGGATCAACGTTGACTACGACATGATGTACCGTCTCCGGCACTGCATCCTCGCCTTTCAGGTCCACCCAAGTCGGGAAGTGCATCAATTTCTCCTATCACAAGATATAGTTTTATATGTATATATATATATATATATATATATATATATATATATATATATATATATATATATATATATATATATATATATACCAACATTGTTACAATCACAGATAATAATATAATAAATACGTAACGCAAGTATTAGGTACTATGTGACTGTAAATCTAACAAGCCCTGTTCCGACCGCCTACTTTGTCACTCACTCTATGTACTCTGTTATGTGCAGTGAATTATGATACAGACAACACTGGTCACTACAGGTCCTAATAATTAAAAAAACATAGTGATGGGAACGACCGACAGAAGTATAAAGTATACATTTTGGAAAAATAACTGTTCTTTTTAAACGACGCTGATGGTAATGTGACGTATTGTGCCAGACTTGCATGTCGGTGACACAAATATAAATTTTGCCTCTACCAAAAGTCGCAGCTAAAGAAGTTTTCATTTTCAAAAACGACAAACTTATAAAAATACGTATTTAACTAAGTTAAGCGGCGGTAGTGGCTAAGGCATCGGACTTGCGATCAAGTAGTTGCGGGTTCGAACCCCACCCAGTACTCTCCCGTCGTGAACCCCCTCCTAACATAAGCATTTAGCTTAGCTGGAGGGGTTAACAAGAATACTAGTAATGCGTGACCCACGTTGCAAGTATTCTTTAAAATCATAAAAAAAAACTGTAACAAATGAATTCATCAATCGTAAATTTTCATTATTCTTACCGCCATCTTTTTAACTTCAAACGCGTGTAGAGTGGCGGAACACACGACCATCTGTAACCGTCTGCCATCTGATGTGATCTTTGGTATCTGTCGATGCAGGCGCTCGATGAGTTCCCCATAGCCTGCCTTGAGAAGACCATCAGCTTCGTCCAGGACGAAGAACCGACAGTGGGTAAGAGCTAGGTAGCCTGTGAACAAAGGCGTACTGAAAATAACCCGAGCAACATAGATATTCTTCATTGCGGATAATTAAATAATTACTAACAAATAGTTGTAAAAGTTGGAATAGTCTTATTTTAAATTCCACATCTAGCTAAGGGCTGATGATCAAAGTAGAGCTTTAAGATTTCTTAAAAAATATAATATGGTCGAATTGAAAACCTCCTTCTTTTTTCGTCGGTTAAAAATAAATGACGTAACTGATATCAAACAATTAATTGTGAATTTTCTTTATTTGATACTACTGTCTTTAACAAACACAGTCTACTTATGTTTACTACAGTCAAAACAGACCAAATAGGGACAGGATAAAACCGAACAGATTATGAGCCCTGCAGGTTCTTTGATGATTTGACAGTGATAGATTATAAACTATCGAGAAATAATATGTTAAATTGTAAATGGTTAATTGTAGTTCACAAATATTCGTCAGTTTATAATATCGCGAGAATATTCTAAAAGTATGGCAGTGGTATTGCTTGTTGAATGGGTTGGGTTTAAGGAATTGTTTGAACTCATCATCTGCTATGGTAACCGAATTTTAGGTTGTTCCCAATGTTATGTGGTTTAGAAATGGTTTTAGCCTTAAAACAATCATCACTCAAAGATCATACCTCTTTCAGACAAGGAGAACTGCCTAAACATAGGCCTCATAAGAAAATCCACAAACAGTGGTTTTGTGCAGCATCCATCCACCCTATTCAATATAGCAACTTCTTCTTCCCCTTTAGATATTATGTTGATACAATCAAACAATACAACACAAAACTATTACCTCCTTGGATAAGATCTTCAAGTCGCCCTGGTGTACCAACCACAATGTCAATACCAGAATTGAGGTGATTGATTTGATCTTTAACGTTAACGCCGCCAACCACCAGCAACTCACGGACTTGGGGATTTTCCAAATACTTTTTGAACTTTGTGATTTGATTGCAAGTTTGTTCTGCTAACTCTCTAGATGGCTGAAATTTTTAGGTAAGTAATAATTTTACAAAATAAAAATTAGTAAAGGATAACTGGGTACATGTCAAAAGAAATGAGAAGTAATAATGTTACAAAATACTGGAAATATAATTGTGACACACAGGTTATTACTCCCTTGTTTGAAGATAACCTGTTTTTGTGTCTATGTGATGTCTATTTATCTAAATTTACTGCTCCAGTAATCTACCTCAATAAATGTAAATGTCTAATGAAAAAATATGTTTTATTAATGTTAGATTCTAAGATTTGTAGCATTCAAATTCGAAGAAACAAAGTTCTCAGGTCTATAGGTTTTAGCTATATATACATACTACATATAGTGATGTTATTACTATAATGAATTCATTGTACTTTAATTTACTACACTTAGATAGTGATTGAGTGAAATTTCTAAAGAAAGTACTAATTCCTAATACTGTTATTAATATATTTATCTTATAAATAATAGACCTCTTATAATAGACCTAACTTATTATATTTTTCATTATTTACCTCAATAATAATAGCTTGTGGTGCATTGTTGACAGGTTTAGTCTCTACTGTTGCAGAACATGCCACTACATTCAGTTTCAAGCAGTCTTTGGGTGCTTGGCATATTGCTATATATTCTGCTGGCGGCGGGTACTGTGAGATAAAAAAAATACTTTTGTGTTAAATGCACATTATTCTGGTTTGTTTAATTAGATTAATGTTTTTAAATTAACAGTATACATATTATCTAATTGACAAACTAAAAATACGACAATATTTTGCCCTAATTATGTTTGAATTATATTTACTAATTTAAATAAAAATTATGAAGTTCACCTCAAATATAAAAATCCTTGCTAAACAATCTTGCCATTCACAAAATTTGTGTAAACATTGTGTAAAATTTGCTTATAGCAGATTGAGTGAGAATTAGCAACAATATTATTGAAATGGGTTGTTTGGGTTTTTTAGGAGTATCTCAGGTTAGAATAGCTGGACACAGGAAGATGTGGTAATAGTTAGGAGAGGCCTTTGCCAAAGGGCAAACAGATACACAGTGTTGAAATATTAAAATAATAAAAAAAAGGGTAAAGATTTAATATCTGATTAGACTATTATTATTATTATTATTTCAGGTTACTACACTATAACAAACCTTAAATGGTGTGCTCCCAAAGTTGAAGCTCATTTCAGCATTTTTGAGCACAATTGCAGGGAAGTAGCAATCAGAACGCCTGGATTGATCAAGTTTAAAAGCAACTCCGAGGTTTTCACCATTTTTGGAGAATCGGATCTCACCATTGTTCAAATTTAAGTAGCAACCTAAAAATAACAAAAGACTTAAATTGACTTAATATGAGTTTGAAGTAAAAGTAAAGAAAACACATCACTTATTGAGAAAAAAAAAGTAATTATAATAAAATCTTATTCTCATTAAATCTGGACATTCAACTTTAATGTTTAACATAATAGTTTCTTAATTTGGGTAACACTGGTTCTGTTATTCACAAGACTGAGTGCAGAGATATAGATATAATCGAAGGGGAATAATTTACTGGTTTTCAAGTGGAACACAATTTCATACCAAAAATTAAGATAATTCCACTACTTCATGACATATTAAAAAGAACATAAAACTGTTCCTTTACACAGTTCTCAAGGCAAGTTTCTTAAAATTAAACTCTAAAACTTTATTCTATTAATCTATTCACTGTATCTGTGCTATTGATTGGTACAATCAATATTGTTTGTAAGGAACTTCATAAGGTGCTAAAGCTATAAGACAATCACTTATCTTGTACAAGAACATTCAAACAAAGAACATACCAATAACATCTTTCATGCCATATGCAGAGCCATAATCATCAAAGTTCTTAGCATTAGACTTCTTTCCTGTACCACCAAACCCAAATCCGAGCCTGTCTGTACCGAGATCCAATCGGGCCTAAAAAAAAAATAAAAATAAGTATGTTTTTAAAACTGTATTTATAAAGTGCAAAGTTAAATTCACATTTTACAATATGGTGCAATATGGCAACTTAAGTTAATGTGCTACTCTAATGTATAGAATAAAACTACAATGGATAACACAAATTAATGTTATTATTCACAAGATGAGAGGACCACTCTGTTAATATTGATAGTTTGTCTGTGGTTTTTTCTAGTTTGTCTGTGTGTAAAAATGTTCTAGAACTTAGATGGCGTGATTGTGAACAGAACAGTTGTAGCGTACAATATTATGAAAATCTATTATAAGTAATAAATAGAAGAACTAAAAAACAGTGTAATCTTTCTTCCTCTGTGCCTATTTACTCATCACACTCTACATACTATTATTTTACAACATAACTGTAATTATAGGGTAGAATTTAAATTTACTTTATAAATGTGGTGCAATTCTAATATTTTTTTAAGTGTAAATAATGGATTCAATAAAAGTAAGTTTAATAAGAAAAATAAATGGTAATACTTACAGCTTGAGTGGACCATCCGACACGACATAGACCCTCATCTGTGACCGTGGCCTCATAGTAATAAGCACCTTTTGTGTGAACGCCTTTAGTAGCTCTGCATCCATGCCAGCCTTTTGGATCACGAGACTGGCATCTTAGCCCATCTGGAGTCACGGCTAATGCCTCTGTCCGGTCTAAAAACGACATGGTCCATTCTGAAGAAGTTTGCGTTATAACCTTACTCGTCTTTCCTTCCTGCATATCCTTTAATGTTTCCCATACAATCTGTAGAATAGGCAAACAGAAAGCGCCGGTCTTTCCACTACCAGTCTCAGCAGCCATTAGCACGTCTCCTCCACCCAAAATAAGAGGAATAGCTTCAGCCTGAACATCTGTTGGTAATGTCCAATCCATCTCGTCAATGGCTTTGCCCAGTTCGGAAAGGACACCAAACTCCTCAAAAGCAGTCATGGTGGAACGTTATTAGTTAATGAGAGATAACACTTTATACCGATTAAATAAATAGAGCATCAAACGAAGCCGCTAGCCGCTGCTGCTGACATGCCTGACATAATTCTGACAGTTTCCTTTTTTTTTTTTTGTGATTTGGCTTAGCACGGCTAGTTCTTTCGCCATTAATTAAAAGTAAAAGGGAAACATTTACACGAAAAAAAAATTAAGGTACGGAAGTTGGGATAAGATCAAATGGGTTTGCTTAAAAGAAACATCTTTATAACATTATATTTCAGGCTTATGTATAGAAAACTAGGAAGTAGGGATAGATGATGTGAAAAAATATTTATACATAATAGGTATTATATTATGTAATTATCAGTAGTCGGCGTAGGTAGGTAGTGCCATTTGGTGGGATTCGTTCATCGTGGCATAACGTGGACATACCCTCTAGATGAGAGGGTAAATCAAAATCCCGGAATTCTAAAGATTTAACTTCGATTAAATATTACCGATATATAATTCAGAAATTTTATTACTGGTATTCTATTAATAAAAACTAGGTATATATAGTTTTTATTAATAGAATACCAGTTTCATAAAAACTAACCGAATAGCGTTACGACTCTTTATTACCCGTATACAAACACCGTTTTTAATGTTACGCGATTTTAACATTTCTTATACTAAATATTGTTTACAACGAATCATAATCGTGTAAATCTAAACTAATACTAGCTTATTCCCGCGGCTCCACTGGCGTTGTATTTTGCAAAAAAAAACATCCCTGACCGGGATAAAAAGTCATCTCTCTAGTTGGAGTACCTAAGCAATAGAAATTTACTAAATTTCATTAAACCTGTTGAGTAGTTTCGGAGATTAGCGTGAACTAACATCTGTACATCACACATCACAAGGGATATATAAATATTCAGATTAAAAAGCTAAAAATCTTATTGCGTTAAATAGCACCAGTGTTGGGCAATTCTAAAGACAGTTAAAGATTGACAGTTGATTAATTGTTAATTGTCACCATAACAACTAAAAATTTATCAATTGTAATTGTGGAAAATTACAAACATAAAATACATTTAAGTAAAACATTTCGACGCAGTTTATTTTCGTTCATAAATATCGTCGGAAAGAGATTAAAAACCTTAAGGTATAACATGCCGACGCCCTTTATTGTCATTTTAAAGTACATAGTCGGCAGGGATTTAAATATCTATAGGTACCCAAAATTTAACGTACCGATTTGCGAAGCGGGGCCCTTTAGCAATTTTGTGCCATTGTTTATTTAGACATAGTACTAATTAGGTAAATATGTGTATACTTCGTTCAGTTCGCAATCCTAAATTCTCCACTTTGTTACTATCATAGTATTATTTATTCGTTTCAAACACACCTAATAATATGTTAATAAAACAGAATCATTATATAACTTAAAAAAAAAAACTAATAAATACATCAAATCGGCAGTTCTACTCTTGCATATAAAATAATAAAATCATTCTATTATTGAAATAAAAACTGTGTGCAACAAAAATGGGGTTTTTATGACACCGGGACTCGATAAGCTGACTTCAGTAGACGTCGAACGTTCCTTTTCTATTTATAAGTGGATTCTGAATGTAAAATTAAGTTATTTATTTTAATTTAAAAAATTACTAAATATGTGATTCTGAAAAAGAGATGGATTAAATTTACCTACTTAAATAGTAATTATGGTCTCGTAAAATAAACGTAGTACAGCCATTATATCTCATCACTTTTGTATTATACTAGCAACCCGCCCCGGCTTCGCTTGGGTACAAATTATACACCTAAACCATCCTCATGAATCACTCTGTCTATTAGTGAAAACCGCATAAAAATCCGTTCCGTAGTTTTTCAGTTTATCGCGAACAGACAGACAAACGCGGCGGGGGACTTTGTTCTATAATATGTAGTGTTTTAGTACAATATATTTGTTTGCGCCTTGTTCTAACCCACTAGCAACGTTGGGACCGGTCCCTATGCGGCCTCGCTTAGTCAGGCGGCACTTAACTGTCGGTACTTCGAAAAAAAAATGTTACCTTTTTTCTTAATAAATATTTTTTTTTTCACTGTCATCGGTGCAATAACTATTAACGCTGTTATATTGTCTACAATTGTAAACTTGCATTAAACAGTAGTTTGTTGCATCAAAAACTCTTTCATTGAGCGTCTAAGCTCCAGTGTATCCCAAGAAGATACATATAGGCGACCGTGACAGGACCGAATTTGCAAGGAATATTAAATTGGCGAAGTCCTATTGAAACTGGAATTGGTCAGCAACAGCATCGCAGCAAGTAGCCGATCAGCATCGCGCCGTGTTCAGCCAAGCATTTACAGATAATAACGAGGAAACTTAGTACATCGCCGGATTGCGACGTAATATAGCGTCAGACCGCAGCGCAGCAGACTATTGCAGCTAAGTGCCTTCTTTAAGCCATTCCCTCCCTTAGACCATCATAATCAGCATAACCAGCCTACGTATACCTTACTTCCATAATCAACGCGTGCGAACATAGTGTTACATTATTCTTTGTTCTATATACCATCTTCTAGTATTTTTTACACCTTTGTTTACCTTTGTCAGAAACAATCTAAGGTTGTAATTATAAAATCACAATACTTTCCCTTTAAAATCATTGAATAATATTCTACTCAGCCTTTTCATTATACAAAATATAAGTAAACCTACCTACTTGTGACATACCTACTTGTTAAACATTAAAGTAGGTAAAAGGTATGACTTGAGTACTTAATACTTTTTAAGGATAAATTTTACAACATTATTATTGTATTTACCCTTACCACCTCTAAAATTTGTTTGCATAATAGTGATAGCCGTATTTTGATTTTTCTGCCGGACATTTCAGGCTGAGTTCGGGATACCATAAAACCAGGGTGGTGCCCATATTGAAACGGTCTACCACGCCTGCCTGTGACTGCCACCGCGGCCCCGTGCAGCAGATACCATCAAGGAGGGACGTGATCGTAACATTTGCTTATCTTTTAATTCATAACAAGTAATTATCTTTACTCTCATCTGAAGCTCACTTGTTGTTTTCGATTACCTAACAGAATGACCGAGAAATTGCCCGAGCTACTTGTTAAACGCAGTACTATCAAGGGACAAGTAACTAACTTTAAAAACTATTTAGACAAATTGTCACGACTAGAGACTTTTACAGTGTCAAACAAGGCAGAACTCGTACTTAAACTTAATAAGTTCGAAGCGTTATCATCTAAATTTGACGATTTACAGAGTGAAATAGATGTTAATAATACCAATAATTTACCAAATGAACTCAAAGAACGGGAAGTTATTGAGGAGGAATTTATTTGTAGTGTTGTTGTTGCTCAAACCTTATTGCAAAAATATGTTAAGACTGAGGATCGTCGCGACTCGAGAGTCTCTCCCAACGTAACCCATTGTACTTCCGATCATAGCTCAATGGGGTTCAAGCTACCTTTAATTCAGATTGCCAAGTTTGACGGATCTTACCTCCGGTGGATGGAATTTCAAGATACGTTTAAATCTTTAATACATGAAAACGAGAGAATTAATGCAGTGAATAAGTTTCACTATTTAGTCTCATATTTAGAAGGAGAGGCAGCACGGACTGTTTCCAATCTCGAGATTTCATCAAATAATTATCAAGAGGCTTGGAATCTATTGTTTGAACGCTATGAAAACAAACGATTGTTAATTAGTCATCACCTCAGTGCCTTGTTTAATATTAATCCTATAAGTAGGGAGTCTGAAGGATCGTTGCGTTTTTTAGTGGACCACGTCACGAAGAACTTACGCGCTCTTTCCAGTTTAGGCCAAGCTACCCAGCACTGGGATGTAATAATTATTCATTTAGTTGCCTCGAAATTAGACAATCACACTTTTAGGAAATGGGAAGGACACCGTAATACGACGTCTACTGATACACCTACGCTAAAGAGTTTTCATAAGTTTTTGAATGAGCGTGCAGCCGTTCTGGAGTCTCTGCACCGCGGCAAGGCTGATGGCGCCTCTAAGGCTGCTCGTCCGCAAGCACGCCCCGCGGTACCAGCTATTAAACTTGAGCGGCCACTCACGAAATCATACGCATGCACAAATAATAAAGGTAATCAACCATTAAAATTCTATCAGTGTGTCTGTTGTGATGCTACTGATCACAGAATATATGATTGCCCGTCCTTCAAGGCAAAGAGTATAAGTGAGCGTATAGCCGAGGTATCTAAATTAAAGTTGTGTGGAAATTGTTTGAGATCCGGTCATACGATACGTCAGTGCCGTTTTGGGCCTTGTCGAGAGTGCAATTAGAGACATAATACTATGCTGCATCTCCCTGTTAATACAAATAACAGTGAGCACAAGGGGGTCGATACTTCCAATGCATCGGAGACAATGGTTGGCTATAGTGATCAACCTATCAACCAGGCAATTCTATCTACAGCTCTCATAGTTATCGAAAATCCTAAGACGCGTAAATCAGAAATTGTACGCGCCCTTCTTGACTGTGGCAGTCAGTCATCCTTTGTCACGTTAAACCTCAAACAAAGGCTTTCACTTACATCCTGTTCTACAAACATCATTGGTTTTGGCAACACTACGTCGGGTACAGTGACTGAGTATTGCATTGCTCAAATAAAATCCCAACATACCTCATTTAATGTAGTTTCTAGTTTTTATGTCATGAAGGACTTAACAGGTACACTACCTAACACTTACAGAGATATAAGTTCCTTTAAAATGCCCAAGAATATAATGCTGGCTGATCCCAAATTTTATGAGCCATCTAGTGTGTATGTACTTATAGGATCAGACCTGTTCTGGGATATCATTGGTTGTGAACAGCAGTCATTAGGACCCGGTTATCCCAGGTTGCTTGGTTCAAGACTAGCTACTTGGCTAGCTTACTAGCTTATTGGAGGCCCCTTGCCATGTAGAAAACAGAATAAGAATACTATCAGGTGCAATCATATTCTTATTAATTCTTTACAAAATAATAATGATAGAATCTAGTCTAAACCGGTTTTGGGAGTTAGAAGAAATTCCAACAAGGTCCTTTTTAAGTGACAGTGAGCAAGCCTGTGAGCAACATTTTTTACAGCACACCTGCCGCTTAGAAGACGGTAGATTTTGCGTCAAGCTACCTTTAATCAGCTCTCCCGATTGTCTTGGGGATTCATACACTATGGCTAAGAAAAGGTTCTACAATTTAGAGAAACGATTTAAGAAACAACCGGAAATAAAGTCGCAATATATCGAATTTATCAGAGAGTATGAGGGGTTAAGTCACTTATCTGAAATTAAACTAAACGAATCTATATCTAATTTACATTATTTTCTACCTCATCACCCTGTGTTCAAACAAGATAGTGAGACAACTAAAATGAGAGTAGTCTTCGATGCATCAGTTCGCACCTCCTCCGGCCTCTCTGTGAATGACTTGCAAATGATAGGGCCTCAGATTCAAGATTCACTTTTCTCCATATTAATCAGGGCTCGTCACTATGAGTATATTTTAACCGCAGATGTGGTAAAGATGTACCGGCAAATCGTTGTGCACGAATCTGATCGGAACCTTCAACTTATCCTATGGAGAGAAGCAGAGCATCAGCCCCTACGAACCTTGCAGCTGAATACTGTCACTTACGGGTTTGCAAGTGCCAGCTATTTAAGTGCGAGGTGTCTTTGGCAGTTGGGAGAGGAGTGTGAGGATCCACTAACTAAAACTATCATACAGCATGATATATACGCTGATGATATTATAACCGGATGTAACTCTGAGTCTGACTTAATACAAATTCAGGGATCTGTATCGGAGGCTTTAAGGGCGGGACGTTTCAATTTACGTAAGTATAAATCCAATTCCATTAAGCTACTTCAGTCTTGCTCATCCAATCCACAGATGCGTTTATTATAAGCGAATCTGCGAGCGCTCTTGGGTTGAGGTGGAACTCCGAGACAGATCGTTGGCACTACGCTTTTGAATTCCCGCCTAACAGTGACATTATCTCTAAACGTTACATATTATCAACGTCCTTTAAAATATTCGATCCACTAGGGTTCATCAGCCCCTGTATTATTATTCCTAAACTAATAATGCAGCAGTTATGGCTCGATAAGGTAGGATGGGATGATCCTTTACCAAGTGAAATAGAAAAGGCTTGGCGTAAGTTCTATAATAGTTTATCTCATCTATCCTTAAAATAGCCTTACCGAGACGAGTTTTATGTAGGTCACCAATTGTGACGGAGCTTCATACTTTTAGTGATGCCTCTCAAAGAACATACGGTGCCTGTATATATATCAGGTCTATTGACGCCGCAGGTAACGTCTATGTGAATCTTTTATGCTCTAAGTCTAAGGTAGCACCTGTCAAACCTTGTACAATACCTAGATTGGAGTTGTGTGCTGCTGTGCTTGCAGTTCGATTATGCAAGGCAGTTGTTGAATATCTTCGATTTCCTATTGAGCGCAGGTATCATTGGTGTGACTCTAGCGTAGTATTGTCGTGGATGCACACTAGTTCTAGAAAATTAAAGGCCTTTGTCGGCAAAAGAATTTCAGAAATTCTAGAAGGAACCACACTTTCTTCTTGGCGTTACGTACCTACTACCGATAACACTGCGGATCTTATTTCACGAGGCGTGTATCCTGCTGAACTGAATGATAACAATTTATGGTGTTCCGGGCCAAGTTTTTTATTCTTAAAGGAAGAGTCTTGGCCCACATTGTTCAATAGTTATCAGCAAGAGAGCGATTTACCTGAATTAAAATCACACCTTAACCGTACCGATAACATTCCCGTACCTTGATAAATTTTCAACGTTGGTTAGGTTAAAAAGAGTATACGCTTACGTGTTGCGATTTATCCACAACATACGTAATCCTAAATCTAAGCATTCAGAAGCGCTCAGTATACAAGAGTCGCGTAACTCTTTCAACCTTTTGTGTCGTGTAGCACAACAGGAATCCTTTCACGATGAGTATAATACATTGATTAAGAAAATGCCCCTCAGCTCCCGATCCAGCATTTTAGCACTTACACCTTTCGTCGACACAAACGGTTTGGATGCATCGTCTCTGTCATTTGATGGTAAACACCCCATTTTGCTACACTCTTCTCATCATCTCACCAAATTTATTTTTAAGCGTGAGCATTTGCACAAGCTGCATGCTGGTCCACAGCTTTTACTTGCGAGCGTCAGAGAATACGTATGGCCAATTAACGGTCGACACCTCGCAAGACGAACCGTGCACAATTGGTAGGAGAGTACAAGGCAAGACCTTGACTCCATTAATGGGGCGCTTGCCTTCAGAACGTGTTACGGTTGACTTCCCATTTCGCAGTGTAGGCATTGATTTTGCTGGACCTTTCTTTGTTTTAAATAGAAAGGGGCGCGGTTCACGTACTTCAAAATGTTATTTATGCATTTTTGTGTGCTTAAGATACAAATGTGTCCACTTGGAAGCAGTAAGCGATCTTTCTAGTGATGCTTTTATCCTTACCCTGCGCCGATTTATATCCCGCCGTGGCAAGCCTGTTGAGATCTTTTGTGACAATGGACGTAATTTTGTAGCCGCCGCCAAGGAAATCGGCAATTTTTTTAAATGTAATCGCGAAGCAATAAGTGAGTTCATGGGTGAAGAAGAGATTAACTTTTTGTTCTCTCCTCCTTACGCTGCCCATTTTGGTGGTATCTGGAAGGCCGGGGTTAAGTCTGCTAAGTTCCACATTAGGCGTGTTATGGGAAACACGCATTTAACGTACGAAGAGCTATCTACTTTGTTCGCACAAGTTGAGGCCGTTTTGAACAGCCGTCCACTTTGTCCTATGTCCTCATCCCCCAATGATTTGAACATCCTAACCCCGGGGAACTATTTGATTGGTCGATCTTTAACCACACTACCTTCACCAAATCTCGTTGACTGCAAATCTACCAATTTAAGGCGTTATGAAAGACTGGAACAAATCCGCCAGCACTTTTGGAGAAGATGGCAACATGAGTATCTGGCGGAGTTGCAGCAAAGATCTAAATGGCGCAAGGACGAAAGGCCGCTAAACGTTGGAGACTTGGTCTTACTGCATGAAGAGAATCTTCCACCATTATGCTGGCGTCTGGGACGTATTACCAAGCTCTTTCCCGGGCCTGACGGTGTCTGTAGAGTTGCCGACGTCCAAACTACAAGGGGAAGCTTTAGAAGAACCTTCACGCGTCTCTGCCCGCTGCCAGCTACTGAACATTTGATCGAAAGTTAAAGGTCAGGGACCTTTAACATCGGGGAAGATGTTTGCGCCTTGTCCTAACCCACTAGCAACGTTGAGGACCGGTCCCTATAAGATACACACAATATGTATCTTCTTGGGATACACTGGAGCTTAGACGCTCAATGAAAGAGTTTTTGATGCAACAAACTACTGTTTAATGCAAGTTTACAATTGTAGACAATATAACAGCGTTAATAGTTATTGCACCGATGACAGTGAATAAAAAAAAAATTTACTAAGAAAAAAGGTAACATTTTTTTTCGAAGTACCGACAGTTAAGTGCCGCCTGACTAAACGAGGCCGCATAGGGACCGGTTCTCAACGTTGCTAGTGGGTTAGAACAAGGCGCAAACATCTCTCTCTTTAATTAGTTTTATTTAATTTGTGTTAAATTTAAGATTATTTACATGTTTACAAATTGTATTTTTTGTTAAATAAATATTCAAAAATATTTTGATTAATTGGTATATCGCTAACCCCTACATAAATCTAAATCGCTCTAAACCGCTAAACCCTCAACACTCTTTTTATTATATTAATTTACGTTCAAGGTGTACAGTTTAAATCAGTTCACAAAGATGAGCATTAAAACCGCTTCAGTATAAGGGTAGGTACTGTACATATAATTATTTATGACAATGATTTATAAATATATATATAAAAATCTAGTAAAATAATAAAAGAGAAAAAGGAACTTTGAAAGTGATTAATTTTTCAAAGAACGAAGTACGGTCATAAAGGGAACAAGTCAGAGATCTCAGCCCCACAGGTACACACAGGACTCTGTACGATGCCCAATTGAGTCAGATGAGCTGGAGTACACACTATGCCATCAAAAACAATGTGAAAATGGGAGCCAAGTTCAATATTAAGAATATGAATAAAAGAATTAAGATCTAAATGGTGCCAAGTTCTGTAGATAATCCTGCAATTTATTTATAAGAAATATTCTAAAATAAATTTCTAACTCAATCTCCTGTTTTTTTCTACTACAACTATGTTTGCTAGTTAAAAATATAATTTCTTAAATTTGAACGGTCGAATTATTTACACAAAGCAGATAATTTAAGATTAATTTTATTGATACTCAGGATTTGACTTGGCTAGTTTTTATCAGCAAACCAAATTTTTTTAATAGTAAGATATGTCAACCTTACAAAATAAAACAGTAACTTACGTATAACATAAAAAATAAAAGCTGATTAGCCAAATATAAAAACACTTATATGTGAAAACTAGCCGAGTGTAGTAAAATGTAGTTCTAGATCAGATAGCGATTGTGAAAGTATACATTTAACAAGTGTTAGTGAAATGTTTGGAATCGAGTTTTTGGATTGAGACTTCAACTATGTTTCTTAAGAAATATTGATGTACTCTATATTACAAATAAAACTTAGCTTATAGGTAGTTTTTTTTTAATCCATACATAATAAAAATAAATACACTAAGATAATTTAGCGGGGCGCCGGCTTTCTCAAGGGGTCAGCGGGGGCGGAGGCACACCACCTCTCACGGTCCTGACGCATCATAGGGTCTAATAAACCTAATCAGTGTTTCTTTTTTAATTAATATCGGGTTCCTTATTTTTATGTATAGTATCAAAGCTGTTTGATTCATGGATGTTACTTTCACAGTGTTGCTATAAACAATTTTTCAATTTCCTGATATTTTAGCCATGTAAACTGAAATGAAGCACCACGGAGCAGAGTGGAATAGACTATACCAGGGCTACATCACTCGCTCGAGGTCGCGTTTTATATACCTACCAATTTAGCTATCCGTCCACGGTAAAAGTGTCAGTAGGGGCGACAACGCGTAGCTGAGAGCACGCACGCACGGCAGAACGGTATTCTCCGTAAATAAAAACAAAATGTCAAATCGAACTTATTATGAAGTGGAGATGTTTAGTTATTGCTAAATGTATTTATTTTGTTAAATTGCGTTATTGCTAGATGTTAGTGATCTGTAAAATTATTTAAAAATAAGTTGCAAAAATGATTTTAGCCATTACTTTTTTGTCAATAAAATATAAAAATACTTTAGGTGTTTATTCTTTACTCGCCATTGCCGCGTGGCTGTACTAATAATAAATAATAGTTATCTTCTCAACAAAAAATAAATGTTACTTATATATATTCTATAAAATGTTGCACTAAATGAGGTTTTGAGTGATTAGCCAGAGTGAAGTTGTAATAAGTGTAGTCTATTAAACCGTCAATAATAAACCCATGATTTCTACGAAAGGTGACGAACTTAGTAGGTGTGGACTGCCAGCGTATTCATTTGTTGTAACTTGTAGGCAAGGCGAACTGACGGCTGCTTCTCTCACACAATATGTAATATAGTTAGAAATATAGTGAAAATAATAATAAGAGCTACTGAAATGTAAAACATATTGAGAGCGCCACGGATTAAGGTTTTTATTTGAGTAGGTAGTTATGTGTTATTTAATACTTTTGTGTAATATAATTTGTAATACAAAAGTATTAAATTATAAGAGTATCTTTCTCTAGTCTACGCAACAGCCATTACTAGCAACCCGCCCTAGCTTCGCACGGGTAGCAGAGACATCTTCAACAATCATAATCATATTTCAACCAATTTACACAAAACCTTAACAAATTACATACCTAAACCTTCCTCATAAATAGCTCTATCTATTGATGAAAACCGCATGAAAATCCGTTGAGTAGTTTTTGAGTTTATCGTGAACAGATAGACAGACAAACGCGGCGGTGTAGAATGAAGTGATGTGGTGATAGTGATGTATATGTCTACAGCATCAACATTTTATGTTACTATCGAAGGTTTAAGGATATTTTAATTACCTATAAAAATTAAAGATATAAATTTCATAGGGGAAATATTTTTATTTATTATTATATAAAAATCAACACCCATAAATTTTATTATCAAGTGTGTGTTCCGATATACGCTGCGAGCACTATAAGAACTGACGTCAATTTAGTATACTGCGAAGCCGTTCCTTTACATCTATGTTTTTTGGCGCTGTTTTGACGTGAAAATAATTATCATATATATGTACAAGTTATCTGTTCAACAAGAAAAAAAATTGTTTGAATGTAGTTATATTTAAAAATTTAATATTCAAGCCAATTGTCAATTGACAATAACTCGCATAATAAAAGTAAGTTTACTTTTTATTAAAAGAAAATATTGTTTTTTAAGTAACCGAATGCATAATAACTTTATAAACGAATTATTTAAATGGGGCTATGTACGGTAAAAGTGATGAACATATTTCGACAAATAAATGTTTATTATCTAACTGGAAAAAAATTGTAGTTGATCACATGATCAAAGCACTGAGAGCACCTTTCCTCGAAAACGCCATTGCTCACAGTACAAAAATGGCGACGATTTATGACGTCATATACTTCACTAAGATACTGCGGCAGTATACTGTCAGTCCATAATGGAACGAAGTTATCCCCAGTAAGAGCACTGAACAGTGCTCGCATTGTATATCGGGACATACCCCAAATAAATAATTTATTTCATTATTTGTGTACTTTGTACAACCCTAGAGTGTCCGGCAGTTCGGCTACATGCACAGACGAAGGTCGCGCGGTGGGCAAGGCGTTCTCAACTTTCGATAAGCGTAAATAAGATATATTTCTGGTCGCACCTAACGCTAGGTATTATTATTTCAATTTTGTAGGCTATTATAACGTAGGTATTTTGAGTTTTGTATGGGAGTGATGTATCTGTTACGAAGTAACTATTATCTTATCTGTGACTATACTAACGATGCTTACCCATAAGCAAGCTCCCATGGCAAATACAAAAACACCGGTACTGAAATGGTTGGGGTAGTGTTTGTATACTCTTTCTGTGGTGGCGTGCTGGCGTGTCAGTAGTCTACCATTCAGCTCTATCAGGGAAGCATTCCACTATCACGAGGTGCCAGGGTACCTGAGGCGGCTGGTAGCAGACTATCTAGAGGAGCGTTGCTATGTACGAGGACCGAGATGTAAATCTGAGGTTTCGGCCCATGTCATGCGGTGTACAACACAGGGGTCTAATATTATTTACTTATTTACGGGAATTAACGCGATCACGAAAAGGTATTGCATACATCTGAATTTGAAGTTTAAAAGTTAGTACTACAGGGGTTTGTTCTTGGACCACTCCTATGGAACATGGGGTACGACTGGGTCCTTCGAGGAGACCTCCCGCCCGGGCTGGGCGAAATCTGTTACGTCGATGTCACATTGGTCCCGGCCCGATGGGCGAACTTTCAAGAGGCGGCGCGCCTGGCTATTTCTGGTGGTCGGGCGCATTGAAACGTTAGGCTCACGGGTGGCCCTGAATAAGACGGAGGCCCTTTTATATCATGGGCCCCATCGTGGTCTGCCCCCTGGCGCCTACATAAAGATCAACTCAGTCCTCGTACTGGTTCAGGCCCACATAAAATATCTGGGCCTGATCCTTGAAGTAAGGCGGAGCTTCGACGAGCACTTCCAGCAGCTTGCTCCCAGGCTGGTTGGCGCTGCGTCCGCTCTTGGGCGACTTTTGGCGGACCCAGCGTCGCTACGCGACAATTGTACACGGGAGTTGTCCCGTCAATGGCACTTTACGGTGCACCAGTGTGGGCAGAGGCTCTGACCGCCCAGAATAGGGCACGCCTCTTGCGACCTCAGAGGGTTATTGTGGTTAGAGTCATACACGGATACCGCACCGTGTCGACGTAAGCAGCGTTCGCATTGGCCGGAACTCCCCCGTGGGATTTGGAAGCGGAAGTGCTCGCGGGAAGCGGCAGTCGACCCCCGCCCGACGAGGTACGCAACGCCGTGAGGCCGCTTACCGAACCACCATGGCTCGTTGGAGTCGTTGGTCGTCTTAGCTGGAGGCTCCACGTGCTGGCTTTGCCACCGTGGAAGTGCTCCAGCCGGTGATCATCAAGTGGGCAGGATGGCAGCATGGGACCCTTTCCTACCGACTGATGCAGGTTCTTTCCGGTCACGGCTGCTTCGGGAAGTACCTGCACTTGGTCGCTAGGAGGGAATTGAGTTCCGCATGTCACCACTGCGACTGCAGTGAGGACTCAGCTCAACATACGCTGGTGGTTTGCACCAGTTGAACGGCGCAGCGTCGAGCCCTTACTGCAGTCATTGGAGAGGATCTGTTGCTACCGGCCGTTATACGCTCCATGGCCCGTAGTGACAGGAATATTACCGCGGTCGCAACCTACTGTGAGGAAGTCCTCCGTGGGGTGACGGCCCAAGGGGATTTTGAGAGACACCTCTATTTTCATTAAAAATGATAATATAAAATTATGTATTGCATTGCATCTTTTATTTGATGGGAAAGTGACGAAAACTTTTAATTTGTTTAGAGGAATTGTGAATTTATACTTGGCAACACTGCAATTTTTTTTATGGACTCTGATCTTTATGTTGACAGCTATGACAGTGACAGTACTATTTCTATTTGCATATCTGGTGTCTGATAACTCTGCTAAGCTTAAGCTGTTACAGGCTGTTAGCTAATCATTTACGTACAATGAAACTTATAGGACTCTACAAATATTCTTATGTAGTAGTTTCCTAAATACGTGTTAAATAATTTTATAAATATGGAATCAGAACTACTTTACGGTTCAGAACCAAAGCAGACATCGAAATTGTCGCCTGTAGGTAAAGCCTTAATATACACTACCGGAGGATTAGCCGTTGGAATCAGTATTATTTGTATACCCTTTATTTCCCCAGCTTTGAGAAAGATTTGTTTGCCTTACGTTCCTGCTACGACCGAGCAACTTATTGGAGTTACCAAGGCTTTATTTGGACGAAATGGTAGATTGTTAGATGTGGGTTCAGGTGATGGCAGAATTGTATTCACCGCTATCAAACTAGGATTTAAGGCAGATGGAGTAGAATTGAATCCTTGGTTGGTCTACTATTCTCGTATCACTACATTGCTTCATTCCGAATACCGAGGGGCTAAGTTCTATCGGCGCAATTTATGGACAGTTGATTTGAAACCCTATAACAATATAGTAATTTTTGGGGTTGAGCAGATGATGGCTGAATTTGAAAGGAAGCTATTACAAGAAACTAATAATAATACTGTGGTAGTGGCTTGCAGGTTTCCTTTACCAAATATGATCCCTGTGGAAACTATAGGAAGTGGTGTAGATACAGTGTGGAAATATGTTGTGAAAAGATAACCCATATGTTCAAATTTATAATAGTTTTAGGCTAATTAATATTTTAATATACACTGTACAAGTTTATGGTTTTATTGTTAGAAGCGACCACTTCTTTTCCTGCCAGTGTATTTTGTGTCAGCCTTTGTTTCTTTGCCTTGCTTCCTTCGCCGTTCCTTTTTCTCTATGATCCAAGCTCTTGTATTTTTCAGAGGTTTGCCTCTTATATTTTTTGTTGCTTCTCTTCTAGCATATTTTATTTGAAGGTTATCACTTTCATCAGTACCTGTTAAGTAGAACATACATTCAACTTGTTGCTTTTTGTTATGAATAATGTTTTGCCATTGAAAGTAATACCTAATGCTTGGGGTAAAGGTGCAGATCCTCCAGTCATCAAAACTAAGAAAAACTTTTTAGCTTTTGCAGAGTTTGGATAGTCAACAACTACACCCCCATAGAAGCCAGCTTTCATAGCCTGTGATGTTAAAAGTTCCATTTGGCTTTCATTCTCAGGGTAGAACTGGAACACTGCTCTAGCTGATCTTGACTGTAATAAATACAACTTAATTACAAAGAAAAGTCTACCCATAAATGAAAACTTGAACACAATTTTTATGTACTTTGTTTTAAAACATGAGCCTTTAACCCACTTTAAGCTAGCTTCCTGTGTGTTAAGTTCAGTTGGGAGTGGATACAAAAACACTAATAACTTACCAATGATGCATATAATGAACTAAAGAACTCGTACAATCGCTTAACTGGCTTGTGGGATTTTTTGTCTGCATTAAACAGCCACTGTAGAGCAGATACAGATACAGCTCCATCGAAACAACCAGCTCTAAAAGGTACCCCTTCACCCATGTCTGCAAGGACCAGGTCTCCTTCTGTCTCTCTTTCTCTTGCTACATCTAGAGCAACAAAAATATAAACTAAAGTCAATAATTTACCAGTTTTGTGAATTTCAGCAGGAGTGGCTTTAGACCTATGGTGTGTTGTGAGGCTGGCCTAGCATTTTGTTGATACCAAAGATTAAGCAAGATTTGGTGGGATGAGATTTGCTATAGACTGGTGGACATAAGTTAAGGTATTTGATGGAGGTTGCACTATGCTAACGAAATTAAAAGTACATTAAAATGAGGAAATAATACCAAGCATGGCTGGAGATATATCCATGCCAATCCACATATGTCCGTTTTCTTCTAGCACTGTGCCGGATAGTCCGGAACCACATCCTATGTCCAGAAGGAGGCATGGAGTATCTTCGGGTAATAACAGCAATTCTATACATCTTTCCGTCATCTGTGCTTGTATTTCCATAATACGCGAGCTGGACAGTAATAGGATATTAAAGATCTACACGTAACTATTTCTAATAAAACAACATTTGTACTACATACTTCTGGGTATATTTTCTGGCCTCATCCTCGTTATAGAACTAAAAAGTAAAATACTATATTAGAACTTATTTACAATACAAAATATAGGCAAAAAAAAATGTTATCTTACAACTTCGGGTGGTGCCTGATGCTCGGGTCTTTTAGACATTTTTGAGATAGATTGCTTGTATTATTTGAAAAGTATATTTACAAAATAAACAATCTACATGAGACATAACCTGAAAATATGACTGACAGCTGACAGTCGACAGCAGTCGACAGATTGTTTTTTTTGGATAATATGGTGTGTGTTCCGATGTGCACTGTGAGTTCTTAAGTTATTTTAGCTTTATTTTACTTTATTTCAACTGTTCGCTAACTGTTCTGTATTATTCGATCAATTTTTTTTTTATTTGATCTTAGTTTTTTCTTAATAAAATAAAAAGTTACCTTTAATTTTTTTTTACAGTTTTTTTGCTATTTCAATATTCGTTAACTGTTCTTCATTATTCGATTAAAATCTTCAATTTCTTCGTTTTAAGTTAAAAAAAATAATTTTTTATGGAACTATGAATAACAGACATCGAACAATTTATATAGCAAAAAAAATAGTATAAAAACGACTTCGCTCTTGACGGCAATAAAATGTAATAAAAACATTAAAAATTATTATTCCTTGTTTCATTTAAAATCTGAATAGCCTGACTAACTGAATAAACATATGCAGGAGTCAAAATCGACGTTGTAGAACTTTTTCGTTGTTTAACGTTTACTATTTATTTTTTGTAACAAATGATTGTTTTGTATTATATTATAATCGATAATACAGCACAACCATGCACCTATCGTTTTCTAGTTTTACAATAATAATTATTGAAAATCGAATAGGTTCAGTAACGATTATTCAATACCCCATCCCTATTGTGAACTGCCAAAATTATCGTTATAGTTATTGTGATTCTAAATTTGACATAGTTTAATGTCATGATATCGCGGGAGAATTCTTATTTTTATTTATTTTGATCATCTTTGAATTTAAATAAAATAAGTATTTAGTTTTTTAACTATAACTGCACAATGCCTAGAGCTTTGAGTTTGAAAAAGGTACTCTAAATTTTATTTGGGATTGAAAATTACGTTTATTTTTGTGTTAAATAATACAATTTGTTTGTGGAGCCTTATTAAAAGTAATGGTTTGATTGGTTTGTCGTTTCAGCAGCAACAGACTGCACTTGCTAAGAATCAGAAGTCTATAACAGCTTTTTTTAAAAATACAGGTGATATTACTAGCCAAAACTTGGGTTCGCCAGATAAAAATGTAAATAAGCAATTATGCACAGAAATAAAAAAATCAAAAAGAAAAGCTTTATCACCTGTAAAGTCCCAAATTACAAATGCAGATTTAAAGAATGATAGGTGTAAAGACGATATTTCAAACAGATATCAGGGAAACCTTACGAAGAAAGTCAAGACAGAAAAGCCTTTAGAAATTACCTCACCTCTAAAAACAATAATCTTCAGTCCAAATAAAAAATCTCCGAATAAAGAAAATAGTCTAAATGTGTGGCTCTCTCCAAAGAAAAAGTTATTAGCTGATCTAGATGCACCATATGGGTCACATAATAATAAAGTTAAACACGTAGACAATGGTACTACAGTTGAAAAGAGGGATTTACAAGTAAAACAAATTGAAACTGCTCCTAAAAATGAGTATATGATACCTAATAAAGTAGATATTAATCATGAACTAAATATTTTTGAAAATGACCTAGAATTAGAAAATTATGAAAAACAAGTTACACCTACAAAGTCTTCCAATAAGATGAATACTGTGCAAAGTCCATCTAAGAAGAGTAGAACACCAAAGAAGAGTCCTCTACCAGGTACTTATCTGTGGCATGGCAGTAGTGCATTTTTCTCTTTCTATGCTCTTTATTTACAAACATGTAATTATTATTATTACTTGTATAGATAGCACTGTTTTTAGTGCTTGGTGCACAAGCAACCATTATTTAATTGATTAGGTCAGAATCTGTTTTCCAGAATTCAAATGTTTTCCAATATGCCAGTCGAGAACACCAAACAAGATCCTTAATGTTGTGACATCACCCTCTAAATCTGGTTCAACAGAGAAGATGCTGGATTTTTGTACTAATGAATTAGACGAGTTCAATGATGAATTTGAAGTGGATGATATTGAAGAGGTAACCTGTTTTATAATTGCTTTTCCTTCTACATTACTAAAATTATGTGTAATTATAAATGTTGGTGTACCAAGACTCGTAAGTTTACAAGTATGGGATAAGACATAATAATACTTGTTTGCTGCCCTAACTGTATAAAAATATCTTTTGATAACAATTACCACTATCAGCCACCTCATAAATACTTGTATAAAAAAGTATTTATCTATTAAATACATAACCCATTTCTTGACATGATCATGTCACCCCCTGGGTATCACATCAATAGAAAGATGGTTACAGTATTACCGTATTACAGTATCGTATTACAGTATTACCTGTTGAAACCGCTTTGGGTTCCATCACAGGGCCCATAGGTTTTCAACCTTGTTAGGCCTAGACGCTATCAATACACATATCTGTAGTGTATATGTATATCAATAATATTTTTTGATAATCAGGACACATTTGAGGACCTAGATTTAAGTACAATGCAGCGGTGTGAAATACTTTCTGTTATGAATCACAGCACTACATTAAAACTAAGACTGAAAAATGCTGATAAGAAGGCTACTTGCTTAGTTGAAGGTCTATGGTAAGTAATAATGCTATAATTATGCATCTTAATTTAACTAACTTTTATTATACATACATCTTAAAATTGCTTTTATAAAATATGACAAGCAACAAGACAATATGACAAGCTTTTATAAAATATGACAAGCTAGTAGTAAAGAAACCCAATGAAGTGAATAGAGAGAAAAGGAAAAGAGAGAAGACTGGGTCACCGAAATCGCCAACGCAAAAGAAAATATATACAACCAATCCAATAAACAAGCAACCTGTAACTGTCTCAAAGGACATAATCAAACCAAACATACTCAACTGTGTAGCAAGGGGTAGATCGACATCAGTATCTGAGATTTCAAAAAACTAGGAACCAATATAACCAGGAACCGAAATAATTTAAGAACCACAACTATATATAAATCAACGCAAGTAAATAGCACCCCAAGCCGGCCGGTCACCGTGGGGAAAGATGACCACTACCTCCCAACCAATCTCCACACACACAAAGACTCAAAAGCGCTCTGCTATATTAATAACTATATATACATCGCAACATATAATACCCTTACATTAAGAACAAGTGAAAGCCTAACTGAACTAATGGCAGCGTTGACAAATGTTAACTGGACAATAATAGGAATAAGTGAAGTAAGACGCCAGGGGGAATGTATAGAAGATCACGGCGAATTCATCTTTTATTACAAAGGAACCACACCCGGTCAATATGGTATAGGATTCTTGATAAAGAAGGAACTCCGAGACAACATTGATGAATTCATCGGCATATCCGAACGTATTGCCATATTAAATATAAGATTACCTCCCAAGAATGTTTCAAATATATTCACCATCAGAACAATCCAACAACACTGAAATCGATTCCTTCTATTCTACTCTAACGGAGACAATAAAAAACCAAACATACAGCAACTTAATAATAATGGGCGACTTTAACGCAAGAACTGGACACAGAAGAGAAGGAGAAGAGGCAATATTAGGCCCTTATGGGTCCGGAAAGAGAACGAGGAATGGCGAAAAACTAATCCAACTGGCTCATGAAAATAACTTAAAAATACTAAACAGTGTATTTAAAAATAAAGAAAATAATAGGTGGACGTGGACTTCCCCAAACAACCAATACAAAAATGAAATTGATTATATTTTAACTAACAGAGGCAATGCTTTTCAAGACTGTAGAGTGGTAAAAAACTTGAATTTCAACAGTAACCACAGAATGGTTAGAACAAAAATAAAACTCAACAAAACGAGAAATACCAGACCCTTTAAAGTAAAGCCTAAAATAATAACATCGGCTAACACTAGCTTAATAGAGGAAAGTTTCCAATGTTTTTATAGAAAACACCATTGCACTAAATGTAAAAGACAAATATAACGAGCTGCAAGAACTCTTAAGTACTGGACAAAAAAACAGATCAAAGGAAGAAAGTAGAATCGAATGGATGTCAAATAATACACAAACACTATTAAACACTAGAGCTGAACTAATAAGCAAAGACAACAAATCAAAAACTATTAGAAGAGAAATAACAGAAATAAGTAAGCAAATTAAGTTAAATATAAGAAAAGATCGACAAATTCATAGATTGGAAACATTAGATAAGTGTATTCAGAAAACAGGAGGTATCAAGAAAGCTGTTAAACAACTTACAGAAAAAAGAGACTGGATACCCAAGATGAAGAACTAAAACCAAATAACAGAAACTAAGCGAGAAAATATTTATGCAATATCCACAAACTTTTTTCGGGACCTATATTCAAATGAAGTAAATGCAACACCAACAGATTTGTCAAAGGTAGAAACGGTACCAGAAATAATACACGCAGAAGTTGAATGGGCTATACAATCTCAAAAAAAGGATAAGGCTCCAGGTGCCGATGGTATTAGCAACGAACTACTAAGCTAAATAATACCCGAGCAGTGGACGACGTCGACCATTATCTTACTTCACAAGAAAGGAGATAGAGACAACATAAACAATTATAGGCCTATAAGCCTTATGTCAAATTTATATAAAGTTTTTGCTAAAGTAATTTTAAACAGAATAACAAGGATATTAGAAGAAAACCAACCAAGAGAACAGGCGGGATTTATTAGTGGCTACTCAACTTTGGATCACATTCATGTTGTCAAACTTGCAAACTTTTTGAAAAAAGTAAGGAATGCAATGAGACTTTCTTTTGCTGTTATGTTGATTATTCGAAAGCCTTCGATTCACTTCATCACGAGAGCATCTGGCAAGCACTTAAGAATCAAGGAGTTGATATAAAATAGATTAGAATATTGAAAAACGTATATCAGAATAGTACAGCGAAAATCAAGCTAGAAGGAAGGAGATGAAATTAGGATAGAAAGAGGAGTACGGCAGGGTGACCCGGTATCTCCAAAACTCTTTACAGCAGTGTTAGAAGAGGTGTTCAGGCAGCTTAATTGGGAGAAGTATGGAATAGAGATCAATGGTGAAAACCTATCGCACCTCAGATTCGCGGATGACTTAATAATATTCTCTACTTCGAAAGAAAACTTACAAATAATGATTGAAGAACTGGATAGAGAAAGTCGCAAGGTGGGGTTAGTTATGAACCCAGAGAAAACTAAGGTTATGACACACGGAGAACAAGAACCACCCATCTCCATCAATAACAAAGACAAACGGAGAACAAGAACCACCCATCTCCATCAATAACAAAATAATAGAATATATTAATGAATATATATATCTGGGGCATATAATCTCGCCAATTGATGCAACAACTAAAGAGATAGAAAGACGCATAGCGCATGCATGGAAAAGATACTGGAGCCTGAAGGAGATAATGAAAACACAGAAATGAGTATGGCTGTCAAAAGAAAACTCTTTAACACCTGTATCTTATCAGTCCTTACATACGGCTGCCAAACATGGGCCCTTACCAAAGCTCAAACAAAGAAATTAGAGGTATGTCAAAACGCGATAGAAAGGAGCATGTTGGGAAAGAAAAAATCTGACAGAATAAGAACTACTGCGATAAAGGAACAAACCAGACTAAAGGATGTTACAGTAACAGTCAGAAAACTAAAGTGGAAATGGACAGGACACATAGTTAGAGGAACAGAAAAATGGAGCAAGAAGATCATTCATTGGTTCCCTAACAGCAAAATAAGAAAACGAGGCAGACCATCCAAACGCTGGGCCAATGAGATCAAGGCAATGGCAGGCAGTCTATGGACTAGAGTAGCTGGAAATAGGACTATGTGGAAGCAGTTGGGAGAGGCCTTTGCCAAAGGGCAAACAGATACATAGTGTTGAAATATTAAAATAAGTAAAAAAAAAAAATTTAAAGATTTAACATCTGAATAAAGGCTATTATTATTATTATTACATCTTAAAATTAGCGAATAATTAAATTGTGAATTATTATTTTCACTTTGCACTCATGGGTCGGTAGGAAATAAAGTAGACTCCGTCGAGCGCCAGATGGCGCTTGCGTCCCGTATTGACAGCAAAGTGGCCGATTCCGACATTATACATATGCAGGATGTATCCGAAAATGGAACACGATTCCCACCGAACGGGCCTTTTAGTACGGTGATGGAAATTGAAGTTTGGTGTTACTCGTACTTTACTTAAATCACTGAATGGACATGACTCTAGCATGCAGTAAAGATTTTTTAAAAAAAGCTATCCGTTTACCTGACTGTTTGAATTTCAAGGTATTTTTACCCCCATTTCTCCAATTTCCGAAATTAAAATATATGTACTATTTAAAATCTTTAACTTTACACATTCAACCTTATTTTATGAGGAATGATTTTCTTTTTTGTTTAGCTATTGCTGAGCTACAACAGTAGTAGTTGTAATAAAAAAAATGTGTGTGTGTACCAGAGTACACAGGTAAGAAGTGAAACTTCTTTACGACATAACATTTTTCTACTATTTGCAACTTCACGAAAATGGGGTAGATAAGGCTTAAGCCTTAAGAAATTATAAAACGAAATATATAATCACTCTCACTTTTCTTGTAAATTCACTTAAATTTGAATAAGTCTTTTTATTTTATCACTTTCAAATATATTGTTATTCTTATTTCAAACCAAACTTCAAAACTAATATATTGTTGTTATTATTATAATATATTACATTATATTCTTTACGTCACTATACTAAACTTTGATAAAAAAAGCAACATGGCGCGTAACCGAAAAACGTGACGATTGCTACAAAAAATTTCTCCTATACGTCGATAAAGAAGTTTCACTTCAAAAAATTAAACCATGTTTTTTTTCTATTTTCGATGGAGCTTTAGTGGTTTAAAAGTGTATGGTTTCAGATGTACAATGCACGAATGTGTAAAAGTAGACATTTGTTTTTATAAATATTTTTTTTTTTTCTTGTAAGAGAATCTGCGATCAGTCGGCTTGGACTATAAGCAGGTGGGTTGCAGGAGATCGAGTTTTGGCGAGGTAGGACCATTGCCCTAGCTCCCCCCATTAAATGAGAATGTTGCTCCTCTTGAGTCTCATAACCGTATTTGGCTGCAGTAGTGACTAAGATAGTGGGTTCGGATGTTCTGCCAAGCGGCCTTTGTAATTGCGTTTCGCCTCTTCCAGGATGGTTGGTATTTCCAGGTATTCGTTGATTTCAGAGTTGCGGCTAAACCAGGGTGCTGACAGGGTGACACAACCCTGAGATTGTTGTTTTGGGCTCTCTGGAGGCTCATGATGTTTGATTTGCAGGCTGTTGACCACAGTTGTATACCGTAAGTCCAGATCGGTTTTATTATCGAGCAATAAACTCGGAGTTTGTTGCTTAAGGATAAGGCTGACTGCCTGCCCAGAAGCCAGAACAGATTTTTAAAGCGAAAGTTAATCTCATTTCGCTTATTCCTTATGTGGTCCTTCCATGTCATCCTACGGTCTAGGTGAAACCCTAGATATTTGACGCAGGTAGATTGTGGGAGTGAGTCGCGGCCTAGGCGGCCTGGGGGGCAAGTTTCACGTCGGAACGTTAAAGTAATGTGGTGAGACTTTGGGGCGCTTGCTTTTATACGCCATTTGTTAAACCAGATGTTGATGTCGTCAAGCTGGGCTTGTAACAATCGGCTTGCCTCGACGGGATCACTGTTGCAGGTCAGAAAGGCCGCATCATCGGCGAAGGTTGCTACAGCCACATTGGAGGACTGCGTCACAAGTAAATATATTATACAAGACCGGTCCTAGCACAGAACCTTGGGGAACCCCCGCTCTGCAACTGTGGATAGAGGATCTGGCATCCCTAGACTTAACTTGAAACTTTCTCTCGCTGAGATATGAAGACATGAGTTGGTAGTAGGAGTGGGGCAGATATTTTTTAATTTTGTACAATAGTCCCTTGTGCCAGACCCGATCGAATGCTTGTTGGACATCCAGGAAAGCAGCAGAGCAGAACTCCTTTTTTTCTAGACATTGCCTTATTGTGTTATACACCCTATGTACGTGTTCTACGGTAGAGTGATGCTTTCGAAATCCGAATTGATGATCGGGTATTACATGTTCCGTGTCGAGGCAGGGAGACAATCTTGCGAGAATGATCCTTTCCCGTAGTTTTGAAAGAACCGGTGTCAGACTAATAGGGCGGTACGATGATGCTTCTTTTAGCGACTTGCCAGGCTTTTGGATCATTACAACTTGGAACATTTTCCAGAGAGCAGGTACATATGAGTTTCTGAGTGTGGCATTGATGAGGATTGTCAGGAAAACAATGCACTTTTTGGGGAGTTCCTTCAGTAGCCTGGGGGTGATTAAGTCAAATCCAGGAGCCTTCTTTGAGTCCATTTTAAGAATTTCTCTAGCCACCTCTTTTGGAGAAGTAGGACTCAATGGTAGGCACAGCTGTAGATCCTGCTTTAGGGTGAGTTCTATTTCTGGATTCTCGGCGGTATTACAGTTATTCGGCTTAAAGACATTGGCAAGGTCAGTTGCAAAGGCCTCTAATTTTACCTGATCCGTACGCGCCCAACTGCTTCCAGATTTAATAGGGGGGCAGGACTGTTGAGGCTGAGGGAGGAACTTTGTGGCCTTCCAAAGGTCGTAATCTCAATGCGCGTTAGGAGACATCCTTTCAAGTCTCTGTTTAATCGTCTCATTTGTGGCATCAGCTAGAAGATTTTTTAGCTCCTTAATAGCTCGCTTTAACTTAGTTTTGTCCGCACTCCTATGAGACATCTGCACAAATTCGACGGAGGCGACGTTTTTCTGATATTTTCCTTTTGACTTCCACTGGTATCGGGACATTAAAGGACGAACCTTTTAGCTCAGGAGTACTAGTCCAAGCCGCTACCTGGATCAGGTTTGTAATGTATCGGCAGGCATCGTCAACCTCATCATTTGTTTTGAGTGGGAGCTTTAGGTCGATATTTGCCTCGAAGTACTTTCGGAAACAGTTCCAGTCAGTTCTGAAGTTGTAGAGTCGGTCCGAGCAGGTATCACGGGGTATGGCCAATGAGCTGAGCGTTCGAATAACTGGCGTATGGTCTGAGGATCCGTCCAGACTTGACTTTATAGCAGTGTTGTGTACACAGATGTTTTTTGTGATGAAGAAGTCCAGCAAGTCAGGAGTTTTGTTGTTGTCCGTAGGCCAGTACGTAGGCTCACCGGTTGAGATTGGCAATAAGTTGTTGGCATCAACACTATTCTTCAGTTCCCTTTCCCTAGTAACCGTTAGTCTTGAGCCCCAGTGTGATGCTTAGCGTTCCAGTCACCGCCAGCTATAAAGCGGTTTCTCAAGAGTTTGAAAAAGTTTGAAAACATTTCCTCTTTGATGGTGTGGCGTGGTGGACAATAGACTGCTGAGATAGCGAGAGGTGTAGATCTGTCGTCTATGCTTACCGTTGTTGCTTGGATATAAGGTGTCACAAATGGTTCCAGTAGGCAGTGTTTCAGGCTATCCCTAATTATTAATGCTGTGCCTGCATGAGCACCACCGTCAGGATGAGAAGTGAGATACACAATGAACCCTGGGATTCATATTCTGCTTCTTGATGTGGTGTGCGATTCAGATATAAGGCAAATGTCTAATTGGTTGGATTTGATAAATGTCACCACTTCATGGATGTTGGGTGCAAGGCCATTGATGTTCCAAGCAGCTATGTTTAATGAGGTCATTTTGACAGTTTAGTGACGAGAGTAGTGATAAGCCCCAACAGAGAGCCTATTTGTTGAATTAATAAATCTATTTTCTCGCTTTGTTTGTGTATAATGTCTTCTAATTTACGGTTGGATTGTTGTAATACTTGGTCATTTTTCCCAACAGTAACTTCAGCGTAAGTCTGTTTTTGAGAGTTAATAATTGTTGCTGCTGTGTTTGCACTGTTTGTTGTCGGGTCAGGCGGGGTCATATTAGCCGGTGGGGTTGAGGATTTTTGGTCAAACTGCCTGACTCTTGGGGTGGAGTTTCTTTCTTCTAGCCTCTTAATCTTTGTATATTTCACAGCCTTTGTAATTGGCCGGATGGTCGCACGAACAAAGAGCGTACTTTGCAGGAGACAGTCTATCTTTCTTTTTGCAATCGGAGCTTTTATGGCCTTCTCCGCATTTCACACACCTATATGGCCGCATGCAATTGTTTTTCGAGTGGCCGTATTGTTGGCAGCGCTGGCATTGAACAATAGTCTTGGACTTTCGTGGATCTTCTATCTTGACTCTTTGGTTAAATATATTTTTGATATTTTTCACTGCAGGATTGTTTACTCTTGGAGCAATATTGACAAAAAAAGTAGAGGTGGGTTTCTTGTCGGGGCCATAACGCACATTTATTATTTCTCCTTTAACCTTATTGTTAGTTGCCTCGACAATTTCAATAATCGCTTCATGCGGGGTGCTGTGATGAAGGTATTTTATGACTATACGGTAGCATTTGGAGTCCTTTGAGGTGAATGTATGTCCTATCAAGCCGTTTGCTCTTATGACAGATATGATCTTATGATACTCTTCAGCGGAGGTTACGAGGACATGATGCAAGGGTTTATTAATTAGTTTAAATTTGAACTCTTCTTTGCAACTAACAGTTTGTAGTAATTTTGATAGTTCGTTGACATCCTCTATGCCGTTGAGAACGATAGGTGGAGGTTTGCTGGGTTTCGTATTTTTGGATGCAATTATTTCATCTGGCGAGTCTAGAGGCAGTCCATTAAAGCGGTTTTCGGTTGGCGTTCTCTCAGCTTTTGGAGAAGAGTCAGAGATTATCCTTTTAATAGTATATGCGATTAACATTTTTGTTTACGTGGATGATGTAATTTTAGTTTGTGTACGGCTTTTTTAGGAGTTTTCATTTAGGTTGATTATGTATTATTATTAACCCGTGTCCCGTGTGGGTGTTAGGCTACCTGTCATTGAAGCGGAGCGAGTGCGGAATCGAGAAATTGAGAAATATTATAACCAATAAGATTGCATAAAATCTCAAGACGAAGAAATAAAAAGTAATTTCAAAAATAAGAAAAAAATTAATCTAGATAACTGTCTTAATCGTTGCATTTCCTGTAGTGCTATGTTATCATGTGGTCTGTGTAATATTTTATTTCCGTTCCCGTTTCTTGGAATCTATATTGTTTAAGTCGCGCGGCACCTTTCGTAGGCCTACCCATAGATAGCTACTTAAAAAAGTTACTATTTAATATATGACAATAAAAAGCAACGAAATGTTATAGTTTACCTGATGTAATCTCGAAAAATTCTGCTGTAGTTTACCGAACAACCTATTACAGACACTAAAAAGTAAAAAATAAAAAGAACTACGTTTAAAAAAACCGACTTCAAAAACTAAAAAGTATAAAAGAACTTAATAAAGATTTAATTTAATACACCTCTTATGCAAACCTAATACATTTAATATTAATAAAATATTATTATTTGTATGTGCTACCTATTGAGGTTTGAAGTTGGTGCCAAGCCCTAAACAAAATAAAAATTAATATTATAAACAGCTTACTTACTGTAACGAAATTTTTACACTAAAGATTAACCTACGTAAATAAACCTAAAGAACAATGTGAATTAATGTGAAACAGATGAAAACTTTATGATATAAAAAAACTACGTTTCAAAAAACCGACTTCAAAAGCTATCCCGCTCAAAGTCACGCGCGCCGAGTGTAGGTACCTACTATTACATTTGGCTTGGCACCGACTTCAAACCTCAATAGGTAGCACATACAAATAATAGTATTTTATTAATATTAAAGGTATTAGGTTTGCACAAGAGTTGTATTAAATTAAATCTTTATTAAGTTATTTTATACTTTTTAGTTTTTGAAGTTGTTTTTTTTATGTGCATTTATATTATATTGAAAGGGAAAGGTAGATAAGAAGGAAAGAGATATTAATTATACACAGTTAATCTTGAATATCACGATCATGATCAATTATGACTGATTACAGGCTGGACACACCTTTATTGCCTGGTGATATAGTAAGCGTTATAGCGTCACTTAATGGAGAGGGTCAATACTGTGTGAACAACACCTCAGGACTGTTAGTGCTTAGACCTGACCATTTGATATCAAGCACCAGCGTTGTTGCTGGCGTGTTCTGCAAGCGCAAGGCGGTGTTGCAGGAGCGCTGGCGTGGTATAGATTCTGCTAATATTGCGGTTAGTAACATACTTTTCAAACTTGCTTGTTTGATTGTTTTAGTACTTGACATAGCACAGAAGTTTTATAAAATAGTTGAGTTGTAAAGTGGAAAAAAAAACAATTTATTCTAGTTCTTCAAACAATATTGTAAAAGAATTGCAATACACACCCATGTTGAATGTTACCAAATTGGAACACATGTATTTTTTTATTAATTTTCTGTTAGAATGTGTGAGAATAATAATTAGTTAAAAAAATAATTTCTGTGGTAAATATTTCACTAGAATAACACACTAATAAATCCAAAATAATGCTCGTCATTTTAAAATCATACTTTTAAAAATGAAACATTAGGTAAATGTCCCTTTTTAACCAACTTTAAACAGACCAGTAAGTACCTGGTGCATTTGATGTTACCTATTATATTAAAAGTGTCACATGTATTGTATTATTTTCAATTAAGTTTGTAATCGGTTTTTCAGTTTTCAGTGGCCTTACTTAGTGCTTTTTGAAACTTCTTTAGTATTTAAAGTATTTAAGTTCTGTTTTAATTCCTAAATATATAAAGCTTATAACAATTTCAGATGACTACAGGTATTTTAATCCACGAACTAGTACAGAAAGCTCTTACTCGGAGTATAACATCCATAGATCAATTAAGAATCGTAACAGATAACATTCTAGCAGAGTCCATAGAAAGATTATATGATGCTGGCGTTAGTGAAGAGGAAGCAAGGTCAAGCATACAGAATTATCTAACACCTCTAGCTGATTTTATGGACACATATGTAGCTGCAAAGCCTCCTACAGTTACGGTAAACTACAGATGCAATTTGTTTAACTTAAATTGTTTTTCTGAGGACTCTCTTCATGTAAATGGTAGTGACATTTTTTTTTTATTTTATAAAGTTGGTCATTGGTCCGTGTCTTGGAGACATCCAGACTTAGAATAGCATCAATAGACATGATTTAATAAAGAAATCGAAAAAATAAGGGTTGACTATTTTGGCTTGATTCTTTTGTCTCGTCTCATTTACACAATGAAGGATATCCATATTCTCAGTACTTGTTAAAATTATCTTTATTTATTAAAATATGGCACGCATTGCGCTTGCCTATGATGTCAGTCTTATTGTTCTTTTTCATATGTATATGTTTTTTCAGCATATGCAAAAGGATAAAAACAACTGGCAGGGACATATAGACAAAGTGCTAGATATCGAAGAGAATCTGTGTTGTCCAAAACTGGGGTTAAAAGGAAAAATTGATGCTACCTTACAAGTAACTATACACGAAAGAAAAGGTATATGGCGTTTTAATTAAAGAGCGAACCTTTCACTTTAATTGCTTTTATATTTAAATGAAAATCGGGGACCCGGGAAAAGTTGAATGTTTAATCTATCTCAACCACTTTATGTGGGCAAAAACTCAAATGAAAGAGCTCGTTCCAGTAAGTGTTCTTAGACCTTAGACAAAACGACGTACCTCAATTAGAAACGGAGATATAGAGAAAGAAAGCTATGAAAACGTAAGAATAATACCTACTGGAGAAAATCGCGTTTGAGTATAACTTCCAATGCTTGATGACAAATCTGTGCATCAATAGGTACCTTTTATTAAAACAAAATATAAGCAAATCCCTTGGGTAGAACGCCATGACAGACTCGTTATAGATTTTTTTTTTTAATATTTAGATAGGTAGGTAAGTAATTTATATACCTACATTGGTAATAATGATTTTTTAGCCTAGTTACATATCTACATATATGAAAATTTCATGTCACGTTGTTTATCCGCGATAACTCGTAAACTAAAAAACCGATTTTAATGAAATTTTGCGTACTGTGTGCGGTTTGGTCCAATTTCAGAGGGTCGTTTTATCTCAATTTATGGTTACAATATTTTTTTATTTAGCCACAGCAATGCTTGAATGGGTGGCTAGTCACTACATATTATAAAACTATGTCCCCCGCGGCGTCTGTCTATCTGTCTGTTCGCGATAAACTGAAAAACTACTGAACGGATTTTCATGCGGTTTTCACTAATAGACAGAATGATTCATGAGGAAGGTTTAGGTGTATAATTTGTTAACTTTTGTGTAAATTGATTGAAATATGTTGATGATAGTTAAGATGTCTCTGCTACCCGTGCGAAGCCGGGGCGGGTTGCTAGTTATATTATAATGTAACGAACGAACTAAAAATACTTACAACTGTTGTAGGTCGTCAGCGTGCAATTGTACCCTTGGAGCTGAAAAGTGGCAAAGCATCTATGTCTGCTGAGCACCGCGGCCAACTTGTACTCTATGGTATGATGCTGAACCTGCAGAATGGTGACGACCCTACACAAGCGGCGCAGAGAGGCCTACTATTGTATTTGAAGTGAGATTTTATTTGATTTGTTATATGTATAATTCTGTTTTAAGTAATTTTAATAAAAACATACCTATGCAGTACCTACACTCCCCTTTTTTGAAATCGGTAAAAGTAAAAGAAGATAATACGTTTGCAGTAAAAAAATATAGAACTATATTTTAATACAATAATAATAAGAGATGTTGACTTTTATAAAGGTTTAATAGGTAAACATTTTTGGAAAAGAAATATATCCAATGTTAGTCATCTGAATTCTCTGTGCCTAATTTCATCCAGATTCGTTCAGCTGTTTTTGTGTGAAAGAGTAACAAACGTCCATATATCCAGACATCCTCAAAAATTTTCGCCTTAGTAATATTAGTAAGATTACATCGCTTCTTATTGGGCTAAGCGTATGCTTAGCCCAATAAGATGCCTGCATTGAGGTTACGACTAGAGATGAACTCAGGAATAGGTACACATAAATATAAATTACTATTATGGGAACCAAAATAGTAATATTTAGTCTTTGACGCTATTCTTAACGATGTCTTATCTTAACAAATTAGCATAATTTTTGAATGCAACCTCAAGTACGTATCTCTGCTCTGTGCCACTACTTGGGACTTATTATAGTACTTATTTGTAGAGATCGTGTAGAACTGCGTGAAGTGAGTTGCGGCTACCCAGAGCGCCGCGATCTAATAATGCTACGAAACCAACTTGTGCAGTACCTTTCCGCTTCACCTCAAGATATTGATCAAGGTACCTTTTTCAGCTCCAGTATAATATAAAAATATAATATATAGCGTGTAAGTATCACCGTCGTGAATAACTCACAAAAACATCTTTCTTTGGATACTTATCACAATGCAAAAGTCAGTTCATCATAAAAATGCGAGATTAAGCATTTACAGTCAATATTTTGATTTTGAACTAAGCAATGTAACGCAACACGCGTACTGTGTGGTACGGTGAATGACTTTCAGTGCACGGCGCCGCGCCGTCGAAGCAGCTGATTGCAAGAGATTGCAAGAATGTTTTACATTGCAATTTTTGGCCGTATCGGGTATTTAATGATTTATTTTCGGTAAAATGTTATGTTTGCTCATTGTGATATCAGTTTTAAGCAAAAAAAGGAAAAAAATACAATAAATAGTCCGGCAGAAATTTCCAATGATTTTCCACTCAGAATGATGGTCTGAATATCTATCTATTTCAGGATTCGGTACTGTGTTACTTACACCCTGTATAATTGAAATTGATTTAACTTTGTAAGCATTTTATTTTTATAGAAAAAATGACGGATATAGAAGATGCCGCTATGATACTACAGCAGAAGCTGCCAGAACCAGTTGACCATCACAACGCCTGTGCTAAGTGCCCTTACCTCACTCTTTGTTCCTTACATCTATGGTTAGTTGTCACATAAGCATGTTGAACACAGCATTTACCAACTTTGTTAAAAAAAATCTCGATGAAAATGTATCGATTTTCTTAGGTAAAAATCGTACCTTCTATTTTTATGTTTTATTTATCCTTCTAATATCAAATTCTTTTTCATACATTTTCTTGGCAAGAGTTTTTCTTTACGTTTTCCATATTCTGACTGGTTCAAATGTAAAAAGTGAATACCCTTTTATTATTTTAAGAATGGTATAACATTTCATTGATAACCAATCTTACATTATTCTAAGCCTAACGATGTATGACCCTCTGCTGTCCCCTATATCGTCCGTAAACTTCTGAGATCTTCTATCTACCTACAAACAAATTTTTCAGGGGGAATATCAAACTAATTTTGAAATAAAAAACAATCTAATACTAACTGCATTTAATTTTGATTTAATAAAAAGACATTAATAGTAACCAACTACTTTTTTGTTATACCAAAATTCTCCACGAAAAATGAATAAATAAGTTTTATATTCCTCCTGAAAAAAATTGTTTGTAAGTAGATAGAAGCTCTCAGAAGTTCACGGACGATATGCTGACTGGAACTTTAGTCAGACTTGTCCGTAGAAACACTTACTCAGCTTTTTGGCCTCGTCCCTACTTTATAATTTTAAAGTGTTGTTGTCTGCTATAGGGTGCTATAAAATATTTTTATAGCACCTATAGCAGAACGTTGTACATAATGCCATACCGAAATAATATTAAAAAAAACGATTGTTGATCTAGTGGTTAGTGATCCTGACTACTACTACTACTACTCAGCTTGAGGTCGTGGGTTCGATTTTCACCCAGGACGAATAATTATGTGATGAGCATGACCATTTGTTCTGTGTCAAGGTTTAATTTATCTATAATATATTAGTATTTTGAAATATATAAGGATGTTTATCAGCAGTCTGGTTACCATAGCACAGGCTCTGCCTAGTATGGAATCAGACGGCCGTGTGTTAGATGTGTCAAGTTATTATTATTATTATTATTATAGGCACACGGATGGGCCAAGCGTGACAGAATCTCATCCCCTATCAAAACTACGTACGGAAGCACTTGGTCACTTATCACAGGAACATATTAAATACTTTTTACATTGGAACGCGTTAATCAAGATGGAGGAAAAGTGGCAATTGATGTCATCGCCCCTTCACGCCTTGTGGACAGATAGTGTAGAGAAGAGGTAAAATAATCATTATTTTTAAATACGATTTTTGAAATGTCGTGTTTATTATTTTTTCGCATTATTTTATATTATAGTATAATGTATGCAATAAGTATGAAGTAAGAAACAAATATGTTGCAGAGATACAAACAGATATATTTTTTTTTTTATTTCTCTCTTGTAACACATATCAGAGGCAATCTATTGATGCTTGTGCAAACGCATTCACTACAATGCATCACTCTATAGGTCTGTCTGTACTCAGGCGCCGGAGAGCGCAGAACGATCTCCGGCCTCCATGAGCGCTGGCCTGGGGGTAACGGGTGAGGCTGTCCGTTACTCTAGCAGAAGCAGGCCTGAGACGATGGCGGGCCGTGTTCCGCGCGTGCCTCTCTACACTGGAGGGGGGGCAAGGCCCCCGCTCGCAAGGGCGTGGCTGCCTTTTGTTTAAGAGGCGGCCAAGGTCTGCCAGGGTTCTCGGGGACTTCCTTCCTAGGGTATACCCGAGTCCCTGGCAATAGACTTATTTATGACGGAACAACGTGTGGTTTTAGTCGGTTCGATTCCGACATACCACCTCACTGGCAGCCCCAGTGGAGTGATGACCCGAGGGGGTTTCCACACGATAAAAAAAAAAAAAAAAATGTCTGTCTGTACTACAGAAGTTTAATCTTTAAGAAGTATATTGTAATGTCAGCTGGTGTTCCTGTCCTAGTGGCCTCTCCAGTCACAATAAGTACAGGACATCTCAGTCCTTTTCTCCATCCGAGACTTGCAGTATCCCTTACCCTAGGTTCCGGTCCCTACTCTTTATATAAATTTACCTTCTTCTTTCCCGTCTTAAAACGACTGCATTCTCAAGGAGGGCTGTCGTCAGGCAGGCGGCCGGCCATTAAATAAACCAGCCAAACCGTTTGCAATGTTACACACTGCGGCGACTAATGTAAATTGGGAAAAGGGCAGGGAGATGATGATCCCTTTGTCGGAGATTGTACAAACATGCTAACATCCACCCGATATATTCCACTTTGCAAAGTGGAATGTCTTAAAGTTCGCAGTGGAATCTGCCCTACTAAAAAATCACCTAGGGTACAACTATCTACGAATTATACAAATATCTCTCGAGTTGTCTCATGTATGAATCAAACCAGTAAAAATTAGACAATTGTTGAGCTGACAACTTAACCACTGCACCTCTTATACAATGAAATCATATCTCCAGCTATTTACATACCAAGTATCATCGGAATCGGTTCAGTAGTTTTGGTGTGAAACAGTTACAAACATCCATCCATCCAAACTTTCACATTTATAATATTAGTGGGATTATTTCTATATTTTTCAGAGAAAAACGTGGTACGTGTGCGGCGAAATTAAAATTGAAAGCGGTTCAGTTGTCAGGAGATAGATTTCTTCATCATTTCCAGCGACAAGATATTGACGAAGGTAAGACAAAAGACAAAGGTAAAAGCATAAGAAAAACACGTTACACCAAAGGTTTTATTTAAAAATGGAATAATAAACAAAACTTGTCTCAACTATTGTACCATACAGAAAACAGCGCCTAAGCAACCAATAGTAGTAATATTATACGAATTAAAAAAAAAAACGGTAGACATCTTTAAACATAACTAACTTTTTCTTAAATATCTCAATAGTGAGTCAAATTGAAGACAGTTTTTAATTCTGTTAGAAAAAACTTATCATCTAGCTACGCTCGATCTGTGTAACATGAGCGTCCTAGCATTGTTTGCTCCTTGTTTAAGTAAGTTTTTTTTACAAGTACTCTGTATATTGTATTTTATGTATCTTAGAATAAAAACAGCTTAAAAATGTGTACTAGCGATTGAATGTGTTGAGTGAAATGATTCAATATCTTTGTATACGCCTAGGATAAGATTATTATTTGTTTGTATGTGCTTTAACTTTCTCATGTAAGTGAATTGTTCAAATTCTTATGAGAAATAAAGATATCTTAAACCTCATCTTATACGTCATTATTACGACTTATCACGCACCTTCCATGCTCTTCAACATGACTTAAAAGTTGACTTAGTACATTTTTTTCTGCCATAAATATTTAATATTAAAAAACCATAGATTGTGACAATTTAAATTTGCATTTTATGAATATTCATAAATAAATTTTCTTTTTTTTTCCATACTAAAGGCACTTCTGCTAAGACGGTAAAGGGTCCTCAAGAAGGAGAATTCTCAATAGTAAGTATAGAAAACAGGCCGTGGATTGCTGCAGGCGTCGTCATTATTTCTAACTCAAAGGAGATACAGATTGTTGTAGAAAGGTATGATTTTTTACATTGTATTCGATTAGGTGTAATTATTTTGCACTTTATGAACTGTCAATGTACATACGCATACCAAATATATGTGTGAGCCTTGATTTAGAAAGGCAAAGTGCGTAATTCTCTAGAGATCCTATCTCAAATAGATATTCGGCTTCTGATACGACCGTAGCCTGATGTTATATACACGGTCATGGCCTATAACCTTTCTAAATTAATACACTATTCAATACAATACGAATTATTCAAATCTGACTGCTAGTTCCAGAGATTAGAAAACTCTTTAGCTATATTAGTATAGATATATATGATTATTATAATTTAGAGATAGTATGATAGTCTACATAATAGCCGCCTTGCCATCACTACATATTATAAAACAAAGTCCCCCGCCGCCTCTGTCTGTCTGTGTGTTCGCGATAAACTGAAAAACTACTTAACGGATTTTCAAGGGGTTTTCACTAATAGACAGAGTGATTCATGAGGAAGGTTTAGGTGTATAATTTGTACCCGTGCGAAGCCGGTGTGGGTTGCTAGTTTATAAATAAAAACAATTTTTTTCAGAGATCTCAGCGGCCGCTTGGACAAAAATACCACTTACCACATAGACACATATGAGTCGTACGCGACAACTGTTCAAAATTTGACTAACTTAGGGGTACTTATGGAAGATAGTGAAAGAGCTGAGCGACTTAGAAAGTAAGTTGCTTAAAAACCTCTAACTTACCACCAAATATAACGATGCTAACTAGTAACTAGTTAATCACGGGAATATCAGGACTACCACACGTAACCACGATCGGTGAAATTAGATCTAAACGTCGAGAGAACAGAAAGGTCGACATCGTACCTTACAAATATTACTGCGTTTAAATGCAGATTGAAAAATCGTAAACAAAAGTTTGTAAACGTGTCAGTGTATCTATTCTTAGATCTCTGTAAGTGCGTTATTGACTGGAAAACTACTATATAATATAATTATTTGACAGTCATGTTACACACGGCATGTCTGATCCCAAACTAGGCAGAGCCTGTACTATGGTAACCAGACTGCTAAAAACATACTTATATATTTCAAAAAACATACATACCTATTAAATTACACCCAGACAAAGAACAAATGATCATGTTCATCACACAATGGTTTGTGGGTGGGAATCGAACCCACGACCTCTGACTCATCAGTCAAAATCACTAATCACTAGATTAACAAGCCTGTCAGTGTTGCCGTTTCAAGTGCGTCTTAGTCTAAGTTTAAAAATGTGTAAAATATACAGACAACAAGTTGTGCAAGAAGAGATATACTATCACTACATGTTATAAAACAAAGTCCCCCGCCGCGTCTGTCTGTCTGTTCGCGATGAACTGAAAAACTACTGAACGGATTTTCATGCGGTTTTTACTAATAGACAGAGTGATTCATGAGGAAGGTTTAGGTGTATATAATTTGTACCCGTGCGAAGCCGGGGCGGGTTGCTAGTACAGACCGAGACCTAATGAGGATCAGTCACATAACAAAATATTAGATTTCTAAATATGGGGGCGTATGCGCTATAAAATTCTGATCATTTCGTTTTTTAAATGATTCAAATCCAACAAGAAATGACAAAGTTATTAAAGTTTTCTTTTCGGCTATTTTGAAACGCTTGCTCGGAGCTACGCTTGGTATGATGACGTCACACGTCGCGAATCGCGCCCGCCACCCGTACAAAATCGCTACTTTGGTCAGTTTAGTTCAGATTACTCACCATTTCGCTCATGTCGTGGCATGTAAATTATTTAGTTTTTACTATAATTTGATATTATATTATTAGTATAACAGTATTTATATTGACATTGAGTATCTATTGATATCTAAATAGATACGAGTAGGTAGTTATCTATTATGGAGGTCGGTTTTGTAGGGATAAAATGAAAAGGTAACTAAGTCTATACATACCTACTCCCACTGAGTACCTAAAATAGGTACCTAACTACCTACTTACCCACTTTAACTGCGTGTTCTGGGGATGAGATTTTTCTGGATTATTTAAATCATTCAAATATTATCTCTAACAAGTGCAAAGCACAAACCCAACTGGGCCCTCTGTTTGAATAAGACAAATCTTTAGCTATACACGAAGTTGACTATGACGAAAAACTTGTTTGACCATTTTATCCGAATGCACTGCATTTTGGAAAAATATATATAAAAAAATTATGTACAACAAACATTCGCCTGATTGTATATCATAGGATACAAATAAAACAATACTCAACAGTAAGTATCGGGCGCCCGGCGGTAGGGGCGCTTTCACATATAATCACAGATTGCGTTTATCACATGACAAAATCACCCACCCGCTCAGGGGACCTCTTTTTTTTTATTGTATAGGGGGCAAACGAGCAGACGGGTCACCTGATGGTAAATGACTACCGCCGCCCATGGGCACCTGTAACTCAAAGAGTCATAAGTGCGTTGCCGCCCTTTAAGGTGGGAGTAGGGGGAAAGGGGGGATGAGTAACTCCGGTAACCTCACTCACGCGGCGAATAGCAATGCAATCATTGCTTCACTGCCGGTTTTCTGTGAGGCCGTGGTATCACTCCGGTCGAGCCCGCCCATACGTGCCGAAGCATGGCTCTCCCGTGGTCTGGGTACAGCCCTGGCTCGAATATCCTTGTGTTCCATTGTTTACTTGAGTGGGTGGGCATTTGGCATGAACGAACGAACATCATCTGTGTGAACAAACATCAAAGCTATCCGCGGAAATTCAAATGTTATTAAGAAATGATAGAAACGATGCACAATAGGTAGGCATATTATAATAAAATCTATACGGTCAGTGGATCTATTCGTGAATTTTAGCTGTTTGACATGCGCAGTGCAGCATTTCATACTAAATTGTCTACTGCGCATCGAAACTGCTAACTTTACGAATGATTAGCACTAAATTCGTTGACCATATTGTACCTACTGATATTAGGTAGATACTCTAGCTAGGATACTGCAGGTACTTACGTCAAAATGATCTTCGCAACAGTACCTATAAAGGAGTTTTGTCATCTCTCCGCATTGCTCTACACCATTTTTTTTTAGTCCAAAAAAGCTTATTAGGTGCATTAACGCTTGTATTTTGCATTTTGGCACAATGCAATACTTATTTGACGGCATTATCACTTAAAAAAATAATCTATAAAATCAGCAATCGTCAGGTCGTTCCCCTAACTTCGCTGGACTAGAAGCTTACCAAGCTGGCGACGCGACGGGCGGCGGCGAATGACGTCACAGCCTATACGGTCTTTCTCGCGCGCGTTTTTTAAGTTGGTGCACTAAAATCTCTGTATCTTGGTCATTTTTGATCCGATTAAAAAAATTTAAACACAGTATTTATTGTTTTTTTTTATAGCTAAAAAACGTGACTGATCCTCATTAGATAATGTTGCCATATAATACGAAATAAATGTTAAGTGCAATGGTCTTATTATTCTAGCCGTCCCGCCGTTTTAGATATAAAACATTAATTAAATTTAATTTAGACTGAAGATAATGTGTTAGGCATTAGTTTTATTGTTGTGTATCGATGTATATTAAATGTATAGTAAAAATATTATTATTTATTATTAGGTAGAGTTTCTGTAGGGACGGTTGGCGGCTCAATTAACATGAGACTAATTATATGACTTCGACTAATTTACTGACTGACCACAGACGTTATGTTTTGGCAGGTTAATTATAGACAAGGAGTGTCCCCAGTTCAATAGCAAGTTACCTCGTGAAGTTGGTCGGCTCGGTACCAAACTGATGCGTTCGCTCAACATTCAACAACAACGCGCGGTGCTTAAAGCGCTCGCTGCTCAAGACTACGTCTTACTGCAAGGATTGCCTGGCACTGGTAATTTATTTAATACACTGTCGTGATTTATTGGGGGTATCATTACATATTTAGAGTACTAGAGTGTTTTTAATTTCCTGCCTAGGTTAATATAGTACTTGCCAATGCTTAAGTGGCTATTAGTAACTTCCTGTGTTGTACTTATTGGCCTCCTTGATTTCGAGATCAGCGTTGCACTATGGCGACACGACGAAGGTAAAGCTGTTTGGATGCGGTTGCCTGTAGGGTGGCAAATTTGAACGACATATGCCGTTATCTGTTTCAACTTTTTTATGCAGTTATCTTGAGTTTCTTTTATTCACAATTTGTATGCGTATCCTATAATTGTAATGCGACTGTGACTGCATTCGAATTTTAAAATATTTTCTATAGTGTTTTTTAAGCTAGGACAATATGGAAGAACCCCAAAATGGAAAAATCCATCATTTTTAAATAGTTTCCTGTATCTCGCTGCAGTCTGTAAGACTGTTTCCCTCTATCTTCTCTGTATTTTGATTTCTCGCGTAGTGTCCCAGTACAAAAAAAAAACACTGTAATCTTGGATTATAAGTCTCTTCTTCACCATATACGAACATGCCTTTATAAGTGTCACCTCACCAATGGTATGATGGCTTGCTACTGTGCATGTATATTACCATTTACTATGTTTGTTGAATGTATTGTTTGTTTTAGGTAAAACGCAAACGATCAGCGTACTCATACAGATGTTGGTCAGTATGAAACAGCGTGTTCTGGTTACTGCCCATACACATTCTGCTGTGGACACGGTACTAACTAGGTAAGCAATTAAAATAGATTCTTTCCCATTGAACAGGCAACCAGCTTTACGACTGGCTGATTCTAATTGGTTTAATTAAATAATAATTGATTTTGATTCTGATCGATTCTGATATCATTTAGTACGTACTACTTGGTCTTTGATGTTTTGACGAAAATATAAGGCCTAATAAAAGCACGATCTTACATTTCACCCTAACATTTATATGAGGTTTACGACTTTTCGGATATTACAGGCGAAGCCCTACTGACTCTACTGATTGATTAATATGAGGCGAGTCCTTACTGAAGTTTAGTTTTTTTTTAAATAAATTATTTTGTTACTACTCAGTATATTAAGGATTTTGCTTGAACACAGGATGCCAGGATCAGTGCGTGTGTTGCGACTGGGCTCGTCCGCTCGCGCCGCCGCCGCGCTGAGCCAACGGACCGAACCAGCGCTCTCCGCACACTGCCGCACTCCTGAACAACTCGCACTAATGTATGATTCTATGGTAAGTTGACATTAGTACCCTTCATGGAACACCATGGGTATACTGCGATGCAAAATAAAGATTCAATGACTATTTTTGTGTTATTTTTTATTGTTATATTTATATTAATACTGTCTGTCTGCAAAATTGAATTGAATTATGATATTAATACTTTTAAATACATATATTCTAAAGGTTGTTTGTAAGAAATCGCAACTAGCGAAAAGACCGCCGTTTGTACCATTATTTTCTTTGTTTTTGTAAATATTTTGAAATGTTCCTCATAGTGTACAATAAAGAGTATTGCATTGTATTCAGGTTATAGTCATAGAGAGATATTCTTACATAAGCAAGATTATTTATTAGGGACAAAAGGAGCAGAAACTTTTGCGATTCCATGCCTCTAATAAAACATCCATAGACAAATAGTCTTGCGTTTATAAAGACTGTGATCCTCCGCGCCTTTTTCCCAACTAAGTTGGGGTCGGCTTTCAGTCTAACTAAGACACGGCTCAACGTTATTTTACGTGAAGTGACTGCCGTCAGACCTCCACAAACCAAGTGGGTACTAGGCGATATCGAAGTTCTGTAGTTAATCCAGGTAGTCGGAGTTTTTAGGGCTCCAACTACTTCAATGTGTTAAGAATGGTCACCCATCCTAGACTGATCTGGCTAGTATTAGTTAACTTTGTAATGTAATAATAATTCTAACTTACTCGGTTACCACTTAGCCACGAGCCCTAAAGACTGAATGATGTAAATCTTAGTTATGTGGTACCTAACTTTAAACAGGATAGTCCTTAAGCCGTATTGCACTATTCGTCTGTGTTTTGAGTAGTGCACGGCCTGCCCCTCTATTACTTAGTTATAATATTATAATTTGAACAGGAAGTCGTCGGAGTGACATGCCTAGGAGCAGCTCACGCCATGCTTGCTCGAACTACTTTCGACATCTGCATAGTTGACGAAGCAACTCAGGTATGTTAATGTTCAATTGAGTTCATTTCACCCTCCTCTGGTACTTCCTATACAGTTGACTTTCGCATTATTCAGGAGATCAATCTTACAGAAGTGCCAAATATAGACTTGGAGACTTACCCTATATCTGAATAAATATTGTGTAAGCAATAGTTACGATACTGTTGGTTCTCCGTTGGTCGAGAAATAAAAGACTGTGGACTGTATATAGGCGCGCTGGTGTATTTGAAAGCAGGAACAAGGATACAATGTTGAGCGGTGGACCGGTGCGTAGATGAGTGCCCGCGGTGGTCCTGCTGTTGCAGATGTACTCCTGCGCCCCCCTCCCACGTACAACAGTAGGGATGCGACGCGACTTTAGTAGATTTGCGCTGGCGGCCGATGTCGAGAGTTTAATCGATTCTTGACAATACATATGATTCGAATTTCGTCTATTTGTGATTCTGTGAAACATGGCATCAGGTTAGATTGATGACGACAATGGTTCCAATCGGCGCCAAACCTGTAGAAGCCAACCATTTTGTTTTGTTGCAGGTTTTACAGAGTACAGTTCTTCGCCCATTATTTGCAGCTAAAAGGTTCGTGTTAGTTGGAGACCCTGATCAACTTCCACCCGTCGTCAGAAGCCGAACTGCCAGGTTCTTATAACTTTTATTTTCATAATAACGAGAAAAACATCACCATTCTATCTCGGCTCCTCAGACTCTCAGAATCCTTGCGAACTTACAAGGTACCACCTTGAAATTTTGCAAGAATATTAGTAACTTACAAACTCGTCTCATAGCTTGCCGACTGGAACTGGTATCTAATATTAATCAAATCAAAACCATTTATTTCAACTAAACCAATAATGGGTCAAAAATGGGTAAAATCGTCAGGAGTAGGAGTCAGTCAGACTGTCAGTCGTGAGGTTAGTTTCCTGTTCCAATACGCAGATCCTATGGAGAAGAACAGGCAAAAAACTCCAGGCCCAATCTCTATCCAATCAACCATATTGAAGAGAGCCGAACGACCCGACACATGCGCCATCACATTACACTATTTACTTATTTCTTTTTTTTATTATAAAAATACCAACAACGTGGGTCACACATTAATGGTATTCTTGTTAATTCGTTGTAATATATTATCAAATAACTAATATTTTTTTATAAAACATGCTGCATCCAGTGATGAATCGCCGGAGTAAGTATATTTATTCAAAGCAATTATACTCTTTATCGTTAACCAATTCTTACCTATACTAAAGATGAAGAGTTTTTGGTTTGTTTGAATTGACTAAAAGTTCACTCATATTTTAATTAAAACTGTTCCCGGAGCCCTCTTATTTTAGGTGCACTAATAGCATACCGTGTAGTTTTAGTCGGTTTAATGTCGACACACCTGGCCCGACGGGATTTCCTCACGCAGAAAAAAAGGTTCTTCCGTCAATTCGAAAAGTCAATTTAATATTCATGATGTTTGTGTTAGCTAGCACGTTTATTGCGAAATCATGTTCATTAAAAATTAAAAGTTATACAGCGTGTAAGTTTGGGCCACACTAACAAAAACGTCGTTCTATGATACTTATCACAATAAAAAAATTGTAAAATTAAAAAAAAAAGAATTTTCCGGCAGAAAATGCTAATGATTTTCGACTTACGCCCTGTATAGATATTTATAAAAATCAAAAACATGATTGATACTACCTCTAAAATACTATTGACGTGTATGTCTATTAAAGTGTAATTGACCTTCTTTAAATTGCTAGGCGTCTAGGCATGGAAGAGAGTCTCTTCCACCGACTGATGTGTGAAGGAGCCACTTCTACGCTACAGCTACAGTACCGTATGAATCAAGCAATCGCGGATATAGCTAATCACGTCGCATATGATGGTAAACTTAAATGCGCAAACCAGAAGATCGCTCAGGCAAGCCTCGACATTGATGTACAGGTGATAACAAACGTGATGTTTTAAGGGTTTGAATGTTTATTACTCAATCGGACTTTAGGTCCTGAATGATATTTACCACACAGATACACTACACACACATTAAACTTATTTTAAATTGCCTTGGTTGGTACTTTCATATCTATAAATGGACCTTTTTGGAGTGTAGTAGGCAACAGACCTATCAATTATTCATATATGATATCTATCTATATAAATAAAAATGAATCGCCAAATATGTTGCTAAGCGCAAAACTCGAGAAGGGCTCGACCAATTCGGCTAATTTCTTTTTTTATATTTTCGTTAAAACACAGGGAAGGTTTTTATGGAGAAAAAAAACGTAAAAATTGCGAGGAAAATAGTAAAAACAACACTTTTCTTTTCCTATAGAAACCACAGAGTAAATAATAATTAAAACACAGGTCCCAGCTGTCAAACATTTGACGTCGTTAACTTTTGACAGAACGAAGTCTGTCGGGGCAGCTAATTTTACATAAAAGTATTAAAATATAAAGTATTATGAAATTAACGTTGGTGGCAAATAAACATAGACTGCCTGATGGTAAGCGGTTACCGTTGCTTATGGACGCTTGCAATTCCAGAAGACTCACATGTTGTTATTTATAATGTTTTCAAGTTAGAATTCAGCACCATTGTTTGTATTTCAGAAAATATCTAACCTTCAATCGGATGCACCCTGGTTGGCTAAAGCGTGCAGTCCACAGTCGGAACACGCTGTATTGTTTATCGATGTTGATACTTATGAAGATGTTAACGATACTCCTAAGAACAAGAATTCCTGTACCAACTCTACTGAAGCTTGTATTGTATTAGCGCTAGTGGAAGCTCTCAAACAGGTCAGTAATGTTTACGTTGTAAAACCAAGTTAGTAAACAAATTTTAGGCTATTGGTCAAGAATCATGATTTGAGGATAGTTTAAATTTAAAGTCACATTGAGTCGTTATGCATATTCAGTACTGCTAGAACCAAGGGTCAATGTTCTGTAATATAGGTATTTTATTGTTTTAAGGAGTCCCTGAAAAGCTCTTTGCAGGGACATCTGCAATAACCTTTTTTATTTGCTTTTCAAAAAAATACTAGCCACCAGGTATTATTTTAATAAAATAAAACAATTTCTGCTAATTGCTACTTGCAAAAAAAAATGCTTCATATTCGAGTAGCTATCATGTCGTTTATGCCACAGAAACGACCGTAACAATAAATAGTGAAAAGGGAAAATCGTACCTTATTAATACAACAATAAAATACTAGTTAAAATATATAAGGAAGTTATAAGGAGGATGTTTTTACAACAGGGCAACGTAAAGTCATCGGATATTGGCGTCATAGCCCCCTACCGCGACCAAGTGTCATTGTTGCGTCGATCGTTAGCGTGCCACGCGGTGGAGGTCAGCACCGTCGATCAGTTCCAGGGCAGAGACAAGTCTGTCATTATTTATTCGTGTACTAAACGCGCTGGACGACCAGATGTCAATAAAGTTAAGGTAAGTACCTACTGATCGTTTTCATTAGTCTATTTTTGGTTAGACGAACTAAACTTAAACTTAACTAAAAGTTTAAAACAGATCCTTTTGATTTTAAACCTTTTTTATGTTAATAAAAAAACCTATTCTTCTTATATTCCGCCACCCTTTTTTTTCATCCTGTGGAAACCCCCACGGGTCATCACCTCACCGGGGCTGGCGGTGAAGTTATATGTCGGAATCGAACGTACTAAAACCACACCAGGCTAGGCCCACTCCGGTCAGTAGGTATGAAACTACAGGTACCTAGCAGCGTCGTCGAGACGGACGAAATTCAGTGGGCTGCCACGCGCCGGCTAGGTAGCACGTTACTTCGCTACTCACTCACGCGCTACGTTGCTTCGTCCGTTCGTCGCTTAGGAATTACGATAATATTATCTTTCGATCGATTACCTATTAGGCTATTACACAATATAGTACTAAAAATAACTTAAGTAAAATGAAGGCAAACGCAAATTGCATGGTATTTGGCTGTTATAATAATAACAAGGATCCAAACCTCACGTTTTTCAGACTTCCAAGGGACATCGAAAGGTAAATAAATGCACGTCTACTTATAGGTAATTAGTAGATACTACCAAATGCTAACTTTTGTTGTCCTAAATTATGTTTTCCGTATTTACGTAGTTAGATTATATTATTAATTATAATCAGTATAGTTAGATACTTACAAGTTCTGTTTACAAGGTCAAGTTTAGCTTTGATAAGTGTATTTATTTATTAGGACCACAACAACAGATAAAATAAATTTGAAGTGTCCGTTTGTAATGTCATAATGACAGTTTTATACTAAATGCGTATGAATGTTTACACGGTACTTATACAAAATAAATATTTTTACATTTTTGTCTGTCTGTTTGTTCGACTAATCTCCGGAACGGGTGGACCGATTTCCACGGGACTTGCACTGGCAGATAGCTGGTGTTATAAGGAATAACTAAGTCAAGTTTAGCTTTGATAAGTACATTTATTTATTAGGACCACAACAACTGATACACATCTTCCGTAAAAATAAATAAATTTGAAGTGTCCGTTTGTAATGTCATAATGACAGCTTTTTACTAAATGTGTTTTCACGATACTTTACCAAAAAAAATATTTTTCACATTTTTGTCTGTCTGTTCCGGCTAACATCCGGAACGGGTGGACCGATTTCCACGGGACTTTCACTGGCAGATAGCTGGTTTTATAAGGAGTAACTTAGGATAGTTTTATTTTGTAAAAAAAATTAGGAACATAAAGATAACATTAAAAAAGTGAGGTAAAACTACAGACAATTTAAGTTCAAACCTAGTAAGTAGGTACATTTACATATATACATAAGAAACTACCCAAGTTTGGACCCAACATAATCTGTTTTCTTAAATCTATAAAGTATAAATACAATAATAGATAAGTAGCTATTTTACTTGTATTTAAGTGTTTAGGTATACCTACCTAAACACTTAAATACAAGTAAGAGTAAGTGTAGTAAGATTTTGATGATGTAGACAAGTTTCATATTTTTTATTTGCCGATTTACGTAGGTAAATAATGATAAATAACGGAGACTAAGCATTTTAAAGTATTAAAAATATAATAGACCAAGAGCTGAGGCAATATTTTTGTAAGCTTGTTTATGACCGTACTACATAGGTTTCCCTTTAACATTATTTTGCTACGAAATCAGTAAGTATGGGTAAGTTGAATGAAACGAAAGTATAGACTATTTTGTAGTACTATTATTCAATCTGTGATTATGCCACGTTTAAATTGTATTTTTTTTAAATACGATTATTATGTATTATATCGCATTTTTTTCACTAACCACTTTTCTGCTCATCTGTACGAATAAATAATTGGAAGTAATAGGCACAACTGGTTATTAAATATTTAGATTAATTCTTCTTACAGAAGACAACCTTAACGGCATCAGAACAGATAAGAGTTATGCGATAGAAAGAGAGGCAAGGTTTAGGTTAATATAGCCCGTTTGGAGTTAGCGGTGTGCGATCTGAATTGCACCTTATTTTATCGGAGCAAGAGTCGCTATTTATTTAAACGGTATTGCGAAGAGGTCCTTCTGTACTAGTACTATTATGTATTCTGTGACCACACGGTGTTCCGTCATAAGTGGGTCTATTGCAAAGAACCTATTCTTCTTATATTCCGCCACTTTTAATCTATATGTATTATAGGCCAACTAAATCCGAATGGTCGTAAGGACTAATCTAGGAGGTATTTAACAAAAAAATAACAGTAATAATTATTTTTTTATTCACTTCACAGGATGGGGAAGTATTAAACGACCAACGTCGGCTAGCCGTAAGCGTCACTCGCGCTAAACACAAATTGCTCATCGTCGGTAACTTAATCGCTTTACAACGATACACACCATTTCAACGAATATTAACCTCCTGTAATAGTATTCACTTGGATCAAAATGTTGTTAATAAAGTACAAACCAAATATAAAACGCATGTAAGTTGATAAGGTGGCTGAAATCCCGCTGGACATCGAGCCCTGACTGTTCAGTCAATGTGCTCCAATAGGTCTCAATTAAATGATGATATCATTTATAAACACAATAAATGAAAATTCCACCATTACTGCGCTGCATCGCAAGATTCAATAATAAGCATGACATTACACAATTAAACAAATGCATTTATTACTAAACTTACACGCATAGACTTTTTTGTTATGAGTTTTTGATTAAAAAGCAGCTTTTAACACAAATTTATGCCATTTCTTAGAAATAGGCAGGTTTTTCCTGTACCTACAGCTATTGAGTTTATTGCCCCATCTGCCAGTTGTTTTTTTTTTCTATGGACAAGCAAGTAAATCTTACTTCAATCTTACTTTGGCTGACTTCCATATTGAGTAATGATACATAACTTAAAATTAATTAACGTAGGTAATGTATGTCCAAACGTTAGAAACAACACTATCTGAAATAGCAAATACATAATTAATGAATACTTTTTCATTTTCTAGACCTGCCCTACTTCAAGTGAAAAATAATATTGTAATTATGTGGCAATGTTGTACTAGACTTAAGTAATCATGATTAATAAGTACATTATAGAAGTTAAAAATTATTGTTTTTCTTTTTATTTCTCTATCCATTAACTTGGCAACTTTGTTAACTTGGGGCTGCCAGACGTAATAATTGGATGCTAAATCTTGATAATTTGGTTACTTTATGTATCCTGTATGTATACTAGATTACCTTGTATAATTTACAATCTTCGACCATAATACCATAGATATTTGGTCGGCGCTCAAAAGATGGCAGCAAATGAACTGTGCTTAAATCTGTGTTGTTAGCACAGTTTCGCTATCAGACGCTTTGCGCCTGCGCAAACAACGTGACGATTCAAGTGTGATAATAAAACGCGAAACCTTTAGAAGTACAACAAAACTACGACATCGATAAGTACTAAATTTTTATGATCTCTAATGTTATAAAGTAAAATAATGGCATTGTAACAAACGATGATTTAAAAAGTTAGTAATTGTGAAGTGCGTAGCTTGCGCAACTGTCTGCATTCTCGCGAGCATTCGTTTGGAACACGTACCACGAGTCTAATATGCTCCGTTGTGGTAAGTAATAAACTACAGACGCTGTAGGTAAATTGAAGTTTTTGTATCAAACTATTACGACATAATATTTATAGGAACGTTCATAAATGCATGCACTTAAAGTATGTACTATTTGGTACTAATTTGTATCTACGTTATATTTATTATCATCGTAAGTTACGCCTTTTTCATGGGTAAACTTTAAGAAGTATGGCTTTACTTCCCGCTTATTTTATGAACTATGTTTGTCTATTCGTTTTCATTTTTGAATTTATATTTTTAGTGAGCGGCTACTGGTTACGTTGCCTTTCTCAAGTCTTAGCTAAGGTTTTGTGGCTATACAGTTACACTAGGAAACGTCTAAATCAAATGACAGACATTGGACTCACTGCATTAAATGTATGGTCTCTTAATTTGTTTGTATAACTATTGTTATGGAAGGCCAAATTGATCCGAGGGTGCCATCTTTTAGCGAATAACGGTACCAAAGATCTTCCAATAAGAATGTTCCACTGAGTTCAAGTTATTGTCTATTGTCTTTAGAAACAGTGGATGATCTTAATTATTAAATGTCTGTCATTCATCAACAAACCAAAACATTTTTTTTACTCGAGCCATCTAAAAGAAACCGATGAGATTATTTTAAGTTTAGTTTTTTTGTTAGTCGGCTGTAACGTGCGTGTTTCAGTCATTCGGAAACTCTCGGCTTGTCTATCTGTTCGGCCGAGGCGGCCGGAAGGCAAATGAGTGTTAGACACATTTACTTATTATACATGAGTGTGAAAGAAACAGCATGCCTTGTTTCGTCTCTGAACCACGTCCCTAAACATGGTCCATGCGCATCAGACGAATTTTCTTATCATGATCTTCTCTTTCTCTTCTACAAAATTCGTCCTCCTAAGGCAAAGTCAAGAGTTCTCCTGCAGCGCAATTTTAGTAGCATGGATGTCGATATTAGAGAAACCGTAAAGGAGATCAATTGGACTCCTCTTCTGACGGCTAAGTCCATTAACGAAAAGGTAAACCTTTTTAATACCAATTTGATAGCGCTTTACTCGTATGACATACATGCACCGGTTCGAGCCATCAAATTAAAACATTCACCGTTACCCTGGCTGACAGACGAAATAAAAAAAAAATTGTTCGTAAAGTAGCAGCGAGGTCAAAATATAAATCTAGGCCAGGTATACCGATGTCAATAAAGAAAAATATTAAGAAAAGTTACGTAACTTATGCAACATGATGTGAAGAAATGCACAACGCCTACATATTCATACTCGTAGCTCCGCAGAAAACTGTGACCCAGCTAAGGTCTGGAAATTCCTGCGGTCAATAGGAGTCGGAAAGCAGCGTCAAGAATCATCTCCTAAGCTTCTGGATATTAATCAGCTTAACCAGCACCCCAATGCTTCGTCTAACTTTAATAAGACAACTAAAATTAATAGATTAAATTATCTTTCAAGAATTCTGACTGCTGACTATCCACCATTTGTTCTTAGTCAAGTGTCTGCTTGTGATTTTGCGAAGAATATTCGGTCCATTACATCTAAAGCAAATGGCACTGATTCTATCTGTCGTAATATGGTCCTTCCCATCCTTGATGAAATTTTACCTATAATTACCCTCATTCTTAATAGTTCCAGTGATAGCGGTGTATTTCCATCGACATGGAAAGACGCCCAAATTATTTCTTTAGAATCCCAAAACTGTATCCTACTCCGAATATCGTCCTTTCTCAATTTTTCACAGGTGCATTGCCGGCCTTTAAGGTATCCCACCTTAAAGGCCGGCAATGCATGTGTGACTAGGGGACGAAGGGCGAGAGGGAAGAGTTAGGGCCTCCGGTAACCTCACTCACGCGGCGAAAAGTAATGCAAGTATTGCTTCACTGCCGGTTTTCTGCGAGGCCGGGGTATCACTCCGGTCGAGCCGGCCCATACGTGCCGAAGCACGACTCTCCCATGAACACATTTCTAAATTGTATAATACTTTTTCGGTGTGCAAAATAGAGTACGAATCTATGCGCATCGTGTAACGAGACTAACGAGGTCTCAATAAAACATACGTTAGTTGGAACTCCGCTCGTATGATGCGCCATCAAACGAGGTGTCAATTTAGAATAGGTAATAGTTAGATAGCTAGGCGTTGTGCGTTGTAGCAAAAATAACGGTTTCAAAAACCACTACTTTATTATTTGACTTGTCCAGGTAACTAATGACATGAAATCATAGATTATACACTAAGAACATGAAATAACGCCCTGACCTAAAAAATGTTGATTCTATTGGCAACCCTTGTTAATTTATTTTATCACTGTCAGAGTTGTCAAACTGACTTCTAACAGCTGACATGCGTGGAGATAAAATTAGTTATTAATGTAATCACATATTAGTTTCTGTTAGTCTTTAGCCGGTGTTAGACTTCTTGGCTAATTTTAAATGTTAAAAATACGCATTAATGTCATGCAATAGAACTTTAGTAATAGTTTATTTTGTGTAATAATTTATAAAGTATAGAGAGAATAAAAATTAATTAAATCAGCTTAACTGAAGGTAAGCAAGATTTTTTTTTATGCGAGTTATTGTGTTTAAGGCTGCTTTTAATTAAATTATGTGAAGTATTTAAATAAAGCAGGCATAATCGGACCCACAGCCATGATATTGACGAATAACACTACATAAACCATTTGCGGTGTTTTGATAATGTAATCATTTCAACTTTGATGCCAAGTATGCTAAGTTGACTCCTTTAGTTATATATATCTGCCAAGTTTTTGACCGTGTTCATATTTATCTATAATATGTATGTATAGAAATGCATAAGTATATTTATCAGCAGTCTGGTTACCATAGTACAGGCTCTGAATTATTTGGGATCACATGGATTATTATTTTTATTATATTTATTTATTTTTATTTATAACACTTCCTGCAGATAAATTGCATGAGACGGACTTAATGCCGTAGGCAGTCAACCTTTGGGTGCTTCAGAGACATGTGTGGCAGGTGTATAATTATAATTCAAATTTGCGATTATAAATTTAGAAAATGAAGAACATATATAGTATAGTATAATTCCTTTTATAAAACAGGTATTTCAAGATGGTGAAAGCAGTAGCCATAATTACAATTAGTGACACTTGCTTTAAAGATAACTCAAAAGATACGTCTGGACCAGCTTTAGCAGAATTTGCCAAAGAACTTTTCCCTGAAGCTAATCTTCACACAATCATCATACCCGATGAAAAAGAAATTATTGAAAGAGAGCTAAAGTACTTTTGTGAAACCAATTTAGACTTAGTTTTAACAACAGGAGGTACAGGATTGACACCCAGAGATGTTACCCCTGAAGCAATGAAAGCTGTTGTACAAAAAGAAATACCAGGCATAACAACTGCTATTACTGTAGCAAGTTTAAAGAAGACACCCATGGCTCAGCTGTCAAGAGCAATAGCTGGTGTCAGGGATAAAACTTTAATAGTAAACTTCCCAGGAAGTAAAAAGGCAGTGATAGAATGTTTTGCAGTTGTAAAACCCATATTACCCCATGCAATTGCAATGATTCATGATGAGACAGCACAAGTGAGTTATATTCATAAATCTATGCAGTTTAACCATACCTGTACACACAGCAGTAATGTGGATGTGTCAAAAGTAGCACTAAGGCCTCGGGAGTCCCCATTCCCACTGTTTGAAATGGCTGAAGCATGGAAGATTGTAGATAATGTTACGTCAGAATGGAAAGAAAGGGTAGAGATTGTCACTATTGAAGAAGGTTTAGGCAGAGTTGTTGCACAAAAACTGTGTGCAAAAGAACCAATGCCACCATTCCCAGCCTCAGTTAAAGATGGTAAGGATTTTTCTATTTTCTTTTTAAAAGGCCAGCCTCATAGGAATACTCCCTGTGTTGTGTTTACAAACATATAACTTGAAGCCACAAAATAAACCAAGATTCAGAATCTGTTTGTTCTCAAAAAAGGAAATATGTTATATCTATGCATACTGTGGTTTATGCTAATACATCTTTAAATACTGTCTCTAGTTATATGCAGCCTGAGTAGCAGTCAAGGGCGTCGCCAGGGGGGGGGGGGGACAAGGTAGAGCAGCTGCCCCCCTAGAGATTCAAAGATTAGTGGCTAAATGTAAAGCAACCAAAGTCCTAAGTCCACTTGCTTCACTTGCTAGACTGATCATTCCCAGAACGCATCTCCTTAAGTCCATTCAATTCAGGTCGGACTGGTCTAAACGGACCCAGATGGCTGGCTTTCAAGAAGTAATAAGATATAATAATTCATAGTACTTTATTTGTACTATAATCGGATAATAATGAGAAATACATATTAATAATTAATTTTGATATACCTAACATTATTAGATAAAAAATACTGCCGGTTACTTATAATAAATCTGCAGCTAGCCAATCAACATTTTGTGAATATAATAAAAAAATTTAAATGACGAAAGAAGAAAGAAACTGAAAGGTACAAAAAACTTGTTAGCCTAAACTCCAAACAAGCCAGGTCAGTCTAAGGATGGGTGACCATTATTAACACATTGAAACCTTCGAGAGCACGTTAAGCCTACGGTCCCGGTGGCCATACGCACATCTGTGGCATTCGTTACGGGTAGTTGGAGCCCTAAACAGTCCGGCAACCTGGTCCAATTACAGAACTTCGGTATCGCCTAGTACTTGGGATGTGGCGGTCTGATGGCAGTCGCTTCACGTATCAAAATATCGAAGTTCGACCGTATCGTAATTAGACTGACAGCTGACCCCAACTTTGTTGGGAAAAGGCGCGGAGGATGATGATTATAGATAAATTACACACAAATGACTGCACGGATGGCGCAATGGTTTAAGTGGTCACCTCGCCACTACGCCGCGCCGAGTGTTGTGGGTTCGAATCCCACACGGGAAAAAAATTTGTGTGATCCACAAATAGTTGTCCCGAGTCTGGGTGTTCTTTGTGTCCGTTGTTTGAATGTTTGTGAAGGCTCCCGCGACACTGGATTATTCCTAATGCGGGAATTGTCTTTAAAATTGATATGAAATATGACAATTATGAAGACACCAACAATTAACAACAAAAATACATTAAAAAGGAACCAAATGTCCAGAAACAACTTAAATACAATACAAACTTTAAAACACGTAAAAATATACTTTCGTTCTTATCTGACCGTTGTTGACCGGAATGTAGCAGTTCTGGCGATCTGGCGCTCTAATACGGCAGCAACGATTGGTTGGACTGAGGGAGGTGTTTACGAGCGTATGTTCACTCCCGTGCACATAAATATTCTAAATTATAGCGAATGATCCACTGTACCTCTTTGTGAGATATTAATAAAATACAATTTTTGTAGAATAGATATTTCTGCATAGATCTGCGAAATCTGAAAATGGCATTAGCCACACCGACTTGTTGGCCTCACGTATCGTCCATGTTGTTGACATCAATGTCACTTTTGACGAAGTATGGACCAATAACCAATGGATAAAGTCCACTGCCTCGAGGACTCCGGCTCATTTTATGATGTACGGGGTTTGGCTGATAGTTTACCGAACCGGTCATTATAATTGTCATCAAATCACTTGGATTTCGCCAACCGTTAAAAAGTTAAATTTGAAGGTCCACCGCGTCTTCTGTAAAAACTATAAAACTCTCCGACACGGACGCCCCCATAATATCATGTAGCCGCAACATATTATCAATATCAACCCGTGCCTAATGGAAACCCCTACATAACTAAAGTTTATTGAAATTAAAGATATACCTTGTAGACCCGTGCCCGTTTGGTCATTAAACGTGTGGTCATTTATGGAATGAATTGTTTTTAAGAGATTGTTTCTGAAAAATAAGCCAATCCTCTTTACAAGTGGGACTGACACATGACCAATTTTTTTTAAGTCAGTTCTAAAACAGATCGGTATAAATAATTAAACTCTGCTTAATACTACAAGTATATGTAATGAAGGGGAAAACAGTAACATTTTCCTAGCTAGGCAAATAGCCTTGTCGAAGCGAGTTCTTGTAATTATCCTGTAACCAGGTTGCCGACTACAACTTGCAAATTTTAAGATTAAAATGAAACATTACACGTAAAAATTGCAAAATATGTAGGTAATCATTATAAATTCATATCTCATTCCATTTAAACAGGTGTCTCGTAGCTAGCCACAATGAAAATGTAACTCGTTGGCATGACATGCAAATTTTATGTAGGTATGTGTATAGTGTTTATTGTTGCAAGGATTTTTTACTTTACTTCTAGCTCGGCTCCTATAAAAATGTGTTTTTGTGATTGCAGGCAGTTTCACGTATCAACCGCCACATTGACTCTCTCACTTTCTCTTTGCCTTCCGCCGCAACTTATTTTTTTTTTCTGTTTCTTTTTTGGTTTAAAGACTGGTTTGGTTTAAAGATTGGTTTATACTGAAAGTTACAGGTTACAACCTACAGACCCCGTGCATTGCTCTCGATTTCGTTTGCGGATGCGTATTCTGTAACTGTCTCTACATAACTCTCTGTCTGCACGTGAGAGTGTGCTTGCTTGGAGCAAGCACAATTCACAACCAGAAACAGCACTATGCTAGTAGTTTACTAGTGCTGTTTATTCGAAGGCTTCTATAGGTTCATAGTGCTATTTTGTAGCTTTCATTAATCAAAATTAAATATTTTGAAATTCTTTCAATAAGAGATTTAATGCTCTCATCAAACAGAGAACAGAAATACAGTCGTTTATCAATTGTTGAAGATATTTTTGATTGCGGTGTTTTTTTAGATATGTCAATTTGGCACTATGCTTGCCACCCGGTACTTCTTTTCATTAAATTTATTTTGTCAGGTTACGCGTGCCTGAGTATAGACGGTGTCGGCGTGCGAAGAGTACGCACAGCGGTGACTGCTGGTGATGCGCCAACTGCGCCTCTTTGCTCAGGTGAATGTGCTCGTGTCAATACCGGCGCTGCAGTACCGGCCGGTGCTGACTGTGTCGTACAGGTACGATTCTACATTTTTTACTACCTGACTTACGATAATTATGTAATAAAGCTAAGGTTAACTCCTAATAATTTTTTTTCGGCATCTTTCTTGACTTATGTACCCGGTTTTTATATTTTAAAGTGCACTTGAGGCTACAGTTGACAAATTATCTGCGTAAAGGTGGTAGGAAGAGAGAAGTTCATTCGAGATTGAATGAATAAATATTGTAAAAAGTAAAGGATATAAAACGCCACCCTGTGGCACACCAGCAGCTGTGTTGGACCAGGTAGAGTAGTTGTCATCCAGTCGGACATGCTGCGGGCGCTGAACAGGTAACTACGAAACCAGTCAGTAACCGTTGGAGATATGTTGAGAGAGATTAGTATGGCAAGGAGAACGTCGAAGTCCAGTGTTAAAAGCATTACTGAAGTCTAGTGGACATAGAATTGTGAGGTTTCCATTCTCCATGCCTGTTATATCATCTGAAATATTGACGAGAGTGGTAGTCGTGCTATGGCCGGGGCGCGGAAACCGGATTGGAACAGGTTCAGTAGGTTATTTTTGCAAAGGAATGTACTAAGCCACAGATAAGATTATAGTTACTTCGTAACAGATACATCACTCCCATACAAAATTGAAAATGTCTACGTTATAATAGCCTACAAAATTTAAATAATAATACCTGGCGTTAGCTGCGAGCAGAAATATATCTTATTTACGCTTTTCGAAAGTTGAGAACGCCTTGCCCACCGCGCGACCTTCGTCTGTGTGTGTAGCCGAACTGCCGGATTTCATTATTTGTGTACAAAGTACACAAATAATGAAATAAATTATTTATTTGGGGTATGTTCCGATATACACTGCGAGCACTGTTCAGTGCTCTTACCGCGCAAAAATTCGTTTCGTTATGGACTGATAGTATACTGCCGCAGTATCCTAGGGAAATATATGACGTCATAAATCGTCGCCATTTTTGTACTGTGAGCACTGCCGTTTTCGAGGAATTCAGTGCTTTTTACCATTTTTTTCCAGTTAAATAGTAAACAATTATTTGTCGAAATATGTTCATCACTTTTAACGTACATAGCCTCATTTAAATAATTCGGTTATAAAGTTATTATGCATTCGGTCACTTGAAAAACAATATTTTCTTTTAATAAAAAGTAAACTTACTTACAATTGACAATTGACTTGAATATTAAATTTTTAAATATAACTACATTCAAACAATTATTTTTCTTGTTGAACAGATAACTTGCAATTGTCTCTTGTAATTGTGCGGGACAGGATCTGGTCATCTAAGACCAAACTGAAAGTCAGCGGTGTGACCCTCTCAGAATTATTGACCCGTTCGCGACACGCTGCGTTCATGGCAGCTCGCGAGAAATACGGGATCACAAAGTGTTGGACTAGAGAAGGTTATATGATAATTATTTTCACGTCAAAACAGCGCCAAAAAACATAGATGGCAGTATACTGGACTGCGTTCCGTATTAAACAGTAACCAGTATAGCTAATTATAAAGGAACAGCTTCGCAGTATATTAAATTGACGTCACTCCTTATAGTGCTCGCAGTGCATATCGGAACACACACTTGATAATCAAATTTATGGGTGAGTTTTATTTAATGATAAATAAAATTATTTTCCATATGAAATTTATATCTTTAATTTTTATAGGAAATTAAAGTATCCCTTAAACCTTCGATGTAACATAAAATGTTGATGCTGTAGACATATACATCACTATCACTAATCACTACATATTATAAAACAAAGTCCCCCGCCGCGTTTGTCTGTCTGTCTGTCTATCTGTTTACGATAAACTCAAAAACTACTTAACAGATTTTCATGTGGTTTTCATCAATAGATAGAGCAATTTATGAGGAAGGTTTAGGTATGTAATTAGTTAAGGTTTTGTGTAAGATGGTTGAAATATGATCACGATTGTTGAAGATGTCTCTGATACCCGTGCGAACCTGGGGCGGGTTGCTAGTAATGGCTGTTGCGTAGACTAGAGAAAGATACTCTGATAATTTAAACTTTGTATAACATATAATGTTACACAAAAGTATTAAATAACAAATAACTACCTACTCAAATAAAAACCTCATTCCGTGCCGATCTCAATATGTTTTACATTTTAGTAGCTCTTATTATTATTTTCACTATATTTCTAACTATATTACATATTGTGTGAGAGAAGCAGCCGTCAGTTCGCCTTGCCTACAAGTTACAACAAATGAAAAAGTTAAGCTAAGTTAATTAAGCTAAGTTCGTCACCTTTCGTAGAAATTATGGGTTTATTATTGACGGTTTAATAGACTACATTTATTACATTTATTATTATATCGCGGAACCCTACTCCTTATAACACCAGTTATTTGCCAGTGAAAGTCCCATGGAAATCGGTCCAGCCGTTGCGGAGATTAGCCGATCAAACAGACAGGCAGACTCAAAATTGTTGTAGTCCTAAACTTATCAAAGCTAAACTTAAACTCGACTAAGCTACTCCTTATAACACCAGCTATTTGTCAGTGAAAGTCTCGTGGAAATCGGTCCACCCGTTCCGTAGATTAGCCGGAACAAACAGACAGACAGACAAAAATGTAATAAATATTTTTTTGGTAGTACCGTGTAAACATTCAGATGTATTTATTAAAAACTGTCATTATGTCGTCATTACAAACGGACACTTCTAATTTATTTATTTACTAGCAGTTCCCGCGCGGTTTCGCTCGCGTGTACATATTTATATATTTTGCACGGAACCCTCATTCTTTTTCCAAAATCAAAGCAGCATACGTTACTTCTTTTAACAGTGAAAGTCCCGTGGAAATCGGTCCACCTGTTCCGGGGACAGGGGAACAGACAGACAGAAAAAATTTGTAAAACATGTTGTTTTGGTGTATGTACCGTATATACATCCAAATGCACTTAGTAAAAAGCGGTTATTTTAATATTACAAACAGACACTCCAATTTTATTTATTTCTATAGAGTATAGATGTATAGATAGAAGATGTGTATCAGTTGTTGTGGTCCTAATAAATAAATATACTTATCATAGCTAAACTTGACCTTGTAAACAGAACTTATTGTAAATATCTAACTATACTGATTATAATTAATAATATAATCTAATTACGTAAATACGGGAAACGTAATTCGTAAGCGACGAACGGACGAAGCGACGTAGCGCGTGAGGGAGTATCGAAGTAATGTGCTATCCGGCCGGCGCGTGGCAGCCCACTGAATTTCGCCCTACTCATCGACGCTGCTAGGTACCTGTAGCTTCATACCTACTGACCGGAGTGGACCTAGCCTGTTCTTGGGTAAAAGAATGATTTGGGCGTCTTTCCATGCTGATGGGAATATGCCGCTGACAATTGTCGTATTAAGGATATGGGTAAGAATAGGTAAAATTTCATCAAGGATGGGAAGAACCATATTACGACTGATAGAATCAGTGTCAATTGCATGAGATGTAATGGACCGTATACTCTTCTTGACATCAAGAGCAGATATTTGACTAAGACACAACAAATGGAGGATAATCAGGAGTTGGAATTGTTGAAAGATAAATTTATGTATTAATTTTAGTTGTCTTATTATAGTTAGACGAAGCAGTGAAGTGCTTAATATCCAGAAGCTTAGGAGATGATTCTGGATTATAGAATATGTATATCGTGTATGTAGTACGTGTACATATGTAATACACATTACACGATGTTCGTATAACTTTTGAACTGACTAAAACTGTGTTCTGTCATTAAGACTTCGGGCTGGGGCTCCGGTCGTAACTTAGAAACAAAAACCCCGAGAACCTCAACAGAATACCTACTAAATAAACTAATTTATACCTTATCTTATCTGCAGATTTGCTGCACTTATTTGCTGATATGCAACGGCCTTGACCTCTATGATTACAATAAATCCGTAAACATGGGTCTACACTATTGCCCTGTTACTATTTTTTCCAATATATTATATTTTTAAAGTTCACTTAAGTTGTTATTCTGTTCGATTTCAAATAAAATCCAATGTCTGTCTGAATGTCGGTCGTTAAATTACTTCATAACCCTATATTACGTATATATTATAAGCATGTCTTTTTACTTTGTTTCTAAATTGCACAGTTTATTAGTGATGTACGTGATATTACAAAGTACTCAACGAATCGTTCTATTTAGATGTTAAACTGGTGCTGCTAGTAGATAAATGCATGTTACAGTTGTGTTGTTATGTACATAATATTCTAGTTTTTAGCAAGTACATTCCAAATGTTATAATTGTTGCATTGACTACTTGTTGTTTCATAAAGAGCATTTTGATTACGTACACAATCAATTTCTTCCTAAACATAGTGCACATAATTTTAGATAAATGCCTAAACAAGGTGTTAATATGAGTACTGCCGAAATGGCCAAGAAATTTAATGCTTTGGTTTGCGAAGCCAATAATCACGTCAGATTGATGATAACTGGATAACCCACATAATTATATATATTACTTATTATTATATATGTTCCACAATATTGTGCAATCATCGTGACTTTAGTCGTCATCAAATCAAGTCCCAAACTTTGATTTGAGATTAGATGTTAATCTAATAAGGTTAAACAGTATTTATAACGAATTAATGTGTATTATTATAGTCACTGCTGGATTTTGGCATAAAGCAATTTTGTTGGACCATTTAACATCAAAAGAATACAGCCTTCAACCCTACGGTTGAAGGCTGTATTAGTTTAATGTTAAATGGTTCACCGTGAGTTTAGTGAGAGAGCCATGCTTCGGCACGTATAGGCCGGCTGGGCCGGAGTGATACCACGGCCTCACAGAAAACAGGCAATGAAGCAATGATTCCATTGTTTTTCGCCGAGTGAGTGAGGTTACCGGAGACCCTAACCCTCACTCCCTCTTCCCCTACTCCTACCTTAAAAGCCTGCAACGCACTTGTGACTCTTGAGTTGCAGGCGCCCATGGGCGGCAGTGGTCACTTACCATCAGGTGACCCGTTTGCTCGTTTGCCCCCTATTCCATAAAAAAAAAAACTAAAACGAAACAACAATGAAGACCGTTGGCTATTGTGTCAAATATAACATACACCTAATTCAAGTAAAATCAATATAACGTAATGTACAATAACGTCTTATTTACTTCGAGCACGTAAACTAATACTACCTAAATATTTTTGTCAATGGCCCCAAAGATATTACTGGCGAAATATGTGTAAATTAGTATGTATAACATGTGACATAACATTTGTTATCTAATAAGTAGGTACTTAGTCAGGAAATGTGTATGCATGTTTCTGTATAGTGTTTTAAGTCACTAAGATAATCTTTATTTTTCAATTATAGTTAACTTAACATAAATACATCGCAGTTTTGTATTAACATGGAAAGAGTATCTTTAAGTAAATATAATAAGTATGAATGTTTACACAAAACTTTTTTTTAGGCCGGCAACGCACTTGTAACTCTTGAGTTGCAGGTGTCCATGGGCGACGGTAGTCACTTACCATCAAGTGACCCGTCTGCTCGTTTGCCCCCTATAATATAAAAAAAAAGATTCTTACAGTCATGTCATGAAAATTGCTTTGCTGGAGGAGTCCCGGTCAACGCGCTCGCCGCCTCCTTCGACACTGTGCGGTATCCGCATATGGTTCTAACCGCCATAACACTCTAAGGGCGCCAGCGGTCAGAGCCTCCGCCCCCATCGGTTCAGTCGTACCCCATGTTCCACAGAAGTGGTCCAAGAACTAACCCCTGTGGAACACCGCACGACATGGCCGACGTCTCAAATTTTTATCTCGGTTCTCGTACATGACGGTACACTCCTCTAGATAGTCTGCCACTAGCCGCCTCATGTACCCTGGCACCCCGTGATAGTGGAGTGCTTCCCTGATGCTGCTGAATGACAGACTATTGAATGCGTTGGCGATGTTTAACGACACCGCCAACAGCACGCCGCCACAGCATACTACCTATTCGGTCAGGGCCCTCAGGCGCAGCACAGCACCGATCGTCGAATTGACGCGAAAACTGAATTGAGAGGCGCCATTACCTGCGATAACACAGGAGCCCTCAAATCGTCTTTTCATCATCACTCACTTGTTGAATGACTAGCACGGTTAATTATTATTACCAGATTTATTTAAAATCATAACTGTACTAAAATAGAGTACGCTAAGTTTGAACACTAATTTATGATTACACTAGCAACCCGCCCCGGCTTCGCACGGGTAGTAGAGACATCTTCAACAATCATCATCATATTTCAACCAATTTACACAAAATGTTAACAAATTATAAACCTGAACGTCTCTCATGAATCACTCTGTCTGTACGGTTTACGTACACTTAGGTATAATATTGTTTAGCTGATTACGCAAATCGGTCGATTCTTTTCCATCGTAATAATTTATGTGACTCAGTGTGCACTTTAACTTACTAACTGAAGTACCTATGCAAGAATCACTTTATATTATATTATACTGTGTTTACGTAACTACTGACTAATAAACGTTGCAATACTACGAGAAGAGTTTCCTCTCACAAGCACTCTCACAACTATCTAACTTACAAACCAACAGTAGTGTACAGTTCACTACACTGTACACTGTCTATTGGTGAAAACCGCATGAAAATCCGTTCAGTAGTGTTTCAGTTTATCGCGAACAGACAGACGCGGCCGGGGATATTGATTTATAATATGTAGTGATCTACTTATCGACCGCCTAAATATTGTTTAATATGCCCTATAATGTTATTTGCTCCTTTTAGAATACGAAATCGCTCAAAACATAACAAATCCCTACAATTAAATCCATTGATTTTTGGGAGTCCTGTTGGAAGTAATCCTTGCGGACGTAGATATGCATCGGCGCTTTCATTTTCACGAACGGTGTTTGTATGCCCATGCAAGCACCGTTCGTGAAAGCAATTGAAAGTTTAGGTCGTTATGAACGAATCCACGTGCTGACAAAGGTGTGGGTGCTCTTTGTCAAAATGCCTTCCGTTATTTTATTGAATGAATAAATTCGCCGTCCCTATTTAAGAATGTGTGAGTTGATCTTATTCGATCAGTTTGGCACCTGTATGTTGCCAAATTATTGGACAACCATTTGGCAAATTTTCATCGACTTTTGCAAGCTGTCTAATTAATAGTTATGATATCTGGACCCATATTTACAATGAAACTCTATCCACCTTTTGCGCATTTAGTAGGTATACCTTCAGTAAAGTGTGAGCTATTTTGTAACCAGCTGACTCGTACCTAAGGGATGGGACGTGATGATCTGGTTACCAAACAAGCGAATCGATTTAAATTTTTCACACTACATGACAGATCATGGGAATAAGGATAAGAACAGATATTAACAGTCGAGAATAAAACAATTAATATTTCATATAACATAAAAAATCTTTGGTTTTACGTGAAGCTTGGTATTGTATTATACTACTACACTAAACAGAGTGAGTTTTAATTCGCGTAAATTCTACTGTTGTGTAATAGCTTAGCTTAGCTCTTTAAGGAAAATCTGATTTAACTGTACTGCAAAGATTGTCTCTATAAATCATATGTTGGTAAAAGCAACCAACATATGATTCATAGAGACAATCTTCGATCAGATATGCCATAGAGACAAAGACCCTAACATAAATCGCGTCTAATAGTGGCACCAGATAGTATTACACACTTTACATGTATGCATTAAATACGCAATCCTAATAATAAACCGAATACAATGAAAGGCGACAATATGTTGCATTACGTGACGCAGTGTTACGAGCTAAATTAAACAGCAAGATAATTTTGAAGCTTCTACTGTTATGATAATCTACATTTTTCTTATCACTACCGTACACTATTAACATAAAACGTGAGTATTAGTAATTTAAAAAGACGAGTGTGCATTTAAAATGGAGTAGCATTCAAGTAACTACTTCTTTTCTTTAAATATATGTGGAGTGTAAGATCAGCAATTTTTTCTACTGTAATCGAAAGGTAATGGAAAAGACACTTTATTTATTTATATTCTATATACTCGTAGAAGTACCTAAATCTTTCGAGTACAATCAAATTTGTTCCATTTGCAGTAAATAGATTTATATTAAACGATATGTAAAGACACCTCAGATAAAGAGAAAGAGATAAAGAAGTCTGCCATTTGACTCCTGTGTTGTTTTTTATTAGGTAGAAGATACAAGACTGGTATCAGCGTCAGAAGATGGCCAAACCGAGATAGAAGTAGAAATATTGAAAGCCCCAGAGCCTCAGCAAGACGTAAGATGTGTTGGTTTCGATATCACTTTGGGATCAGTGCTCGTTGACAAAGGTTAGCTGTTTATGGATTTTGTGTTCTTAATAGATTAATATTATTGCTGTTTAGCTTCCTCAAAATAATAGTAATTTAGAGGTAAATAATGCAAGATACATGTGCTATAACGTTTAAAGCTATTATTGTAGTAGAAGTGTGTAAACAACGTCACTAAATGAATAAGCCATAAAGGGATAGATATATAGATAACACTTTATTTGTACACCATTAGTACAGTGGAAGTACCATACATTTACAATTATATCAAACAGATAATCAAGGAGATAACAGTATTTAAAAAAACTGTCCAGTCCTAATTGCCGACTTCATCTCCATAGGCTTTATATGACTTAGTTGACATCAGTATTCACAATTCACGTTTTTGGTTGATGTTTGCTTTCTACATTTATCCACGATGGATATGGGTGTGTGAAGTGTAATGGTGCCGACTCATGCACCAAGGTATATATTTTGTACAATCAATAAGTGCTTGCTTAAATCAAGACTATGTTGGACCACACGAAGTTCTTTATTTATCTTATTTTAGTGTCTTCTTTATTTTACGAAGGAGCTGTAACTTTGTGTAACACTTTTCGTGTAAAAATGTTATAGTATCTTCCATCTAATTTACTTTGGTTGGCTACATAACACAATTCTCGAGTATAAAAACATGATAAAGATCTAGGATATAAGCAGCCCTATCTATATCAATAATATTTTACAGGTTTCGTCCTGGATCCACCAAAAATTGCTTTATTAGCGGGTGCTGGGTACCAGAGTGTTACTGTGAGAGTTCCTCCAAAGGTGGCGCTCTTATCGACCGGAAACGAGCTGCAGGAGCCTTCCGAAGTGAAACTACAGCCTTCGCATATAAGAGACTCAAATAGAACTATGCTCAGAGTTCTGCTCAGGTAAGGAAGCTGTTAACCGCACTCTTAACCCCTTGACCTTCCAAAACCTTCGTAGTTGTTTGCGTCTTACTAAGCTAGTATTCTTATTTAGAAATGTCTAGATAAAAAAAAATTGCTGGTGTTTGATATCCAATTTGGACCGTCATCGTCATACGAATGACTGAAATGCCAACTATATTTGCTACTGTAATACGGCAATCATATTGTTTTGTTGTTTGTGCACTACAGTTTAGATTAACATTAAGGTAATCGTCCAAGGTTAATGGGTAAATAATTGTTGGTATCTCAGAACGTTGTCTGTCTGATATAATCTGAAGTAAATATGTGTCTCGGACATACAAACAACTTTATCTATTATACACGGTGACATTATAATGTCACCGTGGTTAATGGACGACTATAGTCGTTTTGGAAACGAAACGAGTTAACTTATAAAATATACAAAACTAATTGTTACTGTAATAAAAAATCTGGAATTCACATATCATGATTCATTAGTTCGAGTTTAACAGTAGTAACGTTCGGACAACTTATTTACAAAGACGTCCACGTTTTGGTAAAGCGGTGATCACGAGTACTCATTTATTGTTCGCAAACGACATAGAATTCAAAGTTTATAAAAAATGTTTATTTTATGAAACTAAGTAATTATTTTTATTATTTACATATTACAATTTTTTTTTCAAAACGCCTATAAAATCTGAAACGACGAAAACGACTGAAAAATTTTGTGTGCATATATGACTTTTGATCTGAAATATCTATTGGCACACTTGGTAGTAAAATCGACCAGTTTGTCGTCACGGCAAACGACATGACGCTCTCTAACGCCGTTATTAGTAACCCGTGACGGCCAAATTTGTTTTTTTATTTACATAATTTACTTTTATATTTTTTAATTTACTATTTTTACATAATTTATGATAAGATGTTGGATATCGTTTATTCCTCCAATATTTGCTGCAATTCTGAGTATGTCATGCTCGCCTAGACGTCCTGCCTATGGTGGCGTGTGTCGGGTGGTTCGGCTCCCTTTGATATGATTGAAGTCGACGATGACTGGCGCGTGCGTCATGCTCGTGAACGAGTGCCGTTGGTCGGGGCTGGTCATCTCCGAACTGCTATTACTTACATATAGTAGTAATTTGCGCGACTGTTAATAGTTTAGAACAATACGTTACATTGTCCTCACATTTCATTTGCGCATATAAGCAATGTAACCAGACTTGTAAAAAAGATGTTGAAAAAGAGTATCCTTGGAGTTTCTTGCCTGTTCTTCTCCACAGGTTCTACGTATTGGCAACTAGCTTCACGACTTAGTCTGATTCAAAAACACCTATAATGGGTTGAATTGAAATAAATTATTTTGATTTAAAGCCCTTGCAGGTATGGTTGCAATGCAGATTTCCTTTAAATTTGATTTGCAATCATCAATCATCGTGCGCCGAGTGTTGTTTTGAATCCTTGTTGAGTCAAATTTGCAGACATTACGACAAACCAGTATTATCACTGTGCTGATTGTTTTGTAACGTCAAATGTCTTCGGTTTTATATTAATGCAGTAATATAAAATAAGAGTGACACAAATTTTCGCTACGTCTCAAATACTTACTGCAAGCTTGTATAAAACTATACAAATAATCTTACTCATTGTCGAGCTACACTTGAACAAGCTGGTCACTGGTCACTCATTCGTCTACTGACTGTTCACCTCAAATTCATATAATATTTTTTTCTGGCCAGGGAACATGGCTATGATAGTATAGACTGTGGTATTGCTCGCGATTCGCCGCCCGAACTAGTAGCTGCCATTTCCGCTGCGTTTAAACTTGCAGATGTCCTTGTATGTACTGGAGGAGTGTCAATGGGTGAAAAGGACCTACTGAAGCCCGTGTTACTAAAGGTAAAACTCGAAGATCATCACACAAGCTGGTCTTATTCTATCGATCAACTTCCACTAAAAATTATGTAGACGTCTTGTTATTGGATCAAGCAAGAATAAAGGGCGAATTTGATACGTATGAAAGGTAGTAAAAAATGATGGGACGTTTGTACAAAACAAAAAGTAAAACGAAATGCGTTACCTAATTTCATTTAGTTTTGTTTCAGATTTAAAAAGATTTATCTTTGATGAGTGCAGTTGATTTAAAAAAAAATACAATCAAACTAAAAAAAGTTTATTCCTAAATATTACTAGCACATCTTATAGGAATTGTTACTTTGTTTTATACTATCGGCGTTGTTTAAAAAAAAACCGTACATTATCGTTTTTATGACAGCTTTATTTCATTAAATGGGAATAGTGCTTATTTACTTGTTGTTATAGAAATACATCTATTAAAATGTGTTGCAATAATGTTTGTAGGACTTCGGTGCAACATTACATTTTGGACGCGTGCGAATGAAACCAGGCAAGCCAAGTACGTTTGCGACGTGCGAGTTTGAGGGCAAGACGAAGTATATCTTCGCATTACCTGGTAAGCCAATACAATAAGATTACTAGGCACTTTTTGTGTAGACTTTTTTGACTGGTCTGTTGGTCTACTGGTTAGCGATCCTGACTGCTGAGCCAGAGGTCGTGGGTTCGATTCCCACCCAGGACAAATAATTGTGTGATGAGCATGCATTTGATCTGTGTCTGGGTGTTTTTTTTTTATGGTATAGGGGGCCAACGAGCAGACGGGTCGCCTGATGGTAAATGACTACCGCCGCCCATGGGCACCTGCAACTCAAGAGTCACAAGTGCGTTGCCGGCCTTTAAGGTTGGAGTAGGGGAAGGGGGCATGGGTGGAGGGAAGAGGTGGGGAAGGGTTATTGCCTCCGATAACCTCACTCACTCGGCGAAAAGCAATGCAAACATTGCTTCACTGCCGGTTTTCTGTGAGGCCGTGGTAACACTCCGGTCGAGCCGGCCCATACGTGCCGAAGCATGGCTCTCCCGAGATTAAATGTAGTGTAATTTATCTATGATATGTATGTATTTAGAAATAGTAAGTATATTTATCAGCAGTCTGGTTACCATAGTACAGGTTCTATCTAGTTTGGGATCAGACGGCCATGTGTGAGGTGTCAAGTTATTTTCATTATTATAATACATAATATATGTCGTGAGCAAATCGAAATCTGCCTAGATCACGGTATGCCAGTATTACGTGGTTTATTTATTTATAGGAAACTCAACAACTCTTTAACATAATGCATGAATAATTTACATTAAATTAGAGAAAGAAAGAAAAATGTTTTATTCGTAGACACCTTAGACACACAATAACTATAGTAAAATAAACTTACATCTTAAGACGAAATAAGATAAACAGGCTTAAAACATGTGTACCTCACGTGCCCGACGAATAGGGTCTGGTTCAGCATTTGCCAGACATGTGCCTAGCGCTGGTTTTCCACCAGACCCTTTCACGACATTCGAATTGGCCGATTATTTCACAATGAACCCAACATAAAATTGGTCAGATCGATGACAGCAACCTATTTGTCGATTTGCCCAACTATACTTTGACATGTCCATTCAATTATTTTCTTTTTAGCCCAGTCAAGGAACTAAAATACCTAAATTTTGGATTACCACCCATTTTTATTTTTGGATAAATAGTAAAAAAATGTGTTGATTAAGAATATCGATACCCTCAGTCTGGACAAGTGGGCGTCATTTTTTTTTAACAATTTAATTGAAAAAAAAAATGACTTATTACATTTCGTGTGATATCTTGTTTTCAGTACGTTTTTCGGCATTTGTGCCCAAAGCATTTTTGTTCTCCATTAAATTACCTACAAAATGAGATCTGCTCAAAGTCACTAAATGCTTTTGTTGTGCAAATGAAGGTCAAAGTTAAAAAATAACATTTTTTTCAATATTTAATAACTTTGAAAGGAACGTACCTAGAAATCTGAAACTTTCTGAAATTGTAGCTTGTGATGATACTTTAAAGTGGTATAAATTTCAGCTAGATAGGTTTTAAACTTTTGAAATTATTAACGATCATTTTATTTATTTAGCCTTAATTGCAAAATGCGCCATTTTTTTTCTTAGCTGTTAAAAATAGTCGGAGCAGCTTAGAAAATTCCAGAAATCATTTAATTTTATGAGCCCTTTGGATTTTTTTGAAATATCGATTTTAACCGATTTTATAACATCTTGATTGTGATACCTTTTTTTACGTAATATACATAAGTCAATTCTCCCCAAGTACTGAGTGTCGACTTTTTCTATTTAAAATTACAAGATAATATTTTAAAAACTTTTACTGATAAATGAAGTTAGTATTTTTTTTATTGAATTTAGTGTAATAGAAACGATGGCTTGTCTTTATATAGTATGTATCCACAGGTAACCCAGTGTCGGCGTATGTATGCTCCCTGCTGTTCGTGATCCGGGCACTCCGCGTGAGCTGCGGCGTGCGCGGCGCCTGGCCTCGCCTGCGAGTGCGGCTGGCGCACGCGGCCAAGCTCGACCCGCGGCCCGAGTACGCGCGCGCCTCGCTCGAACTCACTGCGGAGGGGGATATGCCTACTGCTACTTTGCTGGGCAGCCAGGTATATATTATCACTGTGTTTATTTTTATCTTACGAATTCTGTGCACTAGCCTTGCACACACACAAGTACGTCGGATGTATGTTACGCGATTAAACGATCGCGTTACATACACACGTTAGCATTACTTTTATTTATACTTTTAGTGCCTACTGTAAACTCTATTCTTAGGATCAACTGTAACTTATAGTTTGCTGATTGCGCCCAGACAAATATTTAGTATTAAATAAATTGAGCCTAGCTTGTTTATTTAAAAATAAAAGAAGTAAATTCTTTTAATTAGTAAAGATAATTTGCAAATTACGGGTGGTGATACAAAAGTAATAAACGTTTATTTATAGTGGAAATAAACATCTAAAAATAGATAACGTAGCTTACTCATACCCTCAATAATTGGATGAAAAAAATCATGTAAAAAAACCACCGTTTCCGGAAGATACAGTCAGGAGCAGTCGAAGAGATAACACGAAAATTGAGAAAATTGAAATTAGAGCTGTCATTGCTGATGCAAGGAGTTTAACCTGGATAGAACATCGGCGGCAGATTAATTTCGCGATAACGTGGATGATCCACGTCTTTTACGAAAGAAAATAATACAAAAATATGAAGTTTTGTAAAAGCTCACCGAAGAGTCCTAACAAGGATCTCAGATGACAGCACTCAACGCATTTCACTGAGGAAATGCATAAATGAAAACGGGTCTCCGCGCGTTGGGTACTGTTGACTAAAGATCAAAGATATCGTCGGGTTGACATTCCAGGACGAATATCGAGCTGATCCGGGATATTTTTAGACTCTTTTTGTGCTCTGGATCCATCAGTTTGATTCCGAGACGAAACAACAATGCCAACTTGAAAACGAGGTTCCCCACTAATATAAAAAAACAGTCTCCAGCTCAAGCTCAAGAAAAGCGGCATGCAGACAAAATTAGAAGATTGAGGGACAAAATCAAATACGAGTAAAAGAGGCGATTTAAACTTCAAGCATATCTTGTTTACCCAAGTTAATGCACCCGTCCACAAAGGCGAAGTTGTCATGGCTGGCATTTGAGAGCCTGGGTTCAATCAATCATCCTATTGCAGTCCACTGCTGAACATAGGCCTTTCTTAATGTACGCCATAGCAACCGGTTCTCCGCCTTGCGCATCCATTCCTACTACAGCTACCTTCTTCGGGTCTTCAGTCCAGCTGGCTGGGAGGCTACCTACCTTCCGTTTACCTTCGCGGTCTCCACTCTAGAACCTCTTATGCTCTTTCGGTTCTTTGGCAGATGTGAACAGCCCATTACCACTTTAGCGTGCTTAGTCTACAAACCTTATTCCTCAACTTCAGGCAAGAAATTTAGATATGATAGTAAGGTGATGGCCGCTGTAGTCGTTTCTTCAGGATAGGAGGAAAAGCTATTCCAAATGTATGGGCTTGTTAGTTTTGTAACAAGCCCATACATTTGGAATAGCTTTTCAAATGTATGGGCTTGTTACAAAACTATGTTGAAAAATTAATTTAATTTGAAGTCCTGCATACTGTTTTACATATTCATTATCACTATCACTTTTGGACGACCATTCGTTGCCTATGTAACTTCAGCAACTTTTATTGCCAACTTTTCTTGGCTTGTAGAAAGTGTTTAATTCTATATCTGGACAGTTTGTACATTTGAGAATAATTGTTATTGAGGGCGGATAAGAGAAGACACAGTTTTGCACTAAGTGAAATTATTTATATTAAAAAGGCACAAAGTAGAAACTGGCTATTTCCTCTCAAGTTAAGTTAAGTTCCTCTTCGCTATTTCAAGTTTATTGTCGCTAAGAACTCAGTCCGCGCACTGACTTGTATTAAATATTACTCAGTATATGTATTAGTATTGTAAGTGACGCGCTCCCGGTGGGATCTCCTGCGTTAGCAAATAATATGTATGTACAGTTTATGTTAATATTTAAAAAAAAAATGCTGAGTAATGACCTCGCTTTTTTCTACCCCTTACAGTGCAGCAGCCGGCTTCAGAGCGCGTGCGGCGCGAGCGTGCTGCTGGAGCTGCCGCCCGCCACCGACTCGCAGCAGAGCCTGCCCGCGGGCGCCGTCGTCACCGCGCTCGTCACCGGACGACTGCACTAACCCCCACAACCATCTTATTTTATATGCGAGTGAATATCTCCTAATACCGACCAACAGCCTGCTATCCTATATGTTACGAGCAGTTGCCTTGATGAAGATGTGCCTTTAGCCCCTACACTATAAGTTTGGAGTAGCCGAAAAGCTCCCTTTTTTAAGGGTGCGGGTATATCTAGTTATAACCCAGTTACTAGATGATGTTGTTAGAATCTAGATTTTTAATATTAGTATGTTTAAAAGGATAAATATAAAATAAATAGAAACAAGGAGGCTTTACTGAGAAAATCTGATGTTGAATCTAATTAATGAATCTTCGAAATTTATAAAACTGCTATTGTACTTCATTGTCTTTATCAGTAAAATAATTATTTTTAAATAGTATTTTATTTGAAAATTACATGACAACATATTTTACTATCAAGGGGATGAGAATACTTTAAATTAACCCTTTAGAAGTAGAGATAGACGGTGGATACATACCTGAAGGATAAACACTTTAGTTTTTATCCAAAATGGATAAATACTCGTATTTACTCATCCTTTTGGAATCGATCTTTTCGAATGTTTAAACTGAGACAATGATAGAAATGTAATTTTTCTCTTCTATATTATAAAAAGGTATACCGGTATATATAAAAGCAAAAGGATACGTACTCACACACTCATCTACTGACTAATCACGAAATCTAGAAAACCGCTTGATCATTGAAGAAATTTGAAGGTAATTTGTAAATAAGTGACTTTTTTAATACTACGTTGGTGGCAAACAAGCACACGGCCCGCGTGTTGGTAAATGGTTATTGCCGCTTGCAATTCCAGAGGACTCGCATGCGCGTTGCCGATCCTTTAAAAACCTATACAAAAGTCCCTCGGGAAAACCTTGGCAGAGAGCTCGTTCCACAGCCGGAGCGTTCGAGGGAGGAAATTCGTCTAGAATCGTACCGTGCGCGACCTTTTAGGTTCCAAGGTGTGAGGATGAATGCCCTGCCGGCGGCAAGCAATGCGGTGGTAGAATGCACCCGTGGCATCGTGTCAAACAGTTTCTCGGAGCACAACCCATTATACAAGCGGTAGAACACGCACAGGGACGCAGTCTCTCCTTAGGCTTAAGGGTTCAATACCGCTTGAGTTTGGGATCGTCGACGATTCTCACAGCACGTCTTTGAATCTAGTCAAAAGGACCAAGCTCACATCCAGGTGCCCGCTGGCTGCCGAAAGATGACAACAGTACTCCATATGGGACGGACTTGTGACTTGCAAAATAAAAGTCTGCCACGGGGTGAAGTACCGCTTCGCTCTATTAAGCGCTCCAAGCTTTTTGAATGCCAGCTTGGCTTAGCCTTTCAAGTGATTACGAAACTGTACGTCGCTGGAAATGTCGACACCAAGAATCCCAATACTCTCGGAGATTGTAAGGAACTTTGGGGTCACAGTGAATGTGTTGTTTTGGCCGTGAACGCGCAGACTTGTTTTGGTGGAGTCTTTAACACAATTGAGAAAGGAATGTTGGTACGGCCCGTGTAATAAGTATCCCAGGTGCTGTGATCTGCATAGCAATGGATGTCATCAATAGACAACATGTTATTGAAATGCAGCAAAAACAGCGATGAAAGAGCCCTTGGGCAATGCGTAGGACGGCAGTTTCGACAGAAGGCCGCGATGAAAGACCCGATCGAACTTCTTCGTTATGTCCAAGCGAACCCAGCGAACCAAACCAAAAACCAAAAAAATGTAATGCATCACCTTGACTCTCAATAGCTGAAGCCATCGGTGAGCGAGATACACTAGAAGATCACCAGTCGAGCAATCGTGGCGAAAACTATACTGACGGTCGCTGATCAAATCGTGTTCTTCGTGTTAGCTACACGTTCCGTCACCTTGGAGAGAAAGGAGGTGATAGCTATAGGCCTGTAATTCGATGGGTCTGATCTGTCGCCTTTTTTGGCACTGGTGCACGAGGGCAGTCTGGAACTTGCCTTTAGTAATATATGAGAGCGCATATAGACACGTTAGCACGGGTCGCAGCTCAGGAGCACACTGTTTGAACACAACAAACAGTGTTGAGTTTAGAAATCAAAACCATAATCAAATGTTTACCCAAAGAGTGTTATAATTTCTTATTAAAAACGTAAAGAATTGTCACAAATATAGAATAATAAATAAATATAGAGTATTTATCCGGTTGAAAACCCATCACTATTTGAAACATTTCGTCACATAAATGTAACAAACGAAAACCGACCCTTACGCCAACGTCACAAATATGTGACAAAAATACGGCGGACAAATAAACAATTAAGCCATTACTACTATTATGTGTTTATTTATACTAGTGTTCGACCGCTGGTCGAAAGTCGAACAAAATAATTGAGTTTCTTAAAAAATGTATATTGATAACACTAAAGCTCGTCGTAAGTACTCAATAAAAATCTTTTGCACAAACTTAAGCCAATTTTATTGTATTTGTATAAACTGATTGGTTTAAAACAAAAAAAAAAAACAGAACCAAGAATATGCTTCAATGAAATATCACATTACAAACAATATTTTATTTAGTCCACAAGTCGTAACTACATACATCACATTCCACGAACTTACCTCATTCACACTGCAGATCGCAAAAAATTCATTTAGGTCTCGCTCCCTTATTTCTGTTGCACTAAAAATAGCAATACATTTAAGTTTACGAACATTGCGCGTGTAAAGTCTTTTGTTATCACACTTTTACATAGTCACTTATGCAAATGAAATAAATATCTTGGTGTGTACATAATGTATAGTTTTAATTCAAAGAATATTGATATTTTGTTTACTTAGGTGAAAAAAATAATAATTCAGAATGCGTAGGAGCGAGATATTATGGTAATATATTGCATATATTTCTATGTAAGTATAATTCAAGTTTATAAGGTGATGTTAAACTTATATAGAAATATTTCTTTGTAAAATGGGTCTGCCAACAAATCTTCTCAATAAAAATTTGGAAGAACAGTTGGAATTAGATTTGACTACTGTTAAACGACACGTTGTACTTCAAAGAACCTCTTAAGATAGTAGACTTGTCCAAGTGTCATGACGAGAAGAACGGATGCCTCGAAGACAGACCACAGCACAACGCGTGAGTTCGTGCTTTCGTTGATAGAGCGATGGATACGATCGCGAACCTAAAAATGTAATTAAATTACAGTACAATTTTTTTTACTTTCGAATCAACTATAAGAAAATAAAAAAGAAAATCATTGAGGTACTTGCTTAATGTGTTTGGTACCTGGAGTTTATTATAGATACTTAATACCTTTTAACTCTGGTTCAGTTAACATTTAAGTTGTGGTTTATTAATACATTTAATAAACCACAACCACAAAAGAGAAACATTGTTTTAACATACAATAATTGCTGTTTACAAATTATATGACATGTTTTACAATTCCAAACAAACAGATTTACAAGAGGAAATGAGAAGAAAAATAAACCTTCATTGAAAATGGATGGATGTCATATTTGCTAATTTGAGCAATATGTAGAAAACTTACAAATAATAAGTATTATACCTGCATATACTCTTGTTCATTTTTTACAGTTTTGAGTGTAGTGGCCAGCTCTTTGATCATGTCCTCAAGTTTGTTATGATTTACTTCTTCATCCTTATTGCCAGTATGGCTTTGGGGCGCTGCTCCAATCTCCAGGTTAAACATCACCACCTGTTACATCAAATTTATTAATACAGAGCTGCATGGAAGCAAACATTAGGGTTTATTGATATATTCTAAAAATGTTCAACGAGATCATTTCTGAAAGTAAGTAAATACCCCTATTGCTAGTGCAATAGAAGCCACCGCAGGAAAAAAAATATTTTGTTTTTTTAATCATAAAGTTTGGACCCTCATTTATTGTTAATTCAAAAAGATATCTATAATTCTACTGCACATTACATTAGTAGAGACAGCTAAATTCATACAAACTAGTTGCATTTTAGAATCTTGTATTAATTAAATAGTTAGATCCATATCCAATCAGTCATAATCAATTAGTATAACATGTTATTTACTTCATAACATGTCATTTATTTAGTCTGATTTAGGTTATCTTATTACATAGGGTGTATATTGTTTGGTGTTAATATAATTCTGTGTAAAAGTTGTGTTGTGCAAACTTAACACTGCAAATTGGACCGATTTAATAAAAAATGATCCAATTCACAACTTCGAAAATTTCGAATTTTAGACAGTTGACATTGCTTAAATCGGTCCAAATAGAAACATGAAGCAAGTATCAGAAGGTTGTGTACCAATTTGCAGTTTTATTTTTAGCTCACCTTAGGTGTCATTGTGGACATTTTATTGCTAAAGCAGTAAGTATATTTGCCAGATGTGGGTGCGGAGAATGTGTACATTCCTGAAGATTCTCTTTCTCCCTTGTAGATAACAGCACCATCAGGGCCTGTGATTGTTACATCTATATCTAGGAATCCACCCTCTGCTATTTCAAATGTCAGACCTGGATGGAAAAGCAGATTGCATTAAATAAAATATAACATTTAGGCATTAATAGATTCCTATAAGAATGAATACATATTTTTAACATTGTTTATTATACAAGATCTGAAACAGGTTTGTTTTTTTTTGTTTATATTATAATTAAATCTACTTTGTCTTGGAGAAATTAAGATACACAATAATTCGTAAAGTTACAGTGCTATAACTAATAAACTTGATACAACCATGTGTAAGTAATAGAATAGAATATACTTTATTGTACACCTTTTACAGAACTACAAATTATCTTAATATTAATGTTAGGTACAATGATCGGTATTATCGCTAAAAGCAATCTCTACCAGTAATGTGTTCAGCTTATAAGCAGTTGAGAGATTTGTTTTGTAGAGAATGTAAACCTCATCAAAGGAAGGCTTTTATTTCACATTTCGATAAGGACGCAGTAGTACAAAATTACCGCCGAATCTTACTCACGATCCACTAAACATATAATAAAATTGTAAGATAGACTAAAATATTTATATTCAGTAAAAAATTGCATGTAACGAAAAGAAATAAATAACGAAGGTGTTTGTTATCCTGAACGCTTACCCATTTTAGTATCTGCTTCAACACTTTCGAAGAAGCACTCTTCGGCGTGTGCATCAACTGTGATAGTATAGCTGTGCGCCGTGTTAAATAATGTAAACACTAATATTAATACAAGTGAAAAAGGTCTCCATGCGCTCTTCATTTTAATTTATTGATTATTTATCTAAATTACGATTTTTCTATAAAAAGAAGAACATAAGCTTGTTTTCCTTTCGTTCAAAGCCACGTAATTTGACAAATGACAACTCAACTGACGATGACGTATTATTGACAGTGTCAGTGCAGCCGTTTAAAAATTTGCTAAACTACTGACCTCACTCCGAAAATCTACTAAAATACAACCTAATATTTAGTCAATCGGTTGTCACCGCGTCGGTAAGACGGAATAGGTAGAATGATTTAAGGTGAATTAATTGAAATTAATGTTAGTATAGACATGCCAAGGCTTTTGATTTATTGCAATTGCAACCATTTGCCTGAGCTTTGGCATGTCGATGCCAATTGGCAATGCAAATACACAAAATCATCCTACCTATTTGAACCATTTATGATTATTTTACTATAAAAAAAAGCTTACATACAACTATTACCAAGCTTTTATAGCAAATTAATGATAGTTTTGATTCTCATGAATTGAAAAGTCTGTAGGTAAGCCTACCTATTCCATTCTGCATACAACACAAATTAGTTACTTTAACACGCTTTTATACGCTTCATTTAGTGACATTTTTACTTGATTCAGGGATTTTCCCTACACTGTGGCGTAACGCGTTTGTTATTCTCCTCCCCAAGATCCCTAACCCTACGCTTCTGAATCACTTACGGCCAATATAAATTCTTCCCTGCCTATCTAAAGTGCTTGAAGCGTGTGTGCACCAACAGTTATCACAATTCGGGTATCGGAACAATTTACTAAGCCATTTTCAATCGGGATTCAGGCCTGGTCACAGCACAACTTCCGCTTTCCTAAAAGTGACTGGTGACATCCGGGCAGGCATTGAGGATTCCAAAGTTACCGTGTTGGCTTTGGTTGATTTCTCAAATGACTCAAATGAATTTAAGACTGTCAGTCATGATATTCTTCTGTCTATCCTTTTCTATCATATGATTCCACCTGAGGAACTGGAATGGTTCTCCTCATATCTTCGAGGGCGCCAGCAGTCCGTCCGTGTCGATGAATCCACCTCAAATTGGTGTGATCTTGACTCTGGTAGCCCTCAAGGCGGCATTCTCTCATTATTATTAATCTCATGACTCAAAATTCTCAGTGTGCGTACCATCTTTATGCCGATGACTTTACTATCTTGCTACCATAGAAAAAATAACAGAGGCTATTTCTATGGTCAACTGTGACCTGGAGTATCTATAAAATCTGGATTTGATGCAGAATATATAGCTATTTTCAGTAGATTGTCCGATTGTGCTTTGACAAAACTACATTCAATCATTGTCCTAGATGATTTCTAATATCACTAGAATGCTTAAATTGCACTAGCTACGAGCAAAAACCACAGGGACACCTATCTTTTTCCGTAACACTACAAATATAGGCGCCGATAAATGACAGAAGTGGAATGTCACGTCATGTTTTGTTTCGACCAATGGTGAAGCGTTTTGCAAAGTTGAATTTCGCGCCCTTATTTTGCATATTTTAATTAATATTTTTTGCAATTAAACACGAACTAAATAAGAAAATAATTGTTTAGGCATAATATCTGGACAATAAAGATTCAAGGGAAAATTAATCAAGTAAATTTAAACAACATGCATATTACCTATTATCCCCATTATTGATTATAGTGATGTGTGCTACATACGAATTGAATGCAGATCTCCTCAACAAATACGACCGTCTTCTGAATAACTGCATTCGATTAATTTTTAAACTTTGTAAATTTGACCATTTAGGTATCCTCCTTTCGTCTTGAGTTACATTGGCTACCGATTCGTCAGCGCCGTCACCTGCGCGCCCTATATAATCACTCTTTATTCTATTCTCAACTCACCTACTTCTCCTACATACTTGACATCCTCCTTTCAGTTCTTGTGTTCCAATCATAGCAGAACCGTTCTACAAATAATCTTTTTCTGTTATGCCCATTTCATACTTCTACGTATGTTCATTCTTCCTTCCTCATGCAATCTGTTCTCCTCGAGAACGCTCTTCCTCAGAAAATCAAAATAGTACCCAGTCGCCTTTCGTGCAAGGCGAAGGTGCGAGCTCTCCTCTCACATAATTTAGCAGGATCATTACAACAATAATACTTTATATATTATGATGTGTATGTATTGTGAAGCCTCGTGCTTTGCAGTGTGGGGCAGAAGGGATAGGGATGTCGTTATTATGAGGAGTTCAATTGAAACAGCTGCAATAAAATACTGGTTATATTGATAACTGATCAATATCAGACTGTACAAATATTATAACTTATTTTTTCTTCATCGAAGCCTCACCTCTTAAAAGACGGACTGTTCTCACTGCTTTCTACTCTTCTTTTTTAATTTTTACATTATACAAATTTAAATTAGAGAACATTATCTCTTGACCATAAACTTAGCTTGACTCGAACTTGGTGCTACCAGCCAGGACCTATATGCCTTGAAGAAGCTTTCGCTCTGCATCGAAGGAGGTCCAATGCTACAGTATATAATATTTGTTTATACCTTTGTATATATGTGTGTATGTGTAATTGTATATGTGTTTATATTTATACTATACTTAGCACTGTTTTATTCCTCGTTTGTTTTTACTTTTTAGAGTTCCGTACCCAAAGGGTAAAACGGGACCCATTACTAAGACTCCGCTGTCCGTCTGTCTGTCTGTCCGTCTATCACCAGGCTGTATATCATGAACCATCATAATTAGACAGTTGACATTGATGATTTATTTCTGTTGCCGCTATAACAACAAATACTAAAAAACAGAAAAAATAAATATTTAAGGGGGCTCCCATACAACAAACGTAATTTTTTTTTGCCTTTTTTTGCTCGATATTAGTAACGGCAACAGATAGACGTTTGAAAAATTCACAGAATATTTAGTTGGATATTAACTTCAAAAATAAACAATTAATTTAAAATAAAATAAATTTGTATAGATAATGGTACGGAACCCTTCGTGTGCAAGTCCGACTCGCACTTGGCCAGTAGACTTGGTACACTGATAGAGAATGTCTATGGCATTAAGTCCGTCATTGGAAATTTTTGTGCATTTAAAAAAATAGTTAATAATAAAATCACTCACTGGGAGACCTATACCTGCTTATTTGATTCCCTATATAGGTAAATAATCTTTGACTCGACTTCATGCTAATTAGTCATAGCCATTTAATATTCTGATGTTATGCCACTGTGCTTCCTGTAATGCTCACCTGATCATAAAAGCTTACTAGTACAATTTATTATTGCACCTTCCTTCACTTTGGTTTTCACGCCTTGATATCTAGCGTGTAAAAGTACGCTTTTGTAATAGCTTAGGTGAAAACTTTGGTCGTTAACCGAAGTTGGAAAAGATTCAAGAATGTTTCTTGAAACTATTTCCTTACTTTATTATTTTTGTGACTACCAATTCGTACCAACGTAACCAAAGTATGTTCATATTGTGACAAGAACCATATGGCTCCCAAAAGATCCTGAGTGTCCAAGAATATCTTTCAGCTAAGTATTTTCTAGATTTTGTGTGTCGAGCTCTCGAAAGTTGTGGTCATCCATATCCACTATCTGGAAACCTGAATAGTGATGAAGGATTAGTAGGAATGTTGTGTTTTGGAATTTTACTAAAGGTACAATAAAACACATTGAGCAATTTTATAGACTTTATATTAAAAATATAAACTTAAATATTTATTATTTATTAATACCTACTACTATTACTGTTTTATATCTAAAGACATGTTATGTTATTTTATTCGTATAGGACTGTTTTATATGTACGTATAAACATGCAGTAAAAATATTTGTACATCACCAAAAATAATCTAAGAATGAAATGATTCCATACCGAAAAAAAAATTAAGATTGTCAAAACCTGAATATTAAATTACAAATTTATGATTTCGTTATTATTGTGTTCAAAAGTGTATAAATTCAAAGTACTAAACTGGGACATAAGACGTATCTATTAATAGCTATGCTCTTTGAAAGGAATATATAATTATATAACTTCGACACAATCCTTAAAAAATGTGGTGTACATACTATGATGTTAAATTTATGAGTATATAAGGATCACGTACCTAATCGCTGGTATAGCTTCGTTCCCGTAAAAGTAATGGTTCCATCCCTTGAAAACATTTTTTTTCCGGATGAAAGGTAGACCAGGTACCTACCCTATGTCCTCGAATGAAAGTTACGGTAGTTATATTCGGATGAAAGGTACGGCAGCGCATAAAATACTTATAAGTACCTACCTATATACTACCATTTACATTTTTGTTTACTCGAGGCACGTTTCAATCGAATTACACTGAACGTGTGATTATACCTAAGCCGACCGCGACCCCATTGATACCTTTAATATACTACATACAAGTCGCGAAATATTAAAAATAGTTGTAGGCAATCTTTTATATGCTACATTAGGTACTTACTTGAACAGTAAATGATCACCCCACAAAGTATATCACAATAAAAAATATATGCTAACCTAATCCTAAGCTATTTATTTACCTACTTGAAAAATCTTCAGCTCATACCACAGAATACATAATAGTGCTCATACTTAACACTAGATCAAAACAACCTTCTATATGTTGGTACACTGGCTACTAATTTGATTTTATTTACTAGCTTTTTGGTGCTATAAAATATAGGTACACTCCCACAGAGGACCGCTTGGGTACCTATCTACTGTTAGTCTTGTGTACGTACTGTTATGCCTTGATTATGTGTGTGAATCCGCATACGGAGTGCTGTGCCAGCACCCTCGATGCTCGGGCTAGGTATGAGCAAGTCATAGAACAGTTAGTCTTGTTCAGTAACGAACACCCGACTGACGGCTGCCAAAAGGTTCTGGATAGCCTAAGTGACCCTGTGTATCCTAAATATTATATACTGTGTGTCATCTAAGAAAATCTTTATTTAAAACCTCCTCACACATGACCCGCGTAACAGTACCAAACAAAAAAAGAGTAAAGTATTATATATTTATTAAAAATCATCTCTCTAGAAAATTCCAGGTGCTTATTGATTTAATATTTTTTTTTGGCGTGGTCCTAATGCATAAGTACTCTGTGCTTAATGTTAATTTTTAATGCGTGGACTGCAGACTTGGGTTTATCTAAACATTTAAGTAGGTTTCTTATTCTAATTCTTGAACATCCAATTAATCGATGTCAAGTTTTCTAAAGGCGCCTACAGTACCATAAATATCGACATCATTGAGGGCTGCAGGTGCGGTGTTACAAGCATCATTTAGTATACGAAAATAAGGGCTGATCTCGTCGACACGGCGTCGCCATTTCTTTCCGAGTACCTCTATGGATTCTTCTTCACCACCCCATTCTCTTGGCAACATACGAGCAGGAATATGATCCTTTAATTCGTCCAATTTCGGGTGTAGGTAGTACTGAAAGCAAAAATAATAATGTGTTACACATCCAATTTTGGCATTTCAAAAAGTGAGGAAAAGAAATTTAAGAAATTTACCCGTCGTCGAATTTTCTCATTGACACAGTTACGCATGAGAGCCAGAGAGGAGGCGAGGAAGGGCGGTGAACCGACCACGTGGATCCTCTTTAATCTCTGAGGATAGGCTGCTTGAGCTAGATGGATAGCTCGACGAACTGTGTTGAATGCCGCTGCCACGCGAGCAACAATGGAGCCACGTACTTGAGATACCTATACACCAGAAAAATACATTAAACGAGCAATTCTCGTGTAAATATTTATATATTAATTTATTTCGTGTATCCTGGAAACCGCTCTAACGATTTGGATAAAATTTTGTATTTTTAAGTTTAATTTATATAGGTGTTCAAAAAACTTTATGTGATGCAGACGTTTGTCAACTTTGTGTAAGTAGATTAAATAACCTCGACATGCCTGACTTTCCTTATCTTTAACCTATAAAAAAAGAAGGTAGCTCTCAGCTGCTCCACGGTTGCTTTTTTGTATAAGCTTTTGCTTTAGCTTTAACTTCAGTAGTTAGTAGATGGGCTTTTGGCGCTATTTTATTTCACAGTTGCCACCACTTGTTTGGGTTTGATTTAGCTGAATTTCGAATACATAATAATAACTAACCTCGTACACGAACACGTCTCCAGCTATTAGGTGCTCATCGTGCATTCTGGCATCACTCAGGAGAAGCACGGCTCGCACTGTGTTGGCAATGTCAGCTGCCGCCTCTGGGTATTCTGGCTTTATTCTGAAGATTGTCACTCGGTAGCCTTCGTCTGTCAGCTTTGGGAGGACTACAATATCCCTAAGTTTATAAATAGATAAACATTGATTGAGATAATGCGGAAATACATCTTACCCAGTCTCTTTATTTATGAGATTTCACTATTTTTAAAAACAAATATAAGCCAATTTAAATAGCGGAGTGATAGACAACAGCTGATTCACATAAATAGTGTCAATTTATCGTATCGAATGTATCGTAGATGAAAATGGGCGTGCCGCAAGGATCGATATGGACCCGTTTATCTTTCTCGTGATTAATGATTTCCTGGATTAATGAATGTTTTACAGGATAGCCAACCTAAAATAGTATTATTTGCACACATAATTGATTTTGAAATTAGACAGACGTGATTATCGCTTTGACAACGTAAATAATATTATTCATTGAGTTTAGTTGGCACTTTTCTGCCAATAACTTAAAGATAAATGGAAAAAAACAAAATGTTTAAGATTATCTTTGCCCAACGTTAGAGACACTGAATGTGAAGTTTTATTTAATAAGGAAAAGCTAGATTTTGTAAATGAAACTGTTTTCGGGACAACATCTCTTTTAAAGAGGTTAAGTTCTGCAGCATATGCTGTAAGGAAAGTCGGCCAATTAACAGACATTAATATTCGCGATTACTGTTATTTAGTGAATTTATTAGTTTATAGCAATAGTAGTGTGATTGTTGCTAACCACAGAACAGAAAGCTATTGCTAACACTTACATGTACTTGCAGACATCACTGAGAGGCAGTACACTAAGGGAGAGGTGCTCAAAGAGGTCTCGGCAACGTGCACGTGCCAAACAGTATGCTTCTAACTTGGTGCGAGCTCGGTCCAAGTCCATGCGGCAACCGCGAACGAAGAGCTCTAGCACTCGGAGACCTGGGAACATAGGATTTTTACATACAGCCCATAACAGATTTAACATCTCTGATCATAAACAGCGAATAGTATTCCTTAGTCTGTAATTTTCATTTTTAGAAGGGACCAAGATTGTAAAGTCCCGATTATTTGATATAAAAATACACTTGTCTTAATACATGAACATCTTTGTAGAGTACCTATGTACTTTTTTATACTTGACAGGCAATAGTCAAAGTTTCTGAAACTGCGCACTTTTTTAATATTAAAAAAAAATCCGAATAAGAAGAAGTTTGGATGGGCTTCAAGGACAGAACAAAATACGTTTAACTTAGTTAACTAAGTATTATTCATCACTGACTCTGCAAAAGATGTTGATCACGTCCACTAATTGCTTAATCCTGTCTAGAGTGATAAATAACTAGGACTTATAACAAGTTGAACAATTTACATTAGGAATTACTCCTGTGTCGCGGGGGACTTTACAAACATACAAACGACGGACACAAAGAACACCCAGACTCAGGTGGGAATCGAACCCACGACCTGTAGCATAGCAGTCAGGGTCACTAACCACTGGGCCAACAAGCCAGTCGATTTGGAAACGGGCGGTTATATAGATCGAAACAGGCAGATATGATGTTTTCCATTTTTCTTTAATAATTTTATATTTGACAAAGCGTACCATTGTTGCGGTGACTCTGTGTGTGTTGATCTATAATTTTTAATTATAATAATTATTATTTATTAAATTGACGATTTCGAATAATTGATGATCAATTGTATGAAATAAAGATATTGAATTTGAAATTGAGTTTGAACGTTTCTGAAATTGCTCATGTAATACAAACATTGCAATTGTTATTGAAATCTCTTTAATAATAAACGTAGCCTATTAGATTTAAAAAACTGCTTATTCGATAAGCAAGCCAATAACGACAGATACGAAATGAAAATCAGTAAATAATTACACTATTTTATGTTTACTTACGTAATTCATTGGCTTTGATTTTTCTAAATTTAACCAATTGTGCTTTGCTAGAATAGCGACACTAGGTATTATTTATATAAAAAAATTTAAAAACTTCGAAAATGTGTGGTGGATGGTGTGATCCACTTCACGGTATCAAGGGCGGAAAATAGGCCTCCCTGTACTCAGCCCTTTTCCACGACCTGCGTACGTACCCTGGTCGAAAGGTCATCAGGCAGTTCAAAAGCCATGTATAATAATGTAATTGTACTTTAACCGACGTCGCGCGTCGTGTCAATTCACGTTTGTATAATCGTACCAACATAAACTTAAGTCATTTTCAGTAGCTATAGGTGAGTAAAAAAACGAGGTACCTAGTGCCTTTGAAGACATTCACTATTGTTCACATCTATAGCTAACTCTTATTGTATCGCATATGTTCGTGACTTGTTGATGCGTTATTAAAAAATTAAAAAACAGATGGTTGCATAAGAATCTAAAAGGAACAATGAATCTTTTGCTGCGTTTCGCGCCCCTTTTTATGTAGATGTTTTGTTATAAACTGGCTGGTTGGAAAAGTTATTTTGTCTATACCTCGGGCACAATAGTTTTTTCTGGACGAAAGGTATCATGTCCTTCTCCGTGCTTCTGGCAACGTGTGTGCAAAATGATGACCGGTTCAGTAGTACAAAAGTACAAAAAAAAACAAACAAACTCACTTTTGCATTCGTTAGGATAAGGATTAATGTCATGGTAGTGTCTGATGGTCCGAGAAAGAAATGAGTGGACTAGAGAAGTCACGGCTGTGCAATGCAATGAGTGTGTGATGAATACCTGAGCTAATAATTTAGGTTGGTAATGTAAGTAGGTAGGTACAAGACAAGCCCGATCGCATCTTTGCGATCGGGCTTGTCTTGGCTGCTACACACATTGATTAGGCCGATAGGCGTGGGGAAGCCTGTTTTCTGGGATAGGGCTTGGCCAGGCGCGGCGTCGATTCGGGGGGGACCTGAAATTATATGGTCCGGGTCCTCCCCAGAGCAGGGCGCCTGAGACCGGCTGTCGGGGTGGTTTTTTTTTGTGGAAACACCACATACTCCTGGCTCCTGTGTCCCCGAGGAGCCGGATATCCGTAGGGATTTTCCACCCCGTCAACAAAAAAAAAAAGTACAAGACAAGTAGAGCTTCATTTAGTTCGAGCAGGTTTCACGTAACGTAGGAGCTCCAAAACAGTAAAACGAACATGTGTATTTAGTTGGCAGTTGGCAGTCAGACAGACAAACAAGGTTTATATATTATATTACTGTAGGTACTTACATTACAAAAAATATCCGTAGGTACTCATGCGAGTAAGCAGAATTCGTTGATATAGCGATTAGGGAGGTTAACCCAACACAAATAAAAAATGTAAGTATATTAAATTGTAAATAAAAGATTAATGTTAATGTTTTAAAACCTCCAACCCGTTTCTTAAATTCAAAATGCTGTTAAGTATAAAATATTAAAATTAATTGATAAAGGCAAGGCTAAAATAGTAAAAGGTATTATCACATTACTGCAAACGCCAAACCATAAACTTAGTGTATACTAAGTTTATGCTCCAAACAGATCCAATAGATGCGTCATTGACCGATAAATAAGCTGTCAGTTGGTATCATAATTTTTTTCACCTCTTCCCTTCCATTGCCTTCCATTGTTAACTACCTTTCTCATTCAATATACTCTCTACTTTGCCTCTTTCTCTCTCTTTAATTCCCGAAGTGCCCGGTTGAAGGCAAAAGACTTAATATTATCATAAAAAAAAAATGGTTTTTTAATACACCTCTGCCTATCCCGTCCTGGATATATGTATGTAAATCACATGGAGCATCTCCAACACGTTTCTCACCTATACAATAATACAATGACATACTTATTACATAGGTACACCGAGGACCGATCATACTTGTATTTAAATACTTTAGCTAAAGTACTTTACATATATGTAAATGTGTGTGTTTATGAAGAAATACAAACAGTAACCCTACGACATTCTTTTTGCGACTTGGACCTTTTCATTTCCATCTTATATACTTACCTACTCATTAAGGAAACTTACAACAGAAAAAATGAGTTTTTTTCCGTTACATCAGCGTTAACTGTCATAGTTCCCAAGGCTATTTATAAGTACATTAAAGTCTTTGTTCGGTTTATGACTAAAACAACTAAGTTCTTTTCCTCAAATCTGGAGGTTATTCTGCTGTCACTATTGTTCAATGGCTACCAGTTTAACCGGCACCAATTATAGTTCTAGGAAATGGGCGCGAGTATGAATATATAAAGAGGCTTTCATATAAAGAAATAATTGATCAATTTACATCCAGGTTATGTTAGAAAAACAATTTTCATCGCTTTTAATTTGCTTTTCACAAAAAAGATAAAGCCTCGTTCAGGAGTCTTAGAAAATACATCCACAGTTAAAATGAAACATGCAGCTAAACAATTTCATCTTTGAATATTTTAAAATAAATAGGTACCTAATAGTTACAATGAATAACTAAATATACTATAAACCTTCTATAAACTATATTAATTTCAGAAAAAAACGAAAACCATACAAAAACTGACAGCCGCATTTTTGGTATGGTTTTACAGATAAATTAATAAACTCCTTTTTCATAATTATAAACTATAGTTAAATAATTTTTTATTAAATAGTAGAATGAAATTAAAACATACAATTTCGTCACTATTAAATGTCATTGTAAACGCCTAATAAAAAGTGAATTTCCCATTTCCGGCAATATGATGTTCATAGAACTACGTCACGAGTGTATATATTATAGAGCAGACTGGATGACAAGGTATTTCTAGCCAAAAGACACTGGCATTGGCAGATAATGATGGTAATGAGATCATCTTTTTTTTTGTTCAAGTCGGTTCTACTTAAGTCCTTTATCACATTTATTCAGTAGTTTCTTTTAGTAGTAAAGTTGTACATTAAAATATCATAGAATAATGCTATGGTAAATAAACACTTTTAAATTTACACTTTTAGACTTATAATTATGTAATTGTCACTGTTAATGGTTTTGCAATTGCACTTTTTACTAACTTGGTCAAGGAGCGCCTTCTCTCACGTAATTTTGCGTGGTAGAACGACCTGCGTAGTCGCAATTATTATGCACCTGGCGTTCATTGAGTGAAGAAACGTTCTCATGAGGGACCCTATTGTCCAAAAACAATGGCACGAGTAAGTAATTACATTATAATGCGTTCCTTTAGTAGGGTGTGTGGTTTGATTTATCGATTTAATTTGTGTCAACTCGCTGGGTCATCCAGGTGAATATATAATATATTATATATAGGTATTTTATTTATAATTGCTAACATAAAAAGTAGCTCAGGCACCTTTGATGCCTACAATCGTTGCCTTCTGTCCATAAAAGTAAGTCCTGCTTTTTATAATACACCCTTGCACGGAACAGAAGTAGGGGATGTCGGCCCGGAGCGCAACGCTCGCGGCATACGTCACACGGACAGTTCGTTATTCGTTCCACCATTCAATACCGCTCCGGCCGCTCCTTCAATCCGCGTGATCGTTCCGAAGAAATGTGGAACTGGAACTATTAGGTTGAGCATGTCGGGAAGAACTGACATAGTTCCAGGAACTATTACGCTCCGGAACTACACATGTCTAGTAACTTGTAGGCAAGGCGAACTGACGGCTGCTTTTCTCACATAATATGTAATATAGTTAGAAATATAGTGCAAATAATAATAAGTGTTACTGAAATGTAAAACATATTGAAAGCGCCACGGATTGAGGTTTTTATTTGAGTAGGTAGTTATTTGTTATTTAATACTTTTGTGTAACATAATATGTAATACAAAAGTATAATATAAGTGTAATATAAGAGTATCTTTCTCTAGTCTACGCAACAGCCATTAGGGGGCGTCCATAAATTACGTGAGGTGTTTTTTTTTATTTTCTATCCCTCCCTCCCCCCCTGGTGAGATGTCGAGAGATTTTATTCAACCCCCTCCCCATCCCCCAATCTCACGTGAGATTTTTCAAAATGTGAGTTTCTGACGTAAACACGTTGGATTGTTATTGTAAGAAGAAAAAAAAATCTTAAGCATGTACAATCTGGATTAAATGCACCAAAATAGTATAATTTTTTTTTGTTTCAATCAGAAAAAAAATTGCGTGATATTTGCCGAGACCCCCCCTCTCTCCAACGTAAGATTAGATGAGATTTGACTCGACCCCCTCCCCCCCTGAAACACCTCACGTAATTTATGGATGCCCCCTTACTAGCAACCCGCCCCAGCTTCGCACGGATAGCAGAGACATCTTCAACAATCATAATCATATTTCAACCAATTTACACAAAACCTTAACAAATTACATACCTAAACCTTCCTCATAAATAGCGTTATCTATTGATGAAAACCGCATGAAAATCTGTTGAGTAGTTTTTGAGTTTATCGTGAACAGATAGACAGACAAACGCTGCGGTGTATAATGTAGTGATGTATATGTCTACAGCATCAACATTTTATGTTACTATCGAAGGTTTAAGGATATTTTAATTACCTGTAAAAATTAAATTTTAATTATCAATATATAAAACTCAACACCCATAAATTTTATTATCAAGTGTGTGTTCCAATATGCACTGCGAGCACTATAAGAACTGACGTCAATTTAGTATACTGCGAAGCCGTTCCTTCATAATTAGCTTTACTGGTTACTGTTTAATACTGAACACAGTTCAGTATACGGCCATCTATGTTTTTTGGCGCTGTTTTGACGTGAAAATAATTATTATATAAATGTACAAGTTATCTGTTCAACAAGAAAAAAAATTGATAGAATATAGTTATATTTAAAAATCTAAAATTCAAGTCAATTTTCAATTGACAATTACTCGCATAATAAAAGTAAGTTTAGTTTTTATTAAAAGAAAATATTGTTTTTTAAGTAACCGAATGCATAACAACCTTATAACCGAATTATTTAAATGGGGCTATGTATGGTAAAAGTGATGAACATATTTCGACAAATAATTGTTTATTATATAACTGGAAAAAAAATTGTAGTTGATCACATGATCAAAGCACTGCGAGCACCTTTCCTCGAAAACGCCAGTGCTCACAGTACAAAAATGGCGACGATTTATGACGTCATATACTTCTCTAGGATACTGCGGCAGTATACTGTCAGTCCATAACAGAACGAAATTATCCCCAGTAAGAGCACTGAACAGTGCTCGCAGTGTATATCAGGACATACCCCAAATAAATAATTTATTTCATTATTTGTGTACTTTGTACAACCCTAGAGTGTCCGGCAGTTCGGCTACACACACAGACGAATGTCGCGCGGTGGGCAAGGCGTTCTCAACTTTCGAAAAGCGTAAATAAGATATATTTCTGGTCGCAGCTAACACCAGGTATTATTATTTAAATTTTGTAGGCTATTATTATAACGTAGGTATTTTGTGTTTTGTATGGGAGTGATCTATCTGTTACGAAGTAACTATTATCTTATCTGTGCCCTCGGGGACAGTGGGTATTTTTTTTTCTGGATAAAATGTACGTCCTTTTCTGTAGCTCTGACAACGTGTATACATGCATAATTTCATGATGATCGGTTGAGTAGTTAAGGCCACAGATAAGACAGTGGCGTAACACGGGCCCAAGGCCCGAGAGGGCCCCGACCCGAGAGGTTACGATCACAAGAGGAAACTAACATTTATTACAAACTAGCTGACCCGACAGACGTTGTCCAAATCCAAAGTCAAAATTCATAGTTAAGACCTGACACTATGAATTTTGAACAATCGCGGAAACTGTCAAATGACTGACAGTTATGTCAAAAGTACTCAAAAGCGCGGTTATATTAAAAAAGTTAATATGGTCGTTAAGTTTTCTTAAATTTTCAAATTTTTCGAGTAACTTTCTTAATTTTAACTTTGATACAAACCTTCTCCTGATAATAACAAACACAAAAAAAAGAATTAGCGAAATCGGTCCAGCCGTTCACGCGTGATGCCGTGAGCAAGGGAAATAGGGATTCATTTTTATATATATTATTATATAGATTACATTTATTTATATTAGAAATTATAAATTCTGCTCTTAATCATTATATAAATTAAAAAGTATGTTTTTGAGTTTTCGAATTATAAAGATTCTTATAAAGGTAGAAATATATTTTCTTTCTATGTAATACCTACACTCTTTAAATTACAATTTACTACATACCTAAAAATGCTCACGAAAATTGTAATATTTTTAGTTAGTACAAATTTGGTATGTGATTTATACAAATGAAACTACAACATCAATCTTTTTTACCTTAGGGAGGGTCCTATTCGATAAATTTGCCACAGGCCTTAAATGATATAGTTAGGCCGCTGAGATAAGATACCTAATAGTTACTTTTCGTAACCAAGGCGTGAAAAAGTAACATAGAAATTCACATTTGCATTTGTAGTATAAATTGGATTAATTTTCTTGTGTTTTGTAAAATATGAAATATATATAGATAAACTATTATTTTCTACGATGTTTATTTTTTACGAGTAGCTTAAACGAGTTCTTAACATATTTTTAACCCTGGCTGTTTAGGAAATAAACTATGTAAGGCAAGACTTGCGGTTTCTTTATTTCGTATAAATGATCAACTTGTGGAGCCTACGTTGCGCTAAAACCGGTTAGTTTGTGATGGTGAGTCTGACTACGAGTTACTAACAACCTCGTATGCAATTGGTTTATGTGATTCCAGATTTGTTTATTAGATCTTTAGGTAAAGTATAACGTAAATTGTATGAACGTGTGTCTGTATTATCGTTGTCAATTTGAGTCGCAGACAATGACCGTCGAGTTGAGGAGCAAAATGAATATTTCACAAGTCCAGAAACACCAATAATATTCTAAATTGGTCATCAATAAAAGAGAGTTTTTCACTTCCTGTTGATTGTGATTTCTGTCGTTTTTAATGGACTTCGTAAAAGGATAAAGTTCCTAATTTCGCTAGTTTTTATTGTGTGTGTGTAGGTATATTACGTGATATCTTCAACAACAAACACCGTAAATTATTTCCATGTAATATCGTTTCTTTTGTTATCGTATTCTGTGTAAGCGACGAACAAACACACTTTCGCATTAATAATTTTAGTAGGAAGTAGGATTGTAACGTAGGTAGAGAAGTTATATGTTATGAATAAAACAAATAACTATAATTATTCAAAGTTATGTTGTTGTTTGTTACACTATGATATGCATTTTATTTAATAGTTACATAGGTAAGTCGATTGCATTAGCCCTGTTATTAGCTTGTTACATAGTAAGTAGTGCTGGGTAAACGTTATTATAATAAATGTAAATTTGTATCATATATGTATTTATTGTGTTTATCTTCCTCATAGCACGTATGGTAATAGGGTGCTTGGCTAGAAAACTCCTGCAGTCAGTTAACGGTAATCAAATCACAGCGAGTTCTGGGAAGTGATTGCAGCGGCGCGCCGTCAAAGCTTTTTGTCTTTGGAGTACCAGTTGCTCCCGGCTAATGTTTTGCCAAGGCAGAAGCGGTATACTTTTCTAGCCGTTCTATTTTTCCGTATGCCCCTTCCATATTGTTCAGCCCAAACCGAAGCACTACGGACAAAGAACGAAACCGGACGATTTTTTGGACTGTGAATAAGAAAACGTTTGATAAAGTAACTCAGCTGGTAGTGGACACGGTATAGCACAGACCTACGTTCAGCCCACCCGTGAGGAAGAAAGTCCATTAGAAAAATAACACCTAGTTTGGGACTCGGTAGCGGAGTTGACGTCCTCTTTAAAGAGTCAAAGTCGTGTCAGTACATATCCCGAAGGTTTCGATGCGATGATACGACTAAAGAAAAAGGTGCATAGACGTCTAAAAAACTAAGAACACGGTTTTGTAGGCATAGTCCAGTCAACAAGTTAAAAAACGTGTTCTTGACCCCGGTCCTAAAAATATCTCATTCGAATCGGAATGACGTCTAGAAAAAGGTATCTCGAGCATTTATTAGCACATAAAAAATTGCAATTGTTATAAACAAAATAAGATGGAAAAAAAGATATTCAGTTATTCATTAATAACTCAAAAGCTATTAATATCTAAGAATATTTGAAAAAAGGTCCTTAAAGAGGAGGAAATTTCCAATGAAAAAGTCCCGACTCCCGGAATTTTATCTCCATTTTTTATCATTTTAATTCAACGCCGAAAATAGGTCTCCGCGCGGCCGTTACAGTATGACCGCAACGCCGCTTGAGACAGTACAATTGTTACTTGGGGCACGCCACAATTCGTCATGGAGGAATGGCTAGAGAGGCGTTATGGCAGCCTCTCTGATGACGCAGGTGCTAACTGGGCACGGTTGCTTCGGAAAGTACCTGTGTCGCATAGGCCGGGGGCCAACGCCTGAGTGCCATCACTGCAGGGGCTGTCCCGAGGATACTGCACTCCACACCCTAGTGGAGTGTCCAGGGTGGGTCCAACAGCGCGATGTCCTTGAGACAGTTCTAGGTGTGGGAAGCCTCTCGCTAGAGACCATGGTGCTAGCTATGGTACAAAGTGAGAGCGCGTGGGTCTCCGCCGCCTCATTTTGCGAGGAGGTGATGTACGCCAAAGAGGCGGCGGCAAGGGAACGGGAGAGGACTAGCACTCTCCCGTCGTAGCGCCGTAGGGCACTTAATGACCTACGGCCTCCATGAGCGCTGGCCTTAAGGCACTGAGAAGGTTAACCGAAATAGAAGAAAATAGGCCCGAGACGGTGTCGTGACGTGTTCCGCGCGCGCCTTTCTAAACTGAAGAGGGACACGGCTCCTACTCACGACTGCGAGACTACCTGTTTTGTGGACAGGTGGTCAAGTCTGTCGGGGGTTCAGAGAGTTCCTACCTAGGTTATTCCTGAGCCCCTGGCCATAGACACCCGTGACGGAACACCGTGTGGTTTTAGTCGGTTCGATTCCGACATAGCCACTTCGCCGAGTGCTCGGCGAGGTGGTACTCGAGGGGGTTTCCACACGTAAAAAAAATATATATAATTGTTACTTAACAATTTTTTTTCCAATCTTTGTTGTTACAAATATCGACATACAAGTTTGATCTAAAATTGTTTTGCTTCTTGCAGCCCTTCTTATATAGATACTTAATAAGATCATGCGATAAAAGTTTATTTATCTTTAGTATTTTATTTATTTATAGTGTTTTAAAGTTAACAACATTTCATGAATATTTAAATTTTTGTTAACTTTAAATACCTGTAATAAGCAAAATATTTGTGTACCTAGTAGCAAAACGCCCACACTTCGCACGGGTAGCTAAGACATCTTAAACAATCATCATCATATTTCAACCCATTTACACATAAATCGCTCTATCTATTGATGAAAACCGCATGGAAATCCGTTCGCATGAAAGTGTTTGAGTTTATCGCGACAGACAGACAGACGCGGCAGGGGACTTTGTTTTATAATATGTAGTGATGATATACTGGAACCCTGTACTCTTCGTAGTCGTTTTCACATTTTTTTTAAATATATAACACACATTGATTAATAATCTTAGCTTTCGCCACTTCTATATAACCTTTAGGTACAGATTTACCGTGCGCGGAATTAGCTCAAAGTGATGCTCTTAAGTTTTTATGAACAACGTAAAAGATCACTTTAACTTAGATCTAATGAATGAATCACTTTTTTACTTTTGGTAAAAAAGTGGTAACCAGCGCAATTTAACTATTATTTAGGAAGGTAGATATAGCATTTTTTTATAATATGTACCTACATAAGCTTACCGCACTCAACGCTCTCTTGGAATCAAATCCAGACTATGACTTGTTTGCCGATGGATGGCAGACGATTATGTCAGTATGTCTGGTGTACTGCGAGAAGTCTGTTTGTTAGAGGTTTAGTTTTTATGTTGTACCTACTAGTATAGAATATATAGATAAAGTTGTTGATTTTGTAGGTACAAATTTTTCTCTCTTAATTAGAGTAAACGGCCTGGGGCAGTTCTGATTAAGATTAAATAAATATTGATCAAGGTATTAGAGGTATACCTTGATCAATATTTATTTAAGCTCAAGAGTTTTGAATTTTTTGGTGGTTTTGAATATTGTGGTGTAAGTCTTGTTGTATGAAAGTTTAAATAAAATGGTTGATGTCTTCGAAGACGTAACTACCTACCTCAATATCTACGTGTACGTGTGATTGTATGATTTTTCAGTAATTCACTGCTGTATTAATTAACTTTTAAAAAAATCAATCGACCTGGTGGTGGGACCTCAAACGGATATTTTACCGATCATCTCGAAATAGGTAGGTACCTTGTTCGAGTTAGAACACAAAACAAATGTTCAGAAACTAGTTCAGAAAATAAAACCGTTGCTTATTCTTTAGTTTTTTGCGACTGCGCAGAAAGGAATTCAAGGACCATCGATTTTCCTCTTTAAATATTTAATTACCTAATCATAGGTAAAACACTTTTTGTAAAAACTAGATTAGAAGGTTGAAGATTTTCACCTAGACATTACAAGGTTGTAAGGAGTTACAGGAACAAAAAAGTCCTCATTATTAAAATTCCGTTATTTTAAATTAGTTAATACTTCGGCTTAATATCCGTGAAACTTCAAATGCAGACAGTTAAAAAATCAAATTTACTTTTAATTGTTGTTGAATTCTACGTACATATGTTTTCAGGTTGTGGCAGGTACGGCGAGGCTGCCAACATGCTGCGCAGGTCCCGAACTCCTCGTTCTATATCTCCTGGAGATTCTCCTACTTCTTGTTTAATTATCTCTGCCTGTTTCAGGGAAGGTCCTTGGAGAAACGCCATTGCACTTCACTACACACGAACAGTTACTCGAACACTACTTAGTCAGTTCTGTTCTAATTCCACGCGGCAAGATTGCGCACTCCGGCTGAGTAAGGACAAAACTGTGACCGCATAGCGCTTGCCACCTTTTATAAAACGCAACGATTGGCGCCGTAAGGACCTCTTATTGTCCTCACACAAGTAGACGAAGATACTGCGTCATCGGAGAAATTTATATTTTGAATCTAAACTTATCAGTTATCTAAACTTATCACTCACTTGTTAAAATTATAGAAGAAAGCAAAAAAATAACTTAATAAATGCTTATCCTAAGAAGAAGAAAGTTTATTACAATAAACTGTATGAATAAAATTAACCGTAAGGAATCATGACGTACAATGCCGTAAGGTAAAAGAATGCGTGCATCGCGCGTGATATTTTAAAGTATTTAATTGAATTCATTGTCAATAATCGCACATTTAATGTCAAGGCCACAGAATTATGCAGCCGCTGCAAGCGATTAGATATTGCATAAATTCACATAGGTAACACGTTTTAAGACGATTCAGACGCAAAGTAAAATATGCATAACAAAGAAATTATACAAATTTATTGTTAGGCATATTTACATCTGATACATTTTTACTTTCCATTGCGAAGAAAGTGGTAAAAATAAAAGCTTGTAAAAAATCTGAAGAGATGGCAAAATCTTCAACTGGCATGATTTAGACTATTTTAGACACATTGAAGACGGATGGACGGACGGACTTACGGACAGGTTATTTAACAAACGGCTTTCTATTAAAGACACGGTGTCGAATTTTCTCTATCGTCGACATATATTTGTAGCTTTCGTTATACGACTATGCTATACTACCTAATCGGTGGCAATATACCATAAACTTAGTATGTAATATGTTTATGCAATATACCTACCTACTGCAAAAATATATTTTTTAATTTTATTTATAAAAGAAGCACAATTCAAGTTACAACCATTGTGATATGAAATGAAATTACGCATACAGCTCTGATGTGGTTGGTTTTCTATAAGTTTTTTAAAGATATAAGTAGATTAATATCAGGGATATTATTAGGTATACAGATTAGGTAGGTATATCCCATACAGTATGTATAGCCCATTTGTAAACTTCATCACTCTGAAAGAGTTTCCTCAAAATTAAATATGATACTTATTCAGTTCTTCAATGATTTTCTGGATGACTTTCGCAATAAGCCTCTAAAAAGATTAATTTATTCATCGATTTGATTATTCGCGACTCAATCAAGGTTTTATTGCCTTTCGTGTAGATTTTTGTATAAGACCGAGAATGTTCATAGAGTGAAAAACGGCTCGCTTTACTTTATTGTTCATTGTAAACTGATATGGGATCCTAAATGTGCGGTTTTTTGGCCAAGGTTACAAAGTGTGTACCATTAACATTTCTTTGTCAATTATTTTGAAATATACAGTATTCTGATGCTTAGAGAAGCGGTTATTTAAAAACCAAAACGATATTGGGAATTGGTCAGGGTTTCTGAATTGTTTTTATTCTGTGTGTTAAGCCCTACTTCTGTTTGAAAGGTACCTAGATGATTAGATGCGGCACCGTCCTTACCGAGGATGCAGTTTGAGTGTTTGACGATACTTGGTACACTGGCAGACAAGGACAGGCGTATTCAGGAGTATTTTTAATGTGAGAAAATAGTAATATCACTTAAGGATTCCTAAATGTTTGACTCTCGAGGATCTTAAGTAAAAATATTGCCCGTCCCGGATCTACGACTTTTTCGATCCGGGGCCGAAACATTATAATAGCGCCCGCTCTCCAATATTTTAGATAAATTATTCAAAACAACTTACAAATATATAGTTCGTGACATTTTTAGGAGAATAAGTAGACTAATGAATTTTCATTCTTTATTACCTACTAGCTGGTGCCCGCGACTTTGTCTACGTAGAATTAGTACTTCGGATGGTCTATTTTTTCTCCAAGCTTTCATCAATCTCTATATTAATGAAGTAATTATGGAAATACAATCATACATCAATACAAATATCAATAAATGGCATAGCTTGTATAATTCAACACATTTTTGGCTTTTACATCATTCCAGAGTAGGTGTCCTCAAGAGCCACATACACTAAGTAAGCTTATGGGACAAAATACTTTTTATCTATTATGTACTTAGGCCTACACCTTTTACTTTAGACGTGTAAAAAGCCCCATGGGTCATCACCTCACGAGATAAAGGCAAGGTGGTATGTTGGACTCGAATCGATTAAAACCACACGATGTCACGACAAATAGGGAAATCAAATTCAAATTCAAAAAATCTTTATTTCATAAAATTTACCATCAATTATTCAAAATCGTCGATTTAATAAATAATTATTATAATTAAAAATTATAGATCAACACACAGAGTCACCGCAACAATAGCTTGCTTTGTCAAATGTAAAATGATTAAAGGAAACAAAAATGGATAACATAATATCACATCTGCCTGTTTCGATCTATAACCGCCCGTTTCCAAATGGTTGAGCCTTGTGAGAAGAAATCGGGCAAACAAACTCACGGCCACTCTTTTAAAAAAGAAAATCAGACAGTTTCAACAATATTCAGTAAATATCACATCATTTTGTTGTGTGCTATTACGTTTTTAAAATTAAAAGTAAATAAACTAGAAAAAGAATATGACAATAGGGAAACTGAAAATTAAGAAAAAAATTAAAACGAAGAAAAGAAAAACATGAGACATGGAAAATAAGAAAGGTATCAACTAGTTCCAACTCGTCTTCATTAAGTAGTATAGTCGTTTTCACCTGTTTAACGTTTGGAGTAGTGAACCGGATACATTTAGTTTTGTCTCCGTTAAGAAGTAAATTGTTAACGTTAAACCAGCGAACCACTTTCGAAATAGCATCGTTTACGTCGTCAAAATTTGAACACATACGTTTTAGCCTAAATAAGAGTGAAGTATCATCCGCAAACAATACTATTTCGTGGTTGTTCTTAACAATATAAGGTAAGTCATTAATGTAGATTAAGAACAAAAATGGCCCAAGTATAGATCCCTACGGAACGCCCATTTTTACCACAGACCCTGGGGATAGCTTGCCATTAATATCGACTTTCTGAATCCTATTACTCAGATAAGAAGTAAGAAGATCCAGCGTCGTATCTTTGATACCGTAGTGATATAATTACCTGATCAGAGTTTCATGAACACCACAATCAAAAGCTTTGGATAAATCGCAGAAAATGCCTAGAGAATCGTGGGCATCCTCCCAGGCATCAAATATATGTTTTACAAGCTCTACACCGGCATCAGTTGTGTAGCGACCCCTTGTAAAACCGAATTGCTTGTTATGTAACAAATTATGGCAATTAAAGAAACTTTGAATTTGATCATAAACAATTTTTTCAAAAATGTTTCTGAATACTGGTAGTACAGAAATTGGTCTAAAGTTAGTTGGATCTGAAGTACTGCCAGATTTGAACAATGGAATGATTTTACTAGATTTCATCAGATCAGGAAATACACCACTATCTAAACACTGATTAAATATAAATGGTAAATGACTAGCAACTACAGTAATAACAGATTTTGTAATGATTACAGAATTTACCCAGAGGTCGGCTGTTTTTTTTAGATTTAGCGTGAAAGCTTTGATAATTTTAAAAGGACTGACATGTTGAAACCTAAATACACTGTCATTTCTATCAACATTCTCCTTCAAAATTGATTCTGCAAGAGCTGGTGAGGAGTTCAAAGATTTAGTAGTCGACATATAAATATTAGTAAAAAAGTTCTCAAAAAAAACAGAGGCTACTTCTATATCTGACGTTACTTGTTTGTTGTTAATTTTAAAACTAAATTCAATGCTTTGGTTGTGCTGCTTTCTAATCTCGCTATTAATAATCTTCCAAGTGGTCTTAACCTTATCATCGCTACTTTTAATCCTTGAACTTAAAAAACGAGAGTTTGCTAATTTACAAAGCTTCCTAAACAATTTAGATTATTCTTTGACATATATGTGAAATTGTTCACTATTATTATAATTTCTTTCATCATGTAACTCATAAAGTCTCTTTCAGCTCTTGTGTAAGCCTATAGTAGCCCATTCACTAAATGTGGCATTACCTTTAACTACAATCGTTTTGGGTGTAAAAACTGAATTAAATTCTGAACAAAATGTATCAAAAAAAACATTGAAGGAAGTATTAGGGTTGGAATCTATATCTAAAAATGGTATGTTGTAAGCTATCTTTAGTTTATTTTTAAAATTTTCAAAACGTTCATTGGCAGTTACGTTGGCAGTTTTAGGTATTGCCACAATATTTCTCTTTGCCACTTTCTCGTTCCTATTGTAAAAATAAATTTGTTGAGCGCAATGATCAGAATCTAACTGAATTATTATTTTCTTATCTTTAATTACAACATCTGTAAATATATTATCTATACATATGGCCGTAGTGGCTGTGATTCGTGTAGGCTCCAAAAACAAGTTCTTCAGATTATATGACTGGAATAGTGTCCTGAACTTAGTCGCTAAGCCAGAATTTTCTAATAAGTTAATATTAAAATCACCACAAACAATTACTTTTTTGTTAGATTGTGTTACTTTATCTAATACTGAATCCAAAACACACTTAAAACAATCATACAAAGCTGAAGGAGGTATGTATACACTACTTACAATAAAACGCTTGAGTTCTATACAGGCTATTTCTGCAAATAATCAAAATTCGTAGTGTGCAAAACCAGGGAAATTGGATTGGACGATCTTAACACTGACCTTTTTTTAAATGTAAGTATTTATCAATAAGTACCTACGTAGTGTAATATAGTTCGATTGTACTTTTATTTACTTTAATATTAATTATTAGTTGTACTTGCGATTCCACACGCGTTTCATTATTATAGGTAGGTACGAGTATATACCAAGTTCATGCACCATCCCATACAATTACCCGTATTTTCTTTTACTTTTATGGCCACTGCTGCTCTTCTGTGGATCGCAGCATGATGTTTTATAGCCTTTCTCAATAAACAGACAAAAAACAAAAATCTTTTTTCAAATGGGACTGATTATTAGGTCTTCAGCATTAACAAAATCTTAGGTCTTCACCTTTGTAATAGCTGTGCCCACCATTGATAACAGTTTCCTATACTGGAAAGAAAATGCGGTCGCACCGCTCGCACCACCCTAGGGCTGCCCCTGTATCCTTACCCTATCAACGGATTGACTATAGAAAGGGTTAAGGTGGTTCGCGATTTAGGGCTGATTTTTGATACGACAATGTCATTCAAACCTCATTATGAACATATCTGTACCAAGCACTGACCTCTATTATATAAGATAGAGGTCAGTGGTACCAAGGCTTATCGTGTTTGCTTCGAAACGCTAGGACTAGGATTAATTACATTATACTATTTGTTTATATTTGTGTGGTCTCCCATTTATTCACATACACATAGATAGAAAAGAGGCAGTTCAGAGACGCTTTGTAAGAGCACTGTCGTCTTAGTTTTGTTTTAGAAGGAAACTACCAGATTACGATAGTCGACTTTGTAGGTTTGAAATTATGAATTTTGATATGAGAAGATGGATGAGTGACATGTGTACTCTTCACAAAATTGCAAATGGCTCACTTGATAGTGAACTGGTCGGCCACTTAAATTTCAAGATACCAACGCGATCCGTGCGTACAGTTGTTTAATGTACCGAATAACAATAATAACGTACCTCAAAATAATCCTATCTTGCAAATGTGCACTCAATACAATGTAATATGTTTACAAGTGGACATTTTTCATAATGAAATCAATATATTCAAAAGTCTTTTAATAGAAATATGTAAGCAACGGTTGGATAAAAATAATGAAGGCAACCAATTTATTCGTTTTGTTTTTGTTTTTCAATACTGTTTTTGTTTTTTGTTTATTTTCATTTATGTTTTTTACTTACATGCGCTCTCTAGAAGATAAATGATGTGTATAGTTATAATTGGATTACAGGTCGGAATAAGCCTGCGATAGCCACACTTTCTTTTTAAGACTTGGAATATCCATAATTATAAGAATATTAACGCCAAGTTTCTGTTCAAAACTTGGAACAGGTATCCGTGATTATAGTAAAATTAACGGAAAGTTTACTACAAGTCTTGCTGTTCCGGGTATTGTCGATAACTTACTGTATAGACGTACCTACAGTAAGTAACTGAAAGCTGGTGCCCTTTTTAGCGTGAAAGAAATCTAAAAGTTTTGCTCTACTATAAGTTGCTGTAAAGATACTGCTATATTTCTATGGAAAGTTATGGCCAATTTCGCTGTAAGACTTTTCGGGTAAAACGATGACTGTAACTTATATGATTTTTAAAACTTAAATATAAGTTAAATATTTGTGTGTATATTGGTCTGTAATCTGTTACTATTCCTATGTAATAAAATAAAAACGTCTTCCCGATCCATCAATATTCTCCTTTTGGATTGGCATTTAACATATTCAAAATTAATCCGAATAAAAATTGTTATTTTGATTTATTTTATATATATAATATAATCATATAATATAATATAGTCTTGCATAATATTTGAAAGCCTAATAATTTTTTTGGTTGAATAATATTTGTCCATTTTTTTGGTAGGTTTTAGTGGACATGAACATAAGTCGCAGTAATTTAGTAAAAATTAATGACAACACTGCTTAGTTCTGTCAATGTGACGTCATGAAGGTCGGCAAATTCAATATTCAAATATTTAACGTTCAAAATACCGGGCTCAATGCTTTACCGACATGTCCTTGCTATACATATAAATAAACAAAGAAAATGAACAATTAATGCTGTCGGATTACTTAATGTGTTACTCATATTCGTAATGGAACCATCAAAAGAGGCGATTGCTGTACGCATCACGCGATTAAATAGACAGATTCTTGGTAAAGTAGCAGGTGGTGCTACAAAGTCCAATAAAAAGACAATAGGCCGCGAAGCTCTGCTGGATGCTCTAACAGTTCTTTATGATGAGTGCAACGATGATCCAGTCAAGCGAACGGATGATTTGGTCAAAGCCTTCGTGGACAAATGTAAGTGAATTATTGACTTCCATTCGTGTGTTCAGTTGTAAACGCATTTTGAACTGCGACATTAAACTTATAAGAACACTCATATCTTTATAAATAACTGTTACTTTTTAGAGGTGGTAAAACGTTCCATGCCTAAAGTTTAATTGAAAAATTGAATATTATTAAATAAAAAAATACAATACCTCTTTATCAAGGTATAAGGTTGTCAACAGCGCATACTGCATTTATGCGACCAAAAACATTAAAAGATAACAGTAGCTAACATATCTACGAGTTGTTCTACCGTTCATTTTCAGAATTTTGTATAAGAAATGGTATTTTCTACTCACTGTATTTTTTTAAAACTGCAGTTGTGTGAATATAATGTATTAATTAAATATATTAAGATATTTATTCTATTTGAAAGCAACTTTGTCTTTAATGACTATACTCATTGAACTGTCAACATTAATGTGTAAATGATAGTTGACAAAGCAATATTTAATAACAAACAAATTTTCAATAAACAATAAATATTGGTGATTAAACAATACTGAGATATTTTTTTGATATGATATAAACACTACAGAAGTTAATTGATGCAGTTGGTGGCTATTACTTGCATACCTATAATTTTTATTTTTCAAGCCTTATGTGCTTATTACATAACAGTCCCTTGATTTGTGCAGATTAATATTTATAGTAGAGACATCTTCAACAATTTACACAAAACCTTAACAAGTTATATACCTAAACCTTCCTCACCTTACTCTATCTATTGGTGAAAACCGCATGAAAATCAGTTTAGTAGTTTTTAAATTTATCGCGAACAGACAGACAGACGCGGTGGGGGAATGTATTTTATAATATGTAGTGATACATATAATTATTATTGATATCAACAGTTAAGACACATCAGTCCATACTATATATAAAGGTTATTTCTGGTCTTACCCTGTAGGTCATAGCATAACATAACATAGCTATGAACACTTTTCTTAATAAAGAAATGTATCATGTCATTCAATCTACTCATTCAAACATATCACTATTTGATATTAAATTTTATTAACAGATAGACAGATTACCGATATACAGATAGACAGTATTAGAAATTAATAGTTTTGTTGTAATTTGAAAAAGTACTTTTTAAATTTCGAATTAAATCAGCATCAGTATTAAAATATAATTATTAGAAAACTAATTTAAACAGCTTTGTCTAGTATAAACCATTTTGGGATTCATTTAATTTTTTTTATTTGCACTGATCAGTCTTGCAACTTCCAAACTAATGGCCAATAAAATTGTAATGGAAGTGAAACATTATTAAATTTTTAAATATCATCCCTAAAACGCAAAAATAAATAAAAATAGCCGAAAAACAAAAGTTAGTAATAATAAGGTACTTTATAAGACATTTGTTTAAAAAATTAAACTTTGTTTGACCCAAAAATCCAAACAAGCACCCAGGCTATTCTGGCTATGGATCCGATCCCAGTAGTTGAGACATAAAACCTAAAATCCTATGACTAATTGTACAAATATGATAGAAATAGCTCATAATTCAAAAATACTTTTAAATTACCATACAACTTGCTAACTTGCGATCTTAAAACAATGCATTTGTTTAAACCAACACACGCTTGACTTTTTTATTTACAATGTTTTAGTAAAAACACCCTGATAATATTATTACTTTCATTGCAATAATAATAACAGACTTATCACATAGTTGTTTAAAAAATAATACAGAGACGAATGCACAGTAGTTGGCATGTACTAGAACTCATTTAACTAAAACACAAGATCAGAACAGGGGACTGTGATTTGTTTCAATTCTAAACCATAAAATGTTAAAAATTCTTCTCAAATATTAAAAGTTGAAGTTAAAATGCAAGGTAAGCAATCTGAATTAGAATGGAATGGAAATGGAATTTGCTGTTATGTCACCAAAAATTATTAAATTAACTAGTCCTTAACAACTAGTATATATTTATTTAGAACCTACAACATTTACAACTGATCATGAATATAAATAATGATCACTTCAACTTATCATACATGTATCAAAGGATTATGAGGCTTATTGTATATTACAGATCGCAGCACATTAGCAGATCTACGCAGGACTAGAGTTTGCATTTCTGACTTTGATATGCTACAAACGATTGGCCGAGGGCACTTTGGAGAAGTTCATGTAAGTCACAAATTTTCTTGATATTTAATTTTCTTTAAATTTTAAGCCTAAACTAAAGAATTTTTCAAAATTTAAAACACTCAACATACAATAACTGGCATCAGGTAGGTTTTATAATGTGAATATATTTTATCTGGAAACCTTTTAGCTACAATTTAAAATGTAAATTATAGTCAATTAAAAGTTTGTAAGTACTTTTTAAATAAAAATATTTGTTCTTTCCCTCATTATTTACAGAGTACGACTTATTTAACGCTTAATTTAATCGCCTATGAGGTCTCGGTCGCAATCCGTGCACAGTCGATCACAAGCCCGAGCGACCATGGCTTTTTTGCACGGTTCGTTCGAATTCTTGATGTTTATGTGATTTAAGCAATTCCAATCAATCTGGTTGGCTCTCGAAGTCTTATGCGTTCGATGCGCGGCTAGGACGGCCATCGGATTGTATGGAATAAACATAAACCCGCCCCTAAGCATCTAACATAGAGCTTGTTGATTTTGGGTGATTTTACTGTACTCTACTGATTTATTATTTGTAGAGAATATGTAAAGAAAAGTAACCCTCGTGTATTTATTATTTGAATTGTACACTCTTACTCGGAATAACACGATGAACTGTCAGTGCTCCACAATGCTTTTTTATTCTACGCCTTCTGTACTGTACTTCAGTTCCATAGCTGGCGTATTCATAAATTGTCCTATTATTATTGAGCAGTTATTTTGCGAAATGTATTTTTATTTTATATATGTATAACGCCTGAATTATCTGTACGTGTTCATCCAGATGGTGAGAGAAAAGCAAACAGGTGATGTATACGCACTGAAGACATTACGCAAGGAGCAGTCGCGCAAGCGTGCAGATGACGAGCGCGATGTACTGGCTACTGCAACTGGACCCTGGTTACCTAAGCTGCAATATGCGTTCCAAGTATGTTAAATAAATTGTTACAAGTTAAAATTGCAATTGGTCAAAATCGAGATCGAGAGTCAAAACGTGTCATTGATGAATGAAATGATGGATTGGGACGTGTTGTTGATTACATTACTTACAGAAGAGCAATTAAAAAAATACATTGGTCGACAAAATGGCTACCGCCCGTAACGCGCTAGTATCACGTCGGTGAGCCCGGTGACCAAACGCCAAAAAAGAGGAAAATGAGACCAATTAAATCTTAAGAATCAGAGGGAGAACTCGCGCATAAACTCAGCTTAAATATAGACTGATCAGAAACAGCGTTCGGCTCCGTTTCGTCACCTACAATCGCAGGTTCTCGATAGAGGAACGCAAAGCGCGGTTATCAGCTGTCCGCGAGCGTTACGCATTGTCACGTGAGTCCGAATTTTCTACTGAAAGGAATTTACGCCATAATATACTTATGAAGTATTCGCATAACGACTTTGACTCTTACGAAAGCACTGCGGAAAGCGAAGCGTTGTTTATGTAACATAGTTGCGCCCCGCGGTTTCACCCACGTAAGGCCCGGTGCCGTGGGAATATAGGGATAAAAAGTAGCCTATGTGTTAATCCAGGTCTCCAGCTATCTACATAGCAAGTTTCATCGCAATCGTTTCAGTAGTTTTTGGGTGAAAGAGTAACAAACGTCCATACATCCATACATCCACACATCCATACATCCATACATCCATACATCCTCACAAACTTTCACGTTTATAATATTAGTAGGATTAGTAGGATAATATTAGTAGGATCTATTCATTTGAGTATTATATATTAATATATGCGGGATGCGAGCATATTTACAAGGAAACGCCAAAGGCGTTCTCAAATTTCCTATTAAAATTAGTGACGGCACGTACTCCAAACATGACACATGTTTCAGAGGGAAGTGGGGACTTATAAACATGGTTACAAAGGAAGAGGATTTTACAGGCTATTCAGAAGCACCGGATTTTTGAGTGCCTATAATTTATTAAAAAATCAGAATGCCAATAATCCTTCATAGAAACTTAGGTCCTCCCCAACATTGTAGCGGCAATCGGCTAAAGGTCACAAGTCTTTAGTTTTATTCCCAGAATCTCCCTTTTCCAATAATTATCAAACATAAAATTCCTAGACAACTTTTTTTTTTATGGTATATGGGGCAAACCAGCAGACGGATCACCTGATGTTAAATGACTACCGCCAGGGCTACATCACTCGCTCGAGGTCGCGTTTTATATACCTACCAATTTAGCTTGCCGTGGACGGCAATAGTGTCAGTAGGAGCACAGATAAGATAATAGTTACTTCGTAACAGATACATCACTCCCATACAAAACTCAAAATACCTACGTTATAATACCCTACAAAATTGAAATAATAATACCTGGCGATAGCTGTGACAAGAAATATATCTTATTTACGCTTATCGAAAGTTGAGAACGCCTTGCCCACCGCGCGACCTTCGTCTGTGCATGTAGCCGAACTGCCGGACACTCTAGGGTTGTACAAAGTACACAAATAATGAAATAAATTAGTTATTTGGGTTATGTCCCGATATACACTGCGAGCACTGTTTAGTGCTCTTACTGGGGATAACTTCGTTCCATTATGGACTGACAGTATACTGCCGCAGTATCCTAGTGAAGTATATGACGTCAGAAATCGTCGCCATTTTTGTACTGTGAGCAATGGCGTTTTCGAGGAAAGGTGCTCTCAGTGCTTTGATCATGTGATCAACTACAATTTTTTTCCAGTTAGATAATAAACAATTATTTTTCGAAATATGTTCATCACTTTTACCATACATAGCCCCATTTAAATAATTCGTTTATAAAGTTATTATGCATTCGGTTACTTAAAAAACAATATTTTCTTTTAATAAAAAGTAAACTTACTTTTATTATGCGAGTAATTGTCAATTGACAATTGACTTGAATATTAAATTTTTAAATATAACTACATTCAAACAATTTTTTTTCTTGTTGAGCAGATAACTTGTACATGTACATATATATGATAATTATTTTCACGTCAAAACAGTGCCAAAAAACATAGATGTAAAAGAACGGCTTCACAGTATACTAAATTGACGTCAGTTCTTATAGTGCTCGCAGTGTATATCGGAACACACACTTGATAATAAAATTTATGGGTGTTGAGTTTTATATAATAATAAATAAAAATATTTCCCCTATGAAATTTATATCTTTAATTTTTATAGGTAATTAAAATATCCTTAAACCTTCAATAGTAACATAAAATGTTGATGCTGTATACATATACATCACTATCACTACATCACTTCATTTTACACCGCCGCGTTTGTCTGTCTATCTGTTCACGATAAACTCAAAAACTACTCAACGGATTTTCATGCGGTTTTCATCAATAGATAGAGCTATTTATGAGGAAGGTTTAGGTATGTAATTTGTTAAGGTTTTGTGTAAATTGGTTGAAATATGATTATGATTGTTGAAGATGTCTCTGCTACCCGTGCGAGGCTAGGGCGGGTTGCTAGTAATGGCTGTTGCGTAGACTAGAGAAAGATACTCTTATAATTTAATACTTTTGTATTACATATTATATTACACAAAAGTATTAAATAACACATAACTACCTACTCAAATAAAAACCTCAATCCGTGGCGCTCTCAATATGTTTTACATTTCAGTAGCTCTTATTATTATTTTCACTATATTTCTAACTATATTACATATTGTGTGAGAGAAGCAGCCGTCAGTTCGCCTTGCCTACAAGTTACAACAAATGAATACGCTGGCAGTCCACACCGACTAAGTTCGTCACCTTTCGTAGAAATTATGGGTTTATTATTGACGGTTTAATAGACTACATTTATTACAACTTCACTCTGGCTAATCACTCAAAACCTGATTTAGTGCAACATTTTAATATATATATAATATATATAAGTAACATTTATTTTTTGTTGAGAAGATAACTATTATTTATTATTAGTACAGCCACGCGGCAATGGCGAGTAAAGAATAAACACCTAAAGTATTTTTATATTATATTAACAAAAAAGTAATAGCTAAAATCATTTTTGCAACTTATTTTTAAATGATTTTACAGATCACTAACATCTAGCAATAACGCAATTTAACATAATAAATACATTTAGCAATAACTAAACATCTCCACTTCATAATAAGTTCGATTTGACATTTTGTTTTTATTTTACTGAGAATACCGTTCTGCCGTGCGTGCGTGCTCTCAGCTACGCGTTGTCGCCCCTACTGACACTTTTACCGTGGACGGATAGCTAAATTGGTAGGTATATAAAACGCGACCTCAAGCGAGTGATGTAGCCCTGGTAGGGGCAACAACGCGTAGCTGAGAGCACGCACGCACGATAAACGTAAATCAAAACAAAATGCCAAATCGAACTTATTGTACAATGGACGTGTTATGTTATTGGTAAATGTATTTATTATGTTAAAGTGCCTTATTGCTAGATGTTAGTGATCTGTTTAATGCTTTAAAAATGATTGGGAATAGTTATTTTAGTTATTACTTATTTTGTCAATATAATTTAATAAATACTTTTGGTGTTTGTTCTTTACTCGCCATTGCCGCGTGGCTGTGCTAATAATAAATAATAGTTATCTTCTTAACAAAAATAATAAATTTTGCTTATATATATATTCTATACAATGTATTAAACAAACTGTACTAAATCAGGTTTAGAGTGTTTGGCCAGGGTGAATGTTGTTGTAATAAATGTAGTCTATTTAAACTGTTAATAATAAACCCATAACATCTAGGAAAGGCGACGAACTTGGTAGGTGTGGACTGCCCGCGTATTCATTTGTTTCAGGCAAGGCGAACTGTCGGCTGCTTCTCTCACACAACATGTTTGACATGGTACCTACCTATAGGATTTTCTTAAAATACGAATAAATTAGGACTAGGTAACTGAAATGTAAAACATACTGAGAGCGGCACGGATAGAGGTATTTATTCGAGTATGTAGTTATTTGTTAATTTATACTTTTGTATAACATAATATGTTATACAAAAGTATTCAATTGAAGCACATATCATAAAACGGGTTGCCGATTTAAGGGCTCTCATAAAATACAAACAATTACAGGTAGCAGGCAGATACCTACTGTCTTTAATGCTCCTGTAATTGTAGACTTTCGTTGTAATAGTAAAAATGTTCACAATGATAATATCTATGATATATTTCTGAAGATTCTAAACATGGTTGGTTTATTACAAATCATACTCGCGCTGTTGTAAACTGACGAAAAAAATGTGAACTGCAACAAGGATTGCCAACTTTTTGTATGAGAAATAAAGTATATTTAAGTTGGACAGTAAAAAAAACAGTATTTTAGAAAAATAAACAGTATTGTTTTTTTAAATTGAGAAAATAAACATACTAATATATTTCTAAATACATTACATATTATAGATAAATTACACCCAGACACAGAAAAAATGATCATGCTCATCACACAATTATTTGTCTTGGGTAGGAATCGAACCACATATTAAAAGTGAAGAATATTTTAATCTTAATATATATAAATCTCGTGTCACAATGTTTGTCCTCAATGGACTCCTAAACCACTTAACCGATTATAATAAAATTCGCACACCATGTGCAGTTCGATCCAACTTGAGAGATAGGATAGTTTAAATCTCAAATTATAGTCGCAATTTTAATTTATTGCTAATTATTTGTCTGTTATTATTTGACAGTCACAATTATCTGTTAACTCCAAATGATTCTAACAGATGTCGATACCTTTCGACTGGGTTGAGTAAGTAATCAATAGATGGCGCTGCTATGGTAAATCTACGAACGTGTCATATAAGCTACATTTTAACAGCATAATTACCACGTGTTATTGACGCTATAAAATTAATTAAATTTATTTTGTAGTGAACGAAATACCGTATAATTCAGCTAATTATTTGTCTGTTATTTGCGATTTAACATCTGATGGACAAGTCATTTTGTACAACAATATGAATTTTTCAATTGAGTACTTTAGTTTTATTTTCAATTTAGCTAATTAGATTTTACCGGAAGGGTTTTATTTCCTTAGTTGCGATTAGAGAAATAAAATAATGGCGGTACGAAGTTCGCCGGGTCAGCTAGTTACTTATAAAAATTAAACTTAGGACAGAAATAATTTTATCTATCATTACCTATATAAAACTCAACACCCATAAATTTGATTATCAAATAAATAATCTATTTCATTATTTGTGTATTTGTACAACCTTAAAGTGTCTGGCAAAGCGGTTACACACACAGACAAAGGTCGCGCGGTGGGTAAGGCGTTCTCAACTTTCGAAATGCGTTAATAAGATATATTTCTGGTCGCAACTAACGCCGGGTATTATTAATTAAATGTTGTAGGCTAATATAGCGTAGGTACGAGGGCAGCACTGAAAATTTCGGGAATCAAGGAAGTGACACAACATTACTATTTAAAAATGTATTTATTGCTTTTCAAAGTATTCTCCGCGAAATTTGACACATTTTTCCATACGATGGAACCAATAATTAAAGCAACCATTCCATTCGGAAGTTGGGGTCTCCAAAATAAATGGCCGTTTTGTAGGCGTCCACAGCGTCTTCAGGTGATGAAAATCTCTGACCACGCAATTTATTCTTTATTTAAGGAAAGTATAGAAATCATTAGGGCTTAGGTCGGGGCTGACGGCGGATGGTCTGATAATTCTGTTTTCTTGCTTTAAAAACTCTTTTGTTCTGTGCGCGGTGTGAGAACTCGCATTGTCGTGATGGAGGATGATGCGGCGGTTGCAGTTCTCTTTACGGAGTTCAGAAACGACCTGCGGCAAACAAATGCTATACCATTCTGCATTAACGGTTCTTTGTCCCTCAAGAGAAATAGTCGCAACATGGCCGGTTTTGGAGACAAACGTGGCCACCATTTATTTTGCAACACTCCGTGAACGAACAATTGTTGTTGGCTTTAACTCATGATTGAACACCCAAACTAGTGACTGGTTTTTTGTTTCGGGTTCGTACGCATATATACAGGATTCGTCACCTGATACGATGTTGTATACAGCATTTGAGGATCCTGCGTGGAATCTTTCGAGAGTTCTGACGCACCAAGTAACGCGAGCCGCTTTTTGCTCTTCACAGAGCGAATGCGGTATCCATCGGGAAAACAACTTTTTTACACCTAATTGTTCATGCAAAATTATTTGTATTTGACTCATGCCAATGTCTAAAGTTGCCTGAATTTCGCGGTATGTCACATGTCGATCTTCCTTAATCAGCTTACGCACAGCATCAACGTTTTCTTGGGTGACTGCAGTTTTTGGACGACCTTTACGGGGATCATCACTGAGCTTGACACATCCACGTTGAAATTCAGCAAACCAGCGATAAATTGTGGTTTTGGATGGGGCTTCATCTCCAAATGCAGAAATCATCCGGTCAACACACTGTTTTTGCGTTAAACCACTTCGAAAGTCATAATAAATCATCGCTCTGGAATTTTCTCGAGTCAATTCCATTTTCTCAACGACTAAACAAGTTTGACAAACCCTTGTGACAAGACCGAGAATCTTTTTTTAAATAAATAAATGGTATTCGATTTTTAAAACCAAGGAGTTTTCAATTAAAAATATTTTAATATGACAGAAACAGTGGAAATATTCCATTCCCGATATTTTTAAAAGTGAAAATACATAGGCAGTGCAGCCTATGTATTTTCACTTTTGTATGGGAGTGATGTATCTGTTACGAAGTAACTATTATCTTATCTGAGCACCTGCAACTCAAGAGTCACAAATGCGTTGCCGGCCTTTAAGGTAGGAGTAGGGGAAGGGGGAAATACGGGACGAGGAGGGGACAGAGGGAGAGGGAAGGGTTAGGGCCTCCGGTAACCTCACTCACTCGGCGAAAAGCAATGCAAGCATGGCTTCACTGCCGATTTTCTGTGAGGCCGTGGTATTACTACGAGCCGGCCCATACCTGCCGAAGCATGACTCTCTCACGAACCTATGTATGATATGGTATGACTATGAAAGAAGCTCGGAGCCAGACATTATCCGTAACGGAGATAAACCTTAATATTGGTAGCATTTTTCCGCAGCCAGCTTTAGGTATGTCGCTCGTTCGCGTGTAAGCAATCATAACAGTTTCTTAAGAATAAAAAATCCCAGGCTTGAAGGATCTCCTCCCTTTTAGGAGGAGATGGTACACCTTTTATAAGCGGTATATTGTTGTTTTCTGATAATCAAGTGGGCTTATCTAGTAAATTATTTTATATAATACATATTTCATTATTAGGACAGCAACAATCTATACTTAGTAATGGAGCTATGTTGCGGCGGTGACCTGGCGGGCCTACTAGCGCGCCGCTCACATCCATTGCCGGAGCGGGAAGCGGCCTTCTATGTGGCGGAGGTGACTCATGCGCTTAAGGCATTGCACGGCATGGGTTATGTGCATAGAGATGTGAAACCACATAACATACTGCTTGACAGGTAAAAATATTAATACACATTATGCCTTTACATTATTGTCGTTGTTTGTCATCCTTTATTCAGTAGATACATAGAACTTAATGGCTAGTCTAGTTTTTACGATTATTGTTTTTACTTTGTTTCTTTTTTAAGCAACTAAAGTTTGCTTTTTGTGCAGTCCATCTACAAAATGATAACACCCTCGAATTGATTGCATAATATATTTATTATAGTATCTTGAATACGGAATTTACTAATGAGTATTGTCCTAGTTATTAGTAACGATAGGTCATTCTTTGCAGGAGAAGTCGATAATATTAGACTTGACCATTCAAATGTTCAATGATGAATGATCTTACTTAAAAAAATTATGTATGCCTACACGATCAATATCACATTTAGGTAAAGATATCTAAAAAAACCTTATCTGAATTGGTAATAAAAGTGTTGATTTATAAGTGTTGAAAGCAAAGCCGTTAGTCAGTCATTGAGTGTTGTGCAGGTGCGGCCACGTGAAGCTGGGCGACCTGGGGTCGAGCGCGCGCCTGGCGGAGGGCGGCGGCGCGGCGCCGGGCACGGCCGACTACATGGCGCCCGAGCTGCTGGCCGCCGCGGACTGCGCCTCGCACACTGTCTGTGTTGCCTACTGCGCGAGAGTCGTTACAACTGCCATTGTGGGTTGCTGTCACATGCACGTGCTTATGCATACACACATGTTGGATTATGCACTGTGTAATATATTAGAAAACCGGCCAAGTGCGACTCGGACTCGCACACGAAGGTTTCCGTACCACCGTACAAGATTTAACAAAATCGCCTTGCAGTTTTATTTTTGTAATTTGCTGTCTTAGCAGCGATATAAATAAACACTGTAAAAGTTTCTACTGTCTACATATTGTAGTATGTATAAAATACAGCGGCGACTTAGTAGTAGGTTTGCATTGGCACCCTTCTGGCCTTCAGGGTATGGAATCCTCAAAAAGGTCATGCCTGTACATTAATGAAATACAAGTTCAAAGGAGTATCATGAATACGATTGTCTTGTAATAATGTTACTTACATGTAACGTGGGTGCTTATGAAATGTAATTGATCTTTAATTTGTTTAGTATACAGATAAAGCATCTTGATAACCTAAAAATCCGGGCCCGTAGCAAGCCCGCAGAGGTAGATTTCGTGTTTTTTTTAATTTTTATCTCCAAAAATATAAGTCGCATTAAAAACCTTAATTGTCTACATTGTAGAGTAAAATAACAAATTAGCTTTCATTTAAAAGTATTACCGATTGTAAAAAGGCTTACAGTTTCGGAGCTAGCCCCCCCCCCCCCCCCCTCCCCCTCCCCAAGTAAAGGATGAAATCATTTAGGGTTCAAATTAAAAATGTTCGTATTTACTATGGGCATGCTATTAAAGTTAAAAGGTCCAATAATCAAACATACGAAAAAAGTTATACTGAAAAAAGATTTTTGAAAATTAACTGGCGGTGGTTTTGGGGTCTAGGGATCATAACTAGACCTCCTGTGAAGAAACTTTTGGAAAACTCGACAACTGGTACAAAACCAATAGGTAAACTTTTCTTCGAAATCTACCTAATAAAATAAAATAAAACATAATAATATATGACCGGCAGAATTAATGGAAAACCGACTTTTGTCGACATGCATTATTATGACTAAAAAAAAATCTAATTTTAATAATTGAGAACTGTAAGGTATTCACATGCATTATCTAACATGCCAGTAGTTTAGTTATTTTTGTAGATAGACCTAAATGTGCAGAAATAAAATAATGTTTGAGTAAGGATCTAGCATGGTGTTCATTGGAGGAATGATTTGAATATTAAAACTATTAATATGAATATAAGAGTTATGTTAATTAACCAATATGGTATTTGTGTAGTGAAATGGCCAAAGGATGATACTTTAATTTTTAGCTGGTTATGGTAGTGTAGTGATCAAACTTAATATATTATATTTATAGTAAATGGTAAAGTCATTGCAATTGATTTAACCCCCTGTTACAGGAAACTAACATAAAAGTAACTTGTTATATTAACTAAACTATTTATAGTATTTTTAAACTTTTCATGTAATCATCAGCAAGACCACCAAAATGAGAAATATAGTTTAGTCTTTGCGGATAAAATGATTGCAAATCTTAATAATCAACTTGCATGTCACCTTTACAACTTTTTTAGCAGGACAGTTCAAGGCAATATTTCACATGTTCTATTTATTATATGCAGTCATCGTGTGACTACTGGTCGCTGGGAGTGATCGCCTTCGAACTGGTGACGCTGCGACGACCGTTCTCTACGGGAGATGAAGACTCCATCCCAAAAATACTTAGTAATATACAGAAGTGAGTGTGGTATATGTATAACGTGAAGTTTTTTTTTTTTTTTTGCATTTAGAATCATTAGATTACAGTATCAATAGATTAAAGCCGAACACTAGACATTATGAGTAGTAGAATCTGGGTCACTATTTACAAACAAACAGACTAACATTGACTGCATGGACGCATGGACGGCGCAATGGTCAAAGGGGAACAAACATTTTTGGGATCCATAAATAGTTACACCGATATTGGTGTATTTGTGTCCGTTGTTTGAATATATGTAAAGTCCCCCGCGACACAGGAAATACGCCTAGTGCGGCAGATGGCTCAAAAAAATGTTTAGATAACGGTCGCCCACGTTATCCTGAAGTGCGAGGGAGTGACCACACGACGGGCAAATATCCTTGCGGATGCGAGGTCGCTCCTAGAAGCCTGTGAACGCCCCGGGAGGCTTCTGTGCTTCTATAGGGAGCTGGGCTGGCTCAACTAGCTAGCCAGGTCTGAACGCATAATAGACCGTGTTAGAGTCTAAATGCGGAAACAGAGCAAATAACCAATACCAATATCATTGTTTAGATAAATTCTGACACGTTTTTACCGATGCTTGTTTTCTGTCTCTAGGTACGAACGCGAATCCACTCCTGAGCTACCATGGGACGAACCTCCATCGAGTCCGTCTCGTGAATGGCGCTCCTTAGTTGCTGGACTACTTAGAGTGATCCCTTCGAGAAGATACTCTTACTTGGACACTCTACAAAATGCCGCGTTGGCACATCTGCCAGCGCATAATATACGGGATCAGGTGCTTCATCTATTACAAATAGCTATACATATTATCATATAAACAGACATTTTTGATGTACGGGTTGTCAGAAGTACCAGGGGTATTAATCAGTTCGATATAGACATACCACTTATCCAATTGCCTCTAGGAGGTGATAACCGGTGGGTCACTTAAAAGAGGTTACCTAACGTTGCCACAAAATTGCACAAAAATTTGGTTTAGAAAATTGGTCCCCTCATTCGCATGTTTCGCTGCGGATATGGATATTCGTGACGTATGTATATATATACCGTAAGTGCCTGTTTAGTTGTTACAATTTATCTAGGTTCCTAACGCACAACTGTTTTCGCTCATTCAGTACTGTATGAAAATAAGTTTTGTCAGTCTTAAATAATTTCTTTTGCGAAATAGAACGAGATCCGGCTGCAAGATTGCTACTTGCTTCGTTCATCATTGTCATCATCAAACGTATTCCCCCTTTTAAAATTATATATAAAAATTATATTTTGATTACAAACTCGATGAACGTAGTAATATTGCAGCCGGATCTTAGACTATAATTCCTGTCCACAAATGGGGTTGATGAAATGCTCTAAAGAAAGGCACTGTAACTGCTGTATCTTATACGACATAACTGAAAAAGTCTTGCTAAATTATTGATTGTCTTCCAGGCGCCTCCGTGGGTGCCGTGCATACGCGGTTCAGAAGACTCTTCGTTCTTCAACCCTCCCCCGCGCGCCCCCTCCCCGCCCAATGCTGCACCTTTCCGTACCAGACCGCCCTTTGCTGGGCAATTACCTTTTGTTGGTAAGTTACTTTTATTATCAGCTGCCTATTACACTACATGGGTCTGGCGCGCTTATCAATTTAATATAAAAATATACACGCTATCTTATTTGATTTCGTCATTGCAAGGTAGCAGGTTGTCGCAGGGATAAGTAAGTTTTCTAATTAAAGCGTTTGAAGAATTTGTATACAATTAGAGCCTATTCATCATCTTTTTTAAATTAAAGAGGTGGCTACACATAACTTTAAAAATACACATATAATAGA